>OV281360.1:15000000-20000000 GCA_923062675.1 Marasmarcha lunaedactyla | reverse complement strand
TAAGAGTGAATTTTCGATAACATTTTTCGGCTAATATATAATTATAAGGATATTTGTAATCAGATACAGATTACAAGATACGTTCTGTGTTGCTGTTATGTTTAAAACTAGGTATATACGGTGAAAACGGAAAGCCATCTGAGCAAACATTTCATGAACCGTTTTTTTAGCCAGTTGTTTTTTGTATTTGTATGTGTTGTTTTCTAAAAAAATATCTTCCAGTAAACTCTGACGCTATGCATAAAACATATGCATGCAAGCTAGTATAATGGTTACAACCCACTTTAATGAAGAGTAATTACATGGCGCCACATCAAGTACATTACAAAAAGATTATTAATTTACTACTAAGACATTTATTTCCTCAACACATACTAAAACCCTTACAAAACAATATCACATCTTAGTAAAGTTATCAAATCACAAACGAGTCAACAGAGAAACTAGTCAGGAGTTCTGCGTCATTTAACCGCCGCACCGCTGTTTGTACAAGTTTACGATTCGGACAAAAATCTGAAACGGGACGTCGACCACGGGCGCTAAGGTATCCTTGTTAAGGTTCCCTGTATTAGTAACTGAAAAATCGAAATCGACTGTTATAAGAAAGATCCAGAAAAAATATTTCCCATACACTGGTGTTTGCTCCGGCGCTTACCGCGTTGACTGATGTGTCAATGAGATCATTTTACATTTGTTTTGTTAGTACTTCAAGTATTCCGTGAATGGGCGCTGTCTGAGGATGTTTGTTGGTAAGTTTCATACCGAGCTTATAGACGCAGATAAGAGTTATTTTGTATAAACACCTATTAGTGATTGTGCATTTTTATCTTAAAAATATTAATTTAACACACTGTTTACATTCTTGAATTGTTAATTATTTTATTAAATAAAATTTATCTAAATTCTATAGCCATTATAAATTTATTTTCAAAAAATTTTAGTTTCATGCCAGTTCTTTTTCACGAAGGTTATTCCGAACTAGTGTCATGTTTTATTTAACGTTAATAAGAACAAGTAATTGTCAATTTTGAGATAACAATAATTAAATGTTATTTAAGTAAATTTTTATACAATTGTAAGACCCAAATTAAAACGTGTATACATAATATGACACCATATTGTCAGTTTTAAAATTATATAATTTTGATTTAGACGGAATTATTTCGATTACTTTATGCTACTTAGACCAATATCGCGAACCCTTTGCATTATAGAAAATTTTAATTTTTGCTTCTCATTTTTAGTGAGAATCATTTTACATGTTTCAGGCAGGGCATTCATAATCAGCCAAGTGCTAAAGTGTCTTTGCTACCAAAACATTACCATGCGAGATGTTTTAACAGATAGGTACACTAGGAATGGTGTTTAAAACTGAATTTAAAACTTAAAATTCGACACATTTACTTACAACAAATTGGTATGTACAATTAAATATATTAAAGCTTGTGGACACTATGTCTGCAATCTGGTAAAACATAATTACAAATAACTCAAATTGTACAGTTTATTAGAGTTTTAATTGATTATTAAAAAGCTAATACATAAAATTTCTTTATTTCATCTAAAACATTTTATTTCAGTTAGGTGTATGATTCTAAATACATTTGAACCTATATCTTTTAATCCAGATTAAACACTTTTTCAGCAACAAGAATACCTGTATCATACTGTGAGTAATAACAAGAGACAAAGGGCAGTAAAACCAGTAACTGCCGACACAGTACCTGCGTCCAAGTCAGAACTACAACATAAATGTTTTGCTCCTGGCGCAGAATGTTCGAGATTCTGTCATTCTATTACAGAGTTTGGCTTAACTGAGGTTTTGGAAAAAGAGTTCTGTTGGATTTAAAAAGTTTTTATTGCACTTTAATGTTGATGGTTTTTTGTCCTTTCGTGAGATGTACACTTGCGAGCTTTAAATTGGAATCATTTCATCGCGGTTTGCTCAAGACACAGTTTTACCATTTAAATAACCAATAAACTATAACTTGTGTTACATTTTTGATAGGTAATTTTATTAACTTTCCAATGATATTAAATAATTAAAAATTGATGTCACTTTCCTATCAAATATCAAGAATAAACAATAGGTCGAATTGATGACGTCTAAATAAAACGAAACTCAAAGAAATAATACAAATTTATTTACAATATTTCCTTCAGTCTTTTGTATTACCCCCTCGGGCCAAAAATTCTGCTTGTAAATGGTTTTTCATTGACCGAATGAGTTTCCTGATGGTATCATATGGGATTTCTTGCTACTCCTCGATTAAAGCTCTTTTGAGTTTTTCTATCCATGCTGGAGCTGGACTTCTTCCTCATACCCGCCTTTTCAGCTCGTCCTACAAATGTTCTATAGGATTCAAGTCGGGACTGCGGGCTGGCCAGTCTATTGTGGCAATACCAACTTGTTCCATGTACTGTGTAGTGACGGCAGCGGTGTGGCAGCGAGCATCATCACGCATTAACTTGAAATTTTGGCCAATAAATCCGGCATAGGGGAGCACATGTGTTAGCAGAATGTCGTTGATGTATTTTTCTGTGGTTAGCCCTCTCTACGACCACCACTAGTCATGAATACCAGCTCCGTTTGAGCTGCAATAAAAATGCCCGCCCACAGCATACAGGATCCACCCCCGCATGCCACTGTTTCTGTAATACAACATTGTGCAAATCGCTCCCCCGGTCTTCTGTACACTTTTCGTCGACGCTCGCTACCATGCAGGCACATTCTGGCTTCGTCTGAGAACAAGATTTGGCTCCATTGCTTAATATCCCAATTTAAGTGGTCGCGACCAAAATGTAACCGGGCGTGTCGCACTGACAAGCTTGAAGCTGGGGACAATTTGGGTCCAGTGGCTGGCCTTTTTGGGGTCAAGTTTGCTTCTTAAGTCTTCGTCTCACTGTTCACTCGCTGACAGCCCTTCCTACAACTTCGCTAAACTGTTTCTGGACGTCCACACCGTTCAGGTGTCGATTGCGCAGAGACGTGATGATAATAAGTCGGTAATCTCGCACCGAAGTGCATCGTTGTCGTCCTCGTCGATCCTTGTCTTTGGAGTAAGTTACCAGTCTCTCTAAACCTCTTGGAAGTTGGTACCTCTTGGTACACCTTGGAGACACAAGACTGGCTCAAATGAAGCTGTCCAGCGATGGCACACTGAGACAAGCCTTGCCAGATAAGGTCAACGATTTGAACGGCTTCTGCAGGTGTGGTTTCCATTTTCTTCGAGTTTCAGTATTTCCGGTGACGTGAAATTTAGGACTGAATACCAAATTTGGAAAAGTTTGCTTTTTATAGGGTTTTAGGACTCTTGAACGATATGGTATTTTTGTCGTGAAAATTGATGTCTTTTGTTTTTAATTTCTTTTTCTCTATTATATTGAAAGAAGTTGAAAGCTATCAAAATTCTCTTTCAAATGATGTAACTTAATATATAGTTTACCGCATTTAAATGGTAAAACTTTGTCTTAAGCAACCCGCAATGAAGTGTTTTAAAGCTCCCAAGTGTATGTTATGGGATAAATAGGTGTAAAGTGGGCGTTCCCGAGACATGTAATTCACAGGAAGGATCGCTTACAAAGTACATTTTTAAAAAAGGATAATAAAGGACTAAAAATCATGTTTGCATTTACAAATCCTACGTTTGAACACATAAACTAGCACCCAACGCCTTCCTGTCCATTGTTACTTGGCTGCACTTCATATAGGTATATTAATGATTTAAATCTATAAAATAAATAATGTATCGGGCCTTATGTATTGGCTCTAATATTGGAAGCGTCTTCAAAAGGAAGTTTTAGGAGTTTTAACTGATTTCAAACGGTTAAAAAACTTGTCCTTACTCTTAAACACTGCACAAATGGAACAAACTAAAAAGCATAACATCTCTTAAAATCTCTATAAACTGTTAAAATCCATGAACTCCCCTTCATTTGAACTTATATTTGCCTACAGAAAAACCCCTGAAACATTTCAGCTATCGAGTTCGGCACACAATGGAATAAGTGTGCACTACACACTACACACAGCACACTACGCACAGTTATACCGACGAGACAATTATTTTCTACTCGACCGTGTGCGGGGGCCTTATGGCGATTCACGTCATTGGACCGTGGACAGTGGTATGTAATACTGAAAACTATAATTATTAATTTATTTGAACACACAAAGCTAATATAAGAATCAAATGATTTTCATAAGTATATTTCTGTATACTAACTAATAAAAAAACTAATCATTTATGTTTAATAAGTTACATAAAGCGTCACTATTGCATTATATTATACAGAAGAATGGAGTGAAGGAACAGTATGTCGTAAGAAGTGTTTCTATCATACTCACTACCAACAAAGAATAACTTACTGTGGGGTCATAGAATTGTTCTGTTTGTCTGGGGATTTATTTTAAAGAGTAAAGCGAGAATACGTGACATGGTATTGTCGTCGCCATCCGGACGTTGCGAGAGTTAAAAGTACCGTTTCATTTTAAATTTCACAATTTGTTTTAAATAACATAAAATCACACAAAATATAAGTAAAAAGTACAGAATCACATGGACATATTTTAATAATAACAAGAGTACTTTATTTAGTATTTGATACAACAACACATTCAAAATACACTGAGAAGTAGCGTTGTGGCTAGTAGCCCTGTCTCATACGCCGCAGCTCCCAGGTTCGAGTACTGGTCGGGGCATTCATCTGTGTGGTGAATACAGATCTTTGTTCTCGGGTCATGGTTGTTTATATCTATGTATTCTGTTTCTTCTCCCCCAGTTCGCTGTATGATCATCCATAACACAAGCTCTGCTTACTTTGGGGTCACACAGTGGGTGCGACTGTCTGGGGATTAAAAAAAAAGAACAGAATGTGTCCTCAAACTAAGATACGCTCGTATTTTGAGGACTTCAAGTTATTGACAGTATTTATTTGATAGTTATACATGATAATTATTTAGAAATGTATAGTTTTGTATAGTTAAGTAAATTAAACCTAAAATTGTAATCATTAGTTTACATCTTTTGCTTGTCTGAGCAGTGTTCTTGTGGACGCTTCTGCTTAATCACAAACAAAACATAACTGCAAACGGATTCATAGTTTTCTGATGAGAAATAAATAATTTGTAAAGTGACTTTTACAACAACATATTGCATAACACCGCCCACAAAGCCAGCTAAATGCAAATCACTGGTTATCCATTAGCCCAAGATACAACTACAACACGTCCACACAGAATGCATAAAATGTATGTGCAGTGTTAATTTAATTTGGAAGGGGTAGACTGTATTTTATTTATATAACTACTACTGCTAATATCAGGTAAAAATAATAAATCTTTATGTGTATTTTTTGTACTCAGGAAGTGGTAAGAGGAAGATCCTTGCTCACGTAGCTTTTTAGGGAGTGCAAATGCCACATACAGCACTTTGGATCGATTTTTTTTAGTTTTCATGGCAACTATCTATTTTCATAAAATTGCTTGCAGAGAGTAAAAATTTACGAAAATGTATAATTAACTTGAAGTTAGTTAATTTCATAACTGTTGCATGGCTAAGTATATTGTGTTACTTATTATTATCCCTAGACAATAACTGTAGGACTCCAAAGTAAGCAGAGCTTGTGTTAAGGATGACCATACAGTGAACCGGGGGAGAACCAAAATATATAAATATCAACAACCATGACCCGAGAACAAACATCAGTGTTCATAACCCACATGCGTGCCCCAACCACGAATCGAACCCAGGACCTCCGGCGTATGACACAGGGCTACTAACCAATATTTGATGATATGAAACTAAATAAAGTATATTTGCAAAAAATACTTCATTATAACTCAAAAATACAAAAAAAAATTTTAATAATATAAAAATATATATCTTTATTGGGCTTAAAAAAGCAGAAATAAAATAAAAAAATATTTATTACTAACACACTAGGCCATTAAAATGAGCAATATTTACTAAGACGATGTAATTATATGACTGTGGTGAACGCTTATTCTTGTAAATTTTTAAATAACATTGTGCATATTTCCAATCAATGAAAGCCGAGGGTAACGAGCTGTGACGTTACAACTCAGTACCATTTTGTATTAAGCGTTTTCCAGGTGTTTGCAAATGCTTCCGCTCACATCAATGCATCCTATTGTTCTTTGGGCAAAATTTATGCATTATTATGGTACCATTCAAATATGAAACTTAAGCTTCAACTTTTAAAAATACTTTTAGTTGTCTATCCAATTGGTTTCCCATAAATAATCTGGTCAAGGTATTGGCTTACATATCTTAACTTTCTTTTTATTGCTTCATTAGGACTATCAAACAGAAATACATATCAAGTTACAATTTGTGTAAATAGAATGATAACATTATCTCACAACGATAGCCACCGATTACTGAAAGTGAGAGATGGGTGTACAATAACAGATTACAGTTAAACATACTAAGTTTCTCGTTCTAAGTTCAAAAATAATTATTTCTGCTCCTGAGACATAGGTGTAATACCGTTTGGTTATTTCAAAATTACATGTATCAATTAGTAGTAATATTATATAATAGCTTAAAAATAACTTAATAGCAAGGGAAAGTGTTCAGAATTCCTTTTTATAAATTACTTCAAATAAAGCTAAAAAATTGGAGTGCTGGTTAAACGATAATTTAACTTCTGTAAGTGCTGGGGCGGACTGTGAGAATACCTATTTCACGAAAATATTCGTTGTAGGATTATTAGACTTTTTGTGGGCATAACATATCAAACGGATGACACCATTTAAACATCTTCAAAAATAAATACCTCAATATTAACTTTACAATATTCATTTATACATTTCGTTATCAACAAATTGCACCAGAATATTTTGGCCTGCCACATTATCGTAGAATTTTCATGTAAAATCGAGTCATTTTATCGTTCAATTATATCGCGCCCTGGGCCCTACACTATCGATTAAGCTATTTGATTTAATTAAAATCGTTTAAAGCAGCCTTGTGTAAAACGGCCCTAATTAGATTTGAGCGCAAACAGAGCTCGCTAGTTGAAAAAATTGTATCAAACTTTTAGTGAATGGTGGGGGAAAAGGGGTGGTATTGAACTTGTTTAACTAGACACATTTTTATTTGTTTTTCTATAAAACATTATTTTTTAACTATTTTCGGAAATATTGGTCGTAAGTATTCAAAATATGGAAAAGCATAATTTAGATTTTGAAAAGAAACTTATGGAAAATGGATCGAAATATACAGTTATTTAATGATTTCCGTCATTATTATAACAGGTATGTTTTGAACTAATGCACGACATTAAAAGTTTTAAGGCTGATTCGTGGATATAAATTTTATCTGGACACTCAACAAGACTTGCCATAGGAATTATGACAAATTCTCAAAATTATTCTACCGATCATTTTACAACCATTTTCATCTCAGTAAAACCAAATAGTTTCATCAAATACAAAACCAAAACAAGTCACTTAAAAATTATATAATGCACCAAACAGCCCTTTAAACTCCTCCAAAATCACTGACAATATCTACAATTTCTCCCTCCACCACCCATTTCTTCCATTACCCACCTCTCCCCTCGGAACAATGACGATAGTAATAGAATCATAATGAAGTTAGGCAGTCATCAGGCGATGATTGCAGCCTGATGACTGCAGCCTGATGACTGGCACGGGCCTGGTAATAATCTTTTTAGTTCAGATATAGTTAATGAAGTTTCCAACTATCGTATTACGTTGGTGATTTAAAAATGGTTGAGTTTTGACGTGTCATGGAAAAAAAAAGCTTTTTAGAGGGCTGCGATTTGTAACAATATAAGATTTCTTTATTTAGAAGCGGTTTTAAATATAAACTGTTAGTGTTGAATATGCAATAATCAATGTTCAAAGTTTAAATTATTTTATTTCATTATGTCGAAATTTTTACCGTCTTTTTTTCGTCATCTTTGTTGAGATTCCGTAAATACACCTTATATACGGCTTTTAAAAGATATTATAGGTAGACTGAAGAAAAAACTCCGCTGAAAAAAATTTTGTGATTTAAGAAGATGTTAACAGTAATCTTGGTTGCTCACAATTAAATATTTATTTCGAATTACTTGTTCTTATTGAAGTTCATTAAAGCATAATTCTGCCACCAGTTTGGAAACACTTTCGTGAAGAAGAACTGGCAAGAAACTTCAAAAAAATTTTCAAAATTAAAAAAAAAATTCAAAATTTATTTATTACTTACGAATATTTCAATACAGCTCAGAAATACAAAAATAAAAAATTAAAATAATACAGCGTTGTTCGACAATACTTGGAGTACTATAAAAACATTATCTTAATTTATCAACACACAAATTTAAGAAATCGGCAATCGAGGGCAGTTCGCTGCTTCAATATTTAATAGGCAAACCTGTATCGCGGGGTCCCAGGACTGATTATCACTACAATCTATAATATAGCGGAAGCGTAGCCGAGGCAATTCAAAATGGTACACAAAACATTTTTTTTTTCTTTTTTAATATTTATATATGTTTGTAAATAGGTAAATTATAAGTAATTTAAATTCTTCATTGTACATTTATATTAATAATGTATTTATATTCCATTGATGAAAATATAAGATTAAATAAATAATTTATTAATTTAGAATAAAAATAGAAAAAACAATGATGATAAATGAATAATAATAATAATCAATATATACTTTTGTATCTACACTTTCCCAAATATATGACGATTATGCTTTGTTTGCTTAATTTCCGGATACCAAAGCTTCAGTAGTCACGTAATCAAGACTCAGAAGCCATTCTAGAACGTGCTTCCTAATTTTTATAGAAGAAAGTTCGCGAATTTTGCAACTTTTTGCCACTCTGTTGTATAGGAAAGGATGCAAGAACAAACTATGTTTTTTTGCAAAAGTGGATTGTACCCGTTTTTTTTTTTTTTTTTTGGTTCCCCTCCACGGGAAGGGCAGGAGGACATAAAAAATGCTCTGACGCATACTCCGCGCGCGCGATCGGAGTTATGTGGGACTCGTCCCGACGCCTACCAGAACCATACCCACTAAAAAACCCCCTGTCGGCTCGTGCATTTTTGCCACTCAGCCTTCATCTGAGCGAAGGCCAATCGGAGAAAGAGGCCGCGCTAGCGGGGCCCTTAAGGGGTCACCCGCTGGGATTTACATAGCACTGAAGGTGCTCAAAAAAGAAAAGTAAATAAATAAAAACATAAAAAAAAAAATTTACAAATAAAATTGCATTAATTCGGATTTACGTTAGAATTAGAATTTACGTTAGAATTAGAATTTGCGGCCTGAAGGGCCTCTAGATCTAAAGTTAACTGCGTGCGTTCGCTCGTGTGCGCGTTTCTCGGTCTAGCGATTTTGTAAATCGAATCTAACACAGGAACAGTATATGAGACTGAATCTCGAACAAGATGATTGGGATGGGATTCGGCGCGTTTGAAGAACGATTCTGAGAGTGTTTTGAGGTGCTGTTGCACTGTAGGCAGTTCAAGATCTCTGTGCAGGTCCGCGTTACGCACGTACCAAGGTGCGTTTGTGGCCCTGCGGCAGAAGAGATTTTGAACTACCTGCAGCTTATACAGGACGGAGGGTTTGGCGTGGGCAAAGACTGGCGAAGCATATGACATGACGGGTCTAACGCAGACCTTATAAAGCGTACGTTTATTTCTAAAAGACATTTTACTTTTTCTTCCTATCATACTATATAGACGGCTTAAGTAAAAACGCGCGAGTTTCGTTACTCTATCGACGTGTGGCTTGAAAGAAAGCGTCTGATCTAAGGTGACGCCTAAGTATTTGACAGTGCGCTTCCAGGGGATGGGAACACCTAACATACGAATGTGCTGATCGTTGTGGCGATTACGACGTTTGTGGTCGAATTGAATAGCAGAACTCTTTTCTGGGTTGACATCGATACGCCATTTTTGAAACCAAACACCGAGGGCGTTTACGGCCTTTTGGAGTCTGGTGATGTTATACGGGATCGCTTGACTTTTAGTGTAAAGGGCGGTATCGTCTGCAAAGAGGGCGAGTTCGACGCCTTTCGGCGGGATGGGGATGTCGTTAGTGTACACGGTGTACAGCAGAGGGGCGAGGACTGAGCCTTGCGGGACTCCAGCCTTTATGGGACGAGGCGCGGAGAGCGTGCCTTCATGTTTGAATCGAAAAGTACGATCTTTAAGAAACGACGCTATTAATCTGACTAGGCGAGCCGGTAAGCCTATTTTATAGAGTTTAAAAACGAGACCGCTGTGCCAGACTTTGTCGAAAGCCTTGGCTACGTCAAAGAGAACCGCGATTGTTTTTTTACGACGCTGAGAGAATCCTTCGAGTATGTACTCGACGATTCGATGGACTTGCTGAGGGCAGGAGTGCTTAGCGCGAAAGCCGAACTGGTGGGGAATGATGAGAGGGTCGCCATCCGTTGGAAACAGATGGTTCCGCATTCGAGAGAGTATGACTCTTTCGAGAAGTTTAGACATTGCCTTGAGGAGGCTGATGGGTCTGTGATTAGCCGGGACATTCAGAGGTTTACCCGGCTTGGGAATGCCTATGACTGTCGCTTCTTTCCAGGCTTTTGGAAAGTAGCTATGGTCGAAGCAGGCATTGAAGATGATAGCTAACAAGGTAAGCACCTGCTCAGGCAGGTGCTTAAGTGCGTGGTTGGAAATTCCATCCGCACCCGGAGCCTTTTTGGATTTTTGCTTTCTAATGAGAAGCAAGATTTCATCATTAGAGACTGTGACGGGGTCGTCGGTGATAGGGAGAGATTCTCTGCGGAGAACTTCGTCCTCCACCGCCTGGATGTGGGAGGGATCCGCGGGTTGCGTGCTGGGCGAGCATTGTGCCGCTATGCTGTCGGCGAAGCATTCGGCTTTCTCTTCTACTTCGAAAGCAATGGTGCCGTCGGGACGAGTGAGAGGAGGAACGTGAGAGGTGGTGTCTACGCGTAAGGCTCGGGCCATTCGATAATACGCTTGGTGGGACGGGGAGATATTCTCCATGAGATCGTTAAACTGAGTGTCACGGAGTTCCGCGAGGCGAGACCTAACTTTACGTTGAAGCTGATTCGCAGCTGTTCTGTATGCTGGCGTGGGATATTTCTTTGCTCTCCGGAGAGCCGCGTTCTTGGCTTTAATGAGATTGCTAACGGCTAGTGGAAGCGCGGGTTTGCTTTGCTTAGCAACCTTTTCATTGTCGTTGATGGCTGTGTTAATAGCATCAGTTAGAGTATTGACTAATGAATCTATTTTATCCGGGCTATCTAGTTGGTCGGGCGAAATCGCGAGCGGAGAGTTAGGGGCCTCTAAGGCTGAAACTAACGTATTTTTAAAGCCTTTCCAATTGGTAAAGGTATTAGGAGGTGTGACGTTAACGTTAGGCGTACCTAGCACGAGGGAGACGGGGCGATGGTCGGAGCCTAGGTCATCGAGCGGTTCGATAGACCTTAGGTCAAGATTGATTCGCTTGATAATTGCAAAGTCGAGGATGTCAGGAGAGTAGGTCGGATTGTTGGGATAGTGAGTGGGAGTGATGGGGGATATGACGTCTAAGTCAAGGGAGTTAGTGATGTCGAGGAGAGCGATACCGCTGGTGTTGGTTGATAGGCACGTCCAGTCAGTATGTTTGGAGTTAAAGTCTCCGAACATAATGACTGAATGGCCGAGGGCGAGAATGGCCTCAAAGTCGCTGCGGATTGGATTGGAGCCACACGGTATGTAGACTGAAGCTATGATGATGGTCGGATGACCAGTCATAGCCAATCTACACACCGTGGCCTCCATGTTGAGGAGAGGAGGGGTAGGGAGAGGACAGCAATGGAAGCCTCTTTTGTAATATATGGCGGTGCCGCCGTAACCGTCGGAGTTGGGCCTATCGTTGCGAGTAAACGCGTACTTAGGAATAGCGTATCCCCTGGAGCGTTTTGGAGTAAGCCATGTCTCCTGGAGAAGGAATAGGTCAGGTTCTTTGTTCTGAAGGAACAGTTTAATCTCGGGAAGGTTAGTGCTAAGACTACGAGCGTTAAAAGATACTAGGGATAAGCCCTTGGGTTTAATACGACTGGACGCGGGATTCGCGGGTCTAGAAATTATAATTTACTTATTTACGAATTTATGCAAAAAATAAAAAATTTATAATGAACTTAAGAGCGAGTGATGCTCGGCTAACGCAAATAAACGCTCTTGAGGAGAGCGGGCGGCTCGCAGTTTGCGTGCGAGTATGGAAATTTCATTAATGTCTACGTTTTGGATGACGTCGAATACGGTCTTCATGTCCTCAGCCAACTACGACTGAGGTGCAGAAGACGGAGCGGGACGCGGCCCTACGGAAGCTACGGGAGCTGGGATGGGTCGGGAAGGTACAGGTGGAACGGCCGGACGCTGCCTCCAAGACAGAGCCTGAGTAGGCATCGGCTGAACGGGCTTTGCTTCCGGGGGACCCCGGTTGCGCAGCGGCGGGAAGTTAGCAGGAGTGAGTGGCGGGGCCGGTTTAGGCGCGACCCTCTTGGTGGTGGAGCGCGGAGCGCGCGGGCAACCCCTGTAGTTTGCTGTGTGGCCGGACTGGCCGCACAGCACACAGGCAGGGGGGGAAGTGGATTCGGGAGTGCGAGTGCACTCCTTAGTGAAGTGAGGATCCAGGCACTTTACGCACCTGTGGGGAGCTGAACAGTTAGCCGCTGCGTGGCCATATAGCTGGCAGCGGTGGCACTGCCCAGGGTGACCACGGGGGTTGGGACGCTCGACGGAGATGTTCGAGAGTCTGCAGATTGTGCGAGCCTCTTTGAAAATCTCCTTCAAGTCGGTAGTATTGGACAGGATTACTAGCGCTAACGGAAAACGCCTACCGCGGTTGGAGTGCATCTTGTGCACTGCTGTGACCGGGAAACCCTGAGACTTAAGGTCCTCGAGTATATCTTCGTTGCTGAGTTCGAACGGGACGCCCCGTAGTACTGCGCGGATCTTACGCTCCTCCGGGAGGGCGTAGGTGTGATACGCGATTTGGTTTAATCCGAGTAACCTGGTAAACGCGCGGAAGTCGTCGACGGTCGCTACTTGAATCTTGATTGTATCGCCAGCGTTGGCGGCTTTTAGGTAATTAATTTTGTGCACTTTGCACAAGTTTGGAACCGCGGTCCAGCGCGCTTTTTCACGCAGGAAGACGGGCGGAGGGAGCTGAGGCTTCGGCGGGACGGGAGCGCAGCGCGTCGCTGGCTTCGATGTGACCGACGGAGACGCGGTTACTACGAGCGATTTTAACGGCGCGGGGGCTGGTGTTGAAGACACCGGGGAGGGCTCGGGTATTGAAGATACCGAAGCTTTCTTAGAGCGCTTCTTGGAGCGCTTGGCGACGAGTTGAAACGCGGGCTCAGGAGAGCCGGTTAATGTGACGGCATCTGACGACGTATCAGACGCGGGTTCGGAGTCGCTCCCGGGAGCGGTACGCTTACGACGCGACGCGTGAGAGGATGCGACCGATTCGCAGTCCATCTCGGACGAGGCGGGAGACGCGGGAGAGCTTAAGACCTGAGGGGTCTCGACGTCGGAGGCCTGAGGGGCCGGGGTTGAGGCCTGAGGGGCCGGGGACGCGATAGTTGCCTGTAAGGCCTGCGTTAGTACTTCATTCGATATGCTGGCGCCGGACGCAACGAGCGCCTGGGCGAACGACCTAGCAAAGTTTACCAAGCTTTGCTGGTCCATTGGGAGGGCTTGGTCCTACGATATATAAAATATATACATATATAAGAATGCCTAGGTTCCCTAGCAAACCTAGCACCTAAACCTCCCTACCCGCGGTAGGGGGGCTGGGGACGACGCGAAGTGGTGCCCCTAGCTCGGACAGCACTGTACCGTCACCCTGGGAAAGGCCCAAGTGCAATGGGATCGGGTCAGCCGGTTTCTCCTTGGCCTGAAGGGCCTTGGAAGCGCACCGGGGCAACGCTATCAGGCTTAGTTGTCACCGTTAAGTATCCACCTGATCAAACGCGAGTCTACTACGGAGTGTGTCGCCAATAAATTGACAACAAAAACCGGCCGTAGACCTGACGGAGTTGGGTTGCACTAAAAGTGCGGGATTGACTACGTTACGACCGGCCGGAGCCGGCCGCAGAGCGAGTCTCTGACTACGTACAGGCGCCAAGCGTCGAGTACGCAGCCAGAAAGACAGCCCGAGTCTTGCAAACCACTATCGAATTTAATCGACCGCGGTAAGCTCAACCCTGTTGTTGCTGCACTCACCGAAGTTAGGTTTTTACTTCGAGGGGTGCACAGAGTGCGGGATTGACTACGTTACGACCGGCCAGGGGCCGGCCGCAGAGCGAGTCTCTGACTACGTAGCAAGCGCCAAGCGTCAGGTACGCAGCCAGAAAAACAGCCCGAGCTTCGCGAACCACTATCGAATTTAATCGACCGCGGTAAGCTCAGCTCCGTTGTTGCTGTGCAAGAGACCGACTTACTTGCAGCCGATCGAAACCGGCCGCAGCGTAAGCCCTAAAGAGGCTAACAGCGTATGAGTGTTGCTACGAGTTGACGTCGTGAGACGACAATCGTGACTCAACTGCTGGAGCGACCGCGAACACGTCCGAGCGGGGCCGGACGCAGAACGGATCTGAGAGTGGCGTTTGAGTATTGATACGAGTGGAGTCGTGAGACAACAATCGTGACTCGGCAGCCGGGAGCGACCGTCAAACACGTCCGAACGGGTCCGGACGCAGATGAGGATTGTACCCGAGGAACTGGCGCTTTATAAACCCTTTTTTTGGAGGCTGAGGCGTAATTAGTAGAATTCACAAATTCTTTATGGAATTTTGTGACACTTCGCAAGATGTAAAGCTGACGGACACTCAGTAATCGACATTCCTTGTATAGCGTGTCCGTTGGGTACCTGTATTTTTACCAAACGTTGTTTTGAGAACCGCACGTTGACTTCTCTCAACTTTCAGCATGTGCGTTTTGGCGACGCCTCCCCATGCAGTTATGCAATAATTAAGTATGGACTGACACAATAATACATATATTTTTATTAATAGTTTTCTCTCCACGCAGTTTCTTAATAACTTCATAATGTTAATTATCTTTCTTACCCTTCCCGAAACATGCTTAATATGTTCATTGAAGTCCAGTCTTTTTTTTTTTTTTTTTTGCTGCCGAGGCACCCTCACGGGAGGGAGGTGGAAGATGCGTCATGCATACCCGCCCGCAGGTAAATTCCTCTGCGGGGGGGTTATGTGGGACTCACCAGAATGGCACCTACCCACTAAAAACCACCTGTTGGCTGTGGTAAGAGTATACCTTTAGCCTTCATCGGAAGCGACACCCGTCGGGAAGTTGGGCGCGCTGGCGGAGACCCGCTAGCGGGTCTTCCGCCTGTAGTGAAAGTTGCACTGAAGGTGCTCAAAGGGACATGAGTTGGTGGCCGTTCTGGGCAGCCTCCGGTGAAGCCGGGGCTGGGCAGAGGTCGGCCGAAGCATGATTTAGGGATCAATTCATTTAAACGAACCTACAATGAATTGAGAAGGGAACTATGCTCCGCCAGAGTTAGCAAACGCTCTGTCGGAGTACGTGAAGCCCTAAGTTTACGGGCTAAGACTGCGATTTCACTAACATCGTCATTTTTAATAGCGTCGCAGACGATACGCATATCGTCTGCTACGGAGGATTGAGGAGTGGGTTTGTATGGGCGAGGAGCCGGGATGGGATTCGATGCGGGACGCTGCCTCCAGTTTTCTGGAGCAGGCTTGGGCTGAGTAGGCTTTGCAGCCGGAGGAACCCGGCTACGCAGCGGCGGAAAGTTTTCTTGAGAAAGGCGCGGGGCCTGTTTGGGCGCCGTCCTTTTGAAATTGGAGCGCATACAACGGGGTGCACGAGGGCAGCCCTTGTAATTTGCGGTGTGGCCGGACTGGCCACAAAGCACGCAATCGGGAGGAGAGGGAGTTTCAGGAGTGCGATTGCACTCCTTAGTGAAGTGCGGGACCAGGCACTTGACGCACCTGGGCGGTGCGCGGCAGTTGGCTGCCGCGTGCCCGTACAATTGGCACCGATGGCACTGGCCGGGATGACCGCGGCGATGAGGCGCCTCGATTGAGATCCCAGAGAGGCCGCAAATAGAGCTAACCCCTTTCAGGATCTCTCTGGACTTGGGGACGTTGGCGAGAATCACCAAAGCGAGAGGGTGTTGCCTCCCGTACTTGCTGTGCATTTTATGCACCGCGAGTGCCGGGAAGCCTTGGGACTGCAGATCCTCCAGGATGGCCTCGTTCGATAATTCGAACGGGATTCCCCTGAGTACCGCTCTGATCTTACGCTCTTCTGACAGAGCATAAGTGTGATAAGCATATTGCTTATCGGTGAGGAGCTTAGTCAAAGCTCTGAAACCGTCTATCGACGAGACAGTGATTTTAATAGATTCACCCGAGTTTACCGCTCGGGTGTAAAGGATCTTGTGCTCATTGCACAATGCCGAGACCTCAGTCCATTTACCCTTTTCCCGAAGGAAAACGGGTGGTGGGACCTTGGCCTTGACAGAAGTCGGGGCCGGAGCGGGTGTTGAAGACACCGGGGCAGCTGGCGTTGAAGACGCCGCAGGGGGTGAAGGGACGGGCGCCGGGTCTTGTTTCGAGCGCTTCTTAGAGCGCTTCTTAACAAGGGTGAAAGAGGGAGGCTCATCAGGGCCAGTTGGGGTGGCATCCGAGGATGACTCGGTCGCGGGTGCGCGCTTGCGGCGCGGAGGGGCGTTTTCTTCGCACTCCATGTCACTGGAGGAAGGGGACGCGGGAGGGCCTAAGACCTGAGGGGTCTGGGGGACTGGGGTGGCCTGAGGGGCCATTGGTGGAATTAACGCCATGATATGCGGGATAAGAGAATCAAGGAATCGGAACTTGTCAGCATTTATATGTATGCCTTCAGCACCGGTACTATCAACTAACTTCTTCCTAATCTCATCAGAGCTTAGGGAAGCCATTGCGGAGGGGTTGGGGAGGGACAATATATGAACCTAACAACGATGACTAACTCCCTAAAACCACCCTACACGCAGTAGGGCGGTTGAGAACGACGCGGATAACTTACTCGAACACAGCACTTGAAGTCCTGGAACAACGAATTCCCGTCGACGAAGCTCACGTTCCACGAGGTACGGTTAACAAGCCACTATTCGCCGTGAAAACGGCGTTAGAAACTTATTAGAAGTACGGTTAACGAGCCACTGTCCGCCGTGAAAACGGCGTTAGAAACTTAATACGGTAAACTATGAAATTTGGGTGCTCAGTTAGCGCGGGGGCTAAAAGAGCGGGAAGGCGTCTGCGATCGACGTGCGCTCGAGAACGCACGCAGACCGAGACTGAAAATTTGTTAAACATCTTATGAGACTACACTTAGGAATTATAAACTTTACTAGCTCGAATTAATCGCAAAGCCATTATCCTGTTGGCGCCATCTATTAAAATAAAAGTGAACTAAAATTTTTAACATTCTTAAAAAATGCTTTACTCAATTATTACAAAGTACGTTTTAACGCTTTCCATACCGCCTCAAACATATCATTAATAATAAATAACAAACTTGTATATTTGAAAACAATGCCGTGTCTCTAGACCAATTACTTTAGAAACTAATTTTTCAAACAGTTATCATCGTACGAGTGAATAGTTAGGGAATAATATACAATTTTTTGAAACACAAAACTTTAGTAAACAATTTATTAATTATTGGCTCTAAATCAATAACGTATATGAAAACAAAAATCAATAATATTCTTTAGAATCCCTCGCAAATTTTTTATTAAACTTAAACTATGTAAGTAACAGAATAAAATTTTGGTCACGCTTTGTAATTTTTTGAAGCCTTTTGTTTTTGCACATATTTTTAAATGTTTACAATAATTTTTAAAATAAATAAATAAACATAACGACTACCTAGTTAAATATACTAAGGGAAATTCCATTTAGTTCCATTTAGTTTAATTACCAATAGTATAAAATTATAGCTAAACACCTTAATCTTCACTAACTAAATTGCAAAACTGCATTCCCAGCCTCGGCCTAAATTATCGCAGTTTTCAATTTAATTTGCTTTATTTATATTATACTAATAAATATATTTAAACCTTATATATAAGTAAATATGGAAGATTTGCGTTTCACTGAGCTTCTAATATCTAATACACTTTCCTTAGTAAACAATAAAAATAGACTTTATTTGACTAGTAGCTAGGTAGGTAGTAGGTAATAAGCAATAATTGTTTTACTACCTACCTACTACCTAAATAGCCAGGATTAGAAAAACGGAAACCATTAGTAAATGAGTTTGGTACACATTTTCACTCCGACTTAACATATTAAAATTACTAAATTATTCAATTGCAAACACGATTTCTGGCTTTGCGTTTCAAAATATATAATTTCGAGGCTATTTAAACTAATTTGAATATACATATTTAATAACAAGGTAATATCCGTAAGAACATTTACCTGTTTCTAAATCTAATACAAAAAATTGCTATTAATTTTCGAAAACCATTAACAAATGAAGTATCACTTTTCATTTGAAACTCAAAACATGTTATTTCACTTACAAAATCGTGGATTTTACACCCCACATTCTTATTAATTGTAAACCTTCAGTTGATCGAATAAAATCTATTTTTGATTGCTATGCAGTCTAATGAAGTGATATTTGATGTCTCTATTTCGTGTGCCAGGTAATACGTACAAGTTCCGGTAGTTATATGTTTGGAATTAACTTGTAGTTTGAACAGTACGCACATGTGATTGATACTTTAATAACTAATAGTGATTGCTAATGCTTTTATGATTACTTTAGTTTTGAAGTACTTGTAGATTAATATATTACAGTTTATTTGACAATTTAATGTAAGGTGTAGGAATTTAGTTTCAATTGACATATGAAATAAGAACTTTACAGAATAAAAATAACAGCAAAAAAAGAGAGCCAATAACAAAACAGTTTCGGAAAAATTGCAGGCAAATATTTACACGGAGACGATATTTGACGATATTTTTATTTATTAGAGTTTTTGTCCGCCGTAAAAAGCAGTCCATTCTTTCCCAACCAGGACAGCCTAACACTATTGACATTCTCCGTAGTAGTTTCTGAATATGTTTGATTTCTTAATGTATGTTTGAAATCCACAAATCCTCGTGATAAAGGCTTAAGACATACAAATAGATTCATTTTTTCTTCTTTTGAAAAAAATCAGGTAGTGTTTTCCAACCACAGTAATACAACCGAATAAAAAAAGAAGTAACTTTAGGAAGGATTTTTGACGATATATATTAAACGTCTGTCAATTAGCCTAAACTTTAAGTTATAAACTAATTCATTAATCATAACATTTTATCTTTATTTACGTTAAGAATCAAATAGCAATCGTTATTAATACGACAAAGACATACATAAACCAAAGAACCAAACAAAATTATGTCAAATCACATCATCTACGTATCCAATTCATAATCAATAAACATCAAATAATATATCCCAAAAATATGGATAAATACTGGAGCATAATCACAAAATGCCACTTGAGTCTTAAGCTGGGGATGCCAAATAATAAATTGTGAGGTCCCGATAAGTGGGAGCTACAAGCAGCCGCATTATTGAGGCAAATTGCGAATTGCTAGGCTTTGTAATACTGCGGGACAAGGAATTAGAGGACTGGAAAGCCTTGAATGAAAAGAAAGAAATTGATTAATCAATTTTATATAAGTAGTTACTTAGAAATGAAACTTGCAAGTGTTGTACTTTATGGCGAAAATTAAAAAAAAATATGTACAATGAATCTGTTATTACAGATAACCTTGAAAGTATGATGATATCATTGGAAGACTTATTGCAGCTATTCAATATAGTTTTAACTTTATTTTAAAACAAATGAAACCGTACGAACTAAAATAAAACTGATAACCATTAGTTCATAGATAATATCAAAATAATTTCTGTTTACTGACGTCAGCCACTTCCAGTTTTATGTCGGAGTCAAAAATTCTAGTGAATGTTCACAGCGAGGCAAAGCAGCTATAAACCAAGAAATGTGGCCCTTTTCTTAACGTAATACAGTTGCCACCCTAGTGGCACAGTCGACGAGTGTGGGGATGAAAGTGAAATCTATGTTCACATTATTTGTTTCACTTATAATGTTGGTGAAGGTACAAAATTAAATACTCATTAAAGAATTAGTTAATAAAAAAATACGAATTAGCTTACCTTTAATTCTTAAATTAGCGTTTATTTTTTTTAATTTATGTGGTACATTTTATAAATTCACGATTAAATACTTATGACTTGTTACAGAAATAGACAAACGAACAATTTAAAAATGTAATTGAAATCAGACACAAAAATTTAATTTAAATTTGAAAAGTTACAATTATATATTATTATGTCAATCAAACAAAAATAAAAAGCCACTTGATTAAGAAAGTCTATTTAAATGTGTGACATTTTTTTTTATTGATAAAGGATTAGACGTTTGTCTGCTATCTCACCTGATGGAAAGTGACGATGAAGACGAAGGTGTTACACGTGTATCCACGAGATACCTATTCACTCGACACTTGAAAGAACTAGGAGTATAGTTTTCTGGAAAAATAGACGCAGGCAGTTCATTCCACACCTTGGCGACCCGCACCAAAAAGGAAATAAAACAGAAAGCGTTTTTCAATAAACATTCAGAAATAAGGCCAACACGTCAGGCTATGTGGAATCTACAAATATAATACGACAAAATTAATAGTTACAGTAACGAAACTATGAATTTGTGTGAGAATAAGCGTATGAATGTGTGTGGGTGTGGCAGTGTTTGTAAGTTGCTACAGGTCAGTGTGTATGTGTTGTGCAAGATTGTCAGTTTGTATATGCAGTTATGGATTTTAATAACCTGTGGAGTTTGAGTCGGTTGGAAGAAGGCGAAATATATCTATAGCCGAATAGTACTTGTTGTAGAAACGGAAGATACGACACGTGAACTAGTTCCTAATATAATCGAGACGTATAAAGTTGGTGGCGTATTGAGCCGGTGCTTGCTACTAGCTCAATATAATAGAGACGGAGAGTTATGTGATGTTGACATGTATTTGGTAGTAAATTATGGATGTATAAATGATTTCACTTACAACATTGCGTTTACTGAGAATCGCCTGAATTTGATTATTATCTGCCCAAGTCAGAGCTTTTAGCTTACCTATTTATGATTTTATCTTATGGATAAAGGAGTTGGTCAAACTCAATATGGGATTTTGACCTGCTAATGGTCAGTAGTACACATGAAAGATTAACTCATGAGTAACTTTTTCGACCTTAAAACTTCCTTAATTTTATCTCTAAAAATCTTGTAAAAAAATATCAAATAATTTGCGAAAAATCAATCATAAGTTATCATTTTGTTTTTTTTTTAATATATCTATGTCAATGTCAAAAAAATTAAGAAAACTATATAAAAATTATATACGGATGAACCCACAAGTAATCGACGTTATTGACGTATTAGTTTTGACAGTCAATCAACAATCTGTCAGTTCTTTTTTCACATGAATTACCTAGAGTGAATCATAAAATAAACAGGGAAAAGATATATTCAAAAAATATCTTACAATAGTAGGAAGGACTATATAAAGGTCTCAAAAATGATATCAAAAATTACAGACCAATTTCTAAATTATGCTTATTTGCCAAGCTACTAGAAAAAATCATTTACGCACAGGTGTACTCTACCCTCAAAAACACCTTTAGTGAATGTCAGCATGGCTTTTTAAAAGGAAGATCCACTACCTCGAACCTATTAATCTGTACTGACTTTATTTTGCATCATATGTCAAAGCAATCACAGGTAGATATAATCTACACAGATTTCAGTAAATGTTTCGACCGTATTGACCATGACATCTTACTGAACAAACTCAAAGCCATCGGAATACGAGGAGACTTATACCGCTGGTTCTCATCGTATGTCCGGAACAGATGCCAGACTGTGGTTTTGAATGGTTATTCATCTAATACACGTTACATACCTTCTGGAGTTCCCCAAGGCTCATTATTGGGTCCGCTATTATTTATATGTTTTGTCAACGATATCTCTTCATGTTTTCTCACTTCCAAAATACTACTTTATGCGGATGATATGAAGATTCTCTGTCCAATCAAAAATCACAACGATGCAATGCTATTACAAGAAGATCTTAACAGATTTCAGGCATACTGTTCTCGTAATAAATTAGATCTCAATGTATCGAAATGCTTTATCTGTTCATACACACGCAAAAAAGTTGTGGTTACCTTTGACTACCATCTGATAAATGGCCCCATTTCTAGAGTGAACTCAGTCAATGATTTGGGAGTAGTATTCGACAGCAAACTCCTGTTTGATGCTCAAATTGACGCAGTTGTTAAAAGAGCGTCCAAGGCGTTAGGGTTTGTATTTCGAATGTCGTCCGAGTTCCATAGCTTGAGAACAATAAAAATCCTATTTAATACTTATGTTCGTAGTCACTTGGAATACTCCACTCAGGTGTGGAATCCCCAATATAATGTTTACACTTCAAGGCTTGAGCGTATTCAAAAGAAGTTTATGCGGTACCTACAATTTCGCACCAAAGTATTTTTGCCGGACTATGAGGCAAGATGCCGTAAATTCCACTACCTCCCCCTGAGTGACAGAAGGAGAGTAGCGGACGTCACATTCCTCCTTCGTATCGCTAATGGTTCGGTTGACTGTCCGGAGCTACTCAGTGAACTAGGATTACGTACCAACTCTAGATCCTTTAGAAAGCCCGCCTTACTACACGTACCATTCAGCAGGACGAGGTATAAACAAAACTCGTATATTATTAGAGCAAGCAGATGCTTTAATGACATTAGTGGTGATGACAACGATATTGACTTGTTTAACACATCGATAGCGACAATTAGAAATAAATTAAGTTGTAAGTTCTTCGTTACAAACTAATTAATTTAATCTTACCGATGTAATGTCACACTTTATTTCATTTACTTGATTCATGTATGTAATGTACTCTATTTTTATTTTTTAGTTTTATTATATCAGTTGTATTTACTGTAGATACTGCTGTCAATCAATTGTACCTACTGTATACCGGTGGAAGCTTTTAAATGGCCATCAGTATCAATTGCCTTTATACTTTAGTGTTTTTTTCAGCTGTAAGCTTCCCTAATAATAAAATAAATAAATAAATATTCAAACTAATGAATGTGTAATAATCTATATTTATTGCCCTTTAATCTAATATACTGACTATTAGTAGGTCATCTTTTTTACTACCTGCTTTACAATTTACTTGCAGTCTTTGTCTTTACTTTAAGTAAAGCAGAAAACAATTTCCAAATATATGTAAAAAAAATACAAGTACACTTACTTTCTTATTCTCCGAAAGCGGCAGCACAAAGCAGATCTCTGAACAAGAATTCATTAGAGCACTGTCTTCCCACTTGACGTCGCTTACACATTTGATGAAGGAAATAAAAAGCTTGAAGACATCGGCTAATTTGAGAGGACGGTAAAGGACAGTGGGCGAAATGGGCCTCTATTGTTTCGGCAGGGAGAAAATTGATTTTTGTTTATTGTCTTTGAAGAAGTGTGTGTGTGATTTTTTAATGTACTCTGTTACGTTTAATATTTGATTTATCAATGGCTTAAATTTTCTCAAATAAGTAATATCCCAATTATTATTTGTCTGTAATGGTATAAAGTAATAAACAGAAATTTTACTTCAGATAGAATGAAAATTTTCCCACTTTATTATATACAAAACAAATATTATTACAAAAATGTCAAAATTTTTATAATGGTTTAGTTATAATAATAATAATAATCGTTTATTTCAGACCATCGATCCATATTTTTTTAGTTATACATTTCTTATGAGCTATGTTAGTAGAGAAAACAGATTATATTTACACATTTTTTTTTACAATTACAAATATAAACAATACATACAATACAATTTATTTATGCATTCCTTCTTCTATGCACATCATTCCAGTATTTATAGATCGTACTGTCCTCTTTCCCGTACAATACTTGTAGAATGCTGTTAGGACTATTACAGATTCGAAATTTTAGGGAAGCAATCCTCTTCCTTAGGATGCCATAAAAGTCATCGACCCTTGCTTCAGCGAACATAGTCGATGCGCTGCAAAATCGCGGTAGTCCCAACAGCACTCTGAAACCATTATTATATTGGACACGAAGAGCTCCATACGCTTTTTTCGTGAATGTTTCCCAGAGGTTGCACGTGTACAAAGTTTGACAGTAAGCTCTAAATAGAGTTATTTTCACTTTATATTCGCCCTAGAAAATTTTTGATTAGGTAGTGTTTTCAACGACATAAATCAATCCAAATATTTTCTTTACTTCAGAAGATGCCGTATACCGACACACAGATACACACGTAACACTCAATAATAATAATAATAAATTTTTGTATTGTGGCAACTAGGCCCACTTGTTAATATTACAAAGTTACAAACTATGTTAGTTTTTAAAAAAAAATCTGCAAATTCTAAATATAATTCAATACCCAGCCCTCTTTTTCGCACAAATAAGCGATAAAAATTATTATAAAAATAATTTATATACTTCTAGTTTCTAAAATAATTCCAGCCATAAATATAACTTATACAAAAACCTTTAAACCCGCCATAGCTTCACGTCGGATCACTTGCCATACAGCAACGATCGATTTCCTTTACTCGAACACTATCTGAACTTTATGCTGCGAAGACTTCAATGCATTGTGGAATAAAATATGTAAGTTTATGAGAAGATGAATAGCGAATGAGTGCCTTGAATGGAAGGCGACAATTGGTTCCGAAGAAGAGGTCTGAAGCCGTAGCAGAGGTCTACGAGTATATTTATTTTAACCTCTGGTCTGGATATAGAGGGCGAGGTATGAATAACTTTCAAATTTTTTCAGAAAAATATTTGATTTTTTAAAACTAGTGTGAATACTTACGTATATCATCTTTGTCACTTTCTCTCAAGTATTTTGGAAGAAATTTCCAACCGGATTAAACAAAAATGCAAATTATAAAATATATGTATATTACACAGTCCCCTAAACAACTGGCATTCGACGGTGAAACAGAAAAGCGATTAGATTGCTAAATGAAAATAAATTTCAATGCATTTGTTTGAACGTTTCTCACAGTTACATCAGATTTTAACCGACTGCAAAGGAAGCAAGGAAGTAATATACTTTATTACCTCACATCTTCAGAACCGTAGAACGGATTGATATAATTGAGGTATCGTTAGATTTGTCTAATTAAATTTTTCCAAGTGTTCTTAGATAGGTGACGTTAAAAAACCAAACATGGAGACTGTGCGAAGTCATTGTAGTTAATGAAAAAAAGTTTGCGAATGACTACCGTATTGATTTTTTAAGTGTACTTAATGTGTGATATTGTTTCGCTGGCTTTGTGCAATTATTGAATTTTTATCTTGTTTCAGCCTTTTCAGTTGATTTTCTATCAGTTGTTCTTCAGGCAGGCGGGTTTTTTGTTTTTTTTATATTATTTAATATATATTTAGCAATCTATACGAATGCAAAACAAATCTAGGTCTGCAATCTCCAAGCAATCGTTTATGTATCCAATTTAATTCCATGAATAGTAAAATTTACTTGGATTTGTTTCAGACACCCTACTTAGCTTAAAAAAAAGTTTTGTCATCTTTAAAAGGTAAATCGTAAGCATGTTTAATGTTTAATTTGTTTTCACTAACCATTGAAAATTGAAATGTTTATGTTTGTAGTGTTAGTATTGGTTTATAAAATTTATTGTATTAAATTTAAATAGTATTATGGCAAAGTTATGTATACACCCTAATAGATGTGCTTATCAGAAATTATGTATATTATGTGTATGTAAATGTTTATATGATATGGTGTTCCTAAAAAAAAAAAAAAATAAACGCTTTTCTATTTAAGCGTCAAATGCCACGTCAAAGAGTGTTCTTGTGTAAGGTCGGTAACTAACGTTTAGTTATTATTCGAAGCAAAGATTCCTATAAAATGTAAAGATAATCTACTATCCTTACTTACCATAAAGATTTCTTCACCGATCGTTAAAAAAATATAAACAGAAGAAACCCTCTTCTAAATAACCTAGTTTTCATGCTCGGAAGCCTTTGATCCGTACGTCGCCCGTGTTTAGAATACGTCTGGTAACATTATATATTCTTCAGTAATACCGAAGGATGTGCGGCAATAGCCATGAAAATTTTATAGTCTAGCTTTGAGTATACGAATCGTAAATGTAAAATATTCACGAATTTGATAGATTATGGGACAATAGGTAATGATTTTGAAAGGGGAAATGTTTGAATATTTTAGATAAGGATATCAATAAAATTATACTTTTAGGTTTTTAGTGTTATAAACATAATATTAATTTTGGCCAAAAACATTCCTATTCTTGTCAACGCTTAATACAGCATAATTCTACAAACAGTTCGGGAAAACCTTCGTGAAGAAGAACTGGCAAGAAACTTTTAGGCAAGTCTACGATGTCTCTTTATGTCTATAAACAATTAATCTTATACGCATCTCTACTAGCTGGGCAAGTTAACTCGTCGCGTTAGTTCTCGGGTCACGGTTTTTTTTTTGTTCCCCGTTTGGGCAGGAGGCAAAAAATGCATTTCCGCATGCCTCTCGCGCGCGTTACAAGGCATCCGGGACTAGCTCCTAACGAGCACTACCCGCTAAAAAACCCCCTGTCGGCTCGTGCACTTTTTTGCCACTCAGCCTTTATCTGAGCGACGGCCAATTGGAGAAAGAGGCCGCGCTAGCGGGGCCCAGAAGGAGTCACCCGCTGGGATTACATAGCACTGAAGGTGCTCAAAGCACTGAAGGTGAATACATGCTCAAAATGAGAAGTAAATAATTAAATAAAAAATAAAAAATTGCAAAATAAAATTGAATTAATTTGCATTAACGTTAGAATTAGGATTTACGTTAGAATTAGAATTTACCTTAGAACTAGAACTTGCGGCCAGAAGGGCTTCGAGATCGGCTGACAGTCTGGTGGAAGAGTACGCTTGCGCATTCCTAGGCCTAGCGACTTTGAACTTCGAATCTAAGACAGGAGTAGTATATGAGACTGAATCACGAACTAGAGGATTGGGATGGGTTTCGGAGCGTTTGAAGAACGCTTCAGAGAGTGTTTTGAGGTGTTGTTGTACTGTAGGCAGTTCAAGATCTCTGTGCAAGTCCGCGTTACGCACGTACCTGCAGTTTGTGCATGAGGGAGGGTTTGGCGTGGGCAAAGATTGGCGAGGCATATGTCATGACGAGTCTAACGCAGACCTTGTAAAGTGTAAGTTTGTTTCTGAAAGACATTTTACTTTTTCTACCTAACATGCTATTTAGGCGGCCTAAGTAGTGACGAGCAAGTTTTGAAACTCTTTCGACGTGTGGCTTGAAAGAAAGCGTCGGATCTAATGTGACGCCTAAGTATTTAGTACTGCGCTTCCAGGAGATGGGAATGCCTAACATTCGAACGTGGGGATCGCCAGCGGGACGACGGCGTTTGTGGTCGAAGCGCATCGCAGAACTCTTTTCAGGGTTCACATCGATGCGCCATTTTTGAAACCATACACCAAGGGCGTTTACGGCCTTTTGGAGTCTGGTTACAAAGTGCGGAACACTGTGGCCTTTGGTATAGAGTGCGGTGTCGTCGGCAAAGAGGGCGAGTTCGACGCCTTTCGGCGGGATGGGAATGTCGTTGGTGTACACGGTGTACAACAGAGGGGCGAGGACTGAGCCTTGAGGGACTCTAGCCTTTATGGGACGAGGCGCGGAAAGCGTGTGAAAAGCTTCATGTTTAAATCGAAACGTATAGTCTTTGAGAAACAACGCGATTAACCTGACTTAACCTGACTAGGCGATCCGGTAAGCCTATTTTGTAGAGTTTATAAACGAGACCGCTGTGCCTGACTTTATCGAAAGCCTTGGCTACGTCAAAGAAAACGGCGACTGTTTTATAACAACGTGGATAGTCAAGTATGTACTCGACGATTCGATGGACTTGCTGAGGGCAGGAGTGCTTAGCGCGAAAGCCAAACTGATGGGGAATAATGAGAGGATCGCCATCCGTTTGAAACAGATGGTTCAGCATTCGAGAGAGTATGACTCTCTCGAGAAGTTTAGACATTGCCTTGAGGAGGCTGATGGGTCTGTGATTAGCCGGGATATTCAGAGGTTTACCCGGCTTGGGAATGCCTATGACTGTTGCTTCTTTCCAAGCTTTTGGAAAGAAGCTATGGTCGAAGCAGGCATTGAAAATGATAGCTAACAAGGTAAGCACCTGTTGAGGCAGGTGCTTAAGTGCGTGGATGGAAATTCCATCCGCACCCGGAGCCTTTTTGGACTTTTGATTTCTAATGAGAAGCGAGATTTCGTCGTTAGAGACTGTGACGGGGTCGGCGGTGATGGGGAGAGAGTCTCTGCGAAGGGCTTTGTCCTCCACCGCCTGGATGTGTGAGGGATCAGCAGGTTGCGTGCTGGGCGAGCATTGTGTGGCAATGCTGTCAGCGAAGCATTCGGATTTCTCTTCGATTTCGAAGGCAGTAGTGCTATCGGGACGAGTGAGAGGAGGAACGTGAGAGGCGGTGTCTACGCGTAAGGCTCGGGCCATACTATAGTACGCTTGGTAGGACGGAGAGATATTCGCCATGAGATCGTTCATCTGAGCGTCTCGGAGTTCTGCGAGGCAAGACCTAACTTTACGTTGTAGCTGATTCATAGCTAGTCTATAGGCGGGCGTGGGATATTTCTTGGCTCTCCGGAGAGCCGCGTTCTTAGCTTTAATAAGATTGCTAACGGCTAAGGGAAGCGTGGGTGTACCTTGCTTAGCAACCTTTTCGTTGTCCCTGATGGCTGAGTTGATAGCATCAGTGAGAGAATTGACTAATAAATCTATTTTATCCGGACTATCTATTTGATCGGGAGAGATCGCGAGCGGAGAGTTTGGGGCCTCTAAGGCTGAAACTAACGTATTTTTAAAGCCTTTCCAATCGGTAAAGGTCTTAGGAGAGGTGACGTTATTGTTAGGCGCACCTAGCACGAGGGAGACGGGGCGGTGGTCAGAGCCTAGGTCATCGAGCGGTTCGATAGACCTGAGGTCGACGTTGATTCGCTTGACGATTGCATAATCGAGGATGTCAGGAGAGTGGTTTGGGTTGTCGGGATAGTGAGTGGGAGTATCATGGTTGCTTGTTAGTTATATATGTATGTTTATTCTGGGTCCCACCCATTTTGCTGTATGGTCATCCATAACACAAGCTCTTACTTTGGGGCCATACAGTTGGTGTGTTTCTCTGAGGATTTATTACATTTATCATTATTATAACTCTTTTGACAATACGTTTATCGCTTTGACGTAGACGTATGAATTTCGAAAGAAAACTGCTTCATATATAGATTTTGAGGTTCATTTCTTTGGACAACAATACTTACTACTTAAACTGTTACTAAAATGCTTCGAACATAATACTATGACTGCTATGTTGCTCAAAATGAAAAATAAAAATTTAATTAATTCGAATTTAAAATCAGAAGTTGCGGCCTGAAGGGCTTTGAGATCTAATGTTAATTGAGTGGCTACGTTCGTGTGCGCGTTTTTCGGTCTAGCGACTTTGTACTTCAAATCTACGACAGGGTTAGTATACAAGACTGAATCTCGAACTAGAGGATTGGGGTGGGTTTCGGAGCGTTTGAAGAACGCTTCAGAGAGTGTTTTGAGGTGCTGTTGCACTGTAGGTAGTTCAAGATCTCTGTGCAGGTCCGCGTTACGCACGTACCAAAGTGCGTTTGTGGCCCTGCGGCAGAAGAAATTTTGAACTACCTGCAGTTAATACAGGACGGAGGGTTTGGCGTGGGCAAAGACTGGCGAAGCATATGACATGACGGGTCTAACGCAGACCTTGTAAAGTGTACGTTTGTTTCTGAAAGACATTTTACTTTTTCTACCTAACATGCTATTTAGGCGGCCTAAGTAAAAACGGGCGAGTTTCGTTACTCTATCGACGTGTGGCTTGAAACAAAGCGTCTGGTCTAACGTGACGCCTAGGTGTTTAGTAGTGCGCTTCCAGGGGATGGGAATTGATGCATCATCGGACGCCGCCACCTTAACCGGCTCTCCTGAGCCCCCATTTCAACTAGTCGCTAAACGCTCCAAGAAGCGTTCGAAGAAAGCCACGGTGTCTTCAACACCCGAGCCAACCCTGGTGTCTTCTACACCTGCCTCCGCACCACTTATATCACTCGAAGTGACCGCGTCTCCGTCGGTCCCGTCGAAGCCAGCGACGCGCTGCGTTCCTATCCCACCGAAGCCTCAGCCCCCTCGCCCGTCTTCCTCCGCGAACTAACTAACTAACTAGGCGATCCGGTAAGCCTATATTGTAGAGTTTATAGACGAGACCGCTGTTCCAAACTTTATCGAAAGCCTTGGCTACGTCAAAGAAAACTGCGATCATTTTAAAACGCCGCGGATAGAAGCCGTCGAGTATGTACTCGACGATTCGATGGACTTGCTGAGCTTAGCGCGAAAGCCGAACTGATGGGGAATGATGAGCAGGGTTCCGGGTCATAGTTGCTGATATTTATATATGTACGTTTATTCGGAGTTCCCCCCTCCCAGTTCGCTGTATGGTCATCCATAACACAAGCTCTTCTTGCTTTTGGGCCATACTCAAGCTGCACTTCTAGTTTGGTGGCTATTGTCTTTGAGGTTTTAAAAATATTAACCTTTTTGAGCTTTCCCATACATTTTCCAGATTTTTATCCCAAATAATACACAGTTTTGGTTCATCATAGGTACTTGCTTAAATACAGACTAAGTTATTTGTATTTTTGAACCATATCAGATGAAAAGAAAATTAGACTTGAAAATTGTAATTACATCATCATAAGGAAGTAGTAATTGATGTTCTTTGGCATTTTGTTCTAATACATGGAAAGACCTCTACATGTTTTATCCTTGGCTGGCCCGAACTTCAAATTAAAATTCAAACTCAAATATTAATTTCTCAACATTGATAATTATTTGTTCTTATTGACGTCTAATAAAACACGACTCGGAAAAACCTTCGTGAAGAAGAACTGGGATATATATTTTTTCAAAATAAATTTATAGTGTCTCTTTATGTCTATACAAAGTTATTCATATCTGCATCTGTTCGCTCTGCAAGTCTCAATTCCCCAAGTATCCAAACGACGAACACCCTCAAACGGCACCCGTTCACGAGTGCCGTTTGCAAATAAATTTACAGTCTCTTTATGTCTATACAAAATTATTCTTTTCTGCATCTGTTAGCTCGGCAAGTCTCCCTCCCCCCAAGTATCCAAACGACGAACACCCTCAAACGGCACCCGTTCACGAGTTAACGCAGGATCCAGCCATCGCCCTCCTCAACCATATTAGAGGGACGTGAGCGAACCGTCACCCGACGCTACCATAAGAAGTCGTACTTTGATGACAATGACGCTTTAGATATTCATCGGGACGAAGAACAAACAGACATATTACACATGAAATTAAATAAAACACTTTTTACCGGATATTATCGCGTTTTTTTTCGCGGATATTTCATATTACACATGGTTTGTTACAAATACTAATAATAAATAATCGAATAGTTTATAATATGCTTTAGCACACAACTTTTGCTTTATAGTTTCTTTAAATTTGTCAATAGGAAGACATTGGATATCCTCAGGAACCCTATTACAAAAGCGTATACACTGACCCATGAATGAGTTAGTGACTTTATAAAGCCTACCATTATGAGCTGCCAGCATATTTCTTCCTCTTTTGTTAACATTGTGCAGATCTCTTTTTTCTTTTGAATAAGGTTATGTTCTTTTTTTACATACATTAAATATTCTAAAATGTGTTATGAATGGAAAGTAAGAATATTTATTTCCTTAAATTTACTTCTAAGTAACACTCTTGCACCGAGCTGACAGATTACGCGAACGGCCCTTTTTTGTGGAATAAATATAATATCGATGATGGCAGAACTCCCCCACAAAAGAATGTTGTATGTCATGAGGCTATGGAAGTAACCAAAATACACTAATTGAGCAGTTGTTTCATTTGTAATTTGTTTAATTTTTTTCACAGCTTATGCGGCAGAGCCAAGCCTTTTCGCTAAACCATCAACATGCGATCCCTGGAGTTTGGCGTCTAAGGTTATGCCTAGAAATCTGTTTGACATTTGGAATGTAAACTTAACACATTTAGTTTTGTTTACATTGAGAAGCAAATTATTAGCTACACTATAGTCAGTTTCTTGTCTTTTGAATAAATAAATAAATAAGAAGAAAGTATTGTCTGCAAACAATATGACCTCACATTGATTTTTAACCACCGATGGCAGATCATTGGCTATCCGTATTTTTAATAAATTACCTAGCAACTTAAAGACATTACCATTACACGTATTTAAAAAAAGATTGCATAGTTTTCTTCTGGAAAAAAATTACTATTGCATAAAGGAATTTTTAAGAATCCCGTAGTTATGCTATCGACATTTTATAATTTTATTTTATACGGACATCTACATATCGCACGCTTAATAAAAAACCGGCCTAATTAAAAAATCACAGAAATTTTGTTTTAACATAAAAACGCTATATTTCTCATAAAACTAGCAGTTCTCTCTCTTACAACGGTCAATTTCTTACGTATGAAAGAGACAGCATTAGTTGTTGCATTTTACTTTTAAAATTTCGTCGAATCACTTCACACGTAAATCGGCTAGCTTCAGTGTTGTTCTGGGTATGTTAAGGGCCGCACCTTGTTTCTTTGGCGTAATTGGAGTTGCACTGATATTACATTATATATCAGGTAAGTTTCGTTTTCATTTTTTAATTTTATACGAGCGCATTGAGAGTTACATCGTTTTACGCTTAAAAACACGCATTGTTGAGTAAATTTATTGGGATAAACTCTTTTTATTTTTATGTTATATAAAACGCCAACTGTAATATTTGAATATATTTCGGTGTTTTATTAGAAAAGTTTATATTTGGTTATGTTATTAGTTGATGACTCTTTATTATAATCAAATGTTTGCAAGTAACGTGTTTATTTTGATATAAATTGATATTTTAGAAAAAATTTTACTTTTTCCTCAGTCTATTAAGGCTTCATTCATTTATACAATAACTTAGAATATTAAACACTTTGTTATTTTTAGCATGAACAGAAGAACCAAAGAAATAATGCGGCTCGCTACTGCTACCGATACCTGCATTTCAGACGGCGACTTAGTTGTCCAGCATGATGTTGCAGGTGTAAGTACTATGCTTAACTTATTCTTATTAGAACTTGACGTACGTGCTTCTGACGTGATATATGGAGTTACAGAGGTTGAATTTCATAATAATCTAATTATTTCTTTTATAGATGTTAAAATTATTTTTAGTAATAAAAAGTAATGTTAATAGTTAGTATTTATATCCGAAGTTGATGTATGAAACTAAATTCTGAATTCTTCTTATTTATTTATTGAAATCACCATTGTAGATCACAGATGAAGATAACCAAGAATTACATAATAATCCGATGTTAGAGAGCACCGTTCTTCAAGATAGCATCGTGGAAGATTTAGAGGTCATAGAGAATTCCGATAAAGAGGTAGGTATTTTAATGTTTAGATTTCTTTATGTGCCATGGTTATGTCGGCCCTATTGCCATAATTGGATTAATACCCTTAGCTATTAACATACTATTTAACTTATTTTACAGAACATGGAATATAACACAAAGCAACTTGTCAGTAGTCGGCAGGATCGAAACAGTAGTTGTTCAAGCCTTCGAAATTATAGAATCTCACCAATCTTTTCTAACGAAAGTGACGTTGATTTGAGTGATAATGATCCTACCTTCTTGGTCTCTAAGCAAAAAAAGCCCAGGTATTCAAAATTTGTTCCACAATCATCAACAAGCGGATCGTCAAGCGGCTCGTCAAGTGAAACATCAACGTCATCTTCAAGTAGTTCCTCAAGTTCTTCTAGTGATTCGGACAGCTCTGAACAGGAATCAGAAAATCTGGTGCCGCAATCCAGCAATGTTCCTAAACGAGGCCGAAAGCGAACAAAACATGAAGAAAATTGGAAACAAAATATCACAAAAAGGTTGAGAAATAGTGGTATGTCATATACAAGCACTTCTCTGGGGTCTAAGGTGGTTTCGGAGCGCAATATAAAATCACCCTGTTCTGAAAAATGTCGGCTAAAATGCTCAGAAAAAATTGACCATGAGTCACGATCAAAACTGTTTAAAAATTATTGGCAGTTAGCTGATCTTTACAAACAAAGAGCTTACGTTGGTTCATGCTTAGTAGATGTTCAACCAAAATATAGGTATACAAATGCTACAAATCCCAGAAAATTCAATAAAGCGTTCTATTTCACAGTAGACAGTAAGAAGACACGAGTGTGCAAGACATTTTTTAAAAATACATTAGATATAACGGACAGAATGATCCAAACCACAAAAATAAAATATGACGAGAACGGGATTCTACAAGATGACTTCAGAGGACGACATGAAAATCACAATAAAATATCGGTCGAGTTGCGTAGTGATATTATAGATCATATAAATTCCATTCCTCGCATCGACTCACATTATCTGAGGGCGTCCACATCAAGAGAATACATTGAAGGATCGAAAACCATAACTGATTTATACAGAGACTTTCAAAAACAGCAAGCTGAAAAAGGAAAAGAAGCCGGCAAGTTCTGCAGCTACTATAAGATATTTACCACAGAGTTTAACTTGGGTTTCTATCAACCTAAAAAAGATCAATGTGACTTGTGTACGGTCTACCTCACTAGTACAACAGAGCAGAAAGAAAATTTACAAAAAGAGTTCTATACTCACACTGCAGAGAAGCGGTTATCACGGATTGAAAAAGAATCCGATCGCCAAAATATATCGAGCAGCAATAAGGTTGCTGTATATGATTTACAAGCCGTTATGCAGTCTCCGAATGGCGAGGTATCATCGTTCTACTATAAGTCAAGGCTAAACAGTTACAATTTTACGATAACTGAACTTACCAAAAAAGATACCGATACGCGAAATCGTAAACCGAATAATGAGTACACTGCGTACGATAATGTAAATTGTTACTTCTGGAACGAGACTGATGCCAAGAGGGGAGCCAATGAAATTGGTTCCTGTGTTTTTAACTACATTGAAAACGTATGTAGCAGTTCTGAGGGTCCTGTGAATATAATTTTTTATTCAGACAACTGTTGTGGGCAGAACAAAAACAAATACATAACTACGCTGTATTTGTTTGCATTAAATTTTTTCCAAAATCTGCAGTCAATCACCCACAAATTCCTCATTAAAGGACACAGCCAAAATGAGGCTGATAACGTGCACAGCCTAATTGAGAAAGAAATTAAAAAAAACCTCAAGTCTGGTCCAATCTTTGTGCCACATCAGTACATTTCGTTGATAAAAAATGCAAAAAAGAATAAAAATGTATTTATTGTCCACGAATTATCCTATGATTTTTTCAAAGACTTGAAACTATTGCAAGAGCAGTGGGGCTATAATTACAACATCAACGACGAGGGAGATAACGTTGTATGGAACGACATAAAATGGTTGTATATGACTAAAGAAGATCCGTTAGAAGATAGCTTCTACAAGATTTCATATTCTGAAGAAAACTATCGTTTGATTAATGTACGAAACAAAAGAAAGAAAATGCCAGCACTTTCCGAAATTTATTTACACAATCTATACAGTGAAAAACAGAAGCTTAGTGAGAACAAAATAAAAGACTTGCGCTATTTGATTGCAAAATCATTAATTCCTAGCTATTATGTTGAATACTATAAAACAATACTGTAAATTAGAACCTTAAGCCTGCTAGCCTTTAATAATTATGATTGATCAGGACGATTACCAAAGAAATCTTTTTTTTATGGAAGCCAATTGAGTTTTTTTACTTGCGTATTGTTTTTTATTTAAGCTTTTGATACGTATTTGTTTCATTTGATATATAATAATTTTTGAGACTGATTGTTATGAGTATCTATTTAAATAATAAGTTAATTAAGTTTAGCGAAACAGTGCTATGATTATAAGACTGTTATTACCCCCATCTATTTCAATATAAAACTGATTCTAAAAACAAGTTTTTTATTTATGCGGCCTTTTATTTTCTCAATAAAATAATAAATAGTAATAATTCAAAAAAATCTTTTTTTAATTCGAATATATTAATCGTAAAATAAAATAAAAGTCATTGTCTCTTTTCAACAAAGTTGAATCAAAATCATAAAATGCTTCTGTAGGAGTTGAGCCTCCATTCAAAGTGAAAGTCAATCAACATTTTTGTACAAAAACGAATTAAAATTTTCAATTGTTAAAATTGTGAACAAAAATAATAAAAATATAATACATTATAACTATTAACATTAAAAGACAGCCTCATGAAAATATTGCTGTAAAAATATTTTACGTAATTCGAATATTTTTTAATTTGTCCTCGAATGAAGCCGGGAAAAAAAAAGCGAGGATCTTTAGCAAGCGATTCCCACAAATAAGAATTTTTTTATTAGGCCGGTTTTGTACTAAGCATGCGATATATTAGAGAAATTGAATTGTTATTTTCTGTATCCTGAAATAAAATATAATAATCAGTAATTAAAATAACTTAATGGAATGAATTTAACTAAGCTTTAGCTAGTTAACTAGGCTTTTTTTTATGTTGACATTTTTAATTTTATTATTTACTGATGATTTTATTGCTTATGACATTTATTTATATTAGGGACATTTTATATTTAATAATAAGGACAATCAATTTGTACTATTCTTGTATAATAAATTGTTTTGACATAACTTGTAACATTACTAGTACTACTTTAAATATTTGCACGCCTGTCAAGGTTGAATATGACTGTACTTTTAAACTATTTAAGACCATTATATATTTTTGACCATATTCAGCGAATAAATGTTTCTTTCTTTCTTATACAAAAAATTTGGAAAGGACCAAAAACTGAGCCCTGGGGCACACCTATTGTCACGGCCGATCCTAATGAATTTTGTCCATTTTTTGCATAATTCTATTTTCTATTAGAAATGTACAATTTAATCAAGCCCAGCGCTTGCTTTTATATGCCGTAATGATGCAGTTTCATGAGTAGTACAGTATGATCCCCCAGTCAGAACGCCTTGGACAAGTCATAAAGGACACTAATATCATCATATGACTCCTCCCAGGTGCTGAATATGTGTTTTATGAACTCAGCACCGGCATCGGTGGTTCCATGTGACCCCGCGTGAAACCAAATTGCTTAAAAGTCATTAAGCTACTCCCATAAAAATAAGAAAGTAATTGATTTAAAATTAATTTAAATAATCTTACTTAGCTTTGGTAGTATAGATACAGGTGTAAAATTATTAGGGTGAGACATACTACCTGCTTTGAATATTGGGATGACCTTACTCAACATCGTTAAATCAGGAAATACACCATCATCAACACAGTCATTAAATATACTGGCTAAGTGCGGGATACCATCTATGTGAGATTAAATAATTTTAACAGAAATTCCGTCAAAATCGGCAGTATCTTTTACTTTAAAGCTTTTAAATGCGTTTAAAACAGTGTGTGGAAAAGTAACGTGTTTGAAGTTGAAATCAATATTGCATGAATTCACATATTCCTAACAACTGTATTAAATAACAGTAATAAACAGTAAAGTAAACGATTTAAGATTTTTGAATATATGATTCACGTTTCAGATCATTGGTATCTATTATTCAGAATATGTTATGCCGAATTCATCCACGTCATTTTAAATTTTTGCTTTTTTCACTAACCTGTTAAAAAACCACAACATAAAATGTTATATATATTAGTTTACGTTTTTATTATTGGTACAGAATAGCAAAACACTTTTTAACTTTTGTGTCATTTTCGTTCATGGAACATTAAAGATTTGAAAGAAAATACCGGCAGGTGTACCGGCCCTTGCCCTGCACTGGTTGCACTGGTCGAAGATGACGCAAAGTAGGTGTGACTATTGTGTAAGCATTCTTAGATACAATAGAACTTTATTTTCCAACTAAGTAAAACTTATTTTGGGCAGTTTTGGTTTTACTTAAAGAATTGGACCACAAATCATTAGATTACTCAAAACGCAAGCGCAGGCGATGACACGACATGAAATAATAAGCCCTGTAGGTACAAACATTGATACTTCGACATTTCCATGCCTTGACACATCTGAAACATACAAAATTAAGAAAAAATAACTCTAGAATTTGTCGTACAAAATTCATGAAACCATATTTCCATTCATGCTCTTCACTACTTTGACCCTTCCTACGCAAAATTGACTAAATAACCAATAAATAAAGTCCAGGCTAAAGGGTTTCCTTGTTTGCGGTCTTAAGGTCCATTTAAGGGCTTGCTCGGACGCACATTCAATGTAAAGGGTTGTGGCTACGACAGGTAGTATGTTACGACCGCACGCTTTGACTTTAAATAAAAATGGGGTGTTTTCTTATGCTTATAAAAACGGTGTTTCTCATAGAAACAATTCTATGATTATGTAAATTAATTCACTTAAAAGTATGTACCTACAAAGATTAAAAAAAGAAAAGAGTATTAAAGTGCCGTGCCCCCCGATTAAACAAAAAGCGAGCCACGAGAGAATGATTTTAACTCGATTGCTTTTTAAATATCTTCCAAGCTGTCTCACTCAGCTATTGATGAAATTTAAGAAAATTTTAGCGAGTTGAAGCTCTACTTGGATGAACATCTGGTTTCATGCAAGCAGAGCTAGAGCCTAAACAAATTTAATAACTGTTTTAAACTATCGCGGTTATTTTAACTATAATTTAATAAGTCTGTGATCATGGTGCTTGCAACAGCATCGAAACATCGGACGCGCGAAGTAAAAATCGAAAATCGTGCTAAGAATCCCGTAAATTCATTAAATTATACTAAACAAATTTACCTATCAAAAATGAAAATAAATTCACCAATCAGAATCTATCACGGTCCCTTACCAATTCACTCTCCGGTTACGAAAAGGAAAAATGTCAGTAATTCCAGTCACATTTGTCCATGGGCACATTTGTCTGTCACTCTGCCCGATAAATAAGGAAAGAAAAACTGCCGGCCAATCCCGTCTGGAGCTTATCTGGACTCATCACGGAAAACGCTGTTGAAGAGGTTAAGAATGGATCTTTATAGAGCCATTACAACCCATGGAAATATATTTACCTATAAAAAAATGATATCACATTATATTTTACAAAATCAATCATACAATAAGAGTACAATATTCACTTATTAGCGGAAGAAAACAAAAAAAAACACTTTTATTAGTTTAAACCACATCATATAAAATGGGAAGAAAATATATAAATTTAACATAAGCAATTGCACACAGTTTAGATAGTACCAAACACATGTCAGTGTAAATCTATCATTGTAAAACCGAAAACAAACTCGATCGTAATCACTATTGCATATTAAACCCATCAATAGATTCAAGTTTAAGAAATTATACTTTCCAATGCATTCGTTTAGAATAAACATATAGACTCAAATTTCCTATTACTACTATATTCTTCATCAAAAAATGACTAACTGATATAAAATAAAAATGAACCAAAAATACCGTCGCTTAGGAAAAAAAGGTGCTGAAAACCAAAAATCATGGACGTCGTAAGTGACATCTGTTGTATCCTTGAAAGTTTTTGGTTTTTCAATTAAAATCCGTTCTCGTATGTAGGCGCAAGTAGTATTGAGATTCCAGGAAAATATATCTTTCAATATATCATCGGCTTTCTCGCCGAAATCGCATTGCAAACTGATATTTTTCAGGTCTGTGGCATACGCTTCAATTTCTTCATCCTGTGTCTGTTTCCTATTAAACAGTTTGTGCCGTTCTACTGACGTATTCACTTTTGGTAAGAAGTGCTTTTCGAATTTGTCCAAGAGCTCGTCGTATTTAATTTCCGACATGTCGATGTTGAAAGAGTAGAAGACCTGGAGTGCCTCGTGTCCTATAGTGTTTAGAAGTATTGCGATCTTTCGTTGATTTGTCTCATCTTGGAGGTTATTTGCAACCATGTAGATTTTTAGACTCGTTTTAAAGTTTCGCCAACTTATGGCCATATTTGAAGCTTGCATATCCAAGACAAAGTTGCTTGGTGTTAACATAGCGTTGTTATTTGACTGGACGACTGTTTTAAAGTTTCGATTCTCGTGCGCCATTTTGTTGGCAGCACATGGACAGACGACGCTTGAGTTTTATTTTCCTCATTTGACTTTTCCGACGAATTTTTCTTGACTTATTCCTACTTGTAAGTAATTATTTTTATACTTCTGACACCATGTTGTATCCTTTGATTTGAGGAAATAATATAAGTCTTGTACATTTAAAATACTTGTATTCATAAGACCAAGCAAGACGAGCGAGACGACAATTCTGGCAAAGACAACATAATGGTACATAATACAATCGACACAGCACAGACAATATATAGTATACGTAACAACATCAAAATACATTGCAGAGAGATGAGACCATCGACGCAGAAAAAAAAACTGAATATAACTGTATATTTAACTTAACGCTTAAAATGTTGGTTACGACATATAGGCCGTTACGCATTGATATACATGTACAGCTTAATTGCAACCCTACATGTCATCAAAATATATCCCCTATAAATAAATCGGTTTCAACAACTCTCTATGGATACTGTTAAAGAAAACATTCGCTGTAACAGTTCTGGATCATTACACTCCGCCCTCATTGTCTTTATTTATCGGGAGTAAGGACCTTCGTCTCGATAGGTTAATTCGGTTCGATTTTTGCCATACATTGTAGCTTAGGAACAAATTATACCCTTTTTAGGGTTACCCAAGTGATTTTGAAATTACGATACAATAGATCCAAGAACCATTAAGATAGTATTGTAACCTATCGATATTATGTTGTGACTAATGTGATGAACTTAAAAGTCAAATAACTGTATTTTAATAATTCATTTCTATGTTAAACATACATTTTCATAATACATTCAACAACTCCAGTTCTGGTAAAAATGCACAGAATTTCATGTTAGCATGTATCTATGTTTAAATTTTTTTAAATTCATATCTTCTTTGTAGTACTTCTCATAACAATACAGCTAACTTTAACGAACACACTCTTTTATATAACTCCGAGTTTACAACACGACTGCACCTTTATTAATAAAACACTACCAAAGTTTATTCGCTTTTCATTTCTTCAGCAATTAGTTGTTCCTCTGGGACTCGAGCAATAAGTTTCTGTCGGCAAGTTGTTCCCTCGTTATTATTACTATTTCACTTTGATGTTCCATGTTAGTGTTAATGTACCTTGATATTCTCGTTGATTTGTATTTTGCATTGTACACTGTTATGAAAAGTGCGGGTCCTTGGCCTTATCAAGGCTAAACTTACAAAGAAAGGGGGAAAACTCAATAGTTAGTATTTAGGTGAGGTGAGATCTTATATTCTTTAATATTTTTTCACATAAGCCTTTTCACACTGAGGGCGCATAGACAAATTAAACTTCGGACACCAAAAGTCATTTCCTTTTTTGGCAAAATCCTATTACTTAGAGATACGTTCTGTTAAAAAGACGTATCTCCAAGTAATATGATTTCTTATCTTAAAATCATATTACTATGATTTCTCTAAGTAATATGATTCTCTTAGTAATATGATAGAGTAAATATCAATCTATGTCCTCAAAACACAACCCTTTCTTTGTAATCCACATCCATTCTTATTAAAACATCCAGTTTAAAAAATAAATACAGGGTGGACATAACTCCGGTTTATTGTTCATCGCGTTAAATATAAAACACGCCGGCAGAATTGTTAATTCTCGTGGCACTGAGTATTTTTGATTATGCAGAAATATAGCTTGGGACACTATGGGAGATTTGAATGCAGAACAGGTTTTGGGTTGTCTATGTGATGAGTTAAGTTCATATATTTTATCTTATAAGACATAACAAAACAAACATTGTTAAATTTTATAAAAAAGAAATATCATATAATAAGTATGGACAATTTTTATCATAAAATAGCAGTCACATTTTTATCGTCCTATTATTCTCAAAATCTTTTGCTTCATCATTTAATATGTCATAAATGTTTTTGTTAAGATTATCGATTGTAAAAGTTATCATAATAGACTTTTCCATAACATAACATGTCCCAAAATTGAAATATCTAATGGTTAAAGATTCAAACTTCTATTGTCATGAATAATTTGTTATATATGTTTAATTGTTCATCAGTTTCACAGTCCAAATTAATTACATTTTATCACTACTTAGTAAAAATAATGTTAAAATTTCATACCTACTTAATAACATTAAACAAACATCCTATTTCATGAAGTTTGTTGCTACACTGAATAACTATTCAAACGTATTCAGGGTAATAACATATCCTATAACATAGAGTGACATGTGCTATCATTTTTCTTCGTCTATTTTCAAATGTTTTAAGCAAGTAAATTGTAAGCACTAATAGAAACCCTCGACTGACGAAACAAGTCAGGCATATATTTTGAATGCCTGAACAGATTTTCTTCAGACATGGCTGAAAACACTTTCAATTCATTAAACTCGTAGACAAAAACCTTATTATGAAAATTGGTGTAGCCCTTTGGGAGCTATGGTGCTACAGACAGACACACAAATAAACACACAAACAGATTAAAAATATTATTCTTCTCCCATGACAACCTTTTTAAGAATATTATGGAAGAAAAAGTAGAAGGAAGAAGAGGAAGAGTAAGACCTAGGAAAATAAACCTGGACCAAGTGAAAGAAAGTTGGTTCATGGGAACTAAAAATGAAAGCGGAAAAAAGACTAGACGGCGATTGCTCCACGACAAGAGCTTAAATTATCATAACTGTAATTTTGGGATCCACAATATCGATAAATCAATAAAAGCAACCACACTTTACTATTCTACAGAAATGCAATTATATACAGTCCCAGTAAATTCATGGATATGACAACTATTTTAAAACGTATATTTGTTTAAAAAAAAATTTAAGATCAACCTCAGTACACCCCACACCTTAAGCCCGTCCTTCCAAAGCGGCTTCACATAAAACGTAAAACCAACAGAAATACACCCTGTATAAAATATTTTAATTATATTTTATTATCACTAAAACTGTGTAAATGAAAAAGCAGTGCTTTTGCTTTATGAAATCGTAAAAAAACTTTTCTTTCTCTCAGTTATTTGAAAGCGGACTGGCCGGAAACTTTTGATGGGACACCGTTGTTGCATTTCCATTATCATTATATTTTTATTATGATTCGTTTTTGGGAAATTTTGTTTAAGTTATACGAAAGCTAGGATTTGACTGTTACCTCTTTTAAAAAGATTATCGTAATTTGCAATGTTTGTTGTAACGTTTTATGAGAAGCATGCTGTTTGTGGTACTGCACTGTAACAGTACTTAGCAATATACTTTAATTGCATAAAAAAACAAAAATATTTTTTTATTATTGGTTTACAGCAGAAACGCGTAATGAAAGTTAAGCAACCTCGAACAACTTAGAACTTCGACTCTTAAAAGGAATTCCTTTTAAGAGTCGAATTCAATTACAGGCAGACCGAGAGGAAAAAACTGTTAAAAAAAATACCTCCCGACATGAAATTTTCATTAAAAAAGGATGAAAAATTTTCAATCCATGGAATTGATGGATAAGTACAAGAGGAACTTTACCTGAACCTTAAGAGGAATAGTGAATTTGTTAAGGCGCTGGATTGTCCCTCTTAAATCAATGGGTCTGGTCCCGGTGAGTACCAAATGCACCAATTAGTTTTAGTAAACTTTTTGAGCTGCTTTAACGATAAAGGAAACTATCGAAAGGACACGCACACAAAGAAGAAATTATATTCGAAGGTATTTGTGAAGCTGCCAGCCCGTAGTAGGCAAACGTGGTGGGCTACACATTCAAATTCAAATATTTCTCAACATTGACAATTTCTTGTTCTTATTGACGTCAAGTAAAACATGACTCTACCACCAGTTCGGAAAAACCTTCGTGAAGAAGAACTGGCACTGGTATATTTTTTTCAAAATATACCAGTGAATTCAGCCTGCATTTGTGCGATGAACACAGATTTTTTTTCTCGGGTTATGGTTGTTGATATTTATGTATTATGTATGTTTATTCTGGATTCCCCCCAATGCGGTGTATGGTCATCCATAACATAATCTCTGCTTACTTTGGGGCTATACAGTTGGTGTGTTTTTCTGTGGAATTATTTATTTTAATTATGATAAATAAATATACATAAGAGAAACAATGTAAATTATATGTTAAGATTAAATCTAACAGTGGTTTTGAACAGTACATCAACATAAACACCCAAATAATCCTCATAATATAGAAATACCTAAAAGCGAAATTGAAGAACTTTCCCGTTGATTCCTTAGACTCAAACCAAGATAACAGATTTCAAGCTACGCTCAATCCCTGGAGAGAACAGACCCATCCATCATTCAGACGTGAAGATAATTGATGCCGGCTTGTTAGCTATCAACATTTAAATTAGATTTGTAGACAATTTGAAACTTTTAAAGGAATCGTTTTACATTATTTTTGGATTAAATCAATTGTATTTATTTGAAAAATAATTTTCTTTGTTGTAGACCTCTGATTACCGCGAGTAAAATTAAAACAAGGTTTGAACAGTGGATTTAACAGAACTTTTTACTTATCTGTTATTTTTTTCTTACCACTTCAAATTCAAATATTTGTTTCTCAACTTTGACAATTAATTATTTTTGCAGCATTGTGTATAAAGGGTGCAAACCACATGTACGGACCAGTACTAAACGGTTCTGCCGCCCGGCTTATGCCTGTCGGGTTTTAGCCAGAGCTAATCCTTGTAATATCCATAAAGATAATTTATATATTAATATTAAGTCTTTACCTATGAAATTGCCGTTTTTCACGAAATAAATGAAGCGTAATTTTTTTATATATTTTTTATTTCTATTAATCAAAATAATCATGTAATCAATGCATCTTTGCCAACGCATTGATAGCTTATTGATGCCTTTCTTGAAGAAATCAGCTGGACGGGAGACAACAAATTCTTCAAAGGCATTTGTACTGCCTCTCGGGTATTGAATTTTTTTCCCGCCAAGAAGTTATCCAAATTCTGGAAAAAGTAGAAGTCTGTAGGCGCAAGGTCTGGTGAGTACGGCGGATGACGGAGAACTTCCAACCCCAATCTTGTAGCTTGGAGACCGTCTGCTGTGCAGTATGAGGTCGCGCGTTGTCGTGCAGGAGCAGTGGAGCCGAACGATTGACTAAAGCTGGTTGGAGACGTGCGAGCTTCTCCATCATTGTGTTCAGTTCTTCACAGTACACATCTGCAGTAATGCTTGTCCCGTTTGGCAAGAAGCTGTGATGAATTACACCCGCGTTAGACCACCAAACAGTGATCATCACTTTTCTAGGGGTAAGTTTTCGTTTAGGGCATTGTTTGGGTGCTGAACCAGGGTCCACCCAACTTGCTGAGCGCTTACGATTGTCAAACAGGATCCATTTCTCGTCACAAGTAACAATGCGGTTCAGAATTCCTTCATTTGTATGCCTGCTGAGCAGTGCAAAGCACGTCTCCACGCGTACTTCGCGCTGGCGGTCATTGAGTTCGTGGGGTACCCATTTGTCAAGCTTTTTTACCTTGCCAATTTGACGCAAATGGACCAATATTGTGTTGATGCTAACGTCGAAAGCTGCTGCTAATTCAGCCGTGGATTGAGTTTCATCAGCTTCCACAATTGCCTTTAATTCGTCATTGTCGACCAAAGTTTTCGGACGACCACGGGGTTCATTTTTCAGGTCAAAATTTCAAGAACGGAAGCGGGTAAACCAATAACGGGTGGTGCGTTCGTTTGTAGTGTTCGCTCCGTAAACGTCGTTGATGTTGCGTGCCGCTTGTGCCGCTTTGCTGCCACGACGGTACTCATACTCCATAATTACTCAAATTTTTAACTTATCCATGATAGCGAAAAATGTTCGAATGCGTTGAAAACAAAACACTAACTATTAAACAAATGACGATTTTAGAAAAAGAATTCCATGTTTGTCAAATAAAATTAATTTGAAATTAGAATTATCAGTCAAAAAAAAATATTTTCATTTGAAATGGCCACTACGGCAAAACGGCAGTTTCATAGGTAAAGACCTATTATAAGATAAAGTTTTTCGCCCGAAATGGCAATCAATCTTCAAAAATTCACACTCTTAGTCTTGGGTACGGAAATGGCAATAAGACACTTTTCAATCAAAAAAAAAATTTAACTTCCGAGGAATTTTTGGTTGAAACAAATGGTTAAAACAAAAGTTGTTAAAAATTAAAGCATCACTTACATCACTAAAATACAAAAAGATCTCAAACTCTTTAATAATTAACTATCCATTCCACAAATTCATCACAAACAGAAATCCTTTCCCGCCGTTTCTAACCTCAAAGTGCTCAAATTTACCACTGAAGCGGTAACTTTAAAAAACTTAACGAACCATTTCAGTATCAAAGGTATTACTAATTTCTTACTGGCAACTTAAAGGGCTCGAATTAATTCAATAATTAAAGCTGGCAACTGCAGATTCTCTGATTTTACACCTGAGTTAACCCTTTTAAGGGTAAGGTACATTTTTAATCAGCTACCGAAGATAAATGTATTTTGTTATGTGGTTGGTACAGATAAAGACGTGCTAAATATTTATGCTGGTTTTTTGTGATGATATACTAGCATTGCAACTTCGGACTTATTTAACCAATTTCAAAAGCCATTTAAAATAACCTATAGAGAACTTTGAGACTTTTTTTTAAAAGTATAGCGTTGTTTTAAACAAAAATTTAAATTAAATTACCTATACTCATCGAAAGCTATTTGTCAGACAGGAATTCCATATAGTTTACTTCACTAAAGGATATACTATCTCTATTTAATAATCTAAAGATCTACAGGCTACAAGATCAAAACCTAATCTTCCGTAAAACAAAACTTATAATACCCATCAACGTCCAAACTGCAAATAACACCATTTACAATCCGAGTAGGGTGTGCACACATCATGTATATTGTAATAATGCACCTATCAGTTTGACGTCACTTCCTTTCGCGCCATTTGCAAAACGTTAGTGCGGGCGTGCCTTGAGTTGTTGCAACGCCTTAATGTTTAGCATTTGTTATTTCTAGATACAAAATAGTACTAAGGAATAAAAAATGGAAATGAACATTCATAAAAAAGTGTGAAGCTCAGAAGAACGATGAACTTATAATTTAGGAGTTTGAAAAAACCATCTTAAAAGAGCAACACAGTTTTAATGGTCGTTTTTGAAAGGTTTCATTTTTTGTATATTCTAAAATTTAAAATATTGAAAGATAGAATAAGTGCTAAATTTTAAACAGAATCTATCATATTTGTAAAGTTTATATTTGTATCATGTTTCTTTGTTATTTGAAGTAAAATTAACGCAAGAAATGTGATAAGCTCGCCTGATTTTACGATTCAAATGGTTTAGAGTATACGCGAACCGAACCATCAAAAAAAACGACACGACATGAATAAAAACGGATTATACGGAATCGAAATATTTTGTATTTCTCGCAAGCCTGAGTGTTGCGTCATTCTTTCGCTTTTATATGGGAGCAACATAATTGAGTATGTGTGAGTAAATGTATCTGGAGTCATTTTTCACACGAAATGCCTATGTAAGAACGTCAGCTACTTTAATTTGACAAACTCTAAAACAACACAACGGATTTTAACAGTTGTTTTACTAATAATGCTACTTTAACCGCAGTAATTATCAAAAGCTATATTACCCTCAACACCATAAAGACAAAAAAAATTCAAAGCAATATTTAGCCTATAAATCCAATTGTACTAACCGCACGTCTTTATTCAATCCGATCCGATTGTAGAAACTCCCAGGAGCAATAGTCGACAACAACCCCAGTTTTAAGTACCACACATAGATACGGTCGCGACGAGAGTTCACAACAACATTTGAAATAATCACTCTACGTACTTTGCTCACTGTCAATCTATTATGTCATATTGGGTCACTTTTTGGAGTGGTATAAACAAATCCAATTTATTTCCGCTTGAAAAGACCCAGAAAGCATTGATGAAAGTACCACGTACTTATTCCACTACACAACTACATAGGGAATGAAAGGTCCAAACTGTTAGGCAATTTTTAATTCTCTACTCCGGTGCGTAAGTCCATATTCGCGCTCCATTTACGCACGATACGAAGAGAAGATCATACATTGTTTGTACAACGCCATCGCCTAAATTTTAATTCACAAAACGCTATTCTTACTTCTGAGGATCATCTCTATACAATATCGTAAATAATAATATAACACAACGCCCTTTACCGTACACACCATGCAAGAAACATTTAACGGCCTGGCATATGATTATAGAACTCTTTTCAATACAAAAACAAATTTATCACAAATTTTAAAATACCTAAAAATAATTACACAAATGTAGTCTGTAATCTGGATAATTCTTACTTTTGATTGTAAGTTATAAATCCATTCCATTCTTTTTTCGTATTTTGAAACATTGTTATCAACATGCAAAACATGCAAGTTTTACATTACAAGCATCATTCTTGCAAGAAGGAAACCCAAAATGAGGATACTAAGGCCCTTGGCCCGAATTATAATTAATTTAGTTAGGGATTAAGTAGTTCATATTAGTATGTCATTCAAGCCTTTATATTGAAACATATTATAATTTTTGTTTTTCTTTACTTTGTGGCATAAGTAAACTATAAATTTATATGTATACAAAACTTCAAGTATTTATTTTTTGACAAATCTACCAGTTTTTAAGAACTTTACTATTAACACGAACGTAGATTTTAACGTCATGTTTTAAAATTAAAACCGTACACGACAGCCCACGCCCCCTGCCTCAGCGATTGCATTCATCACCTTTATAATGTAGGGTCTGTATCATATAGAACTGCAATCTAATATGGTACAAAAATATATTTAAAAAATTATGTACTAGTGGTGACATAACACGAGAAATAGTTACTTTATTTCAAATGAGATTGGCGGTTGGGTTAATGGATAGTAGGTGAATATAGTATAGTCTATCCAATGTATTACTCGAAATAATATAATATAATGAGTCTGATTTAAAAACCCTCAAAAACTAAATCACATAGGTGTTGGAATTAATTCTTGAATGAACTTATACAAACATTTACAAATATTAATTATATTCTTCACAGTGAAAGAAAGAAAGAAAGAAAAATGTTTATTTGATACCATACACAATTTAACCTTAAAACTAAAATAGTTTCTAAGTTTAACAATAATAATTTGTTTACTTATTTCGTAACATACATATAAGCTCAATATGGTCATCAAAATGGTCTCCGCTCAGCTTTATGTCGCGGCAGGAGCCACGACGCTGGTTTTCTGCGGACGCCCCAGTGCTAGTTTCTAAAAATATAACAAAAATATAACAGTGGTTGATGGACACACTACATCGCATGACGAACTGCGGATATGAAAGACTAATGCTATTTTATTTTACCAAGTGAAGGTGCCATGACACGGGATGTTTATAATTCTTTTAATAAAATATTATAATATGCTTGACGGCCGAGTAGCGAAAGTGGTACCTGCCTCAAACGCCGGTGATCCCAGGTTTTGGTCCTGGTCGCGACATTCGTCTGTGTGATGAACGTATATGTTTGTTCTCGGGTCATGTTTATTTATATTTATATATGTAAAGTCTTGAAATTTATAAATGTACTATATGTATATGTATACCTAATAAAATATTAAAAATAAAGAGGAGTTTTTTTGTTGAGTTTCGAGTTGAGTGTTGAGTTTCGAGACCAGGCGGTCAACTTAGATAGTATTGACCGCACAAGAAACCCCCTTGTTATGATTTTGTCAATTACAATATATTTTATTGATTAACATTATAATGAGTACATTAAAGCACCGATAACGACGCGATGCGGACCCTAGGTTAAGGTTAAAACTGCCTTTGATACAAGTAAGTACTTTTATGTTGAATACAATCATGTTAACGTGGCCATTATCTTGGTTCCTATCTATTATAGGATGGATTTTTCTACCACCCCATATGAGTTCCTTGTTTAAGAAACTCTACTTGGTACCACTGACCACTTCTGGAAATAAAATAATGAGTATACTATCCATAACCTCATATTTTCCCAACCACGCTACTTTGGACAAATGTTTATTTTATTATACACAAACTGCAGTAGCTATCAAGTTTAAAATTAATTCAATTTTATTACTACATTCTTTTGACGACTGAGTGGCGTAGTGCTTAGTAGCTAACCTCATACGCCGGAGGTCCAAGGTTTGAGTCCTGGCCGGAGCATTCACTTGTGTGATGAACATAGATGTTTGTTCTCGGGGCATGGTTGATTGTATTCATATGTGTACGTTTATTCTGGGTTCCCCCCAGTTCGCTGTATGGTCATCTATAACACAAGCTCTGCTTACTTTGGGGCCATACAGTTGGTATGTTTGTCTGGGGATTTATTATTATAATGTTAATGCTCCTTTGATTCGACTTATACGTCTTACCTATGCAATATTACACAGCTGGAAATATTACTTACTTTTAGCGCTATGTATTGCTTCACAACTATTACGTCCATGGCTTACAGGGCTTAACTAACCCAAAACTAAGCCAAGACTGATTTCTGCATAAGTTTAAACAGCACCCTGTATGTTTGCGAATGAGCCACACCTGAATACCGACTTGATAGATTTATAGGTGGAGTTACTTGGAATATTGCAAGTGATAAATTGACGACTGGAGGACCGGTGACAAATTGTGCGCCAGCAATTTGCGTTATTGTTGGAACTTGTGTTTCATTTGGTTATGATAGCTTCTAAAGATTGTAGATATGATATTGCGAGTTGAATGGTTTCAAACAGAAACGGGTAGAAAAATTTAAAGGTATCGTACCCGCGACAGTTGTGTGGATAACTTCTCGTTCTGAAACTCGCGCGTCCGTCTCAACTCTCCTTCTGACTTAAAAAGGGCTTTCATAATATTCTGGCTGGATGGCTACATCGAAGGCTGGATCTGGTGAATGGGTGCCGTTGGAGGGTTTCGTATTGACTTGACGAGCTAATAGATACAGATAAGAAAAATTTTGTTTAGAAATAAAAATACATTGTAAGATTATTTATACCCGTGAAGTTTGTTGCCCGTTCTTCTTCACGAAGGTTTTTCATCAAGGTTTAACATCAATAAGAACAATTGTCATAGTTAAGAGGTAAATATTTGTACTTATATTTTTTTTTATTATTAATAATTAGCAGGCGTTTGTCTTCCATCTCACCTGATGGAAAGTGACGATGAAGACGAGGATCATACACGCCTGTCTAAGAGGTACCTATTCACTCTACACTTGAAAGCTCCAGGGTTATATTTGTCTGGAAAAACAGACGCAGGCACATCGTTCCACTCTTATTAACATATTAAAATAAAGAGCACAGAAAGGCACTACTTATTTCAAAACAAATAAATGTCTTCCAGCAGACCAGTGTTTTCTTCATATCAGACCTATAAGTATTAGAAAGAGAAGACAGATTACATACAAGGTAAAACCAAGACTAAAAATTACAACAAGTGTAAGCTTCAAAACTAGTGTAAGTTACGCACTGTAGACCATGAAGTTATTTGATACTTTTTCAAAAAGTTTTATATCATTTTTAATTTACTATACTACACAAAAAAAGCTAATCATAAGGAATATTTTTCATACTGCATTCGCATATTTAATTTCAATGATCAAAACCAATTGAGATAAATCCGAATGATTCGATCACCACAATCGATAGTAACCCGGTTAGTTGCCCCTTCTGCCACTGATTACGAGAGATCGAATAGGTTCACTCCGGAATCGAGTCGTAAAAGTTTACGAACTGACGCCCTACGACCTATCGGTGACAATCATCTTATTTGCACAGAGTAGGCAGGCAGTTAGAGAGTGCGTGTAATCAGTTTATTTATTTATTTGGGTGCTCTTTGAAATTAATTTGAATTTTTACTATCAAAAATGTTTTTTTTAGTTTCCCTTGCTTTTTATATATTTATAGGAAATATGAACTAATTTAAGCTTGCAGTGAGAAACGAAGTTCTTTATACGATTTTTGGAGGGTATGTTTATTGATAATTTTAATCAAACGGTGTTACTGAGTAAGTTGGAAATTATTTTTTAGCAATTTATTGTCGCAAGTCTCTTCGTGTGGATCCTCATGGATAATTGAAAATCAGTGGTTCGCGTTACTGCGGGCAAGACGCTGAGCTATTTAGCGTAGGTCTCTCTACAAACTTACATGTTTTGTGTTGTAATGTTTATTTTACTTTTAATTCTTTTTCTTGTTACTGCCTTTGTTATGTTATTTACAGTTCCTATTTTCATATTTTGTCTGAAGTGAAATTTTGTGTCTTTCGTTTTGTAGTTTTTTTTAATACAAATAAGCGTATTATATATCTATTTCATTGTATTATAATGATCGATATGGTAGGCAAATTTTCAGGTGTGTGCAATTGTTAACGATTTAGAATTTTGTAATAACTTGATATCACTAAAATATGAAAGCTTAGTGTTTAAATAAAGGAAGTACATTAATATAGTTTGTGTCTCTACCAATACAAGTAATACATAAATAAATAAATAAATACAAGTAATCTAAAAAAATATTACCTATTATCTTTGTTACATATACTTTACTCATACTTAATATAAGTATATTTTAAACATTTTAGACAATTTCCTCCCAGGCCTTTCCGGTTTTCATTTTATATAAAACGTAAGCACCAAAAAATAAAACGCAGCACTCTCTAGCACACCGTACTCTACGCACGACAAGAGCTGAGATTTCAATAAACGTCTTCAGTTCCGTGATTGCCGCTCCACACGTCGTCGTTAAACTGCGCTGTGACAGACGCGGCGTCACTCTATTGTGTTCTGTCAGATTGCATGCAGATGTATATATTATGTGACGTTTTGAAATTGTGAGCCTAATGCAGCCATAGAAGCGGGGTGATTGATTTGACATAGTAGAAGAAGATTTTGTTTAATTTAAAATGTATTCGTAACCTAACGCCATCGTAATCTAAGCATATCCTACTATTCTTAAGGCGTTAGCGTAGAAACAAATGAACGCGCCCTTTAAGGGGGCATTTTCTGTAAGTTAGGATCATAGAAACAGGTCCTCCCAGATTGAATATATTTTATGAAGGCGTTCACACAGGCAACAATCACTTATAAATAAAATTTTGCGAACGAAATTTCCCGATCGCACAATTTCACGTAATTCAGCTGCTAAGTATCCGGCTCAATCATGTCATTTAATACCGCTTGATTATTTTCTGTAGGGTTTTGTTAAAGACAGAGTCTATACGAGGCCAAACGATTCGATTTCAGCCTTAAAATTAAAAATTCATTCACTCAAATAGTTCACCTTTTGCCAAAAAGTGATTAAAAATGTTGATGAAAGAATCGATATCTGTAACCGCAGTCGTGGTGGACATTTGTCCGATTTCATTTTTCATTTATGATTGCCAAAACTTACTCTTTCCAATACAATAAAAATTTTAACCATTGTCATCATAATTTTTGTAAAAACCATGTATGTTTTGGAGCCAGATTGGAAGCCAAAAATTCTGCACACACAGCATTATCATACCCTATATGATGAGTTATGAAATGTATTGAATTATCACAATTATTAAAAATTATTATCAAGATTATTTTGGAATTTCAGAGTATTTTTATTTATATAATAAAAAAAGATGATAGAAAATTGATCATAGAACTTTGATATTGTTCGACACAGACATGATTTTAGAGCTCGTATCTGTCGGTTCAGAGATATGTGATCACAGATATATGGTAGTGTAATATCGCCCTTATACAAATTTGTTTCAATGGTAGTCTTTATTCAGATCTCGCCTGAGGTGGTACTACAGTCCTTCCTATTTTGAACTCCACAAGAACCACGTTCATGTGTTTGTGTTCCGTTCAAAACAAAGAAACAGCCAGTGCAATTAGTGGAAAAACGGCAACCCCTAACTGAAACCTACGGCGGCAACGCATCATTGGCCTGTAGTAATCACAAGCAGTGTTAGTAATGGAAACACCTAGGATTTATTATGTCCGGTGTGCGGTTGCCATTTGCGATCAGGTAGGCTTCGTGCTCGCTATGAAAACAGTAACAAAGACATTTCAGAAACGTGTTTCGATAGGTTTTAAGAAAATCAAACGCTTGAATTGGAATGATGATATTAGAGCTAAATGTTGCTTAAAACAATTAACATCCAAGGCAACTTTGGCTAATACTTAAATCAGCTTTTGAGGCTACACTATCTATCGTTTTTGCATATTTATACTATTTTTGAGGGTTTGTATGTCCAGAATTTCAAACATAAAAAATATTTTCTTTAATTGCAAGCCGTATTTTCTTTTTCTTCACAGACCGCTTCTGACACAGCATGTCTTTATTTTTAAAACTGAATCCAAACGATCATCTTTTTTGTAAAGGCAAAACCTAAAAACTAAGTGTCCAACCTACTTGTATGCATACTGAAAAGCCCGGCCGAAAAGCCATGAAAAAGTTTAGCAGCGTAGCATTTCAAAATTAAGTTCCAAAATTAATTTGTCATACCCAATTAAGGAAACTCTGGATTTCCATAACAAAAATGTCAGCAATTAATCTTACCCTTTCACGAGTTGTTAGTTCTGATAAAATATCGCAAAAGGATTAAAATCTAAGCCTCATTAAGCTTGAATATTCATAAAGAACCACTTTTAAAAAGGGTCATCAAGGCTTATTTTGGATTTTAGTAAAAATCTAAAGTTTCAAAGGAACTTGTAAAATATGTAATTACAAATATAATTTTGGAATATAAACTACGAAAAAAATTTTGTTACACAGTTTTTTTGAATGTGCGTTTTATTGGAATTATTAAATTATTTATTATTTAATTATTAAAGCTATACGCAAAGTGTGAAACAAATAAGTACTGTATAAACTATCTTCGTATAAATCCTTGCGGTGTTTTCTTACGGTTGTTAAAAAAAAAAAGCTCATCATGACTATGTTATTAGTCATCGGTATTGCACTAAATAATGCCAAAATATGCACTTACAAAAGACCGAAATATGCGCAAAAGATGCAATGTCAAAATACTGATAATAAACAAGTAGAATTCAAACAGTCACAGAGCGGTTTTTCCTAACTTAGCCTAAATAACTTTTTACCCAAGACTCTGATTTAACTGGCGGCTTTATTTGAACAAAAATAACAACTTTGTAGGTAAATAATTACAACAAGTAATTAATGATAAACATTGCGTTAAAAAACGAGTGCCGTACAGTGTTCTCCAGCCACGTGCAAGTGCGGTGCGCGTTACTGGTTGCACCCCGCCATCGTTCTTACGTAATACGATACATCCTTTTAAATTTCACCGGACTTTGTAGCTTAGCGCTGACGGCGCTTAGCTGGAATTTAAACTACTCCTACGTACGATACGCCTAAGGGCACCCGAGAGGGCACGGACCTCGGCTTAGGACGTCGTATATTGAAACTACCACTGGTTCGGAAGGGTCATCTACTGCCAAAGAACCAGCAAGAAACTCAGTCGGAATGCGTACGCCGCGTTAACCTGACCCACCGGTGGGTTAGGCGATTCGAATGCCGTCTATTTCTAACTGGAACGCCGTGCCGGCGTTCCTTGTTGTAATAGCGTCGTCGGGATCTGCTAAACTCTTAAGACGTTACGCAGACGCATATAACGAATCGCTTCGGATAACGAAATAGTATTAACATACGCAATAAGGAAAAAAAATCGGTTTATATGCATATGCGAACATGCATTTAATCCGATGTCTAGTTATGACTATAGCATGTTTGTTACATATCCACCGGGGTCACAAAGAACATTTAATAGAATACAAAGATATTACACAAAATGCATTTTTCTTAAAACACCCAAGTTCTCCACCAAAGTTAAAGTTAGCACGTAATAAAAATGAATGTAAAACTGGCAGTCAATGTAAATTCAAATTCAATTCAAGATAACAATTCTTGTTTTTCAAAAGGAAATAAATAACTTCTGCTATTATTATACGAATTCAACGCTAATAAACTTCTGAACTGAGATTTATATTAAAATTCAAAGGGAAAAGAGCTTGAATGAAGATTTTCATAGGATACATTAAAATCTGTTTCTACTGGCGCTGGTGTATGATGGCTCAAGATACAAGATTTTGCGTTGTACGTATTTGAACAAAAAGAAGACTCTAATCAGACCTATTAAGAGCGGAGTCCAAACAAAATGACACACATTTTCGACTCAATTTCAGAATCATTACAAAGGTGTTTTTTTTTTAACTTTGTCATTCTTGCCAGCAAACATCATTCATCATAGGTGTTTTGATTAATTATATTAATATTTATTGATTATCGAATAAAGACGCGTTGCTGACCTAAGGCTTAAGTTCGGTTTGCCTTTGTGTAAGTAATTTCTTTGTACCGTTCATTGTATTGTGGTTAACTTTCTGATTTATACGTTGGTCTAGGTGTTGCAAGGTTGAGTTTTCTTCACCTGAGATGACAATTAATTCTTACTTATTTTTATTACTAGCAAGTGCGTGATACAATAACAACAACCATCTTGCAAAACCATTACAAAGCGATTTTCTTCATTTTCAACAGAAACTTAACTTGCCACCTCCGGATGAATCATTCTGTCTTTTAGCATTTAGATAAAAAAGTCACGTTGATATAAAATTTACCCAAATAATTAAATTTAAAAAAATAAAACAATATACAAACCAATCTGTCTGTCTTTCGTCCTGATTTGAAATCTGAAGGTTTGTAACTTGTACCGCTATTGTCCGTTCTGTACGGCAATAACAAGTCCATAAACCGTTTTTACTGCCTTTGTTCAAGTAAATGTATGAAGGTTTTGACTTTTTAAACAATGACCGTATTTTCTTTGGTAGGACGGATAATATTTTAAATCTAAAAATGTACCTGAAAATAAAGGTGAAGATGCTATTTACTGCTCCATGTTTTGTTGTATGGGGCGATAATTTAATTCAATACACATTTAATATTTACAGTAGATAATACTAGATATTTATTTTACACGAACGTTTATTTTCTGATAGCATTTTTTTTTGTTTTAATAAGTCCTTTTAGAATTATTTACTATAAGTCTAAACCAACCAATTTAGTAAATATACCAATAAATATACCAAGGGTATACTCAGTTTATTATTGACCAAACTCAAACTTCTGGAACGACCAAAATTAAATGACTGACAGAGTCCGGCCTTAGTTTAAACTGTTACTACGCTCAACATCATGCACCCCGGAGAGAAATTCGTCTTAGAAAAACTTGTCGTCATCCACTGTGTTGGCTTCCAATGTCACTTGACTGTAAACCAGCCAACGTCTGAAATGACAGCTAGTCACTCTTGTGGTTGCCAAATCTTAAATAGACTCGTTAAAGAATGAGCTTCTAACGTTCTTTATGTTTTCTAAATATAATACAACACCTACAAAAGTAAACTGTCTAGAGATCCGATTTTCAAAGAAGTTATCTAATATCAATGTAAACCATATTATCAAGTCATAAAACTGTTTCTAGATCCTGGCTCTTCTTCTTTCCTTTTAAATTTAAGTTATGTTTTCTCTAATGTATTGTACTTCATCACACATAATTTGAACGAATAATTTAATTATTGATGTTTATTGTGTTATTTTTATGGTGCAATTTGTACATTGGTGTGCACATAGGTTGTTATACCTTAATTATTATCTAGTATAGTGAAATTCATATGTGTGCACTGTTGGTGTGTCTTTATAAATAAATAAATAAATAAACTATCAAAACTTGGCTATTACATCGTGGCTATTTTATACAATCTACACTAAAGTTCCACGTCAGTAGAGGAGTTAATAGAAATATTTAGTTTAATAACATATATATTTTATTTTCATTCACTAGATTACTAAGTTCTGACTCGCTTGTAAGGCCTAGCCATGACGCTACCTAAATAAGTGATCATAAAGTCATATTTAAATGTGTCAGATTAATTAGGTTACGTAACTTTACGCTTCACCTGACATAATTTGTCTCAAAATGCTTCAACGAATTAGGTCGTAGGAACTGACTTATTTACAAAATTGCTGCCTACGCGCAGGAGTTGTGATTAGCTGTCGAAATGAGTTACGCATTTTTAGAGCGTTCATATTTAGTGAAATTGTGTTTGGTGGCATTTCATTTTAAATAAAAAAATTTATACAAAAAATCTGAATGAGGTAACAAGGTTCTTTGGAAAAGTATTTTTATTATAGTAGCCATGTAAATGAATGTATACATACGTAAGAATGTACTGTAGTCATCTTTTAATATGTTTTATGTTGTTACTTATATATAATACACGCTTATAGCGTAGATTTTCTAACATATATAACTAATATTTATAATTTTTATTCAAAACTAACGAACTGATCAAAGTCACGGGCCATGACGTACTCATACAAGTGGACTATTATTTATTGAAAAATACTTTTGGTAATATACTATGCATAATTTATAACGAAATACTAATGAAATTCAACCATAAGTATAATCTATCTAAATTGGACCTTAAAGCAAAAAAAAAACATAAAAAATGACATCTCTACTAAATCACAACTCTACAATAGGGAACCTCTTCAATCCATCCAAGATCCGATTCAGTTCATCTCAAAACTCCACCATGATACGTTGGTGCATATTCCTATTCGTCTTATCAGTGGTTCAAGCAGAAAATAACAGTTCGATTTGTAATGGATTTCAAGCGAATTTCGACCTTCAAGAAGTTATAGGAACGTGGCATGTGGTAGCAATAATTCCTGAGAAACTTTTCCCTGAACAGAAGCAGGTGAAATGCTACGAGGTGGAGTTTAGTGAAATTGACGAGGTAAGTTAGGCCAACCATCTGTTTAAATAAATTTATATAATAAATACAACTGCATTTATTGGAATTGGGTTATGGGTGACAAAGAAAACTTGTATTGTGGAATCAAATAAATATTAAATTTATACGCGTCTGTACAAGATAGTATCAAAAGAATGAAACCGGTGGCAGTGTTCCGTAACTTATATGAACTTTAAGAAGAGGATTAATGCTTTGTCAATGGTGCCAACTTAACAGAAAGTGATAATAGGAATTAGTCAAATACAATACTTATTTATAATCAAGATTAATTTTTGCATTATTCTAACACGCCCCCTTAAAAAAATAATTTTATATGGACTATAAGTCTTAGTATCACTTATCTAGAATATTTATATAATACAATAGCCCTGATCAGTACGCGTATAACTCCTTGGTATTTGCTGGGAGTACACATTGATATGGTCCAACATTTGTTGCATAGAATTAGGGAACCCAGTAAAACCAAAACGTAGACCATGTTAAATTATTACTAATCAAACATAAAATCATAATTCACAAATAAATTAACTTCTAAAAGGTTTCATTGCAACCCCATTACAACTCTCATTGTTTGGAATGTGGTAGCAGGTAGCTGTTTAGTCAGGCAATCTGCGAGTTGTTTACCTGTTGGCATATAACATAATTTTACAACATTTTTCTCAATTTGTTCCCTAGACAGATGATATTTTATATCTATGTGCTTGGATCGCTTGTGATTAGTGGGATTATTAGCTATTTTATACATGCATTGCTATCCTCAAATATTACAATAGGTTCTGTGATATTTATGCTTAAACTTAATGCCAAGGACTTCCGCCACATAGCTTCCCGAACAGCTTCAAATAATGCGATATATTCTGCCTCTGTGGAAGATGCTGCAACTGACATTTGTTTCTTTGTTCTCCAGGTTATGAACATACATCAAATAATTTAAATAAATACCCAGTAGTACTTTTTCTATCATGAGTATCACTACCACCCCAATCAGAGTCAATATATACACATAAAATACTATTAAAATCACATTGGTTATATTGTAACTTTAAATCAATGGTACCTTTTAAATATCTGAGTACTCGTTTTAGACACTGCCAACATTCTTTGTTATTTTTGTCAGTAAACCTACTTAATAGGTTTACACTTGTGCTTAAGTCCATCCGAGTACATAACATCACATACATTAAACAACCTAGTAAATTTCTGCAAGGAGCAGTGCACTTTTCATTTAAATAAAGAGCATCATAATTTAGTTTTGTTTCCAGAGGGGTACTAACTGGATTACAGTCACTCATTTTAAATTTGTTTAATACCTATTGTTATCCTATTACTGTATCTAGTAACTTTAATACCTAGAAATAACTTAATTTCCTTAAGATCGGTCATTTCAAATTTACTCATTAAATAACCTTTAAACTCAGTTAATATTTTACTCTCCCCACATATAAAACTAAGTCATCGACATACAATAAATCATATTTATTTTTATTTATATGACCATCGTTAAGCATGTACAAACATCTATCTACTGAAGAATTTTGAAAACCCTTTTCTTTCAAAGATTGTTCAAAAACTTGTAACCAGCATCGAGCTGCTTGCTTTAAGCCGTTCAGTGCTTTATTTAGTTTACAAACAAAATTCTTTTCACATTTTACACCTTTAGGAACTGAGGTAAATATCCTCATTTAATGTACCGTTTAAAAAAGCAGTTTTAACGTCCATGTGGTGAATTAATAAATTATATTGATTGGCAAAAATCTAAAACTTGCGATTCTAGCAACAGGAGCGAAAGTTTCATTGCAATCCGTTAGATATTCTTGACTAAACCCACGAGCTACTAAAGGCGCTTTGTATTTAAAAGGATTTCCAAACTCGTCACGTATTATAGAAAATATCCACTTACTGGTTTACAATGTTCTTATCATGAGGCCTTGGATCTAATGTCCACGTATTATTTATTAACGGGGAATTAATTTCGTCTTTTATCGCCATTTGCCATTGAGATCTATCATCACGAGTTTTTATTTCATCAAAAGAAGTTGGAATGTCACATAAAATAGTCTGTACACACATTAAATAATCTTCATAGCTCCCATAATAAGAAATTGCAGGACGGTTTTTAAGCTTATCACTCCTCCTTACAGAAGTAGTATTTTCTGTATTAGGAACTACAGAATTATCAGACTGTACATCATCAACGCACTGCGTATCGTTCACAACATCACTTCTGCGAATTTTATTAGGGCACTCATCATGCCAATCAGATTTCGAAGTATCTGATTTCAATCTGTCAGTTAACGTAGACTTTATTGACACTGATTTCGACTGTAAGTCATATGTATCAGTTTTGTCACAGGAATATTCAATACTATTCGTTTCAGCGCCTAACATAGGCCTGGAGAACTCAAGGGGGCTTAGCAACCGTGGACTGGTCACCCACGGTGAACTAAGATGCAATTAGGGCCGGCCTGTTGGGGCCGCCGGCTGGCCCGAGGATGGCGCTCCCAGCGGGCTGAACAAGTCCGCTGAGGACGCGCCTGGAGGTGGGACCGCAGAGGAAGAGGAGTGCCGGTATTACGGTGCACCGTTCTCCCTATCTTCTGCGGCCGTAGAGGGATCGCAGGAGGAGAGGCGTGTTGGTATTACGGTGCGCCACTCTCCCTACCCCCTGCGAGCTGGCGGGGCCGTTCCGTCGAAACGGCACTGGTGGGGCCGCAGAGGAAGAGGCATGTCGGTATTGCGGTGCGCCGCTTGCCCTATCCTCTGCGGCCGAGGTGTGGTCGGTGGCAGAACCACAGACCTGATCTGTAGTAGCCTGATTCCTAGTAGCAGTCTCGAGGGGAGTCTGCTACAGTACTGGTGGAGGCCGAGAAGGGAGGCGCACCTTACCATCTGGTCTATCCATCGTGGAGGGCCTTCGGGCTTTCGCGATAGAGCCGCTTGTGAGCGGCTGCCGCCGGCGGGTTCGCGGATGTGTGCGAAAGCGTTCCCGTAACCCCGTCACAAGGCGGCGAGGCGAAAGTTGGGGGGGTTTTTAGTGGGTATACCGTGGGTCTCATTAGCCTATACGGGAGTCCCGCATAACCACTCGGGTGCCCCCTGCGCCCGGGTGGTATGCGTAATGCATTTTCCCCCCTCGAAAAAAAAAAACCTAGCCAAAAGGCTGGCCGAATTACCACGTTGGATCGCAATAGAAATTCGTTGTGCGAGGTAGACTAAAAATAAATATATAAATACGAACAACCATGACCCAAGAACAAACATACGTGTTCATCGCACAATGCCCCGGCCAGGGCTCGAACCTGGGACCTTGGCGTATGAGGCAGAGGTACTTACCACTACACCATGGTCTAAATAAACTTGTTCTCTAATTCAAGTCATTGTGACTTTAATATTTAGAAACTACAACCGCCGGCTTCGCACCAGTAGATAATTAGAAAGATGATTAAGCATTATAAACAGGTATGTACTGAATTTGGCTAAATAGAACATAACAAGTTCTCCTTACACAAACATTTTTTGTAGATGTCATCTTACAAATTGATTCTGACAAATTTTAGAAATAGCATACTCACGATTTTTCACAGGTAATAGTGAGTACCAAATATGTAGGTAATTATTTTATTTGTTATTAATAGCTTTCAGAAAGCACGTCAAATAATGACCTTTAGGCAATTTTTTGATAACTTTCGGTAAATTATTGTAACTTTCGTTAGGATTTCTATTTTTTTTTAATATTAGTAGGTATAGATATAGCGAGGTCTGTTTGTGAGTAACGTTTATGACTTCCATAATGTGCGGCTATTCTTTGGTTAAGATCTCCGCTGGAATAGTATTATAAGTCTTCTTTTTTGCCACCACGTTTATTTGAGTTGTATTTTCGTGTAATAACACTTTCTGTTTTCTTCAGTATTTGTATCAAATAATTCTCTCTAGTATGATGTACTGCCATCCATAACAAGACATGCATAAACAATGGATTTTATTTTAAATAATATAATTTATTGATTTTATTTGTTTTCTTATTTATTTCTCTCTACTATTCAGGCAGGTCTCCGCTGGCTCCTCAACCGCACCGTAGAATCTCGTCTTACAGAAGACTACATTGGTAAGAGCGTGAAGGGTGTCATCATACGACAGCGATACAATGCGGAGAGGCCATTTGACGTCTGGTCGAAGGCTGTTCCGGGGGTGAAGGGGTGCTTTCAGCAGGTCTTGTCTTTGGATTCGACTAAAAGTGATGTTGGTAAGACGGATTTTATTGTTTTTTTTTGTGAAGTATTGGAGTGATAGAGTTGTTTAGGGAAATTAAAGTTAAATGATTAAGTTGTCTTTTTTGATATAGGAACATGTTAGTAGCATAAAAGTACAATTGTCTATATTTCATTTGAGTATTAAATAATTATTGTTTACTTGAAAAATAATTCAAATGGTAAAAATGGTTAAAAACATGAGAATCTGATATTTATATTTAAAAGGCACTTTTAATTCATCGTGGAAGGAACTGATGTCAATTAAAAATGAGTACTCCATTAAACTTAAGTTAATGATTACCAAGGCATCGGTTTAGTTAAGTTATAACAATGCGATTCTCGATCCTAGAACCTAGATCTATTCAAAATATGTTCACCCCAAGCCAAACCCTGAAAACCCAACGATCGAATTTCCCTTGTTCGCACCTCTTCCTAAAATAAACTATAATATACTTATTTTCATCCAGATAAAGTAATCAGCCAGCACGCGAACATGCAGCTCCATCTGCTGGACACCCAGGACATGACGGGGCCGCTTCTGGTGCAGATGTTGTGGGGCAAACTCATCTCTGCTGTTATCTACAAGAGACATTTGGTAATTAACACATACCCTTACTTCTCTTTTGTACAAAATTCTGTTACTGAAACTTTAGGCTCGTCACGAAATCTTGAATGGGAAATTTATACCGCGGTCGTTGATTAATATGAATTACAAAAAACTTGATTTCTTTTTTTAATTTAATAAACTCTAAGGGTTCTTTTGATCTAAAATAAAGCTCGCGAGGCATACTTTTTTGACAGTTCAATAAATATCCAAATGAAAATTTGACTACTCTACATACGTGTCAACTATCAATTTTGCGGTTGAATTTTTATTCATTCTAGCAGCTATGTACATTGTTTCTTTGAGAAAATCGCTCAGAATCGTGGTGTGAGCCCATGGGCTCTTTTCCTGGTGAAAAACTTACATTGTTGTTTAACTTTTTTACTTACAACTAGTTTAAGAAATCTAATCTAGTTTGTCTGTGTATGTTTTAAATGTAAGTTCATAGCAAGCCAGAGCATAGCTGACGATAGAATCTACATGTGACATAATAAATAAATGTATATACATCTGAAGGTACTAGTAGGAACCCCTAAAGCTTAAATGATAGAATTTTCCTAATAATATTCTAAGCTCATATGAGTTCAAATTTGAATTTCATTATTATTTGTGACAAAGGTTGATATAATAAATATTATTACGTACTTCTATTATTCAGGGTGTAACAGAGGACCAATTACGACCAGTTCTGGAAATGACAAGCAAGCAACGAGGCCCTCAACGGGTGCCCAAACTGTGCGACGTTCCCCTGAAGAAATTGATTCTGAAACATGTAAAGAAACATTGATTTATTGTACTGTAATATTAGTTGGATGAAATATATTTATTTTGTTTGTTATAAATTTATTGTATATTTAACATGCATTAATTTTCTTCAAAATGTACTCGTAATTGATACTAAGATTATTGGGAAACTTAAAATGATTGCATGTCAAGGTAAGTAAAAGTAATTAATAGTTTCGAATTTGCAAGAAAGATATACGAGCATTATAAGAATATTTGAAGACCCTGCAGCGGCTCATAAACAGTACGATGTCTAAATCCGAAAACCCTCGGTCGTGCCAACAGAGACTTTTACCTAGAAGTGAAGGAGGTAGGGGGATTATCGACATACAAAATTTACACAATAAACAGATTTCCACTCTTTGCACTTACTCTTACCAGAAAAGTGAAACATCACCAGTACACAGAGCAATAGCAATGAACGACATGAAACTTACATCTTTAAACTTGCAGAATACAGCAGCACAGAATAGTGAAATATTAAAAGACGATAAAATAAAAATGCAGGATTGGGCCCTGAAATCTCTACACGGAAACATCACCATGATTTATGGCGGTGCGATGTCGACAAACATGTGTCAAACTCATGGCTCAAACGTGGTGACCCAAGGACAGAAGGGTTCATGATGGCTTTACAGGACCAAGTTATAGAAACTAGAAACTACCGCAAACACATTATTAAAAACCTTGCGGATGATCGCTGTAGAAAATGTAGAACTGTCCAACAAACCCAGAAACTATCCAACATATAAAAAGCGCATGAACAATAATAGCCCAACTGATTATAAACACCGACATGATCAAGTACCTTATATTATTCATCAAAAACGGGCCAGTATAGTTTAGTTGCATCCTTACATCCATACTACAAATACAATCCAGAGCCCTTCTTAGAAAATTCAACAACAAAATTATACTTAGACAGAGCTATCCTAACAGACCGAACAGTTCATAACAATAGACCAGACATTACACTCATAGATAAAATAAAAAATACCTAATTTCTTATAGACATAGCTGTACCAAACACTGCTAATTTGCAAAGTAGAATAGCTACGAAACTCTCAAAGTGCGTGGAACTGAAAGACGAAATTACGTGAATATGGCACCTTAAAAAAGTCACAATAGTGCCTATAGTTATATCAGCAACTGCAGTGATTTCGAAACAACTTTCAACTCCTCGCAAACCATCGAACGTGCATATTACAGTGGACAGCTAGTGCCCTTCGCTCTCTTTCCATGTCCACATCATCCTCTAAATGCTCGGTGACCCAAGTTTTTAAATTTTTTCACTTTAGTTAAAGGAGTACCGCAGAGTTAAACTTCAGGTACTTCCGGGTAACTCTTCGCCTCAGATTTGAATAGCATCACTTCACTTTTTTTACATTATACTTGAGCCCGTGGGCCATCGCATTGGATTCACATATTGCCAACAGCTTCCTCCGGCCGCTGATTTGTATGATTGGAAATAAGTATCGTGTTTCTTACATAAAATTCCCGCAAAAACGACGAGGAATAGTTCGATCGTCACCCTTGAGGATAATCAGCGTGTGTAATAACGGGATAAAACAAGTTCTATTGGTGAATTATTTTACCATTCTTCAGTAGTTTCTAGGTTAGAAAGATTGTTATGAAAAATGAAATGAAATGATAATGATTCTGTGGCAGAACCGACCGGCTTCCCAAACTCCACAGATCTTAGTGCTACACCATACAAGTTAGGCAACAATTATTTTTTTTACGTTATCTGCATATTACAAATATTTGTGTTTTTTAGTATTCATAAACACAAACCGACAACGATTATGACTGAATCATACTATTGAATACTATTGTATTTACCGCTTATAAATACTTATTTATTTAAGTTTAGTGAAAATACCATCAAAATGGAATACTCGTAATCCAAGTTACGCCGTTCTATCAAAGATCGTAACCATTAATTTAAAAATAATTTTGTCCATACAAAAACTTTCGCGAAATATTTTAAACTTTGAACACAAACCAATTTAAAATTGAACATGAACCAATAAACTAAGCAGGCATTGTCCAGTTTATAACTAATAGTAGAAGAGCACGCCAACCCCAAACACGATCCGGCAGGAATACCTCGGTTCGATGCCGATGCACAAACAAAATGGTCGTTTATTTCTTAGTCAATTTTACCGAAAGTATAGTTGGGTTAAGGTTTGATAATCTGAACAAGTATTTGTGGTTGTAAATAAATTTATCTTTAACTTGAAGAAATAAAATATCAACTTGATATTTTAAAGCTCCTCAGTATTAAGAAATATATTTAATCTGTAGTCGAATTATTCTTTGATTCCGATTTTATGATTTTGAAATTTTAGCTCGGTGACAATAAGAAAAAACGAAACATGCTCTGAAATATTATATAGCAAAAACATGTACTTTTGTTCACAACACTATACTTAGCCACCAGTAATGCAATGCATCGAAACTATATCGACTTAATCTTAAAATAACATCTGTTCAATATTTTTTATGTTCCTCTATAATTTAGTACAGAAAAAAATTCAAAATGACTATAGTAACATGATGCCACGCTTATCTAACCAATCGGCAAATCACACCAACTGAAACAAAAACAAATCAACATGACCCGAGAACCAATATCTGTACTCATCCATCAAGTGAATAGCCCGACCAGGACTCAAACCTGGGTCCTCCGGCGTACAAGTAGGCCTACTGCGCCACTCGGCCGTCAAATTACTTTAGAGGGTCCCACTTTAATACCTACAATACAAAAATTATTTCCGCTGTTTATAAAATGGTGATCCCAAGATAGCGCTCTTGCAAAACATCCTTATTATTTACCTATTATAATTCAAATAGATAATGGACAAGGTCTCTTATTTAGTTCGCCTTAGGACATTATCCAGAGTTGGCCAGTTTGTGAATATCTTGTTTCATCCAAATTCAAAGTATATGAACTTCTTGGCAGATTGCTTTATTTGTTTGGTCAGCATCGTTTCTCATATAAGAACGAACGATCGAATTAGATTCGATGTTTTCCAAAATACCTGAGGTTTAATTATGAGATTCGCACTTAATACGAGTATGTGGCCCAATACCTTAAATATATTTTAATTATCAAATTAGTGCTGGAACTGTAATAAAGCTGTTATCAAAATATACAGGGCTAGAAATGTCGATATTTAATATTAATGTACTGATTTTTAAACATACTTACTTTCATTTGTAAGATAAACACAGATATTTTTTCTCAAGTCATGATTGTTTACTTTCATATATATATATATATAGTTGGGTGTGTGGTAATACAAGATTACTACGGGGCCAGGCAGTGAGTGTGTTGGTTCAGGGATTTTAAAAAATGTATATTTCGAAAAACATTAATAGAACGTCACACAAAGAGCTTAATCATCTATAAAGTATACGAGAAACCTCCTGAAACGCCTCCAATAAATAATAATATAATCTTTATATATTCCCCATAAAGCGAAGTCAGGTGCACAAACATAAACGAACACTCATTGTGTTTGGGCAACGATAAAGAAAAACGTATCGTTAAATTTAAAAAAACGTGCCCCTAAAGGCACTGCCCTTATCCTATAGGAGTCGTTTTATGACCCTATTATAAAATTGTCTTTATGAGAGCTTTTATTGCTAAAAGACTTTACGTAATTTCAACACGGGGAAAGCTGAGATGAGATTTCAAGAGTTAAAGACGTCATTAAAGTTTTAGTAGAATTTGATATTTCGGTCAACGGTTTAAGTGAGTTGAGATTTGATTGGCTTTGTTTTATTGGAGGTGGAAAGCTGAAGCTGGTGGCAGGAGATTTTATTAGTTTATATTCCTAATAAATCGAATAATTAATCACTTAGATACAAAGGACTACGAGCACTGCAAATAAAATCGCTATCGAGCTGAGATTTTGGCACGCTCTTCTTCTTACCAGGTGAGGGAGTGCCAATTCTATCGGCAGAGTTAATCAAGCCACCTCTAGGAAGCCCCACAGGATTCACGTTTTTTATCCTGTGACAAAAACCACAGCCAACATCGAAACATTCTCACCGTGGAAAGCTCAAGTACGTTGTAGGCCACTGGCGGTTACCCATTCCAGGTCTACCGCACTGAACCTTAATTAGTTTTAACAATTGACAAGCGACAGCGGAAAATGTTTGGCTATAAGCACTTCATTAAACTGAACGCAGACATCGTAGTTTGAATAAATAAAGAACTTAAGAAAGCGAAGTGAAATGTGAATAAAAAAGCCCTTTAAGTTCTTCTTAAGTTTTAAGTCCCAATTCATATCCAGATGCATACCTCAATAAAGTATTAAACAATTAAATTCGACACGACTTTCGGCATGTGATCAAGTATAGCAATATTCTGATCTATATGATTTATGCCACTAAGTACTTATACGTTTACTGATTTTTTAAATAATAATGAAAGTTTTTCGTTGGTTTTTAGACAAATTTAAACAAGAAGTTCCCAAACGGAAAAAGAAACCCTTATTTTTATTACCTTTTCGAATCCTATATCTACAATTTCCGTATTGCGTATTCCAAAGTCATAAATCTCAAATAGGTATTCCATCAAATCTGTGTCCCTTTGCAAAAACAATAGATACAAAGTAAGCCGAGTGTGACACCCCTTTCGGAGAGCAGATTCAGCACCCGTCATGCTTGTCATTGTGTACAGGGTGGTGCTTTCATTGTGAGTTAAAGGTAACCTATGGTGGATGGACGAATTAGAATAAGTATTTTTGTAAGGTTAAGATAAATTATTTTATGGAGTATTAATTTATAAAAACAAAGATGTACGTTTATACGTATACATAGTAGTACTTATTGAAAGAAACTGTATCATTTGTTAAAAATAAAGGTATTATCGCGAAAAAAGTAAAATAACGTATATTGTTTAATATAATATTTTATTTAATATCAGATTGAACCCACACCCTTCTTACATCGGACTACGAGACGCAGACAGGCCTTCCATCTCTTTATAGTAGATATCCCAAGAAGTCGAACCAAACGCTTCGATAGTTCCTTTTTGGTGCGGGTCGCCAAGGTGTGGAATGAATTGTCAGCGTCTGTTTTTCCAGAAAACTATAGTCCTAGCTCTTTCAAGCGTCGAGTGAATAGGTATCTCGTGGATAGACGTGTAACACCTTCGTCTTCATCGTCATTTTCCATCAGGTGAGATAGAAGACAAACGTTCAATAAAAAAAAATCGTTAGACAATTTATAAATTTCAACCTACAGTGAACTGTTAGTTGACATTTTCCAATTCTTATCAGTTTTTTAACCTAATTCTGTTAGATATTTAGACAACATCTAACTATAAACATTTTTTTATTCTTTTTGAATTGAACTTGAACATACATCCTACTTCATCAACATTTGTAATTTACATTACTATAAACGCAAACAATAAAATTCCACCTCATAACCAGGTCACCCTGTACATCCATCATACTTCCACAGCCAGCCTGCATGTCCAGCGGGAGCGGGATGGAAATCAATCACTGGAACCAGACGGACACCTGATGCTGAGGGGCACGCATCTACACAACAAATATTTGTCAATCGTAGGTTAATATTTGCTAAAATATTCAAGAAATTATCTTTTACGAATATACGATTATTTTTTGTTCATGAAGTGATCTAATTCAAAATTTACTTGTATTAGTTTTACGATTTGCGTTGACTTCCATATGAAGAGGGTAAATTAAATGAATAAATAAATCCCCTTACAAACACACCAATTGCATAGCCGCAAGTTAGCAGAGCTGTGTTCCTCCCAGCGAAGTGGAGAACGACAGAATATACATACATCTATTAATAACCACGTAAATCATAAAGAACCGTGACCCGAGAACAAACATCTGTGTTCATCACACAAATAAATGCCGCAACCAGGACTCGAACTGACGCTAATCGACTGTCAATCTAATAAAACTGGTTCTATTTATACTGAAACACTTTTCACATGATTAAAGTCAGGATTCGAACATTGAACAACCTTTAAATGGTATTAAACATAGACAGAGAAGAAAAAATTTGCTGTAAAAAACTCATAACACTCTATTTTGTCACAAGTGTACATTACATAATTGAAATTTAAAAAAGCAAACAAAACTACCACACTTAGTAGGTTAATGACTTGACTAGGACACAAAAGCAACAAATGATAAAGTTAAGATTTTCCTAATGTTTATCATACAAACCATACCTACCTTTTGTAACCCTTTGCAACATTTATATTATTTAGCTTGTGGATCCGTCTTATTTAGAATAGTTATTCGAACCTTAATGACAATGTATAATAATTTGAAAATTTGATGAATTTTCAGACTTTACTTGGTATATCTAAATGATGTATTCTAATACACCTAAAAAGAAACATTTGAATTCGGAATCTTAACACACAAAACCACTTTTGTTTCAAAACCCATGACAACCGATGAATACCAACATTCACGTGAACGACCAACCTAATTGAGTGTCTATACTAAAAAAGATGCCCCTTTGCACCAAATTATAACGGTCAACCGGTCGCTTTCAACCGCATACATTCTTGCGATTTCCGGGAGATTTTTCATTAACGAACGCGTGCTTTGCGATTATTGAAAACCAGTCGAGCGAGTAATTAGTCGCCGGGCTGTAGGGTGTTTTGATTATATTGACTATTGTTTTTGGATAGGTGTATGTAGGTAGCAGAAGGCTGGATGTTGGAGAGGGGTACTGTGTTAATTGGCGAATGGAAATGTTGCTTGATGAATTTCTATTTGTCACGACAGCGTACATCTCGATTTTATAAAAATGTTGGATTCTATTTGTCCTTCTAATGTATAAAATTTCAATCAATTGTATATCAGTGCTTGATCATTACTTAGAAAATATGTTTATAGTCGTATACCAGTCAGTTTAGGTATTAGTTATATAGTACAGCTATTTAAATAAATATATCTTCGTTATATATTATTTATATTAAATCTGGTATTATTAATATTGATATTTTCTGTAACTCAATAAATCAGTTTAAGTCCTTGATCCTTGGTCAAATGCACGAGTGACTGTTTATATTTGTACGATCTATCTAGGAATTGTATAAGTAGGTATAAGTATAAGTAATAAGAAAAGTCTCATTCGTTTATTTTTTTTCACATAATGTAATTAACTGCCAAAAAAAAAAATATGTTGATTGTTGTCATAACATTGCATGCTGTTGTCACCTATAATTGAGTCTACGACTTGCAATAACTTGTTAAAACTATGTCCAAATGTGCATTATTTGTTGTAAACTTGTTGGTGATCTAATACATAAATAAAATAAAAAATATTTGAATTTGGTACCTCGCATATTTTTTAACTATTTTTCTTAGCCGGAAACAAGGACGCGACCTATCTGATGGTGAATGGCATCCGCACCCAAAGACATCATAAGTCGTAGGTGATTTATTTATCAATTTTGAATTTTAATTCTGTGATATTTACTTTGTTCCAGTTATTGTACAGGCCGTTCCTTCCCATGGTCCAAAACACAATCACGTATAATCAACGTGATAATACTTGTAATGGCGGTCCAAAAGAAAGAAAAAACAAAAAACGTAACAAAAAAACTCTACGATGACTATATTTTTGAATTTTTTTTTTACATATTCTGGAATAGGTTAAATTATGTTTCTAATATTTTTAAAAGCACTTTGTATAATACGCCTTACTGAGCACCTATTTCATAAATCAGACTCGCTACCTTATTAACAAAAGAAGACTAAAAATATTCTTCCTTACAAAAATAGCTGCCAAGATTTGGCAAAACTTTACATAAACCTAAGACCATTATGGTAATTCCGAAGCATACAAGCAGACCAAAGTGTCGAAATGGTCTCCAGAAATATCCACAGATTATATCTCTGACGCCATTCGCAAACAGTTTTATTTTGTCAAAGCCATTTATAGAAAATTTCATTTGTTCTTTGCTGTGTTAAGTAGATTGTATTGCTTTTATTGTTGCAATAAATAGTTAAAATAGTACCTTCGCATCTTTGTCCGAGCCAATTTAGAGCAACAGCCCAATGAAGTAGAATCGTTAAATTTAATGTCCAGTAACTTGCTGCTATAAAAACAGGTTAATCTCAATACACCGATAGAGCTTATTATCCGTAGAGATGGCGGAAGTGGCGTCGATAAACTTTGTTTAGATAGTACGGTTAGGTTACCCTGTACCGGTTAGGTTACCCTGTACCGGTTAGGTTACCCTGTACCATCTATCTAGTGTAGTTTATTATATGCTAATGCCGACTGGCAGATAGACAACACACAGCCTAAACCAAGCGGGTTAGTAACACATAACTTTGTACAAGTGATTCTTAGGTAAAATACAAGCGAAATTTTCTAAATATTTTCTTAAAATATAAAACTATTATTGCTTAGGCATTGTTTGAAATCATTATTACATGACAGAATAAAATGGTATGAAAAATTTGGCGGGGCAGACATTAAGTATTCATGAAAAACATTTTCATATCATCAGCGAGTTTTGACACATTCCATATTTATTCATAGGAATCGAAAAGGAGATTATCATATTATTATTGAGAATGACATTAATATACTTTTAAATTCTTTTTTGGCTTACCAGCTTTGACCATGGTTTCAGTAACGTACAGATTTTTTTACAACCATGTGTGCGTACACACATTGACGTGTCTTTATTTTTTTATTTTTTTTTTATTCAAAATTTGTTTAGGGGCTTTATTTATTCTAACATGAAAACACGTTGTTTGAACGCGGTTTTGTGGTTGTTGAGTTTTTTCTGTTAGATTGCGTCCGGGGCGATCCTTCCTCTTTTGACGCAAGTATAATTGTAAAAGTTATTTAATAAATATTAGTTTATTTGCATAATTAAAAAACGGCATACAGGTAGCTTAACCTATATATATTTTTTTATATATATATATATATATATAGGCTATATAGACAATTTATTATAAACATTTTAAGAAACATCGACACCTCCACATCGTCCCATCACTAGAAGGGCATAAAAATAGTAAATGAAGCTATTTCGTCGCGAAGGCGGTCTCCAAATGCGATTAAGTGCGTTTCCGCATTTACTGTACTTTTATTTCAGGTGGAAATGTATTTATTTATTCACTCGCTACCTATTTCCAGAGGTCGGACACTTTATAGCTTATTTACGTTTCGGAACATCAATGGTACAGTAATGCTAGATTTCGAATCGGTAACTTATAATTGGTTGCACGATTATTTACTATTGTTACAAAGAGAGAATATTCGATTGATCATGTCCAATCGTTAAACTCTGTAACTACCGAACTAATCAAAAATCTCTTTAACAGGATCTAGAAATAATACACGATACATTTATACAGAAGTTGCCACACGATTGGTAAAAATGCAAATGCTCGCGCGAAACTCCTTGATTAATATACATTATTTCTGCGCTAAAGGAAAACATTGTTATGAAAAACCACAAATTATTTTTCTATTTGTTTTACTACTTCGATATGTTAGTGGTTCGACGTCAGAGTTATCGGGTTCCAACCGTTAAAAACAAGTATTTGTGAGATATAATCAGACAAGCAATATATGGACACTATTTATTGACGATGTTCATTTGGAAATTAACAAGAATTCTCAGATATAAAGAGTTTTTTCTTTGAGGTGAACAGAAAAACAAATCGAGACAAGTTTTATCCACCAAAACCAGAGCAAACAACTCACTACGCCAGAATTCAATAACGCACTAGATTTGGCAAAGATGGACGGCGAAATACGAAATAAATTGAATCATGGCGAAGCGTCGAAGGCAAACGATGTAACATCGTTTGTAGATAGCCAGGGGTTAATGGGAGGGATATAATGTGGTTTCTTGAAAATAAAAGCATATGATGGATGTTTAGGTATAGTTTCGTAAAATCTTAGAGTGTTTTAGGAAGATTGGAAGAAGGCAGTGAAAATTATTGGAATTAAATAAGATATTATTTGGTTTTGAAAACACACTTCATAATCATTTAAAAATACTAGAACTTTATTTTACTTTGAAAAGTATAATTATTTTCAATGTAAAATAATATTTGAAAAAAAATACACAACGGTCTTATAAAATTCAGAATTACAACAAATAGTGATATCAAAATGTGTAAAAGATATTAATACTTATTCCAAAACATCAGGCATTGAAAATAACAATAATAAATAAATATGAAGACATTGCGTGGTAATCACTAAATCGTTTAAATAAATCGAAACGTCCCAAGTTCTGTAAAAACGCAAAGCCTGTGTTAAGCCTAAAATTCTGTATGGATTGAATCATGGGTATACTTACATAAAATCTTTATCTTACATTTAAAAGCCACTTATCTGTTACTAGCCGAACTTCATAGAAATTTAACTTTTAATTAAAGTAAAAAAAAAGCTTTCCAAACAAACAGCAAAACAATACTTTTATCATTTCAACATCAAAGCTCCATCGAAAGCCATCTCATTAATATCCGCATCAAAAATGTACAGTTTTCAGCGCTTTCTTCATGAAACTCATTGGTTTGATCATTTCGTGACAAAAGATATTCCCTCAGGAAGGAAAGCTTTCGTTTTGTATGTAATTGTTTACGCGGGCGCTGCGCCAAACCTAGTGTAGGGTGTGGTTCGTTTTGAAAAAGTTGTGGTTTAGTTTCAGTGACTTTAGAATATTATGAGTCATGGTTTTTAGATGGTTGTCGAAATGAATCCCAGGCTAAGGTAATATTTATCTAGTTTAAAGTAAAAAGATATGAGAATGTTAATGCCGAAACAGTTTACATAACTGATTGTTGTACGTAAGGACTTTCAATACAAATAACTATTCTTTTTTTTACATAGAGAATTTTTTTTAATCTACTTTCAAACCAGATATTACGTTCATTCTGAAGTTAGGAAAGTCTTTTTTTTATAATACGTAAGATATAAACTGTGATAATTTCGAGTTTATTATCTCACCTGATGGTAATTGACTGTAAAAACAAGGTTGTTACCAGAACCATATGATTTTAAACTCTAAACCGTAGTTAGTACGTTGCCTTTTGATCACAATATCTACACTTCATATCCACCCTTGCCGCACTCGATAGATCTTGCCGCCAAAGCGCGCCGCTGGAAGAGATCCATCCGCCGGCGACGGTTTCCGCCTGTACGCACCTTTAATGAACTAAACTAGAAAAATATGAGCGGTTACCTTTATTTGGCATGATGGCTTTTTTGCTTTATGAAATGGAATCATAATCATAATCACTTGTTAAAAATTTAGGTTTAAAGAAACTTTTGCGGTAGAATTTTAGAGAATTTTGATTGATGATATCAATAAATAAATCCCAAGACAAACACACCAACTGCATGGCCCCAAAGTAAGCAGAGCTCGTGTTATGGATGACCGTTCAGCGAACATACATATATAAATATAACCAACCCTGTTGCATGAACAAACAGCTGTGTTCACAAATTAATGCCCCGACCGTGACTCGAACCTGGGACCTTCGTGAGGCAGGGCCACTAGCAACGACGTCACTTCGCCGACAGAATTATAGATTTTAATATTTACAAGCCAGCAGACGAACGTGAAATAATCCCATCTCATGATTTGTTGCATCTGGTTGAGATATCACAATGACAATTCTGCGTTTTTTTGGTACGTTAATACATTAAGTTTTTTTGTATATTTTATTGAAATATATATTATTTAATATTTTTATAATCAGTAAACGAACATGAATATAGAGATATTCCACCATTTCCATTTAGATTTTCAATGGAAAAGTATCAAAACCAATTATGCCCACAAATCCGACCTATACCTTAATCCACTCAAAGTGCTCAATATACTCATATATATTCATAAAAAGAACGACCAAAATTACAAACCAAACAAAAAAAACAGCATAATAATATTTCCATCCAAGCCTCACGTCGTCACAATAATATAAGCAAGCATTACTTCCGCACCACTGGCTGCCACAAGCGAATGTATACCGAACCATACAGACACAGGATCATCAAATATTCCGACAGGCTCATTTATTACGGAAAAAACAAAAAAGAAGCGATCTTTTTTTGCTGACAAGATTTTTATTTTAAGAGGATGTTAAATGTCGATAAGATGGCGATTTTCTTATTGTATTATACAAAGTTCAAGGGTGTGATGGTGTTTGGACGATCAACATCAACCTCTATGTACATTATTGAGCCACTGTGTTATACACAGTTACCTACAAAGATAAAAACAGACTAATTGATAGATTCAGTCCTAGTTTATTCCAAATTAGACTCAAAATGGTTTGAATTTTTTGATTGGATATTTGCCTGTATTGATTTATGAACGTTACGTGCCCCATCTTGAAATAAAATTTAAAGTTGCGGCCGGCACCTGGGAAATAGATTCATACCCATGAAGACAATGTTTTTAATAGAGCGTTCAGAAACTAAGGTTTCATTTATGGGATAACTAAACCGTTCAGAAAATAACTTGAAAATGATTATATGATTATATTATATAAATATTTATTTTTTACATTCGGTTGCGTTATTTGATGTGGATCGTTGGTTGGATGTTACACTGATCTGACACTACAAGCTATTGCGCTGGGTTCACTCTCTAATCTAAGATTAATTTTATAACAAAAGCCCGTATACTTTTCCGGTCCTCACTAAAGCTTAATATATTTATTTCTCCTCAAAGCCGTAAAAACTACACAAATAATAGTTTTTTACCCGTTGCCACAATTTATATAATAAAGATTTTTCTCATGTAGACCTATTTAATAATTCTTTGAATGCTTTCAAAAGCCAAATAATTGACATATTGCAAAAGTAATGTTTAATTTCCTATGTTGAGTTAAAACAAAATATTTTGTGTTATAAACACATGACACTGAGTTCGAATTAAAATTCAAATTCAAATATTGCATTCTCAACATTGACAATTACTTGTTTTAATTGACATAAAAAAAAACATGACTCTACCACCAGTTCGGAAAAACTTTCGTAAAGAAGAACTGGCAAGAAATTTGGGCAGTTCATAAGTTTATTTTGTTATATTTAAAGTGTAGGCACTGTTTGGTCTATTTTTAAGTATTTCTGTTTTCAACTATATTAAATGTAATAACTGTTTGATGCCAAAGATTATAAATTAATTTAATAACATTTTTGACTAGAAATCAACTTTTGAAACGATTCTTTTATCTGTACAGAATATTGTTTTCGTAGTTAAAGAAAATAATCTTAAGATACCTTTATATAATGACGCGATTATCAGAAGACCAGCAAAACACAATTTCTAGGTGATCAAAACCCATCTTTATTCGATTCGTTTAATCTTGTAAACCCTAACAAGGAGGCCCGAGTTAGCCGATCAGTAAGATGTAACCGCGGGTTAACGCGTGAACGCTCCGCTTAGCTCGTGACGAACTCCGAGGAAATTGCGTTAAGGAGTTCGTGGGACCATAGTGTAAGTAAAAGCAGTACGTAAACTGTTTTATCCGTAAATCAGATTATGGAACCAAAAAAGTATTTGGTTACTTATCCCTAAATTCATCTTTCACTTGTTTTGCAACCAAATTAATTTGGTAATGGAATTCAACGTTTTAAAACAAACTTTGAATCCGGGTGCAGAGTATCCACATACATGTATGTGACTGGACTAAAGAGATTTCCTTGAAGAGGCCTGCCTTATGATATCTTTTTATGAACAGTCAACTTAAAGCAATAAGTTCATGGCTGATCGGTTTTCGTTGCCGTTTGACGACTTGCAAAGTGAACCAAGGTTCAGCGCGGACAGCTCCTAGGACGGGTGCCGCCAGTGGCTTGACAACTTGACAACTTTAGCGTTTCCGTGCGTAGAAGGACATATTAAGCTGACGGTCCTTTTTGTTGTCGCCAGACAATTGTCATGAAGATGCCTGTAAGGTTTCCAGAACTCTTTCACTAGAAGTTGTCACACAATCACAGGATAAGTAGCAATAGTAGATACGTTACTAACTGCTGTTGCGTGTATACTCACTTAGCACACTTTATCACGATTACTTGAAAGTAATTAGTAAAAATGCAATAAAAAAATCATTTTACTTTGGTACTTTTAATTTTCGACTCAGTTTAATGAACAAATTAACTGATATGTAAGATGCTGTGAGAAATTCGAGAAACGCAAAACTTTATTATAGCAACAACGGGAGCATTTTTAAGAAATTCGTTATTACAAAAATATATGGTCGAGAAATTTATCTCTAGACTAAAAACCATTGTTGAATAATAATAAAAACATTTTTTTCAATATTTAATGATGTGAGTTAATGTATTAATATCTTCCACTAATAAAAACAGTACCTAGGTACAGTTTTTTTCCTTTCGTGTACAGATAAAAAAGAGAGTTAAAAACTCGCCTTAAATTTTCAAAGCAAAAATACAAAAAAGCTCTGGCTAATTAATTAATGACCCTAGTTTTATATTTCACTTTTAAAAGCCTAAAGATTATGCAAAACGAAGCCCCCAAGCATTTTAGGCAAAGTATAATCCAAGAAAAATATTTTCCTCGATGATTTATAAAATAATATAAAAAGGGAATCCGTCTAAGGCAACCCTTTTCGGTTTTAAGCCTTTAATTGTATTATCTAGTCGGTGAGGCGATAAAAGAAAAGTCGTTAGCCCAGGTGCTCTGCGTAGATTTTAATTCCAGCAAAGCATTAAATTAAATACTTGGGTCATTAAATTATCTTTCATTTGAAATTGGATTGTCCGTGGATCGTAAAAAAGTTAATGAAAAGTTTCGGAGTTACGCCATTACAAGTATTTTAGCTTTAGGTATATGAAAACGTTTGCGACAAAGCTGGGATTGTTAGTTTATAAATAACAAGCTTTTGCTTGATATGTCCCAGACGGATGGTTTAATGAGACATTTAACGAACAACTAGCCGCTTGATGGAATATATTTGTTCATGTAACCGGCTAGCAGTAATATTGAATAGTTAATTATAGAGCAAGTGTTTACGAATGAATGAATTATAGCCTCTGTCAATGTTACAGTGACTTTGACGTTTGTAAAAAAAATCTCTCTGCTTCCGTGCTTGTAATGTGCGGTTTACATGTATTAAGTAGTTAAGTTGGTAACTAAATTTTAACTAAATTTTAAGTTACTACATGTCACTTGTGTGTCCAAACGGATTAAGTAGTTAAGTTCATAAGTTCAATGAAGATGAGCAGTGATGAATGTCAAGGAATTCGTCAATTCTGTACTTAGATATAATGTTTTAAACGTGATTTTGGACAAATTTAGAGAAGAATTTGATTCGGAAATTAAAATCTTTGCAAGATTATGTATTTTTCTAAATTTCTTACGTCGACGGGTCGACGTCGATCGACGGACGATCGATTGGTGTGGTACCTTTACTAATTAGGTACCCTTAATAATCTCTAGAGGGATATCAGCCTCTCCCAACTCAAGGGTGGCGTCAGACTATTGTAGGCCATCACGCCAACTGCGGGTTGGCAAACTTACCAACTCAGGGTTGGTGTCAGACAATTGTAGGCCATCACGCCAACTGCGGGTTGGCAGACTTACCAACTCAGGGTTGGTGTCAGACAATTGTAGGCCATCACGCCAACTGCGGGTTGGCAGACTTACCAACTCAGGGTTGGTGTCAGATAATTGTAGGCCATCACGCCAACTGCGGGTTGGCAGACTTACCAACTCAGGGGTGGTGTCAGATAATTGTGGCCATAATGCCAACTGTGGGTTGGCAGACTTACCAACTCAGGGTTGGTGTCAGACAATTGTAGGCCATCACGCCAACTGCGGGTTGGCAGACTTACCAACTCAGGGGTGGTGTCAGATAATTGTGGCCATAATGCCAACTGTGGGTTGGCAGACTTACCAACTCAGGGTTGGTGTCAGACAATTGTAGGCCATCACGCCAACTGCGGGTTGGCAGACTTACCAACTCAGGGGTGGTGTCAGATAATTGTGGCCATCACGCCAACTGCGGGTTGGCAGACTTACCAACTCAGGGGTGGTGTCAGATAATTGTGGCCATCACGCCAACTGCGGGTTGGCAGACTTACCAACACAAGGGGTGGTGTCGTCGACCGGTCGACGGTCGATCGATTGGTGAACACCCTTAAATATTCTTCCACAAATTTTAAAGTAGAAACCCAACTCTACTCCATTATAAAAAAAACGATTAAATGCAACATAAATACGAGCTCTTGCCGCCACCAGCTTTGTCAACTTATGCACTGAACTAAAAAATCACGTCCAAACGTGTTAATTGAGAAGCCCCGCCCACCCACTTATACGAAAAATAGAACAAATCCTAATCTACTTAATCACTTGCGTACTAAATTTTAAGTTACCACTTGTCACTTAATTGACTGTTTACACACAACTTTTAACTTAAAATTTAGTTAAAATTTAGTTACCAACTTAACCACTTAACGCGTGTAAACCAGCCATAAGTGATGGCTGCTCAAGAAGCCGTACTTTTTGTAAAAATAAAATAAATGTGTAAATCAAAACTCCAGCGCCTATTATTGAAAATATCAAACAAACTTGGTCCTATACGGCCGGATAAACGATTTGGAAAAGACGGCGTTTCAAGTTTTTTTTATGTCTGCCATCGCACATGGAAGCCACGCTAACAAGCAAAATCCACAAACATCTCAAAAACTACCAACAGGTAAAAAGATTCTATTCATTTACATTAACAGTTCAACAGAACCAACACCACAACAGCTTTAATTTTGGCAACAACACGTTTCCAACAATACATATTTAAAATGGAAACTTACGAGAAGCTGGTCAATAGACGCAGTAATTACAAGGGGCGTATGACACGCATATACAACTTTATTGATAATCAAGATAATGGAGAAAAAATCCACGAGATCCAGGTCAGACAATCAGAATTGGTTGATTTGTATAAAAGGTACAATGATACGCAGGATGAAATAGAAATGTTTGATTACGCTAAATCGGACAAAAAACTACTACATGAACAAGAGAGGTCTTCTACTGAAGAAAAATACTATGAACATCAAGCTAAAATAGCGGAGATCATCAAATTATATGAACACAATCCAAGTGATCTTTCTTCTCAGTCGGTTCAACGGCAGTCCAATATACATGAATCAAACTTACCTAGTTTAAAGATTCCCTACTTTGACGGCGATTTAACTCAGTACTCAAGTTTTAAGGCTTTGTTTGATGGAGTAATCCATGAGAATGACCGTTTGTCACCGCTACAGAAATTTCAATATCTCAAGTCACTACTACGAGGAGAAGCGGCAGGACTCATTAATACCTTAGTTGTCACAAGTGAAAACTATGCTCGTGCCATTGAAATACTGACCAGGAGGTATGAAAATAAGCTATTAAACATAAATCTCCATATCAAAAACATGTTAAGTTTTCAAACTATAAGTAAAAATAATATTAAAGACTTTTTAGTAATTTTCCAACAAAGCATAGACTCTTTACGATCATTACATGTACCAGTTAATACATGGGATTTAATTTTAATTTATTTAGTTGTTCAGAAACTAGATCAATCCTTGCACTCTGCATGGGAACTTAGCAGAAATAGTGATAATTTGCCTACACTCAATGATTTAATTGAATTTCTCTCTCATAGGTCACTTGCATTTGAACTAATTAATGACAACAAGTCAACTACTAAGTCACATCATGTCTCTAAGCCTGCTACCCGTGTATCCACTCATTTAGGCACTATAAATAATAGTTGTACTCTTTGCAACATGTCTCATGATCTTTATAAATGCCCTTCCTTTCTAGAGCTTACACCAGGGAAGAGAAGTGAATATGTCAAGAATAATAAATTGTGTTTCAATTGCTTACATCCTTATAGTTTTCAACATAAATGCTCAAAAAACAAATGTCTCATTTGTCATAAGAAACATCATACTACGATACATATTGATTATTCTAAATTAAAACCAATCAATGATGCTACTACTAATATAGCAAATCCAGGTAAGCCTCTTCAAAATACTCAAGTGAATAGTTCAGTACTAGTCTCAAGTTGCAACAACTCTAGTGATACTCCTCAAACATCGAAAAATACACAAGCTTCAGTTTTATTGTTACATTCAAACAAATCAGAAGTTTATTTGTCTACTGCACTTATTCTAGTGAAAAACAATGAAGGAAAACAGATAACATGTCGTGCTCTTTTAGATAGTGGTAGTCAAATAAGTCTTATAACTAAAGAGTTAGCTACTAAGCTCAAGCTACCTTTATCACAACAAACAAAATATGTAATCAACACCATAGGTTCCAATCCTACCCATTCTTGTACATCTACAACTATAGATATTGCTTCTCGCTATAACCATTACTCTAAAACATTAACTTGCATAGTTACTGATCATATTTCTAACAGATTACCACAAACATATATGCCTCTACAGAATTTTAAGTTACCTAAATCTTGCAATTTAGCAGACCCTTTATTTAATTTTCCAAAGAGCGTTGATCTATTATTAGGTGGTGAAATATTCTACTCATTATTACTACAAGGTCACATTCAACAAGGCCCACAACGACCCACACTTATAAATACAGTTTTTGGATGGGTTGTAACCGGAGACATTGAATTAAGCATGCAATCTTTATTTAATACAACAGTCCATTTCTCTCAGTATCTTTCAAATCATTCACAATCTCAATCAGTGACATCAGCACACATCAGTTGTGAACAGTCTTGTGACCAATTACTTCAGCGATTTTGGGAACAAGAAGAAGTTAAGCCTATTCTTACTTTATCTCCTGCACATACACAGTGTGAAAATTTATATAGTGATACTGTACAAAGAGACAACACAGGTCGTTTTACAGTACAACTTCCTTTGATTCAAGAAAAACTGCAACTACTTGGTGATTCATACAACATTTCTTATAAATGTTTTCTTATGTTAGAAAAAAGGTTCTTAAGAGATTCTATTTTACACAAACAATATTCTGATTTTATCAAAGAGTACATAACTCTTGGACATGCATCTTATTTACCAGTTACTTTTGATCATAAAACACATAACAAACCTATGTTTTTCTTACCCCATCACCCAGTAATCAAACCTCAGAGTGTTTCAACAAAACTTAGAGTAGTTTTCAATGGAAGTAGTGTTTCTTCAAGTGGTATATCCCTTAACAATGCCTTACACGAAGGTCCAAACATATATACAGATATTAGTGATATAATTCTAAGATTAAGAACATTTAAGTTTGCAATATCTTGTGACATAGTTAAAATGTTTAGAAACATAAATGTAATTGATGAACATTGCTATCTTCAGTGCATATTATGGAGAGACCAACCTAATGATGAACTGCAAATCATCCGCTTAAACACGGTCACTTATGGTACAAGATGTGCACCCTATTTAGCTTTTAGAACATTGTTAGAGTTAGCAAAACGTGATGGACATATGTATCCATTGGCTGCTAAGTGTATACAACATCAAACATTCATGGATGATGTTCATTGTGGAACAAACACACTTTCAGAATCTATTGAACTTTGCAATCAATTGATATCCTTATTCAAAGGAGGTGGATTTGAATTGCACAAATGGTCATCTAACCATCCTATGATTTTGCAAAATGTAATTGATAATAATAATGGTAAACCCTTACCAAGCAGCTTGCTCATTGGAGATGAAACAAGCACACTTGGTCTTAAGTGGGACCCAGTGACAGATGTTTTTAAAATTAACATTCCAGTTGCAAAACAATCTGACTTTACTAAAAGAAATGTACTTTCAATAATTGCTAAGATATTTGATCCTATAGGATTCTTATCACCGGTTACTATCACTGGTAAACTTTTCATGCAACAGTTATGGAAAGAACAATTAGATTGGGACTCACCACTCCCAGAACACCTTCTCAATAAGTGGTTACCATTTTATAACAGCCTTCAGCATTTGCACAATATTGAAATACCAAGGTATTGTTTTTCAAACATACCATCTAAAATTCACCTAGTAGGATTTTGTGATGCCTCTTCTCAAGCATATGGAGCATGCATTTATATTATAGCAGAATATCATGATCAAATATCAACCTCTCAACTTTTGAGCAGCAAGAGTAAAGTGGCATCTTTGAAACCAATCACCATTCCTCGTCTTGAACTTTGTTCAGCATTGTTACTCTCTATTTTAGTACAAAAAATAAGAACAATTCTTGAAATAGTTTTAAAATTTGATTCTATTCATCTTTATACAGATTCTCAAATTGTTTTACATTGGATTAGATCCCCTGATAAAAAACGGGATGTATATGTAACTAATAGATTATCACAAATCTTACAAAATACCAATCCAGACGCATGGAATCATGTTAGAACTCATGAAAATCCTGCTGACCTTTTAACCCGTGGTATACTTTTTAAAGAATTAAAAACTTATTCGCTTTGGTGGCACGGCCCAAATTGGTTACTATCACATCAAAATGAATGGCCTCATGCTACTAATGTGAATATTCTAGAAACCAATGAAGAACTATTATATAACACAAGCAATACTAAACAGTTAACATCTCATACACTTACTGTTTCAGACAGTTATCATGGCAAAGATGTAGAATACTATATCAACATTTTTGAAAGATTTTCATCATTTCAAAGGCTTCAAAATTCAATTGCATATTGTTTTAGATTTTGTCATAAACTAAAAAATCCTAAATCTAATTTACCAATTTCACTCACACCTGATGAATTGAAGGCTAGTCACAACTTTATTATTAAAATAGTCCAAGCTCATCACTTCAAAAGGGAATTGATTGAACTTAAGTCAAACAAAGGCAAATATGTATTTTCAAGTAGTCCTCTTAAAAGATTATCTCCATTCATAGACAATGAGGGCATACTTAGAGTTGGTGGTAGAATCAAACATGCTAACATTCAATACAACCAAAAATTTCCAATCTTACTTCCTAGTAAAAGCCATTTGACTTCACTAGTCATACTAATGTATCACTTGCAACTTTTTCATTCCGGAGTTCAAAACACACTCTCCAACCTGAGACTGGTTTACTGGCCAATTCACGCGAGAGTAAGAGTTAAACAAATTGTTTACAAATGCATCGTATGTACTAGGTATCGAGGTCAAACTTGTAGCCAAAAAATGTCAAACCTACCATCTCATAGAGTTAATTTAGAACGTGCCTTTTTACATGTAGGTCTTGACTTTGGAGGACCAATTTATATTAAAACTTCATCTCTTCGCAATGCTAAATATTCAAAGGGTTATTTATGTCTATTCATCTGTTTAGCTAGTAAAGCTATCCATATTGAGTTAGCCTCAGATTTATCTACGGATTCATTTTTAGCATGCCTCAAACGGTTTTGTGCTAGACGTGGTATTTGTAATTCTATATTATCGGATAATGCTACAAATTTTCATGGTGCTAATAATGAGCTACATGAGCTATATAAATTGTTCAAGAATGAGACATCCTACAGTAAAATACTTGATTATAGTAGCAGTTTCTGTATAGAGTGGAAATTTAATGTTCCTTTAGCTAGCCATATGGGTGGAATATATGAGGCTGGCATTAAACAAGCTAAATTACTACTTAAAGGAAATTAGGAAATTGCAGAATGACTTATGAGCAACTTTATACCACTTTGTGTCAAATTGAATCTATTCTTAATTCTAGACCTGTATGTGCTCAATCAGATTTAATTGATGACCTAAATTACCTAAGTCCAGGACATTTTCTCATAGGAACAACACTTTTAGATATCCCAGAACCTAGTCTTATTAATTTAAATGAAAATAAACTTAATGTTTGGCAAAGAATAACTTCAATAAAACAACAATTTTGGAAAGCTTGGAAAACTCAGTATTTGTCAGAACTTCAAAACAGACCAAAATGGTTAAATGTATCTTCTAACTTGGAAAAGGGTAACTTGGTTATTCTCAAAGATGAAAACACTCCAGCATCATGTTGGCCCATGGGGAGAATAATTAGGACATGTACTAGTAAGGATGACCAGTTAACTCTGTCTGTTATTGTAAAAACCTCAAAGGGTGAATATGCTCGTCCTATTCATAAGTTAGTTTTGCTACCCTGTTAATCCAAACTTACTTTTTGTCTTTTAATAATATAATTTATTATTATTAATAACCTATGATATTGTATTACAATTGTTTTATATCATGTATGAATAGTTTTAGTTTACTATCCTTGATACTCTAATTAATAAGTAGAAATTTCTTTAGTAGCACTAAGTAACATTTAAAGCAGAACTTTTATCTTGGAAATAAAACTAAGTGTATGTAATTACAGCTTTATTATGAGCATCAATAGGTAATGATTTAGTCTCATTTACTATGTATAACAATTGTCAACTTTAGATAACTTTATATACATTTTGTAATCTTTCAAACTAAGTAATTAATTAGTAATAAGCAGTCACAAACACTAATTTTGTTATAATTTGCAAATTTTGGTGTACCTAAGTATTTTCACATAACGAGAACAGCTCTTCCTGTGTAAAATTGTTTCGCTTTCCTCATTTTGAAGCAGTGTTCGTTTTATATAACATAATAAGTAATACTCCCATATAATATTGTATAATCTTTTCGCTTAAAATTACAATGTTTACTTTTAATTTAGTTCAGACTACGTCAGCGCGGGGGTGTATGTTTACGAATGAATGAATTATAGCCTCTGTCAATGTTACAGTGACTTTGACGTTTGTAAAAAAAATCTCTCTGCTTCCGTGCTTGTAAGTGATGGCTGCTCAAGAAGCCGTACTTTTTGTAAAAATAAAATAAATGTGTAAATCAAAACTCCAGCGCCTATTATTGAAAATATCAAACAGCAAGGAATATGCGATTTATACAAACATAATGATATCCCGCGATATGCGCCAGCCGAGCGAACGAAGTCAGCCTGTGGTAGCCGTTTGGTTGAATGTCACAAACATCAAGAATATACTATTTTTCTAAAATATTTTAAGTTTCAAAATTCAAATTCGGCCTCTTATATGACTATTCAGAGCGTATTTTATCCGTATGCCGAATTGTTTAAAAAACAAACATCCAAATAGATGAATATTGAAACAATCTAACGCACAAACTGTAGCTTTTATTATATAAGTAGGGTATCAAGTAGTTACCAAAATATAGGTAAAACCTCTTTTAGAAATAGCAGAAACTATCAAAGGACGATTTGTTTACATTCTTTTTTTCAATTCAAAATTTCTTTATTAGGTAAAAGCATTTAACGTTGTTGCAGAACGCCCCTGTTAAGTACACTGACCTGTATTAGGGGCGAACTCTCTTCCTTTTGGTTAATTGTTACAATTTACCTTAAATAAAGTACATTACATAAACACACGTAAGATCTTAAAACTAAAGAGATACATTTTTATAAGTTTTCCGAAATGTACGGTAGTTCACAATTCATTAAAAACAACAAAAAAAAAAACAGCAAGAATAGCCAAAAATAGCAAACTATAGAACTACTTTATTTTTTTCGCACAATGTAGGTAGTTGACAATCTGTAGCATAACTGGCCAAAGAATGATTAATTATACAAAGTTTATATGGAAGTCATGAGCTGATAGCGAGTTTCTGTTTATTACTATCTTTACTTTATTATTATTTACATGTTTCCCAGATTAAGGTGCGATCGCTTACATTCGAAGGATGAAGAAAGAAGCGGTCGCCCATTCACTGCTGTTACTAAGAAAGTGTGCGTCAAATGAAAAAGTCGACAAAACCATATAAGTCACACACAAGGAGGTTAAGCGCAACCTGCAGATTGGATCGGCAAGCGTTCATGATATTTTACACAACCATCTTTGCGTAAGGAAGATTGATTCTTCCTTACGATTGATAAATAACTTGTAGGTATTGTTAATACATTTAAAATCTTACAATTTTACTACCTATCTATCACAAACCAATTTTAAACAGTTCAATTAAATTTTGTTGGTAGTAGAAAAACTCTATTTTTATAAATCTAAATTATATTAGAACCAGACTAATAAAAACGATTTATGTAAAAAAAATATTAATCAAGAATATTGCAATAAAATTTATTATTTACATCACTTTAAACTTGAAAACCCAGTTACATAGAACTTTAAAACCAGTTGAAGATTCAAATCGCGTAAGCTTAGATTGCCTGTCTCAGGTGGCGGGAAATCCAAAAATTGCAGTCCACGTCGTGATCGCCTCCAAACTGCTTCGAAATATAATGAAACATAATTGGACTCATCTGCTTTTAAATTTAATGTCCTTTATACGTTTGATAATAATAATTTCATTTGTTAATAAAATTGCTTTGTATTATAAGGGATGGATTTCTTGCGAGATGGCTTTGTTTTTGAAGATTGGGCAAAGGGAAAGTTGCTTTGAAGAAAATATTTATATGTTATTTAAAACTTCATTCTAGGCTGTTCGCTTTTGAGTTGTAAAGATTTAAATTGCTGTACTTAATTGCTAGGCTTTGCTTGAACCAATATCAAATTCTCAAAGATTCTGCATATATTAAGATAAAACATAAATTCACAAATACGTAATCTTACAGGGCATAGGTACACTCGTGATTAAATGAAATTATGTATTTAATGTTATGTGCCTTGTTCTAATTCATCTTACTCTGATGACGGAGCAAGTCAGAATCTACTGCTTCTTTTATTTCTAACTTATATTTAAATATATTTTCTTCTTAATTCATATTAACGTCTCTACTTAACCGTCGCAGCATTTTCACGTGCTTCCTAAGCCTTAGCCGTGACGTACCCACATCATAAAAGGAACGTTCTAATAAAATTAACTCCAATGTATTGTATGATCTGCGGGCTAAGCTAAGCTGTCACTTTATCCAATAATTAGATTATAATTAGATACCACCTCATTATAAATGTAACATATCCTTTTTAATTGACAAACAAGTCTAATAAAAAATAAATTGAAACCCAACATTCAAAAAAGGTCCAATTAAAAAAAAACTGCGGCAATATTTTCCTAATTAATTACCATTATTCTTCTAAATCATTCATATGTGACCCTTTACCATAATCCCCTAGTATGGGGTAAAATAACATGCAGGGGGTAAAATAGGTCATGTGGACATAGCTGTAATCTGTTTAATTAACCCGGCAGAAAAAGCGGTTTGATTTTTCACCCTCGGGATGTATTTCAACTAATGGTGTGTTAATACGATGATGGGTATTCAGAAAATAGGAAAAAAATAATGTTTTGATGAATATATGTAAATATATAATTTATATAATTTACACGTCGACCGATTGGTGTAGTGGTCAGTAGCCTTGCCTCTTACGCCAAAGGTCCCAGGTTCGAGTCATGGCCGGGGCATTCATTTGTGTGATGAACACAGATGTTGGTTCTCGGGTCATGGTTGTTTGTATTTAAATATGTATGTTTATTCTGGGTTCCCCCCCAGTTCGCTGTATGGTCATCCATAACACAAGCTCCGCTTACTTTGGGGCCATACAGTTGGTGTATGTGATTTATTTATTTATTTTATTTATGTGTAAAATTCGCTTACATTTCATTGTACAGGGTGGCTTAATGCCACAAGGTATTCTCTACCAGCCAACTTTTAGTTAGTGAAAGAGTGAAAAACGCTGTTTCAAAGAAAGTTAGTCATGACATAGAACATATGAGTACATAAGGTGTATTAAGTAAAACCAAAAAGTACAGAAAATAATCAATACGTATGACAATAGAGAGAACAGATACAAGTGTACATAGATATAACCATTAATAGTTGTTAAATATGTTTATATTCATTAAATCATCATCAAATTCAAATTCAAATTCAAATATTTATTTCTCAACATTGACAATTACTTGTTCTTATTAACGTCAAATAAAACATGACTCTACCGCCAGTTCGGAAAAACTTACGTAAAGAATAACTGGCAAAAACATCACGGGTATTTTTTTTTCTCAAAATAAATTTACAGTGTTTCTCTCTTATGTCTATACAAAATTATTCTTATCTGCTCTGTTAGCTCGGCTCTCCCTCCCTCAAGCATCCAAACGTTGAACACCCTCAAACGGCACCCGTTCACGAGCTAACCCATTTACTGCCAGCCTAGAAAAGTGCGAAATTTCCCTCACACCGCCATACATTCGAGAACAGGACGCCCATCGGCGGCCCTGGCTACTCGGTATAGTTTTCGTGGCTGCCCATGGGCTTATGAGAGTGATGTCATGATATAATTTTTGTGTGTGGAGATGTTAAGCAGGCTGGAGAGTGTCAAAGGCGTTTATCGCGAAAAAAAGTTAAAGGGGTTGAAATAGGGAAAACATTTTTAATGAAAGTATTGGTGTAGTCATGGGTAAAAGCTAGTATGTAATAAATATCTAATCATATTACAACATTATATTTATTTCTTGATGAAATAACTCTTTAATAATTACGCAATAACATTTTTGCTAATAAGACAAACAACACAAATAATAAGTAGGCAGCAAATACAAAACCTAAAATTTTTGATCCCTGACTTTAAAACGAAGACGCCTTTGGGCGGCTTCGGCGTGACAGTTAATAATCCGCATTTTTAATAACATAAGTCTAATCATTGGATCCCCAGGCCATTTAGGAGTTGGATAGATTGTTTTATTATAGCGCATAAAAAAAAATCCCACTGATTTTTACTGTAAATTGGCTGAGAAAATCAGATTAAAAAACTAGATGCGTCCTCGGCGTCGTAGAAATTTTAGAGACGCCGATGCAAAGGACGCCGGTCCTTTGCAGTGAATAGGTTAACGCGGGATCTAGCCATCTACCTTGGGGACCCTTTTTGTCAACCATAACTTTAGGAATAAAATTGTGTGCTCAACAATGCTGCCGTTGTGGCGTGTTGGTAGATAAGCGTGGTCGTCATGGCCTTTCATGTTCTCGCAGTGGTGGCAGAATATCCCGCCATGCCAGTTTAAATGACATCATCCATCGGGCTCTTGTTACCTCCAACGCTCCCTCGGTTCTTGAACCGTCAGGGCTGTTGCGTGACAATGGCAAGTGGCCTGATGGTATGACTCTGGTCCCGTGGAGGATGGGTAGGCCGCTGGTGTGGGATGCGTAGACACTCTCTCGGCTTCCCATCTTCCTACAACTAGTCTACAATCTGGTTCTGCTGCTTATAACGCTGACAGCCTCAAACATAGAAAATATCAGAATTTGGATAGTGGGTATATTTTTGAGCCTCTTGGCGTGGACACCATGGAGTCCTGGGGACAAGGGGCTCATCGCCTCTATTCGGACCTAGCGAGGCGACTGGCGAGTGCAACGAATTTCTATTGCGATTCAGCGTCATATTTCGGCCAGCCTTTAGGCTATGTTGCCTTTTTTTTATTCTACATTTGTTTAGGGGCTTTTGTTAAACATGCCAGCCCCATGAGACTTAACTTAAATCTATTACACTCGACTATATTATAAGTAAGTACTTAAATTACTGAATCTTTAAAGCATAGATCTATAACCATCTTAGTTTCCTGCGATAAAGGCTGTGACAAAATACATTGTAATGCACCTACATTACTTTTGCTAATTTTAAGGTTGTGGAACAAAAGGTTCCTTTTAGATTCAAGTTTAGATTTAGTTTTTTATTTATAGCATATTTTTATTTATAATTATTAATTTAATTCACTTATGTACATTCTAGAATTGTAAATATTTTTTATAGTTTGTAAATAATAAATGAAATATTATAAACATACATAAAAACATATATATTTAAAATTTGAGGATTACATAGTCAGTAATCCCCAAATTTTGCGTATTAATATAACGTCATTAACAAGATTACGTATAACCAGCGATCAAGTAGAACCAATTATGTGACGAAAGAAATAGCTTATGACGTGAATTTCATTTTTAAATCGTTATTACTCGTACAATTTGCTTATTATTATTATATTATCGAAACCGTTGGTTCAGATTATCTCGCAAGCTATAACCATATTTACGATTTAATAAATCAGTTTAGATTTTAACTCAATAATTTAAATGTATTTATTAAATTAGTGTCTTGTGCTGTATGCAACCACAAAGTTTGACAACAAGTCCGTTAATTTATGGTATAAAAGTAACATTTTTATGTATAAACTAAATATATGGTGTACTGTGTTATGATAATAGTTAAAATGTATCTGTAATTTAATGTAGGTAATATATAATAAAAAAGTTAAAAATTAATGAAAAGTTCCAAAATACAAAAGTATCTTTTCCTATCTTAACGAAATATAATCACGTTTCAACTTGAATTAAAAGGAAAAGTTTTAGAACAATGTTGTAATATTGCGCCAAAATGGACTTGTCAGGGGAAATATTGAATCATTAATTTGGATTTAAAGTCATATAGAGCGGCCAGGCCTTTGCGTTACAAAAGCTTCTTTCTGTGCAGGCAAGAATAGATAAACATAAGTCAGCATAAAATTCTGATTTTAAATACCTGCAAAATACGTAATATACGTATTCCTATATTCTCAAAAAGAACAAATTTCTCCTCTTATCATTACAGTAGATCGTCTACATAACTGCACAAACAACAAACGACAACCACAATGGCATCACAATAACGAAATCCTAAACCGAAAAGGGTGAAATCTCGTCTTTTCTCGCCGCTTGACTGAGTCTATGACAAATTGCCTGTCACACAAGTAACCCTGCAAACGAGGAATTCCTATCTGATACATATGATGGTAATAACAATTTTGTGTTATATATGCTGACATTTTTAAAATGTATTACATTTCTAAGAATTTAATTTAAGTGTTATGTTAACTCAGATAATAGATAGTAATTTTTTTAAGATTGTTAAAATGCCCAAAAATTTCTGCCTTTGTTTTTGTATAGTACGGGATAAAATTTACCTAACCCGAAATAAATTCCAATGAAGATATTTAGCTTTCTAATTCGAAGTCAACTTGTAGTGCAGTAACTAGGCTAGGTTAAAACGTTGTAGGTACTTTCTATTAGTACTTTTGTGATAAAACTCCTCATTTTGAAACTCAAACAATCTCTGTTTTTCAGTATCAGTAATTCAACGCTATCAATATGGAACCGCAATCAAAAATTGCAACAAATGTTAAGCTATCAGAACGGAAGCAAACCTGTAACCCTTGCGTCAGCAATCTTACCAGGTAATATATGATTTATGTGCCACAAATAGAATATTATATTTTTGTATTTTTTGAATCTAAATTTTGCTGAGGTAATGAGTATGAAATGTAAGAAATATGATGTTGGGTAACTGTATGCAATAGGCCATTAGTTCAACTTTGATGTTTGACAATATTATTTACTGGTATGGCGGTCGGAAAATAAGTTGTTATGGAAATATTTTGGGAGGACAAATAGTTTAATATAGACTTACTTTATTTTTTATCACATTTTAATGATGAAAATAGAAAGCTTTTTAGCACACGTTGCTTTAAACAAATTTGTATTCACATGGAAAGATTTAATCAACTGGTATCAAAAAAATATTATTATTTGACTACGGAAATCTCAAGCCACCGCAGAATTTACTCAAGCCCTCGTATTCCTAGTGAAGTAAAAGTAATAACTTAACCAAATTACTTTTGTAACATAAGTATTATTTTTTTTCATTGTTGAGAACTTTGTTAAAATAAGCAGGACATGAATTGAAAAACGTATTTTTTTTTTGGATTTGACATTACTTGACTGGGAAATAAACATTTTGTGATATAAGAATTCTAGCTCAAAGCAGAGCCTGTAAGTATTTAAGTTATATTTTGTTTAAGTAATTCCTGGTTAATAAATACAGGTGCGGCGGATTATCATATGGTCTGTGTAGGTTTTTTGGATCGGATTTTGGAAACGATGTCGCTATGTATATTTTTATTATATTTAATTACTATTATGCAGAGATAAAATTTTTATGAATGATCGAAAACAATCTCGCTCTGGTATTCAGAACTCTAATATATTACAGTGTCTAAGATTAGAAAATTCATCTAAGGTTTAACGACAATTCATTTAACAACAAAATTGTGTTTTTTGCATTATGAAATATTATATAGTATTACTTAAATCCAGACAAAATTGAACGAAATACAAAAACAAACCAAATAAATTGCCAAAAACCTTTACAACAAAACTACTTATATTAATCTTTGTATTTTCAAATACCAAAACACATCTTTGCACTTACAAAGCAGGCAAAAAGACACGAACATACGCCGAAATCGCTTTTTAATCCACTTATTGAACAGCTATCATCCCTCTGTACAATTTTGCCAAAAAAACTGGAATGGATCAAAATATTCGATTATCTTTCTATCCCTATACATAGTAATTCGATTACTATTCCCTTTTACTCCAATTTACTAGAAATAGTTACATTTAACCGCATTTTTGGGGTGTAAATACGGATTTAGAAAATATTCTAGGGTGCATAACTTTTCTTCGCAAATATCATTATCATAATATTGTAACTTAAACATATTTAAGCAGTATGTAAGTCATTATGTGATTACGACATATCGCAGTGAGTTTATTGCATCTATGTTTAATGAAATGAATATAATTACGTTAATTGTGTAAATTGGATTAGGCTATTATCCATCGGTAATTACTATGATAATTGATTTCGGACTTTGTGTATGAACCCATAAGAGCTTTAATACGTTGCTGATGTATTTATTTGGCGACAATTTTATTATCTTGCATTTTGGCTAGTTCTTCGACTTGATCGTACCTGGTGGCGATGGAAAGTGGTGATGAGGATAAGGAAGTTACACACTATCCAAACTAAGCAGTTTTGTGTGCTGTTCGCTATATTTTTGTAAGATTCAACCAATTAATCCGACACTATTATTTGACTGAAATAACCTTATATGGACGAAGCGTTCCACAGTTTGGAAATCTGATCTAAAAGTTCTGCCCCAAAACTAGTTTTCGAAGCGCTACCTACGACCAGAATAGTAAAGACCGCAACTATTCGAAATTAATTCACCCTATTACTAATAATGGTAAAATAATTATTATATTTTTTGATTTTTCAACGCGTGTGTACTTTATATCAGCAACACAAAAGGAATATTTAGTTAATTTTATTGGTTAATATTTTTCTTTAAACGAAAGTTTAAAATTAAAATGAACAACTATTTGTTTAGATACGAATTTATAACTTTAGTTGCTTCGTAACTATATCTGGAAAAACAGATGCAGACAATTCATTCTACAACATGTATTTTTCCTGAAGAAAAACACGAAACTCTTATCGTGTTTCCCTAATTCATCTTACATAATAAACATTTTCTTAATAACAATAAGAAAAATCTAGAGTTTCCATAATAGATATTGTATGAGATCGGCCGCCAGCCGTGGTGCAATAACTCTTGTTAGGGACCAATAGAAACAAAGATAATACGGCTTGGAGATATTGGCGCGAATCTACTTAGGATTTCTGATGTACAGGGTGCTCGAGATGTGACAATGAATCAACAATTTCGTTGCAAATGAACGGTATTTCTGTTTCGTAGGTTTTTTCGTTTTTCAATTAACTAAGTTTAATGTTATGCGTTATTATAAGTGTTTAATTTAAGTCCTAAAAATAAATATTTTTTAAAACGGGGATGTAAAAATAAGAGTTTATTATGGAATCGACAATTCAGTAATACCGTTTTTGGTAATGATGATGATGATCCGGCTTCGATTGTGACAACTTCCTCAAGCATCGCGTTAGATTTTTATAAAGAAATTGAAAGTTTCGTACTCTTTCGCCTGCTTAGCTCCTAACGAGATGATCCCGTAGGATATACACTTAATAAAAAACACTTCAGTCAAAGTAACTTTTGGTACATATGACTAATGTAAAAGTTTTTCTTTATTTAAATCTATAGTGACTTTCGAATTTAGAAAAAATAACAAATAAACCAAAATGACAAACAAATTTTCCTTCATTACATGCGTAGACGCACAGTACGGAAAAAATATGTTATGCCCACTTACCAGAACTAGGCAATTTACAATCATGTCTAAGTCTCCCGCTGACCAAAATATTAGATTTTCATAGACATCACATCCTCACCATCCTGTATACTCAATAATTCCCATGAATGTTGCATGACGTATCCAGCGCCGGTATTATTTACCGCACCCCCACTCATAAACCTGTCGTCGATGAAGACAAACGCCGGCGGACATCTTGCTTCACTTGCCATTGAGCTTTTTTGCTTGACCCTTCGGACACCCTGTGTATGTGGGCACTGGCTTAGGGTGGTTGATAAGATTTCTTTGAGGTATTTTTGGTGATGATTTAGTTGTTTTCAGTTGATAGGTTTTCGGATCTTTTCAATGTTGGATGGTGTTATTTGGAGTAGTAAGTATTGATTTATCAATTTTGCGTTAGTTGAGAATGTAAGAAATTATAACAAAACGATTATAATTATTACACTTGAAATATCGACTTCATTATTGCAAAATATATAAAATATCTCAAGGAAATTAAGGTTTGAAATGAAGGTTTGCATATGTATCTGTGTATATATGAAATAACAAAAAAATAGTATGATAAATTACCAAACAAGCTTTTTTTTACCATGAAAAATCCAAATCCCACGGAAACGTCAGCAAATCGGATAAAGCAATGCTAAATTACATTCAAACGTCACGACATATTAGATACGTTACATAATCCTATCAACATCTTATCACCAAAACGACTACCCGAAGATTTAAGCCCAAATACAGAACTAAAACACAGGACAAACAAAAACCATCTCGTAAATTAGACAATCAGAAAGAAAATTGAAAATAAATGTAATCTCCGTACGGCAGAGGGCGCCACGTGCCGACCACTGTGATGCTACATGCAAATCGTGATGGAGTTACATTTGCATGCGTTGTCATGGTTTATTATAAGCTGCAATTTCGTAAATTGCACAACAAAGTACGTAAGTTTTTGTTTTTATTAGACAGTGTTTTTGCTATGTTGGCACTACACCGTTGATTAAAACATGCCATCTGTTGTAGGTCATATATACTTGCATGTAGATATGACATCTTCACAAAGATAAAGAATATTTCAATTCACCGGACACAGGATAATTTTTCTTAAGATTTTACTTATAGTTTTGTATTTGTTTTACCTTTATAAGTTTTTTGTTTTGGGAAAAATTCCCTTTTTATTACAAAGCTGTAAGTATTATCACGTGCCAAAAATCTATCACAATGATCATAAGTACTTCGACTAAGCAATATATGCTTGGTCAATATTGGGTCATGATATAAATATGGCATTCCTTATAAAACATAATGAAAAAAAAACAAGAAAAATATAGATTCATTGAAAATCTTATATTTTATCGTATCTCTTTATTTCAAAATGATGGAAATATTAAAAAAGGTGCTTAGCTCGAACTTTGATTTCAAGTCACGCAACTTAAAAAAATACTTGACAGATTGGTGATTGACGTAATACGAAACGAAAGATTCTATTGGCATTATATTGAAAGATTTAAGACTTTATCGTAAAGCTAATTTGTCACCCGTATGATTTGTCACATAAGTACAATGCTCCATTTCAAAATCAGACTTAAAAGGCGAAACTACAATCAACTAATATTCACACTTGAAAAACCGCAGATAAGTAACAGCATAAAGTACAAAAGACCATCTGTCTCAATTGAGCCGTTGCTCCGACTCCGAATGGCACTTCAACAGACCGATCACTACGCGCGTTGAATATTTATAAGATCTCCAAAAGATCCCCTATTTGTAATCGATCTTCAAATCCGCTACAAATTTCGAGGGATAATCAAAACAGCACACAACATATTAAATATCACACAAATCATTTACCAAAACAAGAAAAAATTTTATAAAAATTTCGCTAAGAGTCTCCTGTTTCTAAAATAAAATATATCATACGACACCGCTTTTAAAACAAGGCAGACTGAATATTTTATTCTATAATTGCTAATTTGCTTCATCTCCCTTTCAAGTTTTTATTCCGTTTTTTTCTTTTTAATATTCCCTTTTCAAGCGTATTGTTAAAAAATTCTGGATTATCTCTCCTTTTTACCTGATGGGGTATTATTGTTGTTTTGCCTTCCGTTTCATCATTAGAATCTGCTCTAATTATTCCTGTTGAATAAATAAAATGGACTTGGACATTTTATAAGGGCTATTCAGTCGTTTTAAGAGAGTTTTTTGTTTAACGACCTGATGAAAATATTGGTGTACTTATATTTTTTGAACTTAATATTAATTAGCTAATGATTTTTTTTAATGCGCATAGTGGTTTCATGTGCGTTTAAGTATATATAGTATATATATAGTAGAAACATATTTGTTTAGGCGTTAGTGAGTACTCAAAGCACATAATGTAGGTAAAAATATGGTAAGCACATTTATTTTATTCCTAATTTGAACACGTACACGGATAACTTCAAATTAAGTAAGCCTCTGGATTCAATTGCTTTTATTTTTTTATATAACTTATTTTTTTAAACTAACCACGAAATAATCAAAAGAAAAAGATCTTAATACCAAATCGTCCCCAATCCAAATACCACATTTCATTTCAAATTCACTAAAACCTTTATCACCATCCAAACCGGACATCAAGCCCCAATCCATCACACGAGACTCAAAACTATGACATACCATTTGAGCCCCGAATGTCAGAGATGTATCACTGGTCCCCCAAGTCGGGGCCAAGGGTCTTTGTAATCCGAGACCTGAGTCTTCACAATTACTTGCCCTTACATTTACACTCAATATTGCTTTAAGAACACAATAGGTTGTTGATGTAGGGTGAATGGAAGTGGTACAAAGGATTTTTTTGTTTTTGTGGTGAATAAAAAGTACCATTTGGAAATGGCCTGTATCGTATCGTATCGTGTAATAGAGAATAAAATAATGAAAACTTCGAAATAAAGGTTCAGTATATTGCGGGAGCCTAAACTTTAAGATAAGTTATATGTTTAATTAAATGTACTACGCATTATATTCATGAATACCCTAATGTTTGATACATTTATAAGATATTGTATAATGTTAGTAAGTACATGGAAAAGTATAACTGGAACTGTTTGGATTTTGAAGTTAAAAAAATAATAAGTACTAATTTTAATGGATTCTGAAGTTAAACCAAGTGGTAAATTTATGAATAACAACCAATTTAACAGTATTGTTGGGGAAATTGCCGATTACAATAAATGTACATTTTCAGTTATAAAATTTTGTTTTTAGAGAAGTAAACATTATTACACCATGATACCTTTAACACCACTTTTTAGACTCCCATAATTTCATCACCGTCGATAAGCCGCTTCCAGAAACGTTTAACATCCGTGTAGCAAACACAAAAAGCACCCTTGAGGAGCTATCTGATTTATCGCGTGTTGATTCAATCATAGATTCCTTTTTTTAAATTCGATGTTTGAAAACCAATTTAGAATTATGAGGATCGACGCCATTTATTATTTGTCCTTTTATTGGTTTTGCTCGTTTGATATCTGTGATCTAAAGAACGTGCATAATAAATATTGCTTCTGATATATTCGTAATAAAATTCGAAATGAGTGTTTGCATTATCTTTAATGAAGGGATAATATCTACGTCACTTTTTTTGTTCATTTTGACGTTTATATTAAAAGTTTTTTTATCGAAAATTTGTGTAAATATTTAAGATTAGTTCAGCAACTTTTTTTTGTGAATTGTAATTATTTAGTGAGTTTGTTTTGAACCTAAAAACCTGTGCTCATCAACGAGGCAGCCTGGAGTATATTTTTAAAATAATTTATTATGTAGCTAAGTATCTAGAATTTAATATAATCTAGAAAAAGATAACAAAAACAACCTCAGCATTACATTTCCGAGAAATCCTACACGATTGCAAGCCTCAAGCGAAATGTAAGTTGAAACTCGCGGTTTGCGCCTGACTTCAAGTTAATGTATTCTGGTATTGTTTATAGCAGACAGCGAGATTAGTGAAGTTGGCATCAGGTTGCCGGCGGTTAGCATTCTGTTTTGTTATGGTAATCTGCTAGATAATGCATTAGTTATTTATGGCTGTTTGATGGCTGAAACTATTTGGGTGAAAGGGTTGTATTTCAGTTGTTTCACGTATAGATGGTTTTGTATTAGTTTGAGATTAGAATAAATACCGAAATAGTTTTAAAGTTAGAATTTTATATTTGTCATGGCCGTCTCCAGTATGTCTACTGAAGATCTTCCAACATACAGTTCGGAAATATACAGAAAATTAAGGTTATGTTGGGTTTATTAGTAATTTTGCCACAAAAGACCTGGACCTGTCATTAAGCATTATCGTGCCCAGCGTGCTACTTAAAACATAGTTGTACTTCTTTCCAAGTAGCACGCCTTACATGAAAAAATTAAATTTTCTAAGATTTGGTTTTAATAAAATGCCTGTTGTGATGCTAGTTTGAAAAGGTCATTTAACAAGCAATTTTTTAAGATGATGTGCAGTATCATCGCCGTACATTTTTTTTTCTCAGCAATCAGTAAAACTTTAGTCAGGTTTTTCGCAATGAAATAAAATAAAAAATGTAAATCTTTTTCTTAGCATAGTGTGCTAGTTTCCGTCAAAATTATTACTAGGTTGTCTCAACTAACTAATAACAATAGTCTTGGTAAAAAAAAACCGTGAGTTAAAAGATATTTATTGCAGCTGTAGGCAAAAAAGGACCAAAAAATGGAAATTTCATAAAAAATCACAAAAGTGGCAATATCTCGAAAACCAGAAAACTTTTACTAGAGGCATGTTGGTGTTATCTGATAGGCCTAAAGTCTATCTACCTCCAGTGTCACCCTTACGTATCATTTATATAGTATATATAGTCTTGGAGGCTTCAAGAGTAAATCGCCTCTTGGGCAATCATGTAAAATGCTCGTCTTAACTATCACTTTTCATCAGGTTGTAACGACCCTCCCTATTCTTCATCTTATTCATCACTCTCTCTCGCTCCATCTCCAGCCGAATACACTCTCCAGCCCCTAATTCAGTTTAGTCAGGTAGCCAGCAACCTCATAAGTACAGCGTCTTTACACCAACAGAGATCAGCAAGGAATATAAAACTGAAATAGGTACATAATCATAACATAACAGTGAAAATGAACTTTTTTCTAATACATCTCTACCAAAATATATTAAACTTATAGCTACAGTGGGCAATTATAATTTGCACAAGGTGATATAAAAGACGCCTGTCCTGATGTTATGATTTCCAATAAAAGAAATGTGGCAATCATCACATTTCTGTTGAACTTATTATCATCAAAATATAAACATCATATAATAATTCTGATTTCATTCAAATACAAGATCAAAGCAGCTGAAAATTGTAAATGTTGAATAGCTTAGTTACACTACAGCTCTTAGTAAACGTCAAACTTAAGTTAGACTGTCAGAATTAATAGCGCCGCCTATCGACAACTTACCTCTTACACAAATTGCCAATAATTTTACCCTTAATCTGGTGTGTTACCAGTTTCACATAGTATACGCAGTTTAGAACCACAATAATCATTTTTAAGGGTTGAGAATATTCGAGATTCATTATTTCTCAACATTGACAATTACTTGTTTTTATTGACGTCAAATAAAACATGACTCTACCACCATATCGGAAAAACCTACGTGAAGAAGAACTGGCAAGAAACTTCACGGGTGTATTCTTTTCAAAATAAATTTACAAAGTCTATACAATATAAAATAAAAGTGTCTATACAAAATTATTGTTATCTGCATCTGTTAGCTCGGCAAGTCTCCCTCCCCCAAGTATCCAAACGACACCCTCAAACGGCACCCGTTCACGAGTTAACGCAGGATTCAGCTATCGTCCTCCTCAACCATATTAGAGGGAAGTGAGCGACCCATCACCCGACGCTACCATAAGAAGACATACTTTAGTCACAAGAGATTAAGATATTCATCGTTACTTTGTATTGGATTATTTAAGTACAAATGTGATCGACGACCGAGTGGCTTAGTGTGTAGTAGGCCTGTCTCATATGCCGTAGGTTCCAGATTCGAACGTGATCGGGGCATTTAGATGTGTGATGGTCACAAACGTTTGTTTTCAGGTCATGGTTGTTGATATTTATATACATATGTTTATTATATAAATTTATATATATATATAAATAAGTACTTAAGTGAAGAAATTACCCAAGGTAGGCATCTAATATCAATCAAGCACCTTCTTAAATCGCTTTTACTCGAAATTTTTTATTTTTTTTCATGTTTGGCAGACGCGACATGATCATCGCTATCCGCACCAATCATCGTTACTCTAAGATATTGTGATAATGCAATATTAATGTAGTCAGGAATGCCCTTGCTTCTGTAATTGCTCTGGCTGTTTTATTAGTACACCAACGAAAACCTGCTGCAGTTAAAATAAGAACGTTTACCGGGTGAAGCATAAGTCGCAAACAGAAATATGTGTGTCTTACTGTTTAACTTTAAACATGTGACGTGACAACAGGTAAACATATGTAAACGTTGTTTGATGATTCGTTAATTGAAAATATTTTTAAATTTACTGAGTCTCATGGTCGCCCTAATTGCTACGTTAAACTGTCATAGACTCATAGCATGTTACTGTATTCGAATAGGGTGACCATAAGGTTGGTGTTTTTGCTATTTAAAATTATAGTATTATTAATAAAGTATAATAATACAAGGAATTTGCCTTAAAATACTGCTTTAGAAACAAAAATTTATTTTTTCGACTTATGTTTACTTACATATTCTTTACTGACGGCATAGTGGTCAGTAACCCTGTCTCATACGCCGGAGGTCCCAGGTTCGAGTCCTGGTCGGGGCATTCATTTGTGCGATGAGCACAGGTGCTTGTTCTCGGGTCATGGTTGTTGATATTTATATATGTATGTTTATTCTGGGTTCCCCCCCATTTCGCTGTATGGTCATCCATAACACAAGCTCTGCGTTCTTTGGGTCTATACACTGTGTGTGTTTGTCTAGGGATTATTATTATTATGTTTCAGCCTGTTTAATAGCTTCACATAATGATGGGGTGGACTAAGGGTCGAACAGATTAGTCTATTCAATGCTGAACTGGGAGCAACCTTCACAAAATACGACATGGTCAAAAGGACGAATGGCAACAATCTACAAGACGGTAAATAATTAATTTGACTAATGGATTCGTTTGTAACGTTCCCGTAGCGTTTTGATATTTGTCACAACGTCGGCGGCGAGTCGCCTTCTGTTCCAGGAATTTATTGTCTCTCTTTGAATAGTTTGTGGGGTATTTTCAAAGGATTTTGGTTCATTATTATAATTGGTTCATTTAAATGTAATATTATTTTGGTTTGTAAGGTGGAATTGGGGTAAACAATAATTTGACCAAAAAAATTAGAATCTCAAAGTCGATGGAGCTGTAACGTAATTTTACTGAATGTTGGAACGCAAAATCATGAAACCAACACAAGAAATTTATTTTATAAATAAGAAAAGACACTAAACAGAAATTAAATATCAAATTATGGGTTACCATATATAGCAGCAACACCTTTTTATTGTAATGACAACTCTTTGTACCTATACAATTTCCTACAGTGCGCATTTGTGTAATTTTTGTACTATTGTAGTTTGTGCTGAATATTCTAATCCTCAGAATAGCTTATAGAAAAACATTTGCTTTTAAACAATTAAGATATTATTAATGACCCTGTGTTAAGTAGGCTGCCTCATACGCAGGAGGTCCCAGGTTCGAGCCTGGTCGGGGCATTCATTTGTGTGATAAACATTGATGTTTGTTCTCGGGTCATGGTTGTATGTATTTATATTTATATATGTATGTTTATTCTGGGTTCCTCCCCAGTTCATTGTACGGTCATCCATACCACAAGCTTATAACATTACTTTGGGGTCATACATGTGATGTGTTTGTTTGGGGATTTATAATTTTTATTATATTAATCATAAAGCAAACTTAGGCTGAAATCTATAAAGAGCTTATAGACTTATTCAGCTAAATGATCAAACAAATAGGGATGAAAATCGCATTTGAAAAATTTTGACAAGATTTGTGTCACACTCATCTTTCCAGAACATGTATTCTACGCTGTACAAAACAAGTCACATTTAGTTTTTGACCATTTGCTTGAGATAAGTCTTAGTACGTTTTATAGATTTATGCTTTTAGCTGCTATGAATTCTTATCAGGTAAGTTCCGAAATGAAAGTCTTTCCCCACGTGCCTGTAAAAACATACCTAATTCTAATTTTTAAACTGTTCTTACTTGTAGGATATGTCATAGCATTCAACCATACATACCAACAATAACCTTATGCTTATAACAATCGTATCTACACCTATAAAACACTAAAACAATGGACTGTAAACAAATAGACAACAACATTCATAAATCAATCCAATAAAATCCAATAGGTTTTTCAGAGACAATTTCTTTCAAATGACGTGACATTCCGTTGAAAATGCGTAATAACGTTGTTCGCAAGCTATTTAATTGTACGATAAAATTCAATGTAAATTTTCTAGAAAATCGCTTCGATAAATCGGCGGAGTTATTTCAGTATATCGGAGGTTGGGGTTGGCGTTTCGAAATTTGTGAAAATTTGCAATCCGAGAAGCTTTAGATACGGTTGGGTTCATTTGTATGATACACGGTACTATTGCGCGTATAGCAGAGTTTTGAATAGTGGTTTAATAATTGTATGCCAATTATAGTTCTTCATAATTTAAGAAACTAAATATTTTTTATTTAATTTATTTATTTTAATACTTTACTACTTTAACTAGTAATAAGGTACTGTAATCTTCATTTTGAGGTGTAAATAATTCTTGTTTGAAAAATGTTAAAGGAAATAACAAAAACTATATTTTTATATATACAAGAGTCCTTATATAAATTTATTTACCGAATAGTAGGTAGGAGCATTGGTCAAATTTGAAAAATCACAATAAATAAAATCATAATATATTTTTTCCGTTACAAAGTTCATACGATCAAAGGAATAATTCTCGTTGATACGGCTCAATTCAATTTATTTTGTAAGTGGTACCTATATTAAAAGCTTAAATACATATATTAATCAAGCTTGCTAAACTCTACACCCGTATATCACGAACATCTTAACTCCAAACCTACAGTCACTCGCGTTGCCATAACAATAAACAGCGAAAGCAAAAGGGCCCAAACATTTACATACTCATAGCCAAAACTGAAATGTTTGACAGCTCCTTAGTGTACCTCAACCGAAATATCTGCGCAGTTCACATTGGCGCTCATTCTATGTGCTAATTACGTTTTTAATATGGCGGCCATACAAATTGTTTAGTTCCAATTTTCACCAGACGCACAGATGTCTTGGTCAGACTGTAACCCATTGTTGTCAGGGTTGCCTATCTCAAGACCTCTTTGATGAATGGCAGGAGATGGTTATCTTTGCAACCCTGGCTGTTTATCAGGTCATATTGATGGCCGTTATTAATTAGCTATCGTTGTTATGGAGCGGTAAAATGTTCTAGTTGAAGACGTCTGGGTGTGTAGTAGGAACTGGGAACTTTATGAGACTGGAAAGTAAATACCAAGATCAAAAACCAAGAAATCAATAAAATACTTCATTTGGTTTGTTTTGAAAATAAATACTTCTATACTAAAAGTGGATGTATATATATATTAGGTCCTTACATATGAAATTGGCGTTTTTTCGTACTGGTCACTTGATCTGTATTATCTCCTCTTTAGTAAAGAATTCCAATTTTATGCAGCTATTTACTCACCCATTTGTGTTTCGAAAACCGTAATTCATTTGTTTTTCCTCTTTTGGTTTTCTATTTGCGTCACTTAGTTTACAAAATGGAAAACTTGAAATATCGCGTTATTTACGAGTACCTACGTGGCACTAGTGCTGAAGAAACGGCTCGAAGTATTAATGCTGTGTATGGTGGCGGTGTCGCAAAAGAAAAAAACCCAGTCCGAAATTTCGATTGTTTATTTATTTTTTAATTTTTTAAGAGTACAGGAAAACTTACAGCCTAAAACATTACAAATTCACAATGTAAGCATACATGCATGGCTTATTACAAGTTTTCACCTATGAGTAAACTTATAAATATGGTTACATAGTCGTGCTAAAATTTATTAAATATAATCACAATTTAATATTATAAGCCTTAGAAATAGCTACAGTGTTGCATCATTCAGTTAAAGACTCAGAGAAAAATTTACAAGAAATATTTGATTTAAACTTCATTATGGAATCTGAAAATATATCAACTGTTGGGTTCGAACTTAAAAACTTATTTAGAAAATGCTGTGAAAATGTGTTATGTTTATAATTGGTTCTTGCTTGAGGTAGAAAAAATGTTGTACTACTTGTGTGCCTAAGAAAATAATTGGGGACTTTAAAGTATAATTTATCTAATAGTTCAGGACAGTCTATCGTACCTTTCAGAATTTTTAACAGATAAGTGACATCGCCAATGTTGCGACGTACGTGAAGTGGTAAAAAATGATAGCATTTGCAGTTACTGATGTATGATGGCTCAGATAAACTATGAGTTCTATAATGTAAGAACTTCAAGAATTGCTGTGTTACATTACTCAACCGGCACAATAGTGAAAGGATTTTAAATCGAATTATTAACTGTGATGAAAATTGGATCCTGTATGACAATCGGAAACGCTAATCGCAATGGTTAAACCCTGGCGAACCAGCCAAAGCCTGCCCCAAGCGAAAATTTACTCAAAAAAGTTACTTGTGAGGGTTTGGTGGACTAGTGCCGGTGTCGTTCACTAAAGCTTTCTTAAATCTGGTCAGATGATTAAAATACAGACAAACAATAAAAACAACCATGCCACGAGAGAAACATCTGTGTTCATCACAGAATTAATGCAACCAGAACTGGAACCTGGGACCTCCGGCGTATGAGTCAGAGCCAGCACTTAGGCTACCCGGCCGTCAAAATAAATTAGCTACAACACACAGCAGATTATTTCTACCGAAAAAACTATAAAGCATATGAATAGATATAGACCGCCTGTTAGCTTTTGTCTTCGAAAATTATTTGCAAAGCTGTCAAAGATCTCACAAAAATTTTAATCTGAAATAATGAGTGATCGTATAATAATTTAATAAATCAAATTGTACAAGAGCACAAATCAGCCATCTGTTAGATCATCCAATAAGTTGATTCCGGATGTGCCGTCACGTGGCTGTGATCCATAATGTGTCCAAAAGCTGTCGGGAAGTATATTCTGTTGTGATGACGTTGTAATGTAGTAATGATTGTTTTGTAAAATATTTCTGTTTGATTTGCTTCAGTGTGGTTAAAAGTAGCGTGTCTTTTTCTACCATTAGTAATAATAATAAATCCCCAGACAAACACACCAACTGTATGTCCCCAAAGTAAGCAGAGCTTGTGTTATGGATGACCATACAGCGAACTGGAGGGGAACCCAAAATAAACATACATATATAAATAACAACAACCCGAGAACAAACATTTATGTTCACACAAATGAAAGCTAGGACTCGAACCTGGGACCTCCAGCGTATGAGGCAGGGCTACAAACCACTACGCTACTCGGTCGTCGGTGATGATGAAACAGTAGCACAGTTCGAATTCAGGAAGGGACTGGTTCGTACTCCAGCACTCGAACCTGGGACCTCCAGCGTATGAGGCAGGGCTACAAACCACTACACAACTCGGTCGTCGTGGATGTATTCAAGTTTAGCTTTACTCTACGTATGATCCGATTGTTGTCGTTGATAAATGTTTACTATATATGTATATGTCTATTGGGTTCCAGTAGTACAGCCAGTTCCTTGTGTCAGCCATATTTTAAGCTTACTTTAGAGTCATATAAACAATGATATTTTTTAATAATGCAAATAATAATAATAATAAATCCCCAGAAGAAAACACCATCGTTAGCAGAGCTTGTGTTATACATGACCGTACGACAAAATGACGGGACCCTAAAAAAAATACGTAAATAAATATTACGCCCTGACAATCATGACCTGAGAATTATTAACTATTTACCTTCAAAAGCAGTTTCTTTGTTATTTAATAATTAAAAACGTTATATGCTTCAAAAAAATAGATGACACTTATTTTTAAATGAAACGTGCAGAAACTGCACTAAGCATCCCGTGTTGCCAACACGGCATTCGAATCGCCTAACCCACCGGTGGGCCAGGCTAACGCGTCGTACGCATTCCTACTGAGTTTCTTGCTGGTTCTTTGGCAGTAGATGACCCTTCCGAACCCGTGGTAGTTTCAATATACGACATCCTAAGCCGAGGTCCGTGCCCTCTCGGGTGCCCTTAAGCGTATCGTATGTAGGAGTACTTTAAGTTCCAGCTAAGCGCCGTCAGCGCTAAGCTACAAAGTCCGGTGAAATTTAAAAGCACTAAACATCCAAGTCGATTTATTTTAAGCCAAGTAAAATAACTTTTATTCTTGTAATATACGTAGAATGAAAAGACAAATTGTGGACTGTTCTATCCTTCATCTTTCACCAAGTAAGAAATAAGGAACCAAACTTACTTAAACTTGTTCTCACTTTGTAACTGATAACTTAAGCGGAATCTTGTTAAGATATTTTCCAGAATCATACCCTGCAATCATGAATTAATTATTTTGTCAGTTTGCCTATTATTAATTTGTGGTATCAACTAATCATATTTATTTAGGTACGCCCTGTATGCAACAAAAAATGCTTTAAAAATTTTAGGAATTAATCACATTTAGCGATGTACGAAAACACGTTTATGTTACAGTCAAAACTGTACAAATCAAAATCCAGCAACAGCAACAGTAATTCAATTAAGATACTAAACAAAACAAAAATCTATCCAAAGGCTTCCGAATAATATACACAATTTTATAATGAAAATAAATTGCTACTACATTTAAAACGAAACTTACAGGCTGTCTGAATACCCGAGCCAGACTAGAATTAATACTGACATTTTAACAAACAACAGCGTAATATTTCAGCCCTTTCCTACATACAAATAAAGCGGAAAATCCGATAAAATTTAATTTTGATAGATACACAGAAAATTTACAGACACGATGTAAAGTTACTGGAAAAGATATTGAATGGAAATGTATCAGAATCGCAGCGGTAAACTGAGCGAAAATTTATTTTATGGTTGCTTTGCCTACGAATTGATAAGTCGGTGTAATTATGGAAATAAATAAAATAGTTATCATTCTCCGCCATCTTTTCTCACTGTTTGATTATTTGTATTCACGTTAAATAAAACACTTTTTACCGGATATTATCGCGTATATTTTAGATAATTTTAAAATTATTTCGACGTTTCGGCATCTTTGCAGTTGCCGTGGTCACGATAGACTAAGGTGTTGTTCATCTATTGCCAGTAATAAAAACTACATGATTGTCAATACATATTAACGCCATCTGTTTCTCAGTCTTCTCGCATAACGTCCCGGATTGACACAAAAGGCACTGACTGTGTCCTGAGTTTGCAGTCTAACAGTTTGCTGGTTTTTCATTTTGATGTTTTTAAGTATTGGATCCCATGTTGATGAAAGTTTCCAACCATCTTCTCTATTGAAATTTGGATGTTTTTTAATTTCAATAGTTTCTCTGACCATCCTAGGTATAAAATGTTTCTCTTTTGCTAGGATCTTCACGGTATCAAATCTTAAATAATGGTTGGGCTTGTCTATGGAATGTTCACAAACTGCAGATTTTGAGGTTCGTTTATTTTTAACATCAGAGATGTGTTCTTTAATGCGAGTTGACACATTTCGTTTGGTTTGACCGATATAAGAGAGCCCGCAGTCACAGTCGATTTTATAAACGCCTGGATCTTGTAAAGGGATGCTTGATTTTATTGGACGAAGATGCTGGCTTATCTTTGAGTGCGGCTTGTAGATAGTTTTGATTGAAGCTCGCCGAAGAATGCCTCCTATCTTGTCAGTAACACCCTTTATATAAGGCAGGAATGCTGGTCTTCGTTCAACTGTGAGTGGCTTTACGCGGTTTCTGCGACGGCGATGCGGTGTTTTTAAATCGTTATCCCGCAGCACTTTAACCAGGTGGTTGAGTTCCTCATTAATGTGTTGGGGATCGCAGATTCCATGTGCTCTCTGAAACAAAGAGTTGCCTACGGCAGATAATTGGCTCGGGTGGTGATGGGATTTCCCATTTAGATATCGGTCAGTGTGGGTGGGTTTCCTATAAACAGTATGGCTAAGTGTACCATCAGGATTTCTTTGTATTAAGACATCTAAGAAAGCTAATTTGTTCTCCTGCTCCAATTCCATAGTGAATTTAATTTTAGAATTAAGGGAATTGAGGTGGTTTAGGAATGCAGTCACTTCATGCTTAGGTAATATAGTGTAGGTGTCGTCAACGTACCTCTTGTATATCTTCGGCACAACAGGTGCCATTCGGAGCGCTTGCTCCTCGAAGTTCTCCATGTAAATGTCAGCTACAACAGGTGACACCAGAGACCCCATGGCAACACCATCAATTTGAATGTAGTAATTGTTATTCCACATGAAGTAGCCAGATGTTAAACATAGCTCTAATAGTTCTGCATATTCCTCGGGCAAGTTTGACTCACTTAGCTTCCTTTTTACTATATCAATGCAGTCTCTAACAGGTAGTGAGGTGAATAGAGACGACACATCAAAGCTAACCATAGTTTCATTGTTAGTTAACTTGAGATTTTTAAGGTCACTAACAAAATGGTAAGAATCCTTTACATATGCACTTGTCTTTCCTCGCAGTTGTGAGAGCACAATTGCTAAGTGCTGGGCCAGCTTGTAAGTTGGTGTGTCTAGCTGGCTCACAATAGGTCTCAAAGGTACTTTAGCTTTGTGTATTTTTGGTAACCCATACAATTTTGGTGGTTTTGCACTTGCTGGTGTTAACTTTTTCACATCTAAATGTAACAAATCTTTGTGTTTTTGTATTAAAGTGGATGTTTTCTTCATAATCCTGTTGGTGGGGTCGTAATTCACCATTTTGTATGTGTTTTCATCCGCTAACAACTCCAAGATTTTTTCGTTATATTCAGATGTATCCATCACTACGGTAGCATTTCCTTTATCTGCACGGAGAACTGTTAACTCGTCATTATTGCGTAAGGTCTTCAATGCAAGGCGTTCTTCTCTGGAAAGATTCGATTTCGGTAGACTATTGCGTCTTAATACGCCGGAGATATCTTGCCGTATACTTTCAGAATCTTCCTTTGAAAGTTTGTTTGTGAAAAGACAGTCTTCTACGCGACAGATTATGTCTTCTACCGGTATTCTAGACGGAGTTGGTGCAAAATTTAAGCCCTTCGATAAAACTTTTATAACATTTGTTTCCAATGTTTGTTTTGACACATTGACAACTGTACGTTTAAGCGAAAAAGTTGATTGATTCTCTGTGGTTGAGCTGATTGAAGGCTGAAAGGGTTCATGAGTCATCCTTTTGTTATTGAGTTTTTGAAATTTGCTAATTTGTTTATTTTTATAGATGTTGTAGACATAGTACGCCCTTTTATTCGTAAAATCTTCAACTTTCGCGAAATCCGAATGGGACAGAGTCAATGCAAGATCGTTTTTTGAATTTTGAATAATTTCGTCTGTTCGAAATATGTCATACCGATGTTGTTGTATTAACTTGATCAGTAGTTTTTTGCTTGCTTGGTGAAGAATTTCGGCACTCCCCCGGATGTCTTTCTTCGGAGATATTCTCACACATACCGGGAGAAGGTTGTTATCCCGACATCTTTTGAGAAAGTTTAACGATGTCAGCAGCCGTGATTTCTTTTTCTTCATGCACTCAAGCGATCGTATTTTGTTTGCAACTACCGCTCCGTAGCGGGTAATTATATATTTTCTTAAATTTTCACGATACATACTTTAAATAAAACACTTTTTACCGGATATTATCGCGTATATTTTAGATAATTTTAAAATTATTTCGACGTTTCGGCATCTTTGCAGTTGCCGTGGTCACGATAGACTAAGGTGTTGTTCATCTATTGCCAGTAATAAAAACTACATGATTGTCAATACATATTAACGCCATCTGTTTCTCAGTCTTCTCGCATAACGTCCCGGATTGACACAAAAGGCACTGACTGTGTCCTGAGTTTGCAGTCTAACAGTTTGCTGGTTTTTCATTTTGATGTTTTTAAGTATTGGATCCCATGTTGATGAAAGTTTCCAACCATCTTCTCTATTGAAATTTGGATGTTTTTTAATTTCAATAGTTTCTCTGACCATCCTAGGTATAAAATGTTTCTCTTTTGCTAGGATCTTCACGGTATCAAATCTTAAATAATGGTTGGGCTTGTCTATGGAATGTTCACAAACTGCAGATTTTGAGGTTCGTTTATTTTTAACATCAGAGATGTGTTCTTTAATGCGAGTTGACACATTTCGTTTGGTTTGACCGATATAAGAGAGCCCGCAGTCACAGTCGATTTTATAAACGCCTGGATCTTGTAAAGGGATGCTTGATTTTATTGGACGAAGATGCTGGCTTATCTTTGAGTGCGGCTTGTAGATAGTTTTGATTGAAGCTCGCCGAAGAATGCCTCCTATCTTGTCAGTAACACCCTTTATATAAGGCAGGAATGCTGGTCTTCGTTCAACTGTGAGTGGCTTTACGCGGTTTCTGCGACGGCGATGCGGTGTTTTTAAATCGTTATCCCGCAGCACTTTAACCAGGTGGTTGAGTTCCTCATTAATGTGTTGGGGATCGCAGATTCCATGTGCTCTCTGAAACAAAGAGTTGCCTACGGCAGATAATTGGCTCGGGTGGTGATGGGATTTCCCATTTAGATATCGGTCAGTGTGGGTGGGTTTCCTATAAACAGTATGGCTAAGTGTACCATCAGGATTTCTTTGTATTAAGACATCTAAGAAAGCTAATTTGTTCTCCTGCTCCAATTCCATAGTGAATTTAATTTTAGAATTAAGGGAATTGAGGTGGTTTAGGAATGCAGTCACTTCATGCTTAGGTAATATAGTGTAGGTGTCGTCAACGTACCTCTTGTATATCTTCGGCACAACAGGTGCCATTCGGAGCGCTTGCTCCTCGAAGTTCTCCATGTAAATGTCAGCTACAACAGGTGACACCGGAGACCCCATGGCAACACCATCAATTTGAATGTAGTAATTGTTATTCCACATGAAGTAGCCAGATGTTAAACATAGCTCTAATAGTTCTGCATATTCCTCGGGCAAGTTTGACTCACTTAGCTTCCTTTTTACTATATCAATGCAGTCTCTAACAGGTAGTGAGGTGAATAGAGACGACACATCAAAGCTAACCATAGTTTCATTGTTAGTTAACTTGAGATTTTTAAGGTCACTAACAAAATGGTAAGAATCCTTTACATATGCACTTGTCTTTCCTCGCAGTTGTGAGAGCACAATTGCTAAGTGCTGGGCCAGCTTGTAAGTTGGTGTGTCTAGCTGGCTCACAATAGGTCTCAAAGGTACTTTAGCTTTGTGTATTTTTGGTAACCCATACAATTTTGGTGGTTTTGCACTTGCTGGTGTTAACTTTTTCACATCTAAATGTAACAAATCTTTGTGTTTTTGTATTAAAGTGGATGTTTTCTTCATAATCCTGTTGGTGGGGTCGTAATTCACCATTTTGTATGTGTTTTCATCCGCTAACAACTCCAAGATTTTTTCGTTATATTCAGATGTATCCATCACTACGGTAGCATTTCCTTTATCTGCACGGAGAACTGTTAACTCGTCATTATTGCGTAAGGTCTTCAATGCAAGGCGTTCTTCTCTGGAAAGATTCGATTTCGGTAGACTATTGCGTCTTAATACGCCGGAGATATCTTGCCGTATACTTTCAGAATCTTCCTTTGAAAGTTTGTTTGTGAAAAGACAGTCTTCTACGCGACAGATTATGTCTTCTACCGGTATTCTAGACGGAGTTGGTGCAAAATTTAAGCCCTTCGATAAAACTTTTATAACATTTGTTTCCAATGTTTGTTTTGACACATTGACAACTGTACGTTTAAGCGAAAAAGTTGATTGATTCTCTGTGGTTGAGCTGATTGAAGGCTGAAAGGGTTCATGAGTCATCCTTTTGTTATTGAGTTTTTGAAATTTGCTAATTTGTTTATTTTTATAGATGTTGTAGACATAGTACGCCCTTTTATTCGTAAAATCTTCAACTTTCGCGAAATCCGAATGGGACAGAGTCAATGCAAGATCGTTTTTTGAATTTTGAATAATTTCGTCTGTTCGAAATATGTCATACCGATGTTGTTGTATTAACTTGATCAGTAGTTTTTTGCTTGCTTGGTGAAGAATTTCGGCACTCCCCCGGATGTCTTTCTTCGGAGATATTCTCACACATACCGGGAGAAGGTTGTTATCCCGACATCTTTTGAGAAAGTTTAACGATGTCAGCAGCCGTGATTTCTTTTTCTTCATGCACTCAAGCGATCGTATTTTGTTTGCAACTACCGCTCCGTAGCGGGTAATTATATATTTTCTTAAATTTTCACGATACATACTTTAAATAAAACACTTTTTACCGGATATTATCGCGTATATTTTAGATAATTTTAAAATTATTTCGACGTTTCGGCATCTTTGCAGTTGCCGTGGTCACGATAGACTAAGGTGTTGTTCATCTATTGCCAGTAATAAAAACTACATGATTGTCAATACATATTAACGCCATCTGTTTCTCAGTCTTCTCGCATAACGTCCCGGATTGACACAAAAGGCACTGACTGTGTCCTGAGTTTGCAGTCTAACAGTTTGCTGGTTTTTCATTTTGATGTTTTTAAGTATTGGATCCCATGTTGATGAAAGTTTCCAACCATCTTCTCTATTGAAATTTGGATGTTTTTTAATTTCAATAGTTTCTCTGACCATCCTAGGTATAAAATGTTTCTCTTTTGCTAGGATCTTCACGGTATCAAATCTTAAATAATGGTTGGGCTTGTCTATGGAATGTTCACAAACTGCAGATTTTGAGGTTCGTTTATTTTTAACATCAGAGATGTGTTCTTTAATGCGAGTTGACACATTTCGTTTGGTTTGACCGATATAAGAGAGCCCGCAGTCACAGTCGATTTTATAAACGCCTGGATCTTGTAAAGGGATGCTTGATTTTATTGGACGAAGATGCTGGCTTATCTTTGAGTGCGGCTTGTAGATAGTTTTGATTGAAGCTCGCCGAAGAATGCCTCCTATCTTGTCAGTAACACCCTTTATATAAGGCAGGAATGCTGGTCTTCGTTCAACTGTGAGTGGCTTTACGCGGTTTCTGCGACGGCGATGCGGTGTTTTTAAATCGTTATCCCGCAGCACTTTAACCAGGTGGTTGAGTTCCTCATTAATGTGTTGGGGATCGCAGATTCCATGTGCTCTCTGAAACAAAGAGTTGCCTACGGCAGATAATTGGCTCGGGTGGTGATGGGATTTCCCATTTAGATATCGGTCAGTGTGGGTGGGTTTCCTATAAACAGTATGGCTAAGTGTACCATCAGGATTTCTTTGTATTAAGACATCTAATAAAGCTAATTTGTTCTCCTGCTCCAATTCCATAGTGAATTTAATTTTAGAATTAAGGGAATTGAGGTGGTTTAGGAATGCAGTCACTTCATGCTTAGGTAATATAGTGTAGGTGTCGTCAACGTACCTCTTGTATATCTTCGGCACAACAGGTGCCATTCGGAGCGCTTGCTCCTCGAAGTTCTCCATGTAAATGTCAGCTACAACAGGTGACACCGGAGACCCCATGGCAACACCATCAATTTGAATGTAGTAATTGTTATTCCACATGAAGTAGCCAGATGTTAAACATAGCTCTAATAGTTCTGCATATTCCTCGGGCAAGTTTGACTCACTTAGCTTCCTTTTTACTATATCAATGCAGTCTCTAACAGGTAGTGAGGTGAATAGAGACGACACATCAAAGCTAACCATAGTTTCATTGTTAGTTAACTTGAGATTTTTAAGGTCACTAACAAAATGGTAAGAATCCTTTACATATGCACTTGTCTTTCCTCGCAGTTGTGAGAGCACAATTGCTAAGTGCTGGGCCAGCTTGTAAGTTGGTGTGTCTAGCTGGCTCACAATAGGTCTCAAAGGTACTTTAGCTTTGTGTATTTTTGGTAACCCATACAATTTTGGTGGTTTTGCACTTGCTGGTGTTAACTTTTTCACATCTAAATGTAACAAATCTTTGTGTTTTTGTATTAAAGTGGATGTTTTCTTCATAATCCTGTTGGTGGGGTCGTAATTCACCATTTTGTATGTGTTTTCATCCGCTAACAACTCCAAGATTTTTTCGTTATATTCAGATGTATCCATCACTACGGTAGCATTTCCTTTATCTGCACGGAGAACTGTTAACTCGTCATTATTGCGTAAGGTCTTCAATGCAAGGCGTTCTTCTCTGGAAAGATTCGATTTCGGTAGACTATTGCGTCTTAATACGCCGGAGATATCTTGCCGTATACTTTCAGAATCTTCCTTTGAAAGTTTGTTTGTGAAAAGACAGTCTTCTACGCGACAGATTATGTCTTCTACCGGTATTCTAGACGGAGTTGGTGCAAAATTTAAGCCTTTATAAAGAGTGTTATATAAAGGGTGTTACTGACAAGATAGGAGGCATTCTTCGGCGAGCTTCAATCAAAACTATCTACAAGCCGCACTCAAAGATAAGCCAGCATCTTCGTCCAATAAAATCAAGCATCCCTTTACAAGATCCAGGCGTTTATAAAATCGACTGTGACTGCGGGCTCTCTTATATCGGTCAAACCAAACGAAATGTGTCAACTCGCATTAAAGAACACATCTCTGATGTTAAAAATAAACGAACCTCAAAATCTGCAGTTTGTGAACATTCCATAGACAAGCCCAAACATTATTTAAGATTTGATACCGTGAAGATCCTAGCAAAAGAGAAACATTTTATACCTAGGATGGTCAGAGAAACTATTGAAATTAAAAAACATCCAAATTTCAATAGAGAAGATGGTTGGAAACTTTCATCAACATGGGATCCAATACTTAAAAACATCAAAATGAAAAACCAGCAAACTGTTAGACTGCAAACTCAGGACACAGTCAGTGCCTTTTGTGTCAATCCGGGACGTTATGCGAGAAGACTGAGAAACAGATGGCGTTAATATGTATTGACAATCATGTAGTTTTTATTACTGGCAATAGATGAACAACACCTTAGTCTATCGTGACCACGGCAACTGCAAAGATGCCGAAACGTCGAAATAATTTTAAAATTATCTAAAATATACGCGATAATATCCGGTAAAAAGTGTTTTATTTAAAGTATGTATCGTGAAAATTTAAGAAAATATATAATTACCCGCTACGGAGCGGTAGTTGCAAACAAAATACGATCGCTTGAGTGCATGAAGAAAAAGAAATCACGGCTGCTGACATCGTTAAACTTTCTCAAAAGATGTCGGGATAACAACCTTCTCCCGGTATGTGTGAGAATATCTCCGAAGAAAGACATCCGGGGGAGTGCCGAAATTCTTCACCAAGCAAGCAAAAAACTACTGATCAAGTTAATACAACAACATCGGTATGACATATTTCGAACAGACGAAATTATTCAAAATTCAAAAAACGATCTTGCATTGACTCTGTCCCATTCGGATTTCGCGAAAGTTGAAGATTTTACGAATAAAAGGGTGTACTATGTCTACAACATCTATAAAAATAAACAAATTAGCAAATTTCAAAAACTCAATAACAAAAGGATGACTCATGAACCCTTTCAGCCTTCAATCAGCTCAACCACAGAGAATCAATCAACTTTTTCGCTTAAACGTACAGTTGTCAATGTGTCAAAACAAACATTGGAAACAAATGTTATAAAAGTTTTATCGAAGGGCTTAAATTTTGCACCAACTCCGTCTAGAATACCGGTAGAAGACATAATCTGTCGCGTAGAAGACTGTCTTTTCACAAACAAACTTTCAAAGGAAGATTCTGAAAGTATACGGCAAGATATCTCCGGCGTATTAAGACGCAATAGTCTACCGAAATCGAATCTTTCCAGAGAAGAACGCCTTGCATTGAAGACCTTACGCAATAATGACGAGTTAACAGTTCTCCGTGCAGATAAAGGAAATGCTACCGTAGTGATGGATACATCTGAATATAACGAAAAAATCTTGGAGTTGTTAGCGGATGAAAACACATACAAAATGGTGAATTACGACCCCACCAACAGGATTATGAAGAAAACATCCACTTTAATACAAAAACACAAAGATTTGTTACATTTAGATGTGAAAAAGTTAACACCAGCAAGTGCAAAACCACCAAAATTGTATGGGTTACCAAAAATACACAAAGCTAAAGTACCTTTGAGACCTATTGTGAGCCAGCTAGACACACCAACTTACAAGCTGGCCCAGCACTTAGCAATTGTGCTCTCACAACTGCGAGGAAAGACAAGTGCATATGTAAAGGATTCTTACCATTTTGTTAGTGACCTTAAAAATCTCAAGTTAACTAACAATGAAACTATGGTTAGCTTTGATGTGTCGTCTCTATTCACCTCACTACCTGTTAGAGACTGCATTGATATAGTAAAAAGGAAGCTAAGTGAGTCAAACTTGCCCGAGGAATATGCAGAACTATTAGAGCTATGTTTAACATCTGGCTACTTCATGTGGAATAACAATTACTACATTCAAATTGATGGTGTTGCCATGGGGTCTCCGGTGTCACCTGTTGTAGCTGACATTTACATGGAGAACTTCGAGGAGCAAGCGCTCCGAATGGCACCTGTTGTGCCGAAGATATACAAGAGGTACGTTGACGACACCTACACTATATTACCTAAGCATGAAGTGACTGCATTCCTAAACCACCTCAATTCCCTTAATTCTAAAATTAAATTCACTATGGAATTGGAGCAGGAGAACAAATTAGCTTTCTTAGATGTCTTAATACAAAGAAATCCTGATGGTACACTTAGCCATACTGTTTATAGGAAACCCACCCACACTGACCGATATCTAAATGGGAAATCCCATCACCACCCGAGCCAATTATCTGCCGTAGGCAACTCTTTGTTTCAGAGAGCACATGGAATCTGCGATCCCCAACACATTAATGAGGAACTCAACCACCTGGTTAAAGTGCTGCGGGATAACGATTTAAAAACACCGCATCGCCGTCGCAGAAACCGCGTAAAGCCACTCACAGTTGAACGAAGACCAGCATTCCTGCCTTATATAAAGGGTGTTACTGACAAGATAGGAGGCATTCTTCGGCGAGCTTCAATCAAAACTATCTACAAGCCGCACTCAAAGATAAGCCAGCATCTTCGTCCAATAAAATCAAGCATCCCTTTACAAGATCCAGGCGTTTATAAAATCGACTGTGACTGCGGGCTCTCTTATATCGGTCAAACCAAACGAAATGTGTCAACTCGCATTAAAGAACACATCTCTGATGTTAAAAATAAACGAACCTCAAAATCTGCAGTTTGTGAACATTCCATAGACAAGCCCAACCATTATTTAAGATTTGATACCGTGAAGATCCTAGCAAAAGAGAAACATTTTATACCTAGGATGGTCAGAGAAACTATTGAAATTAAAAAACATCCAAATTTCAATAGAGAAGATGGTTGGAAACTTTCATCAACATGGGATCCAATACTTAAAAACATCAAAATGAAAAACCAGCAAACTGTTAGACTGCAAACTCAGGACACAGTCAGTGCCTTTTGTGTCAATCCGGGACGTTATGCGAGAAGACTGAGAAACAGATGGCGTTAATATGTATTGACAATCATGTAGTTTTTATTACTGGCAATAGATGAACAACACCTTAGTCTATCGTGACCACGGCAACTGCAAAGATGCCGAAACGTCGAAATAATTTTAAAATTATCTAAAATATACGCGATAATATCCGGTAAAAAGTGTTTTATTTAAAGTATGTATCGTGAAAATTTAAGAAAATATATAATTACCCGCTACGGAGCGGTAGTTGCAAACAAAATACGATCGCTTGAGTGCATGAAGAAAAAGAAATCACGGCTGCTGACATCGTTAAACTTTCTCAAAAGATGTCGGGATAACAACCTTCTCCCGGTATGTGTGAGAATATCTCCGAAGAAAGACATCCGGGGGAGTGCCGAAATTCTTCACCAAGCAAGCAAAAAACTACTGATCAAGTTAATACAACAACATCGGTATGACATATTTCGAACAGACGAAATTATTCAAAATTCAAAAAACGATCTTGCATTGACTCTGTCCCATTCGGATTTCGCGAAAGTTGAAGATTTTACGAATAAAAGGGCGTACTATGTCTACAACATCTATAAAAATAAACAAATTAGCAAATTTCAAAAACTCAATAACAAAAGGATGACTCATGAACCCTTTCAGCCTTCAATCAGCTCAACCACAGAGAATCAATCAACTTTTTCGCTTAAACGTACAGTTGTCAATGTGTCAAAACAAACATTGGAAACAAATGTTATAAAAGTTTTATCGAAGGGCTTAAATTTTGCACCAACTCCGTCTAGAATACCGGTAGAAGACATAATCTGTCGCGTAGAAGACTGTCTTTTCACAAACAAACTTTCAAAGGAAGATTCTGAAAGTATACGGCAAGATATCTCCGGCGTATTAAGACGCAATAGTCTACCGAAATCGAATCTTTCCAGAGAAGAACGCCTTGCATTGAAGACCTTACGCAATAATGACGAGTTAACAGTTCTCCGTGCAGATAAAGGAAATGCTACCGTAGTGATGGATACATCTGAATATAACGAAAAAATCTTGGAGTTGTTAGCGGATGAAAACACATACAAAATGGTGAATTACGACCCCACCAACAGGATTATGAAGAAAACATCCACTTTAATACAAAAACACAAAGATTTGTTACATTTAGATGTGAAAAAGTTAACACCAGCAAGTGCAAAACCACCAAAATTGTATGGGTTACCAAAAATACACAAAGCTAAAGTACCTTTGAGACCTATTGTGAGCCAGCTAGACACACCAACTTACAAGCTGGCCCAGCACTTAGCAATTGTGCTCTCACAACTGCGAGGAAAGACAAGTGCATATGTAAAGGATTCTTACCATTTTGTTAGTGACCTTAAAAATCTCAAGTTAACTAACAATGAAACTATGGTTAGCTTTGATGTGTCGTCTCTATTCACCTCACTACCTGTTAGAGACTGCATTGATATAGTAAAAAGGAAGCTAAGTGAGTCAAACTTGCCCGAGGAATATGCAGAACTATTAGAGCTATGTTTAACATCTGGCTACTTCATGTGGAATAACAATTACTACATTCAAATTGATGGTGTTGCCATGGGGTCTCCGGTGTCACCTGTTGTAGCTGACATTTACATGGAGAACTTCGAGGAGCAAGCGCTCCGAATGGCACCTGTTGTGCCGAAGATATACAAGAGGTACGTTGACGACACCTACACTATATTACCTAAGCATGAAGTGACTGCATTCCTAAACCACCTCAATTCCCTTAATTCTAAAATTAAATTCACTATGGAATTGGAGCAGGAGAACAAATTAGCTTTCTTAGATGTCTTAATACAAAGAAATCCTGATGGTACACTTAGCCATACTGTTTATAGGAAACCCACCCACACTGACCGATATCTAAATGGGAAATCCCATCACCACCCGAGCCAATTATCTGCCGTAGGCAACTCTTTGTTTCAGAGAGCACATGGAATCTGCGATCCCCAACACATTAATGAGGAACTCAACCACCTGGTTAAAGTGCTGCGGGATAACGATTTAAAAACACCGCATCGCCGTCGCAGAAACCGCGTAAAGCCACTCACAGTTGAACGAAGACCAGCATTCCTGCCTTATATAAAGGGTGTTACTGACAAGATAGGAGGCATTCTTCGGCGAGCTTCAATCAAAACTATCTACAAGCCGCACTCAAAGATAAGCCAGCATCTTCGTCCAATAAAATCAAGCATCCCTTTACAAGATCCAGGCGTTTATAAAATCGACTGTGACTGCGGGCTCTCTTATATCGGTCAAACCAAACGAAATGTGTCAACTCGCATTAAAGAACACATCTCTGATGTTAAAAATAAACGAACCTCAAAATCTGCAGTTTGTGAACATTCCATAGACAAGCCCAACCATTATTTAAGATTTGATACCGTGAAGATCCTAGCAAAAGAGAAACATTTCATACCTAGGATGGTCAGAGAAACTATTGAAATTAAAAAACATCCAAATTTCAATAGAGAAGATGGTTGGAAACTTTCATCAACATGGGATCCAATACTTAAAAACATCAAAATGAAAAACCAGCAAACTGTTAGACTGCAAACTCAGGACACAGTCAGTGCCTTTTGTGTCAATCCGGGACGTTATGCGAGAAGACTGAGAAACAGATGGCGTTAATATGTATTGACAATCATGTAGTTTTTATTACTGGCAATAGATGAACAACACCTTAGTCTATCGTGACCACGGCAACTGCAAAGATGCCGAAACGTCGAAATAATTTTAAAATTATCTAAAATATACGCGATAATATCCGGTAAAAAGTGTTTTATTTAAAGTATGTATCGTGAAAATTTAAGAAAATGTATTCACGTTCCTCAATACTCAACCTTAACCCCTTCCATTTAACGACTTAATATATAGTTATAACTTTAACAAAAAAAGCTTCCGCAGTCGTTCCATAGACATATAAAGCGATCCAAATAATGCTAAATAGAATTAAAATCCAAATAAATTGAAATAGAAATGGTCACAAATATTTTACTAGAATAAGAGTGCCAAAAAGCAATATGTATACTAATGTATAAAAAACTTCATGGTACGCACTATTTGTCCTGGCGATATTTATTTTAGATATCAAATCGGTAAATTTAACTGCACATGATCGTAGGTATAAGCGATGAATGAAATTAATTTATTTACTAAAATTTTCTCAATGACGGCCTCGTAACTTTTGCAGCAGAGGTACTTGGATTTGAATCCGAATCTAGGCACCAAATTATGTTACAAAAATGGATTTCTTCAAGATCATTGGTTTTATATTCGAATAGGATTCCACTCCAGCTTTCTAATTTATATTTGATACTGCAAAGATAGCTCAAACTTTGTTGCTTTGAAATCGTACAATAGGTTTATTTTGTAGTTACTACATGTACAGCCACTTCCATTCAAGCGACATCCGTGTAGGTTTCACATTGGATTTACATCGGATCGACTTGTCCCTCCAGCGAACACGGCTCAACTGCTCCACCGAATGTAACGCCGAACCGTTCGCACTAATTGCAATACGATTTGCATTCGGTAGATAAGTCTCGTTGTAATCAGCGAATTCATTATGCAGTGATTTGACAGATTTGTTCAGTTTATAATGAGAGCTGGTTTTTGTTTGGTCATCTAGAGAATAGTGTTTGAGAATAAAATAAAATTGTTTAATGTGAGATAATTTTCTTTTTATTGCTTAGATCTACGATCCTTTGCGAAGAAGAGCAATTGTATCCCTATTGCGGCTGGCAAGGATTTCTGCAAGAACGCTCTTTTCATCACAGCTACATAGAATATCTATTGTGTGAAACTGACTTCCTAAAAATTCAGAATTAATTTTTTATTTTAAATTTAACACTTAATGGATTAAAATTCAATTACAAAAATGTGTTACTCAATTTTGACAGTTACTTGTTCTTGTTGAAGTTATATAAAGCATGACTTTACCACCAGTTCGGAAAAACCTTCATGAAGCTGCAAGTACTGGCAAGAAACTTAAATGGTATAATTTTTTCAAAATAAATGTACAGTAGCTCCTTCGTCTATACAAAATAATTGTTATCTGCATATGTAAGCTAGGCAAGGAGGGACCCTGCAAACTATCCAAACGACGAACACCCGCAAACGGCGGCCGTTCACGTGTTAACGCGGGATCCAGCCATCGTCCTCTTCAACCATATTAGAGGAAAGTGAGTCCCGTCGCCTGCTTTATACTTTAATGACGGCTGCGTGGCGTAGTGGTTAGTAGCTTTGCCTTACACGTCATAGGTCCAAGGTCGGGGATCGTTCTTACTTGCATTGAGTACAAACACAGAGCATCTGTGTATAAAATGACGTGGGTCTGATCGTCGTAGGCCCTTGCCTATGCGACATAACTGCTTGTACTATCTACGACTTGTGACTGACATGCATCAGCATTAGCTAACAAATAATTAACCGAGAAATAATAATAAATAGGGAATCCCCAGACAAACACACCAACTGTATGGCCCCAAAGTAAGCAGAGCTTGTATTATGAATGACCATACAGCGAACTGGGAACCCAGAATATACATACAAAATAAATATAAATAACCATGGCCCAAGAACGAATGCCCCGACCAGGACTCCAACCTGGGACCTCTGGCGTATAAGGCAGGGTTAGTAACCACAGCTTGGCCGTCATAAAATGAATCCTAATATAAGGTTAGATAGTAAAACTTTTATAGTTACCTATAATGTTTTTTAATAAATTGGCAAAGAAATAAAAATTGCATAAGAGTTTTTGCAAAGTTCACGTTATCCTAACCATGTTCCGAAGAAATCTTTCCAAAGCAATTTTAGACGAAAATTATTGTAGAATCTATGAAGATTTTATTTTATAACTCTATATATTTGGTTTTTACAACATATTCGTATAGATTCTCATAGTTCTAAACACAGAGTATATCAATTTTCGTTTATTATAATTGTCGGACGCCGGAAACTATACAACGAATTTAAAAAGTTCGTATTTGTATAGAATCATTACTAAATCTAAAGTAAGCCAAGTAACAAAAGTCCATTGAAATTAAAATACACATTAATGAAATTATACCCGTCTGTTTGTCCGTTTTTCGCCGGTCGTCCCGAGCTCGCCACATCCATCAATGTCCGAACTAATTCTTTGCTAAGAACACGATGGGAAAGTTAAACGTACGTCGGCCTATTCCCGTAGAGACCATGTTATTGTATCATCGGAAAAAAATCCGGTATTTCCAATTTGCAGTGCTAAGGTTGGAAGTAATCTACACGTCAAAAAATAAGGTCTATATTTGATACCTTTGTGACTGTTTTGTCGATTATTTTTTTCTAATTTGACCTAAAAGCATCAGATTTTATTTATAACGAATTGCTTAATATAAATAAAATATAACCTCAAAGAAGATTTCTTTCAATGTAGATGTCAAAAACCACTTACTCATATTACCAAATTTGAATTTGAATTTTTCGTAAAGAACTTTACTTTTAGAAATAATAGTTTACATTGTTTCAGATAATTTAGTGTTTCTAAAAAAAGGGCATTGCTTGGCCATTCATACCTAACAAAACACAAGTAATGTTATTCATGTTAAAGGCTACTTTTTTTAGGTATATAAATAATGATTAACAACAACTGACATATTATCTACGTTTACCAAATTAATATTACAACTCACTAAATGTAATATTTTCGTAATTAAAAAATGTACGCTGTAGAGGCTGTGGAATAAATGTAAAATGCCGTATTTTCTCGCTAATTTTCATGGACTTTTTATCAAGTTGAAGTGTACTAAAATTCTATCTAAACCAACTCCTGGACCTGACTAGGTCCTTTAATATCGCAAAAAAACTTTTTTTTTAAATAAAGATGTCAGAATAAAGTGTTGACGAGAACAGACCTGGACGTGACGCCAACAGAATTGGATGTTTTTGTGGAAACAGGGAATTATTTAGGAGTGGACAAATAAAGTACCAGTGGATTGCAAGGATAAGAGAATAAATAGGTTAGTGAGTTAGGTGTGTTTATTCTGTAACGTTATTGATGAATATGGGAACTTAAACGATTTACAAAAGTGTGAGATAAAAATAAGTTATTCATTGGCGTAACTTACGGGCTTTGCACCGCATTTATAATTAAGATCGGTTTATTTACTTCATTTTAATTTAATTAATCTAGGTCAGTTCGCAATCGGCTAACAAGACAGTCCCATGTACTCATACATTTCCTTATTTCACCAGTTTAATAGTATCATTTAAGTAAATCAGTTTCAGCTAATCAGTCTAAGTAAATACATTTTAATACATCAGACTATCAGATTTTTGTCATCGTTTCGGTGTATATCGAACTGTATATTTAGTCTGGAATATTTTGATCTATTTTTATTTTATTTTCTATTCTTAGGATATAACAGTGATTTAATTATCAAAGAATAAAACATAGAAGTTAACAGAACACCACTAATATGTTATCGCTTGAACAATGTTGCTTGAGAATACAAAAAGAAAAATTGAAGTTATATAAAAACAGAAAAAAAAATTGAAACTTTACAAAACGAAAAATATTGAAAATACTGCATTTATTCTTTGGGGATTAACTACACGGAATCGAACCAATGATTTTTTAATACTCGCTTAAAGTTTGCTATGACACATAGTCGTGGCAAAACTAATGCAAATTATCTTAGGCCATCTGCGCAGGTCTGAGTGAGCTGATTAGTAAGGTAAAATGTCTTTGTTAAAAGCAATAATTTGCCTAATGACAGCTAGGCAAAAATGCGATGTCAGCGCAAGTGGACCTTACAACTTTAAAATGTGTCGAGTTGTATATCCTATACGTAATTTTAAAAATGAATAATATTCAGCATTTGTAAACATAGGTAATGAATTTCACATTAAATTTGAAAACATAATTTGGTCATAACACGCACGAAACACTAACAATATTGTCATTTAATTTTACCGAACTTTCCCATACTCCAACTCTACTATAACTCAAAATAAATTACAAAATGTACTATTCAACGCGTAATCAATTGGGTGTTAAGATAACCATTTAACACTACTAAATACTATGAAATATTGTAACACGCCCCTTAGTTTAAATCTCAATATTTTACACACTCAAAAAATCATATCCAATAACCAAACTAGACAGAGACGACGCTATACAAGGTAAAACTTAATTTTTTTTGTCCTTGTCTCGGGTTGTCAGCTTATATCACTCCCCTTAAGTTATTGTTCAGTCCGACCAACTTATCTTTTTAGCAAATGGTGCCGCTGCGATCTATGCATAAATGCAGTTTCAGATTGAGTCACGTGATTAATGATTTAGTTCCAGTTTTTGCTACTAAATAAATTTTTTGGTTTTACTATAATAATAATATTTATTTTTCTTTACTTTGCAGTCACGTGTCTTCACAGGCGAGTGAATCCGGGCCGTTTGTCATGTTTTAAAGTTGTTTACATGTAATTATTTGCTAATGTACTGTATGGGAACTTTTGACGCCCTTTCCCTGGCAGTTTTGGGTGTTTATCCTGGGATTTTAGGTTTTAAATCTATGTGGATTAGTTTACCAATACTTGCTCATGGGAGCTGAATAACGTTGACAAATGACAATCAAACAATATAATAAAAATTTAATACGTAATTATCGGAAATTTTTATTTATAATTTGTCATTTGTCATTAGCAGATATTATATATATTTATTTATTTATTTAACAATTTATGTACACACATGTTAACAGATAATTTATAGAAACAATACAACAAGTAAGTACAAAGGTACAGCTTATTTCTAAAGAAATTTCTTCCAGCAGACCCAAGACTGGAGAGTTTGGTCAAAATGCAATAATAGTGTGTACAACGACTTAATATACTTAAATACTATATTAAGATTGAACCAATAAATATTTATGGATATCAATACTTACATACAAATTTATATATACATACATATATACCATATTATAAATACCTGAATAGAATAAATAAATAACCAAAATACATTTGAAGTTAAGATAGTGAGGTGGGTAATACAACTCATAGTTGAGAAAAGTAGTGATCTTTTACTTTTTTCTCAAAGATAGAAATAGATTTAGTCTCACGAATAATGTGAGGAAGTGAATTCCACAATCTGACTGCATGAACTGAGAAAGAGTAAGAAAAGTAATCGGTTTTATGAATAGGCATATGTAGAAGAGTACGCAAATGTGCTCTGCATGGCGTATTATTAGAGTGAGTAAAAGAAAACCTTTCACGCAAGTAGAGAGGAGTGAGTGGGTTAAATAGGATATTGAATAGGAGGCAAAGGATTCTAGTGTTTCTACGGTAGCGTATTGGAAGCCATCGGAGTTGCTTGCGGTACTCAGAGACGTGATCAAACTTTTTGAGATTAAAGATAAAGCGAATGCAAAGATTTTGCAAGCGTTCCAAATTATATATAATAGATATATAATAAAATTACCAAACTTTGTTAAAAGGTTTTTGATTCATTTTTATGATTTATTTATTTACTTTTAAAGAAAATATACTTGTGTAAAGATGCAACGCGAAAATTTTTTTTGTAAAACATAAAATAAGCTTGCATTCTTGAAAAATAATACCAATTATTTACCAATTCAGTATTTGTGTTAATAATTAGCTTAATATATTTATTTACAAATAAAGCACAGGAAAAAATTCATCGCGTATATTATTTTGTACAACGAGCGAATTAATTGACGTTAGTAATTTAGAAAATAATAAATAATAACCTTTGTTTCTATTGCATCTTTTTCACAATTTAACAACAATGCACAAATTTAACAGCAGAATGTAACGAAGTAACGTTTAATATTTTTATTTCACTTACAGACAGACAAAATACTTGCGGACATTCGCACAGATCAAAGGAATACTCTGACCATACCGACAGATCTCTAATTGGATTATCCAGCAGCGATATTAGTCCAATATCTGTATGACAGGATTGGTTGGGACAGGGGAAGAAACTCAGTAAGTTGACTTAGGCCTAGTAGAAACTGTCAAAGGGTTTGTCCTTGTAAAAACTGTAATTTAATATCAAAAACAGACAGAACCTTTTTATACCGGAATAATGTATTATATTGTTTGATGTTTAGTTTTCTGCAAAATATTTTAAGAAGCTTTAGTTTATTTATGACAAAACAAACGACAGTGCGTTACTATATCGAGGCCTTCTTTTATCTAAATTTAATTTTAATTTTCTTTTATCTAAAAGAGCAAAATTAAATATAATTATCAAATGTAACAAGCAAAAGACTATCGTCATTTCCATTTTAATCATACGACCGCCGCTCCGCTAATCGCACCTCTGTTTGTTAAATACCCTTGCTTCATAAAAAAGAAAATCATGTACAGAGTTGACATACTGCCTATCCCTATCTTTGTTCGGACCGTGGCAAAGTACAGTGACCCTCACGCCTTCGGGACCTCGTATTCTGTCCCCCAGTATCGCCAGGAGCGTATTGTATCTAGCGTGCTATCGGTCGGTATATGCTTTTGGTATTAGGTATAAATGGATCCGATAGGTTTGATGAGTGCGGACATTTTGCTTGGAAATTGTCACATAAGTTTTAGATATATCTGATCTTCAAACGTAAAACTGACTGACTTATAACGTAGGAACAACTAAGGTTACTGGATTCTCAACTGTGTTTTTAAATGATACTCTTTTCGCGCAATCTGTTGAGTAAGTTTCATTATTGCACTTGTGATTAAGTATAGGAAATTTATGAATCGGTTCATTGAATAGAGTGCATGTGTTACCTCATTTCAGCGCGCGATGTGAGCGCGTTTGATTTTTCTATGAAACAAAGTTGGTTTACACACTTTTTTTTTAATGTCACTATTCATATTTCGTATATAATTAACGATTACGGCGTAAGGTGAAGCTGAAACCTCACACTGGTCACACAGACAAAAAATTTTTAAAATTATGTTTTAATTGCATCCTATTCCGACGTAACAATACCGTTGTTCTTGTTATTATTTTTTATTTAACCAAAAAGTTCTTTAATACTAAACTGCTGAAATATAATCACGTTATTACAAAAGCTCTATAAAAAAGACCTTCGTCGGCCATTATTGTATTTGTATGTACGTTTAGTCACATTTTGAATATACCGAACACATTAGACCAATACCAGTCATTACATCTCATTTTTAAGACAAAACTGATGACCGCAGTTCAAAAGTTTGTCCATTTATTCTGCCAGGGCATCATACTGCACAGCAGCAATGGCACACGTTAGTACAGACCCAGAGACGTGGCTTCATTAATCTTAGGAAAGTATATGTTGTGGGCCGTGGCTTTGGCTGGTCATGGGTTCGATATGGGATATTTGTCACTTAATTTAAGGATGTTTCACATCAATTGTTATTAAAAACGTTCTCAGTGTTTTGGATAGAAGTATTTAGTTGTGTGATTCTTAAAAAAGAAGCTTTTTTAAAGATAGAACCATTAGAAGATTTTTTATGGAGCTTTTTTATTATTTATTGCTTTTTCAATAACTTTGAGAATTCAACCCTTTGCTATTCAGTTACCCTTTTTACTTCAGATTAAAGTTTACCTATATTGTAACTTGCAAATTTGAGATACTAAATACATGGTTCACTTATTTACCAGTAGGGGATCATAAAATTGTACAAGACCGACTTAACGAAACTGATTTTTAGACGAAACGCTGAATTATTATCGATAAAACCAATCCTATCATAATTTAAAACAAACACCAAGCTGTACAAAATTCAATATAGCGAATGTAAATTCATCTTTGATAAATTGTTGGTCAAGCGTCGTGTATGCAGAATCGTTGGACCTGATTTACTTTATGTTGGGTCATCAGTCATACACTGTTTATTCTTTGTAGCTACTTTTAAACATTTCATGGCTTCTACTGTTAACCCACGTTTGTATAGTGTTTGTAGGTACTTATTTTGTCAATTTTGATAAATGTATGAGAAGGCGTAAGTATAGGTAATAAGTAAAAGTCTCACACATTTATTTTTTAACTGTCAAAAAAAACTGTTTCTCCTTTTCTAAGTGTTGTCTAAGTGTGTCTTGTATCTTTGTCTAGTGTTGGTGATTTAATAAATTAATAATTAATTAATTTGAGAGGAGCAGGCTGCATCTACAAAAATCTAAACACATATTTATATACTAATTTATTTTTACCAAATAAATATTTTTGGTAGAATTTACTTTTGAATAATGAATAGTTCTAATTCCAAACTGATACAAAATTTTTAATGACCTTAATTATTTATTTATTAATTATTTAAAATTATTAGTTTTATAATAAGAATGTAACGTTCAATTAAGGCACGAGTATTATTTTCTCTAAGTTTTGTTCTTTATGCAAATTAGTATCATTCCACTGGGTCTAACTCGCTTATAGCTATTATTACTGATGGGGCTGTCGGATTTTTGTGCTTTAGTTATACAAACTCGTTTGTAACATTTTTTGGTCACGGTGGTGATCAAACCCGGGATCTTAAAATAGAGAAGCAAGTGCCTTACCCAATACGCCACCGATGCTCTTAATGTTCTTTTATTATTTTAATAACTTTTATGAAAAGTAGAAAACAAATACACTGGTTTATTGTCGAGATGAATATATTATCAAATTTGTTGCGACTACATTATGGAGACCTTGTCGGCTTCTCTCGCTAAGTGCTTGCTGCAGATTTTGTTTCAACGGTACTCCACGAACTCAGTTATTTGAATAAGTCTGGTATTCTGAATATGAAGAATGGTTTTTTGCACCTTGCGTGGCGTACTCGACTATCTCTGGAGAATCAGAAGCACAAGATGAATTCATTCGAAGGCAGTTTCCGCTGTAGTGGTCAGCACTATCAGACAGTACAATGCAAAAGTCACATTCCCAAAACATTTGAAACATTACGCACACCATTTGTATGAATGAGAGTTTAATATCTCGTGTCCTTACAGCGTGAAACTTAAAATGTTTACTTTTATTAAGTACGTTTGTTTTATAAAAAATATTTTAGTTATTAGTTATTTATTGCATTAAACTCTAATATATTGATAAAACATAAATGCTATAATTACTTATATTATGTAATGTTGCTTGATTATATTTCTCGATAGTCTACGCATTCATATTGTTTCCATCAGTATCATTAATTTCAACTTCATGAAATATGTGAATCAAAAACGCGTCTTGAAAATAAAAAGGTAACTTTATAAAGTAAACTATTGAGCTATGAATTTTTTTTCATAAAATTTTGTTTCCTGTGTCCCAGTATTCTTGATCTCATGTAGCTGCTTCTTGTTAAACTTATAATTTATAACATTAATAATTATATTAATTGGTATACATCTTTTTTTTTTCTTATTTGTACAAATTTTATATTAAACAAACATGCTTTTAATTATTCAGCTTTTTTTAAGTTTGTTTTTATTTTTATTTGTTTTATATATTTGATCTATTAATTAGATACGTTCATTTAACTACCAGGGTCCTGGGGACAAGGGGCTCATCGCCTTTTATCGGACCTAGTGAGGCGATTGGTGAGCGAAACTCGTGACCTTAAAACTGGCACCTACCTCGCACAACGAATTTCTATTGCGATCCAGCGTGGTAATTCGGCCAGCCTTTTGGCTACGTTCCCTTCATAGATTCTAGTTTAGGTGGAGTTTTTATTTTTGGCATATTTTTATCTTATGATTGCTAATTTAACACACTTATATGAACGTTCTTGAATTGTAAATATATTTACCATGTCATAAAATCTCTAAATATTATTAGAGTATTAGAAAAACACACCAATTTATAGATAATCATATTATATTTTAGTTTTTTTGTTTTTAAGGTAATTATTTCTTGCATATATGGTTTGTAATTAATAAGTTGTGTGTATTATATTGTTATATTTTGTGTGAAAATAAACGAATTCTATTCTATCAAGTAAGCAGCCAACGCTTTTACCTAACTCTGAATTTAAATCGGTAGGAAAAAATACAATTACATACTTAAAAATAAATAAATATTAGAAACATTATATTATTTCACCCAACAATTAAAATATCCTCAAGCATTAAAAAAGCTAATGATCCCAATTCAGCATTCCCGAGTTTTGCATTTCATTTTAATTGGGAGATTACCCCTGACATCTGACACTTTTTTAGCATCTCTAAACAGGGTTCCCAAATGAGGTTCAAACTCTGAAAATCCGATAGATAAAAGAAACGTAATTGCTGTCGTTTTTTAACCGCTTTATCTGATTTTTCTTCGGCATCACTGTAAACTTGGTTCTGACCAAGCGAATCTTTAAGGTTTGGAGTTTCAACTTTTTCTTCTCCAACTTAAAAGCTGTTTTGGTCTGAAGCTTTATTCTTATCATGGAATACCTCAAGCACTTTTCTCGTACATTTGTGAGCATCCATCAAGATGGACAAGCGTTTTGTAGAATAGGAAATTGGTCGCAAGTCTGACCATTTTAAATTGGAAAGATTTAGATGAAAATAATAGCTGGAGAGCCAGCTGGATAAATGACTTTTCTGCACTTTTTGCTTTGGAATGGATAGATTCAATAAAGATTCAGCTGAAATACAATGTTCATTTGTAGCAAAGGATAGAGAACACTTACCTTTTTCACGTAAAATTAAGTTTGTTGTTTACCAAAAGTACTATTATACTGTAATATTTCTAGCTCATATTAACTTTATTTCACCACCGTACGTTAAAAGGTTTACAAAAACTTTTTTATCGATATTATTATTACATAATTTTAACCATTATATTTTTGTAGTTGGTCTCACCTACTTTATAGATGTAATATGTTTGGCCCAATAGAAGAGATAGAGTATAACATAGAAGAATGCAGTTTCATAAACGAATCTAAGTACGAAACCTGTGTGATGGGAGTGATACTTCATTTATCTCTCTCCACATAAATCTAGGAACTCCATATAAAAAATTATACAGGGTCTATATTTATGCAATTTATACATGAGAATAAGTGGTGCAAGAATATATGAGTACACATCTAAAAAACCTAAATATAGCAGTGAGTACAATATCTTAAAATTCTATGTTGAAAGTGCTGTAAATTTAGAATAGTTAAGTAAGTAAAAATATGTTTTATTTAATAAAAATATGTTTAATTAGGAACTCACAGCGAGTATGAGGTAAGAATAAAGATTTAGCAATGATTCTACTGTGGGTATGTATATATTCTAAAACTTTTCTATTGAAAGCTGTGGATTTTGTAATTATTATTTAAATCAACTTAATTTTTTACTATAACTGTTTAGATTTTCCAATTCTACGCTATTTCCCATTCTACAAGTAAACTAAAGATTTATGTTACATATAATAGTATCCTGTAACTTTGTTTCTTTATCAATAACTCTTACAACGCTTCCATCAAACCCCCCAAACACAATCGGTCAGAAAAACAATACGAAAAAACTAATTTGACCAAGTAGTTAGCGGCTAAGAGAACAAGAATTTTCTTTAGTATATTTTTATCTAAACACTGCATTAACAAGATAAGCTAACTAACTAACTACACATCTCCACGCTTACTCAACCAGAATCCAATAACAAGCACACACTACATGCAACCTAAGTTATTATTTTAATTAATACGCCACGTAATGACATGTTCAGTATTAACCCACCGAACCACGCAATATGCGCCGGAAGCTTCAACTGCCTACGTAGGCTGATCCGTCTTTCGCTACATAAGTTAGGTTATAATAAATTATGCATGTTAACACTTCGAGCACAATTACTGGTTTCCATTACATAACTCAGCGATGTCTGTGTGTGTTAGTTGGGCTGGAAGGTGAGGAGATGGTTCTGTTTTTATTTATTTATTTATGGGACCACCAGTACAGATTACAATTTTAAATTTAATCTTACAATTAGGGTTATTAATACAAAAGAAAATGTTGAAGGTAGCCAACAGGTAAGGAATAATAATTTTTTAAAAGCTCAAATCTAAATAATAGTAATAATAATAACACTACATGAATACTGCAAAAATAATGCTTTTTAGTGACGATTTAGAAAAAAAAAATTAACAGGACATTGTCAGACTTCGTCAATTTTTTTTAATCTGAAGCATGTGTTGTTGTAGCTTGTATATTTATTAAGTATGTATTTGGCCTGACCTTGAGTCTAAGAGCCAGAGTATTACACCACCAGGTTATTACGTGCATTTGGCTTCGATGGTTTTAATGTAATATAACAAAAACACTAAAGGATTTTGAAAATCCTTATGTAAAGTTATAAATACTAAACATTTTCAAAATTCCATGATGAGTATCGTAATTTCTACGGCTATTTGAGAATTTGAGATAATTTCAATGAAAACTCTTGCCAATTGTCAAAATTATTCTACGGCCCAGCCTTAGACAAATTGCATACTGCAATAATTCACACTGCATATTTGTCATGCACCCAAACTTTCATAAAAGTCATATATAAAAAAATTATAATAAAAAAAATTAAAATTAAAGTCATGTTCACAATTCACAACTTATTCCAAATTTAAATTTGCAGTTTCAAAAGCATCTCCACACCGCTGGAGCCGCAGTAATCTCTTGTCCACTTCTCTAATGGTGGTCTACTGAATAATAATCAAACTCACATAAAATTTCAATAATGGCACTTTAACTGTTTTTCTATGCAAATAGGGGTCGGATTTAAACTTGCAACACTGCAAATGAATTTAAGTTAGTAAGTTCTAATTGCTGTAGGTGCGAAAACTTTGTCGGGGAGTACATCATAATTAAGTGGGGCTTTTTTGGAGTAGATATTTCACTACAATGAATTTACGGGATTCTTACCACGATTTCCGATTTTTATTTCGCGCGTCCGATATTTCGTTGCTGTTGCAGAGTCCGCAATCATGGTGCTTGCAACAGCATCGAAATTCATTAAATTACAATGAAAATAATCGCGATAGTTAAAGCAGTTATAAGACATTTCATATTTTCTTGTGGTGTTATTTTCTGTTTTTAAATGATTTATAATTCAATAACTTTCTTATTTGACACAGATAATATGTTTAAAAACACATTACAAAAAAATTAAAAAGTCATATCTCACAAACCTTTTACGTAACAAACGCAGATTAAGCAATTAAAAAAAATACCGGTTTACTTTTAGTCATTTTATAATTTAGTATCTTTTTAACTTGTGTTCAACTATTCGATTTAGAAAAAAAATCTTGTATGAAGTAAAAGCATAATAATATCATGTAGACAGATCCATGTAGATTATTTTTCTTATAAAGATCATGCAAACATTTTGGAGCAACAATATTTCGTAATTTTCGAACATACTAAAATATTACTTTCATATTATGTAATACCAAGCTATATATTAAACAATAGTAACACATATTAGGAAAAGAACAAGCAAAATTCCATATCCTAAAATGACCTCCCATTCCCAGTTATTAGCATCAAGGAATCCCTTTGACCGCTCCTGTGAACGACGTTCAATTGTTTCTCGAAACAAAAGCGCATCGCGCCGGCTCTCCCAGATCCCGTTTGAGCAGATGCCCATTGCCTTTAGGGGTAATAACCGGACCAGAATCAAATGACCCCTCATATTGAGATTTGCCACGTGAAATGATATTCGTTATGTTGTATCGAGAGGCCAGATACTGCTGGTTGTTACAGGCTTGCACAGAACTGAAACGGTATAGCGACTGTATCATAGAAGGCGTGGTTTTCGCTGTAAGTGGATTGGTATTCGTTGTATGAAAGTTTGGTTGTATTGTGTTTAGTTTAATTTAGAGTGTTGAGATGTAAAGTTTGTGTTTTGTAAAGGCATAAAAATAAAATTTTATAGCTGAGGATTGTTAAAACAACCATTTAACAAGATTTTAAAACAGTATCAATTCGCTTTAAAAAGCTTACTATAAGAAAAAAGATTATTTAGATGACAAAAGGGCGTGGGATTGAAATCCCCACAGGCTATTTCTATTTTTGTTTGTGAAAAATAATATACGTAAGGTAATCCTTCCATATCGTCGTCTCGGCAGTCTTTTATAAAAAAATCTTTATCCCGCCAGCTTTTTTTCCTATCAGTCTATCAGTTTTTCCTATCTACCCACAATACCTTTTAAATGCCGAAGTTGAATTGTATTTCCGCAATCTCGTTGTAGATGAAGAAAAAGCAGGCTTTCACCAAGTGTAAAAGTTTGTTTTTGTTATAAATTTTTTTTTTCATTTACCTTGGAAGAAAAATAAAGATAATAAATGAGTCCTTAGAGAACAATACTAATAATTTATGTTTGTGTAAATGCAATCAAGTCTTACCTAATGAGTACTAGGAAAATCTGATTACCCCAATAAGTAAAGAGCCCCCTCACACAGCGTGTACATAACGCCCGTACTACACCACTTCGGGAATCCATCACAAAGGACTATTGGAATACAATGGTAACTGTCCATACAGCCTTTAGGCTACATGTCTAATTAAATACCTAAGCTCAGTACAGTCAGAAGATGCAAAAAGTTAAACTCAACTATTCGTAGTATTGAAAATTAATTATTTAGTGTAAATAATTAACCAGATTATGAGTAAGCCAAGTTACTTAGTTATCTTCAATATAAAGAGAAAAACCGACGGGATAAAGCTAGTTAATAATAAAAAACTTGTAATTTGAAATTTTTGACGAATTTTCGCTTCACAGTTCTTTGGAAAAGTTGTCAGCTTGGGGGCCATTGATATCGTGGTGTTTCCATGTATTTTTAAACTATTATTACAAAGGGTAATGATATGTGTTTTTGTTTGTTTATATTTTATCGGTAAGCTGTAAATATATTGTACCAGTTTTAAAAATTCACTCACAAATGTTTTTTTTTTTTTGTTCCCCTCCGCGGGAAGGGCAGGAGGATAAAAATGCCCTGACGCATACTCTGGCGCGATTCCAAAGTTATGTGGGACTCGTCCCGACGGCTACCAGGACCATACCCACTAAAAACCCCCTGTCGGCTCGTGCATTTTTGCCACTCAGCCTTCATCTGAGCGACGGCCAATTGGAGAAAGAGGCCGCGCTAGCGGGGCCCAGAAGGGGTCACCCGCTGGGATTACATAGCACTGAAGGTGCTCAAAGCACTGAAGGTGAATACATAGCACAGAAGGTGCTCAAAATGAAAATCAATAATTAAAACAAAAATTTAAAAATTGCAAAATAAAATTGAATTAATTCGCATTTACGTTAGAATTAGGATTTACGTTAGAGTTAGAATTTACGTTAGAATTAGAATTTGCGGCCAGAAGGGCTTCGAGATCGCGTGTCAGTCTGGTGGATGAGTACGCTTGCGCATTCCTAGGCCTAGCGACTTTGAACTTCGAAACAAACACAGGAGTAGTATATGAGAATGAATCATGAACTAGAGGATTGGGATGGGTTTCGGAGCGTTTGAAGAACGCTTCAATTCAATTCGAACGATCAATTCATTTAAATGAACCTATAATGAATTGAGAAGGGAACTATGCTCCGCCAGAGCTAGCAAACGCTCTGTCGGAGTACGTGAAGCCCTAAGTTTACGGGCTAAGACTGCGATTTCACTAACATCGATATTTTTCATAACGTCGCAGACGATACGCATATCGTCTGCTACGGAGGATTGAGGAGTGGGTTTGTATGGGCGAGGAGCCGGGATGGGATCCGATGCGGGGCGCAGCCTCCAGTTTTCTGGAGCAGGCCTGGACTGTGTAGGCTTTGGAGCCGGAGGAACCCGACTACGCAGCGGCGGAAAGTTTTCCTGAGAAAGAGGCGGGGCCTGTTTGGGTGCCGCCCTCTTGGAATTGAAGCGCATACAACGGGGTGCACGAGGGCAGCCCCTGTAATTTGCGGTGTGGCCAGACTGGCCACAAAGCACGCAATCGGGAGGAGAAGGAGTTTCAGGAGTGCGATTGCACTCCTTAGTGAAGTGAGGGGCCAGGCACTTGACGCACCTGGGCGGTGCGCGGCAGTTGGCCGCCGCGTGCCCGTACAACTGGCACCGATGGCACTGGCCGGGATGACCGCGGTGATGAGGCGCCTCGATCGAGATCCCAGAGAGGCCGCAAATAGTGCTAACCTCTTTGAGGATCTCCCTGGACTTGGGGACGTTGTCGAGAACCACCAAAGCGAGAGGGTGACGCCTCCCGTACTTGCTGTGCAATTTATGCACCGCGAGTGCCGGAAAGCCTTGGGACTGCAGATCCTCCAGGATAGCCTCGTTTGATAATTCGAACGGGACTTCCCTGAGTACCGCTCTGATCTTACGCTCTTCTGACAGGGCATAAGTGTGATAAGCATATTGCTTATCGGTGAGGAGCTTTGTTAAAGCACGAAAGTCGTCTATCGACGAAACTAGGATTTTAATAGATTCACCCGAGTTGGCCGCTCGGGTGTAATGAATCTTGTGCTCATTGCACAATGTCGAAACCTCAGTCCATTTACCCTTTTCCCGAAGAAAAACGGGTGGTGGAACCTTGGCCTTGACAGAAGTTGGGGCCGGAGCGGGTGTTGAAGACACCGGGGCAGCTGGCGTTGAAGACGCCGCAGGGGGTGTAGGGACGGGCGTCGAGGGCGCCGGGTCTTGTTTCGAGCGCTTCTAAGAGCGCTTCTTAACAAGGGTGAAAGAGGGAGGCTCATCAGGGCCAGTTGGGGTGGCGTCCGAGGATGACTCGGACACGGGTGCGCGCTTGCGGCGCGGAGGGGCGTCTACTTCGCACTCCATGTCATTGGAGGAAGGGGACGCGGGAGGGCCTAAGACCTGAGGGGTCTGGGGAGCTGGGGAGGCCTGAGGGGCCATTGTGGACATTAACGTCATGAGGTGAGGGATAAGAGAATCTAAGAATCGGTACTTATCAGCATTTAAAGACATGCCTTCAGTACTTTCGAGTAACTTTTCCCTAAACTCGTTAAAGCTTAGGGAAGCCATTGCGGAGGGGGTTGGGGAAGGACAACAATATGTATATGCCTAGAGTTCCTAAATAAAAACCTAGCGAACCCTAGCGGCTAACCTCCCTACCAGCGGTAGGGGGGCTGGGGAGAATAAATTAAAACTAACCGTAGTACGCCGAAGGCCGCTACCTAGAAACCAAAAGGGTACGCAGGTAAAGAGTTGACCGCGTTAGGGTCAACCTTTACCGACAGAAAGGACAAATACACACGAAAACACACAAATTTGATAAAAATAAATATGAAAATAGGAGAAAAATAAATAAAATAGAGAAGAGAAATAAATAAAATAGAGAAGAGAAATAAATAAAAATAAAAAGGACTGGTTCAGTACAAATTCGTTGTCACCGTTAAGTATCCTTTGCACTGAAACCAGACTACTTACGCTGGGCACAACACTGCACTCAGCACAAGCACAACACAACTTAGCACAGCACTTTGAAGACTAAGGGGCTTAGTCGCAAAGAAAAATCGCACTTCGAAAGCACTCAGACGGAGTAGAAAAACCTTGAAAACCGTAGCACGGAACCAACACGCTAGACTGTGACGTCAGTAGACTGAGCGCCACGGAATGGCGGGAAGGGACCGATCAACGGAGAACTGGGTCTTGCACGTCCGCACCGCGTGGCGATCGGAGCGAGAATGTCGCACAAATGTTTTTTTTTTTTTTTTTTTTGTTCCCCTCCGCGGGAAGGGCAGGAGGATAAAAATGCCCTGACGCATACTCTGGCGCGATTCCAAAGTTATGTGGGACTCGTCCCGACGCCTACCAGGACCATACCCACTAAAAACCCCCTGTCGGCTCGTGCATTTTTGCCACTCAGCCTTCATCTGAGCGACGGCCAATTGGAGAAAGAGGCCGCGCTAGCGGGGCCCAGAAGGGGTCACCCGCTGGGATTACATAGCACTGAAGGTGCTTAAAGCACTGAAGGTTAATACAAAGCACTGAAGGTGCTCAAAATGAAAATCAATAATTAAAACAAAAATTAAAAAATTGCAAAATAAAATTGAATTAACTCGCATTTACGTTAGAATTAGGATTTACGTTAGAATTAGAATTTACGTTAGAATTAGAATTTGCGGCCAGAAGGGCCTCGATATCGCGTGACAGTCTGGTGGATGAGTACGCTTGCGTATTTCTAGGCCTAGCGACTTTGAACTTCGAGTCTAACACAGGAGTAGTATATGAGACTGAATCACGAACTAGAGGATTGGGATGGGTTTCGGAGCGTTTGAAAAACGCTTCAGAGAGTGTTTTGAGATGTTGTTGTACTGTAGGCAGTTCAAGATCTCTATGCAGGTCCGCGTTACGCACGTACCACGGTGCGTTTGTGGCCCGGCGGCAAAAGAGGTTTTGAACTACCTGCAGTTTGTGCAGGAGGGAGGGTTTGGCGTGGGCAAAGATTGGCGAGGCATACGTCATGACGGGTCTAACGCAGATCTTGTAAAGTGTACGTTTGTTTCTGAAGGACATTTTACTTTTTCTACCTAACATGCTATTTAGGTGGCCTAAATAGTGACGAGCGAGTTTCGAAACTCTTTCGACGTGTGGCTTGAAAGAAAGCGTCGGATCTAATGTGACGCCTAAGTATTTAGTACTGCGCTTCCAGGGGATGGGAATGCCTAACATTCGAACGTGGGAATCGCCATCGGGACGACGGCGTTTGTGGTCGAAGCGCATCGCAGAACTCTTTTCAGGGTTCACATCGATGCGCCATTTTTGAAACCATACACCAAGGGCGTTTACGGCCTTTTGGAGTCTGGTTACAAGGTGCCGAACACTGTGGCCTTTGGTATAGAGTGCGGTGTCGTCAGCAAAGAGGGCGAGTTCGACGCCTTTCGGCGGGATGGGAATGTCGTTGGTGTACACGGTGTACAGCAGAGGGGCGAGGACTGAGCCTTGAGGGACTCCAGCCTTTATGGGACGAGGTGCAGAAAGCGTGCCTTCGTGTTTAAATCGAAACGTACGGTCTTTGAGAAACGACGCTATTAACCTGACTAGGCGATCCGGTAAGCCTATCTTGTAGAGTTTATAAACGAGACCGCTGTGCCAGACTTTATCGAAAGCCTTGGCTACGTCAAAGAAAACCGCGACTGTTTTATAACGACGCGGATAGAAACCGTCAAGTATATACTCGACGATTCGGTGGACTTGCTGAGGGCAGGAGTGTTTAGCGCGAAAGCCGAACTGATGGGGAATAATGAGAGGATCGCCATCCGTTGGAAACAGATGGTTCCGCATTCGAGAGAGTATGACTCTCTCGAGAAGTTTAGACATTGCCTTGAGGAGGCTGATGGGTCTGTGATTAGCCGGGACGTTCAGAGGTTTGCCCGGCTTGGGAATGCCTATGACTGTCGCTTCTTTCCAAGCTTTTGGAAAGTAGCTATGGTCGAAGCAGGCATTGAAAATGATAGCTAACAAGGTAAGCATCTGTTGAGGTAGATGCTTAAGTGCGTGGTTGGAAATTCCATCCGCACCCGTAGCCTTTTTGGACTTTTGATTTCTAATGAGAAGCAAGATTTCGTCATTAGAGACTGTGACAGGGTCGGCGGTGATGGGGAGAGAGTCTCTGCGAAGGACTTCGTCCTCCACCGCCTGGATGTGTGAGGGATCAGCAGGTTGCGTGCTGGGCGAGCATTGTGCGGCAATGCTGTCGGCGAAGCATTCGGCTTTCTCTTCGACTTCGAAGGCAGTAGTGCCATCGGGACGAGTGAGAGGAGGAACGTGAGAGACGGTGTCTACGCGTTAGGCTCGGGCCATGCTATAGTACGCTCGGTGGGACGGAGAGATATTCGCCATGAGATCGTTCATCTGAGCGTCTCGGAGTTCCGCGAGGCAAGACCTAACTTTACGTTGAAGCTGATTCGCAGCTGTTCTATAGGCGGGCGTGGGATTTTGCTTGGCTCTCCGGAGAGCCGCGTTCTTAGCTTTAATAAGATTGCTAACGGCTAAGGGAAGCGTGGGTTTGCCTTGCTTAGCAACCTTTTCGTTGTCACTGATGGCTGAGTTGATAGCATCAGTGAGAGAATTTACTAATGAATCGATTTTATCCGGGCTATCTAATTGTTCGGGAGAGATCGCGAGTGGAGAGTTCGGAGCCTCTAAGGCTGAAACTAACGTATTTTTTAAATCTTTCCAGTTGGTAAAGGTCTTAGGAGATGAGACGTTATCGTTCGGCGGTCCTAGCACGAGGGAAACGGGGCGATGGTTGGAGCCTAGGTCATCGAGCGGTTCGATAGACCTTAGATCAAGATTGATTCGCTTGATAATTGCAAAGTCGAGGATGTCAGGAGAGTAGGACGGGTTGTTGGGATAGTGAGTGGGAGTGATGGGGGATATGACGTCTAGGTCAAGGGAGTTAGTAATGTCGAGGAGAGCGATACCGCTGGTGTTAGTCGATAGGCACGTCCAGTCAGTATGTTTGGAGTTAAAGTCTCCGAACATAATGACTGAATGGCCGAGGGCGAGAATGGCCTCAAAGTCGCTGCGGATTGGTCTGGTGCCACTAGGTATGTAGATTGAAGCTATGATGATGGTCGGATGACCAGTCATAGCCAATCTACACACAGTGGCTTCCATGTTGAGGAGAGGAGGAGTAGGGAGAGGACAGCAGTGGAAGCCTCTTTTGTAATATATAGCGGTGCCGCCGAAACCGTCGGAGTTGGGCCTATCGTTACGAATAAACGCGTACTTAGGTATAGCGAATCCCCTGGAGCGGTTTGGAGTAAGCCATGTCTCCTGGAGAAGGAATAAGTCAGGTTCTTTGTTCTGAAGGAACAGTTTAATTTCGGGAAGGTTGGTGTTAAGGCTACGAGCGTTAAAAGATACTAGGGATAAGCCCTTGAGTTTAATACGACTGGACGCGGGATTCGCGGGTCTAGACATTATAATTTATTATTTACGAATTTATAAAATATAAAAGAATTTACAACGAACTTAGGAGCGAGTGATGCTCGGCTAAAGCAAATAAACGCTCTTGAGGAGAGCGGGCGGCTCGCAGTTTGCGTGCGAGCACGGAAATTTCGTTAATATCGACGTTTTGAATAACGTCGAACACGGTCTTCATGTCCTCAGCCAACGACGACTGAGGTGCAGATGACGGAGAAGGACGCGGCCCTACGGAAGCTACGGGAGCTGGGATGGGTCGGGAAGGTGCAGGCGGAACGGCCGGACGCTGCCTCCAAGACAGAGCCGGAGTAGGCGTCGGATGAGCGGGCTTTGCTTCCGGGGGACCCCGGTTGCGCAGCGGCGGGAAGTTAGCGTGAGTAAGCGGCGGCGCCGGTTTAGGCGCGACCCTCTTGGCGGTGGAACGCGGAGCACGCGGGCAGCCCCTGTAGTTAGCTGTGTGACCAGACTGGCCGCACAGCACACAGGCAGGGGGGGAAGTGGATTCGGGAGTGCGAGTGCACTCCTTCGTAAAATGTGGATCCAGGCACTTAACGCACCTGGGGGGAGCTGAGCAGTTAGCCGCTGCGTGGCCGTAGAGCTGGCAGCGGTGGCACTGCCCAGGGTGACCGCGGGGGTTGGGACGCTCAACAGAGATATTTGAGAGTCCGCAAATTGTGCGAGCCTCTCTAAAGATCTCCCTCGAGTTGGGAGTATTCGACAAGATAACTAAAGCTAACGGAAAGCGCCTACCGCGGTTAGAGTGCATCTTGTGCACTGCTTCGGCCGGGAAACCCTGGGACTTAAGGTCCTCGAGGATTTCTTCACTCGCAAGCTCGAACGGGACGCCCCGTAGTACTGCGCGGATCTTACGCTCCTCCGGGAGGGCGTAGGTGTGGTACGCGATTTGATTTAACCCGAGCAACCTGGTAAACGCGCGGAAGTCGTCGACGGTCGCTACTTGAATTTTGATTGTATCGCCAGCGTTGGCGGCTTTTAAGTAATTAATTTTGTGCTCTTTGCACAAGTTAGAAACCGCGGTCCAGCGCGTTTTTTCACGCAGGAAGACGGGCGGAGGGAGCTGAGGTTTCGGCGGGACGGGAGCGCAGCGCGTCGCTGGCTTCGATGGGACCGACGGAGACGCGGTCACTTCGAGTGACATGAGCGGCGCGGGGGCGGGTGTAGAAGACACCGGGGTTGGCTCGGGTGTTAAGGACACCGCGGCTTTTTTCGAACGCTTCTTAGAGCGTTTGGCAACTAATTGGAACTCGGGCTCTGGAGAGCCGGTTAGGGTGGCGGCGACCGACGAAGCTACGGACGCGGCGGAGTCTGAATCGCTCCCGAGAGCGGAACGCTTCCTACGAGATGAGCGCGAGGATGAGACCGACGCGCAGTCCATATCGGATGGAACGGGAGACGCGGGAGAGCTATAGACCTGAGGGGTCTGGACGTTAGAGGCCTGAGAGGCTGGGGTTGGGGCCTGAGGGGCCGGGGACGCGTTAAGCGCTAGTACAGCTTGCGTAAATATGTCGTCAGAAATTGAAACACCCGACGCGGCGAGTGCTTGGGCGAACGCCTTCGCAATATTAATGACGATTTGCTTATCCATTTGGGAAGGGGTTGGGACAATAATATGTAAAAATATAAGTAAAATAAAAGATGCCTAGTTCCTAAAAACCTAGCAAAATCCTAGCGGCAAACCTCCCTACTAGCGGTAGGGGGGCTGGGGAGAATAACTTAAAACTAACCGTAGTACGCCGAAGGCCACTACCTAGAAACCTAAAAAAGGGTACGCAGGTAAAGAGTTGACCGCGTTAGGGTCAACCTTTACCGACAGAAAGGACAAATACACACGAAAACACACAAATTTGATAAAAATAAATATGAAAATAGGAGAAAAATAAATAAAATAGAGAAGAGAAATAAATAAAAATAAAAAGGACTGGTTCAGTACAAATTCGTTGTCACCGTTAAGTATCCTTTGCACTGAAACCAGACTACTTACGCTGGGCACAACACTGCACTCAGCACAAGCACAACACTACTTAGCACAGCACTTTGAAGACTAAGGGGCTTAGTCGCAAAGAAAAATCGCACTTCGAAAGCACTCAGACGGAGTAGAAAAACCCTGAAAACCGTAGCACGGAACCAACACGCTATACTGTGACGTCAGTAGACTGAGCGCCACGGAATATCGGGAGGGAACCGACCAACGGAGAACTGGGTCTTGCGCGTCCGCACCGCGTGGCGATCGGAGCGAGAATGATGATTGCGAACACAAATGTTCTGACCTGAAGGCTTTTTATACCGATCTACGTGATCATGTGTTACGCTTTTGAAACTACAGCATAAAAAAGAACGCTGCACGAACACTACACAAGACCTATGGCCACAAATGAGGGGTTTTCATTCTACGACTTAAAATAAAAAAAATAGTTCTCTTTTCATTAGATCGCGCTGATCAAAACTCAAGAGTCAAAAAAAGTTTGACATGACAGCAATAAACGAATAAAATAAAATGAAATAACCTAATCTACCTCAAGAAACACAATATTATTAATCTTTTATAAAATGTGTGTGTGTGTGACTGAAAATAAATATATGATAAACATGTAACTGGTATAAATATGAATAGCATAATATAAACATACGATTAGCAGTGAACAAGCACAGAGATTGACATTGACTCTTGAGTTTTGTTCAACGCCATCTAGTTTCGAAGGAAATATCTTTAAAAAAAAGAAACGAAAAGCTCTCATTGTGACAGGATCCATAGCCGACACGGTCTCTCACTGTGCTGTCGTGTGTACTTCACTCGGGAACGCTTGGTCACCGCCGCTATATTAGGGTTTCGCTCAATTGACTAAATTATAGACGGTCAGGAGGCCTGGATTACTGTTACTGACAGATATTACTTCGATATCGAATCTTGATATATCGCATTGTTAGGCTAGGAAACTTCTTAATCTCATAGTTGACTACAAAATTAGGTGACGAAGAATTTACGAGCGTCACTCCATAAGGTTCATGAAGTAAGGTTATTGAACACCTCGTTTACCTTAAATGTTTTTAGTACCTTACTTTGAGTTACCTAAATATCTATTATCACGATATAAAACGTTTGTTGAAATTCCTACAAAATAACTCACAAAAACATCTTAACTGTGTTCAAATATTACAAAATTTTTAAGCTTAGCTATGATATTTAAATAAACGATTTGGTGTTTTGAAATATCGAAACGGAATAAATAATTTTTATTATGAAACACAATTTCTGTAAAAAAAATTCCTTTACGGTCTATATACTATGTCGGACACATGGTTTCTTTAAACAATCGTATCGTAAAGCATCTTTCACCTCCTGGTTATGTATATTATTTTAATTTCAGCATTGTTTTCCTATTATATTTAAGTAATTCCTAGCAAAACAGATATCTCTGGTACCGTACCGTAGGTACGAGTTATCCAAATAAGTAATGTAAAAACGAAAATATGTACGAAAATAGCGTACCTACTGTTCGAATTGTTCAATAACCAAATAAAAAAAAACTTTGGCATTCAATATATCAAGTGAGTTTGCGCCGATAGTTCATTTACAAATGCTTTAAATACTCTGGATTCATATTTAATACAGAAAATCAGATATAAAATTCAAACTGAATATAATGTAATGTATTAAGTACAGAATAAATGTAACTTCATATGATATTATTGAAAAATATTTGATTATGTAATGTGTTATTATAAAGATTATGTTAACTATTTCATATTTTTTAATTTATATATTTGGTTATTTATAGATAAGTATGTCCATCATTTTATCTTGTAATTAGACCTTAACTACAAAAGATATGTAGTTATGCAATCTCTGTTAAAGAGAGCCACAGCATTCACAAATAAAATGCAAAAATCTTTTTTAGAAGCTTGAGATAAACATTTAAAAAAACAGGTAAAGTATAAAAATATGAACATATAAAAACAAAAAATAAAAATAAAAATGGACCATTTTTTTAGTAATTGTGACGAAAATATTAACTATGCTTGTAAATATAGCCGATCGTAAATAACCATCACAAAGTCAAAAAATTACAAACAATGTATATGAATAATAATAATAAAGACAATCAGTTGCAGAACCTAAGAACATCATTTGTAAAAATACTTATATTTAAACAATACACTTTTACGACTTTTTTACAATATCTAGATTATACCATAAGATAACCTTATCACTGGAACCTAAATCCACCACCACTCGCAATATGTCCGAACTGTAAACACCTTATACACAACAAAATAGGTCCAAGGTATAATCCTGGCCTAAATCACCCATAAGAAGAGCCGTTTGTCTTCCTCGATGACAGGTTTATGGGCGTGGGGTGTCCACTAGTGGTACTGCTGGGCCAGTGTGAACTACATTAAATATTAATACACAATTTGTCCGAGTGGCGAGTTAATCCAGTTTTATGGAGGATTTTTTGGGATTAATTTTGCTCGAGTTATTGTGTTATAGCAAGGAGGTTACTTCGTTGGTTTTGCGAAAGAAGGTTTCTTTTAGAGTGTTTAAAAATGAAATTCTTAGTAGTATTTTACCTATTTGTAAAATATTTTATCACACTAAGATTTATGACAATGCTGTCATAAAATTTGACTATGTCATACGGTCTCGTATTTAGTAAAGTTAATATAAAATATTCATAAAAATGATACAGCTGCTTATAAAAAGAATAAACTTATTAATACATAAAGGTTTGTCGAATCTTATGTAACTACAATAGAGAAAAAATAAATACATTATGTATCTGCTCAATTTTACCTAAGATATCGTAATTAAACGTCAATAATTGCAATAAAAGCTCTAGAATCATATATAAAATATAAATATGAGTTTGTTGCGAAGTCAAATTTTAAAACAAATCAAAACTATGAACAACTCCTGGACTAAAATTCAAATATAATACTAAACATATTTTACTATAAGAGTTGAAACAAAATTAAAATGGATGTCTGCGTTTCCTTCAGCTTCATCGTGATTGCGTGAATACACCTTAACTTCGACTTTAAAAAGGTTTATTTTAGGTATTATACTTCAACCCCGATAAAGTTTCTTGCCAGTTCTTCTTCACGAAGGTTTTTCCCAACTGACGGTACAGTCATGCTTTATTTGACGTCAATAAGAACAAGTAATCGTCAATGTTGAGTAATACATATTTCATTATATCATTTCATTTTATTTCACTCTCGGCACTCTTTTGTCAATATTGTTAAATACATGAAATGCTAAGTATACAATATGACTGCGAAACGAAGAATATGAAAACAAACTCCCAATGACCTTCATGTTTCATGATAGTAGGTAGCGGAACTATAAGTGGCTGCATAGTTAAGTAAAGTTCATTTTCATTTTTATTCAGTTTCTTTTTTATATCGTTCCACCGACACATACAATAAGGAAATTTCAGAAATAGATCCTTTTTGTAAATCCTTGACAAGTTTTAAAAATATGTTGCGACGAAGCTATCAAATATAATTTAAGTTATTTTAAATCTTGTACACAGATGACTCTTATTTTGTTTTAATTTTATTTGTGTTACAAAACTTTTTTTGGTTTTTTTTGGCACTCACAAATTTTACTGTTATTTCCTTGGGCACTCTTGATTTTTTTATGTAAACAATTTTTATATGTGAAACTTTTTATAAACATCTGTTTGTTCCCAAAATAAAAAATAAAAGTAAAGTTTGCGAACTTACACAATGCCAAACGCTGTAACCAAGCATTTTCCAACACACTCTCCTTAACAACTAACATTTCAACACCACATATTCACTTACTTTTCCTGCCAATACACCCTCATTAATTACTACTTTTCCTACTAACTGGAGCGTAGGACTGGCAGATGTCACATCTAATTAGTAATCGCGTGTGTTTGACGTGGGCGCGCTGCATTCCGATTAAATTGCGCTGTGACGACCAGTGCCACTAATATATATAATTAGACTGTGGTGTTATGCCATTTATTGGATTTCGGTTAGCGTCTGTGTTAACATTTACGTGGAGGTAATTTGGTAATTTAGTGCAAGTATTTATAGCTTACTGCCAGTAGAGTTGGAGGCACCAAGCAAGAAAATTATAAGTCCCAAAGAGTAGGTTGCATTTCACGAGTTTTCGTAATTTTATAATATCGTGGGAATAATTTGATTGGCGATGTTCACTACCATACTATTGCGGTTATATAAATAAATACCTAGTTTGATGAAGTAATCAATGCAGAACTTTTTAATCAAATACAACATGGAAAAGACAAAAAAGTATGTTTTCAAAAGATTCTTTTTTTGAACATAGCTTTTGTACTGAAACATTGTGTAATGAATTTAAAGTAAACCCGTATAAATAACAGAAAGCAAAACATAAATGTTACGTGTACCATGAAAAAATATCTCTTACTTTAATGAAAAACAAAACTCCGTGATCATCTCACTTTCAGGTTGTTAAAATCTGTTTGTTTTATTTCATAGACCAAAACCAGGCAGCGAAAACTAAAAAACATTGGAGTATCAGGTTTCTCAAAAGACTAAAAGAACATGACTGTATCAATTAACAAACACAAACGCAAGCACAACATCCAAGATTAAAATTTTGTAAAAGTATCACAATTAAAACGAGTACATTTACATGAGCGTCGGTGGCGCAGTGCTTACAGCACTGTCTTCTCGATTTTGAGGTTCCGGGTTCGATCCGTGACCACCAAGTGTACCAATGAGTTTAAACAACTTAAGTGGCACAGCCGACTGCTCCAAAGGAGAAACATAGCTTCGTGAGGAAACCAAACCCAGCGAAATGATTTCGAAGTTTGTTCGAAGTTGTGAAATTTTAGAGCAGTAGGTGAGCTGGGCGGATTATAAATCTGGACTAGTAAGGCTGCAGCAAACCAGTGTGAACAAAACTACATAGAGCAATTATTACGAAAAATATTGCCGTCTGTTCCGTTTGGAGAAGCCGTCTAGCGTGTGCCAGGATTTTGACGATTGATAGACCGAACAGGTTGCTCGATCGGCACTGGCTGAATAAAATACAATATGTGTAACAGTTTCTTCTGGCCGGCATTGTCGTTCGACAGATGTGCCGGCCCGCGTAAGGAGTAACGCCCTTTATACTTTAATAATCAACCCTGTACAAAGTTTTAGGTATCTAGGATAGGACGATGAATATCTAAAGCGTCAATGTCAGTAAAGTACGTCTTCTTATGGTAGCGTCGGATGACGTGTCGCTCACTTCCCTCTAATATGGTTAAGGAGGGCGATGGCTGGATCCCGCGTTAACTCGTGAACGGGTGCTGTTTGAGGGTGTTCGTCGTTTGGATACTTGGGAGACTTGTCGAGCTAACAGATGCAGATGATAAGAATAATTTTGTATAGACATAAAGAGACTGTTAATTTATTTTCAAAAAAAATATTATCGTGAACTTTCTTGCCAGTTCTTCTTCACGAAGGTTTTTCCGAACTGGTGGTAGAGTCATGTTTTTATTTGATGTCAATAAGAACAAGTAATTGTCAATGTTGAGAAATAAATATTTCATTTCATTTCATTTCATAGGTCTACTGGTTTATTCCGTGCGACGTACACAAATTAAAAACTAATCCACGTTTACTTGAGATATTTTGTTTTGTTTTAAAATATAACGAATAAATGAATTATTTATTGCTTTATCATTTAAAATACATCAATTTAATATAAACAATCTCAATATTCTTTTCGTTTTTCTTTAAAAAAATTGTTCTTTCAATCTCTATGAAATTATAATTTAAAGTAATGTGAAGATTAAGGTAAATAATGTTATTAATTTTAACATGCTTTTATTTAGAAATTTAATACAAAATAACTCCTTCCCTAGCTCGAATGCATGCGGGAATCCTAGTGGGCATGCTGTAGATCAAGTTACCCAGTAGTTCTGGTAACCTATCCTATTCTTGAGAGCTGGCTTCCTTAATCTCTGATAGAATTCTTGGAGGTGGCTGACGACTCCGAGCGACTTGCTTGAGAGCGTCCCATGCGCCCTCGAATGGGTTTACGTCCAGAAAGCAGGCAGGCCAGTCTAACCGAGTGATGTCGTACTTCCGGAGAGCAGCGTCCTCTCGTTGAGCTCGACGTGCCGGCGCATTATCGTCGGCCAACACAAACTGGTTACCATAATTGATCCAGAATGGTCCGATAATTCCATCGATAACAAGTATTATGTACAAATTAGTTGTCATAGAGCCTTGGTACGGGATCAAAAGCGTTCGAGCTCCAATCATTGTTCCGCCCCAAAAAGATACCCATTTGTCGCCTTGCTGAAAGGATTCAGTGGTAGTTTTTTGCCTTTCGGATTTCACAGACACGGACACTTTGGTTATTATAGAGCCTACTAATCCGTGTTTGGTCAACCAAAAGACAATTATTATGCCAGATATCTTCTTCGTCATTTCGAAGCTGCCTGGCGGTCGGGAAGCTGCGTCGCTGTCGTTCTCGTGTGTCGAGGTGCTCGCCAGGATCTCTTTGATGTAATCCAAAGTGGTGTAAACAATTACGAATGGTTTGGTAGCAGCTCGCAGCTCTAATCTCAGATTAGTGGCCTTGATTTTTGGATCACGGGCGGCCTCAAGTCTGATGTAGCGCTTCTGAACATCACTAAGGACAGCCGGGCGGCCCCTGCGCAGTCTCGCTCCGATCGCCGCCCGGTACGGACGTGCAAGACCCCGTTCTCCGTTGATCGGTCCCTTCCCGATATCCTGTGGCGCTCAGTCTACTGACGTAACAGTTTAGCGTGTTGGTTCCGTGCTACGGTTTTCAAGGTTTTTCTACTCCCTCTGAGTGCTATCGAAGTGTGAGTGTTCTTTGCGACTAAGTATCTTAGTCTTCAAAGTGCTGTGCTAAGTTGTGTTGTGCTTGTGCTGAGTGCTGTGATGTGCCAAGCGTGACTAGTCTGGTTTCAGTACTAAGGTTACTTAACGGTGACAATGAATTTGTACTGTTCCAGTCCTTTTATTTTTATTTTATTCCTTTCTTCTATTTTATTCATTTTTTCTATATTTTCATATTTATTTTGATCATATCTGTGTGTTTTCACGTGTATTTGTGTTTTCTCTCGGTAAAGGTTAACCCTAACGCGGTCATCTCTTTATCTGCGTACCCTTTTTTAGGTTTCTAGGTAGCGGCCTTCGGCGTACTACGGTTAGTTTTAAGTTATTCTCCCCAGCCCCCCTAACGCTGGTAGGGAGTTTAGCCGCTAGGGTTCGATAGGTTTTTAGGAACTAGGCATCTTTTATATACTTATATATACATATAATTGTCCCAACCCCTCCCTAATGGATTCGCTAAGCGTTATTAACTTCGCAAAAGCTTTCACCCAGGCGCTTGCTGCAGCAGGCGTCTCCATTCCGAACGACATCCTAACGCAGGCCTTGCAGGCATCAATCGCGTCCCCGGCCCCTCAGGCCCCAACCCCAGCCCCTCAGACCTCCAACGTCCAGACCCCTCAGGTCTATAGCTCTCCCGCGTCTCCGGTTCCATACGATATGGACTGCGCGTCGATTTCATCATCTCAAACGTCGCGCCGTAAGCGTACCGCTCTCGGGAGCGACTCGGAATCCGCGTCTGATGCGTCATCGGACGCCGCCACCGTAACCGGCTCTCCTGAGCCTCCATTCCAATTAGTTGCCAAACGCTCTTAAAAGTGCTCGAAAAAAGCCCCGTGTCTTCGACACCCGAGCCCGTCCCGGTGTCCTCAACATAGCCCCCGCGCCGCTTATGTCACTCGAAGTAATCACGTCTCCGTCGGTCCCGTCGAAGCCAGCGACGTGCTGCGCTCCCGTCCCATCGAAGCCTCAGCTCCCTCCGCCCGTTTTCTCCGCGAAAAAGCGCGCTGGACCGCGGTATCTAATCTTTGCAAAGAGCAAAAAATTAATTATAGCAACCAACACAGGCGATTCAATTAAAATCCAGGTCGCGACCATCGACGACTTCCCCGCGTTCACAAGGTTACTTTCAATTAAACAAATCGCGTACCACGCCTACGCCCTCCCGGAGGAGCGCAAGGTCCGCGGGGTATTACGGGGCGTCCCGTTCGAACTCAGTAACGACGACATTCTACAGGACCTTAAGTTTCAGGGCTTCCTGGCTGAAGCAGTGCACAAGATGCACTCAAATGCACTCGCGGTAAGCGGTTTCCACTAGCTTTAGTTATCTTCAGCAACACTCCCAACTCGAGAGAGATCTTCAGGGAGGCTCGCACAATCTGCGGACTTTCGAATATCTCCGTCGAGCTATCTACCCCCGCAGCCACCCTGGGCAGTGCCACCGCTGCCAGCTCTATGGCCACGAAGCGGCTAACTCCTCAGCTCCCCCCAGGCGCGTTAAGTGCCTGGACCCACATATTAAAAAAGAGTGCACTCGCACTCGCGAATCCACTTCCCACCTGCCTGTGTGCTGTGCTACAGCAACTACAGGGGTTGTTTGTGCGCTCCACGCTCCACCGCTAAGAGGGCCGCGCCTAAACTGGCGCCGCCGCTCACTCCTGCCAACTGCGCCCCACCGCTGCGCAACCGGGGTCCCCCGGAAGCCGACGCCTACTCCGGATCTGACCTGGAGGCAGCGTCCGGCCGCTCCACCTGCACCTTTCCGTCCTATCCCAGCTCCCGTAGCTCCCGTAGGCCCGCGTCCCGCCCCGTCATCTTCACCTCAGTCGTCGTTGGCTGAGGACATGAAGACCGTGTTCGACGTCATTCAAAACGTCGACATTAAAGGAATTTCCGTACTCGCACGCAAACTGCGAGCCACCCGCTCTCCTCAAGAGCGTTTATTTGCGTTAGCTGAGCATCACTCGCACTAAGTTCGTTATAAATTTTTATTTTTTGTATAAATTCGTAAATAAGGAAATATAATGTCTAGACCCGCAAATCCCCCGTCCGGTCGTATCAAACCCAAGGGCTTATCCCTAGTATCTTTTATCCGTCCATCATCCGACCATCATCATAGCTTCAATCTACATACCTAGTGGCACCAGACCTCTCCGCAGCGACTTTGAGACCATTCTCGCCCTCGGCCATTCAGTCATTATGTTCGGAGACTTTAACTCCAAACATACTGACTGGACGTGCCTATCAACCAACACCAGCGGTATCGCTCTCCTCGACATCACTAACTCACTTGACTTAGACGTCATCTCTCCCATCACTCCCACTCACTATCCCGACAACCCAAACTACTCTCCTAACATCCTCGATTTTGCAATTGTCAAGCAAATCAACCTCGATCTCAGGTCTATCGAACCGCTGGATGACCTAGGTTCTGACCACCGCCCGTCTCCCTCGTGCTAGGACCGCCTAACGATAACGCCACTTCTCCTTAGACCTTTACCAACTGGAAAGGCTTTAAAAATACGTTAGTTTCAGCCTTAGAGGCCCCAAACTCTCCGCTCGCGATCTCGCCCGATCAAATTGATAGTCCGGATAAATTAGATTCATTAGTCAATTCTCTCACTGATGCTATCAACTCAGCCATCAGTGACAACGAAAAGGTTACTAAGCAAGGCAAACCTACGCTTCCCTTAGCCGTTAGCAATCTTATTAAAGCTAAGAACGCAGCTCTCCGGAGAGCCAAGAAATATCCCACGCCCGCCTATAGAACAGCTACGAATCAGTTACAACGTAAAGTTAGGTCTTGCCTCGCGGAACTCCGAGATACTCAGATGAACGATCTTTACGCGTAGACGCCGCCTCTCACGTCCCTCCTCTCTTTCATCCCGATGGCCCTATCTCCTTCGGCTTCTACCCGCGGCGTTTTAAAATGGTCGCAGTTTTCTTTGACGTAGCCAAGGCTTTCGATAAAGTCTGGCACAGCGGCCTCGTCTATAAACTCTACAAAATAGGCTTACCGGATCGCCTAGCTAGAATAATCGCGTCGTTTCTCAAAGACCGTACGTTTCGATTTAAATACGAAAGCACGCTTTCCGCGTCCCGTCTCATAAAAGCTGGAGTCCCTCAAGGCTCAGTCCTCACCCCTCTATTGTACACCGTGTACACTAACGATATTCCCGTCCCGTCGAAAGGCGTCGAACTTGCCCTCTTTGCCGACGACACTGCCCTTTACACCAAAAGCCGCAGAGTCCCGGGTCTCACCACCAGACTCCAAAAGGCTGTAAATGTCCTCGGTGCGTGGTTTCAAAAATAGTGTATCGATGTGAACCCAAAAAAGAGCTCTGCGGTTTACTTCGACTACAAACGCAGTCGTATCGCCGACAATCTCCACGTTAGAATGCAAGGCATTCCCATCCCTTGGAAGCGCACCACCAAATATTAAGGCGTCACCTTAGACCAGACGCTTTCTTTCAAACCTCACGTCAACAGAGTAACGAAACTCGCACGTTTTTACTTAGGCCGCCTTTATAGTATGTTAGGTAGAAAAAGTAAAATGTCCTTCAGAAAAAACGTACACTCTACAAGGTCTGCGTTAGACCCGTCATGACATATGCCTCGCCAATCTTTGCCCACGCCAAACCTTCCGCCGCAATCTCTTCTGCCGCAGGGCCACAAAAGCACCTTGGTGCGTGCGCAATGCGGACCTTCACAGAGATCCTGAACTACCTACAGTGCAACAACACCTAAAAACATTCTCAGAATCGTTCTTCAAACGCGCCGAAACCTATCCCAATCCTCTAGTTCGAGATTCAGTCTCATATACTGCTCCTGTCTTAGAGCCGAAATTCAAAGTCGCTAGACCGAGAAACGCGCACACTGGCGAACCCACGCAATAACAGTAGATCTCGAAGCCCTTCAGGCCGCAACTCCTAATTCTAAAGTTAAATCGAAATAATTCAATTTTTATTTTTCATTTGGAGCACCTTCAGTGCTATGTATTCAAATGGATTGCTTTGAGCACCTTCAGTGCTATGTAAATCCCAGCGAGTGACCCCTTCTGGGCCCGGCTAGTGTGGCCTCTTTCTCCAATTGGCCGTCGCTCAGATGAAGGCTGAGTGGCAAAAATTGCACGAGCCGACAGGGGGTTTTTTAGTGGGTAGTGGTTCTGGTAGGCGTCGCGTAGTCTCGGTCTGCGTGCGTTCTCGAGCGCACGTCGATCGCAGACGCCTTCCCGCTCTTTTAGCCCCCGCGCTAATTGAGCACCCAAATTTCATAGTTTACCGTATTAAGTTTCTAACGCCGTTTTCACGGCGGACAGTGGCTCGTTAACCGTACTTCTAATAAGTTTCTAACGCCGTTTTCACGGCGAATAGTGGCTTGTTAACCGTACTTCGTGGAACGTGAGCTTCGTCGACGGGAATTCGTTGTTCCAGGACTCCAAGTGCCGTGTTCGAGTAAGTTATCCGCGTCGTTCTCAACCGCCCTACTGCGTGTAGGGTGGTTTTAGGAAGTTAGTCATCGTTGTTAGGTTCATATACTGTCCCTCCCCAACCCCTCCGCAATGGCTTCCCTAAGCTCTGATGAGATTAGGAAGAAGTTAGTTGATAGTACCGGTGCTGAAGGCATACATATAAATGCTGACAAGTTCCGTTTCTTAGATTCTCTCATCCCTCATTTCCTGACGATAATGTCCACAATGGCCCCTCAGGCCACCCCAGTTCCCCAGACCCCTCAGGTCTTAGGCCCTCCCGCGTCCCCTTCCTCCAGTGACATGGAGTGCGAAGTAGACGTCCCTCTGCGCCGCAAGCGCGCACCCGCGACTGAGTCTTCCTCGGACGCCACCCCAACTGGCCCTGAGTCTCCCTCTTTCACCCTTGTTAAGAAGCGCTCTAAGAAGCGCTCGAAACAAGACCCGGCGCCCTCCACGCCCGTCCCTACACCCCCTGCGGCGTCTTCAACGCCAGCTGCCCCGGTGTCTTCAACACCCGCTCCGGCCCCAACTTCTGTCAAGGCCAAGGTCCCACCACCCGTTTTCCTTCGGGAAAAGGGTAAATGGACTGAGGTCTCGACACTGTGCAATGAGCACAAAATCCATTACACCCGAGCGGTAAACTCGGGTGAATCTATTAAAATCACTGTCTCGTCGATAGACGATTTCCGAGCTTTGACTAAGCTCCTCACCGATAAGCAATATGCTTATCACACTTATGCTCTGTCAGAAGAGCGTAAGATCAGAGCGGTACTCAGGGGAATCCCGTTCGAATTATCGAACGAGGCCATCCTGGAGGATCTGCAGTCCCAAGGCTTCCCGGCACTCGCGGTGCATAAAATGCACAGCAAGTACGGGAGGCAACACCCTCTCGCTTTGGTGATTCTCGCCAACGTCCCCAAGTCCAGAGAGATCCTGAAAGGGGTTAGCTCTATTTGCGGCCTCTCTGGGATCTCAATCGAGGCGCCTCATCGCCGCGGTCATCCCGGCCAGTGCCATCGGTGCCAGTTGTACGGGCACGCGGCAGCCAACTGCTGCGCACCGCCCAGGTGCGTCAAGTGCCTGGTCCCGCACTTCACTAAGGAGTGCAATCGCACTCCTGAAACTCCCTCTCCTCCCGATTGCGTGCTTTGTGGCCAGTCCGGCCACACCGCAAACTACAGGGGCTGCCCTCGTGCACCCCGTTGTATGCGCTCCAATTTCAAAAGGGCGGCTCCCAAACAGGCCCCGCGCCTTTCTCAAGAAAACTTTCCGCCGCTGCGTAGCCGGGTTCCTCCGGCTGCAAAGCCTACTCAGCCCAAGCCTGCTCCAGAAAACTGGAGGCAGCGTCCCGCATCGAATCCCATCCCGGCTCCTCGCCCATACAAACCCACTCCTCAATCCTCCGTAGCAGACGATATGCGTATCGTCTGCGACGCTATTAAAAATGTCGATGTTAGTGAAATCGCAGTCTTAGCCCGTAAACTTAGGGCTTCACGTACTCCGACAGAGCGTTTGCTAGCTCTGGCGGAGCATAGTTCCCTTCTCAATTCATTGTAGGTTCATTTAAATGAATTGATCCCTAAATCATGCTTCGGCCGACCTCTGCCCAGCCCCGGCTTCACCGGAGGCTGCCCAGAACGGCCACCAACACATGTCCCTTTGAGCACCTTCAGTGCAACTTTCACTACAGGCGGAAGACCCGCTAGCGGGTCTCCGCCAGCGCGCCCAACTTCCCGACGGGTGTCGCTTCCGATGAAGGCTAAAGGTATACGCTTACCACAGCCAACAGGTGGTTTTTAGTGGGTAGGTGCCATTCTGGTGAGTCCCACATAACCCCCCCGCAGAGGAATTTACCTGCGGGCGGGTATGCATGACGCATCTTCCACCTCCCTCCCGTGAGGGTGCCTCGGCAGCAAAAAAAAAAAAAAAATGGTAGGCGTCGGAACGAGTCCCACATAACCTGAATCGCGCGCAACAGTGTAAGCGTCAGAGCATTTTTTATTCCTCCTGCCCTTCCCGTGGAGGGGAACAAAAAAAAAGCGGCCCCTGCTTCAGCACTTCTGCAGGGTAGTGACGGCGCAGGTTTGAGAAACGAAGACACTGGTTGCAGTTTGCCTAGAATATTATTCTTCTTTACTCAATATCACTATTCTTGCTGCGGGTCGTCTACTTCGTTTTTATATTAAAAAAAAAACAAAAGAAGATTTAATAATTTATACATTTAAATTATGTATTCTTAAATAAAGAACCCGTACGTTATAAATATTGTTAAATATTTTAAGCTTTTAAAAATTTTAGACCTGATTTCCGTAAACGTGGACTTTGTTACATGTGTATTGGACAGGTGGCATGAGCAGAAGAATCTGCAGCATCATCTTTGAATTTCAAAGGTCTTCGGGGTTTCTTTGACGTGTCTTCAGATACTATAGCTTTTTTTTTTTATTTCACTAGTGATCTTTTGAAGTTAGCTAGAAACAATTGTGTACGTGTCTATAAGTATGATATGTCATACACAAATTGTCGACCTGAAATATTCTACGTGACTGCGCTCACAGATAATTTAAAAAGAAAACTCGTGACATCGACTACTTGATGGCGACAACGTGTTTATTCGGCCACGCTAAACATAGCAGTTATCTCAATTAAGAGCTCTGTCCGATCCGTTATTTTGCTTGATAAATAAATATCGAGCATAGCTACCGCACAACAAATAACCAAATTACAACTAAAATGACCAAAATGAAACCCAGCGTAACGTCCAATCAGGTTTTACAGCAATTCCACAATTCTGCAATATCCCAACTCCATAAACTCAGGTTATGTCATAATCTAATAAAATCAAATTGCATGCTAAATCGGAATTTTCGGTTAAAATACCTCGAAATCTGCATGTTTATTTCATGGTGTTGCCATTTTGCCGGGTTTAGGTGATAAATATACAGTCACTTAGCTTGATTAAAACCAATGAAACGGTAAACGTGGCTGTGATGGAGTATAGATTAGATATTTTGTGTATGCTGTACAAAATGTTTGCTGTTTTTAGATTGTAAAGTTTCGTTGCACCAGATCTGCAATGAATCTTTATATTTATACATTTGGTTTATGTAACCGATACGTACTTATCAAATAATTGGATATATAATATGTTATAATTATGTAACAAAAGTTTCATACATCAATTGCGGGAACGTACAAACATTAATACCAAATGGTTTGATAAATCCTTTTCGGTAAAAAAACGGAATGCCTCTAGAGTCTAGACCTTTTTAAAGGTAGAGTGAGTACCTCTTGGCTAGGCATGTAAAAAAAGAAGATTACACAACATGTGAGAAGATGAAATTCTAGCCAATATACCAAGAAAATTTCGATAAAATAGATGCGTTAATAAATATAGTAAGTACATCGTTCTCTAACTGAATGGTTCCGCTGCTTGTAGTCGATTTAATTTTGCTAAATTAGTTAAAATCATAACGCTACCTTCAGTGGCTTGTTAACCGTACTTCGTGGAACGTGAGCTTCGTCGACGGGGTTTCGTCGTTCCAGGACTTCAAGTTCCGTGTTCGAGTAAGTTATCCGCGTCGTCCTCAACCGCCCTACTGCGTGTAGGGTGGTTTTTTAGGAAGTTAGTCATCGTTGATAGGTTCATAGTATATATATTTATATATTGTCGTCCCTCCCCAACCCCTCCGCAATGGCTTCCCTAAGCCCTGAGGAGCTTCTGAATAAGCTGATCGCTGATTACGACGCCCAAGGCACTTACTGCCCCCCTCATATGATTCGCACACTGCAATCATTTCTCCCTCTAATCATGGCACTAATCACACCGGCCCCTCAGGCCACCTCCGTCCCTCAGACCGCTCTGGTCTTAGGCCCTCCCGCGTCCCCTTCCTCCAGTGACATGGAGTGCGAAGTAGACGCCCCTCCGCGTCGCAAGCGCGCACCCGCGACCGAGTCAACCTCGGACGCCACCCCAACTGGCCCTGAGTCTCCCTCCCTTACGCTTGTTAAGAAGCGCTCTAAGAAGCGTTCGAAACAAGACCCGGCGCCCTCAACGCCCGTCCCCACACCCCCTGCGGCGTCTTCAACGCCAGCTGCCCCGGTGTCTTCAACACCCGCTCCGGCCCCAACTTCTGTCAAGGCCAAGGTCCCACCATCCGTTTTCCTTCGGGTAAAGGGTAAATGGACTGAGGTCTCGACATTGTGCAATGAGCACAAGATCCATTACACCCGAGCGGTAAACTCGGGTGAATCTATTAAAATCACTGTCTCGTCGATAGACGATTTCCGAGCTTTGACTAAGCTCCTCACCGATAAGCAATATGCTTATCACACTTATGCTCTGTCAGAAGAGCGTAAGATCAGAGCGGTACTCAGGGGAGTCCCGTTCGAATTATCGAACGAGGCTATCCTGGAGGATCTGCAGTCCCAAGGCTTCCCGGCACTCGCGGTGCATAAAATGCACAGCAAGTACGGGAGGCAACACCCTCTCGCTTTGGTGATTCTCGCCAACGTCCCCAAGTCCAGAGAGATCCTGAAAGGGGTTAGCTCTATTTGCGGCCTCTCTGGGATCTCAATCGAGGCGCCTCATCGCCGCGGTCATCCCGGCCAGTGCCATCGGTGCCAGTTGTACGGGCACGCGGCGGCCAACTGCCGCGCACCGCCCAGGTGCGTCAAGTGCCTGGTCCCGCACTTCACTAAGGAGTGCAATCGCACTCCTGAAACTCCCTCTCCTCCCGATTGCGTGCTTTGTGGCCAGTCCGGCCACACCGCAAATTACAGGGGCTGCCCTCGTGCACCCCGTTGTATGCGTTCCAATCCCAAGAGGTCGGCACCCAAACATGCCCCGCGCCTTTCTCAAGAAAACTTTCCGCCGCTGCGTAGCGGGGTTCCTCCGGCTACAAAGCCTACACAGTCTAGGCCTGCCCCAGAAAACTGGAGGCAGCACCCCGCATCGAATCCCATCCCGGCTCCTCGCCCATACAAACCCACTCCTCAATCCTCCGTAGCAGACGATATGCGTATCGTCTGCAACACTATAAAAAATGTCGATGTTAGTGAAATCGCAGTCTTAGCCCGTAAACTTAGGGCTTCACGTACTCCGACAGAGCGTTTGCTAGCTCTGGCGGAGCATAGTTCCCTTCTCAATTCATTGTAGGTTCATTTAAATGAATTGATCCCTAAATCATGCTTCGGCCGACCTCTGCCCAGCCCCGGCTTCACCGGAGGCTGCCCAGAACGGCCACCAACTCATGTCCCTTTGAGCACCTTCAGTGCAACTTTCACTACAGGCGGAAGACCCGCTAGCCAACTTCCCGACGGGTGTCGCTTCCGATGAAGGCTAACGGTAATAACTACAGCCAACAGGTGGTTTTTAGTGGGTAGGTGCCATTCTGGTGAGTCCCACATAACCCCCCCGCAGAGGAATTTACCTGCGGGCGGGTATGCATGACGCATCTTCCACCTCCCTCCCGCGAGGGTGCCTCGGCAGCAAAAAAAAAAAAAAAAAAAAAACGCTACCTTCTTTCAGATATTGGGGACTAAAGGGGGATGCAAAAGCATTTAAAAAACATACTTTATATCGCAAACAACACTTTTATGCTTAAAACAATACCCAACTTAATCTATTGTGTAAAGTAAACAAACCAATAAACGAGTGTTGAGTTATAAACAATTTTATAGTTAAGTCCACTTAAGTTAAACGAGGTTCAATCAAAAGTTTATGCTAATGGCGTTTACGCAGTTAACTTTAAAATGAATCAGAAAGTGGCTGGGGTGATATTGTAGCTTAGATAATAAGACGTAAACTTATGTTTGTACTGTTACCTAAAAAAATATATTGTTTAAAATAACATAGAACAACACTTGAGGATAATGTATTTTAGAATTTTGAGATAAAAATCAGAAGTTTTTATATAAATTTATTGAAACATTCTAACGAGTAAAGTATGTAAAAAATCTTTTAAAACTGTACGATTGAGAAATAGTTAATAAGAAAAAATGAACATTAGATAATATATTCACAAAGAATTGTGGAAATAATTGGAACTATAGTCTTTTCCTAAATTTAAAAAGCTTTTCGGGAGTTTGATCCTAAATTATATCCGTAGAATTCAACCTGCATGGGCCCAAATTAAGCAGAGCTTGTGTTATGGATGACCATACAGTGACCTGGGGTGGAACCTAGAATAAACATACATATATAAATACAAACAACCATGTGTTCATAACACAAATGAATGCCCTGGCCAGGACTCGAACCTGGGACTTCGGCGTACGAGGCAACGCTACTGACCACTACACCACTCGGTCGTCCGTATATTTAGAATTGTATACATAGATATAATACTTTTTTCATTAATCTGTTTTATGTTATTTTTAGACAATTTATGCATTTATTTGATTTCGAATTAATTTATTACTTAAAAATATAATTGAAGATCGCAATAAAAAATTGGAAACACCCTTGTCATGACAACATGTTTATCGCTTGGACGCTGAAGTTTGAATTTCGGAAGAAAACTTCTTTTTACATAGATTTTGAGACAAAATACTACTGAAATTGATACTTAAAAAATCAATTCTCAAAATATATCTCTAACACTAATAATGAACTTAATATTCAAGCTGAAAGTTTCTTCATGAATCTCACAACAATTTTTTTTTTTATTTTATAACTTGGAATCATAGGATGACCGTCATGTTAGTGATACTATTTTTTAATATTTCATTTTAAAGTATATAGCAAATAAATAACTACAATAAAACATAATCTATATCTGTAAATCCCTAATATTAACTTTATTTTATGAATATTATGAGAATCAATACGCTACATACATATATATATATATATATTGTATAGGACTATGAGATATAACGAATGTCAGTTATGACGGGTTGTATCACCGGTTGCAAATATAATATTAACATTATTATAATTTAACAGCTTTTTCTTATCATAACATGACAATATCCTCAAATTAAATTATTTTGCTTTCCATTCTATTCAATACTACAATTTAAAGCGGTCTTCAGAGAGTGCTTCACCTATGCTGATTCAGTGCCGGCAACATTCGCTTGGATTTACAACGCTTTTAGTCACACGCCGGTGGACGCCGCGCACGTTGCAGGGAGATCTGTTAGTGAGCTGCGTGTGGTAAGGTGAGGATGTGGTATTAAAAATGTGTTACTTTAGGATATAATTGTTACTTAAAACAAGTAAGCAAACACCTAAAAACATAGTTGGCAATTTTTATATTGCATTTATATAAACACCACATATTACTTATACATAAACGTATGTAAAAAACCTGGGCTTCAATTGCTTACTTTTAACTATTAGTACTAAAAACAGTATTTTTTCTGGATACATGTCACAGGTACCCTGTACCCTTTTTTTGACACTGACATTTGAGCAGTTCAGATTTTTTGTTATATTTACATTTCAGTATAGATAACGCTCTTCTTCATGTTATATGAAACAATAAAAAATTTTAAACCAGGAAGAAAAACTTAATACTTCTAATTCATCGCTTTCTCACATACTTTTAAAATCTATTCAAACAATTATTTCTAATCACGGATTTAAATGAACACTAAGATTCACAACTGCACTCGCCACTTCTCAACCCACAGATGCCACATCCACTCAATTTCCCGACTCCGCACCCCCACTTCATTGATACACACGAAGTAAAGGGGAAGACGTAGATTTTCCTTACACCATTAACATGTATATTGCCTTTAATTTATTGTCCGAAGCTTTTTGATATCGCGACAAACGTTTCATTCGCAATTTGTTGACGAAATTTCTTAGGAACAGGGAGTGAATAAGTTAGTGAATGTGTTTAATAATGGGTGTTTTAAGACGAGAGGGTGACAATTTTATGTATGAGGCTTGATGCTTAAGAAAGGAAAATTAGTGAAGACGGTTCAAATGATTGTATCTGTTTTGTTTAATCTTCCGACGGGTCCTGAACAAATATTGTTTTTATCGGTATATATATATTAGCTTAATTACTAAATTATAAATAAAGTAAATTTTAAGGTACCGTCGTGAGTCGTAGGTGGGGGTTTAAAAGAATTTGGTTCCTTTTAGTTTTTTTCCAGACCCGATCTGCATCCGGCCCCGTTCGGACGTGTTGACGGTCGCTCCCGGCTGCGGAGTCACGATTGCTGTTTCAGGACTCCTATCGTAGCAATACTCACACGCCATTCCTGCTACACTTTTAAGTGCAGCCCCCTCGAATAAACACCTCACTTCGTCCCCGACAACTTGAGAGGCAAACCCGTTCTGCGTCCGACCCCGTTCGGACGCGTTCGCTGTCGCTCCCAGCCGCTGAGTCACGACTGTCGTCTCACGACGATATTCGGAGACATACTCAAACGCTGACCCTCGTACAATATCTCGCTTCGTCCCCGACGACTTGAGATAAGCCTCTTTGTGACTCTTGTAGTAAATTCTGCACTTCCTCACTCGCATAAATACCTCACCAAGGTGGAAGCAGCAACAACAGAGTTGAGCTTACTGACGTCGGTGTCCGACGTTCGTTCGCAAGGCTGGAGCTGATTTTCTGGATACGTACCTGACACTGGGTGCTTGTTACGTTAGTTAGAGACTCTCTCTGCGGCCGGCTTCAGCCGATCGTAACGCAGTCAATTCCACACTTTCAGTACAACCAAACTTCGCGACTGGTTCACGTCGCGAAGCCGTCAGTTCTACAGCCGAATTAAGTTGCCAATTTATTGACAACACATTCCGTTGAAGACCCCCGCGTTGAGCAAGTGGATACTTAACGATGACAACTAAGCCTGCTAGCGTTGATCCGGTGCGCTTCCCGGAAACCGGCAGACCGGATCAAGGTACATGGGCCTTTCTTCTTAGGGTGAAGTACAGTGTTTGTTCAATAGGAGCAATACTTCGCGTCGTCCCCAGCCTCCCTACCAGCCGCTAGGGTTGCTAGGTTTGCTAGGAAATCTACGCATATTTTATTTTTTTATATATTTATATTTTCTTCCCAAGTCCTCCCATGGATTCGCAAAGCTTGGTAAACTTTGCGAAGTCCTTCGCCGAGGCACTCACCAGCGCCCTCGGTGTCCCTATTAATAATGACGTACTAACGCAGGCCTTACAGGCAACGATCGCTATCCCGGCCCCTCAGGCCACCAACGCTCTCAACGCTCTTTAGCTCTCCCGCGTCTCCCGTGCCATCCGAGATAGACTGTGTGTCGGACACATCCTCTCGCTCGTCATGCCGTAAGCGTACCGCTCCCGAGAGCGACTCGGAATCCGCGTCTGAAGCGTCGGACGCCGCCACCTTAACCGGCTCTCCCGCGTTGACCCTAGTTTCAAAACGCTCCAAGAAGCGTTCATAGCATGTTGCGATGTCCTACACCCGAACCCACCCCGGTGTCCTCAACACCCGCCCCCGCACCGTTAATGTCACTGCAAGTGACCGCAACCCCGTCGGTATCGTCCAAGCCAGCAACGCGCTGCGCTCCCATCCCGGCTAAGCCTCAGCTTCCTCCTTCCGTCTTCCTCCACGGAAAAGCGCTCTGGACCGCGGTTTCTAACTTGTGCAAAGAGCACAAAATTAATTATGTTAAAGCGGCAAACGCAGGCGAAACCATTAAATCCAAGTCGCTTTCACTAGGCTCCTATCGGTCAAACAAATCTCGTACCACACCTACGCCCTAACGCATCTTACGCTCCTCCGGGAAGGAGCGTAAGATGCGTTACGGGGCGTCCCGTTTGAGCTCGCGAACGACGAAATTCTTAAGGACCTTAAGTCCCAGGGCTTCCCGGCTGAAGCCGTGCATAAAATGCACTCTAACCGCGGCCGACGTTTCTCACTCTCGCTAGTTATCCTGATCAACACTCCCAAATCGAGGGAAATCTTCAGAGAGGATCGCACAATCTGCGGACTCTTGAATATCTCTGTCAAGATTCCTCACCGTCGCGCCCACCCAGGGCAATGCCACCGTTAAGAGGGCCGTGCCTAAACCGGCGGCGCCGCTCACTCCCGGCAACTTCCCGCCTTTGCGCAACCAGGCTCCCCCGGAAGCAAAGCCCGAGCAGCCGAAGCTGACTCCAGCTAACTCCTGGCCGCTCTACCTTCCCGTCCTATCCCAGCTCCCTTAGCTCCCGTAGGCCCGCGCCCCGCTCCGTCGTCCATACCTCAGTCGTCGTTGGCTGAGGACATGAAAACCGTGTTCGACATCATCTAAAACGTCGATATTAGAGAAATCGCCGTACTCGCACGCAAACAGCGAGCCTCCCGCTCTCCTCGCGTCTCTTAGCGATAGCCAAGCATCACTCGCTTCTTAGTTTTTATAAATTCTATTCTATAATTAGTATAAATTCTACTACAAATAGTAAATATAATGTTGACCTGCAAATCCCGCGTCCGGTCTTATCAAACCCAAGGGCTTATACCTAGTTTCATTTAACGCTCGTAGCCTTAGTACTAATCTTCCTGAGCTCAAACTGTTCCTTCAGAACAACGAGCCAGACTTATTGCTTCACCAAGAGACGTGGCTCACTCCAAACCGCTCCAGGGGATTCGCTATTCCCAAATACGCGTTCACTCGTACCGATAGGCCTAACTCCGTCGGTTTCGGCAGCACAGCTATTGACTTAAAAAGAGGTTTCCATTGCTCTACTCTCCTTACCTTCTCTCCCCCCCCTCCCCTGTGATCTCACTGTGTGTAGATTGGCTATGACTGCTTATCCGACCACCATTATAGCTTCAATCTACATATTGTGCAAAACTAGACCTATCCGTAGCGATTTTGAGGCCATTCTCGCCCTCAGCCATTCAGTCATTACGTTCGGAGACTTCAACTCCAAACATACTGACTGGACGTGCCTGTAGACCAACACCAGCGGTATCGCTCTCTTTGACATCACTCAGCAACTCGATTAAGACGTCATTTCTCCCGTCACTCCCACTCATTATCCCAACAACCCAAATCACTCTCCTGACATCCTCGATTTTGCGATAGTAAATCGAATCAACCTCGATCTCAGGTCTATCAAACCACTCGATGACCTAGGCTCCGATCACTGCCCCGTCTTCCTCGTACTAAGACTGCCTAACGACAATGTTACGTCTCCCAAGGCCTTTACCAACTGGAAAGGCTTTAAAAATTATGGCGATCCTCTCATAATTCCCCACCAGTTCGGCTTTCGCGCTAAGCACTCCTGCCCTCAGCAAGTCCATCGAATCGTCGAGTACATACTTGACTATCCACGTTGTTATAAAACAGTCGCGGTTTTCTTTGACGTAGCCAAGGCTTTCGATAAAGTCAGGCACAGCGGTCTCGTTTATAAACTCTACAAAATAGGCTTACCGGATCGCCTAGTCAGGTTAAGTCAGGTTAATCGCGTTGTTTCTCAAAGACTATACGTTTTTCAACGATTCGATGGACTTGCTGAGGGCAGGAGTGCTTAGCGCGAAAGCCGAACTGGTGGGGAATTATGAGAGGATCGCCATAATTTTTAAAGCCTTTCCGGAGGAAGCTGAGGCTTAGGTGGGACGGGAGCGCAGCGCGTTGCTGGCTTGGAAGGAGCCGACGTATTCGCGGTCACTTGTAGTGACATTAACGGTGCGGGGGCGGGTGTTGAAGACACCGGGATGGGCTCGGGTGTTGAAGACACCGTTGCTTTCTTCGAACGATTCTTAGAGCGTTTGGCGACTAATTGAAACGCGGGCTCAGGAGAGCCGGTTAAAGTAGCGGCGCCCGACGACGGTTCAGATGCGGAGTCGGAATCGGAGTCGCTCCCGGGAGCGCTACGCTTACGCCGCGACGCGCGAGATGACGTGACCGACGCGCAGTCCATATTGGATGGAACGGGAGACGCGGGAGGGCTGGTAAAGACCTGAGGGGCCGGGGTTGGGGCCTGAGGGGCCGGGGACGCGTTAAGCGCAGATAAGGCCTGCGTGAATACCTCGTCAGAGATTGAGACGCCCGATGTGGCTAGCGCCTGGGCGAACGCTTTCGCGAAGTTAATTACACTTTGCGAATCCATGGGAGGGGTTGGTATGAATATTAAGGAATGTATATTTAAGTATATAAAAGATGCCTAGAGTTCCCTAAAATAAACCTAGCGAACCCTAGTGGCTAACCTCCCTACCTGCGGTAGGGGGGCTGGGGAAAATAACTTAAAACTAACCGTTGTTCGCCGAAGACCGCTACCTAGAAACCTAAAAAAAAGGGTACGCAGGTAAAGAGTTGACCGCGTTAGGGTCAACCTTTACCGACAGAAAGGACAAAAACACACGAAAATACACAGAAATGATAAAAATAAATATGAAAATAGGAGAAAATTAAATTAAAATAGAGAAGAGAAATAAAATAAAAATAAAAGGACTGGTTCAGTACAAATTCGTTGTCACCGTTAAGTATCCTTTGTACTGAAACCAGAATACTTACGCTGGGCACAACACTGCACTCAGCACAAGCACAACACAACTTAGCACAGCACTTTGAAGACTAAGGGGCTTAGTCACAAAGAAAAATAATACATACTCGACGGTTTCTACCCGCGGCGTTTTAAAACGGTCGCAGTTTTCTTTGACGTAGCCAAGGCTTTTGATAAAGTCTGGCACAGCGGTCTCGTTTATAAACTATACAAAATAGGCTTACCGGATCGACCAGTTAGAATAATCGCGTCGTTTCTTAAAGACCGTACGTTTCGATATAAACACGAAGGCACGATTTCCGCACCCCGTCACATAAAGGCTGGAGTCCCTCAAGGCTCAGTCCTCGCCCCTCTATTGTACACCGTGTACACTAACGATATCCCCATCCCGTCGAAACGCGTCGAACTCGCTCTCTTTGCCGACGACACTGCCCTTTACACCAAAGGCCGCAGGGTCCCGGGTCTCATCACCAGACTCCAAAAGGCTGTAAACGCCCTTAGTGCTTGGTTTCAAAAATGGCGTATCGATGTGAACCCAGAGAAGAGCTCTGCGGTTTACTTCGACTACAGACGCAGTCGTATCGCCAACAAGATCCAAGTGAGAATGCAAGGCACTCGCATCCCCTGGAAGCGCAGTACCAAATATTTAGGCGTCATCTTAGACCAGACGCTTTCTTTCAACCCTCACGTCGATAGAGTAACGAAACTCGCACGTTTTTACCTAGGCCGGCTTTACAGTATGTTAGGTAGAAAAAGTAAAATGTCCTTAAGAAACAAACGTACGCTTTATAAGGTCTGCGTTAGACCAGTCATGTCATATGCCTCGCCAGTCTTTGCCCACGCCAAACCCTCCGTCCTTTACAAACTGCAGGTAGTTCAAAACCTCTTCTGCCGCAGGGCCACAAACGCACCTTGGTACGTGCGCAACGCGTACCTGCACAGAGATCTTGAACTACCTACAGTGCAACAGCACCTCAAAACATTCTCGGAAGCGTTCTTCAAACGCTCCGAAAGTGTAAGTAAAATTGACTTATAATAAGTTAAAGTCACGAGCAAAATACAATTCTGTGAAACAAAACAAGAAGGACCCTGACGGAGTTTGTAGCTAACGCTAATTTGCAGTCACTTTAAGTTGGGGTTCAACTCGTACGTTCCAACAGTGCCAAGGAGGGATTACACTGTCATACATCTAGGATCACATAATCTATGAGTCATATTTATTTTATAATATAATACACACATGTAAGTCATATTGTATTTGTAACTTGAAAAGACAGTAATTATTGTAACGGGATTTATCAAGTAAATAAAAAGTAAGTAAAACCAAATTTTTGGCGTAAGTTTACAAAACGCTTTATGGTATTCTAAATTATTCTTGGCAAAGCTGCTGTATTAAAAAAAAAGCTATCTGCTGCCGCCTACTCGGCATTTACTAAGCCATTTCAACTTTTTCTTATTTTCATCTTATTATTCTTCTTTCTTAATAATAACAATCAACAGCAGTCTACAGAACCGACTCGTCCCTCATTGCAACCACATACGACAAAAATAGGATCGTAGAACTTTGATAATGTAATACAGAGATACAATAATAAATAATAATAATAATTTTTTGTAACCAAATAATATACAAAACATAGTACATAGTACCTTAAGACAATTTAAACTTAAATCAAAAGGTTATATATAAAGGTCACACTGAGAGAATACCCCTGACTCCGAAACTACTGTAGGTGTGCTTTCAGAGCCGGGGATTATGAAAGGCAACTGAATAAAATTTATTGGTAGTTGTGTCACAGACCGGACTTTAAAAGCTACAAATAAACTGAGTAAGAGACATTCTCGCTCAATTTACATCATTCTCGCTCCGGTCACCGCCCGGTACTGACGTGCAAGACTCCGTTCTCCGTTGATCGGTCCCTTCCCGATATTCCGTGGTGCTCAGTCTACTGACGTCACAGTTTAGCGTGTTGGTTACGTGCTACGGTTTTCAAGGTTTTTCTACTCCCTCTGAGTGCTATCGAAGTGTGATTTTTCTTTGTGACTAAGCCCCTTAGTCTTCAAAGTGCTGTGCTAAGTTGTGTTGTGCTTGTGCTGAGTGCAGTGTTGTGCCCAGCGTAAGTATTCTGGTTTCAGTACAAAGGATACTTAACGGTGACAACGAATTTGTACTGAACCAGTCCTTTTATTTTTATTTTATTTCTCTTCTCTATTTTAATTTAATTTTCTCCTATTTTCATATTTATTTTTATCATTTCTGTGTATTTTCGTGTGTTTTTGTCCTTTCTGTCGGTAAAGGTTGACCCTAACGCGGTCAACTCTTTACCTGCGTACCCTTTTTTTTTTAGGTTTCTAGGCCGCGGCCTTCGGCGAACAACGGTTAGTTTTAAGTTATTTTCCCCAGCCCCCCTACCGCAGGTAGGGAGGTTAGCCACTAGGGTTCGCTAGGTTTATTTTAGGGAACTCTAGGCATCTTTTATATACTTAAATATACATTCCTTAATATTCATACCAACCCCTCCCATGGATTCGCAAAGTGTAATTAACTTCGCGAAAGCGTTCGCCCAGGCGCTAGCCACGTCGGGCGTCTCAATCTCTGACGAGGTATTCACGCAGGCCTTATCTGCGCTTAACGCGTCCCCGGCCTCTCAGGCCCCAACCCCGGCCCCTCAGGCCACAAACTCCCAGACCCCTCAGGTCTTTACCAGCCCTCCCGCGTCTCCCGTTCCATCCAATATGGACTGCGCGTCGGTCACGTCATCTCGCGCGTCGCGGCGTAAGCGTAGCGCTCCCGGGAGCGACTCCGATTCCGACTCCGCATCTGAACCGTCGTCGGGCGCCGCTACTTTAACCGGCTCTCCTGAGCCCGCGTTTCAATTAGTCGCCAAACGCTCTAAGAATCGTTCGAAGAAAGCAACGGTGTCTTCAACACCCGAGCCCATCCCGGTGTCTTCAACACCCGCCCCCGCACCGTTAATGTCACTACAAGTGACCGCGAATACGTCGGCTCCTTCCAAGCCAGCAACGCGCTGCGCTCCCGTCCCACCTAAGCCTCAGCTTCCTCCGCCTGTCTTCCTCCGCGAGAAAACGCGCTGGACTGCGGTTTCTAACTTGTGCAAAGAGCACAAAATCAATTATCTCAAGGCGAATAACGCAGGCGATACTATTAAAATCCAAGTCGCGACTATCGACGACTTCCACGCGTTTACTCTCGCTTAAACAAATCGCGTACCATACTTACGCCCTCCCAGAGGAGCGTAAGATCCGCGCAGTATTACGGGGCGTCACCGCTGCTCACTCCTGCCAACTTCCCGCCGTTGCACAACCGGGGTCCCCCGGAAGCAAAGCCCGTGCAGCCGACACCAACTCCAGCTCTGTCCTGGAGACAGCGTCCGGCCGCTCCACCTGCACCTTCCCGTCCTATCCCAGCTCTCGTAGCTCCCGTAGGCCCGCGTCCCGCTCCGTCGTCTCCACCTCAGTCGTCGTTGGCTGAGGACGTGAAGACCGAGTTTGACGTCATTCAAAACGTCGACATTAAGGAAATCTCCGTACTCGCACGCAAACTGCGAGCCGCCCGCTCTCCTCAAGAGCGTCTATTTGCGTTAGCCGAGCATCACTCGCTACTAAGCTCTTTATAAATTCCATTTTTCGTATAAACTTAATAAATAATTATAATGTCTAGACCCGCAAATCCCGCGTCCTGTCGTATCAAGGGCTTATCCCTAGTTTCCTTTAACGTTCGTTCAGGAAGGTTAGTTCGTAGCGTACTAACCTTCCTGAGCTCAAACTGTTCCTTCACAACAACGAGCCAGACCTATTGCTTCTTCAAGAGACGTGGCTAACTCCAAACCGCTCCAGGGGATTCGCTATTCCCAAGTACGCGTTTATTCGTAACGACAGGCCCAACTCCGACGGTTTCGGCGGCCCTACTATTTATTACAAAAGAAGATTCCATTGCTGTCCTCTCCCTACACCTCCTCTCCTCAACATGGAAGCCACTGTGTGTAGATTGGCTATGACTGGTCATCCGACCATCATCATAGCTTCAATCTACATACCAAGTGGCACCACACCAATCCGCAGTGACTTTGAGGCCATTCTCGCCCTCGGCCATTCAGTCATTATGTTCGGAGACTTTAACTCCAAATATACTGACTGGACGTGCCTATCAACCAACACCAGTGGTATCGCTCTCCTCGACATCACAAATTCACTCGACTTAGATGTCATCTCTTCCATCACTCCCACTCACTATCCCGACAACCCAAACCACTCTCCTGACATCCTCGATTTTGCAATTGTCAAGCGAATCAACCTCGACTTCAGGGCTATCGAACCGCTCGATGACCTAGGCTCTGACCACCACCCCGTCTCCCTCGTGCTAGGACTGCCTAACGATAACGTCACCTCTCCTAAGACCTTTACCGATTGAAAAGGCTTTAAAAATACGTTAGTTTCAGCCTTAGAGGCCCCAAACTCTCCGCTCGCGATCTCGCCCGATCAAATTGATAGTCCGGATAAATTAGATTCATTAGTCAATTCTCTCACTGATGCTATCAACTCAGCCATCAGTGACAACGAAAAGGTTGCTAAGCAAGGTAAACCCAAGCTTCCCTTAGCCGTTAGCAATCTTATTAAAGCTAAGAACGTGGCTCTCCGAAGAGCCAAGAAATATCCCACGCCCGCCTATAGATTAGCTGCGAATCAGCTACAACGTAAAGTTAGGTCTTGCCTCGCAGAACTCCGAGATGCTCAGATGAACGATCTCATGGCGAATATCTCTCCGTCTCACCAAGCGTACCCGTAATAGTATGGCCCGAGCCTTACGCGTAGACACCGCCACTCACGTTCTTCCTCTCACTCGTCCCGATGGCACTACTGCCTTCGAAGTCGAAGAGAAAGCCGAATGCTTCGCTGACTGCATTGCCGCACAATGCTCGCCCAGCACGCAACCTGCTGATCCTTCACTCATCCAGGCGTTGGACTCGCAGAGACTCTCTCCCCATCACCGCCGACCCCGTCACAGTCTCTAATGACGAAATCTCGCTTCTCATTAGAAATCAAAAATCCAAAATCTGCCTCAACAGGTGCTTACCTTGTTAGCTATCATTTTCAATGCCTGCTTCGACCATAGCTACTTTCCAAAAGCTTGGATAGAAGCAACAGTCATAGGCATTCCCAAGCCGGGTACACCTCTGAATATCCCGGCTAATCACAGACCCATCAGCCTCCTCAAGGCAATGTGTAAACTTCTCGAGAGAGTCATACTCTACCTTTCCGCGCCTCGTCCCATAAAGGCTGGAGTCCCTCAAGGCTCGGTCCTCGCCCCTCTGTTGTACACCGTATACACAAACGATATTCCCATTCCGCCGAAAGGCGTCGAACTCGCCCTCTTTGCCGACGACACCGCACTCTATACCAAAGGCCACAGTGTTCCGCACCTTGTAACCAGACTCCAAAAGGCCGTAAACGCCCTTGGTGTATGGTTTCAAAAATGGCGCATCGATGTGAACCCTGAAAAGAGTTCTGCGATGCGCTTCGACCACAAACGCCGTCGTCCCGCTGGCGATCCCCACGTTCGAATGTTAGGCATTCCCATCCCCTGGAAGCGCAGTACTAAATACTTAGGCGTCACATTAGATCCGACGCTTTCTTTCAAGCCACAAGTCGATAGAGTTTTGAAACTCACCCGTCACTTCTTAGGCCGCCTAAATAGCATGTTAGGTAGAAAAAGTAAAATGTCTTTCAGAAACAAACGTACACTTTACAAGGTCTGCGTTAGACCCGTCATGACATATGCCTCGCCAATCTTTGCCCACGCCAAACCCTCCTTCCTACACAAGCTGCAGGTAGTTCAAAACCTCTTTTACCGCAGGGCCACAAACGCACCGTGGTACGTACGTAACGCGGACTTGCATAGATATCTTGAACTGCCTACAGTACAACAACACCTCAAAACACTCTCTGAATCGTTCTTCAAATGCTCCGAAACCCAATCCCAATCCTTTAGTTCGAGATTCAGTCTCATATACTACTCCTGTCTTAGATTCGAAGTTCAAAGTCGCTAGGCCTAGGAATGCGCAAGCATACTCTTCCACCAGACTGTCAGCCGATCTCGAAGCCCTTCTGGCCGCAAATTCTAATTCTACCGTAAATCCTAATTCTAACGTAAATCCGAATTAATTCAATTTTATTTTGCAATTTTGAATTTTTTTTTTATTATATACTTTTCATTTAGAGCACCTTCAGTGCTATGTATTCACCTTCAGTGCTTTAAGCACCTTCAGTGCTATGTAATCCCAGCGGGTGACCCCTTCTGGGCCCCGCTAGCGCGGCCTCTTTCTCCAATTGGCCGTCGCTCAGATGAAGGCTGAGTGGCAAAAATGCACGAGCCGACAGGGGGTTTTTTAGTGCTCATTAGGAGCTAGTCCCGGATGCCTTGTAACGCGCGCGAGAGGCATGCGGAAATGCATTTTTTGCCTCCTGCCCAAACGGGGAACAAAAATAAAATGAGTAAGAGAAATAAAATTTAAAAAAAAACATTTTTGTAAATATGAGAGGAGGAGCGCGTGAAAGGGCGGGGGTTTGTGTGAGTGAGCGAGGAGTGCATTTGATGGATGACAGAGTGTAGTGTATGAGATTATTGGTTATTTATTTATTTATTGAAATAAGTTAAAGATATGATTCTAGAGGTCATAAACGTAGGATCAGAGATGAATCCTATATATGATCATAGATATATGATAGTATATTCCCCCCTAAAATAAAAACTCGATATACAGCCACTACGAAATGACTATATACAAAAAATCAATAAAACTTCCGATCCCACAACTTCAGACAATAATTTAAACCAAACACCATCTATCGTAATTAAAAACAGTTCCCGACGAGCAATGATAAAAGCTGCTCATTTATTATTTAAGTTTTCACAATAGCTAACTTGTGCGCGATCCGACTGCAATAAGTTCTCATTAAGTTGTGGAGAACATTAACTTCAATTTCAATATGGAGGTGTTTCAAAAGTAAATTTGTAGTAAAATAAATAGTGAAGTTGGTAAACGAACTGTTCAGAAGACTTCTTTGATGTATCTGTAAACAGGTACTGTCTTATATTTTCAGTATCTTAGTTTTAATATTTTATTACGGATTGTTAATAAGTCAGTTTTTTTTATTAAATAACATAACATACAGTTTTTGTTTGAGATTCGCGTGAATTCACGCGGGTATTTGACATTATTTCAAAACGCAAGTTTTTAACATTTATTTAGAAAATATAACTTATTAAGTAAACCTAAAAAATTAATATTTTAAATTTTGAATAACAAAATTAAATAGATATTAAACAAAACCAAAAAAACATATATTATTAAATACGTTAAATTGTATAGTATATATTATTAGCTTATTGACATTAAATATAACAATGTTTATTATGACAGTATGCATGTAAGCGCATTATCTACGTAGCTATAATATATTTTAACCAAACGCCCATACGATTTTTAGTAAGATTCATACGTTGTGACGTCACGACTATGTATCGTTTTTCATTTTCGACGACTCGCAGCAGCTCCTCAAACTCATCGCTGTATCTACAAAACATATTGTTACTTCTGCAATATTTACCTTCTGTTGATAAACTGTTTCAATTTGTTACAAATTATTTTTAATTATCTGCGGAAACTTCGGGATACAAAGGTAGTTTTATTTCAAATCACAATCACACAGAAACTACGCCTAAACCAATATAATCAATAAAAAAGTTTATTTTATTGATTATATGTTTACTTACATATCCTGCGCACTATGTGATACATGTAGGTATACTAGTTTCTTTCACCGCCATCATGTTTATTACTATTATTATTTTCATAGGATTCCACGCATGTCCGTGGGTGCTTATATTCCTCTAGAAGTTGCGTTCCCGATATTACGTAGCTTTCCACTGAAGGATTTGGTTTTGAAATGGTTTTTGTAGCTTTTATAGTAATTTGATCATTTATTTAATTAATCTTTTTAGCTCATCATATCATCATAACCATGTGATTAATCATAAGTTTTTTATTTAATTTATTGATTGTGATAACGATAACGACTATTGATCCCCGATACCCGTGAAGTTTCTTGCCAGTTCCTCTTCACGAAGGTTTTTCCGAACTGGTGGTAGAGTCATGTTTTATTTGACGTCAATAAGAACAAGTAATTGTCAATGTTGGGAAATCAATATTTCATTTCATTTCATTTCATTTCTTCCATATCCGACCGTAGGCTTCGGTTGAACTGCATTTGTTTCAGCAATTGCACTGGCTGTTCCGTCCCTTCGACCGGAACGCAACCACGTATACATGGTCATTATGGCGGTTATAAAATAGGGAGGGCTGTAGTACCGCCCCGGACGAGATCTTAAAAACTCTACTACAACAAAAATGTTAGTTCAGTATATTAATCAAAAAACCTATGGGATTAAAAGGACAGTCTCACAATGATGAAACTGTTTTATCGGTTGTTAGTCCATGTTAGGTAAATGACATCTGCCCAGGTGGTTTTATTTCATCAAGGGAAATTTATGTTAACATTTTGCGATATATTTCGGTTTGAAACGTAAAAACTAAAGAACACTGTGATGAAATTAACTGATATTTTTTTAGTAATCTGACGACCAAGTGGTGTGGCCGTAAGTAGCCTTGCCTCATACGCCGAAGGTCCCAGGTTTGAGTCCTGGCCGGGGCCATTTGTGGGATGAACACAGATGTTTGTTCTCGGGTCATGGTTGTTGATATTTATATATGTATGTTTATTCTGGGTTCCCCCCCCCAGTTCGCTGTATGGTCATCCATAACACAAGCTCTGCTTACTTTGGGGCCATGCAGTTGGTGCGTTTTTCTGGGTATTATTTATTGTTTTTTATTTATTCTAAAAACCTCTTCCGGAATTAAGTAGGTAAGTATAAGTGGAAGAGGGCACAATAAAACTAAAACAAATTTACAGTTTCCCTCTACTCAACGTTCATACGCCCTCGGTTATAAACGTAAGATACCAGTGCCTCATTACCTTTACAAGCCCGATTCAAAATAAGGAAAATACTCGAAGCATATTTCGAGGAAAATCTCGAAAATCACTTAGCCGAAGAAGTTATAACAATAAATCGACGATAACATTTACATGCAGGCGTTCAGAAGCGAGAGGGTGCTTCAGAAACGGGTCGCTTAACACGGTAATATAGGCTTGATATTTCTACGACTTGCTTTCTATTTTCATAAAAGCGAGCGAAGAATACGGTTTCAAAAGGCTGTTGGGAATAGTGAATGCGGAAATAGTTGTTCATACCTAACGTATTTAAATGTTATTCACGTCTTCTTACTAACGATAATATGATATTTTTTTATTTTTGTTCGATTAAAATTGGACTGGAATAGCGCAATCCCGACTCCACTTTAAAGGAAAAAGAAAATAAGTCATATATGCCTGGACCCGTGTTGTTGCAAAGTTAACAAGATGAAAGTTTGTCTTCAGATAGATATGACATCAAGCACTCATAATCAAAAGTTTCACAACATTTGGCAATCTCAAAGTACCTACAGTTATAAAAACTTCAAAATATGGAATTGAAAAAATTGCAAACAACGGAATGTTAAGGTTTTACGAACTTGTGCTGGTAACAATTTGGAATACCGCTTACCATGAATAAGGGAAAGTAATAATTATGTACCTGTCTATCAGTAGTTCATGAGACCAAAGATAAATCAAATCCATGTATTATTATTATTATATTGTGTTTTATGGCAATCAGCTGTTGTTACTACACGATAACTATTTCTGCCAATTTCAAGTATTAAAAGTATATATTAAAAAGTAATAATAAAATAAAAACATTGCAGTGTGTCCAAAAAGCCCAAATCCATGTACATATTTGTTTGGATTATTTGACATACGTCATTGTGTATTGGAACTTGTTATACAGCTGTGATACCGAAATAAAAGCAAAAAACCGCAATATTTTTTATGTTTTTTGTACGCTACTTAAGATATATTGATTTCTCACTTGTAAAATTATCATGAAATGTATTATTTAAGCACCATTTTTTAGTATTTATAATTTATCCAAAACAATATTCATCGTTTCACATATGTTTAATTTTCTTGCTTTACAAGTTAAATATTTTTGGAGCTTTTTTAAACAAACACAGAAAAATAAAACCGATTTTATAAATACATTTCCTTTAGTTAACCAGGGGGGCTGCAACTCGCTTCCTCCTTTGCGAATGAGAAAGAAAAAGAGCGTCCGTAAATTTCAAATTATTAAATAGCATATTATGCATATTCTCTTTTTTATAAGCTGCCTATGAATACACACGGCCTTGAGTAGAACAATAAAAAATCATCATAAACTACACAATACTGCGAAATTACACAGTTCGTCATTATACGGTCAGTACCGTCTCTAAAAAGTGCCGTTTTTTGCTTCCAAAGATGCTATTTTAAGGAAAAACAAAATGACCACAAAGGAAAGAAATAAAACTTATAATTTGCGCATAACCTAAATAAATATAACCTAACCTAAACGCAATGCTACATTCACCTTCTCTATCTCACAAAGAAGAAAAGCTAAAAGGTGGGACTGCACCACCAGCAATGAAAGACCTAGACGAAACACAAGCGCATCGCCGGCTTCCTATTTGCCTCAATCACACGCCGTCGCTGCGCTAACGGGGTTGCCAAACCCAGAGAACTTGTAGAGCTAAGGATCGTTTTGTAGAAGTGACTTCAAATCTTTGTGTACTTAGATTAGAATGACAATCCGCGTTGTCTGTATTTAGGTTTCCGAACAAATCCGTTTCGAGGTTTCTAGACCTTCTTGTTTTTTTAACGGATACCAACCCTCTTGAGTTTTAAAAGTCTTAAAACCAAAATGTATACTGAATAGTAGCGTCATACGGAGCAAAACATTAAAGAGATTATTTGTTTTGTACAGTTAATTTAAAAATTCTAAAATTTAAAACTAAGTCTGTAAATGGTATATACATATAAATGCATGCGGTGATAATATCACATTTTCACTTTTTCAAATCATATTTTCAAATTTAGTAAACTACATAATTAATGTATGAACTACATTATTCAAGGAGTGCAAAATCATAAGTTTCTATTTTCGTAGTTACACTATAATACGTTCTTATATAATTTTACACTGATATTTTTTTTATTTTTACTTTCGTCAAGTGATACAGGTTTTAAAATTATGGAATAAAAAAATATTTTGATTTTTGGATTAATCAATTCTTTGTAAAACAGGCGAGTGTAACACAAATCCACTCTATGCTATCATTTTCTACTCTGCGGTGCAGTATAAATACAACTTCTTTCTTTTTACGTTGACGCGGTTGAATGCAAAAACGCTGATAAGACAAAAGAAAAAGAACTTCAAATGAAGAGAGAAAACGTACAAAATGCAGCAATGCAACCTGCACGGTACGTAGATAATGAAACGTTATAGGGAGAAAGGAAATAATTTCCTAATCTATGCTTTTTTGGGACCTGAGAATATTAGGATATATAGGATAAGCGATATTGCGGTAATTTTGAGTTAAGCGTTTGTTGCAGGTACCGGACAGTTGAATGTCGACATAATTTTTGGATATTTCTTTCATATCGTCGCAAGTTGTATACCTTATTATCGTTTCAAGTATTTTACAATGTCGACAAAAGAGTTTCGAGAGGTTTTTCCGCTGGTTTTTTTCCCTCTTGTTCTACCTAGAATACCTTTTGGAGGATGAAGAAAAAAAAAGAGACATTCATCACGTTTATTTTTTACCTATAATGAAATATTATTCGATATCGATTTTTTCTTTTTTTATACATTTAATAAGAACGTAGAACGATGGTTATTTGACGAGCTCATTAATCCTGCAATGCAAAAGCTGGAGGATTTGGAGACCAAATTATCGATGTTTGTTTTTGTTTTTCAGAGTATGTGCTTTGGTTTGCTTCTTTGTGTTTTTCTAGAATTAAAGAATATTTATATATTTACTAGTTGAGACACTTAAGCTTGTTATTTAAGCATTCCTACATATTTTACTACAGAAGTGTTGTAGATAAATTGTGTACAAAAATATTTTGTCGGCCGAATGGTGTAATGAATAGTAGCCCTGCCCTATACGCCGGAGGTCCCAGGCTCAATACCTGTTCGAGGCATTCATTTGTGTGATGAAAACAAATGTTTGTTCTTGAGCCATGATTGTTTGTATTTATATATGTATGGTGATGTTTTGGTTTCCTCCCGAGTTCGCTGTATGGCCAACCATAATACAAGCTCTGCTTACTTTGGGGCTATAAAGTTGGGAAGTTAATAAAATAGTAATAATAAAGAAAAACACATTTAATCGCATTATAAAAACGTCCCAAACCACTTCAGATTTATTATATTTCGAGATACCGTTTTATATCTATCACCACAAACACAATACCAAATTAATTCTTAAACCAAATCAGACACAAAACTAATCATAAAACGCCCCCAATTTTAATTCTGAGCCCTACCATCAACCATCTTTTCGCTGACTTTTCACTCGAACAACGGCTATGAGTATCTCGAATGAATATAAATGACATGAACATCCGAACACAGCCGAACCACAGACGGAAATGACCGAGCATTTGTCACTGTCAAATTTGAATACGAGAGAACGGATGGGAGAAAAACGAATGTCATCTGTTTTGTGATTCGTCTGTAGCTGTAGGTTTTGTGTCTTTCTTGTTTTGTAGATATTGTGAGCGAGTAACAGTGCCGGTTCTAAGTAATGTTTTTCCATTTATTAGCTTACTTTTCTGTATAATTTATCATCGCATTGCTTTTTGCATAATTTGGCTAATTGGTAATGATAAATTCTGAAACTGTAGGATTGTTTTATATTAGTACAGCGTGTTTTAATCTAGAAAACACGCTGTAGTTTACGAACAAATTTCCACGGGGGTAGAAGCTAAGTACCCCCGGACTGACACGGAATACAGAGTATCACCGAACTAAGCTTTATTTATTTTGGCTCAATATACAACTAACATAGTGGACCACTCCGAATTAGAATAGAGGCACAAATAGATTTGGTAGATTATTCACGATCCACAACAGAATAGATTACAGTAGAAAAAAGGCTCCTAATACTATAACTTGCTTCGTTCCTATACAAATATTATACTCTCTTATTTGAAAAATTACAATACAATACAATACAAAAGATATGCCAAACAGCGAGAAATATTTCACAATACATTATCATAATACATGCTCCAATACAAAACAAAACTCAAAAAAATATTACCTATCCATTATAAACCCACATATATTACCACGGGTTCGATTCCTGTTGGAACATGAGTAATGGCACGTCTTTATAATTCCTGTAGGATTTTTACATTTGCCTCATCTATTATTTAAGCGGGATAAAGCCTTCGTTTAGATTTACAGCTTCCGAGCGGATGCAACTTCGAGTTCTGTTTTGTCATTTGTCGAGTTTTTGTAGTAGTCTCTTTTGGCACCTGAGTTTTTTTAATTTTTTTAACAAAATTACAGTAACAGTAACTTTGTCCGCAGTTTTACATAGATGCTAAAAACTCAATGTCAAAGGTTTTGTGAGTCCAGCAATTTTCTGAACGCTCTAAATGACAATTTCTCAAAAAATTTAAAAATATTAAATCTAACATTTAGTTTCTAAATTCAATACACCTACTATTAATTTTTTCTGTTAAGGGTGCCACATGGTCTTGTACAGCCCTCATCCAGTGTCTTCCAGCACCAGTCGGCCACCTTGTGCGGGGCATGCTTACACTGCGTTTTTACTTCCAAAACGACGATCTGTTCCTGAAACTACGTCTACGTGCCCTGCCGTTTGCCACTTCCTCTGGGCTAACATGTCAGTGAACTGGAATAGTACAGATAGCTCAAAAGCAATTTACTACGCGCTTTTACTGTAATTTTGGATATTAGAAAGAAACTAACATGAATAATATTGCATTGTCTAAGAGTAATTATACTTATTGAACAAATGAAGAATAAAATAGCTGGCAATCGAGCAGGCGACCCTCACGCGAATATCCACCCTACAGACGAGATCTTATTATTATTATTTTGTGTTTTATGACGATCAGCTGTTGTTACTACACAATAACTATTTCTGCCAGTTTCGTGTATTAGTATACACACGTACTACACGAGGTTTATAATTTTTTAGGACGAGATCATAACAAAGTAACTTTACTACCACTCAAAGATATTTGACAGTACACTGTATGACAGTGACAGTTATAGCTTTCTTTTTGCGTATGTATAGATCATCACTTAAAACCAATACAAAAACACAAGTACTGTCCCTCTCGACCTAAATATCACGTGTAATTTATCAAGTTTGCAATATAAATAAATACAGAGCGGATCTCACACGACGTCACGTATGTGCATTAATAACAACTAGATTTTATGTAAATTTTGTTAAGTGCCGCTGATAAATGATGGTCAAGCTACCAGAGATTTGTGCGTACGAAAACTATGAACCTAGGCAAAATTATGAGTAAGAATTTTAGAGAATGTTTTTGATGTAGACCATCTTCTGTGAAAATAGCACATTTTACTATTAAAAATATATAAATGATTATTAACTGATACACATTTCGTATGTACCTTCTAACAAACGATATTTTTCTAGAAGGTACCTACGAAATGTGTATCAGTCACAAATGATATTTTTCTCCAGCTTTAAAATATCAAGCTATTTTTCTTTAATACACAAACTACAATCATTTTAGATCCTGGTTTCTATAGATCCTGACTTTCATCAAGAGCTCTCAATTAACCAATAATAAAACAAAATATTTTATGATTTTACGACCTAATGCAATATTACGACCTAAGAAAGTGCCCAACTCCAAACTTTAACCATCTCAACCACCTCCGGCACGCAGTGTCCACTTCATTTCATTTTTCATTCTTAAGCCGTTTTGTTTCGCTGACAGGGGTTCCGTATATTGAAACCGAGTTTGTTTTTGCCCGTATTCAAACGGAACCCTTTTCAATCTGGATAAAACCAGATATAGTGTTACATACATCATTAACAAGAATTACAGAGGTTTTTACGCATCAGTTAATTTCTAAGAGTGGTGTTTTTGGGAATGCTTCAGAGAAATAGTTGTCAAAATGGTGGTCAGATGTAGGTAGAGCTGTAGAACAGTTACAGACATAGTTTTTTTTTATTTAAATGGTCATTGGAATTCTTTGCTGGGTCTTCCTTCAAGAGATATCCACTCGACCAAACGATGTAGACAAGGGCTGATGCCTCTTGAATCCTTTACTTCTTAAAAAAGTATATTCTTGTATGCACTCAATAATTTGGCTTAAGACACCAAAATAAACAATAATTGTGTTGCTACCAACAGGTAGAAACAAATGATTCAATGATTGCTAACTAATTGTAAAGCTTGTGATATTTCATCATCTGTTAAGGCTTAGTAACAGAGGTCAGCAAAAAATGAATAGTTAACGATGGTTTTGTTTTAATTTATTTGTGTTAAAATGCCAGTACTTAGGTCTACTTTACAATCGTTTGTATTTAGTTGTTTAAGCAGACCGCCAATAAGAGGCTCACAATTTTTAAAATCATCTTATACTGTGGAATACGCGAAACTTTAATATTTGTTAGGATTGAGAACACTACATTAAACGAAAAACAAATGATAGAGGGAAACACAAAAAAGGAAGTTGAGATAAATTTATTACAAATAATTTACAAATAACAACAGTACGCAAGTACGCGTTAATATATATGTGTGTGTGTGTTTGTGTGTGAGTGTGTGTGTGTGTTTATGTGTGTGTGTATGAAATTATTATAATTATGTATGTACGAGTATGTTCAAGTGTTATACCGGTGGTAGTTTTAAATGCTACTTTTGATCTTAAGAGAGTTCAGCAATAAAACAATTTTAAATTGATTGTTTTGATGGAATATATCAACTGAGTGAAATTTTTATTGTAGCAGCTAAGAATTTGTCAGATTATCGAGTTTTTGGCATAATTTGAGTGGTGAGTAGGAATATAGAAGAGAGTATGTCTAGTTCGCCTAGTTGGTGTTCTGAGTTGTAAGACGTGCGAGGTTAGCTCAGGGTTGTCAATTTTATTATTACATATGCCATGTAGGAACAGCATCTGCAGTAAAGTGCGTCTCTCTATCAGTGAATAAAATTTGTGACTGCAGGACAGGTCTGAACATTGGTTTGTGATCGGACTAAAATCGAGATTGGTTTCGAGAATATACCCGTGGAATATACCTATTAAAAGAGTTGTATAAGTAACGCATAAACTATTGAAAAATAAATCACTCGTTTTGCAATGCTTGTCTTTACTACTTACGTAGCCGGCCAACGAGCATCTGGTGGTATGTACCATCCACCCACACCCATGGAGATCATTAATCGTAGGTCTTTAAATTTATTTTTATTTCGGATAAAAAAAGTTACACAGTTGCAGATTAGCTAAAAAGTATGAACACAAAATAAGAATTAACCATGAAACCAACACCATTATCCACATTTAAGTTACAGTTAAGTTAACTCTAAGTTATATAAGTGAGTGGCAAAAAAAACAAAACGGTAACTACAGAAATTATCGTTACCTATCCTATCACATCTGAGGTACTTCTTGTTGACAAAATAATTGTTATACATTTCTTATATTGTATTTTTTCGAGATGAAAAATGTATAAATTTTACAGAACATTTTATTTATTAATATAGAATGTGATTATTATTTTGAGTATATTGTGTTTCCGGTCGAAGGCTTCATTTAGAAATGCCTTTGTTCCAGTGATTAAACTGTCTGTTCCTTTCCATGGACCGGAACACGACCACTTAAACTTGGTTATTATGACGCTCAAAATAGTTAACGACAGTAGGACCGCTCCAGACGAGATCTTTACAAAAGGCACTCTACTCTACGAAGGTTTTTCCGGACAGGTGGTGGAGTCATGCTGTGTGTGACGTCAATAAGAACAAGTAATTGAAACAATGCTGAGAAATAAATATTTGAATTTGAATTTTTTACTATCACAATTCGACGACAAATAAATTAATTTTGTAAAAGAACTGATAACTTATATATTACATATAACTGACGTTGTTATCTAAAACTTATTCATTAAAATACAAAGACCCTAAATCATATTAATACGGCCCATTCAGAATTGACCTGTATAAATGGAACCACTAAGGTCAAATGGCATAAATTCATCTTACTGGACGCATTTCTATCATAATCTTCACTTGAAATGATATCAATTTGTCAAAACATAGTTGCAGAAATCCACCCTAACTTACTCTAATTTGGACCATATTCGTAACGCCATAAAATTGTAATTTCTATAACTTGTTATTGGAGTAAGTAGTAGTAATATTCAAGATTAAAAGGGTGCCGTGTAAGGGTTAAGAGTAATGGATTATGGGTGGTCATTCGATGCAAAATCGTTTGTTTGAAAAATGTTATATTATTCTTTAGAAATGCCTTTGTTTATTATGAAGATTGGTTAAGTTTTTGTATCTACTATGTGTCCATATCCATCCAAGACTATTTTACCTCTGTACTTAATAAGCTTCATGAGATAATTTTTCTTTATATTTCAATACCAGCCTTATGCTGTGTCCAGTAGATTATAAACTCGTTGACGGAAGCAAGATTTCGTGTATTGATTTGATTATAATAAGTAAAACTAAAATATTTTTTGTCGTTTACATTATAATTTCAAGTTATTTTCTAATTAACCTTTTTTTTCTAAACCTACGACGACTACAAACCATTGGCTTCTATTCAAAATACCTTAATAAGTACAAGATACAAGGTTTTTTCTGTGTTGCTCTACCCATGTATGAAATGATTAATTCCGATCTATTCATTTGCAGCTTGTACATTCGATTTCATCACTTATACTATTTCCATTTCTTTATTTTCTCAATGACAGCTCCTGTGTAACCTTGTGCGAGCGTTTTTTTTACATTATGTATGCATTATTTTATAAAGATATGACGTTTACACACGTACAAGGTTATATAATACCAGAGTCGGAGAAACTGATAGGGATGGAGCTATTGGATGGAGCTAGAGAGCATTATATCAAATTAGAACTGTCATCGAGAAAATAAAGAAATGGAAATAGTATAGTAAAATAGAATGAAACTTAATTTAATGCTTAAAAAAGTTTTCATTTATTGAAAGAAAAAACTTTTTTGACCTGTCAAATATTTTGACAACTTCTCAAATTCTTTTCGTCTTTTATGTTTTTTTTTAATCTAAAATAGTTTTTATTTGAATACGTATATCATTTAGGTACTTATAAATATTTGTAAAAATGCAATAAATCTACTTACAATAAAACTACATAAATTTGGGCTCAAAATTAAAACAAAAAGCATTCACTAAGGTGGACGTGTGTCTCTAATGCTAGCTTTACATTCTCGTCATACCTATCCACGAAAATGTCATCGAACATAAAAATCAGAAAAGATAAAACGTTTGATATGCATCAAAAAACTGTGCACACGTTTACATAAATTGTTTATTTAATTACTTTTCTTCCTATTGTGCAAACTTTGGTTGGTATCTAAGTGGATATTTTTGCATTTTACTGTCTATAATACGTGCTAGCCTAGTTGGATAGGTCGGAGTTGAATTGCAAATCCTATGTGTGTGACACTAATTTGAAGTGTTTTGAGTAAAAATGCTATTTTTGTAATTTCAAACCGTCTGGACTTATAACTATGGTGTACATAAATCGAGTCGAGACGAAGCGGATGTATTATAATTTTTAATGATGTAATGTTTTGCCTAGACCTTAAAATAACCGTTGTCTTAATTATCAAAGTCTGAATATGCATACTAAATTTCCAGCATGTTAGGCTGGCATAACGAACTACATAATTTCAGTAGTAGGAACCGGTAGGTATTAATTCTATGACGATAGCAGGTGTGTAGGTGAGACACCGCGCCTTAATTGTAGGTCTCTGGACTATCTTTTCCTTAGTTTATAATGTATGTAATTAAAAGTAGACTCTATATACGTATAGTTTAAAATTATTTCCGTTTAAAATATTTAATCTTACTTGTAAAGGTAAATATATTTACTTGGTATTGACTTACAATACAGTGCAATAATAAGGTTATATTTAGTTGTACAAACTTAGTATTCTTTTTAAAGCCGTTACAAATATTTGTTTTAGTTGCGACGTTATCTCAGCTGACAAAATGTACAAGTGCATATGTTTTAAATAAGTGTAGTTGAGCTTCACTTTTGGAACATAAATAGCTCCAATTTCTAAATGGAAAAAATTGTTAGAATGGCGTAAACTGTGCCAAATGGGGCATTTTTTAAATTGTGGTTTCTTCTGTAGGTCTAATGTAAATGCAATTCAATATTCTAACATCAAGCGCATTCTTCTTCTTGGCGGCGCGAGCATATCGGAATCTATAAAAATACTTCAAAACTTTCCAGGTAAATCTACCAAATGACTGTACCTACTGTAGACCGATTGCATATTGCTTTTATTACGAATTATTAAGTTAACTTTTACATAAACTTGCAAGCATACATCCTATGTGTACTGTCAAAAAGTAATTTACCTGGTGTATAAAGTATAACTGTCCTGTTGAAGAGATAGCGGTCGCAATCATCCATGGCGGTTAGGGGCTGACAAACTTTACACCGCGTCGAATTAATTTCTTGAGTGCGTGGGCGAAATCTCATTGTCTTTCTTCTCCATCAGAGCAGTCAGCTTAATGTGCAAGTTGTAAAAACATATTGGTACATTTGTCAGACAGCTGGAATCCTTCATATCAAGATGTTCCAGGTTGTTAAAAGAAAGAGAAATCGAAAATCTTAAATAGCATGGATGAATTTGACACAAATTATTCTGAATAATAGATACCAATGATCTGAAACGTAAAAAATTTAAGTTACCAATTTAAAAATTTCTTTTACCTTAATTTAATAGAGTTCAATAGAGTCTTAGGCACTGGTTAACTAAGAGTCTTCCCGTGTGGACATTCAAGACACAAAGTGCCCAAGAACATCATTTACTGCTTCCATATTATGAAGAAAGTAAAATTTTCTCTTCGTTCGATATGGTTTAAAAAACCTTTTGCAAATGCCCAATTTTGCTACCGAAACAATTAGTAGGATTAGCAATTAACAGAATACAAAAGTGTGAACAAGTTAAGGTCACAACAAAAGGTCTGGAAACAATATGCGAAAAAGCAACCATTTTATTAGTTTTGAAGTCTCAAAGTCAAGCACTATCGGACTATTATGCAACAATGTAAATATGAGAAAAGTTTAAGTTAGTTTGTAGGTAAATGTATCCGAATTAGAAGAAGTCCATTTCATACCTGAATCACTGCGACACAGATGTTCGTGTCTAATCTTTTTTTGTAACTTTCATTATGAAACTTTTAGTGAAAATATTTAAACAATTATTTATCAAAAATAAAAGCTTGCAAAGTGTTATTTATAAAATAAACGGTAATAAAACGTGACGTAATTCAGTTATAAACTCTTCGCGATTTTCACTTTGTTATTTTCACAAACGAACTCTCCATTCTAATATACTAAAATATTGTGACAGGTTTAAATTGCATCTGCAACTGTGGTATTTAAAACTAATCCGCTTATAAAAATATAGTAGTGTTGTGGACATCCAAAAAAACATCGATGTTTTATGCAATTATGGGAGTGAATGTCGATAAGCGTTGTTGTAGCGTAAAATCGATTCTTTTTTACCCCTAAAATTATAATTTACCTTTATTAATTCAAATATCTTAAGATTATTTACTATAAAATATGTCACATCAAAAAAAAGTGTCATAAGTTGAGTGGGTGCGAAATCAAGTATATTTTCCATAAAAGTACTACTTATTCGAATATTTTATTTTACGTTTTACATCGATAGGAAAAGTTTTAAAACATCGACAAAGAAGCACAATCCCGTGTCTATACCACGACAATAACAAAACTAATTAACAGACGCACCACGACAGGTTTCTTAATAACACCATTTGTCAATTTGGGATTATACCAAATTATCAACACCACCGTTTTAGAGGGTAGCTCTAACTTTAAATTAAGGGTGGTTTAAAAAAATTGGAGAGATGAATTTAAAATTTGCGTTGATTGCTCTACGTGTGAGTAGGTCTGTAAGTTTTTAAGTCATCTTCAACTGAGTTTTAATTTCTAACTCAAGGTTTAAATATTGCTAAAACTGTCAATAGAAACTGACAGTCAAATAGGAGAACATTATACCTAACCGGATAAGTCTGCATTAAATGTTTAACCCAGGTCCGTGCCAGTGCATTGTATCTTTGTATCTAAGTCAGGATGTTCAGTCCTGCGATGAACGCGGAGTCAGCACACTGAAACGTTGATGCAGGACCCAAATGAAAAAGAACGCAAGATTGGGCAGAGTTGCCAAAATACATCGATAGATAACTAAGATTTTAAATGTAAAAGTTATATTTGTGCTGTGTTAGTAATATTTTAGTATAAATAACGATCATGTTTGTAAAAAAAGTTGTGTTTTGCCTGTAGTTGAGAGAGTCCTACAGAGTCCCGTCACTGAGACCAAGACACCTCTAGCCACGGTACAAGCGGACTTGTGAGTCTTTTTACTGACATTGAGAATACCCTTTCCTGTGTACATTCAACGAAGTACACAAACCTTACATCCTTCCCAACATCCGTCTGTCGTCTTAGGTCTCACGGAGATATCCCGCGCTTATTTTATATTATACTTTAATTGGTTAGGGTGGGGCCGATAGGTACTTAGAATTTGTAGGGATTTGGCACACTAAGAAACTTCTTATCCTAGCACACAAATTGTTACCATACAATTTGCCTCTCACACAACCATGAGAAATTACTACCAGGCAAGCCTTACACAGCCTTCGAACTACAAAGATTGCACAAGTTTTGTATGCGTAATTATAAACATTATTATATTTATATATCTTTAATATTAATTTAGCTCGTATTGTGCAATTGTTGTATACTAATTTTGCTATTTATAAAACCTTTGAGGGTCTCCTTAGCGCACAAAAATACTGCATTTAAAAAGGTTTTAAAGGGTTTAAACTTTTTAATATTTTTGCCAGCCGAAACAAGTTAAAATTTTTTTTTATTACTGTCAAAGCTAGTAAGTTTAAGCCGCCACAGAGTAACTATCCTGAAAATCAAGTTTAACCTATTAAGATTTATTCAGCCAAACCTACGTCACACGACTATACATCCAGAGTGCAAAAATTACATCGCTCCCTTTTAATCCCGACTCTGAGCAAGATTGAAAATGTGCCTGCTACTTTGCATATTAGAGGATTAAGTTTTAACCGTAATTAATATTTTGTTGCTGTGATTGGGGTTGCCGATCTCTGGGGATTTCAATGTTATTATGAATAGAAAATTGCGAGACTCACAATGGTTGAGACACCTTCGAATTTGTCAAAGAAAAGTTAATATTTTGAGGGGTAGCTTGTAATGTTATATCTTTTTTTTAATTTTTTTTAAACTTTCAAATTTTGTTATGCTGTCCATTTGATAATATACTGTATCTTTTTACATTTATTGTTGGTAATATTACAGCATACTCGCAGAATGTAAATTTTTTTAATGATGATAACTGAAAGTGGGTAAAAAAGGAAGGGCTCTTTGTGCTGCAGAAGAAATCTTTTGGGTGATTAGACTTAAATATATGACTTGTACAAACTCAACACATCGATAAAATAATCCCTAATGTTTATTATTTTCATAGCCGGCAAACGAAACCACGGTCCGCTTACTGGAAAGTGGCATAAGTACCTACGCATGGACATAGGTAAATAATCGTTGTATTTTTCGTTATTAATACTGCTTGTGAGTATTATACGCGTCCTTCTTACGACCTTCTTCACTTGAATTCGTTTTTGTTTCAGTAATAGCTCTGGCTGTACCTTCTCTATGCTCGGAACACAACAACATGAGAAGATCTACGCGTGTTCCGCGACCACGTGAATGTGGTCACTACGGCAGTCCAACAGGAAGGGAGTGTGGTTCCTCCCCAGGCGAGATCTGAACAAGAAACTCTTCTCGCAGTCAACCTGTATACCTTAAACCTGTATACTTACCTCCATATCAGATGGCCTGTTTGGTGTGGAGGTAAGCAGCCTTGCCTTTCATGCCAGAGGTCCTGGGTTCGAATCCTGGTACGAGCAGATATTATATTATATTAGCTCTCTAATCATGGATGTGTATGTATGTTTATTTAAGTTTATTTCTAATATTTATATATTTAAAAAAATATCAATGTGTTTTTATTTATTTTTATTAATCCGTTATCTAGTATCCATAACACAAGTTCTTAGTGATACTTAATTTGGGCTAGATAATGTGGTGTGTCAGTTAGAAGTATTTATTATTATTATACCTAATTACCTATTTCATGTTTTTTACAAAGTTCACAAAGAACAGCCGAGAGGTTTTCGCGCCGGCTTTTTAAAAGCCTAAATCAAGGTGTATTGACGCAGTCATGATGAAAATAGAGACAAAGAAGAAAAAGTTGTTATTTTTGTTACCTATGATGAAATGAAATATTTGGAATTTGAATTACTTACCACTCATCGTTCCCTTCCTTATTTTAAAGATTTTACTTCATTAATAAATTAAAATTAACTTGCTAAAAACGAACAAACAGAGTTATTATTAACATAATTCATACATATCAACAAACAAATCTGATTTAAATAAACAAAAAACACATAAATCATCTACGCTTATCAAAAGGTAAATTTCATCACATTTCAACCATCCCCTCCGCAGAAATATGCTGCCGATTAATCTTGTGACAATTCAAAAGAAACTTGTTACAAAATGTTATTAACTCCTGGACACTATCTTGTGAACGTTTTGTAACGAAACAAGAATGTTGACATCCTCTGAAAACCATACAATGCTTTATAGATGTGGGTCATTTATTTTGGGAGTAAGTGTAAATGGGTTTTAAAAGTAATATAGTTACATTTTAGATGTTTCCTTTTTTAGTCTATGACTTGATTGTGTCTTACTGACTTTTTTGTAGAAACTATATGTTTCTATGGTTGAATACATAAGTATTATGTATTCGTACTTACCTATGTACGGTAGGGCGCTGAATAAAGATTGTTGTGAAAAAGTGACAATTAAACTGATAAACTCACAGTACGACCGATTGATGTAGTGGTAAGTAGCCTTGCCTCATACGCTGTAGGTCCCAGGTTCGAGTCCTGGCCGGGGCATTCGTTTGTGTGATGAACACAGATGTTTGTTCACGGGTCATGGTTGTTGGTATTTATATTATTATATGTGTGTTTATTCTGGGTTCCATCCAGGTCACTGTATGGTCATCCATAAAACAAGCTCTACTTACTTTGCGGCCATACAGTTGGTGTGTTTGTCTATTATTATTTTCGAAATCTTCGAAGCTCGACTAAGTCGGTAAAATAAACACAGATTACGGGCTATGCCAAGTACTCTGGTTAAGTATGAACCTACTGCAGGATTGTTAGTGTGTCGTGAGCTGTTGTTTTCAGGCAGTGAATATCTGATGTAGTAACGGTCTCCAAGCGGTCATATCTGTTTCACAGTGTGTTACTATGTAATAGCAACTGAAGAGCTCTCGGTTAATGGAATCGGTCCATCTCATCCGTTGTCTACTTTTGCCAGCAAGGGTGGTCGCAGGAAGCATTTCCTGCAAAGCACTTCTTGCAAGTGTGTTCGTGGTTGGTAATTGTGAGCTTGTGTGTTGTGTATCTACGCTGTTGTTTATTTCAATCATTTGTGATGTAGGCGTAGAGTGTGTGACGTCTGTGATGGGCGCAGAAAAATTAGCATGTGCTTCCTGTGCAACATCAACTGACGTGTGTGATGTGTTAGTGGATTGTGATGTAATTGAATTTTGAGGTGAGTATGAGTGTGTCGATAAACTAAGTGAGTCGTCTGAGGTACTTCTAACTGTTGTTGGTGATACTGAGGGTGTGTTATGAACGACGGATTGTATGTCGTGTGTATTATCTGCAACAGTTGGTAGCTGGGCAGATGATAGCGATACGGTGTCCCCCCCAGAATACGTGTAACAGCCTGAGCTGGAAGGCTCAGGGCGGGATTCTCCATTGCAGTTAGCTCCGGTACCCGCCTGGGGTAGTTTGGTTCCGCTTCTTAAACGCGTCGCATTTTGTTTGACTAGTGCACTGATTGGTGAGTTAATAGCTGTAAAAGCTGCCAATATCCGCTCCTCACGTGACCACAGATGTTCGGGTCGGACGTGGTGTCAGGTTTATTATATTATTATTAAATGTAAAATGCGTCATCATCATCATCAGCCCATATTCGTCCACTGCTGGACATAGGCCTCCCCAATTGCACGCCATCGAGGTCTATCCTCGGCTACTCGCATCCAGCTCCTGCCAGCCATCCCGCGCAAATCATCACTCCACCGTGTCTGAGGACGTCCTACACTACGTTTGCCGAGACGCGGTCTCCACTCAAGAACTCGTTTACCCCAACGGTTATCGGTTCTGCGGCTAATATGGCCAGCCCACTGCCACTTAAGTTTGCTAATCCGGTGCGCTTGTCGATGACCCTGGTTCTCTGCCGGATCACTTCATTTCTGATTTTGTCCCGCAGAGAAACACCAAGCATAGCTCTTTCCATAGCACGCTGAGCGACCTTCAGCTTGTGGACCAGCCGTGCCGTTAGTGTCCAAGTTTCGGCTCCGTATGTCATGACGGGTAGGACGCACTGATTGAGGACTTTCGTCTTTAGGCACTGTGGAATCGTGGATGTGAAGACTTGACGTAGTTTCCCAAACGCTGCCCAACCTAGCCGAATTCTTCTATTCACCTCGTTCTCGAAGTTGTTTCTACCTAACTGCAATGTCTGCCCGAGGTAAACATATTTTTGAACAACTTCGAGAACTGCTCCGTGCACTGCAATCGGTTCCGGTAGTACATGTTCGTTGAACATGACCTTGGTTTTATCCAAGTTCATCCGTAGGCCGATGCGTGTAGAAGAGTCAGCCAGGTCATTTAGCATCTGTTGCGTTTCTGCTATGATGACGATGTCATCAGCAAATCGCAAGTGAGAGATATGCTCGCCATTGATATTTATGCCACGTCCTTTCCAGTGAAAATCAAAAATATTTTATTTCATTATTGGTTTAGAACAGAAACGCTTATTGAGCGTCAGGGCAACTCGAACAACTTAGAACTTCGGCTTTCGGGAAAAAAAGGGAGAAACATCCGTACCACGTTCTTTATACCACTCAATACTAATAGATAATTTAATAAACAATGCCCGTTCTTTTATAACAACATCTCACATATATTTTGCTTTTTCTTTCTTACTAAAACGATTTGACTCCTTACTAAATATACATAGCAAAACTTATTGAAAAACACAACAATCATAGTTATCAGCTTAATGCTGAGAAGGAGGCCATTTTTAACACTGTAGAAGAGATAAATTTTCCGGATGTCATAATAAATTTTTTTTTAGTTGATTTCAAATTAAATACTGAACAGACATTGTTTACTCAAAATATTTTTCTTCCTTAGTCTTTTGAATGAATTATATATCTGTAACAATTTTGTTACCAAAATTTTTACTCAGGCTTTACTATTGATTTTCCTGTGGCGTGTGGTTACTTATCTCTTCACTTGATGGTTTATTAAAAAGTGTGAATTAGTTTCGATAAAATAATATTTTTTATGAAGCTAAATTCCACATAAGACATTTATGTAAGTAATGCTTATAATTGGATCTTCACTAGAATCGGTATGCATCGTATATATCTGAATAATCGCATATCCACTTACAAGTAATCAAATACTTAGTTAAATCCACAATACTGACCTCTTCTCGAAGCTAATCAACGCCAACCTATTAAGAGATGTTAATCATGGCGCCCTTCAGCCAACGCTTATACCTCCTATCTGGTCCCTTGCTAATACCAGCAATATTAAGATAGAACTAATCCCGTCATAACTTAGGATCAAGATCATTTAACGCGGTTTAGAAGCTACTGACCATTGTCCTCTGTTTAATTTAAACCGGAGAACCGTTACTGTGTACAGTCCTACCTAGTTATCTCTTCAGTAAAGGGTGGCGCCCTTTCTATCTGTAAATGAAATTTGGCGTAACAACATTTTAGATCCAGTTTTTGCTCCTAGACGGATATGTTGGTAGAACTGTAATGATTTTACTAGAATTCACGCAAACTTTAACAGGGGTAGCGTTGAATTTTCGAAAGGATTTTAATGCGTTGGTTTAGGTATCAAAATCGTCTGTGTGTAGCATGTCTGTGTGTAAGTTAAATTTTGTGTTTCAAATGTCGTAAGATTTTATGTGTGACGTTACGTTTGCTAACAGGTCCTGTGGGTAATGTTTTTGGTTTTTAGGTCTATTGAAACTTGACCCATCATTTTGGGCTATTCCGGTTATTAGGCCATAAATGGTAAATATAATTTTGGCGTCCGTTTCGTTATGATTGCGCGTGATTGTACGGAATTTATGATGTTGCGTTAGTTATGTTAATTGTTTTAATGGCGTTTCGTTTAAAAGGGGAATTGCTAAGTTTGAAATATCAGGGGTTTAGAACATACAAAAAAAAAACTGTGCTTATAACATAAGTTTGTGTATACATATTTACTGAATAGTAATAACGTGAGTTGGAAGACAAACGCCAATACCTATTTTAGTTCTTGATTTTTTATTGAAAAAGGCCATATTGAACTGTTATTAATAAAAATCGCGTGAAATAACACTATTTAAGACAATAATTATTCCTTCGTTACTTGGACTCAATTTTAGGATCGTCAAATATCAGTTTTATTGTAGACATTAATATATCTTCCTCGCTATAAAATATTAACAGCGCGGATACAGCAGTTACGTTTCAAATACTTTATGATTCCGTCTTTGTCACGTTTCATCATAAAGTTATTTAAACGACATCTGTGTTTGTTTAGTTGTATTTCAAGTATTTTTTGTATGTTTTCTACTTTGAACTTTGATTTTTACATTTTTATTCAAAACATATTAATTTCTTTGGTCAATTGCTTTGTTTTTGGAAGAGAGTTTTTAGAAATATATATATAATATGTTAGAAATATTAATTATTATATTATTATTAAAAAAGAAAAAATTACATGCCATTTAAATAAATTAGAATTATTAGATTATTAATTATGGACCTAGGTTAAGAATTGTGATTAGCATTATGTTTAAGATGTTTGCATGGATCATTCGTGTGAAATAAAGAAATTCATTATTATTATTATTATTCCTCTATTTAAATATATGTATGTAAATTTTTGAGAAACTATTATGATATGTCATCGACATTAAAATATTTTTAAAAACTAAATAACAATCTTACTTGATTTATACGTACATTTATAATTTAATTGCAAATAAAACAAAAAAAAATTAAAAGTATAATTTCAAAAAAACAAAAAGAAAACTCCGCCGTAACAGTGCATCGAACACTGCCGTGACCAGGATTCGAACCTGGGTTACCACGGCCACAACGTGGGGTCCTAACCACTAGACGATCACGGCTACCGGAGCGGTGCAAGCGAGGCCGAAATAACTAGTGATTTTATAACGCCAAGGGGTTTTTTTTTTTGTGCGTGTTTCGTAAGAATTCACGACGTTACATCAGCCATTGAAGTGAGCGAGATTTTGGTTGGTTTAGAAAACATAATATCTAGTTGTTTTGTGATAATTTGTTATTTCGATATAACTTATCTGATGTAAATATTACTATCTAATAGTTTATATTAAAATTATTGTAAAATTTCATGTTTAAGATTATTTGATAGTTAAAAAATTCCGCGTTTATAAGTTTATATTTTATCATAATGTTGATATCATACGATTAGAATAGAAGGGTCAATGACTTCTATTGTGCTCTGGGGCAGATAATATTACATAATGTGCTTTTGTTATTATTAGGTATTTATCTGCCTCGCATTAGAGAAAAAAGTGTCGTATTGATGTATATCTTCGAATTGTATTGAAATAATATATTTTATGTAAAAAAATCATAAAAATTATGAAAATAAATTGGTGAGTGACTATTTACGTAATGTGCAATTAATAATATCCCTAATACAAATAATAAATATCATTATAATATGACATCATGCATATATGTTTAGACTAAACTGTGTTATTTCGTCACTTTTACATTAGCCGTGCACAAAGTCGTAGGTAGGTATAATAATTACTTACGCAGTTCCTCAGTCCGTATAATCCTAAATAACCATTATGCTTTGAGGACCTGTGTTTGCCCTGAAAGTTCTGAAATGTAGCTACATTGAAATACGTTGGTCCAGAATTGTAAGAGTTTCTTGGTCACAAAAATAGTACAAAAGTGTATGATTTTGTACGTTTACAAAAATATTTAGTAATCGAATTAATTAGTTTATCATAATTACAATAAAGTCAAATCCGAAGCTGTACAAAAAATGGACGCTTCACGATTTTGCGTGTCATCCTTGCATGGCAGGGGCCATGCTAATCTCCTCTGTATCGTTCCAATTTTAGTATATGTTCTGCCGAAGCAAGTACACTTAACAATTATTTTGTTCCCATCCACGGAGAGGGCAGGAGGATAAAAAATGCTCTGACGCATACTCCGCGCGCGCGATCGTGGTTATTTGGGACTTGCTCCGAGCCTACCAGAGCCACTACCCACTAAAAACCCCCCTGAATGAGTCGTGCAATTTTTTGCCTCACAGCCTTCATCAGAGCGACGACCAATTGGAGACAAAGCCCGCGCTAGCGGGGCCTAGTGGGGGGCCACACGCTGGGAATACATAGCACAGAAAGTGAATACATAGCACTGAAGGTGCTCAAAATAAAAATTGAATTAATTCGAATTTAGATTAGAATTTAAAGTTGCGGCCTGAAGGGCTTCGAGATCTAGTGTTAGTTGCGTGGCTACATTCGTGTGCGCGTTTCTCGGTCTAGCGACTGTGAACTTCGAATCTATGACAGGGCTAGTATACGTGACTGAATCTTGAACTAGAGGATTGGGGGGTGTTCGCAGAGTGTTTTAAGGTGCTGTTGCACTGTAGGTAGTTCAAGATCTCTGTGCAGGTCCGCGTTACGCACATACCAGGGTGCATTTGTGGCCCTGCGGCAGAAGAGATTTTTTACTACCTGCAGTTTTTGCAGGACGGAGGGTTTGGCGTGGGGAAAGATTGGCGAAGCATATGTCATGACGAGTCTAACGCAGGTCTTAAAGAGCGTACGTTTGTTTCTATAGGACATTGTACTTTTTCTACCTAACATACTGTTTAGGCGGCCTAAGTAAAGACGGGCGAGTTTCGATACTCTATCAATGTGTGACTTTAAAGAAAGCGTCGGGTCTGTCTAAGGTGACGCCTAAGTATTTAGTACTGCGCTTCCAGGGGATGGGAATGCCTAACATTTGAACGTGGGGGTCATCAGCGGGACGACGGCGTTTGCCGGCGAATCGCAGAAATGTTGTCTGGATTCTCATCGATGTGCCATTTTTGGAACCATACACCGAGGGCGATTACGGCCTTTCGGAGTCTGGTGACGAGCTACGGGACACTGGTGTTAAGGGCGGTGTCGTCGGCAAAGAGGGCGAGTTCGACGCCTTTCGACGGGATGGGAATGTCGTTGGTGTACACGGTTTACAATAGAGGGGCGAGGACTGAGCCGTGAGGGACTCCAGCCTTTTGGGACGAGGCGCGGAAAGCATGCCTTCATGTTTAAAGCGTAACGTACGGTCTTTGAGAAACGACGCGATTATCCTGCCTAGGTGATCCGGTAAGCCTATTTTATAGAGTTCATAAACGAGACCGCTGTGCCAGACTTTGTCGAAAGCCTTGGCTACATCAAAGAAGACTGCAACCGCTTTATAACGCTTCGGATAGAAGCCGTCGAGTATGTACTCGACTGTGCAATGTACTTGCTGAGGGCAAGAGTGCTTAGCGCGAAAGCCGAACTGATGGGGAATGATGCGGGGATCGCACTCCGTTGGAAACAGATGGTTCCACATTCGGGAGAGTATGACTCTCTCGAGAAGTTTAGCCATGGCCTTGAGTACGCTGATGGGTCTAAACTCAACAGTGTCAAGCATTCGTATATATATTATACGTAGTGCCGACAAAAAGCTGATATCGCGATGTAGCGTTTGTAACGTCAATGCTATTTACGATTATAAAGAGCTTATTACAACAAAAATGACATAAGGTTCTGTTACAATGATTTGCTATAAAACACTGGGTTCTTTTGAAAGCGTAGATATTTAAGTATTTGATATATTTTTTAGCTTTTGTAAATTCTCCTTTCAATTTGTTTAAAAATGTAATTGTGTGAGTGGACGCTAGGTTTCTCTAGAACGTTTAGTAGAACTATAAGGCAAACTTTAATCATGTTGAAACTTCTTGGTTTACCTGCGGGATATTTTAAATGATTAACTCAATTAATTCAAAAAATAAGGAACATCTCGGAAGACGAACACTTCGCCTGCTTACGAAAAATTTGTTGTTTTGGTTAAAGAGCACGAGAAGTCAAGAGTCCATGTTTTTCCTTTCTAACTAAATAAAACGTTAAAGGCAGCAAAAAGACAACATTACGCGGTGTTCCCAGGCGGTCACCCATCCAAGTACTGACCGCGCCCGACGTTGTTTATCTTCGGTGATCGGACGAGAACCGGTGTTTTCACGGGGTATGAACGTACAGCATGCATATAAACTTTTTAATTTAATAATTTTCTTATTTACAAATTATAAATTACACAACAAGAATTCAAAAAATAATTTATTGACATAAATTGAACATAGATACATTAATATAGAACTAGAACTTATATCTATCTAGGTCTAATCTTAATTAAGGCTCGTCAAATACGCCACCTCGCAAAATCCCCATAACGCTTGCAGCATTGCCGGGCTGTATTGCTAGCGAGCCTTGGCATCAGATATGAACTGAATCGCGCGTCTGTACCTAGTTGCCGAAGCCGTCGGGCAATCTCCTTGATGAAAGCAGGAGCATCGTTCCCCCAACTGCCCGAGGTCTCTGCTGCGAACGGAACAAATTGTTAGGCCAGTTCTTCAGCCGCACCTGTTGCCCGTGTTGTGTGGCTCAGGTGGGGAGGGGCAAAGGTACTATACACATACGTGGCATCCCACAGAAGGCACCTGCCCCTTTCCCACTATAAGTTATTTTGACCTAAAAGACTTTTTGAAAAATTAAGAATTTAATTTAATTTAAAATTACATAGATTAGAAAACTTAAAAAAATAAGCGAAAAGCTTATTATAAAAGTGTGTGTTTTTCGGCAAATCGCAGCAGCTCCACAAACATACCGGTGTATCTAGAAAACTATTGATTGAAAGCATACTGTTGCTTCTGTAATATTTCTTTGCTGTTGATAAACTATTTAAATAAGTAATAAAAAAAATGTTGTCATCCCGTATAGCAGAATAGCGTAAATGCCAAACGTAAGTACGACCAGAGACTAGTAAATAACTATAGACTAACCATGTCTAACAAAATTTTGTGACTTGAAAAATAGTTGTTTTTAAGATAGAGAGATGGCGTTAGTTGTATTAGATTTAAATTTACTCAAAAAAAATGCGTAAAAGAACTTAAGATGGAGCTGTTTACAAAATCATTTGATATTTCATTGCAAGTACTATCCGTAGGTATCAGGCGACAACAGACGTTGCCAGCTAGTGCATTATATTATTTGATGCTATGTTGCCGCTCTTATAATTCAGTAACAGAAAACTTTACACCACCCCGGATATTATTTGTAGTGTTACTGGGTTAGTGTATTGCCAGTATATAATTTTTGCCACAAAAATACAGCATTCATCTCCACAGTTTGTTCTTATCTGCCTTAACATAATAAAACGAATTTCAGTGCATTTAATTAATAGGTATATAACATTTTACTTTATTTCTTGATATCGATAAAAATTATGTCTTAATAAGTGCATAATTTTTATTTATAATGCATATAACTCATAACTATTTTGCAGTAGCTAAATAAATATTTTCTTGCTGGATTATTATATAAAAAAATGTTCTTTATCCATCAACTTTTTTTGTTCTTTTTATGACAATATTTGATTTGTTTGACAATTTGAATTCTTTGTCGTTTATTGTTGTTGCTATGGGTGTGTGTTTGTTTTGGAACTTTTCCCTGCATTTCTTTGAATTCACAATATTTCTGCTCGCCTACTGTGACTCGTGCAAATTTTATAGACCTTGATTAAGTTTACGTTTTGGCTGCTACATATATGTTATATATGTATAACATGTGCGTTTATCACAACTGTGATAATAAAAGCTTTTAAAAATAGGTTATTATGGCAATTAAAATAAGGAGTATGGTAGTGCCCAGGCGTCTCTGAACAAAATAAACTTATACCAGTATGTTTATGGTCTTTTGTAGTTGTTATTTTATCATTTATAAAGTAAGAATAAATTACTATCTACCTATTCTTATTGAGTAAAATTATCAAAATCAATGATATAAAATGATGACATTTTCCAATTTCAAGAAAGGAATAAATCCTACTTGCTAAGGTTTCAGGTTATTTAACAACGCCATCTAGCAGTTTTAGTCCGTACAAATATTTTGCATTACGTTTCTTGTCAATAATTCACATAAAAATTTAAAACGACACGGTTGGTCCAAGCTATTTGAGAGCGACATCTAGTAATAGCTTGGATTTTGAGCTTTTTCCGAGTCACGAATTTTTGTATGGAGATGGTCAGTCTATACCTAGTTATTTACTAGTCTCTGGTACGACGAACGAATCATTAAAAATATTTTTGTTCCGATAAGCTTTTGCCTGTATTTGTCTTAAACGCATTTCTTAACGGATTACCTACACAGAAACTTTTGTATGACTGTTTTCCACAAATAATTGTTACATATACCTATTTATATCTATAAATAAAATGTCTAACATAAGAAGTAAGAACTTTCACATTTTTACTCAGTGAGTATACTTATATTTAAAAAATAATAAGTACCACTTTTAAATAATAAGTAAGTACTCACGTAGTTCTTCATATTATGGACATAACTATGGTAAAATAATAATCAATGCAATGATGCGAAACTAGCCACCCGCACACTATGAAAGTAAACAACAACAAAATTTATTGAAATCCATCGTCTCTTTGCCTAACACAGCGGGAAGGTTATGAGCTAAAGTCAAAACGCCACGAAATTCACTTCACCAAGTTGTATTTATCACTAACCTAAAAACTAAACGATCTTATGCGAAGATATATAAGATCGAAAATTGAATGAGCAGTAGTTTGCAAATAGACAGATCACATTGGTTTTTCCAGTAATGGCGTCTATCTATAACGTATTGTGCTTTGATTATCCAAGTCACCGTTTTAGTTTGAAAACAGAATGATGCGTTATGCGAATAGGAAATGGTTATGTCTGAAGATCTTCAGCCAAGTTTCGATGTCTGGATGTTATAGTCCGCTCCGTTAGCTTAGTTTATTGTCTTCAGGCGACATTTCAAGTGGAAAATGCAATATTTTAGCCTCTTTCAAAGTCTGTGAGTCTGTGAATTGAAATTTTACTTTGTGTGGCTGTGATTTGGTTTTGTGATGGGCATAATGAAGAAGGTGAGTTTTTAGTGAGGATGAAGGCAGTATGACGTGATCGTTTTAGGATACGAATTTATAACAAATCATTCAACCGACCTCTTAAATTGTTGAAGTTTAAAATACCGAAAAACCAACCTTATTATTTAATATAACTGCCAAATCAACATTCTGTTATTATATTGTTTTTTAAATGGAATTACTTGCAGTTCGTATACGATTTATTTGTTAAACTTTACCATTATAAAAGAGGTTTACATGAAAAAGTTTTATTAATGAATAAAAAAATATAAAATAGGAATATTAGTCTCTAAAGCAATAAAAGCCAACATACGCGGTGTTCCGAGGCGGTCACCCATCCAAGAACTGACTGCGCCCGATGATGCTTAACTTCGGTGATCGGATGACAGCCGGTGTTTTTAACGTGGTATCTATTTTGGCGACTGTATAAGCATGTCAAATATGTAATTGTAATTAAACTTTTTATTTTCAGCTCATATTAAGTTGGTATTTGAGGAGATTTGGGATTTAAACCTCAGTAGAGGCAGACGTTTTTTGTAAGTGGATATTAAGTAGATACCTGTACATAAACAATTAACTTTTTCTATCTTTGAATTAAGATGAAAACGCTCTTTTATTTTTAATAATAAAATACGTTAAGGTACTTATGGCCGGTTTACACGCGTTAAGTAGTTAAGTTGGTAACTAAATTTTAAGTTAAAAATTACGTGTAAACATTCAGATAAGTGACGAGTGGTAACTTAAAATGTAGTACGCAAGTGATTAATAAGATTAGGAATCGTTCTATTCTTCGTATAAGCAGGTGGGCGGGGCTTCTCACTTAACACGTTTGGACGTAATTTTTTAGTTAAGTGCATAAGTTGACAGAGCGGGTGGCGGCAAGAGCTCGTTTCGGGATAAAATTCTTCTCTGAATTTGTCCAAAATCACGTTTGTCACATATCTAAGTACAGAATTGACGTATTCCTTGACATTCATCACTGCTCATCTTCATTGAACTTATGAACTTAACTACTTAATCCGTTTCGACACACAAGTGACATGGAGTAACTTTAAATTTAGTTAAAATTTAGTTACCAACCTAACTACTTAATACATGTAAACCGCGCATTACAATACAAATTGTTTTAGTCAAACTGAAATACATAAAAACCAAGAGGATGGCGGAGGTAATTTTGATGTCCAAGCAATAATTAGTCTGTGGTAGTGGGAATATCATGATTATAATAGATTTTTTTTCTGTGACCTGCTTCTACAATATACCTATAAAAAAAGATTGAGCCCAAAATAAACCACAGCACTAATCTATTTCACGATATCGGTTAAATTTTGACGTCATTCACTGTTGACTGAATAAAAGACAACCCCCAGAACAGAAGTATCATTTTAGATCAAACACGTGATAATAGCTGTAAGAGAGCCCCTATTATTTGATACAATAAAACTGAAGTGCCAACATATTCCGCATTCTATTGCTACAAAAACCAACAATAGGTTGTCGAAAATAACAACTTATCTACAAAGCAAACTAAACCTTACCGCAAGACGATAAGTTTCCACATTCAATGAAAGTTAACGAAGTTCATGAAAGATTTGGGGTGATGGACGGCGACAAGAGTACAGCTATCGTGTCCCATGAATAGGTGGGTAGCCTACCAGATACCGACTAATGGTGATTGAGAAAAATATTACTCGTGTACGGCTGACAATAATTCCTGGTTATATCCTTCATGAATATTGAAGATGCTGCGATATTTTTATTTGATTTCCCTTCTAGTGCGTCTGTTAATGGAAGTAGTAAATTATTGATAGATCTTGTCTATTCTTCGAGTCTTATGGTTATTGTTAGGAAGATTCGTAATCATTTTATTTGATTTTTACATACGTATTAGCAATAAGATTTGGTTGTAATAAAGTTATTGCTAACTTTCATCGGTGAAGACAAACGCATTTATGAGTTCGATGGTATATTTGTTAGAACTATAAACTACCAAAGCTAGAGTCCCTACGTTAATATAATTGAACAACATATATTATAGATTACGGATTTTAAGTCAATAGGTTGTTGGAAAGTACAAGCTAAAAGAAAACAAATGCAGAAGTTACCTTTATAGTTATACGAAATACTTGCGTGGGTATTTAACACAGTTTCATTTACATACAAAACTCAATAAGTACAATGAATATAAAAAACTTATTTTATTTCAGAATTGGGTATTCAAATAAGACTTACTCAAATTTAGCGCCTGATAAATTAAGGAAGCAAGTTTGAACTGAACAAACATTGAGTCGAACGTGACACAGAAAGCGTACCTATTACAGTAAAGGATACTTTTATTGAAACATAAATTGCTTTGACCCTACTACTATTTTATTTAAATATTGACAGTAAATCCTCTTTACAGTTTTAAACTGTTTTTTTCTTCATAACATTTGAAATAATCTAAAATCATCAGCGCAACTTTTCTATGAACCCAGTTTTATGGTTCAGTTCTACTTCGAAACCACGCTTACAAAAGATTTACAAACGTTTCTAAAAAACGTCAAACAACCCTAATTTACGATTGAAATATTACGTATTCTAGATATTAATTACCACATTGCTCACGCGTTCCTGGGTGCGACGCGACACTAAGTCGTCGTATTAAATTTATTCACCCCTTCCATTCGAGCTGGTTGGCTGAACATTAGTATGGAATATTCAGAAGAAGCCAATCTGCAACGATTATTGTGTAAAGTGTATAAATATTGATATATAATTGGGATATAGAAAAGGCATTTAAGGAAGGTGTCAGAATAAAATGACGTATGAATAAATAAATTGAGTTTATTCTGATTTTCATAATATTTGACTAGCCTTTATTATGAAAGAACTTTTTTCATTTATTAAAAAGTTGATAATTAATAAGGAACATGAAATATGAATCTCATTCTATCATTAGGTAATAACAGCTGCTATCACATGGATAGGCTTACTTAAGTTTGGATGTTACTATAGTAAGCAAATCTTGACTATATCTTGAGTAAATTTAAGTCCAGATTTGTTACGCTAAATCTTTTCCCAGGAGCGTCTTTATTATTTGTCGACGACTCTGATTGTTGTAGTAAGAAGCTTAGTTACGAAAAAAGCCACGAAAATATAAGTTGCTATTAGAGTGCGAACCCAGGACCTTTGATTTGATCAGGATAAGGAGGTAATCACCTTTACTGGATTAAAGGAATGCCAGGTTTCAAATTTACTTTACTGTCCGTATTCAAAAATAACTTTACAACGAAATTTCTAAACGGTTAACTTAACGGTTATAGGTTAACATATTTTGCGCAAGTTTAGTAATCCAACGCGGCCCTCTGAACAGTCCAAGAAACCATTTTTAGCAAAATATCCTGTGTACCTAACCAAAATAATAGTAGGGTTGAGTCTATAACTGTCAGAATATTATGACACAGGAAAATCGACCTTGTTTTGTGACGTGCAAATGGACTTGACCTGTGAGGTGATTGACCACATTTTTTGCCGACTGTACAAAGTAATTTAGGCCTTGTATATTTAATACTGTTTCATTCTTTATTTTTCTTTTTCCTGTTGCAAATTTGTAAAAAGCCGTAATTATTTTATTGCAGCCAATACAAATACATCACTCGAATCATACTAGACTAGATATTAATTCAGATGACTGATCTATTTGACCCTCTTGTTGGTATCCATTTTCTAATTCCTATTTGAAATTTGAAGTATCACTTTTATCTAAAAATCTGTCGTCAACCAACGATGCCATATGGATGGAGAGACATAACCCTGCTTCGATACTGGTGGACTTTGACATGGTAAAGTGTGGAGGTGGCATTGTAATAAAACATTTGGTTTTATATTTGAGCTTTGCTTTGTTAAAGTTTTTCGAATGTTAATTTTATGATTTTTAATCTTTAAAAAATGATTAAAAACGTAGTCGAAGTTATTTTTTAACATGCAATATGTTTGTTAGTAAGTAGAGATAGTTGGTTTATTGAAAAATAACCACCACATCTTTAACTATTCCTTGTAAGGTCATCAGTGTCACCCGACTCAGGGGTGGTTCTGGGCTGTTTATAGTCCATTACACTTACCTACTGCAGGTTGGCAGACCCAACATCTTCGAAGTAATTTGTTAGGTAGGCGCAGATTCCATCACGATTTTTTACTTCACAGTCAGAGTGGTCTACTTTATGTACAGAAGTTGTAAAAACTCTTTAGCATATTTAACAACCAACGGGGTTGTTGGATCGCGCAGCCAGTCTTTACCAGTGAAGCTCTTTGAAAAAAGCTTAATTAAAGGTTGTTTTTGTGGTCATGTAACTTCTGTAAGAAACTTATTAAATCCGGACTTGCATTTAACAATTATTTCTAATTACCACATCCACATTTAATTTCATCAAAATCTCACTTGACATTGACGCATTGGGGTGAATACATTAGCGTTTCCAATTCGAAAATTTTCAACTCCAATATACCAGTGAGCTTTGGACAATCGAATTTAGTAACAAAATTACAATGTGTTTACAGAGACACCAAGTTGTCGGTTCAGTAGCAAAACTGGAACTAAAACTTTGTTACCTAGCTAAATTTCAAACTTAATTTCAGCATAGAAAGCAACGCCACCCTTTACTGAAAAGCTAAATTGGTCGGGCTGTGTAGGCTATTAGTTATTTTGGTAAACAATTTGACTACGTTGGGAAACTCCAAATTTTCCTAGGAAGGGTCTTTGGGAAAATTAAAATAATTGTACGGGATAAGGCCTGTAATGAATTAGAAATAGCTCGAAGGCATTGGAAATAAAAAAATATAAAATGACGTTTCGTTGTTTGTGTGTCGCTTGTCATAATAATTCTAGTTGGGGTTTGATTTTTTGATGTTAAATGGACATGAACGTTACGATAATTGGCTTAGCTATTTATACAGTTAAAGTTAAAAAATAAATATACAAATTGTACAAAAAACGCGCACGCAGTCTAAAGAATAAAGAAAAATACATGCCCAGGGTCACATTAATCGCAAATGTCTTTATTAATGATGCCTTCCACAGGTTTCCTTTAAGATTGCATTCTTTCAAGTTTAGGATTAACGTAACCGAACGTGAGGAAGTATGTAGGTTTGCACGCTATTTCTTTGGTGTATAAAATAGGAACGTTTGTGGTACACGGCGAGAGTACCTACCCACTAAGGCGACTTTAATCAAGATACTTCCGCTGATGTCTTTTTGTATAGCTCTTGGATTTTTAATCACAGGCTTTATACAAAATTTCAATAAATAATCCCCCCGCGCCATAAAAGGTAAAAATTTCAAAAAAGCGGCCTATACAATATAAAATGAACTCAACGCTTAAACCAGGACCCATTAAGGAGGTTGAAATATGTCACAAAGTAGACAAAATTCAGATTAGCTCAAAACTGTTAGCGTAACAAACGCCCCATTGTTTTGGACCATAAAAACTCCGTTAATTATAATAATAGGAAGAGCCATCCATTTAAACTTTGATGTTCCCAAATTACGTTTAAACATCACATCAATCTTGTAAGTAAAATGTTTTGAATATTCTGTTAACTTCAGATAAGAGACACGCAAAGGCTTTTATATTGTTGTTTTTTTTAAGGAATAAGGTAAAAAAGAACTCTCTTTCTAATTAGGGATCGTTAATATTTTTAGGGTATATAAGATCACTAACCTTCGGCATCAAAAGAGAAAGAGATTTAGAAGAATATTGAATTACGCATGATTACATGTACTTAAATGATAACATTGTGGTGTGAACAGTATCCGGTGGCCCTGCCATATACATGAGAGGTGTAGGGTTTGAGTTCTGACTATACAAATAAAAAAATATGTTACTATTTTGATTTTAAAACTCTCAATTGTAGTGTCATGTGCCAGGTGGATTCGAACTCGCTCTCCAATGCATCTGAAGTGACGAGGAAGACGCAGTTTTTACCCAGCGAAGAATTACTTGGCACGAACAACTTGTTTCCGAACAAAAATTTTCCGACAACACCGTCGGGTCGAGCTCACGCTTTTCTATCGTTGGTCTTCGCGTGGTTAGTTAGTTAGGTTAGGATAAGTTTCGTAAAGATTCGTGCCTTAAAACCGACTTCGTCATTTGAGTCCAAAATGTTTTAAAGTTTGAAAACGTGTACACCAAGTTTGACAATATTAATCTCAAATATGTTATTGGATTCGTTTTATATTGTTGATCACCATTTTGACAATCATTTAAGGTGATAAATAGTTGTAAGAATGCAATGCTAGTTTTTTTTTGCCGCCTAAGCAGTAACCTCCGCGGATGGAGGTGAAAGATGCATACCTCCGCAGCCGATCCCTGGGGTGATTTGAGACTCACAAGAGTGGCACCTACCCTCTAAAAACCACCTTTACGGCTGTGGCATGGGAATGCTATGCAGTCTTCATCAGAGCGAATCCGGTTAAGGAAGGGGGTGCGCAATACAAAGGCCGCAAACCACATGTTCGAGCCAGCAAACTCGGATCGACAGCATTTGCTGAATGGCAATGACGATTGCCATTCGCCATCGGGACGATCGCTGAACCCATTCGGCCTTTGTAGAGAATAGTTTCAGTTGTCTTGCCGGAATCCGAATGGGTTGTTGGTCGGGCGGCATATTTCCCGTATGTTCGAACACGTTTGACTTTTTGGCAGTGCATATTGAGCGCCAGTTATAAAATACTTTTCATAAAAAAGATATAATTAATTTTGTTTATAGTAGGAACCATATTGTGTATCAAGCCAAAGTTTCATGTGTATTTTCGCATTGGCGATGAAGATGATGACCAAGTGAAGAAAGAGAAGACTCACGTCAAGTGTAATTCTTTTATCTATCATGAAATAAAAAAATTTGATTTAAAATTACAATCTGAAAATGGGTTGACAAAAACGCTTCTCTTATAAATATTCACATGTTTCATCTACGTTTGTCACAAGTTACAAGCAACAATATCTCCTAAAGCGCCAGCGCTCTGATTACAATTGTCAAGAACATCACCATCGGATATTGTAATCAGATGGAACTAATCTAGATGGTTATCTAACGTTAATTAAGTAGCGTGCTATCAAATTATGTTGTATTCGATAATTGTGCTACCAATTCACCTCTTATCGGATCTGTATTAGTGTAAGATAGCTTACGTGAATCGTCGGCTGGGTAGGTACAGTAGAGGCGCAAGCTAAGGCGAGAATAGCTTGCGCGTTGTTCGCTCTTTTGCAGACGATCCGCATACTAAGGGGCCACAACACTGCACGGGATTCGAAAGTGATTATAAGCCTGCTAAGTTCTCCAATTGTACCTAAGTGCGTACAGTCGGCCAAAAAGGTCTATCACCCTACAGGTGCAGTTCCTTTGCATGTCTTACAACAATAAGGTTGATTTTCCCATGTTACTGACTCAACCTTACAACTATTGTGGTTAAACAGGGAGTTTTGTCGAAAGTGGTAGAGCATATTCTTGTACGAGTGTACCAAGTTAGTCCGCAATTTATATTAGGTACAAGAGTGTAATCGGAACATGCGTCTTGGGTTTGAGAATGTATCCTCAGTTACACAGCAACAACAATAAATAACCAATTTTGCGTTGTAGTCAGGCCCACGAAAAGGTAGTTTTTTTTTAGTAAAATCGTAGCCGGCAAACGACTACGCAATCCACCTGACAATTCCATGGACATCATTATTATTAGTCGAAGGTGTTTAATTTATTATGAGATTGTGATCACTATATATCGGCTAATGGTTTGCCGGCTGTCGGTTCAGTTGACATTTCCGTTGTTTCAGGCGAGGTCATTGCACCCTCTGTTCTTTCATGTCACCGGAACAGAACGACGAAAACGTGAATATAATGGCGGTCAAAATAGGTCCAAATAAAATTAAAAATTTTGAAGCGTTTTTTTTTAATCAATCCAGCAGCTTAAGAGTTTATTGATTACATAAAATCGAATATATAATAATAAGTCAGATAATACATAATTATACACAACCACTGAAATAATAGTAATTTCCTGCGGTATTTTTAATTGACCAGACCTACGATAATTTAGAATTAGTCATGGCGCCATCAAATAGCCTTGCCTCATACGCCGGAGGGCCCAGGTTCGGGTCCTGGCTTGGGCATTCATTTGTGCGATGAACACAGATGTTTGTTTTCGGGTCATGGTTGTTTGCATTTATATATGTTTGTTTATTCTGGGTTCCCCCCAGTTCGCTGTATGGTCATCCGTAACACAAGCTCTGCGTACTTTGGGGTCATACAGTTGGTGTGTTTGTCTCGGGATTTATTATAATATTGTATTATTATTATTATAGTGGGAAATGCATGGCACACTAGAAGTTCCGGGTTAAGTTCCGGATTGCAATTCTTGTACAAGTACAAAACTTTCGTGAGATGATTGAAAACGTTTTGAAAATGTTGTTGGAACCATTGTTGGAATCCTCTAAACACCTACTTACAAAGATCTTCTAATCTAGTTTTGCAAAAACTCAAAATAAACAATATCTCTACCATAATTGATGCTCGATCAAAATAATAGCAAATTTATCCGCGCGTCCAACAACAGCCTAAACTATAATACTTAAAAAATTTAAACACGTCCTTAACAAGTTGAAGTGCGCAATTTTGTCTCCACAAAAACTCCTTGAACCCATCCAATGTGAAATTTAAACCATGCGGGTCCTTTGTCCATTTTCTTATTCAGCCTAATCAATCAAAATCACTAATTTAGCTAATCTGCATATTAATTTTATCAACATTGGGCTAGTCAAAACGTGCGGGCTATTAGTTGTAATTGTGCCAATTAAGCCCATGGGGATATTTTGTACCTATGTATCTAGATATGCAAATAGATAAAAACGTTAGTAAAAATATTAATATAATAATTATAAGTAATTATTACTTACCTTAGCTCCGTCGAGCTAACCTTTAATCTTGATAATATTATTTAACGCCCGCGCAATATTGCTATAGAAAACTAGTAGGCGCTCTGAACGCTGGAGCAAAAACAAAAGCTTAATCATACATTAAATTATTTTGTACTTTTAATGGTAAATAGATGGTTATAAATTACATAGAAGAATTCTTAGTTTGAGAAAAAAAAACACATTTATTCCGATTTACTTTACGTATCCTTTTCTAAGACCATTATTTATCACTGCGACTTGACTGACGGGAATCACGCCTATCAGTCATGAAGTCCCGAAAGTTGAAATTAAATATGCATAGAAAAGGGTTAGCGTTCGGTCAGATTCGCCACGCTTTCGGTATTAATATCTTGATCCATCAACCGACGATGGGATAAGATGAATCAGTGCCAGTCATGAAAGGGTTAAATATTGTGGTGCTCAAAGTGTAGTCTCTAATTTGACTATAATTTTTAGCTAAATTTGAACAAAGTAAAAATAATTCTGAAACCTGCCAGTTATTATTTTAGTACCCATATCGGGAAATTAATTTTACCCCATGAAGAGAAATGATTTAATATGATTTTCCAAAACGGACTTGTAACCTTTTAACGCTCTATAGTCGGCCGAAAAATCAATTATTGACTTTACTATTTACGGAGGGTTGAGATATCCTTATTTATATAATACTTAAGCAGTCCAAGTATAAGGAATTTATTCTTATGAAATCATTAAGATTCGATCTCTTTTTTTTATTTTAAAAAGGTAGATCTTAGACGAACCTTTTATTATTCTAGTATATTTATTGTGACTAAGTAAGTATCTACTTAATATAAAGTTGACGGGCTGTCAGAAAACGCACAATGGACCTAGGATTATAATTCCGATTTTCGGGTAATATTATTTTTTAATGTCTATAGTTTGAGGACCACAGTCTGCGTGGTAAATTGGTGATTTATTCCGCGTCACACACACAGGGCTAAGTTGGCATTAATTAACGAGGTCGCTGCTGACGCCGGATTATGGATGCAATTTTTGTTAATTGTAGCTGTTTATTATTCGAATGATAAAAGTATTTTGCGAAGTAAAAATAATTATCTAGGTATATACAGTTCTTATTTAATGTTTAAAAGTATTTTCAAGATAAGTAATTATTATTTTCATTTTGAAAAATGTATAGTTTATTTGCAAGTCCTATCAAATACGGTTAAGAGTGAATTTGACAGTAAGCCTTTGACACCGTCAAACCGCCTTATAATTTTACTGAGCAATCTCACACGCATGTTATTTCGGCGTTTCCTCATGGTAACTTTCCCCATACTGTTAGGAAACAGTATAATTATTTTATCGGGTAACTTTTTATGTACATGTACATTGTACATAATATGCCGATCTATTTTTATATACATAATTATCTATTTGACGGCCTGTTTTATCTATGTGTGCTTATATATTTCTTAAGTTTATTTATTTTTATCTAGTATCCTAGATAAATCTTGGTAAGATCTAGGGATAGATAATGTGGTGTGATTGTTAAAAATATTTTTTTATAATTTATAATTTTTTTTAATATCGCTGAAGTTAAGCTACAGAATTTTACCAAAGTTATTTCAGGAGGTTTTCATGGTTGTAAAATGTTTTTTATATGTTTTATTAATATAATAGTTTATTTATTGTTATGATTGCAAAAATATTGTTGGGTAATTATATGTTGACTCTTCGGTCAAGTTTTCTCTCACTACTTGGGACTACCTGTATAACTGTATCAAGTAAGAACCTATGACTCATGTTTAAAATATCTACAAGTTTTAGTTTTGAACCTTTTTCTGAAATGAAATGAAATGAAATATTATTTATTTGCTTACAATAATTAAAATTAAACAAAAATAAACAACAAATATGCTAAGAGTTAGGTATAAATTTGATTCTTACACCAGTAAGCAAAAATACTCAGGCTCTGCTTACTATAGTCAACTGGTGCGACCCAGTAAGAACGCTGATCATTCTCCCGTCGTTCTCTTTTGACTTTTGGAGAAGAAACAATGCAAATAAAAACTCGATACAAAAACTGGATACAAAAAAAACAATACTGTCTATACAACGTATTATCGATATGGTGTACTGTCGATGTAGCGTACTATCGATTTGGTGTACTGTCGATGTAGCGTACCATCGATTTGGGGTATTATCGATACAACGTATTATCGATATGGTGTACTGTCGATGTAGTGTACTATCGATTTGGTGTACTGTCGATGTAGCGTACCATCGATTTGGGGTACATATATAAATATCAACAACAATGACCCGAGAACAAACATTTATGTTCATCACACCAATTAATGCCCCGGCCAGGACTCGAACCTGGGACCTTCGGTGTATGAGGCAGGGCTACTTACCACAGCACCACTCGGTCGTCAATATGTATGTGTATGTGTGTATGTATTTAAATATTTGAATTTGATGTTTATATTATTATAATATAATATTATAACCGTCATATTTGTACTGATATTGTGTTACACCCCAGAAGCAAGGTTACTTATGTCATACCTTGGGTTGTCTGGAAGAAATCGCTGTGTAGCGATAAGGCTATTTTATTGCCTGCTTTTGCAATTTTTTGTATTTTTATGGTGTGCAATAAAGAGTATTATTATTATTATTATTAACCGTTGTGTCACCGAACGTAACGAGAGCGCCTTAACGCAAATGAATTTCAGGATATTTATTTAGCATGGTTTTTAACCAAGAATAAATTGAAAACCAATAACAATCAAACCAGCAAATCTTAACCTTTAAGCGCCTACTCAAAATCATACAGCCCCTACAAAAGGCATGTAAGTCAACAAAGCCATGAAATCGTACCTACCCACATTGATTAATGACGTCCCACGGACACAATGATCTGATCCCATTTTTTGCGGATCCCATTTCGATTTAACAGCAATTAAAAAGTTTTACAAAGCAGTGAGAGGGTTAACTCCATTTGCGTATAATTGGTTCGAGTTGCTGGCTCGTCGTTGAGATGGGCGGTTTTAAAGACTACGATTTTAATAACGATATGTAATTTTGTTTTTTTTCTTATTAGTGTAAAAATATATTTCTTATTATTATTTTAATTTTAATATGAATATGGTTTTATTTGGCTTATACATGGATGGATAGTGTTAGTCCAATTCGGAGGTATGGATAAGTATATATTTGCCATGCGTTTACTTTGCCTTTTATTTTATATTAGATAATAATAAAACATATTTATTGGTCACAATATTTTACAGAAATTACTGAAAATAAATAAGATAAGATTGTTTGATTTTATGAGTTATATTGATTAAATAAGCAGAAGAGTTTATTTTTTAAGACCACTTTTGGGGTGGTGCTACAGTCCTTTTTATTTCGGCCGCTATAATTATGACGTTTATGTGGTTGTGTCGGGAATTAAGGGAAGGGACATCCGGTGCCATTACTGGAACAAAAGGAATTCCAACTTGAGTGTACAGCCAGCAACGCATCATGACTCAGTTATCAATAAATAGCATCGTAGGTAAGTGATGTCTGTGGGCACAGTGACAACTTTCCAAAAGGTGGATTGTGGGGTCGTTTGCCAGCTACGACCAAGTTAAATTAATGCACTGTAGTTATCTTGGATTTCAAATTAAATCATATTTATTTGTGAAAATGGCTACGTAACTTGGTTTGACATGTTAGCTGAGACTAACAAATGTTTATTAAATTAAACAAAAAATATTTCTAAGTTAATGTCAAACAATTGTGAAGTTAAATGGCAAATTAGTTTCAAATACGTCCAGTACAATACAATGTCAAAATATAAATTATCACCCTAAGATTATAAAATGTCTAAAAATGAATATTATAAATGAATGAATGAATAATATGAGTATGCTTTAATTTTAAACATGTCAAGTAATTTCCGTCTGTATTCCATGAAATGTAGTATGCCTGATTTATTTATTACGGTTTCCAACTTAAAATACACATCACAAATTAAATAATACAGCTGCAGTGTTGAGTCTTGTGCTTTTCCAATTACAAGAAACCACATTGTGCTAAAACAATAAATGTGATAAAACTAACTTTCAGTTACATAATTCCTTAATTGTAAAAAGGTTTCCTTGTGCGTTATCCTTGTATTCCTTGGTAAGTTACACTAAAAATATTAATAAATCCTGCCAGGGATCAGTGATATAGATATGAAATTTTTTTATCGAATACTTTAAATTCTTCGAAATCGTATAATGTAAATTCCTTTCATGTTGACAAAATTAACCTGTTACTTGGACAAAAGACATTCAAATAAAAAGTGTTTTCGCAAAAACCGAATCTTAGTAATTGATTCAACACGCTTCTTAGAACCTGGAACGTAGCGGTTAAGGGTTACATTAAGAATTCTTTTCAATTCAATATAATTGAATTCAGACTGTAATTTGATTTTATTTTCTTCTTTTTCTGAATTGCATCCTTTTACGTTGGTGATATGATTGAGATTGGGGATTTATTGTGACTGTGTATTATAGTTATAGTATTATTTGTAGAAACATTTTGTATTTACTTTTATTTATTTATTTTATATCAGTTAAAGTACATTTAGGTACAAACGCAGAACATAATGTCAATATACAGGGCGGCCAGAAAAGTGACATCCAACATTTTTTTTAGATGCCTCGTGTTGAGATGTATCTGAATTATGTATGTAAACTATGTATGTTATACGATTTTTTATAGTTTTTTATATATTAATAGTTTCTTTTTACAGCAAAATTGCGACCGAATCAGTTTCAAAAATTTCAAAAAAGAAGCAGTGTTTCTTCGGATTTCTATTTTTAGCATTCACAAGACCAGCAGGCTTACTCTCGAAACAAATTTTATTTCCAATTCAACACTAATCCAAGTATAATTAATTTTAACGTAATTATTATTAAGATAATTTAAACGTCACGAGTCATGTGACATCCTAATCTCGAAAACAAATTCATCGTAATTGGACTTTGTTTCCGATTGCATTCTTGCGAGTGAGCATGGCTACGATTCAACAATCAACAAACATTGCACACTCGATATTACCACAATTGACAGCTGTCAAAGATAACTATAGTTGCGATTTGGCATCTGGGTTGGCCAATACCTACCAATTTCAATCTCATTTAGTACCATAAAACGGCCGTACAAAAAACTAACGAAGCTAGTGTTGCATCCAAGAGTACGAAATATCAAAATTGGATTGCCGATCTATTGGTATAGGCAGTTTTCAAATAGGTATTTATAGTGTTCTTTATATCTCGCTAGATGGCGCTTGCGTATGTTTTAAAAAATATAACTTTTGCCAGACAGTTGTTTTATTAATTAAACTTCTGTTTTTTTCGTATTTTAACAAATTAAACTTAACATTACTGCAAAAAAATTTTAAAGTAAAATACATAGATTCCGTTGATTATAAAGATAAATATGGTATCTATGGTAAAATCTATGTCAAGCGTGAGCGCCATCTCTTGATTATGAAAAAACTAAATTTAAGACACCTACAGGAAGATTGCCTATTGTTTTCGAGAGTAGCCTGCAGTATGTCTCGTTTTTATTTTGCTATCGCTACATGAAGATAATACTCACAATGGTTAAGGTTGCTCTTAAGTATAGATTTTGCCAAGCAAATGTAGACTTAGTTACAGAGTAGGTAACCTTCATGAACCATTTGACGACCCTGAGTGTGGCTGTGAGCATTTATTTATTCACTTTTAGAGGCGATACATACTTTCTTCTTTAATTATAGTGTCCGAGTAAAAAAGCTCATGAACTTTATTCCTCTATTCCAGCTTACATCATGTTCTCTATTATGTACTTTGGTAACGAAACATCTCATAAGAACTTTCATGTCTATAGTAATAAAATGGATCCCAAAAGTGCTTATACTAACAACTCATCAGCATCAATTTTCGCGCCAAAATTCTGCCAACTTTCCGTAAACAAGACAGCAATAAAAATGGCGACGATCAAGTTAACAGCACCGCCAGTGATCAGCGGAGATTCCGACAAAATGCCAAATATTTCATCGCAGGAGAAACAGTAAATTATCTATACAGATCACTCCCAAATCCAGGAAATTATGTGCAAATGGTCTCATTGGGAAGGAGTGTTGAACCTTTTTATAGATTATTAGATTATAAATAATATTATAGGGAATAGTTGTCAGTTTGAAAAATAAAAAAAAATGCGATTTGAAATATTTTAAATAAAATATATTTTTTTAGAATGAAAATAAATCGTGTGTGAAAGCAACTTATATCACAACTCTAATTAACTAGTTCCTCATTTTTTATTCCAAACGGAAAGTTTGGGTTATGATAAATTTAATAAGATGTTAGCCAGCTATCCCCACTTTGACTGATCTGAGGTATTATTGTTAGAACAAGGCTTTGAATCTAAACTGAGTTACTTATGTTTAATATATTTTTGTGTGCTTGATGAATTCTTGAAAATTAAAAGATAGCATAACAAAATGCATAGAAATTTTATCGCTCATTCAAATTAAGAAAAAAATCATGACGACTTATGAAAAGAAAACAAATCCAGATTAATTAACTCACAAATCGTAATTCATTTTTACCATTCAACACAACTGAAGCGCAGCAAAGATGGCAGACGGAAACGCGTCGCGCCTACTGTCATGGCCGCCGGAAGTTCTCTCACCAATTTGATAAATAGTTGTTCTTCAACAGTTTTTATCATGTAAATGAGGGTTGATGACGGATCGCGTTTGTCACAATTTTCTGGGATGGATTTAATTTAGGATTCAACAGGGGTTGCAAATCTTTGTCGCTTGATAGAATTGGGAGCCCAACCGAAGGTTGATAATCTCTGATTGCGAGATTGCATTTTAGATTTTAAATTGTTTGGCGTGGTGAGGTTAAATTTATTTATAGATATTTTTTCTGATTTATTTCTTTGTTGTGGTATTTTTTAAGAATGTTTTTAGTCACATCGGATCGCAGCGAGGTCTTGAAGTTACAGCTTTTATAGTTACAAGTTACAAGTAGGAACGGTATTATCTGCTATTTTCAGTTTGTGGCTGAAATAAAATATAGACAGTGGCCAACTATATAGACTGCTGCGGAAGCCACCAGATCTGCTTGGGATTGTAGGTAATGTCAAAAGTTTGGGCTTTCTAAGGTAAGTAAGATGGTAAGAACGCGAGAGCAAATCGCGGGTTCTTTTTGATATGTACTTTTTTTTTATTTTGTTCCCCTCCACGGAGAGGGCAGGAGGATAAAAAATGCTCTGACGCATACTCTTCGCGCGCGATCGGAGTTATGTGGGACTCGCTCCGAGCCTACCAGAGTCACTGCCCACTAAAAAAACCCCTGAATGACTCGTGCAATTTTTTGCCACACAGCCTTCATTTGAGCGACGACCAATTGGAGAAAGAGGCCGCGCTAGTGGGGGCCACACGCTGGGATTTCATAGCACTGAAGGTGCTCAAAGCGCTGAAGGTGAATACATAGCACTGGAGGTGCTCAAAATGAAAATAAAAATTGAATTAATTCGAATTTACATTAGAATTAGAATTTGCGGCCTGAAGGGCTTCGAGATCTAGCGTCAACTGCGTCGCTACGTTCGTGTGTGCGTTTCTCGGTTGAGCGACTTTGAACTTCGAATCTATGACAGAGATAGTATACGAGACTGAATTTCGAACTAGAGGATTGGGGTTGGTTTCGGAGCGTTTGAAGAACGCTTCAGAGAGTGTTTTGAGGTGCTGTTGCACTGTAGTTAGTTCAAGATCTCTGTGCAGGTCCGCGTTACGCACGTACCAAGGTGCGTTTGTGGCCCTGCGGCAGAAGAGATTTTGAACGCAGGTCTTATAAAGCGTTTATTTCTAAAATACATTTTACTTTTTTTACCTGACATACTATAAAGGCGGCCTAAGTAAAAACGGGCGAGTTTCGTTTTAGAATTCTTCCTGCATGTACTTGTGTCGATAACTTGTAGAGGCACGGGGTTGGCAGCTCGTCGACCTCGGATGGGCTGGTGTGCTGGCCGGGGGTGCACGACCACTCATTGTCTCGCCCTTTTCGTTAGATAACCAGAAGGTCCTGATTCATTTTCCTGGAAACTGATCCTACTGGATGTGCTGGGTCTGACTGTAAGCTGTGGCGAGGTTGAGGGTTTTCTAATCTGCTGTCCTTGTTACAGAATAGCCTGAGCTGGCTTCATTTTTTCTAAAATTTGAACCGAAAGAATGGACGTTTTCGGATACCCAGTGCATTGGATTTAAGATTTATCCACGCATGGCGCTATACATTTTATTCTAGTTTCCACGGTTTCATAATGTTGAACACAGAGTATACGGTAACCGTCACTAAATAACTTTGTTGCCTCTAATCTATTGTCACTGTTCGCGAGTTAGTTGAACCCTCGGTTTATGGCGGTAATGCCAACGCTCAATTGTTGCTGAGATTTCGTCAACTTCTTATCTCCAAATTTACCGGACTCAGGTAAAGCTGGTAAATTTCTAGGTTAAGAAACGGCGTTTATTTTTTTCGAATTGGACAGTTTATTGGCCTTTTAAATTTCACCGGACTTTGTGGCCTAGCGCTGAGGGTGATTGGCCGGAATTTAAACTACTCCTAAATACGATGCGCCTAAGGACATTCGAGAGGGCAAGGACCTCGGATTAGGACGTCGTATACTGAAACTACCACGGGATCGGAAGGGTCATCTACTTCCAAGGAACCAGCAAGAAACTCAGTAAGAATAAGGCACGGTGCTTGAACGCCACAGTTCTATGGAATTTAATTAGAAAATTGTTAAATTGTTGTTCTTCGTTTTCTTGGTATGGACACCATTGCTAAAAGAGACAGACTCACAGTCAGTTTGGCCAACATTTTTCTTTCGACCATGGACGTGCCCTTGGACACAATCAGTCGTAGGCGTTTTTGTTGTTAATAGTGATTGTGATATTTATATCGACTAATGACGCGTTGACGCTTTCCCTTTGACCGGAACACAACCACGTAGACCTGATGGATGTAATGGTAAAATAGGAAGGACTGTAGTGCCGCTCCAGATGAGATTTTAACAAAGAAGTATTCTTCTTTTTACCATCATGTTATCATCTCGGATAACCACCCCGTGGTAATAGAACAAAATAATAGTTTCGGAATTTTAAAAAACGTTCCGCCTTCGAATCCGTCGAAGACGATAGAACCCGTACATGACGAAATTTACTTCAATATTCAGGTTGATCCGTTGACCTTCGTTTGGGCATTATCCTTTTATTTTTCTCTTCTTTTTTTATTTTATGCGGGTACGCCCGATCATTGCAGCGTACGAAAATCGAACGACCAGGTAAGTATAGAGATATATTTGAGAAGACAGGTAAATAATAACAATCTATGAACGTGACATGTTGCCAGTGCAACGCAAGCAGCCGACGTAATTACTATTATATCTGAGAATAAAACGAAGAAGTAGTTATAATAAATAGGGAAGTGAATTACTAATTTCGCCACAGTTAATTGCCGCCCGCATGACTAGCTGGTCACACCCCATGTTGGCACATCTGCTCATTAGTACTCTACTATTACTATGGTTTATATAGTACTGCTAGAAAATAAAGATTGAAATTGAAAAGAAATAACACATACATTACAAAATAAATATATTTTAGTTATAAGCTCCGAAGTAAGACAAGCTTATGTTATGGATGACCATGCAGTAAACTGGGGAGAACATAAAATAAACTTACACATATAAATTTGACGACCGAGTGGTGTAGTGGTAAGTAGCCTCGCCTCATACGCCGAAGGTCCCAGGTTCGAGTCCTGGCCGGGGCATTAATTGGTGTGATGAACATAAATGTTTGTTCTCGGGTCATTGTTGTTGATATTTATATATGTATGTTTATTCTTGGTTCTTCCCCAGTTCGCTGTATGGTCGTCCTTACTTTGGGGCCATACAGGTGTTGTGATTGTCTGGGGATTTATTATTTATTATTATTATTAAATATAAACAACCATGACCCAAGAACAAACAATTGTGTTCATCTCGCAAATGAAAGCCCCGACCAGAGTTCGAACCTGGGATCTCCGGCGTATGTGCTCGGACAACTTCCATTGACGCTTGTAGGCCATCAAAATAATGGATATCATCATTATAACATCTCAGAAAAGCTTTGCAATAACTGAATTGTGAAGGATTTGAATACTCTAATGCTCTTGTTTAGAATTAAATATCCCCTGTCGGAAGGTAAACATAAGGACACTTCTGTCCAAGGTAAGGTGCCTTAACTGTAACAAAAAATGGTTATTGTGACTTAACTATACTTATGACATCACTTTTTTTGTTGGTAATGAGGAGTACTATAATCTTTATAGTATATTATTTAGGTGTCATTAATGGTTTCCGCAGCGCTCGCCAAATAATGACTTTTACCGGCAAACTTTTGATCCGTGCGGTTATATTATTGAAATGGTCATAGAATTTTCAAAATGTTTTGAAAAAAAAAAATACAATTCATGTTACTCGCTGGTTGAAGCTATATATGAAAGAATTTAAAAATCATTGGAGTATTTTTTGAGTATCGCTTACAGGCATATTAAAAATCAAATCTCCCCTCTTTATAATTACATAGATATAGATACCCAAAAACTTATGTAAGAATTTAAATTAATTGTTTTGTAAGATATGCATGTAACACGACATTCATCTGCTGCCTCGCATATACTACGTTACAATATAGACAGTTATTCGAAAGTCACGGTGACCGCGTAAACCATTTTTTTTGCACAAAACTGTGACCACGCACCACACATTATGTCTAACCCCTACGAGTGGCGTTAAGATATTTCTACAAGGTGTGGTCAAAGGGCTACCGATGACACGTGGCCAAGCTTACAGTCTGACCAACTTGTATTTTCAGTAAAGTACGGCGCTGCGTTCTTCGCGTAAATGAATTTTGTCATGTAGTCACGTAACCGATGCTTTAGTTCTAGTTTTTTCTATTGAACACATAAATTGTTGGCACTGTAAAGGCTAACCTGACAGATGTTTGCAAAACGGTAATGTTTGCTGAACTGTGCGATTTTTTGCATTGTTTAAGAGATTTAAAGGTTAAGTAAGGGTTACTGTTTTGCGGTTGTTGTGTTAAATAACAGACAATTGTAAAGTATAATTGTTGTAAAACCGTCAAATCTGAAGCTATACTTACGTATAACTTTCTTTAAACTTTGCTTTGTATCTTATATTGTTTAGTTGAGTTAGCCCAACTTCCGCCATACCTACTCCGTTTTTCTTTGAATATAAATTCATTTAAAAATAACACTATAAACGAGTAATGCCTATGAATGTAGTCCTAAATATCTTAAAAATTTTTAACGTGACAAACTAATAATAATAATAAATTGTTATAACAATCTCTAAATACAAACAGTTATACCATGTAACAAGCAATCGAATTGCAAATTCTAATTTTAAAAATTTTAATAAAAGAAATACCGGCACAAACCGCAAAAGGTCATCCTAGAAAAAACAAGAGTGACCACGCGTCACTTGAACTTTGCGGACAAAAAAATAGTATGAGTCATAGCAAAATTATTCAAAATATTCACCCTCAGTTCTGTTGCGTACTGACCGTGAACACACCTGGACTTATTCGCGATTCCTTCAAAAAAATATAATGCAATTTTAGTCACTTTTGCGGAGGTAATAAAAGTTACTTTTGCTTGAATATTGTGGATTTTAGTTAACAGGTGTGAATTAAGAATTTCAATGAACGTTATGAATGTAACTGTCTTATAGTTTTTTTTTGAAAATTAAATATGCGTAGTTTGCTTTGCTGTTTTCTTGTTTCAATCACCTATAACATCGTGTTTTAAAACAGCTTTTGATAAATGTTTATTTTTTATCATATTAAATCGATGGCCGGGCGGCCTAGTAGTTAGTGCCTCTGCCTCATACGCCGGAGGTCCCAGGTTCGAGTCCTCGCCGGGGGCATTTATTTGTGTGATGAACACAGATGTTTGTTCTCGGGTCATGGTTGTTTGTATTTATATATGTATGTTTACTCTGGTTCCCCCAGTTCGCTGTTTGGTCATCCATAACACAAGCTTTGCTTACTTTGGGGCCATAGAGTTGATGTGTTTGTCTGGGGTTTTATTATGAAAAATAAAATATAAAAATTTCATTATCTACACAATGTGACAAAGTCATCTACGACTGCTAGCAACTACTGGAACACTTACTTAACTCTAGTTTTAGTTTTGTATTGAGAACAGAATCTAACAAGTCTCGTTTTTTTTTTCAGGATTGTATATTTGTACGTTTTTGAAGAGAATTGAGCGATGAAAAATCTTTTTCATAAATTAAATTGAGGTTATTGCATAAAATGCTTCATCATAACAACTGTTTAGTTTAGTTTAAGTTAAAAAAATAATTCTGAGCATGATTTGAAATGTATCTGATTTATAAGAGAAAATTGCATATACTAACTATGGCTAAAATCTAATTGGATTTTAAATACTAACAACACAGTTTAAAAGAACCACGCAATGAGATATTTTATTTTTGCACAAAGCACTGGTCATCGAACAATTAGCCCCTATGATAAAACTAAAAACATGTTATAAATAGTCGTTTATAGTCCATATCTTAACAGCCTCTCCCGACAAACGGAAGCACTTAACAAATACATTACGTTTTATTCGCAATAAAAATAAACCTTAATTCATATAAATATACGTTTAAAAATCAAATAACATAAATTTTTTAATGATCTTGATTAAAGATATTTACATTACTGCAAAATGAACTTTCAGTGGTAAGATATAAGAGTAAAAACGTGTTTTCATATTCTTGTTGGTCCAGTCAAATAAAGCACAATGAAGAGTCAATACGTTAATCTGCATAATAAAAGGGAATATTTAAAATATGTGGCGGACACACGTTCTCTTAATTGCCGTTCGCCGTCGACTATCCATTGCAAAATAGAAAAAAACCGTCCACTCCATGATGCGAAAGTAGTCCGAGTGGGTTTTAGGAATTTTGATTTTTGTCGGAAGGCATGGAGATGTCGTTTTTAATTCATCGTATTTATATTTTTTTTGTTTACTTGGAAAAAATATATATTTGAATAAATGACGATATTTTGATGTTCGAAAACTTTTAGACGCATTTACAATTTAGTGTTACCAATTTAAGAAATTTTATTTGAAGAATAAAGTAGAAAAATATTTTTTTTTTAATTTCAAATTATGCTTAATTTCAAAAATATTAAAATTAAGGTTAGAACTTTAATTTAAATAATTTGTTATTTTTGTATAGTAAGAGATTTAACCAATTTGTATTTAAAAGTACGCTACATTATATTTTTCTACAAAAATAATATGAGTAAACATATATTATAAAACATGAATAAAAAAAAAACAAAATAACATGGCCAAAAATATTTTGAACTGAAACCAACTCTACCCCATCCAAATAAACCAGAAAGGGGTGTCCACCCATTTCCTTTGTCCTACACAAATGACCCCAAATAATAATCATCTCCATTCAAGTCCGGCTATTTTCCCATACACTCCAGATATGGGCACTTTGATTTGCGACTCAAATTTGAATATGATCATCATTCTGAATTACACATAATTAACCCAAGTTGTAATAAGCGAGCTATGTCCTTTCTATTACTCATCTATTCATATAATTTTATTAGATTTGGCTAGGAGTGGACTAATTCAAAATGTAATTAAGATCTGTGATGTAAGAGATCAGTGGTCTTTGAAGGTATAGATTATGTTGTTATGTGTGTTATTCAATTTGATTAAACACGGTTCTATGTATTCAAATTATATCAATTCTTGAGGTATATCACGCTCCAATTCTATAAGGAAAATTTTGTTATTAATATAGTATAATTGTTTTTTTTTTTAATAAATAGAATTACATTTTATTTTTTATTACTAGACTACTCGTCCAAATAAATCAGTAATGTTTATGATAAATATAATCTACAGATCTGTACGCAGAAATAAAACTTAAAATGTGTTCAAAGTAATAACATAAATAAAGCAGTTCTTCTGGTAAACTAATTTAAGGGTGACCATAAACGCAATGAAATAAACACTTTATTAATCATTACTCGTTAAGAATTTTCTCATACGTAATAATAAACAAAGGTATACGTTTATTGTATCTTGTTAATAAAGCGTGGTAGTTTCGGAAGCGCAGATCGTAAACCTTTTACGAGCAGTGCACAGTGCATTCGTAAAAATATTTCGGAAACGAGCGCCAAGCGTGACGTCATTATCTCAGTTGACGTTTATCGACACAACTGCTCGCTTTACTCGTTTATCGATAGTCGTAATTCACGCACGAGGAGTTGTCATTTTATTAAAGTAAGGATTTATTTGACCAGACGCGTATCAAAAAATATTTATGACACTTTTTTAGTTTTATTAAGGTGTGGGTCGTGATATTGTCAATGTATAGTTTATGATTTGTGTATTCAGTGCTTAATATTTTGCTGTGTATCGTTATTTTATATTTATATTTAAAAAAAAAGTTGAGAATATTTAAGTGATGCATAAAAAATATTTTATAAATGTAATAGTTGTATTAAGGTACTGTTAACATGCAAAGTAAATAAATGGGGAAATGTTACGTGAAAATTATTTAATTCATTTCCATTGTATGTCCCAAACCAATAACAATCAAATTATTTTCAATCAACATATTTTGCGGATCAAAATTACAAATATTCTCAGCGAAAAATCATGACAATTCTGCATCAATTACCATCGCCCTACCGATGCTCGTCATAACAGCTACGCATTCTCATATCCCGGACTATAAATGTCAGATTCTTATCCACTCTTATGACCCCTTTAAGCCGCTCAACTTTAGTGCAGCAAGCGAAACAAAAGATACACTGCATATTTTTGTCCTTGTCAGTGGCTGGTATTTGTGCGGAATCGAGGGGTCAGCAACTATTTTTCCGGATTCTCAAATTTACGATTACGCGCGTTGGACAGTTTATGATTATGTCCCAATGTTGATTGAATGGTCATGGTCACCCTAGTAAGTAGATGTGTTCAATAAATTGCGTCGGCAGTTTTGGTGGACAAATGAGAATTGAAAACTACATTTTTGTGTGAAATTACACATGCACCATATTGCATGGATTAATGTGTATTGAAGATATAGAAAACTTTTGGTAATCAGAACCGCAATACAAGCTTTAGTAAATCAACAATCAAAAGTTCAAATATATTTAAGCATTATTTTTATTATTATCTGTGTAACATTAATTGCTTACGTTGTTTAGTTTATGAAAAGCACATTAATTATCTAAGTTGTGACACCCCTAAATGCCATCTAAATGGTCCTCTGACCCGGCTGAAAAACAGCGTCGCAAATGTATGCGACACAACGATGAGCCGGCGCGCCTTTTAAAAAATAAGTTTTTAGTAAACTAATTTATCTTATTCTATTTTTTACTTAAATGAAAATTATAAATGTTTATTTTGTTTGCTTTTTGTTTTTTCGTTTCTGTAAGCTGTTATCAAAAAAAAAATTATCTTCATTCTTTCTTCGATTCATTTTTTTGTTAAATCTATACCTAAAAATGTTTAAACTATTTAGTTTTACCTATACACCGTAGTCAAGTAGAATATAATATTATTTAGTTAAAGCAATTATTTAGTTAGTAATGCTACAATATAACAGTTAGCAGTTTATTCAATTTATGGAACGATTTAATATTTACTTTTAATTTTATCAGTGAGGAGATTCAGTAGTTACAAAAAAAAAACGATTTTAGCCTTCCTCGTTTTTCTTTTTTGTTATAACATAAAAAAAATTGTTAAACTCAAACTTTTAATTATACCCAAACTTTTTTACATTTTCGTTCACACCGCACCGTTCCAAGCACAGTAATATGATGAAAGAACTGGAGTCAATTCTTCAGACGGGCGTCCCTTTTTATACTTCCAAGGAAAATGTATGCGACTAAGAAAATACAACTATCTCTTATACAAATGTGCTAAAAAGACAAACGTTTTGTTGTTTCCTTTTGCTCGGGGACATATGATAATAGTGTTATATCCGTACACCCTTACTATAGTATCCTTTGAAGATTTGGCTGTTTAATAGGATGGATGTTTTAGGTATATCTTGAGGGCATGGCTATACTTTTACAATACACTCTTTTGAAAGGAAATATGAATTAAGTGATAAAATTTTGTTGCTTTTTACATGATTCGTATCGTACTTCACATGCCATGACATATTCGGTAGAAATGTCGAAGGTGTAAACTGGTTGTCAACGAAGTGTGAGTTTCGCGCCGTAACATGACCACGGTACCTTTCAGACTAAAACTTTACAGAAAAGGTGATAAACATTGAAATACACAAATAAAATGAACTAAGTAACTTGCTGGGTGTTTGTTTATACAATGTATAAATAACTTAAAACATTCCAGCAGATATAAAAGTGAATACAAATAATATCAATATGAAGGATATATACACTACCAAAAATAAATAACTACACAGAAACTAAAATCAACTGAAGGCAAAATAGCCAAAAGTCTGGCCGAATTATCACGCTGGAGCGCAATAGAAATTCGTTGTGCGAGGTAGGTGCCTATCTTAGGGTCACAAGTTTCACTCACCAATCGCCTCGCTAAGTCCGAATAAACGCGATGAGCCCTTGTCTCCAGGACCCCATGAAAATATATCCACTACCCAAATTCTGATATTTTCTACGTTTAAGGCTTTCAGCGTTGCTGACAGCCGAACCAGATTGAAAACTGGTTGCATGTGGCACACTGCGTCTACGCAGGTTCCATCCTACACCAGCGGGCTACCCATCCTCCGTAGGACTACAATCATTCAATCAGGCCACTTATAAAAAATTAAAATAATTATAATTTAAAAAAAACATGACGCTGGCTAACCCAACCTCATCTATAGAGGTTAGGTTCAATTTTACTATTTACATAGTTTAATTTATGAAAAAAATATTTATTTTCGAGAACAGGTAGTAGTCACGTTGCCACCTTAAATACGTTTGAGCCAGACTCCTCCCGGGAATATTTACACAGAAAACTTTATATATCTTATGATAGTTCATGAACACTGAATGCATTTTAGTTTATCCAAGTTTCCCTGGTCTAAGTATGTTTTGGTAAATGTCACGCTAACGAGACTTGTCTGCTGCGGAATCTACGGTAAGTTAGATTGCTTAAGCGGTGCGCCTTTTAACTGTATAAATAAAGTTTTAAGTTATAGTCTAAGATAAGGGGTAAATATTTTTCGAAAATCTATTTGATCAACTAGTTGGGTCGCTAGAACAAGTTAATCTTAAATAATTACCGTGGCTATATGAGAAAGAATTAAAAGACTTTAAACAAATAGAACAGATAGGTGTGTGTTAAATAAAATCAAACAATCATAATTTATGAGACATTTTACGATATTAAATTACTATGCATTTCAGCCCAGCTTTCGATCCTTTAAAATTTCTGGCAATGTGTTGCTTCGGGCTCAATTTTAACAATTAGTTTTTAAAATACTTTAAGTGTTTCGATTATAAATAAAAAAGTAAAACGAAGCATTTTGTAATAAAAAAAATTAAAACGTAGTAACCAAAGATTGAAACTCGAATTTTACTCAATTAAAACTTATATTCATTTTTTTACTATTGTAAGTGGCATCCGCACGTGGACATCATGAGTCAAAGGTGTTCTATTCGTTAATAGTGATTGTGATTATTATATCGACCAATGATGCTTCGACAACCGTGGTCTTCAGTTGGAGTTGCCTTTGTTCCAGTAGCTGCACTGGATGTTCCTTCCCTTGACCGGAACATAACCTCGTGAACGTTGTTATTACGGCGTCCAATACAGGAAGGACTATAGTACCATCCCAGGTGAGATCTTAACAAAGAAACTCTGCTAACTCTAACATTTGTAATCATAGTTTCGTGACTACGAGGGTCAAACTAAAAGTTCTTAGAACTGGCCACTTGTAAACAATATAATAAAAAAATAGTTTTAAATTTTTGAAAATGGTACTTTTTGCCAATATTATTGAGTATGTATTTCATTCGTCATTTGTTTTACGATTTGGTGGCAAATTGAAAATTGTCTGTGTCACGTCAGCATGAAAATGTTCGTGCAATTTTTCGTGCAATGATTTTTTAATTTTAACTTTTTGCTTTCGATGTTATTTAAGTCAACAAGAAAGTTATAAGAAGATAACGCCTGTGTTGTGCGGCGTATGATAACTGACAAAAGAGTGACCTTTCAGCAGATTCGGACAAGCTTAGACATCGGTATGAGTTATGTGCACATAATCCTTCATGAACATTTAGCGGTCAGGAAGCTTTGTGCCCGGTGGATACCTCATAATTTGACCGAGGGCCAAAAACTCCGTCGAGTTGATTGGTGCCGTGAAATGGTTGAAAGATTTAACGGAGGTGAATCAAACCTGAATTTACTGTTATGATTCCGAAACCAAAAGACAGTCTGCTCAGTGGATGTTTCTTCCAGAGGAGTTGCCCACTAAAGTGAAGAGAGTTCGAAGAGTGGGGGAAAAATGGTGGCCTCGCAGTAGGATCTTCCTTCACCACGACAACGCCTCGTCGCACACCGCCAGGCGAACGTTCGACTATTTGGTGGCGTCAAACGTGGAATCACTAGGTCTTCCGCCATATAGCCCCGACCTCGCAACTTGTTATTTTTATTTATTCCCGAAAATAAAAGAAAAACTTCGAGGAAAACGTTTTATGGACGCCGCGGAAGCTGTGGCTACGTTTTAAAAGGCCGTCGAATTGACCTCTAAGGAAAAGTGGGCAAAGTGCTTTTCTCAGTGGTTCCATCGGACGCATCGATGTATTGACGTGAATAGACACTATTTTGAAAAGATATAATAAATAATAACTAGCTAGTTTAATCAGTTTTACATTTCTAAGAACTTTCAGTTTGACCCTCGTATGATAAAATTCCTCACGGCCTTATCCAGGTCATATTTTTATCCAAGCTTCCATTTGACGTCAATAAGAACAAGTAATTGTCAATGTTGAGAAATAAATATTTGAATTTGAATTTGAATACAATACAGAGAGAGCTTGAATTTTCGAGAACCCTATAAAATGGATGCCGCTTGTCAGCTTTGAGTATTTTAATCTAATATCTTCAGTATTCCCTATACCAAAAATATCGTTCTAACTTATCATTTTCCGAATCTAATCGAAATAATCTTTGTGAATAATTTTCAAAACTTAGTAAACGTATACAGTTGCTAATAACTTTAGCTTTCTTAATGATAGCTCCAAAAATTTTAATTGCCCCTACAATTATTAAGGGTAGGTAATGAAGTAGTAATCCCAAATAAGTCCTGTCAAATTAATTGGCGCCAAAAGGGTGTATAGTAATCTGCGAGTTGTCTTCCTGTAGTAGTAATTATTTAGATAGGGATTTTCAGTCCCTAAGGAACATGTTTTAGGGTATGGACACAAACGGTAAAGATATAGATAGCTAGGAATTGGTACTTCTGCTAAAGATGTAGTGAAAAAAGGTAAGTTTAGTTATAAGTTTGATGGAAACAAGCATAAGATTAACTAAAATAAATTTTTTTGAGACTATTTATTGGCTGGTTCAAGAAATAACCGTCTAATTTTTTTATCGTTCTGACAATTACTTTGACCTTATACAGAGTAACATTAAACTATACTTCTCGGTATATAGTCTAAGGGTGTTTGATAAACCAGTTCGAGAAACCATCGATCGTCGTCGACTAGTCTATTTTGCCATTGTCGATCGACGTCGACCGATTGGTGTGGTAACACCCTAAGGTATCAACCATAACTTTTTTTACATTAAACCCATTTAAAAACATACTGTTAAGTATGTTTGATTCTTTGTATGTAAGTACAAAATAAATTTATCTTTATGAGAATGCAGAAAAAACAACATAAATTTTCATCAACAAGTGAGTCTTAACCCTGAAAAGGTCCAGTGTGTGCATGTTTTAATTAGTTTCGGATTATAGAACCTGCGCATTTGATTAATGGAGTGCGAACTTTCCGACCCATCCCATAGTTACACTCCGACCAAATAATTCTTGCAGTACAGGGTGGCACTGTGTTCTACGCATAAATGGACTTTGACATACAGTCACGTTACAAATGCTTTAGTACCAGATTGTGCTACTGAAAAGTTAAGTTGGTGGCGTTTTGCGTGACTTATATAATACGTACATAATACCTTGGTTTGGAACTGACATGGAATTATTTGTGGAACTTTGGATTTATGTATGGTGGAAACAAGACGGAATGTAGGTGATTTGAAATAAGAAGGTTTGTGGATTGATTTAGATATCGTAGATAACAGTTTTATTATTAATTTATTAATTTTTTTTTAATTAGTTTCAAAGTTTTTGAATTTAAACGACCTAAAACGCAAGCAGATCGTTTCAGCAATTGACGAATGAGAATTGATAACGGCGGAAGCTTCAATGAATTTTCACTGAGAAACTAATTTCCAAGTTTGTAATTCTGTAAATTCCAACAAAGTGTATTGTATACATATGCGTTTAACAAATGCAGCTCCGTAAAAGTCTTTTCAATGCTCTTGTTTGGACATCATTGAATTGATTAAAAAATATGTATTTGTTTAAGTATTTTAAGTTATGAATATCCATACTGTAAAATACTAACAGAAAAGAACTGTTTTTTTTAAAGAAAACAATATAACTGTTTATATGTATTAAAATATAATTATGATAATAGGTCTTTACCTATGAAACTGCCGTTTTGCCGTACTGGCCATTTCAAATGAAAATATTTTTTTTTGACTGATAATTCTAATTTCAAATTAATTTTATTTGACAAACATGGAATTCTTTTTCTAAAATCGTCATTTGTTTAATAGTTAGTGTTTTGTTTTCAACGCATTCGAACATTTTTCATCATCATGGATAAGTTAAAAATTCGAGTAATTATGGAGTATGAGTACCGTCGTGGCAGCAAAGCGGCACAAGCGGCACGCAACATCAACGACGTTTACGGAGCGAACACTACAAACGAACGCACCACCCGTTATTGGTTTACCCGCTTCCGTTCTGGAAATTTTGACCTGAAAAATGAACCCCGTGGTCGTCCGAAAACTTCGGTCGACAATGACGAATTAAAGGCAATTGTGGAAGCTGATGAAACTCAATCCACGGCTGAATTAGCAGCAGCTTTCGACGTTAGCATCAAAACAATATTGGTCCATTTGCGTCAAATTGGCAAGGTAAAAAAGCTTGACAAATGGGTACCCCACGAACTCAATGACCGCCAAGTACGCGAAGTACGCGTGGAGACGTGCCTTGCACTGCTCAGCAGGCATACAAATTAAGGAATTCTGAACCGCATTGTTACTTGTGACGAGAAATGGATCCTGTTTGACAATCGTAAGCACTCAGCAAGTTGGTTGGACCCTGGTTCAGCACCCAAACAATGCCCTAAACGAAAACTTACCCCTAGAAAAGTGATGGTCACTGTTTGTTGGTCTAACGCGGGTGTAATTCATCACAGCTTCTTGCCAAACGGGACAAGCATTACTGCAGATGTGTACTGTGAAGAACTGAACACAATGATGGAGAAGCTCGCACGTCTCCAACCAGCTTTGGTCAATCGTTCGGCTCCACTGCTCCTGCACGACAACGCGCGACCTCATACTGCACAGCAGACGGTCTCCAAGCTACAAGAGTTGGGGTTGGAAGTTCTCCGTCATCCGCCGTACTCACCAGACCTTGCGCCTACAGACTTCTACTTTTTCCAGAATTTGGATAACTTCTTGGCGGGAAAAAAATTCAATACCCGAGAAGCAGTACAAAATGCCTTTGAAGAATTTGTTGCCTCCCGTCCAGCTGATTTCTTCAAGAAAGGCATCAATAAGCTACCAATGCGTTGGCAAAGATGCATTGATTGCATGGGTGATTATTTTGATTAAAAGAAATAAAAAATATATAAAAAAATTACGCTTCATTTATTTCGTGAAAAACGGCAATTTCATAGGTAAAGACCAAATATAAAAATATAATATATGTATAATAAATTTCAAAATCAGTCAATGAAATAACCCGACGAAACAATTTGCGGAAATGACTACAAAGGCACATCTAATCACAAAATCAAACCAGAAGCGAAATGACCAAACGCGTTACCGAACTCATGACCTTATCATGCGGACATCACACACAACGCGGACCTACGAGTGTAAAAGGGCCAGCGAGTAGTGATGGGGATAGAACTGTAAATATCGATAAACTATCTGAGGTCGTTTTAGTTTCTCTGAAAATACAAATCTAGCAGGGTTCGCCGAGATTTTTAATAATACTTAATATTTTTACTAAGATTATAGCTTAATTAAAAGCATCGATGGAGGCTTTTAGACAGTCTCGGTCTGCGTGCGTTCTCGAGCGCACGTCGATCGCAGACGCCTTCCCGCTCTTTTAGCCCCCGCGCTAATTGAGCACCCAAATTTCATTGGTTGTTGTCGTAATATATAATTTCATAGTTGTATACCGTATTAAGTTTCTAACGCCGTTTTCACGGCGGACAGTGGCTCGTTAACCGTACTTCTAATAAGTTTCTAACGCCGTTTTCACGGCGGACAGTGGCTTGTTAACCGTACTTCGTGGAACGTGAGCTTCGTCGACGGGAATTCGTTGTTCCAGGACTTCAAGTGCCGTGTTCGAGTAAGTTATCCGCGTCGTTCTCAACCGCCCTACTGCGTGTAGGGTGGTTTTGGGAAGTTAGTCATCGTTGTTAGGTTCATATATTGTCCCTCCCCAACCCCTCCGCAATGGCTTCCCTAAGCTCTGATGAGATTAGGAAGGAGTTAGTTGATAGTACCGGTGCTGAAGGCATATATATAAATGCTGACAAGTTCCGTTTCTTAGATTCTCTCATCCCTCATTTCATGACGATAATGTCCACAATGGCCCCTCAGGCCACCCCAGTTCCCCAGACCCCTCAGGTCTTAGGCCCTCCCGCGTCCCCTTCCTCCAGTGACATGGAGTGCGAAGTAGACGCCCCTCTGCGCCGCAAGCGCGCACCCGCGACTGAGTCTTCCTCGGACGCCACCCCAACTGGCCCTGAGCCTCCCTCTTTCACCCTTGTTAAGAAGCGCTCGAAACAAGACCCGGCGCCCTCCACGCCCGTCCCTACACCCCCTGCGGCGTCTTCAACGCCAGCTGCCCCGGTGTCTTCAACACCCGCTCCGGCCCCAACTTCTGTCAAGGCCAAGGTCCCACCACCCGTTTTCCTTCGGGAAAAGGGTAAATGGACTGAGGTCTCGACATTGTGCAATGAGCACAAAATCCATTACATCCGAGCAGCCAACTCGGGTGAATCTATTAAAATCTTAGTCTCGTCGATAGACGACTTTCGAGCTCTAACAAAGCTCCTCACCGATAAGCAATATGCTTATCACACTTATGCTCTGTCAGAAGAGCGTAAGATCAGAGCGGTACTCAGGGGAGTCCCATTCGAATTATCGAACGAGGCTATCCTGGAGGATCTGCAGTCCCAAGGCTTCCCGGCACTCGCGGTGCATAAAATGCACAGCAAGTACGGAAGACAACACCCTCTCGCTTTGGTGGTTCTCGCCAACGTCCCCAAGTCCAGAGAGATCCTCAAAGGGGTTAGCACTATATGCGGCCTCTCTGGGATCTCGATCGAGGCGCCTCATCACCGCGGTCATCCCGGCCAGTGCCATCGGTGCCAGTTGTACGGGCACGCGGCGGCCAACTGCCGCGCACCGCCCAGGTGCGTCAAGTGCCTGGTCCCGCACTTCACTAAGGAGTGCAATCGCACTCCTGAAACTCCCTCTCCTCCCGATTGCGTGCTTTGTGGCCAGTCCGGCCACACCGCAAATTACAAGGGCTGCCCTCGTGCACCCCGTTGTATGCGCTCCAATTTCAAAAGGGCGGCACCAAAACAGGCCCCGCGCCTTTCCCAAGAAAACTTTCCGCCGCTGCGTAGCCGGGTTCCTCCGGCTGCAAAGCCTACACAGTCTAGGCCTGCCCCAGAAAACTGGAGGCAGCGCCCCGCATCGAATCCCATCCCGGCTCCTCGCCCATACAAACCCACTCCTCAATCCTCCGTAGCAGACGATATGCGTATCGTCTGCGACGCTATAAAAAATGTCGATGTTAGTGAAATCGCAGTCTTAGCCCGTAAACTTAGGGCTTCACGTACTCCGACAGAGCGTTTGCTAGCTCTGGCGGAGCATAGTTCCCTTCTCAATTCATTGTAGGTTCATTTAAATGAATTGATCCCTAAATCATGCTTCGGCCGACCTCTGCCCAGCCCCGGCTTCACCGGAGGCTGCCCAGAACGGCCACCAACTCATGTCCCTTTGAGCACCTTCAGTGCAACTTTCACTACAGGCGGAAGACCCGCTAGCGGGTCTCTGCCAGCGCGCCCAACTTCCCGACGGGTGTCGCTTCCGATGAAGGCTAACGGTAATAACTACAGCCAACAGGTGGTTTTTAGTGGGTAGGTGCCATTCTGGTGAGTCCCACATAACCCCCCCGCAGAGGAATTTACCTGCGGGCGGGTATGCATGACGCATCTTCCACCTCCCTCCCGCGAGGGTGCCTCGGCAGCAAAAAAAAAAAAAAAAAGGCTTTTAGACGAAAATAAATGATTATTCTATTTTATTCAATTTGATAGTAATACTTTTTTTGAAATAGTAACTACTATTTAATTTCATTTAAGCGAACTATTCACATTATTATTTATTATGTAAATAATAATTCTATGTACATTCTTTATAATCCATTCGATTATGATTATTTTGTTATTTTACGGACGTGTTTAAAGACGTCGTGAGTAACCAAGAAAAATAGCAAGGTTCAAACGATGTAAAACGTTAGTTGATCGATGGGCATTGAAACATAACCTACCAAAGATCATTCAAATCTATCGACACCTAAACATCACTGATCAAAAGGCCAGTTCAGTTAAAAGGCCCAGTATTTACAGGCAAAAAGGGCCTCAAGTGTTACCAGAAATGAAATTGGTTTTGACGCTTCGACGCCCCACAAGGCTCCCTGATACTTGAAAATTCAGACCTGAGTGACGTTAAACAGTTTTGGGGTTTGGGGTGACGAATACTGGTTTCAATGGGTTCTGATTTGTTTTTTCTTGCTATATATGGTAGGTAGAAATATCTTGCTTTTTATAGACATCCTAAATACTGAGAAGTATTTAGAAATCCAGGATAACAGACGTATGATTTAAGATCTTTGTTCATGAAACAAATTTATGTTAGGAAAGTACTGAATAATCCGTGTTAATATCCTTGTAACTCTTCTTTATACAAAACTACTGCTGCTATCATGAAGCCAACCAATTTTTAATACTATTATAAGTTTGTTTGTTTATATGCTAAGCAGTCATGCCGTAGAAGGGGGAACACCCAAAAATTCCGAGCCGAGCGAGCATAGCGAACGTGCCACGGCAGCGGCCAGCGTAGCGCCAAAAAGGGATTTGCATTTCATACATAAACTACATACTCAAGAAATAACTCGGTACAAAAAACTAAATAAACTTTCTCATTTCCAGCTGACTACTTGAATGCTCGAACGTATAAATTGATGTGCTCATGCAGTTTTACAAGGCGTTTGTTATTGCAACTAATATTATTTGGAATTTTGATATTCGGGATTCGTATTTATGATATTGCGGATTATTAATAATTCGGCTTTTTTTATGGTTCGGTAGTTTCTAGTTGATATTGATTTTCGTAATTATAAATGTTCGGAATTTTGAAGTTTCGAAGAAGAACAATTCGGGATTATGAAACACGGAATTTTAATTTTCAGAATCATGAACCAGTGTTAAATAAATTCGGAATTTTGAAATTCGTGATTATGACTATCGGAATTAAGTTTTTCGTATTTATGTAGTGTGCCCCGTAGAAGGACATCGTGCGTACAAAAACCTTTCCGTGGTAATAGAGTTTCGTCGTTGAGATCTATTCTGCAGCGATACTATAGTCCTTCATATTTTGACGTTTATAATAATCATCGATATAATCGTGGTGGTTTAAGGGAAGATACAGGCGGTGAAATTTCTAGAACAAAAGTAATTTTAACTGAAGCCTACGGTCGATATAATACGTACGCATCATTAGTCGATATAATAATTACAAATACTATTAACAAATAGAACACGTATGATTCATGATGATGGTGCTGATGCCAGGTGGGTTGCGTAATCCTTTGAAAATAGTAAATAAATCGTTCTCGGGGTCCAAAGAACGATATAGAGTACCGTTCATCAAAAAAATGGGCTCCGGTGGGTTAGGCGAGGCAAGCCGCGGGCAAAACCTGGTATCTACCAAGCTCTTTAGTTTAAATTGAGAAAATGACGACTACAATCACATTTCGGACCACTTTTTGAAGTGCTGAATTGAAATTGCAGCGGGTCCTTTGAAAATCGTTAATGTATGCAAAAGTGTGATCAAGTAAGTGGTTATTGTATTATTATAATAATGATGGGACAGATTTCATATTCAGTTATGACATTAGCAGGACAGTATAACATCTCAGTATTACATCAGTGTATAACATCTCTTGTAAATATGATACCATTATAATGTAAACTAAACAAAGAATTTCGATCAGGATTATAGAAGTTCATAAAAATATTCATATAAGGAAAATTCTTTGTTCACTATTTATTCAACATCTTAGCTTGAACCCGAAACAAATCGAGGCGATCACACACATTATGTAACATTTAAAGTACATAGAACCTACGTATATAAGAACACAAACCTACAACAAAGAGGAATTAAACTAAAGTATAGGGAATATTCACTTCTTGAATACATTTTTATCAGAGCTCACGGGATTCTCACCCCGATTTTGATTTTCCAATTCGAGTTTTCGATGATTCGGTACTGTAGTAAGCGCGGGCGTCATCACGACGCGTGGTAAGAATACCGTGAAATCCGTAAATTGTAGATTTATAATCGCAATAGTCTAAATCGTAATATCAAACTTTTTCGATTAGCTTACTTTATGCTGTCTATAGTTGGCGTGTAACTCACCTCTTTCAATAATTTTTTTGTCAGGCGATATGGAAAACAAACACTAAATCCAATTAAGAAAAAGAACTACTATACATTTAGATCATGGTATCATCTTAACATTTTTAAAAGATCCCACATATTCAAACACTAAGCTCTTGACAGAAAACATCTTGACATCATTTTTAGATGCAAATTCATTTGATCGATCAAGCCGCTTGGAGACCCCTTCAGACCCGCATACTTGAAGCCCGGCTTGAAAACAAGATGTAAAAAGTTTAATGCATTGTGTCTTAGACTATGCAAATCATGGTGAGAGGTACTTACATAAGATATTGAGATAAAAAGTTGTTTGATTCAGTCGAGTTTTTTATTGGATTAATGTTGGTTACTGTTAGAAAATGTTATTGAGGGAATCACAAATTCAAATTAATAAATTAAAGAATAAAAAAATTAATAAACAAAATAAAAGAACTAGGCTTTATTTTCGTACCAACATTATCAATTGAATATATTTTGAGATGGTTATCTAATTTGGAATTGATTTTTAATCTGTAGCTTAATCATTTAAACAACACCTTGTATGCCTTATTTAAAATTGTTGTTTTGTATTTATATTTTACTTGATTTTTTATTCTTTATTTTGTCTGTATAGCTTTGAAAAACAATGTAAATCCATAATTTGCTTTAAGAATTCATAATTAATTTTAAAATTTTCTACGTATTTTATGAGAGCTGTGGGTTTTGTAGTAAATCAAATGTAAAAGGTTACTAAACTACCTTGAATATTTGTTTCATATTTGTGGCTGTAACGGACTTATGGCCTTGTTGTTCTTTTGTGTGATTACGTTCTATGAACAACATTCGTTTTTCAGTTTTCCGTACAATGCTATCTATGCACATTCGTCAATCTCATTTGATGTTAAACTAGAGTTTGACTTAGCGGATTAGAATCGATATTTTTTAAATACGGCCTGTAGGCAATAATGAAAACATATTGATAAACGATCTTAAAAAATACAATTTCCAAAGATTACCTGAGTTGAGAAAATTCTTATTTACTAAACGGAAGTCTTTTTGTATGTTCTGCACTTTTTTAGTGATTTTTTTTCTGGATAAATAAAAAATATTTTTTAAATATGGAGTATGTGTTTGACTCCGATAGGTCTGAAAACACCTGTATGAATTTTACTAGATAATTTGTACACACGAATTCACCGTGACTGAAACTTAGATGATAAATTAATATTACTTAATAAGAAAGAAAAACATCTGGCCCTTCCCAGTTCTTCTTCACAAAGGTTTTTCGAACTGATGGTATAATCAGGCCTTATATAACGTCCTTAAGAATAAGTTACTGTCAGTTTTGAGAAACAAACATTGAACATGAATTTTAAATTAAAAATAATAACGTTTCAGTTCCTAGATATTTATTGCTATGTAAATTATAATTGATTTCACGTCCAGTAGGCGACATATGCCTGGACCAATATAAAAACAAGCAGTATAACACATAAGTAATGGGAAAATTTTAATCAGTTCTTTATGCACTGCCAACTTAGTAACTGCCATAAAAAATAGAACTGAAAGCTTGTTGTCAATTACGTATTAAACTAAATAGAATAAACTTAACAAGTACGTTTACTGACATACAATCAAGAAAAGAGTTATGCTTCTATATTATTGAAGAAAATTGTTCCATCAACGAAAAATATAAATATCAATTCCTCCGACTCCATCAAGTATTTTCATTTCATTTTCATTATTTGTTTTCTTCTTGGATCTGATCTGAAATTGTATTGAGTGCTTCCATATTTTTGTAGCATTTTATGATATGAGCGCAAATATTGTTACGCTGTCTTTTGTTTGTTTAAGAAGTTAGGTACTTTATCATGTAAATATTTTGGAGACGTATGACTTTTCTATTTTAAAGGATTTTTATTAAACTTATTTTTTAAGTGTGAGATATTTATTAATTTTGTATAAATGTTTTAAATCTCACCTAGTTCTTTCAAGCGTCGAGTGAATAGGTATCTCGTGGATAGACGTGTAACACCTTCGTCTTCATCGTCACTTTCCATCAGATGAGATAGAAGACAAACGTCTCATTCTTATTCAATAAAAAAAAATTAATGATTTTGTTTTCATTTTTCTTTTTCAAGTGTCACTTTTAAACCACTGTAACTGCGCTACTATTTATATCAAAGTTATCGCAATTTACAGACATTTTTATGTGTATACAATTAAACAATCTTATATAAAATAGAAGGTTTTTTTATTACGATACAAAAGCATTATTGGTGTAACAAACATTCTAAAACAAAATCACAATTTAAAAAAAAATTCAATAAATTCTAATAAATTTTAAAATTAACACACAGAACATAGGTTCAAAAATCAAACAATACCAGAAGGGAGAACCAATACCATTGTGTTGATTCAATTTGTTTTTTAAAGAACTAGCATGAAATTTTAAAAGGGTTCGTAGATACAACACACAAAAATTCTTTTTACCAACCCTATAGACTCATTGTCAATATGTGACATACAAAGGATTCGACATTAATTTGACATACCATTAAAAATATTGCTTTTAAAATAAGCGAAGATGGAAGTCACGCGGAAGACATTGCAGCAAATGTCAATATTAACCCCTTCGAAAGTGACAGCTGATAAAATGTCATAAAATACCAATTTATGATCGAACGCTACGTTTTATTACTTATGAATTTGAAAGAGACACTTTAGCACCGATTAGCATAGGTAAAGTCGCCACTAAAACTATTTGATTGATCGATGTCGTAAAAACTAATCGCCAAAAGAAATTTCTTTTCAAACAGATTAATGAGGCAGTAATGTTGGCGAAAATTTTGCATATCATATGAATAACTATAAAAATGACGCGTGTTTTTTTTTATAGAAAAATATGCAAATAACGGTAAACATATATTTGTAACGGTTGATTTGTTAATCTGCGATGCTGATTTACATAATCACGTCAAATTTGTTGATGAAAAAATTACTAATTTATTCAAAGGGTTAAATTTTACTATCACGTTGACATACCGATCATTAAACTAAATGTTCGTCATAAAATTCTTAATATCTTTATATTCAGACTTAAAATTTAATTGTTCTGCGGTTATGATAATTTACGTATCAGATTAATAAACAATAAAATGAACCGTACAATATTACCACCACACCAGAGTTACCATCGCATTCCCACGAGTACTTAACAATTATAAGGATATTCAAAAGGGTTAATTTAAAGTGTCACTTTTAAACCACTGTCACAATTAGCCACGGTAGGTGCTACAAAATGGACGTCACCGAGATTGCGTCAAATTTGACAGACGAAAGTGACACGCATGAAAAATCAAAACTCGTGCGAAAATTTTGTATTGAATTTGACATTGTCGAAAATTGGTTGTCGCGAGAAAATTTTATTGGAAGCGTGACAGATTAAAGCCTGTTCGCTTTGAAGTTTTTGTTTTTATGTTTATATTAGAGAGAATATCTAAATATACTGAGTAGATAATCGTTTTGTTTGTTTGCTACTAATAGATAAACTCTGAAACAGCTCAAATGATTTTAAATAAATATCAGCTATGTTTCAAATATAATCCAGAAATTCCTATGTCTTCTAGGAATAATTCTAAAATTACGTTTAAGTTACGATAAATTACGATGTTGCAATGGACACAGTACAGATGTCCAGGTTTCCTAATATTTTAAAGAGTCACATATTAATTTACAAGAGACGCATGTATCTATTTGTATTTAAATGATCAATTCAATAAAATCACAAAGATTATAAACAAATAAAAAATAATATTTTTCACTTATTTAAATTAAATAATAATTACATCACTTAAAAAGTAATTACATTTCAGTAATCTAATTACAATTCAAAATAAACTTCCAACAGAGTAGGTCATAACTTTGATGACCGCCTAAGAATTACTGTTGCTTGTATTAAAGTACTTGATGTTTCGTAAAGCGATATAAAACCTTTGTTTTAGAACCTCTTGGGAGACGTAAATGTCATGAAAAGGGTTCTTAAGTTCTGTTTTGTGGCATGGAACAACGTTTTTATAGTTATTTGAGAAGGTTAGTCACTTCGCTTGTTTGCGTTATGTAATATTGAGAGAAATTAAGTCTTCAGTTTCAAAAACAGGGAATGTATCTAAATAGATATTGGAGATAGCATACGTTACTCAAAGGAATCGTTCGTTTAATTTTAAAAAGCTAGGCTGTGAAGATTTATACTTGCCCAATGTGTAGCTACTGAACAAGTTTATATGGGAAAATGTGGAGGAATCTCAGAAATTATGAACTACATCATATTTAATGGAAAATTTTAATTTTCATGTTAAAGTAAGTAACATTTCGTTATAGATAGACGCGTCTCAAACCTTTTGTTTTCGTGCCGGTGACAGTGGAATACCGGCGAAATAAGTAACAAGGCATTACTAATTTTCGCATTGTTTATAAGTTGTTATTTTCAAATCCAGGTGGTAATTTTTTAAATTATTCGATCGTCACAAGCAAAATTAAACTTTCTGCACGAAACGGTGAAAAACATAAAAATTCTGAATATCAGGTTTGTTTTTTTACCACTAATAAATTTTAACACATCCTTAACTTGTTAACTGCACTACTGTTATAAATCTTCTAAATGAAACGATACGCTGTAAAAAAAATTCAATTAATCAAATACCTACAAGTTATATCTACAAGAGCGAAGGCAGCGGACCCGGACAATTTCATTAGCTAGCGAAACATTAGGTAAATACAAATGAAGCGAGCAGATGCAGTAACGCGGTCGTAATTTCTTTTTATTTTGTTTTATTGCGGATAAACTGAATGTTTTGGAACCCTGCCTGTCTCTGAGGAATCGGGGTATTAAGTAATTAAATTGTTTGTATAGTTGTGTACCTACGTAGATTTGAGCAGGACTTGCAAAGAGGTGTTTCTTTGTAGACTGGGCTTGTGCATGTTTGAAGCACGTAGATTGTGCCTATAGAATTTAGAATTTTAATAGAATGTAGAATTTTGATAATGTTTTTATCATGATGATAAAAACAAGTGAGTAATTATTAAAATGTTCATATAGTCCGTTTTGCAAATTAAGGTTCATAATATTGCAAATTGCAATTGCAATAAAATTAAAACAACTTACAGACAAGTAAATAATGAGTTTTTCAAGAGTCCTTATATATGTAACACTATCCTTTCGTCACTTCCACACCACCGTCGTTATATAGTAGTCCCTAAAACTTTATGGATACCTATAATGTTAGGGACTGTTTCATAAATCCTATATTTTTTAACCAACTGGTGATTGTTTCATTGAATTTCTATTTCTTTCATAAACATTGATACGTATCATATAACATTTCATAATAGTCACATAATTGTACACTAAACGCATAAGAAAACAATAAGATACTATTTAAACATAACAAGAAATTTTTCATGAAGTTGCCCGATCAACCGATGCAAATAAAAACATGTAAGTTTAACGACATGAAAAAATTAAAACTTCATAAACTTAGAAAAAATATCACGGTATAGCTTAGCTGAGGGGGTTGATTTAGAAATTCCAAAGGGAACAAACGACCTCGTAGTTCTGAGGGTAGTGACGCAGGCATTTTTATAGCGGTCAGCTCTTATTAAACCACAAGATTTAGGATTTAGCAAGACAAAACATTGGCTTTGATTGAATTTGCGGTTTATAAATTGGTTTAGTGTTCGAATTTCATTTTGAAATAAAACGTTGCCAAAAATTGCCTACCTAATGCCTTTTATTTTTGCTATGAACGGAATAATACGGACTCTACAAATAAGCAATTTTATCATATAAGGAAAAATACCTATACTCAGTCTCTCATGGGTTTTTCAGTTTTATTAAAAATATATTTAAATAAACCCAACAAAATCCAGTTTAAATTGATTTAATTAAGAAAGAAAGTTTTTATAATACACAAAATAATAAGGTAAAAAATAATTACATTACCTATGTACCCAAATTCATAGAATAAACATGGCGTAGTGAAAGCCTCTCTCATGATTCCACGAACTTGTATCTATAACACACACACAAACGTGAACTCTCAACAAACATTATTTAAATGTATTCTGTGTTTTTTTGATCACTCAAAATTAAAAAGTGATGTTACAATCCCAAGTAAATCATTGTCACTAAATGATGGAAAAGCGGGGCCTCCTGGTGCAAGTCTTTTGAATACTTAATAGGTTGGTCCTAACAACCTCGTAAATTTTGTAATATAGTATGTTGAATAAAGCATTTTTTCATTTTTTTTCATCTATCTATAGAAATCCTTCAAAAAAAAACTTTGTAACAACATTATTATTAGCTAACATTTGTCATTACCTAAATAACATGCCTCCAAAGATATCAAAGATAAAAAATAACAAAATTAATTACGTATTTGTCACCGCAGTGACAGGGCAATTAGATTACTTCTGATATGGCAACCCCGAAATTGCGTGAAATCATTATCTTCAAAATCAAGTTGCAAGGGAAATAGTAATTATGGTTATTTGTTACCCTCCCATAGAATGTCGCTTTTTATTTATTTTCAGCTACTTTTTAAAGAAGGATTTTAATTTGGTGTTTCATAGAGGTGTTCCGTGGGCGTCTTGCAGTGGCTGTTTAATCAGAGGGTGTTTAACAATTTTGTGGAGAAGAAGAATTAATTTGATGCTTATATACTATCTGTAGCTTTCTCAGCAACTCAGTAAAAAGTAAAGATGAATTTTGCACATTTTCTACAGTTTTCTTTGCATTGAGTTTGTAGATGCACATTGAAAATTCTTTAAACAGCACACTTAATAGTACGAAAGAATCAAAAGGCCATCATTCGGCCATCAAAATATACAATAATATTATTGTGATTTATTATACTCAAATATACTCAATCCTTATATCTTTTCGCGAAAGACGTAGGTACTCCCAATACAAACACGTAAGGAACCTCTCTCTTTGTCGTAAGCGATATTCACCAGTAAAATCACAGTATTTTCAGTTACTCCAGTTAAGTGTCAAAACCTTTAATACTCTACCCACTTCATTATTTATAAAACACCTTTCGTGACACCTCGTAATCTAAAAAACAAAAACAATTTATTATACAAAATGTGCCATATGTCTCAAATTAGTTCTGATTATTGAGAGAAATTAACTCTTACACATAAAACGCAAAGCGTAGGTTTGTAGTAACATTATCGTCTACGCCACTACGGCAAAGGGGTAATTTTATTCTTATTATCGGCTTGATTTACTATTCTGATAATTCAAAACTGGAGTTGTTAACATTTATTGCAAATGCTGCCCAAACGATTGAGTAGCGTACCTAAGTCAATTTTTTACAATTTTATTTTGATCATTTACATGCTTAACTTTTTCTAGACTTAATTAGTTCTTTAGACTTAATTAGTTCTCTAGAATTATTAGACTTAATCTGTTCTTTATAACGCTATATAAAATATTAAGTTCAAGAAAAGGGTTAAAATTTGACATAATGTTTTTAAAATATATTTAAAAATAGATGATAGCGTTCTTTAGCGGTCTGTTGTAAGAATAGCTTAAGTCCTGACACTGAAGCAAAGTAAATTTTCGATATAAATATCCTTAGTTCCATGTATTTTTTATGAAACAGAGAAAAAACAAAATTATTTAAAGGCTGGAATCAGATTTTCTGCAGAATTTCTTTCCATTACCTTTATAATCAAACATTGACCTATTAATAGAGGCCACTCAGTAATTCTTCAAAGTAAGCTTTGCAACTAACTCCATCCAATAACAATATGTGCAACTAATATCAAACAATCGTATCACCAGCTGTAATTATCTTTTGTCCTAACATCAAGTGCTCAATTTACAAGTAACTAGCTATATTTTCTGTGATATAGTCGTAATGGGCAATGCCACAGACATTTATGCCCATATTTCGGACAGAATGCTACACAATCGAATTACATGTAGAATGGACATGCTGGCTATAGGCTATTACATGTATAAGCTGAACTTCGAATTAGGCCTTTAGACGATTATGGATAATGGTCTGTTGATAAGCGGTAGCGTGGTTTTAGATAAATTAGAAATGTCTTTATTAGTAATGTGTTTGTATAATGAAAAAATGGATAAGTTTGCCCAGAAGTAGACAACTCGTTTTTCCTAGGGTTATGCAATTTTGGATTGCTCTTCCCTACAAATAAAGAAATCAATCAGCAAATACAGCACGTAACTTTTCTTTTTACGTGGCTATAGCCGCCAAACGATCCAGGATATAACGATTGGCATAAATTATAGTAGGTATTATTGTGAAATTATGTTGCAGTTGATTGACGGCCGAGTTAGTTCAGTGATACTATAGCCCTGCCTTATGCGCCGGAGCCCCGGGTTAAAGTCCTGGCCGGGGGATTCAATTGTGTGATGAAGACAGGGTTTGTTCTTGGCTCTTGGTTGAATGTATCTTGTTTTATTCAGAGTTCGTTTTTATGGTTAATATCTATTGCATAAACTCTGCTTACTTTGGGGTCATACAGTTGGTCGGTTTATCTGGGGAATTATTTATTTATTTCTTGATTATTATAATATTGTTATTAGTGACAGACAATTACCGACTTATCATTGCCTCTTTTCAAACTAGTACCTATTTTCTATAAAGCCTTAAGTGAACCCTTTCTTTCACTGTCTTAGAATTACAGATGCGACGCAAACTTTCATCGAATTTCTGTCCTCTGCATCTACCCTTAAAACGATGTTTACGATTTTCATTACTATCAGCAACACGCTTCTATACCAACCAAGGCCACAGACTCACAGCAGTTATGATTTCAATTTGTGACACGAGGATACCAAATTTGATTATAGGTCTGGTCTTTGAGCATTATCCATGCTTTTATGTCATCGGGTTATGTTCCTGTGTTGCCAAGCTGTGATAGAAGTGATTTTAATGACTTTCCTGTGTTGCAGTGAGCGTTTTATGGTTAATTTTAAATGAGGACTTGTCTGCGTGGTAGATCAAATGGGGGATAAAGAGTGTTTGGTACGTTGTATTAAAAAAAAAGTTAAAGAGAAAAGATCGCATCAGACAGATTTTTAGAAAAATATCCATAACATTTCTTATGATGACCATGCTAGCTTAATATAAACTCTATTGAAATAATAGCCCATTTTTGTGTAAAAAAGTATGTTTGCTGAATTTACTATAATTTTTTCTTTAATTTCTTTTGATGGAATTGGACTAAAAAGCGTGATAAAACTTATCTCAATTACAGGGTAAAACAAAAAGCAACATTATTATGGGTTCATAAAATATCAACAAAAATATCAATTGAATAAAGTAAATCTGTATAACCTAGCTTTAAAAAGAGAATTTATACATTCAAGCGAGCCTTAACAGTTTATTTATAATTACATAGATTTTTTTATACACTTGTTCAGTATCATTTAAAAAAAAATAATTTTCTTTTAATTAAATATTTCAAACTGTTCAACTCTATGTATATATAATTTAACATGATACCGATAAACTTAAAAATTATAAAATCCAAGATACTAACACGCCTTATTTATCATATCATATTTTCGCATTGACCACAAAACCATTGAATATGACAAACATCATAAACACGATCTCCTGTCACTGTCAATCGTGAGAATCAATCGCAGTGACGTCACACGTGCGTCTACAGTTATCGTAAAACTTTACGACGCTGCAAGATCGCTACTGTTGGCTATTCTGTTTCCGATTTTGGGGACTCTGGACAATTGTATGTGTATTATTTATTTGTTGTTTCGATGATTATTGTTATTATTCTTTTTGTGTGGTTTGCGTAAATGGATATTATCTAAGTTAAGTTTCATGAGAAAATTATAGATGAATGTTTTTAACAGACTTTAAGGTACTGACAAAACGTTGTAAATAAGAATGAAAAATTCTTATATTTTTGATTCTTTTATAGTAATCAACTTTATATTCTAACAGAGATTACTTTCAAAAGAGTACCTTTAAATTTAAAGCACATTTAAAAATAATAGCGAACGATTGATACGTAATTAGTTTATGTAAATACTATGTAATTTAGGATTAATTTACGCCCAATTACGTAATATATTGAGTTAGATATATCTACCAACTTTATTTTACCGATAGTTGTTGGAAAAGATTTATTAAAATTATTTCACAAACGACCTATTCTTTCTACAAAGAACGTCCCGCAGTTAGTCGGAACGAGGGGTTCATCAATAAAGCACTGGCTTTTTAATCTGAAGAGGGGTTAGATCCCAGCTTGCTAAGGTTACATAAGGCTGACATCTAAACACGAAGGAAATCATGAAATTAAATGAAATACTTGACAATTAGTTGTTCTTATTGACGTCAAATAAAGCATGACTCTACCACCAGTTCGGAATAACCTTCGTAAAGAAAAACTGGCAAGAAACTTCACGGGTATATTTTTTTCAAAATAAATTTACAGAGTCCCTTTATGTCTATACAAAGTTATTCTTATCTGCATCTGTTAGCGCGGCAAGTGTCCCTCCCCCCAAGTATCGAAACGACGAACACTCTCAAACGGCACCAGTTCACGAGTTAACGCGGGATCCAGCCATCGCCCTCTTTAACCATATTAGAGTAAGGTAAGTCACACACCTAAGATATTATTTTGAAGGTACATGTGCTGGCAATCGTGGTCCATAAATTGACTGTATTATTTCCCTTATTTGGTGACGTTGATATCTTTGCAGTGCGGTTGTTAAGCCTGTGTGTAGTACAAACAAAATGTCTTCATCGCGATCATCTGACAACGTTCCACAGCATCACTGTCTTCTTCCTCTTGCTTAACGGTAACTTCTTCAATTTTCTTCTAATTTTAGAAGCAGTTTGTATTTATGTGGTTGATCAGGTTTGTGTGGTTATATTGTGGTTAAAGGGTAGAAACAGCCAGTGCAAGGACCAAAACACAGGCAATTCATAGCAATGCATTATTAGTTTTAATTATTATTATACCCGTGAAGTTTCTTGCCGGTTCTTCTTCACGAAGGTTTTTCCGAACGGGTGCTAGAGTCATGTTTTATTTGACGTCAATAAGAATAAGTAATTGTCAATGTTGAGAAATACATATTTGAATTTTACTTTGAATTTGAGTTGATATAGTAATTACAATAAGTATTGATAACTTAAACTCCTACGACTTTCCCAGGAGTTCGAATACCACTTACCATGAGACGGGTCGGGTTTTGGCATTACCATTAATTCTTGAAATTGTTCCTTACTGATTCTAACTTAGAACTTACACCAAAACAGTAAGTACAAAACACTTTTATTTTGTTAAAAAAATAAAGCAAGAAAAAAATACTACTTAACTGAATCCCATTTCAAAACGTAACCATTGATAGGTTGTGCTTACGATCACGAATACTTATAATAAAAACTCTCGACTAATGGAAACCAATCATAAAAATAAGAAAATATAAACCCATAAACAAACCGGAAGCGGATGCTGTCACATAAAAAATCTTCACTTATTTGTTCAATAACTTAAAAGGAGAGGAAAGAATTCGCAAGAAAATGTGTGTTAACAAACAAAAAGATTTATTTTCAAGTGCCTGATAAGTCCCTTTACTGCTTCCTTGAAAAGACTGTTAAATAAATATAGTGGAAAACCCAATAAAAGTATATTGCCTAATCTCTGTCCAATATTTTCTTAGCGTTTCGATGAAGGTTTTCCTCGATGGAAACTTGAGATGATGTTGTGTGGATAAGACTTTAGAGACGGGGGAAAATATTGTACCGCCAATAATGTTTAACACATAAGGATATACTCCTTCTTCTTTCATTAACTGCATGTATTTGCAAATATGAGTTTACAATTATTTTTGATTTCTAGAACCCTGTCGATTTCTCAACAAATAACATAATATTATTTCTTTATTCAACTTGTGAAAAAACCAGGTTGGTAATAACCAAGCCCAGGGATACTTTTTGCCGATGCAATGTTATCACCTATCTTATATAAATTAATATTGATTTATGACTTTTATACAAACTGAAATTTATAACGAGTCTAAACGTCCATTGTCATTTCTATGAACATCAATTGCATCTCTTATTTTTACAAACTCATAAAAAGCTATGCATTTTCAACTTTTCAAACTTTATTAAAATCTTATTAAAAAAGTCTGTCATATCCAGGTGATTTCACGCCGCTTCGCTCCGTTGCAATCTCCCACCTACGGTCTTTATCGCACTTGAGCAAAAGTAGTATATTGTTACTCGCACAATTGCGTTATCTCAGAATTTTAGTTTAGGGACGTTAGACTGAACTTTTGGCAAAGCGTTAAGAAAAGATATTAATGAACTATTAAAATTTAGCGATGGTAGATAGATGGAAAATTTATCTGATCAATAATAATATCAGGCATAGTTTACAAACGTCAGTGGCTCAGTGTAGGCCAGGGCGCAGGGTAAGGTTTACTCACGGTTAATATGTAATGACGATGAAATTTTACAAGTTTTCTAAATTAAGCCGCTCGCTCTAATGGCGAAACGTCACGAGTTAACCTACAAACCTAAGAAATTATTTCGAAAATACATGAATGTGTAGTCTACCAAATTTCATTTGGCAACGTGGTGGAAAGTGTGATGAAAATAGCTTATAGTTCCCTCAGTTGGGTGAAAGCTTATATATCTCAAGTGGCAAGGTGGTCATGGGTAGATAATAACTTAACCAGCTTCGATCAGTTTGGTCTTTGCACATCGGTTAAAACTAGTAAAAGTTTGTCGTTTGATTTTTGTTTTTTATTTCTTAGTTTTCAATTTTATCGCGAGACAAAGCTATGTAACAGTTTATTATACACTAAAATTGTGAGAAAGTATGATAAAAATAAGAAACCTAATAAATTAAAGTTAAGTAAATTTCTCGTAAATTAATAAATAGGATTACCTACTAGAATCTCGGTTTGCGACTTCTAGAATTTCAAATACACGGACGTCATATTCTTTAAAAAAATATTTTAGACTCAGAGTACTCGGTGTTTTTGGATACGAAAACTTAAATGAATATATTAATTTATATACGAGAAAACTCAGATCCAAGTTCTTTCGAAGAATTAAATCTGAGATCTACTTTTTTTTTTGCTTTTGCATATTTGCACATTTGCGTTGACATGTCTTACGTATTTTTGATTACAATCATTTTTTCTGGAGAAAGTTTGTAAGATAAAGAGCAATTATTATTCAAAATATGAACTCGTTGTATTTTAGCTAAAATCGTCTGTTGCCGTCCCCAAATTAAAAAACATTATTATGTGAATGTAAGAAAAATAGTAATAGTTCGCTAGAAACGCACTATTGACACGTTTAATATCATTGCATCTATATGTTTCTTGTTAAATTTGTATCAGTAATTGATTCGATTTTGTTTCATCATTTGTGAATATCTTCCGAAAAGTCTGCATTTTTTCTGTCATACCGGGGCGCTAAGCTTACCCTTGTAAATTAGATTATCTCATTCACACAGTGGTCAAACCTTACTAAATGACCTCAACTTTCCCACGGTGACCAGAATCCTCTCAACTAGGTTAACCCATTAATGTCGCGGCTATCGGTCAATTTGACCAGTGAAACATAAATCTCGTTGATTTTAACTCATCTTCACTCGTTGACCAATGAGTGGACTTTGGATAATATGATTATTTTGGGAAGTTTAAAAGTGTTAATTGAACGTGGGAAGTTTGTTTGCGATCGCTAAATACCTTACCAACTAAAAATATGCTTCTAAATGTCATATGCTGTCGTGATTCATTGAAATCTGAAAGCATTTGGAGTGCGAAGTACTTTCATGCTAAATCTTCTTAGGCTTTATTATTTTATTAGGGTTGCGATCTTGTACTTTTATTATGATGAAAAAAAAATAATTGTGTAATGACTTGACTATGACCTACAGACCAGTTAAGTATCCCAATTAGTGCAGCCAATACACATAAACATACTATTGCACGAAGCAACACTTATAAGCTACATTGCAAGCTACATATGCAAGTAGCATAATCCGCTTGTTACCAGCAGGGATTTAGGCCACGCTATCCAATTTCCTCCCAATTATAGGAGAGCTACTCAAATCAACATTGTCAACCTTGATCATTTATTGCTTATTATAAAAGCAGATTACGAATTGGACACAGTTTTGCTTCTGTTGGTCAGTCACTCTCATTTAAATGACTCAACCAGCAGTTTCAAAATTTTACCCGACAACAGATACTGGTAATGGTGATTGTTTTTCTTATGACTTACGAAACTTTTTACACTTCTGAGTCCCAAGTTTGAGTTTCCCAACAGCTCACGAGAGCTAGTTTCAAATGAAGTTTAAAGTAAAACTTGAAACATAATGTTTTTGTATTTTGTAAGATACAATTATCTGAAATTGTTGTAATATTCATTGAAATTCGTGACTTCTCAAATTTACGTATATTTGTAATGTATATTAAAAACAAAAGCTAAAAAAATATTGGTGAGAAATTTCATGGTGAGTTTTTTCTTCAACTTCGTTTTAATTTTTTATATCGATTACAAATCCATTTTCAGTTTTCAAATCCATCCAGAGTTTCCCAAGTGTTTTCCAATATCTCATGAGCGTTAGGCAGTTTTAAGTGCAACTCTGAGTTGTTTTAAAATTTACATTGTAAATATTTTTCTCATCATACAAGTATAAGTAAGTATGTGATTTCTTAGTAATAATATTTATTGACATGTTGCAATTATATGATTTTTACTAGTAGGCTTATACTCGTAGTAATGTTCATAATGTCTCACTTTTATATACGGGGTGAAACATAAGTCGTAACCAGAAAAATTTTGTTTCTATAGCAGTATATTACGTCTAGAAGTAAACAATTAAACTTTGATCATAGTAACTTTAAATAGCAAAAACACCAACCTTATGGTCACCATATTCGAATACAGTAACGTGCTATGGGTCTATGACAGTTTAACGTAGCAAATAGGGTGACCATGAGACTCAGTAAATTTAAAACAATTTTTTTAATTAACGAATCATGAAACAGCGTTCGCATATGTTTGCCTGTCATCACGTCCACATGTTTAGACTAAAATTGAACAGTAAGACACACATATTTCTGTTTACGACTTATGTTTCACCCGGTATAGCATTTAAATAACAAGTACAAAAGCAGATGTGATTATAAATTTTAAAGAATTTATTGGAGTAGTAATAATTATTTGTAGTTTTACCGAAGTATTTACTAAAGCTTATAAAATTATTAGTTATTGTCTCGTGTGTGAATTTGAATTGAAATATAGTTGACTGAAATGTGAAACCCACGACGATGAGTCGTTCCTCTAACTACTAAGCTGCTGAGGCATTTAAAAGAAAACAAAAATCAATCTTCCTTTTTCTGCTTTCTCGAATCAAGTATTTTAACATATTTAAAATAATGTAAAAATTATGTTACTTTTTCAAGATATTGGAACTTGACAAAACAAGAAGAATGACAGAATGCTAAAACCATTTATTGATATTTATTTTGCATAACCTGGAATAAATAAGTAGATTCATTGAAATCCTATTAGTTTCCCTACAAATTCATACTATCATACTGACCTCTACACAGTGTCCTTTAAGCCTATTTGAATGGTCAGCGTGCCTTATCTCATTATAGCTAATATTGTTACTGGGTTTTGTGAGAATCTGAAATGTTCGAATTTCACAGCAAATTGTCACGTATGATGTTGACAACAATAAATTAGTTATGTGAGGAGATTTACAGCTGCACTCGAGCGAATAAGTACAGATTTTTATTTAGCATATACCTCATCTCAGTCCAGATTTGCTTAGCAAAATCTATAATTGGAAGCGCCTTGACGTTCTCTCTTCACGTTTGTGAGTGCGGCCATTAGTGACAAAGAGGTAAAAAAACATTCAAGGAATTTATTCCTTTACTGGTTATATCGGTATGTTTTTAGAAAACTAGATTTATCTACATGTGGCTTTGTGTTCTCGGGTTCTAAGTGAAATAAACCTAACCAAGAGTGACATGATCTACCATAGGCTTGCCAAAAAAAATATTATGGACCATGCCGATGATACTAAATGAGTGTTGATCCTTACCTTTATTAAATAATTGAAAATATACCTAAATACATTTTTATTACTGTTTGTCTCAATTTATTTGCTAACAAAATAAGATAGTTTTTTTTAATAAAACCGCCAAGAAACCCGGAACATCCCGTTAATCTCCAGAGAGTCGTAAATGTTTACGGCCCGAACTCGCTGCGGTGTGAACGCGCCCTTATGACGCCGCGGACTGTGTCAACGCGGCTTTAGGGTTGCGGTATATCGGGAGCTTGTATTGTCGAAAATATTTAAGAATAGAAGAAAATGTATTAATTGTTATTTACAACGTAATAAATAATGTTTTAAATATACATAAACAGGATTAATACAATATTTTGCTCCATTAATTGTTTACGATGGAATAGTTTCTATAGTAATGTTTTCAAATTTTGTCCTATTTGTGGTCTGGTGCTGACGGCATTTAAAAATTACTTCTAAATGCTTGTTTTTATTTTATTTATTTATTTAACAACAAGTACATTAATAAATGCTTTATTTTAAATGCACTATTATAATAACAATATACTTAAAGTGTCTAGGCAATTGGAATGCCAAAGGATGCCACGACATGCACTATTTATGTTTTATTTTTAATTCGGTAAACAACCTATCGATACTTTTTATAAACTCTAAATTTTTGTTTAAATTTTTAATTATTTTTAAAACTAGCTTTTTAAGTTTGTACATATGGGATAATGAGCTAAATTTTTTTTAAATTTGTATAACAGACTCTCAAAGAAAACATTATTTTATGATTGGATCGTGGAATTCTGTTCGGTATGTGAAATCTAACTCGAGATTACAAATTAGGGCAATTATTTCCAAAGTTCACCCAACGGTGGCCGTACCTTATACGACAAACGATGATAAATAGTTTCAAAATTTAAAAGGTTAAAATAAATCTATTTAAATTTGCTTGTAAATAGCCGAGTACCAGAAGGACATATGTGATGTTTTGCCATAGCTTATATAATATGTATGTATATTTCTTTGGTACGCTTGAAAGCCTACACAGTAACTTGGATTTTCCGTATATCCATTTTTTTTCTTGATACACTTGAATCAGGATGTCAATCGTTCTTCCTTCAGAAATAAAACCAAAAACCTGGATTTGTTTCCAGTAGCTTACAGATATCCTATGAATTTGTGGTAAGAATAAAATAACAAAAATTTCCACTTATTGTGCCACCCCCACATTAACATCTTCGCGGACACATCCTCCTTCAATATTGGCACTTATTGTATTTTGTATTATTTACCCACGTTTACGACCGTTCATATTTTTGAGTGACTCCAAAGAAACTAGTTAAATTTTTATATCCAAGTTTTCCACATTATGGTTTTATCGATAGCTGTAAAACTGCCTTTTTCTATTTAATTGGTTCCGATGAGTTTTATTGATTTTATTTGAGACGATTGTAGTTTTTTCAGTACGTTTTATTTGTTGTTTTTTTAGGTAGATTAAAGATGTATGATTAAGTTGATTTTCATATTTGAAATTTCATCGTGCGTTGATAGTTTTCAACTAAGTTTAGTTTAAAGAAAATTATAAAAAAATTTTAATGAATCATGTTAAGGGCAATACTTAATTTTAAATTAAATTATGAGTGGTCTTTGTTCGTACGAAATTTCTCCGCCTTGCAATCCTACATTCCTCAATTTTCTGCATCACCCTTACACGTTTACCACTTGCGAAAACATAACTAATTGTGTTATTAATTCTAATATTATTAAATTTTCAAGGTCTACGTCAAATGCAGGCTTTTTAAAATTAATATCATTATGAAGAATATATACAATATTGTAAAAAAAATGAGTACAGTCAAATCCTCCAACATTGCCCGCTTTTTTAACATGTTTGTTTGATTATATAAAATTTAAACAAGAAAGATACACGCGTCAAATACTCGGGTTATTAAGACGTTATAGAATATATTAGAAAGCTTAAAGTGAAGTATTTGTGAGTTGTTATTCTAAAATTCCCAATTAAAGAGGTGGGCGAAGCTAAGCGGGAATGTGAAAATTTTTGCCCATTGTGAATATTCAAGCCATTTAAAGACTTACACAAATATTATTAAGAGTCGAAATGCTTACTGAAGAAAAGAAGCGGACTATATTTTAAATATATTTTTAAAGTACTTGGGTTTTGGTCAAATCAGACGGGCAATGTTATGTAAACTATCACTGGAATTTTCATACAAAAATGTTTTGTGGCTAGTGGTGTCATCATCTAAAATAAGAAAAATATATCTTACATTTTATATTGTATATTATATTTATATTTAATTGAATATAAACATTTTTACTATTGAGATTCATAACGAATCTCACCATTAGAACAAAAGGATTTAGATTAGCAGGTGATACAAACTGTGTACATTATACTTACATGATTAAATCAGAATCGAAAAATATAATTGTCAATAAAACCATATAAAATCAAAATGATTAAATATTTATTTTTCTTAAATTAACCTGTATACCTAACAAAACATAGCTTTATTCTAAAAAGTACCTAACATATTTTAATTGCTTTGTCTTAAAACTAAAAGTACTCATGTCGTAAACAAATTAAAATCGTTAATAAAGAAAAAGAGATTTTTAAACAGCACAAAACCAAATTTTATCTATAAGTATAGAAACGTGACAATCACTTTGTCACTTCCACGGCTATGCCACATGGAGGGCAAGTACCTTGAGTACTGTAGATGGAACATTTTACTGAAAGGAGTCATTATTTTAAATTAAAAACCCATTTAAATTGCATTCATAGAATTTTAAATAATTACATGGTTGAACCGGTAATCGAACCCGCTACACGAGAAAAAAAATTACCCTGTAGTTTTGTCTTACCGATCAAAAGGATTTATCATGAAGATTTTTTTTTGCTGAACAACATAGTGTCAGAAATATAAGGATGACCATGAATTTTAACATTTTTAATACAAAATGGGACTCCCATTCTGTTGAATACAAAGTCGCTCCCTGTCCATTTTTTTTATCATATTGCGGTGGATATTTAGAATAATACGTCTAAGTTCTGCTTGTAGATCGTGGACACTTTCATACTGGTTCTTGTAAACTAAATTTTTACATAACCCCAAAAAAAATCCAACGGGATTAGATCTGGGGATCTCCGCGGCCATCTTATTTGTCCATTTGTCCCGATCCAGGAAAGAAAGTTTAGTGTTCAATGAGATAGTCCCTTGTTCTGTGACTGTTATGAGCCGGAGCCCCATCTTGCTGAAAAGTAAGGTTTTGTCGTTCTGCAAACGGAAGATTATTTATACCACTTCTTAAAAAAGTATTTCTACATACCTTTCCGTATTCAGATGCCCTTCGTAAAAATTTACTAAGAGGACCTGGTTTTTTACAATCCCACACCAACAGTTGAACGAAAAACGCACTTGCCTATTAGTCTCGCGGATACGTAAGAGATTAAAAATGTTAAAATTCATGGTCTTCCTTTTATTTCTGACACTATGTTATTTAGCAAAAAATAATCTTCATGATAAATCCTTTCGATCGGTAGAACAAAAGTACTGGGTAATTTTTTTCTAGTGTAGCGGGTTCGATTCCCGGTTCAACCATATAATTATTTAAAAATCTACGAATGCAGTTTAAATTGTTTTTTTAAATTAATACTCTTTCAGTAAAATGTTCCATCTACAATATTCAAGCTACTTGGCCTCCATGTGGCATAGCCGTGGGACGCCCTGTATATTTGGTATAAAAGCTAGTGCGTATCATTCAAAGCAACAGCTTTTATACCAAGGGGTAATGTTGGGCCGATACATACGGAGTTTTTCTACCAAACATTGCACTGCACTATAACTCCTAAAATAAACATATTTTAATATGTAAAATCAAAGAAATCTTTTTCCATTTTAAGCTTATTTTTTGATATAACAAATAGTACTTACATATTTGACTCCTTCTAACCAGTTTCTCAAAAACTCTCAAGTTTTTTTTTTATTTATTTATTACACACAACAGAAAACAACTTTAATAAAATTAATTAAAACAAACTTTAAACATACTTTAGTCTAGGTTAGTAATTTACTACACCTTTTGACTTTTTACTTAGTCAACCAGCAATCCTGAGAAATATCTTTAACTAAATATCACACAATTTATCAGAACTATAATTATTTTAAAATCACAATAAATGGTGATCCCAAACCATTAACACATCATTTAACGTGTTTTGACAAACCATTAAACTCGAGTTTGACATATTTGACAGTTGACAATTGTTCATTTCAATTGCATTGACAATCGAATTCTGTTGATGTCATTTTTATTATGTTTGGCAGTGACATAATGATGTTTTAGTTTAATGTGATTTTGGGAAATTAAGAAAGTGAATAGTCTCAGTAAAATGCAGCCCTTTAAGATTGATATATTTTACATTAAGTTGAAATTCCCAGTTCATGGGGTATTTATCATAATTTGCACAGTAACTTTTGTCTGATTTTTGGTCCTTAAGTAAGTGCATGAAATACCCTTTATTGAAGAAATGAAAAAATTATACTTTGTTCTCATTATAAACGTAGATAATAGCATGAATCACTTTAATTTAAAAAAATGTGAAACATTTTTAAAACACAAGTAGTATTTTTTTATTATAGCTTTACAGGCGTTTGTGTATCATCACTTACCTGATGGTTGATGGAGACTAGGATGATACACACCTGCCCAAGAAGAGCCTAGTCACTCTGTGCTCAAAATTAGGTAAATAAATTAATAATATTATAAATTAAAACGGATATGTCAAACATATGACGAAAAACTCATAAAACATTTTTTTAACCGAAAATAAAACTAAAATTATGCCAATAATAATTTATAACAATATTTAATAGGCAAGAGGACTATTAGTGATAGCAGTTAATTGATTTTTACTAAGATAAAAGAAAATTAGAGCCCACATGATGTCAGAACTGTCATGTAACTGTCACTTTAGTAGGGACGATGAAGCGAAGATTACACTGCAAATTAATTAATTAGTTTTAATTACTTTTAACCCTTTTAGTAGACGAAAATTATGGGGTTTGAGAGACCACACGCGAGAAAAGGGTTTTTAAATATTTTGATTGTTTTAAATTACAGTTCTTATGGTATATTAATTGTAAATTAGTATGAATTAAAATTTTCTATTTGTTTTCTAGTAATCATCTGGTTACGCTCATCTGAGCGTCATGTGTTGATGGTTGGTTTTATAAATTATTTTAAATTTTTAAACATGTAGCTGGGATTCCTGGTTTCAGCAGGGCTTCACAAATGTAAGCCTTATATAACTATTACATAATAAATATTTCTTAAGGGGATAGATTTTTAACATGGGTTGGATATTTCAGAGTCTATCGATTATGTTAAGCAAGTATCTCTTTATAAAAATATTACCTATAGATATGGCAAGCATTATTTCTTGCCGAATTTTTTTAAACTATTTGTTTGATAATAGATCCTTTTTATAAAAAAAAGATCCTAACCCAAAAAAAGACAAAATTTAAAAAGCATTTTCTATAATAAGCTTTCGCTGATAAAAATATTGTGTTTTTACATATTTACCTCCCTACTTCCTAACTACGCACCTTCGTCATAGTGCTAGAAACGAAATAAGAGAAATTGTATGTGTCCGATGTTCCAGTACGGCTCATTAGAAAACATTCTCTAATCAGCGTATCGGTCAGAATAATACCCACACGTGATCACTGTGCCCATTACATTGCACCCAACAATGGTGCTAACCATGACGGTTCAATTTAAATCTGTTTATTTATATAATATAAGCTAATATCCTGTTTGTTCAATAAATTAGTTTCATTTCTTTATATAAAATAGAATATATATTTTTTAATTTTGTTCTCTCTTTATCCCTGAACAATAAAGATTTTTTTTTTGTTCCGGGTCAATTTAATTACAATATGTTTTTGTTGTATTTCTTTAAAAACTTAAGTATTTAAAGTCTGTGCTAACTTTAGCTATTACCGCAATGTTTAGGTTAAAATACGCCTAAATTATCTAAGTTACTTACATTTTTGGGCTGGCATCATTGTATACTGCTATGTATACTGATTCTATACTGATATGAGTGGACGCACGTTCGGGAAAAGCGCCACCCGGCAAATACTGTTCGGGTTCCGGCAAGACGAGCAGAATGAGACGACCCGTTAAAAAGCTCGAATGGACTAACCAAGCAGCACTAGTCGGATATGTCGATTAGTATTGGTTCGGGCCGGCTTCGCCTTTAACAACTACTGCCGAACCAGATGTGTCAGCAAACATGTGAGAAGCGAGCCTAATAAAGTTTTACTATCTTTTGGATCCATGCCCAACAGAAGGTATGATTTATGATTAGAACTCTGATGTGTATTTTTAGTAATTTACTAATTATCTTTATTATTCAAGCTTGCAACATCGTTTTGCCTCTAAAGCTGAGCTAATTTGAGAATATAACTCAACTAAAAATCAAACCGAGTAATTTAAAGAAAACAAAATTCAACTTTGTAACCGTATCGAAATCTTTTCAACCCCGATAATTCACGGACAATGTATTTTTAAGGTCCAAGTGTAAAGGCGATAAAATTAGTTCCGGACACCCTTACAAAGGGTCAAAATTTAGCAAAATGCCTTAAATTCTATTTTGGCTACTTGACTTGACATATTTATGTGTTCCTATAGATAGGCGTAAAGATTTGGGAGTACAGTTTGATAATGTGTCAATTGTTATTTTCTGACAATATAAAAAAACATATATAAACATGGCGATTGAAAATCTGGTTATTGTGAATTATAATACTATCGGAGACTCTAGTCATTCGAGTTATGTTGATTAAAAACCAAGTTTAATGATAAAACTAGGTATTTACGTACAAGTCGCGCGTAATATTTACTTTACATAAAAAAATAATAAGGTCTATTCTTAATTGAAGGACTATAATAATGTTCTAGCATAGCTCATTTTAAGATAAGGCGAATTAAGAATATTGTACATTAAAGCCCTTGCAAAGATTCTTACTTCAACCCTTTCAAATAACGAATAACTTTATATTCACAAAAGTATCATTCTCGAAATATTATTGTCAAAACCAACCGTTATTGATAAGGTGTGGCATGAATAATTTCGATCATACATCACGTCAGATAGAAAAAAACCAAATCAACCGTAATGATCTTACCACAAACAATTGATCAAGACGAATACGAAAATAAACCATTTGTCAAAAAAAGAAAAAAAAACATTAGCAAAATAACTTAAGAGAAGATAAATGTATATTCAATATTTATAAATAAAAGTAAGGGTTGAACCACTGTGCCAATGACATTAATTCTCTCAACGCTTCACCAATCAGAGGGGAAGAAAACGAAAAAAAAACACTTTTTTTCGGAAATCGAATTTCAACTAAAGGATATTGCCCAAAATTGCACTGGCCGAAGGGTAACAAAATTATTGGGTGTTGAACCGTTAAAAATGATTACCGAATCAAAAAGGATGTATTTGACGTGTGATTTTCAAGTTTATTTGTTGGTTGACAATAAAGACATGTTATTTGCAATGTCCACAATTATCTGTGCACAGGTGTTCTAATTGGTTGAATATGTAAACAGAATTAATACGTCATACATGGCTGGCATATTTGGAGAAAATACTAATTAGATATCTCAAATATCTTTTTTGCGTTTTTTATAACAGAAGTATTTTTTATTTTAATATTAAAGGCACATTGTAAAGTATGTGCCCTAACTTACATCCCTTCAGACATAACTAGGTATAACCTAAAACGCGTGCCACCCATTACAAAAAAGCGAGGCGCTCGAAATCCGAGTGGCAACAACTCATTGAATTTGAACCTCGTAATGTTAAATGTACTGTTATGAACACCCGAAACATGTGCGAGTGTTAACAATTCCTAATGGATTTAAAATTTATTGTATCACCACCCACTTTACTCTCTAAAACCAAATTTATAGAGCTGTTCACTTCGGTCTTAATAACTGTGCCATAAGTCACATTATCCTTTAACTTTTCTAGGTTATGTTTGGTGCGTGTACAGATGCTTTAGAATAATTTGTAGACATTAGATTTTTTAGTGTATGAATTGATGTTATTTATTGTTTCGTTGCCAATATTGTCAATAATGAAAATTGTGTGTTTTGCGATGTCAGTAATTGTAATTTTCAGTTATCCACGTAGACTGATTAGGCATTTTAATCATTCGCACATATCTAAACAAAATATGTGTGTCTTATAGAAAATTGTAACCTTTTCTGACTTAATAAAAAAGTTATTATTATTATTATTATATTATTAAAATTTTATTATAATTAGTTTGCCATAATAAGAAAATATTAAGATCATGTTTTTATTGAAATCATAAAATACACTTTGATACAGAATTATGGACTCGACGAGAACTTTTTGACATGCATAATTTGATAAAATTTCTGAATACTTTCCAGAGTATCGGACATCTGTAATAACTTCTTTAATTAAAATTGTCATACCATTTTGCTACAATAATTATAAAAAAATGCCTTCGAAGAAAATTTTATAATCACAAAGCTTAGATTCCTACGCTTTAGGATAGAAATAGATTATGTCACCTCATTCGATACGAGGGACATAATCCTCAGACCACTACTAACTAAACTACGATTTTATTTTTCTCTCCCACCAAAACTCTGAATAAAAACCATCAAGATAATATCATAAACTACAGGAACGCAAGAAAACGTCCATCAGTACTGACATTCACCATCAGGAAGTTTATCGTAAAGTTTTACGATACTTGGAACTGACTTCCTGCGAGATGGAAAGGGTTTGAAAATGTGTGATGTACTGAAAAGTGAGGGACAAGTTTTAGGGGGTAAAGAGTGATGTCTAAGTTTATTTTGGGATTCATATTTAACTAAGGAGTTGATTATCTGATTTGCATTTAAGATGAATAAAATAGGTCTCCGGGTTTTTAAATGTGTACATAGTTATGATATGGATCAGTCGAAAAACAAAAGCATATTTTTTTAATTTATCTTTTAGAAAGGGAGTTATCCTACACAAGTTCTTTAGGTATTTAACTGTTTATTGCAACAAAATAAACAGTTTTAAATATTAGGTCTTTACCTATGAAATTGCCATTTTTCACGAAATAAATGAAGCGTTTTTTTTATATATTTTTTATTTCTATTAATCAAAATAATCACCCATGCAATCAATGCATCTTTGCCAACGCATTGGTAGCTTATTGATGCCTTTCTTGAAGAAATCAGCTGGACGGGAGGCAACAAATTCTTCAAAGGCATTTTGTACTGCCTCTCGGGTATTGAATTTTTTTCCCGCCAAGAAATTATCCAAATTCTGGAAAAAGTAGAAGTCTGTAGGCGCAAGGTCTGGTGAGTACGGCGGATGACGGAGAACTTCCAACCCCAACTCTTGTAGCTTGGAGACCGTCGGCTGTGCAGTATGAGGTCGCGCGTTGTCGTGCAGGAGCAGTGGAGCCGAACGATTGACCAAACCTGGTTGGAGACGTGCGAGCTTCTCCATCATTTTGTTCAGTTCTTCACAGTACACATCTGCAGTAATGCTTGTCCCGTTTGGCAAGAAGCTGTGATGAATTACACCCGCGTTAGACCACCAAACAGTGACCATCACTTTTCTAGGGGTAAGTTTTCGTTTAGGGCATTGTTTGGGTGCTGAACCAGGGTCCAACCAACTTGCTGAGCGCTTACGATTGCCAAACAGGATCCATTTCTCGTCACAAGTAACAATGCGGTTCAGAATTCCTTCATTTGTATGCCTAATGAGCAATGCAAGGCACGTCTCCACGCGTACTTCGCGCTGGCGGTCATTGAGTTCGTGGGGTACCCATTTGTCAAGCTTTTTTACCTTGCCAATTTGACGCAAATGGACCAATATTGTTTTGATGCTAACGTCGAAAGCTGCTGCTAATTCAGCCGTGGATTGAGTTTCATCAGCTTCCACAATTGCCTTTAATTCGTCATTGTCGTCCAGAGTTTTCGGACGACCACGGGGTTCATTTTTCAGGTCAAAATTTCCAGAACGGAAGCGGGTAAACCAATAACGGGTGGTGCGTTCGTTTGTAGTGTTCGCTCCGTAAACGTCGTTGATGTTGCGTGCCACTTGTGCCGCTTTGCTGCCACGACGGTACTCATACTCCATAATTACTCGAATTTTTAACTTATCCATGATGACGAAAAATGTTCGAATGCGTTGAAAACAAAACACTAACTATTAAACAAATGACGATTTTAGAAAAAGAATTCCATGTTTGTCAAATAAAATTAATTTGAAATTAGAAGTATCAGTCAAAAAAAAATATTTTCATTTGAAATGGCCAGTACGGCAAAACGGCAGTTTCATAGGTAAAGACCTATTATAAATTACAAATATTTATAAATATTGCAACTAGCTAAGCCTGTTAATGTAAGCCTTTAATGTAAAGCTGCTATTTCGGGCATTTGTCATTTGTCATTATTGTGTGTTTTTTTTTAACTTTAATGTAACAAAAAAGTTAATATAACGCTGCTAATAACTAAACACAACATTTTTTAACTCTAAGGCGGTACAAAGTTAACAGGCTTAGCTAGTTGCAATATTTATAAATATTTGTAATTTATAATAGGTCTTTACCTATGAAACTGCCGTTTTGCCGTACTGGCCATTTCAAATGAAAATATTTTTTTTTGACTGATAATTCTAATTTCAAATTAATTTTATTTGACAAACATGGAATTTTTTTTCTAAAATCGTCATTTGTTTAATAGTTAGTGTTTTGTTTTCAACGCATTCGAACATTTTTCGTCATCATGGATAAGTTAAAAATTCGAGTAATTATGGAGTATGAGTACCGTCGTGGCAGCAAAGCGGCACAAGTGGCACGCAACATCAACGACGTTTACGGAGCGAACACTACAAACGAACGCACCACCCGTTATTGGTTTACCCGCTTCCGTTCTGGAAATTTTGACCTGAAAAATGAACCCCGTGGTCGTCCAAAAACTTTGGTCGACAATGACGAATTAAAGGCAATTGTGGAAGCTGATGAAACTCAATCCACGGCTGAATTAGCAGCAGCTTTCGACGTTAGCATCAAAACAATTTGGTCCATTTGCGTTAAATTGGCAAGGTAAAAAAGCTTGACAAATGGGTACCCCACGAACTCAATGACCGCCAGCGCGAAGTACGCGTGGAGACGTGCCTTGCACTGCTCAGCAGGCACACAAATGAAGGAATTCCGAACCGCATTGTTACTTGTGACGAGAAATGGATCCTGTTTGACAATCGTAAGCGCTCAGCAAGTTGGTTGGACCCTGGTTCAGCACCCAAACAATGCCTTAAACGAAAACTTACCCCTAGAAAAGTGATGGTCACTGTTTGGTGGTCTAACGCGGGTGTGATTCATCACAACTTCTTGCCAAACGGGACAAGCATTACTGCAGATGTGTACTGTGAAGAACTGAACAAAATGATGGAGAAGCTCGCACGTCTCCAACCAGCTTTGGTCAATCGTTCGGCTCCACTGCTCCTGCACGACAACGCGCGACCTCATACTGCACAGCCGACGGTCTCCAAGCTACAAGAGTTGGGGTTGGAAGTTCTCCGTCATCCGCCGTACTCACCAGACCTTGCGCCTACAGACTTCTACTTTTTCCAGAATTTGGATAATTTCTTGGCGGGAAAAAAATTCAATACCCGAGAGGCAGTACAAAATGCCTTTGAAGAATTTGTTGCCTCCCGTCCAGCTGATTTCTTCAAGAAAGGCATCAATAAGCTACCAATGCGTTGGCAAAGATGCATTGATTGCATGGGTGATTATTTTGATTAATAGAAATAAAAAATATATAAAAAAATTACGCTTCATTTATTTCGTGAAAAACGGCAATTTCATAGGTAAAGACCTAATATATTTATATATTTTTTTAAATGTCATGTTATGTTATAAAGTGATAATAAAATCGCCACACCAGTGCACGAAATGTATCTAATGGTCTAAAGTACAGAAAATCAAAAAAGTTAATTTAAATACAAAATATCCTGCCTCAAAGTCTTATGTATTCGACATTAGTCTGTCAATACCAAGAGCAAAATTTGGGCCTACGAGGTCTGGTGCTATCGATTGCATGCGGCAGTCAGAAATTCTTCTATTGAACTGTCTTTTTTCATATCTTATGAACTAAGTAAAATTTTAAGTCTAGAAATGGTTTTAAAAGAAAACCTAAAGTAAAGTTAAGTAAGTACAGTAAAGTTAATTTAATTTGTCACTAATAAAAATAGGGTGCTAATTACACAGACATCTATTTAATAGCATTATTCGCCTCTAAAAATCTACATTGCCTTCTAAACTACTAAGTCAGCCACAATTTACGAGCGTCTGAACGATACTATCTTAACCACTAAAAAATGTAGTTGCATGATGTTTTTGCAATAGTATTTTGAATTATCATTCAATTTTGATTATGACGCTTCGCCGGGTGCTGGCGCACCACGCTCGGCTCGCTCGCTCGGTTAGCGCATGCGATAATTACAGCCTTACATTCACCGAAACCAAATTTAACTACAACGCTTTCTATAGAATATTTAGTAGGCGTTGCAAAAAAGACGAATTAGTGTATTAGAGACTATCTCATTTTCCCATGGCTTAGTTATAAAATTAGAAGTTTGATCACGTGGCCATTAAAGAATTTGTGGCTTGACTTATAATTCCCATAAAAATATTGTGTACTGATTCTACTTACATAATGCTCATGATACCTACAGCAAAGTTTCCGCAAATTTGCGAAATTCCTAATATCACAGAACAGTTACTTATAACATACAAATATATTCAATTGCAAAAGGTAAACATGTGTACACATATACAATGCATAATGTCAGGCAAATGGATTGGTTACTCAAGTATCGAGACGAAGCGTCTTTGTGGGTAGAGGTAAAAATGTTTGCGTTCGAGATTTACTTGGATGGTGTTATTCTTAAGTGAAAGAAGGTTTGTAAAAATATTTAAGCAATGTGTTTTTTATGTTCGTTGTTATTTGTATTTTTGGAAAAAGACGTAGACTATTTCAGGATATTTTTTTGGTTGGAAAAAATGGTTGAATATTGGGGACTAAAATGTGGCGTGCAGTAAATTGGAGTGTGTTTCTTATATACAGTATCAGATCTTTAATACTTTTACGTAAATATTTAAATGATAAGGAGGCCCACCAAAAGGTAAGGTGTAATTTGAAATGATCCTTAAATACAACCTTACACACTTTTGCAATTGGTTATGTTTGGTATAAACTAAGATTTTCAATTGAATGCAACTCTTTTACTACGTTAGAACATTGTATCAATATACAAAATGTTAAATATCAGAACATCGACAGCGCAGTACAAATGGAAAATCTTTTGACTGTACAACAGTTATTTTGCTTGCATTAGAGGTTTTTACAAACAAAGAATACTAGTTTGTTACATTTTCCTGGATAGTCTGCTAGGTATTAAATGTATGTGGATAAAAGTAAGACGATACCTACATCTAACACTGATAGCCGAGTAGGCTAAACTATAGCCGTGCCCTATGCGCTGGAGGTCCCCAGGTACGAGTCCTGGTCGGGCTGTCATTTGTATAAAGAACGAAAAGATGTTTGGTCATGGTTGTTTTTATTTATAAACATATTTTTACTCTGGGTTCGCCCCCAGTTCGTTGTATGGTCATCCACAACACAAACTCTGCTTACTTACATATTAAATTGGTGTGTTTGTCTGGGGATTTATGAAACAAACATTAAGTAAGGTATAAAATTGTTATATATGTATAAAAAGCATGGTTTTCCTGGACTTCAGTCATTTACCTGAAAGTAGAGGCTCTTTACTAATAAGTATTGTCTATATCTTTGTATACAACGCACCTCGTACCCAAGACCTAAATATTTTTTTTGTGAGAAATATTAACCCTATTATTATTAAAGAGTATGTATTTCCTCTTGAAAATGTTGAAAAAGCGCAGCAAAAATACTAGGACAACATGAATACAGCACAGCTCTCCCCTTAACCCTTCAGTGCAATTATGCGTCGACGGTATGTTGTAAATTTTTACAACTTCTCTTCGGCGATAATAAAATCTGCTTGTATTGTGATTTCGATGCAGTCGGTATGTTTAATTCTGACAAATAAGCGGATGGTTCCCAAAGTTATGGCGGAAATATGCAAATGTTTGCGAAATAGGAGTTTTGCATTTTGGTAATGTGACGGGTGTACTTCAGTATGATATAATAGATAGGATTTTTTGATGATCGGGAATATAAGTAAACTTTTTTTGATTTCTTTTTCTTTAGTATAACTGAACTGATATTAAGGATCTGAACGTTTTGGTTCCTTAACATTAAAGTAAGCAATTTTTGTGTGCGTAATAATAAATAGTCCAAAAATGGTTTTGTAACAAATTTAGAATAAATAACTTTCCGTAAAAAGCAATTTAACAGGTTTATTTATGTGTTGATTTTATCGTGTAAAACTGGGTTTATAAGACAGCTTTATATGTACCAATACCTTGCTTGTACCTACATATACGAGTAGATCACAGCGAAATAGTTTTCAAGGAATTTAATACCCATACTATACGTAGTGAAAATTAAATAGACAGAAGCCTTCAATAATACACGTTAATTAAAATACAATGGTATCTTAGATTATTTCATGAACTAATTAAGAAAGTTTCACTAGGTTAATTTTTCTTTCGATTCAAATATTGAGAAGCACTGGTTTTACAAGAACAGTTTAGAGTATCGCGCTAACGAGTTTCGATAAAATGCATCCGATGGCGTTTTTAACGAACACAGAAATATCGTTAGCGTTCAATGTTACTCTATAAGGTTAAGTGTGCAGATAAATGCAAAAAATGTGTACACTTATTCCGTCTTTTGGTATTTTTGAAACATTCTCAAATTTCGTACTCATAATAAAAATAAAAAATCTGCTGCAAAAAGGCAGATGGTTTTTGATTGAATGCGCGTCTTTTCATTGTTTTTGTTATTTAAGTAATGTTATAAAAATATTATTATTATTATAGCATTACATATACTTCTAACGACGACCGATGATGTTTAATTTGTGTGATGAACACTGATGTTTGTTATCGGGTCATGGTTGTTGATATTCATATATGCATGTTAGTTCATGGTCCCCCCCAGTCCGCTGTATGGTCTTCTATCACACATCGCTGCTTACTTTGGGGCCCTACAGTTGGTGTGACTGTATGGGGGATTCCATATTTTTTATTGCTATTTTCCGTTTATATTAAAAACATTACAGTTTTTCATAAATAAAACGAAATAAAGAGCATTTTTTCGGTTACAAGCAATAACATAAACTTAAAGCACATTAACGCCACATAAACCTACATAATCTGCAACATTAACCTTTACAACCAAACAAATCCAAGCGATACACATCAAAACCATATCATCATATCACTAAAACATACTTCAATATTCCGTTTAAATAAATGACAACACAAACTTTAACGCTTTAGTCCCTACATCAATCACAACTTTAGTTAGAAACTTAGTTCAAAACACAGAAATTCACAGAAATTCATATAAACCCGTCTAAATACCGCTACGAGCATAATTCAAAACGTATGAAAGATAAATCCTTTGCGAGGTTAGTGCGTACAGAGAGAGGATAAGCTGGTGATATTAGAGATAACTTTACTTGGGAATTGACCTGAGTTGTCATGGGTGACCGTGGATGTAGAGACAGTTATACTAGAATAGATATTAGCTAAGTAAAGTTCAAATATTCGTATTTATACGTATTAGAGTTCGTACGACTTACGAATGCCACAAAACGATGTCCAATCTGCAGTGGATGAGTGGAAAAAAAAGATGAAGACGAATTTATTACTAATACTATTTAAAATTTGCAGACACATTTATACAAGAAGATCTTTCTTCTTTATCTGTTGTCCATTACCAAATTTTAGTAAGATATACAGCTTATTTCTTGGGTTCATTACGAGTTAAACTATTTTATTTTAAAGGAGCATTCAAGTTTAACATAAGGTTACATCTATACGTATCGCCCTTGAAGTTATACCTAATTCCAGTATCTACTTACAATTTTTCTATTTGTTTATTTAATAATTGATGACATTTTAACATTACCTTAAATTTTTCAAGTTGCTGTAAGCCCACATCCATGTCAACAAACTCTAGATCGACGTTCTTATTTACATAAATGCATCAGCCGAGATTAGGACGAGCAGCGCCGCAGGGCTTCAGCTTTAGGTGCTGTTCTCCGATTATTGACCGTGTGCTCGCATTGTTATAATTACATCCGAATGTTACAGATACTAGTTGGATACAGTTAAAGGGCTTGTTTACATCTCCTCCCGGACTCTCGAGATGACGTAGTTAAAATACGTGTAGTACAAAATATGATGAAAATATAAGACGACGGAATTCCTAGCTCGTTTGGAAGTGTCATATAACAAGTGTCGTTAACGTTTTACTAACACTAGTATATAAGTTATTTTTGTACGTTCTTACTAACATACTATTTTGATTATTGTATTTGTGTTAGTTTCATTTCAATTCATTTTGTTTTATCTTATTATATGACATAAGAAATAATATGACATTGTAAAATATGATTATTACTATGGGTCTATGCAACCTGAAATAAACGGATTTATTATTATTATTATTATTATTATTATATAAGTTTTTCTCAAATAGTTGCTTTAGAAATTGATTTTTATCTATTTTCTTTGACCGGCTGTTTTTCACTAAACTGCATCTTAATAATTGCATGAAGTTGTAGCTTTGATTTCAGATAAAATAAGTGTAAGTAATTTAGGCTTTTCCAACTATGTTTACAAGTAAGACGTAACGTTTAAAAATTAATTATTAAAAAGTTTCATAAATATTTCTGGGTACATGGTATAAAATCAAGAGCAGAAATTTATTCCAAATGTGCTTTCGTAAAGCCCGGCTTTTTAATTTTCTTTGTTTAATGGATTACATTTTTACATGACACACTGAATTGATGGGAATAAAATTATTATAGGCATTTTATAACATGTTTAGTTATAAATATTAAAATCAACTTATTCCCAATAAAATTAATAATACAACAAGCACATTACAAGAAATTAAACACGTACTTCAATATTTAACCCCTGAGAAGTCAAGCCTTTTCCATTTTGACAAGTCTCATTATGACAGAGTCTTTCCCACTAATGTCCTCAAAGACAATATTTGTGAAGGACGCAGAAATGCCCTCTTCAGAACATTCTCTAAACACGTGTCAAGTTCGTGGGAAACGTATTTGAAATTCGATAATTCGGAAACACTTGAAAGTGTCCCGTGTTGTAAAATGATGGGTCCTGTATTGATATGTAAATAATTATGTTGATGTGAATAATTGAGTGGGCTCGATGATGTCTTGAGTTGAAACTATTTATATTTGTGACTTGTGTTGAAATAGAATAATTATTGTTTATTTAATCCATTATTGAATCATTTTATTTACACATATAGGCATCGATTTGTTTAGTTCAGATCAGATGGTACAGCATTGTATCTCAGAAATTGTTGGAATTTTGAACTGGTTTCTTACTTTTTCAGGGTTTATATCAAAAACCCCAACGTAGGGGATGTCTGTTTTATAATACCAGTCTGCTTCGTGTGTGCCACTGTGTCTTGTGATTTGAGTTGTTCGCCTTTACTTTGTTTGTAAATGTTAGGACGCTGTCGTACCTATTTATAGTTTAATTTACACCTCCATTTTTATTTTATTATTTATTTCATAATGTTTTGTGACTGTTTATGTATGTATTTACTCTTTGAACTGTATATAAAAACTTTATTTGGTTTTCCTCCACTAAAGGAGGCTGAGTAATCGTGGGCTAGACAGTTAATAGGTGGAAATTCATGCCAAAAAATAAGTTATATTAACCTTATTATAAATATAATAAACCGCGAACGATTTAATTTCTGGAAATGAAATAAATTCAAAATATGTAATTTCACTGTGATTTTTATGAGTGGAATTTAGTTTTAACGTCAGCAATACTGATTTTTTCCCCCAAAAACGAGCGAAAAGAACGAACGCCACGTACGTGATTGACGAGTCACTCACTCAATCATGCTGTCAAATGGCTGCCATTCTGATATTCGTTTGTTTGGCTTTGTTCCATGCGCTTAAGTTGTTTTGTGGTTTTCCTATTTTCTTACCACTTAGGCTTGTTATACGGACTAACTACGATTCTTATTTACTCGAATACTTTCTGCTTGCCTACCGGATCCCGACAACCCGCCTTACACGACGAATATTAGATTTGTTTCCTTTGGATACCCGATTTTGCATTTCGACATGGATGGATCGTTGTGTTAACTGTGGCTGTGCTACTGTTGGTAGACGAGTTTTAAATGAAGAAATATTAGTTGTAATTTGACAATAGCGTATGACTGAAACAGTAAGTAATTTATTCTTGCGAATAATTTCAAAGTGAACCACATAGTGGTTAAGATAAATGTTTATGCTATTTTGGGGAGCATACAAGGGGTGAAATACACACACGATTCGTTTTGGGACATCATTAAGTATAGTTTATTTAAGTAATTTATTGAAAAGTCCAACGAAATAATTTAAAATAACATTCTCATAACCTAACGAAACTTTATATGTCACTACTAAAATATCTTATAGCTTAACTTCTAGAAATACAAATGTTTTCAAATTTTAGGTGAACACTTCAAATGTATGTTTCTTATAGAAAACACTATTTCCAAGTTGTTAACACCATAGCCCAGAAATGTATGGGACGGTATCTGCCTCCTTTCTATCTTATTCTACTTCCTAGCTTTTTTCATGTATTCTAAAATAAATATTACATAGTATGTTAAAATATACCATTTTTATTTAATTATAATTTTTAAGCTGGTACATACTACATAAAACTCAACTTACCTACCTATTTACAATTTTTTTTTAAATTTATGACAAATCAATTATTTCAATAACTTCCATTGCATTAGTTACAAGTGCTGTTGGTTCTGTGAAAAATAAAAAAAAAAGATAAAACTTTGAATTGAAATTTATCACAAAGCAATAAAATTCTCGATAATTTTAGATCCTTTCACTCACCGCCAACCAATACTCGGATAGCCTTTCATACGGTCACTTCACTCAGCCCCTGGACATCACAACAAACACAACAGGTCACGTGACCATTCAACGTCACACAGCAAATTGCCGATGAAGTAGGAAATATGTCAATTATAATTAATAGGGAGCACAAGATCATCGGTATAGCATCGGGCACGAAGAGGTTAACAAGTTTGTAGTGGTATTGTTGGGAGATGCTTTGCCAAGTATTATTTGGAGATTATTTTGTATTTTGTTGTTAGTTGAGGATTTAGGTGGTTTTATTTGTATGTGCTTTGATATAGATTTATAATTGTTATGGGTATTAATTGCTACAATCCGTTTTATTCTCTGTGATGTTTCTTAAAAGATACGAAAAAATAAAATACTGTTAAGTAGTTAATATTCTTCTGAATAGTTTTAATGAATGAAAAAGGATGATATTTGTGACTGATACCTAAATAATAGTTGGTTTTCTAATGCGGCCGGCACAGTTGCTGGATGTCACTTTAAAACTGCAAAAAACAAAGAACTTTATGTCTTACTAACTGAACAGTGTTTTTTTGAACCAACCACTATGGAAATCTCGTAGTCAGTAGTGAAATCTCCGTAGTCCGTAGCGCAGATAAACTTGCACACTAGCTTTCTTAAGGCGTTGTTTTTACAAAAATAAGAAAAGTAATAATTTGCAATGTAAACCAGGATTTGCCTTTTGAAATAAATTCTATAGAAGTAGATGTAGATTTTACATAAGCCAGCTTACTCTGAAATACACTATGGCTTGGTAACTTAAAGTAACTCCTATGTTTGAGCTTTTCTAGGATATCAGCTGTATATTTTACTAAATAAAAAACATTGCCTGTTTAAAATATACAAAAGAAGAGATGCTTTAACACTAAGCGTATTTGAAGAATTATTTTAATATTAAATTTAAATATAATAAATATTTTGCGTAGACAATATCAAAGCCTCATTTAATAGTACAACATTTTTTTTAGAAAAGGTACTGAGTCAAAATTTTGCGTAAAACCTTTTTTCTCATATACGCTTATGCGTAAAGTGTATATACCTATATGTGTACCAGGCCACTCAGAAAGTTTGCTAAAAAAGATTTTATGTATAGAATACTGGCAAGTTATAATTTATTTTGAATTAGATTTCCCTCTAAACTTTTTTACCAGCATTATGAAACTATTGAGTGTCATAGAAAAATAGATCTGGGTCGGGAACAATTTCTTGCAATGATTTTTTACAATTCCAAGTCAGACTTGAAACCTGATGAATTCAAATTCAAATTCAAATTCAAATTCAAATTCAAATACCTATTTCTCAACATTGACAATCACCTGCTCTCATTGACGTCAAATATGATGACGATAAATGAATGATGAATTTATAAAGAAGGCGTCTTCTAACCCGTATAACAACTTTAAGTGCGGTCGTTTAAGTTTGAAGGATGAAGAAAGAATTGGTCACCTTTTGGCTGCTGTTACGGTCGATAACATGCAACAAGTGAAAATGTTGATTCAACAAAACCAGCAAATCACATACGAGGAGATTTAACTAATTCAAAGCAGGTTCTTCCCGCAGTATTTGCGGTACCATAACAGAAACGAATCTTAAATTTATCAATATGATCTAGAAACAAAGAGCCAATCAACTGTATGGTGGTTCCGAAACTAACCACGAGAGTGAAAAGTTCGAGAAGCGCAGGAAAAAATTGTTCGCCTGTTTTTTCTCCTGTATAACCCGTGTATTTAGTATCAATTCCTTTATGAAGTCAAAGTAGCATCAATGCAGAGTGGTACATTACCAAATGCTTGCCAGAAGTTTTTGCTGCTGCGAGCAACAAGCGACCGAACACGGGGCGCCGTGTGACTTTTTCTTGGCCCCTAAAATTAAAAACCAGCTCAAGGGGATACAGTTTTCATGGCCAGAAGATGCGCTCACTGCGTTTCAGAGGGCCGTTGAGGAAGTACCTGTTGCAGGCTGGAAAACGTTTTGTGGAAATTGGTTCAGAGGAATGGAACTTTGAATAAATGCTGGTAGAGAGTACTTTGAAAATATGTAAATAAAAAATTACCATACAACATATTTTTTTTTTTCTTAAAACTTTCTGCTTGTCTCACACACGTGATAACGACTCGGAAAGATATTTTTAATCAATAACTAGTTTTTAAATCACCGATACAGTGTTATTATTTATTTATTAGCAATTAATTATAAACATCAACTGTGTTTCTTTGTCAGACAAAAGGATCCTAAAATCAATACTTATTTCGCATATAATAAAATAAATACAAATTCAAAAGTACCCTCAATAACATCTAATTTGTCGAAATTGACTCCATTTTAAATATAGAATGCATTGCCACGCGATCGCCGCAGGCGTTATCGACAACAAAAAATAACAATATCGTTTGAAAATCGTAATGAATAAAACATTTACGAATTAGGATGCAAGGGTTGATTTATTCTTGCTTAGAGTTCCTTGGGTTGAATAATAAACCAAGGTGTCATGAGGTTTGTCAATTGGTTACAGTATAAAGTAAAATATTTTAGTGACAATACAAATAGAGTTTTTACTGACATGCTCGCCTCTCTACCTTAATCTGTTTCCTCTTATTTTGAAGTATAATTTCATTCGTGTTATCTTTTATTCCTGGTATAGTTATTGCAATGCGATTGCATAGATTTTTACATGTGAAGTTGTTTTAAGTAACTAGTGAAGACATTTAATGCATGTTAATTTTTGCCAGTCGCAATAAATGTTGTGTGGCAACTATTTTGTACCTCCGCTGCTTTAAAAGAATCTTTGTGCATTCTAAACCACGTCAAATATTTTGATAGAGTGATCTCTGTGTTCTTATTTTTTAAGTTTGACAAGTGATCACTTTGGTGATAGTTTGGAACGTATGGCCAGCTTAGTTTGGTTCCGAAGAATGGAACGAATGGCCAGCGTCTTTTTCTAAGACAAAAGTATTCTCGAAGCTTTCAAATGTAGAATAAATAAGCACCTCTTCTGTGTAGTTGAGATGGTTGACGAACGTTTAGATAATATAAAATAAAACAACTAGAAGTTATTAAGACTACTTTTGAATAAAATCAAAACATTTCCATACAGAACCCGCTAATTATTACAATATTTTCACCAGTTATTTTGTATTTGCTTGTAATTGTTATTCAATTAGTTCTGGGAGAGTAGTCCATGTGGGATGCGTCCTGAGGCGGTTGGGAGACAACCCACGTTCAATATGTTTCTATTTATTTTCTTACGGATATGTGAGCATGAAGGTTCGGAGAAAAAAGAGGTTTCATATTGTTTTTGGATGTTAGGAATGCATATGTTGTACTTGGAATTGCGAAAAATTTATATGTGATTTTAGGGGCGATAAGATAAATTTGAAATAAAATTGAACATTTGCTTGTTTCAGATGTCTAAGGTCAAACAGAATAATTAACATAGTTATTTCATTTATATAAAAAAAACTACATACAAACTTAGCTGTTTTACGTACATAATCACGCGTTTCAAATGTTTAAAATTTTAAGTAATAGTCATAGGCTCGTAGGTACAAATTTCTTGCCAACCTTTTTTAAAACTCCTATAGATTAATGACTAAAGTTATTATAGTGCCTACTAATAAAACTAAAAAGTAATCTTTATTTAGTTTCTAAATGTTATAAACATTACCTTTTTTATATTGATGGGATACGCGTTTTTCAACTGCTGAAGACTAGGATGATATTCGATTATCGTGTGATCATCCTGTCCCCAAAATGATATAATATTTTTTGTTTTCGATTGATGATGTATTTTAATTATATTATAATTACCAATTAACTATAGACTACGCAAATTTCTCTTAACATGTTTTTGCCAAGGCATTCTTGAACTTTTGTTCATTTTATTTAAATTAGTAATTTCTTAAACTTATAATTATGTGCCATTGATCAAGCGAATCATAGTTAAATTGTCATCTCCTACCCATAATTCCGCTCCTTTTTTCGTTCATACATTCACCATCATAATATTATCAAACATTACATTCAAAAGCCACTTACCACCATTTAAAGTAATTACTGCAACAAAACTAATTATTACCAGATTTTTTTATTTATACAGTCTTCATTTAAACTACATGAATGAATAGACGCTGCGTGGCGTCTGGAACCCTCAATTTTGACTCCACAAACCTTTTATTTTATTATGTTTGGTTCGATTCTTTTTACAGAGAAAAAATAGCCTTAGGGTGCGTTCACAGAGCGAAATAATTGCAGTTTATTGTTACAATAGAGTGTGCGGCCCGGCCCGCCTTGTGTGGGAAGAGAAGGTTGGTTTTGATTCTTTTTTGTTTAATTTGATAGCGTTAAATGATGTGACGAGTGTTTGTGTTTTTTTTTTGTTAAAGAGTTAATCTTAGTGCGAATTCTGAGGTAAAATTTAAGCAAGATATTCACTGTGTTACAATTTTTATGTTATATGCTAAGAAATAAATCAAATCTACAAAATAGTAATAATTTTTGCAAAAGATGCTAATTTTGAATACCTCCGCTACATGTTCAAAAGAGTTAACTTTACACCCCGTAAGATAACGTAAAATAACGTCACTATCCAAAATACTTATCACATCAAATCAAAACTCACATAAAAGAATTAAAAAACAAATCTCGATCAATTCATCACAACATACAACCTACAACCAGGGACAATCAAGCTTATGTACCATAAGGGCAATAATTCTTTGACACGTTTCGAGGGTTGCGCTTGCGTTGCTCTAACACTGCGCTCGGGTGTGCAAAGGAAAATGATTTCAAAATATATTTTGACGACCGTGATAGTACATAACTCGGTAAGAACAATAGCTGGTGAGGGGCCGAACACACGTCCGCGCTAGGTGACGGACGCGCCACGTGGCCGGCACGTGAGCGCCTGAGTGATGGCCACCGGAAAATTGATGTATTTTGGAAGTTTTAGAAAGATGTAGAGTAGTTTTGAGTGGGTTTTATTTCAGGTTTTCCAAAAACGATTTCCAAATTTGTGATTAATTTAGATGCTGTTTTGTTGTTTGAAACTTTAACTTGAAAACATGTGTAAACATACTGACACAAACCAAATATTGCAACAGGAAATAATTAATTACTTTAATGTGTTGAATGCTTTTAAATCGCAATAAATCCTTAGGTTTTATCCCCATCCCTAATCCATAGGCAAAATAGAGCTTGAATTGTTTTTTTTTTTATATGAAACATACGTGGCATATTTACATTCCCCGGCTCTATCATCTTACAATTACTGTTTAACTTAAAATAATTATTAAACTTAAAAGATAAATAATTGAGGTCTCTACAGCTTTTTAGTCCATACACCAACATCTTCCATTTACATGCGTTAGTTTCGATTTTGATTCTGTCAAAGCTGTAAAACAGTAGTCGTCTCGTGCGATTGTTTTTATACAATTCATGTTTTTATTCTTTTATTCGCGCATTAGAACGCGACGTGTGCGCCAAGCTTTATGTTGATGTTTTTGTGAATGACAGTTTTTTTGTTGTTGTATCTCAAGTCTGACCAAATTATTTGCTCAGTATAAAGCGGCGGTGCGTTCTATGCGTAAATAAAGTTTGATATTTAGTCTCGTCACAGATGATTTCGTTCTAGTTTTTGCTAGTGAACACGTAAGTTGGCGGCGCTATCGTTTGGACGTTATGTTGTTGTGGAATTATCTATTTTGATTTGCGGAGGAGTGTGTCTCAGTGTTGATAATGTGTCAAATTTATATTATAATGATTTTGAGTTGTGACATTTTGTTTTTTGGTAATCGTGGGAAATCCTGTGTGACACATTATAACAATGAGTATGTAAGTAAGTATGCACCATTAAACACATCAATATAAACAAAAGAACGATGCATACCCGTAAAAGCATTCGCAAGAAGAAAATAAATGATCAATAGAGAAACAGTTTTGAAACTTTAAATCTGTTATTTTTAAATCAACAAATAATGTTAAAATTTAAAATGTCGAGAGCAGATTGCAAAGAGAGGAATAAGTAAAGTAAAAATAGATGGCAATAAATTAAATCTATCAAGGAGGAGGCAAGGACAATAACCTTTTCAAACCCAGCAAGCCTGTTTCAAATTCAAATAAAAAATATTTTTTCAAAAAATATATCACACTCAAACGTCTAACCTAATTACCAAATGTTCCATAACCAACAGTTACCCTTTCATTATTTGAATATGGTTTTATTTCAATTGACTTAATTCAAAGATAGCCAGAAATTAAATTCAAAAAATGGACTATGAATTCGAATCAACCCTTCTGTTGCTGGCTGAAGTAAAAAGGTCATTACTCAAATACTCGTAAGATCTATTTTATGTTCTCTCTTTGAGATTAAATACCATTTTTAGATGTAACCTTATTTGTGAAATTGTCGCCACCACTTTAGTTGCCACATGTCGCCTCGAGGGCTTTTCAATGTATTGTTTTTATATTTGAGTGAACTTTAAAGCTTTATTAGTAAATTGACTGGTCGGGGTGTACGTTGTGAGGACTTGACATTCGTCAAAGAGCTTTTTTGCCTTTTGACTTTATTATTGACTAACGACTTAAGGATGTTTAACTAATAAAAGCATTTCTCAGTAAAAGATGTAAAATTTGAATTAATATTTTTAGTAGGACGGGTATTGTATGACTTACAAAATTTTGCATTATTTAGCTAAGTACCATCCGACTTGTATATAATATATAAATATATGTTTGTGTTATAGTTGAGTAAATTACTTACCTACTTGATTGTCAAAAGTGACGTCTATTCCCGATACAGTCAGCAGCGTTTTTTGATTTAGGGGTTTAATGGCAATTTTTATCTTTCTGACTAATTGACCAAGGTAGCGGGTGGCTTGTTCGCTTGGTTGAATAGTCCCCATGTCACTTTGTATTACAAGACCTATTATTGAACTAAGGTCTACCGGAGCTTTCATCAATTTATTGCCAATACTCACACTCATAATGCTACAGAGCTTCCTGGAATTGTTCTTTGTATAGTCTTGTATGTTTTGGTGTCAATTACAGTATTAAAATGTGATGCATTCTTGTGGCAGAATATATATTTTTTTAAATATATATAATTACTTTAAAACCTAAGTTTATTTAATCAAACACTCATTATACTAAAGAAAACGCAATAAAAAACACTAACCCGGCACCTATAAAACAAGGCAAGCCACATAAATCCATCCCAGTGCGAAATAAAACCTGAATCGAGTTAAAAAGCTTTTAAAATTCCAAATAAGTGAGACTTCCGTAGAATTTGTTTTTAATGGACATTGGACAAACCGCGGAGACCGACACGAAACGAAACTTAAAATAATTGGAGCACAATACGCTTCGACGAGCGGCGTTCTGTATTTATAGCTGATTGAACAGTTTTGATACTTTTTACTTGGTAGTTTTGATGGCGCAATAATCTTACTTTAGCTGTATTTAATCAAAATATATACCGATATTGTATAATGTCAATTATGTCCACGTGTGCTGTGAGTCGTCATAAGAGAGCATCTATGAAGCATCCGATTTGTATTGCTACACAGTATTCCATAATCATTGCATTAAACATTTTAAAATTTTGAACCTTGTCAGGTTCTACTCCTGGTTGGTGCCCCAATATTTGTGTGACGAACACAGATGTTTGTTCTTGGGTCGTGTTTGTAATGTTTATATGTACATGTTAGAAGGCCATACAGTTAGCGTATTTGTCTAGAGATCTTATTATTTTCTTATTTATACAGGAGATTAAAATTGTTTAAGCACTTGTCGTAAAATTTAAAACAATAAAATTTTTATTTTCTCCATAAAAACCGAAATCAAAAATATATATATTTGCATTTCATTCACTACAATAATAAATCGTTTATTCCATTTATAATTTCTTTCTTCTATTCTTTCAAATCGTACTATTATTAATAACAGTACGATTTTATCGTATCAATATAATCAAGTATCAAGCCCAATCCAACCCCGTCACGCAAAGAGTTACCCGCTTTATACACGGATGAGTATAAGTCATTAACTAATACAAATAAATTAGATTTTCTGCAAAAACGCGGATTGGACGCGAGGATGGTAATAGTTCTCCAGGGACGCGGTAGTGGGCGGTGGGTGTACAGGGTGTAGTGAGTTCAAAGGGCTCAGTCTGTTTCATAGTTAATTATTTTTATTAAATTTTTATAAAATGAGATCGCCAGTGAAAAAAAAAATGCTTCTAAACTTTTTGCATTTTTATCAAATATCAGAAAATGTGTTCAACTGTCAAAACATCCCTTTTTCTAAGAACTCAGAGTAAAATCAAAACGTACGTAAAAGTAACATGATACAATTATCTAGTTGCACATGAGGATCTGAAATCCCTGAAATAGACTGGCGTTTTAATTAACTGAGCGTGCAGTTCTGAGACAGTATATATTAAATATATTTTACATTTCGTTTAAACATTGTTTCTAATTGTTTTTCTATATGAAACCGAGAAGAAAATTTGTGTTTTTCCTTGCAACGGGAGCGTGTTTTTTTGCGTAAATTGAATGGTGTTTGGCTTTTGAAATAGTCACAATCTTATTAGGTTTATCATTTGGAGATCTTGAAAGAATGTTTGATAAAATCTACAGTTTTTCCAAAGCTCACATGAAACTAACTCTAAAATAAAAATGACGTGTAAGTGATAGCATTGCCCAATAAATATTGGATTGTAATCCTGATATTGCTTTTAGCATATAATAATAATGAACAGCAGAATTTTATTCCAATGTATAAACAATAAGCCACCCTGTATAAAATGCACCCTGAGAATGAGATATAAAACAGAGCTAACTATTTTTTCGAAACCTCATTATATTAAGTGCTTTTCTCTTTATTTATTCGATTGACATTTAAAACTAGGCATTCAGTTCAATTAGCGCCATTGTGAAAAAGATTTTAAAATACAATGTTCTGCAGAGGATTTTAAATGTTATACTAGCTGTTAACATCGCCTGCATATGCAGTAATTTTTGCACATATGACAATTTTGTAGTTGTTTAAGTAGCAATACATACTACGAGCCCCAATGCAAAAGAGTTCGTTAGTGCCAAATATTACAAGTGTCTTATATTCGAAGACAAATTTGGATAAATAAATTTAACTTTATTAGTTCAATAAATACACAGTGGTTTTGAAAACTTAATGAAGTTTATTTTCAATTTAAAAAAGTAACAAAATATTTCCCTATTTAAATAAAATATTTAAAATAGTTCGTCTACCACTCAGTGGCTACACCTTTAGCATCGATCCCGGCCTTTATTCTTCGTGGCATTCCCGTGGCGTTCCTCCTACAAAATGTTGACGACCCGGACCTTGTGCTGACATGTATCCCCATATCATTACCGATACAGGAAACTTTACTTTTCTTTTGGATACAATTGGCATGGATTGCTTCATCTATATTTCTGATAACTTTTTTTCGTACATCACCGATCGTCACCTCAAATTTAGATTCATTACTTATTATTTCACGCCACTGGTCTCCAATTTTTATGATCTTAAGCGAATTTCACCCTTTTCTTTTTTAGAGAGGCGTGAGTTAAGGTGTCTCTTTAGCAGTGTAAAATCCACAGCCCAATCGTTTTACGATCCTCTTGCAGGTGTCGGCAGATGCATCTTTGTGAATCATCTCTCTCCACTTCAAGATAAGTTGAAGTGCCATTTTTCCTGTGATGTTCGATGATGGTCTGAACTGTTTTATATGTTTGGAAATGACAGTGACGCATAACGTATCAGATTATTTTTCGAAAAATAGAATTTTACTCATTTTCCCAGGAAACAGGGATTAAGAACTAGACAAACTATTTTGAAATTACTAAACTTACTAGCAAATTAAAGTGCCCTTAAATACATATATTGGTCAAAAAGTTTTTCTTTAAAAGTGCCTAATTAACAACAATAAGATGGAGCATTTTACCCTATACAATATTTTTTCAAAGGCCGGTTTTATGAAAATATATTTAAACTGAAAACAAGCAACCTTTGCAATATATGACTGGACAATACTCTTTTGCAACGGGGCTCGTAATTAGTTGTAGTATTTTTATTTTCGATGAATCCTAGAAAAAGACAGCAATTTTTGGTGAGAAAGAGATATTAAAATTATAAATATCTCTTTCCCTCTTGATTTCTCTTTTTCAACCCTTTTCCACCCAATGTAGGTCTCTCCATATCTCTCCACTTCTATTATTTACTAAATATTTCATTGCATGTTTACTGCTGCTATCACGAATAAAATGATCAGCAGTTGCAACAAGAGAATTTTTTAATATATCATTTATTCAAGAAATATGGCTTTTGACTAAGTGAACTAGACGACCTGGTGGAAACCAGCTTTTATTAACTTTAAAAATCTACTGCTAAACAAAACAAGCGCTGCAAAAATATATCTACTCAATTAGGTAATTTAGAGCTGATTCTTCAATGCTTCAATTAATCTATTATATCAGTTGAATAACTTTGAGAATTTGACATAACTTCTATGAAAAGTCTTGTCATGTGTCAAAGTTATTATCAAAAGTTATCTGAGCCTTGAACAATCAGCCCGTAGTCATGTAAATAAACACTGGTATAACATATATATGGTAATAATATCAGTCTACGTCTGAAATACGTCGCGTCACGTTTGACAGTAGCCTAGTTTGATTTGGCTAATCAAACATGTCACATGACTCGTGATGATTTCTTCAATAGTCGCGTCGAGACCGACCGAGCACGGCTCGCAAGGCACGTTCGGTCTTCCTGCTCGCGAGCACCCGAGGCAATTTTGAAAGGTTGCACACGGGCCTCGTGAGCCAATGTGAGCCAGTTTGAGCAATTAATTTCTCTCCGTATACGATGGAAAACTACGTGTTTTTAGCCGCTACGGCCTTATAGTTTTCTGATTATTTAATTAAAAAAAAAGAAGACAAAAACTAAATTCCTTAGCGATCTGTCGCTTGTTTAAATGATCCGGATCTATTGAATCCCACAATATTTTAAAACTTCCATACAATTGTATTAAACGAATACAGTCTTCATTATCCATTTTTTATTTTGCACCATCTCGCGAGCGTCGTTACATCCGTCCACACCACGCGAGCAACTCCAACTGTGCCTCAGTTGGAGTCGCTCTTTGAGCATCGGCAAAAATCGAGAACGTACGTCCACACCGGCCGAGGCATTGGCTCGCGAGGCTGCCTCAGGAGCCGTGCTCGGCTATTCGGCTGTCAAATTGGCTATGTCTTCGCCATGTCTAGAGCTTCACGCTAGCCCTGCAGGTATCGTATGGAGATTTGGGTCTCCAAGTAAACAAAATCGAAGCACAGACGAATTTTTTCAAAATGTTCAAAAGTACTTAAATTTTATCTTTTACCTTGTAATCTAAATTATAACAGTCAAAAGGTAACTACGAACCTCTTGAATCTGCATCTATTTATTTATAGATAAGAAGACAGTAAAGATCACATCACCAATATCTAATTTATGACATATGATAACTAGTTAAATAATTTTGCGTGTTGTTTCATATTATTCCACCCCCAAAAAACGTAACTTTACATCAAATAAACTTTATTTAATGTACAGGTATTTTGCGCACGCGTCATACAAAAATTACACACCACGTTTAATAACAAAACAATTTATTTGATGTTCCCCATCATTATGAAAAACAGTAGCTAATTTCATAGCAATCAACTAATAAACTAATGACAGTACATCACCCTTAAGTTATTTTCTAAAACTATATTTGAGCCCTAGTTTTATAATATTAAGATTGAATTTAGTTTGTAGATACTTGAAAATAATTACTGTCAACTCCTACGCAGCATCTGCCATTTTGTCACGTGATCAAATTTAATCAAAACTTATTAGAGGACTGCGGAGAACGTGTCATTATCGAATTAAAAATGTATTCATGTAAAGAGGTCGGTAATGATTTTTAAATTGTTTCTAGTTTCTAGTTCCGTGCGATGGTGTTTTGTTTTATTGTTTTCATGATCGTGTATGATTATGTATGTGATGGCTAAAGGGGCTAGGATCGTAGCGTCTTTAGCCTCTGTAGTTTATGGTAATGATACCCGCAGCTCTCATTAAGATGTGATTTGTTTATGAATATTCGCTTAATTTTTTATTAATATTTCAGTTTATAGTCATAATAGAATTTAATTTGTTAAGGTCTCGTCTGGAGCGGTACTACAGTCTTTTCTATTTTGACCTTCATAACAATTGCTTTTATTTGGTTGTGTCCGGACACAGAACAGCCATTGCTATTACTGGAGGCGAATCCAAATCAGGCCTACGGTCAACCACGCATTAGTCGATATAACAATCACATTTCAAATTGATGAATAAAACTGTTTTACTGCTTTCCCTCTACTCTATTATTATAAATAGGTAAGATTTGTTTGTTTGTATTACGTTAAAATTACCAATCCGAGATTACACATTCTTTCATCTTTAGAAAATTTCATTATCCATAAATTTTTTGCGAAAAATAATTACTTTGTTGTGTGACCCAATAAAGCCAGATAACAACGATACATGCAAATTTTAAAATATGAGAGAGACGCATTAATCTGGAAATGTTTTCGACAACTATTCCCATTTTATTCCCGAATATCAAAATGCTCATATTACATAAAGCCAAACCAACCCTTTATAGGTACCTATATCCGTCAACTTTTTCAGAGGCACGTAAAACAAACCCAATTAGGGCAGGTTCACACGATCACAATCGTACGTGTTTTATTACGAAAGTCCATCCGATGTTTTGTACGCAAACATAGCCAATGTTACACAAAAGACCCTTCTGGGTGGCGCCAGTAGTCGTACATTAGAACGTTACTTACAGATCAACCAACTTTTCGGTGCAGTGGCAAAACTTGGAACTAAAAAATTCGTATGGCAGCCATGTATTAAAAAGGAAAGTTAACATAGAAGGCAGCGTAACTCTTAACTACTCAGATTGGTTGGGATTTTCTATGACATGTTATTTAGTTCCAGACATTTCCGTGTGCCTTCTTTTGTGAATCCAAATGGTTTGTAATCTTTGTCCTTTGTGGAGTTGGTGTGCAGAAATAATATTGTTTTAGGAAGGGATTATTGAGGTTTGAAGGATCAAAGGTTTTTCTGTGGCTGTGTAACTGATACTTTATTTTCTCTTGTGAGTGAGTTTTGATTAGTTTTTTTGATGTATGTAGTTAGTTTTTAGATACCTCACTTGGTTTTGGTTCAGCTTTAATATTATTTGTTCATTTGTTTATGAACGAATTATATTTGTGTTGTGGACTTAGTTTTCTAACAGTGTGGTAATATTCTAAGATAAATATCTTGTTCTGATTCTTATTATTTATGGTAGTGCAAGTAAAGTGCAGTAAAGGAGAGTGATGTGCACTCACCTTAAACCTCATAAGACCAATTTCTTTTCCTACTGCTTCACTGTTCATGCCGTCAGACTATGGAACTCACTTCCTTATGAAAAACGCGAATCAAAATCGTTACCATTTTTTTTAATAGAGTAAAATAACACTATCTTTCTCAATCAAAAAATTTTCGTGTTGCTGTCTAAAATGTATGTATATTATGTAAAATATTGATACATCGTTTATAAATGTATGCACGTATATAATTATATAAATAATTTATATGGTTTAAGTTAATTTATATATACAATGTTTTTTCTATGTTTAATTACTTATTTTTATATATTTCCTAATTGTAGGAAAACTTACAGCTAAGTACAATTGATTAAGTTACAAAATATAATTATAAAGAAGGCCATTTACAAAGTTCTCACATGACGTATACAATGAATCACGTTATAAATATAAACAAGTCGCCAAGATAAATAAATATATGCAAAAATACAAACATAACATTGTTATTTGATACAAACTCAAGAAGACTTAAATTTAATATAAATACTAAACATTTTTATGAAAAAAAAAACTTTTGCCATGGCTTCCTTGACACCGAAATGCTGGTACAAAAAAGGTCAAAGTTTAGTAGCGTTTAGTAGGTATACTAAATTTGTACTTTACCTTCTATGTGTCATTGTGTAGGAAGCTGGGGCGACACTGTATTGTTGAAATGAAATGAAATGAAATATTTATTTCTCAACAGTGACAATTACTTGTTCTTATTGACGTCAAATAAAACATGATTCTACCACCAGTTCGAAAAAACCTTCGTGAAGAAGAACTGGCACGAAACTTCAGTTGTTGTTGTAACATATTACTTATAAAAAGGAGCATAATAATATATATAAGTTTCCTTACTATACCCCTCCCCTCAACGATAAATCACCAGGGTACCTATTAAAGAACATTGGCAGATCCCCATACATTGTTTTAGTTAGAGTTAAAGAGGAGCGTTTAGAAGTCAAAAATATCTAAAACTATAGGACATAAATTCCGGATCCACTTTAAAAAATCTATATTATGGAGAATGTCTAGGAATAATAATAACTGCATTTTCAATAAGTACTAATTTTGAGGTTATGAATTCAAATTACCTACATTTACGTAGGTAATTCCTACTATCACTAACCACCCATGATAATAATGACACGTTCATCAATATCTTTAACTTAATGCGTACCTACAATGTATGCATTAAATTCGTGTGATTCTGTCTGCCATGATACTGTTATCAAGACAAACCTATTCCAAACAACAAAGCTTAATCATAGTCCAAAAATCACAAAGGCCTATAAAGTCACGTAATGAATTATCTGAGTCCAATAAACAGTCCAGGTCAAATAAAATAACTAAAAGAATCGCAAATCATCAGAACAAAACCAAGGCACACACACATAAGAGTCAAAAGTCCAAAAGTAACGAAACGGTTTCGTATTCAAGTTAAGTTTTTATCTCAAACTCGCCGGCCAGGCAAAAGCTATACAGCCAAGGATAAGAACTCCAGTGAGTAATAAATTATTTTCACTATGAGGAATATAAAAATAAATGTCCTTACATTCTGAAGTGATTATAATTTCCTTTATTTAAAAATTATATTACAAAATACTTGCGCTTAGTCACAATCAATCCTGTGTATCGTAATAAAAATTACAGGAGGTAAAACAAACTGATCAAGTCAAATCAAGCTTTATAAATCAACTATTTTATGGAGACTTCTACAAATGAAGCTAATTTCATGGAAATTCACATAAAAAACAATAATAAACAACAGTACTGGTTACTTTTCTAAACGCTCACTGTTTACTTTAATAAGGGTTCGCCAATATTCTTTGACATCTAATTCGTCAGTAAAAGTAATAACATATTAGCCGTAAGCACATTTAATATATCTTATTATGAATATAATATCAAATTAAGAACAACCCTATATAAACTTCAACAAATTAACAATACGATGCACTAAACATCGCTAATTGAACAGATGTTCTAACACAAAACGCACGAAAATTAATCCGAGATACGTTCGTTCAAGAACGATAATCCCTCTTTTCAATCACTTGTCACTGGAAACCAGTCATTCGTGAGCTTCTAAATATGAATCTGTTGGTAATTGAAATAGGGTTGCCGAATAAGTTCGCTAGTTGCACTAAGTTTTAGTGACATTACATAAGACCACAATCTCAAAAAGTGAGAAAATTTCTTTAATTCATGAATATTCTAAAGAAAGAAGTAACTTATTACATTATTATGGTCGGTTCATGTGGAATGGTAACTAGCAGTAAGTTCTGTAAGTTGTGGCAGTTATAAGGAACGAAAGTTATATATTTTTGACCTTTTAGAAAAATATAACTTATGTTACTCAGGTCTGGATAACATAATACTTAAAAGAGTTTGGAACTTTAAGAGTTTGTTGATCACAGATAAACTTACAATTATTAATATAGACAAAAATCATTTATTAAAAGTGTCATATAATTAACAACACATTTTTAAAATTCTGCCTATTCTTAATGTTCAACCCTAAAATTCACATAATCACGATTCAAGTTTTGCATCTAACAATACGAAAAATAACCTAAATGATTTTTTCGCTCCAAAACATTCTGACAAAAGTAATGTGAGACGGCGGGCTGTCAGATTGACACTTTAGCACTTGAGTTAGTATTGCAACAAGTGCTCCAATTGTTGGTGTCAAAAAAATTGTGTGGGTAAGGGATAGTTAATTTTCGATATTTTGTAATGTAATGAAATTAAGTGTTGCGGTAAATGTGTTCGTATTTAAGTTTACAGATTTTTATCAATCAAAAGCCTTCTCCTGCCACGAGATATGAAATTCTAATTTATGAAGGTTTAGTTTTTACCAAACAATAAATTACTACGAGTATCCAATATTATAATCAAACAGAAAACTCATTATAAACACTTCTAACAAATTTAATTAGACAAATACTTCATTATTTTGAATGGTGAGTTAAACTTGAATCGCCTATATTCGTATTGTTACTGTTCACACAAAGGTAAACTCTTGGCCTAGCGTAACAAGCGTGTAGCCTAGCCACAATCAGAGATAATTGCAAATTATAAAAAAAAAATTAATCAAATTTGGTTCAGCCGTTTGGGAACTATGGCGCCACAGACAGACAGACGAACGTACACGTCAACTTATAATCCCCCTCTTTCTGCTTAGGGAGTTTTAATGGTTACTTAAGGCGTCACTTAATTGAAACTGTGCTAAACGAATATTTGCTTAATTTATACTCAATCTTAGTTAAGACTTAATTTAATTTATGTCACCTTAATTAACCATGGAAAATTTGTATGATTAAAACAACTGTGATTTTAAATAAATTTTTACTATTTTGTGTTATACGTACAACTTATTCTATACTTATATTACTTATATTATAGTAACTTTGCAGGCCTTGTTGCATTAATTTTGTCACACCTTATAATTTTGTTACACCTTATAATTTTGTCACATCTTATAAGTTTGTTACACCTTACAAATGTGGTAAACATCACATACTGAACAGAAACTGCGTAATAATATTACAAAGAAGCTTTCACTTAAATGGCAATCGAATTACTTATTCACATAGTTTACGATCAATTCTCGTGAATCAATCAAAAGGTTTACCTAAACTTAAACCTTCGCTTGGTGTGTGATATGAGTCACTGCGGGTTTAAATAATTTCTTCAATTTATATCATATAGTAAAAAAAGATATACCTACTTGGTAAATATCTTCTTAAAAATTATCTTAAGTCAACATTACTTTAATTTTCTATATTAATGCAATGCAACGCTTATCTGAGCTTCGGTTGAAGTTGTTATATAGATGTAAAGTAAAAGTGACAATAGCGTAGTGGGTACTAGTCCTGGATAATATGCCGGAGGTCCGAGGTTCGAAGTCCTGACCAGGGCATTCATGTTTGTAATGTTTGTACTCCGGTCATGGTTTTATGTACTTATTTTAGATTCCCCCAGTTCACTCTATGGTCATCCATAACACACACGTTCACACACAAGTTCTGCTCACTTTGTGGCCATACAGTTGATGTGTTTGTTCGGAAATGTATTCATTATAAAATTTATTTATTATATAATAGTTACGCTAGACGATATTTTAATTACCATCTTTGAAAACGAACCTTTTTAGACATTAAAAAATTTACTAACTTAAAGCGGAAGCAGAACTTAGGCAATTCACTTTAGACTACAATTCATACTTATAAATCAAAATTCTTATTCGATTGTCGACTTTCAGTATAAAATCGCTTATACATTCTTCTTAGAACAAACTGCTCGCAAGTCAAGGAGACCACATCTTAAACTAACTGGAAGTGTTCAGATTCCAGGTTATGAGTCAACTGGGTGATGCTGGCCGTTAACTTTACTCAAAGAGTATAGCTGTAGGTATAAAAAGGTACTCAAAAATATGGAGTAGGTTCGCAAGTTAAGCGGGAAACTAAATTCAATTATATTGCTCCCCAAATTAAAACAGATAGAATTATACACAAAGTAAGCTGACGAGCAAAGCAAACTATTTCATGACAATATAATATTGTTTGTGTTCGGGTCGTGTCGTACTATGTCGGTTCGGTTCGCGCAGTGACTGAACCATTGGACAAGTAAAATCAGGCGACCGGAAACAAGATATTTTGGGTCTGCATCTAAGAAGCTCCTCACCTATCTTCCGCTATTTTACTTTTATCAAAAGGAAAAGCGGATGTTATCGATTACAGTGTTATCAACACTTCATGCCAATATCTAGATCCGACATAGGGACCAAATTATGAAGTATATTTCGCATTAAATTGCTTTACTTACGAACTAAAACCGTGTTTGCTTTGAAACGCCTTTGTAGTAACTTTACAGTAAACAACAGACAAGATAATGTTGGTATGAAATAAAGAATTGGTTTTGAAAAATAAATTCTCTGTTCTAGTTCAGTCTAACAAGAAAAAAAATTCACCGGACTTATGCTCTTATAAAATAACGTTTCTATGAACAGTTGTGTAAATGAAAATGTTACAAAAATTGTACGATGGTAACGATTTTAATCTATACTTTGCGTTTTTTCCGATGAGGCAAGAAATGGAACACATAAAACAAAACTGTCAGAAATATATTAAAAATACCTTCGAAGAGCTTATTCAACCCCGTATCACATCTAACATCCGTAATCTTTGGCAAAGAAAAGCATAACTTATAATTGAATTTCAGTTAACTGCACTCCGTAGACTGTTAACACAGCGAATATAGCTGTATCACTTACAAATATGTAATTTTCGTCGGACTCCATATCGTCTAACATTGTTGTTTTATTGCTAAGTTGTATATAATTTATAATATGCTACAAATCTCATAAGTTATCGGTGATTTAACAACAAGATATATCGTATTGTTTGCGGTTTACATTCTTATAAATAATAATAACAACATTCTAACTGGGAAGTTTATTATTGATTGTAAGGGCTTACTTATATCTATGTTTACTTTAAGAACAATGATTATTATTTTGAAAGCTCTGCGAGTTCCCGTTGCTTCCTCAGAAGTTTTTGCCTAATATTAGATTTGGTAGTATTAATGTTTCTCCGTATTGAAAACTAGTTCCAGTTGGTACTGCAACGTTTGGTCGTGCTTTATGCAATACAAGACATTATCGCACAAACAAACTTGCTGGCAACTTAGAATTCTGACATAATTTGACTAAAAGATGAAAATTTATCTTAAATATATCTGAGTTAAACTATAAAAGTGGTTATCTTTTCATAATTAAAAAGTCCTCCAATTAATAGATTCAACTATATAGTCCCGGTACGTTATAGTACCTACTTAGATGTTTCTTGTAAAATTGCAAGGATGAATCAAATGAAAAACGTGTGCAAGGAAAAACGTTATATACCTCTCTCCTTCTGCTTCTCAACGCTTACGTAAATAACTTGTCTATAATAGTAATAACTAAAGTTTTCTCAATCAAAGTTTAAAATCAATTACTCAATTACCGGAAAAATAGTAAGATTATATATAAATAGTAAGATAAATAGTTACCTTACAGAGTAAAACATCTAGATACAGCGATATGTTTGAGGAGCTGCTGCGAGTCATCGAAAAATGCTTCATACAAAACGGTACCGAGCTGTGACGTCACAACTTGTAAATCATACAAAAAATTGTAGGGGCATTTAGACAAAAAATATAATACCTACGTAGATGATGCGTTATAGTTAACGTTCATTAATATAATAACAAAAAAAAAACATATTTTATAATAAGCTTTTTGATTCTTTTTTAAGTTTCGATATTGAATTTTAAATTTTATTTTTCAAAACATTTCTTGGCTCAAAATAATATATTCTCTAAATAAATGATAAAACTTGCATTTTCAAATGTTTTCAAAAACCAAATTCGTACGATGCGTTGCTCAGCAGATCCTGTCCACCCCGGATACTACAGTTTGCGAAGCCATCCACGCCGCCGAAGACATGGCACAATCGCGTAGCATTGTCCAGGCCAAATCATTCAGTGAGGTCACGACGCTCAACACTGAGCATGTACGACGCAAGGAGCAGCACCTGAATATCTACAAGACTAAGATGATCACTACAAATAAATTTTTATGCAGGCAATCTTTTTTATTTTACTCTGTTTTAAAGAGCGATTGTAGCAAAGAGCGATTAGCACGATTGAACATGGCGGCGACTCCACACACCCGCCTAGCCAAGCCACAAGGTAACCATCTAAACTGCATACTACTGACAATGATTAATGTTTCGATATACCGGGTTGCAATCTGCAGGTGAGAACGGGTAGAGATGTAATTTTTTGGGTGTTATTTATTATTAATGTTGTTAAATAAAACTAGGTTTTGTTTTGCGGTTATTCTCGACTAAAACATTATTGCAAACCAATTTTATTTGATTATTTTTTCTGATTATTAATTTTTACTCCGAGGGAGGTATAACACTATCATATATCTATGATCATATACAGGATCCTATCTCTGATCCTACATATATGACCTCTAGAGTAATATCTGTGTGTAACAATAACGTGGTTCTATGATCCTATTGTTGTCATTTGTGCTTGCAATGAGGGATGAGTCGGTTGTGTACACTGCTATTGCTGCAGTAGCTTGTATTGTGTTATTAAGGAAGAAGAATAATAAGACGAAAATAAGAAAATGTCGAAAATGGCTTAGATTAGTGCCTGCCAGACAGCAGAACGCTTTTTTTTAATGCAGCAGTGTTGCCAACAATAATTTTAGAATACCACTGAGTGTATTCTGAGCTTACGCCAGAAAAATTATTGTACTTACTTTTTATCCAGCAATAAAACCGTTACAATAATTAACTGCTTTATAATTTACAATATGACGGATTTTGTATCAGGTAATGCTAAAAATAAATGTGAAAATTTAACGTATAATATTGAACATGGCAAGACCTGTTTCTATGATCCAATCTAAAAAATCTAGCAAATGTCAATAATTCTTACCTCCAGTTCAGCCGCTCACAAGCATTGTTTAAGCATATTCAAAATATACCGTACTGAGATTAAAGACTACCTCAACTATAATATTTGACTAAACAAGTTGTCATTTAAATTCTACCTCTAATAACTTCGTACTACCTCAGTGATTTTGGCCAAGATTCGCTCAATTATGTATCGCATTAAATATGGTATTATTTACAAACCTCTACAGATTCTTAACTCTCTGGTTGCAGCCGATAACGTTTAAACCTTGCTTGATGATCCTCATACAGTATCTGTTATACTAAGTCGTGGTTTTGGCGTAATTTATGGAACTATGTCAAAACAGTCTGTAAAGTAGATGCATGATATATTCGGTAAGAATGTTTAGGAATAGTTCATTAGGCCTGTACGTTTATACATTGGGTTCTTGTGGAACGAGTTTTTGTAGCAAGAAGTAGATCTGTGAAAAACCTCTTTGTGTTCCATAGTTGGGTTATGCTAATGGCCCTGCAGTGCGATGATTAAAGTTTTAGATGATCTGAATTTATTTTAAGTGAAAGTAGAACCTAATCGATATACGGACATAAACCGCCAAAAAGTTTTCAGGGTTTTTTGTGTGTACTGCCGGAATAAATGGTCATACAACAATTTTAGCGTCGTTTTATTTGACAAGCGCTCATTTTCAGTTGCTGACCCATACGCCAATACTGTGCACTTTATAACCTTAAAATAATAAACATGATGATAAAAAATGTAACGTAGTCTACGGAATCCTTATCCTTTTTTGAATTTTAAATCGTTATCGGATGATGCAAAAACCGTTTCCCTAATTCAGTAGAGCTACCGACAGGCTGACTGAATCGCCTGAACAGAGCGCAATCACAAGTTTCCTTTTCAATAATTTTTTTTATATTAACACGTCGTCGTCGTATAATTAAAAATATTTACTATTTACTTATTTAAAACTTTATTGCGCAATATAAAATCAGTGTACAAGCGGCGGACTTAATACCATTTGGCGTTCTCTGTCAGTCTGCCGCAGCAAAGGAGAGGTTTTCAAAGGGTTATGGGAGTTAAGGATTAAGATACAAAAATACATATACGTGCATACTTTAAAAAAAACTTGATAATACTTATATGCTTTAATTTAACTGTTTAATATAATAATATATAAACACCATAAAATATATGTACAAAACAAAATATTTCATAGAAATATAATAAAATAGTTAAGTAAACAAACATTATATTATAATATGTACATAATATATTACAAAACTTTTATACAGTTGGCATTTGTTTCACCGTACTACTTTTCTTAAAATACTGTCGTTAAGCGTATTGCCTTTTGTGATTCGGTTCTCAATGTCTCCAAGTTATATAAATTACAGTTACTTGTCTCGGACATATGAGTAACACCCTCCTCCCCTGCACTTTCCACCAGGTGAGATAAAAGACAAACGCAAAGCAAAAAAACATACTCCGACATACATTACAATCTTTCAGTGTATCGTACATTTCTGTTTCTGTGTGTGAAAAATAATAAACTTACAACGAAAACAGCTTGGCTGCGGCATTTCATTAGCACGCACAATTAGCTGTCATGGTCTGTGTTTCTGTCATGTCAAAGATTTCCGAGAGGTTTTTTTCCGCCACCTTTTTTACTCTCAGTCTACACATAATACCTTTTAAAAGCTGAAGTAAGTTGTAAATACGCAATCTCGATGAAGATGAAGAAAAAAGACTTTCACCAAGTGTACATCTTTTTACCAAGATGAAATAAAATATTTTGAATATTTTTCCATAAAACATTGAAAACACACAACAAAAAACGCGGCCTCCGCGGGCCAAGTCCGATAAGGAAATATTTACTCTGGTCCCTAAGAGTAACTGTATTATTTTTATAAAGATAATCCATTTGATTTATTGTATTTAACTCTGTGATTTATTTAAGAAGTTTGTGATTGGAATTGCGGCTTTTTATCTGGGCAATTTGTTTTGTTTATATATGGGCTTTCTGTAATAAATATGTATTAGGTTTGAAATAACGTACTGAAAATCTTTAATATTTTGATAGAAAGTGTTAGAAGTGAAATACATTTTATTCATGTAGGTTAACACTAATATATCTTTTAAAATTTCATGGTATGTGTTTTTTTAAATCACTTATTTTATTTCGGTTATGAACAACGAAATCTAGTAACTTCGGACGTTTCTGTTATGAAAGTCCATCTTTGTTCACGAGTTACGGGTTTGTATTACGTTTGGTCATCCCTCATAGCCTCGAGAGCGAATTAATATTTTTTACTTTAAATGAACCCTTATCCACTGAAATAATAATAAAAATATTAATTATTTCAAAATCACATCAACATGTGTTAGCAGGTTCACTATTCTTCTTATATCTTGATATATGTGGGAGCGTGTAATTAGTGTCTTGTTACCTATAGTACGTTCGCGTTAAGCATACAGTGAATCATTGATGCAACCACAAATACTAGCCAACGAAATTGCCGCATTAGAAATTTACCTAATGCTGAGATGATACGTCCCTGTATACTTAACGCGAACGAACTTTAGGTAGTTATTAATATTTACATTTATATGACTGTTATCACCCCTAATACATTTTGAATAATATAAAATTAAGCTCTAATGTTAGTTAATCACTCACAAATTCTTCTATTATACATAAAATGGCCTTTGCCCACCCTAGTTTTATGTTTATTTTTACAATTTTTACATTCGTGTGTGAGCAATAAAGTGTTTTTATTATTATTATTATTATTATAAAAGTCAATGAATACTGTCAAAAGAAGTACCGCCCAACTCTATTTTATACCAAACTAAAATCCACCATCGCTCCTCAAACATAAAACACACAAAACTACCCACAATGCAATTCTATAAACAAGCAGAACGGACGGTCCACAATAGCGCAGTATCACATGAAGGCACGTGACGAACGTACCAAGTGCACGGACGAGGTATTTCAATTAAAGAGATTTGTCTAGCTGCGTCCGGACCCGGACTAATGAATGTAGTTTTGGATTTTGTATTTAGTTTAATTGGTGGCGAAGGAAATATATGAAATATTTATGTTTTGTCCAATTTTAAATTGCACGCTTTTGGCAAATGGTTTAAAATTGTAGTGCACATATGTGCATGTGAAGTTTAAATAAATTTTTTTTTAAATTGTAAACGTCACGTTTGATGATAAATAGTGAGCTGGATGAATATTAAGTTGAATTTATATTCAGTTTAGTAGCAGTATGTTTTTTTTGTTAGGATCTCGTTTGGGGCGGTAATACCACCCTTCCTTCATTGACCGCCGTAATAACCACGTTTCCGGATAAAGGGAATGAACAGCCAGTTTAATTACTAGAATAAGTGCCATTCCAGCTAAAGCCTTCTGTCGGGAACGCATCATAAATCCATAACCAATTAATAAAACATTTTTAATTTAATCTACGGGCCATAGTGATAGACATGAATTCCGCATAGCTTCAGTTGTTTGCTACGACAAAGTTAAAAAGAAAATTTTATTAATTTTTCTTCGCAAAATTACCTTATACCTATATTATATGATCATTACTGATACATCGAATGAGAAAATATATCTTTAAAAAATGAAATGAAAATTAAATAAATAATATTTCTAACAATCACACCACATTATCTAGCCCAAATTAAGTATAATTAAGAACTTATGTTATGGATACTAGATAACGGATAAATAAACTTAAGAAATATATAAGCACACATAGATTTTTTTTTTCATGTATCAATATAAGAAATAAACTTAAATAAACATACATACACATCCATGACTAGAAAGCAAATATAATAAAATATCTTCCTCTACCAGGATTCGCATGGAAGGCAAGGGTACTTACCCCCACACCAAACAGGTCGTCTAAAAGCTAAAGGAGGTAGGTATTTGCTTAACAAATCTGAAGATTAACAAGCTTTTCCTTTAGGAAATCTATAATTTACTAGAGCCAAATGAGAACTGAGGAAAAGTAGAGCTAATAAGTGCGTCTGTATATGGAAGGGTAATTCTCGGGTTTGACTTTCCACATGCGTCAAACTTACAAGTACTATGTACACGTTATATAAATATTCAAGTACGTTTAATTTCGAAAAGTCCAAATAATTAAAATATTATTTCAATTATTGTACAATATATTTGCACTTGTGTAGCCAGGTGTATTTTACGAAGTTCTCTCTTTATTTATAGTTGCTTACCCTAAAATTAAGCCAACCAGTAAAAAAAAATGTTACGGAGAGAAAATCCAATTTTCATGTTGTAAATTTCATAATCATACCAATGCGTAGTGACGCAATATTCCGGCTACTCAATTACAAAATACAAAAGTCTAAATTAACCTAGGTTCATATTAAATTACCTGTACCACAGTAATTTGAGCTAACTACACCATTGATTTAAAAAGCCACCAGCGTAATAATCCTTTTGAACTTAACAGTACACGTTAGATTCGGTGACTCATCACCCAGTGAGTGGTAAAATTAGTGAGGGGAAGTGATAAATTTGTGGATAAAATTAATTATCGATTAAGTAATCTTATCGATATATTAAAAATGTATGTGTTTGTTTTGATGCTTTGATAAAATTAAGCGGAATATACTCTAAAACAAAGTCTGTGTAATGACAAAAAGGGTTGATATGCCAGCTTTAGGAAATTTTCTTTCGTCATGAATTATCTTATTACTTATTCAAGTTAATTGCAGAAAAAGGGCTGTTGAAATGTAAACAGTGGATAACAAGGGATACTTGTCATGCATTATTCTAATTAATTATTATCTACGCGCGCAAAAAAATAACTTTAAACACTTCATTTGGAGAAAATAACAGGTTGTGCTTTGTAGGGAGTTGTTATTTTCCTTTTGTTAATGTGCGTAGTAATTATCGGTTTAGTGCCCTAGCAAACGTAAAGTTGATTCTTTGATTGTATTGATATATCGTTATGTTTGTCAATATGAAATCATCTATATGGACACATTAAATAAAACAAAACGCAAAAATTTCTTTATAATATATTTTTTATTGAAAAACCTTCAGTTATAAGGTTTATTCGTATGTTTTATTAAGTACATACATTTTTTTTTAATTTAATATGACTCTAAATAAATGAATTTTGATTTTTAAGTTGTATTTTGTACTTATATATCATAATTATATATTAATTAGAAACATAACTGCTTCATTTGACACTTAAAAGTTATTAGCTGTGATTTTTCTTATTGGTTTTTCTATCGGTTACCTTATTAGATGTGTGTACTATCAAAGTGGTCAATATCATAATCACGCCACGTGCATTATTGGTGACATAACTACATAGAACTACTAATTAGTCCAGTTCAATTTGCAATTCCACCCTAAAGATACTTCATAAAATATAAGATACTAGACAAATAGTAAAAAGAGAATCGCCACAATCAAAGGCTAAATGTAACCCACAATTTGTGTCGATAAATATTTCATTACTAACGAGTAAAAAAATATCGATATCCATAGTGCAGCGCTAACAACCGGTAAAGGGTGACCGCCACTGTGTCGCCGCGGTAACGTAGGGCGGTTGTGTGGAATAGGGCTGTCTATTAAAAAGTGTAATATGTTATAATCATTTTATTATATTTTCAAACTTTTTCATAATTAAAAATATAGCACAATGCCTCTAGGATTTTATTGACAACCTTGTGATACAACATGTAGAAAATCTATTTAAGATAAATATATATTGTGAGTAAAGTAACGTTCTTTTATGTGTTACGGTAACATAATAGATATTTTGATTGATGATGATTAGTAGGAAAAACAAACCAACTTTTGTACATCGAAATTTCATCAATTCAATTTCAGAGATAAGAGTGTATCATCGGCCTATTCAAAACATTTTCTCTTCAGGTGGTTTTTAATAGAAAGCAAAATCAATTTGATCGTTAAAAAAAATTTAATTTAATATTATACCGACGTAACTGTCAACCCTATATTCGCTGAGGGGTCATCAAGGGGAATATTCGACTTACACGAGGTTCGAGGGGTCCTATTGTCCATTGCAAGAGACGATATATCAACGTAGAATATCAATGTTGGCGCATCTATCGCTGAAGTAGACTTATTGACTATAATTTAGGTATTGTTTGCCTTTACCGCCTTGATGACGAGATTATTAAGATTCATGAAACTGTATATACAATGCTCATGAAGTAATGTATTTGTTTTGTATGGGGAATAATAATGTGATTACAAGTTGTGTTATTAATAAAACTAAATATTGCAATATGCAATATTTAGTTTTATCTAGCTCGCTTTCGTGGCCGTGAAGTTTCTTGCCTATCTCTTAGGGTGTTACCACACCAATTAATCGTCCGTCGATCGATTGGTGTGGTAGAAACCGTCAATCGACGGTCGATCGATTGGTGTGGAAACACCCTTATACTGCACAAAAACCTTTTCTAAACTGGTGGTAATGTCCTTCATAATATAACTTTGTATTCAATGAACGGGAAAAAAGTACACGTTGAAGCAAAATCAATTATTAAAACTAACAGATGCATAGACTTTTATGTCAAGTAACTATATATAAAATAGATGATTTGCAGTAAGTAAATGCTGTGTTGAGGGCAAAACAGTTCTCGGGGAACTCCTTTTTAGATCAGAGTGACACAAGCAACAAGAGTATTTTTTAAAATAGTAATAACGAAAAACACGTTTTGACATTGTAATTCACTCAAAAATAGACAATCTACAATCACAGTTCAAAGTTCACAATTTTTTTCCGTTACAATGCTAATAAACAATAACTTAAAAAAGACAAAGCATATTTTATCAGATCCATTAAATTGGACGCACCTGTGTTTAATCTTCCCATATAAATAAAAAAGTTGTAATAGCGTAAATTATAAAAATTAGTGGCTTCGGACTGAGCATCAGATAAGTTCCACACGAGATGTCAAAGGTTAAAGAAGGGTGGGCAAAAGGGGATGATTTAGTTTGAATGTCGGTTTTAAGGAAATTATATTAATGTGTATTAAAACAGTTGGTGTGGAGTTCATAACTAACAGATGCAGAAAAGAATAATTTTGTATAGACATAAAGAGACTCTGTAAATTTATTTTGAAAAAAAAAATATACCCGTGAAGTTTCTTGCCAGTTCTTCTTCACGAAGGTTTTTTTTCGAACTGGTGGTAGAATCATGTTTTATTTGACGTCAATAAGAACAAGTAATTGTCAATGTTGAGAAATAAATATTTGAATTTGAATTTGAATTTGCAGATTGTAATTCTCATGCTTTTGATATTAAGTTTACGTTTGCCTGACTATATTTAAGAGGTATTTGTATTTTTCTAATTATGACACAGATTTAAAGAGCATATGCACAAGTGTAGGTATCTGTGAAAGCAGTGTGCCATTGTTTTTTGTTTTGCAGTGATAAAGATCCCGAATAAAATTTGTTTTCAATAAAATAGAAACAAAAATTACTTCATATCTTGAGAACTCTAAATAAAAATATCTACCAATGAATCCCTAGAATTTTGATTAAACTATATTTATAACTGATAACACGATCACATTAACATATGTTTTAATTAGTATTTAAACACTTATTACAGGAAATGTATTTAAAACAAATTAATACATACATATATATTCACTTAGTTATAAACTTTTAATAAAAAGTGTTCCTTCAAGTTGATTTTAAAAGAATTTAAGGATCGACAGCGTTTATTTCGAGTGGTAGTTCATTCCAGAGCGACACTGCTCGCACTGAAAAGGAGTGATTGTGCCAATGCGTTGTGTGCCTTGGTGTGCGGAGTATTAAGTTTTCAGAGGATCTCAATTAAAAAAAAAATTAAAATTAAATTGATAATTTTACGGAGTCTGGACTTTTGTTGTAATCGCCTTTATAAATGTGTTTTAACTGACTCTTCTTTCCATTAAACTGGAACTCAACCGCGGCAAAAACAAGAAGTACCTACTCCAGTGCCACTCCAGACGAGACTTTACATGACTCAGAAAAATTGTAATGTAAAGCACTTCACTATTTGAAACGTACTTTAAAAAAAAAAAATTTAAATTAAAAATAAACGAAACTTACTACAACGTTTTTTTTGCAGACTACGGAAGAACAAAGACCATCATCAAGAAGCCTAAACGAAACGTTATTTTGGTCCAATCCGAAGTCCAAATGACTCGTTTTGACACTGTTTAACAATGTAAAATAATCTCAAAAGTTACAATGAAAAATACTTAAATCCTCGAAACAAATGTGTAAATGACCATACAGCAAACTTAGAGTGTAGTTCAATTTAAAAAGTCAAATTATAAGTCAAGCCACATATTTCTTTATTGGCCACGTGATCAAGCTTTTAATTTCATAACTTACTCACGGGAAAATGAGATAGCCTCTAATAAACTAATTCGTCTTTTTTGCAACGCCTACTAAATATTATATTTGGTTTAGGTTAATGTTAGGCTGTATTTATCGCATGCGCGAGCCGAGCGACCGACGCGAGCGTGGTGCGTGAGCACCCGACGAAGCGCCATAATCGAAATTGGATGATAATTTGATGAAAATTTTGAAGCAAAAACATCACGTAACAACATATATTTAATGGCGAAGAAAGTTAACTATTGGCTAAGATTATATTATTTAGACGCTCGTCGGCTGTGGCTGAGTTATTAATTTAGATGGCAATATAGATTTTTTGTGGCGTATAATGCTATTAAAAAGAAGTCCGTTTAATAAGCACCCATTTAAAAATACTTTATAATTTCCTAAATGGATTCCCATTGCTGTCGTATAGAAGGCTGGGTTGCTACCACCCACACTGTGAAGCCATTGCTAACGTCATCTTTATTGCAATTTAAAAATAAAAGTTTATAAAATACTTTGTTCATGTAGGTGAAATATTGCGAAGTAAAGTTTAAAATACACATTTCGTAAGGTAGCATAATAGAGTTATCGTCTTGTTAACAAATGAAGACGGCGTAATAAAGACATACTATGCAAATTTATTTGTATTAGTTAACAGGAGAAAAAGAATTACAATACGTATTCATAATTTATGGTCAATAATGTCCAAAAGGACAATATTAAATAGGGTTACTTGTTTCGCTACTGCGGGTAAATGTTCTAACAGTTTGTTATTATGTATAAATATTTATTTATTATTAAATAAACATTTATCAATAACTCCGCGATAACTGAAAAAATAATGATAACATTTACTTAATAGATACAGCGTGGTGAATGTAAGACATCTCATATTTATTTTTACTAAATTTGATTGACAGAAGAAATTCTGCTTCTTTCTTTTAGATTTATATTTACAAAATTAAACAATTCAACGTGTTGTAAAAACGAATACACTAATTCAGTTGCATATTTTATCCAACTGTAAAATCATCCTTTCAAATGACCATTGCAACTTACAAAGTTATCATATCTCCTTTTCTCCAAGCAAGACACGTTTACAAAACTAACATTAACCCATTAAATCAGATACATTGTCACCAGAAGAAAAGAAAGCACCATGGCCTTTTTGTCCACCAGTAACCATGTCACATTTTATAGATCTAGCTCCGGAACATAAATCTGGTAGTTTATGGCGTCGAAATAATACCTTGTACTCATTACCGGCTATTCTTAGACCAAAAGAGGGTATTTTGTTTATGGGTCAAGAAAGAATTATTGTGCGAATAAAGGGTTGAATCAAAGGGTGCGTTTTTGTGTAAGATTGTTTATGAGTTACAAGATAATTAGTGTCTGAGAAAATTGGATTTTTGCTTGTTGGTGTTGTTTATGTAGAGCTATTGTTGAACAAGATGTTTCTTCTATGATTTAGCAAGCAGCTAAAGCTTTGACTAGTATGTTATTTTTAGAAACGATTAAAATATTTTTAGTTTGGTCGTCAACTACATTACTTATAACCACAGCGTTATATTTTTTTATTTAAGAAAACGAACTTTTATTTATCTATTCGGCTTAACATATTTCATTTAATCGTTGATTATGTTCAACAGTTTAGCGACATCAACTAAAATGTGTCGTATGAAAACCGGTTCAAGATTGGCATAAAAAATTGGGCTTAATACCTTGTTTAATAAACATTGTAACATTGTGGATTATTGTCCAAAACTAGTTTCTTGGATATTAAACGTTTGTTTAAAATAAAAGGGTGACAAGTCCCCTCAAACGCATTGACAAATGTGCAAAAATTAACAATGCGAGACAACAAGAAGTACATTTTAATTACCTTGTCCTCATTCATACCAATAATGAAACACTTGAGACAGTTACATTTTTAATGGTTAATAAAAATGGTTTCGACTCTGTAACGCTTTTCGATGTGAATTTGCGTTATTAATTTGAACAAATACTTTATTGCTTAAACAAGATTGTTAAGTACTTATGTCGATTATGATAGTTTATTGCATGAGAAAGTTTATTCTACAATATTTGTTGAGCTTCTATTCAAAGCTAAACTAGATCAAATAACGAGAGAAATGTATTTTTAAAGTTATATGTAATACACAATTTTTGAATTTCAATGGTGATCACAACACTAAAAATACATTGGCAGTAAAATAGCTATTCAAATCATAATTATTATACCTCTAATCCGTCAAACTCATTTGAATCATCAACATATTTTGAAACGTACCTAAACTGTCCTAGTCGCACAAAGGCCAAACACAAAGCGCATACATTAGTACCATTATATATCTTATTTCACACCTATCCGAATATTTAATAGCTTTTGACACTATACTAAAGCGTCATTAAACTAAAACGGTCAAATAATGACCATGAATAAATAATAAAGCGAGATAAGGGATCAGGGAAGTCTCATCTAACATCTTAACAATAGAACCCTAAAGGTGTTCCATAAGGTGTAATCCTAGTACCATTATTGTATGTGACAGAATTGTATCACAATATGTCATAGGATTTATACCCATAATAGATAATGTTTTAATGAACGTTATAGTTAATGATGGAAGTATGGAAATAATTGGGCCATTTCTATTTTCAATTGTATGTTATTGTGTGTGAATTTTATTTCTCGACGGATTCTGCCAGTCAGTTTTAATGCGTAAATTGTGACCAAAAAGTTATTGACAAATAATTATTCAATGTTTTGTTTTGTAGGAATGCTTATAAACCTTGCCAACTTAAGTGTCACTTAGTTTTTGGTTCCCAGTTCAATTCCAAAATTATCTCTTATAACAATAGCCGTTAAATAAATATTTTCACCTTCACGAAACTAAATGATGACCTGCTTTCTTATCTATTCCAAACATAACGTATGTAAATACAGGTGACTCACATCAATTTATCACTATTTGAACAATCTTAATCCCTGTCCTTATAACCTTTGAGAGAGGTGAACGTTTTTTCGAGGCTGCGTGACAAAAGACTCGAATGCCTCTGGTTCACAGGTCATAATGTATTCAAAATATGCATTGAACGTACCTTCCCGACTCGTAGGGGTTAAACAATGCACCGCTGATGAAGAAGATCTTTATCTATTTCAACTCCAATAAAAATGAGATGGAAAAAAATGGTTTATTGGACTCTATGACATAAAAGGACATGTGATTGTCATTTGATGGACAGCGATTTAAGCACGCATCATTAATTTAAAAGATAAGATGGTGACAAAAAATTATTAAGCTATGGGTTGATGAATTTGAATATCATCGAGTCTGTTTCTCATGGATTTTTTTGATGAACTGTTTATTATTGTCCATATTGTTTGTTATTCATTGCTATTTGTTAAACATATTGTTTAACAAAATAATATTCTTTAAAATTTGATTCATGTCTTTTATACACGACGACTAATCTTATACAATTTCAGTTCGTAGTACAAGGAAAAGCAAAACACTCGAAGATATTCTTAAAACCAGCAAAGAATTTCCTAAAAATAAAAACATCCTCCTTTTTTAATACAACCGTTCTTGTCCTACGTATCTTACAAAATTTACGTCTGTAATATCTGTTTCATTTTCTCTTAGACCAGCAGTAACTCTAATTTTAAGAATCAACAAAGCATGGTGGACAATAGCCACATATTCACGTATTTCACGACGCTTTTCCTTACTCACGGACCTATTTGTTTCATCCCCACAAACAGGACGAGCTATAAGGTTTCTTGTGCTAAAAAGAATATTATTTACGAGCGAGACAAGTAGTAATATGTGCGAGTAAAAATTTGTACGCTTTAGCAAGTTGTCCCCATAAATCGTGCTCGGTAAAAGTTTTCTTAATGGTATTTCTGATTGTGTTGGGAAATCTTAGCTTGTAAGAATGTATGGCGTTTTATGAAATTTATGAGTGGTCATTATTAAATTGGAGATGTTTTTGAAAAAACAATGTGATTTGCTTTTTTGTATAGGTGAAATCAAATATGATTTGATTCGTGTTAGGGAGAATTTGCGATCAAAACATTAAGTACGTGCTTTCTTAATCTCTATTCAGAATTCGATAGTATTGGAATCGGCGAATGCAGTGTTTTGCCTGCTTATTGTGTATTAGAATGTTGTTTAGTACTTATCTTTAATTTTCAGATATCATCAGACACGCCGCTGATTAGTAAGAAAATTCATATAAATTTATCTTATTTTAAATAAAAAACATTATAATATATTCTTAGCTTTTTCATCGTCTTTTTTTTAATTCTCTCCTCCTCAATTTATTTATTATTAACTTATAACAGATCGTGCAATCTATACCATATATTTCCAACAAAGTTAGCATATATTCAATTACCAAGACAGTTTTCAATAAACGTGCGCCAACGTGCCAATAAACCGATGCAATAGCTTTCGAATGATAGTGACAATGAGGATGAAATCAGTCGTAACCACGGGTTAATGTGTGGTTTCATACATTTTGTCCATCAGGGCTACAATGTCGGTGCGACGCCACCTAAAAATTAAATTAACACAGAGATGTGATGATATAGAACGACTGGAAGTATCTTGGGATGTTATAGTAGAATGAAAAAACATTTTGTCTAGTGCTATCTTTTTGTGCTAAAGCAAAAATAATTAGTAATGTTGATATTTGACATGAAATACTACTAAATATATTCGCGACTGGTATAAATTCTTTCCGGTCTGGTACTAACTGTATTGTATGTTAAGATGTATTATGTGTGATATATAATCATAAGTTACAATTTGTACATAATTATTTTACATAATGCTAAACCAGGAAAAGGTTTCAAAAGTATGATCTTTTCAGAAAATTGATAAAATAAACATTGATTGTTTATTTTTATTTTATCATAGCCGGCAAAAGAACGCGTGATCCACCGGAGTTTATGTACAAATGTATCAACTGCTCCTTCCCTTTAACCGGAATATAAGATGTAGACATGGTCATTACCAACCTACATGCCGCTAAAATTATGACAGTAAAATTCCCTTGGATTTCAGACTTCGTAAATTATATTCGTAACTATAGAGATTGCTATGAGAAATGTTTAAAATCTTGATACTTCCAGAAACTTTATTCATATTGCATTTAGCAATAAACCACATTATTGTATACCATAAAGTTGCCTTTATAGGTTTAGTGCACCTCTCGTTTACGGTTTTTGATAGAATTTACAATTATATGTCTTAGTTTTGATGCAATCTTTCACGTGGGACTTGCAAGCAACTTTGAAAGGATGCAAAGTTACGCTTGTTAACACTGGTTAGAGTGCGTTAAATTGTATTCTTTTTTATAAAACTATATGTTCTGTTAAAACTAGAGAAGATGAAGGGAAGATTTGTATTGTTTGATAATGAATTAAGTTGAAGATGAAAAAGTAATAGTACGAATGATTAATTATAACGTATTTTTTTGGTTTTTCCTTTTATATATTATTTTATTCTTATAATAAAATCTTGTGTTTCAATGAAATTGAATCAATACAGAAGAAAAACTGATCAGGCTTATAGTCCAAGGTTATTTATTTAATTGGAAAAAATGAAATTTTCCATAGGTATTTTTTTTCAGCTGCATAAAAATAAAAATGTAGAAAATCTTGTAGAAGTTGTACTTGGTCAACGAATCAAGAATTCTCAAAACCCAAAATAAAATTACAATATAACTAATAATTTTACCGTTACTGTTGTCTTATCCAACTATAGTAATATAACGACCGTTCTATTTTAATTTTACGATAACAATTCAAGTGATGTAATAAAATAACAGATTTCACATTTATATATTATTTATATAAATGTGAAATATATATATATATATATATATATATATATATATATATATATATATATATAAACAAAGAGTTAAAAAAACATATTCTGTTAGTTTTATTTTGTAATTCAAAATAAATGCAAATGAAAGTAAAGTGTTAGATCATGAGAAATGAAATGAAACACGTAGCACGCGTGTTGTCGTGATACCAGAGACCTAAGAAAGAATATATCTTAAGAAAAGTTTTGTTTATAATTGGGTACAATGTATGACACTAATGTCCCAGCATTGCGGATGTCAAAGATACCGCGACGATGACTGAAAGTATTAACAAATAGACAGGCTATCTCTGCTTCTGTTTGTGAAACTTGGCTAAAAACCGCTTGGCTGCGGCGTTTCATCAGCACGCACGATTAGCTGTCATGGTGTGTGTTTTTTGTCATGTCTTCGTCAAATGTCCTCGTAAAATCCTTCTACACTAAGTCTAAAAGAATTTTTTATAAAAGAGTGCGGAGAAGTTTTTTCTTTCTCAATCTGCCTATAATAACCTTTTAAAAGCTTACGTAAAGTTGTAAGATTTTAACAAAGTGTACATGTTTTTACCGATGATTAAATAAAATATTTTGAATTTTAATTTTGAATTGTTTTTGCTTATTGAATTTAGAAGAACTAAAAATATTATTACTGTATACTGCAATGTACGTTTCCATGAACTAAAAAAAGAAGCATAACAATCCACAGTTAAGTTTTTATGTCGAATTAGTCAGTTCTCAAGGCAAAGAACTCGTAACTTTACGACCTGCCCTAACAGAACAAAGATTGACTAAGCGTCTGGACTGACGACTATATGATCTATGGACACCTAGGGCTCATTTAAGTTTCTGAGGCTTTAAGCTATAAATAATAAATGTTATAAATAATTTATATAAAATGTTAACAGTTTTCTCAGAATTATCTCAGCTAAATAGTCAAATAAAAACCGATTTTATTTTTCTTACTTCGACTTCCTTTAGAGATAGTGGTGAAAATCTTAGCAAAACTTTTTACAAGATTTGTGTCACATGTTTTCAGAATATATATACTTACATATAGCATTATACAGACTCCTTTTTCATTGGACCACTGTCCTGAGATACATTATGTGTACCATTTATAGATTCCAACCCAATAGAGAATAGAGAACTCTGTTTGATGTAATGAATACTTGTACATGTTTACGGTATAAAAAGACTGTTCACTGGGCAGCCTGGAGGAGTTAGCAGTAGTAGTAGTAAATTCGAAGATATTCGTTTGTTTGTTATTAAAGCTTTTTTCTCTATTTAGATTTTTCCGATAATTGGTTAAGTTGCTGTCTACTTACTTTGGTTAAATTTATTTTTACTTATTAGGTGTCCATTGGATATGTAGTGACTTTTCCGAACGCATTGAACTGCAGTTTATAGTTGTAGTTCAAATGATTATTATGTTTATATGTTTTATTCGCATAAAGCATTAGTGGCAGTGTAAACTTGATTAATAATCCAACAGATTTCTCTAGAAACCAAAAGAACGGAGAACATACAAGGTAACTTAATTGCAGCTGATTATTTCATTATCCTTCGACGCAAAAACAGGGATGTAAAAAGTTTAAATGTACCTGTATATAATTATGTATGTTTATCTATGTATATATCTGTGGCATCGTATCTTACATACGAATGAACTAATTGTGATGCGGTTTCTTTTTATTCAAAAGCTGAATAACTCGCGTGTTCTTAGCCATGTTTGAAGAAAAAGTTTTGCAAGCTTTACCAGCAGTAGAATTTAAAATTTTTGGTTATTTACATCCAATTATCACATTCAGCTGAATAATAATTGCCTTGGACTGCCTATCCAATTTAAAATCAATGGATTAGGGTCATATTGATAAATGCTGATATCAAATTATCTAATAGTATACGTGACCTGTAATTGAACCATGTAAGTGTAACTGGTACTGAATTGGCAGACACTTGAGGATATCATGAGCTCTTAATAACAATGAAATAAGATCCTGATGGACATACAGTATTAGATAAGTCTGAATGTAGGTCTCGAGATTAAAGTCAGATAGAAGACCCGAGCCGCAACAAAACAAATTGAAAAGAAATGCCGGATATTTTTATCCCACGTCTAGCGTATCAGAAATTTACGGTAATCATCCCTGAGAGCTTAATGTTATCAAAAAATTACAAGAATAAAGAAAGGTAGAAGGAGGTTAACATTTATTTTAGTATTTACAAAGCCGCAAACGACATTGTTAATCGTCGGTCTTTTATTTATTATATTAAAGCAATTGTGATTAATAATATTGACTAATAATGCGTCGCCAACATCTCGTCGCCATTGCACTGGTTGTAACTGTCCATTAACCGGGGCACAAACAAGAAAACGTGATTGTCATGGCGGTCAAAACAGGAAGCACTGTAGTACCGCTCCAGACGAGATTGCAAAAAAAATACTCTTCTACCATTATTCCAATTTTCACATTCTTACCCTCCTTAGACCAAGAGAAACACTTCGATAATATACTAACAAAATACTCTTTAATAAAGAAAACAATTAACATTTTATTTCAACTTAGTCGCTTCAAGACGAGGCAAAGACCTCGTAAGTTGACGACCTATCCCAACAGAGCAGAGATTGCGATGGACCAAGTCTCTAAACGCACTACACTTCACTTTTATAGTTGTAGTAATAAAATATTACTAGTTTTCTTGTGCCGTTAATCTATTGTCAGAATTTAGTGACTGCAGCGAAAATCTAGACATACATTGTAACTACTAGTTGTTGCTGAAAGGTTGCCTCTACTAAGGCGCGCAAAGAAACTCCATAAAATTCTTTGATTCGTTTTCAACGAATATCACAATATATTTCATATGCTTCGATCATAACAGAAGACATATGAAAACGATTAGTCCTGCAGATAATGAAAAAACGAGCTCGATGGTAAGTGGCGATTCGATGTATTGATTGAATATATTGTTACTTATTGCTCATCGATTAAAGATGCGTTGCCGATCGAAGGTTTGCATTTGTTCCAGTTATTGCGTTGGCTGTTCCTTGCCTTTGACCAAAACAAGACCATGTAAACTTGGTGATTGTGAGGGTCAAAATAGGAGGAACTGTAGTGCCGACCAGACGAGATCTTCAAAAATTAAGCTCTTCTACCAGTCGTGCTTGCTGTTGTCAACTACTTATGTTACTGCACTTATGCTATTGACAGTTTAGGCCTAAACTGTCTATATTGTATCTAAGGATAATATTTACTGCAGGAACGAACAAAAATCTTGAAACCTTTAAAACAGAATGCTGCCCCCGTAGTAGAGGACTCGCTTACAAAACCTGGATTTAATATCCACGGTTATAAAAGAGAGATGGAAAATATTTTCATTACTCTGAGCAGGACATGACAGCTTCTGTTTAAATAAGCCATTTTAGAGCAAATATCGCTTGTTGCCGTAAAGTTTTTAATAAAGGAAATGTATGTGACATTGTTGGCGGTCCAAATTGAGGTATTTTAATAAATATATCCATTTTATGTTATTGATCTCTATGGCGTATATTTATGATAGCTTTTTGTAATGTACGGGTTATCTGACTGAGAGATGAAAAAATCAAGTTGAATATGGACGAAGCTAATTTACAAAAATGAAAATATTTATTGATTCATTTCATTACTACGCATTAAGTTTGTGATTTCAAAGATGTTTTGACTTCCTATTTTATTATCAATAGACTTTTAAGCAGCATCGTAAAATTGAAAGTAGATATGGATAACAAAACAAAATTTACAAAAGTTACAATAAAATTTCATATCTTGGTTCATTAGTCAATTTCAAACTAGGCATCCTAACTATTGTTTTATTTAAATTTCTTTTTTGTATAATTGCTCAGGCTACAACGGCTGGTTTAGATCAAGATATAGATAAATTCAAATAATATATAAACTTTTGCGGCACTTCACCTCACATTTAACCCCTTTTTTAAATATAAATTAAAACCCCTAATGACTAATGAAGCAATCTAAAACTCGGTATCTTCCATAATGGTAATCTTCCTAAACGAACTGATATAAATGAAAAAACACTAAATGCAACTTTAAACACTTTTCCGCACTATACAAAGTTAATGATATAAATATACGACCGTGGCTCCCATGCTAATTTGAGAATAGCGTGATTTTCATTATTGCTTCAGTAGAATCCATTATTTGCAAAGATAAACACGCCCATGATAGTGGCTGTGCTAAAAGGCATGACATACACGCATCCATTGATAAAAACTTTGTAAACGTGAAAGTCTCCAGAGCGATGCCTCCTGGGCTGCGCGGGCTTATATCGATGTATAGATCGTTATTGCTAGTATCTGCTATGACAGATTTAATAAAAATTCAAGTAATAATTGTGAGAAAATAAGCGGAAAATCGAAATAGTATTTTCTTAAATTTACACGAACCCTTTTTTAACTGGACATTTAAACTGCCCTTAGTTTAATGGGGCTGATGACCCTGCTTGGAATTGTGCTGTTTCGGTGGTTGTGGAAGACGACACGATGGTATGCAGGATGGCAATAAAAATAACAAAGTTACAATTTTTACATTTTAGTATTTCATTTATCATGTCATCAGATTGGCTTCTTAATCCATTCTGACACAGAACCAATGCCAGCAACCAAAAGTTACATAAAATAAACACTAATGGCAAAATCAGCACCAAGGGATCCCAGTTATTATAAAAAAGTAAAACCAACGTACTTACTTAACAATAACGTAAACCCACCGACTAACAAGGCTTTAAAATTTCATCATGTGACAGCAAAAGGCGGTCAAGTCCCTAGGTCGTCGACACGTCACTGCATCAGCGCAATGCTCCTGGCGAGTGGCGAGTGAGTCACGCCGTGAGTCAGGGAGGCTCTAGTGGAACGATGCGCTGGGAAACTGTAGAGTAGGCTGGTTTGGATGATTTTATTAGGTAGGTAAGTTTTTACAGTGATAATTGTACAGCGAATTGTTGTGGCCTATCTTTACAGGAAAATATAGTCCCTGAGTTGATAGAAGATGAGTGGAAATTTTGGTAGCCATACAGTTGTGTGTGACGGCATAAAACACGATATGTTGCGAGTTATGAATAAGACTTGTTATTTAATACAGACAAAATATTTAGTCCCAAAATATGAGATAAGTAAAAGTAATATTTAGACGCCCCCTCCCCTTACTAGATGAACCTATGCTCTGGTAAAAGTGGCTAGAAAACAGTGGATGCGGGAAACAGAAGATTCAGCCTTATGGAGATCCTACGGATCCCTTTGTTCCGCAGTGGACGTCTTTCGGCTGAGAAGAAGCAGATATACTACTCTGATTTAAGTCGCTTTTATGAATCAAAAGCTTTAGACATTTCTAAAACAATTTACAACAGACTTGAAAATAAAATAAGCAGCGTAACTTGCATCTGTTGAGCATGATTTAAGAAAATAATTTCCAAACTTATTTAGCCCAAACCTTTTGTTGATATCGCTGGCGTGTCGCTGAAGTATAGTGTTGCTGCATGAAAGTCTTAACAGTAGTAGTGAAGATCATTGTTTCAAGGAAAAGGAAAACTGATTTAAATAAGAAAATTTGCTTCATTAAAATAATGCTTGTAAACTTAAAACGCTCTAGGTATTTAAACCTTACGGGCATTAATTTGAATAAGGTACTGAAAACTTACTATTTATTTAACAATAATCGTGAGTTTTGATATTAGATTGGACTTGTTGTTTTAGAAAATATGCCTAAAATGTAAAAAAAAATATTTTTTTTAGTTTAACTGCTTAAACTGTTTTTCAAAATTATTGAGAACACAATAAGTTTTGCGGGTTCAAATTCTAACTCAAGTTCCAATATTTATATCTCAACATTGACGATACTTGTTCTTATTGATGTTGAATAAAGCATAACTCTTTCACCAGTTCGGAAAAACCTTCGTTAAGAAGAACTGGCAAGAAACTTCACGGGTATAATTTTTTCAAAATAAATTTAAAGTGTCTCTTTGTCTGTACAAAATTATTCTCATCTGCATCTGTTGGAATCTGCCCTGATGGTGAATAATGTTGTATCATCTTCTTCTTATCGTGTTTTAGACGTATGCGAGCGAAGCCAATGGCAGTGTAAGGAAAAACCCATTTCTGTTATGGTTTATTTACCCTGTAGATTTAACTGTATAGATATTTTGAATAAATGAATAATAATATCAAGGAGTGGCAACCCCTGACTTCAGAGTTGATCAAGCCACCTCTGGAAACTCCACAGGCCTCTGACACATTAGCAATCACGATTATCTATTGTTGAAGCCACATTTGGTGCTAATAACTTTTCATCACGATACACGGCTAAAGACCTTTTCTTCAATACCTATAGCTCCTGTCTGTATAACTCGACCCATCGACTTCACGAAGCCCTGACGTCATTGGTGTCATAAAAAGTTACGTCCAGATGTTGATAAATACGACAAGTGAAAAATGAACCCAGAAAAATATGAACTAAACACTGAAAGATTTATCATGAACTTTATTGGAATTGATTTTATCTTAGTAATAAGCATAAAATCTCATAAATAAGCCAGGCACTTATCCTCCTCTAAGGCCCTACAACTCTGAAATACTTTATAATATTGCGACCGAATGATATTTGTCTATAATAGAAATAAGATGTATCTCTACTTCTTGACGACCGAGTCGTGTAGTGGTAAGTAGCCCTGTCTCATACGCCGAAGGTCCCAGGTTCGAGTCCTGGCCGTGGCATTCATTTATGCGATGAACACAGATGTTTGTTCTCGGGTCATGGTTATTTGTATTAATGTATGTATGTTTATTCTGGGTTCGCCCCCAGTTCGCTGTATGGTCATCTGCTTACTTTGGGGCTATACAGTTGGTGTGTTTGTCTGGGGATTTATTATTATTATTATATTAAAGTAAGGCCAAAGAGACATAAAAGAATTCGTACACAAATTGACCGTTACTAAGCTAATTGCGGCTAGCGATTAAAATATCTGTCCTTATTGCTCGTACGCATTAATGTTGTCAGGTGGTCGACGGCGATAGTCGTTGCGTGATTCGTACAGAGCATTGAAGCTGTTGGAGGGATTGGAGATGTCTTGGAGCTGTATGAAATTCCTGAACGATTGTTTAGATTTTTATGTCGCCTTACTTTTGTGATAATGAAGTGTACTTGTTTTGGGCAAATTATCTCTCAGATTTGCTGCCCTCTAGAATTGATTTGCAATTTATATTTATGAAATAAAAAACTTGAATGTATCAATATTTAGAAAAGTTTATTTATGGTTAATTTATCACTGAGGACATCAGATTTTCTATTCTTATACAAACAAAACGGTTTCCATTCGTCGCTGTTTCATTATGCTTCTCTTCTGGAAATAAAGAAAGAAAAATATGTAAATCAATTCATAAGAAAATGAATTTGAAACAGAAGGAGATTTTGTGTATTTTTATGATGATACAAAGATGATATTAACGTTTCGAGTTAATTTCAAATACTCCTAAAATAATGTTTATCAGCTCTTTAAAACCTGTGATTGTCGTCATTATATCCGTCAATTTCTACTAGATTGAGCCTGAATTTCCACCAACATTATGCCAGGGAACTCGCTCTTTCTCTAGGTTAATATTGTCCAGTTGTGTTAGCATTTAACCTAGGAACAATTCTATGCTATAAATATTATATCAAAAATTTATTTCGCCAGTCTTCAGGGAGCGTAAATTCAAAATCGCAACCAAATTTCACCGCTGCATTATTACATTGTCCAAATTTTATTTCTAGTGAAAACAATTTCGCGGAAAAGGAATGTAAAAATTAAGTCATCTCAATTTTAACTAACTGTAGGGCCTAAATACAAAGCAAAACATTAGTGTGGAATTAAAATCCCAAAAGGCCGGTGAAATAAACTATTGGCCTAGAACCATTACGAGGTTAATCCTTTTTTATACATATTGACTAGACTGTTCCATCTATAAGATTACTTTATAATCAATTGACGACCGAGTGGTGTAGTGGCAAGTAGCCTTGCCTCATACGCCGAAGGTCCCAGGTTGGAATCCTGGCTGGGGGGGGGGGGGGGAATTAGTGTGATAAACACAGATGTTTGTTCTCGAGTCATGTTGTTTGTATTTATACAAGTATGTGTATTCTGGGTTCCCCCCCAGTTCCCTGTATGGTCATCCATAACACAAGCTTTGCTTACTTTGGGACCATACAGTTGATGTGTTTGTCTGAGGATTAATTAAAAAAAATTCAAGGAAGACAAAAGCAAAGAAATATTTCTTATTGGTATTTTTTACTAGCGAACCACCAACCTTCCTCACGCTAGGGCCATGTAAGATAGTCTCAGTATAAATTTATAATATAGATAATAATAAACTTGTGATTGAAAAAAAACCTGGTTAACCGTGATTGAGTCAAGAAACTGAAAGTTGTATGTAAGTTACAGTGAGATAAACAAATATGAAAAGGTATTGAAAAAACTTCGATAATTGAAACGCCGCCAGGACATAAAAAAATATTAATTAAGGTTTTCAAAGGGCTCTTTTACTTTATCAAGGCCGCCTGAAGCGGCATTGTCTACCAATCTATCGAAGCCAGATCTCTGGGTAAACCAAACAAAACCGTACTGTAAGTGACATACGTTTCGTTTAAAAAAAAACTTACAAAATACGTCGGACGCAACTTCAAAGCTGCGGCGGGCATGACTCACAAACGATCGACTGTTTGGTCAAATAAAAAAATATTTAAAACCAAAGTGACAATTTACAAGCATAAAACATATTTCGAACTTCAATAATAAACTTTAAAATACCGACTTCAAATGCAAATAACACTCCTGTGAGTGCAAAACAAAGTTTGTAACGTGAAACCGTGGGTGGTAACGTTGACTATAAAACGAGCACGTTTGCAAACACCGAAGCAATTTAAAACTATAAAAGAATGGTAGTTCCAAATACGAGGAGCAAAAACTAAAGTCGTGAAGCAGACGCAATAGTTAGTGACCTTTCTTTTGGCGACAAAGAGAATGCAGCGGTGGTGCCCCGCTGCGCTTAAAGAAAGCAAAAGAATGATGTCTTCACTGCTGACCGGTAGGGTTGATAATGGTTTTTTGAATAGGGCTGTCACAAAGTTTTATTTTTCCACTCGACTGTATGGCCCAAAGTAGCAGAGCTTGTTTTATGGATGACTGTAGAGCGAACTGGGGGAAACCCAGAATAAACATACATATCAATTTCATCATGATTCTTTATTTGAATTAAAAAATGTAAATTTTAATGGGAAAGTTCGTTAAAAATAGTTATTTTCAGATAAATAAAGTATTTTAGACGTCTCTAAAATACACCTTTCCACTAACTTTAAAATGCAAAACTGACTAATAGACATAAAACTTTCATTTCGTCCTTTACTAGATATCTTTCGACTTAGGTTACGAGTACACATATTTTTACATGGCATATAATACAATAATTCAGCACCATATATTTTTGCCAGCCCTATCAAATACAAAGTCTGATATTTATATCTACTCATTTGCACTTTACAATATGTCTGAGTTCTTTATCGATCGTCATTTGGTCATAATTTACAACGCTCTACATTGTGACCTGCCATTTTAGTAGTCGTCTTACCATTTCCTTTCACGGATTTATATTCTTAATTAGTTCCGTTGCTATTGTCCACATTTATTGTTGTCCGACAATACGATTTTACAACAGGGTTTGTCAAAAATTAGAACTAAGGAAGATAGATGAAAGAAAACATTTACCAGTAACGTGCCGACATTTTAAAATGGGGCGGTTTCTTGAGGCCTGTCAACGTTTTGCGAATTGATAACGAAACTTCAAAATTTGTGTGTTGAAGCATGAAGATCGATTCAAGCTGCCTGCCTTATTTTACTTTGCAGAAAAATAAATGGACCCCAAGAGTTACAACAACTAGACAAGTAAGAAGAATGAATGAATTAATTTTATAAGAAAGTTGCCTTAAATAGCCAATAAGTATGTTGAATGCTTTTTATAAGCCTTTTAACATTAATGAAAACATTGAATAAACAATCTGCCTTTTATATCTCAATTTCACTCGCTCACCTTTTTAACATTTACCTTGTTAGACTCTCGTTTCTACTTATTTGAATAGCCACAATAAATAACTATGTGTATTTGCAAATAATTTATTAGTTTACAAAAGGAATGAGGATCACCTAAATTTTAAATTCTAAAATAACTGATGTTCAACGCCTGGAATTCGTGAGCATTTTTGCTATTATTGAGTGACGAAATTTATCGACCTCATTATGTAGATAATAATAATAATATAAATATTTATGTAGATAAGATTAATCATAATTTTCCTTACTTGATTTTACAATCTTTATGCGACTTGGACCGCAAGTAGTTATTAAGAGTGTTCTCGCAGTTTACGTATGCCATGCCGAAACCTAAACCGCCGCCGATGTATAGGGGCCATCTCGTAGCGCCGCGAAAGAAGAAGCTACCCATCATGCCGCCGAGTAAGAGACCCGTTGCTGGAAAAAAAATTAAAATACTTATAACAAAAATATAAATACAAAAATGTTTTTTTTAAATAATTGTTATTCCATTTGTTGTATTACATTACGTTGCGCGCTTTTTTAATTGGCTGGCATTTGACTTCCATCTTAAGTGCGCAGTGTATATGTCGCAGGAGGACGATTGAATTAAACATTCCATTAAACAGATCAACAAACAACAAACTGATACAGATCAGGTATCTTTGACCTCATTAGATATATCGTTGGTAAAATAAATTATCTACATAGTAATTGGCCAAAGCTATCTTGTAAACAACAATTTATTAACACAAATGACTTCTCAAAGATTATGAAAAAATTTGTGATTATGTTAGATGTCATCATTCACAATATCTTTTATTTTAAAAATGTTTAGGTTTGCAGTAAACTCCTGATATGTATTATATTATAACATCTTGAAATACGATTAGGATCGACGAATTCAGATCGATAATTAGAAAATGTTTCACTAAAAATTGACCACGAAAATAACTCAAGATTCTACATGAAAAAGATTTTTGTTGACTTACCAATTTTTAGCCCGAAATCAATAAAACATGCCGAGTACCTTTCTTCAAAGTTTCTTTTATCTTTTTTAGGCATATCTTTCTTACAACTACATAATATACTATTTCTGGTTCACAGTAACACCACAAAATATGTCTAAGGTCACTATTTATACAAAAAAATTAAAAAATTATTAACTGAAAAGTTGATACAAGGCACAAATGAATTTTGGTTTGAAAGGTGCGATGAAGTGACAGACCTGCTTTTTGTTTTTTTTTTGTGTTGTGTTTTAAAGAAGGAGGTTAACTGACTAGAGAACTTCTTTTGAATGTTTGCCTGGACAAGTGAAATGACGTCTGTTTATACACTTTTTTCTTATAATTTGTTTTATCAAATAGTTTGCAAGTGAATTTGTTTAATAAAAAGGCATATTACTCTGTGTAATTCTTAATGCACGGAAAAGAACATTACTTGCTAAATATTTAAGTTCCAGATCGTCTTACATATGCAAGTATTAAAGTCATACATTGTTTACAAGGTTAAAATATACATTTATGTATGTACCTTTATAAAGCCCACTTGCGTAGACCTGAGTTACAACTTCAACTTGAAGTTAGACCTGAGTTTAAATGTCCCACTATCACTGCAAAATATCTATCGGACTGAAAGAGAAAAGGTATTATGGGTTAAAGCGTACACTGAGGTCTAATCGAGAGGAAGTTGTGTCGTTTACATTTTTTCCTTAACGATTCATACGAAACGAGTCGAAACATGTCGAAACGAGGGTCATGCGAAAGTATATGTGTAGCGGCTAGACCCTAGTTCGAATCCCGTTTGGAACAAAAACATTTGTGATTAATACAGATTTATATTTAACATACTTATTCTTGCTTGACTTGTAAATAGAGTTAAAAATTAGAGCTGAAAGTTTAAAATAATATATTTTTCTAAATATAATATAAAAACATTAGCAATTAATTCTTGAAATATGTTATTATGTTGTCACTCAGTAATATGCATTATTCTTAGAATATACTTAATGAACCATGACGTGACGACGACGAGTTGTTTTTTTCGAAATGAACAGTTTATTTATGGCCATATGGGCATTTTAAATTTCACCGCACTTTGTGGCCTAGGGCTGAGGGCGCCAAGCAGGAACTTAAACTACTCCGGTAGATCGGAACAAGCAACGTCGATCGACGGTCGATAGATTGGTGTGGTAACACCCTTAGGGCACCCGAGAGGGCACGGACCTTGGCTTAGAACGTCGTACATTGAAACTACTACTGGTTCGGAAGGGTCATCTACTGCCAAAGAACCAGCGAGACACTCAGTAGGAATGCGACGACTCTGAGTGTGGCGTTCGTCACGTTATGAATTTGTCAGTTCCAGTTTTTGTTTCTGAACATGACGGTGGCGCTGCATGTTGTTGTAAGACATGCAATAATGTGAGACTTTCGAGTTGATCTTATGACGAAACCAGGAGGTGCATAGTGCAACATTGCGTACAACTGCATGCTTTGGGGCTATGCAGTTGGTGTGGTTGTTAGGAAATTAAAAAAAATGATATATGTATTTCATCATGAAATTATTACGTAATTAGAACCAAAGTGGTTAAAATCCAGAGTAAAACCGCATTGGGCTCTCCAGATTAAAAAATAAAAAGACAGATTATTGCTATTTTCTTAATATTATTAAAATTTATTTGTTCTATAAATGCCACTGAACTTCAAAATGAGCCTCAAGCTAAATTCAATCGCTACAGAGCGCGTCTTATTATAATCTAGAGGCTTAACTGAGCTTACTATTGATCCTCACAAACAATTAATTCACCCAATTGCAAGTTCGATTATAATACAGCCTACTTAGTATTCTAATTAGTAGAGAATCAAATTAAATCATGCGGGCTGGTGACGAAAAGTGATCTCTTGCTTGGTGATTGAATCCAAAACGGAAGTGGTTATATTTATGACCACTTCCTGTTTATTTTTCGTTATATAGTTTTCATTGTCTTACTTTATTGTTTTGATTGAAGCTTTCTCCAGACTAGCTTCGTGCCTAGCATGGCCAAAACGTTAATAAATGAAATATTATTATCACTTGTATCTACTATTACTCTATCTAGTCATTTAAAGATCTCATTTAATGACTAAATAGAGTGAAGTAGAAATAAGTGAACGAATGATGTCTCTTATTTAACGTTACTATAGAGTGAAGTAGAAATAAGTGAACGAATGAAATCTCTAATTTAACGTTACTATAGAGTGAAGTAGAAATAAGTGAACGAATGAAATCTCAAAATTAACGTTACTATAGAGTGAAGTAGAAATAAGTGAACGAATGAAATCTCTAATTTAACGTTACTATAGAGTGAAGTAGAAATAAGTGAACGAATGAAATCTCTTATTTAACGTTACAATAGAGTGAAGTAGAAATAAGTGAACGAATGAAATCTCTTATTTAACATTACTATGACTGTTGTCAGGTTTTTCAACTCCCTTGACGTTATAAACAAAGAAAGCAATATGACCTCGAGAAATATAACCTAAATGCATGCTTTAGTACTTAAGTAAGGTTTATGTAAAGATATTTTCATTCATACACAGATGACCACAAAACCCAGTGAATTCAAACACCACGCACGTTCAATTTAAATCAGATACTTAACAGAGACACTTGCAACAGAATCGACAAAGGATTTAGCAATAAGCACTAACTAGGCAAAGCCTAATGACCTCGGAAATAGGGCTGCCTCCATTCATAATCCCATCTACATGTCTTATCAAAGCGGTTTACCAGTAACGAAGCGAAATTGACAACCCTGATTGACTGTGAATTATCGTTTATTATGGATCGGTTTGTGTCGCATATTTAGTGTCCTAATTGCATGTCTGTGTTGTAAAATTTAATTTTGATGAACTTATTAATAGCATTAGGTATGTGTAGATTGCATTAAGTATAACATTAAAGTGCATTTTATAAGAAAAGCTTTTCGTTTTCCTTTTAAGATCAAATCATTTTTGTTTTGAAATTATCTTCGCAAAATATGTAAATTCAATAGTGCCGATATTTATTTTTTTTGTATACTCAGAGCCGGCAAACGAGCACCTGATGGTACGTGGCATCAGCAACCATGGCTTCATAAGACGTAGGTATTTTATTTATTATTACTGAATGTAGTAATTATATCAACTAATGATGCGTTGCCAACCATAGACTTCACTGAAGCCTTTGCTTCAGTCCTTGTTCCAGTAATCAACATGGTGCAAGGTGCAAGTTACTCTTACAAAGCATCATAAGACTTCGGAAAACGTGATATCAATAAAGATAAGTTTACAAATGTGCCACTTTCTCTTTTCTATTAAAAATGAAAAATGTAACAAGCCAGCACAGACAGGGCTAATTTACATCATAAAATTCAAATGGCTTCTGCTGTTAAAGATCGAATGACAGAAAAAAAAACCCTATCGGATCATTTTGATCGGAATATAATTCGATTAGGACATGAAAGACCCGCGGGTAAAATTTTGAAAATGACGTGCGTGCTAATGTCATGTTACCGCTAAGTTCCCTAGATATACCATAGAAAGTATTTGCACACATACTAAGTAAAATTTTTTATTGCAAGAAAAACCAGCAAACAAGCAAAGGGGTCCTTGATGACTCCACTGAAAACAAAGGTTGCCATATTGCTTAACTCCGGTCTCACTCTTTACAACAGAATTTACAAAACAGCAATTATCATATAAATAAATTAAAAAAGGGGCAAATACATTATTCAAAACGTGCTTCGCCAATTTATATCTGAAAATTTGCCTGAAATTCCTCAATTTGGGTATTAATATGGAACGCTTGACCTCGTGTGCGTTAATCCTTTTTTAATGAAAATTGTTCCACGTGCACTACATATGAGTTACCTATTGCATTTTATTATTGAGAGGCTTTGTTTAGGCAAAGCCCTTTTATTAAACTTTATAAAAGCAAAAAATTTATCAACAAATTTAAGAGAGAACACGACTCGTTGAGATGTAAAAATTATCGCATTAATGCATTTGTCCATTAACAAGACAAAAATATAATTGCGTTAAAAATTTTTTTTGACTGGCTCGTAAGATTTAAAAGTTAACAGAAGGAGTTTTTCCGTTAATTCATTAAAGTTGCGGTTGTCAACCTTTATTGAATTGTTCATCTTAGTTTTATACTAGATTTTAGTCCATCTTACGTTTCATATCAACTGTTATATGGATAAAAATCAGCATCACTCCAAGATAACGAACATTAGCTAAGCACACTAAGATATGTTTCAGATTTTCTTACAACTCAGAATTCACGGTGCACAGCAAATGCAGATATGTTTGTAAATTAGGACGCCTTTTGCGTCCGCAGCGAGAGCTTTCGGCCACGTGCTTGGCAATCGTTGTCTATATTAAAATAGAAACCACGTGGCTTCTGTTCATATCCCATCATCCGCGGCAGTTACGGAACTACACAAATCTGCAATTTCATTAATTTTGAGTTTTGAAAGCCATAACAAATGAGTTCTAGGCCATGGCGTCACCTATCTTTATACCAACCCCTTTCTGAAATACTTTTTATTCAAAAATAACTTAAATATATTTATTATACTTCATAGTACAAAACAAACAGCAAGCGAACAGTTGCTCGCATTTAGTAATCATCAAAGTAGATTAGACTGCATAATTTCTGTTAATTGTCAAAATAGCTGCAGGCTATTTGCGATAGCTCAAAATATGTAAATAGAATTTAATGATAAATTAATTTGTATGAAAAGCTGCTCCTTCATGAGATTAGCCCCGCGGGTTGTCATCAAAGAACGAGGCCAGATTACCATCAGCAACATGGTGATCTGACAATTTTGTCAAGATTAATTTGAATAGTTATGTGCAGTCATATTTATATTTTATTACTAAGCGTCATGAACATTTTTTTGATGGAATATAGATGTATAAATGTAGGTATATCAATAAAGCTATTAAAACTAGAAGATTTTTATGGAACATGTGAGCGTCAGATCGTCCAAGGGCAGGAGGACCTAAAAAATGCTCACACGCATACCGAGGAGTTATGTGCGAGGCTATAAAAAACCCCCTGAATGAATGGCAATCTTTTGCCTCACAGCCTTCGTCTGAGCGATGACCAATTGGAGGAAAAAGCCGCACAAGCGGGGCTGGGAACGCTCACTTCCCTTTAATATAGTTGAGGAGAGCGATGGCTGGATCCCGCATTAACTCGTGAACGGGTCCCGTTTGAGGGTGTTTGTCGTTTACTTGGGGTACTGTACTTGGGGAGAGGATGCAGATAAGAATAATTTTGTAAAGAAATAAAGAGACATTGTAAATTTATTTTCAAAAATATATACCCGTGAAGTTCTTTGCAAGTTCTTATTCACGAAGATGTTTTCGAACTGGTGGTAATCATGTATTATTTGATGTCAATAAAAACAAATAATTTTCAATGTTGAGAAATAAATACTTGAATTTGAATTAAAACGAAAGATTTTTTTGCCGATGAAAATTATATCCTATCTGATTGTGTTAGAATTATGAAAATCAGTCCAGTAGTTTCGAAATATATCAATTACAAATTAATATGAATACATTTAGTTTCTCTATAAAATAAACTTAGACTTTTTAAAAAAAGTTTAATGTTTATTTATTTTATTTCATATTGACTTGCACGATCATGAAATCATCCAGGAAAATTAATAAAAAAAGACGAGGATATTTAGGGTTTTATTTACTTTATTAACTGCAATGTGAGTCGTCCATGTAAGATTTCACATTAACCAGACGCAATTGAAAATAATAATATTAGTAAACCTTACCAGACCAATAATCATTAACACACAAAAACCATTGAGTTGTCTGAAATTGACAAGTTTCACACGTGTGTCCAATCACACACTTCGTTTAATTCCACGGCGTTGAGTTGTAGGAACTCGAGCAAATTGAGACTTTAACAATATTTGGAAGTGAAATAACAATAGTGGGGGTGATGGTGATTTTGATGGATACATTCGGTTGCAAGAATGCGTTGAAACTGGTTTATTTTAGTTTGGAGTTAAATTAATGAAGGTGTCCGATGATTTTGAAATACATAATGAGCATCATGTAAATATACATATCTAAACAAGGATATGGCCTCGGTGTATAATAACTGATCGAGACAATAATTATTTGATTACTTGTGCATTTCTGATCTTGCGCACATTTTACGTGATTGTACGGTTATCTAGCAGTAAATATGATCAAACACACAGACGTTAGGGGCAGGATTTGTTAAACAGCAAATCCCTCCCCCAACTACTTGCATATTTCTCAAGGCTCGTCTCCCGAACGATCATCCACCCATATGCCACACGGCAATGTCGATTGATGCCCGAATATGAGCACCCGTTAAACGTAAAACGCCCCTCTTTTTGCGCCTTGACCAAAAATCACCTCAGTTTATATCAGAGTTATGAAATCTGTTTAAATTTTAAAATGTAACAATCCGTTTATCACCCTCCCCCCCCCCTATTAAGAAGAACTAGTATGTCATAAAAATAATTGAACGTAGCAATCAAAGCGGCAACGAGCGACTGATCCGTCAGAGACAATATCCTCCGGAATTTTACTGTCCCCACATTTGCATATAATTCATCAAGGGGGGATTTACGAGTGGCTGTAATTTCAAATCTGGTTTATGGTGTATGCTTGGGTTTAAGCTTTAGGGTAGTTGTACACGGAGCGGCTTAGGTATAAAATTTCCATTTCTTTATTTCCTCGATGACAGTTCTAATTTGATATAATGCTCTCTAGCTCCATCCAATAGCTCCATCCCTATCAGTTTCTCCGACTCTGGTATTATATAACCTTGTACATGTGTAAACGTCATATTTTTATAAAATAATGCATACATAATGTAAAAAAAACGCTCGCAGAAGGTTACACAGGAGCTGTCATCGAGAAAATAAAGAAATCGAAATAGTATAACAGTGTTTACAAAGAGGTTGATGTGGATGATAAGGATAGATTTAATATGAGTGATAATCGTTTCTACATTATAAGTATATCTATGTTTAATTTTGGTATGTTATAATGTTCATATTAATTATAAATACGTAGAGTTGCATCCGTTGGAAACACAGCAAAGCTATCTTTCTTTGTATCAACATACAATTGCTAAAAAATATTTCATAACAGGCAAAACATAAAATAGATTATTGTACACTGTACGTCACAAAATAACTAGTTATCTTTAAAGTTCACTTCTATCTAAAGTACCAGTAGGTTTATGTTGGTGCGACCTGTTACAAAAACGTTAACATGAAAAACAGACGCCAAGTGTGAACAAAGCCTAACTTAACCTAGCGTTAGTGCATGTTAAAATCTCTGTTTTAGTTTTAGTGGATGGAACCTGCGGGCGAAGTTTCGAGATATTCAAGCTGTCATATATCTGGGTACTTCATAGTCAAGGTATGATTATGGTGATCTAGTGAAATTAAGTTTTAAAAACTTTACTATTTAGTTAAATAAATGACAGTACCTCAAGTCTATAGTAGTGTTAGTAGATTTTCATTTTTAAGATCCTGTCTGTGGTGGTTCTAAAGCCCTTCCTATTTTTACCACCATAAGAATCACCTTTACTTGGTTTGTTTACCGGTTAAAGGGAAGAAACAGCAAGTGAGGTTTCTGGAACAAAGGCAATTTGAACTGAAGCCTACGGCCGACAACGCATCATTAGTCGATATAGTAATCACAACCACTGTTAACAAACTATTAACAAATAAAACACTTACATTAATGAAAGCCATGGGTGCGTTTGTCATTTACACTAAGGTGGGTTGCATGGTCATTTGCTGGCTACAAATATTGTAATAAAAAATATTTTATTAGAGTTGACACCACAACAACGGTGAAAAGCCAAATAATAAATAACAGCTTTGAAGTAGAAAACATTGTTTGACTTGAAGAATTGGGTTCTCTCGTGATGTTCGATGACGAAAATGTATACTCGCACGAATATACAAACGTTTGCAAACATTTTCCATTATGTATCCGGTCCCATCTCTATAACTATTTGATGAACTATTAATAGTAATTAATGATCAACTTATTGTTCAATGAGTTTAACACTGAGGTCAAAAAAATAACTAAGTAATGCCCATTCACCCAAATGAGCGTCACCTTCTTTCCTGGCTGGCGCATTTGGGTCGCACTTTTCGTTGAACGACAAGGCCGTCGGCCTTTACGGCGTTTAATAAACGGGTCTTATACTGTAATAAAAGCGTCTTCAAGAAAGTTAATTTACTGTTCATTTACCAGTTTAAAAATATACATCTGACTATAAAATATAGCGTTGTGACAAAGTGTCGGCCACCTATCAAATCAAACATTCCTAAGGAAGATTAAATGATCTTATTGCGGTTCAAGCATGAATTGTCGTAATTTAGACAAAAACGTTTAAAGGTATTTCTTGTTTCTTTGATTGGGTTCGAAGTGTTATGTTTTCTTTCAACATAAAGTACTTGCATTGAATATGGTCGTTAGAAGTACTCTGTCTAAGAAAGAAAACGTATCCGGCAATCCGACATTAAACTCCGCCTCTTTTTTTACTTTTATGACGGATCTCAGTGCACGCAGAATTACATTGACAAATTGACAGATTTATCAGATGCCCTCATTCCCTTCATCAGCTCACGAATAGTCTCATTTTGTTTTACGATCCGTGTTCGCAAAGATTTAAGACTCGTTTTATAGTGGAGTTAATTTTATAGGAAGCGATTAGGCGCCCTGATGATTTGCTGTGAAACCGTCTTTGGGTAGCTGCCTTTGTGACGCAGTAGTGAATTCATCAATCAGGTCGTTGATGATAAATAAACGAGTTTGAGGTTTGCGTAGTTCGTGAGCAATGTGTAATGGTTTCCACATAGGATTATTAAATAAACATAATATTTAAGTACATAATTGGTATAAGTTTTACTTGAATAAGAGGAAATCCAAAAAATGTTTTTATCTGAACGATAGTTAAAAGGTACATATCTGTTTCTATTGTTCCCTGTTCCTATTTACTAAAGGAAAATTTCTCGAAATATACTTGTATACCATTATCGTAATGGACAAGATTTGCTTGTTTTTATATTATTATTAAACCCTGAAAATAATAAACTTATTTTAAACTTTATCTATAACAGAGTTACATTATCTAGAACTAATGTAAGCTACATCTTATAGTTTGAAATAAAATGGACATTGAACTTCATGATATCTAATATTGTATTAGTATGGATAGTGGAAGAATTATTGAGCTCTCTAATTTTTTACAAAACAAATAAAATTTCAAAACACTATAACCAAGAAAATAAATGATACCAGATATAAAAATACCACTAGATATTGTCACCCAAAACCGTCCCGAAAGCAACACAATAAAAATGCACGTGTTCAAATGAAACCATCAATTAATTGTCGAACCATGACTACCAACATATCAATATTTGAAAATAACGCCAAATGTGATTTAAACATCAGAATTCGAATGAAAACCGGTGGTTAAGTAACCATTGGTTGATCAAAACATTGGACATATCATTAAGCAATAAAAATAACCACTAGTGAACTGTTAGGTTGTTAATTATAACTTGATTTTTTTTTTAAATTGCCTTACGGAATAATAATACTTGCGTGACGGAATTGTAAACTTGAATGGTTTAACCAGGGTTAGTTTTATAAAAAAAAATAAAAAAATGGAGGCAAGAAGAATCATATTTCTTTTTACACTTTCCGTTACATCTACATCGTACCGTAAAAGGTTCGAATCCTGATGTACTAAATGTGCAATTATATTTTGCATTATCATAAAGCTGGTATATTTGACACGGGTTTTTTAGTAGAAGTATAAAATAGAAAATTGTGAGATAAATAAAATGTCCTATTTTATTAACATAATGCAAATATGTAAATGGCAATGAATAGTTTGGCATCATCAATATTGGGAGCATAAGCTTGTGGTGTTCCTCATCCTCAACAACGGGATAAGAGAATTAAAGTTTTTACATATCCGTGACGGAGTCACGACCTAAACCTATTTATTTATTATAAACAAAAGATATGAAATACAGGACAATTCAAAACGTTTCAAACAAAAACTACGTAAAACATAAATCTCACCAAACAATTTTTCACACTTGTCCACACAAAAATTAATACTAATGATACCAACATAAAGAAACGACCCGGAAACAGCTATGAACGTGACGAAGTGGAATCTTTGCCGGTTCTTCGTTGCACCCTCGTACAATAGGACCATTTGATTTGTGTAATCAAATGCGGGTATATTAATTAATTAGTTCGTTACGCACCTGAGCTTTCGCTTTTGTTCGTTAGATGTGGAAGGTAATGGGTTGCGTGTTGATGACACGGAGTGATTTTGTTTTACATATCGTAGTGAATTTTCTAGGTAATATATAAACGTAAGTACAGGTCTACTTAGAATATTTAAGATGCTTTTTTAAACAAGTGCTTGGCCGTAATTAGTGTGTGAAGGTAAGAAAAATATGTTTTGCAATATTTAAGTGATCGCTACCGGGCAAAGTGAACTAGACAAACGGGTGAGATGCGTGGCATACCCATTCACCTTTACTAATACCAAAGAAGGGCCGTTAAATACTTTGGTAATTTTAGGAGCTATTTAAATACTGACACCAAACACTGAAATATTCAAATTGCTGTTGTCCTTTTCCGAAAAAAATTATATCCCAGTTGGTTTGATTCTGTGGTACATTTTGAATTCATCACACTTGAACCATAAGTTGATCTTGAGCTTCATCACCTAGATATAACAAGCCTGGGTTTATCAAAAGCTTCGTATATTTTCCCTCAAAAACAAACAATTATTTTTACTAGGATAAAACTGATGCAGTAAAGCGCCCTCGGACGCAGGTGGCAGCGCTTCACACGTTGATTACTCCCTTTTATTGTGTCTCGTTTTTTATATTTTATCATTTTGTGTCCAGCAATTACGACGTGCACTCAGCGGGGATCAGCGTTATTAGTCTCTATGATTGCTGTTAATTTTTACACTTTTATTTTCGTTTTGTTAATATTTTTATGATTTGATTAGTCATCGTTTTATAAACAATGTTATAACTGTTAATTTCGTCTAAAAAATATAAACAAGTGTTCTGATTATTTGTTTATAGAATAAAAATAAGCGACATGTAAATATCCATACGGTCTATCATATAAACGAAAAAGACTAGTAAATAACCTTATAGATTCTGGGGCAGTTTTAATAAATAATAATAATGTTATGTAGCCTGTTCACACGAGTGATACATACATAGATAGGGGTGATTCAGATACCTCTCAACAGGAGGCACCTAAAACTTTTTTGGACCTTACTTTCCTGGCCACCCTGTTTACAAACAGTTGTGGTTGTGAAGGACTACTGTCTAGCGACATGACTCTATAGTTACGATTGGTATGTTTCTGTGTGTTTTCCTGCGTATTCATTAACTAATTTATCTTTAATTTTTTTTCCTCTTTATTCTATACTTCTATACAATAGTATATGCCAGCCCCATCGTACCCCGTTATAAGTTTATATTAAATGTAATATTAGTCCGGTCAATTTAGACATCAAAGGTTACAAAACTTCCCACTTGGCTGAAAATTGGTACGATTGTTCAATACACTATTATAAAAGAAATGGGAAAAGTCCTCATCTATCCGGCACGTGCAAAATATTTAACTCGGGGTCAAAGCGATAAGTTTTATAATAAAATTAGCGCAGACAAAAATTGTAAATCAGATAATTATCTATAAAAATGTTCTAATACTTTTTTCCTAAGAGCCTCCGTTTTTGAGATATTACAATTCAAAAAGTTGAAAGAGTTGTAATCTTCACAATATGCACACGTTTCCACGCCACCTTTGAGTTGAGTGAGTGTACTTAGCGCGTTTTTTTAATGTGGTTTCCCCGGTACGCATATTCCACTGATCTATTGCGATTCTATTTAATTTGAAACTATTTAATAACTATAGATATTGGCAAGGGTTGAAACTGATAAGAGGGTGCAAATTAAAAAAAATTAAGGAAATGTATCCATGGGAATCAAAATTATCAGAAACTTCTGCTTCCTCTTCTCCTTGTTCTTGTTCTTCTTCTTCTTGTTGTTCTTCTTATCCTTGTTTATGTTCTTCATTCTGGGTGCAAGTAAATTGCCCCAATAATGACAGATCGCATATCTCTTCGTTAGCATCAAATGAATCTTCAATCGTTGGTTATTTAAAATTGGAGCATGTACAAGCTTGGCAATTTGTACATGTTACAGAACAAAACAGGCCAACTTTTTTGCAACCACCTTTAGCACTACATCCCTTTTAAAAGTCGTAAAAATTGTGTTTATTAGTTTTTCTGGTGCAGGTGGGAGTACAGTTCAAACTGGCTCTAATGAATTGTCGACCAACTTCCAACCCCAGTCTTTTGGGTCTAACTGATAACCAAGCCACACTTGAACTTGGTAATATACCCGAAGAAGATGTTGATGAGCGGCCGCTGAGGTTGGAGAACGACAAGCTAACTGCACTTGTTTTTTATTTCGAGTAAATAGAGAGAACAAAGCGAATACCGTTAGTGACAGCTTCTTGTGGAGTTGAATTACTCTTTTTAAAAATTTATATGCGTGGTGTACTTATACAATATATTATGACGATTACAACTCTTTCAACTTTTTGAATCGTTATATCTCAAAAACGGTGGCTTTTAGGAAAAAAAAATAGGACATTTTGTACAGATAATTATTTGATCTACAATTTTTATCTGGAATAATTTTATAATAAAACTTACCGTTTTGCTAAAAATCGCGAAAACCCCGTTTTTGTGACCTTTGACCCCGAGAAAATTTTTTTGCACGTGCCGGATCGATGAGGACTTTTTACATTTTTTTTTAATAATAGTGTATTGAAGAATCCTTGAAGAAGCCAAGTGGGAATTATTGTAACCTCACCCCTATTTTTTGGTCTAATTTGACTGGACTATGTGCACACTTACGTTAAACGTAACAATGAAAACGTAAACAAACAAAAGGCTTCATCTAAATTCAGCGCGACTAATAATTGATAATTCTAGAAAAAAATTTACACTAGCAGACTGAAATCGGACACACTCCGCCAGCAAGTGTACGATATCTTCTGGGTGAATAAGTTCAATTTGAACTTATAAACATTAATTTCAAGAACACATCAGCATTTAGTACCTTTTAAAATAGTCGCTCAACTTGTTTAAAACATACTTTATAAACAACAACGAAAAAACCCCCTCACATACGTTTGGGGAAGTGTTTTATTATTGTTCTTATCTCTTTCCAAATCTAATTTTTCGACCATTTTCACAGTTCGTCATTAATATTGCAACTGTTAACTATTAATTTAATTAGAAGCGTATCGTTTCGGTGTAGTTCAGGTGATTTTGATGCAATCATTTATTACTTCGTCGGTATGGTGGTTTTGATTCTTATCGTACTCACTAAGCCACTTGTTATTTTTTGTAACTGTTCTGTCAAAATTGTTTTGTTGTCATCTTGTATTATATTCATAAATTTACTAATATTTGTAAAAATTAAAAAGGGATCATCCCATTTCAGTATTAAAAAAATATTATTTGAAAATTTTAGTAAACTAAAATATATATGCAGAAACATTAATTTATGTTCACCGTATTGTGAACCTCTGACCGGTAATGTGAACCGTTGGAATGAATGTATCTGAGAGGATCGTCACACGTTTTATGCAGCTTTCGTCGTTTAAGATTAGTTATTTTGGTTTAGTTTCATGAAATGGAATACTTTACAAAAAGGGCTTTAGTAGTTATGATCATAGGACAAGGCTTAGATTTTCTTGCTCCAAGTATGAATTTTATGTATTACATAATTGTATTATGTTAAAAAACATCACACACATTATATGTCCAATATTTTGTAAAACTATTGGAGGTCTTAAGATAATATGGTAAGTGTCTTCCACTTTGTTTCAGCTATATTCGCGCTGATCGATCGGCACAACATAGCTTAGACGGGTTTTGGCGAGACGTGCCGAATGAGGTTGGTTCGGGCTGGCTTTCCAGTTCAACAAGTAAGGCCAACTCAAATGTGGGCTGCGTTTTTTTACTCACTCTTTCAACGACGTTTTCGGTATACGTCGTTTTTCCAATCGTGGCTTTATGACCAATACGTTGTATAGATATTCAAAGTTATGTTAACATTAATTGTAATATAGACAGATAAACTACAACTAGTACTGTAACATATTTAACATTCCATCATAAATATATTAAAATAAAAATAACAATTTTTCTTAATTGCTCTAATTGCAGAATAACACAATATCGCCTTCTAAAGAACCGATAAATGCGTTATAATTATTAAATAATGGTCAAATTAACCACAAAACATTGTATACACGATGATATCGCGTGTATTCCCACGGAATTCATGATAAATGGCTAAAAAATACCTCAAACTTGATGAATCACGAAATATCAATGAAATGGGGTGCTTAATATTAACCATTAGCTATTATTCTCATCAAATTTACATTGGCAAAGTTTGTAATGGATTGTGTGAAGTAGAATCAATAGTAAAAATTAATATGTAAATGTATTTATTTTTAAATAAATTTAATTTAAATTAATTTTATTAAAAGTAAATATTTTTAATAAAATTAAAATAATATAAAATAATTTAAATTTTTTTAATTTGCACCTGAACTATTATGCACTAAACTGTCATTTAGGTCAATCCTTAGATTAAAGTAGGCATTCATAAATTGTTATTTATTTTATTCAGTGTACAAACAGTTTGCAATCATATTACAACTAGCTTATTCTAATGACAAATTTTCATAACCTAGAATGCGAACCTAAGTAGTGCACAGAGCATGCGTATAGTTGTAGAGCACACATATCTTGAAAATGTGAGGTGTTATTACAGGTGGTTGAGGTGTTGATTTTTATATAAGTTTTTATAGAAAAATACTGAGAACGAATAAAAGTCAACCAGTCCGCGATCAGGACGCGCGAAATAAAAATCGAAAATCGTGGTAAGAATCCCGTAAATTCATTAAAGGCGCTGGTTTTTCGATTTTAAGGTTTTGGATTTGAATTAGGTAACTGCCAATTTTTTTTTATTATTTTTTTTTTGAGCCGCCTAAGCAACACCCTCACGTGAGGGAGGTGGAAGATGCGTTATGCATACTGCCACAGGCAACCGACTTCCGCGACGGTGATGTGGGACTCACCAGACTGGCACCTACCCACTAAAAACCACCTTGCCGGCTGTTCTGCCAAATGTACTGTTTGCAAGTTAAATACTTTAGGCCGACTGCCTGAACTCGCCTTAATATGAAGTTTACCGATTGACGTGCAGCGCATGCACGTATGCGGCTTGGCACGAGGGTATGACAAGTCATTGCATGTCGAGTTTGAGAATGAAAATTGTTGTACGGCCCATTTTCTTACTGTTAAAAATGATTTATAGAGAAATTTATTTTTAGGAGCAGCGGTTTTTTCTAGTAACCTATTATCGATGGGTTCATTGTCATAAACTTTTTATTAAAATTAAGCAAATGCGTCCCTATGCCAAAAACTGTATAAAAGTTATATTTACATCTTTCATGTCACATTGCTCTGGCTAGAATAGGTTCCTGCTGGGAATCTTAAGGTAGTAAAGTGTAGAAGGCGTTTGATCAATGTAACTAGGTCATGTTCTGCGACATCAACGGCATAATATCCTTCAGTAATCCGTATAATGGGCCAAATTGCCGATGAAAGAAAAAGTCAAGCCTGTGAAACATCAGAAAGTAGATTGATATAGGCTATTGAAATGAAATATTTATTGCCATCAGCATACAAAAAACACCCGCAAGACACTGGACGTAAACGATAATTATTATTTCCTCCAAAATAAACACAAATGAACGTATCTCGTTTGAGTTGGAACCTCAAGACATTAAACAATTTTGATTGGCTTAGTTTTAAATGACTGTACGTGTGATTAAAATCTTGTGTCTGCCAATTCATGCCGAATTTGATGCCTCCGCGTGACGTCAAGATTATTATTAAAATTATTATTAATAATCACTCTTAAACACTTATTTCAAAATCCCCATAAATATTATTTCTGCCTACATTTAAACTCCGCTTTTGAAGTTGTATAATCCGCTACTTTCTACAGACACCCTAATTTGAGCCCTCAAAACAACAGGGTGCTTCCAACATTAGGCAAAGGAAATGTTAATACATCCCCCTGGATAAATAAACTTCATTCTTATGTCAATACTGACATGTCACCGTGTCTGAATTACTATTTTAAATATACAGTCCGTTCTATTAACTATATACTTTATTACAAGGTTCATAAAGGTGATATGATTATTTTTGGGTTGATGTTATCTTGGGGGTGTGTTTAAGACAGTGTCATTTGCATCAATCCATGTCGAATTAGGGAATTCTTTTGTGTTTAATAATGGAATGAAAAATTTGACTGTCCGTAATTGGTATCTGTTAGACGTAAATATTGGTAGGATATAAATGTGTTTTTCTTCAGAGTAGCTGAATTGTTTGTGTTTATTTTGTAAATGGAATGGTAATGGAAACGCGTTGCGTGTGCTACCTTATGAAATTACTTTGATATAAGTAATGCACAGGTCACAGGTCACTTGTGACCATGGTCTTTGTAGAGGCCCCGAAACGTTGAGTCAAAATGTAAAAATATCATTAATCGTGATAAAATTCGATTAAAAAGGTTTTTATTGAACAATGAAATGTAGATATAAATGTTTATCATTATCTATGCCTTTTACTACAACTACGAAAACGGGTTGCAGTTATATTTCACGGTTGAAATTTTGTCGTTTTGATGAAAAGTACCCTACGATTTTTCAGGTTCTGTAACTGAAAATAATACATGTATAAATACTTTGTTAACAGCTGGCTGCGGCGCGACATTAGCACACACAGTTAGCTGTCTTGCGTTTGTTTCTTTCATGTTGTAGTCAAGCTGTATATCTTATTTCCTTTTTATGTATTTTACAATGTTGAAAAAAAGTATATTATGCAACTAGTGAATAAAGGACGGATTTAAAGCGAGGGCCGTAGATGAGTCACGAGCAAGTGAAGAATTCTAACGATTGAATCACGAGCGTAGCGAAAAAATTAGGCGTAATTTTCTCATTCTAATTTTCTTAATCATTAGGGTGGTCAACTTGTGAAACAATATTTATTAATCTAATGCCAAACTCCTTGTCGCAAATATCGACCAATCAAATCTCGAGAATTTATTTGCACCAAAGAGTTTGAATTTCGAATCTTAGCGCAAGGAGTTTGTGTAAGCATTGAAATGGAGATCGGATATATTTTGTGTTCCAAATTCAAACACCAAAACAGTGAATAAAAACAAAACAGTGAATAAAAGGCCTTTTTATTCACTGTTTTGCGTGAATAAAATAAGCTTTTTAGAGTAAGTATGGTATAAAGAGTATTTTTCTCCGGTGGCCTTTTGTTTTCTCGGTATACCTATAATGAAAACCTATGCAAAGCCGCAGTTAGGGTGAACATGAAGTAAAAGAAGACATGCATAACGTGTACTTTTTTACCTCAAATGAAAAAAAAAATTGATTTCATTTGACACTATTTTTGTAAACAACAGGCTAGTACTAAAAGAGACATAATATTGTTCGAAAGTATATATTAACTCATAAGACTAATGCCGTCCACTGCTGGACGTAGGTCCTGTGAGTCGCAGTTAAAACACTCAGTTTTCTTTCATTTTCCACCGACTACTATGAATAGTCACTACTTAATTAACATTAAATGTAACCGTTACAAAAATACAATCTAAAAATACACCATAACCATGTGATAATTACACAATATTCATCAAAATGTACGAACAAACTTTCAACAAGAGTATTGAGACAGTGAACATTTGTTTTGTCGACAGTACTCATTAGTTAAATGATCAACGCATATTTTTGTAGACTCAGTAAGCTAAGCCAGTTATTTTTTCTGAATAATCAAGGGTTATATTCTAAACACGTCGTTATGAAACCGTAGCCTCTTTAAAGAAAATTTGGCTGTGAGCAAAATTCTATGAACTATCGACTACTAACCAGTCATTTAAACTTATAATTGCCACAGTGAAAATATTCGATCAAGAATGGTAAAGTATAAAAATAGTATGAAAATAACAGATAACTATGTAAAACTATGCTTAGGTATGTTAAAGTACAAGTCGGCAGTATAAATATGAATTTAATAATATCTACAAATGTATCTAATGAAAATACAATTTCTTCTTTTAGGTTTTCGCTTGTTCAGCTAAATTTTCTTCTGAAAGACAGGAGCCGTGTAGATCCATTAGGAGGAAATCGTCTTCCGCGGCACATCTAGGTTTTATAGGTTGATCTTATTAATTGTTTTTTATAACGTACACAATTTTCAATTAAAATATAAAAACTAGTTACTAAATAATGTACAAAGGTACTGCTTATTTCTAAAAGAAATCTCTTCCAACAGACCTGAGACTGGAGAGTGTGAATAATAGCAAAGATGATGGTCAAACTCAATATGGGATTTTGACCTGGTAATGGTCAGTAGTACGCATGAAAGATTAACTCATGAGTAACCTTTTCCCCCTTAAACTTCCCCAATTTTTTATCTAAAAATCTTGTAAAAAAATAATAAATAATTTGCGAAAAATCAATCATAAGTTACCAAGTTGTTTTCTTTTGAATGTATCAATTTCAATGTCAAAAAAAAGTAACAAAACGATGTCGAATGAACCCACAAGTAATGGACGTTATTGGCGGATTAGTTTTGACAGTCAATCAACAATCTGTCAGTTCTTTTTTGAATGAATTAACTAGAGTGAATCCTAAAAAAATCAGGGAAAAGATATATTTCAAAAAATATCTTACAATGGTAGGAAGGTCTATATATTTAAACTAATGAATGTATGATAATCTATATTTATTGGCCTTTAATTTGATATAATGACTATTAGTAGGTCATCTTTTGTACTATCTGCTTTAGTGTGTACTAAATTATATATTGTTAAACATAAGATAAATACTTTAAACAAATGCTTATATACTTATATATTAATTTTTATTCTTTGTGTTCGATCGAAAATTATAATTTTTACCTATAACGGTATTTTTTATGTTTAAAACTATTCATTACAGGAAATAGACAATGAACCATCAAAAACTAAACAACGAACTTTAAACTAATTTATGTTGTGTAAACTGTAACACCTGATTTTATGGCCGTCATAAGGAAACAAATTGACCATGAAAATGAACATTTTTAGGATGTGTCATAATATATCAAGGAACACGGACATATGGTGTGTTCGTGAGGTTCATTCCACGTGCTCGTGCCGTACCTACTGATGCATATATTACTTTGGTCGAGGTGAATATCATTACCATGTAGGTATTTAATTTGTTTCAGATTTTTTTTAGTGGAAATTATTAAATAAAGTACTTTTATGTAAGTACAGGTTACTTTTTGGATAACAACAATTTAAATTTTATTTTACCGAATAATTACTTTCTAGTACAGGACTATAATATGTTTTATTTCAATAAATTGTGTTTGTCAATATCATTCACATTGTGTAAATCTTAAATCACTCGCAACATAGTGTATCTTTACACTTCTTTGGATAAACAGACCAATCAGAGAGTTTTGTATAGATAGTTAAATTAGATAACTCACAAAAATAGTAGCAAAATACCGTTTTCCTATCAAACAAAAGAAACACACAGAAACAAATGCAACCATTTTACATAATCACTTTTTAACCGGATTCTATCGTGTTACATACTTATCTATATTTTTAGATTTTAAGTAAACGAAACGTCGAGATAAAGTGTAAAAATATAATTAGATTCGATTAAAGTTTCTCATTTAATAATAATAATAATAATTTATTTTCAGACACAATGATCCATATAAAAAGGTGAGGACAGAATACAAAAAATATACAACAAAAAGTATTAGTATTCAATAACTTAATAACTGTGTCAGTATGTACTATTAGTTAATGTCGCTATATTTTGTTATTGACATTTATGTGGATTTTGTTCCAATGTCTCAGGATTGGATCACCCACCTTCTTTGCTAAAGTATTATTATCTGCTAATATAATGAATCCTTAAAATGAAAACATATTTTTTCAATAATCAATGAACTGCAAATATTGTATATCATCAAGAGAATCCACTACGTATATGAAAATTATTTTTGAAAACATGAAAACAACACAACAGCACATAATGCTAATGGTTGTGCAATTGTCCTGTGATCGGACATGTGGCGCCGGAGTTTCAATGGTGAATTAATTCAATATTATGCTAATGCAGCTAATCAGCACAAGTGGTGTATTTACCACACCTGATACGCCCAGAGATCAACGATATACTTTCATGTACTGTTTAAATACAAATTGTGGGCATAATGCTAGTTTGAGAAGTCAAATAAGACCAAAATTCATCCACAAAACATGATTTTGCGCACTTTTCATTACAATACTTCTTACCAAATATTTCGTACATCAAAGTTTTTATAAACAAGAATCTCCTAGCGTGTACTGTAGCAGACAGAGCCTCTTACCACTGTTGTTTACTAATGTAAAGTATATTTTTTTTATAATTTAAACCTTGCACTAATAAATTAAGATAAAACGCGACGCCACACACAACAAATAAAATCATACCCAAATTACATGACACCAACGCAACATTGTTAATAACAATATCTGCAGCCACATTTAATACTAAAATTTACGATCCGACACATTTTACTACAAAATATATCTTCATACACACTTTGACAAGTTCCAATAATCGAAAGAAAAAAAAAACAGAAAATCGTATTTAAAATGTTGCTTTGTTTGGCGATCTCGCGAATTTTTCGAATTGCCGTGACCAATCAGGGAGGAGACTTCAAAGAGATGTAATATTGATATATTTATTGATGTTTTGTGTGTGGGTGGCCCTATGTTAGTTAGTTTGAACGGAGACGAAGAAAGGTCTGAGTGGTCCGTGTGTTTTTTGCTAAAGTTGTAGACCGATTGTGTTGACCGTTTTAGTTCTAGTAGTAACTGTATTAAGGAACTCATGCTGTGCGGCTTACACTGTTAGGTTGGTAAGTATTTTTTATTTTTGAAAGCAGTAATGTTTTGAAAACTTATGTAAAACTTAACAATGAAGAATGATACACTAAGAACATTTACTTTGATGGCCCTATTTCTGTAAAGTATGAGAGAAGAAAAAATACTTAGCGACTGTGTAAACAATTAGTGGTCAACATACGCTTTATGAATACTAGACAGAAAGACGTTCTCCATTACATTTAGGTAGAGTTCAGCGATATTAACTTGTACTGTAATGCGCGGTTTACATGTATTAAGAAGTTAAGTTGGTAACTAAATTTTGAGTTACTACAAATCACTTGTGTGTCCAAACGGATTAAGTAGTTAAGTTCATTAGTTCAATGAATATGAGCAGTGATGAATGTCAAGGAATTCGTCAATTCTGTACTTAGATATGTGCTAAACGTGATTTTTGACAAATTCAGGGAAGAATTTGGTTTGGAAATTAAAATCTTTGCAAGATTATGTATTTTTCTAAATTTTTTACGTCGACGGGTCGACGTCGATCGACGGACCTGTGTGGTACCTTTACTAATTAGGTACCCTTAATAATCACTGGAGGGATATCAGCCTCTCCCAACTCAGGGGTGGTGTCAGACAATTGTAGACCATCACGCCAACTGCGGGTTGGCTGACTTACCAACTCAGGGGTGGTGTTAGACAATTATAGGTCATCACGCTTACTGCGACGTCGACTGTTCTATTCTGCCATTGATCGACGTCGACCGGTCGAAGTCGATCGACGGTCGATCGATTGGTGTGGTAACACCCTTAGATATTCTTCCACAAATTTTAAAGTTGAAACTAAACTCCACTCCGACATTAAAAAAAAAAAAGAGAAAATGCGACATAAATAGGAGCTCTTGCCGCCACCCGCTTTGTCAACTTATGCACTTAACTAAAAAATCACGTCCAAACGTGTTAAGTAAGAAGCCCCACCTACCTACTTATACGAAGAATAGAAAGAATCCTTATCTACTTAATCACTTGCGTACTAAATTTTAAGTCAAACGCACCTTGGTACGTGCGTAACGCGGACCTGCACAGAGATCTTGAACTGCCTACAGTGCAACAGCACCTCAAAACACTCTCAGAATCGTTCTTCAAACGTGCCGAATCCCATCCCAATCATCTTGTTCGAGATTCAGTCTCATATACTGTTCCTGTGTTAGATTCGATTTACAAAATCGCTAGACCGAGAAACGCGCACACGAGCGAACGCACGCAGTTAACTTTAGATCTAGAGGCCCTTCAGGCCGCAAATTCTAATTCTAACGTAAATTCTAATTCTAACGTAAATCCGAATTAATGCAATTTTATTTGTCAATTTTTAATGTTTTTATTTATTTACTTTTCTTTTTTGAGCACCTTCAGTGCTATGTAAATCCCAGCGGGTGACCCCTTAAGGGCCCCGCTAGCGCGGCCTCTTTCTCCGATTGGCCGTCGCTCAGATGAAGGCTGAGTGGCAAAAATGCACGAGCCGACAGGGGGTTTTTTAGTGGGTATGGTTCTGGTAGGCGTCGGGACGAGTCCCACATAACTTCGATTGCGCGCGCGGAGTATGCGTCAGAGCATTTTTTATGTCCTCCTGCCCTTCCCGTGGAGGGGAACCAAAAAAAAAAAAAAAAAATTTTAAGTTACCACTTGTCACTTAATTGACTTTTACACGCAACTTTTAACTTAAAATTTAGTTAAAATTTAGTTACCAACTTAACCACTTAACGCGTGTAAACCAGCCATAAGCGATTAGGAAAAAGGAGTGAGGCCCATTTTCGTTTAACGACACCAGTGATTTTTAGAATAAGGCAGTTATAAAAGAGTACCTAGTAAACTACAGAAAGATATTCATTTTACAAAAAAAATTGTCACTAATCAAAAACTAACTCAAACTGTTTTGAATGCATGAAAAATACTTTATTTCCAAACCCGTTACAACAATTTATGTCCACAAAAAATGAAGAATTAAAAAAAAAGAGAAGACACTATCAAGATCTCCCCCAGTCAATCCTATGTTCTTGTTCCTATTTAATTAATCATTTCATTTTGCAATTCCTACTCTTCTCTACAATTTTTTTGTAACCTATGATTGATTCAAGTAAACAATATCACCCCCCAATCAAAGCCCTGCTTATCCCCAATTTCCCGCTATTCAATTATAGTAATCAACTTTTCAATTCGTGCGGAGTCATCTCTCGTACAATTTCTCTTCCGCGTTTGGCCCTCGAAAATGTGCTCCCGTAGAATTAGTCACTTTGATCTGCGAAGTTAATTTATCATAGATATTTATTACTAGTCATTCATTCGATTACTCTGCTGTAGCATTTGTTTTTATTTTATGTTTAAAATTTAGTCATACTTAAACTGAATTTGGTCCTTATAATTTTTTATTAGCCAAAACAAAGGTTTGTCAAATAGGTTTGTTAAACTTTGGTATGTCCAAAGAAAAACGAACCTGAGGACTTTGCAACAATGAATTATAGTAACACTAAAGCAAAATTGAGTAAACGCGATTGTTTGTATAATGACACTCTTTTAGTTAGTAAAAGTTATCCAAAATCAATTCAAAACACAAAAATATTGTGTTTGGTAAGGTTAAAATATGACTTTACTATCAAAGAAATGAACTAAATGAGAAACCATAATGTACAAGGAAAAAAGATACAAATACTCAAAGCTGACATTGGAAAGTCATACCAGCTTTTACCGTCCATTACGTATAAGTCGCGAATTCACTGAATCATAATAAAGAGGTATGAACATGTTCTTTGGGACCCTCGCAGCAGTTCCGCAGTAACGGATGAGTCGAGTCATCATGACATAGGAGCATTTGGTGTCTATCCATCGGTATTAGAGATGGAGGAGATGGCGGTTAAGGTCTTGGTTGCTATGGGAGAAGTTGGAAAATATTAAGTTATGTAATAAAAATATACAAAAATGTTAGTAACAAAATTATTTTATTAGTTATAAGGAAATATGATTGTAGATTTTAAACTGAGCTTTAATTTTAAACAGATTCTTGTGTCTGATAGAGAAAATTATTATTAAAAATGTATGATCCTAGATTTATATTGATAAGATATGTATTACTCAAAGTTAAAGTATAATCGTTTATTATATTTTTACTTAATGAGGTCCTTTAAAATTGTAATATTGGTTTTGTCATAATGGAGACCATAATTATATGTCATGATATTGCCTGAAAAAGATCATTCTGATAGAGATATGGTCGACCACAGTCTCATTCCTTTTCTTTTTAGTTAAAATTTTAGTGTATTTTAATGTTTTTACTGGTAAGGCAATCATGTGTATTGTATTCTATATCCCTGGAATAAAAAATCGGATTAATTTTGTCACCACTAGCCTTTGGTAGACAGGCTCAATTTTATGACAATCATCTTTGAAAACTGGCGTAACAAACAGCTTTACCGACTCTCTCGCATTTACAATATTAGTGTTACTTTACCGCACCCTATACACCACGGACTTTATTTTAAAAATCATCAAACCTTTATTATGGATTTAGTTCTGTAAAGTTGAATCGTTTTATCGAAGCATTCTGTCGAGATTTACTGAAGGGTGAAATATTAGGGGGCGGAGATTCTGATACTATTTGCGGATTTAAAAATGTTAAATAGTTAAACCATGTTTAGATTTAAGTGGCCGGAATAGAGCACATGTGTTGAGTTTTTAGTTTAATTTAGATTATGATCTTTAGACTCTGTATTCATGTCAGTTTTTATTCCAAAAATGTTCGCTCGAGATTCATTTATACTTTTTCAAATCGTATTTTTGTGTTTTTATTCTATAAGGCCCGATGAAGTTTACTAATTCGAAATTTTATTATTTTCAATACTTCATGATTTTAAATTGTTTAATATAAAAGGATAATTAAAGCTTTACAGTAATCTTATAATGGAATAATTTAGAAGTTGTAAGTGACAGCCGAAGAAAATTGTCAGTGGTTAGTACTGCCTCATACGCCGGAGGTCCCAGGTTCCGATCTTGGTCGGCGGTCTGGATTCATTTGTGTGATGAATACAGATGTTTGCTCTCAGATCATGGTTGTTAATATTTATATATGTATGTTTATTCTGGGTTCCTTCCCAGTTCAATGTATGGTCATCCATAACACAAGCTCTGCTTACTTTGGGACCATACAGTTGGTGTGTTTGTCAGGGGATTTACAATTATTTTTAGTTCTGTCTTTAAGTATATGAACACTGTTTGTTAGTATCCAGAAAACAATTTAAAAGACTGAGAGTTTATAGATAACTAAAAATTGCACCTTTGTATTAATAGTACAGGTATATAATACTCATAACATGAATAAATATCAGCTAACCCCAAATAACCTGGCAATTATAAAACCCTTGCATGCTTTTGCGCAAACTATGCAACTTATAAATGGGCCCGTCAATAGATTAAAATCAAAAGTGACGGTGCATACACGGAATATTCAACAGATGGCGTTGATCGCAAATAAGCATGCGTAATCGTTAATGACCTCACCTGTTCGCTTTGACAATGAATAATAAACCCATTCAACTGTATATAATAGTGCTGTATTAATTTAATTAGGTTTATCTGGTGTTGGTCTACCGAAATTGAAGCTTCGGTGGCTACAAATCGCCTTAACTCATATTGTGATCCTACGAAAGCGGATTAATTTTTAAAGCCGATGAACATATCGAGTTTTTACCGTTTATTTTGCAGTCATGTATTTATTTACTTACAAGAATATTTAGAAATTAAAAATAGCAAAAAAACCCAGGATAAATATTGATAGCCTGACCGACAGTTTGATTTACGACAAAAGCCTACTTTTTGTATGAGTTTTTACAGCAGGAACTATTGATTTGTTATGTAAGTATATATAAGTTGTCCACTTATAATTTTTTATTTATGCTTGTAATTATTGCACCGATTCTGTCGCCCTTCAAATCAAACTGTTCCACTAATTTCCTAACAATCACGATAAATAATAAAAAAAGAACAAACACAAAATTACAAACCATTTGACATATGACACCGCGAATATTCAAATTAATGCATTATCAATACGAAAGGTGCACTCGATTTCAGGGCAACGAAAATATTCACAATTTAGCCACACCTACTCCTTTTTTGTCACAGTGTAGTTAAATGTAGTGAAATTAGATAATATTTTTTTTAATCGATAATATACAAGTATTCAATAAGCAAGTGTTATTTGAATTTTTTGCAAGTATTGAAACACCACTGGGCCTTTAGAAATGTTGTAGTAGTGAAATTATTCGGTAGATTATAATTTCATTTACATTACAAATACATTTTTGGTCGTAAAAAAAATTGCATAGGTACTAATTAAACAATCATCATTGAACCTTATCAACCAGTGTTACATTAATCATCCTAAATAAAAGAACTTGGTAAGGTCATATTGTACTTTCTTTTATTGCCCTGAATATATATACCCTATGTCAAGCAAAAACCAGCTAAAGCACAGAAACTAAATCATTCAAAACATTTGGTCTCAACTAGTATAAATTTCCTCACAGCAAATTCTTTTTACGCAATAGATTTTCCAACAACCAACTGCTTTTTATACTCTACACAACTACAAAATAAGGGAGACTCGGCTAGGTTTTCTGAACTTATGACACGTAATTTGAGCGTAAATCAAATTTGACCGGTGGGCGGCGCAGTTGTCTGCCACATATGGCAAGGTTTTGTAGTAAAATGCGATGATTGTCACGATTCTTAAGTGCTTTCGTGTGTTCCGTGCTGCGCTGCAGTTAGTTGGGGAAGAGGTTTGTTTTTTTGGGACTAGTTTTTATGATTTTTATAGAATATATATTTTAAAGCTGTAATTTGGTGTATTTTATTAATGAATTATTAATGAATTTATGCCAAATTCAACTCATTGTAAGAACAAGTGCAAAATCTTATTTGTTTAAAACCAGAAACAACAAAATCCAGATTTAAACCCTAAAAAAACTGTATAACAATATCACTCTTTACAATTCTCCATCTAAACTAATCCGAAATGTAAAGCATTATCCTGCTAAACAACCACTTATTAAGTCAGCTCCTATTTTCCGCTCACCCTGGCGGTCACAAAAAAGGCACCCCCGTTGTTAAGTACAGTAGTGCACACCTGCAGGTTCCCAATTGTACAATATGTGATAGTTGCCACTTGTCGATGGATGATGGTGTGACGGAGGAAAGTTGGAGCGAAATTCGATATAAAATCTCTAAACTGGACGAATTAAATTAAGTTGACAGTGAAATATATCTATATCAAAAAGGTAAGGACTGAAAACATATACCTAATTTCTATATTAAGAATAATTAATTTAGATATTAGTTTGGTTCTACTACTTATGAACTAAAATCTAAAAATCATAATATGTGGTAAATTTTTTAAATATAAATAAGTACTTATTTAATATCAGTGTACCAGTAATGAAGACAATTTTTTTTGTTTTAAAAAGTAATTTTCTTTAAATGTAGCAGTTTTGGATTTCGTAATAACGTTAAAGTATATTTTAACGCTAGGTGCATATACATATACATAAAATTTATCGTTTCTTAAAGTTCGCTCCAACTTTTCTCGCACTGAGTACCACCCCTTACTGAAGCCGAATAATGAAGAATTATTGTTTTTACGTCACACTGTAGTGTTTTGTCTGTGGATTTCCTTTCTATAAGTCTCTTGAGTCATCAGTTAAACACGTTTATAGTTCACTCATATTTTTTCTTTATTGTTGTTAAAGTGTAAGTAAAGCTTTGGGATTAAGCTTTTGTATCGATTCTTTATTTTAAATCTCTGATATTTGTTCCCTCTGACGGCGGAGAAGAGATATAAATCACCCGATTGAAGGTAGGTCTTAAATTAGTCAGTTTGTAGAGTTGAGTTCCGATATTACTGATGTCTCTTAGTATAAGTCTAATGAGCTGCACAAAGAGACGTAACTCTTGGGTCTCAGGACAGGGTTCACTTTATTCAATAGGAAATGAATTCTTTAAGATGAACCTTCTCGGATTTAAGATAAAGATGTTAAATTATATATTTATTTAAATACTAAGTTTATATAGAGACCATATTAAAACACCCTGCATGTTTTTACGTAGATATATTAGCGACAACACCCAAAACATGCTGCATTTTTCCTAAAATAGTATTCATCGTGCAGAAAAACTCAATTTCCACTGGCCATCAATGAGAACAGTAACAAGACACTGCTTTTGCGGTCAATATAAAACATTATATCGAGTGACTAGCAATAAAGCACCCTTGGAGAACGCATTAATCTTAGCATTATGGGATTTTGACAATCCATGTATTCTGCTACATCTTAATCCAATAAAAAGATTTATTACACACATGCATTAATGTAGTTGTACTTAAATATACTCTAGATTTTGAACCTTAACAGATTTCGTAGATAAGAAAATTTAAATTTATATATGTACTGTTTTTGATTAAAGTAAAAGAGTGAACAGGTAGGTGACAAGCTCCTCAAAAATCATGGCCCCGTTCGCCTGATTTTACTTGTCAAATGGTTTAGTCCCTTCACGAACCGACACGACAATACACGAGAAGACACGAATACGAACGAAGTTAGACAGAATCGAAATATTTTGTCTTGGTCGCAAGCCCAAGTTTTGTATGATTTTATGTCGGGGAGGAATATTATTGAGTCTGGGGTCAGTAAATGTATTTGTGGGAGTATTACGGCAATGGTTGCGTGCGTCATTTGAGAATGTCACCTATTTTACATTATTAAAAACGGAACTACGCCATTTTCATAGCACAGCTTGACGGCCAAGTGGCATATTGGGTAGTAGCCCGGAAGTCCCAGGTTCGAGTCCTGGCCGGGGCATTCATTTATTTGATGAACGCAGATGTTTGTTCTCGGCTCATGGTTGTTTGTATTTGTATATGTATGTTTATTGGGGGCTCACCCCAGTTCACTGTATGGTCAGCCATAACACAAGCTCTGTTTACCAGTAGCCAGTTACAGTAGCTGTGTTTATCTGGGAATTTATTATTATTATTATTATTATAACAATCCACACAACTTCGTAAAAATGTCTTCGTAAAAACACGAATCGCGGTAAGATACCGCAAAATGTTATTGATTTATTATCTACTAATGAAATGTTGCCAGCCGTTAGGTGAAGTTGGGATTGCTTTTGTTCCATTTATTAATTTGCTGCTCCTTTTTCTCATCCGGAATATAATCACATAAGCGCGGCTAAAATAGGAAGTATTGTAGTACCGACCCAGACGAGACTACTTAAGAAACTCCACTTTCATTAATAAACAATTGCCATGCAATCCATTGGCAATATAAATATGAATTGAGGTATGTTCAAAAAGAGGCAGGCAGGTTTAAAAATACACTTCAAGGGAGCATTTTTAGAAACAATAAATATACGAATCGCCTGCTGCTGGACGTAAAGCTGTTCCTTTCGTTTTTGAGCGGCCCACCTTTCTACTAGACATTAATTACTAGACACACTGTCTGCATACCCAAAATTAATCTCCGCAAATTTTACGCGTATAAAATACAAGTCCATTTTAATTGACGTCCAGCGTAATCTTCCAGACGAAAACAATTGATCAGTGCTATTGTTTACAAAGCTGCGCGGTAGATGGCGTGCATTAGTTGCAAGCCTACGGGTAGATGGCGCTGCATTAGTTGAGTCAACATTTGAGTACTAATCCGGCAGGGCACTCATGGGAGAAATGCAAACAAAACTGTTAGCGGTGGTCTTATACATGTTTAGCTAATTGAGACGAGGTTTTTTATACTGATACTTTTTATTATTGTAAAATTTTTCTCAAGGATCATAGAAAAAAAAATTGAAGATTTACTTTTACTGCAAATGCAAGAATACATACGGGACCACGATATTGATACCCAGAGCTACTTAGTATCGCTTATACCACGAATGACCTACCAAATTTTAAGGTATAGCTTTCTTAAGTGTTATGCTTTTTAATAAAATGCTCAACCCTGTGTTCTGTTTTAAGTACGTTCTGAAACTAAATAAAATATAGGACCGTCCAAAATGAAGCAAGCTAACTTAAACAAGAATTGTATAAAACTAAAAAGATAAAAATAGATTATAATGAATCTACCAATAAAATTAAAGATATAAATCTTTTTATCCTTGTAGCCGTTAACAGAGTTTTTAAACAAAGGAGTACCTAAGGAATTAGAGTAATACAATTTTATGACCGTAGTCAAAGATACTAGCAAAATCTATAGTTTAGACTATAGCAACTATATTTTTTGCAAAAATACAATGGATAATGTTTACGTATTTGTAAATCTAAATGTCAGCTAATATGCAGAATACGAGTAGCATTTTAAAGGCCGTATTTGTAACTCATGTTAATATTCTTAACGAGCTTCCAACACAAACTGCTTCATCAAACGTCAAGCCAATATACGTCAAACCACAGATTAAGCTAATTGGTCAGATACGTACCACAGATACAAAACTTCTAAATACCTTCATAGTACAGTGCGACGTTTGCTTCTCTCTAATTGACCTGGCAAATCTCCTTGCACTGTACCTTGGAAAGCCTTTGACTGGGCTGAATCAAGGCACTAATACCTAAGGGCAAATACCAATAGTGGAGTAGCTCAGCTCCCGCACAAATATCAAAGTAAGCAAGCGGATATTAAGCAGGCTTACGTACAGGGGGAGATACATGTGGTTAGAGTGGTTTTGGAATAAAATTTGGCGGATTTGAATTTAGTACTAGGGCTTTTTTTTACATTGCCAAGCCAGTGCATATATTCCTAATCAGTAACTAAGTGACTTATCAAAGACTCAAAACTTTTAAAATATATTTTGCAGATATAAATAATGTTTTCTGGCGCTAAATATATATTTATGTCAAAGCCAAGGATACTCTGTAAACCTAAGAATTATCTGAAGTTAAGTCTTTTTTCCTGCACGATCTGCAGGCTTTTCCGGTGACCAGCACCAGATCTCGTGGCGATCTTCTACACCATGTAGTTTCCGCAGCAGAACTGTACTGCACCAGCCACCATTGGTTCTTTAAACAATGTTCTCAAACCATTGCAGTAAAGTCTGCAAAGGGACGGCGTGTCATATTTAAACTTCAAACATTTTCTATTTCATTATGGAAATTTAAATATTCCAATTTGAATCTTTTGTCACTTTTAGTACCGCCGATTTTTGCTTACCACTCTTTATATGTATATTTTAATGCACTTCATTTATATGTATATTATACTAAACTTATTTTTGAAAGATTGCAGTATTCCCAGTTATCCAGACCTACCGCTAGGAAACGTTTTATTTTTGGATAAAATGTTATGGCCGATGCGTAATTTTTTTTATTAATCAGCCGCTGTTTACGGTCTGGTTTGCATCTGTTAGCTGGGCAATTCTCCCTCCCCACAAACTATCCAAATGACGAACACCCTCAGACGGCCCCCGTTCACGAGTTAACGCGGGATCCAGCCATCGCCTTCCTCAACTAATTAGAGGGAAGTGAGCGACCTGTCACCCGACGCTACCATAAGAAGACGTACTTTAGTGACAATGACGCTTTGTTATTATATTATATAAGAATCCCATTTAGACATTTAGAACACGGATCTGACCTTGCTATTTAATTTTGTGTTATTTATACAGAGAATCATTAGTCTGCGTGGCCTACAGAGCTGTGACAGGTGCCGTGCAAGGTGAGGTATATGTGTTAAAAAATATAATTGATACCCAGTATTCGAAAACAAAAACTGTAGTTTATTATCAGTAATAAGTTAAAATTATCTGATCCCGTCTACTGCCGTACCGTACGAATGTACAAGTACAAGAATTATGAGTTTTTAAAACAATACAGCTCGAACGGTGAAAAAAAAAGTGAAAATGAAAGTGAAAAAAGTTGTTTCCAAAGTTGGTAAGCGTGGGGAGTACATATTTCCGAAAACTACTAACTTAGTTGGGTGAGTTGTCACCAAAGTGAGATCTAAAAAGCTACATTTTATAATATATTTGAAATGTGCAGGCTTCCAATACAAAATCACAAAAGAGAACTAAATTACGCAGAACGAACGTAAAAAAGGCTCTTTATTGTCCTGCTCTAATTCCATTGCAAACTGTTTTATGATTTACATAGATGATGAATTCAAGCTTGTTATCGAAATGCTTTGTGAGTACGGCCTCAAACCACTTCAATGCTGCGGTAGTGACTGCGGGAAACTACATACAGTCAAACGTAGACCTGCTTTTCTAACTTATGTAAAGGGTGTAACTGACAATATTAGGAAAATCCCTAGAGACGTCTCACTCAAAAAGAAAAAAAAATACAAAACGCTAGCAAAAATTATTCAACATCTTCGTCCAGTTGTTTAAGAAATTTAAGAAATTCCAAGTGTTTAAGAAATTTATTGTGTCTGTGGGCTTTCTTACATTGGCCAAAATAAAGGGAATATCTCAACCCACGTCAAAAAACCCACAGCTGATATTAAAAACAGAAGAGTAAAGTCTGCAGTTTGTGAACATTCCATGGACAAACCGAACCATTATTCTTTTGTTGAACTATGGTAATGTAGGTGTTCAGCGCAAAACTGTGTGGCGCGTGGAGGCGCTACCGGCCAGGGGTCACCCGCCTGCACTGCAGGAACTGGAGGGGCACAGAGCTGAGCTGCGCCAACGGGCTACCGAAGCGTGGGAGTCCAGGCTGGCGTTTTCGAGCGCTGGACTCTGGACTATCGAGGCAATTCGTCCAGCCTTCCAGCAGTGGTTGGGTAGGCGACATGGTTTCCTGACCTACCGTCTGATTCAGGTGCTCTTGGGACATGGTTGTTTCGGGAGCTACCTGTTTCGGATCGGTCGGGAACCGACTGCCAGGTGCCACCACTGCGACGATTGCCTCTACGAGACAGCCCAGCACGCGCTGGAGGTATGCGCGGCGTGGGATGCGGAGCGCAGCGCGTTCGGCTCTGTATTGGGTGCCGACATCTTGCTCCCGACCGTGGTTCGCGCTATGGTCGTGGTCGAGTGAGAGATCGTGGCAGGCGGTGCGAAACTTCTGCGAGGCCGTAATGCTCGCGAAGGAGGCGGCAGAGAGGGCGAGGGAAGATGATGCATCCTCTCTTCCGCTTCGTCGCCGTCGCACGGGACGCTGGAGGGCGGCTTTCATTGCCGAAAGCCTCCCTCTCCCGCAGTCCCATGAGCTTTCGGTGGCGGGTTCGGGGGAATCCGCCTCCGATCCAGGGCTCGAGATGGCACGTGCGCTTCCTGCGCACCATCTCATGAGGGACGACTAGAGAGGGACCCCTCCCTCTCGGGACGTCACTGCCACTGCACAGAGCGCTGGCTAACGCTGTCAGGCCGCGAACGAATGCGCAAGCTCCTCGTGACCCGACTCCGTGCGTCCAGACGGAAGCCGCAGGTTTTTAGTCGGTACGAGTCCGGCATAACCCGACTGGGTTATGGGTCCGGCCCCCGCTGGGGTCGGGTATCCATGAGGATTTTCCTGCGTCAAAAAAAAATGGTAATGTAGGTGTTCAGCGCAAAACTTTGTTTTAAAATTTATCAAAAACATTAAATTATTGCAGGTTTTTTCATGGCAGCAGCCGATGAAAAGAAATTGCCGATCCAATAATGGTTTTCCTGTTATTGATGTTTATGTAGAAGGCTCATGGTGTGCTTGACTCTATGGCTTCAACCATAAAGCTTCGTCTCTTTAAAATCAGTTAATTTTAAACTTAAACGGGACCCCCTTTTCAGTAAAAACATAGATATTTTACTGAACATAATTCAAGTATAGATATACCTCCATGATGATGATGTTAGTGAAAAAGAAAAAAATCAATACTCTTATTTGATAGTACATATATTTTGGAAAAGGTCAACGACCTCACGTTATACTAGTGAATATAATAATTTACCAACTCCTACATGAAATAATCCAAATCTGTAATAGTACAGGGCACTGGTTAGCGAGATTACTTCCTTAAGCGGTCGCGATGTTCGTGACACGCGTGCTGAGAGGCTCTAAATGCCTTCTGTTTGAGAGGACCTTAACTACCTGATTTCGTTCATCTATGTATTAATAAATCAAGACACATATAAAATTGTTTTTGGATTTTCAATAAAAAAGAATTATAGAATGAATGTTTACATCACAATTCTTATTAGAATTACGTAGGTAGGTAAATATGCAAACTTGGTTTGAAATACTCACAAACTAAATAAGTGATAACTTACTTTGTACCGTATCATCCTCTCAAATCGCATGTCTGCTGGAAGTATTTCTCAGAGAAATAAGCAGAAGCGTGAAAAAAGTGTAATTCTTCGAGTAGTTTCACAATTAAATTTGCTTTATATAAATGCAGGTACTTTGTAACGCCAAAAAATATATATTGTAATGATTTAATAAAAGGTATCGTTGTGCCTCTAATTCAGAAGATCACTGGTTCACATCCAGATAACCCAAATCGAGGATCTCCAAATTCACACTGCATTCCACAGAAAAAAAAAATGACAGAATTCATTATCAATTTATTTAACGATCTAAAAGCTCATTGCACATTATCTCACTTCTGCCCGCGCCTGTACGTCTGCCAGTCGGAACGCTGTGCTTATCAGCATTACCTAGAACGCTCAATTGCAACACTCAAATATGTTTGCTTCCTGACTTCCGTCTGAGAAATATGCCTACGTTTAACTCAAAAATATGAATTCTAAAATCATTGTGCGTCTATAAAAAATAAAAAAAGGAAAGGATTGTTTGGTGATCGTACAGCGCCATAAACTTATCTTTTCAGTAGCAGAAACTAGAACTAAAGCATTAATTACGTGTCTAAATGTCAAACTTCAATCAGCATAGAACGCTGCGCCATCTTTTTCTGAGTGCGGTTCAGAAGGGTGGACCGTGGAATGTAGTATTAAAAGATTTAAAAAGTTTGCGGTTACGTATTTTTACCTTTTTACCCCATGTTTTAGCAATTTTTTTTATTAATTTTTTCTCGAAACATTTTTTGTTAAGTTTGTCAAGAAATGTCAAAGATGTTTTATTAGTCAGGTTATTTATGTTTTTATTAATATCGTATAATGACTTGGGAATTTTAGTTTTTAAGGGATTTGCAATGGGGGCCATGAAATCGTTAATAACTGTAATGTTTTGGGTTTTATTGCTATTTTAAGGGTAGGCAGCATCTCTGTATTGTTAAAACACATTTTATTTATTTTCTGTTCCGTTTATATCCGTTATATATTTCATAATCAGTTTTTATTCAAAACCAACTGATCTTCAGCATTCAACCCTTAAAGATGGAAACCTAAATTCAAGTACAGATATACCAATTTAATTCTTTCTTAAAAACCGGTTTTATCGTTTGTCACGAATCATCAATACCTCGTCTTCAAACTTCAGCAAACGCACAATCTATCATCAAACAGAATCATTAGTACTGAATAGCTAACAAGGAGACAAAGTCACTAATGGAAGGAGTCCACACTCATTCAACGCGCAATCGAGGCCTTAATAGAATAAATAGGGTAATCAGCCCGGTGTGGGTACTGAGTGCCGGCTGTACAGGTGCAACGGAAGATGGTGGAGCGAGCTTATTTCCTGGTTGTTGTATAGATGTAATTGGTTATTCGGTTGTTTTGTACTTTTGAGGTATACCTGTTTCTAGAACTTTAAGGTTCTTTGTTATCTTTATAAATACTGATATTTCACCAACTAGTTCACTTTGAATCGAAAACTCGTTTTGTTAATAAAGATTATAAATATAGTCACAAAGATTAAACTTACTTTACTAAAGACCAATTTTTTTTCTTCTAAATACATAAAGCAGTCATACAATCTCAGTTATGTTTTAGATTATTGAACTAAAGAATATCATATTTCCGGTGGTTGGAGGCGCTATCTGCTGAAATACAAAATGTTTATTCTGTAACTTATATTTAAACAGAACTATTGTATTACAAGTGTGCAAAATCATGTTTTAAGAATAAATAAATATATTATTATTATTATATATTTTTCTTAAACAGTTTATTAAATCAGTTTAATAAATAAAGAAGAAATTCAGTATTTTAGATGCTCTAAGTACTTACCGCACATTAACAGTGAACGCACCAACATTTACCACACAGCCTTCTATTCAGTAGCTTTTAAGCCAAATCCACATTTACTGAGCGCGCGCGTTGCCTCACCTTTTGTCAGGTTTATTTGGATGCTAATGTATTAATTATCAGTTTTGCATTGTAATTAACGAAACACCCTGTACAAGTGTAATTTATATTGTAATTCGTGTAAATGTAGTATTGATGAAAATTACATGATTGCAGTTGACATGTAATTTCATTTCGTGTGAGCACCTAAAATGATTTATTCATTGGATGAGTTATGAAAGGTAATAATGGGTGTTTTGTTTTGCTATTGTTGTTTAATTTATTGATTCAATGTAAATAATTTTATATTTCTTGTAACTTTTCAAAGAAAATTAAGAAAAATCGTCAGTATATGTTATAAACTGGCTGGATCCAGATTAGTAGTAGGGAAAAGAAAAACAATGAAAGCTAATAAATAACTGATATCATATAACGCGTTAGCTTCTTTGTGCATAGGGAAAATGTGGCCAAAAGCTGGCATGACTATGGCGTGGATCAATATCGATAAATGTAGTACAAAGTATAAAGTCTAAAGTGGTACAAATGTAGTATAAGTTATATATATAGTATAGTATAGCTTATGTTGAAAATTTCACTGAAAAAGGTATCAGTACCCAGACCCCGGGACCCCAAAGTAAAGGTTAAAAAATATACTCAGTACCCACATTCTCATATTTTCTATGTGAAAGGCTTTCAGCGTTGTCGGCAGCTGATCCGGGTTGAACACTCGTTATAGGAAGATGAGAGGCCGCGAGTGTATCTATCTATACAGATTGCATCCAACACTAACGGCCTACTCATTTTCCGTGGTATCTCATTCTAGCGGTCCATAGTTAATCCAAATTGCATATGAAACAACCAGATAAGATAGAAAATCCAATAAGCAAAAAATAAGTAAAGAAAACAAAGTGTTGTATAAACGAAGCTTAAGAGATTTTTTTGCTATAAAAACTTGAACCTTGAATAGTGTCAAAATATTTCACACCTTTCACCCCTAAAAGTCAATCTACTTATTTTTTTAATATCAAAACAGTGATAACTGACAATGTCACACAATGAGGGCACTTGAAAGGATCATTCAAAATAAAGGTAAGATACTGATATCAAATTAGTAACACTTCAATTTCTATTTTAGACCACGTACTTGCGCACTTTCATTTATAAAAAAAAAACTGTAACGGATACACTTTTTGCAGACTCTTATTACCAAGTTTTAAAGTTTAAAATTTCATAACATTTTTAAATAGTTTCGCTCTGTATCGCTATAGTTAACCGTGTCAAAATTGTCAAGGGTTGAAGATCAGGGGGTAAATAAGGAAAGATGACAAACCTCTCTTTAACTATAGGGTAGGTAACCTTAAACCATGAATAATGCCATAAAAAGTAAAAGAACAACAATACGACGTTTACAAATTTTTATGTTTCAAAGTGAAAAAGTTTATTATTTAATAAAGTGAACTCATCCTGTATTTTATAAAGGGTGATGTTACAAAGTATATTCATTAGATGTAATAAAAAAGTGATAGTGCTTTGTAACGTATTGATGAATAACTGAGATGATTTTGCGATTTTTTTACGATCGATTACCACCGTTTAGGTTTTTTATTGATTTTTATTTCGTGAGAACATCAGTCAAACCAAGCCAGGTGTCGTGCCGAAGGAATATCGTAAATTTGCAGTTTTAAAGATAATTTACAGCTTCATTTTGATGTTGGTTATAATATTTTAATGGCCTATTGGAGTGAGTGGCGGCAGCTCCTCATAACCAGAAGTTCCAAGTTCAAATTTTATTTGGATTATCGATACATTGTGCATTATACAAGCTTTTTTCCATGATTCAAATGGATAACGCAAAACTTTCCAAATATCCGAATGAATGATAAGCAGGAGTTGTCATATCGAAGAAACATGAATTCACTTTGATGAGTATGGGTAAAATTATTATTAATTTCCAACCATGGAAATAATAGAAGGTAAACTACGAGCAGATATTTGTAGTTTATTAGTATTATCTATCTAATGAGTTTTATAGGATCGCCTAAGTTGTGCAGTAGTCTTGTAACGCTAGGCATTGAACTACTCGTATATCTTATGCCAATTTAAAATATTTTTTGCACAATGCGCTTTCCTGGTGGAACGTCAATTAATTTTGATATCTGTGCCAGTCTATATAGATCATTTCTTTGTAGTTTTAGTTAATGATAACTGATAACCCCAGTTTCATAAAAAGTAAATTTTTTCCAGATTTTATTCTTTGCTTTGTTACCGCATTGAAGTTGTCACAGCTCTGCACAGTTTTAACAATTAACACATATCGACATGCTGATTGAGTAGGACCTGAGCGTAGAATGCATCACTTGTGCAAAAAGCTTAATATAAATAAGTTATAGCAGTAACCTATACAGGATGAATCGATAACGTCAACAAATCTCGCCAAAACCGTGCTCCCCGAAAAAGTTAGTTTGTACAATGCGTATTGCTTGCTCGCATTTGCACAACAAACACTCATAAAATCTGATTAAAAGGTGTTTTCTAACTAGTGTTTTAAAACAGCACACAAGTTAAACTCTACAATAATGATAGCAATTAAAAACGATTTTATCAAGAGTACAATTTCAACAAATTATGTTAATTTCGACAAGCACAATGTCAGTTTAATTCTGTTAGACCCGCAGCGCGGCGCAATAAAAACCCCATTTAGGCATGTTAATAACAGTTTTACATCGAAACTGACACAATAACTACTTATCAAATTATTAAGATAATCACGTAAAATAGATTATTACGGATTTTTTAATGAATTTATGTATGTTTGACATGAAGAGCACACCCGTGGATAAAATGAATGTAAATGTTTCTAATAACGTAGGTTCGAAACTTGAGAGGCACAGACACTTGGGTTGTGAACACAAATGTTGCTTAACGATTATGGACTTTTTGATTAAATTTAAAGCTTATTTTATTTCGTGGGTATTTAAGCAATTTTCAGTATATTGCCACGACTTTTTTAAAGTCGAGATTCCGATATTTCGGGGTACAGTTCCGACGCGGCAAATCAAATCATTTATTGCAACATAATATGGTGTACAATATGGTGTTATATACATAATAAGTTCTACATATTAATGCTGTACAACAGCATGCAGTATTATTTTTAAATTAATGTTTACAGTTACAATATTTATATTACTAAATATACCACTTTCATTACAAAAATTTATTTATTTTTTATATTTAAGATAGTCATAACAGAGTAAAAACACTTCTCTTTCAACCATTTTGGCAGATCTCGTTTGAAGTTACTTTTCTGTACATACTGGATTTCTTTGGTTAACACATTATATACTTTTACGCACATCGCATAGCACTGCCTATGATATATCTCTAGACGTGGCATATCATTATAAACCAACCTCTGTGCATGGCAAGTTGGTCTACCTATACTGCCAGCTTGCACAAAGAATTTTACAAAATAAGCAGCCTCCAAGATGTAAAGGCAGGCGCAACGATCTCGAACTCTGAAGATGGATCATCGGCAACTCGACATTAAATATAGAAATCGTGGCAGTTCCTGAAATTATAAATCCATTTTGTTATACAAAAATATAAATAAAATATCTACGATTACAGATGTTTATGGGCAAGGGTGTTATTTACCATCTTTTACTGTTGGTCGGCAATATATGTTGTAGAGAAATTCAAAAATAAGTTTTCTGTGAATCTAACAGAGTGAATATATATCAGACTTTTTTTGGTTGATAATAGCATGAAAATATTTTTAAAACATCGAAATGTGTGAAGAAATCTTTAAGTAGGCATTTACTAACTTTTAGAGTGAAATTAACCAACTTGTAAAAACATAAGCGAAGATAAAACGAGCTCTACTTTCACAAAAGGGTGAAAGTTTTGTTTGCTTTGTTTTGTAAAAAGGACGCGTCTCATCAACTTTGTATATAACCTCGAGTTATTGTGCCTTATATCAAATGCTTTGTGCTCATATATCAAATACATAAAAAAAATTATGAAAATCTCGATTACTTCTCTACTTGCACAAGTAGTGGTCTATCTGAGAACATTCTCATGTATATTAGCGCAAATTCTTGTTAATTGGGCTCCGATCCAGAAAAAAAGTTATAACCACTTACAATATGACTGAAGCTAACTTTAAAGAAGACGAAGCAAGAGTGAGGATTACTTAGCCTTCATCCAAATTACTTAAACTTTGATTATTAAGAACATAATTTATGTAACTGAAAGATATAAAATTCCCATATTATAAATAACTTTAAATTTTCATCAGAATATAAAAAAATATAAAAATGTTTTTTCCTTTTATTATTCCATCCATCCTTTTTAGCATTCTGCACAAAATAATTGGATTTTAATCGCTTATGACTAAGCTATCGCAGACGGTATAACCTTAATTCGAAAATAATAATGTCTGCATTTTATCCATCAGACAGTTTGTTCATAATGTTACATTCATTGTAAAACGATTACAAATACTCCGAATCGATTTCGAAATGGTGATTACTAAAATTCGATACACTTTCATTTGTTATTGTCCTTTCGATTTGGCGGTAAAAGAAAGAGTTTTTCTTTTGTTTGGATGTGAAGGTGACAAGGAATTTTTCGGAAGAAAACGGATTCTGCTTAAAACATGGCGCACGGTGAAAATGTCGATGTTTTTTTTAAATTTAAATGCCTAATGAGAAAACGTTACGTTTAATTTAATCATCTGATTGATTATGTGTACAAAATAAGTCGTCCGCGTATCTAGTACTTAATTTATAGAAAAATAACTTTAAAAGAAATATGATTCTGAACAAAAATAGATCTTTTTGGCTTTTTAATTACATTATCTCAGAGCAAGACACATTTTCTGTGGCTGCAAACACTACATATAAAAAAATAGCATATTTATTGTTGGCCCAGGCATAATAGTTCCGTAATATTGGATTCTGTCACCGACTAAAGCATATATCCACTCATGCTATACAAGTGCGCTAAGCTTAGTGAGTTAAGATTGTTTCATTTACACCTGTCTCCTTTGATTGGGGAAGTGAAGCAGTTGATCTGAACGCAACGTAGCTTTATGATAACTGAAACACATTTGTTGAAAACGTAATTAAACATAACAAATTATTACGTTAACGCTAAATTTTGCAAGTTGCTCATTTCAAGAAAGCCAATAAGATAAACAATTAGGAAGAGCGCCTGCGAGTCGCAACCGTTAAGTGTCACCGCGTAATGTATACAACACAACAGTAAGCAAGCCGTATGGTATTAAGATAAAATATATTGTTTATGATTTACTTAGTGTTGTTATTTAAAAATACTCGGATGCTTGAAACTAGGAATTTGAATTCTTATTAGAAAATGAAAATTTTAACAATACAAACCTCATCTTGGACTCAATCAATCAATCAGCCTGTTGCCCTAGGCACAGGCGCTTGCCGTAAAGGTGGCCAGCTATTTTATCTTCTCTTTCTTTTGACACCTTCCCCTACCAGACACTCTTTTCAGATCGTTTGCGCATCGTCCAGTGCGGTCTCTTATGTGACAGTCCACTCTTCCAGACGTTGTAAGCAACAAAATTTCTCCACAAAACAAAACTAATAATAATAATTATAATAAATCCCCAGACAAACACACCAACTGTATGCCCTCAAACTAAGCAGAGCTTGTGTTATGGATGACCATACAGCGAACTGGAGGGTAACCCAGAATAAACATACAATATACAACAATATACAACGAGAACACACACCTGTGTTCATTAAACAAATGAATGCCCGCGGCCAGGACTCGAGCCAGGGACCTTCGGCGTATGAGGCAGGCTACTTACTACTACACCACTCGGTCGTCAATAACTGAAGTTCAAGTTGGAAACTATTTTCATAAATCACAAGATTGTGGCCTAATACAAGAGTAATTTCTTTATTTTCTTAGTTTTCTTTATTATTTTACAACATAACTGCTGAGGTAATCATCAATTTGTCATACATAAATTAAAGCTGCTATGAAATAGTTTATGTATGAAAAATTGCTTATTCCAAATGCCTACGTTTTATCCGGAAATGTTTTATTTTGTGCTCGGGTACTTGAAATGAACCAACCAAATTTTAAATAGACTGATCTAGTAGTCTTCCCGTGATGCTCTCATAGACACAAATACAGAGAAACACGAATAATAATCATCCCATTACAAGCAATGTCTTCTAAAGGTTTATTTTACAGATTCGGCTTCGTTTCAGCTTTATTATATGGATGGTTTAATTACTGTTGCGTAATCTTGTAGTTCTTGTTAAGTTTTAATTGAAGTTTATTCGAGTTTCCTTCTAAAATTAACACTGCAGGAGTGCTGAAACAGTAAATGAAACAATAATAAATAACAACCGAGTTCACAGTAAAAATGTACGGGTTTTAAATAACGAGTCCAGACAAGAAGTCTGCAAAATAATTTGACTGTTTTATATTGAGATCGACAAATTATAATTAATGTAAATCTTGTAGGTGATGTGATTTCTACCGTTGTTATACACCCAATTCTCCTGTGTACAAGACAAATGCCTAAATAATTTATTCTAATAAATTTTTTTAAAAGGATACCTTTATAATAATACTTTTAAAACTTTAGAGAATCAGTGAAGATTTTAACTTTTGAACTTAAACTACTCGGGTCTCGAAAAACTTAGAGAGAAAGAAAAGAAAATTAGAAAAACATAGTTCCTGTCCTGTACCCCTTTTTTTTTTTTTTTTTTTTTTTGCTGCCGAGGCACCCTCACGGGAGGGAGGTGGAAGATGCGTCATGCATACCCGCCCGCAGGTAAATTCCTCTGCGGGGGGGTTATGTGGGACTCACCAGAATGGCACCTACCCACTAAAAACCACCTGTTGGCTGTGGTAAGCGTATACCTTTAGCCTTCATCGGAAGCGACCACCCGTCGGGAAGTTGGGGGCGCTGGCGGAGACCCGCTAGCGGGTCTTCCGCCTGTAGTGAAAGTTGCACTGAAGGTGCTCAAAGGGACATGAGTTGGTGGCCGTTCTGGGCAGCCTCCGGTGAAGCCGGGGCTGGGCAGAGGTCGGCCGAAGCATGATTTAGGGATCAATTCATTTAAATGAACCTACAATGAATTGAGAAGGGAACTATGCTCCGCCAGAGCTAGCAAACGCTCTGTCGGAGTACGTGAAGCCCTAAGTTTACGGGCTAAGACTGCGATTTCACTAACATCGACATTTTTAATAGCGTCGCAGACGATACGCATATCGTCTGCTACGGAGGATTGAGGAGTGGGTTTGTATGGGCGAGGAGCCGGGATGGGATTCGATGCGGGACGCTGCCTCCAGTTTTCTGGAGCAGGCTTGGGCTGAGTAGGCTTTGCAGCCGGAGGAACCCGGCTACGCAGCGGCGGAAAGTTTTCTTGAGAAAGGCGCGGGGCCTGTTTGGGAGCCGCCCTTTTGAAATTTGAGCGCATACAACGGGGTGCACGAGGGCAGCCCCTGTAGTTTGCGGTGTGGCCGGACTGGCCACAAAGCACGCAATCGGGAGGAGAGGGAGTTTCAGGAGTGCGATTGCACTCCTTAGTGAAGTGCGGGACCAGGCACTTGACGCACCTGGGCGGTGCGCGGCAGTTGGCTGCCGCGTGCCCGTACAACTGGCACCGATGGCACTGGCCGGGATGACCGCGGCGATGAGGCGCCTCGATCGAGATCCCTGAGAGGCCGCAAATAGAGCTAACCCCTTTCAGGATCTCTCTGGACTTGGGGACGTTGGCGAGAATCACCAAAGCGAGAGGGTGTTGCCTCCCGTACTTGCTGTGCATTTTATGCACCGCGAGTGCCGGGAAGCCTTGGGACTGCAGATCCTCCAGGATGGCCTCGTTCGATAATTCGAACGGGATTCCCCTGAGTACCGCTCTGATCTTACGCTCTTCTGACAGAGCATAAGTGTGATAAGCATATTGCTTATCGGTGAGGAGCTTAGTCAAAGCTCGGAAACCGTCTATCGACGAGACAGTGATTTTAATAGATTCACCCGAGTTTACCGCTCGGGTGTAAAGGATCTTGTGCTCATTGCACAATGTCGAGACCTCAGTCCATTTACCCTTTTCCCGAAGGAAAATGGGTGGTGGGACCTTGGCCTTGACAGAAGTCGGGGCCGGAGCGGGTGTTGAAGACACCGGGGCAGCTGGCGTTGAAGACGCCGCAGGGGGTGTAGGGACGGGCGCCGAGGGCGCCGGGTCTTGTTTCGAGCGCTTCTTAGAGCGTTTCTTAACAAGGGTGAAAGAGGGAGGCTCATCAGGGCCAGTTGGGGTGGTATCCGAGGATGACTCGGTCGCGGGTGCGCGCTTGCGGCGCGGAGGGGCGATTTCTTCGCACTCCATGTCACTGGAGGAAGGGGACGCGGGAGGGCCTAAGACCTGAGGGGTCTGGGGGACTGGGGTGGCCTGAGGGGCCATTGGTGGAGTTAACGCCATGATATGCGGGATAAGAGAATCAAGGAAACGGAACTTGTCAGCATTTATATAAATGCCTTCAGCACCGATACTATCAGCTAACTTCTTCCTAATCTCATCATAGCTTAGGGAGGCCATTGCGGAGGGGTTGGGAAGGGACAATATATGAACCTAACAACGATGACTAACTTCCTAAAACCGCCCTACACGCAGTAGGGCGGTTGAGAACGACGCGGATAACTTACTCGAACACGGCACTTGAAGTCCTGGAACAACGAATTCCCGTCGACGAAGCTCACGTTCCACGAAGTACGGTTAACAAGCCACTATTCGCCGTGAAAACGGCGTTAGAAACTTATTAGAAGTACGGTTAACGAGCCACTGTCCGCCGTGAAAACGGCGTTAGAAACTTAGTACGGTAAACAAATATGAAATTTGGGTGCTCAATTAGCGCGGGGGCTAAAAGAGCGGGAAGGCGTCTGCGATCGACGTGCGCTCGAGAACGCACGCAGACCGAGACTGCCTGTACCCCTTCACTGCACCTTATTTTTATTATAATTTTCGATTGGATACACATATATGTTTTTTCGAGGTAATATTTGATCTACGATCAAATTTTCTTATAAACTGCCCTGAATATATAGTCTATTTAACGTCCACTTTTCAAGAGAAAATATTCAATAAATCTCGATTTCGTCGTTAAACCTTATTGAATAAGTGACTTATGATTAAATCAAATTAGACTAAAAAAATAGTAAGCACGTATGGCCAATCCAACGAATGACAGACCTTTTTTTTTTGTTTTCTTCGAGGGGGAGTGCTGGGTTATGTGGGATTTGACAGACCTACCACAAGCAAACCTTTCCTATCAAGTGGAGTTTCCTTCGATATCTTTTTGTCTAATTTGGAAGTGCAAAGTGTTATTTAAGCAAAGTTATTTCTGTATGTTTGTCTTTAAATAATTTGCTCATTTCTTTTTGAAGCAGAAACTAAAAGACTTGGTGGGTTACATTCTAACATTTGACACCATAAGAGAACACTTTTTTTGCAACAGTGATCCTAGATCGAAACTAACCCATTTTACTTTATGAAACTCAACTAGTCCCAGTCTTCGGTGCTTCAATAATACTCTGACACTTTGGAAAATAAATTAGCAAAGGAGTAGTGCAGCGTTTGAGTGTTATTGCCGCGCTCTGCTCACAGGTGCAGAACTTACAGCTGTAATGCCGATGTCAATATTCCAATAGCTGTCAGTTGTTTTATGTCTGGTGCTTTCATTTGAAATGTGCTTTTGAGTTTCGTTAATGAATTTGTTATTTGAATATGGCGTGGCGACTTAGCTGTGACTGTTCAGCTGGCATTGTGAAATAGGCTTTTTTATTATATGCATCAGATATTTTAAGTGGACTTAGACAATTGCGTAACGCAGATTTTTTACATCATAATTCGTTGAACTTTTTAGCTTTGAATAAATCGTTCAACGAATAATTTATTTTATACTATTAAAGACATACTTATGAAAAACATTTTATTTGTTACTTTATGCTGTAGGTATGTGATAAATATGCTACGATACATTTGAAAATATACATAATTTGTTAAGTATTAATTTAAAATATTTTTTTTTAACTGGCCGAAAAGGCGAAGTGGGTCGCTGCCCTGCCGCATATGCAGGAGGTCTCAAGTTCGAGTTCTAGTTGGGGCATTCATTTGTGTGATGAACTATTGACATTTCTCCTCGGATTATGGTTGTCTATATTTTTATATGTTTATTCTGGTTTTCTCCCAGCTCGCTGTGTGGTCACTTACTGTGCGCCATACAGTTGGTGTGTTTGTCTGTGGATTTACTTATTATAACGTTTATTCTATACATAGTTAGATTAATAAACTAAGTAAATCCTTGAATGTTGATCACAATAACACGCCATTACAACAGCCTTTTAAAAACGTAATAAAAACAAAAGAGAGTTCTTATAATTTGTTTTCCAAGGGTTTCGACATTAAAATCCTAAATTTAATTACATTAGAACAAAATAGGAAATAAAGCGGATGTACAGGGTGGTACTCGGAGTGAGCCATAAATTTTAGAAATATTATATCGATGCTCATAAAATCCTGAGTTATTTAGTAGCTCTTTCTTCGTTTTGAATAAAATATGAATTTTATGACTTCTAAGACAGATATTTTATAGGTAATAAATGATCAAAGTACTTTAAAAAAGAAAATATTAAATTGAAATTTTACAGAAACGTAAAACTGTGCTGGTACCGCAGATCTTTAGCTTTGAAAGCTTTTCAAACCTATTGTATTTTTTTACTTCTTTTCCTCTACACATCTCTTAAGGACAAGGCGTATTGAACGGTCATAGTTTTAAAGTTGAATTAGGTAATTAGGTAACAAAAAATACTACAATAATCCTTAATTTAAAATATTTATTTGCTCACACATACAAAGAAGTTACATAAATAAGGTTTAAAATGATATACAATTTCTTAAAATCAAAGTGATGTAAACTAAAAGGTTAAACAAAATATATAAGTTGATAAAGTACAAACTGATCATAATCAGTAAAACATGCCGAATACAATGATGCAAATTAGCAAAGTTATTGGGTTTTCTCTCTCCGAATCTGAATCATATTGTCCTGTAAACGTGTACAAAAACAAAATAATCCATCTAATTTACCTACTTGCAGCTGGGTATAAGTACACCAGATCTCATCCTAAGGAAAAATTAAACACAAAACTTCTGGGTTGTGGTGACAAGGAGTCGCCGATTTACATCTCTGAGTATCTGACACCAGCTAACAAATGTCTAGTCAATATGGGCCAAAGAACATAAATTTAAATATGTATGCGTGCGAAATGGAAAGATATTTTTGAGAAAGGACGATGAACACGCAGCAAAAGTAATACTTCATTAAGTCTTCTTGAAGACCCTGGTTTGATTCAGCAATAGGTATTTATATTATGATAGTGTTTTTAAAATTTTAAATTCAATCTCTGCATTTATTATAAAAATATCCGCGGTATGCAGACAAAACTAAACAATATTTTTCTTGAAGTTAGTGCAAATGACTTTGATCTAATAGTGTTAACGGAGACGTGGCTAAACGATGGAATATATGATAGCGAAATTTTCGATGACCGCTATCAAATATTTAGAAGAGACAGATCATCAAACACTTTTGACGTGGCTTGTGATGGTGGAGGTGTACTTATTGCTTGTGAAGGTGAAAAAGCTTGAGAGGTGGGTACCTCATGAATTGAGTGCAGCAAACGGACAAACGCGCGTCGACTGCTGCGTTACATTATTCAACCGGCATTAAAATGAAAGTGATGAAAAGTGGATCCTGTACGACATACGGAAACGCTCATCGCAATGGTTGAACCCTGGCAAACCAGCCAAATCTTGCGCCAAGCAAAAATTGACTCAAAAAAAGTTACTTGTGAGTGTTTGGTGGACTAGTGCCGATGTCGTTCACTGCAGCTTACTTAGATCTGGCCAGATGATTACGACAGATGTCTATTGTTAGCAACTGCAAACGATGATGGAAAAGCTAGCTGCTAAACAGCTGAGGCCGAAATGAAATGAAATATTTATTTCTCAACATTGACAATTACTTGTTCTTATTGACGTCAAATAAAACATGATGCTACCACCAGTTCGAAAAAACCTTCATGAAGAAGAACTGGCAAGAAACTTCACGGGTATGTTTTTTTTTAAATAAATTTACAAAGTCTCTTTATGTCTATACAAAATTATTCTTATCTGCATCTGTTAGCTCGGCAAGTCTCCCTCCCCCCAAGCATCCAAACGACGAACACCCTTAAACGGCACCCGTTCACGAGTTAACGCGGGATCCAGCCATCGCCCTCCTCAACCGTATTAGAGGGAAGTGAGCGACCCGTCACCCGACGCTAGCATAAGAAGACGTACTTAAGTGACAATGACGCTTTAGATATTCATCGGAACGAAGAACTCAATGAACATACAGACACATTACACATGTTTTGTTACAAATACTAGTACAATCCTGTTAATGAGGGGATTATACCCAATTATATCCAAATAATCGAATAGTTTATAATATGCTGTTGCACACAACTTCTGCTTTATAGTTTCTTTGAATTTGTCAATAGGAAGACCTTGGATATCATCAGGAACCTTATCATAAAAGCGTATACATTGACCCATGAATAAGTTAGTGACTTTGTGAAGCCTACTATTATGAGCTGCCAGCACATTTCTTCTTCTTGTGTTAACACTGTGCAGATCTTTTTTTCTTTTAAACAAGGTTATGTTCTTTTTTTACATACATTAAATTTTCTAAAATATTTGTAAATGGAAAGTAAGAATATTTTTTCCTTAAATTTACTTCTAAGTGACACCCTTGGACCGAGCTGATAGATTGCGCGAACAGCCCTTTTCTGCAGAATAAATGTAGTATCGATAGCGGCAGCACTCCCCCACAACAGAATACCATATTTCATGAGGCTGTGGAAGTAACAAAAATAGACTAATCGAGCAGTTGTTTCATTTGAAATTTGTCTCATTTTTTTAACAGCATATGTGGCAGAGCCAAGCCTTTTCGCTAAACCATCAACATGCGGCCCTCACTGGAGTTTGGCGTCTAAGGTTATGCCGTGTAGAAATACAGTTGAGTTTACAGGAGTTAGTTCCTGGCTCTTAACTACAATGTTTGTGTTTACCTGTTTGACATTTGGCAATGTAAACTTAACACATTTCGTTTTTTTTTTTCATTGAGGAGCAAATTATTAGCTGGGAACCACTTCTCTGTGTTGGAGATGCATTTGTTTACTGCTCGATAGTCAGTTTCTTGTCTTTTAATTTTAAATAAGAAGGAAGTATCGTCAGCAAACAATATGACCTCGCATTGATTCTTAACGATCGATGGCAGATCATTGATATATACTAAAAATAGGAAAGGGCCAAGAACTGAGCCCTGGGGCAAACCCATTGTCACGGCCGATCCTGATGATTCTTTCCCATTTATTGCAACTTTCTGTTTTCTGTTAGAAATATATGATTTAATCAAGGCAAGCGCTCGGTTTTTTATGCCAATCGCTCTAGGCTACTGCTGTTTCAGGACAACGCTAGACCACACAATGCACAACAGACGGCTTCCAAATTAGAGCAGCTTCAATTGGAATGTCTAAAACATCCAACGTACTGCCCGGACCTTGCTCCAAAAGATAACAATTTTTTTCGAAATTTGGATAGCTTTTTGCAAGGGAAAAAAATTATATTTCGATGGGGCAGTCCAAAGCGCCTTCAAAGTAAAAAAAAATTAAAATTGATTACCGACCGAATGGTTTTTTTAGTTAAGGGTTCAATGAACTGCCGATGAGATGGAAAAAGTGCATGATTTGATTAAATAAATTTAATACTTTTCTTAAGTTTTCACGATACATACTTTAAATAAAACACTTTTTACCGGATATTATCGCGTATATTTTGACCGCGATATCGTGACCACGGCAACTGCAAAGATGCCGAAACGTCGAAATAATTTTAAAATTAACTAAAATATACGCGATAATATCCGGTAAAAAGTGTTTTATTTAAATAAATTTATTTTACTTTTTTAAATTTTCTATCTGTTCCTCCCTTACAAAACGCCAATTTCATATGAAATGAACTAATACTAACAATATTAGCTTACTAACTAACTAGAAAATACCAGAAAAAAAACAATCTATAATATTAGGTCTTTACCTATGAAATTGCCGTTTTTCACGAAATAAATGAAGCGTAATTTTTTTATATATTTTTTATTTCTATTAATCAAAATAATCACCCGTGCAATCAATGCATCTTTGCCAACGCATTGGTAGCTTATTGATGCCTTTCTTGAAGAAATCAGCTGGACGGAAGGCAACAAATTCTTCAAAGGCATTTTGTACTGCCTCTCGGGTATTGAATTTTTTTCCCGCCAAGAAGTTATCCAAATTCTGGAAAAAGTAGAAGTCTATAGGCGCAAGGTCTGGTGAGTACGGTGGATGACGGAGAACTTCCAACCCCAACTCTTGTAGCTTGGAGACCGTCTGCTGTGCAGTATGAGGTCGCGCGTTGTCGCGCAGGAGCAGTGGAGCCGTACGATTGACCAAAGCTGGTTGGAGACGAGCGAGCTTCTCCATCATTGTGTTCAGTTCTTCACAGTACACATCTGCAGTAATGCTTGTCCCGTTTGGCAAGAAGCTGTGATGAATTACACCCGCGTTAGACCACCAAACAGTGACCACCACTTTTCTAGGGGTAAGTTTTCGTTTAGGGCATTGTTTGGGTGCTGAACCGGGGTCCAACCAACTTGCTGAGCGCTTACGATTGTCAAACAGGATCTATTTCTCGTCACAAGTAACAATGCGGTTCAGAATTCCTTCATTTGTATGCCTGCTGAGCAGTGCAAGGCACGTCTCCACGCTTACTTCGCGCTGGCGGTCATTGAGTTCGTGGGGTACCCATTTGTCAAGCTTTTTTACCTTGCCAATTTGACGCAAATGGACCAATATTGTTTTGATGCTAACGTCGAAAGCTGCTGCTAATTCAGCCGTGGATTGAGTTTCATCAGCTTCCACAATTGCCTTTAATTCGTCATTGTCGACCAAAGTTTTCGGACGACCACGGGGTTCATTTTTCAGGTCAGAATTTCCAGAACGGAAGCGGGTAAACCAATAACGGGTGGTGCGTTCGTTTGTAGTGTTCGCTCCGTAAACGTCGTTGATGTTGCGTGCCGCTTGTGCCGCTTTGCTGCCACGACGGTACTCATACTCCATAATTACTCGAATTTTTAACTTATCCATGATGACGAAAAATGTTCGAATGCGTTGAAAATAAAACACTAACTATTAAACAAATGACGATTTTAGAAAAAGAATTCCATGTTTGTCAAATAAAATTAATTTTAAATTAGAATTATCAGTCAAAAAAAAAATATTTTCATTTGAAATGGCCAGTACGGCAAAACGGCAATTTCATAGGTAAAGACCTATTATATACAAATTTTAATCAAATAACCTTGAATGTCCCCGGAGGACAGGTAACTCTGGCACCAGTGTCTCTTTGAATCTAATTAGGCTTCTATTTTAATTATATACTAGGTTGGTTTCATATAAAAATGATTTAACATATCAAAAGGATTCGAATGGAACGGTAAAAACCAAGTTGCTAGGTCCAAGATGCATTATCCATTTCTGGGTAGCGACCAAAATAGTCCATAGCTTTAAACAAATAAAGGTTACCTCATATGTAAAGTAGACAAAAACGCACATGCAAGGCAAATAACTAGGTTATCCATATTTTACACATAAAAATCGTTTAAGGATAAAAAACTCCTAACCCATACAGCTTAACTGTATGGGTTATGAGTTTTTTATTCTGGTTTGCTCGCGGCTTCTCTTTTGAGCAGTGTTCTTCTGGATGGTATTTACCGTATCGCATATCTGTTCTCCAGACAAAACGCAGATGATCGGTAACGTAGTTCAGTGTGAAAGTAACAGTGAAAAGCACACTAATAAACTAACAAACACTTATACAAGTTTACACACATTTATAGTATTCGTTGAGAATAGGATTTTAAGGCATTTTTCATCCATACAACGTAATGGAAAATCAGAATAGTGAGGGTAGATCACTCAAGGGACAAACAACATCTGCAAGCGATGACAGAATCTCGCAATGCCATAACATTTCTAAAAAATAAAGCAATTACACGTATAGCTTATATACATCTCATCCAACCATGGTAGCGGTATGAAACTAAATGCTGTGGTTGATATAGTCAATTCCATTTTGAGATGTATCGAATATAAACAAGTGAATCTCTTTATATAATTGTTCTGTAGAATAAGAATGACGTCGGACAAACCGTGTGGAGATCCTCGGACCAATAATGGACTTTGTACGACGGGATGAAAAAAGCTTAAAATAGGTCCCTAACATATTTTATTGTGAAAAATATTTGTGAAAAAAAAAATGTTTTGTGTCCACGTAAAGCTTCTTATGTTTTTGGTACTTAGCGAGACGTTCATGCTTCATTAATTTGTCACTTATTAAATGATTTAATAATTTTGACGTTTTCCTGAGTGGCCATGAGGTTTCGAAATATAATTATGCCGTTTTAAAGGATGCACAGCTTTCTTAGGAATTGGGAACGATCCCTTTTTTTAGAGTTTTCGGAACAATTGATGGCATAGATAATTATTATACATACAACAGAATTTAGTAGTGGAATAAGACGTAGCATTTTTTGGGTTTGGTGTTCAATCCACAATATTACAGTCTTTAATGAAAAGTTATCCTTGTGGGCTGCACAATAGAGAATGAATTTAATACTACTTTTATTACTAAAAAACTAACATGAGCAGGCCAAAGTAGATCTGGCCTCATAGGATTGAATCAAAGTATCCGACATGCGTTACATTGAATCAACATTACAAAATTACAAAATATTTATTTTGCGTCTCTTTTTATTATTTGTATATTCTTCTAATCGTGTGAGGGAGTGGTAAAAGTTTATTTTAGTTTTATTAAAATATGCATTTTTGTTACCAGATATCAAGTAGATAGTTACCAGGCGTGTAAACGCTGCCACAGTATCCCACCATCAATCAGAGACATACCAGTATATGTAATGTAGCTTTTTACAAATTTTTTTATTTATTTATTTTTTACAACCTTCTACGTATAATTGCATTTAATATCATGTTTACAGGTCATCATATTTTTATACAAATACAGAAAAATATGACCGATCTTTTTACATATGTACAAGTAGAAGCCTCCCATCATGTAGTTGATAAGAAATGTGTCTTAATACTGAAATAAATAATTGTTTTTCTTCTTTCTAGCAATTTAAGCAATCAAAAGTCAAATTATCATCATATAGTAGGGACTCCATGTCGCGTCAGTATATATATATAATATTTCAAGTTTGTTTTATACTAAAACTCAGCACATAAAATGTCATGGCCCCAACGAAGTCGGCAAGTTGGGTTTAGATAAGCGGATTTGTAGCCACTTTCATCAGCGCGCCATATTTTCCCGCCACTGTACGTATTAGACTAAACAATAAAGACAAAATTAAACCTGGACTGAATAATGAATGAGACCTGTCTGAAGCGGATTTAATATTATAGTCGCTATGACGAATTTATGTGTGGGTCTGTTGGACGTGACTGTCCATTATGTAATCAGCTCGACTGGACGGTCAAAGTACCTAATAATTTCTAGTCTTTTCAGGATTTATTTAAATTTAAATATTATGTCAATGATAATAATTAATTCTTTATTGGCTAGACAATAGGTCTTAATTTTTAATATTAATGTCCGTACATATACTGCTACAATTTCAGCGTGCAAATTAACATAATGTCACTAATTTCAATCCATTAATTTAAATAATTCTAAAGATTTACATAAAAATTGAACCATTAATTAATTAATCACCTATTCAATAAAAAACAAAAAAATACACATACTAAAAGATTGTCCCAAAAATAAAAAAAAACTAATATTCCAATAAAATATTTAATGTCTAAAAGCAAATACAAATAATTAAAAATAAAATTAAAGACAGGGTGAATGATAAATAATTAACAGTTCAAAATACAAGTAGATGTCACTTAGTTAGGTAAATTAGTAATTAAATGTAATATATATTAAAATTAAATGAAGTGTAAAGTCATTATAATGTCTTATCGTTTAGATACTCCTTCACACTATAAAACATTTTATCTAGTAGTTAATTACATAAATATAATATAAATATAATAATACAATAAGGAATTTTCAGAAATAAATCCTTTTTGTAAATCCTTGACAAGTTTTAAAAATATGTTGAAACGAAGCTATCAAATATAATTTAATAATTTAAGTTATTTTAAATTTTGTACACAGATTACTCTTATTTTGTCTCAATTTTATTTGTGCTTATTGTCTTTTTTGACCACTTCGAACTCACTATTTTACTGTTATTTCCTTGGGCACTGTTGGTCTTTTTATGTAAACCATTTTTGTATGTGAAACTTTTTTGTAAACAACTGTGTTGCCAAAATATAAATAAATAAAAAAATAAAAAATAAATAGTACGGTTTTGAATTTGTTAGTTGGCAGGTGTTGATATTTAGATAGCAACTTGTTATAAAATCTTATTGCCATACAGTAGACAATGTTACTAAATACGACTAGTTTTTGTGAAAGAATATACAATTTTTCTTTGTCCCTAACGTTAGACAATAAATATTGTATAATTGCCTTATATACCATCTCTTAGTGGGGTTAGGCTAATGACCTTGCAGTGGGACTATTATGTATATATTGACTTAACATAATATTTACGTTTAATATATATATCAAGTTATAATATTTAAGTTTTAATGAATCTTGAAAAAGCTATCCAAATAATCCACCCCATTTGCCTACTGTGGGTTGGCAGAGCTTACACAAACCTTGGAAATAAGATCATAGGTACGTAAGCTCCCTGACGATGTTTCCCTTCGCCGTAGAAGCAGTTGGCTTTATGCGCTCAAATCGCAAAAATTCATTTCCATTTGGCAGTTACCAGGATTAGCTTCTGCGCTACCAATAGTCTCGATGCAAAACACTCATAGTTTCACTTATGTTTTAAGCTCTCTTCACTTACGTCATTTATTTAACAAAATAATAAATAGTACTTTGAGGATGATTATTACATGTATTGTGTACCAATATGTTACAGATAATATACAACACACACACATAGCTACAATATTACGTCTTACTGTGTTATTACAAAGGGCAAATTCAAAATCAAATATTTATTTCTCAACATTGACAATTACTTGTTCTTATTGAGGTCAAATAAAATGAAAAATGACCACCATTTCGGAAAATCCTTTGAACTGAAAAAGAACTGGCAAGAAACTTCATATTTTTTTCAAAATAATTTTACAGTGTCTCTTTATGTCTATACAAAATTATTCTTATCTGCATCTGTTAGCTCGGCAAGTCTCCCTCCCCCAACTATCCAAACGACGAATACCATCAAACGGCACCCGTTCACGAGTTAACGCGGGATCCAGCCATCGCCCTCCTCAACCATATTAGAGGGAAGTGAGCGACCCGTCACACGACGCTACCATACCAAGATGTAGTTATGGCAATAGTGGACAAAGAGATAATATCTAGAGAAAAAAAGATACAATATTAAATAGAATAAAAATTATTATTACCTACCTGATTCGTAGGTTTAGTGACCGTTTCACGAAAACAACTTCGAATAATTGATTTACAAACTTATTTAATTTGCTCCCTAATGACTATATCAAAATTTACATATAAATAGTTTTCGTGTCCGGCTAGGGTGACAATTTTTAACATTAATACTAGAAAAAAAAACTGATATTTAATAAGAAAAACTTATTACCTACGCGTATAAATTAGCATATAAATTTATAGATTTTAGGTCAAAACGTGGGGAAAAATGGTAAATCGAAATAAAACGAATTAAAAAACCATTAATGAGACAAACAGGGTTAGAATATCAGAGTTTTATCTGAGTGAAAAAACTAGTGAAATGCAAAATTTTTTTAGTTCCTAGAAAAAGAGAATAAATACTTGACATGTACCTACGTATTCATTGTGCAAAATAATACTGTAGTCGTGCTGGGAATGGTTCCAAAGGAAATGATTTCATACGATTATGTTCATTACCACTCCTACTTTATGGTTTAATTTCCTGAAAGCAGGAATATCATTTGTCATGATATCTATAGGTTTTCACACTGGCGCATTTGGCCGTTGCTTGTTGTTTTTAAACAATGCGGTGGAAAATTAATTCGCGTTTGTTAATTTACAAGAATTCATATACGGAACGATTAATGAAATAAATATAGAGAAAATAATTGTAATTTTGTTGAATTATAATATTAAAAAACTCACTGAGAATTTTTTTGTTCATTATAAAATAATTGCCATGGAAAATCGTTTCTGTGAAGCAAAGTTGTATATTTTCAACGTAATAGATATTTAATAATAAAAAATTATATTTCGCAAAGTCTTCAGTTTTTTACCATTCGTAGAAAGATTAAAATTGTTAATAATATTATTAGCAACATACATTTTTACACTAAACAAATCATCAGTTAAAAACACGAGTGTGAAAACCAAATCAGGGCATATGAATAAGGTTTTTATGTCCGTAGACGCATATCCATAAAGTAATTTAACCGAAGCTGCGAATGTGTGAAGTTTGATTAAATTATACTTAATGCATACTGTTTACAACTTGATAATCTGTACTTAAAAATCATTACCATGGAGCTACGTCATTCGTACGTATAATTAATGTTATTATTAAGGCAGATAATCTTTAAGGAATTATATTATGGTATGAGAATAGTCAGAACAGTCAGGGATTCAATGAAAGATGACGTTGATATTTTAAGAAAGTGTTTCACTAACGAAATTGGGTAACTTCAAGAAATAAGACATAGGCAACTATTTAATTAGTCGGTAAAATTGTTACGATAGAAAATTACTACTTCTAACAATCTCTTTATCAAAATTAAAAATATTTACGTATAATATCTGTGTCTTCATAAACATACATGGCAATCAGAAACCAAATCAACAGTCTTAGAACTCAGGACGCAGTTGGACCAATTGTTGCGGTTCCGCGAATACCTCGGCTTATTGGAGATGAATGCAAGCCACGCGGCTGTTTTGCGTACAGTAACCGACCGCAATGCCTGCCGCCCCGTGCGTAAGTTTTAACTTCTACAATGCAAAATGCCAAAACCTTATAAAAATAATGGCAGTTGAGTTTCAATTGTTAAGTTCTCTGCTATCACTGGACTACTACTTTTATTTTAACCGCTGCAATAGGTATACGTGGTAGTCTTCTGGTTACGGCGAAGGAACAGCCACTATGAATACTAGACCAGAAGCAATTTCAACTGAATCCTTAATCAGCAAATCATCATTGGTCGATATTATGATGATCATAATATCGACCAATGATGATTCAACATTAACACAAGTAAACACCTTGCACTAACAAGGTCCATGGATAGTACTAGTTACCACAGGCGCGACGCATGCACTTTTGCCGTCAATGAAAATAGTAAAAGTTAATAATCTTCAATATTAACTGGTACAAGAGAATCTTAAAGTAATAATCTTATATATAATAAGTAAATAATGTTCCCGCTGCTTATCGCTAAAGTTGAACTTTCGCAAAGCTAAGCACTACTTAGCAGCATGCTCACTGCATTTTTAAAGCTATAAAGCTGTATAAAGCGATACTCTTTCATATCAGGATGATGGATGACAATGACTTTCACATCCAGCATTGGACGTGAACCAAGAGTTACCACCTTTTTTAGTTTTTGCAACGAGCAGGAAAAGCCAAAGTGATTAATTGTTTAGCTGGCTACAGAAATCTTCGATTAAACTGGGAATGAATATGACTGAAAAGTAAGATTTTTGTTGGGTATTGTTTGAATTACATTTTGGTTACGTCTGTAATGTGTCGCCTTATTTGAACTGGTGATGTACAGCAAGCTTATGACAACTGTGAATGACAGGTTGTCAATAATATGAATAAAAAATAAGCATGAAAAAGGATTTCATTGCGAGCTGTTATTGAAACTTGTAAAGTAATTTTTTGGTCGACTATAAATAACCTTTTTGATACAATTATTTTAGATATATTTACTACATGTTATTACTATACTATTCCTATGACTAGGTATGACGAATCAAAATTCATAAGGCCCATGAAAGTCCAGGTCATTTCTTATACCATATTTATCAACACGTGTTACTTTTGTTGAATAATAATTTACCAATAGAATAATGTAGTGTATTGTAGAATAAATGTATTTTAGCTGAAGTCTGAAAGTGTTTTCCCAAACCAGTAACCTCAAAAGCGATAATAAGAATAATTGCTATTAAAACTTTATTAACAAAATTCTAAACATTTTTTAAATAAATTGCTGTACACACCCAAACAACGTTGGAGACGGGCGTCGAACCAAAGCCCTTTTGTTAGGAAGACACCTGCATAATACGACTATGGGTGCTCCTTTCAAAGATATCAGACAGAAAAATGATATACCTGCCATAAAATTATAGGGAACTTTAAACTCTACAGCTCGCATATATAGCTTTAAATTCAAATGAGACTGTCATGGTTGTTTTTTTATATATTTTTTTGGCATATCATGGATAGGGTTACGCAAATTTTGTATTGCTTGGATATAAACGTGGATATCCAAAACATTATTTGGAAGTTATGTTTATCTTGTCGACTCATTCGATAATTCATGAGTCATCATTGAAAAAAGTATTTAAACATTTGACTAAAATTATTTTTGCTTTAATTCTATCACTTGGAATAGACTTGAATGTAAAATCAATTGTTTCAATAAAATCTAAGGGTACGCGCCTTAATATAATTCTTATAACAGCAAGACTTGTTTTTAAATCCTTCATTATAGATAGAACGTAATAAACATCAAAGAATTCAAGATGGTTCAGGAAATATGGTGATGACTTTTCAGATCGACGGCGTTCAGGTACTAGTCACAATATAATTAAAAGAAAAGGATGTTTTATACAAATTGCCATTAATATTGTCTGTTATCGGTTTTCTAACGCAAGGATCAACTTCAAAAGCACTTCAATGTCACATTACTTTAATATGCAACATGAAAAATTCATCTGCAACTCAAGAACATCGCAAGTACTCTCATTTGAGCCAATCTGTAAGTCAAATCTTTGCAGCGATACATCTTTGACGAATTATCTGTGAAGGTGTAACTCGTGTTTGTTTGCAGCTGATGTGCTGATAAACTTAGCTTAAAAGGATTGGAAGAGGGAAGTATAATTGCGCTCGAGGAATATGAATCGTTTTTGAAAAGAAAGATGGAGGTAAGGATGTTGGGTTCTCGATTCTTTGATTTATGAAATTGGTTTTTTATAGTTCTATTTTGGCTAGTTTTGGTTTTCTACCGAAGTGTAGCTATGAAGTTAGGGGCTTCTCTAAAAGCTTCTAAAAAGGTGATATTTTTCTGGAATTACAGACAGTTCGGTGCAATCAGTAGTTTGTAATTGACAAATTAGATCTGCTAATCCAAAGTTCAATTTAGAATACCAAGAATGCATTTCAAATTCAAACAAAAATATTTGTTGCCCAACATGGACAATTACTCGTTCCTATTGACGACCACCAGTTCGCATAAATCTGTGTGAAGAAAAACTGGCTAGAAATTTCAACTCTAAATCCTGAAGATATCTCGGTAGCCTAACGTCAATTAATTCCAACTCAAAATCAAGTTAAAGATACTTAAACTCCTAAGCAACCAAGCTCATTATATAAATAAATACAATACGTTTTTTTTTTTAATTTCAGACTATGTCTGTAGATGTTAATAGGATCTTATGTGACTACGTAAGACATAGTCCTATGTCTTACGTAGGATGTTAGCAGACATGAGAAATTAATAAAAGAGAAATTAATCCATACACCCTTATCCATTAAATCGAACCGAGGAGTTTATTTAAAACAAAAACAGTACAAAATTACTAAATCCTTAATTTCACAACGACTGTAGACCGATGGAGCCCAAAAATAAAACAAGAAAACTGACCGCCGTCTGCGTTTTAGATTTTATTGTTAAACCCAAATTTGAGGCTTTGAGGAAAACCCTAAATATTGAGCTTAGTACAATCATGATCACTTTTTTACGTATCACATGACATGACATATTTGAGTGCGTTTTGTCTAATAGTATTGAATTTAAAAAAAATACAAGAATTGACTTACGTCTTGAAAATTTCCTAATAAAGTTTTAATTATAAATAATTTGAAAAAGCTCATAATATTTAAATATTATTCAATAGTAGGTGAAACAATATTTTTTCTGTGTGTAAAACTATAACGATGTGGGTTCACGATATTGATTGTTTAAGATAATTCATGTAATTTTATTAACTTTATATAAAATTTATTTGTTTTAGTTATAAAACAACGAATTCAACAGTTACTTAAAAACAACAAATAACCTGTAGCTAGTTATGTCGCCAGTTCCGCCACCCACGCAGCCTAGGGTAATAACATTATCTACATAAGACGCTGAATTGCAGAAAGGACACCTGCACTTGTTTGTTACGTAGAATTTAAGCTTAGATTTAAATTAGTTTTTTTAAGAGAGTCTTGTATGTTCAATCGTTGAATAAAGACCTATTAAAATAAAATATATTTTTTTCGCTCTCATATAATTCGCGAGTAAAAGTGGCGCAGCCGGTAGGATTTTTAAGTCGCATTACTATCCTGTGCACTAAAATTGGTACAGTAATAGTTAAAAGCGCGAAGAAATCCGTACGAACCAAATAAATAGCTTCCGCGAATTACGAGGTGCAATACAGTGAATCCTGGAGGACATGGGCTCGGGCGGTTTGTAAGTAGACCTCTTTGCTAATCCTTGATCCCATTCTATTCCTAAGTCACTTTTTACGTAGTTAACTATTCATTTAAGGATAATTTGGACCGAAAATCGCCAAAATATCTACTATCTGATTAATAGTTTTAATAATTAAGAATACTTATATAAGTTTAAATTGAAAAGTTACTTGATTTAATTGAACAATTTTGAAAGATTTATTTTATTAGTTTTAAAATGATGTTTTTTTTTATAATGGGATTTTAAATATTGCTTTTTCTTATTGAATTAACCGTTCAGTTTTAAAAGGAAACAAAGTTTTAAGTGTTTATCGTATAACATATTAAATGAAATTGTCAAAGTTAAGACTGTATGGTTAAATATTTTAATTTGTGAAATTTTATTGATTTTTTTTTTTCTTCATTCTGTGTTTGTGTTTTATTCTTTTATTTTTATTTTTTTTATTTTTATAATTGCTCATTTTCTTATTTTATATTGGTTTTAAAAATGGAACAAATTCAATTAGTGCCAAAAGAAATTTTGTGTATAATTCCCAAGTTTGAAGGGGAAGGAAAATTATTGAATACTTTTATTAAAAAGTGTGAATACGTAATTACTAATTTTCAAGGTCAGGGCACTGCTGCCCAAAATTTATACATATTTCATTGCATAACTAGTAAGCTAGTTGGTAGAGCCGCAGAATTATTAAGTGAAAGAAACGATATTTTAGACTGGGAACAATTAAAAACTCTTCTTATCCAACATTTCGGTGATCCGAGGTCGGAAGAATGCATTGCTATTGAATTAGAATCTTTAAAAATTAAACAAGGTGAATCATATTCAGATTTTTGCAACAAAATTCAGTGTATAAGAAGTAGTTTATTTGCGAAGGTAAATTTGATTCGTGACGAAGGCATTAAGGCGGCAAAAATGATCATTTACAATAATTTGTCTTTGAATGTGTTCTTATATAATTTATCTGAAGATTTAATTAGGATTGTAAGGTTAAATCGTTGTACAACTTTGGAAAGTGCTTTGAGTGTCGTTATGGAAGAAGTAAACTTTTATTTTCAATATAACGCTAAGAATAAAATTAAACAAGCGAATCCTATAAGTAAACCAACAATTCAGTCCCAGTTTCAGCATCAATTAATTCCAAGTAATAATTTTAAGTTCGGCATACCACCAAATTCTTTTGCAAACCAAAATAATAAATTTAATTTACCTCTGAACTCTGGATTTGTACAAAATAAATTTATTCCTAACAACTCCGGTTTTAGGTTTGGTATACCACAACAGCAAGGTTTTAAAATTAATCCAAATCAGCAAAATACTAATTTTAAGTTTGGGATTCCCAACCAGCAGGCACAATTTAAGTTTGGCATTCCTAATCAACAGGGTTTCAGGCCTACAAATACCTTTAAGCCGCAAAATTTCAATAATCAGCCTAATCGATTTAAGTTCGGTATTCCACCTAATTATCAAAAACCTAGTCATAATATCAATACAGACGTGTCTATGCGTACTATCCCTCAGGTACATAGAAATAACAAAGTAAATGTCCCTCAAAATGTCTTTTACAATAACGAAATAGAAACTTCAGACGCATTAATTCATGATGAAGACGTGCATTACGACCAGTATTACGAATTACCTGATGAAAATATTGAGAGTAATGAAGTGCAGGGTTCAGGAGATTTTCATGATGAAAATTTTTGTACAATAGCCTCGAAACCAACGGACACGAAATAGTGTTTTTGAATTGCGATAGTCTTTTAAAATTGCCACATATTTACATCCCGGAAATTAATGCTCGATTTATGATAGATACAGGTAGTACCAGATCTTTTATCAGTCCTCAAAAGGTTGAAGAATATTTTACAGATTATGTTTTTGAAGAACCATTTGAAGTAGTCAGTACACACGCCCGTAGTAGACATGATAAAGTAATTTTTATACCACTTTTAAAATCTTTTAAAAGTACTCAAAAACATAAGTTTTACGTGTACAATGTAGATAAGCGATACGATGGTTTAATTGGAGCCGATTTATTAAAACAGTTAGACGCAACAATTAATATGAAGAAACAAATTTTAGAAACTCGTAATACATCTATTCCTATCCTGTACAGTCCACCTTATGAAATTAATCTAGATCCTAGGTCAGAGACTCGCGTCAAAATCCCTACTAATTTAACTAAAGGTGAGGCAATTATAGAATTTAAAGATTTTGGTAATGGTGTACGAATGCCATCAGCTCTTATTAGTTGTTACAACAATTTTGCGTACACAGTTATTCAAAATACGTCTGATGAAAAAATAAAACTGACTTTTAACAAGAATATTGGTGTTTCAAAACTAGATTGTGAAATTTGTGAACTAAATTATCTTAACGATTTAAATAATATTGAAGTAGATAACGTGCTAAAAGAGAACTTGAATAAACTTAGATTAGAGCATTTAAACGAAGAAGAAAAGAGACATATTTCGAAATTATGTTACGAATTTAGAGCCATATTTTATTGTGATAAATTCCCGTTAACACATACCGGTCAAGTCAAACATTGCATAAGAACTAAACATGAAGATCCTATTTACGTGAGACCTTATAGGCATCCACCAGCACAAAACGAAGAAATCCAAAAACAAATAGACAAAATGCTAAAAGACAATGTCATTACCGACTCACACTCACCATGGTCAGCTCCAGTACACCTGGTTCCAAAAAAATCTGATGCTAATGGAGAAAAGAAATATAGATTAGTGATAGATTACAGACGTCTTAATGAAATTACAGTTGACGACAAATACCCCCTTCCAAACATCACCGATCTTTTCGATAAACTAGGCAAGTCAGTTTACTTTAGTACAATAGATTTAGCTAGTGGGTACCACCAAATAGAGGTTAGAAAAGAAGATAGGCACAAGACAGCTTTTACAACTCAGTCAGGACACTTCGAATTCACTCGAATGCCTTTTGGGCTTAAAACAGCACCCGCAACGTTTCAACGTGCGATGGATAACATCTTGCGAGGTCTTCAGGGTATTCATTGTCTGGTATTTTTAGATGACATAATTATCTATTCTTCTAGTTTACAAGAGCACATAGATAAGTTAAGAAGGGTTTTCCAAAGATTGCGCGATACAAATTTAAAGGTTACCTTAGATAAATGTGAATTTATGAGGAGAGAGGTCTTATACCTCGGACATGTAATTACTAAGGATGGACTTAAGCCTAATAATGATAAGATTGAAGCCGTTCTCAAATTCCCATTACCACGAACCCCCACTGAAATAAAAAGTTTCCTAGGTTTGGTTGGATATTATAGGAAATTTATAAAAGATTTTTCAAAAATTACCCAACCCTTAACTAATTGTCTCAAGAAAAGAAATAAAATCATTATTGATGAAACATATATAAAATCATTTGAAACATGTAAAGAACTTTTGACAAACGCTCCATTACTTCAATTCCCTGATTTCACCAAACCCTTTGTTCTAACGACTGACGCTTCGAACTTCGCAATTGGTGCCGTATTATCCCAAGGCCCAATTGGATCAGACAAACCGATAGCTTACGCGAGCAGAACACTTAATGATGCAGAAACCCGATACAGTACCATAGAGAAGGAATTATTAGCAATAGTTTGGGCCGTCAAACATTTTAGGCCATACTTATACGGCAATAAATTCACTATTTACACTGACCACAGGCCCTTGGCTTGGTTAGGATCGTTAAAGGAACCAAATAGCAAACTGATACGATGGAAACTGCGTCTAGAAGAATTTAATTATGACATAGTCTATAAAAATGGAAAGCAAAATAGTAACGCTGACGCTTTATCACGAATTAAAGTAAATGCAATAGACAAAGGTGACAATAGTTCTATGATGGTTAATATTGATAATAAGGAAAAGGATTTGCAGAATTATATGGATGAAATTACTAATGAAATCGTTCGATTAGGCCGTAATTCCGATAAAACCAATAATTCTAAAGGCGACGCAATTAGCATTTCATCAGATTCTGAAAAAACTATTAGTGTTAAGTCCTTACCTGGCCGACAATCTCCATATTCTTTACCCTCACTTTCCGACTCTACAATTACCGTTTCAGAAAATAACGATATCCGGAGTAGTACTGAAACAGCTCATTCCGCCCATGATATCGACACAGATGGTGTACCTATATTACATGAAGCTGTAGACACTAAACCCAATCAAATATTAATTTTCACATGGAATAGAGATCAAACCGCAGTCAAAGATGTATCTCGCAACAAACAAAAAGTCCTTGAAGTCCATATGCCTTTAAATAGAATCGACCTTGTAAAACAGTTCCTGAAAGAATACATACGACCTAAAATTAAATATTTTTTATACTTTGAAAACGAAATACATAAAAAGGAATTTAATGAAGCTGTATTAGCCTTATTTAAAAAAAATACAGTAAAATTATTTGAGTGTACAGAACGTGTAATTTTTGTAGAAGATGAAAATGAGCAAAGAGAAATAGTTTTAAAATATCATCACGGCAAAACTTGTCACCGCGGGATAAAAGAAACATTAATACACATTAGAAGGCACTACTTTTGGCATAATATGGAACAAACCGTATCAAGTATCTTAAACTCTTGTGAAGCTTGTAAAATGTTAAAATACGACCGTAAACCGTACAAACCAGCCTTACAACTAACGCAAACTCAGACTAAACCTTTTCAAGAACTCTTTATCGATTTATTCTCTATTGAGGGTAAATACTTCTTAACTATAATCGATGCGTTTAGCAAATTGGGACAAGCTATAGAAATTCCTAATCGAAGCACACCAGAGGTTATCAGAGCTTTAATAAAATACTTTTCTTTTTATGGTACACCTGATATAATTAGTTCAGATCCCGGTTCTGAATTTAATAATGGCCTCATGAAAGAGATGTTAGATTTTTATAAAATTAATTTACATTTAACAACTCCACATAATCCGAATTCCACAGGTTTAATAGAAAGATTTCATTCAACTATATTAGAGATCTATAGACTAGCTAAATACGAACATAAGTTAACCGATGCTAGCTCAATCATGACTTACGCCATCATGTCCTACAATCAAACTATTCACTCCACCACAGGTTTAACACCATTTGAAGTTGTATTTGGCCACACTGAATGCAGAAGCTCTTTTAGCGTAGACTTCTCCAAAAATTACACACAAAATTTAATTAAGGAACACGTTAAGCGTACTAAATATCTTTATAAATATATAACAGACAAAATTATAAACTCAAAAGAGCATATTTTAGAAAAACGTGGAGGTGAAACACAATTTGATTTGAAAAAGGGTGACAAAATATTTATTAAAGGCGTTAACACTAGAAGAAGCAAAGACAAACCAAGATTTGTTAAAGCTTCGATAGTAGGCGACATAGTAAGACATACCGTTCCTGTCAAGGTTCGTGAGCGCCAAACTAAAGTACCTATTAAAGATATAAAACGTCCTCCACAGGTGCGTGTTCCTGCTTCTCATACAAGTGACCCAAAACCAGGGCCTTCAACTAGAGAAGATTGAAAGGAACCCAGGAATTATGCCCGTTAGGGAAGGTCGTGCTTTAATAGAAATCGACAAGTGGTTAATTTTTAAGGTTTTAGATTTAAAGTTAGTATACGAAGATATAGAATGTAATTTGAATAGGTTTAATGAAGTTTTTAGTTATGTTAAAAACTGTTTTGACACTAACAATTTAGGGCTTGAATTAAGCAATGTAATCAATCAGGTTAACTTTATAAGAAATCTAACATTCGATAAATACAGTCAGTTAGTCCCTATCAATAGAAATAGAAGAGGACTCATAAACCCCATTGGCTCTATAATAAAATTAATAACCGGAAATCTTGATAATACTGATGCTGTAAAGTATGACCACCTTATTCATGATTTGAAAATTCGACAAAACTCATTTGAAAGAAAAATGACCCTAATAACCGAAATGGTGGGTACAGTGGAGCATTTTGCAAACTCAACTCGTTATAATTTCATCCGTATAACGGAAAAATTAAATGAATTAGTTTTTGTTGCTAATAAAACTTCACTGGATCTTATCGAGCAACGCGTAATAGTATTATTAAATTTATTTTTACATAACTTTCAAACGTTGTATATAACCTTAGATGAAATTGAAACGGCTTTAGCTTTTGCTAAGCTAAACACCTTGCATCAATCAATCATTAACAGTTCCGAATTATTTAATGAACTAAAATTATTAGAAAATACTGTTAAACTTCCGTATCCCATATCAAGGGATAACATTATAAATATAGAAAGGTGTATTAAGATAAAGGCGTATGTTAAGCAAAATCAGATAGTATTTATTTTGGAAATTCCGGTCGTTGCTAATGATAGTTATACTTACTACAAAATACATCCTCTTCCTATGTTATACCCTTCAAATGAAACTTTCCTAATTCTTCCTAAATATCCCATCCTATTAGTGAAGGGGTTGAACACTATCTCGCTCTCGCAGCCTTGTCCTGAAATTGAAAACTCACTGTTTCTTTGCGCGGAAGATGCTGCAGCGTCATTACTCACTGATGACTGTGTTTCCGCATTGATGAAGTTCGCTGATGACACATCCGCCTGTAAACCTTTACCAGTGGTTGTGAAGGAAGTCCGATTGGAACCAATTCAACCAAATCGTTGGGTGTTATACACCAAGAAGAAAACATTCATAACCAATAATTGTGAAAATGAAATTATGCGTTATAACGTTTGGGGAACATACATCATTACTCTGAATGATAACTGCCAAGTTAAAATTGAAGGAAAAACACTGCACAAAAGGAAAACCCCGAATGAGAAACATACCCTTGTGTATCATGCCTTGCCGACACTCAAACTACCAGAGCTTCCACATCTGAGTCCTGCGAAGAGAACGCCCGCTTACTACGACGACATCGATACCGCGAAACTCCACGCTCTATCATACGTCTTAAGAAAAAACAGTTAAGGAGAAAATAGTGCATATAGTGAAAAGGTGGTAAATGCAAAAAGTGTTAGTGTTGGGACAATAGTTTTATATGTAATTTTAATATTGTCATTAACTTGTTATTTTCTGTATAAGTTTAAATTCATCCATTTATGTGAAAATCGAAATCCCCACTCTGTCGACGATTTCGAATCTAATGGGGGAGGAGTTATGTCGCCAGTTCCGCCACCCACGCAGCCTAGGGTAATAACATTATCTACATAAGACGCTGAATTGCAGAAAGGACACCTGCACTTGTTTGTTACGTAGAATTTAAGCTTAGATTTAAATTAGTTTTTTTAAGAGAGTCTTGTATGTTCAATCGTTGAATAAAGACCTATTAAAATAAAATATATTTTTTTCGCTCTCATATAATTCGCGAGTAAAAGTAGCTTGGGCATGTTTGTTTGGGTTCAGAATGGAATCATCGTTCAAAAATGTTATAGTTTCCGGTCTACAAACGTGACAAGACCTGACGTCAGACCTGTAATTTGAAGTTTATTCCGAGTATTAAAGTTCTTCAATATTTACCAGAAATCGTGGTTAGATAAAGTTTTTTTTAGTAGGTACTTTTGTGATGGCCAGGAAAGCAAAAATCAAATAAAAAGGAAACTAAATATTTTTTTTTAAATATTGTTTTTATACATTGTAAAAGTCACATCATGAAATATCATTGTCAAATCAATTGGCGGTTGCAGTTGGACAGTATTGTATAATTTAAACAACTGTGTGATTTTTTTATGCATCTGCATTTTTCATCTAAACTTTGTATTCGATTGTATTTTAGTTATTTTCTGTGTTCTTTCAGTTCATGATTTACCTTCCAAGTAATAAATGGGTTTAAGCCACTTTATCGATCCCATCGAACTAATTTCTTGTTTTATCTTTATAATAAGATACTAAGGGATTTTGATCGAAACTGGTCACGGTCACTGAGATCAACCAAAGAGACCTAATGCCGATAGACCAGCGCCTTATTATATCCTTCATATTATGAATTAACAGCTATTGTAATTATTGTAACAAAGGCTATTCCTTAAAGCAGAATGAAATTGATAATCAATCAATAACATCTGCGTTTCATCTACGATCAGATGCTTCGCGTGTTCGTTTGCCGGGTGAAAAATATTTCGTTAACCATGACAAGAAACGTTTTACGAAATTGTCTACCAAATGCATGCAAATATTGAGTTCATAAGCGACATCATATTTCTGCAGCCGGGTACATTCGCTAGCAGAGACGTACAGACAAACGACGCGTAAACAATGGCGCTTAGTGCTATTGTCGAGTGCAGATGTGGGATTAGATAGCTGTTCTGTTTATTTAATTTTTATCGGAAAATTTCGAGACGGCTTAAATGAAATATTGTTTAAAATTTCTACAAGACTAGCCAGTTTCATTTCAAGCATGAGTTATTTAAAGTTATTCTAATTATTGTCCCTTGTAAGCAACAAATACTTAAACGACCTAAACGTTCGTTTACCGTCTTAGTTCAATAACTGGTGAGTCTGGACGCCGATAAATATTACATGCAATTTTGCTATCGATGTATTGTCACTTTCCTGTGAAACTGAACGGTCTTATTGCCAAAAAAAATCATCTTTTCGTGAATGAAATATATCTCTCTGTTTTAGAAGTCTGTAGTAATAAACATAATTTATTCTTGTGGCTTATGGCGAGCTTTTTCTTAACTATTATCAGAAGTTTAAAGCTCATCTTTAACTTCATTAAGTACAGTGTCGAAATACCCTAAAGCAAACTAACCAGCCCTGTGCACAGAAAGTCAATACAACAGTAAACAGCGTATCCGTCACTGCAGTTTTGGCGGCAATATTCATTAGACGCGGCTTACAACTACTGTTAATGCGCGCGCCGACGCCGCCATTGTCCTGAGGTGGCGGCGGTGCAGTGGCATAATATTTTAATTCTGTAGGGCTGGTGCAAGATGTCCTAGAACTATAATTAAATAATACTAATTAGATCTTTGGGAGTTATTTACAACCTAGCTTAACTAACTTAACTATGTTATAAAAGAAATTGTTGTTAAAAGTGTAATTTTTAATAAAGTGAAAATTTTTTTTATATTTCCGACCAATAGTTTAGTTTAGTTTTCATGTTTAACTTAGGTTTTGTCTCTAGTTGAAAAGAAAACGTAAAGTTACTTGGAAATCACAAAAACTTTATTATTAGTAGTTAAAGGCGTTTAAAGTAATATTACTTAGCTATAACTACTTCTGCCAACCCTATTCGCTTGCATCAGGCGCTTTTGTTCAACCCTGTCAGGGCTACCCATGATTAATTACATCTATGAAGCCTGGGCAATTACCAGCCACTGTATCGAGTGAAAAACATCGCTGGAAACCGGCGAAAACTACTGAAAAGTTTAATTTAATTAATACGTGAAAATGACAGAACCAAACCCCGCCTTTTGAGTGTACCTGGCAATACAATTTGTTTGGTTTTTGTGATGGGAAAGAGATTTCAACATGTTGAATTTACAATTAGGTGATTTAAGCTTTGATAGTTATAAAATAGTAATTAAAAATTCAAATTCAAATAATTATTTCTCAACATTGACAATAACTTATTCTTATTGTCCATAAATAAAGCATGACTCTACTACCCGTTCGGAAGAAGAACTGGCAAGAAACTTCACAGGTATAATATTTTCAAAATAAATGTACAAGGCCTTTTTTCATCTTTAAAAATTCTTATCTGTATCTGTTGAAATGAAATGAAATATTTATTTCTCAACATTGACAATTACTTGCTAGGCAAGTCTCCACCAACTCTCCAAACGACAAAAACCCTCAAACGGCACCCGTTCACGAGTTAACGCGGAATCCAACCATTGCCCCCTTCAACCATATTAGAGGGAAGTGAGCAACCCATCACGCGACGCTATCGTAAGAAGACGTTCTTTAGTAACATGTCGAAAATTATTAGCGTCAGACATACTACCTAGTCTGAATATTGAAATGACCTTACTCAATTTCATTTAATCACGAATTACAGCATTGTCAACACAGCCATTAAATATACTGGCTAAGTACGAAACTATACCATCAATGACAGATTGAATAATTTTTACAGAAATTCCATCTAAATCGGCAGTACTTTAATGCTTTTAAATGCATTTAAACTTGTGGAACAGTAACACGTTTAAGTTGAAATCAATATCGCATGAATTTACACTTTCCTTGAGCTGTGACTGTCCAAGAGTGGGATCGTAGTTGACGCAAGGATGTCAAAAATTACGAGTTCGACATAATCTTTGGTACAAATTTTGTTTCCTTTCTTTAGTATCTGATTTGCTTATTTATAATTCTTGAAATATATACAATAACCGAGACACGATAATTCTTGAACAGTTTGCGCATTGAACATAAATTTGAATTTTTGTATTAAAACTAACCTGAGTGTAAAAACATCATTCAAAAATCATCACTCAAAAGTGACAAGACAAATCTCAAACACTATATGTTCCACAATATTCTTGGGAATCCGAAACACACGCAATTCGCACACTTGTTACTCAGGAATTGACTAAAAAACCAATAATAAACACCTTATTAAAACCTCAATTTGAATATGTCAATACTTTGCAATAATTTGCATGCCACATCTTAAATAACGCCTTTTGTTCCCTTAAACTGCACGCAAAGTGAAAGTCGAGTCTCACGGTCAATTAGATGTTTGTTCGCGTATAAAAAAACAAGAAATGTAATGTTAGTACATTTGTCATGGTAAAATTATTTAAATTAAAGACGATTTGCGAAATGTGCGAGGGATGTATGCAAATCGACGATGCGGCTGCAATCTCACTTGATCAGGGCCGAAATGAGATTTTTATTCAAGAATGCAACTTCAAGATTCTGTGCATTGTAATCTGCAAACGTACGGAATCCTGGAGCTCTGTGCTAAAACTTAATTTTATTGGCGAGTTTCAAATTAAATAGATTGTATCTTTTGGTTTCTCTTTATGTAACTATTTAGGTATGTCTAAAGCAAGGAGATAGAATGTGTAATTACTGCGTTTGAGCGTAAAAGTCACCGACCTTTGTTTTAAAAGTAATTTAAAGCATACATTTGATATTCATTTATTTATAATTCTAAATAACTTAAGTCTCTACACATCCAAAGGTTGGTGTGTTTTCAAGTAATCCCTTCTTCTTTTGGTGCGTTTCCTTTTACCGTAAAAGATAGAAGCAGAGTTAACAGGGAAGAGTGAATATCTACGTACTTTGAAAACAAAGTTTTTAATTAAATAGTCTAGTCTTTAGTTACTTACTCTTGTTACTATAAATCAACTAAACTTTATCTTATAATCATAAACAAGAAATGAAGCCCCTATGCTTGTATGCAAATGATGAGAACCTGATAGCATAACAATTCGCAAGCTGAATGTTTTATTTCAATATTCAATCAATTCAATCAATTCAATCACTACAAATATTTGAATATCTCTGCATGGTCAATTTGCAAAATATTCAACAATGTGTGAAATTCATTTACATGTCTTGACTATCTGTCAAATTTAAATGGCGAAAAAGTGATCCTATAGTTTCCTTCCCCTTACTTGTTATTTTATGTTGTTGAACATAGCTCGAAGTAATGAAAAATGATTTTTAGTAAACAAAAAAATTATTTATGCAAAAAATTTACTGCGTGATGCAGTCGCTACGCCCACGTTACGACAATATATAAGCACCAATGGCTGTGTATGCTCGCAATTCTCCATGGTTCAGCAATATTTACTCTATTTCATCTTATGTTGTGCAATATTATTTCACTATTATTATAGCAGAAATAATTTGGTAATAATTTAATTGTAATTTTAATTTTATTTCCATTTTTGTAGTGTGAGCGCATGACTTATGAACGCTGTATGTTCCTGTAATTGAGATATCATTCTAGTTTTTTAAATGTTATTATGATTTTTTTTGTATATATGTTGTTGGCCTATCTTTTTCAAATAAATAAATAAATTATTGCTGGTATCCCTTATGACCTTCTAACATTCAAACATCAACAGAATATATGCATGGCCAAGAATTCCTCATTTCATGAAATGCTCGCATTTCGTGTGATTTCTTTTTTCTTTCAACATAGCTTATATCCTGCTGCTGAGCCAAGGGTGCACATGGCGATGCGATATTATGAAAATTAAAAAGCGAAAAACAACAACAAAACGGCATGTTGTTTTGCCAAACTTCTTTTGCCTGTGTAAATTTGCTAATTATACTCTTTACGTGCGACATTGACACTTAAACAGATCTAAGATGAAATGCGACCATTTAACGTTGTGAGCAATTCTGCGATACCGTAAAAACACAAATACATTTTCCAATTACTGTCACTATACATGCCACGTAACACGAGCGTCGCGCGTCGGTGGCAATGCCGCTATCGAAAAAAGTAAGCAAAACAAGTACCTTCCTATTCTAAGATAGCACGTTTTTTTTAGCCGCCTGAGCAGCACCCTCACGGGAAGAAGATGGAAGATGCGTCATGCAGTCCGCAGGCAACCGACTGCTTCGGGGTGATGTGGGACTCACCAGAGTGGCACCTACCCACTAAAGACCACCTTGCTGGCTGTGGCATGGGAATGCTGTGCGGCCTTCATCGGAGCGAAACCCGGGTAGGGAGGGGGGTGCGCAATTGTTAGCACGTTTAACATCACCGCTTTTAAGATTAAATGATAAACTTTCGAATATAAGTTTGCATTTGTTTGAAACATGTTTGCAATCATATGTTTACATATCAAAGTCACAAGCAGAAGAATTGCAAAGCAATTAAAAGACCTCCTCACATTTTTTGTCATCTAACCATGATAAAACCTCACAAAAGAATGAACTTGCAGTGCCGCCAACTTATATGTTCAGTAAATGGTGGTGTTGCGTTCTATGCGTAAATGAAGTATGACATTCAGTCACGTCATGGGTTCTAGGGTAGATTCGGACCGGCCTCATTAGGCACAGCACGCAGTAAAACCGAATATGTGCTGGTAAACGTTCAGGAAGGAAGCCGCCCGGTCTAAGCAGTTCGGGTTTTGGTGAGACGAACCAAATGAGCTGACCTGTAGTCTGTATAAAGTCCAAATGGACAACAGATTTCTCTAGTAGTTGGTTGCCGTTCAACTAATACTGCCCTAATACTGCTTACACAAAAGATTTAGTTCCAGTTTCTGGAACTGCACAGAAAAGTTTGTGTCAAAAAAACGCAAAAAAGCCGAATCATTGAACACCTGCGATTGATTTCAATACAATAAAGTTAATCGATTGGTTTTGCAGACTGTACTTGCAAACAGTCGACGAATTTTCAGCTTTATTTAAAGTGTCATAGAGTTTACTATTGTTTGCAATATGTGATGAAAGGGAAGCTACATACGTGTCAATTAGGATGCAATGTTAAAGGGTTGTAATATGTGAATAGCTTAGCAGTGTATGTATAGTGTATATTATTGGTTTTGATTTTTTTTCTTTATTGTTATTTTTATTTTATTTTGAGAAGTGTTACCTATATGAAACTAAAACTGTTGTACCTATGGCAATCCAAGTATGAAAAACATATTCTTACACACTCAACACTTAGTATAAATGTGATGTACCATAAACTACTATAAATAAATTATGTTATTGTTAAGCTTTTTTTACCTTAGACTCGATTATTTATAAAAAAAAGCCTTTCCAATAAAAAACCGCACTATATAATACCATATTTTGTAGACAGAGTTTCCTAGATAATTCCCTACAACCTAGAGTCGCCCAAAAAAATATCATTACGGAAATTTTATTAATCTGAAATGTGATGATAAATTACCTGAAGCCCTAGATCTGTATAAGCCTCAGGCGGCCATTAATCATGATTTACCGATAGTTTGGACGCACTAATTATGAATTATTATCGACGCCATCATTGGCGGTGCTAGATAGTCAGCGTGAAGCTAATCTCATCATGTCTGAGTTCGTGTTCTCAACTGTATTTTTAAAATGGGACTTGAGCCTGAGACCGCTGGAGTCAAACACTGCTGTGGCTGCAAGAGCGGTGAAGTTGTTAAGCGCTTGACCACCGATCTTAAGGCCCCGAGTACGACCCCCGTGACCTCCAAATGTACCGATAAATTTTTACAATTTAAGTACATTAAGTACAAAAGCATCATGAGAAAACCCTTAAACTTACGAATGTTTTTCGAATTTGTAAAGTTTGCCACTATATATTGCTCGAAGTCACCCGTTATATCTATAGACATGAATGCTACTAATCGTCTATAGGTGACATTCAAGCTCTCCTGTAGTTTAGTAAATAAGGTTAGGAATGTAATCATTTGGAGCCGTACACACACATTGTGGCGAGCATCTGTATTTAAACGTTCGGGAAAAATGCCGACTGGCCTAATACTGGCGCTACGAGCCGAATAAATCGACCTGTTTAAAGCCCGAAACCGAACAGAGCAGAACAGAATGGCATTTGCCGAATATGTGTTGTTCGTGCTCAACCTGCAAATACTGCCGTCAAGGATGCGCCAGTCCGTACGCGGAGGAGGCGTATTATCTTAAGCCAAGCTAAACATTTTGCTTCGCCTCACCGATACAAAACTTATCACATAAGTTCTGTAATAAAAATGCATATTTTCACAATGCAGCCCGCATTATTCATACTTTGTGTCACACGGAACCGTCCCGACCTTGGGCATGACAAAACATCTTTAACCTTGTTCGGTGCATTTATGTATGACGTCACACTAGAAACGTTGAATTGCAAATTGATGAGACAAACTGGAGGACAATTCTTCAAAGTTTAATATGAAACTTAATTTTGTCGCAAGTGCACTTGTATTGTGAAAAGGAAGCCTAGCTAGTAACTTCAAAATTGACGAGATTCCATAAGCTTTGTAGGTGTTTGAAGATTGAATATCCAAAAACGTTAAGTTGTAAAATTGTTAGTATCATAAAGCTTCGTATTTATAAATAATGTTTGCTTGCGCTGGTCATAGACACGAAGAACATTCAGGTTCACAGAATAGAGACCGTTAAAAGAATATCTTTACGTACAGCGCAGCGGCTTGTCACACAATTCCCTTCCAAAATTTCTATGTCTAGTACCGTCTGTTATGGTCAGTGATCAATTGACAATTTAAACATTACCGGTCTTATTACTAAAAAGACCGGTTGTGTTCCGGTCAAAGGGAAGGAACAACTGAAATTACTGACACAAAGGCAATTTCAACTGAATACTCCGGCCTGCAACGCATGAATGATCGAGATAATAATAACAATCACTTTTAATAAATAAAACAGTCACGGGTATATTAAACTCAACGCAACTCAGCTAAATTAAAATGACAGCCCCTGTTGACGTCTGTGATTCTGACGGCTTGACATTCTTATTTAATTTATCTGTATTATGCAAGGTGGTTTAACTTTTTATGTGGTTAGGCACTATATTACTAAAGATTTCAGTTTATCCAAAACATATAATTTTTACTCACCTTAATTTAAAGTCTCACAAGAAACTACAAATTTTTTGCTTTTAATATTCTATCTAAGTTTTTCAACATGGTATACTTAGCTCCGGTTGTAAAAGATTCCCCGTGTCATCATTTCTCTTTACTACATTTTAAACTTCAATGAATTCGCGTTATATCAATTTCGCTAAAGTAATTAACAAAAAATAAGAAGATATAACATTTAATAAAAAATTTACAAACATAATAATCCGCCATATATTTTACTGCTAAATTACATTTCAAGTACTTTTAAGATCTTGCCAATTGAAGCTAAAATTTACGACCTCATTTACCGCTAAAACACCGAACAATGATTTTTGTTCAGGTCCGAAGTGTAATCTAGATTTTGTTCCGGACTCCAGGCACAAAACAATGTAACATAAATTTTATCCACACTTTTCAACATTATCACCATTGTTGAACCACTCATGTACTAATGGATCAATAATTATGTTAATACTATGTAAAAGCAGATAACCGACAATTATGAATCATCAAATTTTCATAATGGTGCTTTAAGAGCTCTAGTTACGTCTGTAATTGAGTCATTTCAGGAAAAACACATCAATTATTGCATTTGTATAAATGTTTTTATTGTTTTTAAGCAATTAGTTTTGTATCAACAAATTTAATGCTGATATTGATGACGTTAACAACGGTAGATAAGAATTTTGCATGACAGTGCGTTGTTAATATTACTTACAACGTAATAATACAATTTGGTTACTAACAATTGGCAGACGTTTTTTTTCTGTCTGGCGTAAAGTGATCCGTGGTGAGATGAAAGGCAAAGCCATCAAAATAACTAGTGTTTAATAATCAAAGTCCTTTATGAACACGTCTTTTTTCTTGGACCCATGTCACACGAATGCTATATTTTAAATGTACAAAAATCAAAATGTATTTAAACGAAATTCTTAAAGAACTTGTCAAGATTTTGCTATAGTATTAATTATTTCTGAAAACTTTTCTGTCGGGTACAAAAAAATAGGTTGATTTAACAGAATATGACTGATTGGGAAAAAGAAAATAAAAAATAATACCTATAAACCTCAGTGTTTTGAAAGGGTCTGTTTATATGCCAATGTAATTAACGATAGTTATTAAAATTTTTTTTTTTTTTTGCTGCCGAGGCACCCTCGCGGGAGGGAAGTGGAAGATGCGTCATGCATACCCGCCCGCAGGTAAATTCCTCTGCGGGGGGGTTATGTGGGACTCACCAGAATGGCACCTACCCACTAAAAACCACCTGTTGGCTGTAGTTATTACCGTTAGCCTTCATCGGAAGCGACACCCGTCGAGATTTAGGGATCAATTCATTTAAATGAACCTATAATGAATTGAGAAGGGAACTATGCTCCGCCAGAGCTAGCAAACGCTCTGTCGGAGTACGTGAAGCCCTAAGTTTACGGGCTAAGACTGCGATTTCACTAACATCGACATTTTTTATAGCGTCGCAGACGATACGCATATCGTCTGCTACGGAGGATTGAGGAGTGGGTTTGTATGGGCGAGGAGCCGGGATGGGATTCAATGCGGGGCGCTGCCTCCAGTTTTCTGGGGCAGGCCTGGACTGTGTAGGCTTAGCAGCCGGAGGAACCCGGCTACGCAGCGGCGGAAAGTTTTCTTGAGAAAGGCGCGGAGCCTGTTTGGGTGCCGCCCTCTTGGAATTGGAGCGCATACAACGGGGTGCACGAGGGCAGCCCCTGTAATTTGCGGTGTGGCCGGACTGGCCACAAAGCACGCAATCGGGAGGAGAGGGAGTTTTAGGAGTGCGATTGCACTCCTTAGTGAAATGAGGGACCAGGCACTTGACGCACCTGGGCGGTGCGCGGCAGTTGGCCGCCGCGTGCCCGTACAACTGGCACCGATGGCACTGGCCGGGATGACCGCGGTGATGAGGCGCCTCGATCGAGATCCCAGAGAGGCCGCATATAGTGCTAACCCCTTTGAGGATCTCCCTGGACTTGGGGACGTTGGCGAGAACCACCAAAGCGAGAGGGTGTTGCCTCCCGTACTTGCTGTGCATTTTATGCACCGCGAGTGCCGGGAAGCCTTGGGACTGCAGATCCTCTAGGATAGCCTCGTTCGATAATTCAAACGGGACTCCCCTGAGTACCGCTCTGATCTTACGCTCTTCTGACAGAGCATAAGTATGATAAGCATATTACTTATCGGTGAGGAGCTTTGTTAAAGCACGGATAGATTTTAATAGATTCACCCGAGTTGGCCGCTCGGGTGTAATGAATCTTGTGCTCATTGCACAATGTCGAAACCTCAGTCCATTTACCCTTTTCCCGAAGGAAAACGGGCGGTGGGACCTTGGCCTTGACAGAAGTTGGGGCCGGAGCGGGTGTTGAAGACACCGGGGCAGCTGGCGTTGAAGACGCCACAGGGGGTGTGGGGACGGGCGTCGAGGGCGCCGGGTCTTGTTTCGACCGCTTCTTAGAGCGCTTCTTAACAAGCGTAAAAGAGGGAGACTCAGGGCCAGTTGGGGTGGCGTCCGAGGATGACTCGGTCGCGGGTGCGCGCTTGCGTCGCGGAGGGGCGTCTACTTCGCACTCCATGTCACTGGAGGAAGGGGACGCGGGAGGGCCTAAGACCTGAGGGGTCTGGGGAACTGGGGTGGCCTGAGGGGCCATTGTGGACATTAACGTGATGAGATGAGGGATAAGAGAATCTAAGAAACGGTACTTATCAGCATTTATAGACATGCCTTCAGTACTTTCAAGTAACTTCTTCCTAAACTCGTCAAAGCTTAGGGAAGCCATTGCGGAGGGGTTGGGGAGGGACAATATATGAACCTAACAACGATGACTAACTTCCTTAAACCACCCTACACGCAGTGGGGTGGTTGAGAACGACGCGGATAACTTACTCGAACACGGCACTTGAAGTCCTGGAACGACGAATCCCCGTCGACGAAGCTCACGTTCCACGAAGTACGGTTAACAACCCTCTATCCGCCTTGAAAACGGCGTTAGAAACTTATTAGAAGTACGGTTAACGACCCACTGTCCGCCGTGAAAACAGCGTTAGAAACTTATTACGGTATACAACTATGAAATTATATATTACGACAACAACCAGTGAAATTTGGGTGCTCAATTAAGCGTCTGCGATCGACGTGGGCTCGAGAACGCACGCAGACCGAGACTCTGATAGTTATTAAAAAGAAGAAAAGTACATTTATATCACGAAGCGACGTTCGCTTTACATGTAGTTGTTAGTGTCCAAACACGCTACGAATGTGTGCTTGACCGGGCGGATCGAACAATTCTCGCGCTCACATATATACAACCTGTTGTCGTTTGGTTACTACAAGTATAGCGAACGTCACTTCAGAAGATAGGACTACTATTCTATTATAGAAGACTATTCCCGCTAACGCTCCACTCTTGCTACTGTCTTTATATCCGCCATCATATACCAATGTCAATAAACTATTTAAAAACAAAAGCTTACGACAGACACTCGACTTATCGCGAGTGCCATGTCATGCCTTTTTGTATCTGTTACGAAACCATTGAGTAGGTATCGCCATAAAAATGTTATTGCTTTTCGTGTATGTGGAACAAAGGAATATTTTATCAAATAAAACTTATTAAACTTGGAAGACTCACCGTGTGGAATGTTTGTTTATTTGGTTCAATTTGTACTATATTTAAGCCCATTATCACTTTAGCTCGGAGTTTATTAACTCAGATTGTCATATTGCTATATCTCTGCTATATCTCTTCTTGTACTGTAGAAATGACCAGCGATGCAGGGATGTGAGAAAGACTTGTCGAGCTAACAAATGCCGAAAAGAATAATTTTGCGTATACAAAAAGAGACATTGTAAATTGACTTTGAAAAAATTATACCCGTGAAGTTTCTTGCCAGTTTTTCATGAAGGTTTATTTGAACTGGTGATGGTCATGTTTTATTTGATGTCAATAAGAACAAGCAATTGTCAATGTTGAGTAATAAATGTTTGAATTTGAGTTTAAATACAAGTATTCGCGCTAAAAAATAATTTTGCAGCCTTGCCTTACCAACAACTATTAAATACAAATGTTTGGTTCACTTAAAGCTTAGTTATTAACTTAATATGCAGTATTCCTTAGACCAAAACATTCCTCAAGCTACAATAAACCGGAGAAAACACAGAGATTTACTGATATCACGAGAATCAAAGACATTGCTTGTAATGAAATTTTACAAAAACGATGTAAGTTACGTATTTAACTTTCAAAAACTTTAAGAGCTTATTTCACCAGCAAATAATAATAATAATAAATCCCCAGACAATCACACCAACCTGTACGGCCCCAAAGTAAGCAGAGCTTGTGTTATGGATGACCATACAGCGAACTGGAGGGAACCTAGAATAAACATACATATATAAATACAAACAACCATGACCCCAGAACAAACATGTGTGTTCATCGCACAAATGAATGTCCCAGTCAGGACTCCAACCTGGGACCTTCGGCGTATGAGGCAAGGCTACTTACCACTACACCACTCGGTCGTCATAATCAAAAGCCTCAATTTTAGAGGCAATGTTTAGTTTCAGCAGGTAAAATAGTTACCGATTCAATGTAGTTAAAGCAAATACACAAATTGCTAAACTTCGCATTAGTACCTACTCTAAAAAATAGCAGTTGCATAAAATCTTTAAGACGCCGGTTCTCATCGTAAACCTCAAAAATATGAAAGACTCGAATATAAATTTATGTTCGTATTGATTTATAAATAGTAATAAAACATACATACAGAGCCAGCAACTTATTTGTTAAGTAGCAAAAACTCAAACTAAACAGTTTGTTACGTGACAAAATGTCAATCTATATTGACGCTTAGAACGTAGCGCCACCCTTCACTGAACTGATGAATTGGTCACACTGTACATTGTACGGCGACGTTCTAATGTTTAAATAGGGTAATCATAAAAATGTCACGTTTAAAAAACCGTTACTCAAAAAGCCTGTCATATTTGATCTGGTCGTATTTTTGACATTTTGTATTTTTATTACGCAAATAAAATACAAAGTCTTCTCAAAAAAATGCTCGCTTTTTAATTATTGCGTGAAATGGGCAATAAATAGGGCGAAGATTGAAAGGGCCAGTGCCGTTAAAGATATTGTAAGGAAGTCGTAATATTTGAGGGACAAGATGGATATGTCCTAGTTTGTATCCGTGACTTCTTAGGTTTAGAATAATTAAAAATGATAAACCAGATAATAGTTGTTTTTACTTTCATCATACATTAGGAGAAGCTAAAATAGTTTTATTCAACTAAGGGCTGATTGATCAATATTTTATGTACACACAGATATCCTTTAGATAACCTTTATCAGTAGGTTAATATTGTGAGTTTGAAGTAAAGCCTTGGCTAATGGAAAGTCTTGTCAAGTTTCAAAGTTATTCTCCAGATAAAAATATCTGAGCATTGGTGTTGATATTTACGTATGTATGTTTATTCTATGTTCCCCCCAGTTCGCTGTATGGTCATCCATAACACAAGCTCTGCTTACTTTCGGGCCATACAGTTGGTGTGATTGTTATTATTATTATTGAGCATTGAACAGTAATGTGCGGTCTCATCAGGAATTACTACGTTATACTTTTTTATACTGAAAATAAATAAACATAAAATTATGATTTAAAATTTCCATATTATTTAAGTCCTTAAATCTGGGGCGGTATCACAGTCCTTCCTGTTGTGATTGTTCTGTGTTGTGTTCCAGTTAAAGGGTAAGTTTAGCCAGTGCGATCACCGGAACCAATGCAATCCCAACTGAAGCCTGTGGTCAGCCACGCATAACCCGATATAACAATAATATTCAATATTTGTACATAAAGCACTTACAACTAGTAATATCAGTGGTTGCAGATGCCAATATAATAAATATGACAAATCGTTTCTAACGGAACTCTTAGCAACTGGTTTAGTTTCCAAACTTAAAAAAACAGCTTATCGAAAAACCTGTCTATTTCTAAACGTTTATTAACAAACACATTTAAATTACGGGTGGAAATGAATTCTATCTCTTTGTCGTGAGATTGTTTGACCATCGGGATGTGACTCATATGCGCGCCGGCGCAGCCTTTATACAGGGTGATTAGAATTTGAATAATTATAGCATACTATTACCTAATAAATTTAATATATAATTGATAAATTAAAGAAATAATTTGATTTAGGTCAACGTTTGATTAATTCAACCCTCGTTAACAACATAAGTATGCATCCAAGGCCTAAATATCCGACATTCAAAAAACTTTCATCGGTAAAAATTGTAAACTTAAAATTTAATAAAACAAAACAAAATTTAATAAAATAAAACAATATCTAAACAAAAAGACTAACAAATAAAATTTAATCTCTCTCTGCGCTGTTTATTTTATGAATATAGGGAGCTAAAAAGCTAGTTCAAACAAAAAAATTAGTGAATTCTGCCTTAAGTAGGCTACTTACTACGATGGGTCCATTAAACATACATACTTATTTTTAGCTTAACACTCAAGACGTACATAAATAAGCTACAGTTAATAATAAATAGCTGTCCAACAAAATCTCTTACAACTTATTTTTGACGAATCAATTTCAATTAAATATGTCAAACACCATTACCCTACACTTCATGATCACAAAACCAATACAAACAAATTTGCCAACACCGTGAGACCTTCAACCAACCCCACAACAAAGCTTAGTCCCAGCCAATGCCGCTATTCAGCGTTTACGTCCACTTTTCAAACACAATACGCGGTCCGCCAAAGCACCAAAGGTTGACATTCTGAATTGCATGTCTAGACTCGACCCCAAAGGTTGTTAACTCTTTAATGAAAATTTTTAAGTTTACAGGAAAAGCGATTATATAGTGTAAATTTGAAAAAGTCATTTGACAGGTGCAGTGATTTATCAATTTTGATACTCGGTAGAAAGTACTATTCATCAAAGGGTTGCTAAGTTGAAAGAAATTATTTCGATTTAAATTTGTTTAGATCTAAATAATTAATAATAATCTAAATACTAAGATCTCTACCAAAAAACGCTATTCATTCAAAGCTTTTAGCTTTAAAATATAGACATCAGTTTTGGACAAAAATGACTTCTCTTTCTCCTATAACCAATGAAACAACAGAAATAAATGTTATTAACACTTTTATCTGAGTTGTTAACCTCTATTTTACAATTATATAACGTATTAAGCTATCATTTGATTGTAAAAAAAATTAATAAAAATAAAAGTTCATATTGGTTCTTGGTTTTGATTAGTTATCGTAAATAAATGTGGCCCAAACTTTTACTTTGACTGAGTGGTGTCGCAGGAAAAGCTAGTTAATTATAAAAAAATAATAAATAAATATTAAATACCGAAAATTATGAAATATCGAGCACCCTGTATAATAATCTGATGCAACAGATAACCTGCGTGCGCGCAGACACAAGCGTTAGTTTTTTTACCATCAGAGCGGTACCTTCCCGTACCACCACTGCACTGTTCTACTTTTGCAGTGACTCACTCTTGTTTGAAATGACAGGAAATCTGTGGAGTCGATAATTTTAGATTGAAAAATATTTTAAAGGTTTTTAATTTTTAAATAGGTTTTAAACTCTTTAATTACAAAACTGTGTGAGTCTGGGGTATGAACAGTATAATTCGTCTTCTTCTTATAAGTGTCTTCGTATTAGACTTTAGTCACCAAGCTAAGCAAAATTGATTATTTTTAAGTTACCATTCCTTTTGTCGGAATAAGTCAGCTTCGTGTGAAAACTTACTGGAAACCATTGCCTAGAATAGTTCACAATCCGTATGTTTTACCAAGGTTCTCTAAATTTATAATTTGCTTAATGAAGAATTTCAGTCTATATAAAATAGGGTAGGATATTAAATTATAGAACTCTCGTGTACAAAATAACCCATCGTGTCTATTTTTGTTAAATTGTCACATGAAAATAAATCGATGAACACTACTCCGTGCATTCTGTTCTTTTCGCTCTGTTGACCAAACACAGAACGATGTCTTCAAACAATTTTTTTCTTTTTTGACGCCGATAATATCCGACTCCTAAACGATTCAAATTATAATTAGGTTCTATTTATTGAACTTTGATAAAATGTTTTGAAAATAAAGGCCTTAGTTAAATAACTCTGGGTATATAGAGTATTTTGTTGTACCAATCCGTAGTATTTTATCTTTTGTCGCTTTTGAGACAAGTGCTACTTTTTGGGTTCCACACGTGTAATTTTATTATAATATTATAGATAAGTTATGTCTTTTAAAAGTAACCTTTGGGTTGGCAGACTTTTTTGAACGACAAGGCCTTCTCAAAGCAACCATTCGGCTTGATTTGATCGGATAGTCCATTTAGGCTTCTGCTTGGCACATTCGGCTCGTCTCACCAAAAGCCGAACGACTAAGCGGGAGGCAATATTCCCGAACGTTCATCTGCATATGTTGCAGTGCCCATTAGGAACGTTCCGAATATGAGGGTAGCCAACACCTCATTTTTTAAATTTAATTTAAATTTTACACCTTTTTTTTCAAATTAAATAATAAATAAATATATAATTTAAATATTATAATTAAATGTAATATGTAAATGCAAATATTATAATTCGCTTTCGCCTTTTATATATAGTAAAATATGACAGTCATGGTAATAAGTTTTTAGGTGAATGCTACGTCCATCGTATTTTCACTGCGTAGTCATTAACTTCGTAGAAATGTAATTATCATACCTACACCAACGCCCTACTTGTCAATATCAGATAAGCCATGACATACTCAAATCAGTTACGACTACAGGAAACAAAGGCAACTTCTTCCACCACCTTGACCGGCAATATTTTACTGATTATTCCAGTAACGTCCATGAAAAATTATAGTTTATATTTTTCGAAGTGGCATAACTGTTCAAGGACAAAGATTGATTGATTGATTGAAAAGAACTAGTAAAAAGGCATAACGAGTTCAAGCGCAAATGTCAAAACAAGGCGCGCTCTCTGAAAACAATTGATTTAGACTGCTGACTTCTCATACTGAGGTGGAGTTTTTTTTTCACGTTTATTTTGGCACTACAGAAAGATGTTACATATATTGAAGAAGTTTTCCATATATATATTATTATTTCGATTCATTTCATCGCCAATACCCCAACACTCAATTCAAATATTCAAAACCGAGCATCAATTTAGATTCGACACTAGACTGCCCAGCCATTGCAGAACTCTAAATTTAATCAGCATCCAGAGAAACTCTGCAGGAATGAAACTGTACTAGAGTTGATTAGTTCTGGTTAGTTTAACCGTACTGTTATCGAATTTTGCCTCTATCGGTTAGAGTGGAACTGTCTTACAAACGAGATGGCTTTGCAGACCTTACGGGTGTAGTTTGGATCAAATTTCGAGATAGGTTATCGTGCATATGGAGTAGATGAGTTGTTTTTATAATTGTTTTTATTTGGTTTTATGTGCTGGTTTTTGTGAGTTGGAATAATAAATGATTTAAAATGTGTAGGCCACTGCAACCTGCATAGACACCCTTGTGGTCTATCATCTTCCTACGACGTGTGTTCAAGCTGGCTCGATGCGGAATGTGTCTAACTATAAATCTTTTGCAAACCAAATTCACATAGAATTACTCTAAAAAGAGAGGTCGCTATGAATGGAATGATCATAAATATCTCATAGTATACAGAAATTGATTCAGGACTCATGATCCGTAATCTCCACACAGATACCTAAAGGAAACGCCTCCTACCATTTCAATATTTCCTTATATTTCTCTTATTAACGTCACTTGGATGTCCCTCGATTTTATTACTACATATGCATAGTACATAGAAGCACCTACCTATATTGTTATTTAACCCTTTATTATTAAGATAAAAAGGCAAAACCATACGCTATTTTCTCTCAACAGGTCATACCAAATATCCCCCATTTAATTTATTTTGTGAAGTTTCCTTTTGAAATGATTAATTATAAAATATTTGTCAAATTACCTTTTTGGAACCTCATATTGAAAACTTTCGCGCGTCCCTCATTATAAAATGGTTTCCGCTTTTCAAAGGGAAAATTAACATTTGGTTCACAAATATTTCGTAATTAATAATTATTGCGCCTTTGTGTGTCGTTAATATATTGATTGCAGTTTTATAGGCGTTTATAATTTTTGTCGAGTTATATGTGTCTGAGTGAGCTTGATTTTTTGAATGTTGTAGGCAAAAAAAGTATTTGTCTTCATAGTCCATTATAGTAATACTTAAGGTGTATTTAAAATTTTATAATTAAACACTAGGTTTGTCCACAGCTTTGCTCGTCCACCATGCTTGCCTACTAAGGGTTGGCAGGCTTGTACACATACTTTCGTAATCATTTCTTAGGTATGTGGATTTCCTTACGGTGTTTTCCTTCACCGATAGAGTAGTCGGCTTCATGTACTTGATTTGTAAAACTCCTTGGTACAGTTGGCAGTCACGGGGATCGAACCCGGGACCTGGAGACCCACCACCGATGCTTTTCGAACAAACATATATTCGTATTTAAAATATATCCCTCACCTCCCCTCATCATTCTCACCTGTTGGAAATCAAAAAAAGGACGGGTGTGTTAAACGTCCTAAGTTATCGAAACTTAGATAACTTTTCGCTTAGAAATTCTGGTTGTATATTGTTTAACAAAAATCTGGTGCAAATTTAGATTATTCATTTTACATACTTAAACATTACCTATTTTAACGAAAATGTATGTTTTTTTCATTTTGTGTTCTCGCAATAAATATGTGGTTCTGAATAAATTCTGCTTGTCAATGTTCTGTTTACTATTGGGTATATTTTAATTACAAATAAAAGGAGCACGCATATTTTAGCTTACTCGACCTAAGCTACTACAACCTTACAATTTCAAGGAATTTATATCCCATTCGAATTACTCTTAGTTTAATCGCAAACTAAGAAACAACTTACAACTATAATATTGTTCCCAGTAGATCCCGAATTGGTTTGTATTTTATTTCAAATAACGTTTGCCATCCATTTTAAAAAGTTTAAGTGTCAGTAAACATATCATGGACAATACGTTTTTAGTGTCAAGTTTCTTTGTGTGAGGGCAGCCAATATTTGCTCTCGAAGTATTTAAACACATGTTTAAACTTTATTACTTTTATTTTCGACGTATTTGTTCTCACATCTTGTCTATGCACGTTCATATGCAATTTTTTTTTGTTTTGTTAAGATATTGGATTTATTTGACGGAAACGTACGAAGTGATATAATTTTTGCAAGATTAGTGGAAATATTTTATGTCTACGGATGGGTTAAATGTGCAGACAACACGGCCAACTTATTATAAAGCCAATGTAATGAACAAGCCAACACGATGATATAGTTATTATAGTACTAGACTTTGTGATGGCCTGCCCACGTTGTACTTTATGTAAAATCTAAACAAAAACCTAGATGTTTTTTACAATATATTTAGTAAATGTCAAATGGGATGGTGCCAAGGTAGGCTTGTGGTAACTGCAAACTGAAGGGAACAAAAAAGTAACATTTTCATATATTTATTCGAAAAAGACACATGACCCAAAGCTTTTAACGTACGTGGATTCGAACTCGGGACATCAACAGACAAGACTTCTTACTACTAAGTATTAACGATCATGTGTTTGTCAAATCTTAGAAAGTGCTAACCCTGATAATCTAAAAATCTAATTGTTGTTTTTTATCAAACTTAATAACTTATAAATATACTCTTTACGTTGTGCGTCATACGTGCGTGCATATCTACGTTAACCTTGTTAATTCAACGTTAAGCCAACGCCTTTTCTCAAAATGACGCAATTACTTCTCAAAATGAATAGGCTGTAAATAAATTCCTCATCAAATGATTCATAGGCAACTCCTGCGCAGGCAAGTCTTTGTTTTTTCAAAACTGCCAACAGTTAGCTTTCGAAAGTCTTAATATTTATGTGTCACAAAGTCGTCCTTCCAAATTCGGTGACCTGTGGAAGGAAATTGATATGAATATTTATTATTTAGTGGAATTATGAATATGGTATTTGGATAATTGGGCCTTGTTGAATATTCGAGTTGTAATTCTCACGGTGATAAATAATGAGAAATTGAGAGTGACACTGAATTCTACACAATGAATGTCAAAATGCTGGCCAAATCTAAATCAAACGCGAAAGATTTTAATACTGGATTGAGAAATGGTTTAGTAAAACGGTTGAAAAGAAAAGGTTTGCCTAGAATAAATGTGTTTTAAATTTTCACATTTTTTATTATAACCGATTTTTTTTTCTTTTTCACAACTAGGTCTCCTGAACTTATGATTAATCTTCACTTGGCATATTTATTGAAGGGTAATTATTAACAACCCAGTTATACAAATTGTAATAAACAAAATTAAACTTAACAAACTATAACTAATCCATTGGTCTTATCACTAAAACAGCGATCTCTAGGGGGCCTGTATTGATCATAAAACAACTTCAGTAATACAAGTTACATCCCTTAAAGTCAAATTTTACCCCATGAACTCTACCATTTACGCCACTAGTAGATGCAATCAAAGAAATGCAACGATCATATCATCATAAGCTTCTAAAGAAGCTACACTTTTCCTCGAGTACACCAAATATTCGTGAAATAATAGCAAATCATTTAGAAACCAATAGGATCTATTTTATGGAATCTAGTCTTTAACATTCACCCAATATAAAATACAAATTGTCGCAACAGTAATTAATAAAAAGATACGCCTCTATGATTCACGAATCGATATTTCAAGTGTGAAAAAACAACATTGTGCTGGCGGCCATTTTAATTTGTTGTTATGTGAGTCATCGCTAGAACAGCAGGTTCAATGTTTTGTTGCATCATTTTTTTCTTAAATGAGGATAGCAAACAATCACTTTGGTATTTTTTTTTATTATATAGAAATTAATGATTGAAGATTAATTTATTCAGAACTTAGAAATGAAAATATTTAATTAGGTATGTCGTTGAATTGTATGTGGAAGTGACCTTTGTTAATTTGTAGGTTAGAAGATTTATTTACAGAGCTCTTATTATGACATTAACTTTAAAAATTAAATAAAACGAATATGTAATCCTTTTCTTTCAAATGACGAAACCATAAAGTAAACTTAAAAGTAGAGTGGTTGAAATTTTTATTGGTCTAAACATTTTTAAGAAGTCGATGCTTATATATTTAGTTTCTTTACATAGCTAGTTACGTAAACATATGTTTATGTTATAAAATAAATTAAACGCCTTTTATTTCTTAGTATGAAACATTAACCAATATTATATACTACTGACAACTTAGTTAATCATTGATACAGAATCCTATCACTTTTTGTCATTGGCAGATTTTGTAGGCTCTTCTACTCTCTTCTACTAATTCGAAAATTACATCCGTAAAGGAGGAACGCCATCATGCAACATATTCTTACCAGGTAGCGATGAGTCTTCGACTTGTCTATCTGGACGAGACTGATACTTGTTTGCTTGAGTTCATGAAACGCAGCATTGCTCTGCGCGCTTTGTGAGGCGTGCTATAGTTCCAAAGTCTACGATGATGAATTCTATGCATTAATTAACTACTTTCAGATAAAAGAAAACACTTATTGGTTTTCTTACAGAAATATTTGGGAACATTTTTTTGTCTAATAAGGGCTGATTGTTCGATGCTCAGATAACTTTAACTGTGAAGAATATTTTTTTTTAATTTGACATCATTTTTATTAAGTCTTCTCAAGTGTCAAAGCTATTCCCAAGATAAAAGTTATCTGCGCATTGAACAATCAGCCCTTAGAATAACTATTTAATGTAAGCTTTTTAATATCGAACTATGTGAAAATCAGGAGGAATAATTTAAGGACCACCTGCAGAGCTTCCGCGCTAGCCCAGTAGTTAGGTCAAACGTTCCTTCGTTATTTTCTTTTTCTATTGAACTGAACATGAAGCAATTTTAGTCTAGTGCTAGCTAATTTAGAACTGCGCAAGTGGCCCTTAGAATCTGATTGTAATATTCATATTCATAATAATCCCCAGATAAATACACCAATAGTAAGGCCCCAATGTAAGCAGAGCTTGTGTTATGGATGACTATTCAGCATGTCCCGAGAACAAACACCTGTGTTCACCACACAAATGAATGCCCCGGCCAGACTCGAACCTGGGACCTTCGGCGTATGAGGCAGGGCTACTAACTTCAACGCTACTCGGCCGTCAATATAAAATAACAATAACTCAAGCAAGCACTACACCCGCGTGTTTTATGTTTGTGTGCCCTTTACTCTGTTTTTTTTTTGTAGTTGTGGGAGGTAACTAAACAAATTAGTAAAACTATTCTAACATACTCTGCGCATCGTCCTCCTAATCTACACAACAAGATAGAACTATTTTATCAAGCAAGCAAAAATAAACCATATGCATAATCAATTCGGCCTTGCAGTAACATCGAGTTGCAATGTTATCACTCTTGTTATTTACGTCATTTTGCATACATCGAACAATTTGCACTGCAAATGAGAGGCACCAGGCTGAATAACCATTTATTGTGATTTATGAACTATGCTAGTTGTTATGGAAACTTCCAGTAGACTTAAAGCTTTTGGATTGGATAATCAATGTGGAAGAAATATCGAAACCTATTGTAAGGTTTCGCAAATGCGTTGTATCTAAGATGCAAAGTTGGTTACAATTATTGATTAAAGGGAATCACGATCATCATCAAGACACCTCAAGCTTTAGGAAATGTCGCAGGTCGATGGATTGATTAGCTACTTAGTCAAGGGCCTAGGTTGTTAATTAGACTTCCGTGAGTTTTTCTAGTTCTGTTGGTTTGGTCTGACGTCGAAACACACTTAAGTCAGATTTTTTTAACACTGACGCAAAAATAGAGGTGTTTTAAGTTTAAAGTGAGTTTTTTGTATGTATACGTGATGTTGTGATGATTCAATTTTGTTTACTTATTATTTTTGTCATATAAATACAGAAAGTGAAACAATAAAAACCTGAAAGTTTTTTATAAACTATCTATAAAATTCAATTTTTATGTTTAATACTATAGTATTATAATTATTTTTTAAAGGTTTTTAAGTGACTATGTTTGTATTAAGTAACTACATATACAGTTTTTCAGCATGTGCATATAGAGTTGGGCCTATGTAAAATGTACCAATCTAAAAAGGGAAAGTAAAAATTAACAAAATGAGGCTTGACATTTGCAAAGAACTGCAAGCCCTTGACCCATAAAACTTAAATTTATACAACCACAAAGTGAATTCTCGTTTGTTTACAAAAAGTGTACGTAAAGTAAGGCAGCCTATTGGCCCTTGTTATTACATTCATCAAGCGTACATGAAAATCTTTATTTAGATGCATGTTTTATTACTAAAGATTTAACTGTTCGTAAAATCTGTTGGTAAACTCCGTTTACTTTGTATTTCCTAAGAGAAACACTCTAAATAGATAAAAAAAAAACAAATTTGATTACAACACCACAAAAAACATAAGACTCTATGTCAAAATAAAACGCTGTGTAGATAGTTGAATTTGTATCATGGTGTAGGGTTAAAACAATGAGAACTATAACAACCATTTGGTACCTCAGATCATATATTTTCTGTATTTGATATAAAATGAAATAATAAAGGTTAGATGTGAACTTTGAGGAAGCATAACTGTTCATGAAGATATTTCTTAAGATCAGTAATAGTCGATAGGACATGGTTTTCTGCAGGTTTTGTAAGCACCTTCGTTACAAAGATAATTGCGAACTTTCTTTGCCAGAGGACAATCTAATCTGCCACAGGGTCCATGCACATCTCTTTGGTTCACAAACTGGCCGTGCAAATATTTCCCTTTAATTACTTCTCCAGGTATAAACTGGTGCTGACTTCCTCTGTAATCCATTCGATTAGGGCAATTTGTACCTCCACAAGGACCCTTGGGGAAGCCCATGGCTAGAATGGCCAGTTCACTTTTCGTGAAGGGAGCAACGAAATCTTCGTAAAAAACATTTTCTTCAACTACAAGCTTAGGTTCTCGCATTATGTCAGGTGCTCCAAAGAAGTACGCTACGGGTGGCACTGAATCTATGACCGTTCCATCCCAATGTCGAACAACTTCTAGATCCTTTAATTTCAAATCATCGTTCAAATATTTTCGACCTGGAATCCTTTCCATTTCTGGGAGTGAAATGAAACAACTGACAAGTTTGTTGCCTAAGCATGACAGTCTTATAAAAACTTCAATCTCACCTGAGGGTTTTAAATCTTCCTCGCACTGCAAGGGTTTTGTTATCACAACTGTATTAGTAATTAATTCAGATTTTTTAGTATCTCTGAATTCGGCTAGATCGTAGTTTACGGGATTTAATTCAGCTGATTGTTTGATGCAGTCAAAGAAAGACTGGTGCCATTGAAGTATGCAAAACCCTACACAATTCATTTCTTGATCTCTGTTCCATACAGTGATATATACAGGGGTTTTAGATAGAACTTCTTCTAACTTTGACGGTCGAGAAATGAAAACAATGCTGTTTCCAACACCGAAAAATGGTGGCTGTGGTAATGGTTCCGATGGCAGGACAATTTTTCTGGGGGGTATTTTTCCTTTTTTTCCTTTTTTACCTTTCTTTGGCTTTGGTTTCTTGTTTTTTTTCTTTTTTCCTTTTTTCGGTGGGGGAGGTGGTGGCGGTGGAGGTATGAAGTTATCATGTGCAACATAAAAATCAAACAACGGCTTACAGTTCATTTGCATAGTGCATGTCTGCATAAATTTTATTTCTTCTTCAGACGGTAGGGGTGGTGCTTTGCCCTTTTTCCCCTTTTTCCCTTTTTTGGGTTTCGGTTTTTTGGCTTTCTTGCCTTTCTTGCCTTTCTTCAACTGTTCTAGTAGTGCTAACCGCTCCGCTTCTTTCCTCGCCTCTTCCGCTTCCTGCGCCAGTTCATATTCATCTTTGACATAAGGTTCAAGTTTCAGTACTATTCTCTTAACAAACACTTCTATCATGAAAATTTGTTCCATGTTTCCTGCAAAGAATTATCAAGGTTAGATAGTCTGTGTAATCTGTAGAGGGAATAATATTTCTAGAAATAATTCTACACGATTGCACATTTTATTCTATATTCTATTCTATTTTGCAGTTAAAAGATACTTTATTGAAAATACTTACAATGTTTTTACTTCTTTTATCTTTCAATGTTTTTATATGGAAGTAGTAAGAGTCTCCAAATAATTTTTTCAAAAGAAAACATAGTTTTAATTTGTTTGATCTTCGTTCATTACTGATAGTTTTATTACAATTTATTTATTATTTTAGATGGGTTTTATAGAATGTTTTTTTTCTATTGATATGATTTTTGTATTGTTATGACTGCCATTGCCATAGTGAAGTGTGACTGATTTGATGTTCCCGATGTATTGACGGGTTCGAAGTTTTATTTTTTACTAATTGTAATGTCATAAATATTTTGAGGTGAAACTTTTTGTATTATAAATTATATATATATATTGTATTAATAATTATATATCTTGTACAATACATTTCGAATCTATTTCTTTTATAAACACAAAATTATGTATGAATGTTAGCTTTCTATGATAAAACTTTTTAAATAACATTCAAAATGAATTAGTTTATTATTTGAATTATAGAACGATCTGCAGTTTAATAATAAAAATATAGATAACAATTGAAAGCTAACTGATCCTTCCATAATCGATTACATAATAATCAGATCATAATCGTATTAGTTATTCGTTATTATTTATTTGCGGTACAAAACAATTTTACAGTAGGTACACATGGATTAACTTAATGTTACTTTGATACATTCACGGACAGTAACCCCATAGTTTTACAGACAGCATGTTTTACATATTTTGAGTAAACAAAACATTAGGAACATTGTAAATTATTAATATTATAATTATATATGCATTTAAAGTAACAATTAAATTACAAATATATTAATAATATATAAAATATTAAAATTGTTTAGAATAATACATTAAAATGGAAATAAATTTGGTAAGGTTTTTTAATTTAATATCATAATATTCACATAATATTTGTATGTAGTTCAGATTTACAAATCCCTATAGTAGAGCCATAAATGTCAGGCACACTGTCCGTTTGATTAAAAAGTGTGTTATACTCTCTGCACATTCGTAAGATATGATTGTGAAAAGTAGTTGCTGTTATGGGTGTTCCTCAATTCGTTAAAGGGTACAAATAATTATCACACTCATACAATCCTCAAGAAATATACTTGAAAAGAATTACATCAAGATATAACAAAACCAACTCCATTCGTCGTATAAAACTGCAACCAGCAATTGTCAAGTGACCGCACAGTTCATACCGTAGGGTCACGTTTACGCTAGCGGGGGTAGTGTAGAGAGGCGCGGGGGGTCGGCGCGGGCGCAAGACTGGTAGGACGCGCGTTGGTAAGTTGGATGTGGTATGTGGATGTCAACAAACGTTGTTTTAATAACCATTTTTTTGGCAAGAGCAACGATTGATTTTGTTCGGGGGCATGGTGTCGCTCATTAAGCAGATGACGTTTTCAAGTGTTAGTGGAGCTTTGAATTGTAAATGAAATTATATTGAACTAAATAACATTAATCAGGTATTTAATAACGCGGCTTACTCACGGTACACGGTTGGATAGGTCCGACTAGTTTCGGACTCGTCTGGAGCCCATATATGAAGAATTCGGCTTTGTACGAGAGAAATGATTTGTGAGTTAGTTGAGTTTAAGAGAATTAATTTTTAAATGTTATTTCTCACAAAAGTTAGATCCCTAGAATTGAATCAAAATTATTTTATAAATAATATAGATTCATACGAATACATGAAGTATATTATGATTTGAAAATAAAAAAGTGTGTTTTGGATGATCATCCAATATTGCATAATGTATTAGAGAATATCGAAAATATTTAGTTTAATTGGTAGTAGAAATTGTTTGTTTGTGTCCTTCCTATTTCGACCACCATAATAATCTTGATTACGTGGTTGCGTTCCAGGCAAAGGGAAGAAAAGCCAATGCTATTACTAGAACAAATGCAATTTTATCTAAATCCCACAGTCCACAACGCATCTGTATTCGATATAATAATCTGAATTAAAATAAAACACAAGTCAATAGACTAATGTCGTCCAGTGGTAGGGATGCCACATACCACCACGTGTTCGTTTTTCCACTGTGAATAAAGTAAAAAAAGTGTGATACAACAAAAATAGTGCACTACCAAATATTTAGGCGTCATCTTAGACCAGACGCTTTCTTTCAACCCTCACGTCGATAGAGTAACGAAACTCGCACGTTTTTACCTAGGCCGGCTTTACAGTATGTTAGGTAGAAAAAGTAAAATGTCTTTCAGAAACAAACGTACGCTTTATAAGGTCTGCATTAGACCAGTCATGACATATGCCTCGCCAGTCTTTGCCCACGCCAAACCCTCCGTCCTGCACAAACTGCAGGTAGTTCAAAATCTCTTCTGCCGCAGGGCCACAAACGCACCTTGGTACGTGCGCAACGCGGACCTGCACAGAGATCTTGAACTACCTACAGTGCAACAGGACCTAATAACACTCTCAGAATCGTTCTTCAAACGCGCCGAATCCCATCCCAATCCACTAGTTCGAGATTCAGTCTCATATACTGCTCCAGTCTTAGATTCGGTATACAAAGTCGCTAGACCGAGAAACGCGCACACGGGTGAACTCACGCAATTAACTTTAGATCTCGAGGCCCTTCAGGCCGCAAATTCTAATCCTAACGTAAATTCTAATTCTAACGTAAATCCGAATTAATGCAATTTTATTTTTCAATTTTTAATGTTTTTTTGTATTATTTACTTTTCTTTTTGAGCACCTTCAGTGCTATGTAAATCCCAGCGGGTGACCCCTTAAGGGCCCCGCTAGCGCGGCCTCTTTCTCCAATTGGCCGTCGCTCAGATGAAGGCTGAGTGGCAAAAATGCACGAGCCGACAGGGGGTTTTTTAGTGGGTAGTGGTTCTGGTAGGCGACGGGACGAGTCCCACATAACTTTGGATCGCGCGCGCCAGAGTATGCGTCAGAGCATTTTTTATCCTCCTGCCCTTCCCGTGGAGGGGAACAAAAAAAAAACAAAAATAGCTGTTACCAACAGAATCCTAATACAGGGTCTCCAAGGAAGAAGACAGAACTACTACAAATTACAGCATGCCTTAACAATATTTTTTCTAACTAAAAATATAAAAACAAGCCACATCTACATTTCGTACACAAACAAACACACTTTCCGTCTCGCTCACACATTATTTAAATTTAGAATTGCATTTACGTTATACAATTTACACTTCACAGCAAAGTATGTGCACAGGCATTAATATAGTTTGTACTCAATCCTATCCATTTTAATAAGACGTGGCTATTGAATAATTCAACGTCTTGTCAATCTTGGTTTTTATGTATGTTTGAATTCATTAGTATAGTAGGTTCTTCATATCTTTATATGAAGGACAGTACAACATTTTCTTTCATCTAGGATGAATTAAAAGTTCTAGTTTCATATTTGTCTGTATAGATAGATCGAAATAATATAGATGGATACCCTGATTCGAACCCGAGATCTCTGGATTTCGTATGTAAAAACTTTAAGAGTTGAACATATTTAGTATGGACAAGTTATTTTGTATTTTAATTATATGAATTTTATCCGAATGTAAAACACGTCTAAATCGTACTATAACTCTTTAAAAAAAATTCAAAGAATGATTTCCAGATTTTCAATTAAAATCGCAAGTACATATCTAACTTAAACCAGTTTAGATAAAAAGACAACAACACGCATTCAATATCAATTTATTAACAAAAGCTCCTTAAAGACATTGATTCAGAAATACTATAAAGAATCCAGCGACGTAAAAGGTAGCACCTATAAAAACTCATTGCTATCAGAGGCTGGTCTATAACAAAAAAAAATAAAACAAATTTTCCGTTTTACCGAGGAGCGTCCATCGATCGATAAGTCTGTAGTAGTGGGGGAGTCGTTAACCACAAAACCGGTAGCGAGTGCGCATCGTGCAGCTGCGCCAGCGCAGGCTCAGGCTGCGTTTACATCGAGAATGTTATTTAGATTTAGTTTATTTATTATATTTCTATAGGACTCGTATTAAATCGATACGCTAATAATGCATATAATGCTTTCTTAAATTTTAATTCTTAAAGCATATCCATGTTGCTGGTGTCTCTTTTAGACAGACCAAAATTATGAGCAGAGAAACCATACAGCGAAAATAAAAAAAGATCCATTCGCGAACATAATTGGCAAAACCCGTTAGTAAACGAAGTCACGCGGCATTTTTTGTTTTAAAAATGTGTTTCTACTTTTAAGATACTTAGTTTTTAAAATATACTCGTTAACTGAGTTTGCAAATAAGTTTAAATATGAGTTATAACATCTTAAAAGCGTCTGAAATGAACATGAAATTTATGCTTGATAAAATAAGAAGAAAAGAAATTTATAATTTAGCATAAAACCAAAGAATCTCTAATAGTATAGACAAGCAGATTTTATCGGCAAATTTTCCTACAAATTTTGGATATTTGCCAAAATCTACTTACAAGAAACATGCAAACGTCATAACATTAATAATGAGCTGATTAATATGCTATTCATCAAAACCTACTTATCAAAAAGCTTGCGCCTCAGTACTTAGAGACTTCATTTGTAAGCTCTCCCATGCAAAATATAAATCAAGTCTTTAAGCCTTTAAAAGCAGACTATGGTTAAAAGCACCAGCGTATTTTGTAGCAAAATATGATTCAGCGTAAATTTCCACATTACTCCTAGACCAAATGTGTCACAGTTTGTGCTTAATATGAATAATTTAGAAATGGCGACCGTCTTGTGTGTTTCTATCGATCGTAGTTCTTGGTAAACTGTTTTTTTTTAATGTTAACAAACTTGGTAACAAGCTTTTGTGTATAATTTGAATATGATTAGAGTGGATCACTTTCGAATTTTGAATTTAAAATGAAAATGTTAAGTAGAAATTGGTGTGAAATGGTTTTGGGGCGATAAACTTAATTTAACTGACAAATGGTAACTGATAATAGTCACTTTCGTTTATCCGAAATAGTTCAAACAGTAACCAACTAGTATTGTTTTGTTTTGTCTCTCTTATAACTGCCAACTTTATAAGCGTATCTTTATAGGAAATTTGTTGTTTTTTCTTTAACTTTTTTTCTTCTTATTCTTTTAATCAGCTTTTAAAAAAGGATAAAAATTTCACTAAGTGTACGCATAAATCAATTTTAGCTTTTGGTTATGCACACTCCTTTTTAATCAAACAAACTTCAGCGTTCAGTCAAACACAAAATAGTTCCGACAAAAATCATTGCTCAGTGACATCGTGTGAACTCATCCTAACCAATCATCTCACTCATATACATTTAGTATAGTACGCAAGGCGTACGTGCAAGTGTAGCTATATCTACCTACGCATTTCTATACTCAACTATAATATTAAATCCATGTCAACAAGTACACATAACAACACTAGATGCTTCACAAACCCAACAACTTTTTCATTAACAATCTAATGAAACTTGAAGTCTGTAGTAACAAAATCGTGTTGTACAGTTTTCTGCGTATCATTATAGCTCTGGCGCACGCAACGAAGACTCTTTTAGATTATAATTTTGTATTTGTATCTGTGTTATTATAACATGATTAGTTAGTAATTTTAGTAGTGCACAGAGATGTTCATTAGTTTGTGGTAAATGTAGGAACTGCGAATAAACTTTTGATGGTTACAAATCGGTGTCTATTTTTTGAGCTGGCAATATTTTCCTGTAGTTATTTTTAACTGTTCAAATGGAACAATTTCTATGGCATCTTGCTATAGACTAACAACACGCCATTAAAAAAATTTCTAGTAAAACACCACTATGTAATTTTTTATTTTTCAAAACAGTCCATTTCAGAAAAGAACAGCACTATCAGTTTGAGCCATGTTTTTTCAAAGTACTTAATTACTACGGGACACATGTCGTCTTACTTTTAGGTTTACATTTCAACAATTACTGAATGACACACTGTTATCAATTAAAAAACTATTTTATTAAAATGATGCCGATGTATTCCTATTATGAAAATTTTAACTTAACAAGGAAACAAGAAAAACACAAGGAAATTGTTGAACAAGCGTACTTTTTTTTAAAAATGAAAGAAATAAAAAAGCAGTAAGCTAGACTTGAATATTTTATGCATTCAAAAAAGTATATTTTATGCCAAGACATTAAAAAATGTGCTTTAACACGGAGATTTACACGGCTGATAAGTTTAAACTTAGCATCAACTTATTTGCATATAATTTTGTACAATAATTTTCATTCTTTCTGAAACAACAAAGGTGAAATTTCTGATGGAATTCTGATTGCAAAATGGGTTATAATTCTTTATGCTTTTTTTTCTAATGTTATGAACATTATTCACTTTTTTAATTTTACCAACTAAGCATAGTTAAAGCATGAATTATAGACACATTATGAGTTGTATTTTTTAAAATTTAATATAAGGTTTGAGATTTTGGTAATCGGCAGGACAACTCGATACTGTACATGATGCCCGCGGGCACGGATGGCATCCGCCGGTTATGTTTATGTATCTACATACTCAATGTTGATAAAAAGTTAGCAGTCGTCATACGCGCAATTATGTGCATTTTTTGCTTCTTTTCAATTCGTTTTCCAAAAAGCTCGTCTCTGTGGTTGTAAACTATTCTTTTCAATAGGCACTAGTTTGATTTTCTGTAAACATTAGCACCTTTTTAGAAAGCTATTTAACCTTTATATATTGAAATATTTAGAAAAATAAATTCCATATATTTTTTGCGTAACCTTTAGATTATCAGCGTGAAAGTGTTTCATATCTAAAATATTGTTTGTTCTCTGAATAAAATATAAATATTTCACACACTATTGTAAGGCCACTGATTCATAAGAAAAAAACCATTTGGTATATAAGAAAGAAAAAAACAGATGTAATTCAAAAAGCATTTCGATATTTTCAGATAGTCTATGCCAGCCTCATAATATTATACAAATATAAACAATTATTCAATATTTAAAACTAAGTTCTAAAAAATTATACAAAATTCTAGCTTGGTCAGCCACTGGTGCAGCCATTATGCAGCTTATATGCCCTCCATAAAGCCTGTCGGCAAAGATTCTGCGCCTAAGATCGCGATTCCAAACACACTCCTACAAAAAATCTTCTGTGACACAAAAAGTGCACAAAGGTGATGTCTCTTCCCAACTCCGTGGCAGAGGTTGTTGAGTGGAATGTGACCTTAACGCGATCTCAGAGCTGCGCCTAAACTAGCTCCGAAAAGGCAAGCATTGTCGAACCATGGTTTTAGATGTGACTCACTTTGAATTGTTTCATACCACAGTTCTTTGCATTCAGCAAAATACACCCTCCAATTCATCAAACAAGCCTGCCTAATGGATTATAAAACCTCTGTAAAATAAGGTTTGCAAGGGACACTGCAACCATCACAAACTCCAACGTGCGAGGGCACCCACTGAAACATGATACGAACTTTTAGCTTCTAAGTTGTCTAGAATATCAAGAATTTAATACGCAATAGGTATGCCTCTCGCCCCCGAAACACAGCCAGCACTTTTGAAATATATTTCGTTAGTAACAGCTCTAAAAACAAAGAAATTATTGTAATGAAAAAGCACATGATAATTTCAGTTTTATATGATATCATCAGGTCGCATGGTCTTCTTACTTCTTTTTAGTTAAACTGTCATATTTATCAACGTTTGCAATAAACATCTGTCATCAATAATACATAGAAAATTGTAGAGTATTCCAGTTCCAGGGTTATAAACTTTGTAATGCGACTTAAAAAACTAAACTCTGTGACGTGACTAAATGAACTTTTTTTAAAACTTGATCAAAAATTAAATACTACACAGAAATTAAAGATATTCTAATTATTTTCTCAAAATACCTAATCTTTTTCGAAAAAAAATGTAATTTACATACCGAATTATAAATATATTTTGACGTATAGTTATGTCACCCAAGTGACTGATATATCTATGAGATATATCTAGTAGATCTAACATGAGAAATCTTCGCTATGTCTCTTCTTCTAAATAGGAACTACCCGTTAATACTTTTAATTCCTTTTAAAAACCGGATTTAACGAGTATTTCCGCAATCACGATGAAGATGAACAAAAGAAGACATTCACCTAAGATGAAATAATAATAATAACCGAACAGGCAAAGTAGATGAACGGGCTTATCCTTTCAAGCTACAAATACTAAACAAAAAAAGCGCTGTGAAACAAATATTTAGCTTGCGAAATCGAATCGGCACGTTTATGAGCAGTTTAAGCGCTGACAGCAGTGTGAGTGGCATTCGGAACGCACCCTTGTCAATACATATCACGTGATAGGTGTTTTAGAAGATGTTTTCATTCGCTTGTAAAACTAAAACATTAACTTTGTCATTTCTTCGCTATTTCTAGGGCTTCATGATAGACTCGCAGGCACAATCATTTTATTATACCGTACACTATAGAACAGGATATATGTATACACAATTTTCGAAACATGGTAGTTGCATTTCCGATATATACGTATATTGACTTTATTGGGTTAGTAAAGAAGGAGTATTAGTGTAATCCAACTTTTACTATATTTCCAGATACAGTAAAATTTATAACTTGGACTTTAAATTAACTGGATCAAAGTTTGGATTTCTGTGATACAGAGCATTTTATGGACTTATTATAGAAGATATGTTCTTTGTTTTAAGAGTATTATCCTACTATTAACTTCATTATAGACGTCTACTGAATATTTTAGATATTATTGAAGTACAGAATTAAAGTGTAATAATTCTGAAGATAAAAGCTGAGTTTTACTAGTGCTATAGGGTGATCTTATAGGTTGTATAACAGATGAGAAAAGTTGTTTGTTTTAAATGCGAGAATAATTCTACACACAAACCAATAAACCTAACTCTCCAATAGGCTATCTTTATCTCATCTTATTCATTATTGCTAACAAAGAACGACAGTATATGTAGGCGCTTGCAAAAATTCTATATCACTATTATACAAGGTGTCCCAAAATTCAACGATAAGCCGGTACCAGGTAGTGCATACGGCGACGAATACCCAGGGAAAAATAAGAAAAAAAATCGGTCTCTTCCATTTTTAAAGTTAAATTAACTTTTTTTTAAACTTTGAATTTCGATACCCTGTACACTATGTTTAGGTACTATGACTAAACTTCCAACAATAATACTGTTATTTCTTTTGTATCAGGGACCTGAATAGCATAGCTGTTAATCACAATGCCAAATTAAGCCAAATTTTCTGTAGTTTTAATACAAAAATAAAATTAATTTCATTTATTTCTGTCAATTTTTTTAAAATTTAAACTTTTAAACAACTTTGATATGGCATAGTGTAAAAAAAATGTATCAACACTACATTAGAAAGTTCTTTTAAAAGTTGGCGCAACTAATCAAGATTCTAAAATGGTAAAGCACTTTAATCACATTGAGCATAAACAAAAATTATGCCTATTTTTTGTGAACAAGAACCAAACAGAAATACTTAGTAATTAATCTCAGTCGGCTTTATGTATTTAGTTTTAAAAACTCATTGGTACATTTGGTAGAGACGGGATCAAACCTGGGACTAACGCGTTTACTCGTGAACGGGTGTCGTTTGGATACTTGGGGGAGGGAGACTTGCCGAGCTAACATATGTAGGTAAGAATAATTTTGTGTAGACATAAAGAGACTCTGTAAATTTGAAAAAAATATACTCGTGAAGTTTCTTGCCAGTTCTTCTTCACGAAGGTTTTTCCGAACTGGTGGTAGAGTCATGTTTTATTTGACGTCAATAAGAACAAGTCAATGTTGAGAAATAAATATTTCATTTCATTTCATTACAACTACGGCCCCACCGTCGCGTTTTTATTCTTTCTCAGCTTTTATTATCAACCACAAACTATTATAACTTTAAAAAAACCAATCAATAAAAAGATTCACTTAAAACTTACACTCCCCACAGTTGTAAAAATTTCAAAGAAAAGAAAACGCTACAACTTTATAATTATATTACACCTTAATAAGTTTAAAAGACGTTTAAATTGATATTAATGAGCATCCACGATGTATCTTTACGGTATTAAAAAGTTACTTACAAAGAGTATATTATTATCAAAGTGATTGTTAGAAATTGATCATATTTTAAAAGTTTTTCTTTATTGAAAATGGACTCTCACTTAAAAAAAAATTTAAAGTATACTGTTAGTTTCGAATATATTCATAATGAGTTGGATCAGTGCCGGAACTATTAAAAATATTATGTCTTTCAAACAGTTCATTTCTCGCTCCGATCGCCACGCGGTTCGGACGTGCAAGACCCAGCTCTCCGTTGATCGGTCCCTTCCCGCCATTCCGTGGCGCTCAGTTTACTGACGTCACAGTCTAGCGTGTTGGCTCCGTGCTACGGTTTTCTAAGTCTTTCTACTCCGTCTGAGTGCTTTCGAAGTGCGATTTTTCTTTGCGACTAAGCCTCTTAGTCTTCAAAGTGCTGTGCTAAGTTGTGTTGTGCTTGTGCTGAGTGCAGTGTTGTGCCCGGCGTAAGTAGTCTGGTTTCAGTGCAAAGGATACTTAACGGTGACAACGAATTTGTACTGAACCAGTCCTTTTTATTTTTATTTATTTCTCTTCTCTATTTTATTTATTTTTCTCCTATTTTCATATTTATTTCTATCATCTTTGTGTGTTTTCGTGTGTATTTGTCCTTTCTGTCGGTAAAGGTTGACCCTAACGCGGTCAACTCTTTACCTGCGCACCCTTTTTTAGGTTTCTAGGTAGCGGCCTTCGGCGTACTATTGTTAGTTTTAATTTATTCTCCCCAGCCCCCCTACCGCTGGTAGGGAGGTTTGCCGCTAGGGTTCGCTAGATTTTTATTTAGGAATTCTAGGCATTTGTTATATAAATAGGCGCTAGGTTTGTTAGGGAACCTAGGCATACATTATATATTTATATATTTCATATTATCCCAAGCCCTCCAATGGACCTTGTAAACGTTCTTAGGTCGTTCGCCCAGGCGCTCGCGGCGTCCGGTTGCCCCATCCCAGATGACGTACTAACGCAGGCCTTACAGGCTACTATCGCGTCCCCGGCCCCTCAGGCCTCAACCCCGGCCCCTCAGGCCTCCAACGTCGAGACCCCTCAGGTCTTAAGCTCTCCCGCGTCTCCCGCCTCGTCCGAGATGGACTGCGAATCGGTCGCATCCTCTCACGCGTCGCGTCGTAAGCGTACCGCTCCCGGGAGCGACTCCGAACCCGCGTCTGATACGTCGTCAGATGCCGTCACCCTAACCGGCTCTCCTGAGCCCGCGTTTCAACTCGTCGCCAAGCGCTCCAAGAAGCGCTCTAAGAAAGCTTCGGTATCTTCAATACCCGAGCCCTCCCCGGTGTCTTCAACACCAGCCCCCGCGCCGTTAAAATCAGTCGTAGTAACCGCGTCTCCGTCGGTCACATCAAAGCCAGCGACGCGCTGCGCTCCCGTCCCGCCGAAGCCTCAGCTCCCTCCGCCCGTATTCCTGCGTGAAAAAGCGCGCTGGACCGCGGTTTCCAACTTGTGCAAAGTGCACAAAATTAATTACTTGAAAGCCGCCAACGCTGGCGATACAATCAAAATACAATTAGCGACCGTCGTCGATTTCCGCGAGTTTACCAGGTTACTCAGTTTAAACAAAATCGCGTATCACACCTACGCCCTCCCGGAGGAGCGTAAGATCCGCGCAGTACTACGGGGCGTCCCGTTCGAACTCAGCAACGAAGACATCCTCGATGACCTTAAGTCTCAGGGTTTCCCGGTCACAGCAGTGCACAAGATGCACTCCAACCGCGGTAGGCGTTTTCCCTTAGCGTTGGTAATCCTGTCGAATACTCCCAACTCGAGGGAGATCTTTAGAGAGGCTCGCACAATTTGCGGACTCTCAAATATCTCCGTCGAGCGTCCCAACCCCCGTGGTCACCCTGGGCAGTGCCACCGCTGCCAGCTCTATGGCCACGCAGCGGCTAACTGTTCAGCTCCCCCCAGGTGCGTAAAGTGCCTGGATCCTCACTTCACTAAGGAGTGCACTCGCACTCCCGAATCCACTTCCCCCCCTGCCTGTGTGCTGTGCGGCCAGTCCGGCCACACAGCTAACTACAGGGGTTGCCCGCGCGCTCCGCGCTCCACCACCAAGAGGGTCGCGCCTAAACCGGCGCCGCCGCTCACTCCTGCCAACTTCCCGCCGCTGCGCAACCGGGGTCCCCCGGAAGCAAAGCCCGTTCAGCCGACACCTACTCCGGCTCTGTCTTGGAGGCAGCGTCCGGCCGTTCCGCCTGCACCTTCCCGACCTATCCCAGCTCCCGTAGCTCCCGTAGGGTCGCGTCCTTCTCCGTCTTCCGCACCTCAGTCGTCGTTGGCTGAGGACATGAAGACCGTATTCGACGTTATTCAAAACGTCGATATTAACGAAATTTCCGTGCTCGCACGCAAACTGCGAGCCGCCCGCTCTCCTCAAGAGCGTTTATTTGCTTTAGCCGAGCATCACTCGCTCCTAAGTTCGTTGTAAATTCTTTTATAATTTATAAATTCGTAATTAATAAATTATAATGTCTAGACCCGCGAATCCCGCGTCCAGTCGTATTAAACCCAAGGGCTTATCCCTTGTATCTTTTAACGCTCGTAGCCTTAATACCAACCTTCCCGAGATTAAACTGTTCCTTCAGAACAAAGAACCTGACTTATTCCTTCTCCAGGAGACATGGCTTACTCCAAACCGCTCCAGGGGATTCGCTATACCTAAGTACGCGTTTATTCGTAACGATAGGCCCAACTCCGACGGTTTCGGCGGCACCGCTATATATTACAAAAGAGGCTTCCATTGCTGTCCTCTCCCTACCCCTCCTCTCCTCAACATGGAGGCCACTGTGTGTAGATTGGCTATGACTGGTCATCCGACCATCATCATAGCTTCAGTCTACATACCCAGTGGTACCAGACCAATCCGCAGCGACTTTGAGGCCATTCTCGCCCTCGGCCATTCAGTCATTATGTTCGGAGACTTTAACTCCAAACATACTGACTGGACGTGCCTATCGACCAACACCAGCGGTATCGCTCTCCTCGACATCACTAACTCCCTTGACCTAGACGTCATATCCCCCATCACTCCCACTCACTATCCCAACAACCCGACCTATTCTCCTGACATCCTCGACTTTGCAATTATCAAGCGAATCAATCTTGATCTCAGGTCCATCGAACCGCTCGATGACCTAGGCTCCGACCATCGCCCCGTCTCCCTCGTGCTAGGCGCGCCTAACGTTAACGTCACACCGCCAAAGACCTTTACCAACTGGAAAGGCTTTAAAAATACGTTAGTTTCAGCCTTAGAGGCACCGAACTCTCCGCTCGCGATTTCGCCCGACCAATTAGACAGCCCGATTAAAATAGATTCAGTAGTTGATACTCTCACTGATGCTATCAACTCAGCCATCAGCGACAACGTAATCATTGCTAAGCAAGGCAAACCCGCGCTTCCCTTAGCCGTTAGCAATCTCATTAAAGCTAAGAACGCGGCTCTCCGGAGAGCCAAGAAATATCCCACGCCCGCATATAGAACAGCTGCGAATCAACTTCAACGTAAAGTTAGGTCTCGCCTCGCGGAACTCCGTGACACTCAGTTTAACGATCTCATGGAGAATATCTCCCCGTCCCACCAAGCGTATTATCGAATGGCCCGAGCTTTACGCGTAGACACCGCCTCTCACGTTCCTCCTCTCACTCGTCCCGACGGCACCATTGCCTTCGAAGTCGAAGAGAAAGCCGAATGCTTCGCCGACAGCATAGCGGCACAATGTTCGCCCAGCACGCAACCCGCGGATCCCTCCCACATCCAGGCGGTGGAGGATGAAGTTCTCCGCAGAGAATCTCTCCCTATCACCGACGACCCCGTCACAGTCTCTAATGATGAAATCTTGCTTCTCATTAGAAAACAAAAGTCCAAAAAGGCTCCGGGTGCGGATGGAATTTCCAACCACGCACTTAAGCACCTGCCTCAGCAGGTTCTTACCTTGTTAGCTATCATCTTCAATGCCTGCTTCGACCATAGCTACTTTCCAAAAGCCTGGAAAGAAGCGACAGTCATAGGCATTCCCAAGCCGGGTAAACCTCTGAACATCCCGGCTAATCACAGACCCATCAGCCTCCTCAAGGCAATGTCTAAACTTCTCGAAAGAGTCATACTCTCTCGAATGCGGAACCATCTGTTTCCAACGGATGGCGACCCTCTCATTATTCCCCACCAGTTCGGCTTTCGCGCTAAGCACTCCTGCCCTCAGCAAGTCCATCGAATCGTCGAGTACATTCTCGAAGGATTCTATCCGCATCGTAAAAAATCAATCGCGGTTCTCTTTGACGTAGCCAAGGCTTTCGACAAAGTCTGGCACAGCGGTCTCGTTTTTAAACTCTATAAAATAGGCTTACCGGTTCGCCTAGTCAGATTAATCGCGTCGTTTCTTAAAGACCGTACGTTTCGATTCAAACATGAAGGCACGCTCTCCGCGCCTCGTCCCATAAAGGCTGGAGTCCCGCAAGGCTCAGTCCTCGCCCCTCTGCTGTACACCGTGTACACTAATGACATGCCCATCCCGCCGAAAGGCGTCGAACTCGCCCTCTTTGCAGACGATACCGCCCTTTACACTAAAGGTAAAATAATCCCGTATAACATCACCAGACTCCAAAAGGCCGTAAACGCCCTCGGTGTTTGGTTTCAAAAATGGCGTATCGATGTCAACCCAGAAAAGAGTTCTGCCATTCTATTCGACCACAAACGTCGTAATCGCCGCAACGATCCCCACATTCGAATGTTAGGTATTCCCATCCCCTGGAAGCGCAGTATCAAATACTTAGGCGTCACCTTAGATCAGACGCTTTCTTTTAAGCCACACGCCGATAGAGTAACGAAACTCGCGCGTTTCTACTTAAGCCGCTTAAATAGTATGATAGGTAGAAAAAGTAAAATGTCTTTTAGAAATAAACGTACGCTTTATAAGGTCTGCGTTAGACCCGTCATGTCATATGCTTCGCCAGTCTTTGCCCACGCCAATCCCTCCGTCCTGTATAAGCTGCAGGTAGTTCAAAATCTCTTCTGCCGCAGGGCCACAGACGCACCTTGGTATGTGCGCAACGCGGACCTGCACAGAGATCTTGAACTGCCTACAGTGCAACAGCACTTCAAAACACTCTCAGAATCGTTCTTCAAACGCGCCGAATCCCATCCCAATCATCTTGTTCGAGATTCAGTCTCATATACTGCTCCTGTGTTAGATTCGAAATTCAAAGTCGCTAGGCCGAGAAACGCGCACACGGGCGAACCTTCGCAGTTAACTTTAGCTCTCGAGGCCCTTCAGGCCGCAAATCCTAATTCTAACGTAAATTCTAATTCTAACGTAAATCCGAATTAATGCAATTTTTATTTTTCATTTTTAATGTTTTATTTTTACTTTTCATTTTTGAGCACCTTCAGTGCTATGTGAATCTCAGCGGGTGACCCCTTAAGGGCCCCGCTGGCGCGGCTTCTTTCTCCAATTGGCCGTCGTTCAGATGAAGGCTGAGTGGCAAAAATGCACGAGCCGACAGGGGGTTTTTTAGTGGGTATGGTTCTGGTAGGCGTCGGGACGAGTCCCACATAACTCCGATCGCGCGCGCGGAGTATGCGTCAGAGCATTTTTTATGTCCTCCTGCCCTTCCCGTGGAGGGGAACCAAAAAAAAAAAAAAAAAAAAAAAAAAAATCAAACAGTTACTTGTCAGTGGGTTTTCTAAATGTAAAATGTTTAATATGTAAATAAATAATACAAAAGAAAACAAATAGGTAATTCAAAAAATTATCAGTTTAAATAGAAAATTTAAAAAGCTGATAAAACGACCCAATATGTTTTATAATTAAATAATTAAGAATACTTACGATCAAAGAACTTTTCCGAAAAAATATCGAAACAATATATGAAGCCTATTTAAGACATATAATAGCAAATAAATATTATAAATGAAATTAAACTTTGACAACCCTCATTGAGCCTGTTAAAAACGTTAAAACTCAGCCTATAACTTTTCCATACACAATATTATGTTTCTATTTACATAGCTCGATCGTCAAACCTTATGTTTACGTTTCAATTAAAACTAGGAACAACACACGGGACGCGCTCATTTGCATGGCTTTACGCTGTTCAGTTTGGGAACTAAATGCTTTTGATGTAGAGTAGGGTTGAGATCTATCTGTAGTGCGAGATGTATATGACTTTTATTTGTTCATAGGATAGTATAAACAAGTTTAGTTACTGAGAATCAAAGGGGTTTCTTTCTGTTCTCAAGTCTTTAGTTTTAGGTTTGAGAATATGAATTTGTTTATCAAGTTGAATAAAGGATTTCTTCAATTAATTTAATCAGATACAATATTATTTTAATACTTTACATACCATAGTTATTGACACTGAAACTGAAATAAATTATAATACTATAATTTTGTGTATATGCAATACAAAATGGTAGGGACAGGAATTGTGAAAATCCTTTCATGATACGATTTTCTCCTAATTCGTGTCATAGCGATTGTTGACACAACCAAACTCTGTAATAAAACAGAATGTGCTAAGGATTTTCTAAATTACCAAAACGACAACTGACTGACCAATATCATCAAACACCAACTAACAGCACACCAAATTTTGTTTATTCAAGCCAGTTCAAACCCATTCTATAGAAATTATATCATCCAATTGCACCCAATGATATCCAACTTAACCCTCTGTTTAGTATCAAAACACAGAACAGTCTTTAGCGTGCAAACTGACCTAATATGCATAACCCTTAAGCACAAAGACGTTAATTGACATCCCAAGGATGTTATTGTCCACAGTCCGGGACATTCGTATAAACATTAGCTAAAGCTAAACTAAATATTGTCAAATATTCAAACTTGGTCCAAGTGCAGATGGAACCACAAATTTTGTGCCTCGAACGTAATGTGTAGCTGGTAAATTTGGAGATGGTGTTCCCGAAATTTTGGTATTTATATGACAATGAGGGTTTGTAGGTCTTAAGTTTTGGAAATGCAAGGAGATACCATGTGTACTATGTACTTTTGATCTAACGGTTTCATAAAATTGTGAAAATAAGTAAAAATTTACGAGTTTTTTTAGTTTATATTCTTAATATTACATTAATTTTTTGTAAGTCTTCTTTTATCATAATAGTACTTAACTATGATCTAACCTTCAATATCACTGCCATTATCAGTATATCATAAAAAAGTAAAAATAGTGAATTAATCAGTACTTATCTTAAAATAATAATTGCTTTAACCACTAAACTACGTATAGTGGAATAATAATCCTAACAAAATTAAAAACAATTTTATTACATAAGAGAGAAGCTGCAACATAATTTTACTTTTCCTATTCGGATAATTACATGCAAAAGCTAAAACATGTATTCCCCAGGAACAAAATCTAAAGAAAATATAACATTACTCTCACGAAAAGCGGATAAAATGAATTTCCTGAGCGCCCTGTCACTCGGTTGTTTAATTAATAGGAAAAACACTCGATGCGACCTCTTGCATATGCAAACTTTGTTCTCCAAGCTTATTGTCAAGCATATCGAACACCAAGAGAATATCATCCCTAATCTGAAAACAGATAAGGTTGAATTTCAGGCTTTTTACTTCATTGATAAACTTAAAGAAGACAGTGAGACGGTAAATGTCCACATTGTCTAAGAAGTCGTGCATAATTGTACAAATTCTCTTGAGTGTTAGCTGCACGAGATAAATATTAAAATTAAGTAAATTTAAGAGAAGATTAATATAAGCTTTTATTATGCAATGTACTATGATAACTTTGAACATATAAATAATAAAAAAGTAAAAATAAAACAGAGTGTTTTTCGTTAAAAAATGTCATTTTACATAAGCTACAAAACCTTATTGAGTCAGCGGCAAGTCGGCAAGGCAGCGTCTGTTTTAGTTTGAACAAAACTAATTGGTTATGCAAAATTTGAGTGGCCATTCAAGTCTCCGCCAGAAGGATCAAGATGAGAGCAAACATTTCGGAACTACATAAATAATTGGAGTAGTTCGTCCACTCTATTAACTCAAGTGCTCTTTGTCTTTTTCAAACCTGGAACCAAAATATGATGCAGATTAGTAATGGTCAACGTTTCTCCGTTTTAACTGGCAGAGTTCAAAATAAAAAAAAAATTAAGTTACAAAAAATCACATAAAAATCCAGGATGACATCACATTTGAACACAATAAAAAAATGACCGAGACAATTTAAAATTCGAATCTCGTCACGAAACATCTATTTCGACCATCAAAGTGTCCGCATTTTTACATTTTTTTGTTAAAAAGCCCATGTAGTTATAAAAATAAATGAGGCTTCGCAAACAGTAGGGCGAGGACAATAGTCGAATCATTATATTCGGTCATTTTGACGAGCTACGGTTTCGATTTAGGGGAGACAGGGGTGGGGAGGATATAAACAACCTGTGCTGTTATGATGGTAGGGTGCACGATGAAATCTAACTACAGTTATACTTTTTTTTTATCTACATTGTAATTTAATCGTGGTTTAATATTATTTTCATATGATGGAGATCCAACTGTTAGCAACAGGCTATGATTAATATAAAACGTAATATTTATTTGGAAGAAAACTTGAAAATAACTTAAGCTAATAATGTTTTAGAACAGTGAAATATCAAAAATATTTCAACGAGCGTGATTCCTATTTAAATAAAAAAGTATTTTCAATGCATTTAAATTATGAAAATAATTTTAAATACATCTATGCATACATAAACACAACCAATTACAGCTTCCCATAAACATTTTAAATATTGTCACATTAATTTTAATGAGATAACCACAATTCCTCTTTGCCACTTGCAAAAGGGGGTCTGTGAAAGCCTATTGAAATTCTGTAGCTATCATAAAAAATACGAAAAATTTCCCTTTGAAGCGATAAAGGATGTGGTGTAATTGCAATTCTTTCACTCGAATTGTAATTTTGCTTGTACAAGTTGACGTTTAGATGGCGTTTTTAGAAATTATGTCGAGGAATATGCTGCGGCGTATTACAGTTCTGTGGATGGTTATCTTTAATAGCGTGGATGTAAGAAATTAACATTTGGGGGACGAATTTGAATAATACTTGTGAGAACTTTGTTGGATTTGCTGGTTGTTTACATAAAAGGCCTAGTTTTTTTAAAGTACGAAAATTTAAAAAAATTTGTGGTCTCAGCTTACACTTGTTTCAGATTACCTGTTGGACTAAAAAATGCGTTATATAACAACACGACAACCTCATTAATCCTGCAAGTACATTAGCCCCACCCAACCAAGGGGTGGCATTAATATGCATATAACATTACGTTATATTCTGAAGGATATATTATTAGAAGAATAAATAAGATTATCAAACGAGCTACGTATGGACTTCTTGCTAAAATTATCGTAAATGCTTATTAAGATTTCGTTTTCATAATTATTTTTGAAGAAAATATTAAGCATACAAACGAGGTTAAAACAAAACAATTAAATTTTAATCTCTCGAAAGATTCAGCGCGTGTCAAGTAAAGAAATTGCAAAATTCTTCAAATGGGTTGTAAAATTGACCAAAATATTGTAACACTTACTGCTGATAGTAATAAAGTTCAAAATAAGGTAAGAAAATAGTGAAAGAGTTTATTAAATGCGGTGAACAGTAACATCCAGGCACAGTTTTTGCAGCCATTGTGATGGTAAGTAATCGTGGGAAAATATTTATGCTAACTGTAACAAGAAAGCAAGAAATTACCTATTGTATGTTTATCGGGTGTAACTATATGATTCATATAGTTTAGAAAATGTAGTGATTAATATTTATAAGGATTATCAATCTTGCTTTTTAATTACTTTTTCAGTTTCCTGGACAATGTGGTACTTGAGTTGCAATACCAGAGCAGAGTTTCTGTGGCTAGAAGCTTGTCTGGAGCAGCACTGTAGAATTGCCTATTATGCTACCCACTATACTACCTTGTCGTATCAAATTGAGTCTATAAAATCATAACAGTACAAAGGATTAAAGTACACAAAATATTAAAAAATCTTTTATAATATAATTATTCCGTGGAACTTTTATCAACTATCTAAATTTTAAATGCTATATTCAGAAAAATAGCGTGCCGTGTATAAGCATGTAGTCATCATAAAGAAACTTCCTTGATAAGGTTCATTCTATTCTCAACTTTACTGCTTTTACTTACTTCATCATATTAATTGTTCTTGTTAACAGAGTGCATGAGTGATCACAATAGGTGCTGTTTTTCTTTGCACTCGTTAGTTTTTCTAACCTTACTGTTCTTAGGTCAAGTTCAGACTTGTACCAGTTGTTCTCGAGTTAGCTGATGCGTGAATATAGAGGTCACTACTAGATTATAACGGTATTCTTTTTATTTATAGATGTTTCAGGACGTTACGGTTTTTAGAAAGTTGGCCACAATTATTGTAAACTATAAATATTAGGTAAATATGTAATTAAACCAAGTATAAGCTGGGTTGCATTTTATCAGATCTTTCGTCCACTGTCAGACTGTGTAACAGGACATATTATTATAGAGATCTTCCTGAAACAAAATTTAAAACAGCATTGTGTAATTTACTATTAGACATAATGTACTTAGACATAAATCTTTATTTAAATGATAAATATAAATATATTTATAAATTTATTTAAAATTTACTATGACATAAATCTTTATTTAAATGGTAAATATATTTATATTTATTATTTAGCTATAACTTTTTGTCTCAAAAAATTTCCGTTTTACACATCTTTCATGGTAGCGTTCCTGAGTTTAGTAATAAAATGTATTTGCCAATATTAACTAAGATATTTTGTTATTGTTGTTATAATTTATTTTCAATTATATGCCTCCATAATAAGTAATATTGTGTAGATTGGGTATTTTGTTAATTGTTGTAGTCCTAAATTTTCGTTACAAAGCTGGTGCGAATGTTTTGTACGCCGTTATTGAAATGAGAACATTATTGTAGATATAAGTGAACTGTGTACTCTTAATATGTATCATGTGGCAGTACTTTAAGTAAATAAATAAATACAAAGATGAAATATGAATTGTAAGTTGCAGGCTAATTATTTATTTCTATTATTTAATTGTAAATTTGACTCAATTTTAATTATTGTTTACTTTTGACATTTTGATATTTTTGATATGCGTTGACATCTTCTGACTTTAATTTGGACATTAAAGACTATTTACTGTTGTTTGTTATTTTTATTCGTTTTACCTTGAGACATAACTTATTTAATTTGATTTTATTTTAATTGTGAATGTAATAATAGTTAATAATTTGGATATTTATTTCAAATTTTTTTATTTTGCACGCTAAATAATCAGCTGTATATGATGGAACTAATTTAAATTTAGATAATATACAGAATAAAGAGCTAATTTACCATATATTGGCAAATAAAGGTTTTATCTTATCTATCTTACCTTATCACATATTCGGCTTAGTGGCCCGGCAATGCCAATTGATGCCGGCTCGAGTAGGTGAATTCCTCCAGCGAGAAACATATGTGCGACATCATCAAACATCAGCGTCAGCCAATTAAGGGGTGGGCAATTTATAATTCTATTACGTTTGCCTACTGCGGGTTGGAAGTCTTGTGCACATACCTTCGTAATTATTTCTTAGGTTAAATATATAATAATAATAATAATAATAATAAACCATTTATTTTTCCTAACAGCACATTTTCAATATACATAATAACAACCGCACAGGACGCAGCCTGAGTTTAGTAAAATTAAAAATACAATAAAAATATTCCTTTGACATTAACATCCGTACTTGGATTCCCTTGTGTGACATGTTAACCTTCTACTTGGACAATATTATCCTGTGTATCGCTATAGATAAGAATATTACACATTACACCATGACAGAAAAAAAAACAAACTAAGGTTGTTTTGAAATTTGTATCAGTATATTTAATACAATTTTTTTTATATATAATGATAATCTTTTCTTAAAAAAAGAAGGAAATTAAAATATTAATAATAGTAATATAAGGATTGAATTTTATATCTTCAGGGCCTATGTATGTGTGTGTGTGTGTATGTGGAGTAGAGTGAGTGTGCGTGTGTGTGAGTGTGTGTGTAATTTTGGATGGTGTGTTTTAGCATTTCTCGTTGTTTTATTTTGTTGTGGTTATATACACTAATTCATTTTAGTAATACCAGCAGGTTTTCTATATCGTCATATGACAGGCTACTAAAGAAGGTTTTAACACAATTATGTGGATATCCTCACGATGTATTTCCTTCACAGTTAGAGCAGTCGGCTTAGTGTAATTAAGTTGTAAAAACTCATTGTTATATTCAGCAGTCAAGGGGATCGAACCCGCGACCTCAACATCGATCAGCCAGCGCCTTAACCACTGCGCTATATCCATTGTGTGCATTCCACTACTTTTCTGCTCTATACATTAAAAAGTGTGACCATAGAACAAACTGGGAGTGTGGCGCGTCTTCGTAGATCGCGTTAACTATACGGACGCTCAAATGTTTACTTCTAGCTCACATTAACATTGGCTCTAACTTTAGCTTTACCATCCAAACGAAGATAAATATACTTGCAGGTAAGAATATCTTTTTTTTAAATTAACTTTTCAAAGTAACTTCCCATAGAGACCTTGTGCAAATGCTATCTCAAATAATTTTGAACTCTTGCTACTGCTGCTTAAGCGAGGTGGTATTTCTATTTTTAAACCTTCAATATTATCGTTCCTCAAACGAGTCAGTTAATTTATGCTATCGATAATTTCGACAAAATTACTGAAATAAAATTTGATTTCCTCGTAAACTTCACAAGCTTTTGGAGAATCTCTTTGTCTGTGAACCTCAAGGGAAGCAATAGTGAAACAGTTTTGTATTTCAGTTAATCACTTTTAGTGCAGAGCTTTGCAAGTAACGGTTTTGAAGTGTAGATTTTGGGTTGTAAGAATTTTAAGAACCAACAGTTTGTGACATGTTTACACCTTGTTTGTACCCTTATAGGAACTTTGGTCAACCGATGCAGTAAGACAATGGCGAATAACATGTGATGCTTCGAAATAAATAAAAAGATTTAAAAATCTGAATTTAAATGTACTATTACTGTGCCAGTCACAGTTCCAGCTTGAATGTGGTCGTAGGTCATTCGGGGTGTGTGGTGATTCGAGGTCAGTGGCAAAAATTAATTATACAGTGACTGATCTTTAAAAATTTTATAATTCATCACCTTATATCTAAAAAAACCCTTTATCCGTATTTTTGCAAATCGATTTTAAAGTTTGAGTAGCATCTTGCATCGAAACAAGACGTTACATGCATACAGTTACAAATTCTTTAGAACATTCATCATTTACATTTTCCAGTTTTTGAATAATGTCATTGATCTGTGTCACCCTAATGAATATGCCTATTAAACTAATCTTGGAGTTGCATAATAAACCGACTTTAAGTATTAATAAAATATTTAAAGTCTGTAAAATTCCTGCAGAAGCTAAGACCGATGATTTTCTGTTTTTTGGTACCCTCTTTACCATTATAACTTGACCTCTGAAGACCCTTACTAATTGTCACTCAGTTAAGTTTCTCCTAAGGATTTACAACGACGGAGAGGTCAGGTTTACTGGCTTAATACTATGCGATGTTTTTATGTTTCTACTTTAAATATGGCCCGTTTTAGACGGCTTTACAATTTATGGTGAACGTAATTTCTGTTGGCTTTAGACAATGGTTTTAATTATGTTGGGTGATAACTGCCTTAGGACTTTTATAGTTTAACATGGAGGGCTCCTCAGGTATCATTTCGTTTTTTATGACGTTGTAAAAAAAGGAAATTTATTTCGATATTTAAATTACGTCTTTATCTTTTGTTTCTGCTGTTATAATTAGATTTTTTTCCGTAAAACTTAATTTTCGCTTTAAATTGTTATACTACTCCGCTACCTTAAAAGGAAGCTACCTTCTTTTCCCATTTGTAAATTGTTAGTTCTTAAGTAAATGTACCATATTTTATGAAAGTAGGTACACGGTTTTTGGTAAGAGCTATCGAGGAACTCAAATCCATCTTTAAACAGCAGATTGACGGCCGAGTGGCTTAGTGGGTAGTTGCCCTGCCTCATTAACCAGACGTCCCAGGCTCTGGTCTGTGATACACATATGTGATGAACACATGTGTTATAAAGGAAATCTCATGCCATGGTTGTTTATATTTATGTATGTGTTCGCTGGTGGGTCATCCATGACAAAAGCTCGGCTAAGTTATATTTGTTATATTTATACAGACATGCACTGCCCAACAGTAGTTTCGAGTGACTATTTTCAAATTATGTACTTCAAGGTTGCCTGGAAGAGTTTGCTCTTTTAGTAAGAAGGCCACCTATATTGTTATTGTCTTTTTATAGGATATTTTTTTGTGTATTTTAATTTTTGTAACTAATTTGGCAACAAACTGTGTTTTCATTTCATTTTATTTTTATCGTTCTTCTAAATAAGATTTTTTCCGTCAGACATACACACCAACTGTTGAGCCCCAAAGTAATCAGAGCTTGTGTTATGGATACATACATAAATATCAACAACCATGACTCGGGAACAATCATTTATGACCATCACACAAATGAATGCCGCGAACAGGACTCGAACCTGGGACCTCTGCCGTATGAGGCAGGGCTACTAAGCATTACGCTGCTCGATCGTGTTCTAAATGAGAATGATTTCATTCTAATAACTTCATTTAAAATTTGTAGTGCACCTTCTGCGTACCGCTACACACGGACAATATCCAGCCATAAACATTCCTTCTGAAAAACCAAGTAGCTACGAAACTTATAAATAAAATTAGTAATCCGTAAAAACAGAATAACATAGATTAAAAGATTGACTAGCACTATAATCCGGAGTTACTCAGCCCATAAACCACTGTCCACATTCGTCAAGAACAAAGACGGAATAAAAAACATTGTTTTAAATAACCAACACTCGTTATTGTCAGATTTAAACCTCGGTTAAGTGATTAAGTTAAATTATAACTGTTGTTTATTATTACTAACCAGTCGTGATGTTTTAAGAGCTGAGCTTTTTTATTAGTTGGTAGGAATTTAAGTGGGATAACAAATGAGTGAGTAGCTTTTTTGTAGTTGGTGCTAGCTTCTATTGGTTAAGGTTTGAAGATCTTCTGCGAAGGTCTTAAAAGGTTAAGTAATTTTAATATAATTTCAATATGTACTCAATCCCTGCCCTTCAACAAACTCAAGAAAACTATTAAGGAAATATTTTAGATCAAAAAGCTTATTATAAAAGCAAAGATTATGTGTATGATAAAAGGGCGTGGGATCAGTCGTTTTTTGGGATCAATTCGACCTTGAGGTATTCACAGGGTTTTTTTGTTTCTGTAAGCGAAAAATAATATATAAATACTGTAATGTTGGCTGCGGCATGACATTAGCACACACAGTTGGTATTTGTTTCTTTTATGTGGTAGTCAAGCTGTATACCTTATTACCTATTTCAAGAATCTTACAATGATGACAAAAGAGTGCCGAATGATATTTTTTTTCTTTAGGTCTTTTTCCTTTTAATCTACCTAAAATACCTGAAAGCCGAAGAATTATTTAAGCAATTACGATACAGACGAGGAATAAGACATTCATCACGTGTATTCTATTTTTACGTACGATCACATATTTTGATTTGATTTGATTTACGGTAGCGTCGGGTGACAGGTCACTCACTTTCTAATATGGTCGAGGAGGACGATGGCTGGATCCCACATTAACCCCATGTGACATTCAACCCAGACTTATCAAACCAAACAATGCAGATAAGAATTATTTTGTATAGAAATAATGATATTGTTAATATAATTTAAAAAAAATATATACTTTTACGACGGCCTGTTTGGTATAAAAGTAAGTAACTTGCCTTACATGCCAGAGGTCCCGGGTTCGAATCCTGGTAGGGATTCCCGGGACATTAGCTTTCTAGTCATGGATGTTTTTGTATATTTATTTAAGTTTATTTCTAATATATATATACATAAAAAGTTTATTTATCCGTTATCTAGTATCCATAACACAAGTTCTTAATGATACTTAACTTGGGCTGGATAATGTGGTGTGATTGTTAGAAATATTAATTTATTTATTTTATAAAATTTATAAATTATATAAAATTATAGGATGGCCTATTTGGTGTGGAGGTAAGTACCCTTGCCTTCCATGCCAGATGTCTCGTGTTCGAATCCTGGTAGGACCAGATATTTATTAAATTTGCTTTATACTCATAGTTGTGTATGTATGTTTATTTAAGTTTATGTCTAATATTTATACATGAAAAAAAAATATCTATGTGTGCTTATAATATATTTCTTAAGTATGTTTATCCGTTATCCAGTATCCATAACACAAGTTCTTAATTATACTTAATTTGGGCTAGATAATGTGGTGTGTTAGTTAGAAATATTTTTTATTTATTTATATCCGAGAAGTTGTTGCCTGTTCTTCGGCACAAAGGTTGTTTTGAACTGGTGGTAAAGTATGCTTTATATGACATCAACAAGAACAAGCACTTGTCAATATTGAGAAGTAAATATTTGAATTTGAGTCGATTATTTAGTTACAATAATATTTAAAAAAAAATTAGCTTTTTTGGCGCTTTCGATGTTTGTTCCTAATTCGTCGTTTGCTCTATTCTGTTAGATGCTCAAAACAGTAGGCCCCTTCTGGGTTTACAAAAACAAACATGCACATCAGTGTTATAATTTATTATTACATAATTATAACCCGGGAATTATCTAGGATAATTTTAAAGTTTCCATCTTAGACGTGTATCTTACACACTAATAGGATATAGCTTGAATGCAACATTTTCTCTGAATTTTTACAGTTTAAACTTCGCCATTTCTATGCATAATCGAACCAATATTCCCAGACAATCACACACCTAATATCAAAACAATTTAAAACTAATGTGATTAGTGATATTAGTATACCTGCATGGGAAAATCCATGGTGTCACCAGAATACTCCACGGATCATTAGATTGACGATGTCCCATAATTGTGTGTCTCATGCAATTGAACTGTTAAACCTATGGGGTGGTGATCGAGTCGACCCTTAAAACTGCTCCTTAAGACAAAATATAGGGGAGGGTTCTGTGGTTTGAAAAAGGCTAATTTTGTTTTAAAAACATTTCATAAAATATTTTTCTTATAATGTATTGGATTTTACCCGATAACCTTTGAGAAATTGATTTTTATCTAGCTCCATTTGCTTATAAATGTAAAGTAACATTACAAAATATGAAAATAATGTGAAAATATTATAATAAGGATGATTTCTGGTTACAATTCTGCGGCCAACACTAAAACCGTGTATCAAACTATATCTCCATGAGGTTTTATATTTGTCTAGGGATTTGATTAATATTAAAACTGGTTTCAGTTGTAGCGGAGTGTTTTTTTATTAAGATCTTGTTGGTGGCGTTACTATATTCCTTGCTTTTGCGGTTGTCTTCCGAATAAATGGCAGGCACAGCCAGAGTAATCATGAAAACAAAGTCAATGCCAAATTATGCCTACTTGGCAAATCAATTTAACATTAATTTAAAAAAAGAATATAATATATTTATACGATAATGTCTATGGACGCGGATGTCACTTAACATTACATGCTCGTTTGACGACGGTAACAAAGTAAAAAAAGGTTTCATCAGTAAATTTACTCCGATAGAGAACCCCAAAATGTATATTTTCCACACAGTACCAGACCGTTAAATGTTCCCAAATTACTTACCTGCTCCAAAACACATAAGTTTGTTCAATTATCCAATTTATTAATTAGTAATGGCCGCTTTATTTCCGAAATGAAGACTCATTAGACAAACGATGAGGAAATGACACTCATTAGTAAATTATTGTGAAGTTGCCAAACAAACAGGTATAGATAAGATTTTAAATCGTATTAGCTTAATATTGTTAACTAAGTCTAAAGATGATTCATCAAAGTTCAGATGGCGATATTTATTTATTGGTATTTTTTAGTTTGTCCTTATGAATAGTGTTGCTAACTTACCCAAACATTTTCCTTCGGATCGGGTCAGAAAGAAAGATGTGAGAGCATTGTTCATAGTAGAGTTCAGAGCTGATCCAAAAATATGTGCCAGCTAATTGTCTCACTAAAATAATAAACCAATTTAATTTTAATGTATCGAATTTGTATGCAGCTTAAGAATATGTCATAGTTTGATTTAAGTTTAAGGATTCATTTTATCAAATTTTACGATGGGATTGACAAATCCATATGGATAAAAATACTTTAAAACTCAGAAAAAATAGCGAAACTAAACAATTTTTTAAAATCGATGCAGGATTACTTCGTTTAAGCCGGCTGCACACGCTGGTGAACGCCGTTGCAAACACAGGTGACTTGGTTCGACTTTCCAACGCCCTCTTTTTTTTTTTTTCTTTGTTCCCCTCCGCGGGAAGGGCAGGAGGATAAAAATGCCCTGACGCATACTCTGGCGCGATTCCAAAGTTATGTGGGACTTGTCCCGACGCCTACCAGGACCATACCCACTAAAAACCCCCTGTCGGCTCGTGCATTTTTGCCACTCAGCCTTCATCTGAGCGACGGCCAATTGGAGAAAGAGGCCGCGCTAGCGGGGCCCAGAAGGGGTCACCCGCTGGGATTACATAGCACTGAAGGTGCTCAAAGCACTGAAGGTGAATACATAGCACTGAAGGTGCTCAAAATGAAAATCAATAATTTAAAAAAAATTTAAAAATTGCAAAATAAAATTGAATTAATTCGCATTTACGTTAGAATTAGGATTTACGTTAGAATTAGAATTTACGTTAGAATTAGAATTTGCGGCCAGAAGGGCCTCGAGATCGGTGGACAGTCTGGTGGATGAGTACGCTTGCGCATTCCTAGGCCTAGCGACTTTGAACTTCGAGTCTAACACAGGAGTAGTATATGAGACTGAATCACGAACTAGAGGATTGGGATGGGTTTCGGAGCGTTTGAAAAACGCTTCAGAGAGTGTTTTGAGATGTTGTTGTACTGTAGGCAGTTCAAGATCTCTATGCAAGTCCGCGTTACGCACGTACCACGGTGCGTTTGTGGCCCGGCGGCAAAAGAGGTTTTGAACTACCTGCAGTTTGTGCAGGAGGGAGGGTTTGGCGTGGGCAAAGATTGGCGAGGCATACGTCATAACGGGTCTAACGCAGACCTTGTAAAGTGTACGTTTGTTTCTGAAGGACATTTTACTTTTTCTACTTAACATGCTATTTAGGCGGCCTAAATAGTGACGAGCGAGTTTCGAAACTTTTTCGACGTGTGGCTTGAAAGAAAGCGTTGGATCTAATGTGACGCCTAAGTATTTAGTACTGCGCTTCCAGGGGATGGGAATGCCTAACATTCGGATGTGGGGATTGCCATCGGGACGCCGGCGTTTGTGGTCGAAGCGCATCGCAGAACTCTTTTCAGGGTTCACATCGATGCGCCATTTTTGAAACCATACACCAAGGGCGTTTACGGCCTTTTGGAGTCTGGTTACAAGGTGCCGAACACTGTGGCCTTTGGTATAGAGTGCGGTGTCGTCAGCAAAGAGGGCGAGTTCGACGCCTTTCGGCGGGATGGGAATGTCGTTGGTGTACACGGTGTACAGCAGAGGGGCGAGGACTGAGCCTTGCGGGACTCCAGCCTTTATGGGACGAGGCGCGGAGAGCGTGCCTTCGTGTTTAAATCGAAATGTACGGCCTTTGAGAAACGACGCTATTAACCTGACTAGGCGATCCGGTAAGCCTATCTTGTAGAGTTTATAAACGAGACCGCTGTGCCAGACTTTATCGAAAGCCTTGGGTACGTCAAAGAAAACCGCGACTGTTTTATAACGACACGGATAGAAACCGTCAAGTATATACTCGACGATTCGGTGGACTTGCTGAGGGCAGGAGTGTTTAGCGCGAAAGCCGAACTGATGGGGAATAATCAGAGGATTGCCATCCGTTGGAAACAGATGGTTCCGCATTCGAGAGAGTATGACTCTCTCGAGAAGTTTAGACATTGCCTTGAGGAGGCTGATGGGTCTGTGATTAGCCGGGACGTTCAGAGGTTTGCCCGGCTTGGGAATGCCTATGACTGTCGCTTCTTTCCAAGCTTTTGGGAAGTAGCTATGGTCGAAGCAGGCATTGAAAATGATAGCTAACAAGGTAAGCATCTGTTGAGGTAGGTGCTTAAGTGCGTGGTTGGAAATTCCATCCGCACCAGGAGCCTTTTTGGACTTTTGATTTCTAATGAGAAGCAAGATTTCGTCATTAGAGACTGTGACAGGGTCGGCGGTGATGGGGAGAGAGTCTCTGCGAAGGACTTCGTCCTCCACCGCCCGGATGTGTGAGGGATCAGCAGGTTGCGTGCTGGGCGAGCATTGTGCGGCAATGCTGTCAACGAAGCATTCGGCTTTCTCTTCGACTTCAAAGGCAGTAGTGCCATCGGGACGAGTGAGAGGAGGAACGTGAGAGGCGGTGTCTACGCGTAAGGCTCGGGCCATGCTATAGTACGCTTGGTGGGACGGAGAGATATTCGCCATGAGATCGTTCATCTGAGCGTCTCGGAGTTCCGCGAGGCAAGACCTAACTTTACGTTGAAGCTGATTCGCAGCTGTTCTATAGGCGGGCGTGGGATATTTCTTGGCTCTCCGGAGAGCCGCGCTCTTAGCTTTATAAGATTGCTAACGGCTAAGGGAAGCGTGGGTTCGCCTTGCTTAGCAACCTTTTCGTTGTCACTAATGGCTGAGTTGATAGCATCAGTGAGAGAATTTACTAATGAATCGATTTTATCCGGGCTATCTAATTGTTCGGGAGAGATCGCGAGCGGAGAGTTCGGAGCCTCTAAGGCTGAAACTAACGTATTTTTAAAACCTTTCCAGTTGGTAAAGGTCTTAGGTGATGAGACGTTTTCGTTCGGCGGTCCTAGCACGAGGGAAACGGGGCGATGGTCGGAGCCTAGGTCATCGAGCGGTTCGATAGACCTTAGATCAAGATTGATTCGCTTGATAATTGCAAAGTCGAGGATGTCAGGAGAGTAGGACGGGTTGTTGGGATAGTGAGTGGGAGTGATGGGGGATACGACGTCTAGTTCAAGGGAGTTAGTGATGTCGAGGAGAGCGATACCGCTGGTGTTAGTTGATAGGCACGTCCAGTCAGTATGTTTGGAGTTAAAGTCTCCGAACATAATGACTGAATGGCCGAGGGCGAGAATGGCCTCAAAGTCGCTGCGGATTGGTCTGGTACCACTAGGTATGTAGATTGAAGCTATGATGATGGTCGGATGACCAGTCATAGCCAATCTACACACAGTGGCTTCCATGTTGAGGAGAGAAGGGGTAGGGAGAGGACAGCAATGGAAGCCTCTTTTGTAATATATAGCGGTGCCGCCGAAACCGTCGGAGTTGGGCCTATCGTTACGAATAAACGCGTACTTTGGTATAGCGAATCCCCTGGAGCGGTTTGGAGTAAGCCATGACTCCTGGAGAAGGAATAAGTCAGGTTCTTTGTTCTGAAGGAACAGTTTAATCTCGGGAAGGTTGGTGTTAAGGCTACGAGCGTTAAAAGATATTAGGGATAAGCCCTTGGGTTTAATACGACTGGACATTATAATTTACTTATTTATGATTTTATACAAAAATAAAAAAAATAAATTTATAACGAACTTAGAAGCGAGTGATGTTCAGCTAACGCAAATAAACGCTCTTGAGGAGAGCGGGCGGCAGGCAGTTTGCGTGCGAGAACAGAAATTTCTGTAATGTCGACGTTTTGAATGACGTCGAACACGGTCTTCATGTCCTCAGCCAGCGACGACTGAGGTGCGGATGACGGAGAAGGACGCGGCCCTACGAAAGCTACGGGAGCTGGGATGGGTTGGGAAGGTGCAGGCGGAACGGCCGGACGCTGCCTCCAAGACAGAGCCTGAGTAGGCGTCGGCTGAACGGGCTTTGCTTCCGGGGGACCCCGGTTGCGCAGCGGCGGGAAGTTAGCGGGAGTGAGCGGCGGCGCCGGTTTAGGCGCGACCCTCTTGGCGGTGGAGCGCGGAGCGCGCGGGCAGCCCCTGTAGTTAGCTGTGTGACCGGACTGGCCGCACAGCACACAGGCAGGGGGGAAAGAGGATTCGGGAGTGCGAGTGCACTCCTTCGTTATATGTGGATCCAGGCACTTAACGCACCTGGGGGGAGCTGAGCAGTTCACCGCTGCGTGGCCGTAGAGCTGGCAGCGGTGGCACTGCCCAGGGTGACCACGGGGGTTGGGACGCTCGACGGAGATATTTGAGAGTCCGCAAATTGTGCGAGCCTCTCTAAAGATCTCCCTCGAGTTGGGAGTAATGGACAAGATAACTAAAGCTAGCGGAAAGCGCCTACCGCGGTTAGAGTGCATCTTGTGCACTGCTACAGCCGGGAAGCCCTGAGACTTAAGGTCCTCGAGAATGTCTTCATTACTGAGCTCAAACGGGACGCCCCATAGTACTGCGCGGATCTTACGCTCCTCAGGGAGGGCGTAGGTGTGGTACGCGATTTGATTGATCGACAGAAGCCTAGTGAAAGACCGGAAGTCGTCGACAGTCGCAACCTGAATTTTGATTGTTTCGCCAGCGTTGGCGGCTTTTAAGTAATTAATTTTGTGCACTTTGCACAAGTTAGAAACCGCGGTCCAGCGCGCTTTTTCACGCAGGAAGACGGGCGGAGGGAGCTGAGGCTTCGGTGGGACTGGAGCGCAGCGCGACGCTGGCTTCGAAGGGACCGACGGAGACGCGGTTACTTCAAGCGATTTTAATGGCGCGGGGGCTGGTGTAGATGACACCGGGGAGTTCTCGGGTATTGATGATACCGAAGCTTTCTTTGAGGGCTTCTTGGAGCGCTTGGCGACAAATTGAAACGCGTGCTCAGGAGAGCCGGTTAAGGTGACGGCATCTGACGACGTGTCAGACGCGGGTTCGGAGTCGCTCCCGGGAGCGGTACGCTTGCGACGCGACGCGCGAGAGGATGCGAACGATTCGCAGTCCATCTCGGACGAGGCGGGAGACGCGGGAGAGCTGTAGACCTGAGGGGTCTGGACGTTGGAGGCCTGAGGGGCCGGGGTTGAGGCCTGAGGGGCCGGGGTTGAGGCCTGAGGGGCCGGGGACGCGATAGTTGCCTGTAAGGCGTGCGTTAGAACGTCATCTGGGATGGGGCAACCGGACGCCGCGAGCGCCTGGGCGAACGACTTAAGAACGCTTACAAGGTCCATTGGAGGGCTTGAATATGTAATATATAAATATATAATGTATGCCTAGGTTCCCTAGCAAACCTAGCACCTATTTATATAAAAAATGCCTAGAGTTCCTAAATAAAAACCTAGCGAACCCTAGTGGCTACTTCCCTACCAGCGGTAGGGGGGCTGGGGAGGAAAAACTTAAAACTAACAGTAGTACGCCGAAGGCCGGTACCTAGAAACCTAAAAAAAAGGGTACGCAGGTAAAGAGTTGACCGCGTTAGGGTCAACCTTTACCGACAGAAAGGACAAATACACACGAAGAACACACAGATATGATAAAAATAAATATGAAAATAGGAGAAAAATAAATAAAATAGAGAAGAGAAATAAAATAAAAATAAAAGGACTGGTTCAGTACAAATTCGTTGTCACCGTTAAGTATCCTTTGCACTGAAACAAGACAACTTACGTTGGGCACAACACTGCACTCAGCACAAGCACAATACAACTTAGCACAGCACTTTGAAGACTAAGGGGCTTAGTCGCAAAGAAAAATCGCACTTCGAAAGCACACAGACGGAGTAGAAAAACCTTGAAAACCGTAGCACAGAACCAACACGCTACACTGTGACGTCAGTAGACTGAGCGCCACGGAATATCGGCAAGGAACCGATCAACGGAGAACTGGGTCTTGCACCTCCGCACCGCGTGGCGATCGGAGCGAGAATGAACCCCCTCTGTTTTTTTTTTTTTGTTCCCCTCCGCGGGAAGGGCAGGAGGATAAAAGTGCTCTGACGCATACTCTGGCGCGATTCCAAAGTTATGTGGGACTCGTCCCGACGCCTACCAGAACCATACCCACTAAAAACCCCCTGTCGGCTCGTGCATTTTTGCCACTCAGCCTTCATCTGAGCGACGGCCAATTGGAGAAAGAGGCCGCGCTAGCGGGGCCCTTAAGGGGTCACCCGCTGGGATTTACATAGCACTGAAGGTGCTCAAAAAAAGAAAAGTAAATAATAAAAACATTAAAAATTGACAATTAAATTAAAATTGCATTAATTCAGATTTACGTTAGAATTAGAATTTACGTTAGAGTTAGAATTTGCGGCCTCGAGATATAGACGGCTTAAGTAAAAACGCGCGAGTTTCGTTACTCTATCGACGTGTGGCTTGAAAGAAAGCGTCTGATCTAAGGTGACGCCTAGGTATTTGATACTGCGCTTCCAGGGGATGGGAATACCTAACATTCGAATGTGGGGATCGTTGCGGCGATTGCGACGTTTGTGGTCGAATTGAATGGCAGAACTCTTTTCTGGGTTGACATCGATACGCCATTTTTGAAACCAAACACCGAGGGCGTTTACGGCCTTTTGGAGTCTGGTGATGCTATACGAGATCCTTTGACCTTTAGTGTAAAGGGCGGTATCGTCTGCAAAGAGGGCGAGTTCGACGCCTTTCGGCGGGATGGGCATGTCATTAGTGTACACGGTGTACAGCAGAGGGGCGAGGACTGAGCCTTGCGGGACTCCAGCCTTTATGGGACGAGGCGCGGAGAGCGTGCCTTCATGTTTGAAACGAAACGTGCGGTCTTTGAGAAACGACGCGATTATCCTAACTAGGCGAGCCGGTAAGCCTATTTTATAGAGTTTATAAACGAGACCGCTGTGCCAGACTTTGTCGAAAGCCTTGGCTACGTCAAAGAAAACTGCGATCGTTTTCTTTCGTTTCGGATAGAAGCCGTCGAGTATGTACTCGACGATTCGATGGACTTGCTGAGGGCTGGAGTGCTTAGCGCGAAAGCCGAACTGGTGGGGAATTATGAGAGGATCGCCGTCCGTTGGAAACAGATGGTTCCGCATTCGAGAGAGTATGACTCTCTCGAGAAGTTTAGACATTGCCTTGAGGAGGCTGATGGGTCTGTGATTAGCCGGGATATTAAGAGGTTTACCCGGCTTGGGTATGCCTATGACTGTCGCTTCTTTCCAAGCTTTTGGAATGTAGCTAAGGTCGAAGCAGGCCACCTGTTGAGGCAGGTGCTTAAGTGCGTGGTTGGAAATACCATCCGAACGCCCTCTGTTCACTGGCGAGCATTTATAAACATGTCACCACCCCGTACGCAACGGCGTTACCACAGGCTTTAATGGTGACAGCTACAATGTCTTCAATTACACTTCTTATGAATATCTTATTTACTTTTATTTCACATGAAGCTATGAAGCAACGAACAGTGATGTTTTTTTGCATAAGTGCTATTTTTCTTTACGGAAAAGGAGACTGAGAACGTGGTATAATGGTACGCTGCTTTATTAAGTAGATTTCAAATTTTTTAATGGCTTTGTAATCCACAGCAGCCTTTTTATCTCACTAAGAGGGTGGTTTCAGGCCGTTTGCCTACTGCAGATTGTCAGTAACGAATTCATTTCTTAGGCATGTGGGGTTCCTCTCGGTGATTTCCACCACCATCAGAACAGACGGTTTTATGTACCTACACACTTAAAAAAAAACAAGAATGTGGCTATATTTATTATCTTATATAGCAATTTTTGTTATCAACTAATGAATATTAACATCACTAAACAAGTTTGCCTATCTAATTGAAAAGTTGAGTCCCCGAATTGCGCTGAGTGTGGGATAGTCGAGGATGCGCATCATGTTTTGGTGGAATGTGTCCGGAACGAAGCTATGAGAAGACAAATTTATGACAACAGTATTTTCCACAGTGTCGGTGGTTGTAATCGTCCTAGCGGAACCGCTAGGATGCTATACAAATTAGTTAAGTTCTATTATAATTTTGTTGTATGGCCTTGATTGGAACAATGAAGACGGCATGGTCATTTTCTTTACCTAGTCCTCTATAAATAAATAAAGGTTTAAAAAAAACAAAAATTGCTAAAATTTCTGGGCTACCCATAATCAATTGCGGCATAAACATAGCGATCACCTTATAGCAAGCAATAAATAAGTTTGATTAAGTTTTGTTCTTCTTGTTCAATTTGCCACGTTTTCTGACAATCAGGATGGGCACGCTATCCTGTCGTTAGAGGCTATCACAATTTGTCTATATTTTCTAAATACTACAAAAACAGTTGGTAGAATATTATGCTTGTTTATTATTCTCGTCTTGTTGAAAGATGCATTTGATCTAGATAAATGTATCGTCAAAATTCTTGCCTTGATTATTTGGACTTTTTTCTCGTATTTAATCAAAGATTTAAATCAATAGATGTGCCTCTTCGGTACAAAGAACGTACGAAATTAGGTTTCCACTCAAAGTTGTGCATGCACAAGTGTTGTCTCAGTATCCAACGAGCGCTTGTCGTGAGTGGTATAGTGCAACGACTTAATGTGCACAGGGTTTTTTCTTAAAATTTATTGTTTAAGATTGAATTATGCCGTCGTGTTCATTTCGGGGGTATAAAAATATAAGCCGAAACACAAACAAGGGTAAAGGTGTTACTTTTAATGTATAAGTAACTAATTACAAATTATTTTATGTTTTATTGGCGTTACTCGTCTGTGTTGCACGGCAGCATGGCCGCGAGACGCGGAGGGGGCGGAGAAGCGTCCTGCTGCCAAAGAATAAGGAATTAGATACAAATAGAAAGGCCAACGCATTAGCTACTTTTACTTATAAGTAACAAAATAGAAAGATTGTTGAACTAAAGATTTTGTGAACCTTGGGCTTTTTAGTTGTTTTTTGGCAAGGCAGTTTTACTTTTTATGTTGTTTCATTTTCTTTTTATGTTGTTTAATTTTCTTTAACTTCTTCCTGTTTGTAGTACCTAAAAAATACACTGATATATTAACTAAATCAATTGTTTATAACTATCACGGTTGTTTCACAGTTTTAAAATTTATAAGATCCCACATAAAAGAAAAACCAACTCACTACTTCAATAGCGAAAACGAACAAAGTACCATGAAATTACGTACCTATATTCTTTGCACAGTAATGTATTCCAAATATTAAATGAACTTTCTAAAAAACAGCCACCACTTTTAACCTTAGGGTTTTAATGATAAAGGTGATAATGTAAGACTACACTACTTACTTAAAAAACACATATAACAAAACGCCAAAAATTTTATAAGCTTTTTGCAGGCAATTGACGCGTAAGTTATAAAGCTATTATCTGTATGTTAAAATAAATGATTTTTAAATGTTTACTTGTATTTATTTCTGTGTCTATAAACCTGTTAAACTTTTTAGGCGTATTTTCCAGCGTAAGATCTTTGTCACATCTGATTTATATTCTTTGACGATTGATGACGTGAACTTGCTGTGTTTGTGTAAATGAGCATGACAACTCCATGACACGTGCGGGCAAATCTATTGATTTAAATCTATGTATTTAATTGTTTTGTTTAAGGATCTGTCTACTTCTATTAGAGAGCCCACGCAGTTTCACCGAAATTTCCTAAATTTCGAAAGAATTTTCACATACAATATAATTTATGCTACTTGTGGGTAATATAGCTTGGAAGGCTAAGTTGCGTCAGTTGCCCTGATTCATTCGCCGGTCGAGTCTTGGCCGGGGCATTCATTTGTGGGATGAACAAAAATATTTGTTCTTGGTTTATGGTTGTTTATATTTATAAATATATGTTTATTCCGAGTTCCCCCCAGTTCGCTGTATGATAATCCATAACAAAAGCTTACCTTGGTGCCTGATTTGTCTAGGGATTTATTATTATTGTTATAGCTTTCTAATGGTCAAAAAATTTTAAATCTGTTAGGTAGTTTCGTAAACGAATCTTATCTGATTTTTATATTAAGTTCATAAAAGAAATTACCGCCAGGAAGCCGCCAGTTGTGTACAAGATGTTGTTTAGCAACCACGTATTTACCCTACCTTGACAGATTCGAGACATGAACGCGTAGGCATCTATCATAATAATAACTGTTTTAGACTATCGCGGATATTTTCACTACAATTTAATGAATTTACGGGATTCTTACTACGGTTTTGGATTTTTGTTTCGTGCGTCTGATATATCGATGCGTTTGCAAGCACCGTGATCGCGGACTGGCACATGTAGGTAGGTGGTGCTGACAGTAAGAGGCATCGATCTATCTGCTTTTAACTGTCATCGCCGCCTACCTACATAAGAATCCCGTGAATTCATTAAAATATCTATCATAATGATATCGTTGCTATGAGTAGGTCAAAGATTTTTCTATTTTCCTAATGCAATATAATCTTTGTCTTTACACTTTGTTATCAAATGATAAAATAATTATTAATACGATACGCAAATAAGGCGTTCTTCTGCTGTTTGGAAGACTTGCTACGTGTGTCGGTACATCTTAAGTACATATCTATACAGTATTAAACCTTAGTACGTAGTAAACCTTGTATGATTTCTAAAGTAATTCAGCACATCAGCATTTGAAAGTATACGTAACCAGTACATCAAAGTCTGGTACAACCATTTTACTATTCATCCAGCAACTGTACAGAATATTACACTGAGCGCGCACTGTATAGTACCTAAGCGCGGATTCGATCCCCGTCCACGCTATTCCTGAATTACATACAAGTACCTACAGATTAATAATGTATATTGTAAATATATGTCACTTGACAAAACACAAACCTTCCAAGTTGCGAGTTGCAACGAAATTGGCTAAAACTTAAAAAAAAAACAAAGAGTGTACTTAAATGCACGCTTTTGTGCCCTTTCTGTTACAAAAACACCCTTTTACGTAACAGGTAGATTTATTACTTAGGATAACACCCGGTTTTACAGTAAAAACTTTTAAAAGTGAACCTTATTTTGAGTGAAGTAAAGTTTTATTTTGAAAAAGAAGTACTTTCGAATACTATTTGCTACACTTTTTGACCTATTGACAAGTTTGTGCAGTTTGTAACAAAAAAACATTTTTGTTATCTCTGCACGTGTTCTTACTTTCGGGGCAAATAAGTAGGTAATAATAGGAGACTGTTGTGGTGCAGTAAGTTATCCTTGTGGCTGTATGTTTATTTGGTTCAAAATTATTTTTTAATGTGTCCTGTTTTCGATCGCAGTTTTAATGGTGTAAAATATTCGTCCTAGGCGTAGATCACAATGCTTATCGATTTTTATTGTAATTCTTTTAATTCTCAGCTGAATAATCATTTGAAGTAATGATAGTATTAGGTGGTAAAGTATTTGATATTTCAACACCATGAAGGAGACTTAAATTCTTAAAGCCATCTATTGTGTTTTAGTCGTTAAAGTTTATCTAGGTGCCATTTTAGTGCCAATCTGTGAAATAAGTACTTAACAACTCCAAAATAAAAGAATGAATGTTCTAACTAAAACACAAGTTTTATGGTTCTTGAAGAACAATTGCAACTGAACTACAATTTTAACAACACCACGCTCAATTCTCACATTAAAAGGTACAACCATCTCAAAGCTCAAATCTAACCATAAACCCATTTCACAAAAATCGCCCACACCCACCCACACGTCACTTTTAGAAAAGGCCGTAACACAAAAACTGCTAATCCCGTAACAATGCTGCTCAGCTGTGTAAACAACGACAGGACATTATGGTAATCGTGCCTTTTGAGTTTATACCATTTTGCATGTCAAGTTTGAGAAACCTATGATATGGAGAATTTCTCACGATGATATGTTATAGGTTTTTTGCCCATTGTTTATGTAGATTGTTCATAACAGCCTGCCTAAGATCGAGTGAAGCAGGGCTACCCTGTCGTATGTGCCGAAGATTCTAGGTTCGAGTCCTGGGCATTCATTTGTGAAATGAACTCAGATATTTGTCTCAGGACATGGTTCTTTGTATCTATATGTCTGTTACGCTGGATTCCCCCGACCCTCTACCAGTTTGCTGCACGACCATCCATAACACAGGCTCTGCTTACTTAGGGGCAAAACAGTTGGTGTGTTTGTCTAGGGATTTCAAGAAATCACTCGGTTGCTTACTACGGTTTAGAAGTAACATCTTAGGAATGTGGTTTTCAGCTAATGTTTTCATTATCATTAGTTTAGTTGGTCGTGAAATTCTATTGAATTAGTAGCTGTGGTGACTGAACTTCGAAAGACGGAACGAGAAGCTATTGTCGCCATTAACAGCTCGATCGAAGCTATTGTCGTCACTAACAGCTCGATCGAAGCTATTGTCGGCACTAACAGCTCAATTGAAGCTCATGATGTTACCTATTTGCCTTAGTTACCACTACGACGTAAGTAAATAAAAAAACTTAAAAATAGATCGCAAGTGTACAAGTTTAATACCAAATTTAATTTGAAATCAGGTTTTCAAAAGGTTGACTTTATTAGTAATTCGTCTCAATAAAGGTTGACAGTTGCCAAACCTTGGATTAACCAATTTAGTTTGGTTTACGGGTTGCAAGTATCATAAAATTTATTTATAGCCTTTTAATGATGCCTATGATATTGCAAGTTAACTGTCTTAGTATTTTCAACACTTTGACTTGAAAACATAAACTAAACGTTTTATAAAAATGAGATCTATTTTTAAATACTGAAATTTATAACTTCAAAGAAAAATACTTCATTTCGGTTATCGGAAATAAAAAATAAGGAAAACCACAAGTAGTATATTTCTGAAATACAGACTAATAAAAAGTTTAAATAAGTTACCAAGTACTTAATAGTCGTTTTGAGTATATCTTGTAAAATCCCTTAAATAACTTTATGTTTTACAGATTCGTCATTTATGGCACATATGGTATGTTATAAATTCTAGATCTGAACTCGCTACTTACTGGCTTAAAGTTTGGTTCGTGTCGCAAAAGAGTGCAATCATCTGACAAAAACACAAGACAAAAGGTCCTGGAGCTTTCCAGCGTAGAGTAACCTCTTGGTAGGTACCTCTTGGACAAGCGCGTATCATTTTTGGCTCCATCATCACTTACCGTCAGTGGAGATGGAAGTCAAACGCCTGCTAAGCTATAATTAAAAAAATAGTACACATTGTTTGCACCATTTTCTGTTATTGATGGTCGTATCATAGTACAATATCACTCTTATGAACCTTGTTACTTTTCTAATATAACAGTCATGGTGAAGCCAGTCCTTATTATATTGAGTTTGGTCGTACTCAGCCTGTAATAGCGACGGGCCGTATGACAAAACGCGACCAAACTCCACAGGAACGCCTTATAGTCAAGCATAAATAACAAAACATAGGACTTTAGTCAGCACAGATTTCAGCAAGGTATCATTTTAGAGTACAAGGCCATGAAACTGTCGAAACTCTACCAGCAAATTGGGATCCCACATCATTGCATCGTAAAAAGTGAAACTAAACATAAAAAAACTTTCGTCTTTACATAATAATAACAAAAGCATTATCAGTCCTCTAATGAGATATTCTTATCTGCTAATGGGTATTTTTTTACAACATGACATTAGTTTTTTTTAATATACAACTTACGCTGTTCCGTTTCGTATTGCGTTGTTAGATTGAAGTTTAGGGTGCTTCTTGAATAACTGTCTCGTACCTAAGTAATTTTGGCGTTAGTTATGGAAAAAAGTAGCAAATAAAATAATAAAGCAGAGATTTAAAGCATAACATTAATACAAATATTGCTTTGTAATAGTAACTTAACGTAAACCCATATTTTTGTAACGTTAACAGCTGTAACTTTTTTACAGCATCAATAGTATTATTAATAAAAATATATTAACTACAGTTTTCAACTGAAATAAACATAACCTAACCAAATGAACCCAAGCTGACAAAACCTGTACCATCGACCCCACTACGGTTATCTCCGACGCGCCCACAACATGTTCGAACGTGCACAAAAAGATTTTGTTTACATTTTTTTAAGGGCACTCCAATGTGGATAGTATTTTTTCCTGAAGTAGGTAGAAGGAAGGACTGGTAATATTATATGGAAGGCCCTTTGAACACAGCTATCAACTTCTTTTATGTGTTTTTTTACATGTTAGGTCAGTTTGGTTCCGTTTTTGTTATAAAGTTAATCGATTTTTGAAGGCACAAAAAGTTGGCCAACATATTGTTGCTGCACAGGTTTTGAGGTTATGTTTTATTTATAACATTTCGGTGCGGGTACAGTGATTCCATTTTTTTATCTGTCTTGCACCGTAAATTTTATAAGTATCTGTTTTTTTATTTAAAAAACATGATACGATGAAATCCTAAGGACCACGTATTTAAACTGATAAAGATTTATATACCAGAGCCAAGTTCAAATCACATTGATTGTTATTCAGAAAGGGTTTTGCTTTTTATATTTTTTTATTTTAGATTTTACTCAAGGTAACTCTATGCTCATCCAAAACAAAAACTCTACTTACTATAGCCGTATTTTTATTTTATTGATTAATGTAAGTACTTATTTATATCCAAACATCTTTTTGATTACCAATACATTTGTCTCAGATCTGGAAAATATTATGTTTTTAGGCGATTTAAAAAAACATTACAGCGCAAAACTTTAAAGCGTAACAAATCACTTATTATTTTTCTTCCTTGACAGATTTCACTTATTTTTCCCACAAACTTCACTCTCGAAATTAGTGTTCTGTAACTAAACAGCCTTAATAAAAGCCTGCGTCGTATAAAACTGTAGTTAATAATATGGATTCGCGAAATAACAGGTGTTGTACAAACGATGCAATCTACTATCATAACTCTGAAATGCAGCGGATTAAAGGAACGCATATGTACAGAGCTGATCTTAGACCTTTCTATTACATTTAGAAAATTATATAATTTAGTAAATGTTTACTGTATTTTAAATGAGTCGCCCATGTACAGTTTATTTTAATGGAAACATATGTATTTTTATTATTTATGTTTATTCCACACCGATATTAATACAGAGGCAGCATTTTAAATACCTAAGTTAGTCTTACGTTTTTCCGGGACAATCTAGTTTCTCAATAGGTCTTGCCAGAATAAAAACAACGTCGAGATTTTTAAACATAGAGTCAACAGTTGCCTTTTGACACGCTTCAACCTTAACTATACACAAGTTTAGATAACAGACGTCATCTCCAATTCAGACAAAAAAGTATTTCAAAGTTATGTATTCCCAAAAAAGTTACATATTATTAAACATGGAATTGAAGTAGATACATAGATGATAATATTTTCAATAGCGAAAAATGTTGCATCCACTCTACAGTAATCACTACGAACGTACATTGAACTCTGTACGGACCGTGGCTGCACTAATCTCTGCTCAGTCATTTTGCAATTTATTAACTTTGTCCAACATGTGACGTACACGCGACAATGTGGATCCCTGTCCGGTTTTTACCGGTTTTTATTTAAACCCAGAAAGAAAGGGAACGACTTTCGTTTGGAATAGAAAGAGATAGGTGACGTAATAGATTTTCTTGTGCAGGTGGCACATTAATTGGGGCGTTTACCCTTGCTAGATTAGATACTGGACTGCTTCTTGCTAATTTGTCTGCTAAGTTTTTACTATTTCTGAAGTTATATTTGGAACTAATTCAAGCCTTTTTTAAATATTTTAACCAGGTGTTTTATATAGCTCTGATTTATTATGTATACAGATTATCTATATTGTATAGATGTTAAAATGTGTTCTTTAAAGAACTTGAGGGGACTCTGAAGTTCTGTTGGTATGGGGGTTTATATTAAAAATACTTCTTTAAAATCCAGGAATCCTTAAAATAGGTATATTGAACTATCAGAGGTTGATAAAAATATATTTTTCATCACCTTTATCACGGAAGTTGCATCTAAGATAAAATTAATTTAAAGATGTAGCTGATTTACATTAAATGATGATGCTTAACAATTGATTTTATTGATATATTGCTTGTTTTACTACATGTGTTCGTGAAAAAGCAAGGATAATTTTGCTTTAATAAGTATTCGCTTTTACTACAATATTAATATGGACTATGAAATCCCTTTACATCGCCATTAAATCACTTTACATTTATTTAAACCTTTCCTGTACCACAATAGTTTTGGCTCGTATTTTAATCCAAACTAATTAAAGCCCTATAAATCAATACATAAACACGGGTTTTCAGCGGACATTTGCATGAGGACACCATTAATTTTAATGGAAATATATACTTGACTGGGTTGTAATTCACTCAGTTGTCACTAGGTGGCGTTTTGGTGGCCAACGTGGGGCATTGCGGTGGAGTATTGGGAATCTGACTGTGAAAGTGATGTTAATAGGTTCTACCTTTACAGTTTTGTGGGGCGCTTCAAAATTAATAAATATATTTGTGCGCTTTCTCGGTGTAGCGACTTTTTACTTCGAATCTATGACAGGGTATACTATGACAGAGTATACGAGACTGAATCTCGAATTAGAGGATTGGGGTGGGTTTCGGAGCGTTTGAAGAACGATTCAGAGAGTGTTTTGAGGTGCTGTTGCACTGTAGGTAGTTCAAGATCTCTGTGCAGGGCTGCGTTACGCACGTACCAAGGTGCGTTTGTGGCCCTGCGGCAGAAGAGATTTTAAACTACCTGCAGTTTGTGCAGGACGGAGGGTTGGGCGTGGGCAAAGATTGGCGAGGCGTATGTCATGACGGGTCTAACGCAGGTCTTATAAAGCGTACGTTTGTTTCTGAAGGACATTTTACTTTTCTTATCTAACATACTATACAGGCGGCCTAAGTAAAAACGGGCGAGTTCCGTTACTCCATCGACGTGCGGCTTGAAAGAAATCGTGTGGTCTAAGGTGACGCCTAAGTATTTGGTACTGCGCTTCCAGGGGATGGGATTAACCAACATTCTAACGTGGAGATTGTCGGCGATACGACTGTGTTTGCAGTCGAAGTAAACCGCAGAACTCTTGTCTAGATTCACGTCAATACGCAATTTTTGAAACCATGCACCGAGGGCGTTTACGGTGTTTCGGAGTCTGGTGACGAGACCCGGGACACTGAGGCCATTGGTGTAAAGGGTGGTGTCGTCGGCAAAGAGGGCGAGTTCGACGCCTTTCAGCGGAATGGAAATGTCGTTTGTGTACGTACAATAGAGGGGCGAGGACTGAGCCTTTTTATTTTTTTTTGTTGTTTTTTTTTGGTTCCCCTCCACGGGGAAAAAATGCTCTGACGCATACTCCGCGCGCGCGATCGAAGTTATGTGGGACTCGTCCCGACGCCTACCAGAACCATACCCACTAAAAAACCCCCTGTCGGCTCGTGCATTTTTGCCACTCAGCCTTCATCTGAGCGACGGCCAATTGGAGAAAGAGGCCGCGCTAGCGGGGCCCTTAAGGGGTCACCCGCTGAGATTTACATAGCACTGAAGGTGCTCAAAAATGAAAAGTAAATAAAAACATTAAAAATGAAAAGTAAATAACTAAAAACATTAAAAATGAAAAGTAAAATTGCATTAATTCGGATTTACGTTAGAATTAGAATTTACGTTAGAATTAGGATTTGCGGCCTGAAGGGCCTCGAGAGCTAAAGTTAACAGCGTAGGTTCGCCCGTGTGCGCGTTTCTCGGCCTAGCGACTTTGAATTTCGAATCTAACACAGGAGCAGTATATGAGACTGAATCTCGAACGAGATGATTGGGATGGGATTCGGCGCGTTTGAAGAACGATTCTGAGAGTGTTTTGAGGTGCTGTTGCACTGTAGGTAGTTCAAAATCTCTGTGCAGGTCCGCGTTGCGCACATACCAAGGTGCGTCTGTGGCCCTGCGGCAGAAGAGATTTTGAACTACCTGCAGCTTATACAGGACGGAGGGATTGGCGTGGGCAAAGACTGGCGAAGCATATGACATGACGGGTCTAACGCAGACCTTATAAAGCGTACGTTTATTTCTAAAAGACATTTTACTTTTTCTACCTATCATACTATTTAAGCGGCTTAAGTAGAAACGCGCGAGTTTCGTTACTCTATCGACGTGTGGGTTGAAAGAAAGCGTCTGATCTAAGGTGACGCCTAAGTATTTGATACTGCGCTTCCAGGGGATGGGAATACCTAACATTCGAATGTGGGGATCGTTGCGGCGATTGCGACGTTTGTGGTCGAATTGAATGGCAGAACTCTTTTCTGGGTTGACATCGATACGCCATTTTTGAAACCAAACACCGAGGGCGTTTACGGCCTTTTGGAGTCTGGTGATGTTATACGAGATCCTTTGACCTTTAGTGTAAAGGGCGGTATCGTCTGCAAAGAGGGCGAGTTCGACGCCTTTCGGCGGGATGGGCATGTCATTAGTGTACACGGTGTACAGCAGAGGGGCGAGGACTGAGCCTTGCGGGACTCCAGCCTTTATGGGACGAGGCGCGGAGAGCGTGCCTTCATGTTTGAATCGAAACGTACGGTCTTTAAGAAATGATGCGATTAATCTGACTAGGCGAACCGGTAAGCCTATTTTATAGAGTTTAAAAACGAGACCGCTGTGCCAGACTTTGTCGAATGCCTTGGCTACGTCAAAGAGAACCGCGATTGATTTTTTACGATGTGGATAGAAAATAGAGAGAGTATGACTCTCTCGAGAGTTTAGACATTGCCTTGAGGAGGCTGATGGGTCTGTGATTAGCCGGGACGTTCAGAGGTTTGCCCGGCTTGGGAATGCCTATGACTGTCGCTTCTTTCCAAGCTTTTGGAAAGTAGCTAAAGTCGAAGCAGGCATTGAAAATGATAGTTAATAAGGTAAGCACCTGTTGAGGCAGGTGCTTTAGTGCGTGGTTGGAAATTCCATCCGCACCTGGAACCATTTTGGACTTTTGACTTCTAATGACAAGCGAGATTTCATCATTAGAGACTGTGACGGGGTCGGCGGTGATGGAGAGAGAGTCCCTGCTGAGGACTTCGTCCTCCACCGCCTGGATGTGGGAGGTATCCGCGAGTTGCGTGCTGGGCGAGCATTGTGAGGCAACGCTGTCAGCGAAGCATTAGGCTTTCTCATCGACTTCGAAGGCAGTAGTGCCATCGGGCCGAGTGAGAGGAGTTTGGGGCATCTAAGGCTGAAACTAACGTATTTTTAAAGCCTTTCTAGTTGGTAAAGGTCTTAGGAGAGGCGACGTTATCGTTAGGCGGTCCTAGCACGAGGGAGACGGGGCGATGATACAAGCCTAAGTCATCGAGCGGTTCGATAGACCTGAGATCAAGGTTGGTATGCTTTACTACTACAAAGTCGAGAGATGACGTCTAAGTTGCTGAGTGATGTTAAGGTATGCGATACCGCTGTTGTTAGTCGATAGGCATGTCCAGCCAGTATGTTTGGAGTTAAAATATCCGAACATAATGACTGAATGGCCGAGGGTGAGAATGGCCTTAAAACTCGCTGCGGATTGGTCTGGTGCCACTGGGTATGTAGATTGAAGCTCTGATGATGGTCGGATGACCAGTCATAGATAATCTGTATAAAGGGTTTAAGTGCGGATGCTTAAATATGAAAGATGAAGTAGGAAGTGGTCGTCCTTTGAGTGCTGTTACGAAAGAAAACTTGCTATTAGAATTTGACAAACGCGCTGGGTACACCTCACAACTCACAACTCACCGATGCTCAGAAGCAGTGAGCCCGTGGTATGGTGCCATCGTATAATTGATAAATTGAAAGCAGGTTCTTCTCACTATATTTACGATATCATAACAAATGACGAATCTTGAATTTATCATTATGATCCAATTGGTTCAGACTTAGTAAACTTTGTACTGACGCTGGTGGCGACTTCTTTGAAAAAAACGTAATAAAAAATATATATCGAAAAGATCATTTATATTTTTGTTTTTAAAACTTTCTGAGTGGCTCAATTTGACAACAAAATCACCTTTTGCAGCTTCGACTACTTTGAGCGATCAAATTTTGACAGTTGTCATTGTCATTTTGGACGTGTTGTCTAGAGGCTGATCAAATTAAGTCTTATATTATATTCAGACCATTTTTGCATTTTTATTCTATTTTTTCCCGCATGCTTTTCATTGCAGACCCGAACTCCATTTGTTTGTAAGTCAGTTCAATAATTAATTAACAACACAATAACATAATTAATAAACAGAGTATCAGAAATGAAAATATATTTATACCTATCTTTTTTATCTATCGATATTCTTTCAATATCGAAGTAATTGCAAAAGCAATGATAATATCAATGCAAAGTAAGTATTTTCACACCAAATTAAATTTAAAAACGTCACTGAATGATTGCCACACTATTAGATGACTTATTGTTTCAATAAAGCAATAAATCAAACGTTTTGTTTAATTTTCGATTAATAAGAGTTGATTGTCGACTAACAAAGGTCTACAGAAACTCTTCCTCAAATACATGAGCTTTTTTATATTTTGCAAAATAAATCTATAAAAGTCCAGAAAAGTCGACTTAACAGACACTTTTTTTCAATATTTTACAATGAACCATTTCATAAAGCCTGGTTCATAGCTATAAAGATATTTTGCATATGAAGTGTATGGACCTATACAATATGCAATTTTTCCACTAAAACTACTATCAACAGATTAACTATTCATCCACAGAGTTCACCCTTAAATCAAACATGCAAACTATTTCACGCCAATGTGCACTCTCCCTTATAGAATAAAACATCAATCTATGTGAAATTTTTCGCAAAACTCAGCCTTGATCCTTTGTAATAAGAACCATGTGGTTTACAGTTGCTTATGGCTGTTATAGTTACCCGATTGTATGTAAGTATGCACTCAATCTATTAATCCAGGGTATATCGGGAGAATAGGAAATAAAGGAATTTATTGCTATGCAGGCTTTTACATCTGAATAATTATTTAGTAATAAAACAGAACTGCAAATGAGAGCCACGCATTATGGTTTCTAGGTTATGGCAGTCACTCAATGCGAGAATCCATTTTATAATTCTATCCTGAAATAAAAACGGGTACAATGAATAAAAAAAAAAAAGACTGCCATGAACTAAACACAACTAAAGTTAGTATTTTACGATTTTTTTGTTACGATTAATTATATTATATAAAACACTGCAAATATACCGAAACGTGATGATTATATGTAAAAAGTTATAAAAATCCGTTAGAAAGGGTTTTATTTAGAGTTATTTTGTTACATAGGGTTTATAACCATACGTTGCGGCCTGTTTGGTGTTGAGGTAAATAGTCCCGGTAAGGGATCCAGATATTTTATCATATTTGCTTTCTAACCATGGATGTGTATGTACGTTTATTTAAGTTTATTTCTAATATTTATATATATAAAAAATGTCTATGTGTGTATATATATTTCTGAAGTTTATTTATCCGTTATCTAGTATCCATAACACAAGTTTTTAATGATACTTAATTTGGACTAGATAATGTGGTGTGATTGTTAGAAATATTTATTTATTTGTTTATTACCAACAAGGAAAGTTCTTTAGTCAGGTCTGTGATAAAAAGAGTCACAGCTGTAACAGTGTTAAATCATATAAACAGTCTCTTTCAAAAAGTTATGATTGAACCATGAGTCAAACATACTTTGGACTCTTTCTATGTGGTTTGACAGCCTTGTCAATAACCCTACATGAATTGAAGAGTCTACCAATAATAATATTTTCCTAAATTTTAATCTTTATTAAAACTTTTTATACCTATAGTTACAATATATAGATTATTAAACTACGCTCTTTTTTTAGAAAAGCTAATTCATGCTTTTTTTCAAATTACCTGAGTTCGTGCGCAGGATTCTGGTTTGCTAATCTGAGCAACGCTATTGTGATATCACAGGGTCCATAAAACCGATACATCCCTTAATTTGTGATTTTATTCAACCCCATTGCATTACGCATCGCTTGATATTACAACACTACGATTTAAAAAATTATCTCAGTCCCATAGTATGACAATGTTCCTCAAAGTATTGCTTAATAATTACACATAAGGTTGAGGTTAGCTGTAATAAACTAAAAGGTGCAACTATTCTGATCGATCCTAAATGTTGACGAGGGCTTCTAGACTTTAAATTATTTATGTCAGGTTTTATTGGTAGGTATACTTTTGACTGGATTGAATTGATGATTGAATAATCATCAATTGCCGCCGTAAATTAGTAACCCCGTTGTAGATACCATAATCGATACTCTTTAGCATACTTTTTATGTGCTTGAGAGCCATACATACATTTGTCTAGGTATATATAATACAAAGCTTGAATTGAACTGAAATTTTGGTTCATACATACGCCTGATCAGAGATTTTGCACTATGAATAAATGCAATCTTTATCTTCTCCAACTTCAAGAAAATAACTTGAAAGAAGAAAAACTACTCTGACAATGCTGCAGTATCCACCGCGGCATAGTATTACTTTAACAATATTGTGCGGGTTCTCATACTTACATTTTATTTTTTTATTTAATAACTTCTAAACCTTAGTCCGGCATCAGCGTTGGCCGCGTTTTAGGATCTCAATTTTGGCCTTTAGTTACAGCATTTTGCCTGCTATATTATACTATAGGTACCGAGATATATTTTGTTATATTAATAAATTGATAAAATATAAAATACTATTAACAATAAATTAATAGGGGATTAGCCTGGTCATGGCTGACACAACAACGTCTTCAGGGAACCGTAAAACATCCATGTTAAAAATGCTTTCATAAGCCTTTATCAAATATTTATCCATGCCATAAAAATTGGTCCTTCAAAATGTGTGTAAAATAGAAACTTTCCCAAACCTAAGAGTACCTACCTGAATCCGTTAAAATTGATTTCTAAACAATTAATTAAATAATTATAAAATACTTACTTCATTAAAAAATCTTAGTAAAAGTAGTGTTCCCAATAAAATGACATCGTTTGAATAACTTGAAATAAGCTTACCAGTAACGCCATCTATGAGTTGAGATAAAGCGCGCAAATAAAAATGGGGTTGCAGTAGATATCTATAACTGATGTAGAGTTTGAAAAAAACGCATGTTTAATTGTTGTTTTGAAATAAATTATGGAATCCAAATTGTTTCATAATATACCTAAGGTAAAAGAAAACAGTTCTTACAAAATTATTTCAGTAATTAAAGAAAAATCTGAAATGTACGTACGAGAATGTTGTTCATGTATTATTTAAGTAGTCCGAATATGTCAGTAGTACACAAATGACAGAGACCACTTTCCGTAAAACAATAATTAAAAAAACATTTCTTTCTTTATTTCCATCTCTATATTTTCGTTTTTATCCCTTTTCAACATTTCAGTATTGTATTCAGCAATAATTCATATTAAACGATGACAAGCGGTGTCGCTTCGCCTCAGTCTTTTTACTTCAATTAATTGAATACACTAACACACAACATGGTATATTTCACAGGCAGTACGCATTAGTCACCACGATGACCTACTTTCCATTCTGCTAAATCATCGACGTATCAAAGTCTTTTGTAATTTCTTTATTCCTCTACTCATTTTAGTTAAGACTCTATTTATGACTACAATAAAGCACTTAGTTAAAAAATAAGGTAATTTTGACCACTGTGCTGTTGACCCTTGTAAAATTCTTTCTTTGAACTCGCCGACGTTCTTTATGGAAACTGTGCAATATATCGATTCTCTTGGGCCAAAGGTAAGACTCGGTCATTTGGTTACTTGAGGTAGATTCTGCTTTATCTATACCTTATCTAAGTCTATGTTTGCTAAGCAGAATCTATAATTGGAGCGTCTTTATTTACCGTTTGATGTCCTTGTGTACGAGCGTACGTGTTTATATTTCTATTGGTCAGTGTTATATCTTTGATATTATTGGCGTAAATAAGGCGATGACTCCACTGACAGAGCACAAGTTTTAAATTAAGAATCAAGTCTGGCGATATTTTGACTTGATTAATTAAAAGAAATTTCATTTCACGGCGTTCTTTAACAAAAATCTTTTAATATATGATGGTAGTGTTTTGTTTTCGATGTGAATCTAAAATCCAGTTTTATTCAATTTGATAGGCTGTAGCGTTAATTGCAAATATGTGAAAATAATCTTGTGTAGGTTTCTATGATTACACCTATGGACCTCATTTATCGTAAGCATTTGATTGATTAGATAGTACTTATTCGTATTATATTTTGGCCGTTTATATGAAGTTAAACAAGTTCAAAAATATTCTTAAATTACCAAATAAATTTGGTTTAATAAAACAATAATCATTTTTGTAAAAGATATAAAAGTGTATTACGTCACTTTTATTGTTTTATTTATCTGGTCAGATATTCAATTATTCTGTACAATTTTCCTTCCTTAATATGTCTGTATACTAATGATTCATCAATTTCACAATATTGAAAATAAAAGTAAAATTATAGAAATGAACATAAGGATAAAAAATATTTTTGAGTGAATTTAATTTTTAATAATAATAATGTAATAAATAATTAAACATGAGTTAAAGTTCGATGTAACTTTTTGCTACAAATGGCTATTGATGAAAATTTTGATATGATGTGTTGTGATTGTGCTACTCGCGGTCCATAATTGTCATTTCGATGAATTTTTCTTTTCTTGTAATACTCACCATTAGCATTCGTATGTTGTTTAAGCTGAAAATCATAAAACATTGCAAGCTGGAGTTAAATTTTTTTTAATTGGCGCTGTTTTGTTATTCTAAGTATGTCTTGTTTCGTAAGCACGCAGTTGCACGATAAATAAACGATTAGTATCTTGTAAATTAAGTATTATGTAAAGTAGAAACGTTTCACTATTTCAAAAGTTCTTGCAGTTGAAGTATGTTGTGTCAAATATAGTTAGAATTTTTTATATGAAGTTTTTATTTAACATGATTAGTTGTTATCTCACATTATTTCAGATAGTACAAGCAAATTAATAGCATTTTACAGAAAATATAATGGAACTTTAACTTATTAAGTATCAAAAAAATTTATAAACTCTACATTTTGAGGATATATAAATTTACCTTATTACCGTCACTGTTTACAGTTCACTGAGTCAAATTTTGTAACACTTTTATTTTCCCACTCTTAAATATCAACATGATAGAGAAAATAAAATTTACTGATAAAGCTCTACATTTTATGTTCCTGTACAAAGATTTATTATTTAACTCAGTTTAATCGCCCATAAACCCAGATCACCTCAGTTTGCACAAAACGAACGTTCATGGCAAAACCGCGGACATAAACCGAATATATACATTACAAGACGTAACATTACCAAATTACTGCATCAGAAACACACGCGAGGTAATTCATGGCGTCCTTCCAGTGTAACCCGAACGTTATTTTCGCATAAAATATACTTTACCGAACGCCTAACTGAACAAAGAGTAGCCGACGATCAGCGAACGCGAAAGTTATTTTTGCTAGACTCGAGCTTGCAAGCTCAACTTCAAGTGAACGCTCTGCGTTTAACAACCCCATGGCTCGCTCTTACGTCACCTCACCCCACATTTCACGACCAACCAGCGAGCCTGATTCATTTTGGCGCGCTTTTCTCACTTACAAATTGAACTCTTCGCATCGGCTTTGCCCTTTCTGCATAACCTTTGAATTGTAGAGACAAAAAGAGACGGAACGATCGCGTCGGCTGGTGCGTCACCGTGATGTAACCAACTCGAAATGAAAAGGGAAGATACAGGAAACAGCGAGTAGGAAGAGATAAGGAATATCGGTGTCGAGGTTATTGTAGTGGCCAAGTGCGAAGGGAACGTGCTACCGTGCGTTTTACTATTTATAATCGAATAGGTTGCGCTTGTGTGGCCGCGTGCTTACATTATGCACCGCACTCACACACGGAGCGCGGTCGAGGCGAGGCAGTGATGTGCACGAAGTATTATCCCTTATTACACGACTCGCTTCCGCGCCGGCCACACGTACAATAGTTGTCAGAGGACCTCTTTTGTCGTGACGAGTGCCAAGTGCCTGATTGTTTACATCGACTAGCTACGATGCATAGTGCGTTACCTTACTCAGCGCGATTGTGTCATCGACCGCCCGCCAGCCCTGGTTATCGCTAATTCACGAGTGAATTATGGACAATGCTCGACTCCAAGTTTTTGCGTCGAAACTTTTTGTGAACTTTGTGAACTTTTTGTGTACGAACTGAACTTGTGATCTCGTTTGCGCCAAATCGAACTGTGAATGTAAAGTTGCTGAAAACTTTGTTGTGCCATTTCGAAGCATCAGTGAATTTTTTGGAGACTTAAAATTTTTGGTAGAAACGTTTTTGGAGAGATTTTTGACGACGAGATTTTTTAAAACAAATTCATAAAAATCGAAAAGTCGAAGATCTGCCAAGATTTTTTATAAAAAAAGTATAAAACAAAAAAAAAATAACAAACGAAGTATCAACATAGGAAAAATACAAAACCCAGCGGAAGGCCAGATTGAGACAGAGATCTAGCATTTATGCATAAAAAACAATCGGCGATCTGTCCTAGATTTTTCCGTAGAAAAAAGTCCTGCCATAGATTACGATGGCTATAGCGTTCAACCTGCCGAGTGAGCGAGAGGCTTCGGAAGAGAACTTCTCCCGGCTGAACCGTCTGCTGACGGAGCTGTACGAGGTGCTTTGCCACATCCTGGTGGCACGCCAGCCGGAGGCCAACCCTCCCAGAGGTGAGTGCCCCCGAGAGCCGCCACCCCACTTAAGATGCAATTCGACCTACATCGTCAACTTAGTCATGGTTGTCGCCATCATTAAAGTCTCGCTCGCGTCGTCGATCTTCAATACCATCAGATAAAACCAAGACAAACACGTGTTTTGTTATCTGCAAAGCAGGTCTGGACATTGTTACTTATTTTTAAGTCCATCCGCCTTGTGTAAGTTAATTTCTGCTTGAGATGTTGTGTCAAACTGCACTTAAATTGGTGGTTTCACCCGAACAGGAGTCACAGTGTCTGTTACTGCGATTCGGTAACGCATTTCTAACATCTCACACCGCTTTCGACAAATATGCTTTAAATTTAAATTTGAGTGAAGTTCGACAAAATGCCTCGCCAATTGTGTTATGGTTCAAATAAATTTTATATTTTTGTATGCTGTGCATTTACCAAAAGTAATTTTCGATCGGTGAAATATATTGTTGAGGAAGTATTGCTCCCATGATTGCACTAAGACGCGCAACTTACCAGTACTTCGATTGAAACACTGCTTCAGTGACATTTTTGAATATATCACAATTTATTACTTTTGTTAAGTTTTTGACAATTAGTTACATTTCCATTTGATCTCTTATTTTGTTTATCATAAGTTGTATCAATTTACGTCTAGTTTAATTTATCTCAATAATATTATTTTAAATTTACTCGTGGATAAGCATTTATAATATCATTTAATTAAAATCAAATTTAAGGATCTCAAATTTTATTTTATTTCCAAATAGTAGCGATAGTCATTAAATAACTTTATTTAAATTTCATTGGATTTTTTTAGACGCCAAATATTAGTGAAATATTTTACGAAAAGGAAATTAACAATATGAAACTTGGCACAAAAAGTGACAATTGTATTTTATGATATGTTTCTTTATGTGTAACATTTTATACAAATCTTGTAAATATTTTAGAATATTTTAGATAACGGTAAGATATTATCCAAACCAGTATATATAATTCTGTTATAGCGATTTGTTTAAAAAAGTTCTGTTAAAAAAAACATGTAAAAAAAATTTAAAAAAATAATGTTTTACAATTTTTGTTAGTCTCCAGATTTTTTTTAAATTGCGCGCATTTGAATCTTGAAGACTTTTTCGAAATTGTAACTCAAAAAAAATATGGAGACTTACAAGATTTTTCGAAAAGTGTAAAATTTTTTGTAAAATATCAATTCTGCTGGCTAATGAAAAAATGAATTCAAGAATTTGTAAATATTGCATTTAAATGTTCGTGATTTATAATAAGTATTTTCAAACTTTACATTATTTTTATCATTTACATATTCCTTAAAAATAAGTGCATCATGTAATCATACAATATACATAATCTGGATTGTGTTACTATTTTGTGTTCCCGAGATATTGTGGTGGGAGAACATTGTGAAATAAACATTATTTTGTAAAAACTTACTGAGGTTTTTAAATTATACATCCATATTCACCTTTTCGTAGTCGAAATTAGTGTTTTACTTATTTAAAAAATTTAAAAAACAAAAAAATAGACACCCAATTGCTAGACCACATCAATTGTTGTTACATAAAATATAAATGTTTCATTTCCAATAGGAATAGATAAACTTAGTCCAATAGAATTAAATCATATCAGAATCTTTTCAATATCAGCAAATCGATTCAAATGTTGCAATAATTTGTTCGCAAACAATAAACTATCTATGAAATATTAGTTGAACACACAAACAATGATCTACTGAGAGGTAATATCGATTAGATAAATAGATCAAGTTAGAAACTAGAACTTAAACTTGGCATGATTCGAGTCGTGGCTACAGTCACGATCGACAGTGGTCTAAGTTACAAGATAATTTTTTTAAATACTTATTTAAAAAATAAAGTTAATGTTTATTTAAAATTCAACATATTTTTTTTTGCTACCAATACATAATATTTAAAGAAAAAATGCAAAATCTGGGTTTTTTGGTTTGCTACGGTCCTATGTAATTATACTGAATTTATTATATTACAACAATCGCTTCATCTTAAAAATTAAACCGATGTAACATTGGCTGGAGCAGCGGAAAGCGAAAATCTATCACTACCCGGAAGATGAAGAAAACGACAGTATTGCATATTGTTACGTGTAAAGATGCAGGTTTTCCTTATTGGTTCAAGCAAGTATGTTTGATATGTATCCAAACTAAATGACGACTGATTGACGCAAAGGCATAAAGTATGTCGTCTCCAGAAGTGTAAATATGAACTTAATTTTGCATTTTTTAGTGCTTAAAAAATATATTTTATTGAATGTTAGAACAATGATTAGTTGTTAGAAAAGTTGATACCCAAAATATGATTAACACTAAAGGAACTTTGAAAGTTTGTTTACACGAATGTTTAATTAGTTCATTGAAAAATGTATTGCGCCATTTCAATAACTGGAAAAAAAAAATACTCTTTTAATATGTTTTAAAGTGGAACATTTAGCATGCTCAATTTACAATTGGAATTGCATTTACACAGCTTTTATTTAAATATTAAAACTATTTAATTCTACATAAGAACAAAATACAATGAGTATTTTGTCTGATTTCACTCAAACATACCTATATTACTAATAATAATACCCGCTTAATTAGAAATAACGAACTTTACGCGAGCTACACAGGAAGTGGTAAGTACTCAGTATTAAATCGGCCTGTTTGGTGTGGAGGTAAGTTCCGGGTTCGAATCCTGGTAGAAGCAGATATTTTATTATATTTGCTTTTTAGTCATGGATGTGTATGTATGTTTAGTTAAGCATATTTCTAATATTTTTTTGAAAAAAAAAATACAGATTCTCACAGTCACAGTTCCACCAACGGACTTCATTGTTAAATGAAAAACAAGTGGTATATTCGTGGCAGCAGAGTTTCTAATGAGACCTCGTCTGGGGCGGTTCTACAGTCCTTTCAATTTTTCCCGCCATAATAATCACGTTTATATGGTTGTGTTCCGATCAAAGGGAAGGGACAGCCAATGTAGTTACTGGAACAAAGGAACAAAAGGCAGTTCCAACTGAAGCCTACGGTTTGAAACGTAATAATAGATAATAATTAAATAACATAATATATATTGTGTATTATAGTAGTAATACATAGCGTGCTAGTTTGCCAGGACAAAGTGAAAAAAATGCATTACGTTATTCCCTTTAACACTTTAGTATGAAATGAAATGAAATATTTATTTCTCAACATTGACAATTACTTGTTCTTATTGACGTCAACTAAAACATGACTCTACCACCGGTTCGGAAAAACCTTCGTGAAGAAGAACAGGCAAGAAACTTCACTGGTATATTTTTTTCAAAATTAATTTACAGTGTCTCTTTATGTCTATACAAAATTATTCTTATCTGCATCTGTTGGTTCGGCAAGTCTCCCTCCCCCCAAGTATTCAAACGACGAATACCCTCTTGGTACGTCTCATTTTGGTGGGAAGCATTAAAACACATGACATAACAGTCGGGCTGAAAAGTTCGTAGGCTAATATAGAAATACTTTTTTTTGATAAAATTTGATCTTATTACTCGATATTATTACCTTCGAGGGCGATACAACGATTATAGCGGTCATAAAATTTTTCGATACCATTTTTATTGTACGATTTGTCTTTAGCCTCAAAATAGGTCTCAGTTTCGGCAATTACATCTCCATCGGCGCTAAATTTCTTTCCAGCGAGCATTCTCTTGAGGTTTGAGAACAAAAAAAAGTTGCTAGGTGCCAGATCTGGAGAATACGGTGGATGCGGAAGCAATTCGAATCCCAATTCCTGCAATTTTTCCATCGTTTTCATCGATTTGTGACACGGTTCATTGTCTTGGTGAAACAGCACCTTCTTTTTCTTCAAATGGGGCCGTTTTCCCTCGATTTCATGCTTCTAACGCTCCAATAACGCTATGTAGTAGTCGCTATTGATGGTTTTTCCCTTTTCAAGATAGTCGATGAATATAATACCATGCGCATCCCAAAATATTGATGCCATAACCTTGCCAGCCGAGGATTGCGTCTTTGCACGCTTTGGACTTGGTTCACCACGTGCTGTCCACTCAGACGACGATCGTTTTGATTCTGGCGTGAAATGATGGAGCCATGTTTCATCCATTGTCACATATCGACGCACAAACTCGGGCTTTTTATGGAGGAACAGCTTTAAACACAGCTCCGAATCATAAATTCGTTGTTGTTTTTGGCCCAATGTGAGGTCACGCGGCACCCACTTTGAACAGCTTTCACATACCCAAATATTCATACACGATATGTCCAACACGTTCTTTTGATATCTTCAGAGCCTCAGCTATCTCGAACACATTCACTTTACGGTCATCCAAAATTATTTTGTGGACGTTTTTGATTTTTTCGTCGGTAACAGCCTCTTTGGGGCGTCCATTGCGTGCATCGTCCTGGGTGCTCACTTCATCTCGTTTAAACTTAGTAATCCACTTCTCGACGGTTGATTTTCCTGGTGCAAAGCCCGAATAATGTTTATCAAGCCAAATTTTGGCTTCAAGAGTTTTTTTTTTTCGCCAAAAAGCAATGCTTTATTAACACACGAAATTCCTTTTTATCCATTTTCTTCAAACTGACAAAAGTTGCTTCACTCGAAATGCTCTATCCCACAAACTAAAAGTCTGACAGCTGTCAAATTTCTACACGTGTCTTTTGAAGGTCAGGGTTAATTAAAAATCATATGGGTTTTATACTACTAGCGCCATTTGTGTGTTAGCCTACGAACTTTTCAGCCCAACTAATAAACAAATAAAATATTCCTAGTAAAAAGTCTAAATGTTTATAAATACAGTTTTATTTATCAATATTGAATGTGATTATTATGTCGTCTAATGATGCGTTGCCGAAGGTGGGCTGCTGTTGGAATTGCCTCTGTTCCATAATTGCAGTGACTGTACCTTACCTGGACATGACCGTATAGACGTGATTATTATGGTGAACAATACGAAAGACAGTAGTACCACCCAGACGAGATCACACCCAAATAAACTTTAGTAGCTCTAACTACTGGAAAAAGCCTAGTTTTTAAACATTTCCCCCCCTACAAATACAACAGTTTTTCATTTGTTAATTATTAATGCAGTTCATAAAGTTACACTCAATTTTGACGACCGAATAGCATAGTGGGTAGTGTAGCTGTCTCATACGCCGGAGGTACCAGGTTCGAGTCTTAGCCGGGGCATTCATTTGTGTGATGAACAGTAATGTTTGTTCTCGGGTCATGGTTGCATATATGTATGTTTACTCTGGGTCCCCCTCAGTTCGCTGTATGGTCATTCATAACACAAGCTCTGCTTACTTTGGGGCCATACAGGTTAGTGCAATTGTCTGGGGATTTATAATAATTATTATTTATTATAAATTAGGAATAATAGTTATTTTTCCTTCTTTAAATCAACAAAAACTTTTTTTACATTAAATCATTCGCTTAAACTTAATCATACAAAAAGCTATAAAAGTTGCTGACTACAATTTTAGTTAAAATTGTACATACGAATATGTACGTACGTATATTACATTCATTTAGGTGTAATAAAGTTCAAAGCGTTGAAACTTCAGAACTTATGCAGGTGCAGATCTAATCAGTTTGCGGAACAGAATACCAAGTTTAAAACTTTCATAAAAAGCTTGATTAGACTGAATAACGCAGTAACAAGCATAAGCTTCGTATGAAAATATTGACTAGTAACGCCATCTAGGATAATACGGGGTAAAGTAGGCAATGCCCTTTGCGTCCATAATTATTATGGTATCAACTAATTTGCAATTGTTACTTACTTATACTAAAGTAAAAATTTAAAATGCTTTTGAATATAGTATTATTCATTCAAGTAAAACTATATTATATGACTTTTTAAGAATCTATAATTTTACCCATAAAACGTCGTTGCTTAATAATTGGACTTCGGACTTAAGATATTTACAACATTAAATAAAATCTGTGTTCATATGACCAGTGTTAATTTTTAGTAGGCACTATTGAAATAGCTTGGCGGTCCGTTATGACTGCTGCGTGAAATGAAATGAAAAGAAATATTTATTTCTCAACGTTGACAATTACTTCTTCTTATTGACGTCAAATAAAACATGACTCTACTACCAGTTCGGAAAAACCTTCGTGAAAAAAACTGGCAAGAAACTACACAAGTATATATTTTTTTCAAAATAAATTTACAGAGTTTCTTTATGTCTATACAAAATTATTCTTATCTGCATCTGTTAGGTCGGCAAGTATCCCGCCCCCCAAGTATCCAAACGAAGAACACTCTCAAACGGCACCCGTTCACGAGTTAACGCGGGATCCAGCCATCGTTGCTTAATATAACAGTTTATTACGGAGTTGAAAAAAATATAGTATAAGTGAGTACGTTATTAGTATCCCAGACAAAAATTCCGGTAACAAGGCCCTTTTTATTTAACTTATTTAATCAGTAGATGCTTACGCCGATAGCGTAGGGACAACTAAGCTTTGTTGAAATTGATGTAGGAATTGGTATTAAAGTTTTTTATATATTTTGTTCGCCATACTATTCACGTTCACGTGCTTCTGTTACGGTTAAAGGGGAGGAATACCCGTGTAATTACTAGATTTAAGGCAATTCAACCGAAGTCTACGGCCGGCAACGCGCCAGAAGTCGATAAACGTTATCAAATGCAATACTAATAAACAAAACACTTGTCAATTTAGTAGTGTAGTGGTTAGTAGCCCTGCCTCATCCACCGGAGGTCCCAGGTCCGAGTCCTGGCCGGGGCATTCATCGTGCGATGCACACAGATGTTTGTTCTCGGGTCAATGTTGTTGATATTTACCTATATATGTATGTTTATTCTGGGTTCCCCCCCAGTTCGCTGTATGGTCATCCATAACACAAGCTCTGCTTACTTTGGGGCCATACAATTGGTGTGTTTGTCTGGGGATTATTATAATTATTTACAATTCATGATATCCATGGACGGACGTCACTTACCATCATTTGGGTAGTCTGCTCGTTTCCGGCTACGAAAATAGTAAAAGAATATTTTCGTTATACTTGATATCCAACAACAACAATTAGTTTATTTCAAAATATATGTTTCAATAGTGTGAGTGTGTGTGTGACCTATGCCCTATCAGTAGGCCTTAGAAATCTATCAATGAGAATGAAATAATTAAATTATCTCAGGATATATCTTACTTACATAACTTACATGGCTAAGTAAAATGGTGAAATGAAAAAGCTTTACTACAATTTTTGTTTTATACTCGTACTTCCGTTAGTTGTGCCTGGCAACTGCGGAAGTTAAAGTTGTTATATTTCTTTCAGAATTCGAATCCAGCATAGGCCAACGTACATTTAATTCATACACCTACATATATAATGATTTAATTTGATTTAACTCATCATAACCGATCCACAACAGCCTTGAAAACCACACTGCAGAACTCAGAAGTCTCGCCCTACTAAAGGGTGGTTTTGACTCAAGCTTAAGGACTTAAAGTAAACGCTGATAAAATGGTATGATAAACCTATGGTAGCTTATATCTTAATTTTGTGTGTTAAGAAAAAATCTGATTCTATTTTAAAAACTATATTACTTTTTGTATATATTTTGTTAGTAAAAGCTCGCACGCAATAGCGATTTGGCTCATTATAACGAAAGTGCGAATTACAGTCAAGCTCTATATGAGGTCGTAGAGTAGCATCATTTTCTAACTTCTTTGTGATTAAGCGGTCAGTTCAATGTTTGCGATCAAGAATATTTTTTCCAGAAGTTTTTTTCAGGTAATATAACAAACATTACAATTGGATTTTAAAAGATAACTACTCCGGGACCTCACCATACGCCATCACATTTCTCTAAAGATCCTCTGATTTCCAATGTAGTACTACACAAAAGTCAGAAATACTCAAATTGTACGGCCTGTTGGGTGTGGAGGTAAGTACACTTGCCTTCCATGCCAGAGGTCCCGGGTTCGAATCCTGGTAGAGGCAGATATTTTATTATATTGGCTTTCTAGTTATGGATGTGTATGTATATTTATTTAAGTTTATTTCTAATATTTATATATGAAAAAGAAATATCTATGTGTGCTTATAAATTTCTTAAGTTTATTTATCCTTTATCTAGTATTCATAACACAAGTTCTTAATGATACTTAATTTGGGCTAGATAAAGTGGTGTGATTGTTAGAAATCTAAAAAAAAATACCAACTTCTTTAAAAAAGAAATTGTATACCTCAGAATTACTTTACACAGCGAATTCGTATCAACAGATGCGTTTCCCCTAATGGGTAAGTATAAGCGGTTTAGGCGATCTACGTACAACCAGACGCCCTAACTTTGGATTAGCAGTGTTCACATGGCGTGGTTAGTAGCCCTGCCTCATCCACTGGAGGTCCCAGGTCCGAGTCCTGGCCAGGGCATTAATTTGTGCGATGAACATAGATGTTTGATTTCGGGTCATGGTTGTGTTTATTTATATATGAACGTTTATTATGGGTATATCCCAGTTCGCTGTATGGTCATCCATAGCACAAGCTCTGCTTACTTTGGGGTCATAAAGTTGGTGTGTCTGTCTGGGGATTTATTAAGATTATTAATTGTTATAACATACACCTGTACTTCTTAACTATGTACATTTCCTCTTGATGTCTTCCATCACGTAAGAGCAGTCTCGTATTCCGTACCTACGTCTAGTGTGATCGGTTAAGTAGTATCTAGGTTTGCTCACGTTGTCGTTTCTTGGATGTTCGTCGTTTGGATACTCGAGGGGACGGAGACTTGCCGAGCTAACAGATGCAGATATGAATAATTTTGTACAGACATAAAGAACCGTTGAGAATTTATTTCCAAAAAATTGTATCCGTGAACTTTCTTGCCAGTTCTTCTTCACGAAGGTTTTTCCGAACTGGTGGTAGAGTCATGTTTTGTTTGACGTCAATAAAAACAAGGTAATTGTCAATGTTGAGAAATAAATATGAATTTGAGTTTGTCATCTTTCACCGTTCGTATGTCATCAAATTCAAATCACTGTGAGTGCTACCAACGCTCTGCGCCGGCGACGGACCTAAGTCACGCTTTCTATAAAAGCTGACCTTTGAATTTGGTAAAGTAAATCAACTGGAAAATCTACGGTCTATTGGGCCTATGGTGGCTTATTCCTTTTTTATATATATATTGATTGTCTGGGTCATTGTCAAAAATCGATTAGGATTTTTTGTTGGTTAGGGGTTGTTAACCTTTAGACGATTATTATTTAAGAAAGTTACTATGCTATTCTGAAAGGGTTGAATTGAGAGTAACAAAATATCAATGTGTAACGTAGTACCAGTAAAACACCAAAACTCTCTTCTATGTTTATTTTTTCGGTAAAATTAAAAATATACAAAAATGCCAAAAATTTTGGCTACGCACACTCGTGAACGTAAAAATAAATTATAGGTTTCTTAAAAAGAACTTTGATTGTAGATAATAAAATATCTTAACTATGTAATTTTGAATAATAAACTCGGAAACAATAATAAATAAATAGATTCAAGTTGCTTTGATGGATAATTTTTCGTGACTGACTTGTCAAATCAAAACATTGCCGTTCTCCGACACTACGTAATTCCTAGTTTAAAATTACGTCGGGAACGACAAAAAAAATAAAATTTACTGACAAAAAGAGGTCGAAATAGACAACCGTCACAAATGAGTTTCGTATTTAAATTGACTTAATATATACTCTTTTAATATAAACTCTTTTAAATATCTCAATACTTATGACGAGAGTGAAAATACTTGAAACGGTTATAAAAATGAATAAATTTTTGAAGAAATCTCTTGTACCTGTGTATGAGTAATAAAACCAAAATAAAGATTTAATGTTTAACAAATAACTTTGATACCCTCTACAATCTTAAAATCAAGCAGAATCTCAGAAGTTGTGACTAAAAAATCTTTAATTATCGTATAAACGACGAAGATAATCTAGAGAAACAGAAACGCAACCAAATTAAAATATAGAAGCGATTCTAAAAGTCACCCTGGTGTTTTTTTTTTAAATTTAACATTCAAGCAAAGATTATAATACTCCACAGGTGTTGGAGCTCCGAACAGGTGCTCATATTTTTTTTTCTTTTGGAACAGGTCGGCACAGGAACGGTTATTGTAGGGACTTGCTTCTTGTACTGATTCAGTCAGGTTGTGTTTTTTTTTTACCGGAACAAAAACCAGCCAGTAATTTGTAATTTATGACAAAGTTGGAAAATGGAAGGTTTTGTATAATATTACTATTATTGAGCTTCTACTTTTAAAGGTGTATTTTTCTTTATTTTAGTTTAACTTTTGGTATAATTTTTTTTTAATTTTTTGTGATAATTGTAAATTTAGCAAGTTTTTCATTTTAGTGGTATATATTTTGTTAGGATTTCGTCTTGGGGTGGTACTACAGTCCTTCCTATTTTGACCACCGTAATGATCATGTATACCTGGTTGTGTTCCGCTAAACGGGAATGAACAGCCGGTGCAAGACTGGGACAAAGGCAATTACAACTGAAGCCTGCAGTCGCCAGCGCATCATTAGTCGATATAATAACCGAAATCTATTAATAAATAAACACCTACGACTAACCATGTCCATGGGCGTGGATGCCACTTACCATCAGGCTGATCTTGAAATTGAACTAAAAAACGTAGTCACAATACTCTAATAGTTATTAAATAACAAAAAAAATGGTTTCTTATTCATTCTTTTTCCTATTAAATTCTGTTGAAAATATATTCGATGTCTTCAAAGGTTGCACGATTATATCCAAGCAGGATAAAAAAAAAACCTATAAAAAAATTATATAAACATGCATTGTTTTTTTTGCTTAGCAAGCGAATATATTTTAGTTTAAACGGAAAAATACAGACTGGAGTATCATCCGCGTAACTTCCCTTTTCCGCGTATTTTGGGGTACAATGTAGTATCGTTTTGGATAGTGAACCTTACTAATTGAGAATTAGATTTTAATATAGCTTCAGATTGTCGATTCACCAAATCCACAACTGTAGGACACAAGCGCCCAAAGGTAAGCAGAACTTGTGTTGTGGATGACCATACGGGGAAAGGAACTGGGGGAGGGGGGGGGGGCAGAGTAAACATACATATAAAAAACCTCAACCAGGACTCGAATCTGGGAACTCCAGCGTTTGAGGCAGGGCTACTACGCCTCCCGGCCGCAAACAATCTATACAACAAATAAGTATGCTCTTTGTTATAATAGTATAGAAGTATTAATACGCTAGTTTACTTCGTGATTGCGAAATTCAAATGAAGTAAAGTGGTTTCAGTGTCCGTATATAAATAAATAATAACACCATTCTTCTGTAAGTTATTATTATTACTCCTATTAGTATAAGATATGTTATTTTTTATATATTTTTTCTATTATCAACCACTTCATTTTTAAGAAGGGGTAATATTTGAACTTTGTGCATTGTCAGTTGCAAGGGGATCAAAGTTTTATTTATGTATGATACTTTTTACGTTTTAACTTAAACATTACCCTCTATAATTGAGATCAAAACAAGTTCACGCAACTTTGGTAACACAAAAATTATAATTTTCTTTAATTTATTTTTATTTTTATATTTATAAGTAATAAAATTTTAATGCATCGTTGCTCCATGTCGCGTAATTTTTAATAAAAAACTTTTTTGATTTATTTTGTCATGTACATGTATTAACAACATAACCTAAAAAGTGACAATGTGTGCTAAAAAAATGACCGCGTCATATTTGTAGTCAGAACATGAACTTATCCTATTGGTCGAATTTTCCATTTTATAGAATGCTTTTTAATGTTAGTTTAGGGAATGTAATTCGAATTATTTCCAAGCGTTTGGATATTGACAAATTAAAGCTGAACTAATAACGGTATTTTTATAAAATTGACACCGTTACTCCTGTGAGGTTGCCGTATATTAAGGTGACACAAGTCACCCGGTACATGTCATTCTGACAGTCCCCCCCCAGTCCACCGTATGGTCATCCACACAAGCTCTGCTTACTTTAGTTAGGCTATAACGTCTTTGGATTCATTATGTTCATTTATTTGAATATAAAAGACCTTTATTATAACCACTAACAAGAATAGTTGCAAGCTTAAAGCTACTTACAAAATACACAAATAAATCTAACAAGAATTTTTCCCATGATAAATCTAATTTACCACTCCCTTGATTTCTACTACAATGTATCTTTAAAAAATCTTCATAGCCGCTGTCTTTAAAACGTCATTGTTTTCTAAATAATAACCATAAAGCATAATAACTTGATATAATATCGTGAGAAAACGTTACGGTTCATTGCCTAAAACGTCTCAACTCTTCTAACGTCTCCATTATGTATACGCAATTATACTTGCTTTTGTTTTAATGACAATTAAATAGTACTTCACTTTAATTTGGAGAACATATAAAGACAGTACGTTTAATTGTACTTATTTTTGTAGTTCTCATGAATATGTTATTATTTCATAGAAGAAAAAAAGCATTTATTCTTTGAATTAATCACATGTAGGCACGCTCGACTTGTTCTTATATGTATTCTGTGCCTTAAGAGAACTCTGATATTTATATTTGAATTTAAAAATGAACTATGGCCTATCCTTATAGTTCTTTTTAAGGTTCCACGCTCAAAAGCTGACCAATTCTAATGAGTCGTCTTCTGACATCTGACAATCGAATATTTTATAGGTTGAGTATGGTACTGATATTGCTACAAAAATGTTCAGCAACGAATACTAAAAGGTAATTTAATTGAATAATTATTAATGGTATTCCACGTGCAAGTCCAACTTAAAATCACTTTCAAGTTACTCTTTGGTCAGTTCCAAGATACTCGCAAAAACATATCTTGCACTAACTAACAGCGATGTATTTTGCCCAGAATTTTAGCTTCTTTTACCTAGGCTTATAAAAATTTAGGGCATGTTTCCCATCTCTAATGTATTTAAATTTGAAACACCCGAGTGCGGATGTTCTAAGTTTTATTCGAGCCATTGAGTAATTAATACACCAGACACCATCCACACAATAAAAGTAGCCACGTCTTTTTGAAACACCTAAGTATTATGTTTCGATGTTAATATGAAAACCAATATTATTTATATTTGATTTAACCAATTGTTTGTTTTCAGGTAAGTAGTCCCAGCTGACAATATTACAGAACGCCTTGTTGAAACATGGCCACGTAAGTGATTAGCCCTATTTTTTTTATATAGATATGTTATTTCACAACTGATCTTTTGAAGCTGCACGTGATGACGTGTCTTGTTTCAAGTTTAGAATTTGCATATAAATGTCATAATTCATGTATTCAATAATTTTTCGCTCATTTCCCTCCAATATGGTTGAGGAGGGCGATGGCTGAATCCCGCGTTAACTCGTGAACGGGTGCCGTTTGTGGGTGTTCGTCGTTTGAATACTTGGGGGGAGGGAGACTTGCCCAGGTAACGGATGCAGATAAGAATAACTTTGTAAAGACATACTCTGTACATTTTTTATGATAAAAAAATACCAGTGAAGTTTCATGCCAGTTCTTCTTCATGAAGGTTTTTCCGAACTGGTGGTAGAGTCTTGTTTTATTTGACGTCAATAAGAAAAACTAATCGTCAATGTTGAAAAAAAAATATTTCATTTTATTTTATTACTCGCACGTAATTTAAAAATAGCACGTGTGAAATGAAATAATATGTAATACTCCCGATGTTTTCTAATAAAACACATAATTCATAAAGCATATTCATGGATTATTTGTCTTACCATTGGAAATATTATCATATAATCATTTAAAACAAGAGATTATTAGTAAGTCAAAGTCAATATTAGTAATGACTCACATTGCTCCTGAGCCTAGCTTGTAGTTTAGCCATTAGACTATAAAATATTGGACTCGAATCATTCAGATGATACTGACAAAGATAAGGAGGTTTCATGTATCCTGATAAAACTGAGTTTGAGTCAGCTACAAGATCTGCTCAGGAAGTATGGGAGCTAAAATTTGTAATCTCTTTTTTTATCTCATTTGCAATGAATCATTCATAACATTTTCGAATTATCGATCACTTTCCATATTTGTAAAGACTGTATCACTAAAAAGGATATAAATAATATAACCTAAATAATATAATAATAATATAAATGATATAACCTTTTTGGTTAACAATAGCACATCTAGTTAGCGTACATACAGATGCAGGTTATAAAATTATTGGTCCAATAACGATACAAATATGAAAATATCTTAAATAATTGTTTTTTTTTTTTTGGAATAGCCCTGGGCCTCGCGCAAATTCCCTGAGTTTACCAATAAATTTATCGGTATTTTTAAACATGCCTTTTTCAACTTATATCTGTGTCGTATTTTTGGTCGTATATATCTGTGTCGTATCACAGTTCAGAACTTATTGCTGGCTCACTTTGTCGCTCCTTAGTATGCGGAGCGCCTACAAAAGACCGAACAAAGCCCAAGCGCTTTTCGCCCTTAGCCTGGGCCTCCGATGATTTTCCCGAATATACCACGAAACTTTTCGGTATTTTTGAAAATGCCTCTTTCAAACTGTAATTTTTTGCTTCTTTTAGAAATCATTGAATCATGCCAACTTGGAACAATTCGTAAAGATTAAACTAGACCGTTGAGTAAAATCAGACGAAACATGTTTTGGATAGTGTTTTTCGTTCATGGTACTCAACTTTGACATGGTACTCAACAAATAAGCTGATTTTTGTATTTTTGATTTGAGTAAGATTTTTTGATTTCGGTTTGTTCTGAAACCTTCAAATATACAGTGACAAATCACGTTTTGTTTAAGGTAAACCTACACAATTTTGATCATCACTACAGTTATAATATATTAAGAAAAACAAAAGACTAATAATTCTATTCCATCATTTTTTTTAACTACACTTACTTCTAAGTACTCTTATTTCAAAAATAGAACAAAACCGGAACGACAATATTTATCATCGAGAGCATATCTAAATGGCAATAATCTTTTAGATTTATACCACGGAGACACAAAAAACTTAACTCTTATGCTTTAGACATAAAGTTCAAGTTTGCAGATAAATATGATTCAGACGACAATAGAAAAATAAGACAAGTTGTTTTAAAGAAAGTAACGCTACAGAATAAAGTGGTTTCGCTTCATTTAGCAAAAGTATGTCTAATTCAGTATATTGTGTAGTTGCTAGGGTTTCAGAAAAACCTGCGCCATAGTGGTTTGTCTTTTTTATCCTTTTTAATCTAATGGTGGTTTTTATGTTTCTATCTTTGTTTTATATGTGATTTTTTGTTATATTTATTAATGTATTTAGATATTTTGAGAATATTTACCTACCTAGAGCTAAATATAGCCTATGTTACACTTTAACGGAATTCAAAAAAGCAGGCGAATATAACTAACTATTATATATAACTATTACTATATACTAATATATATAACTATTATATTCAGTTTAGTATTTATAGAGTTTAGCGCTTAAAACATCGCAAACATACTGACATAATTTTAAAATTTTAATTTAAAAGAGTTTAAATTATATTGTTACATTATTGCAACATTGAGAACTCAGAGTGAACGCTAGGATTAAATTTTATATTTTCAAATATAAAAGGTAGGTCGAGAATTGCAAAAAAAAGAATCTCTCGGCACTTTTTATTCAGAAGCATTCATAAAATAGTAGGTAAGTAACTTGACTAGCATTCCCTCTTTATATTAGCGCAAATATATTAGTAGGGGGTAAGCGGTTCACTGGCCCACACTGCAAAAGAGAAAGCAGACCTCTTTGCTAATCTTTTTGCAGACTATTCACGTCTAAATAGTCAAGGTAAAGTCCCACCCCAGTTACCTTAGTTCGGACCCAAAATGGGTACCGTTCATATTCGCCAAAAGGAGGTTCTTAAATGCTTGCAGAATTTAGACGTGAATAAGGCCAGCGGCCCCGATGGCATACCTGCAGTTGTGTTAAAACACTGCGCAGCCGAGTGGTCTCCCATACTAACGCACCTGTATCGACTCTTTTTGGAATCTGGAAAGGTCCCTAAATCCTGGAAGCTGGCTAACGTGCAACCAGTACCAAAGAAGGGAAGCCGTGCAGATCCCATAACTATCGACCTATTGCAATCACCTCCATACTTTGCACAGTTATGGAGCGTGTATTGAACAATCGTCTCCTGGCATACCTTGAGTCCAACGAGCTCCTTAGTGATAACCAATATGGTTTTCGCAGTGGAGGCTTGACTGGAGACTGTATGCCACTGACTTATGGAGCGAAGCCTTGGAAGGTCATGGTGAAGCTATAGCTGTATCCTTAGACATTTCCAATGCTTTTGATAGGGTCTGGCATGATGGTCTCTTGAGTAAGCTTCCAGCATACGGAATACCTAAAGGGCTCTGCGACTGGATATCTGATTTTCTGAGGGAACGGTCAATTCAAGTAGTCTTAGACGGCTGCTCTTCTGACCTAATGGCAATTAATGCCGGGGTACCTCAGGGATCTGTTCTCTCTGCAACATTATTCTTGCTGCACATTAACGACCTGCTAACCCAGGCATTATTGGTTACGGTGATGACAGCACCGTTGTAGAGAGATACATGTCCAATGCGCAAGCGAGTCCTCAAGAAATCCGGGCTTTGAGAGAATCCACGATTGAGCAGGTGGATTTGGCCTTAAAAAAAGTGTCCGATGGGGCGAGTCCAACTTGGTCAAATTTAACCCGTCGAAAACACAGGCGTGTTTATTCTCCGCGAAAAAGAGCAGTTTCGACCTAACGCCCACTTTCCACAATGTTTCTGTACCCTTAACCGACCACCTAGTGCTTCTGGGCGTAACTATATCGTCCCAGCTAAACTTCGGGCAACAAATTGTGTCCATGGCTCAAACTGCTTCAAAGAAGTTGGGAATCATCTCGAAGGTCCGACGGTACTTCAGCCCTGAACAGCTACTTAATTTGTATACAGCTCAAGTTCGATCTTGTATGGAGTACTGTAGCTACCTTTAGGATGGTTCTGCAAAGCACCAACTAGGAGCGATGGATGCAGTTGACCGAAGAGCCCGAAAAATTATTAACAATTTTGACCTCACCACCAAAAAACTGCAAAGCCTCGACCATCGTCGGAAAGTTGCCAGTTTAGCAGTCTTCTACAGATTACATTTTGGAGAGTGCGCGAAAGCCATTTTTGATCAGGTTGAACCCACACCCTTCTTGCATCGGACTACTAGACGCAGACAGACCTTCCATCCCTTCATGGTAGATATCCCAAGAAGTCGAACGAAACGCTTCGATAGTTACTTTGTTCGGGTCGCCAAGGTGTGGAATGAACTGCCTGCGTCTGTTTTCCAGAAAACTATAGTCCTAGTTCTTTCAAGCGTCGAGTGAATAAGTATCTCGTGGATAGACGTGTAACGCCTTCGTCTTCATCGTCACTTTCCATCAGGTGAGATAGAAGACAAACGTCTTATCCTTTTTCAATAAAAAAAAGTTCTCTCAAGCGTCGAGTGAATAGGTATCTCGTGGATAGACGTGTAACACCTTCCTCTTCAACGTCACTTTCCATCAGGTGAGATAGAAGACAAACGTCTAATCCTTTTTCAATAAAAAAAAGAAACATAGGTAATAGGCAGATCCTGTGCACAAGTATATCTAAAAATAAGATCGAAAAATACTACACATGCCCGCGAGTCTAATGTACATTATTATGACAAGCGTCTGTAGATATCAAATATGTTTATCCTCCTCTGGTCACGAATGTTTCACAAAGACATTTGCACCACTGACAGCTTTTAAACCATTTGATAGTTATGTAAAAATAAAACATAACTAATAATAATCGTGCTCCCTCCTTTAATGCAAATGATATGTAGGTACACGATGTAAAAGGCAATTCGTTCATGCACATTTATAATTTTAATATTTACACGTTTGATTTTTTGCACGGTCTCGCAATTACAGACTTTTCCCGCGACTTTATTTGTAAATATATAACCCTTCCTACCATTGTTAGATATTTTTTAAATATATCTTTTCCCCGATTTTGACAGGATTTACTCTAGGTAATTCATGTGAAAAAAAGAACTGACAGATTGTTGATTGACTATCAAAAGTAATCCGCCAATAACGTCCATTACTTGTGGGTTCATTCGACATCGTTTTGTTACTATTTTGACATTGACATTGATACATTTAAAAGAAAACAACATGGTAACTAATGATTGATTTTTCTTTTTTGACATTGACATTGATACATTCAAAAGAAAACAACATGGTAACTAATGATTGATTTTTCGCAAATTATTTATTATTTTTTTACAAGATTTTTGGATTTAAAATTAGGGAAGTTTAAGGGGGGAAGTGAGTTAATCTTTCATGCGTACTACTGACCATTAGCAGGTCAAAATCCCATATTGAGCTTGACCATCATCTTTCACAAGTTTGGGCTAGCTTTGTACACAGTTCTAATTAGGTGATTCTTTCGAATTTGTCATTCAAATTTAAGGTTTAAGCTGCTACCACGTAAGTTTATTTTGTTAAGATCTAACCACAATAACGTTTAAGAGGTTGTGTTGCGGATAATGCGGAGGAACAAGCTGTGTATTGATGGAACAAAGGTAGGTCCAACTTAAGCCCATGATCCCCGACGCATCATTCATCGATAATCAATTATTTTGATTGAATTAAATAATGTTAGAAGCACAGATTCCACTTACCATCAGGAAGATCACGCGGTCTTTTTCTGCTATGACAAAGTTAAAAAAAAAGGAATTACGTACCTATTTGTATGTATATGTATATACGTGGAGTGAGTGTGTATTCTAGGCTCTACTTGTACTTTAATATCCTCTGCATTTTATTTGCAGATTTTTTTTATCAACTGAGATACTAATTCGACAATCGGCAAAAGTTTGTAGCCATCAAAGCTTGTCTCGTAAAGCTCAAAGGTTTTCAGGGAAAAGTATCGTGACGTAAGTGTCCCTAGTTGTCCTAATAAGTAATTCTAAAACAGATCAGGCTATCCTATTTCGTAAATTCTTCACGCATAGGTCCGGCGTATGCGCAGCCTTAACAAAGAAAGTCCATAGGCTTATTGGTAACGATTACAACTTCGTTACGCATCGAATCCTTTTAGTCATAGCTAAAGTGGAAGCCACGGTAAAATGAAGTTTATTTAGGTCGTCCTGTACAATGATAGTAAGGGTAACCTTAATTGACAAAGCCTTTATTTTAATGTAGCCGGATAAATTTACTCTTTAGGTCCTGAATTCAAATACAATAAATTAATCATATATTTTGTTCTCAAATGGCAATAAAAAACAGTCAGAAAATACCTTTATTTAGAAATGCTACAGTTGGTACTAAAACCTTACACATGCATTTTAACACCACCGGATACCGCATCTCGTTACAACACATCAAATGGAAACCTTCCAATTTCAAAAAATATTTTTGGATCTATATTTCGTGCGTACTACATACATGCTATAAATTGTTAAAATATTGAATACCTACAAATGTTGAGTTAACAATTACAAAATAATACTTCATACTTTTTAAATAACTGAAATATAATAGATAGTAATACAATACTTTAACCAACGAGACTGCTTAAAATAAAAAAGCTTCTCTCATACAGAAACTTTTCAAAAACTACAATTTATCAATAAACACAAGCGACGTGCGATGCAGTAAATCATAACAGTAAACAAGAGTTTCACAAAAACGTGATTAGGCCAACAACCGGTGATTATTACCAATCATTAAAGTCGACTGACTATACTGGCCTTCAGAAAGGGCTATTATCCGTCTGCGTTGGATCTGTCTTAATGCGCCGGAGTCGATATACTCACGGCTCTGAAGTTCGGAAAGCTTTGATTTGAAACACAGTAGCTATTTTGATGCTTAATCTTCGGTTTCCAATACAATTGGTGCCCTAGAATGTGTTTTATGCATTGCTTTGTTTTTTATAGATTTTACATATGTAAAACAGAAATTTAATTTTATTTGGTTATCAGTTAAATAAGCAAAGAACGGGATCAAGACTAAACATATGTATTCAAGAGGTATTGGTATTGTATACAAGAGGTCCCACGTGGTTTCTCCTAACAATAGGTAACGATTCCCTGGGTATTTCTATGTTACTTTCCAGACTTTCAGCTCTGTAAAAAAAATCACCACAGTTCGTCGCTCTGTTTGGATGTGTAAGAAGGACAAACAATGACTTGTTTCTCTTAAATGTATTATAAGAAACTTAGTAAAGTTTTTTAACAGGGTTTCTACTTACCACGTTTAACGAACCTCTTACCTACCTTCTATTAGTTTTCAGTTTTATACTGAAAATGGTAAAAGTAGTTCGGATTGGAAAACCAAATTGTTTATATTTACAAATCAAAAACTGTACTGCGAAAAGAAATTTGGATACTTATTCTTAACAACAGTATGTCTCAAATACGATACATTAACTCAATATAAAAATTATTTCTTATTTTAAAATCAAGTCCGTCGCCATCATAGTTCTCTGTCACGATGACACTGCGCAGACGCCACTGACGTGCGTTTGAATTTCGAACGTCGTTTTCAAGTGACAAAATGATTTGTGGAAATGAATTATACGCGATAAGGTAATTATGTCAAATGATGTTTCGTATAGCGGTAATTTTTTGTGATGTGAGTTATGCATACTCTTACAAGTAATTAGCTAAGAGTGTAAGCCCTTTTTTTTGGTTTTGGATGATAATTTGCATGGTTTATTTTAACTTACGATGGTGGTGGTTTAGGTGACAATACCTTCCCCCTGTAACGAAGATCCTTACGGTTTGAGACCCAGTAGGTTTATGTGTTTTACGCACAGATTTGTGTGATGTACATACATTTATTTTACGATTCATGGATGTTTTCTTAAAGCTAATTTTGGGCTCAGTTCTCAAGCTAAAGTTAGAATTTAATCAGTATTAATTTTTATTTTTTTATTTAGCATGGTCCTATTACTATAATTTCAAAATTGATTTTGTTAGTTTGCTGCGCTTTCACGTCGAAAACTACGCGAACGCGACTGAACATCAAGAACTAATTTTACAATATTTTTCACCAATAAAATAGGTGTTATTCCTTTTTTCTTCAAGTTTTTGTGACTGTATCTTGGTATGCCTACACATTACAAGGCCATTTGTGAATGCTTTATTCCTGTGCCATAAATGAACGTAATTAACAAACTAGCTGTAAATTTTCCAATTATATTAAAATAAAATAAGGGATACACAGTTGGAACCTCATTCAAAACCTTGTACTTACTTAATCATATTTCAAAGCTTTATAATTTATAATAAATCCCCAGATAAATAAATAATAAATCCCCAGACAAACACACCAACTGTATGGCCCCAAAGTAAGCAGAGCTTGTGTCATGGATAACCATACAGCGAACTGGGGGGGGGGACCCAGAATAAACATACATATATAAATACAAACAACCACGACCCGAGAACAAACATTTGTGTTCATCACACAAATGAATGCCCCGGCCAGGACTCGAACCTGGGACCTTCGGCGTATGAGGCAAGGCTACTTACCACTACACCACTCGGTCGTCATTATATTATATCTCATTTATTATATATTATATTTATATTATATATTATAGTATATATTTTATTATATTATATTATATATTATATTTATATCTACAATAAGCTGTTGGATATGAATTAAATAAATAAATAACGTGCCCAATATCCTTAAAAACTGTACACATCATCAAAAGAAGCTAATATATATTTCCTACAACAGAACATTTACAAGACCATCAAGTGCTTCACAGACATATTTCATGTCCCACCAGAAACTGCCACGTGCCATATTCTCTAATGTTTTTTATTGCCATAATCTGTAATGGCTGCCTTTTTAACGACGATGTGAGTGATTTACCAGCCTGGTTAGTCAGTTTTATAGTTATAATGTGCTTGCTTACGGCGTTTATCTCTTAAATCTCGTGCGAGTTGATTAAAATTAGATTTTGTGTTGCTTGCCTTTGTTTGTTGGGTTTTGAGAGGTGTAAAGTATTGTGATTAATGGAACTACTATATCATTTGTGCAAATCTTCTGCTTTAAACCCACCTTAAGGTTAAAGCCATCCAAAATATTGAGTACCTCAATCTGGAGTTTATACAGATGTATATATGGCCTTTACGTCTTCAATGTCTGTAATACATCACTTTTGGTGACTAATAGACCGATGCGCTAGTGACATGAACTGCCATAGCCCTGACAAGAGAAGATTTTGGCAGATGGTATTGGTGGTAAAAATTTAGGGTTTAGAGTCATCGATTAGGTTATAATTGTGCCGTACAAAAGATTTCAAAGGATTATCTGTCTTTTCCAATTAGAAAATCGAACAACTTTCATAAAGCCCAGAAACATTAAACAATAAAAATAATTAGTCTTAAAAGCAAATTTCTAAGTTACAAAGGACTAATACATTTTACGAGTTTTAAACACGGTATTTCAAAGTTCTACTCATATTTAACCCAATAAAATATAGAAGTAAATACAGAGCCTTGCCGACTTAATCGCCAGGTATAACCCGACACAATGTAAGAGGTGCTTAGATGAGACGGAGCTGAGGTCGTAAACCGGTAGCAGACGGACACAAAGAATGGCGGACTGTTGTTACACCGTAAAGTGGTAGTTTCAGTATTAAGATAATAAGCATGACATTCGATTTGGACTGTGTTGAAATATAATTTTTATATTAAAATATGGAACTGAAGGACAAATATACTAACAACTATTAACGTGGAAAAACTAAATATTGGTTTTAGATAATAAATCCAGTTCTGGCCACACTGAGGGGCATGGGGATCTTTAGGCCTTTGAAATTGATATGATTCTGATGAGAGAAGAAGAAGTTAAATGTGAAACTCAGTTGAAATGTTCTTTTTAATATCACATTATTAGTACATAATTTTATGTAATATTATTTACTTTAATTTGCGTATATTTATGAAGTTTCAAAGAACTACCATTCCATACCCTAAAAAATCCGAATAATTAATAAACTATGTAACATAATGTAGCTTTTCAATGGCAAAAAAAAAACTCTGTCTATTAGTTTCAAAGTTTATTGAATACATGTTTTTAACACACAAACCAACTTTATATTTTTACATTATAAGTATACAAAACATATTTTAAAACGTTTCGGTGTGAGCACCACTTAGATAAGTGGCCACATAACCGCGTTGTGCACTTCATCCTATAACAACGAATAAACGGGCGTTTAAGTTTTGATTTATTAAGTCTTGCTTAACTTGAACTTGCAACGGTAAATCTACCACTTCGGCTTAGTAAGTATAATGAGTGAAATGCATTAAGCATAAGCCATGCGTATTTTAAGTTACTTAACAGAATAGTAAGTGATGATGGCGATGAGTGATAATTAAATATAATAGTTTTTTCTTTAGTTTGAATGAGAGCTCCCGTGTTTTAATAACTTTAATAATCCCGTTAATACTTATATGTATAAATGTTTGAGATAGGAATCGGAATTTTGATAAAAGTTTTCCAATGTTTATTCAACTGTTGTTCAATTGAATTTAACTAATCTATTTCACTAACGTTATTCGATGTAATGGTGTTAAAATCATTCTGAGTTTTTTTTATTGAAAAAGTATGAGACGTTTGTTTTCTATGTCACCTGATGGAAAGTGACGACGAAGACGAAGGTGTTACATGTCTATCCACGAGATACCTATTCACTCGACGCTTGAAAGAACTAGGACTATAGTTTTCTGGAAAAACAGAGTTAATTGTTAGTAGAGTTTCTTAATTTAAGATTTCGTCTGGGGCATTACAACATTCTGGAGGGGGTGGACACCGGGCCTGGTTGGATTGTGAGTGTAAGGGTTTAGGTTACTTTTCATGGCAACCATATTACTGCTGAAGGTACGAATCCTCCTTAGGACCACTTCTGGATTTTCACTCCCGAAAACTGTCCAATTTATTAGGAGATTCCATGTTAAATTATTACTGCCGATCATTCCCTATGCCACCCAGTTTCAGGCCCAACTTATTGATGCTTTGGTGGCTACGAACAGCAAAGGTTCGAACCCGGATCTATGAACGCCTGTGCTCTTACAAAAATTTGAAGAATGTAGGAGAAGTTTGTCCGATGCATCATTGCTGCCCCACGCTATCGCGCATCTCTCCCTCGGTTTATTCACATATTGGTTTCTGCCTTCAGCAGTACATCGATGGCGAATGGCACCATATTGTATTTTGTCGGTGTGTATGAGCCGGGTCGTGAAAAACTCCCTTCTGCACAACTAACCAACTGTCCTTTATTAGTCAGTTTACCACTAATATTAAATTTATTAAAGGCAACGACAACGTAGTCGCAGGTACCTTGTCGCAAGTTGGCGCGATCTCGCTCGAGCGGGAATACGAAGCTCTTGTCAAGTCTCAAGAGACAGACAGGAAGTTGAAACAATAACTGCGGAACAATTCCAGCCAAGCAAGCGTACCTGATACTGGCGTATTGTTCTGCGGTGTCTCTACTGGCAAACCTCGTCCCTTTGTCCCATCTGATCTGCGAGGTGTTCTGTTCAATAAGCTACACAGCTTGAGCCACCCTAGTATTCAACACATGATACGTCTCGGAACAGAACGCTACGTTCGGCCCTCCATTAATAAGGACTGCAAACTGTAACTGCGATTTACGCATATCTATATTGACATCATTGGACACCTGCCTCCTTGCAAATGGTGTCGGTACTGCTTAACTGCAATCCACTGCCCACATTTACTTACTCGAAAATGCTATTTACAATCACCGTGCTCTGCTCCAGATCAAATTACTGAGAGAGCAAACTGATAGTGAAACTTTGACTTTAAATGTTGCAGTTGAAATATCGGGAGTGTCAATCGTGTAAAGTCTGCGTTCCTTGAAAGGCTAGAGACCGTTCGTGACATAGTCTCAGCGGCTCTGCCAACCGCGCCTGCAAATCCTCTATTATCTATTACTCAGCTAACTCCAGCTGCTCCTTCTAAAGCGGTTCGTAAAGCTGCACCTGCGCCATCTTATGTTCCACCTCTTCTTCCGGCAGTTCTCATATACCGTATGGTCGGGCAGACGAGTTATACTTAGGGTTTTAGGGACTCACCTGTCCTGTCTCTCTACGTGAGAGGGTTCGTACAGTGCAATAATGTTACCTTTGAACGAAGTTGCAATCTGTAAAAAAAGATCTGTATATAAGAGAGAAGAGACTGCACGTTTTTTGTAAATAATCGAGTCACTGTAAGTATATGGGATTCCATTTCGCACACAACACACATCTACCAGACCTGGTGCTCTCCACCCTCTTCAAGTCTTTCATATTTTAATCGCCCTAATAGTGATGTTTACTTGGTTGCGTTCCAGATAAAGGGAACAGTGTTCCAAAGGCCCACAAGGCAACGCGTCAATATTTGACAATTAATAAAAAAGATAAATATAATTAATAAATAACATCTATGATTTATGATATTGATGGGCACGGATGTTAAATTCCATTAGATGCAATGCGCGCTAGCTTGCCACCGTTGACAAAGTTAAAAAAAATTAGTGCGATATAGATCGTCGATAATCAAAACGTAACGCATCACAAAATTAGGTTATTTTGAGGTGTTCTGCTCTAGAATTGAAGGCCTTAGATCTTTGAAGATAGTAATGAAGCACTTTAATCTTATATATTGATTCACCTCTTTGTTTTCCGTTAAAAAACTAATTTAATTCATCTACCTATCTTTACTCTATGCCAGGAGGTAGAACATTTTTTTCATTACATTATCCGATTCTTGACAATTATCATAAAGTACGAAATTGCTAAAGGACACATAAATGAACGCATTAACTATTTTACCACGAGAACCTATCTTATTCCGTGCGAAGTAAGCAAGCGAATTCGCGATCAAAAGCTAGTGCTTTATAAGCAAAAATGATTCACAATTATGCATTGTACTCGACTATACGATCGTAAGTTTAAAGCAGGGCATCGAATACAACAGTATTACATTACAACTGGTATTACTCCGCCGACGGCGCGTGCGCAGATCAAATCTTGCGCGAGTAGTGTTGTGCCAGAGTTTTCTTTGCACTGTCGATAGCTAGAATTGTTTTTTATTTCAAAATATTATCCGCAGAGTTTTACAGTCTAGAGAGGTCTTCATTGAAGTACAATCAATGCTATGGCAATGAGTTTATTTAATTTAATAGAAACAAACTGAAATTTTCATATGTAAAATAAACGGAGAAAATACATAACCTTGCGTTTCGCTAACCTATGTTCCATTTTAACAAGCAGAAGATGCTGTCAATATTATGATACTGTGTTATATATTGTAGATATGAATACACAACACGCTTACAAATATTATCATATAATTACAGTATTTCTTTCTAAAAATCTAGAACTTAATTAAAGTGTATAGGACAAACAATGACTTGTTTCTCTTAAATGTATTATAAGAAACTTAGTAAAGTTTTTTAACAGGGTTTCTACTTACCACGTTTAACGAACCTCTTACCTACCTTCTATTAGTTTTCAGTTTTATACTGAAAATGGTAAAAGTAGTTCGGATTGGAAAACCAAATTGTTTATATTTACAAATCAAAAACTGTACTGCGAAAAGAAATTTGGATACTTATTCTTAACAACAGTATGTCTCAAATACGATACATTAACTCAATATAAAAATTATTTCTTATTTTAAAATCAAGTCCGTCGCCATCATAGTTCTCTGTCACGATGACACTGCGCAGACGCCACTGACGTGCGTTTGAATTTCGAACGTCGTTTTCAAGTGACAAAATGATTTGTGGAAATGAATTATACGCGATAAGGTAATTATGTCAAATGATGTTTCGTATAGCGGTAATTTTTTGTGATGTGAGTTATGCATACTCTTACAAGTAATTAGCTAAGAGTGTAAGCCCTTTTTTTTGGTTTTGGATGATAATTTGCATGGTTTATTTTAACTTACGATGGTGGTGGTTTAGGTGACAATACCTTCCCCCTGTAACGAAGATCCTTACGGTTTGAGACCCAGTAGGTTTATGTGTTTTACGCACAGATTTGTGTGATGTACATACATTTATTTTACGATTCATGGATGTTTTCTTAAAGCTAATTTTGGGCTCAGTTCTCAAGCTAAAGTTAGAATTTAATCAGTATTAATTTTTATTTTTTTATTTAGCATGGTCCTATTACTATAATTTCAAAATTGATTTTGTTAGTTTGCTGCGCTTTCACGTCAAAAACTACGCGAACGCGACTGAACATCAAGAACTAATTTTACAATATTTTTCACCAATAAAATAGGTGTTATTCCTTTTTTCTTCAAGTTTTTGTGACTGTATCTTGGTATGCCTACACATTACAAGGCCATTTGTGAATGCTTTATTCCTGTGCCATAAATGAACGTAATTAACAAACTAGCTGTAAATTTTCCAATTATATTAAAATAAAATAAGGGATACACAGTTGGAACCTCATTCAAAACCTTGTACTTACTTAATCATATTTCAAAGCTTTATAATTTATAATAAATCCCCAGATAAATAAATAATAAATCCCCAGACAAACACACCAACTGTATGGCCCCAAAGTAAGCAGAGCTTGTGTCATGGATAACCATACAGCGAACTGGGGGGGGGGACCCAGAATAAACATACATATATAAATACAAACAACCACGACCCGAGAACAAACATTTGTGTTCATCACACAAATGAATGCCCCGGCCAGGACTCGAACCTGGGACCTTCGGCGTATGAGGCAAGGCTACTTACCACTACACCACTCGGTCGTCATTATATTATATCTCATTTATTATATATTATATTTATATTATATATTATAGTATATATTTTATTATATTATATTATATATTATATTTATATCTACAATAAGCTGTTGGATATGAATTAAATAAATAAATAACGTGCCCAATATCCTTAAAAACTGTACACATCATCAAAAGAAGCTAATATATATTTCCTACAACAGAACATTTACAAGACCATCAAGTGCTTCACAGACATATTTCATGTCCCACCAGAAACTGCCACGTGCCATATTCTCTAATGTTTTTTATTGCCATAATCTGTAATGGCTGCCTTTTTAACGACGATGTGAGTGATTTACCAGCCTGGTTAGTCAGTTTTATAGTTATAATGTGCTTGCTTACGGCGTTTATCTCTTAAATCTCGTGCGAGTTGATTAAAATTAGATTTTGTGTTGCTTGCCTTTGTTTGTTGGGTTTTGAGAGGTGTAAAGTATTGTGATTAATGGAACTACTATATCATTTGTGCAAATCTTCTGCTTTAAACCCACCTTAAGGTTAAAGCCATCCAAAATATTGAGTACCTCAATCTGGAGTTTATACAGATGTATATATGGCCTTTACGTCTTCAATGTCTGTAATACATCACTTTTGGTGACTAATAGACCGATGCGCTAGTGACATGAACTGCCATAGCCCTGACAAGAGAAGATTTTGGCAGATGGTATTGGTGGTAAAAATTTAGGGTTTAGAGTCATCGATTAGGTTATAATTGTGCCGTACAAAAGATTTCAAAGGATTATCTGTCTTTTCCAATTAGAAAATCGAACAACTTTCATAAAGCCCAGAAACATTAAACAATAAAAATAATTAGTCTTAAAAGCAAATTTCTAAGTTACAAAGGACTAATACATTTTACGAGTTTTAAACACGGTATTTCAAAGTTCTACTCATATTTAACCCAATAAAATATAGAAGTAAATACAGAGCCTTGCCGACTTAATCGCCAGGTATAACCCGACACAATGTAAGAGGTGCTTAGATGAGACGGAGCTGAGGTCGTAAACCGGTAGCAGACGGACACAAAGAATGGCGGACTGTTGTTACACCGTAAAGTGGTAGTTTCAGTATTAAGATAATAAGCATGACATTCGATTTGGACTGTGTTGAAATATAATTTTTATATTAAAATATGGAACTGAAGGACAAATATACTAACAACTATTAACGTGGAAAAACTAAATATTGGTTTTAGATAATAAATCCAGTTCTGGCCACACTGAGGGGCATGGGGATCTTTAGGCCTTTGAAATTGATATGATTCTGATGAGAGAAGAAGAAGTTAAATGTGAAACTCAGTTGAAATGTTCTTTTTAATATCACATTATTAGTACATAATTTTATGTAATATTATTTACTTTAATTTGCGTATATTTATGAAGTTTCAAAGAACTACCATTCCATACCCTAAAAAATCCGAATAATTAATAAACTATGTAACATAATGTAGCTTTTCAATGGCAAAAAAAAAACTCTGTCTATTAGTTTCAAAGTTTATTGAATACATGTTTTTAACACACAAACCAACTTTATATTTTTACATTATAAGTATACAAAACATATTTTAAAACGTTTCGGTGTGAGCACCACTTAGATAAGTGGCCACATAACCGCGTTGTGCACTTCATCCTATAACAACGAATAAACGGGCGTTTAAGTTTTGATTTATTAAGTCTTGCTTAACTTGAACTTGCAACGGTAAATCTACCACTTCGGCTTAGTAAGTATAATGAGTGAAATGCATTAAGCATAAGCCATGCGTATTTTAAGTTACTTAACAGAATAGTAAGTGATGATGGCGATGAGTGATAATTAAATATAATAGTTTTTTCTTTAGTTTGAATGAGAGCTCCCGTGTTTTAATAACTTTAATAATCCCGTTAATACTTATATGTATAAATGTTTGAGATAGGAATCGGAATTTTGATAAAAGTTTTCCAATGTTTATTCAACTGTTGTTCAATTGAATTTAACTAATCTATTTCACTAACGTTATTCGATGTAATGGTGTTAAAATCATTCTGAGTTTTTTTTATTGAAAAAGTATGAGACGTTTGTTTTCTATGTCACCTGATGGAAAGTGACGACGAAGACGAAGGTGTTACATGTCTATCCACGAGATACCTATTCACTCGACGCTTGAAAGAACTAGGACTATAGTTTTCTGGAAAAACAGAGTTAATTGTTAGTAGAGTTTCTTAATTTAAGATTTCGTCTGGGGCATTACAACATTCTGGAGGGGGTGGACACCGGGCCTGGTTGGATTGTGAGTGTAAGGGTTTAGGTTACTTTTCATGGCAACCATATTACTGCTGAAGGTACGAATCCTCCTTAGGACCACTTCTGGATTTTCACTCCCGAAAACTGTCCAATTTATTAGGAGATTCCATGTTAAATTATTACTGCCGATCATTCCCTATGCCACCCAGTTTCAGGCCCAACTTATTGATGCTTTGGTGGCTACGAACAGCAAAGGTTCGAACCCGGATCTATGAACGCCTGTGCTCTTACAAAAATTTGAAGAATGTAGGAGAAGTTTGTCCGATGCATCATTGCTGCCCCACGCTATCGCGCATCTCTCCCTCGGTTTATTCACATATTGGTTTCTGCCTTCAGCAGTACATCGATGGCGAATGGCACCATATTGTATTTTGTCGGTGTGTATGAGCCGGGTCGTGAAAAACTCCCTTCTGCACAACTAACCAACTGTCCTTTATTAGTCAGTTTACCACTAATATTAAATTTATTAAAGGCAACGACAACGTAGTCGCAGGTACCTTGTCGCAAGTTGGCGCGATCTCGCTCGAGCGGGAATACGAAGCTCTTGTCAAGTCTCAAGAGACAGACAGGAAGTTGAAACAATAACTGCGGAACAATTCCAGCCAAGCAAGCGTACCTGATACTGGCGTATTGTTCTGCGGTGTCTCTACTGGCAAACCTCGTCCCTTTGTCCCATCTGATCTGCGAGGTGTTCTGTTCAATAAGCTACACAGCTTGAGCCACCCTAGTATTCAACACATGATACGTCTCGGAACAGAACGCTACGTTCGGCCCTCCATTAATAAGGACTGCAAACTGTAACTGCGATTTACGCATATCTATATTGACATCATTGGACACCTGCCTCCTTGCAAATGGTGTCGGTACTGCTTAACTGCAATCCACTGCCCACATTTACTTACTCGAAAATGCTATTTACAATCACCGTGCTCTGCTCCAGATCAAATTACTGAGAGAGCAAACTGATAGTGAAACTTTGACTTTAAATGTTGCAGTTGAAATATCGGGAGTGTCAATCGTGTAAAGTCTGCGTTCCTTGAAAGGCTAGAGACCGTTCGTGACATAGTCTCAGCGGCTCTGCCAACCGCGCCTGCAAATCCTCTATTATCTATTACTCAGCTAACTCCAGCTGCTCCTTCTAAAGCGGTTCGTAAAGCTGCACCTGCGCCATCTTATGTTCCACCTCTTCTTCCGGCAGTTCTCATATACCGTATGGTCGGGCAGACGAGTTATACTTAGGGTTTTAGGGACTCACCTGTCCTGTCTCTCTACGTGAGAGGGTTCGTACAGTGCAATAATGTTACCTTTGAACGAAGTTGCAATCTGTAAAAAAAGATCTGTATATAAGAGAGAAGAGACTGCACGTTTTTTGTAAATAATCGAGTCACTGTAAGTATATGGGATTCCATTTCGCACACAACACACATCTACCAGACCTGGTGCTCTCCACCCTCTTCAAGTCTTTCATATTTTAATCGCCCTAATAGTGATGTTTACTTGGTTGCGTTCCAGATAAAGGGAACAGTGTTCCAAAGGCCCACAAGGCAACGCGTCAATATTTGACAATTAATAAAAAAGATAAATATAATTAATAAATAACATCTATGATTTATGATATTGATGGGCACGGATGTTAAATTCCATTAGATGCAATGCGCGCTAGCTTGCCACCGTTGACAAAGTTAAAAAAAATTAGTGCGATATAGATCGTCGATAATCAAAACGTAACGCATCACAAAATTAGGTTATTTTGAGGTGTTCTGCTCTAGAATTGAAGGCCTTAGATCTTTGAAGATAGTAATGAAGCACTTTAATCTTATATATTGATTCACCTCTTTGTTTTCCGTTAAAAAACTAATTTAATTCATCTACCTATCTTTACTCTATGCCAGGAGGTAGAACATTTTTTTCATTACATTATCCGATTCTTGACAATTATCATAAAGTACGAAATTGCTAAAGGACACATAAATGAACGCATTAACTATTTTACCACGAGAACCTATCTTATTCCGTGCGAAGTAAGCAAGCGAATTCGCGATCAAAAGCTAGTGCTTTATAAGCAAAAATGATTCACAATTATGCATTGTACTCGACTATACGATCGTAAGTTTAAAGCAGGGCATCGAATACAACAGTATTACATTACAACTGGTATTACTCCGCCGACGGCGCGTGCGCAGATCAAATCTTGCGCGAGTAGTGTTGTGCCAGAGTTTTCTTTGCACTGTCGATAGCTAGAATTGTTTTTTATTTCAAAATATTATCCGCAGAGTTTTACAGTCTAGAGAGGTCTTCATTGAAGTACAATCAATGCTATGGCAATGAGTTTATTTAATTTAATAGAAACAAACTGAAATTTTCATATGTAAAATAAACGGAGAAAATACATAACCTTGCGTTTCGCTAACCTATGTTCCATTTTAACAAGCAGAAGATGCTGTCAATATTATGATACTGTGTTATATATTGTAGATATGAATACACAACACGCTTACAAATATTATCATATAATTACAGTATTTCTTTCTAAAAATCTAGAACTTAATTAAAGTGTATCGATGGTAAATACAGTATTTATTCGCATCTCTACAGCTACATTTCTAGTTTGTCGTATAGACCAAACGGTTCTGTGGTCAAAATAAAATATTATATCATGTGGTTTGTAAATGCAGACGTCGCAGTTGACCGGAGACGCGTTAGTTAATCTAATAATAAATCAAGTTTTTTATTGTAACTTTTTACAGATTTAAATTTGAATATTATAACTATTAAGGACAGAAGAGTTACTATAGGTATATGTAAAGTGGAAAAACTTTTGCTTGTGAGATCGTTTAGCCGAAAGACGGTCACTACAAGACAAATACCTCCCAAGGGTTACTACACTGTTTGATCTTTGTTTGTTCCCGATGAACTATTGAATCTATCTATTACTACAAGAAAAGTAAGTAATTTATTTATTGGCCGCCTAAGCAGCACCCTCCGCGATGATGGAGGTGGAATATGCATCATGCATACCTCCGCATTCGATCTGCCGGGTGATGTGGGACTCACCAGATTGGCACCTATCCACTAAAAACCACCTCAACGGCTGTAGCAAGATGTTGCCGTCAGCCTCATCGGAAGCGACACCCGATAAGATAAGTTATCTTCTAGGCGTGACACATATAATCCTGAAATTCGGGAGCAGTAGTGACGTGGGTGCAAATACGCTTGGATATCTAGTTAGTGAAATTTTAACAAGATAAGTGAAAACGGATTGAATGTTCTACTTGTGTACAAAACTTGTGCGTACTTCGAAGTAAGTAAAGCTTTTTTTTAACTTCGTAATGGCTGTCAAACGAGCACTTGATCCACCGATGGCAAGGGCTTCGCGTCCATGTTCATCATTATTGTGTTGATTGGTCATCTTGTTTATAAGTTCATCGATTAATTGTGCATTACAATTATTTACTTTACCACGTAGACTTAAGTTGGAATTTTCTTTGTTCCAGTCCAGGCTCATTAGCTCTTGCTTTACTTTACCTCGTAAACGTAGTTTTTGTGGCTGTCAAAGTAGGAAGCTATGTACCGCCCCAGATTAGATCGTAACAGAACAGTCTGTCCGACCACTAAAGTAAGCAAGGCTTATGTTATAAAGCCAACACAGTTGGCACAATCTAAAGTCCGTTGTACTAAAAGAATACACCAAAAAATAAAATAACACCTTCATATTTATAACACTAATATATTGTCTGTCCATACCGCGATCAAAAACCTCTGAACAAAGAACACATCTGACGTAGAAAGTATGATAACTAACAATTACTTCACAATAAAACCTATTTACTGACCTTGAAATGTATTATTTTACATGAAAATCAAATTAAAAGTCTGTTTTAAATTTAACTAAATAATTTCTTATGTAAATGGCTTACATTACATGTATTAATATCAAATTAACGATGCAATCAACGCCTATATTGTAGTACAATTTCAATATATTGGAAGTAAATTAATAATTTCCACAATTTACTGTTGATTAAATTTAATTTTATTAAAACTTAATTGACATTTAAATCAACTTAAAATACGTTGGCAATAAAATGAAGTTGAGAGTAAAACGAAAATATGTTTAACATGATTTTGTCCACGTCGTAAAAAACATTAATTACAGCACATTTTCAACGAAAGAGCCCACGGCTTTCATACAATTTTTTAATAAATTTTTTTTTAAATATATGTAAATAGTTTATCAACAGTTAAGAAATATTGCAGTATTAACAGCATGTTTACAATCAATAGTTTTCTGGACAAAGTGATGTATTTGTGGAGCTGCTGCGAGTCGCCGAAAAACGCTGCGGGTTATGATTTCACAACGTGTAAATCATACTAAAAATTGTAGGGGCGTTTTCGAAGATAATGTTTCGTTTACATGCATACTGTCATAATAAAAATTATAAAATTCAATAAGCTAGCAATATACAAAGTAATTTATATTTTAAAAATAAGTATTTTGCTTCTTTTTTATGTTTTCTAATCCGTATAATTCCGATATTAAATTCAAAACTTTATTTTTCAAAACAATTTTTGGGTCAAAATAACTTATGTTTTCCAAATAGATAATAAAAATCTGCATTTTTAAACGTTGTCAAATACCCGAATTTTTCTCCTACTTGAATTTTTTTTTTTTTTTGCTGCCGAAGCACCCTCTCTCGGGAGGGAGGTGGAAGATTCGTCATGAATACCTCCGCAGCCGTCTGCGGGGTTATGTGGGACAAACCAAAGTGGCACCTACCCACTAAAAACCACCCAAATGGCTGTAGCATGGGAATGCTGTCAGCCTTCATCGGAGCGACACCCGGGTTGGGAGGTGGGCGCGCAAGCAGGGACCCGCTAGCGGGTCACCCGCTGAGAATACTTAATCACTTAAGGTGCAAATGACATTTATATATTGTTGATGAAACGGCCTGGGCAGCCTTAAGCTGGTCCAGATTAGCCGAAAGTTGATCGGGGGGATCCGAGAGTGCATTTCTCGGTCTACGGACTTTGTACCTCGACGGCATGGACGGAGCAGTATAAGCTACTGACTCTCGTATAAGGGGGTTAGGGTGCTTTTCGGATCGCTTGAAAAAAGCGGTGGAGAGCGTCCTAAGGTGTTGTTGTATAGTTGGCAGTTCGAGATCTCTGTGCAGGTCTGCATTTCGCACGTACCACGGAGCATCCGTGGCCCGGCGGCAGAAGAGATTCTGAACTACCTGTAGTTTATACATATCGGAGGGTTTAGCATGTGCAAAGATTGGGGAGGCGTACGTCATGACTGGTCTCACGCAAACCTTAAAAAGCGTTCGCTTGTTCCTAAGAGACATTTTACTGTGCCGGCCTAACATACTGTTAAGTCGGCCCATGTACAGACGGGCGAGTTTGGTGACTCGGAGAATGTGTGGTCGGAATGAAAGCGTACGATCGAGCGTTACGCCTAGGTACTTGGTGGTACGTGCCCACGGGATGGGCGTACCTAGCATTCGGATGTGGGGGTCGTAGGGACGACGGCGTTTATGATCGAAGCGCATCGCAGAGCTTTTCTCTGGATTTACATCGATACGCCATTTTTTAAACCAGGCTCCGAGGTCATTTACGGCCTTCTGGAGCTTGGTGATGAGTGTGTCGACGTGCACGCCCTTGACGTATAGGGCAGTGTCGTCGGCAAAGAGGGAAAGTTGAACACCTTTAGACGGAATAGGTATGTCATTGGTGTATAATGTGTATAGTAACGGGGCGAGTACCGAGCCCTGAGGGACGCCCGCCTTGAGGGGGCGGGGGGTGGAGAGCGTACCTTCGTGTTTGAATCTAAAGGTGCGATCTTTAAGGTAGGAGCCGACTAGTTTGACTAGTCGGTCGGGCAAGCCTGTGTTGTGAAGCTTGTATATGAGCCCTGCGTGCCAGACTTTGTCAAAAGCCTTGGCTACGTCAAAGAAGACCGCCACTGTTTTCAGTCGTCTGGGGTAGAAGGTAAATATGAATTAAGAAGCAAAGATATTTTAATATACGTTTGACGTAAAAGAAATAAAAGAAGCAATAGATTCTTACCGTCACCGGAGTAAGATAAATTAGAACAAAGTTATTAAAATAAAAGCACATAACATTAATTACATAATTTCATTTAATCATAAGTGTACTACTTATACGGAATATTACATTTTGACGCCTTACTGTATGCCATTTCCAGCCTCATCGACTCAGTATATTAAAATCACAGCGGCATAGCGGCGTAGTGGCGTTAGTGGCATTAGCCTTGCCTTATACGCCGGAGGTCCAGGTTCGAATCCTGGTCATTCATTTGTGTGATGAATACGGATTTTTGTTCTTGGGTCATGGTTGTTTATATTTATATTATATGGTATTTATATTATATTTATAATAGTGGTAAGTTATATTTTATGGTAGCGTCGGGTGACGAGTCGCTTACTTCCCTCTAATATGGTTGAGGAGGGCGATGGCTGGATCCCGCGTTAACTCGTGAACGGGTGCCGTTTGAGGGTGTTCATCGTTTGGATACTTGGGGGGAGACTTGCCGAGCTAACAGATGCAGATAAGAATAACTTTGGATAGACATAAAGAGACTCTGTAAATTTATTTTGAAGAAAATATACCTGTGAAGTTTCTTGCCAGTTCTTCACGAAGGTTTTTTCGGACTGGTCGTAGAGACGTGTTTTATTTGACATCAATAAGAACAAGTAATTGTCAATGTTGAGAAATAAATATTTCATTTCATTTCATTTCATCTATTTGTATGTTTATTTTGGGTCATCCATAACACAATCCTTGCCTTATACGCCGGAGGTCTCAAGTTCGAGTCCTGGTCATTCATTTGTGTGAGGAATACAGATTTTTGTTATTGGGTCATGGTTGTTTATATTTATATCTGTATGTTTATTTTAGGTCATCCATAACACAATCTCTGCTTAATTTGGGGCCATACAATGGATGTGCTTGCCTAGGGATTAATTTTAATTAATAATTTTTATTATAGTTCAGTAAGCTTTTAGGGCTACAAGTTTCAATTTTCGCTAAGAAACTGCTTCTAAGATTGATACGAAATTGAATAATAAATAAAAGTACATTTGAAATATTAAAATTTAATAAAAAGAGCCAACTATTTGAAGAAACATATTAAAATTGATTACATCCACTTGTATGCCGCAATGTTTGCGAATCACTTCAAAGAGGCTTTATGAAATGTTAAACTTATCTAGAGTAAACTTATCAATATAACTTGTTTGCAAAATCAAAATAATAAATAATTTTACATTAAAGTTGTTTCAAAATTGTGACATAGTACACTGCGAATAGAGTTTTATTTATGTTTTTCAATGGTTTTTTTGTGGATAACATGGCGCGACAATTTCGACGGTTGGGACACTCCGGCAGTCGAGTCGACCCTTTTAATGATCCATCTGGGACGCAGTCGCCTCTATGAAAATTATTGTGTTGACTATTTTCACTTAAGCTTTTAGTGACTGTCTCCTACACTTTTAAATTTTTGCCAAAACAAGAACAAAAATATTTATTTTGAAAAATAACTAAAATTTTGAGCTTCTCGAATCCCCTTCTCGAATTTGTTATTCCTTCTATTAACTTATAATTATTTAATATTTGAAACGTATGTTACATAAATAGTCTAGTTTATAATATTATTAACTAACATTTTGTTTACACAGTTGGTACAGTGCTTTCATTGAACGCGGTTACCGTTTATGTAGACTGCACGTTATTTCGCGATAAAGTCAAAGAATTTCCAGGAATCATACTATAAAATACAATCAAATAAATAATCGAATAAATTTTCGCATCCCAGATATTCTCCATACGAAGAGTATTTTCTTTGAACCAATGAGCAAAGCTCTAAAACTACTAGCGAGATTCGGAAAATATCAATCAATCAATCAATTTATTTGCACAAATATGGGTTTTTACAAATGTTGGATTATAATAGGTAGTTCAAACCATATCTAACCTAGGAGGTATGTACAATGCTTGTATAAAATGTTGCTACTAAATTTAAAATATTAATTTACCAAATAAACGTCATTTACATGTCATATCTAACATTTTACAATAACATTACCATCTTAAATTATAACAATTTTAATTACATGCGTACCAACTTGTCATTGAAGTATTCAAGAATAGTGTAGTAAGCCTTATCTGCTAAAAACATTTTTAGTTTCTTTTGAAACTCAGTAACATTATTAATATTTTTAATACAATTCGGCAATTTATTGAAAATTTTGGAAGCCATACCAAAGAAACTCTCAGAATATAGAGTAGTTTTACGAGGTTGAGAACGGATTTTGCCTTTAAGCCTTTGGCTGTTTGAGCCTTCAAATAGGTTCATGTTCTTTTTAACAAACAATACTGTTTCTAAAATGTTTAAACAGGGAAAAGTCAGAATACCTAACTTTTTGAAAAAGGGCTTACAAGATTGTCTGCTTTTCAGGTGACAAATCGATCTAATACAGCGCTTTTGAGCTTTATTCGAGCTCTAATCTCAAGGTTACGCCAATAAGTATTCTTTATATCATTGTGTTCACACATTCTCAATGTTAAACAAACAAACTCACGAGCTAAAGCTTATATTATACTAGTTTCATGACCCCAGGACTTTTAGATTGTATGTATATAATCTTCTTTAATATGCATACTCTAACACTACACAAACGGTTACCAACATTTAATTGTAACCATTTGTCCTAGAATTTAAAACGTCCCGTAATAACACAAAGAATATATTGTAGAGTATATATTGTACAACTTAATGGTTAAATTAAAGAATATCTTACGTTCTGCAGATTACAGACTCAAACGAAACTTAATGGACTTTGTAACCTAAAAACCTATGAGTACGGCCGTAGGGAAATAAACATAATTTTACGTTGTCAGGCAGACTTAAGAAATTGTTGGTTAGGAACTGCTACTGTACATCCTAGGCGATACAAGTTTGTGTAGCGAGCGACAAGTATAAGATTTTTTCAGAAGTTTGTTTACTCATTGGGAGTTTGACGAGAGACCTAAAACAATTTCGTGTTATATTTTGGATCATATAATATTGAATCAACAGTCAGCATATTTCGATAGAACTTTACAATGAACAATATATCAGAATAAGGACCACTAAGGATTACTCCCTTCCGTTTCCTTTCCTATTGTATATACTGATTCCAATGATTTCACCTTTATATTCTTTACAAATTAAGTAAAACTTTAAGTAAATATTAATTTGAAGATATTCAAACTAAAAGGAATCACTCCTTTTTTTGTGAACAAATTGGTAAATCATATTGAAATATCAATGATTTACATTACACTTTGAGCCGCAGTTTTTTCCTCTAACTCCTCAACACTCCACCGCTACCACAATTGCATAACGTTTCATCAGCTTCTATTTTACGCCACGCCACGGTGTAGTATACGGCGTAGTACACTATAGTTAAGGCTATACACACATGAACTTTAGCAAGCTGGCCGCAGAAGCGGTTCTTAAACCGGTTTTTAGAATACTGCACGTTGACTCTGAGGACAAAACTGTGGAGAGGTCTTTGGTTGTATAAGTATTTGGTGTTAGAAGCAGAAGTAAAGAAGAAGAATAAAGTAATGGTTACATTGGTGCTGTGGTGTGGTAGGTGGTTGATTTATTAGAGAAGAACAAATATTTTATTTTCACCGTGTTCTTGTTACTGTAGCAAAATTTACAAATTTAATTATGATAAAGAGAAAGAATTGTAAATTATTGTTTTGATCTGAGTTTTCTACTAGTAGTTCTAATGTGACCATAGAGTAACGAACTTTGTTTGTTTGTATTTTCTTGTTCGCACATGTGAACTTGACTAATATTATGAATATCCTTCAATATATCAAGCAAAACCTGAAAACTTACAAAAATCCTTATAAAAATCCCAAACCTTCATAAAACTTACATCCTCACCATCACCATTGAATCGCCAAGAGCATGACCATACATGCTATCTAAACACCCACTCCATCGCTTCTGTATTCCACCAGCAAGATTTTGCTGCAAGGCGTCTTTATTACTCCCAGTCCATAGATACTATCGTACCTCACGCCAGTACCTACTATCGTTTACTATTGCTATAGTGTATCTATTCCCTTTCCTGGTTCAAATAAAACCTGGTTCTTTACTTCAACGAACTTGTCCTTTTAGAACTTTAAGCTTAGCTGTTATTTAGACTATTTGTCGAAATATATTCAAGTTTTGTTATCGCCTGCCTTAGATGGCATTAAATTGACATTTTGTAAGGAAGTTAGAAAGGTGTAGTCGTTAAATAGATGGAACTAATCTGTAACTATATAATTGAGTACTTCTTTACGAGATCTTCCACACTGGTAGAATTACGTTGAATACTTGCCTTGTCGTAACACGTATTTTATGTTAAATAAATTATTACACTTTCAACCCTATTTAAAGGTGATAAACACCTAATTTTACAGTTACTAAATGGCTGTTTGAAATTAAGACGATGCTGGCAAACTGCTCGATGTACAGGAAAATTTTGATCTATAGATGATTATGTTTTGTGTCGTAGGCGTGGAAAAGACTTAGAAATTTGAAGCTTTGAGTAAAAAAAATTCGGTACGCTTAGTATTGTAATTTGTCACGACTAAAAAGCAGGTTGTTCTGCAGGGAAGCGCAATGATTTATAAAAAATCTGTGCTAAAATAGCTTTTACGACTATCCTAGAACTTTTGATGAACACTTTAGATGTACCTTCATACCCTTAGTATGCAATGAGTTATTTACAGATATAGCAACTTTATTTGTAACCTGAACAATATTTAAGACAGTAGTGCTTTATTAACCTTACCACACACTTGATACTCCAACCAGCACACCTTACATTTGACAGACATTACATCGCTTATCTGCAACCAACATTGGCTTTCGACACAGTTCACAAACATTATAATTTTAATCTCCTATACATAAATTATGGCAGTCGTTAAATATCAGCTCCGCAATGACACAAAGCTGGTTTGCTTCAGCAATATTAATTTCAGATTTATTCAGATCTCTATTTTCTTCGTCTTTAGGGTCATTTTCTTTTATCAGGTTAGCTTTAAGATCATTGTGGTGTATTTCTTCGGGTTGCGCAAGAGTTGGAGGCACGTGCCTTGATGTACTGCTTTGTATAATGCGTTTAGAGTGTTGGCGTTATTGAAACTGCCTTATTTGTTTTGTTTAAGTTTTGATATTTTAGTGATTTGGTTTCAATTGTTTGATCTAGATTTAAGGTGTGGTGTTTTGGTCTTATAGGTTATTAAAACGATTTATTATAGTATAAAATGTTAATATTAGGTTTGAGGGAATACAACACCATCTTTTGTAAAAAGGTAAGTTTTGTAACAATTGTTTTATAACAACAATAATCGATCCTGGAATTTGACCAATAAAAAGCCCGCGATTAGACTTTACGATCCCAAAAAATAGAGGAGTAAAAATATCTCAATAGATGAATAGTATTTAAAGTTAACAAGATCTATATCTGACCGAATCTGACCAAAACATTGGCCAGTGAATTGATTCTAATCCATCTATAATAATTAACACCACACTAAGACCAAAGCTTACCAAAGCACCAGCATTTAAATAAGAAGCAATACATTAAGTTGGACTAAGTGGTTCCGCAACTACTTATTAAACATAGCTTGGCAGATCATCAATCAAATATAACCTATTTTGTTAACTTGAATGATCGACCTAACACCGACTGTAGGAATATCAACTTCATAGCGTTATACATAAGAACTAGCTTGATTTGAAGTTAGAAGCTTGACGTGCAGTTGGCTGTTACTAGGTCTATGTTTTGATTTTAGTGTCCTGATTGGTTGCGATATAATTTAGGAAATCTCGAACCATGGTTATTTGAATAATTCAATATTTGGTGCGTTTCTAAAACGATAAGGACAAATAAATTATGAAGCATTTACAGAAACTTGTATATGAAGTATTATGTACATGATATCGAAAGAAATGATGATTTTATATCAAAAACTGATGAAGAATCTTACCCAATCACTCACTCTACTATGTATAAATAGCAATAATTGTATACAGATATACACTGTCATAAAAATACAGCTTAATAAAATATACACACAACACAAATTGCATTGTCCCATATGTTCCTCAAAGTTGGTGATTTTGCTAAAAATGAGCATCGAGGAAAGGTGTGAGGAACCTATGACTAACAAACATATATTATAAAACAAAATTAAACTATGAATTATGAACTAAAAATTTGTTTATCATACCAATATCTTCGTTCGTAAAAGATGCACTACCCCACGAAACTGTCAAATAACGCGTGAAATCTACCCCATAAAGCAAAACTATCCTCGCTGCTAATTCAGAACTTCAAAATAAACCAACTATATTATTACTAAATCTTCAAAGCAGGTCCAGTGATAAAATTTCATAACTATACCAGCTACTGAAACTGTAATAGTATTCGACCAACCAATGTAGACGAACGGGCTTCCCTTTTCAAACCATTACAACAAGAAAACAGCAGAACTACTGTAAAGAAATTCCACTGAAAAGTTAGATAATATGTTCAGATAAATAAATAATGGCATTAAATATCAAAATAAATAAAAATTATTCTAACCTTTATAGCCGAAATAAATGACAACACGTTTGACAGTGGTCTAGTTGGCTTGGTCATGTAGTAATCCTTAGAATCCGCAACCTGCACCAGACCACCAGGTAGTGGGCGTTTGTTGTCATAAACAAGTTTGTTGCGCTTATAGTTTAGGTTAAAATCTAAATTATGAATTTGAGTAGCATTCGGTGAGTTGCTGTTATAGATTCTCCAGGTGAAAAAAGTTCTCGTGCTTTTAAACAGGTCCCCCGTGTCTACATTTTGTTACGTTTTGTATGAACATTTTAAAGATACCAATGTAAAGTTTGCTTATAATTGAAGCCTAAATCCTTATTAAAGCTTGATTTATAAAAAAAACTGGTGTCGAGAATACAACAAACATAATCATACATACAAATACTTGCGCAGCCCTAAGTTAACACTTAAACTTTGAGTACCCAAACTCCATACCCCTTAGATATTCCAGTCCAGTAGAAACTGACTGTGTTTGAAGAATGACCTAACTATCTAGCCTAGTTGGATAGACTTGAGGTTAAATTTTACCTTATATTGGCGCCAAGTTACGCTTGAAAGATAGTTTGTTCGACGGCCGAGTAGCGAAGTGGGTACAAGCCCTGCCTTATACAACGGAGGTCCCAAGTTCTAGTCCTTGTTGGAGCATTAATTTTTGTGACGAACACAGATGTTTATTCTCGGGTCATGATTGTTTATATTTATATAAGTATGTTTATTCTGGGTTTCCCCCCAGATCACTGTATGGTAATCGATTACGCAAGCTCTGCTTACTTTGCGGTCATGCAGTTGATGAGTTTTTCTGGGGATTTTTGATAATTATTATTTATTAATTTGAATCGTAAAGAAAACACAAACATCACGAAATATTTTCCTATTAAATTCTAATACCAAAGATCTAAATACAACATCATAAAGTCATCATTTCAAACAGCACTTAGATCAATTTGCCAGATATCCACTTTGAATAAACGATTGTGCAAAATCAAACAACTGTGGATGTTTAAAAATGATTCATAGTTTTGTATGTTCTTGACCTAGATATGCGCACGCGCCGCGAGAATTAAACGCGGAGTTGGCGGAAAGATTTGTATCTGTATTGTGTTTCCGTGTTACCAAATTTTATATTACAGAACAAGTTGCAATATTCGTGTAGGACACACTTATGATGTATTAGATTGCACTTATGATGCATGTATTCGAATTAAGTTTTTTAATTATGACACTATTTAGTTAAACAGTGTATTTTGAAGTCATTGTAGTTGTTTGGTCTTTTGTTCACATAAAATAGATTTCTCTATCGATGTCTTTTTTTTTCACATACAATCTGTAAAGTACATATATTCATTGCCAATAATTATATACAGAAAATTATAAACCAATCTAAAAGAAACTATGTATTAACCTCTTATTTTCTAATTATCCAACAGTTCGTCTTGCAGTTATAATCATATCCAATATTTAATCATTAAGACAGGTTTTGATAACAAATAGACCACGATCGTTCGAAAAGAAAAAAGAAAATAGTAACTAGTCATTGTTATTACGCTATTACTTACTTTGCGAAGTTGTACTGCACAGCAAAATTAATGCAACAGAGAACTTTACAACACTATCGCACTTAATTCAGTATTGCAATAAGTATGTCATAGAATTTGCGCGTGCAGCGTTTGCAAGAACAACAAATTACTATGCATCGAAAACGGTATAGTAACATTGGAAAATTTAAATAGTAAGGGCTTTGACAAGACACTTTTGTCACGAAATTAACTGTACTCATTGTTGTGAACTGAATCTAGTTAGGACTTTAGTAAGACGTCTACGTGTCTAGGTCATAGAACATGCTTTATTTGTCTTGCAAATCAATTGTGATTTTTTATATGTTTACACAGTGGAACCCACACCGCAAGCTAATGCGGCGTGGCCGACCAAAAAGAAGATGGCGAGATGACCTGGATAGGCATTATATAAACTATATTCGAAACGCGCGAGGTAGGGATACGTGGAAGTATGAACGGGACGCTTTTGCCCAGCTCTACCTAGTGGGACTCTACTGGATTGTAATATTAATAATAATTATTATTTATAGTTGAATAGATTATTAGTACGGTTTTGTTTTAGTAATGCAATCTATTGAAATATTCTTATCGATTTTAATAAGAATCGTACAATTTTTTTCTTGATGACTGATGTAAGAAGCTGTTTTAGACAGACAGAATATTTGAATTTTTCGGAACGTTCAATTTAAATAAAAATTCTCACATAGACACCATACTTTTCAAACAATTTATTTATTTAACCACGAAAGCTAAGATTCAAATTAAGGCACAAATTCAGTCATTTGCTTAGAACTATTAAATAAATACGACCACGAACCTTTCATAACTACCAAAAATCACAGCATCCAACAAATTATTTTATGTGTGTCTAGTTTCAACAGCATCCTGTGGTATACCAATTCAAATATTGGATAGATTATACATTATTTCTATTCAAAATAATAATCAACGATGTGATTACAAGGGCAGCAATAACACTGTTCTCTACTGATACAAAATAAGTGCTCAAATTGCTCCCACATCGAACGAGAATCAACTTCCAAAAGATTGTACTGGTAACAAACAAGTTTGTTCATCTAAAATAATATTTACACTTGGTATGAAACAAAAATCATGCAGTTTTTGACTTGATTATTTTACTATTTCTAATATACAAATTAATTTATACATCTTAATTAATTCACAGAAACGGCATTTGTGTGCTTTTTCCTTTCAAGCCTTGCAAAAATCTGTGTTAGAACCAAACAGATGCCCACAGATCCATCTATTTCGTCTCAAATGCACTTCAAATTTATTTCAAGTCGCTAAAGCAATATTTTATAATCTCTTATATATTTGAAAACCCAAATATCGTCGTCTCCTGCTAACGGTACAGCTGCAGTACAATAGTGCGCACACGATCACCGGCGGCAATTGTTCGTGTGACGTCGTGACCGGCTGCGGCGGCTGCAGCTCCTGTGCTACGGGCAGGGTTGCCAATGTCAATTTTCTTACTGCAGATAAAAAAAAGCGTAATGAATAGCTCATGAATAGTAAGTTAACTACTAAGCGAATTAACGTGAATGTTCGTGGTGTCACTTATCTTACAGCGCCCTTCTGTAATTTCTCTCTGATTGGTAATCGGCTACACTTTTTGCCAGTGCCATATTTCGCCTTAGAACTATATTTTTTTTAATCAGTCCAAGGAAAAAGCCTGTTTCTCTGTGGGATTATCTTCTGAGAAAGCATAAGTCTCAAGGTGACTGAGTTTTGGGGGCGAACTGGGACTTAAGACGGAAAAACGGAAAGCTCAAGTTACATTTCAAAGTTTCTGTTAGATACTGATTTATCGATATAATTAACTATTCTTGATATTTGGATTTATTGATTTGATAGGATATTGACTTGATAGCTAAAAGGATCATGTTCAAGATAGATTATGTCTACCATTTATAGATCATAGGTCTCTTTCCTATGTTGCTAGACAACAAAAAATGGAACTTCGTTTTCACTGATTCAACAAGCCCTTTTATGTTTGAATCGACAAGATGTACATACAACTAATTGAGTTTGTATTTCCAGATAATAATCGTCCTGCAATATATTAATCATACCAAAGTTGAGTTAATGATGACTTATCTGCATTACCACTTTCCAATAGAACTATATTTTACAAATCTGGGTAAAATTTTTATATGTAGTTAACGTATTTGAAAGAATCCAGAAGAAATCACAAGTTAATACCGCGCATTAAAATTATATACCAGTCCTAGAGCCAACCCTAGCTACTAAGGTCCCTAACACTTTTTGCTGCCAATGTCTAATGACAAAGGCATTATTATCCAATCACGGTGTCCGTTCTTAGATAATTCACCCGTTACTATTACAGTTAAAAACGCTAAGATAGAGACTTTGTATAGAGGAGATAAAACAGCCATTGTTTAGTAAATTTTGTAAAACGCTGTGGTGGTAAGTATCGAGGAGCCTGGGGGATTTAGAGTTTTAAGTATTTATTACTTAGTTATGTAATGTTTTGGTAGGGTACTAAGTATCTATCGGTTTGTTCAGTTGTTTTAGGGGCATTTCTATTGATGTACTAGGATTCAATTCCACTACTTAACTTGATATATATATACATATCTATTTTTTGTTAAGTATTGGATTGTTTTGTTTGACGCCTATTTTATTTTGAACTGTAAGACAAAAGTTCGCGGTAAAAAAATGAATTCCTGAACCATGTCAAGTTCTTGTTAGTTATATCAGTTTTCATAATTGTAAAATGTTATTAAAGAACCTTTTGTATTCTGCATTTAATTTAATGATAACAACAGTTTTCGTTGTGTACTTTCGAAAGCAAATCATATTTATCTCATTCTTAAACAATAATAACCAAATCTTTTTATTTTTTATAATGAATCATATTTTACATAACATCAAACTTAAAGTTCGTATAATTATTATGCTAATTAGAGATTTCTTGTTTCATAATACTTTAACTAACCATATTCTAAAAAGCCTAAACGTTTAATATATTTTCATATACAATTCTTTAATGCACACCTTTAAGATATTACCATCAGTGGTGCATTACAATTATATATCAATCTGTCGTAATAGCCTTCATGAAGGTAATGGTACGTGCATGTACAATTATTGGGGCATTATGTATTCGATCCGTATAGAATACTTGATCATTTCAATAATTTTGTATTAGAAGGTCAATGCCGTCTTTAAAGTGGTTTGAGATTTTATATAATGGAGAGGTTTTTCTTTAGCGCTGGTTTGGCCGCTTCTTAATATTTAGCATTACTCTCAATTCACACGCTGAACCCCATTTTGTTTCCTTCATGGTTGAATGGTGGATTAGTACCTACAAACCAAGCAGCATAAACTTTACCGCGCTTGTGACAAATGTCACTGTCACGAGCATCAGCGCCGCCTAGTGAACATTCTAGTATAGTTCGCTTCGCAACACTTACCGCGCGCGCGAAATATACCTTATTACAAGAAATAACCCTGAACAATCATTGTGATTCAAAAAACTTGTGAGATGTCAGTGCTGGTTTTCGAATCAAGGAACCCTCTGCCTGGATTCGCCGCAGGGAAGCATATAAGGTCCATGCTTAGTCGTGCCGAGAGTGTTTTTCAATTCGGGAATGATATTTTAAGATTTTCCAGTTACCAGCCATCTATTCAAATACAGTCCACTACCCCGCAGTGTGGATAGCAATATTCACGCCAAGCGTTGTATGGAGAGGAAAGATTGTTATAGTAAGTGGGAGGAGAGTTTGTTTTGTTACGATCTCCTCTGGGACTCTACTACAGTCTTTCCTATTTTGACCGTCATAACAATCTCGTTTACGTGGATGTCTTCCGGTCGCAGAGAAGGAGCAGCCAGTGCAATTATGGAGAACTGGAACAATGGCAACTCGAACTGAAGCGTACTGTCGGCAGCGCGTTAGTAGCCGACACAATATTCACGTTACGTATCGATAAATAAAATATCTATGAATAATGATGTATACGGTGTGGATGCCAATCACCAAGAAGGTCGCGGCTTGTTAGCTGGCTATGAAAAATAATAAGTTATAGTTTTTTAACTTTAGACTGCCGAGTAGCGTAGTGGTTAGACCACTCATACGCCTGGGGTCCCAGGTTCGAGTCCTGGCCGGGGCATTCATTTGTGTGAGGAACACAGATGTTTGATCTCGGGTCATGGTTGTTGATATTTATGTATGTATATTTATTCTGGGTTCCCCCCCAGTTCGCTGTATTGTCATCCATAACGCAAGCCCTGCTTACTTTGGGTCATACAGTTGGTGTGTTTGTCTAGGGATTTATTATTTATTATTATTATTATAACGTCAAAAAATATTTAAAATTAAAAAAAAAAAGAAGAAAGCAAAGAATCTCAATCTTTACATAATAGTTTTGATCAATTTCTCAATTTTACAACTGTACATGATTGAGCCTATACAGATTCATTACGATTATTTCAAATTTCAGTGTAGGGATTTTTATTGACAATATTATTTGCTTACAGGTTGCCTAGAAGAACGAATATTATACATACCTTAGGATATGTAAATCTTTACGTCTGACTTACCTTTACAACTAAACAAACCAACATTACACCAACCCTATTGAACCATAAAATCAAAATTCATTACTTATTCTGAATCCTATTTAAATCTAATTACGAACACTTTCGTATGCTTTATCATATCGAGTTACCACAGATTATATCTAACAGTACACCCACACACGACCTGGCGTTTCTTCAACAGTTAATTACAGACAAATTGAACGTTTACACTGCATGCTTTAGTTACACTGTGGCGCGAGCTCTGCGCTGTAGCGGGTCAGTAAAGAGAAATTATACGCAGGTTAAATGGGAATCACAGGACATAAGAGCTTTCTACAGAATGCCAAAACTCTAAGTCTGAAAATATCCCGCAACCATCAACTTTATGATTGTTTGAGATTGTGTGATAATTTTTTTGTAGTAAGAGTTTTGTGGGCCGTAAGTTTTATTTTGCTGTGCCCTTTATCTTGGGCACCGCCATATTTCAGTGGTTTTTATATCAGTTAAAACTAAAGGACTGGATTTTACCGCATCAGGCTAGATCTATGACGGGAAACTTTTGAGAGGGAGGTTACATAGTCTCACTCACCGTGGAAAACTGGCAAGTCTATCGGTCTTCAACAATTACATTTTGAAGAGAGTGCGAATGCTCTCGATGAGCTTGTAGAACCCGCGTCATTTCTCCATCAGTCAACTAGACGGAAACAGAGGTTCCACCGGCTTGCAGTCGAGATGGTAATAAATAGAATAAAACGGTTCGGTATATAGTTAATGTTTGATGCGAATCGCTAAGGTATGAAACGAGCTGCCTCCGTCTGTTCCCGATAAATACAATCCCGGCGTTTTCAAAGTGACTAGGCTCCTGTTGGACACGCGTGTAACATCTTCGTTTTCGTTTTTATTTCCAAACAAGATAAAAAGTAGACATCTGTGATAGAATTAGAATTATGTGAATGTGAATTTAAAGATCTTGAGCAAAGTTAAACTAAACTATGTTTGCCTTTAGCTTATTTCTAGATCCATAAGCACGTTATAATTTCTCACTAGCGCTCATTTACTCTGACTTGTATTATTTAATTACTCAATATTATCAAAAACAATCCCTTCTTTTTCATCCTTTATATCAAACCTCTTGTAACTTGCACCACACAATATTTGTGATAAAACAAACGCGCTTTGACGGTACCCCGCACATGTAACTCGACTCCTTGAACTTGCCCTTTGTAACTCATACCAGCAGTGACCGAGAAAACATAGAGATTTGTTGTATGCGGTTTGATTTTTAAAGTTATACATATTTTTGATTTATACATTGCAGTTACAACGAAGACTTTAGAAGGCTTTAAAACTGATTAAAAAGACTTTTGGTACCAAGTCCATACCAAGAGTTCAGAATGATATCCAAAAGAATTAAAGCACATTCAAATAGAATAAATATTTTATTTGTGAATGTTATATCTGTTACAACTAGGTGACAAAGAGTTTTACATAACACAAGAAACAAGTATTTATGAGTTTTTTTATTTATTTATTTACTATCAAAAAATAAAGTACAAATTTATCAATAAAACAGTGTCACTTAAATCTAAATATAAAAATATATCAAATAATATAAGTTCTTTAAGGAGCCTGGGAGTAAGCATAAGATTTAGTGGGTATAAGTTTAGAACGGAATACAAACACCTTCTTTTACAAGGTTAGTCACTACTCAACAAAGTTACATACAAAACAGAAATAATAATTTAACAAAATTTCTGTTTCCAGCTCATTTTCAAAATTCATACTCAATATCGAAACACAAAATCGACCTTAATAGATTTTCTAGAGACCCAACGCAATGTCCATGCATTTTGTATATTATTTAGCATAAGTACCGAGACCTTGACACGTCGCGCATTGATTTAGCGCTTCGACTTCGCTTTAGCTAATTGCTGTGAACACCTGCCGCAAATGTAGGCAATTTGAGGACGCGCGCTCAGGCTTTATGTATACAGATGTAGCACAACGTTCGATGAATTATTAAGTTGAGAGCTTAATTTTAATTACAGTATGGGCAATACATTACAATATGGGCTCTCCAAGGAGAAGATATATAAAGATATTTATAAGTTCTTTTGTCAATCGGGAGTATACTTTAATAGTAGAAGAAGTTGTCTATAAGTACTTATTTTGTTTTCTGGTTACATTAATGTGCCTCAATCGCTTAACAAATAAAATAGCATTATAGAAAAAAGGTTACCTCGATAGTGGGTGTCATAAACTGCCTCATAAAACAAACGACACTTTTGTTCATACATTTTAAATTTTAAATGTCTTTTTAATAAATCTTGTTAAAACATATACTTATTTTTAAAAAAATTTACAATAAAATTCTATATCATCTGAACTAAAGCCCAGATGATTCAATTCATCTGTGTTTTCTTCGAAATAACTGGATCAAACCATGTTTATTGGTTTTGGATCAAAAAAGGATGATTACTAGTACTGACCTACCGCAACAATATTGTGAAAGTCTTGGCATATCGCGACAAGAGCGTACTATAAGTGAATTTTGCAAACTCTCAGTTATATCTGTATATGATATCTCTCTATAAATATATGACTTATTGATACAAAAATGTTACTACACAATTGATGAATATTTTAAAGACACTGAATTGTAATTAAATGAATCTATATGTATAAGTTTAGGAATCATAATGTTTTGTAATATTTTTATAACATTTAAATATTAATATTTGTAAATACTATTTTGATATTATTTATGAGGTTTTTAGACAATAAATCATTTTGTAATTAACTTCTTATAAATAATTGCACGCTGATTAACAGTAAAAAATGTAGAACTGTCCATTTTAATTAAGAAATATTTGTACACACTTTTTCGCAAATAAATTCATTTGATTTGATTTGATTCGACACATTCTGTATAACAATTCGGTATGTAAAGAAAATAATTAAGATTTTTATTCGATATATGATATAAAATTTGGAGATATTACTTTTGTATAGTATATTTTGTCAGTAGGTAACAACTCGCAGAATTATGTGTCTGGGCTTGTTTCAACGATAATACGCAAATTAAATTGACTCTAATTCAACCTCTTTATTAAGTCATCGAGTTGCATCAACTTCTTATTAGGTACTCTTTGCCTAAACTGTCATGGTTATGTATACCTTAAATATTTATCACGAGAATCCATAGAAACTTGTAGAGGTTCAATCCAGGTATATAAAAACCGATGTTATGCGATTTTAAAAAGATATTTACTTTGTGACGTCATCAAAAAATTATTTAAAATTAAATAAGTCTTGCAAAGAAATCAGTTAAAGTTGTTTTCTCAAAATACCTCATAATTGGGAAAAAAAGGTACTTAAAAATCTCTTTACTTACTTTGTTATGTTTATAAATAAATAAATAATAAATGTATTTGATTATTGTGTACTGAAGATATAGCCACCATTGAATAAACTGTAAAGATACTCGTTATTAGAACTTGTGGCATGTATTCATTTTTAAACCCTACCCAAAACTTTACGAATTTTCTATGATAGTCCTAAGCCAGTGCTTAAAAAAGCATTTTGAAATGTATATCCATAAATTTTTGTAGATTAATGCAGACTCTAAAAATATTAAGGTTTTATTCTATTTGACTGGTACTAAAAGTAAGTAGTGCCAAAAACATTGTTTTGTCCTGCACTGCAAGCTTTTCAGCATGTTACTAGCTGAAGTAAAAGTTATTCGGCACCTTAAAGTAACATATCTCTGACATTGCACAATTAATTGTGTAACGTCTATTTGCATAAAACCTTTGTTCATTTTTCTTGGTAAACCTCATAATTTTTTAACACAAAACTCTAATATAACAGTTTGCCAATTTTTTCAACTGAAATCTTATTTTTCTGCCTACTCGTACTTCTTAATAAATGGTAATATTTATTTTTTGTTATTCGTGGGGATTGGTCTGCACAGAAACAATGTGGGACAAATATGACTAGAACCTTGACTATAACAGGACCAGTGAAAGAGAGTTCACTTCCCTCTAATATGGTTGAGGAGGGCGATGGCTGGATCCCGCGTTAACTCGTGAACGGGTGCCGTTTGAGGGTGTTCGTCGTTTGGATACTTGGGGGGAGGGAGACTTGCCGAGCTAACAGATGCAGAAAAGAATAATTTTGTATAGACATAAAGAGACTCTGTAAATTTATTTTGAAAAAAAAAATATACCCGTGAAGTTTCTTGCCAGTTCTTCTTCACGAAGGTTTTTTTTCGAACTGGTGGTAGAATCATGTTTTATTTGACGTCAATAAGAACAAGTAATTGTCAATGTTGAGAAATAAATATTTGAATTTGAATTTGAATTTGATGAGGATCGTGTTAGTTGAGATTTTTCATTTATTTTCCAATATTTAATATTAAAATTCAGCTGAAAAGTAAGTTCTATTACGCAACGCTACATAAAAATTTAGCAACAGTAACCTTTCTATAAAAGCCTTTGGAATGAAATGGAAAATAACCAAAAATGTATACTAAGTACACACTTTTTATAAATGTTGACGTAACTTGAAGTCAAGGCCAAGTTTTTAACTTCAACGGTATTTTTAACACCTACTGTTTATGGTTGTCGAACAGATGGGTTAAATTTCTGCTTGAAGCCACGTGCCGTTACAAAAAATCAAGTAAAACATAAGCAAACATGGCCTTACCCAATTAAAGAGGGTGGTTTTTTTTTTACTTAAAAAAAACATAAAACTTTACGTATTTTCTATGATGGTCCTAAGCCAGTGATTAAAAAAGCATTTTGAAATGTATATCCATAAATTTTTGTAGATTTATGCAGACTCTAAAAATTGTAAAAATGTTTTATTCTATTTGAATGGTATTAAAAGTAAGTAGTGCCAAAAACATTGTTTTGTTCTGCGCTGCAAGCTTTTCAGCATGTTACTAGCTCAAGTAAAAGTTATTCGGCACCTTAAAGTGACATATCTCTGACATTGCACGATTAATTGTGTAAAGTCTATTTGCATTAAACCTTTGTTCATTTCTCTTGGTAAACCTCATAATTTTTTAACACTAAACTCAAATAAAATATCGTATCGTTGCAGTACCAAAATAAGCGTTCCTATATGCAGTTTATTTATTTTTCAAAGTATCCAGGAATATTCCTAGCAGTGTGTTCGTCCGTGCATTTTATTTGTTTTAAGCATAGAATCATAAAATCCTGGAATTCGGTCCCATCTGGTGCGGTTTGGGCACACGGTGACTCTAAAAAGGTTATAAAATTGGATAAAATGAAAATAAACTGTTGTTAATTTTTATGGTACCATACAGTCATGGCCATAACGTTTCTTATAGCTGAAAGATGATTTAACAGATTCATGTGCCACGTATATACGCTCGTGTATACACGGACGGGCAATCAAGGCTGATTAATAGTTTTGTGTAGATTTATATCGGCGTCCTAAGGGATCTTGAATATATTGGTAGCGTCGGGTGACGGGTCACTCACTTCCCCCTTATATGGTTGAGGAGGGCGGTGGCTGGATCTCGCGTGAACTCGTGAACGGGTGCCGTTTGAAGGTATTCGTCGTTTGGATACTTGAGGGGAGGGAGACTTGCCGAGCTAACAGATGTAGATAAGAATAATTTCGTATATATATAGAGAGACATTGTACATTTATTTTGAAAACAAAATACCTGTGAAGTTTCTTGCCAGTTCTTCTTCACGAAGGTTTTTCCAAACTGGTGGTAGTCTTGCTTTATTTGACGTCAATAAGAACAGCTATTGTCAATGTTGGGAAATAAATATTTGAAGTTGATCCAACCTATCGAATCCAAAAAAACGAATTATACCATTGCGAACGACCTCCTCGCGTTTAATATGTGTTAATCATTTAAACCAACACAGTAACTCTCCTTTCAATTATTCACACATAAATCACTTTAATTACACAAATTTTACAAATCTAATTAAAAATGCTTATTCTCATACAAAGTTGTTTGTTGCGAAATATAAAAACACATCCGTTCCTTTACAAGGATTCAAGCCAAGATAAGCACTTAAGAAATGTAGTAGATTACCTTACGTAATCCCTTGCTATTATGTTATTATTCCAACAATTTGAATATAAAAGAAATTCGAACTTAACTTTGAGAGATAAAGATCACTTTTGCTTAGGTTTTCTGTTTATAATGTGTATGTTGCAATATTTTTTTCAAAATGAATGGGGACGTTATATCCTGTTTTGTTTTTATTTTTAATCCAATTAGGTTTTGAACCAACCTAACCTCATCCGAAGGGAAGTTTAAGAAACATGTTGACACAAGAGTTTTAGTAGAGTTTCTGGGGTGGCACTACAGTCATTCCTTCTCTGACCGCCACAATTTACGTGATTTGTTGTGGGTAAAGAGAAGGAACAGCCGGTGGATGACTGGAACATAGGCAATTACAACTTAACCCAACAAACTCTACGATTAATGATGTCGATGGGCACGGATGACATTTAACGTTGGGTGAACCGCGAGCTGTTATGCTGGCTATGATTATTAAAAAAAAAATACTACAGAAGACGATCAACAACGGCGTAGGTTCTCTCCCTAACTAGGGTGATGGTCATTCTCGCATCGAGCTGAGTAAACATCCATACTCCTGTACAAAATCTTTACTCTTAAAGAAACGCCTATGTCCAATCGAATTTAATCTTTGGATCATTGATATCTAACATAAATAAGAAGAATATATACACTACTTACAGTGAAGATTATTAAAATTCACCAATAAGTATATACCTATATATTTTTTTTTGCTGCCGAGGCACCCTCGCGGGAGGTAGGTGAAAGATGCGTCATGCATACCGCCCGCAGGTAAAGTCCTCTGCGGGGGGTTATGTGGGACTCACCAGAATGGCACCTACCCACTAAAAACCACCTGTTGGCTGTAGTAAAATTTTACTGTTAGCCTTCATCGGAAGCGACACCCGTCGGGAAGTTGGGCGCGCTGGCGGAGACCCGCTAGCGGGTCTTCCACCTGTAGTGAAAGTTGCACTGAAGGTGCTCAAAGGGACATGAGTTGGTGGCCGTTCGGGGCAGCCTCCGGTGAAGCCGGGGCTGCGCAGAGGTCGGCCGAAGCATGATTTAGGGATCAATTCATTTAAATGAACCTATAATGAATTGAGAAGGGAACTATGCTCCGCCAGAGCTAGCAAGCGCTCTGTCGGAGTACGTGAAGCCCTAAGTTTACGGGCTAGGACTGCAATCTCCCTAACATCAACACTTTTGATAGCGTCGCAGACGATACGCATATCGTCTGCTACGGAGGGTTGTGGAGTGGTATTGGATGGGCTAGGAGCCGGGATGGGATTCGCTAGTGCAGCGGGGCGGTGCCTCCAGTTCTCTGGAGCAGGCTTGGGCTGAGTAGGCTTTGCAGCCGGAGGAACCCGGCTACGCAGCGGCGGAAAGTTTTCCTAAGAAAGGGGAGGGGCCTGTTTGGGTGCCGCCCTCTTAGAATTTGAACGCATACGACGGGGTGCACGAGGGCAGCCCCTGTAATTTGCGGTGTGGCCGGACTGGCCACAAAGCACGCAATCGGGAGGAGAGGGAGTTTCAGGAGTGCGATTGCACTCCTTGGTGAAGTGAGGGACCAGGCACTTGACGCACCTGGGCGGGGCGGCGCAGTTGGCCGCCGCGTGCCCGTACAACTGGCATCGGTGGCACTGGCCAGGATGACCGCGGCGATGAGGCGCCCTGATCGAGATCCCAGAGAGGCCGCATATGGTGCTAACCCCTTTGAGGATCTCCCTGGACTTGGGTACATTTATGAGAACCACCAAGGCGAGAGGGTGACGCCTCCCGTACTTGCTGTGTATTTTATGCACCGCAAGTGCCGGGAAGCCTTGGGACTGCAGATCCTCTAGGATAGCCTCGTTCGATAATTCGAACGGGACTCCCCTGAGTACCGCTCTGAACTTACGCTCTTCTGGGAGAGCGTAAGTGTGGTAAGCATATTGCTTACTGGAGAGGAGCTTAGTCAAAGCACGGAAATCGTCTATCGACGAGACGGTGATTTTGATAGATTCACCCGAGTTGGTCGCTCGGGTGTAGTGGATCTTGTGCTCTTTGCACAAAGTCGAGACCTCGTACCATTTACCCTTTTCCCGAAGGAATACGGGTGGTTGGACCTTGGACTTGACTGAAGCCGCGGTAGGGGGTGGAGTCACAGTGAGTGACATCAATGGGGCCGGGGCGGGTGTTGTATGCACCGGGGTAGCTGGCGTTGAAGTCGCCGCGGTAGGTGTTGAAGACACCGGGACGGGCGTTCACGACGCCGGAGCTTGTTTCGAGCGGTTCTTAGAGCGCTTCTTAACGAGGGTGAAAGAGGGAGGCTCAGGGCCAGTTGGGGTGGCGTCCGAGGATGACTCGGTCGCGGGTGCGCGCTTGCGGCGCGGAGGGGCGTTCGTTTCACACTCCATGTCGCTGGAGGTGGGGGACGCGGGAGGGCCTAGGACCAGAGGGGTCTGAGGGACTGGGGCGGCCTGAGCGGCCATTGTGGGAATCAATGCCATAAGTTGAGGGAGAACATCATTAATTACCTTAAGGGTTTGATCGTTGCAGTTAAAGCCTGCAGCGGTGAAGCCATCGACTAAGAACTTCGTTACAAACGAGGGACTTAGCGAAGCCATTTCAGAGGGGAGGGTTGGGGAGGGACAACAATATATAAATATATATACTATGAGCCTACCAACGAAGACTAACTTCCTAAAACCACCCTACACGCAGTAGGGCGGTTGGGAACGACGCGGATAACTTACTCGAACACGAAGACTCGAAGTCCTGGAACGCAGATCTTGCCGAAGCGGCGACGGCGACGCAGGTCGGCGACGTCGGGCAGCAGGCGGCGAACGAAGATTCGTCGTGAAAACGACGGTTTATGAAATTTAGGAAATACGGTACGAAGCCTGAGTCGTGAAAACGACCCCTGAAAATTGGGGTGCTTAACTAGTGCGGGGACTAGAGAGCGGAAAATGCGTCTGCGATTGACGTGCGAACGAATCCGCACGCAAACCGAGACTGCGAATACGAATGATGTCTGCTCTGAAGTATATATTTTAAGCTCATGTTTTATAATCTCTCAGTTTAGGTGCAGTATTATTCGACCAATCACAACGCGTGTTCTACATCGCAATATCAACTTTACTTAAGCGATTAGAATTTTTATGACTTTCCGACAGAAGTTAGTCTTCAAAGTGCTGTGCTAAGTTGTGTTGTGATTGTGCTGAGTGCTGTGTAGTGCCCAGCGTAAGTAGTCTGGTTTCAGCACAAAGCATACTTAACGGTACCAACGAATTTGTACTGATCCAGTTCTTTTTATTTTATTTATTATTTCCTTCTACTATTTTATATTTTCTCTTCTATTTTCATATTTATTTTATCATATTTGTGTCTTTTCGTGTACAATTGTCCTTTTTTTTTCGGTAAAGGTTGACCCTGACGCGGTCAATTCTTTACCTGCGTACCCTTTTTTAGGTTTCTAGGTAGCGGCCTTTGGCGTACTACGGTTAGTTTTAAATTATTCTCCCTAGCCTCCCTACCGATGGTCAGACTTGGCTCTGCTCCTTCAAGAGACTTGGCACACTCCAAACCGCTCCAGGGGATTTGCTATTCCCAAGTACGCGTTCACTCGTAACGATAGGCCCAACTCCGACGGTTTCGGCGGCACTGCTACATATTACAAAAGAGGATTTCATTGCTGTCCTCTCCTTACCCCTCCTCTCCTCAACATGGAAGCCACTGTGTGTAGGTTGGCTATGACTGGTCATCCGACCATCATCATAGCTTCAATCAAAATACCCAGTGGCTCCAGACCAATCCGCAGCGACTTTGTCATTAAGTTCGGAGACTTTAACTCCAAACATACTGACTGGACGTGCCTATCAACCAACACCAGCGGTATCGCTCTCCTTGACATCACAAACTCATTCGACTTAGACGTCATCTCTCCCATCACTCCCACTCCCTATCCCAACAACCCGAACTACTCTCGTGACATGACGTGGCTCTCCGGAGAGCCAAGAAATATCCCACGGCTGCGAATCAGCTTCAACGTAAAGTTAGGTCTCGCCTCGCGGAACTCCGTGACACTCAGTTTAACGATCTCATGGAGAATATCTCCCCGTCCCACCAAGCGTATTATCGAATGGCCCGAGCCTTACGCGTAGACACCGCCTCTCACGTTCTTCCCTTCACTCGTCCCGACGGCACTATTGCCTTTGAAGTCGAAGAGAAAGCCGAATGCTTTGGCGACAGCATAGCGGCACAATGTTCGCCCAGCACGCAACCCGCGGATCCCTCCCACATCCAGGCGGTGGAGGACGAAGTTCTCCGCAGAGAATCTCTCCCCATCACCGACGACCCCGTCACAGTCTCTAACGATGAAATCTTGCTTCTCATTACAAGTCAAAAGTCCAAAAAGGCTTCGGGTGCGGATAGAATTTCGAACCACGCACTTAAGCACCTGCCTCAGCAGGCGCTTACCTTGTTAGCTATTATCTTCTATGCCTGCTTCGACCATAGCTACTTTCCAAAAGCCTGGAAAGAAGCGACAGTCATAGGCATTCCCAAGCCGGGTAAACCTCTGAATGTCCCGGCTAATCACATACCCATCAGCCTCCTCAAGGCCATGTCAAAACTTCTCGAAAGAGTCATACTCTCTCGAATGCGGAACCATCTGTTTCCAACGGATGGCGATCCTCTCATTATTCGCCATCAGTTCGGCTTTCGCGCTAAGCACTCCTGCCTTCAGCAAGTCCATCGAATCGTCGAGTACATACTCGAAGGTTTCTATCCGCGGCGTAATAAAACCGTCGCAGTTTTCTTTGACGTAGCCAAAGCTTTCGATAAAGTCTGGCACAGCGGCCTCGTGTATAAACTCTATGAAATAGGCTTACCAGATCGCCCAGCCAGGATAATCGTGTCGTCCCTAAAATATCGCACTTTTTGTTTCAAACATGAAGGCACGCCTTCCTCGTCCCATAAAGGCTGGAGTCCCACAAGGCTCAGTCCTCGCCCCTCTGCTGTACACCGTGTACACTAACGACATCCTCATCCCGCCGAAAGGCATCGAACTCGCCCTTTTTGCTGACGACACCGCCCTTTACACCAAAGACCACGTGGTCCCGAATAACATCACCAGACTCCAAAAGGCCGTAAACGCCCTCGGTGTTTGGTTTCAAAAATGGCGTATAGACGTCAACCCAGAAAAGAGTTCTGCTATTCAATTCGACTACAAACTCCGTAATCGCTACAACGATCCCCACATTCGAATGTTAGGTATTCCCATCCCCTGGAAGCGCAGTATTAAATACTTAGGCGTCACCTTAGATCAGACGCTTTCTTTCAAGCCACACGTCGATAGAGTAACGAAACTCGCGCGTTTTTACTTAAGCCGCCTATATAGTATGATAGGAAGAAAAAGTAAAATGTCTTTCAGAAATAAACGTACGCTTTATAAGGTCTGCGTTAGACCCGTCATGACATATGCCTCGCCAATCTTTGCCCACGCCGAACCCTCCGTCCTGCACAAACTTCAGGTAGTTCAAAATCTCTTCTGCCGCACAGCCACAAACGCACCTTGGTACGTGCGTAACGCGGACCTGCACAGAGATCTTGAACTACCTACAGTACAACAGCACCTCAAAACACTCTCAGAATCGTTCTTCAAACGCGCCGAAAACCATCCCAATCATACTGTTTTTTTTTTTTTTTTTTTTTTGGTTCCCCTCCACGGGAAGGGCAGGAGGACATAAAAAATGCTCTGACGCATACTCCGCGCGCGCGATCGGAGTTATGTGGGACTCGTCCCGACGCCTACCAGAACCATACCCACTAAAAAACCCCCTGTCGGCTCGTACATTTTTGCCACTCAGCCTTCATCTGAACGACGGCCAATTGGAGAAAGAGGCCGCGCCAGCGGGGCCCTTACGGGGTCACCCGCTGAGATTCACATAGCACTGAAGGTGCTCAAAAATTAAAAGTAAAAATAAAAACATTAAAAATGAAAAAAATAAAATAAAAATTGCATTAATTCGGATTTACGTTAGAATTAGAATTTACGTTAGAATTAGGATTTGCGGCCTGAAGGGCCTCGAGAGCTAAAGTTAACTGCGAAGGTTCGCCCGTGTGCGCGTTTCTCGGCCTAGCGACTTTGAATTTCGAATCTAACACAGGAGCAGTATATGAAACTGAATCTCGAACAAGATGATTGGGATGGGATTCGGCGCGTTTGAAGAACGATTCTGAGAGTGTTTTGAAGTGCTGTTGCACTGTAGGTAGTTCAAGATCTCTGTGCAGGTCCGCGTTGCGCACAAACCAAGGTGCGTCTGTGGCCCTGCGGCAGAAGAGATTTTGAACTACCTGCAGCTTATACAGGACGGAGGGATTGGCGTGGGCAAAGACTGGCGAAGCATATGACATGACGGGTCTAACGCAGACCTTATAAAGCGTACGTTTATTTCTAAAAGACATTTTACTTTTTCTACCTATCATACTATTTAAGCGGCTTAAGTAGAAACGCGCGAGTTTCGTTACTCTATCGACGTGTGGCTTAAAAGAAAGCGTCTGATCTAAGGTGACGCCTAAGTATTTAATACTGCGCTTCCAGGGGATGGGAATACCTAACATTCGAATGTGGGGATCGTTGCGGCGATTACGACGTTTGTGGTCGAATAGAATGGCAGAACTCTTTTCTGGGTTGACATCGATACGCCATTTTTGAAACCAAACACCGAGGGCGTTTACGGCCTTTTGGAGTCTGGTGATGTTATACGGGATCCTTTTACCTTTAGTGTAAAGGGCAGTATCGTCTGCAAAGAGGGCGAGTTCGACGCCTTTCGGCGGGATGGGCATGTCATTAGTGTACACGGTGTACAGCAGAGGGGCGAGGACTGAGCCTTGCGGGACTCCAGCCTTTATGGGACGAGGCGCGGAGAGCGTGCCTTCATGTTTGAATCGAAACGTACGGTCTTTAAGAAACGACGCGATTAATCTGACTAGGCGAACCGGTAAGCCTATTTTATAGAGTTTAAAAACGAGACCGCTGTGCCAGACTTTGTCGAAAGCCTTGGCTACGTCAAAGAGAACCGCGATTGATTTTTTACGATGCGGATAGAATCCTTCGAGAATGTACTCGACGATTCGATGGACTTGCTGAGGGCAGGAGTGCTTAGCGCGAAAGCCGAACTGGTGGGGAATAATGAGAGGGTCGCCATCCGTTGGAAACAGATGGTTCCGCATTCGAGAGAGTATGACTCTTTCGAGAAGTTTAGACATTGCCTTGAGGAGGCTGATGGGTCTGTGATTAGCCGGGATGTTCAGAGGTTTACCCGGCTTGGGAATGCCTATGACTGTCGCTTCTTTCCAGGCTTTTGGAAAGTAGCTATGGTCGAAGCAGGCATTGAAGATGATAGCTAACAAGGTAAGCACCTGCTGTGGCAGGTGCTTAAGTGCGTGGTTGGAAATTCCATCCGCACCCGGAGCCTTTTTGGACTTTTGTTTTCTAATGAGAAGCAAGATTTCATCATTAGAGACTGTGACGGGGTCGTCGGTGATAGGGAGAGATTCTCTGCGGAGAACTTCGTCCTCCACCGCCTGGATGTGGGAGGGATCCGCGGGTTGCGTGCTGGGTGAACATTGTGCCGCTATGCTGTCGGCGAAGCATTCGGCTTTCTCTTCGACTTCGAAGGCAATGGTGCCGTCGGGGCGAGTGAGAGGAGGAACGTGAGAGGCGGTGTCTACGCGTAAAGCTCGGGCCATTCGATAATACGCTTGGTGGGACGGGGAGATATTCTCCATGAGATCGTTAAACTGAGTGTCACGGAGTTCCGCGAGGCGAGACCTAACTTTACGTTGAAGCTGATTCGCAGCTGTTCTATATGCGGGCGTGGGATATTTCTTGGCTCTCCGGAGAGCCGCGTTCTTAGCTTTAATGAGATTGCTAACGGCTAAGGGAAGCGCGGGTTTGCCTTGCTTAGCAATGATTACGTTGTCGCTGATGGCTGAGTTGATAGCATCAGTGAGATTATCGACTATCGAATCTATTTTAATCGGGCTGTCTAATTGGTCGGGCGAAATCGCGAGCGGAGAGTTCGGTGCCTCTAAGGCTGAAACTAACGTATTTTTAAAGCCTTTCCAGTTGGTAAAGGTCTTTGGCGGTGTGACGTTAACGTTAGGCGCGCCTAGCACGAGGGAGACGGGGCGATGGTCGGAGCCTAGGTCATCGAGCGGTTCGATGGACCTGAGATCAAGATTGATTCGCTTGATAATTGCAAAGTCGAGGATGTCAGGAGAATAGGTCGGGTTGTTGGGATAGTGAGTGGGAGTGATGGGGGATATGACGTCTAAGTCAAGGGAGTTAGTGATGTCGAGGAGAGCGATACCGCTGGTGTTGGTCGATAGGCACGTCCAGTCAGTATGTTTGGAGTTAAAGTCTCCGAACATAATGACTGAATGGCCGAGGGCGAGAATGGCCTCAAAGTCGCTGCGGATTGGTCTGGTACCACTAGGTATGTAGACTGAAGCTATGATGATGGTCGGATGACCAGTCATAGCCAATCTACACACAGTGGCCTCCATGTTGAGGAGAGGAGGGGTAGGGAGAGGACAGCAATGGAAGCCTCTTTTGTAATATATAGCGATGCCGCCGTAACCGTCGGAGTTGGGCCTATCGTTGCGAGTAAACGCGTACTTAGGTATAGCGAATCCCCTGGAGCGGTTTGGAGTAAGCCATGTCTTCTGGAGAAGGAATAAGTCAGGTTCTTTGTTCTGAAGGAACAGTTTAATCTCGGGAAGGTTGGTATTAAGGCTACGAGCGTTAAAAGATACTAGGGATAAGCCCTTAGGTTTAATACGACTGGACGCGGGATTCGCGGGTCTAGACATTAAATTAATTTATTTACGAATTTATACAAAAATAAAAGAATTTACAACGAACTTAGGAGCGAGTGATGCTCGGCTAACGCGAATAAACGCTCTTGAGGAGAGCGGGCGGCTCGCAGTTTGCGTGCGAGTACGGAAATTTCGTTAATGTCGACGTTTTGGATGACGTCGAACACGGTCTTCATGTCCTCAGCCAACGACGACTGAGGGGAAGATGACAACGCGGGACGCGGCCCTACGGGAGCTACGGGAGCTGGGATGGGTCGGGAAGGTGCAGGCGGGACGGCCGGACGCTGCCTCCAAGACAGAGCCGGAGTAGGCGTCGGCTGAACGGGCTTTGCTACCGGGGGACCCCGGTTGCGCAGCGGCGGGAAGTTGGCAGGAGTGAGTGGCGGCGCCGGTTTAGGCGCGACCCTCTTGGTGGTGGAGCGCGGAGCGCGCGGGCAACCCCTGTAGTTTGCTGTGTGGCCGGACTGGCCGCACAGCACACAGGCAGGGGGGGAAGTGGATTCGGGAGTGCGAGTGCACTCCTTAGTGAAGTGGGGATCCAGGCACTTAACGCACCTGGGGGGAGCTGAACAGTTAGCCGCTGCGTGGCCATATAGCTGGCAGCGGTGGCACTGCCCAGGGTGACCACGGGGGTTGGTACGCTCGACGGAGATGTTCGAGAGTCCGCAAATTGTGCGAGCCTCTTTGAAAATCTCCTTCGAGTTGGGAGTATTTGAAAGGATTACTAAAGCTAAAGGAAAACGCCTACCGCGGTTGGAGTGCATCTTGTGCACTGCTGTGACCGGGAAACCCTGAGACTTAAGGTCCTCGAGAATGTCTTCGTTACTGAGTTCGAACGGGACGCCCCGTAGTACTGCGCGGATCTTACGCTCCTCCGGGAGGGCGTAGGTGTGATACGCGATTTGGTTTAATCCGAGTAACCTGGAAACCGCGCGGAAGTCGTCGACGGTCGCTACTTGAATCTTGATTGTATCGCCAGCGTTGGCGGCTTTTAAGTAATTAATTTTGTGCACTTTGCACAAGTTTGAAACCGCGGTCCAGCGCGCTTTTTCACGCAGGAAGACGGGCGGAGGGAGCTGAGGCTTCGGCGGGACGGGAGCGCAGCGCGTCGCTGGCTTCGATGTGACCGGCGGAGACGCGGTTACTACGAGCGATTTTAACGGCGCGGGGGCTGGTGTTGAAGACACCGGGGAGGGCTCGGGTATTGAAGATACCGAAGCTTTCTTAGAGCGCTTCTTGGAGCGCTTGGAGACGAGTTGAAACGCGGGCTCAGGAGAGCCGGTTAAGGTGACGGCATCTGACGACGTATCAGACGCGGGTTCGGAGTCGCTCCCGGGAGCGGTACGCTTACGACGCGACGCGTGAGAGGATGCGACCGATTCGCAGTCCATCTCGGACGAGGCGGGAGACGCGGGAGAGCTTAAGACCTGAGGGGTCTCGACGTCGGAGGCCTGAGGGGCCGGGTTTGAGGCCTGAGGGGCCGGGGTTGAGGCCTGAGGGGCCGGGTTTGAGGCCTGAGGGGCCGGGGACGCGATTGATGCCTGCAAGGCCTGCGTTATGATGTCATTCGGGATGTAGACGCCTACCGCAGCAAGTGCCTGGGTGAACGCGTTAATAACGCTTAGCGGATCCATAAGGGAAAGTTGGGACAGTAATATTAATAAAAATAAGTATAATAAAAGATGCCTAGTTCCTAAAAACCTAGCAAATCCTAGCGGCTAACCTCCCTACCAGCGGTAGGGGGGCTGGGGAGGAAAACTTAAAATTAACAGTAGTACGCCGAAGGCCGCTACCTAGAACCTAAAATGGGTACGCAGGTAAAGAGTTGACCACGTTAGGGTCAACCTTTACCGACAGAAAGGACAAATACACACGAAAACACACAGATATGATAAAAATAAATATGAGAAATTGAAGAAAAATAAATAAAATAGAGAAGAGAAATAAAATAAAAATAAAAAGGACTGGTTCAGTACAAATTCGTTGTCACCGTTAAGTATCCTTTGCACTGAAACCAGACTACTTACGCTGGGCACAACACTGCACTCAGCACAAGCACAACACTACTTAGCACAGCACTTTGAAGACTAAGGGGCTTAGTCGCAAAGAAAAATCGCACTTCGAAAGCACTCAGAGGGAGTAGAAAGAACCTTGAAAACCGAAGCACGGAACCAACACGCTAAACTGTGACGTCAGTAGACTGAGCGCCACGGAATGGCGGGAAGGGACCGATCAACGGAGAATTGGGTCTTGCACGTCCGCACTGGGCGGCGATCGGAGCGAGAATGTGTATCATACTGTTCGAGATTCAGTCTCATATACTGCTCCTGTCTTAGATTCGAAATTCAAAGTCGCTAGACCGAGAAACGCGCACACTGGCTAACCCACGCAATTAACATTAGATCTCGAAGCCCTTCAAACCGCAACTTCTAATTCTCACGTAAATTCGAATTAAATCAATTTTTATTTTTCATTTTGAGCACCTTCAGTGCTATGTATTCACCTTCAGTGCTTTGAGCACCTTCAGTGCTATGTAAATCCCAGCGGGTGACCCCTTCTGGGCCCCGCTAGCGCGGCCTCTTTCTCCAATTGGCCGTCGCTCAGATGAAGGCTAAGTGGCAAAAAATTGTACGAGCCGTTTTTTAGTGGGTAGGGTTCTGGTAGGCTCGGAACGAGTCCCACATCACCTGGATCGCGCGCGCCAGTGTATGCGTCAGAGCATTTTTTATCCTCCTGCCCTTCCCGTGGAGGGGAACAAAAAAGAAAAAAAAGATTGGCGGACCGCGGGCTGCTCACCCTTTTCTATCGGTGGGAACGTATGGTAAAGTAAAATTCCATGAATTACTCGTTAATATATATTTTCAAATTAAAACTTAATCGGAACCTACAAAATCCTTAACAATTGTCAATTCTCCCCGGTACCCAAAGCCCCTTATTTGATAAAAGCTAGATTTCAACAGACTTGCGCAAGCGCCATAGCTCTGCAGTTGGAGCGATTACTACGCACCTCAGCCCTGTTCCGAGCTAATGATGTATTGCGATATACACTAATATGAGTGTATTGAGTGTAATAGGCCTGTCTACCTTGTTTTGTATACGTTCAGTTTTAGGCTATTCGTGGAGCGCTAGTGTCTTGCAATGGTGTTTTGAATTGTAAATGTGAGGGCGTCAATTTACCCTTTCTAAGCTTTGGTTAAAGTAAAATGGCGGAGGATCGTTGACGTTCTAACATTACTTATCTTAAAAGGGCTCTAACTTACAAACTCAATTAAAAGAAATAAAATAATGCACTACTTGAACAAGAAAAAATATTTCGATTTCGTATAATTTCGTTTATTGTCGATTCGCGTACTGACTAAACATTTGACAAGTAAAATTAGGCAACTGGGAATAAGATTTTTGAAGCCTCGGAAGCTTGTCATTCATCCACTATTCTAATTTAATCAACGTTTCTGAGGCGATCTATCTTAAAGTAAAATTACTGTTAATTTAAAAATAAATAAACAAATCGCCAGACAAATGTATGGCCCCAAGTAAGCAGAGCTCGTGTTATGGACGACCATACATTGAACTGTGGGAGAAACCAGAATAAACATAAATATATAAATATCAACCACCATGGCCCGAGAACAAACACCTGTGTTCATCACACAAATGAATGCTCCGGCCAGGATTCGAACCTGGGACCTGATGGTGGGAAAAATATTAAAGGGTGAAATGTAGATTTTGTATTCGTGCCATGCGTGTTTATAATGATTATGTTCTTAAGATTTTTGGAACATAAATATACTCTTACTTCATTTCTTTGAGATATCTGTATTAAAGACACTGGATATCCTTACTGTGAATACAAGCAGTATCGTAAGAAATAAATTGTTTGGTACGTTTAGAATTTTGTGACTTATTTGTATGGAATGGTTTTTTTATTCTAGCGCCGGAAGCTTCTCACTGAATTCAACCAAAAAAAATATACAAGTAATGCTGATTAGTTACTCATTTTCATTCTTTCACTCACTTCACAAAGTGAAGATGTAAAATAAGCCATTACGTACATTAATACGTACATGAAACAAAATGTTTGTAAACATGGAAATTGAAAATATTTCTCGAATGATTTACATTTACGCATATATATTAAATGAAAAAGGTGCAGCCAGCTATAAAAATCAATCAAAATAATTGTAATAATGAAATTTGACTTCTCGGAACCAACATTGGATTTTATAATCAAGGTTAATATTCTATGGACGAGTGTGTAAGGATAATATCTGATGGTGAACATTAAGCACTCCATGGAAGTAATTTACCTAAATGAGAAACGATGCGTAGCCAGGCTGACTAAAGCTTAACAAATAATGTTTTTTCCTTTATATGAGTAATATTTGGGAGCGCCCTTATTTCTATTTCATTATTGAGGATTTTATTATAATCTGTATTTAATTGAATACAATAAAATGTGACAATGATCTTGGACTGCACTAAATATAATATTAGGGCACATAAATGATGGACTCATGAATGGTTTAGTCCTTAAATTTTTATTACATAAAGCTTCTCCATAAAATATATAGGTATGGACGTATCGCTTTCCGTGGCTCAAAGGTCTCACACAACAGTGACAAGATAAAACGGATAATTAGACTTTTGTTGCCTTTTGCGTTTTGTCGATTCGATGGCGTCTGCGCCTGTTAGCATCAAGTCCTGTGTACCAAACATCATGGCTTGCATCTCTAACTTAAGTTATACTTGTAGTAACCAAATGACCACGTGTACAAATAAGGCATATATGTATGTGAGCGGTTCGATCCACCCGGTCACGCACACATTCCTAGCGTGTTTGGACACTAACAACTACAAGCAAAGCAAACATAGCTTCCCGAGGTACAAGCACCTATACGCACGTTCCATTTGTGTAATCAGCTTCCAGTACGACACTCCTACGTAGACCTGTAAGTAAGCCAGCATGCGCAAGTCCGACACCACTTGAAACCTGTGACTTTAAAGCGAACCAGTAGATTCCCAGCAATCCTCATCATCTACAGCACCGCGCCTAAAATCAATACAATATCAATATCGCCTAGAATCTCGTAAGAACAGTAATTAATACATAAATACAAACTCTCAAACTTTCCCACACTGATCTGAAGTATTAGATTATTTAAGAATCAAAACACATATAATTAGAATCTAAACATTTACTAATAATAAACTACTTGAGTGCGCTTAAATAGCTAAGATGTTATTTGTTAGTAGCTCGAGTGGCTGGGTTCCCAGGTTGCCAAAAATAGAAAATATATTGTTTATTGTGATACAACTGTTTAATTGTTAATGGTTTTCAAGGGTTATATACTCGTTATTATTTTTCTAAACATTGAGATAATTAAAATATTGAATTTGTGAAGGCAAAGTTAAAAGCTACGAATTTCGTATTTCTGTAATTTAGTTTATGCATATTTCTATTACAATACCTGCATTATTGATTTGAATGTTTGATACTTTGAAACATCAAACTGAACCTAATAATGCAATCATATAAAATTTTGCAAAATTATCTTTCACGAATAACAATTTTATAAAGTGTCTGGCTTAAATAAAATTTGGTTTATATTGAACATTATTAAGCCAAATAACAAGAATCAACTGTTTCATATATAATTTTTCAAAAGTTTATCCTCCAAGATAATATCTACCCGCCCTCAAAATTTACTATTCAAATATCATAACACTTAATTATTAGGATTTGTCTGTAAGCCTCAGTGAAGTAAGGACAAAGGCATCGTAAAGAATCGTAATGGCTTTTTGTGATCAGCAGTTAAGTACAAAATCTCCTGTAAAATATATCTATTAGTGTTCAGGTAGTTTATAGCGCATTAAGAATAGCAGCTGTAGCAAGGTTTGAAGATATACTTCGTCTGCGGCTTTTCTATGAAAATCTCTTTGTCCTATTATGTGCCTCTGACATCGTAAAAGGAAAATTGTATAATGATCTATTAGAGCAAATAAGGCGAGCGGTTAACATATAAGCCAACAGCGCATTTTTAGGAAAGAATTTAATGGAAAATAATTCATAGAATATTGCGAAATATTTGTAGATAAGCTCCAACGAAACTTGATAAAATCACCCATTTCACAGTTCAGTGACTCTAGGTGGTTACTTTGTTTGCTTCAACAGCTTATAGAGCATCTGATTTGGCTTAAATAAGTACTGGTTAGCATAAGGTTCAAATATTTGTTCTTTATATATAAAAAAAATACAAACAATCCTATCAGGTGTCAATAGAATATTTCATCTTAAGATCTGCTTGAATTGTTTGGACAAAGAACTTCTTAATCCAAATAATTCAATTAAAACCAAATCTTCAGTACTTATTAAAAATGTGCTTTAGCTCCACCATCAAAGATCCCATTAAGATGATTCTCCATATTAACTGAAACTCCCAACTCTACTTACCGCTATCGCGTCTACTCAACTTTTACGAACTCAAAATTCTTAGTTCTAAGATTCTCATGTCTGCAGCGAGCTTACAACTCCGTCGTTACATTTTATGTTATAACCCTCATTGAAGAAAATTGGGATTTGTATGACCAAAGTTACCAGCACCAGCGCACGCCGTAAACCGGACAAGTCTATCACTTGACTCTAAACTTCTTTTTAAATACCATTAATTTTGAAAATTGTTAATAACAGTCCCTATAAATGGAAACTGAGGTATATAGTCGCTGATTTTATGATGTTGCTTCGTATAGAATAATAATTATATTACTTTATTTGAATATCAGCTTGAATTTAAATTTTTATCCTTATTTGTTCCGTATTGATGTTTGTCGATTACTATCTACTAATTGAATTCGTCTTTTATGTCTTACTTACTTAATTTATCCACGTCTTGGCTCAAATTAACTTTCGACAAAACGGCTTTAGCTATAATTGCGTCTAAATTTATTATCTGTCTAACAAGCGAGGGTATCTTTTGTCAGTTTCACAACAAAAAACTTGTAAAAAAGAGACATTAATCTGAAGTCACGGCTTCGAATTTTAAGTAGCATTTTGTCTTGTGACTTATTTGAATTTAGTTGTTCTGCTCCAAATTAGGGTGCTTTTGTCCCCACTTTATTAATATTCATTTAAAGTTCAGAAGATTTTTAGTTAAGATTAAGTTCTGTGATGACTACTATTGTAATATTTTGGGTGCACTTAATAATACAAAAAGCTATTTGTCATAGAGTTGTTTTGTTTGGTTAAGTGCATTCGCATCATGGGCTGTAATTCATTTTGTTTTGATATGTGTTTTAGCAGCGGATTTGATTACAGTATAGTGGTTGGTTAAATTGAAATTTATTACTTATCGAGGGTTTTTTAATTAAAACGACATTTATTTGCACTGACGTTTGAAACCAAACATCGCTGACTAATGAAACTGTCAATTCGAGGGCTTCGAAAAACTAGAGAAGACACTTAAGTATTACAGAAACTAAACAATTGTCTTCCGAAAATCACAAAAAAATGTTTGTTCCCTTCATGATATATTGTGCTTCCTCTCTTGACAGAGTGACAGCCATGTTGATTTCCGACGTTTTAATTTCAGGTTAAATGACTTGGCTCACCCTAGGATAAGTATTTTTGGGTGAAACCCCCAAAATTGCTCGGCGACATTTCATTTACGAAATGCAAAGAATTTGTCAACGGACACTTCGACATGACAGATACATTTAAAATGTTTCTTTTGAGAATTTTCAAATACGTGATTTTGTTATTTTGGTAGTAAATTAACTTTTAGTTGAGAAAAGCTTGTCAAACATGTTATTCTTAAAAGGTAGGGACTACCAAAGACCGTACCTTAATGTTTCGAAATAATGGAATTCTAAAACACTTGATTTGCTCGTAACTTTGCGTGTGAAAACCTCGAGAACAGTACCTTTTTTTGAATGAAAGAGGTGATAACAGACATCATATACCCCTGATAACATCTTAAAAAATGGCTTGAGGGACTTTTGAATATTAAATCACTTTTGTTACCTAAGGTCCGGTAATTACGAAACACATCACCAAAAAACAATTCCAGAACCTCAAACAATTCGATACCACTCCTACCGCATCGCCATTTTTGTCATCGTCGCCGAGAAGTCTGCGCTCGCGCTAAACAATACTCTTGAAAAGGACAGCCAATGTTACATTTTATATCTGTTTCATTTCCTCAAAGGACTCTTGAAATAGGTTATATCTGTTTGGTTTATGGGTTTGTGCGTACACGCAGCCGGTGGTCATGATCTGTTATAATGGCATTCGCTAATGGTTTTCGAAGTTTCAGCTGTGACTTTGGAATTAATAGCTCTGTTCGTATTGTTTCTTTGTCTTATTTTTTCTACTTTGTTGCGTTTACGAATATGAGTGTGTTTTTTTGGCCACTTTGTATTTCAGTAATTCCCTATCTCATGAATCATGTGCCAAAAAGGCTTTGTATAATTTAGAAGTAAAGTAACAAATTTAAGTTGCCAGTGTTGCTTGGAAGAGATCGCTATTTTAGTGATAAGGCCATTGTCACTACAAAAACCATTTATGTGTGTTTTAATTTTGTAACTGGCTTGGCAATATTGTGTATTATTATTATTAATTGTAATATAATTTCTCACATCTAGTTAAGTAACATCTTGTATCAATATTCACACATGATTTCTTATATGGTCAGATTTATACTTACTTTTATATTTTATGTGACCCAAGATCTCTGTGATTTTTCTCATAAATAAGAAGGTAAAATTACAATTGGAAGTAAAGAGATTATATTAAACCTGTTAATAAATTTGCTTGAATAACTCGTACACAACATTTATTTCAATGCATGCAGCCCTTACCCAACAGAAAGGTGTTGAAAACACAAAGCGACCAATACACCGACGGTGGTGAGCAAGGGGCTACTAACAAGTGGAATATTTTTTCGGTAGGGTGAACTTTGCTAATATTTTATTTAGATTTAAGAGTAGCCAAACAGGTGTCTATAATTTAATTACAAAAACATGCACCGAAGTATAATAAAAAGGGTAAGAAGCTTACACTGAAGATGCTAAAGTTTTGTGTATTCGAATATTGTCTTTTTGACACATTTACGTACTCATTTATTCACCTTTATTTTAGGTCTAAATTGTTGTAATTTAACTCTATCTATTTAATGGTTATCCTGACTAATCATTATTAGTCACAGTAATAGCTTTTATCATTTACCTAACTGACCAAGCCAACTAGACTAACATTTTTGTTTCATAACCACCATAAAAAGTTAATGTAACCATGCGTGTGAAATAAATACCATTCAACACTTTGGTAATTACCTCAGATAAATAAATAAAGGATAAAAATACCAAAGTAATAAATAATTGTTGCATCACTTTTGCAATGATCTAGTTGGCTTGGAGTGTAGCACTTATTAATCTTAAAGAACACCCTGCGTGCTAATGCAGCGTTTTATTGGTTTTCAATAATAATAATAATAATACTAAAATATATTTATTAATGCATTTGATCTAACCTAACAAATAAGAGTCACTGACAGTCTGTGAGCGAACTAGGCTTCGGCCATTAAAAAATGAATTACTTTCTTTCATTTGAATTTGCCCGAGTCCTGGTCGGGAGATTAATTTGTGTGGTGAACATAGAAGTTTGTTCTCGGATCAAGTTTTTTAATATTTATAAATGTATGATTATTCTGGGTTCCCCCAGTTCGCTGTATGACCATCCATTACACAAGCTTTGCTTACTTTGCGGCCATACAGTTGGTGTATTTGTCTGAGAACTCATTAATTATTTTCATTTTGAAAGCATTACCTTGAAACACTTATTTATTTTACGAGTAATTCCATTTTTTTATAATTTGACGTCAGTAAAACACAGTCTGAGCACGTATTGCGCTAACTAAGTCAATTCTACTGAGGACTGTATCTAAAAATATATTTAATTGAAATTGTAATAAGCGGGTTTGTAAAGATTGGGATACCATGTATCATAATAAAATTGCTATCAGTTAATTAAAACAAATAGAAAGTGGGTATGACTTATGAGTAATTAAAGGACGTTAGTAACATTTATACCAAGATTGGGCTAAACATTTAATTTGTTTAACAAAAGCCTTGTTTTTCTTAGCGTCTACCGTCTCTTGTCAAAAAGTTTGCCGTAAAATCATTAAGATAGCTTTTGTTTCGATGAATGAAATTTAGATTTCAATTGTTTTAAAGTAAGTATTTGAACCTGGTGACCTGGTGGTCAGGTGTATTGTGGGAATTCTGTTTTTTTTTAATGTTCGTTTATAGTTTACGGGCATAGGTCGTGTGAAATGGGTTTAAAGTAGTTGGATATCATATTGAACTAGACTTTCAAAATCAGAATGAATAGGTACTCCTTGGACAGGCGTGTACCATCCTAGCCTTTATTATTGATTTCCAACAGGTGAGACGGCACACAAATCTCTGCTTATTAACAATACAAAAACGTCTTCTAGGTAGTAGAAACGGGAACTTATATGGAACTTGTGGGACTGTTTTCGCACCCGGATGCACCTTTTGCTTTGCTCCTGGCTTCTTCGTAAAGCTTTAAAAGGTTCCGAAACCCCGTTAAAAGTATAGGTATCGAAAAAAATTTACTTATACATGTTTACCAATCACACTAATTTATAATCAAGGAAAGTTATTTAATAAAAGCACCAAGTTTTTGCACCAACGTTAATCGATATCAAGGGCAACATATTAACCGTTTTCCAGTTTCCTTTTCAAGTTAAAACATGTCGCTACATACGTAAGATGCCTTTATGAATTCAATCTAGGTTTTAAGTCGTATGAACTTAATTTTGTTACTGAAATTTCAAACTTGTTACAAGGCTATAAGGTTGTAGTTGAAGTGTGTAGGGCAGGAGGTTAAGTCATTGCATAAAGTTCTTGAAGGGCTATAGTAATCAAGGCCTTCTAGTATGATAAGTTTAATGTCAATGCTGTGTTTTGTTCTGTATAAGCACTAAATGTGTTTTTGTTATTGGACTAGCTCGTACACGCGACTTCTTGGTATGCGTAACAACTGAACTACTTTTCTGACTTGGCCCCACACCTCTCTCCTTTTCAAATTCATTACGAAAACTATTAATCTTATTCATTTTTATTTTGTATGTTGTTAGATATAAGAAAAACAAGAAATAGGTTTTCAAAGTGATCCCCATTTAAAAAAAAAAACCTATTTCTTGGTGTCTATTTAATTCACGCAAAGGAACATCTTTGCAAAAATCCAAGTGTTATATAGTATATACAGATTAAGTGTTTAGGTTGTATATCCATTCGCATTTCTGGTGTTAGTGTGAGAATATTATTTGAACTACAGCGTTTTTTTTAACTCTCGAACAAAGGACGTTGAACCTACCAAAATTATTTTTCTTTGTTTTCGCTAACAGGAAATAAGGCGTGTTCCTACCACAATTCACTGCGTGAGTAGGAAAGCAAATTAAATAAATGGTATATAAACGAAAATTAATATTCTAAATTTGATCAAAACATTGACAGCATTATTATTATGGTCATGTCTTAAGATGCCATTTAGGGTCTGATTAAATTCGACGACACAGAACGAATCGTAATTCGTATACTGTGTGACGATAAAATTAACGGTACAAGTCAAACAGGTTCTAAATATATCTTTGTTCAAAATGTAGCATCTGAATATTCAATAAGGTTTTGGGTTCACAAAGAGGTTTTAATATTCTTTGAAATGGAATTATCAACGAGTAAGGAGTGAAAAAGCTTTAATATTTTTACATCGTTCTTAGAGTTATGATGGCATACTAGTGGCGTCGCCGGAGTACGCCGGAGGTCCCAGGTTGCGAGATCGGGGCGTTCATTTGTGTGATGAGCGCAGATGTTTGTGCACAGTTCATGGTTGTTTATTTTGTTATATGTTTATTTATTCTGAGATCTCGTCCAGTTAGCTGTATGATCATCCAAGACACAAGCTCTGCTTACTTTGTAGCCATATAGTTAGTGTGTTTGTCTAGAGATTATAATTTATAATTCATCTAAAGGTCTGCTCTGCACGCATTATTATTACTAAATTGCAACCCTAATGGTTTTTACCCACGTGACAGTCATTCGCGTTTTACTTTTAAACATATGTTACAATTACGAACAAAACATCTGACTATAATTAAAAATCCAGAAGCGATATTTATATCCCTAAATGATAAAATTGCGAAAATAAACAAATTACATTTAATTCTTTGATAAAGACATATCAAAAGCAATTATGCTGCAACACGTTTTCAATTCAATTTATATATAATTTAAGATGAAGGCTTGCACGTATAAAGTTGGCAGCGTCTGAGCCAAATTGGTCTGTATAATTTTTGTCTCGATCCAGAAATAAGAAACGTGTTTTTTTGTTGACAAACAAAGTTTGAGGTCAGAATACTGCGTCTCGCCAAGAACTGTTGCTTGTGTTTTTGTTCATATCCAGATGATTTTTGATTTTCAGTTTCTTTATAAATGTGTGCCGTATTGTTAGTAGATTTCTTTTTTGTTGAGTGCGTGAAAAAGCGAACCAGAAACCTTGCAGTAAAACAAACTTGTCAACCCCTAAAACAACGTCTGACATCCTATTGTATCAATTTGGCATTATTTTGAAGGCCCACAAGTAAATAAATATACAAAAATAAATCCCCAGAGAAATAACCGACTGCTTTAACTCAAGTAAGCAGAGCTTGTGCTATTGACCATAAAGTGGACTAAGAGGAACCAAAAAACAAAAATACATAGGTATATCAAAATAAAGAACTACCCACTGCGCCAATCGGCCGTTAAAAAAGTCTCCGTGTGCACATTGCACGTGCGATGGCTGGATCCCGCGTTAACTCATGAACGGGTGCCTTTTTAAGGGTTTTCGTCGTTTGGATACTTGGGGGAAGGGGACTTGCCGAGCTAGAAGATGCAGATAAGAATAACTTTGTATGTCTATACAGAGAGAATAATAAAGAGACTCTGTAAATTTATTTTAAAAAAAAATATACCCGTGAAGTTTCTTGCCAGTTGTTCTTCACGAAGATTTTTTCGAACTGGTGGTAGAGTCATGTTTTATTTGACGTCAATAAGAACAAGTAATTGTCAATGTTGGGAAATAAATATTTCATTTCATTTAATTTCATTATAAACTTCATTCGTTACGTGAAATGGTTTTGTAGATCCTTCAGTTGAAATTAGTTTCTTTAGTATTTTCTTAACATTTAACTCAAACCGATAAATTTTTGTCTGTAGTAAGCGTATTATTAACTGTCACAATAGTGTAATAAAATTGCAAATTTCATATTTTTTTTAACAGAAGGACATATTCAAATCCTTTGCATAAAATGCTTAATAATTACAAATGATTGAAATTAGCGGTAAAAAGTGAGCCGAATTAGATTTACTCCTAATATCTTACGAGATAGATTAAGATAGCGCTTTTAAGCTACTGCGTCAGTGGCGGTACCAGATAAGGCAAAGTTACATTAATCTTTTCATTTTGATTAATGCTATAACTATTTTGATAGAGGTGCTAACAGTTTTGTATTATCTAATAAGCTACTCCATTGTTAAGATGCATAAAACATTGTGCTACTTTTTAACCTTTTATACTATAGATCTAAACAAATATAGTGCTCGGCGATATTAATGCATCTTAGTCTTTTAAACGTTACGATAGTTTTTATATACAGAGAAAGGGACATAGATAGTAGAACTTATATGTATTTATATTGTTTAAAAACATTTACGCGCGATTTAGCCATGTGCCAGAGGCCTCTCGATCACTTTGAAATATCTTCTAAGTCATTCGAACACCAACCCTGAAAACTGTCTGCAAAAAAACACGCAATAAACTTTCCGAAATTTAATAAATTTATAACAAACTAACTGTTATCGTTTTCCAAAACAAAATGTACCTTACTAACTAGCGTGTACTATACTTACTAACTTGTCATAATAGCTGTGAGATATGGGCTTGGTCACGAGTGTCCCGTAGTTACCTATACAAAAGGTTTATTACTTTGTATTTTTATATTTAATATTGAAGACATAGTCATATCTGAAGCATAAAACTTGCTCTACATATTTATAGTACGCATTATTATTGAGAATGGAATATTGTAGTATAAAAAAGCATTTTTCGGATAGTATTATTCGTCGAATATATCATCAGTTTTAACCCAACATCAGTCTAATTGAATAAAGTAAGACGTTCTCAAATTATTTTTTCCATTATTTTTTTGTCTTTAACTTATTACGTTGTTTTAGTGCAATTTGCATCATCAATCATTCAATCAGCGGAATCCATCGTAGATAAAGAACTGAATATTTTATTCAAAGCAATAAAATATTCCCTTCGTGCCGAACGCGATATGGAAGAACACCAATACATGACGATACAAGTGGACTGATGAACGTGTCAAGGACCGCACAATGTTCTGCAGTCCAGGAGGATAACTTTTGCCCCTCGGTGATCCACTTCCACCATGTATGTGGGAAAAGCAGTAAATCAAACCATTTCAAAACCCTACCAAGAATAAAACTACATGTTTCTCTCATACGATTTTAAATATTTAATGACAAAGTGCCGACATGACCATGTAAATTATATTTTAAACATTACCGTGGTTAACAAACCTTCTTTAAAACCTTCGAAAGAGTAATAACTTCTTAAATAAATACACTTTATTGGTCGTTCATGACTTTGTCGAGTGAAATACTTTTACTCTCTTTGGTACCTCTACACATTCATCTTGTTTTCAATATGTTTAAGTGTACTCAGGTACATAGTTACGATACCAGCAGTACAGATTTAACAAAACTTGTAACTTTCCTAAAATCTCAAGCTTGCAAGTGATATCATCATCCATTAGATGATGGTACCCGTGGTGTCATTGAGTTTAAATGTTGAGTCCACGACCATATCAGGCTTCAGTAGCAATGACCTAGGATTCTGTAATTCAACCCTCTCAACACAAGATAACTGTGCAACGTATGTAGAACAATATTTCTAATTATGTTGTTTTTGAAAAATGTACTTAAATTTGAGCGTTTTTATTACGAACCTCTGGTATTCTTTTAATAGAAAGAGTGACATGAAAATGTGATTTATTTTTATTTATTTTTGACAGCCATTCCTGGGTTTTTATTGTATGAGCTCATTATAGGCGTGTTTCAATTATTTATCCATAAAGAAAGCTGAAAACTTGAACAATTTGATTTGTTAATAGGTTAAAATATGGCTAAAATCACTGTTTAAAAAAAAAGTATTTTACAGACAACATCGTGAATAATACAAATTAAAAACACGTTAAATTCAGTTGTATGTATGTATATATGTATGACTTATTTCAAGCTAAACATATTTATATCCCAACTACTACTATTTATAACTTTTCCACCGTCAAAGCTACACTCATAAACCTTAACCTAACTTATTACGAAAAGCATATTTCAAAGCAAGCCGTCAAAAGCTTTTGTAGACGAAACGAAAACAAGCGAAGTTAAAACAATAATAACTAGAAATAGTAAACAATATTCTGTTTACTATTCCAGTTATTCCGAGTTTGATAAATAGAAGGCGGTAGTCCAGCTAGGTGGCGATGATGCTGTGTGACTCACCCCTATCATTGTTCAGCTGTACGTTTATAAGTAAGCAAAGGAGCATTAGACTCAGATATTTAGCATCCCTTGGCTGATCAAATTGGGATGATTATCAAAAAAGAACGCGAATTTTCGCAAAGAAATTATAAATAAAATACCCAAGGTTGATCGCAGTAATTTTTACTTATTAAGCCAAGATGAGGCAAGTCTAGATTGCCACAGCGTTTTTCTATAATAATAAATAAATATGTTTAGTAAAATTAAATACCGTACAGCAAAACCAGTTTGCCTGGCGATTGGTACCTACTACAATTTTCTGCCTTGCTAGTTTTAATATCTTTCATTGTTGTTTTGGATTCGGCTGAAAATTCATTATAGATTATAATTTACTATTTGGCCGGATAAGTATAAGTGCTGTTCAGCATCAAATAAAAATATTTTTTCAATTTATTAAAAAAAGATACTTATTGACAAAAATCTCATAGTAGGGGCAAGCGACTGTTTACCTCGAAGCGGAGCGTGCGACGTTGACGTAGGTCGCGAACATCTGGCCGACGCGCTCGGTACACAAACTTTACAGTTTTTTCTGTAAATTTGAAACGACTGGATATTACTTTTGTGCTTGGTTATATCTCGTGTAATTTTTTAGCATATTTTTTCGGTTGCTTTTTTATATTAAGCTGTGTGCGTAATACCATTTCAAATACCTGTTTCAAATACTTACGATTTCTAACCAATGAGTTACCATAAAGTATGAGCTCCATGCTAACACTTATAAAAAATTATACAAAGTGCCCTATGCCGAAATTACCGAATGAAATGTAAGTAAATTAAAATAAATTGAATTGAATCAATTATGCACAAATTATAATTACGTAGACGCTTGTTTTCAAAACCAAAGACAGAATAGCGAATGGCGTAAAGTCAAACTTCAAGTAACTAATACCTTCACAATTACTTTACAACTCTTATGCCAAATATATCTTAACAACTTTACTGATGACAACCACAATGTATAAGATAATACATACTTTTGTAATATCACGTATCTCGACACATATTGGAACCTGTTTATTACTTAGTACCACCGGGGAACCATGGGAGACAGGAGAAAGTTTCAATCGACATCTCTTCCGATTATATTATTTGCATTCTTCATCCATTGCTACGATAATGTTAAAGGCATATACGTTTTCGAAATATATAGTTATAATTAAAATACAGAATAATAAAAATTAATATATAAAAAACTATCTCCGTTTATTCCTAATCAACAACAATACACACACACACACACACACATAAATGGCTGTCCGATCGCGCCTGGCGGAGGTCAATCAACCTTCACCGGTAGCCATCTTTTTTTTATTCTACTATATAAATAATGTCCGCTTATCTATAGATTTCGATCTTTAATTTGGTGTGGGAAATCGGAGGTTTATTTTTTAATTTTATGATTGTTAATCAATTTTATTTTTGTTGGTGTAAGTGTGTTGTAACAAGGTGTCTCTGGGTTGTTTCAATAGGAGTTAAGTAAAAAGATATGTTTCCTTTTCCTTAAATTTGACTTAGGTATATTGTAAGAAAAACGTAGTTTTTATACGTATTCTAAACATGTTTATTTACTCTAGGGCTATCTGTATCATAAACAAAAAAATATTCTAGAACTAAGGATTGGGATTGATCATTAGATGGTGACGCCTTTTTTATACACTCACACAACATTATACATTAGCAATGGCAAATGACCACTCTATGTCAAAGGTTTATCAGTTTACTTAATATTCATTGCAACTTCGAAAGACGACCTTCCTTATGCATTTCACAGAAAATTGATGTATCATGATCCCGCACAAAAAATAAATTTGCATTAGAAAAGAATTTACCAAGACTAACCCAATCTTTTTAAAGTTCAATCAATTTAGATATCGAATATCACATGTCAACGTATTTGTTATACAAAGCATCATTCATCATTTACACTATAATCAAAGTATCATAAATTGATTCCTTATTCAAAATTAAATTTAAAAAAAAGTAAATTTGAATACAGAAGCTGTAGGGTCTTTAAATTTTTTTTATGGGTTTCAAATCGTTTAGTTACTGAGGCAGAATAAATGAATATCTAATGGGTATTCTTACCGCCATTAGTATACTAATATCATTTGGGATGATCGAACTTTGAACGGGTAAAAGGCTTATTAATTAGTATTGTTTTATTCATAAAGCCCCTTTAACCCACTCAATTTCATCTTTTTACTTACATCTATTAATTTAGGTTAACGATAAAATTCGTAGAATCAGTAAGCTAAAGGGGAAATGGGCTAGGTTTGCGACAGATTTCATGGTATAGCTACTGGCTAAAGACTTTGGGTACGAAATTTATGACTGTAGTCGTTAGCAGGCGAATCGACCAGATGCACAATACTATATACACCAGTACCAATACTGTATGAAACCATAGTTAATTATTTTATATTATGGTTTCTATAATTTTTTCAAAACTTACATGTATTGTAATCACAATGACAAAATAATCAAATTGTTACCTTTAAATATACCTAACAAAAAAATCTCGAGTAATAGAAAAATATTCAATCAAGAACACTTAAAGTCAGGTTTATATTATTGTTATATGAGAAACAATATTGTGCTACATTTTAACTTTTTCCGAAATTAAATTTTCCCGAATTGTTCTTATAACACTCTACTTAGAACACTCTCGTGCCCTTAGAGGAAGATCTCAACGTGCGCATCCCATTTTACTAGTGGAATAGTAAGACTGAAAATTTTCAAAGATATTTTTTATAAAATCAAGTATATCTTTATCATAACTTCATAAATAAAAATACATACGAACATAAATCAATTTGCAGTTTTGAATTTGTAAAGTACATAGTTATTTTAGAAATTCATAGATTTTTTTATAATTACATAAACCCTTTTTGATTTTTCATTGAATTCATCCACAGCTATAAAATACAGAGTTCCGCTGATGATCTCACTCAGAGACGTTAGAAAGTTACTTAAGGTGCTCCTAAGTATTTACTTTGCTTAACGAATTTATACTTTTTCTTGGCGTCATCTAAGACTATCTTTGCAAAGCAAAATCTAAAATTCAGGCGCCATTAGTGCCATCATTTGACGACTCTGAATAAGGCCGTAAGTAATAATAATAATAATAAATCCCCAAAAAAACGCACCAACTATATGACCCCAAAGTAAGCAGAGTTGTGCAGCGAATCCTAATAAACAACCATGACCCGAAAAAACCACCTGTATTTATCAGACTAATGAATGCCCCGTCCAGGACTTGAACCTGGTACCTCCGAATTGTGAGGCAGGGCTACGACCCACTAATTGGAAGTCATATTAAATCGGACAAATTATGTTTTTAACAAGACACGTATACAAGCTGATTCAAAAGAATTTCAAAATCTCACATTGATTCAGACCTACAAAGATACAACCTGGTTAAATATTTGTACTACGATTGTACATATATTATATTTCTGTACAACTTTCATAACCGGTGAATGAACACACGACCCACCTAATGGTCAGTAGCATCCACACCCATGGACATGGTTAGTTGTAGGTGTTTTGTTTATTAATATTTAAAGTTATTTGGACTAGTTATCTTGACTACACTATTTGCGCTATAGAGTGTTGCGGGTGAAAGTTTCAGTAACGTTTCGTTTTACTCTTGAAAGTTGCCGCGATTTACAAACTATGGCTTAGTATTTCAGCTGCACCACATTCGTAAAATATTAAATCATTAATAACTGTAGCCAATTAAATAGACTGTACATTTATTTTGTAAAAAATATACCCGCGAAGTTTCTTGCCAGACTAAGGTTTTTCCAAACTGGTGGTAGAGTCATGTTTTATTTGACGTCAATAAGAACAGGTAATTGTCAATGTTGAGAAATAAATATTTCATTTCATTTCATCTCATTTCATTTCAAAGTTGTATGCATATAACGTAACGCCATGGACGTATCATGTGGTACTGACAGATGTCAACGTCATCCAGGCATTTGTCACCCGCACCGTGCTACAGCGCAAATAGTAGGCTTGAGTTGGAGTTGCCTTTGTTCCAGTAGTTGCACTGCCTGTTCCTTCCCTCTGACCGGAACACAACCACGTCAACTTTATTATTATAGCGGTTCTTCTGTTTCTAGTTAATGAATTGCGAAAGCATGTTTGGGTTATAGTTAATTATCACCATTACTCAGAAATACAATATCAATGACAATATATAATCATAACGAGCAATTGTTCTATACAAATAAATTACTTCACAATAAATACAGACTAGTATTCAATTACAACGGTCATAAATTGAGATGGGAGCCTCTGTGTCAGCAGTTTAATATTATTATTGTACATAATTCGTATAAACAATATCAAGTTGCTTTAGGTCGGGTATCAATTGTACGTCTGCTGTAGATAACGCTTTCGACAACCGAATGGCGTAGTGGAGGTCTCGGGTTCGAGTCCTGGTTATTACATTCATTTGTGTGACGAACACAGATGTTTGTTCTCGGGTCATGGTTGTTTGTTATTTTATATATGTATATTTATTCTGGGTTCCCCCCCAGTTCGCTGTATGGTTATCTATAACACAATTGCTTGCTCTGGGGCCTTACTTTGATTGTGTTTGTATATTTTCTTTCTCATATATGACTTACGAGTGACGCGAGAAACATCCTTGAAGTTCGACGTCAAATTAAACGTGTGCGAAGATAAGCACTTAACTAATAAATTGTGTGATAATAATCCTCTTTTAATGCAAGATATTGGATGCATGTTTAAATTATTAGTAGTAGTTGGGTACCAAATTATGTTCTTATACATCTTTATTTATTACATCGTAAGTAGACTAATGTCTACTTACCTTAACTGTTACTGTACTCATTCTGTTTTATATTCACCTCTATAGGAAAAATATGAAATATACTTATAACGTAAACCCGTATTACTCTTCCATAATACAGAATAATAAAATCCCCCATTTGGTTTAATCATAAAAAAAACGTACATTACTATTACAGACAACAATACTTTTTTTGTAAGACCGTCAACAATGTCCTAACTACCTGATATCAATTTGCGAAAAAAAACTCACCCAATTTACGTCATTTTGGAAAATTTTAACAATAGGATTAACGCAGAAGTAACAGGTGTGTACATCTCTCATTACGATACATTAGTTTATAAAAAAAAAATAAAAAAAACACTCTCAAACAGGCTACGAATCAAATCAGTACCTATAGACGACAATCATTCCTGTACGACGAAAAATAACACATCTATAATTATTCAAATATCGTCCTAAAATATTACTTGAAGCAACAAAATAGAGTTGAATATCGTTTGTACTTAAGTTACTTCTTAAGTCAGTTTGTCATGTCGTTAAATAGAGGTCGTTGGTACTCGGGGGAACTTAAAGCACAGGTGTCCAGCATTCGGTACGATAGACAAGGAGAGGAATATGAAATCAGTGCAAGTGCGAAAGAGATGCGACCAAAATAAACGTTGAACTTGTGTAGTTTTTTTTTCTTTTTTGCTCTCCCTTGGCCTATGTTCGTGACGGTTCTCTTTTTTTTCTGCAGCCCGTGGCCGCGCTTTTTGGATTATTTTCTTGTATTTGGCTATATTTCATGGTTTTCCAATCAGTTTGAATATTTTGTGGCGTATTTTTGAAATATGTTTTAGGTTCCGCTAAGGTCGAGCTAAATGGATTCAGTTTGCAAATGTTTAGTACGTTTATAATATTTTTCAACTCCTTTTAAAGGATTCGTAAAATATGTGTGTAAGCAAACAATGCTAAGCCATGTTTGTTTTATTTACTTCTAAAAAGAGTTTCTTTAGTCTTTCTCAAACACGTTTACTATGATTTGCTATGTGTAATGTACATAAATGAATAAATATAAAATTTTTACATAATATTTTCTTATGTACTTTAATCCATTCTGAAATTTCCATAATCCATAAAGTGATTTTGGAGTACGAATACATAAAACCTTTACTTTGTCATAAACAGAATAGTATAGTGCTAAAACATAGTATAGCAATGCATCTTGTAAGTCTAAGCGATGACGTGCTTAGTGCCAAAAGTAATCATTATATAAACCTATAACTATACCTTAGTAACTTAAATAAAGTGTTTGATTTAAGAAGACAATTTTATAGAACGGTATAGAAGGTGCTTTAAAAAAACGCAATGAACTTATTGAACATGGACTCCTTAAACACTACAGCTTCGGGGTTACTAACCCTGGTGTTCTGAGAAATAGACTATTAATTAAAAGTTATTAGATATTACAACTTCATATATATTAAGCATTAAAGAGTACCGTTTTGAACCTACACTGGATAGAAACAGATCATTAAGACAAAAAGAAGTTACGTTCATTGAGCTTGAATTTATCAAAAAAGAAATAATGTAGCTACAAAAAGTAAGTGGTTTGTTAATCCTCTAAAATAAATACACATCAAATACTGTTCAAATATTATCAAACAAAGCATATATATCAACCACGCACTTACAATTTTATTTCATGCTTATCAGTCAAGCAAAAAGTTTATATTTTCAAAAACAATCAGTGTCAATTCTTCAAATACTACGCAGTATGTTTCACGCACACAGCTAGAGCGCGTACATACACAGATGCAACACACATAGACGCATTCAAAGATAAGACCAGGTCATTTGTCAGACTGGTTAGGCTTATTCCCAAACTAACTATTTGTATTTAAACTCAATTTTTTAAGTCTCTTATTAATTTGCTGTATACTTGACATAGTTTACTTTTGAATTATCACTCATGATGACAAAATTGGCAAAAAGCTGGTTGGTTCTGAATGCGTATGTGGGTTAAATTCAGCCACTCAATACTTTTCAATATCAAACACCTCAAAAATTATCAACCTTTTAAAAGAGGGCTAATTTTTTAAAAGGTTGATAATTTTATTTTTATTGGTAATTTCATTGTTGGGATGTTTAAAAAAAAGCATTATGTGAACATGCCAATTTCGTAATTTTTGTATTGTATGTGATTTTTCCGAAATGAAATTTTATATTTGGAAAAAAGTTTAAAATACTGATTGTTAGATGGTATCGTTTAAAACATAGTCATCTATCGAAATTATTCAATAAAAACGTTCCTTGTTTTGAACGACTCCAATTAAAAATTAACTAATATTTTTAGTAACCCATCGAAAGAGGTGGCAGAAAGAAAGTGGTGGCAAAATGTACATAAGAATTTTTAAATGTCGCACCTAAAAATCACCGAATACAATATAAATATTAAATCAATAAAATATCATTTTATATGGGAATAAGCCTCACCCACACAATAACAGCGCGTAAGGCCGGTGGCAGTCGCGTACGCAGCTTATAATCACGTGGCTCAAATAGCGACAGCAAAAAAAACAAGAAAAAAAAATGAGATTTCATAGATAACACAGGCTTCTGTTCGGAAATTGCTCAAATATTTCTGTTGTTTTTTGACCGGTACAAAGTAGTAAATTTTATATTACAATTTGTTGAAAAATGATGGTGTATCGATATAAGAAGAGGTAGGAAGTTTCGATCAATATTTAACTTAGGAGTTGTTATGTTCTAATAGGTAATTTTTAAAAGAATACGATAATAAAAATATTGTTTTATTCTTACAATATTTACCATGGCATGGCACAAAATAAATAGCCTGTAAACTGACCAAAACAGACTCAACGTTTTAGGCCGTGAAATGTATTATACAGGGTTACTTTATACCGTTCGGGAAATTGGCACATGGGCTCAGACCATAATTCCCCCCACCCCTCCAAACAAACACACCGACTTTTTGTCCCCAAAAGTAAGCAAAGCTTTTGTTATGGATCACGATTCAACAAACTGGGGAAGCCCCAGAATAAACATACATATGCTGTAACAAAACATCTTTGCATCTTTTTTTATATAAAAATTCCCAGACAATTGTATGGCCCCAAAGTAAGCAGAGATTATGTTATGATGACCATACAATGAACTGGGGGGGAACCCAGAATTAACATACATATAAATATCAACAACGACGACATGAGAACAAACATCCGTGTTCATCACACAAATGAATGCCCCAGGCCAGCGCTCGATTCTGGGACCTCCGGCGTACGAGGTAGGGCTTACTACCCACTGTGAGCCACTCAACCGTCGGCTTGGCTGCTGACGTGTAGGACTGGTATGAAAAATCTTTTTTTCATTTACTTTGTTTGATGTCTCACGGAAAGTTGTTCAAAATTGTGATCTGCGCCATGTGTTAATTTTCCGAACAGCAAAAAATTTACCCGGTATATTATGCACCATAGGTGCTTTGAAACTTTGGAGATCGGAGATGTTTTTGTTTCCTTGTGGAGGATGCTGTAACTGTGTAGTGATTTACATCGCAACACAACTTTAGATTGCAGAAAGCTTATAACTCACTACTGATAAGTGGGCTTCACAACCAAGAACAATTACTATTGACAGGAGTATCAGTTATTGATCACTTCCTCTTGTAATTATAATATCAGAATCTTATGAATGAGTAAGCCAAGTAAGTCTAATTTATGCTTTAAAACGTAAACTATACACCCAAAAAGTATAGTGAAATAGTTATCTCCGAATGATTTTTTTTCTGCCAGTACCTCTTAAAAGTACAAGTACAAAGAAAGAAAGAAAATAATAAACCCTTTAATTTATGCCACGATAGTACTTACTTGCATCTCGAAAATAAAGTATCACCTTTTTTCTTGTCAAAGTTTTTGGGTCACCGCCCATAATAAGTGATGTGAGCTTACGATGCTTTCTTACGATAATTTTGTTTCTGAAGCTTACAAATGCTTCATAACTGAAGTATTAAAGTGCATTTTATTTTGGCTGGAATAGAAACATATTATTTTTTGATTGTAATAAGTGATCGTGAATAATTTCGATCAGTGATGTACTAGATTATGTTAGGTTGTAAACTATAATACATTTTGTCGATATCGATATTTTTAAGAGTTTTATGAGCACCCTAAGTCCTTACGCTGCACAGTAGCTGAGAACGCCTACTCAATCCGACATGCATCCAAAATTATGACACACATAACTCTTTTTTGTGTTTTACAGCAGGAATATAAAATAACTGCTAAATAATATAGACATATATCGATTTGAGGCTTATTTCTACGACTAAAAGTTTATTTTCGTTTGGAAGTTTATAAGTTTTAAACCCAAAACCGCAGCTACCTGAATTGAGTTTTAGATATGGGCCGGAAATATTTTCGAAAATTATTCTTGGAGATAAAATGGTCCCGAGCTCAATGGAAGAATTTAACGAACTCATTCTGGTTTGTGGTTTGGGCAAATAAATTTCAATTGGCAATAGGGGTTTTAAAAGCAACATGAAATTAACGGACATTTCGTGAGCCCACATATATTTTTTTAGTAAGTACATAAAGCAAAAATAAGTACGATCATTGAACCGAGAGGATATCAGATCCGACAATAGTCTATGAATTTTAATATTAATCACAAAAACTAATGTTTCTACCAGTTTTTAAACCTTTACAGCCTCTAGTTTTGCAGGAAGCTCGATTAACACTACTCTTAGCTACAAGGCATATTTCACCGTACAGTTTACTGCCATCATAACAAAGAACCTTTATACTAATTGGTTTTTAACTTATTCATCCATCATTATTGTACATTACCATCAGAATGAGCGTATTTCAGTAGCTAGAGTCTCTAAAACTTAGCATAATATATACTCCATGCGAGACATAACTTTTTCTTCGTCATTGTCTTCGAAAGCTATGCTTTTAAAGATGAATTTTAAATGTTAATATTTTGAATGGTCTTGTATGGTAATGTGTGTAGCAGTTTGTCATAATTATAAATTGGGCTTTTAAAATTAATTCGCTCAGAAACAAGGATTTAGATATAATTGTTTAAAGGTACGGAGTTAATATAGAATATAACTAAAGAATATTGGTCAAATGTTTTATGAGGAAATTTTAAATAACGGAAATAGATGAAAAATATCTTGTTTATAATAATATAAAATATTCATTACCAGTGTTAAAAAATTTGCACAGAAAGAAATTTTTTCTAGTGCAGTTCCTGTTAATAAATAGGGAATCACCCGAATGCGGATCCGTATTAGATTGTAAAAGGGTTGTTGTTGAATTGGAAATACCCTAGAGAACTGTAATAATAGGTAATAGAGTTATAATAATCTCACAAAAAAAGTACAGGATATAAAAAATCTATAAAAGAGCAATTAGATCAATACTTATTGCTTAAGAGTTTGACAGTACGTCAATAAACGTTTAAAAAAACATCTAAAACACAATTTACTTGGTGTTTAAACTCTAACAATGATCCTTGATCAGGTATTTGAAACGCTTAACTAATCGCTGTATAATAATTACGGGATATATTTGTTTGTTTGCAATCGATAAACTCTTAGAAATCCTTAGCAAGCCACATTATTCAGAATTTTACCAAGAAACTTCTACACAATCTGTATTTCGCCGAAAACACTGAAAAAAACTTCTAGTATAAAATAAATCAAATTTTTTTTAAATTAAGAAGTACATAATTAAACTCGTTTCTTTTGAAACTATAAAAAGAGGTTGCAAACTTAAGATTTGTATTTAAATCGTGTTGTGAGTGCATAGAGCCTTTATTTTATTCATATAATTCAACCGCAGCACATCATAAGTTTGATGCTTGTGACATGATTACCATACAATTGGAAATGTGCAATACGCGTAGCCTAGCAGGCTAATGTTACCCTCGGAATATTTAGTTGTTAAATGTTTTTAAAATATTGAGGACAAGATATATCTTAGCTTCTAGCTAACCTTTCAGAACAGTATTTTTGCAAATGAAAGCTACGCTGTCTTTTCCTTTTGTTATAGCCGTGTTCGTGTTTGAAAAATTTCATAAAAAAAGGTGAAGACTTTTTTCGTAACATTTTTTTTTTGTTATTAATCTGGGCCCCATGGACTCGAATATGCTGCTTTAACTTTCTTTGAATTAATGTATATTTTGCTATTGTCAATAAAGTTATTTAAATTTGAATTAAAACATTGACCGTCAGAGAATTTAAGTGTCTCGTTGCGTTTGTTAAACTTTTTTAAACAAATTTGAATTCTTTTTACACTTTTGTAACTAAAATGAAAAGTATATTTTAACATTAAATAAAATCAAACTCAACATAGAGGTAATAAAGTACCAGTTACGGTGCAACGATAACCAAACATTAAAGTGGAATAGTTCACTAGACACAAATGTTCAGTGGCAGCTATTAGGTCATTACCAAACACATTTCTTAGAGAATCTATGATAGCTTTCCATTGCCTTTTTCATAGTTTGATCACACCACAGTAATGGCCGATCAAAACTAAAATTTATATATCACAGCACTACAAACTATTAAGTATAATTATGAGTAATTTTTTGAATTATAGTAGTTAAAACTTTGTTCTTTTTTGATTTCGATACAAGAAAGTAATTGCTCCGATTTATTTAATGGTTGGAATCATTTTTTTACTCCAATTTAATCGTTCTAAATCTTATTGTAATTGATGTCAGTTTGGAGTTTGTAATTAAATATAAATGATTGTTTAAGTAATGCAGGTATCTCAATGTAAAAAATGAAGTCAAAGTGAAGGGTCGTTATAGTTACGGACTACACTGACGGCGGTGCAAAGACGTAACGTGGTTACTTTAGGCTGTCCCAATTATAATGCTTGCGGAGGCGGCAGAGAGGGCGAGAGAAGATGTTGCATCCTCCCTTTCATTGCTGAGAGCTTCCCTCCCACCCAGTCCCATGAGCCTTCGCTGGGGGTTTCGGTGGATTCCGCCTCCGGTCCAGGGCTCGAGATGGCGCGTGCGCTTCCTGCGCACCATCTCATGAGGAACGACTAAAGGCCCAACTACGGCCCCCGCTGGGTCGGGTATCCATGAGGATTTTCCTGCGACAAAAAAAAAAATAGGCTGTCCTAATTACAGGTGTTGTTGAGAAAATCTAGACGTAGATAAACTATAACTAATTTTAGGTACGAGATACTAAACATACACATAAATACACACGCTCACACACACACACGCACGCACCCACGCACGCATACATACAGCACAAGCTTTACTAAACACCCTCATTGTGTTAATTTATTTTTGTTTTATTTAAACCTGCTAGATTCAAGGTCTATAATCGTTTAATTAAATTTTTGTTTTTTTTTTGGTTTTATAAAGTAATCTTAAACAATATTTTCTTTTTTTGTCTTTGCTTGATTAATATAGAATTTTTGTGTATTTTTTGTGCAAGTCTAATTAGGTAAAATATAAAAATTGTAAGTCCATAAATGGCCGTCAGTATTTTCACAATGGTTATCCTACTTATATTTAAGGGCTATGGATTTTGTAATAAATAAATTCGCTTAGTAAATACTATATTTACGAGCGTCTTCACTAACCGTTTGATGTCTCTTAATGCGGTTGTTAGACATTTTTTTGTAGTTTCTCAGTCAGACATTATAATAAAATACCTGAAAAGTGTTGCAATTGTAGAGTATCTAAAAGTAAAATATTTGCGAACTAGATCATCCCAAAATTAAGTTTAGCTGACGATCTTCCTTAGATCACATAAATAAAAATAGTTACTATAACTATAAATTGTGCGACTCTAACGGCTTGGTCTCCTTTCGCTGAACCCTAGTTTTGAGGACATCCTAAACAAATAATTGATTTACAGGTACACAGAACTTAAGTTACTGCAGGGTTATAATTAGTCCAAAGAACTTAATCCTATCAGGCATCTTGTATGAAACTGTAACTAAAAACCAGTCTAACGGCTACTCCGCACAAGTAATTACAGTGATTTTAAAACATCGCCAGAAACTTGACGAGCAACTTCTAAGACAGACCAGTATCAATCAGAAACAAGTTCTTGAACGAATCCCTTTAAAATTGTCAACTATTGCCTCAAAAACTAAGGGACGATTTACAGTAGCAAAAACTAGAACTAAATCATTTGTTAAATGACAAAATGTCTAACTCAATTTATGAATAGAACGCAGCACCACTCTTTTCTGAACAGAATAGTTGATCTGACTGTAAAAACCTCAAATTCTAATTCTAAATGTTGACATCTCCATTTAAACGGTCCTGAGATTCACCGAGTCTCGATTAGTACACGATCCTGAATGGAACATCGATTAATCATCGAGTTGATGATAGCATGCATGGCATTTTCTGTAAAGTCATCGAATTGTGCATCTGGAATAATCGGTTTAAATAGAAATCGTGGCGGGAAATCTGACAAATCATTTTATTATTCTTGTTTCTTCGATTAAATGTTTATAGTAAGTGACCAGTGGCCTGTTAAAGTGTGGTCTAAACAAGATGTTGTGGGAATTGTTGTGGAGACGGTTGGGGATTTGGATACGCTCATGTTGTTTACAGGTAACAATGCCTTCATTGAAATCATTCATTTAATCTATGATTTTGTAAGAATTCACACCAGAGTCTTAACGGTGGAGAATCCAGTAAATTAATTTTGATGCAAGCTTTATAGGTGACTTCCTCATGCATGATATTGGCTCTGGTACATTTATACAGGTATATTGCTCCGCGATATAAAATCTCTAGAATGATGCAAAACATGGGCTTGCGACCAAGATAAATATTTTTCGCGTACCTACTTATAATTTCATTTGTATTCGTGTCTTGTCGTATTTTGTCAGTTCGGTTCGCGTGGTGACTAAACCATTTGACAAGTACAATCAGGCGAACGGGGACAGGATCTTTAAAGTCCATGCCTGATGAGCTTGTTACCCACGTTAAGCTATTTTACTTAAATCAAAAACACAAGTTAACATAAACAGTACACTAAACTATACAGTTATGATAAAAATATACCATAGTATTCGTAAGTACCTAGGTATTTTGTAACTAAATTAATACAATTCTATATCCTAGAATCAGTGGCAAAAAGATCGGTTAAATTTTATAGTTAGCTGCCGCCTACACCGCTACACCAACTTTGAAAACAACATACTCCCTTGCTGCCACTATAAAACAATACTTGGATAGTATCAAACTACAGTAAATAATAAAAAAAAACCCATTTCAATCGCTACATTAAAAACCAAATACTACCAACAAAACAACTATTAACTTTAAGCCACGGTTTTGATACAACGTCTTTGCGACTAAGTATGAACCGAGATCGCACATCAATACTTGATTTATGTGAATCATAAAACTGACCATTTTATCGTAGCCAAGTGTTTGATGGACCACTTCTTATATACCTCGGTGTTTACTTTCAAACAAAGTATTAAAGTTTATTTGGTTGGTTTTATTTTATTGAGAGTAAGAGCTTATTCTGCTTTGGCAGCCATTAAATGTGGTGATGTGAGATCTTTGCTGATACGTTTAATGGAAAATAGAAGTAAACTGGATTTTGCAACAATGATAGTTTTGATTTTGTTGTGGTATTGTTAGTTTTATTTTTAACATATATGTGGCAATAAGAATTTAGGAGCTGTAATTACAATATAAATTTATCGTGCTTTCTAACTTTATAGTGTAATTCATTTTATTTTTCCTAGTACCATTTCATTATTGATTGATAAAAAAGATTGCTTATTATTATATTATTCACATCATTTTTCATCGTACTTTGCTTGCTAATATTTCATTTATTTATTAAACACATGAAAGACATATAGTTTAACTTTTAATTGCACTGTCATAGTAGTCTTGATACTAGGATAGCCAGATTTAAATTGAATATTTTATGCAAAGCTATAAGAATTCAAGCGGTCGAACTACCTAACCAAGGCTGCTTATTATCTCAAACCGTGCATGGTGTACGAAGAAAAAAAAAGCATTACTGCATTTTCTAACAGGCAAAATTAAATACAGCTTGAGATAAATAAATAAATTTTTCTAACAATCACACCACATTATCTAGCCCAAATTAAGTATCATTAAAGAACTTGTTGTTATGGATACTAGATAACGGATAAATAAACTTAAGAAATATATAAAAACACATAAATATTTTTTTTAAACTTAAATAAATGTAAATACACATCCATGACTAGAAAGCAAATATAATAATATATCTGCCCCTACCAGGATTCGATAATCGGGACCTCTGGTATGGAAGGCAAGGCTACTTACCTCCACACCAAACAGTCCAGTCTAATCTTACGAGATCATGCTATAGATCTACTGCTGAAGAGTGTCAGCAAAGAAATCACCAGTACTCTTGCTTAGATCGTTTATTTCTGGTGAGATGAAATCCACATCATACTTTACCACAGCTTATACTACAAAACCTGAATCTCAGTTTGTATATAAACAAACCAACACACAATTTTAGTAACGGTATCCACAATTTTTTACAACCGTCCTACTACGTGAACTTGTTTACTACCAAGCAGTCGTAAGTACTAGTTATAAATGCATTAGAGATATAATTGAATATCGTCCCGGCTCACGTGACGTGGCGTAGGACCCGCTTAAAACCGCCATTTATACGTTTCCAAGGAAGCGAGTCCTATGTCATTAATTTTAGAATTACATGTGAATTAGCGAATTGAGATACCGTACGACGCTGAGATGAAATCGCGGCTTAAATAACATATGCGTTGTGTTGTGATTTGAGTAAATATTTATTTCATTATTTTTTTTTTAATTTTTAATTTTATTTTACAATATTCTTTAAGTGCTTTAAAAATGAATAGCCTAAGCTGATCGGTTTGATGTCGGTTATTATTAAACCTTTTTGGTGTCAAAAAGCCCTTATGATATCTTCATCTGCACTTAATTTTAACTGAGAAAATAATTGCCTATATTATAAATACATTTAGTTTCTGAAACCATAACTGGATTACTTGGAAAATGCAGTTCCTCTATTGGAAAATGCGTCTAATGTAGATTCTTTTAAGATAACTATTATTTCAACTAAATTAATAACTTTTTTAAATTTAATAACATAATGATTTAGTTTACAGTGATTTAATTAGTTTGTATTTCAATTTGAAATAATAAAAATTTAAATACTGATATTTATAAATTGATATTAATTGGCGTAAATTCATTGCAGGCCCTCAATAAGCTTTTGACTTCAGTACTTTACGCAAAAAATTACTAAACCTTAATTTTTATAACATTTTATAATAATTACTAATAAGAAAGTCAGAACCAAATTATGTATATAAATATATAAAAGACATAAAAGCAAATCAAAGAATATGTAACTGCGTGCATCTTTACCGATTCAGACAGGGTTCTCGAACTACATATAGGTTAATCATTATGCAAAAAGAAATACTTGAGGTAATCTTTATGATTTAAAATAGATGACATAGATATTTAGTTCAATTAATTACTTCAAAAAATGTCGAAATCATAACATATTAAATAATATCACTAAAATTATATTTATGTCAGCTTTATAGTCAAATATTTTATTTTTGTGCTTTTTATTTGCTTAGGTTTATGTGCGAAATTATTTTCTTTGAGCGGCAACCCTCAACAAAAAAAAAACATTCGCTCTGTTTTTGTGCAACAAGGGAATGCCGCCTGCTTACTAATGAGATAGCAAACTAACACAATAAATAATTAATTAGTAGTTAATTGTTTATTTTTTTATTTTTCCGTATTAAATAAAGTAACAAATATTTTGAGATTACAGAATTTGTGGTGCAAAACAATATAGTTATTATAAGTTTACTCTAATGATGGCTATTTTAACACTAAACATAAAAATAAAAATATTAGTATTTAGCTCATGTGATTATAAAATACGGTATCAACCTTATTGATTATTATAATAAAAATAATTATAACTATATATTTTACGGAAACATAAGTGGTCGACGGCACGAACATCTTGAACTCAACCCTTTCTATTCTTAAAATATCGTTAAAATTGCATTGGTTACCGAAGCAAAATATTTTACTTATGCAACAACATTTTAAACCACACACACCATGTAACTTCTTCAATAAAGCTCTTAGCAAAATTCAAAAGTTTCCCTCCAAAACCTGTAACACCAACATCTATGGTCAAAAGCAGGGTTTTCAATACACTTACCTCGTACAAGAGAATCGTTTTAACGTTACAGAGTAACAACCCTGCTGTAGAACGGGCATAGATACACACCTGTGTTACGCGGCGCAAGCGCAGAAAAAATATACGATTTATGTGCATCTGTTTGAGGGCAAGAGTAGTGTGGATGAGGTAGAGTTGGGTTTTGTAGTTAGAGGTTTTTATTTTGTTGAGTGAGATAGCGAGTTTTTAAGTTTTTTACCCTGTGCTGTTTATCACGAAATAGTTATTTGTTGACACAAATTAAATACCCCCGACTCACGGGAAGAGGCATTCATAACTTTTGAACTACTAAAAAGATTTTTTCCAACAGAGCTAAAACAATTTTTATTGATTCAGATTTTAAATAAATGACGGTACAGTACTCACAGACTGACATACAGATACACACGTGAAACTTGTAACACATGTCCTCTTGCGTCGATGGTTAAAATAGGATAAATTAATTTTGAGTTGGTGTTGTTTCATAAATTGTGTTGATGGAATTAAAGAGTTATTGTATTGCATTTACTGTATCTTGGCACTTTGTATTTGTTTCGTGTGCTGTTCTCTTGAGTCGGCTTAAGTTTTCATACACGTTTTCTTATGTGATCATACTTTATAGGATAACACTAGATGGTATAGCAATCCTGATACTTAGCACATCGACAAATAGACGTCGAGTTACTTGTTTACTCATTAATTTAATCAAAACTCATTTAATCAAAAACATAGAAAAAGAACTGAAAATTTTGTTTTTCTTATTATTCACAAATAAATTAAATCTCAACAACCTTATCCACACCAGACATCATAAACTTTATCAACAGAAAGGGCAATATCCTGCGTCTCTTTCCGCCGCTCGGCCGGTTCGTGCACGTGTTTAGAAAACGGGTTCCACCCGCGGACGACCCAAGGTTCTATTAATTTGTATTTCTCATGCATTAGGTATATGATCGAACCTCTTGGCGACTTTTGTGCGCCTGGTACATCGGTTGATCGTGTTTTGATAACATTTGTTTTTTTAATCAATAATTTTTTAAGGTTAATCAGAATTACAAAATTACTTTATTTCACGTAAATGGCGAACACATTTACATCACAGGACTAAAAAAGTTTTTCGTGTAGAATTGGAGAGGGAGCCCTCAGACGCTGATGATGCATAAAGAATAGTAAAACAACGATGAATTGAAAAAAATGGGTTCATCTCATAATTGTTCAATCAGAGTTCTAAATAAGAACCTATTAACTATCAATACCAAATATGATAAAAATACCTTGCTTTCTACCAGCACGCGGCAATTAGCGTCTTCTGAAACTTTTATTCAAAGGTATCACAAATTATACCCTAAATAAATTTTATAAAACAATTTTTATAATCGACTATGCAACGCTAAGAGATAAATTTTTATACATTCGATTATTTTTATGTATTCGATTATTTTTATACTACTTATTTTTTTTCCATTTTTGATTTTTTCTCTCAAAAAAAAAAACACGCACGACCCTGGTACGTCAAGGTGACGTTTGAATTTCTGCTTTCTGGAGAAGTTGGACTTTGTAATTAATTTCTTCGGACAAAAAACTACTGATAATTATTATTATGAACCTGAATACTGAAATAGCTACTAGAACACTTCGTACACAGCTTAGAGGATCACGACCAATAATTAACGTAATATTCATGCCGATAGAACCTTCCATCGCGTCAATCTTCAATGAATGAATCTTAGGTAGATCTTCTTATTGGTGATATCATGTTTTTTTAATTCAATTTGAAATAACTCAGTAAATAAAAAGATAATGAATTGAAAGATGGTATTTTTACTATAACAAAACACTAGTCATGTGAAATTAAATATGTTTGTTATAAAATACCATTTACTTATTGATCAAATCAAGAAACACTTCTGAACTATTTATAACACCACGCCTGCCTAGTTCTTGTTGACAAAACACCTACACTCGCTCCCACTGCATGCAGCCTTTAATTACTGGTCGATACTAAAGTAGTTTGGACAAATTAGACTAAAGCAATACTTTAATTATTTATTTTATAGCAAATTATCTAATTTGGCCTAAATACCTGTTTAATTTCAGATAAATAATGGCAAATGACTACAATAACTTTGAAATAAAATGAAATATTTATTTCTCAACATTGACAATTACTTGTTCTTATTGACGTCAAATAAAACATGACTCTACCACCAGTTCGGAAAAACCTTCGTGCAGAAGAACTGGCAAGAAACTTCACGGGTATATTTTTACAAAATAAATTTACAGAGTCTCTTTATGTCTATATAAAGTTATTTTTATAGCATCTGTTAGCTCGGCAAGTCTCCCTCCCCCCAAGTATCCAAACGACGAACAGCCTCAAATGGCACTCGTTCACGAGTTAACGCGGGATCCAGCCAACGCCCTCCTCCATATTAGAGGGAAGAGCGAGCCGTGCGATTACAAGATTTCATGTATAAATTACTTATTGATCATGCCCAAGCTAAGTAAAACTGTTAGTAAAACAGTTCTTGAGGAACTCTGGCAAAGAGTTAGCAATTATTGACTAAAATGGTATTTATAGGGTTTCTAAAAAAAAATCTAATAAGAGATTGAAATAGTTTTTTTAAATAACCTAGTTTGATTTATCTCATACTCAGTTACATAAATTTTTTAAGACTTCTTTTATTTTTGGTTATTTTATTTTAAAAGGTTCACAAAACAGGTTAGAATTAAGTTTAACTGAAGCTTTTCATTGTGAGGCAAAAAACTAAATCTCAACCCAAACAGCACAGCTTAAAAAAGTTAGAAATTAAGTAGGTTACATGTTTGGTATGGTTTTTTGCTATAACTAAACAATCTTAAAGTTTTCACAAGAAGTGTCAAAAGGTAAACAAAACAAAATGAGCTATTAAAACTACAAATTGGTTTGGTCAGAGAGATTTGGAAAATGGAATCTATATTGACGCCAAAAAGGTTCTATATTTATCATAAAACTTACATAGCATATACAAACATATTTAGCAGTATAGATGATTACAATGTATAACATTACCAAAGAAAAATTAAACAAATACAACCTTATACAATTATTTTAAGTTTCGAAAAGCCCACCCCGTGCCCTACTAGACGCAAATGTGCCCACCACACTGGCCGCGTTACTTCGTTGGACAGCTATGACCCGGAACGCGCCTCTTTACCCCTCTCCATAAGTCGATGGCCCAACTCTGTACAGAAGCTCAAAGCTTCGGACCCCCAACAGCCTGAAGTTTCGAATGCGAGCGGCACGAAATCGTAATTTGTCGTCAACATTGCGTATTTTTCTTTCTTCTTGGAGGCTGCTGCTTCGGCGGCTGCCCCAGCTGACACTAGTGTCCGACTTAAATAGGAGGCTGCATAAGTGTTGACACAGGTGGCATCCCATATGAGACACCGACCCCTCTGCCATGGCACCAGAGTTAATCCGTCTGGTCTTTTACCATCGGAACGATGAACGATTCATCATAATTCAATCATAAAATATCGTTCGACGTGTTATATTATACTCATATATAGCTCGTTATAATACTGACACATGCGACTAACATGGTTATAGTACGAGATCATATATTGTTTGTTAACATGTAAAGTCAATAGTCTGTGTCAATTATGAGAATCAATCTGGGAATTTAAGATTTAAATAAATAAAGTAGTACTATTTTTACTAGCGCCCTTATGTATTTCTATCCACACATGTTTATTTGAATGGGAAGTTACGGTCAAAACCTATAAGGGAGTAAAAGTTAATCTGGACGTCTGTCAATTTGAAAATGAGAGATACAAACGAATACATTTATCATACATAATACTCAACAAAGTAAAATCTCAAAGTTATTAATAAACCCTAATAACTGTACAGCTTCCCCTTTTCCATATTACATTACACAAAGAAACATTGTATGAGCACTTATTACTTCTTACTGATTCAAATAAGCTCATTTCTACTTCATTTTATGAGAACCTTCAAATATGTTTCGACAGAATACAATACTGTAAACCAATGGGTAGGGTTGCGCGTGTAGAAGCTTATTATTTTAGTTATCGATGTAAATTCATAACAACAGTTAAGTGATTAGTCGTCAGTCAAAGGACACCTTCCCCTCTAATTTATTTAATTTAATCAGCCAAAAAACTTTTGGTTTAATAAATAAAATTCCGAACCGATTAAAACAGTTACTCGTTTAATTCTGAAAATAGTTAAAATTCGTCCACAGAAAGAATCTTCCGAGGAGGATTGGATACATACGTGTAATTTACTGCACGTTTATCTATAGATAAAATGTTATGTGTTAAAAGTAAACTTTGTGGATCAAACAAAACTATTGTAACAAAATCATGTATCTCGTTCACTATGTACAAAGTTGAAATAAGTGTTTTAAAAGCTGTCGATAAATTTTATCGACATACGCATCGACTCTAGCAATAAGTTGGGAATGGCTGGTGTGTTATAAGAAACATGATTGGTTTTAGCTACCGTGCGGCGAACACACAGAGAGACAATGGCTTGTGGTCAATTCTGTTATTGTGTAAAACCCCTTATTGTTATTTGTCGGATAGTTTGCATGAGAGACTTTTACAAAAGAAGGATTTTCGAGGATATTCATTTTAGCTTTGTTTCAGGTGCTCGGAAAAAATATGTGTGATAAATATGCACTGTTTAAAAAAGACATGTATAAAATAATATTTTCTTTTGAATTCAAATTAATATCATGGTGGGAACGTCGAGCAAGTCATCACTGTTTTTGCTAATTGATTTACCAATGCATTGTTCAAATTGTTTGCCGGTTAGAACCCTTAATACTTCAACTAAGTCTTTTTCGTGATTTTCCTTAAGAATGTGGACATGGATTTTTTTAAAGAGGTCCTAGAATGCGTGTTTGTTACTAAAGTCACATATTTTTTTAATAACAACTGTCTAAGTTAGTTTACTTAAAATATTCACAATACTTTCGAAACCCGCTGACAACATTAGCGTTATACCGTCGGTACTCTGCCCACACACAACATAAAAACCCGCCAACGTAGGCGAAGTAGGTTAATAAAGTATTTGATTTATTACTGCAGATTTGGCTCGCCAACTTTGCATGAGTTTACTCGAGACTTTAACGCGGTCTTTAACTATTTTAGGCTCGCTTTGTTTTATGATTTGCTGTTAAAATTCAATTTTCTAAGTTTATTGATAGTTTATGTTTTGGTGTTTGAGTAAATGGTATGATACGGCGTTCAATATTTATATTTTGGTATATTCAACCTAAAGATTGCGCTCGAGATTATCACCAGACTCTGAGAAATATCAAACATGGAGTAAAATAGGTATGGATATATAGTATATTGAGACGAAGAGGTGACCGGGGTTGTCACGTTGGGCTGTTTTCTAATTTGTGTCACCTCTGCAATTTTAATTGACACAAGACCAAGAGACGCTTTGTTCCTTGGGGGAATGTTTGTGTTGCAGTGAAATATTTCAGCTGAAGGCAGGAGGACACATTATTGTAGATTTTTCTATCTGGCTGAAATAGCATTAGGTTTCTGAAATCACAGGCTAATAAATCTTAAAAAAATATCAAAGGCATTATGCCTACATACCCAAACTACCACAAAAATATGAAGAACCTAAAGAATTTTTTTTTTTTTTTTTATTAATAATTAGCAGGCGTTTGTCTTCCATCTCACCTGATGGAAAGTGACGATGAAGAATAATCAATAAGAATAATCCTGTTTTAGTTAAATTAGCCCTAAATTCTAAAATCATTCCTTTTATTATAAAATTAAATAATCTGAAGAATGTTTGCTTATTATTGGTACAATGAATCGTGCAATTCTTAATAATTACCACCACCGCAATCACCCCAGCGCAAGAACCTAAGCTCACCCAACCAAGGGGGTGGCATCAGGCAATTGATACTCCACCACCACAACTGCGGGCTGGCAGACTTACTCTAACATAACAAGAACTAACATAAAAAATTTCTTCGTTTTCAGATCGCCCCTTCTCCGAATCCGATATCGCAAGGCCATCACCTCCCCCTTTACCAGCCAGAAGATCTGCTTCCTCTCCACCACTGACCCTGACCTTCGATACAGAACTCGACGACGACGTCTTCATCAGCCCGAGAGACTCCACAAACGACCCCTTCTCTATTCGACCTTTGGAGATCTTCGGTTACTCGAGTCCTAGAACACCTGCTGGGGTCCTTTTGAGTCCAAGGAGAGAGCGGAAGTTCACGTTTTCGGTACCCAACGAGAAGCATTGGAGGGATAAAGGAGGGACAGAGATGGATGATGAGAGAGAAATGGAGGATGTTGTGGATACTGATGTGGTAAGTGCTATAACTCTTTATATTATTTAGGTGAAGGTATTAAGTTACTGAAGAGATAAATTAAAAATTTTATCTTATATATCGGTCCAGACAGTGTACAAAAGTGTGTTTGGCCCTTACAATATAAGCATCGATACCAAAATAATGTTAAAAAGATAGTATGTAACACAAAATCAAAAGCTTTATACGTAGTTTACAACATTTGAATAAAAAGCTTTAATTTATCTACAGAAGATAACGCAAGTGCTCTTAGGAAAACTATACAGGATACCTATTAATCAATTCAAGATTATTGCAAAATGATAGGTCTGTTTTTATTAGGTATAAATTGTACTTAACTATACTTCACTACAACTTAATACGATAATACCACAGTAATATAGTAGTTAACCTAATCATGTATTTTACGTTAAAAAGGAGGTTGTGTTTGTCTATTGACCTTGTTTTACGTTGCAACAGAACAATGTTTGATTTAGGTATTTATTTGTCGCGAATATCTACGATGCCTAAGGGGAAAATAGCTTTAGGAAATTCAAAAGCGTTCATACAGAGAAAAGATGAGTTCGTTTGAGCACAGATCACGTAATGCCATCACTACCGTTTTAACTCACTCCGCGCGTTGATGACTGCATGCAAAAATGAACTTAAACGCGAATGGATAACGGCAGTCTGCTTTACTAAGTACAAATACATCGAGTCACAGAGGCCTGCAGACTTAATATTAGACATGGCAAAGACATAGCCAGTTGGACATTCAAAGGAAGACAACTTTCTACAATCACGTGTCACTTGTCACGTGTGGACCAAGCCAACTAAATGACTTTAACGTATTATTTATTAAGTATTTTACGCCACTTTTTATTTAGTTGACCAAAATAACAAAGTATGAGTATTTGGTTTTTTCGCAGCACTTGTACTGTTCATTTGCAGTAAATGATCGAAAGCGGAAGCCGCCTTTAGCCGTTTGTCTAGATCGCTTGTAAGCTTGAAGACATAGCGAATAATTCTCAAGCTAGACCTAATACAATCTCTGAAACTACAAATTGACTTGAAACATTCGGTCACCACCAATAAGGACACTGAGGGGACGCGGATGAATCCCTGCTATCTCATAACACATCCGCAGAGTCCAATAAGAACCCCATTAAAGTTTCTATAGTACATATTTGTTGTACTAATGTATCATACTAAACTAATTATCTTATTCACAAACATGATTTTACAAACTACGCTATAAATAAACATAATTACAACCGTTTGATGGTAAATATGGCTTCATATAAAAATTAAATTATACAACATTATGATAATTCCATTATGTAAAGGTAGACATTATTCTTGTAAATGATTTAGACATAAGCTAGGTAGAGTCGGCTAGTCTGAGTCTAAGGTCATCTAGTAAATGAACAATTGCGCAATTCATACTTGGAAAATATATAATATTTATATACGATGCACTGAAGTATTAGAGATAATGTTATATAATGTTGCTACGACATACCTCAAGTTGTGACGTTGTGTTGTCTTATGATCTATTAGTACAAAGAGGATACATCTGTTGTTCTTATTGCTAAAACAATTTAACTGTTTTCCTATTAGGAATATTCGAGATGTTACGAGAGTGAAATCGAGCCAGGAAAAGACCTATTTCTTAATAGCAATACACGCCGAAACGACTAGATTCAGTTTTTAACTTCTTTTACAATGCAAAAGTTACATTTATGAACAATATATAGGCTATATTTTATATAGACATTTCGAGCAGAAAGGGTAAAACTGAGCGAATATTCTAGTCTTTATTACAGTAAAATATAATAAACCCCCAGAAAAATGAGGATGACCATACAGCGAACTGAGGGAACCCAGGATAAACATACAAAAGTCTAACTAATAATAAATATACTCTTTTTTTTTTCAGATAATTTTTTTTCCGATTTATTCGAGACGAGACGCTTGCTGTCGGGTAGATTGATATCTGGCTAATGTCAACGGGCCTCATTGTCGTATCACGTTGTAATAATAGGTCCTTTGTCATCCGTTATCAAAAGCACCTACACTTGTTATTTAAATTGTAGTGTTTTTATCGTGGTCTGGCTCTCGTCACATGAGGTACCAGGGAAGGTACTAAACATTACATTTTATGATTAAACTATATTCAAGAGTCATGCTATTTCTCTGTTGTGAATTTACTTATTCGTTTTAGATTTTATTAGTCTTGCCATAATACGAACAATACCTCTGCAGCCGTAGCATAGTGTGCCAAGACAAGACTTATGTCACGGACAGAAAAAGTGACATTCACAGGTTCAATTTTATAACACGCCAAGACTTAACTTTATTTTTATTTTTTTGGTTTTTTAAAACATGCCACTACCATTTCGATAATTAGCCATTGTTTCAAGTTATTGCTAGTGTGTTGTATTTTGTTTTAGCGTATAAATATATCTCAATACCCAGCGAAATTAGTGTCTTGTCATCTTTTTATTTTCATTTTATGGTGTGTTCCACCAATACGCGACACTGGAAGAAAGAGCTGGCCGCATTGCCATTTTTCAATTAACTAACTAACAACACGCCAAGACCGTCAGACCAAGAGATTAAGTCACTTTGTCGACCTGTTTTAACACTTTAGACTTGTTTACAAGAGTCTTGTAACTTGAGTCTTATGTCGCCAGTGCTATGTCTGCTGGGTTTATAAATCCTACACGACGTCGTAAATAAAACGGAGACTTTTCAAAACCTCAATAGCTACTCATAACAATCATCTAATAATCATACAAAATACCACACAAACCTTGACAAACGTATCTTACTCTCAAGAACACTCTAAGCCGAATCATCCAACTTTACAATATCCCGTATTATAACGTTATAAGGTTGATATTTACTTTAAAATTGTAGCAACACTTGCATACACAATAATTACTGTGTGGTATTTTATCTATATTGCACGTTAGCCCGAGTCAGTGGGCGCATGATTCATACGCACAGACAAAGGGTTCACAAACTGAATATACACGTGGATGTTCCAAGAAAAACACTTGTAATGGAGTTAATTATTGTAACGGAACGAAAAGTTGGAATTTGATATCAGTTTGCTTTTTAGTTTTTATAATTATTTTCAATTTATTTTTGCGTTTTATGGCAATCAGCTGTTGTTACTATACAATAACTATTTATATAGTAGGTATAATAAAATTAAAACTTCGAAAGATAACCTAAAGCCTTACATTTTGTAAAGTCTTATGATTATTAACATAAGGACTAGATTAACTTTGTCGGAGTGTCAAAGAACCTCATGTTATAAAGTACGGTAGATACGTCTTTATATTTAGGAAGGTGATCCGCTAAGTACGTAGTGTTTTAAATTTTAAAAATATTTTATATTTATTTTGTGGTATATCAAATCATTCAATCAAATCTTGATATGGCAGAGTTCAAACCTGGGCAAACATGACAGAGATCAATGCCGTGTGAAACAAAACCTAACACACCACAAAGGCATCCTCATAATAAGTAAGTACCAATATCTAGGCGATCATTCATAATAAAATTACTAACCTAATCAGAGTACGACGTAACTTATATTAATGTCATAATGATTTGTTATTTGTCATTACTGTTACTTGTGTTACTTATCATTCATAAAAATAAAACGACTTTCTCATGCGTCAACGAAACGCTCTCAGCAAAAGTGAAGTGCTTAAACATTGCTATTGAATATAATCAGGCGCAACACAAATAGAATGAAAGAAGCGCACAAGTACCTATTGAGCAATAATTTTGTTAATGTTCGCCGTAAAATAAAAATTGCTGACTGTAACAAAATTAAATCTTTCCAATACGTATCGGTTTACGTTCAAATAAAATTCTATATGAGTGTATTGCATTTGGAGATAAGGGTGTGTAAGGGGAGTATTTTTATAGTTCTAAATGAAGAATCCGACCCATTAAAAGTATGCATTTAATTTTTATTTTCTGCATTTTTCCCTCATATAAAAATTAATTTTCAATAACTTAAGTAAATATCGTAAGGAAATCCCACATACCATAGAATTTTTTTCGAAGTCTACCAACCCGCAGTAGCCCAGCGAGGTGGACTATAAATTGCCAGACACCATCCCTTGATTGGCTGAGTCGGATATCACTGCAGTGAGATCAAGAGGGTTGTCGAAAGGGGGTGATAATTATTGTAGAGTTTTTAGAGCAACTGACTTTTGTATTAGTAGTTCATTGATTTTTATTATACATATTTAAATGGTTATTCCGTCCTTTTTAGATCAAATCCAAATGTTACGTAAATTCGACAAAGAAAATCCAAAATGTGCTCATCTAAAATTCCACTTGACAGATCTAGCAGTGCTTCACCAATTTTATTAATAGACGCCCCATTTATTTTGTCAGTTAAAAATCACATTAAACTTTCTGTCATTGTCCTGCCTCGACGTAACCTAAAAACATATAGTAGACAAGTCAAAACAAACGATTTCTAAATATATCACCGAAACAAAATATGTCACAAGATTACACAGTTACGAAATATGACTATTTATCTCCTGGGTAATATTAAAACATTTTCTGGAATTTTTACATGATAAATTTTGTGATTGCTGTTTGGAATGAGGGCACAGATAGAGTTATGTAGGTCCCTACTACCCTGTAACCAGTGGTTGTGCTATCCTGCTTGGAATTATATTTATTGATAAATTGTAATTATACATTTTTAGTGGAAATTGGCACAAATTTGTATGTAATTTTACCGTTAAATTACATACAAATTTGTGTATATATTTGAAAATAAATGAGTTTAAGCTGCAAAATAACGTTTCGAATGGAAAATGATTGAATATAGTAATATTATTTTTAAATTTAATAAATTAAATTAGATAGCGAATAAAAATAATCGGACGAGGTCGGCGAGTTAAAATGGCATCTTGTCATCTTTATCATGTAAGATGAAATTCAAATGAAACGCATATACTATGTGTATTCAAACACAAATTTGTATCATAAATAGGGATTATTGTTTGTGAAATATGTTATACCAAGAAAACAAGAGAGACGTCCAACTGCGGTAGCGTAGCGATGACAGAGCCGCTGTCATGAAAACTTAGTAAAGAAGTATCTTTTATGATATCCTTCAGTAAAACATGCAAATAATGTAAACCCTCACGAGTAAAATAACATACCTAGATCTAAGAATATTATTGTTCTAATGTTCTAAGCTATCAGTCATTAATAAATATTGTGACGTCCCGACTTTTTATCTATACAAATATTATAAAGAGGAAAGGTTTGATTTTTTGTTTGTTTGTTTGTTTGTATGAATTGAATAGGCTCCGAAACTACTTGGCAGATTTGAAAAATTCTTTCACTGTTGGAAAGCTACATCATTTCTGAGTGACATAGGCTATATTTCATTTTCAAAAAAAATAGGCATCCTTACTAAAATTACGATAACGTAATCCAAGGTGTGAAAAAAATATCAAAAAACTACCTTACATCGCGTGCGCTGCGAAAACTATTGATGATAGAACAAAATGATATACTACATTTTTTTAGAACACACCATTATCTACAAAAAATCAGCGGCAGCATATCTCTAACTATTACAGTCATGTCACAATAAGCGTTTTTTTATTGAAAAAAAGAAATTAAAATACCACCGCTACAAAAAGCTCTTTATTTGTACCTTGGTATTAACCCTTATCAAAATAAATGATGTATTATTTAAGACTGCTTCAATATCTTTATATTAATTTTTGAATTATTCGATTCTGACAATCCATTCAAAAGATATCACGAGTTAAAAAAAAATTAAAAAATAAACTGTATTCGGCTAGCTATGCGTTGTAGGCGTCACTCGGGCAGGGGTACGGGAGGGGGGTTAAGATCACGAAATAAACTTGCCGCGTGGCTTACTCGCGCGGTCGGCTCCCTACGTGATGGACGTGTGCGGAATTTACGCTTGATAATAATTCGTTTAGTAAGTAACTAAACCGATTTAAAAAGTTCTTTTCAGAACTAAACCCATTTATATAAAATATTGTTCACATAGTTATTAACCTAATAAATTACTTGAATATTTTTCATGATTTTCAATTTAATTTTAATAAATAGTAGGTAGTTGTGTACGTTGTAATATAGTAGCATATATAGCTTACAGTTATGCTAATTTAGTTCAAAGGCATTTTTTCTTTTGTCATTTTGAAATGCCTAAAAGATCAAGATCTCAACTTTCTAGAAATAGTTCCCAGGCCAGGGCATCAAAAATACGTCGAAATGAAGAATCTTCATCAGAAACTGAAAATCGTCTTTCAATTCATAGACAATATGTGGCACAATCGCGTGCTAGAGAGTCGAGTACCGAGCGTTCGCAACGGCTCGCTGAACAAAATATGAGAACCGCTCAAATACGCGCGCGAGAATCCAGTTTGCAGCGTTCTCAACGGCTCGCTGAACAAAATGTGAGGACTTCTCGAATCCGCGCGCGAGAGTCCAGTCTTGAGCGTTCAGAGCGACTAGCTGATCAAAATTTGAGAACCTCTCAAGCACGCGCGCGAGAATCGAGTCTTGAGCGTTTACAGCGTCTAGCTCAACAAAATTTGAGAACCTCTCAGGTACGCGCGCGAGAGTCCAGTCTTGAGCGTTCGCAGCGCCTTACTGAACAAAATCTAAGAACCTCTCATGTGCATGCGCGAGAGTCAAGTACTCAGCGTTTGCAGCGGCTTGAAGAGCAAAATATCAGAAATATTCAATCTCGCACTAGGGAATCAAGCTCTGAGCGTTTCCAACGCCTTCAAGATCAGAGAGAACGACAACAGACGTCAACAGCGAGAAGTCGCAATCAAGTTTTAGCCCACAGTAAAAGATCGGCTTTTAGATACGATCCACAGATTGATTATGCTCAACAGTCTTCCGTCCAAATCGGCGACATGAATAAGATCTGCCCTAAGTGTTCAGCCAAAAAATGGGTCGATGAAACTAATGGCATGTGCTGTGCTTCTGGAAAAGTTAGTCTCCCCAGTATTCAGGAACCACCACAGCCAATAAAAAATCTTTTGACAAATAATCATTCGCTATCTAGACATTTCATAACCAACATCCGTAAGTACAATAGCCTATTTCAAATGACTTCGTTTGGCGCCAAAGAAATAAGAGAGGGTAATTTTATGCCAACTTTTAAAATAGAGGGACAGGTATATCATCTTATTGGTAGCCTTTTACCACCACCAGGCCAAAATCCACAATACTTGCAGGTATATTTCATTTCAGACGCAGATCAGCTATCATTGAGGTCAAACATAGCTCCAACGCTGAAAATAGATTTAATTAACGAACTACAGACCGCACTGAATAGCCACAATGTATATATACGAAGCTTTAAACAAAACATAGAACGCAATTCTTCGGATAATTTAAAATTAATTATTCATTCCGACCGCCCACCACAGACAGCACACCCGGGTAGATACAATGCTCCAGCTGTAAACGAGGTAGCCGTTCTCTTGGTTGACGAAGAAAAAGGCCCCAGAGATATAGTGCTCCACGGAAGAGACGGCCAACTTAAAAGGGTCTCTGAGTTACACCGATCGTATGATCCACTACAGTATCCCTTAATGTTCGTGAAAGGAGAAGACGGTTATTATTTAACCATTCCGCAGGAAGGTACAGCGCGTAACAAAACTGTGACGTGCATGCAATTTTATGCATTTAGGTTGATGGTTAGAGCTAACTGTTTTAATGCATTACATTATTACAGGGACTTATTTAGTCAATATATTGTCGATATGATGGCAAAAATGATATCGGAACGATTGAATTACATATGTCGTAACCAACAGAGACTAAGGGCTGAAGAATACATTCATCTCAGAGATGCTTTAAATCAAGACGGAAATGTTGACCCATCAAATATCGGTCAACGCGTAATCTTGCCATCTTCATTTACAGGTTCTCCGCGTTACCTGCATGAAAAAACCCAAGACGCGATGACTTATGTCCGAAATTACGGGAGACCAGACTTATTTGTCACATTTACGTGCAACCCCGAATGGCCTGAAATTAAAGCGGAACTACTACCTGATCAGCGATCTTTCGATCGTCATGACATCATTTCAAGGGTGTTTCATTTGAAAATGAAGAAATTCTTAAATTTATTCGTTAAAAATGAAATATTCGGCAAAGTGAAATGTTACATGGCAAGTGTAGAATGGCAGAAGCGAGGTTTACCACACTGTCATTTGCTGTTTTGGCTAGAAACAAAAATCCAACCAGACGAAATTGATAGCGTCATAGTTGCGGAACTGCCCAACCAACAAAACGATCCGATATTGTACGATATCGTAACAAAAAATATGGTGCACGGACCATGCGGAGAACATAACTTATCAGCACCATGTATGAAAAACGGTATTTGCACAAAAAAATACCCACGACGTTTAGTCAACGAAACTCAGACTGGAGAGGACGGATATCCAGTTTATCGTCGTCGTGATGCCGCAAATGGAGGACTGAGCGCTTCGCTAAATATCAGAGGCAGAAATTTCACTATAGATAATAGTTGGATTGTCCCATATTCTCCACTTTTGTGCAGGACGTTTAATGCTCACATAAATGTAGAGTACTGTCACTCAGTTCAAGCCATCAAATACATTTGTAAATACATAAATAAAGGATCGGACCAAGCTACATTTGGCGTCAGAAACCCAAATGATGAAGTGGAAAACTACGTAAATGGCCGTTACATAAGTACTTCCGAAGCTGCTTGGCGAATATTCGAATTCCCGATCCATGAGCGGCATCCTACAGTTTTGCAGTTAGCTGTCCACTTAGAAAATGGCCAAAGGGTGTATTTTACCACAGAAACGGCTGTACAAGTGGCCCAAAATCCACGTAAAACAACATTGCTGGCTTTTTTTGAGCTCTGTAATGAAGATGAATTCGCAAAAACACTTCTTTACCACGAAGTCCCGCAATACTACACATGGGCCAATAATAAGTTCACCAGAAGGAAGCGTGGTGAGAATGTAGTTGGCTATCCAGGCATAAAAAAAGATTCCGCTTTAGGTAGAGTCTACGGTGTCCATCCTTCTCAATCCGAGTGTTTCTATCTTAGGATGTTGCTGCACCACGTACGCGGTCCAACTTCATTCCAGTACTTGAAAACCGTTGACGGAGTTCTGAAAGAAACGTATCAAGCTGCTTGCCGTGCTAGAGGTTTGCTAGAAAACGATGACCATTGGGAAAATACTCTCAGAGAAGCTTCGCTTTCTCAATGTCCATTACAATTGAGAGAATTGTTTGTGGTCATACTTTTATTTTGTCAGCCATCGGAACCATTAAAATTATGGAACATTTTCAAAGACGATTTATGTGAAGATATTAGACACAGAATCAGACAGCAAAATCAAGACATCACCTTACCATACAATGAGGACATTTATAACGAAGGTTTGATACAAATAGAAAATAAACTGTTGCAATTAAATGACAAAAGCCTAAGTGATTTCGGATTACCATCATCAGTTCGTACAGAAAGCAATGCAGCAGAGACTATGACTCATCGCTATGATACAAATAATTTGACCGCTTTTGTCAATGAAAACCTGCCAAAGTTAGTCCCAGATCAAAGACATGCTTTTGAAACTATAGTCGATAGCGTCATTCATGACAAAAGAAAAGTTTTCTTTTTGGATGCACCTGGTGGAACGGGAAAGACGTTTCTTGCAAATTTGATACTTGCTAAGATAAGACAATCAGGGAAGATAGCAATAGCAGTTGCTTCCTCAGGAATTGCTGCAACTCTCTTGAAGGATGGCAAAACTGCTCATTCTACTTTTAAACTTCCACTATCCGTCAATCTTGAACAACAATCTACATGTTCCATCCGCAAAAATGGACCTATTGGTAAATTACTACAAGACGCCTCATTGATTATGTGGGACGAATGCACGATGAGCCATAGAGCACATATAGAGGCCGTGAACAGAACCTTACAGGATCTAAGGAACTCCTCTGCAGTCATGGGCGGGATTACTTTTGTATTTGCTGGAGATTTTCGACAGACTCTCCCCGTTATTAACAGAGGCACGCGAGCAGATATCATCAAGGCATGCTTGAAATCGTCTCCCTTATGGACTACGATTGAAACATTAAAATTAAGGACAAATATGAGAGCTCATCTTCATGGAATCACTGATAGCGATTTCCCACAGCAACTGCTAAAACTTGGGGAAGGAATTTTTCCAACTCCAAATTTAAGCGGTCATTGTGACATTCTTCTGGATGAGTCTCTAGGCCAAATACTCCATAATTTGGAAAATTTAATAGATTCTGTATACCCTGATATCGAGAATTTGCACGAAAGAGACTTCCATTGGCTGTGTTCTCGGGCTATAGTATCACCTAAGAATGATACTGTCAATGAAATAAACAATCTGATTGTTCAAAAAGTCCCCGGCCAAACAAAAACATACAAATCGATCGACACTGTAACGAATATTGAAGATGTAGTCCATTATCCACAGGAATTTTTAAATTCGTTGAACCCTTCTGGACTGCCACCCCATGAATTGACGTTAAAAATCGGAATCCCAATCATGCTTTTAAGAAATTGAAACCCTCCGAGCATGTGTAATGGGACGAGGCTGCTTATTAAGGAGTTAAAGGACAATTTAATAGTAGCAACTATTATCACTGGCCCAGCAGGTGGTCAACTAGCTCATATACCGAGGATACCGATGATCCCAACTGATCTGCCAATCCCATTTAAACGGCTTCAATTTCCGGTAAAAACATCTTTCGCATTAACAATTAACAAGTCCCAAGGCCAAACCTTCGAATTAGTAGGGATCGATCTGCGAAAGAAATGTTTTACTCATGGTCAACTGTATGTTGGTCTATCGCGAGTCGGAGCCCCTGAAAATCAATTTATTTTGCTGCCACAAAATAAAACAACATCAAATATTGTTTACAGAGAAGCTCTAACAAAATAAATGTATTTTCTTTTAGGGTTATGACCTCAATAATTGAAAAAAAAAAACAAAAAATTAAAAAATATATCAAAAAAAAGAAAAAAAACCCAAAAAATATACAAAAAAAAACACATAAATACAAAAAAATCATTAAATAATATCTGAATTTAATTATTCTTATTTTTTTTTTTATTTACTCTTTTTTAGGAGCTCGACGCAAAAAGGGATGAATATGTGTCATATTATTATTATTATTATGAATGTGTTAAAATTAACAAATCTAAATGTAATGTTTAATGCCCGTGCGAAGCCGGGACGGGCCGCTAGTTTTATATAAAACAGTAAAACGCTATTGTAAATGTACAATAACGCATGAATCAATCTTTTTACCGTGTCCCAGTGGGCAAACGAAAACGTGATCCTGCTGATGGGAACTGGCATCCACAGATATTGTTGGTTAATTATATTGTTATATATTGATTTTCGATGAATTATGCGTTGCCGACCATAAGCTTAAGATGTAATTGTTCCAGTCATTAAACTGTCTGTTCCTTCTCATTCGCCGGAACAGACGAGATCTTAATACAAGAAACTCTTCTACGTTTTATGTTTGATTAAATAATTTATCTATATAATAACTAACCTTTGAGTACCTACCTAACCTAATAAGGTAAAGATTTATTTTAAAACTACGAATCAATTGATCGTTTTTCATCAAAGATCAAGATCGTCAAGATATAAAATAAATCTAAACACCAGGAAACCAGCTTATTGCGTAACAAACAGTGTTTACAAGTTATTTTGATCTGATCCAGTAGGTGCGTATTTAAATACGGTATTAACAACCGCTGAACCGCTGGCGACTTGCCAACGAATGCATAATGGATACTTTGCATGAATTATCTTAGTGTTGTAATTTTACTTCCACTCGACCAAGTATTGTCAAATGTCAACAGAAGCTCCTATCATTACTTATTTCGATATTTTATGCCAGTATTTGTATATCTAACTAAATAACCGAAGTATTCAGTGGCACTTTTTTCGCAGTACTCGGTTTGTTTAATTCAAAATTCATTTATTTGCTTTGTACATGCGTCAAAATAAATGTTGAATTATAAGTTGTGCCGGTACATATACTGCTGACAACAGCGTGCGAATAGTTTTCACAACAACAATAATAAATCTAAATACATAGTTTAAGTAAATACACAGTACTTTGTTAGAGCAAACATAAATATAAAATAATTAAAATGCATATAATGCCAATGTCTTAAACACAATTAAGTACAGGTTTGTAGGTAGGTATCAAAATTTATTTTCAGTCATAAAGTCATGTATATTGTAATATAATTTGTCAATTAAAAGATCAAACAAAGCTGTTCTAAACTTTCCTTCTGGCAAGTTTTTGTACTCGACTGGTAGTTTATTGAAAATACTAACTGCCATGCGATGCAAATTTCAAAAATGTATAGTGACGGAAGTGGTAATATTTTCAATTTCTTAAATAGAGGCCTACAACTATCTAAGTAATGTGCTTTGCAATTTTTGCTTTTTTGCAGTTTTTGCAATTTGTGCTTTATTAGGAGTATTGGATTGACGGGAACCCGGAATCCACCCCTGCTTCTAGTACGCTTGGTCACGCAGCAGGGCTCTGTGAGGCCATTGGTGGACACATGCGTATACACATTTTAAATTTGTCAAATTTGCAAAGATAACGTGGCCTACTTCACAACTCCTTAAACCGGAATAAAAAATGGTTTGTTATACGAGTATACCTACGCTGGTATTTCTTCGCAATTTTTTCTAATTAGACGCTCATTTTGATCTTCGAGGAAACTGTGTTTTCTACAAACTTACTTCGAAATTGTCAACTACTGAATTAATTTTTTTTTATTTATTGAATATAATTTGCGATTTATGTAAGTATCAAAACTATTTTATGTTTCATAAGATGATTATTTGTTCATTAATGTGTAATTATATTTTTACACTTGAGAGTCGCCGAACGAACTTCGGAGAATCTTGAAGATATGACCAACATTTCACAACGAGAAATTAGTTACGAGTTTAGGTATTGAGTAGCCAATTAACTTCTCAGTCACTACAGTTCATTACTGATTAATAAGGCTGTAAAATAAAAACTAAAAATACACCATCCATTACCTTCCACCACGACTGCAAGACTTCTTTCTCGTTTTATAGAGCGTAAAAAATAAGTATTTAGTACCAAATTAATTACGCCACAACATAATACTAAGGGTCGCTGAAGGATCCAATTTACGCCTACAGCCCGGATTTTCTATAAGTGGTGGGGATTTCGCTCAATGACTTATTTTTATGCCATGTTTAAGATGCGTTTTGAGCGCCTGTTGTTATATTAAAGAGGGTGAATTTGGACTACGGTACTCCGGATTACGTTGAGATCCGTTTTGTGAATCGGTGTTTGATTTTTTGTGATTATTTTTTGGTGGTTGCCTTTTAGAGATATTAATTTTTAATGAATTTAAATATAATGGAAACTTTGATTAATCCATTTTCAATTTAATGATAATGACTTTTATTGCTCTTTTCAATTTAGTAACTGAAGTTGGTAAATTCATAATTTAATTTTAATATCAAGCCGAAAAGAAAATCTTGAAGTGAAAAAGATAATAAACAAATAAATTTTTGTCATTTTTCATTATTTAGAGGAAATTTAAGATTAGAGGGCGACAGTAAAAGATTTTGGTTAAGTCTGTTTTGATGCAAGATGATAATTTTTTTCAACGTCTTCGTATTAATAAAAGTGCTAACCTAGGGCTTCTGGGCGTAAGTGGGCGTTCTGGCCCTGAACAGCTACTTAATTTGTACACAACTCAAGTTCGGTCTTGTATGGAGTACTGTAGCCACCTTTGGGATGGTTCTGCAAAGTATCAACTTGAAGCGATGGACGCAGTTAACTGAAGAGCCCGAAAAATTATTAACAACTATGACCTCACCACCAAAAAACTGCAAAACCTCGACCATCGTCGAAAAGTTGCCAGTTTAGCATCTTCTACAGATTACATTTTGGAGAGTGCGTGAATGTTCTTTTTGATCAGGTTGAACCCACACCCTTCTTACATCGGACTACTAGACGCAGACAGGCCTTCCATCCCTTTATGGTGGATGTCCCAAGAAGTCGAACCAAACGCTTCTATAGTTACTTTTTGACAAATAGAGTTAGTAACTTTTGAGGTAAAACTAGCCAACGTAAGAAATTCCATATTTTTTATAGCCGAATATACACATGTACGCAGTCTAACATGTAGATTTCAAAACTAGATCGTAGAATCGCTCACTGCAATGACCTGACATGGACATATTTTAAGAAGTAGCCAACTAAAGACCACTTAATGACCTGACATGGACATATTTTAAGAAGTAGCCAACTTAAGACCACTTAGTGACCTGACATGGACATATTTCAAGAAGTAGCCAACTTAAGACCACTTAGTGACCTGAGATGGACATATTTCAAGAAGTAGCCAACTTAAGACCACTTAATGACCTGACATGGACATATTTCAAGAAGTAGCCAACTTAAGACCACTTAGTGACCTGAGATGGACATATTTCAAGAAGTAGCCAACTTAAGACCACTTAGTGACCTGACATGGACATATTTTAAGAAGTAGCCAACTCCAGACCACTTAGTGACCTGAGATGGACATATTTCAAGAAGTAGCCAACTTAAGACCACTTAGTGACCTGACATGGAATTATTTGAAATAGTAGCCAACTTAAGACCACTTGATTCTAAGACATGATGAAATAAGCTTGGCTATTTTATGAAGTAGGCTCGGGTTTAGGTAACCTTATCGACAAACGATTTTATATCATTCCTTAGAAATGCGATAATTTCGTGAAATGCTCGAACGTTTGCAGATGTAGCAATCTTTAAGGTATGGTTTCGACAAAGATTTTAATAATAGGATGAAATCACAACTTTAAACGCTATTTAAACATTTTCAAATGTAACGCAAGAAACCTGGTTGATAATTCAAAATTATTCACATGGAACTTAAACTCAGTAATTTTTCAATCATAAATATATACGTATAAATAAAGATATTATTATCCACATTATGTCTTTGTCTGATCCGTTATGTTTTCTTTAAGTTTAACTTAAGCACGGGCCTGTTTGTAAAGCAATAAACTTGGAGCTGTTAAGTCTTGGGCTAACAGCTGGGAAAATACTGAAAAATATCAAACAGCTTTTTTTACTCTATTTAGTTTATGATCACTGGAAAAATATAGTGGCTGATTTGTTCATTGTTAGGATTATGATTAGGTATACTTTCTTTCATAATTTGTATCTAACAGTAATTTATTATTTGGTACATAAAGTCATCCAGTCTCTCTTGAGGTGAAATGGAAAAAAAGGCGTGTCCAATTTCCAATTTTAAAAAAAAACTTAAGAAATATAGAATCATGACGTTCTTTTTTAAATGGATTCTAATTTTTTTTTCTATGAAATTATGTCACTGTAAATTTACAAAACCTTAATATAACAGTGTTACCATAATATCACACGTAAAATTTTATCCAGCATTCTTTTAAGTTTAATCCTATATCGGTTTTAAAACATCACAAAAGGAAACGTATTATCTGTTAAACATCACAATATTTACAAAAGCAAAACATCAAATCAAACCTATATAGAAACTGTTCAATGAAAGTATTCAACAAAACGTTATTACGGATCTCGCACAAATGTATTGCATTCAAAGGATAAACAAACACACCTTGTTATTAATTCTAATAAGATGTACCCAGCTGCAAAACAAATCTCCCAGTTGACCCTTATTAGAACCGTACAAGACCTAATTTGAAGTTTTGAAATTTATCTTGTAAATGTAAAAGCTATTTTCGGTTTGAAAATAAGATTCTTAGCGGGGGAGCGCAGACGGGCTGAAGCATACGAAGCATAACACATCACGGGCAATAAAACGATGCAACCCTGTCTAATTAACTATCATCGCACGTTTTCATATGACGTGTATGGAGAAAGTGTAACGAGATACAGCGACAAAGTTGCTTAGATTTTATGACTCGTTTCGAAATGCCCTTAGTACTGTAACAGCAAATGTGTTAAATGAATATAATTTATGTAGTTACATTGTTTAACAAGGTTTTGATTAATGTTTTGCAGACGAGAATGTTGTGAATATCTGTATTGTGTTTTCAAAAAGATAACGTTTCTGACTTCTGTTTTGTTCTCATAAAATGGGGCCCAATGTACTTACTTATATGTATCATTATCAAATTTACAACATTTAAACGTTTAATTGTATATCCCAACCAGCTTCTGTCCGCGGTTTCGCTCGCAAAGATATGCTACTGTCGCTCAATTGTAGGTAAACTCATTTGTACTTATAGGTAAAAAATATACTGAATTATAAACTTAAAAACTTAGCTAACAAAGAAATTAGGAAAAGAGAATGAGGTTGAATGCATTCTAATGCAACGTAAAAACAAAAAAATCGATCTTCAATAGCAACATCTTTATAATCACACTCATATAAGTATTCTTTTATATCCCGATTTGATGACCGAGTGGTGTAGTGGTAAGTACCCTTGCCTCATACACCGAAGGTCCCAGGTTCGAGTCCTGGCCGGGGCGTTCATTTGTGTGATGAACACAGATGTTTGTTCTCGGGTCATGGTTGTTTGTATTTGTATATGTAGGTTTATTTTGGGTTCCCCCCCAGTTCGCTGTATGGTCATCCATAACACAAGCTCTGCTTACTTTGGGGCCATACAGTTGGTGTGTTTGTCTGGGGATTTATTTATTATTATTATTATATCCTTAATTATATGTTTAATAGCTGGTGGCGAGGACAAAAATACATTTACCTCTCCATGCAAAAGAAGGAATGAAAATTGGTATAAATCATGGGTATTTTTCCGTATCCACGACTATCTACGACAACTTCCCTAAAGATGGTTTTTAAACTGTAATGTAAGAATTTTCTGTTAATAAATACTATTAAATAACCAAAAAATACATCAGACTAAGCTCAAATAATCCGCCTATTTTCTCAAACCGAACAACTGAATCAATTTCAGAACAGCCCTCACAAGCGATACCCATCCAACAAATAAGAAGTACTTACAAATATTAAATGCGCAGAAAATTACAAGAGGACCTAAATTTTTTGAAAAATAATCTTTTATGTTTTGTCATCCGTCAAAATGTATTTTCATACTTTTTCGTATGGATCAGTGAAGATGGGGTGTCGTAGATCTTTTTGTATGTCGTGTTTGGTCTTGTCGATTCTTGTTCTTTTCTTTTTTTTTGCATTCGTCTTATACGGTTCGTCGCTATTAATATTCATAAGTGAATCGCGAGGATCCCAAGGGCTTAGAAAGGATATTTGGTCTTTTTTTAAGGGTTTCAATTCAAAATGATTTTTAGATTTGGGATTGTGATATATATTCATGTTTATTTTTTGAACGAGGTTTCTTTTGTTGATTTGTGATGTCATTTGGACAGATAGATTACATTACTTATGGTTATGTTTTAAATAAATTAAATAAAAAGTAATTTATCACTCAAAATAAAAAATAAAACAGGGTTGTTTAATTGTAACATAGTTTAAAAGAAGTTTTTATTCCTCATAAAATAGCGTGTTAAAATATAATTGATCCATACCCAGGTGCTCTCAGATGTCGGAACTAAACCAGATGTACAATTTTTAAACTGGATAGAATAGTTTGAAGGAATTCTAATTTAGCTTGTAAGATATATTCTAATGTTTAGCCTAAGAAATCTAACAGCTAAATTCAAATAAATAGAATCATAGCCAGGATGATAATCCTATAAAAATTCGGGCGCAATTAAGTACCTGTATCATCATTTCATGTAGACAACACGCTACAGATTTAATTCTACTAATATATTTTCGAAATCTATGCAGGGTTTCCATCATAATTCACGAAATTCTAATGCTGGGTACTTCACAAGCATCTTCAGCGAAATTTCACATTTTAGATACGAGATCTCCATTTCAGATTTTACGTAAAAGAAGTACAGTCAAAACCAAATATTTTTGCATCTTTCTTTTGTTGAACGCCTTATTTGCTATCGTAAAGTTTTAATTCAGAAAGTATTCAAGATTTATTCCATTTATCTTGCTCTCTCTTACTTTTAACTTCAAAAACATAGGCAATATCTACTTTATCCCCGAATAATTATATTATCAGATCACGTCCCCAATTAATTCTGTATGAATGCTTCCTACCACTAAACGGATCCCCTGCTCGTATGCCGTAGCTAAATATCATCGTTAAAAATATCATTAATTCTATTAAAACCTTTTTGGGGAGGAATAAAGAATAAATCGTTCTTTAGTGCTATTTTAATATAAATTTACTAACCGTTATTCTTCTCACCTGTACTTCTTTCTTTTACCATGTATTCTATTTTTTCTAATTCTTTTTGCTGGTGTTTTCCGTCTCAGATGATTGCTCCGTCGCCCACCTCACAGGTACATGGCACAATGGGATGGTATTTTCTTTTTAATCTCTTATCTTGGGGTGTTCCTCCCCCACTGCAGATTTGTGGTTCAAGTACCGCGATGGAGTTATATATAAATGAGTTAGGTGTATTTTGTTTAAGTTTGGTGTCATTTTGTGGAATTCAAAATATTCATGAAATCTTATTTTACACTTGTCTGATTTGTGTAATTTACTTTGAATAAAGTGTAACAATTCTTGTTGCAGAGCAGTTCAACAACAGATTCAGCTGCATGTGGGATACAGGGGTTCACTTTTCTTATAAAGATTTGATTTTGACTGAAAAATGTGATCGAATAAAATTACTGTAATTTTATACCACAGTAAATAATTGACCATAGGCATTAATCAAGCAATACAAATTGAATGAGGGTTGATAGTTTGATTATTGAGTTTTTCTATTACATTTTTTATTTTAGTTACATATTCGTATTGTACATATTATTTCGTTCAGCACAATTTCAAGCACACTTCACAAAAAATTTCAACAATACCATCTCACAAAACCGCTTCGTACAAATTTTCATACAGTAAATTCATCTCGCTAAAAGATTCCCGCGCAGACTCTAAAACAAAGCAAGTGGAAAAATCTAGCTTACAGCTTATTCATTTGCTTTATTTTGACGAAAGAGAAAAAACATAAAAAGGAGGTCCTTTGGTTCTCACTCGGTCCTTAAGGAAGCTGTGGCAGACATTTTTGTGGAAAGCTTCGGAAAAAGGATCGAGAATTTAGAAAATAGAAAGAATCGAGACATCTCTCAGCGCCGTCTCAAGTCGAGGCTCGGGTGCCGGATATACCGTAGTCAGAGATTTTTTTTTTGTGAATAATATTTGTATTATTTATAATAGATATTGTCAAGGCTTATTTTGCAAATTATATAAATTTTTAACTATTTGAAATCTGCATCATCCAGAAGTAACATACGCTATATTTCATCGGATACTTCAGGTGTTAGAAGCTTCTAAAGTAAAATATCGCAAAACTGCTAGTACAGTGTAAATTACAGGTATTAAAAACTCGTTGTGACGGTGTGGCTGGATGTGAGAATCATGGCATTCCAGATTAGGTTTGTTAAAGAAGTTTGATATTTTACAATTTCTAGAAAAATATAGGCTATGTAGCTGAAGTTGCTGTAATATCACTGGCGGTTTCTTCCCTCACAGTAACTCTACTCAAGAAAAAAAAAATAACATATTATATTCGTCAAAAAACTTTAAAAATATGTATTTTTTAATTTTTAACCACAATTCGATGTAGCAAAATTATCACTCTAAATCTAACGACGGTGTAACATACACCCAGACCTTTGTTTTTCGCTACTCGCCCTACCGTATCATTACCTACAAGAGGGCGAACGTTTTTTATACTCTTTAGCATTAATCCTTTTTTTATTATTGAGCAATAGCACGGTGTCACTGATCTCTGGCATTCAGCTGAGATGTCTGAATTTCAGCTAAGTGGTTTGGATGAGGATTTCCAATTATGAATTTTGGAGGGAAAGTTGATGTACTGGTGTTGGGTATCGTTGTGGAAAATTGATGGAAGTTATTTTAATGATGATTATGTACCTTAATGGCGTTATTCGTTAAATACGTTTTAAAGGAGATTAGTACTGTTAGTTTTATACGAAACGTTACTATACATTTTCTGTTCATTTTTCTTATCTTTTATTTTTTAACTAAGTTTACATAATCAAGTATATACAGATACTTAAATGTGAAAACATGAAAACTGTGTGTGTTACCTCTTGAATTGAATTTTGAATAGTTTTATGCAGTGTTCTGTTTTTCGAAAAGAAAAATACATATTTTGATATTCTTGTAGTAAACTTAAATAGCTGTAGTAATCTAACAGCAGGAACGACGTGCTTGTGTGATGACTGTATAAAGAACGTAGTATAATTTGTGTATGGGTCAGATATTTTGGGTCTACGAGTATTTCAAATGTAGAAGTATTCATATTTATATGAAGCGATCACATTTTTCTGTAAGCTATTGGTAGACGGTCGTCTTCCATCTCACCTTGTCTTGCAAATCTCCATCAGGGTGAACACATACCTAGCCGTTCTGTGCTTAAAATAACTACTAAAAATTAAAAATCTCGGTATTATATACATGTATTTACCGTTATTATATATACACCGGTATTATGTATATGCATGTTTATATTCACAATAATGATTAATGGTTATATCTATGTATACTTATATGTGTTCTCTCTGTTCCTTTTGGTTTTTTTTTTGCTTTTACTTAATGCACCTAGCTTACCTATGTACTATGTCATGACTCACCTTTTTTGAAATATTGTTTAGCACTCTTTCTACTACCTAAAGGTTGGCTGGTAGAGAATGCCTTGTGGTATTAAGCCACCCTGTACGATAAAATGTGTGCAAATTAATAAATAAATAAAAAACTTGTATTATATATAATTCTCTCCAAAACAATACTAGTTTCATACCTTATACACAAGTCATATAATTTTAGAAGGCGACCCACTAAAAAAATTCTATTTCCCAAAATCGATAACCCCACAAACCACACATCAACTTAACCCCTTCAACAAACGCGATGAAAACAATCGATCATAAACGCGTCTATAATTCACAAAAAAGACACAACAAAAGGTCTCTTTCACTAATTATTAGATTGTTAACGTTATTCGACACCTGTTCCCGATGGGTTCGAAGCGTCATGGGAATAACTACGGAGCTGACGAAAGAAGATATGGCGGTATTGTTAACTAACCACAGAGTGTGGCGACTTCGGATTATCACTTTAAAACAGTATTAGATAGGTTAGGATATTAAACTTAAGCTTTCTAATTCATATATATTGTTGTCTTCATGTGAAGTTGTAGTAACAGCATTTAGCATGTATTATAAGTTTTATAGCGTCGTTTGTAAAGTGGTAAGCTGCGGTTTCCTGACTGCAGAGTCCTAAAGTCAGGCCAACGAGACGTAATACGAGATAACATATGTAAACAAACTGTACGCAATAATGTTGTCAGGCGGTCGACGACAGTTGTCGTTGCGTGTTCGTTGTACAGGAAAGCTGTCTAAGAATGAGAGATGTCTTAAAGCTTTATGAAATGTCTGAAAGATTGCTTACACTCTTTATCTCGTTTAGTTAGTTTTAATTTAGTTAATAATCTGTAGTTATAATAAAATTATATACATAATATACATGCCTCAAAACAATGTTTGAGCATATGTAAAATTGATATCAAAATGAAAGTGCAAAAGATAAGACAAAGTAAAAAATAAATAAAAAAAAATTAAATAGAGAAATAAAACTTCAGTTATAAAAGAGACAATCAAAATTAAATTACCTTTATACAGTAACTTTTTTATATTCAAAAAGGCAAATATCGCGGAAATATAAAGATCACCGCTCTAACAAAACAGCATAACTCCTGAAAAGACGTATAAATAATCCCAATAACTCTTCAAAGACTTTTTTTTAATATTCCTATTTCAAATTCAAAAGTAGAATATCGCGTTCGTAATAAAAGAGATCCAATCTTGTATTAAAATTAGGTATCGAGACGACAAACAGAGGGAAATGAAGGCTTGTAAAATAAATCATAGCTTCTTCTTTGCATGCCATTTTGTTTGGTAAATATTGTAATAAAATTGTTTAAAAGAAATCGAGAAGAAAAGTTTAAATTAAAATATGTCTGCTTGAAAGGATCTTGGGGGTTGAGACTCCGGTTTAAAATTATTAGATTATGAAAATTATATTTATTTACATTATGGAAGGTTATAGGTTGAATATATTTTAAGCGTCATTGTCACTAAAGTACGTCTTCTTATGGTGGCGATGGGTGACGGGTCGCTCACTTCCCTCTAATATGGTTGAGGAGGGCGATGGCTGGATCCCGAGTTAACTCGTGGGTGCCGTTTGAGGGTGTTCGTCGTTTGGATACTAAGGGGGAGGGAGACTTGCCGAGCTAACGGATGCAGATAAGAATAATTTTGTATAGACATTAGGAGACTATTTATTTTGAAAAAAATATACCCTTGAAGTTTCTTGCCAGTTCTTCTTCACGAAGATTTTTCCGAACTGGTCGTAGAGACTTCCATCTTACCTGATGAGAAGCGAAGACGGAGACGAGGATGTGACGCGCCTGTACAAGAGAAACCTATCCACTCTACGTTTGAGACTCCCGGTATTGTATTTATCTGGCAAAACATGAGGTACTTTGTTCCATACCTTAGCGATTTGAACCAAAAATTAACTATTGAACGGTGTCGCTGTCCTCACTCGCACCTCGATTACAAACGGTTCAACCTCTGCCTCCATCTAGTTGACCGATGGAGAAATCACGGGTGTGTAATAAAATCTTTGTCTCGATTTAAATTCTCCTTATTAACTGAATAAGATTTTAAAGGTTATGACCAACTTCTACAATGTAAGGTCTAAACAGCTAATTGGGAGGGAAACTTAAAAAAACTTTGTGATATATAAAACACTTCGATCTTCATCATGCAATCCCTACTAGGATTAGAACTCGGAGCGTCTACTTTAAGAGGCAGGACAACTATTCATCCCAACTATGACTATTCAAGCATTCATTACAAGGCCGTTATATAAGTATAGCTACCCTAATATAAAACAATTGCAGTTTATAAGAAAAAATAATCTCCTTCCTGGCTTACCTTACTGAGCAGAAAAAGACACCCTACAAAAAAGAGTGTGATCTCATAATGAAAATTCGGTATGAATAAAAACAAGTATAAAGATAAAAAGTTGACAGCCATTCAGATTTCCCCCGCGAATTTGGAGTTTTTATTACTTATTCGCTTTTTCCATCAGATATCTTAAAGTGATGGAGCGTGTGACAAATTGTGTAAGTACATTTGTATTAAAATATAAATTACTTCCTTTTGAGATTGACGTACGTAAATTACTGTTTGTGTAATTTGTTAGAATAGTATAGTTTTTAGAAAGTAATTAACTTAAAGTTTTATATGTTACAATTTAGTATTTCAACAAATATTATACAATAGAAATAAACGTTCTGATTATTGACAACAATTCACAGATAGACACGCAAGTCAGCTGCATCAGTGTTAAAAATTCATGAACATCAATGATTTATGTAATGCGAATATTATTAGTTTAAAAATAATCTTCAACACCGTTAATCAAAAAGAAGGTAAATATCATGAATGCTTTATTTACCTCTCTCAATGCCTTTACATGCCAAAATTTATTCCAACACATAATGCCAAACAAATGGTATCTCTTGATCCCGCAGTAATAAAACCCACGTAACATTATGAAGAAACATATTAAATAATATGGATACTACATTTTGCTACGATCTTTAACTTACTGGAGTAGTAAAATTTTAATGTAAAGTTCGTAAAAAATGTATTTTCATAACGGGAGGAATAGACGTACCATGGATTTATGTTTAGATTCTAATTTACTATATAAGGAAAATATCTTACCTTTAGATGTTCGCATTGCAGGGCCAATTATAAAAAGATGTGCGAAAAAAATTTAATGCATGATCGCCGCTGTCAAAGGGACCAGATGCTTCTGTTCAAAATAATTAATAATTTTATTGATTCTCCTTCACTTTTAAGAAATGTATGTATTAGGTGCCCTCGAATAAACTCTAGCAATAAGAATTTGAATAAAACACTTTTTACCGGATATTATCGCGTATATTTTAGTTAATTTTAAAATTATTTCGACGTTTCGGCATCTTTGCAGTTGCCGTGGTCACGATACAGTCTATCGTGACCACGGCAACTGCAAAGATGCCGAAACGTCGAAATAATTTTAAAATTAACTAAAATATACGCGATAATATCCGGTAAAAAGTGTTTTATTTAAAGTATGCATCGCGAAAATTTAAGAATAGATTTAATAAGAATTTGTTTAGTGTTCCCCTCGTAAGAACAAACTATACTGCAAACATATTTTTATACAGAGCATGTAATAATTACATTAGCATGAACGTGTATAAAAAGAAATTAAGAGACATACTTGACATTTAACTTTAAATTTTAATTTTTAGTTCATAGTATTAATTTTATTTTTTAATATTTGAATTGTATCATAAGTTTTATTATTGTTGTATTCTTATTATTGGATTTGTGTAATATTTTAACTGTGGAAACTCTAGTGACTTCTGTGTTACCCATTATTAATTAACTTAACTGCATTAAATAGTTGTATGTTTCCCAAATAAATGAATAAATACGAATGAGGGTGTACAAATATATATTTATGTTATGTAATACATAAAAAAGTTGTTTCTGTTTGAGTTTAAATGTCAACAAATAAGGATTCTAACCAATAAATTCCTACATCACATAATCATAGCTCTAGTTTTAGTCTACTTTACTTTTGAAAATTATTTTTGGGATTTTCCATCATCCATTGTATACTTTTAGAGTTTATACTTTAATTAAAATTTAATAAATAACTCAAAATTATAGAGTATACGTAGGTGTTAACGATAGCAAAGTATGTCACTTATCTGCTTTAGTTCTCCGTTAAAGCGTATCGAACCACGGCATTGAGTGCTTATCTTTAATTTGTAATTAAATCTTTGGAGTTTACAGTATAAGAGCTCGACCAAGTAAAGTTTCTTAGTTTTCACACTGTCATGTCGAATTAACAAATTACGGAAGCCTCTGTCATAGAAATCTCGGCCAAGGCAGGCGCAGTGTAAATGAAATGAAATGAAATATTTATTTTTCTCAACATTGACAATTACTTGTTCTTATTGACGTTAAAATGTACAATTCAAGTTATAGTTAAGTGTTTTATCTAAATATCACAACATCTATGACCATTTAGCAATAAACCACACATGGCATACTCGTTTAAATCCATCGTTTGCTTTAACTACAGATATCAAAATCGCATTTTCTATCCAAAGTTGTAAAAAAGTTAAACTCCACTCATTTTATATCAATTTTATTGTTGAGATTACTGAAGTGGGGGCGAACCAATGTAATGGTTATTGCACCTTGTTGTAAAGAAGTGGATTTTATCAATACTGGAAGAGTAATGACTAAGATGTTCCTTGACAATGTGTTATTGTAGAAAGAGGTTTACATAGTTTAGTGGTGGTCTCGCTCTGGCTCTCTCCAACGTCGTAGGAGAGAACAGCTGAGTATTACGTAAGAGAAACGATCAGACGTCACTATATTAGATACAATTTGTTTGCTATCGCTTTTTTCGAAATGGACAGTTATTTATGGCCCATAGGCCTTTTAAATTTCACCGGACTTTGTAGCCTAGCGCTGAGGGCGCCTAGCTGGAACTTAAACTACTCCTACATACGACACGCCTAAGGGTACCCGAGAGGGCACGGACCTCGGCTTAGGACGTCGAATATTGAAACTACCACTGGTTCGGAAGGATCATCTACTGCCAAAGAACCAGCAAGAAACTCAGTAGGAATGCGTACGACGCGTTAGCCTGGCCCACCGGTGGGTTAGGCGATTCCAATGCCATGTTGCCCTATTTCTAACTGGAACACCGGCGTTCCTTACTGTAATATCATCGTATCGGGTCTGTTAAGACGTTACGCGGACGCCTATAACGAACCGCCGCGTCTGGGTTGGCTGTGTATTCAGATGACTTAATGACCAGCGGGTTGGGATGGTAGGACGATTGAAGAGCAAATAGCGTGCTTGCTATCGCTTTGCTATCGTTAGTTACTAGTAAAAAGCCTAAATAAACGAATAAATACTTGCATAATGGAACCTAGTCTTTCTTGCAACTAGAAAAAAGTATAGGACAGTCGAGCTACGCCGAGAGCAGACCCTGGTAATAAAATATCTATAATTTATTTATTAAATATACGTGAAATGTGCGGCCGTGACTTTAGCGGAAATAATTCGAAGTCATTTCGAGGTATATTCTCCCATGTTTTATGTCAAAAGTTTAGGAAAGGACTTGACGTATAGTTTAAGACCTTATGCTAAAAGTAACTCATAGTTACGATTGTAAGACGTGCTTATTTCTTATAATTAACTTTTAATTTTTTAATTATCTTAAAATTAATAAGAAAAAAGCGTTAGAAATACGGAACCTAATCCTGTTATATGCAGTATTATTGAAGCACAAACATTAAATTTATCAGACCCACCCCAACAACCCCGATTTATTGTTACAACATAAAGGCACAAATAAAAGATTTGTTATAAAAATTAAACTCTTAAGTTCCCCCTTTTTTATCGACGGCCATGAATGAAGAAATAATCTTATTTTTTATTATTATCTTAAGAAAGCTCATATCTATCTCAGCTCCATTTTAACAGTTGAATTTTAAAAAGCAGAACTCTAAAAACTTCGTAAAAATTATGAGATTTCTTGTTTTACTAGGTAATCAAAATGTTTTCATATACAAAAAGAAAAGGTTGTAGATTACAGTTTTTTACGATGGTGTATAATTTGTGTAAGCTTGGTTTTTTGCAAGCAGCTTGTTTCTCTAACTTATGACTTCTTGTTTTGAGAACAACTGACGAGCCTTATTTTTTTAGTACTAAGATGTGGAATAACCTGCTTTATATGAATTGTTTATGTATTCCTTCTCTTCATTATCTATGATTCGCAGGTAAACACTAAGCGAACAATGAATAATTACATTAAGTATATGTCCGCAAGACAAAAACTTGCTTTATTACCAAACGTGATAAATATACAACACTTTCGCGGTTTGGGAGTGAAAAGGTAACGAGCAGATTTGGTTAATTTCCGACCTTAGTAGAGATATCTCATTTACTGACTGAAGTTTAGATTTTTTTATCGGGATCTTCCGAAAATCGGCAAATGTGAACGTAAGTTACAATCAAGTCCACCTTCGCCTAACCAGTTTCACAGGATCATTCGTGATATAATCTCGGCCCCCGCGCCCTTTTCACTGGACTAATAAAAAATCACACCCAACCAGTTCAAAATCAATATCTGCAACACAGGATCGCAAGCGCAGCATAATCTCAAATCATTAAGAATTTGTTGTTGTTTAGCATTCGAAAAATTGAATTTCCTGACGAAATTTTACAAATTAGTCACAGGTTTCTTTGACCCCATTGTTGACGCGTCTTTTACTTTGCCACCCTTCGTATTAAATAAAATAAAACACTTCATGGATATTGCCGTCGGTCAAACTAAAAATAAAACAATTGCCATTTTTTTGCATTCATATTAGTAGGATTCTCGAAAGCTATAAATTTTTATATATATTTAAGAAAAAAATCAGGTGATTTTAAACTTTATTTCAGCAAAAGATTAAGTGCGCTTGACGTACATTTTACTAGAAGTATTTAAAATGGTAAGTGGACTAAGTCTTTCATTGTTCTCTAATAAAGACATTAGGTGCATCCCGCTCTGTATTCCTTTGCTAATTGTCTAAACATAAAGATGCGGTTGGCGACAGAAGCAAGTTATATGAAAATGGCTCTTAAGGCGATGGTTATGCGGCCGTGGCTTTGATTGTACATTATGTCAGCTTTCCAGTAGTAAGTGTATTTTCTATAAATTGTATTAGGAACGAAAATTAAGCAACGCTATGAAAAATCTCTACACTTTGCTTACAACTTGAAATTCAGAGTCGTAACTTTTAAACATCAAAAAAATGCAAAATTTTATGTCACAACTAAAATATTTTTACATCGATTGTGAATTTATAATTTAAGTGCACCATCAAAGTCAAGACATTCCTAACCAAATTATCTTCCTCGGAAACGATTTTCCGAGAGTTCGAAGTTCAAAATTTTATTTCGTATTTAACATGTCGAGCGCGTGCGCATATGTTAATGACACAACCCACTTTTATGACGTTATACAGGCTGTTACTTTTACGACTTACTGGGATAAAAGTGGTAAAGGGGTACCCGCTGTTATCGAGTATTCAATACTAATTACTAAGTTTTTTAACAGAAAAGAAAAGTATATCTGCTCATCTTAATACGCTTGTGAAGTGCACATTTTATGGTGATTTTTAATTTATTAGGTTTTAACTAAATTTTATGTTTCTCGTAATGTTTTTGAGTGTGTTTTGTTTGATAATTTGTTTCGGTCAAAGTCTTCATAAAATTTGAGATTGGTCGTTATTTTTCTCATACTTCAACACGCTGTTTTAGTGCTTTTTGAAATACATTACTGGTATCGGTTAATATTATAAGTATTATTTAACCTGTAATACAAATTTATGAATAAATTTACTTTATAGTGATGTATTTTTTAAATCCTCTCTATGTAGATAAAATGGGTATCTACATTAAATAAAAATGCAATCTATATTGATTTTTATTTACATTTCTAGAAAAAACTCTTTTTATCTTCAAAACTATTGTCCGAACTACTCACATTCAACGCTATATAAAACTAACAATATTTCATGACAAATCTAAGATAAATTTTACAAATATAAATCATATTAATATTTGACCATAAAACGAATACAATAAAAATGCACTAAATACCGTCCGACCAACATATCAATGCGATCAAGAGCGACGCTACTTTCTATCTTCAAATATAGCTCTCAGCATAGTTAACCTAGCAATCATTTAGTTTAAAATTTCGCCACCACACAAACAAGTGAGACTGGCAACTCATATTTTTTATTACTGCAACGTTTTTTTTTTTATTTCTATAGATGTGACACGCGCGTTCTCGATATAGTAGTGATGTTTATGATCGATTTAATTTATTTGTATAGTCGTAAATGTCGTTGGAATATCGATGCTTGTTGGGCATTATTCGATGAATTAGTATCGATTGTGGTTTTAAGAGTGGCTCTTACTACATTGAAGTTCTTGCAAATTTGAAATGGTTTTTGTGTGAAATTGTAGGTGGTTTTCATTTTCTTTGTTACCGTATATACAACTTCAGTACAACACCAGCGAATACGCACTTTGTAGTTATATAAAAAATCTACACAAGCCACCCACTTATTAAAACATTATATAAAACGCTAACAGTTTCAATTGTCATTGAGAGTCGAGCAGCCTGTATGTGATATAATTTTCATTTGGTTAACTAATAGATATTAGATACATAATTAACCTACATTGTATAAAATAATATCTACGTCATGTTTATTACAGAACAAAATGCTGTCAACAGTAGTTATTGAGCATTGTAATATAAGAAAAAAGTTCAAACTTAAAGATAGAATAACCTTTCTAAAGAATCATACAACTATAACTTTAAGATATTCTGGTTTAGCAAAAAACATGACGAAAGAAACACATTGACGTTTCATTAGGACCTTTTAGTTAGTAGCCCTTCCTCATACGCCGGAGGTCCTAGGTTCAGAGCCCTGGCCGAGGCTTTCATTTGTGCGATGAACGTAGATGTTCGTTCTCGGGTCATGGTTGTACTTATGTGTGTATGTTTATTCTGGGTTCCCCCCAGTTCGCTGTATGGCCCTACATAACACAAATTCTGCTTACTTTGGGGCCATACAGTTGGTGTGTCTGTCTGGGGATTTATTATTTATTACCTATATTTAAATCACAGTAAAATATATAAGAAGAAAGCATCAAAGTCACTCGATGTTTACACAAGCTAAACAAAGATAAGAGACCCCACTTCGTTGGTTACCTTTTAAAAACAAATATATTTACAGTGCAAATAATTTGTTAGATAGTTTACTTGCAATTTTATTTGTTTAGTTTTTGCATGGAGGTAAAGTGGGTAAATATTTAAGAAAGGATACGGATGGAGATTTCGAAGATCTGAACTTCATTCATTGTTTACATTGAGGGAGCTCAAAAAGAAGATTTTTCCTTTCTTTGCACTTGTATATGAAGTAAAAACAGTTTAGCGGAAGTAGGGTTTCTTTGTTGCGATGTCGTTTGGGGCGGTATTGCAGCCCTTCCTGTTCCGACCGCCACGATAATCAGGTTTACGTGGTTGTGTTCCGGTCAAAGGGAAGGAGCAAACAGTGCAATTACTGGAACAAAGGCAATTTCAACTGAAGCCTACACTTGGCAACGCATCATAAATCTAAGCAATAATCATCACTAATAAATTAAATACCCAACGATGTTTGGTGTGGAGGTAAGTACCCTTGCCTTCCATGCCAGAGGTCCCGGGTTCGAATCCTGGTAGAGGCAGATATTTTATTATATTTGCTTTCTAGTCATGGATGTGTATGTATGTTTATTTAAGTTTATTTCTAATATTTATACATGAAAAAAGAAATCTGTGTGTGCTTATATATTTCTTAAGTTTATTTATCCGTTATCTAGTATCCATAACACAAGTTCTTAATGATACATAATTTGCGCTAGATAATGTGGTAACAATCAGTTAGAAATATTTATTGATTTATTTATGTCCATAGCCGCGGATGTCACTTACCATCAGATGGGTCGCTGCTCGTTTGCCAGCTATGAATATAGTAAAAAATTTGGTACTAAAGAAAATCCTATGACTGTACTGTACTGTAATAAAGTTTTGAATTTGAAACTTTATTAAACAAAAAAATTGTTTAATAAAGTTTCAAATTCAATATATAATTAATAATAGGTTAAGAATAATTTTCAAAAATATTGCTTAATCAACTGTTTCAAACTATCGCGGTTATTTTCAATACAGTAATATTGCTTTTGACATATTTCTGCGAATCTCGTACGTTATTACTTATTACGATATATTTTGTTTTTTTTTAAATCCATATTTTAGGTACATATATGTGTCACAGTATATAGGTTTGTTTAAAGTTTACAGCTTTATTCTAATCAGGTCAAAAAAAATCTTTAAATACCAAAAAAAAAAATCAAACAAGCAAACGAACCGGTAAATTCGTACTGTAAATAAAAAACAATGCAATCTTACTAACTGATAGATATCTACGAATTTCCCGAGTGTTTCAATTTCCACCCAAAATGAATTCATTCAATATTCAGCCGTATGTCAAGTGGGTAAGGCGGTAATTGCCGTGGAGGGAATGTAAGGGCGCATAAGGGCGGGAACTTAATGATTCTCGCTCCGATCGCCACGCGGTGCGGACGTGCAAGACCCAGCTCTCCGTTGATCGGTCCCTTCCCGCCATTCCGCGGCGCTCAGTTTACTGACGTCACAGTCTAGCGTGTTGGCTCCGTGCTACGGTTTCCTAAGTCTTTCTACTCCGTCTGAGTGCTTTCGAAGTGCGATTTTTCTTTGCGACTAAGCCTCTTAGTCTTCAAAGTGCTGTGCTAAGTTGTGTTGTGCTTGTGCTGAGTGCAGTGTTGTGCCCGGCGTAAGTAGTCTGGTTTCAGTGCAAAGGATACTTAACGGTGACAACGAATTTGTACTGAACCAGTCCTTTTTATTTTTATTTATTTCTCTTCTCTATTTTATTTATTTTCTCCTATTTTCATATTTATTTCTATCATATTTGTGTGTTTTCGTGTGTATTTGTCCTTTCTGTCGGTAAAGGTTGACCCCAACGCGGTCAACTCTTTACCTGCGCACCCTTTTTTAGGTTTCTAGGTAGCGGCCTTCGGCGTACTATTGTTAGTTTTAATTTATTCTCCCCAGCCCCCCTACCGCTGGTAGGGAGGTTTGCCGCTAGGGTTCGCTAGATTATTATTTAGGAATTCTAGGCATTTGTTATATAAATAGGCGCTAGGTTTGCTAGGGAACCTAGGCATACATTATATATTTATATATTTCATATTATCCCAAGCCCTCCAATGGACCTTGTAAGCGTTCTTAGGTCGTTCGCCCAGGCGCTCGTTGCGTCCGGCGCCAACTTATCAGATGATGTAATAACGCAGGCCTTACAGGCATCTATCGCGTCCCCGGCCCCTCAGGCCTCAACTCCGGCTCCTCAGGCCTCCAACGTCGAGACCCCTCAGGTCTTAAGCTCTCCCGCGTCTCCCGCCTCGTCCGAGATGGACTGCGAATCGGTCGCATCCTCTCACGCGTCGCGTCGTAAGCGTACCGCTCCCGGGAGCGACTCCGAACCCGCGTCTGATACGTCGTCAGATGCCGTCACCCTAACCGGCTCTCCTGAGCCCGCGTTTCAACTCGTCGCCAAGCGCTCCAAGAAGCGCTCTAAGAAAGCTTCGGTATCTTCAATACCCGAGCCCTCCCCGGTGTCTTCAACACCAGCCCCCGCGCCGCCAAAATCAGTCGTAGTAACCGCGTCTCCGTCGGTCACATCAAAGCCAGCGACGCGCTGCGCTCCCGTCCCGCCGAAGCCTCAGCTCCCTCCGCCCGTATTCCTGCGTGAAAAAGCGCGCTGGACCGCGGTATCCAACTTGTGCAAAGTGCACAAAATTAATTACTTGAAAGCCGCCAACGCTGGCGATACAATCAAAATACAATTAGCGACCGTCGTCGACTTCCGCGAGTTTACCAGGTTACTCGGATTAAACCAAATCGCATATCACACCTACGCCCTCCCGGAGGAGCGTAAGATCCGCGCAGTATTACGGGGCGTCCCGTTCGAACTCAGCAACGAAGACATTCTTGATGACCTTAAGTCTCAGGGTTTCCCGGTCACAGCAGTGCACAAGATGCACTCCAACCGCGGTAGGCGTTTTCCGTTAGCGCTAGTAATCCTGTCCAATACCCCCGACTCGAAGGAGATTTTCAAAGAGGCTCGCACAATCTGCGGACTCTCGAACATCTCCGTCGAGCGTCCCAACCCCCGCGGCCACCCTGGGCAGTGCCACCGCTGCCAGCTATATGGCCACGCAGCGGCTAACTGTTCAGCTCCCCCCAGGTGCGTAAAGTGCCTGAATCCCCACTTCACCAAGGAGTGCACTCGCACTCCCGAATCCACTTCCCCCCCTGCCTGTGTGCTGTGCGGCCAGTCCGGCCATACAGCAAACTACAGGGGTTGCCCGCGCGCTCCGCGCTCCACCTCCAAGAGGGTCGCGCCTAAACCGGCGCCGCCACTCACTCCTGCTAACTTCCCGCCGCTGCGCAACCGGGGTCCCCCGGAAGCAAAGCCCGCTCAGCCGACGCCTACTCCGGCTCTGTCTTGGAGGCAGCGTCCGGCCGTCCCAGCTCCCATCCCAGCTCCCGTAGCTCCAGTAGGGCCGCGTCCCGCGTTGTCATCTTCCCCTCAGTCGTCGTTGGCTGAGGACATGAAGACCGTGTTCGACGTCATCCAAAACGTCGACATTAACGAAATTTCCGTACTCGCACGTAAACTGCGAGCCGCCCGCTCTCCTCAAGAGCGATTATTCGCGCTAGCCGAGCATCACTCGCTCCTAAGTTCGTTGTAAATTCTTTTATTTTTGTAAACTTTAAATAAATAAATTTTAATGTCTAGACCCGCGAATCTCGCATCCAGTCGAATTAAACCTAAGGGCTTATCCCTAGTATCTTTTAACGCTCGTAGCCTTAACACCAACCTTCCCGAGATTAAACTGTTCCTTCAGAACAAAGAACCTGACTTATTCCTTCTCCAGGAGACATGGCTCACTCCTAATCGCTCCAGGGGATTCGCGATTCCCAAGTACGCGTTTACACGTAACGATAGGCCTAACTGCGACGGTTTCGGCGGCACTGCTATCTACTACAAAAGAGGATTCCATTGCTGTCCTCTCCCTACCCCTCCTCTCCTTAACATGGAAGCCACCGTGTGTAGATTGGCTATGACCGGTCATCCGACCATCATCATAGCCTCAGTCTACATACCTAGTGGCACCAAACCTATCCGCAGCGACTTTGAGACCATTCTCGCCCTAGGCCGTTCAGTCATTATGTTCGGAGACTTTAACTCCAAACATACTGACTGGACGTGCCTATCTACCAACCAAAGCGGCATAGCTCTCCTCGACATCACCAACTTACTCGACCTAGACGTCGTCTCCCCTATCACTCCCACTCACTATCCCGACAATCCGAACCACTCTCCGGACATCCTCGACTTTGCAATCGTCAAACATATCAACCTCGACCTCAGGTCTATCGAACCGCTCGATGACCTAGGTTCTGACCACCGCCCCGTCTCCCTCGTGCTAGGACCGCCTAACGTTAACGTCACTTCTCCTAAGACCTTTACCGACTGGAAAGGTTTTAAAAACACGATAGTTTCTGCCTTAGAGGCCCCAAACTCTCCGCTCGCGATCTCGCCCGATCAATTAGATAGCCCGGATAAAATAGACTCGTTAGTAAATTCTCTCACTGATGCTATCAACTCAGCCATCAGTGTAAACGAAAAGGTTGCTAAGAAAGGCAAACCCACGCTTCCCTTAGCCATTAGCAATCTTATTAAAGCTAAGAACGCGGCTCTCCGGAGAGCCAAGAAATATCCCACGCCCGCCTATAGAACAGCTGCGAATCAGCTGCAACGTAAAGTTAGATCTCGCCTCGCGGAACTCCGAGACGCCCAGATGAACGATCTCATGGCGAATATCTCCCCGTCCCACCAAGCGTATTATCGAATGGCCCGAGCCCTACGCGTAGACGCCGCCTCTCACGTCCCTCCTCTCACTCGTCGCGATGGCTCTATCGCCTTCGAAGACGAAGAGAAAGCCGAATGCTTCGCTGACAGCGTTGCGTCTCAATGCTCGCCCAGCACGCAACCCGCGAATCCCAATCACATCAAAACGGTTGAGGCCGAAGTCCTCCGTAGAAACTCTCTCCCCATCACCGACGACCCCGTCACAGTCTCTAATGATGAAATCTCGCTTCACATCAAAAGTCAAAAGTCCAGAAAGGCTCCGGGTGCGGATGGTATTTCCAACCACGCACTTAAGCACCTGCCTCAACAGGTGCTTACCTTGTTAGCTATCATTTTCAATGCCTGCTTCGACCTTAGCTACTTTCCAAAAGCTTGGAAAGAAGCGACAGTCATAGGCATACCCAAGCCGGGTAAACCTCTTAATGTCCCGGCTAATCACAGACCCATCAGCCTCCTCAAGGCAATGTCTAAACTTCTCGAGAGAGTCATACTCTCACGAATGCGGAACCATCTGTTTCCAACGGACGGCGATCCTCTCATAATTCCCCACCAGTTCGGCTTTCGCGCTAAGCACTCCTGCCCTCAGCAAGTCCATCGAATCGTCGAGTACATACTCGACGGCTTCTATCCGAAACGAAAGAAAACGATCGCAGTTTTCTTTGACGTAGCCAAGGCTTTCGACAAAGTCTGGCACAGCGGTCTCGTTTATAAACTCTATAAAATAGGCTTACCGGCTCGCCTAGTTAGGATAATCGCGTCGTTTCTCAAAGACCGCACGTTTCGTTTCAAACATGAAGGCACGCTCTCCGCGCCTCGTCCCATAAAGGCTGGAGTCCCTCAAGGCTCAGTCCTCGCCCCTCTTTTGTATACCGTATACACTAACGACATTCCCATCCCAGCCAAAATCGTCGAACTCGCTCTCTTTGCCGACGACACTGCCCTTTACACCAAAGGCCGCAGAGCCTCGGGTCTCGTCACCAGACTTCAAAAGGCTATTAACACCCTCGGTGCTTGGTTCAAAAAATGGCGTATCGATGTGAACCCAGAGAAGAGCTCTGCGGTTTACTTCGACTACAGACGCAGTCGTATCCCCAACAATCTCCAATTGAGAATGCAAGGCACTCCCATCCCCTGGAAGCGCAGTACTAAATATTTAGGCGTCATATTAGACCAGACGCTTTCATTCAATCCTCACGTCGATAGAGTAACGAAACTCGCACGTTTTTACCTAGGCCGGCTTTACAGTATGTTAGGTAGAAAAAGTAAAATGTCCTTCAGAAACAAACGTACGCTTTATAAGGTCTGCGTTAGACCAGTCATGTCATATGCTTCGCCAGTCTTTGCTCACGCCAAACCCTCCGTCCTGCACAAACTGCAGGTAGTTCAAAACCTCTTCTGCCGCAGGGCCACAAACGCACCTTGGTACGTGCGCAACGCGGACCTGCACAGAGATCTCGAACTGCCTACAGTACAACAGTATCTTAAAACACTCTCAGAATCGTTCTTCAAACGCGCCGAATCCCATCCCAATCCTCTTGTTCGAAAATCAGTCTCATATACTGCTCCTGTTCTAGATTCGGCTTACAAAATCGCTAGACCGAGAAACGCGCACACAAGCGAACGTTCGAAGATAACCGTAGATCTCGAGGCCCTTCAGGCCGCCAATTCTAATTCTAACGTAAATTCGAATTAATGCAAATTTAATTTTCAATTTTTAATGTTTTCATTACTTACTTTTCATTTAAATGTTTTTATTTTTTATTTTACTTTTAATTTTTGAGCACCTTCAGTGCTATGTAAATCCCAGCGGGTGACCCCTTAAGGGCCCCGCTAGCGCGGCCTCTTTCTCCAATTGGCCGTCGCTCCGATGAAGGCTGAGTGGCAAAAATGCACGAGCCGACAGGGGGTTTTTAGTGGGTATGGTTCTGGTAGGCGTCGGGACGAGTCCCACATAACTTCGGAGTCGCGCCGGAGTATGCGTCAGAGCATTTTTATCCTCCTGCCCTTCCCGCGGAGGGGAACAAAAAAAAAAAAAAAAAAAAAAACGGGAACTTAATTTGGCGGTATCCTAATTTATTTTTTTATTTACTCTTGGAAATGTATGCAAATGTCTTCGTGCAGTAGTGAGGTAGATTATCAGGTGTAGCTACTTTGCTTTTAGGGTTCCTTGTGTTTCATGAGAAATGTATTGTCTTGATTTACTTCTTTTCAGCATTTAGGTGGTTAATAAATATAAAATTTGCTAAACATTAAATTCACATAGATTCTTTTAGCAGCCTGTAGTTTACTGAAGTTCACGTAAGTTTTATTTATCTACAAAACATTGACCATACCATCAAATCAAGTAAATCATAAAATAATAAAAAATAATATATTATTTTGGGTGTAGTAGAATTAAAGAGAATTATAATAATATTGAGTAAAACACTTTTTAACCTGATTTCTTTGGGTTTAATTATACTTGTACGTTTTAACTCCACCTTTCACTTAATTTATTACACATAATTAATCGTAAAAACTTAAGGAAATATTAATTAAAACAATATCTAAAACCCAGAGCAATCAACCCAGCCTTGGTAAACCGTTCCATACTATGGCAAACTGAAATAAAACATTATTTTAGGATGACAATTTAGCTTCTTTTGTTCCTTAAAATATATATTTTTCTACAGAACCCAGCATAAAATCTCAAGTCACCCTTACACATATTTCTTACATTGGCAAAAGAAATACGATCCCCTAATCTGAAGCTCGTGTAATGAAAGTAATTTCGCTATAACGTATTCAATTTAAAAATACAATTAGGTATATATTGTGAAATTATACGGATTTTAACCAAAATATACCTTTTGTAAAGATTTGTTGCTTTTGATTCTATGTCGATGTCACTGAGGATTCTAATCAGCTTAAATTTGCGTATATGTTTATTTTTTTGAAAAGAAGAGGGGTTATTAATTTCAGTAAAGGGTATTTAATATATTTCCTGCATTTTTTGTTTGTGGGTACATTATAAAGTGCGTCTTTGTAAATTAAGCCCCGCATACATACCTACAACACAGGTCTTTTTAACTATCACTTGGTGATATAGGAACTAGGCCAGCGTGCAATCCTATAATCGTTATAATACTTTCATAAGTTAAAAAAGTATCTAGGTACTCCCTCTCGTTATATTAAAAAAGTTTTGATGAACATGGCTGTTGAATATCAATATTCATAAGATAATACTTATACTTAAATATATAAATATAGTCAAAACTATATGATCCGAATCAAATGCATTACAATAACATCAAACCAGAACCAGTTTAAAAACGCCCTAAAGCCGCCCATTCAAATAATATTGACAGCATATCGACCCTTAATTTGATGTTCCAATAACATGCATTGTTTCCTTCGCGTAATAAAAATACCATTTAAATTATCCTAACAATAAAAACAGCCAAGTGTATCACTCACCGAAATTGCTATTGTACATGTTTCTGCACCTTACGATTCGATTACGACTTTATATATGAGACATTCGGGTCAAAGACCATGTGAGACTTAATGAGTAATTGTATTTCATATATGTTACTTAATTAAAAGGTTCTTTAATAATAATTATGAGTTAGTACTTTAAGATTTTCACAAAGAGTAGTCAGTTATAGTTTATAGATGCAGGAATGTAACAAACGTAGGTAATATTTTCTCTACCTAAAATTAGGTTCTCTATATTTCTTTTGATAATTACGTGGTGTGGTGATGCAGTACCACCTAAATAATAAGAACGAAATCGCAGACGTAAGTTTATCTGTTTTTATACAGAAACAAGTACCTACCCCAATAAAGTTTCACAATCGCGGTCGAATCGTACTCCAATCGCATCGCAAGCTGTAAACGACCTTATTTCCCTACACACAGTCTGCACTAAAGTTTACGAGGGCATTGTTTTATTAATATCTATAAAAAGTGCTCCCAAGTACTACGTTTTAGCATGAACTTTCTTATAGCTCTCTGTGTTTACAAGCTTTATGAGGACGCTAAGTTCACTATTTATAATATTATAGCGCGCTAACTTAGTCATTTTTACGGCCTTTAGGACTTATAAAGCTTAGATTGATATCTGCAACATTTGCTTAAAAGAAATACTTTTTAGTATTTTATTACAAACGAAAGTTTGTGTTTTTCTTTCAAAATAATAAACAAAAATAAAATCCCTAGACAAACGCACCCATTGTACGGCCCCCAAAAGTAAGCAGATAATGAATAACCACACAGTAAACCATGAGACCCAAAATAAACATGCATACATAAATATGAACCGATATGATCAGAGAACAAACATCTTTGTTCATCAAAAATGGATAACGCGACGAGAGCTCCGACCTGGGACCTGCGGCGTGTGAGGCAGAACTTCTACTATAATATAAGTGGGCAATAATTTGTTTTCCACATCAACCGGTACAACATGAATATAGAAAGAAAGAAAGAAAGAAAAATGCTTATTTGATACCATACACAATTTAACCTTATAACTAAAAAAAAACTAAAAATAGTTTCTAAGTTTAACAATAATAATTTGTGTACTTGTTTTGTAACATACATATAAGCTAAATCTGTCAATATGGTCATCAAAATGGTCTCCGCTCAGCTTTATGTCGCGGCCGGAGCTACGACGCTGGTTTGCCCCAGTGCTAATTTCTAAAAATATAACAAAAATCTATAAAGTATTCTATATAAAGCGAAGGAACTTGTACGGACTTATAACAGTAAACATTTTTATAACAAAGCAAATTGTGTTCATATTTTATTTTATTGCTTTTGTAAATATATTATAAATATACAAAATAAATATGCTCTACTTGTCAGTTTTACAGTTGTAAGCCTGCGATCGGCTTTTGTTTCAATGCTGTTAATTACCTTACTTCCAGTAAAATAACATCACTGGCTGATCGTTCTCTTTGACCTGGACGCAACTACGCCACCGTGATTACCTATTATGGCGGTAAAAATAGGAAGGACTGTAGTACCACCCCAGAGAAGATCTTCCAAAGAAACTCTGCTGCTGCTACTACATTTTATCAAAAATGAAATACCAAGTACTCGAAGATCGTTTTCTATATTTCAGATCGACTCGCCATCGCCAGAGCCACCTTCGAAAACCCGTTCGTCATCAGAGAGCTCCATCTTATCTTCCATCTTGCCGGACAAGGTGTCAGGATCCATCTGTACGGCAGTTCTGGTGGTCCTCGGGTGGAAGTACCTTCTCAACAAGCGGTGAACGAAGCTGGAACAAAAACTGAGAAAATGTCGTAGGTACTTTGAATAATTATCTTGATTATTCTTTGATAAACGATAAAATAATGGTAATTATTAGATATAATTTTGAGTATATATTTTTATATGATTTGTATAACAAAGAGTGTTATTTTTTTTAATGGTAGAAACTGTAGTAATGGTTTTGTTTAAAGTATTGTAAAAATTATGAAACTTATAGAAGATCTAGTAATATGTTTTATAAACTTACATAAAATTTGTTTAGACTAGCTATAAGTTTTATAATTTATTTTAAAGACAATCTTTGAAAAGCAATTTTGTAAATAAAGCAAACAATCGCAGAAAGTTAAAAGGTGCACTGTAGCATCGCACTGGGCTTTGATGTCATAAATTAACATTAAATTTCTTTATTTATGTTACCTTAAAAGCATCTCTCGTAAATTACAAAAAAATATAAATTGTAGTAGTCAGCTATATGGATTAAATCTTTTAGTTAAAAATATTGATTCCAAAGTCAAGAATTGTATGAACCGCTGTACATGCTGAATGTGTAAAAAAATGAATTTCACTTTTTTAAAAAAAATTTGAAACACCTTAATCAAAGGATTTTTATAACTGTGAAATGCAGAGTACTGGTTAGATTAATTATTTTGAGATACACCATATTTTTGTTGCAATGTCCGCCTGGGGTTTTCGTTTGGTACTCAAGTATACCAAGTGAAGCAAATAATAAAATGAATTTTGTATGTAATATCAAAGGGAATCGGCATTTTAATTTACAACTGAGCGTCTTAAATAACACGTGAAGTTTTTATCTATGTACTTTATAATTAAGTAACTTTTTTATTGAAAAGTAGTGATAATTGTCACATACAGTAATTGCACAGACGAATAGTCTACATGTACAATTCCTTCCTGATAAAAAAATATATTTTAAAAAAAATCTTTTGAGAAGGTGTTTAAATTATTGTTTTTTTTTTACCGACCTTACAAAGTTCCATAAGCATAAGGTGAAACGAGGTTCGTTATGAAAAAAATTATTAATAGAAAAGTTACTTTGCAAAAAAAATATGCAATAAAATAAATCTTCATTAATTATCAGTTGGTTATTAAAAAATAGAGATCATACTGTATTTGAAGTGGTGAATGCTATCCATTCTGAATTCAAATGTTCCAAAGAGAGCAGCCGAAAATTATTATTCAATGATCTCATTTTTTATAATAAAAAAAATATTTAGTTTTATTTTTGTAAATGGTAAGGAAGAATCGCATAAAGATGTGTGCCAAGTTCTTGAAATGGAGATTTCTATGAGATGATCTATTTTAATACTTTATTGTAATATTAATAAGCGTTTGATTTAATTTTTATTTACTTACTTTATTTGTAAGCGTTGAACACAAACTGGAAAGAGAAAGGTCATTTTTCAAAACTAGAACAAATAATGTTGATACTATTAAAATAGTGAAAATTATTTGCTGTAGGTCATTTCATTTTAAATTAAAATTTAAAATTAAAAAAAAATCGAATGGCTTCTCAAATTTGTATGAACTGTGTTCTTTTATGATTTTTGTGTTACGAAAATATAGAGGCACAGTGATTTATTTTTATGATAAAATTTTGTGGTAAAAGAGTGTGGTAACGGGAACAACATGGGGATCAACTTTTATTTTATAATTTAAAATTAGTTAAATTTAAATTTGTTTTTAACAGAAAAATTAAATGACATTCATGTGTTCAAATGTGATATATTATTTAAGGACAAAAACCGAACAAGAAAGTTTTCCAAATGATCTCGGAAAAACTCACGTGCTCGAACCGCTGCGGGTTTGTTTGCGATAAATTTGTTATAACTAATATAACTAGTTGTGTTGTAACTAACTAGATGAAACCAAGGATTTTAGGGATATCCGCTATCGTAATCAAAATTATCAGATATCCTCTATAAGAGAAATTCCTTAAGACAGAAATCCTTTGTCTTAAGGAAAACATTAATGAAATAAAACAATATTAAATACTGTTATGTTTATAATATGAAGACTAAGGAAACATTTTATTTGACCGCATTACAAAAAATTTTTTATACTATTGCCTCAGAATCAAAAATACAACTTTTGGAATATGAACGACAGTTCATATTCCAAAAGTTTATTCTGGCTATTGGTCAATTTAAAAAATATATAGCCCACAGTCAAAACATAGTTTACATAATAACAGCCAATAAGTGCTCAAAATCAAACTTTAACGGCCACATTCAAAAAATTCAAAAAATACTTTGCAAATTCATGTATATTTCATCTTAGTTTATATATAACCAAACCAATTGCTAAGTTTGCTAACAAACTCGTCAATTAAAAGACCCTAAGCAAATATGCGTCCTTTTATTTAATCCTTGATAAGTATAATTGATGAAGTTACTTGTTTCATTATTTTGAACAAATTTATCGAAATACAACCACAGCAGCGTAACAATTTAAACGCACAGAGTTTTGTAAATATTAAATTGGTATGCTTGTTGCCTTTTGTACGTATAATGTAATGAAAGTTTCTAAATTCTTAAACTGCTTCAGTAACAAAATATTCAGTTATTTAGTGATGTTAAAGACAATTTTATCAAACATAATTGGTTTCACTTCAATATCTTTAAAAAATTATCTTATATCATACATTTTTTGCAGCTATGTATTAATTCCTCACCTTTACCGTGTACCTAACGTAAGTTTTTTCCGACAAATAACAAAACACTTAAAAAATCGTTTCTATTCTTTTAAATATATTAAAAGTGGAGGTTGTATAGGCATGTTAATCTTAATTTTCACTCCTAGTGTGTTGAAATAACCTTACATTTAATAATAAACATTATTATAAGTGTTGTTTTTGATAAAAACTGTCTTTAATATCTACTAAATAAAAAAAATCGCAAAAGCTTTCAGCAAATTTCACTATGAATAAATGTAGCATAAATTGTATTAAATGGTATTGTAATATTCTAATAAATTAACTTTTACAAACTCGTAAGCAATACACAGATGTAATTAGTTTGTTAAACTGTTATAAAAATGGGTTTGCTATGTGAGAAGGATATGATTTCCATAATAATAAAGTTTGTATTTGCTTCTATTATATCTGAGATCTCATAGAAAATATACGGCTCTCATTTTTGTATTCTCATTTTTAAGAAATAAAGAATTTTTTATGATTTATAACAAAATATTTTATTATGTAAATAAAAATAAAGTTTCGTTTCTTTTCGTATCAAAAATGTCCACGTTTAATAAGCTGTATCATATAAAATATTAGTCAATTATAATTCATTTGTATTTTATCTATTTTTAAAATAATAATGGCTTTTGTATTTCGTCAATTATTTTTATTAAAACAAACTTTAGCGTACTTTTAAATTTGAAAATACATTTGCCAACCTGTAATACATGTACATTTTTACTTAATTTTTATCTTAGATTTAGTTTATTTAGTAAATTAATTATGATATTTTGAATTTCCATTAATTATTATTATATCGTAGATTAATCTTTCAAACTGCCAATTATTATGATTTTGTTTTATAAATATATCATTACAGAAAATATAAGTTTTTGAAACAAACGCGCATTTTGATTTGAACTACCCTAACAAATATAATATGAATACCTAAGTGAGTTTATAGACTCGAAGGCCTCTTTAGTTAATTTTAAAATTTCTTTTGGATCTTGTGCCACGTTCTTATCCGCCATCTTTCTTTTTACAAGGCTCCAGATTATCTCAATCGGATTGAGATGGCAATGGTAAGGCGGCAACCTTAATACTTCATGTCCGTGAGCTGTTAATAATTCATCCACTGCAAATGTCGGTGGACCTTTATTTTGTTTGATTAGCTCAAACAGCACAGCTTTTCTCCAGGTGTCTTCAAAGTATATACCCTTTTGCCAGAGCCATTCCTGCGTACTACTTTTTATATTTGACATTGAAGGGGCTTTGTTTAATTGAGTGCAATGGTAAGGAGCGTTGTTCATTACCACAAGCGACCTTTCAGGTAGATTAGGTATTAGTTTTTCCGTCATCCATTTTAAGAAATTTGCAGAGTTCATGTCATCGTGGTAATCTGAGGACTTTGATTGAGATTTGAACATTAATAACTTCTTTTGTTCCCGCATGAGCGATTATCCAGCGACTCCCTGATGACTCTGAGACGAACATTCCTGGCTCCTCCTCACTCTGCCAACCACTTTTTGTATGATAAGTATTGTGTATACAGGTCTCATCTAAGTATACAACGGGTCATTTTTCCACAGTGCGATTTATTCATATTTTATCCAAATATCTTGCACGCCATGCGGTAATGTCGTGACGTTCCATAAGTACTTTGCGTCTGGATTGACATCGCTTGTACTTGAAACCAATCCTATTTAATATGCTGTGCAATGTTGTGATGCTTCCCTGAAAATTGATGTCTTCTCTCAGAGCTGCCAGTAGTTTAGCCAATGTTGGTAATTCTTTATGCACAACGTAAAAACTGTGAAATTTTTGCTGGAAAGCGCACAAATCGAACCCGTCTAAGTTGATCTTTTTCAGATGCGACTCTTCCCCGGGGTGACAATTTTTCTCGAAGTACTCGTCGCTGCTATGCCTTCTTTTGTAATTCTTGTTACAGTTTTCTCTGACACACCTGCAATTAAATAATGAACAATTAAAAATAATAGTAACTTTAAGTTTATAATACTTATGTACTATGTAATATATGTTTTATTTTCAGTTACCTAGTTTCATCACGTTATGTATTTGTTCAAGTTTGTCGCAAAAATTAATTTATATCATAACAGTCCCATCAATACAGCAAAATATTATTATATGGCAACTCTAAAAAGTACCTGTTATGGCGGCGACTCTCTTCCGAACATTGTTTAGTGGTATTAAAACACCTTGATTCTTTTGTTCCGCTTCACAGAACTTTTTCACCTTCAATATCATTTCTCGAGCCGAACTTTCAAAAATTTTTGGCATTGTGAACAATCTTTTAAATGCACTAAGCTAGTTAAAAACTCAAAAAAATCTACCACGACAAACGAACTTGATAACATCGACGAACGACAACATGGCCGAACTGTCAAATTTAGTTCCAAAAATCACCGCGGGACTTCTTTCATAAAAAGGAATCTAGAAGTCATGTATGGTGTCTTCGAATAGAAGATGAACCATACAAACGCATCATTATTAAGATTCTGATCTATTACATTAATTACTTTACAAGACCTACTCTGAAAAACGATATCTTATAATGTAACGAGCAGAACTGTTCGGCTTTTTTTATGTTTAAAAATTTAATAAACTTAGAATAATAATAATAAATCCCCATACAAGCACACCAACTGTATGGAGCACCAACATATTTGAAGCTGGTGTTATGGATGACCATACAGCGAGCTGGGGGGAACCCGGAATAAACATACATATATAACTACAAAAACCATGACCCGCGAACAAACATCTGTGTTCATCACACAAATGAACGCCCCGGCCAGGACTCGAACCTGTAACCAACAGTGTAAGCATTTATTTAGTTTGGTTATATTACACATTGTGATATTGCAGGCAGAAAAACCAGCCTGATTAGCTAGTATTGGGAGTGTCATTTTTTTTTTGATCCCCTCCACGGGAAGGGCAGGAGGATAAAAAATGCTCTGACGCATACTCTGGCGCGCTCGATCCAGAGTTATGTGGGACTCGTCCCGTCGCCTACCAGAACCTCTACCCACTAAAAAACCCCCTGAACGACTCGTGCAATTTTTTGCCACTCAGCCTTCATTTGAGCGACGGCCAATTGGAGAAAGAGGCCGCGCTAGCGGGGCCCTTAAGGGGTCACCCGCTGGGATTTACATAGCACTGAAGGTACTCAAAGCACTGAAGGTGAATACATAGCACTGAAGGTGCTCAAAATGAAAAGTAAATAATTGAAAACATTAAAAATTGAAAAATAAAATTGCATTAATTCGGATTTACGTTAGAATTAGAGTTTACGTTAGAATTAGAATTTGCGGCCTGAAGGGCTTCGAGATCTAAAGTTAATTGCGTGGGTGTGCGCGTTTCTCGGTCTAGCGAGTTTGAATTTCGAATTTCGAATCTAAGACAGGAGCAGTATATGAGACTGAATCTCGAACAAGATGATTGGGATGGGTTTCGGCGCGTTTGAAGAACGATTCTGAGAGTGTTTTGACGTGCTGTTGCACTGTAGGTAGTTCAAGATCTCTGTGCAGGTCCGCGTTCCGCACGTACCACGGTGCGTTTGTGGCCCTGCGGCAGAAGAGATTTTGAACTACCTGCAGTTTATACAGGACGGAGGGTTTGGCGTGGGTAAAGACTGGCGAAGCATATGACATGACGGGTCTAACGCAGACCTTATAAAGCGTACGTTTATTTCTAAAAGACATTTTACTTTTTCATTTTACTTTTGCTTAAGTAAAAACGCGCGAGTTTCGTTACCCTATCGACGTGTGGCTTGAAAGAAAGCGTCTGATCTAAGGTGACGCCTAAGTATTTAATACTGCGCTTCCAGGGAATGGGAATCATTTTCGCTCCGATCGCCGCCCGGTACGGACGTGCAAGACCCCGTTCTCCGTTGATCGGTCCCTTCCCGATATTCCGTGGCGCTCAGTCTACTGACGTCACAGTTTAGCGTGTTGATTCCGTGCTACGGTTTTCAAGGTTTTTTTACTCCCTCTGAGTGCTATCGAAGTGTGATTTTTCTTTGTGACTAAGCCCCTTAGTCTTCAAAGTGCTGTGCTAAGTTGTGTTGTGCTTGTGCTGAGTGCAGTGTTGTGCCCAGCGTAAGTAGTCTGGTTTCAGTACAAAGGATACTTAACGGTGACAACGAATTTGTATTGAACCAGTCCTTTTATTTTTATTTTATTTCTCTTCTCTATTTTAATTTATTTTTCTCCTATTTTCATATTTATTTTTATCATATCTGTGTATTTTCGTGTGTATTTGTCCTTTCTGTCGGTAAAGGTTGACTCAAACGCGGTCAACTCTTTACCTGCGTACCCTTTTTTTTTAGGTTTCTAGGTAGTGGCCTTCGGCGAACAACGGTTAGTTTTAAGTTATTTTCCCCAGCCCCCCTACCACAGGTAGGGAAGTTAGCCACTAGGGTTCGCTCAGTTTATTTTAGACAACTTTAGGCATCTTTTATATACTTAAATATACATTCCTTAGTATTCATACCAACCCCTTCCATGGATTCGCAAAGCGTAATTAACTTCGCGAAAGCCCAGGCGCTAGCCGCGTCGGGCGTCTCAATCTCTGACGAGGTATTCACGCAGGCCTTATCTGCGCTTAACCCGTCCCCGGCCCCTCAGGCCACCAACTCCCAGACCCCTCAGGTCTTTACCAGCCCTCCCGCGTCTCCCGTTCCATCCGATATGGACTGCACGTCGGTCACGTCATCTCGCGCGTCGCACCGTAAGCGTACCGCTCCCGGGAGCGACTCCGACTCCGACTCCGCGTCCGAACCGTCGTCGGGCGCTGCTACTTTAACCGGCTCTCCTGAGCCCGCGTTTCAATTAGTCGCCAAACGCTCTAAGAAGCGTTCGAAGAAAGCAACGGTGTCTTCAACACCCGAGCCCACCCCGATGTCTTCAACACCCGCCCCCGCGCCGTTAATGTCACTACAAGTGACCGCGAATACGTCGGCTCCGTCGAAGCCAGCGTCGCGCTGCGCTCCCGTCCCACCGAAGCCTCAGCTCCCTCCACCCGTCTTCCTCCGCGAAAAAGTGCGCTGGACCGCGGTTTCTAACTTGTGCAAAGAGCACAAAATTAATTACTTAAAAGCCGCCAACGCTGGCGAATCAATTAAAATTCAGGTCGCGACCATCGACGATTTCCGGTCTTTTACTAGGCTTTTATCGATCAAACAAATCGCGTATCACACCTACGCCCTCCCGGAGGAGCGTAAGATCCGCGCAGTACTACGGGGCGTCCCGTTTGAACTCAGCAATGACGACATTCTAGAGGACCTTAAGTCTCAGGGCTTCCCGGCTGAAGCAGTGCACAAGATGCACTCTAACCGCGGTAGGCGTTTTCCACTAGCTTTAGTTATCCTCACAAACACTCCCAACTCGAGGGAGATCTTCAGAGAGGCTCGCACAATCTGCGGACTTTCGAATATCTCCGTCGAGCGTCCCAACCCCCGCGGCCACCCTGGGCAGTGCCACCGCTGCCAGCTCTATGGCCACGCAGCGGCTAACTGCTCAGCTCCCCCCAGGTGCGTTAAGTGCCTGGACCCACACATCACAAAAGAGTGCACTCGCACTCCCGAATCCACTTCCCCCCCTGCCTGTGTGTTGTGCGGCCAGTCTGGCCATACAGCTAACTACAGGGGTTGCCCGCGCGCTCCGCACTCCTCAGCCAAGAGGGCCGCGCCTAAACCGGCGCCGCCGCTCACTCCCGCTAACTTCCCGCCGCTGCGCAACCGGGGTCCCCCGGAAGCAAAGCCCGTTCAACCGACGCCTACTTCGGCTTTGTCTTGGAGGCAGCGTCCGGCCGTTCCACCTGCACCTTCCCGTCCTATCCCAGCTCCCGTAGCTCCCATAGGGCCGCGTCCTGTTGCGTCATTTTCACCTCAGTCATCGTTGGCTGAGGACATGAAGACCGTGTTCGACGTCATTCAAAACGTTGACATTAATGAAATTTCCGTTCTCGCACGCAAACTGCGAGCCGCCCTCTCTACTCAATTGCCTCGCAGAACTCCGAGACGCTCAGATGAACGATCTCATGGCGAATATCTCTCCGTCCCACCAAGCCTACTATAGTATGGCCCGAGCCTTACGCATAGACACCGCCTCTCACGTTCCTCCTCTCACTCGTCCTGATGGCACTACTGCCTTCGAAGTCGAAGAGAAAGCCGAATGCTTCGCTGATAGCATTGCCGCACAATGCTCGCCCATCACGCAACCTGCTGATCCCTCACACATCCAGGCGGTGGAGGACGAAGTCCTTCGCAGAGACTCTCTCCCCATCACCGCCGACCACGTCACAGTCTCTAATGACGAAATCTCGCTTCTCATTAGAAATCAAAAGTCCAAAAAGGCTCCGGGTGCGGTTGGAATTTTCAACCACGCACTTAAGCACCTGCCTCAACAGGTGCTTACCTTGTTAGCCATCATTTTCAATGCCTGGTTCGACCATAGCTACTTTCCAAAAGCTTGGAAAGAAGCAACAGTCATAGGCATTCCCAAGCCGGGTAAACCTCTGAATATCCCGGCTAATCACAGACCCATCAGCCTCTTCAAGGCAATGTCTAAACTTCTCGAGAGAGTTACACTCTCTCGAATGCGGAACCATCTGTTTCCAACGGATGGCGACCCTCTCATTATTCCCCATCAGTTCGGCTTTCGCGCTAAGCACTCGTGCCCTCAGCAAGTCCATCGAATCGTCGAGTACATACTTGACGGTTTCTATCCGCGTCGTTATAAAACAGTCGCGGTTTTCTTTGACGTAGCCAAGGCTTTCGACAAAGTCTGGCACAGCGGTCTCGTTTTTAAACTCTATAAAATAGGCTTACCGGATCGCCTAGTCAGGTTAATAGCGTCGTTTCTCAAAGACCGTACGTTTCGATTCAAACATGAAGGCACGCTTTCCGCGCCTCGTCCCATAAAGGCTGGAGTCCCTCAAAGCTCAGTCCTCGCCCCTCTGTTGTACACCGTGTACACCAACGACATTCCCATCCCGCCGAAAGGCGTCGAACTCGCCCTCTTTGCCAACGACACCGCACTCTTAATCAAAGGCCACAGTGTTCCACACCTTGTAACCAGACTCTAAAAGGCCGTAAACGCCCTTGGTGTATGGTTTCAAAAATGGCGCATCGATGTGAACCCTGAAAAGAGTTCTGCGATGCGCTTCGTCCACAAACGCCGTCGTCCCGCTGGCGATCCCCACGTTCGAATGTTAGGCATTCCCATCCCCTGGAAGCGCAGTACTAAATACTTAGGCGTCACATTAGATCCGACGCTTTCTTTCAAGCCACACGTCGAAAGAGTTTCGAAACTCGCTCGTCACTACTTAGGCCGCCTAAATAGCATGTTAGGTAGAAGAAGTAAAATGTCTTTCAGAAACAAACGTATACTTTACAAGGTCTGCGTAAGACTTGTCATGACATATGCCTCGCCAATCTTTGCCCACGCCAAACCCTCCCTCCTGCACAAACTGCAGGTAGTTCAAAACCTCTTTTGCTGCAGGGCCACAAACGCACCGTGGTACGTGCGTAACGAAGACTTGCACAGAGATCTTGAACTGCCTACAGTACAACAACACCTCAAAACACTCTCTGAAGCGTTCTTCAAACGCTCCGAAACCCATCCCAATCCTCTAGTTCGTAATTCAGTCTCATATACTACTCGAAGTTACTTAAATTCGAAGTTCAAAGTCACTAGGCCTAGGAATGCGCAAGCGTACTCTTCCACCAGACTGTCAGCCGATCTCGAAGCCCTTCTGGCCGCAAATTCTAATCCTAACGTAAATTCTAATTCTAAAGTAAATCCTAATTCTAACGTAAATGCAAATTAATTCAATGTTATGCTGCAAATTTTTAATTTTTTTTTATTATTTACTTTTCATTTTGAGCACCTTCAGTGCTATGTGATCCCAGCGGGTGACCCCTTCTGGGCCCCGCTAGCGCGGCCTCTCCTCCAATTGGCCGTCACTCAGATGAAAAATTGCACGAGCCGAAAGGGGGTTTTTAGCGGGTAGTGCTCATTAGGAGCTAGTCCCGGATGCCTTGTAACACGCGCGAGAGGCATGCGGAAATGCATTTTTTGCCTCCTGCCCAAACGGGTAACAATAAAAAGAAAAAAAAGGAATGGGAATACCTAACATTCGAATGTGGGGGTCGTTGTAGCGATTACGGAGTTTGTGGTCGAATTGAATAGTAGAACTCTTTTCTGGGTTGACATCGATACGCCATTTTTGAAACCAAACACCGAGAGCGTTTACGGCCTTTTGGAGTCTGGTGATGTTATACGGGACCGAGTGACCTTTAGTGTAAAGGGCGGTGTCGTCTGCAAAGAGGGCGAGTCCGACGCCTTTCGGCGGGATGGGGATCTCGTTAGTGTGCACAGTGTACAGCAGAGGGGCGAGGACTGAGCCTTGCGGGACTCCAGTCTTTATGGGACGAGGCGCGGAGAGCGTGCCTTCATGTTTGAATCGAAACGTACGGTCTTTAAGAAACGACGCGATTAATCTGACTAGGCGAACCGGTAAGCCTATTTTGTTGAGTTTAAAAACGAGACCGCTGTGCCAGACTTTGTCGAATGCCTTGGCTACGTCAAAGAGAACCGCGACTGTTTTATTACGACGCGAATAGAATCCCTCGAGTATGTACTCGACGATTCGATGGACTTGCTGAGGGCACGAGTGCTTACGCGAAAGCCGAACTGGTGGGGAATAATGAGAGGGTCGCCATCCGTTGGAAACAGATGGTTCCGCATTCGAGAGAGTATAACTCTTTCGAGAAGTTTAGACATTGCCTTGAGGAGGCTGATGGGTCTGTGATTAGCCGGGACGTTCAGAGGTTTACCCGGCTTGGGAATGCCTATGACTGTCGCTTCTTTCCGGGCTTTTGGAAAGTAGCTATGGTCGAAGCAGGCATTGAAGATGATAGCTAACAAGGTAAGCACCTGCTGGGGCAGGTGCTTAAGTGCGTGGTTGGAAATTCCATCCACACCCGGAGCCTTTTTGGACTTTTGAATCCTAATGAGAAGCAAGATTTGATCATTAGAGACTGTGACAGGGTCGTCGGTGATGGGGAGAGATTCTCTGCGGAGAACTTCGTCCTCCACCGCCTGGATGTGGTAGGGACCCGCGGGTTGCGTGCTGGGCGAACATTGTGCCGCTATGCTGTCGGCGAAGCATTCGGCTTTCTCTTCGGCTTCAAAGGCAATAGTGCCGTCGGGACGAGTGAGAGGAGGAACGTGAGAGGCGGTGTCTACGCTTAAGGCTCAGGCCATTCGATAATACGCTTGGTGGGACGGGGAGATATTCTCGATGAGATCATTAAACTGAGCGTCTCGGAGTTCCGCGAGGCAAGACCTAACTTTACGTTGAAGCTGATTCGCAGCTGTTCTGTATGCGGGCGTGGGATATTTCCTGGCTCTCCGGAGCTTTAATGAGATTGCCAAAGGCTAGGGGAAGCGTGGGTTTGCCTTGCTTAGCAACATTTTCGTTATCGCTGATGGCTGAGTTGATAGCATCAGTGAGAATGTTGACTAATGAATCTATTTTATCCGGGCTATCTGATTGGTCGGGCGAAATCGCGAGCGGAGAGTTCGGGGCCTCTAAGGCTGAAACTAACGTATTTTTAAAACCTTTCCAGTTTGTAAAGGTCTTAGGAGATGTGACGTTATCGTTAGGCGCACCTAGCACGAGGGAGACGAGTAGGTGGTCAGAGCCTAGGTCATCGAGCGGTTCGATAGACCTGAGATCGAGATTGATTCGCTTGATAATTGCAAAGTCGAGGATGTCAGGAGAGTAGTTCAGATTGTTGGTATAGTGAGTGGGAGTGATGGGAGATATGACGTCTAAGTCAAGTGAGTTAGTGATGTCGAGGAGAGCGATACCGCTGGTGTTGGTCGATAGGCACGTCCAGTCAGTATGTTTTGAGTTTAAGTCTCCGAACATAATGACTGAATGGCCGAGGGCGAGACTGGCCTCAAAGTCGCTGCGGGTTGGTCTGGAGCCACTAGGTATGTAGACTGAAGCTATGATGATAGTCGGATGACCAGTCATAGCCAATCTACACACAGTGGCTTCCATGTTGAGGAGAGAAGGGGTAGGGAGAGGACAGCAATGGAAGCCTCTTTTGAAATATATAGCGGTGCCGCCGAAACCGTCAGAGTTGGGCCTATCGTTGCGAGTAAACGCGTACTTAGGAATAGAGAATCCCCTGGAGCGGTTTGGAGTAAGCCATGTCTCCTGGAGAAGCAATAAGTCTGGCTTTTTGTTCTGAAGGAACAGTTTGATCTCAGGGAGGTTGGTGCTAAGGCTACGAGCGTCAAAAGTTACAGATAGGGATAAGCCCTTGGGTTTAATACGACCGGACGCGGGATTTGCGGGTCTAGACATTATATTTGATTATTTACGAATTTATTCAAAAGAAAAAAATTTTAACGAACTTAGAAGCGAGTGATGCTCGGCTTACGCAAATAAACGATCTTGAAGAGAGCCGGCGGCTCGCAGTTTGCGTGCGAGTACGGAAATTTCGTTAATGTCGACGTTTTGAATGACGTGGAACACGGTCTTCATGTCCTCAGCCAACGACGACTGAGGTGAAGATGTTGGAGCAGGACGCGGCCCTAGGGAAGCTACGGGAGCTGGGATAGGACGGGAAGGTGTAGGCGGAACGGCCGGACGCTGCCTCTAAGACAGAGCCGGAGTAGGCGTCGGCTGAACGGGCTTTGCTTCCGGGGGACCCCGGTTGCGCAGCGGCGGGAAGTTAGTGGGAGTGAGCGGTGGCGCCGGTTTAGGCGCGGCCCTCTTGGCGGTGGAGCGCGGAGCGCGCGGGCAACCCCTGTAGTTAGCTGTGTGGCCGTACTGGCCGCAGAGCACACAGTCAGGGGGGGAAGTGGATTCGGGAGTGCGAGTGCACTCCTTAGTGATGTGGGGATCCAGGCACTTAACGCACCTGGGGGAGCTGAGCCGTTAGCCGCTGCGTGGCCATAGAGCTGGCAGCGGTGGCACTGCCCAGGGTGACCACGGGGGTTGGGGCGCTCGACGGAGATATTCGAGAGTCCGCAAATTGTGCGAGCCTCTCTGAAGATCTCCTTCGAGTTGGGAGTATTGGATAGGATAACTAATGCTTAAGGAAAACGCCTACCGCGGTTGGAGTGCATCTTGTGCACTGCTTCGGCCGGGAAACCCTGGGACTTAAGGTCCTCGAGGATTTCATCGTTTGCGAGCTCGAACGGGACGCACCGTAGTACTGCGTGGATCTTACGCTCCGCCGGGAGGGCGTAGGTGTGATATGCGATTTGTTTTAGTGAAAGTAACCTAGTGAACGCTCTCAAGTCGTCGATGGTCGCGACCTGGATTTTAATTGAATTGCCTGCGTTGGTTGCTTTGAGATAGTTAATTTTTTGCTCTTTGCAAAGATTAGATGCCGTGGTCCATCGCGCTTTTTCGCGGAGAAAGACGGGTGGAGGGAGCTGAGGCTTCGGTGGGACGGGAGCGCAGCGCGTCGCTGGCTTCGATGGGACCGACGGAGACGCGGTTACTTCGAGCGATTTTAATGGCGTGGGGGCTGGTGTTGAAGACGCCGGGGAGGGCTCGGGTATTGAGGATACCGAGGCTTTCTTCGAGCGCTTCTTGGAGCGCTTGGCGACTAGCTGAAACGCGGGCTCAGGAGAGCCGGTAAAGGTGACGGCATCTGACGACGTATCAGACGCGGGTTGGGAGTCGCTCCCGGGAGCGGTACGCTTACGACGCGACGCGTGAGAGGATGTGACCGATTCACAGTCCATCTCGGACGGGACGGGCGCGCGGCAGAGCTGTAGACCTGAGGGGTCTGGACGTTGGAGGCCTGAGGGGCCGGGGTTGAGGCCAGAGCGGCCGGGGTCGCGATAGTTGCCTGTAAAGCCAGCGTTATTACGTCATCGGATAAGTTGGTGCCGGACGCAACGAGCGCCTGGGCGAACGACCTAGCAAAGTTTGCCAAGCTTTGCTGATCCATTGGAGGGCTTGGTAATACAATATATAATATATAAATATATAATAATGCCTAGGTTCCCTAGCAAACCTAGCACCCAAATCTCCCTACCCGCGGTAGGGGGGCTGGGGACGACGCGAAGTGGTGCCCCTAATTCGGACAGCACTGTACCGTCACCCTGGGAAAGGCCCAAGTGCAATGGGATCGGGTCAGCCGGTTTCTCCTTGGCCTGAAGGGCCTTGGAAGCGCACCGGGGCAACGCTATCAGGCTTAGTTGTCACCGTTAAGTATCCACCTGATCAAACGCGAGTCTACTACGGAGTGTGTTGCCAATAAATTGACAACAAAAACCGGCCGTAGACCTGACGAGGTTGGGTTGCACAGAAGTGCGGGATTGACTACGTTACGACCGGCCGGAGCCGGCCGCAGAGCGAGTCTCTAACTAACGTAACAAGCGCCCAGCGGCAAGTACGTAGCCAGAAAAACAGCCCGAGCCTTGCGAACTACTATCAAATTTAATCGACCGTAGTAAGCTCAGCTCTGTTGTTGCTGCGAGGCCGACTGATTTGCAGCCGATCAAAACCGGCCGCAGCGTAAGTCCTACAGAGGCTTATCTCAAGTCGTCGAGGACGAAGCGAGATTTGCACGAATCTCAGTGTATGAGTATTGCTACGAGTTGTCGTCGTGAGACGACAATTGTGACCCAACAGCTGGAGCGACCGCGAACACGTCCGAGAGGGGCCGGACGCAGAACGGATCTGAGAGTGGCGTTTGAGTATTGCTACGAGAGAAGTCGTGAGACAACAATCGTGACTCGGCAGCCGGGGGCGACCTTCAGCACGTCCGAACGGGTCCGGACGCAGATCGGGTCTGAGTGTCATTCAAGCCCCACTACTTTTTGTTGTATGGTCGCGCACTGCAATGTATTGACCGAATTAGAGTGGGGCGCGCCTTCGTGAATGCCACTGGCTATGTTTACTTCAATCAAGATACAAGTTAATAACCGAGTTGGACGCCATTTAGGTCCTGTTTGGTGTGGAGATAAGTAACCTAGCCTTCCATGCCAGAGGTCCCGGGTTCGAATCCTGGTAGGGGCAGATATTTTATTATATTTGCTTTCTAGTCATGGATGTGTATGTATGTTTATTTAAGTTTATTTCTAATATCTATGTGTGTTTATATATTTCTTAAGTTTATTTATCCGTTATCTAGTATCCATAGCACAAGTTCCCAATGATACTCAATTTGGGCTAGCTAATGTGGTGTGATTGTTAGAAATATTTATTATTATTATTATTATTTATTTAGAAATCGTTGTTTTACTGTTCCTTGATTGTTTCTTTTACTTGCTCTATACATTACCTGATTAATGAATACTCATTCGTGCGTACGACTACTGGGCGTCTAATTTAGCACAAAAACCAATAAATTAAATTGTCTCATTTTATGTGTTGTACCTACGTGTAGTTACATTATTCGGTCCATAACTCCATTTAAAGCGCAAATGAAATCCACATTAGAACCTTGTTTTCTTCCAACTACAGTACTAAAAATTCTATTAAATTTAAACCTTTTCAATCAAAACTTTTATTGCAATTTTCGAAACTTTAACTCTTTCGACGTAGGAAGCTTCAAGTTTGAGTACGTCTATCTAAGTTATATCGTTCTCCTGAAGTTAAGCACATTACGGAGTTAAGTTACCAGTTAATATGTCCAGTTAGTCGTGATGTATGCCAGTTAACGTTTATTTGGGAAGTTTTGTGGGGTTCCGTGGTATATTGAAGAGTTAAGTCTCAGTTTAATGTACACCTAAGTACAGGTATATGGTGAAATGGCGCAGCTTAACGTATTCTCCGTTTGAAGCTTTTGTAAATAAATATATCATGCTAGTTGTGTTAGTAATATCTTAATAAGTAGTAATCGATGGCTTCTAGATCTAGAAACCCGATAGTAAAATGTACAGTTTGGGAACTCGACGGATGCTCGACCTAACGCAAGAGTCGCTTGCGCATTGTTCGGTTGCTGTAGGCCCTCCGCATACTACGGGATTCGAACGCCTGTATCAAGATGACCGACTGTACCAATGAGGTGTACAGGTGTGAGATTTTAAACCAACAAGCATAAGAAATCATTTGAATCAGGCGAAGTAAAGATTTGAACGTAAATTCTGTTTTCTATTTATATACCGGGTGAAACAAAAGTCGTAAACAGAAATATATGTTTCTTTCTGTCTAACTTTAAACATGTGACGTGACAACAGGCAAAAATATGCAAACGTTGTTCGATGATTCGTTAATTAAAAAAATTGTTTTGAATTTACTGAGTCTCATGGTCGCCCTAATTGCTACGTTAAACTGTCATAGACCCATAGCATGTTACCGTATTCGAATAAGGTGACCATAAGGTTGGTGTTTTTGCTATATTATCAATAAAGTTTGATTGTTTGCTTCAAGAGTTAATGCAACGAATTTGCCTTAACATACTGGTATACAAACAAAAATATCTGTTTACGACTTATATTTTACCCTGTATATATGTTTCTTTCTGTCTAACTTTAGTTTAAACATGTGACGTGACAACAGGCAAAAATATGCAAACGTTGTTCGATGATTCGTTAATTAAAAAAAATTGTTTTGAATTTACTGAGTCTCATGGTCGCCCTAATTGCTACGTTAAACTGTCATAGACCCATAGCATGTTACTGTATTCGAATAAGGTTACAATAAGGTTGGTATTTTTGCTATTTAAAATTATTTGAGTTTGCTTCCAGAGTTCATACAATGAATTTTCCTTAAAATACTGCTATAGAAACAAAAAATTATGTTACGACTTATGTTTCACCTTGTATGTACTGTGATAATCAATTGTTTTTAACTGTTAATAAAAAGAGTTTTGTATTCTTTAAGGGAACAATATTACGGATATTTTAAGAACACCACCCAGCTTCGATTCTGCCACTGCAGATACATCTTCTTCAGCGAGATAAGATGGTGGTTTAAGGCAGTTAAAGTAAAGTCTTTTTTAGTTTTGTGTTTTAGTTCTTTTAGGTTTCCAGAAACAATCATTTAGATGTCAAGTAGGTTTCGAACCAGCAAACTTGATTACGGCAAGGATACTTTACTGAATCATATGGCTGGATCCCGCGTCAACTCGTGAATGGGTGCCTTTTGAGGGTGTTTGTCGTATGGATACTTGGGGGGAGGAAGACTTGCCGAGCTAACAGATGCAGATAAGAATAACTTTTTTTAGACATAAAGAGACTCTATAATTATATTTTGAAAAAAAATATACCCGTAAAGTTTCTTGCCAGTTCTTCTTCACGAAGGTTTTTTCGAACTGGGGGTAGAATCATGTTTTATTTGACGTCAATAAGAACAAATAATTGTCAATGTTGAGAAATAAACATTTCATTTAATTTCATATTAAAGAAAAACAATTAAAAATAATTAGATGAATGTAGTTAAAGCTCAGTTATTCAAGTATCAAAATTATTTCTATATATACATTCTTTAAGCTCGTAACGAAAATAATTGAACTTAAATTTAGTTTACACGGTTATACTATAAGCGAGCAACTGAAAATAAATCTAATAAGTTAATGAGACCAGTTATCTCATTCACTTTGTTGAGAAAAATTAAACGTAACCGAGATTCTTGGTGCAACATTGAAACCATATAGGGTGGTCAGATTTATTTCTGTAAATGTAACCCCCCAATATTGAATCCTGCAGTGATGGATGATTGTTACCTTGTCTATATGCAAATAACCAATAGTTGACGCATGTCGGTGAAATTTGAAAGTCAAATAAAAAATATTTGTTTATTTATTTTTTCGATACGGTGCCTAATAGTGCATACACTATACGTATGCAAAATACCCAGTTGCAGGGCAAACATCGACAATTGGTCTTTCAATCGAAATCGGATTGATGTGGTTGTCAATCGGTGTGACAGGTTCTTTGTTGGGTGGGAAAAAGATTGATTGGTAATACTTTTTTAATTGAAAACTGATTGATTGATTGGTCCTTAATTGGCAAGCATGAAAGGTGATACAAATTTCGAAGTTGTTTTATTTAAATCTAATAAAGTTTGAATATTAACATTTGTAGGTATGTTTTCGATCTACCTGATCACGTGGAACTCATTTCTTCTTACTCTACGATAGACGTTGGCTACTAGACGAATTCTTCCCCTTTGGGTCTGCACACTGCTCAATTTTGTACGACTAGCGATTACCTGAAGTTACATCACAATTATAAAATATTACATAAAAAATTATCTCACTTTTAAAAAGTCTCCAGTTGGAACATACATATATATACATATATAGACCAATTCATTTGTATTCGCGGTAGTGTGTGCGTTAAGCTTGTATATATACAGCAACTGTGTGTGCGTGACAAAAATTTACTGATTGTACACGCACACCAAATCGACGAGAACACGGTTTGACAAGATGGCGGCAGCCACACAAAAGTATGTTGCACAAGAGCAGACATAGAGCTGCGCACACTAATGTAATGCAACAAATTTACCTCTAAATTCTCTAGGGATATGGACAACGTAGGGTTTAGCCAACGACTAGTAATAATTAATGAAAAAATATTACGTGTTGTAAATGTAAGATAACTCATAAGCAACTCTGCACTATAGCACTAAACTTGTTACCAGCACTACACACAACCTAATCAGACAATTGACATGGCAATCAGGTGCTGTCACATCTTGATCGAGGTTCCGGGTTCCAATCCGCGGCATCAATATTAATTATACGATTTATGTATCATATCAATATACAATTGAGTAGGTATGTCACATCTGCGGTGGATCCGGAGTGAGTGTGGGGTTCCGCTAATTTGTCCTTATTGGGTTCGTGTAGTTCGGTCGTAGTAGATAATTAGCTGAATAGGTTAAGTAATGGACATTTATGTGTTACTGACCTAGAAAATCACTAATGTTTACTATTAACCAAGAACTAGATGCTTTAACTTTATCAGTTTATTTACATGTAATTACGGAAACAGTCCGGATGGGGATGACAATGCTAATTTATACCAAATAAATTATAAAACCAGTGTTATACATGATCAAAAGGCATAATTGCACGTGCGATTAAACGCTCATAATCTACACAGTAGTACAGTAGTATCTAACGGTAGTTTTTTTTTGCCGCCGAAGCAACACCCTCACGGGAGGGAGGTGGAGGATGCGTCATGCATACCACCGCAGGCATACCAGCTACTGCGGGGTGATGTGGGACTCACCAGAGTGGCACCTACCCACTAAAAACCACCTTGCTGGCTGTGGCATGGGAATGCTGAGCAGCCTTCATCGGTGCGACACCCAGTTGGGAGGTGTAGCAGGTTTCTTGTGTTAAGATCTCGCCAAGGGTGGTACCACAGTCCTCTTTTTTCCGCCTCCTAATCACTCAATCTCGTCTACGTGGTACGGTCCGGTTAGAAGAACGGAGCAGCCAGTGCAATCACGGATACAAAGTCAATTTTAACTGAAAACTATGGTGGGTGATGGATTATAAGTCGATATACTAATCACATATAATATTTATAAATGAAATACATACGATCAGAGAGTCATACGTGTGTGACGGTTGTCTATTTCGACCTCTTTTTGTCAGTAAATTTTATTTTTTTGTCGTTCCCGACGTAATTTTAAACTACGAATTACGTAGTGTCGGAGAACGGCAATGTTTTGATTTGACAAGCCAGTCACGAAAAATTATCCATCATAACAACTAGAATCTATTTATTTATTATTGTTTCCGAGTTTATTATTCAAAATTACATGTTTATCAATTTTTTATTATCTACAATCAAAGTTTTCATGAAATCAATAATTTATTTTGGCTACGCTCTTTTTTTCTTTCTTTGGCAATCATTCTTTTCCTATTCCTTCTACATCGAATTCTAATAACAAATCGTATAATAATACTCTATTTTCACATAATCAACCATATATTCCTGAATTTCCTTTTAAAGCTTGTACATATAATTCCATAGCAGCTGTAGCTAATCCATTGCCTAATACTGTAGCTGCAATTAATAAAAATCAGAATTTTTATAAATTCACTTGCCCACGTTGTAGATCTAATACACATCTATTAAAAGACTGTACTAACACTAATATAGTGTGTTTTCGCTGTGGAAAAAAAGACTTTATTACTAGTAAATGTCCTAATTGTAATAAGTCGATTCCAAAAAACTAAATTACGAGGAGTGTATAAATAAAAATAATAGTGTTAAATCATCAAATTTTGACAAAAAAGATTGGGATACATGGTTAAAAACTTTAACAATTTTTTTTAAATCTTATAACACTTGTGCTCTCCTCTTTAATAAAACATCAGATTTTGAACGTCCTTATTTACATATAAAAGTAAACGATTTAACTTTAAATGGTCTTTTAGATAGTGGTAGTGCTATCACTATATTGGGTAATAATTCTCATAAAATTTTATCACAACATGGTCTTTTTATGCAAAAAAGCTGTTTAATAAAAGGTAATGTTGCAAACGGACAAACTATTTCTTCTATCGGCATTATTACTCTTCCTACTTTTTATAACAATAAATTTGCGTTAATTACAGCTCATGTGATCCCAGAAATCACTGAATCACTTATTTTGGGTATTGATTTTTGGAAAACTTTTAATCTTGCTCCGGATATTCTTAGTAATATCACATTACAACCTTCAAATTTAAACTCATCATTTCTCATTAATACAGATCCTAACTTTCATTTACATGAATACCATTCTTTAACAGATACACAAAAAATTATTGCAGATGCAATTATGGAAAAGTTTAGGTTGATTTCAACTGAATGTAAACCTTTAGGTCGTACTCATTTAGTCGAACATTTCATCGACACTGGAGACCATCCACCTATTCGTCAACGCTGTTACAGACTTTCTCCTGAGAAACAAAAAGCTCTTTGTAAAGAAGTTGATGATATGTTACAATTAGATGTCATTGAACCCAGTGACAGCCCATGGCTGAACCCAGTTATTATTACACCTAAAAAAGATGGTACTTGGCGATTTTGTATTGATAGTCGTAAATTAAACGATATCACAAAAAAAGATGCTTACAAACTTCCTTTCATTTCTGATATATTAGATAACCTTAAAGATGCTAAATTTATATCATCTATTGACATTGCTAAAGCGTTTTGGAATATTCCCTTAAAAAAAGAGGATAAACTCAAAACTGCATTCCATGTTCCAGGCCGAGGAATGTTTCAATTTAAAGTTATGCCATTTGGTTTAACTAATGCACCTGCTACCCAACAAAGATTCATTGAAAATCTACTAAATGACCTTACAAATGATAATAATGTTTTCTATTTTATCGACGATATAGTCTGTATCTCTCAAACCTTTGAACAACATGTCGATATACTTACTAAAATTCTTAAAAAACTTTCAGATGCCAATCTCACAGTCAATTTTCCAAAATGTTCATTTTTCCGGAAAGAATTAAAGTACTTAGGCTATGTAGTTAATGAAAATGGTTTAAAAACGGATCCTAAAAAAGTTCAAGCTATTCTTGATATACAAACTCCAAAATCTGCTAAGGAGGTCAAACGTTTTTTGGGTACTGCCAGCTGGTACAGACGTTTTGTACCTAATTTAAGCACTCTTGCAGCACCGTTAACTAAATTAACTTCTACAAGCAAAAAATCACCTCCATTTAAGTGGTCTGATGAAGCTGAAATTGCTTTCAAGGCTATTAAGCAAACTTTAATTAGTACACCAGTTCTGGCATGTCCAGATTTCTCTAAACCATTTGCTGTTCATTGTGATGCCTCTTCCTATGGCATTGGCGCAATGTTAACTCAGGAAGTCGATAATATTGATAAACCTATTGCTTATATGAGTAAATCACTTACAGGCGCTCAAAAGAATTATTCAGTCACTGAACGTGAACTTTTAAGTGTTATTACGGCACTAGAGCATTGGCGTTGTTATTTAGATAATGGATTACAATTTACAATTTATACTGATCACGCAGCCCTTCAGTGGTTTATGCATTTAAATAATCCTACTAGCAGATTAGCTCGATGGAGTATTCGTTTATCTATGTTTAATTTCGTAATTAAACACAAAAAAGGCTCAGATCATGTCGTACCAGATACTTTATCACGTATAAAACCAATTGATTTAATTAATTTTTCTACTTCTCAAACTAAAGACACTTGGTATTTAGCAATTTATAATAAATGTTTATCATTTCCTTCTAGTACTCCGGATTACATGATTCATAATAATAAATTGTTTAGATTTTGTAGATCTAACACATTATTTAACTCTGAATTTAATTGGAAACAAGTAATACCATTAGAATTTAGGGAATCTGTTATTACACAAAATCATTCTACTCCCCAAACGGCACATTTTGGTACTTTTAAAACATACCATAGAATTAAAAATCTCTATTTTTGGCCTGGCATGTATAAAGACGTAGCCATGTTTATTGCTAAGTGCGAGACTTGTTTAGCTACCAAGCACCAAAATCAAAACTTAATTGGTTTAATGGGCAAACCCAAACATTGTTCACGCCCTTTCCAATGTTTATCCATAGATTTGATAGGTCCACTTCCTACTTCACGTAAGCAGAATAGATTTCTATTTGTAGTTACTTGTTGTTTTTCCAAATATTGTTTGTTATTTCCAATAAAACATGCAACCGCTTCTATTATTCGCCATATATTGGACAATTTAGTTTTTATGGTTTATGGAGTTCCAGAAACTATTATATTAGATAATGGTCCTCAAATGATAAGTACAGAATTATCTGAATTATTTAAATTTTACAACATACCAAAAATACATTACACCCCACGTTACTGTCCACAGGTTAACACCGTTGAGCGTTACAATAAAACTATTGTAACGGCGATTGCAGCTTTTATAGATAAAGATCACAGAACTTGGGATACCTATATAAACAAAATACAGTTTGCTATTAATACTGCGGTTAATGAAACCACAAAATTCACTCCATCATTTTTAGTATTTGGTAGAGAAGCTGTTACATGTGGATCTATCTACAAAAATAAAGATTCCAGAGATGAACTAATTTTCAGTCCTAGGGATGTATATGCTGAAAACATAGGACAATTAATACCTATCTTTTCCGAAGTACAGAAACGGTTATTTAATGCAAATCAATATAATGCAACTTATTATAACAAACATCATCAGAATTTAGAATTTAATAACGGTGATATTGTTTGGAGGCGAAACCATTTAATAAGTTCCTCTAAAAAACATTTTTGTGCTAAGTTTGCACCCAAATTTATTAAATGTAAAGTTTCAAATAAAGTTTCACCATTAATTTACGATTTAGTGGATATGAATAATAACCCATTAGGTCGTTGGCATATCAGAGACATTAAACCTCTACCGCGTTTAACTTCTTCTTTGAGTGACTAGATTGGTTGTTACCAATTACTTTATATGAATTCATATATAATTATTGCTAATTATCTCACGGCGAGCATAAGCCGATTCTTTTTGTCTTATTTTTTTTTCTATGCACCTCATTATCGTTTGGCTATACCATTAACATTGACGTTGGTCAAAACTTATAATTAATTATCATCATCGTAGTATTAGGTTAACTTATTGTGTAATTTATTTAATATTTGCAATTCTAGGAGTGTAAACTCTTATTTTCAATATCTGTATTATACTTTATAGTATAATTTGTTAAATGTTATTAATTTTTTTTTTCTCAATTTTTTTTCAAGCGGTTTGCAACTTGTAAAATTAAGCCTTCTGCACGAGCGTTTATTAAGGTAACTCGTTAAACTAAACCATACCTATGTGTATTATTTATACGCTTGAATCACTTTTCCGTGAGAATTATTTTCATATGTTTATTACATAAGTATTTTAATTACTTCACAAAAGACCCTTGGATTTTATTTAAAAGTCAATGTTTCACGACTGGCTATGATTTTCTTTTCTTTCCGGCATATTTATTTCAGTCTTTAACTGAAACTTGTTTATAGTAATCACCGTGCGGGAGTTAGCGACACGTTAAAGAAGCCATAAGCTATTAATATTTTCAGCGGATGGCAACTATTAAAGCCTTTTGCCGTTGCGTCCAACTCTGTTGAGTTGACTTATTTAGGATACGATTCCTCATAAGCAACTCTAACTGCATGATGTTTTATTTCCAGTAGTTGGAATAAGACTAGTATGAAAGAGAATGTATGTTGTAATTATAATGTACGTTGATGGAGTTGAACGATGTATATTAACATTGTATATTCCAGGAACATGTTTAAAATTTTATCATTCATGAACCATGTAATTTAAGATAATTATTTAGGATTTTTTTTTTCTCTCTCTCGTCTGTTTTGTTTTCTTTTTCTATTAAATAACTTGTTGATATGCAATATATCAGTATTATTTTTTTTTTCATATTTACAGGATGTTTTTTCAGAAAAATTCTTCTATAGGATGTTAATATTAATTTTCATTTTGCTTTTAATTATTATTTTTTTTTGATCGTTCTTTCATTTGGCAGATTAAATATTAAAATTCGATATGTATATGCGGTTTATTTTGATTTGGTTTGAATATTTTTTTTTAAAAACTATACTGAAAAAATCTTTCAGATTTTTTTTCCCGGCCCCCGGGGTATTGTGACGGTTGTCTATTTCGACCTCTTTTTGTCAGTAAATTTTATTTTTTTGTCGTTCCCGACGTAATTTTAAACTACGAATTACGTAGTGTCGGAGAACGGCAATGTTTTGATTTGACAAGCCAGTCACGAAAAATTATCCATCATAACAACTAGAATCTATTTATTTATTATTGTTTCCGAGTTTATTATTCAAAATTACATGTTTATCAATTTTTTATTATCTACAATCAAAGTTTTCATGAAATCAATAATTTATTTTTACGTACACGAGTGTGCGTAGCCAAAATTTTTGGTATTTTTGTATATTTTTAATTTTACTGCAAAATAAACATAGAAGAGAGCTTTGGTATTTCCTTTCTGGACCCTCAATTACCACTCCGCAAACAACGCGTTACACGTGGTTGCGTATGCCACGTACCATCGGCTTAGTCTAAGATTTTTTGAACATTTAAACTGAATTATGGTCGATCAAAAAAATATACATAAAATATGCATGGCTTCTGATAACAGATGTTCAGGAATCGAACTTAGAACCTTTGGTGTAGAATATAACTCTACGTTAGTTTCACTGTCATTTGACAAAGTAAAATGACCGAAAAACTCCTCCAAATTTAAACATAAATGTAATGAAACTAAGTAATATTATAAATTACAAGATTGCCTGTGTGTTTTATTTTGTTTTACCTCAGAACAGCTGGATGGATTTGGTTACTACGAGTAGTTTACTTTTAAACCGATATATTCATAAAAAAACAGAGCTTATTCCAAATGAAATCGCTTGGAAAAGCTGGTGTTGTATATAAGTCCTTCGTTGTATCATGTATTATTAAAAAAATCCTCCTTTAACTTTTGTTCACGTATATAATACTTACCTAATTCACACATACTTACAAATTTATGATCCCATAACAACGACACTAACAAAATGTCGAAATATTTTCATTTCCAACATCACAATAAGAATGAGGGTAGATTGAAAAAAAGAATATTTACGCATCATAAAAACCGCAATATGCGTTTTATTTTGTCGGTATTGCGACGAGCTCCGTATGCAAAGTTGGTACCAAATTGAAAAACAAATTTTGTTACATATTGCTTTTTTGATTCGCATTGTGGTTTATTCAAAGCTTGGGTGGGTATTCTGAATTAAAAAGTAACAAGATTTTTAGGAACAGAAGGCAAACCGAACTTATTTATTTATTTATTTAACAATGTATGTACACACATGTTAACAGATAATTTATAGAAACAATACAAAACAAGTAAGTACAAAGGTACAGCTTATTTCTAAAGAAATTTCTTCCAGCAGACCCAAGACTGGAGAGTTTGGTCAAAATGGAATAATAGTGTGTACAACGACTTAATATACTTATATACTATATTAAGATGTAACCAATAAATATTATATCTATAAATATGGATATCAATACTTACATATAATCTGTGCTAATAATCATATTACTCTTATCATAGCGACTAATTGAATCTATCCCTGAATTGCATTAATCGTTAATGAATGCATTAACGATTGCATCAATCATTCTTTGTCGACGAAAGCTAACTATTGCTAACTTTAAAAAATACGTGATTGAAAAATACGATATGATTATGGAAATATTTTATGTTGAAAATGATTTGCATGTTAAAAATCATAAAAACATATATTTTACCAATCAGTACAAAAAACAATTCAGAATAACCTCCTACCTAAAGGGTTGTGTCACACCGGCGGCGGCGCGTCGCACGCGGCGCGTCACTTCATTAAACCTATATTATACGAAGAGTGGGTTACCGGCCTTATTCGCTGCCGTTACATGTGGGCTTTATTTGACATTTGTTGTATTTCTATTATTTTGACAGAGAGGTTATTTACATTATTGTTTCAGAATTTGTAATCTTTTGATGAAAAATGCCGGAAAATTGCAGTTAAAGTAATTTATACAGAAAAATTTTAACTGCAAAATCTATTGTTATTTTATTTTATTTTTTTGGTTAAACATGTATTGGAAATCTGTGTTACAAAAAAAAGTCCTTGTATAGGATAAGCTAATAAGTATATTGAAATGTAAAGTGTGAAGGCGAGTAGCGTACATGTCTACACTAATCCATTTTCGAAATAGTAACGCATAAAATAGTAACTGCAAATCTGTTAAATTTCCTCAAATAAAATAATATTAAAAACAGTCATTCCCAAAACCCATAATCATCAATTCTCCTAAAACCATTTCAACAAATTTAAGCTCAATAACTGCAGATACATCAAAATGTAATTTACAATCGTCCAACTAAGTGCATTACCTAACACACCTATTATTATCATCATCATAAAATGGTATTGGTATTGCCAGAATCAATCAGGATATCGGGGCATTTCTGTCTAATATCACTTAAGCACGATGTGCATCCCATCGCGGGGAAGCCTTCATAACATGCGTATTTTGTCAGAGAGTAAGGAATAGTGGGTTTGATCACGGCTTGCAATATGCCTACGTATGTAGGCGCAGAAAAAGAGTGGAAAGGGCTAATTATAAATAATGCTTATTAATAAAATTGCTGCTGTTGGCGGTCTACTAACTCACCTTTAACTAAATTCAATTAGATTCTTATGAACCAATTAAATAAATGGTTAAGAATGCAAATTCCGGGCCCATCAAAACAATACGCTGCTCAACCAAAGGTCTGTAAATCATTTCATTTGCAAAATGGTTTACCGCCAAAAGTTGTGAATGTTGTTTTAACCGAGGTCTCAATAACGTGATTTCCTGCTTGTTTATTACAAGGAGGGCTTGAAGTCTACAAAAATATTTTTTATTATTTAGGTTTTTGCTCCTACTGCTAAAAACTCTAGCACCCTAAAGCTAACAAATGATATAAAAAACAAGGATGTCATATTTACACAAAGTTGAATACTTAATTACTTGCCAATGACAGAGCTAAATAAATACATAAAAATATTTAAGTTACAAATTGGTGCAGTTTCTTAATTATTAGGTTGACTTTATACTTAAATTTGTACTTACTACCATTTTCAAAAAAAAGGCAGAAAAAAAGGAACTTCAAAATGTAACCACTATACCTACATAGTTCTGCTCTATCTACACACCATTACATACTCTTTGCCCTCAAAAATTATCCCTTTACAACATTTGTAGCTGGACATTCAATATCCATGCAAATGTTGTAGACGAACCTGGGGGGCGCTTTCCTAATTATTACATCGATATGTTCCCATATAAGTATACAGAGTGTATACAATTACTGATCGCGTATGCATATTTATGAACAATGTTTTGTTTTTTTTTTTTCTTAAAAAGAAACAGTTTGGATCGCGTTCCATTATTCAAAAAAATGTATTATAACTAACTAGGAACTGTGGTGGACTTCTTTCGTTTCGAAATTATTTATTCTTTCCTTTCGGTCCAGGAATCCGAACTTTATTTTTTATTTATTTAAGGTGTATTTGCGCAATCACAAAGAAGATGAAGAAAAAGAAGACACTCATGACGTGTATTTTTTTTAACCTATGATGAAATAATATATTCTGATTTAGATTCTTTAATAACATATACACTTAGGTACCTGCAAGTCAAATTTTCATATTTATAAGAAAAATGCGTTTTACTCACCATTTCAAACTGTAGGGCAGATCAAAATGAAATGTAGCTTAAGTATTAGTTATAACGTATATGTCCCATTAATTTTTAATGTGTTTTTATGTGAAAAAGGTTCTAAACCTCAGCATGATGACACAGCCAGGCAGATATATCACAAAAAGAGAAATAAAAAACGTCTTAAAATTTAACCTATTTATAGGAAGCCACGGGAATAAACTTTTGTATTAGTTAATCTATTTTACTGGAGAAAGTTCTGGGAATTGTAAAATTCAGTAGCTATTAAGGCCCAATAAAAATTAAATTATAGTTGAAATACGGATTTTATCGAACTAAGACCTCGCTCAAATGAATACAGATCAGCTTTTTTAAAAATAATTAATATTAAGAACCACTAAAATAATTAAATTACACAATTTTTATCTCCAATCTTAAAAGGATCATAAAGCACCGTTTACATGGAACGCATCAATAAAGGTAATGCCGCGTTCAACTCCGCTACAAAAGGGCTAATTACGGGGCACGTGTCGAATTTAATAGGTTTTTAACTTAGTCATTGTGTCTGGGAAACCGTTCGTGGGATTTGTAAAATACCTGGTAACATTGATTTTGTTTTTCAAATTATGATGTCGGCGAAATTCGAGTTTAATTACACAATTATTTGTCGCGACTCCACTCACGGCCTTGGGGAGTGTTAAAAGAAATTTGAAGAAGCGGATCATCGAGTGATTTTCATTCATGTACTTAATTTGAAATGTTCTAATGAACATATTGGTTCATTAGCGGCTAAAATCTACATTTACTTTTAAATTAATAAGCAAGGTTCAACCTTAGATTTTTAAGTAATGCTCTTAGAAGGTTACTGAACACGATAGTAACTGAGGATATTTCCTTTTGTATCTCCTCTTCACCTACTTCTCTACTCCTACTTCTTTTTTGTTTACTCCTTTTCTTACAAAATCTTAAAACACGTATTTTCTCCATTCAACATCTGTCCTGTTACCTACAACCACCCTCTTAGGTGTAAAGCAGCTAATGACGAAAAGTACTGTACCAAGCTCGACCCACTAAATTAATTTCACATTTAACAAATTCTCCGTAATTCAACACCACACATCTCTTCAACCAAGTTCAGGATAATGGATGTAAATCACAAACGAAGCAGCTGTAATTATACTGCCCCTATCATTTACAAAATCCTATCATAGCAAACAATAGTTAAAAAACGTAATCGCTCAAAATAATCACGGCATTCAAGCTGTTATTTCCAAACCGACGCTTAAGTCTGCTTCCTTTTGACACGTGTCAAACGCGTGTCAGATTCGCTGGCGCCATCTTGGAAACGAAATTACCAATTCTAGTTGAGCTACTGTTTGAAGCGTGTAGTAAACGGTTAAAGGTCCATGATAAATAGTTGATCATTGGTCATAATTTCTAAAGTTTGAAATTAGAATCTCATACGAATGATCATTACTCTACAGTTCTGCACCGCCAGTATCACTTTTACTTCTTTTGTATTGGTTTTAAGGTTTAGTTTTCATTGTTAAAGAGCTTTGCATTCGAATTCATGGCAAAGACATTTTGATCGCTAGGTTGATGACGAATAATAAGTGTGATTTTAGACTACCAGAATAGTTTTTGGTGGAAGTAATTTGTCTTGTATTGTTTAGTTAGTGTGCACGTGCCTTAGATCTGTTCTAACTAGGTATATTGTAATGTGTAATGGGCTTTGTTTGCTATCAACAGCACATACGTAATTGCGGGGAAAGACCGTTTAAGATAATGATAGGTTTGTTATCATAGAAAAAATAGGGAATAGAACATTTGTTTATTTTTTTTCAGTAATTTATAAAAACCTGCATAATGTAAGTTTTGTTATGTCAGAAAGTGCACTATGAGTGCGCTGTTTAAAAGGAACTTTATTCTATATCTAGATTACCTACAAAATTGAAATTAGAAAGACAAGCACACCAACTGTATGGCACCAAAGTAAGCACAGCTAGTGTTATGGATGACCATACAACGAACTGGGGGGAACCCAGAATAAATATACATATATAAATATAAACAATTATGACTTGAGAACCAACATCACGGATTCTGTGGTCATCACACAAATGAATGTTACGGTCAAGACTCGATCGGCCGTTTAATGCATTATGTCAATGTTCAACCACTTTTCACAAAGTTTTAATAATACGTTTGTATGGTACGTGTTTTGTAGGTACCTGAGGCCTCTATCTTTTAGTGACCAATAAAACAGCACTACTATCATTAACAAGACGAAGGGGAAGAATTCATTCATTCATTATATTTATTACATCCTAATTAGTAAGTATAAAAATCAATTACAAAAAAACATGTCGTATAAAAAATATCAACACATTAATTTGTTAACGTCTACTGGCCACGGGCTAACCCAGCCCTGGTGGAAAAAAATCCCCGTCACCAAATATCACTTCAACCCTTTCAAACATAATTTCTGAAACCAACAAAAATCATAATCAGCGTAACATTCACCAGACGCGTCAAAAAAAAACTTGACAAGATGAGTTAGGGAAAAACCAATGCAAATTGACCTCTCTCTCTTAAACTCTAAAAAGTGAAACTAGCCCTAAATATACTGGTTGTGTTAATATTAATGGTCTGAACGAACGAGACGTGCGAAATTTAATCTTCCTTACAAAAAGTATTGAATAGAAAGGGATAAAAAATGTCTGTGAGTGATAAATGAAGTGTCGGTTATGGATGCTCGGGAGCTTAGATTCTGTGTTTTACTATGACGCCTCATCTATTGATTAATCGAATCTATTCCAAGGCTCTATTTCTATGAAAGTATAATTTTATTCAGAAGTATTGTCATTTTAAACTAAACTTGAAATACCTTGGAGGCTAGAACCCTCAATGAAGGTCACCTACAGTTGACCCAGGTGCAAAGAGGTTCCTCCCGCTTTTTTTTCTCTTACTCCGCCGAAGCCGATGTTTTAATCCCTTAAACCCCCGCCCCACGTTCATTATGCGACATGTATTTCACCGAATGAATAGTAGTCTGTAGTAGAATCAAAATTCTTTATTATATTTGTATGATTCACCTTGGAATATTATGCAGAAGATCTCCGGCGCGCTAGCTCAACGTATGTCATTTGGGTTTCAACACCGTTCAAGATGCTTAAGATTTAAATCTGTGAAACCAACAAATTACTCTTAGATGGCAAAAAAACTGTAAACATTAAAAAACAATTACGTAACTAATAAAATACGATCAAACCCTTTAAATACCACGACGAAGTACACAATTCTCACCAAACCGTGATTACCGACGCCCCGTCAACCAAGTCACGTGTCCCTTGCCGGACAAACACGGAGCGCTAATTATAGTCTTATTTCAGTTGGTTAAACTACAGCTTTCTAATTTGTATGTGTTGTTCTGTATTATTGGGTTGAAATTCGTTTTAAAATATGTGTATAAGTAGTTAGTTTTTGAATCGTTGGAACTAAATGTTTAATATAATATTGTGTGCTTAGCTCATACAACTAAGCTATTAAGTAGTCACTATAAAAATAGCTAAATGGGATATATAGATAAAATCGTGATTATATCATTTAATTGATAACATAATAGACTAGTCCGAGCACGTATTGTTTTTATAAAGGGTGTTGTTCTTCAACAAATTCATTATTATATTTGAAACAAATCTATACAAGCGTTTAATGAGCAGAAAATTGTGATTTTTCTTCAACAAGTGCCTAATCGGGATTATGTACAATATCCATTCTATTAGGTAGCATGGAAAATGAATTTTTATTTATTGTAGTTTAATTAATATCAACCAAAAACCCCCGCTGACATTCGAGATCAAAGCAAAAAGACTGACGCACCCTAAAACCTCCATCCCCATTGAAGCTCAAAAATAAACTCTACCATCTCAGAAATAAGGGGTAGGACTTCAAAGAAGAATTATGACTAAGTAGGTGATATTAATAAGTACATAGTGGCATAAAATTAATAAATGTCAGCTTTTTCGGTGGCTAAGAGGAGATTATCATACAATTTTGTATGAGTTTTGTATGAGTCCGACACCGAAAGCGTGCGACTTGCATGATCTGATGCTCTACCTTTGTAGGATTATGCGGGATTTGCTCGGGATTATGAATTCTTTTGATAATCTTGGTGTTTAATAGTGAACCAGTGAGGGATCGTGGATTTACTTGGATAGTGCAGTTATAAACTCTTAACTAACTTTTTAGTCTCTTTTCTTCTTTTTTCTTTCCTTTTCTTTAGCCTTTTAGTCTAAATAACAATTAAATGACTTATTTCTGTTATTTGTTTGAGGCAATTTGTGAGGACTCTTGATCGTAATAGCTACGTTAGTAAAGTAATTTGCAACGAATCATAACTTTATTTAGAAATATTACACAATGAAGGACATTTTCGAACTACTACATTTTCTGGAGGATTATTCTTTATTTTTTCAATGTAAGACTTATCCTGAAAAAAAAAAACATTTAAATCGTTATAAAAATCAAAAGTAACCTTTTAAACGTAAACATTATTAATAACACGATAACAGTACATTTATAGGGAAACATCTTAAAAATAATATAATTCTAAAATTCGCAAATTTAAATAATCCGTGAGCAAAGTGAAAAATGTGGAGATCATTATTCTAGAATATCCCTTAAAATTTTTTATCGACAAATTATAATCAAATGGACGTAATATTATAATCTAATCTAACCTAATCTAGTTAGATTGTATGTAATGTTACGGTTTTGACAAAATTACGGCGACATATATAGGATGGAATTTTGTGACGCCACCTGGACACAACAAGTTATATTTGAATGAAACATTCCTTTATTTTTAAAAGGAACCAAATCTGCATTAATATACTTGAAAACATACCTTAGCATTAGCTTACCACAGCTAGGAATCGATTTAGTAAATATCTGTAAAAATAACACCTTGTATTTTATGGCACCAATCGATCGATCGATGGGGTCAACCTAAAGGACCAAATCTCTCTATGAAACTTGATAAATGTAATGAACGAAAAACCATGAAACCTAACATTATTTGAATTGATAGAAAAAATTAAAGAGAAACGTATAATTTGTTACGACCACAATCATTTTATTTGGAAGAATTCATTTCGATTACTTTTAATTACGGGGTGATTTAATAATCAGGTACGAAAACTTTCATACAGTCACTAACTCATTCATGGTCAATGTATACGCTTTTATAATAAGGTTCCTATGGATATAGCCCTGCAAGTGCATAGATTGTTTTGTTAATTCGACATTTTACGTATCCTAATAATAAACTTCAGACTTGAGGTGTTGTGATCTCGCAGACCGCTCCGAGGCTGTTTGTACCGATCCACCTTGTATTATATTGTATTTGACACCATTTGAAAGTGAAAGTTTAAATTATTTATTTATGAAACATGACTTATTTTGACCCAAAAAATATGTTGACAAATAAAGTTTTGAATTTAACATCAAAATTATAAAGATTACAAAACATAATAATTAATGTTACAATTAATAATGTTCATTTTTTTAAATACTGACATTGAATATTATATATTATGACGGTATGCATGTCAACGCATTATCTACGTAGCTATTATATATTTTATTCAAACCACCATACCATTTTTAGTATGATTTATACGTTGTGACGTCACAACTGGGTACTGAGCGTTAGTGTACTATTGATTATAAAGATACCGTGTATTGTAAAGATACAGTTGCTTCTACAATATTTCTTTATTGTTGATATACTATTTCATATGTTATTTTAAAAAAAGGTGTAGAATGTGTGATGGGGAGGTACCATTATCTTTACAAATGTTCTTTTCATTTTAATATTTTAGATCCTCATGTTTCCTGCAGTTATGTCGCTTCAAATAAAAAGTCTGCATTATAGACACTTGTTTAGTTACGCATATTTGAGAACTGATAATTTAAATTTGGTTATCAAGATAGTTTTTCATAATTAGTAAATTACGTCAGGGCTGATAGTTAATTATTAAAATAAGTAATCCGTTATTAATATTGTTCTGTTATTGAATGTATAAGTTAACATTATTTATTGATACAATAAAAAAACACAGGGGGTTATTGACCGTATCTTGTACGGGCGTAGCTATAATTTTTTTAAATATGCCTGAATGCAGTTTCATTTCTTTTAAAAAAATATAGGAATGTTTCTTCAGAGTGAAACTGGCTTTTTCCAGTATTTAAAGTACTTTCTTTTTTTTGGTGGCAGCGTAACAAAATTCCACCCTGTATATACAAATCTACAATACAGCCCGAGTAAATGATTTATTTTGGGTATGACCAGTTACAGTTATCAATCTGCTTATTTTATTTTACAGGTATCATTGGATGCGTTCCAAACTTTCTACAAGTAACCGTAATATAACTTTGCAGGCTTGTTATGCCTGAATATTAGAGGCGGTACCATAGGGTGACATTGATCTGCACTGCCGAGTGGCGGGGATGAACGTTCAGGAAAAATGCCGTTTTTTTTTGTTCTCCTCCACAGGGGGGAGGGCAGAGGACCTAAAAAATAGTCTTACGCATACCCCGCCGCGCGCGATACGGAATTATGTAGGACTCGCTCCGAGCCTACCAGACCCTCTACTCACTAAAAAACCCCCTGAATAACTCTGGCAAACTTTTGCCTCACATCTATGACAGGGGTACCATACGAGACGGACTCTCGAACTAAAGGATTGAGGTGGGTTTCGGAGCATTTGAAAAACGCTTCCATAGTGTTTTGAGGTGCTGTTGCATTGTAGGTAGTTCAAGATCTCTGTGCAGGTCCGCGTTACGCACGTACCAAGATGTGTTTGTGGCTCTGCGGCAGAAGAGATTTTGAACCACCTGCAGTTTTGTGGGAGAGCGTGGGCAAAGATTGGCGAGGCATAAGTCATGACGGGTCTAACGCAGATCTTAAAGAGCGTACGTTTGTTTCTAAAAGACATTTTACCATCAAATCAAATCAAATCAAATTTATTGCATTATAGATGGTAACAAAACAAGTTATCAAGATTCACCATGTCTACCTAAAATATATGTAGGCGGCCTAAGTAAAGACGAGCGAGTTTCGTTACTCCATCGACGTGTGGTTTGAAAGAAAGCGTCTGGTCTAAGGTTATGCCTAAGTATTTGGTACTGCGCTTCCAGGGAATGACTAACATTCGAACGTGAGGATCGTCGACGCGATGACGGCGTTTGTGGTCGAATCGAATTTCAACAGAAGAACTCAGCAGAACTCTTGTCTAGATTCACATCAATACGCCATTTTTGAAACCATACACTGACGGCGTTTACAGCTTTTTGGAGTCTGGTGATGAGCTGCGGGATTCTGTGGCCTTTGGTGTAAAGGGCAGTGTCGTCGGCAAAGAGGGTGAGTTCGACGCCTTTCAGCGGGACGGGAATGTCGTAAGTGTACACGGTGTATATGAAAGGGGCGAGGACTGAGCCTTGTGGGACTCTAGCCTTTATGGGACGAGGTGCAGAAAGCATGCCTTCATGTCTAAAATGAAACATACGATCTTTGAGATAGGATGCGATTATCCTGGCTAGGCGTTTATAAACGAGGCCGCTGTGCCAGACTTTCTGGAAAGCCTTAGCTACGTCAAAGAAAACTGCGACCGTTTAATAACGCTACGGATAAAAGCAGTCCAGTATGTACTCGACGATGCGATGGACTTGTTGAGGGCAGGAGTGCTTAGCGCGAAAGCCGAACTGATGGGGAATGATGCGGGGATCGCCATCCGTTGGAAACAGATGGTTCCGCATTCGAGAGGGTATGACTCTCTCGAGAAGTTTAGCCATGGCCTTGAGGAAGTTGATGGCTCTGTGATTAGCCGGGATATTCAGAGGTCTACCCGGCTTGGGAATGCCTATGACTGTCGCTTCTTTTCAAGCTTTTGGAAAGTAGCTAAGGTCGAAGCAGGCATTGAAGATGCTAACAAGGTAAGCACCTGTTGCGGCAGATGCTTAAGTGCATGGTTGGAGATTTTATCTGCACACGGAACCTTTTTGGATTTTTGACTTCTAATGAGAAGAGAGGTTTCGTCATTAGACACTGTGACGGGGTCAGCGTTGATGAGGAGAGAGACCCTGCGGAGGACTTCGTCCTCCACCACCTGGATGTGGAAGGGATCCGTAGGTTGCGTGCTGGGCGAGCATTGTGAGGCAATGCTGTCAGCAAAGCATTTGGCTTTCTGTTTGTCTTCGAAGATGGTAGTGCCGTTGGGGCGAATGAGTGCCGAGGAACGCTAAGTGGAATGGGGAGATATTCTTTATGAGATCGTTCATCTGAGCGTCTCGCAGTTCCGCGAGGCAATACTTAACTTAACGTTGTATAGCTGATTTACAGCTAATCTATAGGCGGGCGTGGGACAGAGTTTGGCTCTCCGGAGAGCCGCGTTCTTAGCTTTAATAATATTGCTAACGGCTAGGGGAAGCGTGGGTTTGCCCTGCTTAGCAACCTTTTCGTTATCACTGATGGCTGAGTTGATAGCATCAGTGAGGGAATCGACTAACGAGTCTATTTTGTCCGGGCTATCTAGAGAGTCAGGCGAGATCGCGAGCAGAGAGTTCGGGCCTTTAAGGCTGAAGCTAACGTATTTTTAAAGCCTTTCCAGTTGGTAAAGGTCTTAGGATACGTAACGTTCTCGTTTGGCGGTCCTAGTACGAGGGAGACGGGGTGGTGATCGGAGCCTGAGTCATCGCGCGGTTCGATAGACCTGAGATGGAGATTGATTCTCTTTACTTTCGCAAAATCGAGGATGTCAGGAGAGTGGTTGGGTTGTCGGGACAATGACCCCACTCATGGGAGAAATGACATAACGGGAGAAATGACGTCTAAGTCGAGTGACTCAGTGGTGTTAAGGAGAGCGATACCGCTGGTCTTGGTTGATAGGCACGTCCAGTAAGTATGTTTGGAGTTGAAATACACGAACATAATAACTGAATGGCCGAGGGCGAGAATGGCCTCAAAGTCGCTACGGATAAGTATAGTTTTGCAAGGTTTGCAGATTGAAGCTATGATGATCGTCGGATGACTAGTCATAGCCAATCTACACGGCTTCCATGTTGACTAGAGGAGGGCTAGGGAGAGGAGAGCATGAAACCCTCTTTTAAAGTAAATAGCTGTGCCGCGTGTTTGAACGAGTGAACGAGTATTTGGGAATAGCGAATCCCCTGGAGTGGTTTGGAGTGAACCACGTCTCTTGGAGAAGCAGTAAATCTGGTTCGTTGTTCTGAAGGAACAGTTTGAGCTCAAGAAGGTTAGTACTAAGGCTACGAGCGTAAAATGAAACTAGGGATAAGCCTTTATACCATGGAGATATTGTACGAGGGTCAGCGTTTGAGTATTGCTACGAGTTGTCGTCGTGAGACGATAATCGTGACTTAGCAGCTGGGAGCAAATTCAAATATTTAAAATTCAAATATTTATTTCTCAACATTGACAATTGACAATACCTGTTCTTATTGACGTTAAATAAAACATGACTCTAACACCAGTTTCAGAATACCAGAAAAATCTTGGTGGAGAAGAACTGGCAAGAAACTTGACGGGTATATTTTTTCAGAATAAATTAACAGAGTCTCTTTATGCCTATGCAAAATTATTCTTATCTGCGTCTATTGGCTCGGCAAGTACCCCTCCCTCAAGTATCCAAACGACGAACACCCTCAAACACACTTTAACAAATACTGCTGATTTGGACTAGGTATATGACCAAACCAAACGGATATCGTGCCTCGAAAAACGTGAACCAAAAAACATATCCAGTTTTGGACGGGTTATTTAGCCAGAATTTACTTGTTCGAGTCACTTGAATATTTTTATTTCATAGATAATTTATTTCATAGAAATTTGCGAATCAAAAAAAGTTTGGAGATCACATTGAAAATACGAAATCTTTTTTGTTACAGTAGACTAAAACCTTTTTTCTTTTTCATCTAAGATTCTCATTTAAAAATCAGTTTAATAACAAAAGATTTTAAAATATCAAGTGTTTTTCTGTATAAAAAGAGATTAAATCCTTGTTTACGCTCATTGAGAAATCTGAACAACTTGATTCAAGCGTTTTTTCAAACTTTTCGAAGAAGGAGTTCATTTAAAAAGATGCCGAGTGGATTATAAGATTTTTTACGGGGGAGAAAGACATTCTACGAGAGAAATAGCACGCAGAGTGGCTGTATCCCAATCCTGTGCCGTGAACACGTTATGGAGGTATCGTGGCGTGGATAACTTTGCTGATCGACCTCGCAGTGGTCGACCAACTGTTCTTACTGCTGCTCAGAAGCGTTACATCAGATTACTGACTGCTCGAGACCCAACAATCAATGCCACTAAAATAAAAGCTGAGTTGCGGGAATTGCTTAAACCAGGTTGGATCACGAGCAAAAAGATCCTGGCGAGCACCTCTGAACTCACAGCAACGACAGCGACACAGATTCCAGTGGGTTAGACTACGCCAAAATGAAGAAGGCGACGAGGAAAACATTTGGCGGAAATGTCTCTTCGTTGACGACTCCAGAATTAGCACTCATCCGGACAACTGACGTTCCGTGTCTGAAGAAGACGTGCGAGCGCTGAAAGACAAAAAACTGCCACCGAAACCGTTCAACAAGGCAGGAAATCGGTATCCTTTTGGGGCGGTATAATGATTGGTGCTAGAACGCCGTTGATCCCGTATCGTCGCTGGATGACTGCAGCTTTGTACCAAACCATTACTATTGATGGAATTGTCAGGTCATTTAGAATAAACCATGGCCCTCCATTTGTATTGGTGGACGATAATGCCCCCGCACCCGCACATCGAGCTCAACGAAGAAGTTATCTTGTACTAAATAAAACAGTTTCATAATAAATGTTGATAATATTTCATTACTTAAATTCTCTTTTTCTTTCAATTATTTATTTGTCGAAATTGCATTAGGATTTTTAAATTAAATTTTTGTTAATAAAATATAAGAAATAAGAAATAATTTAATGTTTTAATTTCAAAAAGTGATCGTTTTTATTAAAAGATGTTACGTAAGAAACATTCTTTTAAAAAGTGAAATTTAAAAAATACATCTTTAGCTAGTGATCTCAACTTTTTTTGATGTGTGTAGCTTCTCAAAAGAGCGCGCCGAACGTCTATCGTAAAACGAATACAGGTATCATATTTAATTGCAAATGTAATTAATGAATACTGCCACTTACACCTATGATAGGTAAATGCCACAGCGGTACTTGGAGTGTCAGGTCTTTGGAAACTAACCCCAAGTATGTGTCCTTTGTTTCCTGTAAACATATATCATTTATTGTAATTGATAATAGGAGATAACAGGGTGTCAGCGTTAGTACTGAGCTTCGTTGCAGGGTCGTTAGATAGAACTAAAAGATGAATAACAAAAACTTTTTGGCCAAATTCAGTAGTATTTGGACGTAAAGATTCTATGAAACAGACTTTCACAGCTTCGTGCATAAATAACTGGCTAGCCGTTAAAACTTCTGCCTCATTGTACAGCAGATTTGACTGGAATCGTATTGGTTTACGTAGCGTGAGCTTTAATAGTGTCTATGGGCTCTTTCAGCTTCAATAAAATTAGTTTTTGGATTATTTTTTAAGTAAAATAATACCATCGAGGCCCGGTGTATGGTTTTGCTTGAGTTTGTTCACAATATTTAAAATCTCCTGCTCGTCGCATGGGTACAAAAAAGTGAATGAGTTGATGGTGATGTTTCAATTAGAGAGGCTCGTTCTGCTTTAGTTTTGTTAAGTTCAGTTAAGGTAAGGTTTGCTAAGTTTCTGCCGTTTTTTTTTTTTTTTTTTTTTTTTTTGTTCCCCTCCGCGGGAAGGGCAGGAGGATAAAAATGCTCTGACGCATACTCCGGCGCGATTCCGAAGTTATGTGGGACTCGTCCCGACGCCTACCAGAACCATACCCACTAAAAACCCCCTGTCGGCTCGTGCATTTTTGCCACTCAGCCTTCATCGGAGCGACGGCCAATTGGAGAAAGAGGCCGCGCTAGCGGGGCCCTTAAGGGGTCACCCGCTGGGATTTACATAGCACTGAAGGTGCTCAAAAATTAAAAGTAAAATAAAACATTAAAAATGAAAAGTAAATAATGAAAACATTAAAAATTGAAAAGTTAAATTTGCATTAATTAGAATTAGAATTTACGTTAGAATTAGAATTAGCGGCCTGAAGGGCCTCGAGATCTACGGTTATCTTCGAAGGTTCGCTCGTGTGCACGTTTCTCGGTCTAGCGATTTTGTATGCCGAATCTAGGACAGGAGCAGTATATGAGACTGATTTTCGAACAAGAGGATTGGGATGGGATTCGGCGCGTTTGAAGAACGATTCTGAGAGTGTTTTCAGATACTGTTGAACTGTAGGCAGTTCAAGATCTCTGTGCAGGTCCGCGTTGCGCACGTACCAAGGTGCGTTTGTGGCCCTGCGGCAGAAGAGGTTTTGAACTACCTGCAGTTTGTGCAGGACGGAGGGTTTGGCGTGAGCAAAGACTGGCGAAGCATATGACATGACTGGTCTAACGCAGACCTTATAAAGCGTTCGTTTATTTCTGAAGGACATTGTTTCTGCCGATACCTGCAAAGTATTTATTAGATATCGAAAGAGATTCGTTAGGTAAGTCATTAATTTTGAACAACCCTTGACATGGTGGTTTGGATTTATTTATTGCATAGGTACCGTTTATTGTTTTCCAAAACTGACGCGGATTGTGTTTGTTTTCAGATAGTTTATTATGATTGTATTGGCTGTTAAGTTCTTTCAAAAGATTATTCAAAAACATTCTGTAACGTTTAACCCATGAATTTGATTAGCCGGATCTTTTTTACTTTGCAGGTGAAGTTTATCCCGATGCCTCACACATCTAATGAGACCTGGAGTGCTGTATTCTTTGAGAACGTGCTTGGATTAAGATACTTTTAACAATCTTCACATTTTAGTGTTTTTTTAAAATGTTTTCAGCGTTTCCCAAAAATAGGTCAGCCGCAAAAGAATCATCATTACAGTTTCGACCAAGGACCAGTCTTTATCGATAGCACAGTCATCAAAAAATTTTTTTATGCATTATTGTTTGGTTTTCTTTACTGCAAACGTCATTGCTGCCCATTGCCATATTATGGCCAGTAATCGAGCAATAAAAAACAGCACAACCGCATTTTCTTTGGAGTTAACAATATGTGATCCAAAAAGCTTTTACTGTAAGTTGGGGTTAAAGGGGTGATTATAGGTTAAAATCTAATTCAGCGGTATGGCATAAATATTCATCAATGCTACTTGGTTGACCCCATATGTTTATATTAAAGTCTCCAGTGAAAATGGTTGTTGAAGATTATTTTGTTTTAGTAAAGTAGTTTTCCTTAAAAAATAAAGTTGGGCAAGTTTTTAATTGAAGGTGGTCGGTAGAGTGCAAGGAACGTGAAGATATCACTTATTTCAATTGAAACACTATTCGCGTCTTGGATCTGGGGCTCAGGAAAAAATGGCTTCCAAAATATCCTAGGCGATTACCACGTGCCTGATTAATAATACCCAAATGAAATTACGAAAAAACGTACATTCCATCTGTCCAAATAGCTGTTGGTCTCCTTCAGAGTCCGCTTACTTTGTTTGATAAGGTCTTCCAACTTTTGCATTTCTCGACGACGACTTTTGTTGAGAATCTAGGATGAAAAAGAACAATTAAGTATTTGGCAAAGAAACACTATGAAAATGGTAGTAAAATGTTGAAAACGAGCTATTGTAATTACTTGGATTATAAGGGACAAGACCAGCAACTCCGCAAGTAAAATCGATAGATTAACTATTGACACCTTTTCTTTATGAATTTCAGTAGTTTTTTCGAAAACATTTACAACTTTGCTAACAGCTTTCTCAACAATATTATACACATCACCATTAAATGAAGTTTTGATAAGAATTAAACTTGTAAGCACAAAAGTAACTGATAGTATTCTAGCGTATCTCATATTTACGCTATGTTTATATTTATTGTTTGTCTTCAGTTCTGGTACGTAAATAATTTTTGGCACTCATTTTGTAAATGCATTTTGTTTGGGTTTTAGTAAATGCATCTTTCATGTTGAGATTGACTTTTAGAAAGACGCAAAATGTTCAATGTTTTTGAAAAATGCCCAAACGTATAACACATTGTAAAACTAGAATGTCAATCTTAAACCGTTGGAAGTCATTGAATTTTAAAGGCCGTCTTAGACTGCGACAAATAGGCCTCTGAAAAAAAAAATAACTGCAGATTGAAGGGATTGCCTCTATAAATTCTTTATGAAGCAAGGTAGGCTGGCAGGATATCCTTGCTGGTTTGCAACGCAATCGATATCCCCCGTGCTAGGCAATATTGTTTTAGTTTTCTGAACGTAAAAGCAGCAACACGTTACCATGGCTACGATATAAACAGTGTTGATGCTGTCATTCTTTTGTTTATTAGCCTAGCAACGGCTTGCTGACTTTTAGCAATGAAGCAACCAGCAGCCCTAAAAAATCGTATTTGATAGTATATCGAGAATTTTTGATTTTTTTTACACAGCCAAGATATCGTAATCATGGTAAGTACCAATATTTTGTAAGATATACCATGCATGTTATTCAAATATTGTTTGCAAAAGAAACCGCGTACGTTTCTTTAAAATATTTCGTTGCGTGACCCAAAATAATACTTGAAATGGGCAGAAATAGTTATTGTGATTAGACAACAGCTGATTGCCATAAGTATAACACAAATTAATAATATTAATGATTGTCTTAAATGTTATTTTTTGGCTACAATGGGTATATTGTAAGTCAAATAAGTGAAATGCACCAAATGGATCAACTTAGCATTATAATATAGATAAATCGTACAATAAAATGATCTTATTTTCAGCCACCAAAAGCCAAAGCAGCAAAGGGAAAGAAGGCGCCAGGTAAAGAGATGCATCTTTACAAGTATGCTTATTATTTTTTATCTATAGATATGCATAATTCACCCGAATCTTTGCTTTCCAGCCATAATTATCGATGGAGTGGACACCTCAGAGATGACCCGCGAGAAATTAGAGCAGTTCGCGCTTAAAGTCAAAGAAGAACTTGACAGAGAGAGAGAAGAGCGAAACTACTTCCAAATAGAAAGAGACAAAATACGCACGTTCTGGGAAATCACCCGACAACAGCTAGAAGAAGCTAAAGCAGAGCTACGAAACCGAGAACGAGCTACAGAAGAGGCCCAAGAAGAAAACGAAGCCCTCTTAGAAACTGAGAAACAAAGAATTAAACATTTAAAATATGAACAGCAAGCTGCGGCTGCGGCCCTAAGAGCTGAGAACCTAGTTGCTTTAAAAGCTGCTAAAGAAGAATATGCAGAACAAGAGCTAGAACTTCTAAACGACAAACGTGTTTTACGACAAGAGATAAAAGAAAAAATCTTAAGCGCCCAAGATGAGCTCCGCAGGGCTAAACTCCTACACGCTGAAGAACTTTCTAAAGCCAGAGCAGAGTTTCAAGAAATCGAAAGACAGATAGAAGATAAAGCAGACAAGAAGCTGCATGAAACCAAAGTGGAGTTAACTGTGAAACATAGGACTGAGATAGCAGAAGTGGAGGAGAGGAAAAATAAACAAGTTTCGGAACTGATAGCCCATCATGAAAAAGCGTTTTCGGAGCTGAAGAATTATTATAATGATATCACTCTTAATAATCTAGGTGAGTTCTAAGTTACAATCAAATTTGCTTAATTACCTACGTACCGATGTCAAATCATTCACGTCTCTTTATTTTTGGTGCTCTTTGATTTTTTTTATATTATTCAATATATATATATATATATATATATATATATATATATATGTATATATTTATATTAAATAAATTAAAATTAAAGCTATAATATAAATCAAATTCTTGAAATGTTCAACTTATCACTGTCATAATCAATACACGGGTTTCATTCCTTTTATCTTTACAGGTCTAATCAGCAGTTTGAAAGCTAAAATGGAAGAAATGCTGAAGATAAAAGAGAGATCAGAGAAGATAGCTAGGGACGCCGTAGCAGAGACGAAATCTTTACGAGAACCTCTCGATACTGCTATTGCTGAAAATAAGGAGTTAAAGAGACAGATGACTAACTACGATAGGGATAAAGCTTCTCTAGCTGTGAGTAAATTTAATGTTTTAAACAATTGTTAATTTTATTAACAAAATGAATTATTGGGTATTTTACTTTTGTGAGTATTTAGCTTTAAAATCTTCAGTAGCGTAGTGATCGAAGCCCTAAACTTCCTTGACCTGAGGCGAAAAGCAGCCACATTTTGTCAAAGGTATGCGTAGGTCATTGAAATACTATTTCAACAATTTCAACGAGAATTTCAACAAGTGTTAAATTTTTACCTATGATAAAATAAAAATGTTAAAGGAGGCAGATACCATCCCATACATTTCTGGGCTATGGTGTTAACAACTTGGAAATAGAATTTCTATAAGAAACATACATTTGAAGTGTTTACCTAAAATTTGAAAACATTTTTATTTCTAGAAGTTAAGCTATAAGATATTTTAGTAGTTTCATATGAAGTTTCGTTAGGTTATGAGAATGTTATTTTAAATTATTTCGTTGGACTTTTCAATAAATTACTTAAATAAACTATACTTAATGATGTCTCAAAACGAATCGTGTATGTATTTCACCCCTTGTATGCTCCCCAAAATAGCATACACATTTATCTTAACCACTATCTTGTTCACTTTGAAATTATTCGCAAGAATAAATTACTTACTGCTTCAGTCATACGCTATTGACAAATTACAACCAATATTTCTTCATTTAAAACTCGTCTGCCAACAGTAGCACAGCGACCAAACGCAATGCCACAGCTAACACAACGATCCATGTCGAAATGCAAAATCGGGTATCCAAGGGAACAAATCTAATATTCGTCGTGTAAGGCGGGTTGTCGGGATCCGGTAGGCAAGCAGAAAGTATTCGAGTAAAGAAGAATCGTAGATAGTCCGTATAACAAGCGTAAGTCGTAAGAAAATAGGAAAACCACAAAACAACTCAAGCGCATGGAGCAAAGCCAAACAAACGAGTATCAGAATGGCAGCCATTTGACGGCATGATTGAGTGAGTGACTCGTCAATCACGTACGTGGCGTTCGTTCTTTTCGCTCGTTATTGGAGGAAAAAATCAGTATTGCCGACGTTAAAACTTTCCACTCATAAAAATCACAGTGAAATTACATATTTTGAATTTATTTCATTTCCAGAAATTAAATCGTTCGCGGTTTATAATATATATAATAAGGTCAATATAACTTATTTTTGGCATGAATTTCCACCTATTAACTGTCTAGCCTACGATTACTCAGCCTCCTTTTACTTACGTACTAGATTTGACACGCCAAACAAAAACAATGCGTAAGGCCGGGCGAGCGCGGGGAGCGGGCGCGCGTTAGATGGTCATAGATTATAAACACAAACAGATGTGATATTTGGTGCGCGTAAAGGTACTATATTTATGTTACTATTTTTCGCATGCTCACTATTAAATACGCTAGTCTGTCAACCAGCCATATTATGCAAGCGTGGTGGTTAGTAAATGTACCCTTCGTTGTATGAGGCTAAGTTCCACTGTTCAACAGAAATATTTGTTTTAGGGGTTTGCATAATTTATTTGTATTATAAGACCGTGCATTAACTTTTTACACTAGACAGAGACAGAGATAGGTTTAGAAGCTTGACTGCCAACCTTCAATAATTGAGAGGCACTTATAGAAGAAGAATTATTTATTGCTGCAATTTCTAAACATGTGAAAATTTTGAAATTCGTGGCGTTTTCATCCGTTTCCAAACAATGAATCAAATATAGTGATTTTAAATTATACTGTTTTACCTGTATAACAGCTCAAGGTTTGCAAAAATAATCGATAGCTCTTCCAATTAACGTTTCGCTATCACAGACTAGGTAAAAGATAACAATGCGATTTTGTCAGGAGAAGCTTATTTTTGGCGCACATGCGTGAAACAATGCGATAATAAAGCACGATTTTGCTAAGTCATCAAACAAATTACGAGTGTATGTTTTTTAAGTAGATCACTAGGTATTTTTAAGAGTTAAGAATGGGCGGATGTGAACCATCCTTGTCGACCGAAGATTATTTGAATAGGTCAAAAGGGTGTGGGCTTGAATTTCCCACAGTCTATATCTGTTTATGTTTGTGAAAAAATACTATGTAAAAGACATTAGCACACACAATTAGCTGTCATGTGTTTAGTTCTTTCATGTCATATTCGAATCATAAACGTTATTGCCAGATATAATTTTCTTTTTTATAAAAGAGTGCAGGGCGGCTGCTTTTTGGCCGCGTCTTTTTCCTGTCGGTCTGTCTTTAATTCCTTTCAAGAGCCGAAGTTCTAAGTTGTTGAGGTCGCTTGACTTTCATTACGCTTTTCTGTTGTCAACCAATAACTAAATAAAAGTCAAAATCTCTTACAATATTTAGGAAAAGAGTTAGGGAATACTACTTATCTTACTATATATAAAGCTAATATATATATTTATATATTTATTGTATATTATATATTAGTGTATATTTTATAGATAAGTATTTGAGTATATTTTGTAATATTATACTAGAAAATAAGTTTTTCATATTTTTATTAGTAGTTCGCATTATTTAGTACGTTTAGTAGTTGTACATTTTTAATCTCTAAATCTCATCTATTGTATTTTTATTTTTGTGTGTACATAAATATAAAGTATTTTGATTTTGAATATAATTAAAAGCTGGTTTTGCATGAATTTCAAGATCAATAGTTGGATCGTAAAAACATAACATACAACCAAACAAACTCACTTATACACTCACAATATTAGTTAGGATTCGTCTAACCGGCTACTGTACGCTTTGAATTCTCCAAAGTTTATAATTATGGCATTTTTGAGCGCACTCCATCACCGACGCAGCAATGAATCAAGCCTAGAAGAAGATGGATGTGCATCGATTTAAATTTATTTCGGAACAGGCGATTATTCTTCACGCTTTTGCAGGCGAAAAGCAAACAACTGGCCTCGCTGGAGAAACAATTTGAAGTTCTGAAGTGGGAGTACGAAGTTATACAAGTGCGGTTCGACAGGATCCTGGCGGAACGAGACGAACTGAAATCAAGGTGAGATTCAGTCCAGAACCCAAACATACGTTATATGTTATTTAGGTTCCAAAAAAAGTAGAGCAAGTTCAGCTATATAAATTGTTCACTTCCCGCGTTGTTCATTATTTAATACTAGCCATTTAAAATTAGTTTCCAAAACTAACACAGAAAGCTTTTCAAGCATGTCTAAGTAATCCATCCAGCCGAACTTACTCCGTGTTGATCACCAACCTTGCAGTTATTTGATCCATGAACGTGTCTTCGCAGATTCTCTCGCGCAGTGCTGGAAGTGCAACAGAAATCATCTTTGAAGACGGCACTCTTAGAAGCCAAGTTGAAGAATTTGGAAGGTCGAGATTTAGGACCGAAGGATCTTCTTGTAAGTCACATAATAATATCCATTTATTTCAAATAATTATCCATATGTGTAAGTAACCATTTTCTGAAAGTTTTTTTAGCAAAGTATATAAGCCGAAATTAAAAACATCTGCTCCTGCGAATCATTATAGAAAATATAGGTAATTTCAATGTCATAAGACAGGTAACTTTTACAAGGAAGCACAATTAAAAAGATTTATGTCAGGATTTAAAAAAGGTGATCTTTTTGTTATATTAAAAATCATAATAATTTGTCATAGTTCTTACGCAGAGAGTAAAAAGGGCCATTTTCTTGAGAAATTATTACAAACACCGTCAGTAATACAAAATACATACCTACATATGGTTAGCAGATGGTTTACATTCATTAAAAAAAAATCTATCGATCCGTTTAAATTGATCAATACTGAGCTTTTTTGTCAATGAAATAAATCTCACTAGCTTTTACACGTGACTTCGTTTCCCAAGCCCAGAAAAATGCGAACGGGACGGTACATTGGCATCGTCACAATGGCGCCTCGCACGGTGCATGTAAACATGCTTACAATTACTTAAAGAATTAGAAAAATCGTTAGTATGGAATACATTTTTTTTTTAATTTTTTGGGTCCCTTCTTCTGGCAGAGAGAGTTGCAAGTTTAGGCGCATGATAATAATGCAATACAACCAAGAATTAAAAATATAAAGGTTTTAACGCGAGATGTAACAACACGGAGCTAAAATTTAGGAATTCCTCTTTTTCTTCATACAAAAAAATATTCATATACATTTTTTACACAAACTATGCACTTTTTCAAAAAATTGCAGAAAACAACTTTTGAAAAGAATCATTTAGCTCTTTCCATTGGTACAAAGAAAAAAGCGAAAAAGGAAAGTCGGTACCTAAGTCCGACAAATCCTAGTTTCGCCCCACTGTACGACCTAAGTCCGACAAATCCTAGTTTCGCCCCACTGTACGACCTAAGTCCGACAAATCCTAGTTTCGCCCCACTGTACGACCTAAGTCCGACAAATCCTAGTTTCGCCCCACTGTACGACCTAAGTCCGACAAATCCTAGTTTCGCCCCACTGTACGACCTAAGTCCGACAAATCTTAGTTTCGCCCCACTGTACGACCTAAGTCCGACAAATCCTAGTTTCGCCCCACTGTACGACCTAAGTCCGACAAATCCTAGTTTCGCCCCACTGTGCGGCGCGGCGATTTCTAGCTTAGTTATGGAGAATCTTGATTTATTTACAAACACAGCAGAGTATAACGCGCTAAAGTTGCATCTCCGGACTGAGTTGCAGTGGGATTCGCAGGTCATGTCACGCTGAAATCCGTTGTGCCGCACGGATAGTCCGGTAGCTTCAGCATGAGCATGAATTCGAGGACTTGCAGAGTTACTTGCAGTATGTTATTGGTAGGATGGCTTGAAATGACTGCCGTTCTAAGGCCAGCAATCGGCTTATATGGCCGGGCTCGCATTCCTTTGGCACCGCAATTTGAAATTTTGAATTTAATCTTATTAGCCAGGAATCAAGTATAATTTTTTACAATAGTTTTATAAAGATCTGTGTATAACAGGCTTAGTTTGCTTGGCAGCCTCCATTGCTGTCATAAAAAAAATGTATTGAGTTGACACGATTTGTCAATAAAATAAGTAAACAATTTTTTGAAAAATTCAATCCTTTGTCTATAAAATCAGCTCCGCACGGAGACACGGCGCAAAGGTTCGGTGGTGCGGATCTATTCCACGCTGGCGCATGCAGGTTCCATCAGTGGCAGGTTGTGAGGCATAGTTAGGCAGATAAATGTAGGTTGGCAGAAAGTACAGGGGCTGTAACAAAGGAGTGCACTCGCACTCCCGAATCCACTCCCCCCCCTGCATGTGTGCTGTGTGGCCAGGCCGGCCACAGAGCTAACTACAGGGGCTGTCCGCGCACTCCGCGCTCCTCCGTTAAGAGGCCGCGCCTAAACCGGCGCTGTCGCTCACTCCAGCCAACTTCACGCCGCTACACAACGCAAAGCCCGTGCAGCCGACGCCTACTCCAGCTCTCTCCTAGAGACAGCGTCTGGCCGCTCCAGCTCCATCTTCCCGTCCTATCCCAGGTCCCGTAGCTCCCGTAGGCCCGTGTCCCGCTCCGTCGACATTACAGAAATCTCCGCACTCGCACGTAAACTGCGAGTCGCCCGCTCTCCTCAAGAGCGTCTCTTCGCGTTAGCCGAGCATCACTCGCTACTTATTTCGTTGTAAATTATTTATTTAGTACAAATTCTTTAAATAAAAACATAATGTCTAATACCGTGAAGCCTACTAATCCCGCGTCCGGTCGTACAAACCCAAGGGCTTATCCCTAGTTTCTTTTAACGCTCGTAGCCTTAATTCTAACCTTCCTGAGCTCAAACTGTTCCTTCAGAACAACGAGCCAGACTTATTGCTTCTTCAAGAGACATGGCTTACTCCAAACCGCACCAGGGGATTTGCTATTCCCAAGTACGCGTTTACTCGTAACGATAGGCCCAACTCCGGCGGTTTCGGTTGCACCGCTATTTATTACAAAAGAGGTTTCCATTGCTGTCATCTCCCTACCCCTCCTCTCCTCAACATGGAAGCCACTGTGTGTAGATTGGTTATGACTGGTCATCCGACCATCATCATATCTTCAATCTACATACCTAGTGGCACTAGACCAATCCGCAGCGACTTTGAGGCCATTCTCGCCCTCGGCCATTCTCGCCCTCGGCCATTCAGTCATTATGTTCAGAGACTTTAACTCCAAACATACTGACTGGATGTGCCTATCGACCAACACCAGTGGTATCGCTCTCCTCGACATCACTAACTCACTCAACTTAGATGTCATCTCTGCCATCACTCCCACTCACCATCCCAACAACCCGAACCACTCTCCTGACATCCTCGATTTTGCAATTGTCAAGCGAATCAACCTCGATCTCGGGTCTATCAAACCACTCGATGACCTAGGCTCTGACCACCACCCTGTCTCCTTCGTGCTAGGACCGCCTAACGATAACGTCATCTTTCCTAAGACCTTTACCAACTGGAAAGGTTTTAAAAATACGTTAGTTTCAGCCTAAGAGGCCCCGAACTCTCCGCTCGCGATCTCGCCCAAACAATTAGTTAGCCCGGATAAAATAGATTCTTTAGTCAATTCTCTCACTGACGCTATCAACTCAGCCATCAGCGATAACAAAAAAGTTGCTAAGCAAGGCAAACCCACGCTTCCCCTAGCCGTTAGCAATCTTATTAAAGCTAAGAACGCGGCTCTCCGGAGAGCCAAACTCTATCCCACGCCCGCCTATAGAACAGCTGCGAATCAGCTACAAGGTAAAGTTAGATCTTGCCTCGCAGAACTCAGAGACGCTCAAATGAACGATCTCATGGAGAATATCTCCCCGTCCCACCATAGTATGGCCCGAGCCTTACGCGTAGACACCGCCTCTCACGTTCCGCCTCTTACTCGTCCCGATGGCACTACTGCCTTCGAAGTCAAAGAGAAAGCCGAATGCTTCGCAGGCAACGTTGCCTCACAATGCTCGCCCAGCACGCAAAACGTGGATCCCTATCACATCCAAGCGGTAGAGGACGAAGTCCTCCGCAGAGACTCTCTCCCTATCACCGCTGACCCCATCACAGTCTCTAATGATGAAATCTTGCTACTCATTAGTCACTACTCACTACTTGCCAGTCAAAAATCCAAAAAGGCTCCGGGTGCGGATGGAATTTCCAACCACGCACTTACCTTGTTAGCTATCATCTTCAATGCCTGCTTCGACCTTAGCTACTTTCCAAAAGCTTGGAAAGAAGCGACTGTCAAAGGTATTCCCAAGCCGGGTAAACCTCTGAATATCTCGGCTAATCACAGACCCATCAGCCTCGTCAAGGCCATGTCTAAACTTCTTGAAAGAGTCATACTCTCTTGAATGCGGAACCATCTGCTTCCAACGGATGGTGATCCCCTCATTATTTCCCATCAGTTCGGCTTTCGCGCTAAGCACTCCTGCCCTCAGCAAGTCCATCGAGTCGTCGAGTACATACTCGACGGTTTCTATCTGCGGCGTAATAAAACGGTCGCAGTTTTCTTTGATGTAGCCAAATCTTTCGATAAGTTCTGGCACAGCGGCCTCGTTTATAAACTTTATAAAATAGGCTTACCGGATCGCCTAGTCAGGATTATCGCGCCCTATCTCAAAGATCGCACGTTTCGTTTCAAACATGAAGGCACGCTTTTCGCGCCTCGCCTTTTATGGGAATAAAAGCTGGAGTCCCACATGGCTCAGCCCTCGGCCCTCTGTTGTACACCGTGTACACTAACGACATCCCTATCTCGCCGAAAGGCGTCGAACTCGCCCTCTTTGCTGACGACACCGCACTTTACAGCAAAGGTCACGAGGTCCCGAAGAACATCACCAGACTCCAAAAGGCCGTAAACGCCCTCGTTGTATGGTTTCAAAAATGGCGTATCGATGTGAACCCAGACAAGAGTTCTGTTATTCAACTCGACCACAAACTCCATTAGCGCTACAACGATCCCCACATTCGAATGTTAGGTATTTCCATCCCCTGGAAGCGCAGTACTAAATACTTAGGCGTCACCTTAGACCAGACGCTTTCTTTCAAGCCACACGTCGATAAAGTAACGAATCTTGCCCGTTTTTACTTAAGCCGCCTATATAGTACTGCCCTGCTAATTTTGCGATTTTCACTTTTTTACAAAAATGATATCTCAAGGTTCCAATATATTCCCAAAAAAAAGTTTTTTCATTGTTTTTTTTTACTATAAGCATGTTTTTTATTTAACGAAATACGCAGCACTTGCACAAAAATATTACTTTTACTAGTAGGATTTGCAGTATTTAGCACAAGCTAAAAGACTGTGCAGTACTTGATACGATTACTGCAACTTCATCTAGCATATACTTTTATTTTAAGAATACTAACTAAAGCCAAACGCAGTATTCTACAATGCTGCGTGTGAGAGTAGCAGAGTTAACATAGATTAACGCACACACCGAAGCCGTACGATACAGTGCCGCATTTCAAACTAGCAAGTCAGTGCGTCGACGTCATTCGCGTACGGAGTGTGTGTGTGACGGAGCTGCACCGTGGTGCTTATAATTTGATTATTAGATGCTCCAGTGCTGTGGTTTTGGTAAGTTTTGATTATTAACTTTATTATTATAAGTTTGTTTTATATAATGTTTAGGTATTCGAGATCCATATTAAAATAAAAATACGTTTTTAACCGTCGACAATCAAGCGCCTGCAAATATGCCTAAACTTTGGTATACATTTAAATGAATATACGCCAGTAATAATACTTATAAACGTTGTTTTGTGTCAGTTTGTTTTAGTTTACTCGTTTAACATTTTTCCATAGCACGTCTTCTGTTATTTTGCTGGGTAAGTTAACATGAAACTTGGCCCAAATGACGTTTGTTAGTGTTGTAATATTATTAGTAGGTACTTGTACAACAGTGGTAATCTAAAAAAAACGAATTATGTACTTATTTATGTTTTTTGTGATAAAAGTATTTTTTTAAATCGGATTTAACATACAACAATACAATATTTTACCTTTATGTGCTAAATCAAGATAGTTTACTTACTTACTCGTGATTCAACTGGTTTTAACATTTTATTTTCAGGTCATTTTGTTAAAAATGTCTTCAAATACCCGAGGCAGAAACATGGTTAGCATGGTGATTGGTAAATCTAACCAGTCTGAAGGTACACCTGTGCCTTTAATTCTTCAAGAAATGTCAAAAGAGGAAGTTATAATACAAATAGATCCGATGTATAATATTCATGATTTTGGAAGTCTTTGGGCATATAATTTTAGTTATGATAACTACAAGCAGATACTGACGCCAGAAGTCGAATACGCATCGACATTAAATTTAACTCAGACTGATTCACAGAAACATCTTGATGTATTAAACGACAAATTTGATTCTGACGAAAGAGAAGATTTCATTAGTTTGCTGTGTAATGAGACATTACCAAGTTCCGTGATGAACGTGACATTGGTTAATTTATCAATGGAAATAGAAGAAATGTGTCAGGATCCAGTTTTAGCAGGCAAAACAAGTATCAATGAGATTAAAATAAACAATGAAAACGAAGAAAACGAAGATGAGGCTACGAATGGAGTTAAAGAATACAGAAATCAGGCAATGAATGTTGCTGACGAAAACATGAATGAGGCAAAAAAGTCCAATGAAGAAAATATGGAAAATAAAAGCAATATAAATGAAACAATGGATAATTCACAAAATGTCACATATCAAGAACTACATGAAACTTGCCATGAAACAAATGAAAATACAGTGAATACATGTGAAGCTCTCAAGGGAAAACCTAAAAGTGGAAAACCAAGACTTAGACGTAAACATGAAGAATCTCTTCATACAAGAAATGAAAACAAGAAAAAGTTAAAATTAGAGAAAATGAGTGTGAAGCCTGGATGCAACTCAAGTTGTGTGAAAAAATGCTCGTCATCTTTCACGGAATCCGAACGCAAAAATATTAATCAATTATACTGGGAACTAGGATATGAAGCTCAAGGATTATATATTAAATCATTGGTTATATGCAAAGAAGTAAATAGACGCATTAAAGACAGCAGCCTGTTGTGAAAAAATACATATTCTTATTTTTTGGAGCTAGAAAAAAATAAAAGAGAAGTCTGTAAAACTCTCTTCTTAACAACTCTCGGATTTGCAAAAAAAATGATCGTCGAGTATTGGATGTTTTAAAAAAGCCTTTAAATGCTCAAACAGATCAAAGAAGCAAGCAAGAACATCCAAAGAAAGTAAACAGAGAACAGCTTAAAGAACATATCGAGAGCTTAAGACCTGCAATTGCACAATATAGACGAGAACATGCACCAAATAGCAGGTATCTGCCGAGCGACATAAGTGCTTTACCCATGCATAAAGATTTCATGACAAAAAACCCTTCTGTTCAAGTATCGTATGATCTTTACCGTAAGTTTTTAAGAAAGGACATGAATATATCATTCGCTCAGTTAGGTAATGAAGAGTGCGAGCTATGTGAGAGCTACAAATTACATCAGGTAGCCTGCAAAGATACCGAATGCATTGAATGTTGTTCATATCATAAGCACTGCAAAAAATACCAAACAGCACGAACATATTACCAAAAAGACGCTGAACTATCCCAGAACGGTGGAGATTCTTCCAAAGTCTATTTCTCAGCAGACTTACAAAAAGTTGTATTACTACCTAGATTAGACATGTTTAAAATTGCAATATTTTGCCCTAGGATCATAGCTTTTAATGAAAGTTTTGTGCTTTTGGGATCCAGCAAAGAAAAACCTTATGCAGTGCTATGGCATGAAAGTATATCTGGAAGGAAGCAGGAAGACGTAATAAGTGCTTATAGAGCATTTTTTGAAAGCGTGATTGCAGAGAAATAATTATTTGGACAGACAATTGTACCGGTCAAAATAAAAACTGGGCATTTCTGACGTTTTTGGTACAAATAGTAAGTAGCTCACAGAGAGCCGCGACAAAAATAATAATAAAGTACCTCGAACCAGGTCATACGTTTATGTCTGCGGACAGTTTTCACCACCAAGTCGAAAATCAGCTTCAAAAAGCAAAAAAAGTTTATGATTTTGCTGATTTTATAGACTGTGTGCAACTTGCAAATTCAGGAAAAGTAAATGTGAAGCCCATGGATTTTTCAGATTTTTACACGTATGCAGATCACTCATCTCAATATAAACTTAAAAAACGTGACGAAAGAATTTACATGAAAGATATTGTTTGAAATTGAAATTTCTATGTCCATTTTTGTAAAAACTGCCCTCGATGGAAGTACTAAAGAAATCGACTTTCTCAAATCAAAAATAATTAAAGAGGGTGCAATACCTTGTCCTGTACAAAATACAAAGCCTCGTGGGATAACTCAAGAAAGAAAGTCGGGTATATTAAATAAATTAAATAATATAATACCTCAAAACCGACTGTTATTTTGGGAGAAACTTCCCGTAAATAACGAGTCGGTGGATCTTGTAGAGTTTAGAGAGTTGTCGGAAGAGTTATTAGGTCTTTACCTATGAAATTGCCGTTTTTCACGAAGTAAATGAAGCGTAATTTTTTTATATATTTTTTATTTCTATTAATCAAAATAATCACCCATGCAATCAATGCATCTTTGCCAACGCATTGGTAGCTTATTGATGCCTTTCTTGAAGAAATCAGCTGGACGGGAGGCAACAAATTCTTCAAAGGCATTTTGTACTGCCTCTCGGGTATTGAATTTTTTTCCCGCCAAGAAGTTATCCGAATTCTGGAAAAAGTAGAAGTCTGTAGGCGCAAAGTCTGGTGAGTACGGTGGATGACGGAGAACTTTCAACCACAACTCTTGTAGCTTGGAGACCGTCTGCTGTGCAGTATGAGGTCGCGCGTTGTCGTGCAGGAGCAGTGGAGCCGAACGAATGACCAAAGCTGGTTGGAGACGTGCGAGCTTCTCCATCATTGTGTTCAGTTCTTCACAGTACACATTTGCAGTAATGCTTGTCCCGTTTGGCAAGAAGCTGTGATGAATTACACCCGCGTTAGACCACCAAACAGTGACCATCACTTTTCTAGGGGTAAGTTTTCGTTTAGGGCATTGTTTGGGTGCTGAACCAGGGTCCAACCAACTTGCTGAGCGCTTACGATTGTCAAACAGGATCCATTTCTCGTCACAAGTAACAATGCGGTTCAGAATTCCTTCATTTGTATGCCTGCTGAGCAGTGCAAGGCACGTCTCCACGCGTACTTCGTGCTGGCGGTCATTGAGTTCGTGGGGTACCCATTTGTCAAGCTTTTTTACCTTGCCAATTTGACGCAAATGGACCAATGTTGTTTTGATGCTAACGTCGAAAGCTGCTGCTAATTCAGCCGTGGATTGAGTTTCATCAGCTTCCACAATTGCCTTTAATTCGTCATTGTCGACCAAAGTTTTCGGACGACCACGGGGTTCATTTTTCAGGTCAAAATTTCCAGAACGGAAGCGGGTAAACCAATAACGGGTGGAGCGTTCGTTTGTAGTGTTCGCTCCGTAAACGTCGTTGATGTTACGTGCCGCTTGTGCCGCTTTGCTGCCACGACGGTACTCATACTCCATAATTACTCGAATTTTTAACTTATCCATGATGACGAAAAATGTTCGAATGCGTTGAAAACAAAACACTAACTATTAAACAAATGACGATTTTAGAAAAAGGATTCCATGTTTGTCAAATAAAATTAATTTGAAATTAGAATTATCAGTCAAAAAAAAATATTTTCATTTGAAATGGCCAGTACGGCAAAACGGCAGTTTCATAGGTAAAGACCTATTATATTGAAGAATATATTGGTGTTATTTTATTTTATTTGTTGGAAGAATTGTTATTTTGATTTCTTAGAATTTTGATTTTGTTTAAGAAATTTTTTTATTTTGTATAGAAGATTTTTTATTTTGATTTAGAGAAGAATTTTTGTTTTATTTTCGAAGATTTTTTTGCTTAAGAAGAATCGATAAACAATTTTTATTTTGTTTGAAAGGGATTTTTGGTTTTTGTTTCAATGTTATTAATTAAGAGTTATTATTGACTGTCCGTTTTTTGGAGTTGGCTGCATTTGAGTGAAGTTATTTTGGATGTGAATGTTTTGAGTGCTTTTGAGTTTTGAAGCTTTTTGAAGCTTTTCTTCGCATTTTTCATTTAATATTGTGGAACATATTGTTAAATTTTGAGGATGATTTCCGTCCATATTTTTTTATTTTTTTACAATTGAAAAGAAATGATGAATAAAAGTATGTGATATTTATAGATTTAGATCAATGTTCTAAACAATGTTCCTGAAGGAGAATTATGAAGACTGATTGATTATAATAATGCCATATTAATTGTGATAATTAAAGAAATATAAAAATAAATTTTTTAAGTACTTTAGTGTTTTATTTTGTATCTTATTTACTAAAATATACTGATAGCTAAAGTAAAACTTACCAACGTTTAACTAGGTAACAGGCCTAAAAATAGGACATTATTGCTAACTACGAATGCAGTATTGAACACGTGCTAGCCGATTTTGCAGTAATAAACACAAATACTGCATTATTCCTTAGTGATAATGAATCCAGATAGTAAATGAAAATGCAGTACTGCGCATTTTATCGAAATGAGACGGTAGAATAGATCTAAAAAATATTGTAATAGAAAGCTAATTTTATTTCTTAATTTTGTGGCATATTTCAAAAGTTATATAACAATGACTTCCTGCTTAGATATTAAAAAATATGTTTACCGCGTTTATCTCGAAACCGCCATTTTGCAAGTACTACGTTTGCAATAAGAAGGGCAGAGTATATTAGGTAGAAAAAGTAAAATGTCTTTCAGAAACAAACGTACGCTTTATAAAGTCTGCGTTAGACCCGTCATGACATATGCCTCGCCAATCTTTGCCCACGCCAAACCCTCCGTCCTGCACAAACTGCAGGTAGTTCAAAATCTCTTCTGCCGCAGGGCCACAAACGCACCTTGGTACGTGCGCAACGCGGAACTGCACAGAGATCTTGAAATACCTACAGTGCAACAGCACCTCAAAACACTCTCAGAATCGTTCTTCAAACGCTCCGAAACCCACCCCAATCTTTTAGTTCGAGATTCAGTCTCGTATACTACCCCTGTCATAGATTCGAAGTTTGAAGTCGCTAGACCGAGAAACGCGCACACGAACGTAGCCACGCAACTAACACTAGATCTCGAAGTCCTTCAGGCCGCAACTTCTAATTTTAATGTCAATTCGAATTAATTCAATTTTTATTTTCATTTTGAGCACCTTCAGTGCTATGTATTCACCTTCAGTGCTTTGAGCACCTTCATTGCTATGTATTCACCTTCAGTGCTTTGAGCACCTTCAGTGCTATGTAATCCCAGCGAGTGACCCCTTCTGGGCCCCGCTAGCGCGGCCTCTTTCTCCAATTGGTCGTCGCTCAGATGAAGGCTGTGTGGCAAAAAATTGCACGAGTCGTTCAGGGGTTTTTTTAGTGGGTAGGGGCTCTGGTAGGCTCGGAGCGAGTCCCACATAACTCCGATTGGGATTTTTTATCCTCCAGCCCTCCCCTTGGAGGGGAACAAAAAAGACAAAAAAAATTACAGGGGCTGACAAAATTTATGTATGCTTTTTGTTTTGTATAATTCTTCTTGTATACTTTTAAAATGAGTATTTCATAATAATATTATTGCGGCTGTCAAGTTACCAGCCGCTATGTCGCAGAACTTGACGTCAATCAAAACAGTAACAAGTTACCAAGTCATTAAGCTTATGAGATTAATCTACGTCATTATTTTCAGTTTTAAGCATGCAAAAAGACGTAAAAAAGTACAGTAATAACACGACACAAATGAAACCAATTAACTAATCTTTGAAATGATACGTACTAAAATAAATGAGTATTAATCAATGCTTATTACGTTTATTTATTTATTTTATTTATGCTGAAAATAATTCCAAAACACTAAGTTCGTGAGACGTTCGACAGAGCAAAGGTACCACGGCTAGGTACTAATTGCATCATCTTATGTTGAGTGTGACATGATTTCATCTCTTTAGCACTTTTGTCTGGTAATGCTTATCTAAATTGCATCCAAGTCCTTGTACACAAGACTTGTACACTTCCTCTCAAAATGTATATTAGGTCTTTACCTATGAAATTGCCGTTTTTCACGAAATAAATGAAGCGTAATTTTTTTATATATTTTTTATTTCTATTAATCAAAATAATCACCCATGCAATCAATGCATCTTTGCCAACGCATTGGTAGCTTATTGATGCCTTTCTTGAAGAAATCAGCTGGACGGGAGGCAACAAATTCTTCAAAGGCATTTTGTACTGCCTCTCGGGTATTGAATTTTTTTCCCGCCAAGAAGTTATCCAAATTCTGTAGGCGCAAGGTCTGGTGAGTACGGCGGATGACGGAGAACTTCCAACCCCAACTCTTGTAGCTTGGAGACCGTCTGCTGTGCAGTATGAGGTCACGCGTTGTCGTGCAGGAGCAGTGGAGCCGAACGATTGACCAAAGCTGGTTGGAGACGTGCGAGCTTCTCCATCATTGTGTTCAGTTCTTCACAGTACACATCTGCAGTAATGCTTATCCCGTTTGGCAAGAAGCTGTGATGAATTACACCCGCGTTAGACCACCAAACAGTGACCATCACTTTTCTAGGGGTAAGTTTTCGTTTAGGGCATTGTTTGGGTGCTGAACCAGGGTCCAACCAACTTGCTGAGCGCTTACGATTGTCAAACAGGATCCATTTCTCGTCACAAGTAACAATGCGGTTCAGAATTCCTTCATTTGTATGCCTGCTGAGCAGTGCAAGGCACGTCTCCACGCGTACTTCGCGCTGGCGGTCATTGAGTTCGTGGGGTACCCATTTGTCAAGCTTTTTTACCTTGCCAATTTGACGCAAATGGACCAATGTTGTTTTGATGCTAACGTCGAAAGCTGATGCTGATTCAGCCGTGGATTGAGTTTCATCAGCTTCCACAATTGCCTTTAATTCGTCATTGTCGACCAAAGTTTTCGGACGACCACGGGGTTCATTTTTCAGGTCAAAATTTCCAGAACGGAAGCGGGTAAACCAATAACGGGTGGTGCGTTCGTTTGTAGTGTTCGCTCCGTAAACGTCGTTGATGTTGCGTGCCGCTTGTGCCGCTTTGCTGCCACGACGGTACTCATACTCCATAATTACTCAAATTTTTAACTTATCCATGATGACGAAAAATGTTCGAATGCGTTGAAAACAAATTATTAAACAAATGACGATTTTAGAAAAAGAATTCCATGTTTGTCAAATAAAATTAATTTGAAATTAGAATTATCAGTCAAAAAAAAATATTTTCATTTGAAATGGCCAGTACGGCAAAACGGCAGTTTCATAGGTAAAGACCTATTATGTACTTCAAAATAAGCAATAATAAAATATCGACAATATTGTGTTAGTTAATTGCAAGCGCGTGTGAGTGAAACAAAATATGAACCTAGTTACCGTAAATCGGGGCGAGTAGGGATGCAGGACGAAACCGAAAATGATGTGCAAAATTTGGATAAGGGAACGTAGAATATATTATATTATTACTATTATTATTATTATTAATACTGACTTTTTATCTTCAACTTTGTTAAATTGTGGCTTAGGTTCAATTTCGTCCCTATTAACCCCTTTTTATGGTTTTAGTTTACAAGAAAATTCTTTATCAATCATGTAAAAGTATTATCTTATATACATTTGAAAAGCCTGTACAAACTGATTTAATTTGCTTCAGGAACTTCTAAAGCTGAAGGAAAGTCAAGTTGGTGACTTGCGATACGAGGCAGCTCGCCTGAAGAAAGCCCACGACGACTTGTTAGCTACGTATGAGTCAAAACTGGCTAAACTAGGTGTACCTGCGGAAGAATTAGGCTTTAAGTAAGTATTAAGTATGAATAAACAAAAATAAGTAGATTAATAATAAAAAGAACATTTTCCCCGAGCTAAAACACTCATTTGTTATCACGCCATCTATCTATGATACTGCTTAACAATTTCACTTGCGCCCCTCGTCCCTGCTTGTTACAACCTACGATCCAATACGAACTCGCGCTCTTCATAAGAGTTCTAAGCATAAAATATAGAGGGCGTTTTATATATTTACCGAATTTTAACCCTGCAACTTTTTCAATGAAATGAGTCTTATTTCCTAATAAATGAGTTGTTTTTTATTTACAGGCCTCTTCGTGCTGTAGCTCTGGCCGGAGTTACCCCAATAATTGGACAAGGGCCAGCTGGGCTTGTCACCAAAGACCCAACAGCTAAAAATTAAGATTTTATCAATTGATTGTTTATAAAAAAATCAACTGTTTCATTTAATTATATAATAAACTTCATATTTTATTAAGTGTATTTTATTAATATGAATGACTTAATTAAGACGTCCTGTTATCAAAAGTACGAATTTTAAAACGATTAGGTACATATTTTCTTAGGCGAAGGACGTGTGCGTGTGGACTCAAAATAAGGATCACTCATTTGGGACGTTTGGCAAAAAAATTTATTTAGTTTTATTTTGAACCAGGAAGGTTTCAGTGAGGATGTTTGCTTCACAAATTCACACACAAGCATAATTATAAGTACCACGAAAATAAAACATATTTAATGACTATAACGCGGTGATTTCAAAGATCACTCGGACGCAAGTGCGAGGATTGAGTGTTCCACATAAACCCTTACAAGTTTTAAACGTGGCTTTCTAATAAATTGAGATTTTGTGAGGAGCCTTCACAATTTGTTCATATACAAATTAAATATACACAGGTAGCGTATTCTCGTATACGCGCAATTACTTGTTCTTCAGGCAACCATATTGAGTAATCCAGTTGTATCTTTCTTTATTTAGGTGTCACAAATTTGATACTTTACTTTCGACTTTTCACAACTTTTTCCTAAATCCGCTAAAAATGTGGTAGGAGTTGAATAACTTTTTTGAAAAGATCACTCAGTCCCCACGCACACGCGAAGAACGTGACGGAGCGTGGTGCAGTGTTACATCTCATGAGCAAACACACAAATGTTCAAAATGGTTAACGTAAAAATAAATAGGTGGCGGTATAATTATGAATCTTCGTGTACAAATAAGCACCGATTTTTGTTCTAATTTTGTTTGCACTATCATATTTCTGTTTTTGTTTCTGTTAATTGGCAGACGTTTCTTTCGCATCTCACCTGATGGTAAAATGCAGAAACCCAGGATGGTACACTTCTGTCCAAGAGGTACCATTAAGTTCGTAAGACGGCCGCGAAGGTTTACAAAAGTGGTTGGCAATGTACAATCGCACCGCGGATTCGAATATCGAACCGCTTTCGTTATGTTATCAAGAGATTTTGTGTATGTATTTTGATGTAATGTAACTTTGACCTCACTCGAAGTGTGTGATGTCTTCATAAAATATACGCCAGCATATTGTTATAGATTATAATTTTAAGCTCGGAAATTCACTGCCCTGAAAATCTAATTGAAAGCATAGCTTTTTTCTTAGTCTAACAGCTATCACAAGCACGTCCCAAGAACCCGTGATTGTACCTATTCTCTGTAGGTATGCTCTTGAAAACTCCAGGACCAAATTTGCCGGCTTCGAACCTTACAATACTTTTATTCAAATGATAATTTACAAACAATTTATCTTCAGAAGCGTAGGTCTAGCTGTTACCTTCATAACTTGATCACTTACCTGCTGACTAATGCTTCAGATTGTTTTACATAAATCCCTTTTTACTCAGGAATCATGATTCCTTAATATTTGGAATGAAATGAAATATCCTTACAACAATTATTATTGCATAGAAAACGAATGTTTTCAATCAATTCTAAGATCGTCATTTTCCCGAATGTCAGTTATAATCAATTTGATAGATTTTCAATAACAGGTTTATATCACAGTATAAAAGCTACTAAAGCATAATAAAATTGCAACTAAGTCTATTTTTTTTTTTAAATAAGAACACTCTTAAATTTTTGTACAATCGATTTCTTTTTTGAGTGGTTTTAACTTTTTTATGTCAGCTAGCTACGCAAAATGGTTACTTTGAATCTCAAATTATGTAAAACTGTAAATTTTTTTTTATTAAAAACATTTTGTAAAAGGAGTAAAATCCGTAACTTTAAAAAAAGGGTGATTAATCAACCTTCTAAGAAGTCTTTATATTACGTTCAATCCCAATTAAATAGTCTCCGTCAAAGGTTGCACAGTGTTTTATTATGAAGATCTTAGCCTAATACCAAATCTTATTTACAACTGTTGCAATTAAAGTAATAAAATCTATGAAATCAGCATCACGCGCGATGTGCTGCAAATATGAAAAATACAATACATAAGGTCTACGAATATGTATATGTCTTAAAATACGTGCTTTTTTCAAGAAAAGAAGAGTAAGGTTCTTATGAAAAATACTGGCGTGCCAGTAAAATACTTATTTTAAACAATGCAGTTCATATAGTTTAAGCAACATAAAAAATCAAACTCAATGTTTTTTAATAATCAGAGTAGAAACTTAAATAATGACAAAAAGAATCACCTGAGTTTTCAATTCGATATCCTTGTGCTGTCGTCGGCGTGATCATCATCCCAGTCATATGAGGTGATAAAAAATATTCATTGCTCATTAGAAGGTTACTCCATTTTCAGGAAATCCAACCTGTGACTTCTGGATCTACGGAAGGTCGCTAACAACAACTGCGCCATGCGTTGTAGTAATAGAATAATGTAGTTTTTAATTATTGATTTTACATCGCTGTGCAGGATACAACGCAAAATACATTTAGAATTTGTTATTTTACGAAAGAAACATTCGAGGAACCAATATGTCAATTTCAACCCTAGCGCTGGCGGAACTGCGAGGTCTGCTTAGAGCTGACTGAGGTGTTTGTGTGACGTAATCACGTCAAATTGAGCATTTGTACGAAGTTTCTTTATGTACTGCTCCTGTATATGGCCTGTGTTTATATTGCACGCCCAGGTGACGACCGTTATTAGACAAAGTTTTACATAATATTAAAGTTTAATTGACTGGAATTAGCGTATCGGCAAAGGTAGACATCGATTGAGTTTTGAGATTGAGATGAGATTGAGTTTAGCATTACAGCATTTAGCATTATATTACCTAAATCGATGAGACCGGCTCTGATTTCTCAATAAAATGGCCCAAATTTGATTTTGACGTCAATAATAACAAGTAATTGTCAATGTCGAGAAATAAATAACAGGTCTTTACCTATGAAACTGCCGTTTTGCCGTACTGGCCATTTCAAATGAAAATATTTTTTTTTTGACTAATAATTCTAATTTCAAATTAATTTTATTTGACAAACATGGAATTATTTTTCTAAAATCGTCATTTGTTTAATAGTTAGTGTTTTGTTTTCAACGCATTCCAACATTTTTCGTCATCATAGATAAGTTAAAATTCGAGTAATTATGGAGTATGAGTACCGTCGTGGCAGCAAAGCGGCAGAAGCGGCACGCAACATCAACGACGTTTACGGAGCGAACACTACAAACGAACGCACCACCCGTTATTGGTTTACCCGCTTCCGTTCTGGAAATTTTGACCTGAAAAATGAACCCCGTGGTCGTCCGAAAACTTTAGTCGACAATGACGAATTAAAGGCAATTGTGGAAGCTGATGAACCTCAATCCACGGCTGAATTAGCAACAGCTCTCGACGTTAGCATCAAAACAATATTGGTCCATTTTCGTCAAATTGGCAAGGTAGAAAAGCTTGACAAATGGGTACCCCACGAACTCAATGACCGCCAGCGCGAAGTACGCGTGGAGACGTGCCTTGCACTGCTCAGCAGGCATACAAATGAAGGAATTCTGAACCGCATTGTTACTTGTGACGAGAAATGGATCCTGTTTGACAATCGTAAGCGCTCAGCAAGTTGGTTGGACCCTGGTTCAGCACCCAAACAATGCCCTAAACGAAAACTTACCCCTAGAAAAGTGATGGTCACTGTTTGGTGGTCTAACGCGGGTGTAATTCATCACAGCTTCTTGCCAAACGGGACAAGCATTACTGCAGATGTGTACTGTGAAGAACTGAACACAATTATGGAGAAGCTCGCACGTCTCCAACCAGCTTTGGTCAATCGTTCGGCTCCACTACTCCTGCACGACAACGCGCGACCTCATACTGCACAGCAGACGGTCTCCAAGCTACAAGAGTTGGGGTTGGAAATTCTCCGTCATCCGCCGTACTCACCAGACCTTGCGCCTACAGACTTCTACTTTTTCCAGAATTTGGATAACTTCTTGGCGGGAAAAAAATTCAATACCCGAGAGGCAGTACAAAATGCCTTTGAAGAATTTGTTGCCTCCCGTCCAGCTGATTTCTTCAAGAAAGGCATCAATAAGCTACCAATGCGTTGGCAAAGATGCATTGATTGCATGGGTGATTATTTTGATTAATAGAAATAAAAAATATATAAAAAAATTACGCTTCATTTATTTCGTGAAAAACGGCAATTTCATAGGTAAAGACCTAATATTTGATTTGAATTTCCATGACTATCAAAAACAAATATAAATAAAGTGCTCTAAAAGTGATGGAAAACCTCGTCTTTGAATCCGTTTTGAGTAGTTAAGAAATTATAAGAAGCAAATAAAGAAAAATCAACGTCCATTTATAAATTACGTATTCTCCAAAAACATTTCAAATAAAACGACGAAAAGCCATCTCACCTTTGTAAAAAGGTATATATGGTATACCTAGAACGTAAGTTAAAGCCTAGAGGTAATAAAATAGGCCTTGGTGGCGGTGAACGGCCCCTACACCACGGCACGAACTGGGGCCCGCCTGCATTGCCGTAGACTCCAACCTGCCTCGTTGTCTTTTCATGCTTACTTTGGCTTTAATTTGTTTTCAACAAAGTTTGTATTCGGAGAAATAATGGTAAAAAATGGAGATATACTTAAGATTAAGTTTTTGGTTTATGTTGTAAAGCTGTTGGTCTTCCAATTGTATAATAATTGTATAATAAATAAATAACAAAATAAAATAAATACAATACAGTACCTACGTCGCAGATGAAAGAATATTTTCTATGTAATTTTTCTTGATACTGACGGTTTGTTCTCGCTTTGTTATGGCTCTTCTGCTGGTTGCCTTTAGAATCGAAGAACCGTAACCATATCATACCGGTTGTGCATAATCAGCAAAATTAATAATTTGTGGTAGTAATAATATATTAATAATAAAATTATTGTCATTAACAAAGCAAAAACAAAATACAATAAAAACAATTAAGGTAGAATCAATGCAGAGTGGTACACTACCAAATGTTTGTCTGAAGTTTTTGCTGCTGCGAGCAACAAGCGACCGAACACGGGGCTCCGAGGTCTTTTGCTCCACCACGACAACGCGCCCGCGCACTCCGCGATCAAGACGGGGCTTCCTTAATACCACAATGGTAAATTTTTTGGTTCACCTACCTTACAGCCCTGATTTGGCACCGTGTGACTTCTTCTTGTGAAGAATATGGTTGAGGAGGGCGATGGCTGGATCCCGCGTTAACTTGTGAACGGGTGCCGTTTGAGGGTGTTCGTCGTTTGGATACTTGGGGGAGGGAGACTTGCCGAGCTAACAGATGCAGATAAGAATAACTTTGTATAGACATAAAGATACTCTGTAATTTTTTTTTAAATATTTCTAACAAACACAACATTATCTAGCCCAAATTAAGTATCATTAAGAACTTGTGTTATGGATACTAGATAACGGATAAATAAACTTATAAGAAATTATAAAAACACATAGATATTTTTTTTTCATATATAAATATTAGAAATAAACTTAAATAAACATACATATACATCCATGACTAGAAAGCAAATATAATAAAATATCTGCTTCTACCAAGATTCGAACCCGGGACCTCTGGCATGGAAGGCAATGGTACTTACCTCCACACCAAACAGGCCGCCGAAAAATTTATTTTGAAAAAAATATACCCGTGAAGTTTCCTGCCAGTTCTCCTTCACGAAGGTTTTTTCGAACTGGTGGTAGAGTCATCTTTTATTTGAAATCAATAAGAACTAGTAATTCATTGTCAATGTTGAGAAATAAATATTTCATTTCATGCAGACTGGAAAATCTGCTTTGAAAATTGGTTCAGCCGCATGACACTGCGTATAGACGCTGATGGAGAGTTCTTTAAAAAGATGTCATAAAAAAATATTTTCTATAGAACATTTTTATTATATTTCTCAAAACTTTCTGAGTGTCCCACGTATGAGTCATTATATTTGCCTCAGTTGTCGGAGTGACATAGGGTATATTATTTCCCAGATTTCCCGTAGGAACGGGAATTACACGGGAAAATAACTAGCAGTCGGGTTTGAAGTTTTCGAATCCAGCAGCTTGTTTTATTATTTATTTTTGGTAAGATTTATTAAGTGCACAAAACTTATTAATATATATATATATATATATATTGTATAACAAAATACACAAAATAAAAACTAGTTGGCTCTACGAATATTTTTATGCCGGTTGAAGATCCCATGTAGTTCCTATACCAGTGTAATACCGTAACGTGCTTTTTAACTTTATACATATTAAAATAAAAAATAAAATTACCGAAAATTTTTCAAATAAACATTTGTTCTTAGAAAAAAAAAGCAATGAAATAGTCGTAATAATACATAAAATTCTAATTTTTTTAAGTATACGTTACTTAAAAAAATTAGAATTTTATATATTATTACGACTTTCACTGCTTTTTTTTTCAACCTAGAAATATCACGTATTTTAATTAAATAAGGCTAATATCATTGCACTGGTATTAATAAGGATATTATGAGCAAGTAAACTATTATTAATGTTTTCTCAAAAAACTACAAACTGAGCTTTCCTCATTTTAACGTATGCTTTTTTCAATGATGTGTGTAATTATGTGAAATTGCATGTCGGCGTGTCATTGTGTAATTAATTCAAACGGTAGTGCATGTGACCTAATTCGAATTCAACTCTACTGAAAATTATCGCCACTAATTTTTAATTTACAAGCCTACTATTTTATGTAAATACTAATGAATAGAGATAACTTGTCATTTTAATGAAAGATTTACTAAAAAAAAACCTATTTTCCATAGGTACACTAAGCTAACAAACCTGACAACTTTTAATTCAACTGCAGAATTTTCAGCTGTCAGAACAAGTTTCCGGCGTGCAATATTGAATCGAAGCCGCGCCGCGCCGCCGCCGCGCCGGTTGGCGTAGAATTCTGTTCGTGCATATTGGCTTTGTAAATTGCAAGTTTTGTCGAACTACCACAATGCGCAAAGTCTTTGCTAGTAGATGGGTCTTGTGGAATGAAAATTTTAAATGAAACCTCTATTTTTATGACTAGAGGCTGATTTTTCAATATTCAGATAACTTTTATCTTGAGAATAACTTTGACAAGATTTTTCATACAAATAATGGCAAATACTTAGTATTATTCTACTCATTAAAGATATCTGAGCATTGAACAATCAGCCCTAAGTGTAAAAAATTAAATCATAAGCCAAAAATTTGCGCGTGTGCTCTAGAAAAAAAATTACCAATGAGATGGCTGCATTTCCCAAATTAAAATGGTCATGAAGTCAACCTACTTGGAAACTTTATCTCGCAATCCACAAATTTCACAGGGAAAAACTGAGTTTAAACCGGGGGGGGGGGCGTCCTGTAGAATAAGACAAACCTCCTTATATCACATGTACCAAATAGGTACATAAAATATGTAACGAAAGGAGAGAAGGATTTATAAACTATCCATTGCCCTTTGTTCAATTTAATTACACTCGGGCTGTATAACATCTATCTTAGGGTGTTACCGCACCTATCGATCGATATTCAATCGACGCCATCGATCGATGGTAGGATGAAACATTCGACTTCGATCGACAGTTTTACCAGACAAATCTACATCGATCGACGGTCAATCGATTGGTGTGGTAACACGCTTATGGTACACGGGACGCCCGACGGGTTCAAGACCAAAGTTCTAAAATACTTTTGACCTGTGTAAATTATTCATCTCCGGTATTGATGTAGGTATACGTTTTATCTTTTTAGGTTTCTACTCACAGAAGAACTTTTTTTTTTTGCATCCACTTCTCATTGATACCTTTATAAATGTAGGCTCTTTCAGTTAGAAAATAAATATTGCGCCATATTTTCCTAAATTTACATAAAGATCCCGCGAGTGTTGAGTGTTGCATCAATAGTTTACATAAGATGTACACTAGATTTGGGCATTTATCCAAAACCCAAGGCAAGCGGGGGGATAAACTGCAGTAGATAGCGAGTTTGTGAATAATTTTTTTTTTATTATTTACGTACTGTTTTAAATAGTAATTAACTGACTTTTTTGATAGTTGGGTATTTCGATCCAATTTATTTCAACACTACAAACCTTTCTTTTCATGGCTGCGTTCCGGTCAGAGGAAAGCCACAGACAGTGCAATTAGTGGAGTTTTTTTTTTGCTGCCGAAGCACCCTCACGGAGGGGAGGTGGAAGATACGTCATGCATACTATTATGTTATGTGGGGCTCACCAGCGTGGCACCTACCCACTATAAACCACCTTGCTGGCTGTGGCATGGGAATGCTAAGTAGCCTTATCGGAGCGACACCCGGGTTAGGAGTGGGTGCGCAAGCAGGGACCCGCTAGAGGGTCACCCGCTGAGAATAGCAATCACTTAAGGTGCAAATGACATTTGGGGTGATGGTTATTCGGCCTGGGCAGCCTTAAGCTGGTCGTGTTTTCCGAGAGCTGATCGGGAGGGTCCGAGAGTGCATATCTCGGTCTACGGACTTTGTACCTCGACGGCATGGACGGAGTAGTGTAATTTACTGTCTCGCGAATTAATGGGTTAGGATGCTCTTCGGATCGCTTGAAAAAAGCGGTGGAGAGCGTCCTAAAGTATTGTTGTATAGTAGGTAAATCGAGATCTCTGTGCAGGTCTGCGTTTCGCACGTACTACGGAGCATCCGTGGCCCTGCGGCAGAAGAGATTCTAGACTACCTGTAGATTATACAGAGTGGAGGGTTTGGCATGTGCAAAGATTGGGGCGGCGTACGTCATGACTGGCCGCACGCAAACCTTAAAAAGAGCAAAGGTAATTTCAATATATCAGGCCTACGATCGGCAACGCACCATTAGTCTACGAAGTCGATGTAGTCTGTAGTCGATAAGTGAATGTAGTTGATGTAGTCTGTAGTCGATAATTCGTTATTGATAAAAGCTCCTACGTCTAATATTATGTCCATGGGCACGCATGACAGTTGCCATCGGCTGAGTTGCGCACTCCTTTGCTGGTTATAAAAAAAGCCGATATATAAAAGAAATTGTAAACGTATGATTGTGTCTCTATTTATTTTAGATGCTGGAATATTAAGTCCGGTTTGCCGATAAGGAATTAAAATCTCACTGTAATTTTCTAGAGAATAAAAAAGCTAATCTTCTTAATCACAAGCAGTTGCCGCAGTGCACCGCTTATAGTAAAGTTATCTGGTCACGTCCACGAGAAGATTTTGATGAGATTTCGATGAGAAGATTTTGTTTCAACTACAAGCTGTTTGTTTCATTTGTATAAAAATATATAATGATTTTGTATAAATATAATATAATTATTTGTCATTGATAACTTTGACTGGTAGAGCCACCTGCAGTTATTAAAAAGAACTAGAATTGATAACCAATGAAAACGTTTTCATAATTTTATGGAAGGCAAGAAAATCCAAGAAAAAAACAATAATAACGAGGTGTGGTTACCAGCCCGCATTAGGCATTCTGTTTACGCTGTGAAGCTAACACGACAGATGCCAATAAAGTGTTACAAAACGGACGAGTTTTTTCACACAATGACTGTCAACGCTCGGATTCGAATGCCACGTTATGTACGCAAGTTATTTATAAAAGATTTTTATTTCTGCCAGTCCCTTTGCTACTGCGTAACTTGTAAAGTAATTAGTAAATACCCGCTTTCGCCCACGTCTTCGTTCACGTACTCGAGTAGGTATACGTCATTTAGGCTCTCGGAAGCAGCAATTTACCACCTGACATGATTATAAAGAGAGAGAAAGAGAAAATATACAATTATTAATTACGAGTATTAGAAAGTAATAAATACGTAATACTGTTTAAACTTGAGAACGTTGATTTCAAAGCTTTAGATGACATACAACTATGACAGACAACAGGTAGAGCTTTCATATAATATGTGTTGATCAATGTGAATATCTCTACTTCTGAGTTTGTACGAACCAAGATTCTCTTACTAATTACGGGAACACCATTACAAGGCCCGGCCTCCATACAAACTTTCAGCCGGAGTTTCTCACCTTTAAGGTTTTAATTTGAAAAACTGTGCCTAGGAGAGGCCTTTGTAGCTACGACAGAGTCTACGTCACTTGATAAGACTGTTCTTAACAAAAAAAGACCCAAAGTACTAACGCAGAAGAAATTTGGCGCATCAATTGTCTTGGAAAGCACATCAATTGGGGAAAAAATGCCAGAATTCGATTTTAAAAAGGTATGCTGGAACTGCAGTCGATTTTGTATCCTAATCTAAGTATTACATCCTAAATAAAACTGCAAACTTTTTTATATTTGGGCCTTGAAAAAATCATTTCTTTTCTGACGTATATTAAAAAAAAATCTAAGGTGACCCGGTGTTACCAGTACAAAAGTAGTAGAATATTTTACAGATGAGGAATTTAAATGAATGAAGAATGACACCTAGGCAGGTGTCTATTCATAACTAATAAATTCATTGAGTTTCTATTCACAAAAATCGTAAATGATCATTTTTATCCAGTTTAGCAGTAAAGAGTAAAGCTGTTCTTCGATAAATGAAAACCCATCAGTTTGTGTAACACAAAAGCCCGCGAAATCTTGCTTTCTTAGGGGTGCTACCTACAAGTTCAGGCTGGCGGATTCGGATCGGCAGTAGTTGTTGAACGGCATTGCCAGGCCGAACCAACCACTACACATTCACCTGCGGGCAGTTCATTCGAGCTTAATCAGTGCGTCTTGCCAAAATCCGCACGGCGTTTTCCTACACATATTCGACTAATTGATGCCCGAATGAAAGAAAACTTAAATGAACTTCAATAAGTGGTCTCAAAGTTTGGAGATCACCTACTAAGAAAGGTGTATTTCTTCGCTATACTATTACTACAGATGATTATAATCATACAGATGTAATTTACTTATTTGCAGATTCATAATACTCGATTCACAAATATGATCCGTTTTAAGAAAGCTGCGCTGAAAAAGTGACCTAGACCCATGAAGGTTGTGTTCGATTTTCTCTGAGGCTTTTGGGCCTAGGCCAAGCTTTTCGCAAGCAATTTATCTACAAAATTGGATCCAATTTATTAAAATATTTAGTTAGATATCTCACAAAGAAGGCGAGTTAGTTGGAGAGATTATCTGCTTATGGAAATGTTTTGGTGGATAATGATATGCAATGGTAGTAAAAATAAATTAAATTATTAACTTTACAGTTACAGGTCTATAAAACAATTTCCCGAAGGAAATGGACATATATTTTTAAAAGCAATATGATATACTAGAATAACACTGATAAATGCAATTGTGTACATTAATTTTTATACAATAATGAACAAAATATTAACATTAATTTAGCACTTTATTGCTCACACACTTTGCCTAATTAATGTTGATTGTTTACATCCTCCCAATGATAGATGTGTATCGTTCTATTGCGTTACACTCATTGGCAATCTTGAAACAACGTTGTCAACACACGTGTTTCATGTAAGCAAAAGTGTACTTAAAATCAAAATCATATCGTTAAACTTAGTTTTCTTGGTGCTGCGTTTGTGTTATAAAAGGAACTAATTTGTACATTAATGACTCTTGAAGACATAATAGAGAATTTGCGTTTTTTAATCTATCTTTTTTTTATTGAAAAAGGATAAGACGTTTGTCTTCTATTTCACCTGATGGAAAGTGACGATGAAGACGAAGGTGGTACACGTCTATCCACGAGATACCTATTCACTCGACGCTTGAAAGAACTAGGACTATAGTTTTGTGGAAAAACAGACGCAGGCAGTTCATTCCACACCTTGGCGACCCGCATCAAAAAGGAACTATCTAAGCGTTTGGTTCGATTAAAAGATTTAAGGAATACTTAAAAATACCAATGAGTTCTATTGACATTTCAAAGTTTTGACGGGACGTTACGACGTAAGATGTAACTTAAAATGCCACGTGAATATAATTTAGCTTATGACATACCTCAATGCCCAACGAAATTAATGTTTTGGCAACTTTTTATTTTCATTTTTGAGCTTTGTTCTACCCCTAGCAGAAATAGCCCGCCGCACCAGATCGGTGGCTGATTGCATTTTTTAATGAATTAACTTACTATTATTTACCACAGAAATAATACGTTTTCAGTTCTATTTAATAAAAAAGATACTTAACACTTTTTTACGATACTGGATAACTCTTCAACAAGTAAAGAGAAACCTCACAAAAAAGTGATCCATTGTTTGTTTGTACCTATGTGTTGTTCCCGTTCTATCAAGCCCAAACATAGAAAGAAGTGGATGAAAATAGCTAAATGACATTAAGCTTCAAGCTCATTTTGTTGTTAGTACGTTGTATTTTTAAGAATCATTCTTCCAGAAATTTGCATCAATAAAATATATAAACAGGAAAGGCGTGTCTTTGAGTGAGTATTACAGATTGGTTTTGTTACCCATTACTTCGACTGTCAACGCAGAATGTGGACATCAAACTCTAGATCTGTTGTTTGTAAATTAGTTATTACTTGACTAAGAAATGCACTCTTATTAACATAACCTCACTTAAACTCTACTCCTCAAATAAACTTTTGTCCTTTTATCTCTACACTTGACAACCAGAACTTTCCATACAAAACCACCGCACCACGTCAATATCAACCTTAGGAAGGTTTTAATAAAGCCTTTATCAACTTTATACATATTTTTCAATGTTTACTTTGCTGAACAGCTGAGCTGTTTTATGGAGTGACGTCCCTTTGCACCCATTGGTGTTTCAAATTACGTTTGAATTTACCTAACTTATAATTAAAATAAAAATATTTCCCAACAAGTTATAATATTAGAATAAAAATTTCTGTTTTACACTATTAATGACTATCCTTTTTGAATGTTTATAGAACTATTAATTCGCGTCGGGACTCGAACCCGCAAAGCTGAGATTGCGCAAACCTCCTCAAATGACCTCTTTAAGCCCGATATAACCTCGTTCCTTCAGCGCAACGCAGAGAAACAAGATATAAATACATAATACATAGGTATACCATACAAAAAAAATTACAATTTCTTTGTTAGAAAAGTAAATCAAATTATGTTCATTAAATGAAATGTTGGCTATAAATAAATTATAGAAAAAAACGTGTAGAAGTAAGACTGAGTGTCGCCAGTTGTGTGCTGGAGCTTTATCGACCGCCGCGGCCGACGCGCGCAGCCCACACTTCACTCGTTTATATTTATTTAAAATTTACGAAAAATTACTAAAACTTAAACAAAAAAAACGATAAATCTATTTTTTAAAAATGAAAAATTTTTGTCTCTAGTATTCAAATCATTAGGTAATTATTATTACAATTTACATTAAAGTAAAATAGTAATTACATTTTTACTATTTTTGTAAAATTTATATGAGGTTAATTTGAATAATGTTTATTTGGAACTAGATTATTTTTCTTAAGTTTAATGTTTTCTCGAGTGTAAAACGACCCTTGGCATCGCCCAGTGTGACTCGGTTCGCGGGTGAGCACTGACGTTGCTCGACTTTCCACCCTACACCCCAAAAATCTAACAAAAAAACACGTTTTCACCTCGAAACAGTATGATATAGTGTTATTTAAGGCTTCTATCTACTACGGCAATAAATAAATCAAACCTTTTTGCATACAAGTGCTAGTTTTATACAATTTCTAAAAGGTTTTCATGAGGCTGGTTCGCTTTTCGACGTCTATTTTTGGTCTGCGAACACATTCGAAACACCAGCACTTTTGAAATACGATATTTAGTAAGTTTTCAATTCATTTTACTATAATCTTTGTGCAATATAACTGGAACATTACTGCATTATGCCGTAGTGCGTAGATTTGATGTGTTTTCAAAAGTGTGTTGATTTATAATGTGTGTTGATAGATTTGTTTTTTGTTTGTGTAGAAAGTGTCAAATTCTTTTACCAGAAGAATTTTATTTGCTTTTGGGATATATTTCAATATATTTAGCCAGTACAATGTATATTTTAGAGCAATCAACACAGTAAATAAACATATTACTGACATTTCACATAAGTTATCAGTTATTTGATAAGTGTTATTTAAAAATAGAATTGACTACTATATACAGAGACTTACATACAACATCCTTGTTTAACATTCACTGCAGTTGAGGTTAGGTTATGTAATGCTTTTTATTGTTCTCATGTGAAAACCTTAGGCTGTTCGTTTGAGGTCATAGACAAGGTATAGCTTTCATGAAAATGTTTCCAAATCAGAGCTCAAAATATAATTTTGAACAAAAAAGTATGCAAAATCTAATTTTTAATATTATATATGCTTATATATGCTAATCGATAATGTCATTCAATAATATTGTTCTATGTCATTATGTAAAACACGTATGTTTATTTTACCTAAAATCTGGAAATAAAATAATTTTACTAAACAAAATAATTTAAATCAGAATCAACATTAGGTTTGATTGAATGACATTTGCACTTCCAATAGCAAATAATTTGTTAATGTTATTATCTCGTTGATAATATAAGAACTTTTCCACTTATAATCGTTATGAAATTGTCTTATTGTCTTTTTATATTAATTTAGATGAAATGATGAAAATATGAAAATGAATGTTGAAATGAAAATATATTTGCAACTAATTGAGAGTCGTCATTTACCAAAATGTCGTATTCAAAATCAAACTACTGATAAAAAAATATTAGAGAAAATCAATTTAATTAAGATTTCAATGAAGAAAAAACCCGATGATTTCCATGAAGTGCTTTCATCTTTCACTACTTATTTTAAGCCTGTTAGTCAAATTACTCTAGCAAAGAAGTAGAGAGTAATTAAACTTTGAGGTTTGGTAAAAATTTGGCAAATTTTCGAACATAAACTTAACTAATATTGGATTTAAGACAGATTTATTTAAACAATTATAACCGTAAAAATGTTATTTTATCCAAAATTAATCTAAATTTTAATTAACATGCAAAATTACTCCGTATTTTTGGTAACGAAATGATGATTTGAATTTAGCAACTATAATATAATGGTAACCAATTGATGTGCAAGAACCATTTCATTTCATTAATACATAGTTTCTTTTAAACATACTAGGAGCACATAACGAGCCTTGATGTCAAGCATAGATCTATAGACACATCAATTGATACGAAAAGCAGTGGGTGGCGACGACGTGAAGATAAAATGTCACTGTACTATTGTTTGTTATCTTTTCACATACCTACATACTGTATCGTTGAGAATGTATTTTTCCAATTCAATAGTAAACTTGTTTTAATATATCTATGTAGCATTTTTAAATGTTGCCGGTCGAATCATGTCAGTACTGCGGCTTTAATAATTGAGATAATTCTACACATTTATATATTTGAATATAAATTGATCATATGATTGCGTAAACTAATCTATTGATTAGATTCGATTAAACTTAAATTTAAGAGATAAATTATAGGTTATTTGTTTAGTTATGCAGTTATAAATAAATTGTACTACTGCATATCAAGATGTTGAATCCACAGCACCACAAATATGTCTTGAATGCAGAGCTCTAATTTTGGAGACAATCGATAGTTTGTAGCCGAAATTCTTGGTTCAGACTCTAGACAGAGCGGCGGTGAGCCACAGTAGATTGACTATTTAAGAACGATTCACGACTTTTAGAGCAGGCAAATATTTACTCCGAAACCTTTTTTTGGAGGTCATTAATCAGTCTGAATACCATTTTATAACCAGTTCAGTCATTTATTTGTAGACACTTTATTTTGCAAAAATAAATCAGGAAAGCAAACAACCCTCATGAATACTCTTGTTTCAGTGACAAAATGTAAATAATATCTTTAAAAATAACAATAACAAAACAATACATTAAATACAGTTCAAGCTCTGAAAGACTGAAATGCAAATTTATATGAAATGATCCAGCCCAGCTGAAACTAGCGATATGGTCGCTCATAGCGCCCTGATGCCAAGATGGCTGACGAGGAAAAGCTGCCCATACCCCCAACGTTTCTTGAAAAACTATTATTCTACACCACTGCATCGTTCGTGTTACTCGGAATCTTCAGTTTGTTCGCCTTTCTTTTCCTGGTACCATTCGTGATCGAACCGGCTTTTACAACTATATTCATGCAATTCGATCCAGTGGCTGCTTTATGTGTCACGACACAAGTGAAGCACCTCGTTGGCGCCAGCAACTGCTCTTGGGCTTCTTGCAGAGAAGGCTGCACTAAAGATCTATTTGAATGCACTCAAATCAGGGTCAACTACAAACTTGGATACCCTCCAAATATAACAACCACTGAATACGAAAATTTAATAAGAGTCGAAAGATCACTGAGGAAAGATTACGATTACGAAAATTACGAAAATCCCAGTGATAAAATGTACCCAGATATGCCTGAAGAACTAGAACCGGACCTCTCCGACGTGCTTCCTACAGGACTCCAAGGCAACGACTCCGAATGGTACTTCACTGGGGCTCGGCTGTTCCCGAACGTAAAAGGCTGCGGATACCCTCCGATATTAAACTGCACCATTTTTTATGGAAAATATAGACCACTGGGGACTAATTATTCGTGCTACTACAGCCGTGTCGATCCCGGATTAGTTATAACTGAGCTAGATATGTGGCAGAATACGTTAAACTTAGTGTACGCTATGGCGATACCGATTCCATCATTCTTTATATCTGTGATTTATTTGACGTTTGCATATTTCAAGATTTATAATACGGAAGATGAGTCAGAGCAAGCCCCCCTTCAGAGTGACGCTGAAGCGATGGCAACGGGAGATGATGAAAAGCCAACAACTCCTGGCTCTGATACATTTAGAGAAGATCTAGCAACATTTGGCCACCAGCTGAAGATGCAGCTAGCGAACGAAAAGTCTAAGGAAGGTTTTGAATCGAATAGTCCCCCTATTTCAAATTCTGCTTCTCTGTCTGGGTAAGTTTATTTTTATACATAAAAGTAGTCCGTTTTGCATAATGACATTGAGTGTCTGTCTAGATAATGCATGATGTTCTAAGTTTCATTTAATATGTAGTAGTTGTTTCTGTTTAAAATAAAATACTACTTTTTTTCCAACGTATTGTCAGATGAATTTAGGGAACATTAGAAAACACATGATTTTATGAATGGATCTTATTTAGATGTATTTTCGGCTCGCAGGACCAAGTCATCATTTGTGAACGCGTAATTAAGGAAAGTTAAAGAACAAAAGTATTACACAAGAGGTATGTTACTACTGCACCATTTTTAATCATGAAAATCCAAAGCTTTTTTTTAATGCAAAATTGATCCAAATAAACGATTTATTTTTATTGTACCTTGATTTTTCTACTGCATACATAAAAAACCCTGCTTTCTATTTTGAACATCACGCAATTTTTTCATAATTCACATGGTCAACATTTTATGCACAGTAACTTTAAAAAACTATGTTTTATAACACAAAACTAATTTGATGTAGATGTATTTTACCAACCACTTTGCTTCCATTGTGTATTTAAGTAATTTGGTATTTGTTATTTTAGTAACCCTTTTACAGATTTCATTTAAATGCACTTTTGCTAAGCTTTAATTAGGATTTAATCGTGATTTCAGCTGTTTTTGTGTTCCACTTTCATATGGTGCTAAATAAACGTATTAATAAATCGAAATTAATAAAACCTTTATTAGCATAACTTTATTTCATAGTTTTTAATTTAACATTTAAGTTTAAATTATGCGACTTCACAAATTATTGATATATAACAATCACAAAAAGAGTTGGCATCATATCAAAATGGATTGGAGAACATGATTGTGTCAATGCATGACTGACTCTTGAAGTTAGTTTCTACCAGCGAAAAAACATTCTATGTACAATTAATGCTTATATTTAGATGCTTTTGTGATCTGACAAATGACATCAAAATATATATTTCTTTCTAATGTTTATTTTATTTCACGAGTAAGAAGCCTTGCACATTGTTTGCATATTCTTAATGTATATGATGTTTGAAGACTCCAACGACTTTTTATGTTTTTCTTTACCAAGACTTGCTCTTAGGGTTTGCTTGTTGGTTAATATATACGGCTGATGCTGCCAATTAATCATTTTTAAATTATCTTTGAGGTTCTGGGTTCGAATCTTAGAAGAGATTTGGTTGCTTAAATGTAATTAAAAGAAAGTCCATAGCTCAACTAAAAATACACACGAGTAATAGAAAATAAGTCTGTTTGATTATTTAAGGTTCATAAAAATATAAAACTGTTGGCCTCAAAGCATAGTTGAATATTTCTTAAAATTTTCCTTTCTTAACATTATTTTTGTACAGGTGTACATTGTAATATTTGAAAATATTAATAATTAAAAGATTAAACATCAGATTATTTATGCCCATGAGCATACCCACATATTACCTATCACTTACTTACAGCAGAACAAATCCTTTTCTTGGTTTGTATTTATATCACTACTTTTATTGTTCGTCAAATGGAATACATTCTTAAGGCACTTCATGCCAACGGTTTTTCTTCAATTTTATTATTAAATCAAAACAAATTATAAAATTTGTAAATTAATAATTATTTTTTCCAGATGACAAGAGTCCTGAAGCGGGGGGTTCGGGTTTAGGATTTACCTCGAATCCAGGTGAAACATAAAATAAAAACTTTAAGTATATAACGTTTGTGCTAGGTGTGACCACAGCAGCTTTGCTATTAAAATAAATACGAGATATTTGCAAACAGTGAGATACAGTTTCAAGGCGAAAGAGATTTTTATAATGCGTTGTGAAAATTTAATTATATTGCCTATTGTTGTTGATATGGTTTGTTGTAAAATATTTTGATGTGAGTCGATGTAAGAGTCAATATTTGAAAAGTAATTACTTATTAGTAAAATTAATTATAATAATTTTGAAAATACAAAATCAAAGGAAAGTTTGAAGAACAGTAATACTCCAGTAGTCATATCCGAAGAATATTTTGTTATAATTTAAAATTTCAGATAATAATAACGAATTATTTGTTGCTGTAATTGATTATTAAATGATTATTCAAATTGCAAAAAAATTGCTCAAAAAATTAATATTTTATAACAAAACATTATCAACAAAGATTCTAGATGTAGGAGTAGATAGTAAATAAGAATTTTAACTTCTATTTAGATATAAAACATATAAAAGTTTACGACGCTCGTACGCTATATATGTGTAATGCACGCGTGCTGAATTTTATAAAATTTCATAAATTTTATGTATCAAATAAATATGAATGAAAATTAAAAAATTTATTCGTAATTTTGTTACATTTGTTCTATTTAAATGTTGTTGAAACAATGTGTTTTGCTATTTCTAAATGTTTAAGACGTGAGAAAATTATTTAGAGAAAAATATATTTATTTATTTAGAACGAAAAATTGTCAACAGTAATAAAAACAAAGTATTTGAAGTTTTAGACTTAATAATAATATAAAGAACTTATATTTATTTTTAAGATTCAAATTGACAAACAATGAAAACTCCGAAGAAAGTGTTAAGTTGTGTCACTAAAGTCTAGCATTTATACTGCTTCAAAGAAGTAAAAATAAAATCTAGCTCCTAAGTTGCGTTACAATGTAAAATAACAAAGTTTCAGAGCTAATCAAGTTTTACGACGGTATTAAGTGAGGATCGATTGTCGTGTCACGTGATGGGACGGCTTAATAATTCATAGATACCACTCGTATTGTATTCACTTGCCCCTTCCGAAAACATGAGATCTATGTTAGCATTTTTGGGTCGACAAAAGTATAAAGTATGTAATGCAGAACCCACAACTTAAACCATTTATCTAATAAAACAAGCATTTTATAGTATAAAATACGTAAGAATATTGTGCAGCCTTCATTGGTTACGAAACTGCACTTTTGGAAAATTGCTTGCCACAATTTTACATTCCAAATTTAATAACCAAATAGTTTAGTCATATTTATTTGTCTCCCTTTTTAGCAATTTTTGGTTCAAAACGATTTGTGGTTATTTTTGGACACGCGTCTTCACAATTTTTTTGTCCTTGCCTGTATTTTTGCAAGCGTACACGAAGTACGGTTTATACAGAAACGCTCACTTTGAACGACAACTTTAAAAGTATGTTTCGTATAAATAACTTAATTTCATAAGCTTTAACTTTTAATTATATAAAGCAATTTATTAATAATATCATAAAGTAACGATAGTCAAATTATTATTTTGTAAAAAAATATATTTCAAAAATGAAAAATAAAATAATAATTAAATTAAGTTGATGAAGTTGATGTCGTTATTTGCATATTTTGTTTAGGTTATGTAAGAAGGAAAAATAATAATTGAATAATTAAAATGCTTTTAACAATTGCAATTTGTGATATTGTATAAGTTTTAAGTATAGGCTGCAAAGAAACAATTAGATTGTATAAATAATATTTTTCAGTTTTTTTGTATATAATTTGTTGTAAAGTTGTTTTAATTAATATGAATTAAAAAACCCAATTTTTTCTCTATTTCTTTAAATTTCGTCCCAAAGTGCTTTAAAAGTTATGTAAATACATACTTATGAGCAATAACACTAAGATTTGTAAGAAACACGTTTTGTGAAATATAATTTTAAAATAAATTACATTTGTAGGAATCTGTAAGCTTATTTGCAAAGTTAAGTCTTGGATGGCAAGCTTTTTTGCATAAGTAATTGTGCATTTTGAAACTCATACGTACCTAGTTAAAGCTGAGCAGCCGAGAACTTTAATATACAGGGTGTCCCGAAAAGGTGTGTAGAGTCCCTGAATCAACCACGTTTCACTACTTTTTGTGACATCTTGTTTATAAATAAAAACTCTACAATAATTTACATATTGTAAAAAAAGCTATTTAGTATAATCTAATATAGTAAAAGCAATTTTATACGTTCTGTAATAGTTAGACATTTATATTTTAAGTTTATGATGAAAATAAATATATTTATTGTACATGAAATTACACAACATAAAGAAAACAGATTATTATATATATGTTTAGACAGAAATCAGATATAAAATGTGATCATATAATAAGAGCAAAATTAACAATTTTCAACAGTCTGTAGAACATCGTTTGTTAATTTTTTTCTCATCAATGAAATTCAAAGAAACATAATTTTAAGAGCGAGAATAGATTATTAGTGTATTGATCTTGGTTCATACTTTTCATCACTGAAGACAAATTGAAAACAAAATTTTAAGGTTTTTTATTCGTCTTAAATACGCGTCAAAGGTTGCAGTTTTTTTTAAATTACAAAAATTAGTTTGAATAAAATAATGTTGTCAGTTCTATAAGATTAGTTTAGAGGCGTTATGTTCTAACGTAAATTATTAATAATGAAAACAACTACCTTACTTGAACCCACTTATGACAAGTTAAGACGTAAAGGCGTTTGAGCAAAATAAACTATATAAATAAACTCCACGATGACTAGGATTACTCAAGGTTATCATGGGCAAAGTTACCTGTACAAAGATAATTATTCGTAAAATAATTAATTAACCATAGACTGTGTAGTCCGTCCGATTCCTATAATATATTACTTTCACCATGAATAATTTACATTGAAAGTATTAAAAAATATTCAAGGGGTTCACTTACATTTTGTTGGGTTTAAAATATGATTAAATTCTATATTGAATTGAAATTCGTCGTAAAAATTTTATTATTTTTTATAATTTTATAATTCTATTATTGTACAAAAAAAATTGTTTTGATCTTTAAAAAATGTAACAAGGCAATTTGATTCGATTTCAAATTCTTCTTTTAGATAAAAACAGTATTTAAAAAACCTTAAAATTTAACAATATGATTTGTCTTAGCTCATACGTGGGCAATCGAGATCGCGACGACACGCAATACGATGCAGTGCGACTTTACAGTACTGCAGACTTTGTCGCTTCGTGGTCGCGTCGAGATCTTCGTAGGATGACAAGAAAGGCAATATACTAATGGCACAATACAAAAACTGTCTGAAAAGTGTGTTCCAAGTGTTATTTCAAAACTCTATTATGCTCCGTCGATGAAATTCTAATAATTGAGCCCATGAAAGGTAAACTATAATGAAAAGTTGATAAAGGAAATTTAATTTAAACTCATAATTTTATTTTCTACTCTTAGTTTTATTATTATACTTTAAGTAAACGTACACGCGATTTCAATTTTTTTTATTTAATAATTATTTTTGAATTTTTACTAGCAATGAAATTAAATATAATATAAAGTATAATCGAATTATGCTGGTGTTAAAATGGCGTGCAATAGAATAGCAATGGAATCTCGGTAACGATACGAGTATTATAATAATCTTGTTAGAGGCTGACCAAATACTGGCGTATTGTTAATTAGTATTGTATTTCTATACAGCTACCTACATAAACATATTTTGCTATTATAAACAAAAGGAACGTACCTCATGCTGAATAAAAAAAGATAAATGATAATTCTATTGACAAATGTAATGCAGCACAAAATCTAAAGCATTGTTAACAAAAACTAACATATACCTTTTTTTATTTGCAAAAATCTACTTGCAATGGTTGAAATTAATAATTGATCATTTGAAAAATGAAATGTTATACGCGGAAGACAGCGCAGCAGGATAAAAGCCACGTTAATATGTATTATTTTAAATAAATACTTGTTCAATTTTAAACCTCCTAGACAGTGTTATACGGAACATTAAAAAAAATACATTTTTTAATGAATTAACCATGTATTTATTTTGATGAAGTAACCAAAACGCAGTCATACAATGTCAAAGTAATAAAAACACCCTTTCATTTTCTCAGCTGTTTAACTAAATTACTCTAAAGCGTCGACATTTTTAAATGGGCAGCATTATACGAACAATTTTCTGTACGATCGAGTATAGGACGACAAGAGAGCGACTACAAGAACTTAATGAATTTGATCGACGGAGTATCATCATAGAAACGTAACGATACATCAAATTGCGTTTTCATTAGTTTAAAACTGTTGCCTTATGGATGTTTTGTACATAAAATAAATATTAACTTGTAGACATAATTACACTTATTGGCTTCAATGTCCTGTTGTTTTATTTGTTCCATTTATTAACAAGTCGTGGTTATCCGTGTAAGTTTCCTTCTAGTTTATGTCATCGACACAAATTTCGTAGACGAGAGTCTTAGACATTTGTTAACTATACAGGGTTCTGGTTATCCGGTACATTCCTTTCGGGAGGTCCAAGGGGAGCTTGTTTACGATATATTTTGCCATGTAACCCCTTGACAGTAATGCCTTGTTGTAATATTTTTTTGCACATTACTTGGTAGCTCACATTTAAGCACGATCTAAAGACAACATTAAACTAAATTAATACAGTTGAATTTGTGGTAAAGAACTTCAAAACGCAAAACAAAAACATCCTTGCTTAATAATCTTCAGATGAAATAAGAAAGTGTATGGAACGTATCGTACAAAATACTTAAATAAGGTTCTCATTTCAATGATAATCTAAAAGGTTGTAAATTAATGCAAAAAAACTTAAACTATTCAATAGAAAAAATTACAAGAAAGGAAAAAAAGTTTAGGTATTTATTTATTAGAATGACGTGAAAACTGGCTTTAATGCTCACTTCTTATTTGTAAACAGAATAATAAAATTATGCTTAAAATAAGAGCCATGTTCTTGAAGTGACTTAATCAAAACTAACCTTAGCGATGGATAGGTCCCGGCGGGTTGGTTCCTTGCCCGGAAAGGTTTCCTGCCTTGACATCAGGCGATTTTGAACTTTGAACCTGACGCAACAGTGAATACAATTTAAGAGCTAATAGAGTGATAAAAATATTGCTATAGGAACCGTTGGTGTCATTTTGAGACAGACAGGTAGTCATTTATTTGTTTTGTTTAAAAATAAATGATACTTATTAATTTAGCTTGAATGTAATTTTTTTTTTCAAAAGTACCTACTTAAATAATAAAAATCATTTTAAAATTTTCTACGTTTTTACTGTTCGCCTAATGTTTCTTCAAGGAAGTTATGAAATATTATAGATACCAGATAATGGGCAAAATATTTGTTAAAATTTAAAAAAATATAAAAAATTTAGTATTATTTAAAAATTAACAAAATCTCAAAGAACGGCGGAGCCAACCTGGATGCAAATTGACGCAATATATCGCATACAATAAATAAGTCCCAAGACAACACGCCAACTGTGTGGCCCCAAAGTAAGCAGACCTTGTGCTATGGATACATACACACAACTAGGGGGAACCCAGAATATAAATAAATAAATATACTTAAATATTAACAATCATGACCCGGGAACAAACATTTGTGTTCAGCACAAAATTGAATGTCCCGACCAGGACTCGAACCTGGGATCTCCGGCTCCGGCACTCGTACCAAGAAGCTCTATTTTGACCTCCTGAGAAGAATGTATTGAATTATCAGTAACCCTGTGTATGTATTTATATTTTGTATTTTTTCTAGTTCGCTGACCATTTGAGCAGCTCTGATTGATCTAATTAGGGTACACAGTTAATGTTTGTCTGGAAAAAATAATGTAGAATTAAAGAAAAAGATTGTCGACCCCTTTGCATCAATATCTCCGATATCGATAGATAGAAATTTACATGCCATTATAACGATTTGTTGTTCAGGAGTTTTTCAAATATTTTTTGACATATTCTATAGGGCTATTTTTAAAGCACTTCCTATGTTCTACTTATTAATAAATGCAGTGCTTCAAAATTTATCTAACCTCTATACAGGTCGCGCAATAATCTATATATTTGTCCCTAACAAATTCTTACATCAACATTCTTACTACGAAATCATACGACCTTATCGAGCTATTTCTATTTAAAAATGTATCGGTTTTCCACTTAGAAATCAGTTGAAATATTTATTAAGTTAAAAATAAAGAAAGTAGTTTTGGCTATTAGCGCTCTGTTCTAAATATCGAATAGGTCATTGTTCAATTTGTATTATATATTTATAAATATCAGCGTTTGGAATTGAGTGGTTCGATGGCTGGTGGTCAATTATTTATGTGGATTGTTTCGGAGGCCTCATGGTCGTAACGCTTTAGACGGCACAGGTCTAAGGTTTGTAGTCAGGTAAATGGAAAACATTTAAACATTAAGCACAACAATTAAGCATTGAAGCAGAACTTGAATTATTTTTATAAAATTTATTTTTCAGTTGATATGAATTACTAAACCCTCGGCTGTATTCGTAAATATACCTATGCGAAGAAGCTTTGTGAGGAAGTGGATTTGCTACATGGTGTTGCAGGATATTGATGTTAATGTTAAAAATGTTAAACACTTATTAAAAACATGCAAATTTACTGCAGTTTCAAAATAATTGCGCCTATATTTTGTCATTCAAATAGTCCGTATTGCTCAGTACATTTTGTGAACATCTCAATAGTGAAATGATGAAATCTCTGCCTACACAGCCATATATCGCACACGCTTGATACTTTACACTTAAAACATACGTAAGTAAGTAGCTTTACAACCACAGAAAACAGAAAGAATTTGCCAACTGCTGATAATAATAACACAAGAAGAGTGGCGCATTGGTATCCCTGCCTCATACGCCGGAGGCCTCGGGTTCGAGTCCCGGTCGGGGCATTCATTTGTGTGATGAACACAGATGTTTGTTCTTGGGTCATGGTTGTTGTATTTATATATGTATGTTTATTCTGGGTTTCCCCCCAATTTGCCGTAGGGTCATCCCTAACACAAGCTGTGCCTACTTTGGGCCGTACAGTCGGTGTGTTTGTCTGGTGATTTCTTTCAATATTATTATTACTTTTATTATAAAGAGTTCATTTGTTGGTTTGTTTTACTTATTTAATCTACAGAAAAGGTTTTAAAAACTTTAGTCACTACCAATTTACAATATTCCAAAATACTACAAAGGTTCTGTTTTCTCCCGACATTCCCCTGGGACAAGGAGTTACGCAGACGACCAACAGTAACCGGGTGTAGTAACCCTAGTGCAGTAAGTACATAGGAAGGCGTGTATACAGCTGACAACCATTTAAACCTTCTATGTACTATAGCTAAGCTTCGTATAATTATTATGATTCGAAGACAAAGTATTTATTCCTCGTAAGTATGGTATGACATGACTTTCTTACCTAAAGAAGTTCCTCAAAAGGCAACAAAAGAGGAAAGCAACTGTTGTAAAAATAATTTACTATGTACATTAACATCTAAGGGCACTTTGAATGTTTCGTGTCTGACCGCTTCTTACAGTCTACTGAGTTATGTACACAGGGCAAAGTGGACAAAAAGCTGGCAGTTTATGTTTTATTTTATTTATTGAAATAAGTACTGTGTTATTATAAGGATCTACAGGCCGTGTCTCCGTAGAACTGAATCCTAGAACATATAAGTATTGATAGAATACGTTAGTAATTTTGGGATGCCTTAAATTGCTGCCAATAAACTACTAGTAATGTTATTAGATAAGAAACACTGGCTCAACCATTTCACTGCGGCCTCACCCAAGTCAAGGCGTGGCAGAAGCAATTTGCGGTGCATTACGCTAGCAACTGGCCTAATGCGGATAGATCAAAGGATATATTCTTATTTATGAAAAAAAAATTCTAAATTTTGAAATTCCTGTTAAATACAAATAGGAAACCTTTACACCGTAAGTGCATTTGATTTTACTCACTTTGTCTTTAGATGTTAGTGTTCAAATTGCTTATGTACCAGAAAATGCGCACTCGACGCTTGCTTGGAATTGTATCATCTAACGATTGTACGACAGACGACTTGCACTCAACAAATCAACTCTGATATTTCCAGACTCTCCCGAGTTTCAAGATATGTCAGCTAGGAGCCGATTACCGATTATTACTAACAGCTGAGTTTCTATCAAATCAATAAAATAACTTGAATTTTAGTTAAATTGTTTATTAAACTTACTGTAGTTAAATAGAAGGGTATATTGTAATTTATTTACTTTGTTGATAGCTCCTCTGTCTCCTTGTTGATGGCACAACAAAATAACGACGATTTAAATATTGTTCCTCTATCTGAAAGAAAAAGCCATCGCGCTCGTTTCCTGGCTATGGGAAAGTTAAACAATGCAGTTGAACCGAGTTATTCAAGCTTACGTAAACTAAACTTTTCGATCCCCATTGCATTGAAAGTATCGTTCATTCGAGTGAGATAGAATTGCAGAAAGGTTAAGAAGGAACTTCCCTGCCTGCAAACAATGCAATACGTTTATTTCCATCGTTTAATTTTCACAACAGTCATTAAATTTTTTTTTAAGTTTTCCAGTACCATTCATTTGAATTAATGTTCTCCATGTTTTATATTACATCGGTTTCATGTTTTTCTTGGTTGTCTATTTTGACTCAAAATAGAAAGTCATAAAATCATATTATATAATGTATCCTAAAATACAAATCCTTAAACATTGAAAATTATAAATGCTGTTGTCATAAACATTTCTATTCAAAATAAAGAAAATCCAAAAAAATACCTTTCCTCCCTTAAAAGAGGAAAATTAACAGAAGTTAATCGATGATTGCCTTTAAATGGTCATAGGCAAGGCGGATGTTACAATGGAAAATATTGATTTGATTCCTTCTGCATAAAATAAATTGTTCTGTTTGCAAAATAATTACGAGAGGTTATTTGTCGTTGTTATATTTTCTATTTTGTAACTTACAGCCAAGCAAGCATTCATGCCGTTGTGTAAGCATGCATGCAATGTTCCCTACATATACAAGTATTGTGCAGGCATGCAATCATGCAGTTATGTCAACATCCATGCAGGCATGCAAATAAGCCAGTTTTTCTGGCCGCGCTTCGCCGGTAGACTCACTTTCTCAGCCCTTTGCTTCACTGTAGGGTCTAACCAATCTGGTCACGAAAAAGTCAGCTGGACCAACTTGGATCGCAACGACAGTTTTTAAAGGTACCACATTTTTCGGACATTTATTTTAGGATACATACTAGTCAAGACTAACAAAATAAAAAATATGTGATTGTTTTAGGACTAATAACCTATAAGATGAAGTCAAAATTCGAAGTTTCTAAAATTATTACAAGTGATATTTATATATTTATAGGCTTGTTATGGAAATACATTTTATAAAATCAATCAAAAAATCAAAATATTTATTTCGCAAAACTTATTCTTATTACAAAAGTTGATGGGGCATCCTTTTAAGTATAAAATACCTGTCCATATAATGTACATCATATTTTACATAAGTAGATTGCGACAATTTTAGGCACGGTACATATTTAGTTTTTAATGCCTTTAAACCAAATTAGGTTTTTCTAGGCATTCATTCTCGATTACAAACAAAATATGTTATTTATTACTCTTTCTTATCAAAATGAACATGGAAACAATCATAGATCAAAACAAGAACAACTCAAACAAAATCCCGTCAAGTAAGTTTTTTTTTTGCGAGGGATGTTCCCAGTCATGCAAACTCATTTGGTAATGTAATGTGAGTGTGGTAACAAAACTTTATTTTATTTTATTATTATAATAAGTTACCACATATACCTACATATATACATAAATATAGACAAATATACAATAATAGTACTATGAAGATTTATAATATTGTCATAATTGGTTAAGAAAATGATTTTTTAATTGGTTTTTAAAGTTTTTTATTGTAATTTTGGTTTTGACTTCAGTAGGTAAGTTATTGATAAGATGTGGAATAATGTAACGCGAAGTCCTCCTACCGTATTCATTATGGAAATTTGGTTTCCATAATTTTTTATTGGTGATACTTCTAGCATCAATTGAGTGGGTCTTTAGATCTAGTATTTCAGTGCGGAAGTATCGTCTAGAAGTAAATTAAGTTCTACTTGTTTGTGTATAGGTATAACGTATAACAATATTCTTAATATTTTTATAATTAACTTAGTAACCGACTAGTTGAATCGAATCCTTTATTATTAAATTACATAACTAGATTTATATTTAAAGTTTAGTATCATTAAGGCTCTGAGTAGTTGTATCATAAATAAATAGATAGGTATATAAATAGAGACAGATATATATATACCGTATACACAAACACATACACATAAATATATATATATATATACACACATACATTCATACATATAGGTATAAATAAATAAGTAGGTATCATATTCAATTTTAAATTCCAAATGGCCACATAACAATGGTTTCTAAACTATTCACACATTGACTTTATTCAGCTCCTCCACTTCTTCGTAATGAAGAGTCAATAACCACTCGGTGACTTTGTTCTTTAATTCGGATAACAGCAGCGGATAAATGTTAAGAACTTTGTTTAGTTTGTTGTATCAATAAACGGATTGTTTTTTGTATTGGTGCATAGCAAGCGTTGTTTTTACACTACAGGAATCAACGATATCTTTCCTTCTGTTGCTTGTAGGATTGTATGTCAGTGATTTATGTTTTTGCATCAGTAAATTTAGTGTGTACAGCTTTCTTACAGTAAGTAATTTGGAAGTGCAGTACAGGTCTTGTGTAGGAAATCTACAGGGCTTAAAGCACATGAGTAGATAAACAAAACAGCGACAAAGCTTCATACAACCGCACAAATCGGTTGCACTACTACAAGCACGCGGGGCATTTATGCGTGGCCACTGGCCGCGTGTCGCGTACGCGGCGAGACATGTCAAAAAAGATTGTCAAAAGGCACAGCCAGTTGACAAACTCAGGGTCATTGCGACGCACGTTTTTGTTTTGTTAGTTGCAAGTTCAAAAAGTGGTATTTTATTATTTATAATGGTTGTTTACTGTACTGTGTGTATAAATAATACTAGAAACAATAAAATTGAATTGCTCGAGCCAAAGTTTAGCGAATTTTTCAATTGCAATGAAAAACTTAAACATATTAAAGATTGTAAATTTGATATGCCATGTGAGTGTTTCCCTTTAGATTACTTTAAAAAACTATATGTTAGATTCGGAATTTACCACACCATCAAAAGAAACAGTAAATTATTAAAAAACTAAAATTATAAAAGAAAATTATTAGAGTTAGTAATTTGTGAAGTATTCTATCATACTGAATAATAACTCTATTTAACAAATGTTTTGTTTAATTTGTCTTAACCTATTGTGACAACCCTACCAAAATAGGTAACAATTTTTCACGTTCTTAAGAAGCTTTGTCTCTGTTCCGTTTATCTACTCATGTGCTTAAAGTACATGACCTTTGTAAAGATCTCTTGAGTTTGTTCTATTTCAAGAAATGTTACTTTTGTGGCGCCTCCCCAGATGGAGATACAGTATGTTAGGATTGATCGCCCCAGTGCTAAGTAGACTTTATTTAGAAGGTCAAGTTCAACTACGTGTCTTGAGTTTTTAAAAGTGTAAATGAGTTTTTTTATTCTACTGGTTGTTAGCTCAAGATATTGGTGCCAGGATAATCTTTGGTCTATTATTACCGAGGTATTTAGTGTAGGCAACTTTTTCGATCGACGGACAGTCACAGTTTTTATGCAAGTAATTACAGCTATGAATTCTAAGGTCAGAAGTTTGAGGTTGTGAGTTATTATATATACCATAGCAAATATAATTCGTTTTGAAGGTGTTTAGTTATTTTGTTTAAGCCAGAAATCAATTTTGGATAAGCCAGTCCCAGCTACACTGTGCACAGATTTCCAGGTCTCCCCTGTAAACACTACAGCTGTGATATAAGCATAAATGAGACTTTGAGAAAAAAATTTGTGACTTTGATTCATTTTAAAATAAATTTACAAAGGTAGTCTTTCATTAGCTCTAGAGGCGTGCTTCTAATACCAATTATTTCTAGTTTTCGTAGGAGAGTGGAGATTGACGCTGTGTCGAAGGCCTTTTTAGGTCTAAGAAGACAGACAGACACTTCTTCCCCTTGTCTAACTGTTCAATAATTACCGATGTCAGATCCGTCATTGCATCACCGGTAGATTTGCCTTCTCTAAAGCCATATTTGGACTTCGACAGAATGTCAAACTTGTCAAGAAATGCAATGAGTCCGCTATTTATAGTCTTTTCCAGGACTTTTAAAATTGCCGTCAACACAGAGATCGCACTAAAACTGTTGACGTCATCCTTGCTGCCACTTTTAAAGACAAGTGTGATTATGGAATGCTTTAGTATGGATGGGAAGACGCCCTTAGAAAAACAAAGGTTGACCAAGTGACAAATGACAGGAGTGATATGAATTTTAGCAAGCTTGAGAAAGCTTGTAGGAATATTGTCACAACCTGGTGCACTCTCCGATGTTAGGCTCATGATAATTTTGTCTACTTCATTCATATCAGTATCGGAAAGCACAAAAGTTGTGGGATGAGCATCAAATGAGAGAGGCGAGTCAGTGTCAAGTGAAGGGTTGTTTGATTGAATATTTTTCGCCAGAACTCTGCCTACATTAACAAAAAAATCATCACCATATTTACTGATTGGTTGGGGCACTGTGTTATCTATAGCAATTCCATGTTGTCGTTTTTCTTTGCTTTTAGAAAGTAATGTTTTTAATGTTGTTCCATAAAAGTCTTGTGTTTTTTATTGAATTTGTTAGTTGTGTCTTATCATAGTTGCGTTTTATTTTTTTTATTAGATTATACTATATTTACGGTACCTTTCATATGTTATATTAGTTGCATGGACAAATGGGTTATTTTTAGCTCTTTTTTGCATTTTATTCCTGTTTCGTATACATTGAAGAATGCCAGGAGTAATCCAAGGCTAAATAGTGCGACTAGATGTTGGTAGTGTTTTGGTCGTAGTGTGCTCCTGTAGGGAAACAAAATTTTTTTTAACAAGTAGCTCAACTAGGGAATTAGCGTTTTCACAAAAGAGAAGATCAGAAATATTTTATTAGCTATGCTAACGCTTTGTCAAAATGTATTTAGGTTTTAGTTTTAGAGCATTTATTAATTTGTTTTGTATTCGATATATATGCGGTTTTATGATCTGTGATAGAAGTGTTTAAGACTACGATTTTGGTAATTGTTTTTTTTTTGTTATTTAGTTTTATGATAACGTGATCTAGGCAAATCCTTAATCTGGTAGGAAGTGAATGAAGCCGGGTAAGAGACCGTAAGTAGATACTATATTTAGGTATGTATGCCGGTTATTTTTCTCATAGGTTGAATCGTCTATTTTACTTATTATATTAATATTAATTTAATATCTCCCGTTATAGTAATATTGTTGTGACTTTTATTTTTCTCTAGGTGAACACGGAGCGATTCAATCAACTTTTCTGCATTTTTGTTTGACGGTGATCTATAGATACCTAGTATAGGGTAGTTAAATTTTTCTAATTGTAAACAGGACGCATGTACCAATTTTATTTTTTTGACTTTTACTTTAAGATTGTTTTTAACATAAAATACCACTCCATCATTTTGGTTCGTGTCATGTGTAGTGGAATCAGTTGAGTAGTTTTGGATTTGAGGAATTGGTTTTTGTAGTCTAAACGACATTCTGTCAGAATCAAGATATCAGGTTCGAATTTTAGGGGAGCTAATGTAACTAGTAATATATATCTATAAAGAAACCCCTTTTTTTAATTAATATATTAAAAACGCCAGGGACGAAATCAGTTAACTGAAGTATATCCTAAGTTACGTCTCAATTATTCCTTAATTGTCAAACGACTATTGCGTTTACTAAAACCCAGGGTGTTACCATACCGATAGATCGACGTAGATCGATGTAGATTAGTCTGGAGAAACTGTCGATCGACGTTGACTGTTAAATTCTACAATCGATTAATGGCGTCGATCGACGCCACGGTGTGGTAACACCCTAAAGTTGGAGGAATGCGTGGCAAAATACAGAAAACTCGAATTTGTAAATAAAAATCATTAATAAATAATAAATAAATCCCCAGACAAACACACCAACTGAATGGCCCCAAAGTAAGCAGAGCTTGTGTTATGGACGACCGTACAGTGAACTGGGGGGAACGCAGAATAAACATACATGCCCCACACATACTATAACCATGACCCAAGAACAAACATTTATGTTCATTGTAAGTATGCTGTGAATTCCTCAAACTACAATAATTATTTTGCATCTGTCGTAGATGCGTCATACTTTACTAGTTGCCTAACGGGGCGGAGGTTCTTGGGGAGGATCCTTGATCAAAGGCTGGTCTTATGAAATGTACCCTGTTTGCTGTAAGGATACACAAATTCCTCAGTTAAATAATAATTATAAATATCTTAATTCTAATAAATGTGTAAGGTACTTTCTTCACTGAAATGGCTGAATGATTTATAGGTATGTTAATAATTTATATATTATAAACACAAAAGATGACGTTTAACTTCGAACGAAGTTCTAAGACATTTCATAGAAAGTTTTTTGATGGCATAAAATAGTTAGATTCGAAAAAGTGACACATTTTTTGCTTATTATGAGGTTCACTGCGGTTTCGTAACGGCTTCTCTTTTAATCTCTATTGTCTAACGATCATAAGAGCCATTGTAAATATATTTTGAAAAATTGACACCCGTTAAGTTTCTTGCCAGTTCTCCTTCACAGAGGTCTTTCCAAACTAATGATAGCCTCAAGAGCTCACCTGCCTACAGCTATTTTCTTTTGATCAAAGGAAGTAGAACGTTTTTTGTTAAGATATTCTGGGAATTACAACAGTATTTCCTATTATGACTGCCATGATGACCATGTTGTGTTCTAGTTAAACGGATGGAACAAACGCAGATCCGACTGAAGTCTACGATCGGAATTATTCAAATAAACTCCTACGATTACAAAAGCTCCTGGGGAAGCCATCTCTCATCAGGTGGTTCACGTGCGCGTGAGTGGAATATGAAAATAACGTTTTAAAAAATAGCGGAAAACCAAGGGTGAAATATGCGAAAACTGTCGTAAAAACATAAAGACGGGCTGCTGGGTACGACTTGCAACTGGAAATTACTAAAAATATTTATCTATACTAATATTTTAGAGAAGTTATATTTCTTTTTTTGTTTCACATAATAACTATTCGAGTGATTTTCACAACTCTTTAGCTTATAGAAAGCTATATTATCAGCGAGTAACACAGGCTTACTTTTTGAAGATAAGGTCAAATTGGCCTAAAAAAGCTGTCAAGTGAGTCGGAAAAAGCTCTACCAACTGCGAGTTTCCTTGGCGTGCGCTGCAAGATCCGTTAGAGCAACACGGGTATAATGAATGAATGAATGATTTATTTATTTAAAGTAACAAAGACTCATGTTGTTAGTATATAAATGCTTATAAACTATGTTATTTATTTATTTTTAATATATTACAAATTATAGAGGCCGTTCCTGCACTACTCCCCCCGAAATAGCACAGGAATGCTTTCTATACATGCACTGTGCAATCATACGCAGGATGCTTTCATCGCCCTCCCGCACCCACCGCACCAGGGACGCGCGCCGTTACGCATTATTGCGTAGAAGCAGTCAACTCTCGCTTCAGCAATCATCCCTAAAGCACTGCAGAAGCGGGGCAGCCACTGCAGCACCCTGATTTCATTATTATACTGAATACGGAGAGCGTTGTAAGCTATTTTGTGTGTAGAGTGGTGTAGCCCATCAGAACATAGCCCACAGGCTAGTTATACTCAATGGTCTAACCCACCGTCACCTAGCCCACAGTCTAGGTTTACTAGAAAGTATGGAGCAAATATTTATCTAAAAAAGTCCTACAAAATAGTCTACGATACCCTATATTTATATTTTTACGTGTATGTCATTCTTGCCAAAATAGTGAACCATAACTACCGTGATATTTGATACTATATTTCCAATGCAAATTTTTGAAGAAAATAATGAATAATTTTCAGAACTTGTATTGCTGTTGATAAGCTGTGTTGCACTTGGTAATCTGGACAAATATTTTAAAACTCAGGACGATGAGAAAGTGAGTGCGCGCCACTAAAACGGTGCGGGCTATCTCGCCACTACACATTACTGTACATTATTATGTATGCATGTTTCGTTTTTTTGCTATTTTGTTTCAATATCTTGTGGGGACAACTATTTGAGCAGCTCTGATTGATAATTTTTTGGGAATTTTTTTTTTATTGAAAAAGGATTAGACGTTTGTCTTCTATCTCACCTGATGGGAAGTGACGATGAAGACGAAGGTGTTACACGTCTATAAGGGGAACGCATTTTTATTGTTTTAGTATTTGTATAGACATATCCAGTTGGGTTTGTATTTTTTAAAGTTTGAATCATCCTATAAATAATATACTGAACTAAAAATATAATTTTGCTCACGATTGCGATAAAATAATTGGTACCCTGACAATGACTGTTAGTTTTGCAGCTTGTGTTAATGAAAACAAACATTTTAAAACAATTTGTGCTGAATTGTCATATTCATGCTTTTTTTTATTGAAAAGGGATTAGACATTTGTTTTCTATCTCACCTGATGGGAAGTGACGATGAAGACGAAGGTGTTACACGTCTATCCACGAGATACCTATTCACTCGACACTTGAAAGAACTAGGACTATAGTTTTCTGGAAAAACAGACGCAGGCAATTCATTCCACACCTTGGCAACCCGCACCAAAAAGGAACTATCGAAGCGTTTGGTTCGACTTCTTGGGATATCTACCAAAAAGGGATGGAAGGGCTTTGCGTCTAGTAGTCCAATGTAAGAAGAGTGTGGGTTCAACCAGATCAAAAAGACCATTCGTGCACTCTCCAAAATGTAATCTGTAGAAGACTGCTAAACTGGCAACTTTCCGACGATAGTCGAGGCTTTGCAGTTTTTTGGAAGTGAGGTCAAAGTTGTTAATAATTTTTAGGGCTCTTCGGTCAACGCTCAACGCAGAAGCCCTAGGTGGTCGGTTAAGGGAACAGAAACATTTGGAAAGTGGGCGTTAGCTCGAAACTGATGTTTTTTGGTATACTTTTATTTTCTATACTTTTTCACTTCTATTTACTACTATATCGTTAGCTAGTGTTTTCCCTGGAAAAAAATAATTAAGAATTAAAGGAACAAATTCTCGACCACTTTCAAGCACAGGACTAATCAATCAACAGCTCCGATATTTATACCTTACATCATTTTAAGAAATGAAATTATAAAGGTTTAACAAGCTTTTTTGAAGAGCTTCTTCTGACATGTTCTACAACGCTTTGTTCTACCTATTGATAAATGCAGTGCATATTTAAGTTAACCTCTATACAGGTTGCGCAATAATCGATATATTTGTCCTAACATCAAGTTTCATCTTCCCTCAAAAGATGGTTGAGCCAAAATCAGAAATTTATACATCTACATTCTTTTCGTGATACTCGATTTTCTATTTCGGTTTTCCACTTAAAAGTCATCTGCAAAATTTATTAAGTTGAATTAGCACTTTGTTCTAAATATCGAATAGGTAATATTTCAATGTGCATTATATATTTATAAATATCAGCGTTTGGATTGGAGTAGTTCGGTGGCTGGTGGTCAATTATTTATGTGAATTGTTTCGCAGGTTTCATGATTCCAACGCTTCAGACGATACAGGTCCAGGTTTGTAGTTAGATAAATGGAAAACCTTGAGCATTGAAGCAGAAAATATTGAATTTTTGTTATACCATTTATTTTTCAGTTGTTCTTTGAATCACTAATCCCTCGGCTGAATCTACCTACGCGAAGAAGCTATGAGAGGAAGTGGATTTGTTACTCCCTGTTGCACACGGTGTTGCAGGAAATTGTTGTAAAAGGCAGAGATGTTAAACACTTATAAAAGACAAATTCAATGCAATTTATTTGTTTATTACACACAACAGAATTTTTTTTAACAGTAATAAAATGAATTAAAACAAAACTTTAAACTTGCCTTCATTATAATTTTGACCCTACACAACATGCTTACAAATTAAAAAATTGTGAATAAACGTAAAATTCCTAAGAGTCCTAACAAACAGAACTTGTTAACTATATTTTGTCATTCAAAAAGTCTGTATCGCTTACTACATTTTTTGAATATCTCAACAACAAAATGATTAATTATGAGTTATATTGATTACTAAATTTTAATTCAAACGAATCACTAAAGAGGGCATTACCACGTAATGATGATTAGTTATAACACATAATAATAGATGCGCTAAACACAAATATTCTTTTTTTGCTACCCAACAAGTAAGTTTGAATATTGTCTTCTTTTTGCTTCACACATTTACTGACAACTGAAATAATATTATAATATTTAAATGGATACCTAAAATAACATTAAGACGACTTGGAAACATCACTGTGTAACGCCTCTTATGAAACAGCCATTTTAAATTTAACACTTTTTGATTTGAATACTCGTAGTCAATCTGAAGATTCATCCATCCAATCCATCGATTGTACTGTAGTGTTAAATCTAAAAGAACAAATTGAACAACTGCAAAAATAACTTTAAACTGAACATCTAGAAAAATAACATTAAAATTTAGAAATCACAGAAATAATACATGACTAAAAAGAGAAAAACAAACTGTGTCTTTATTACGTAAAATGACTGCTACAGTTAAAACTCCAAGGAAATCAATGACACCTATAAGAAATCAAGTGACCAAAATTAACTGGAATGCATCTCGAAACTCACTTTCCTATCACCGACCATACAAAGTGAAAGATTAATTGAAAAATTACAACGGGTAACGACCAACTAAAACAAGGACTATTTCAGAAATTATGGGTCAGTTTTAGGTGATCATACGATAAAAACCCTGGTAGATTGCACACTGAAATTATGTAATTATTTGTGTACATTAAGAAACAGTACGATTTATTAACTAAGTATTCCAAAGAATAGATATCTTGTGACTGACTATTTGAATACAGCAAAGGACGCCGAAAAATATTAAAAAGAATACATTTTAGGCTTAAACATACAATTCTGAAAATAGCTCAGAATGTTATAACGTCTAAAATATGCAAAAGAAAAGGCACAATTCCATATTATTTCTGTAATGTACTAGGCTTTGCTGACTCTACTTTATTGAATTTAATTTACAGGAATATAAAAATTCTAAAATCGACATTTTGTTCTTTGCTGTAACTAACTAAATCTAGAACACAAATCAAGTCAGTAAACAGTTTATAGACACGATCTTATTTGAACTTGCAGAGTGCGCGAATGCTCTTTTTGATCTGGTTGAACCCACACCCTTCTTACATCGGACTACTAGACGCAGACAGGCCTTCCATCCCTTTTTGGTAGATATCCCAAGAAGTCGAACCAAACGCTTCGATAGTTCCATTTTGGTGCGGGTCGCCAAGGCGTGGAATGAACTGCCTGCTTCTGTTATTCCAGAAACTATAGTCCTAGTTCTTTCAAGTGTCGAGTGAATAGGTATGTCGTGGATAGACGTGTAACACCTTCGTCTTCATCGTCACTTTCCATCAGGTGAGATAGAAGACAAACGTCTTATCCTTTTTCAATAAAAAAAGCATGAATATGACAATTCGGCATAAATTGTAAATATATTTAACAATGTTTTCATTAACACAAGCTGCAAAACTAACAGTCATTGTCAGGGTACCAATTATTTTATCGCAATCGTGAGCAAAATTATATTTTTAGTTCAGTATATTATTTATAGGATGATTCAAACTTTAAAAAATACAAACCCAACTGGATATGACTATAATACTAAAACAATAAAAATGTGTTCCCCTTTATTACTAAAGTCACTGACTTACATAATTAATTTAGGTACCTATAAAAGTCTGAATTGAAGTCTAAATTGAAAATCTCTCTAATTCTTCGAATGATATTAATAATTATCGGCCCAGAACTAAAATGTCAGAGATATCAAAAATATTCGTAAAAGTCATTCTAGGGAAATTACAAAGTTTCTTATCTGCAATTAACCTTTGCTCATCTGCAATATGGATTTAGACAAAGCAAAAATACAACTTTAACGTGCTTTGCCTTGATGAAACATGTAACAGAGTCACTCAACTCTGTCCTGCCTACTGTCTCTGTATTCATTGATATGAGTAAGGCTTTTGATTTAGTTTCCCACAGAACACTACTTAATAAGCTAAAGTCATATGGTATACGAGGAAATGTTTAAAACTGTCAGAAAGTTATTTCAAAATAGATACCAGTGTGAAATATGAAAGAAATATCACAAACGTATAGCAACATTATAAGGGATTATAGGTCATCCTTCAAAATGCAAATCCCTTATGCAATCCCTCAAGGCAGTGTTTTAGGACCGTATCTGTTATCTGTTTATTTTATTCATGAATGACCTCGGCACTAAAACGAAACATGAAAGCATTCTCTTTGCAGATGATAAAACTATCTGCAAGTTATAAAAAACCATTGAAAGTTGAAACAAATGAAGCACTCAACTCAACCATTCAATGTTCTTAGTGTTTGATAATGTTTAATACAAAACAACCTTGTAATAAACACGAACAAGACATGTGTGGTTCATTTATCATGTCAAGACACAAAAATAGAGAGAGTTGATAAAACTAGGTTTTCAGGAATAACTATGGATCAATTTAGCGACTGGAAACAACACATAAATAATTTATGTAAAAGACTGCAAAATTAGCTTATCATGGATAAGTTGCATCTAATTTGCGCTGTGGTATAATTTTATTTAGAAATTTGGTCGATGTTCATCAGGTTTTTTTGTGTCAAAAGAAATGTGGCAGAGCCCTTTGTGAAGCAAATTTTAGAGATTCATGTAGGCCTCTATTTCTTGAAATCAATTTGCTCAATCCGCCCAGTACAACGATATTTAAGATCTTGATGTTAAAAAAAAATTGTGATTATTTTAATGTACTAGATGAACGTGAACTTAATGACAAGGAATTAAGACAAATCGGGGAGTAAATTTTATACTCGCACGCCACCTAGCAGATTTTTTTTTTTTTTTTTTTTTTTTATTAATAATTAGCAGGCGTTTGTCTTCCATCTCACCTGATGGAAAGTGACGATGAAGACGAGGATCGTACACGCCTGTCTAAGAGGTACCTATTCACTCTACACTTGAAAGCTCCAGGGTTATATTTGTCTGGAAAAACAGACGCAGGCAAATCGTTCCACTCTTTGGCAACACGAACCAAAAATGAGCTATCGAACCGTTTAGTTCGGCTCATCGGCACGCTAACCACAAACGGGTGAAACTTCTGTCTGCGCCTGGTTGACCGGTGGAGAAAGGGGGAAGGTTCGATCAACTGAAAAAGAGCATTCGCACACTCTCCAAAGTGCAATCTGTAAAAAACCGATAGACTAGCAACTTTTCGACGATGCTCGAGACTTTGCAGTCTCGAAGAAGTAAGTTAACTATTTAAGATTAACTATTTTCAGCAAAAATATACAGTGCATGGTGATAGACATTTATAATAATCTTCTTTCTGCATATACAAATTTTCAATTTGTATAGTACATGCGAACAATATTTGACATGTTATTAAATAAAATTCAATTAAGAAATACTTCAATGACATTGCTAACGTTTGTTTTGCACCCTATCTTAAAATTGTTTTAAATATAGTAAAATTCAGTTCATGAAAGCTTTAGATAATGTAGCATTTATTAGTGTAATTTATGATTTCACGACTTATTTGATTAGGTTTTAAAAACATAAATTTGCACGCTGACTTTTAGCAGGAATTGTCAATTTTAATAATGTATTAAACATCTATTGTACACTTTTTCTCGCAAATAAATATGGGTTTTATTTATTGATTTTGATTTGTAACTTAGAATGAAAGTCTTAGATATTTCATAGACATTTAATTTAACTACTTAGTTCGCAATTTTGAAAATTGAAAAGTAGCTTATTTCTCAGTTCACTGTGGTCTCGTAACGGTTTTTTTAATCTCTATTTTCTAATGATCATATGGAGCAATCTGTCCATTTTAATCCTAGGTCTATAGGCGTGTCGGCATGTGAAATTGCATGGACAGTAAAATGTAGTGTACGTCATAACACGCATGAATTTAGGAAAAAATGGGGCTCAGACCCGATTGGGTAGGTAATGACGTCGTTATACGAATTATTACATGAACTGAAACACTCTATAGTAATCCAATATATGTTCTCAGTTGTAGAAAACGTAATTTAATTTATTATTTATTTTATTATTATTTATTCTTGCCAAATCTCAAATGAGGGATGGCAATACTTAATCTCCCTTCCACTGCAAGTGACACCGAAACATACAATGAAAGGATATTTATGTTATTTTATTTATTTAGGAACAGCAGTTAGTTTGTTTATTTTCTTTGCGCGACAATTGGGTGCTTCAACCTTATCAGCCTAAAGTATCCATTTTGATTAATAATTTTGTAATAATTATTTGTAATACATATCAGCTTAGTTTTACCACTATGTTTCTTTTTGAAAATTTAAAATAGATTAGTGTTTGTTAGAATACTTATACTCGTATTAAACAAACTTTTGAGACAAATCCTTAGTACCATGAGACACTTGCCGGTCTAACAGTTGCATATAAGAACTATTTTGTACAAACATTGTAAATTTATTTAAAAAAATGACACGCATAAAGTTTTTTTGCCAGTTCAGTTATGTTTTATTTAACGTCAACAAGAACAAGCAATTGTTATTGTTGAGAAATATATCCTTGAATTGGAATTTGTTAGCCACAATCTGAAAATAGAAAGTTGCTTTTTTTTCGCTAAGAAAATGAACGGGGATCTCATGCAGCAAGCACAGCGGCACCTCAGGTTATTCCTGTTGGTTTAATCGTGGGGGTGTGGTGCAGAGTGAAAGTTTCTATAACTAAGGAACTGTTGACCAACGCGAGTAGCTTTTCAAGTCAAGTATGTTTCCTAAATATTTGGCTACCAGTCATCATGGCATGCAAGGTGTGCATGGAAAAAGATAATGAGATGGATAACAAATTAGCCGCTCTCTTTTCCTACATTGGACTGACAGACGCTTTTATATTTGATTTGTATTTTACAAACTATTGAAACTATTTACAAGAATTATTGGAATATCGTTCAATTTTTGCTTACGTCTAATTTTTTAATCTTATTTAAGCCCTAGTGTTTTAAAAAAAGCGTGGTTACGAGTTACAACCTCGTCCTCATCAACAGTTTCCATTACTTGCGATGAAGGCAAACGCCTTTCGGCCCTTACCGCGATAACACGCAGCTCATCGGCACTAGTGTTTTGTTTATTATGATCTCGTCTCGGCTGTCCACAGTTCTTCCCATTTTGACAGCTACAATGGCCGTGTTCTGTTCAGGGAACAAATGCAATTACAACTCTGAAGCCTACAATCGGTTGATGAAATTATTAAAATAAACTACAATGATTTATGAAGTCGATGGTAAAGGTTATCACCGCGTGCTTGTTAACAAAATATGTCAGTAGTAATATGTAAGTAGTATGGATGGTGTTACACTGTTAAGCAATATGAAAGAAGACTTTCAACTGAAAATTGCTAAGAATATTTAATAAAAATACAACCATATTAAAAAATAAGCTTTATTTTGTATAATTATAATATTATTATTATAACATTTGTTTGCGCAGACATATTTGTTAACTTGAAAATATCTTACACATTATTTACAGTGATAGTTAATTTTAATTGTAGCTAACAGTAAACATTTACAATGCATTGATAGTAATCAGATTTCATTGAAGTATTTTCTTTTGAAAGCCAATTAATTTAAATATATTTGATGAAATACAAAAAAAATGTCTAAAAAATTATATAAGTAAGTAGGTATGTTATTTCTTAAAGTTAATTTATACCATTCAAGTATTTAAAGATGAATCGGAAAACATTGAATTATTTTTAAAAACAAAAAAACACCTCATCACAACTCCTTCTCGTAAAAATAACACCTAAATATTATAAAATTGTAAGCCTTAACCATACCTCATACAACTTGGACAACACATACAAATTAAGTTCTTAACATTAACTTAACTTAAAAAATAATTTTCAAAAACTTAACACATTGGTTTTATCTGAGTACCGAACAAAAGTTTATTTATATACAAGAATTATTCAATAGAAATACTTTTTAATCTTGTTTAATTCGACAATAGTCAAATAATTATAAAAAAAAAACTGAATAAAAGTAATATCACCCAAATTTTATCTACACCTGAATGAAAATTATTCTAAGTGTATTTAATTTGAATAATTAATTTATATCTATCAAGAGAACTTATATTAATTTTGTTAAAATTCATTTAGTGTTCTTGCATATTGAGGCGCGTGAGTCAATCCAAATTTGTCTTTTTACGACTGAGTTTTAGTAATTCCTTATTAGAAATGAAATGCACCATGGCTTTAAATTAATTTAAATAATCTATTATAACATTATGTGTTACTGTTCAAGTTTTGATATTTTACAAACGTGCAATTCAGATAAAAAACATTCATCAAGGTTAACAGCGGACCTTACTAAAACGAAAGCTTCAGTAGTCACCTAGTTAGTCATAATAGTAATAGTCGTAGTCAGGTACTTCCCCACGAAAGCTCCAACTACGCCTATGTTACTAGTAATCCACTTCAGCAGTCATACTGACTATGGCGTCGTGTGAAACCACTATTTATAATTTTTAGATCTTATATTTACTAACTTAACGTCTCAACATATTAAACTTTATTACAATACTAGAAGTTCCTTTGATAGATTTTATTCTAGTAATATCACAAAATCATGGCAGAGTCTTTGCAAGTGTATATAATTTATATATTTAGATAAAGTCACTCTATCTAGCACAGTTTTATAAGATGTTTAAATCTAATCTTCAAGCGCGATTAAATAAGTACCTTTTAAACTATTTAATCAATTTTGTCTTAAAATGTATTTAGTTGTTTTTCATAGTAGCAGTTGATTCCGAAAAATGAGATACATGCAATGCAAGTCTTTTTTATAACCAACTAAAATGCCATAAATAACACTCCTAATAATAATTTGTGGATAAAGCCAACAAATATTAATAAAGCGAATCTTCCAATAAGCCCTTTAGATATGATGTTTTTTACATCTACTGATATAGATTTTATACTTATTGTCCAGTAATACCAATTACCCTGCCCCAAGTCATCATCCGTATAAGAATTGAGAGGAACGTTATCTACACTGCACTATTTATGTCAAATACGATAGTTGAATTGTGGTAAAATTACGGCTGAGTCAGCAGAAAGATAAATCGCGGAGATGTAGCAACGCGTCTCAGCATAGTTTACAACGCGTCATAGCGGATTTGTCGACGCGTCATAGCAAAGTTGTTATCGCGTCAATTAAGTTGTTGGCGTGTTATAGCGCAGTCGTCAATGCGTCGTAGAGGAGTCAGCATCGCTTACAGCTGCGTGTAGCCGCGAGCGCGCACGAAGGCTCGCCGGCGCGTGGTGCAGGCCCGCGGTCAGAATACGTCGTCACTCGGCTCCTCGTCCAGCTCGCAGAGCAGCTTACTGCTGGAAGTAGGAAAGAGTTTTTAGATTTATTAGAATACGAAGATAATATATGCTCTATTTACAGGTAATTTAGAAATAGAAAACATTGTAAGTCGATAAGAGTAACTTTAACGAATAAATAAAAAATATTGATTTTGAATACATTTTAGAAGAAAAGAATTTAGAAAAATTTTATATTTATAAAAAAACGTTTAACTTTAAACTTGGCAACAGTATAATTAAAACAATTTGAAATGAGCAATACAAATGAATAATTTAGACAAGATCTAGTAATGAGTAGACTACTTGAAGGCCTAAGAGAAGGTTCTACAGAAGTATCGTGCCAAACTTCTACCTCTGCATAGTTGTGCAAAATACTGTAAGATGCACAGAAGTACAAAATGAACGTGTGGTTTGATCGATTAAATTACAAATTGATAAAATTCACACTGTTAGTGCATTTTGGATTTAAAAACGTACTTGTGTAATGCACTAGTTCCATAAGAACTATTTAGCAGTAACTACGACGTTCCACCGCCAAACTTGAAATCGATATCGGACCTGAAAGTCCAGTATAGAAAACTCATAAATAACTAATAAAGTAGAACCTACGGCAGCTACAACATCTGTTTGTTAAGAACTACCAGCTGAAGAATTACAAAAAGTAGAAGAAAATACTCACTCCTCTTTGCTGGCGAAGGATTCAGCGTGTACTCTTCTATTGCACGCTCTGTCGCAACACCGACAGTGCCAATACGCGAGCACACTAAGGCTGAATATGAAGATCGTAGTTGGTAACACAAGTGCCAGAATCAGCCCCCTCACCGTTGACTCCCAAGAATATCTAGCCACCACAAGATCAGGTCGCGTCATACTGTAGTAACAAGGAAATATCTTCGGAGCTTTCTTTCCCGCATAATCATTTGCAAACTCTGAGCAATTAACTCTCGGTGGGTAACCACAGCCTTCAGGATTAATCAAAAATTTCAAATCCGTTTCGTCCCACTCTTTTGGTACTGGAGCGCCTTCTTCGAAAGGTTTTCTTAGTAGATTTACTTTGATTTTGTGACATTTTGTGTGTGCGGTCGTACAACCCTCTCGGCATGATGCCCAAGTGCAGTTAGTTAATGTTTCAGCATGCACGTGCTCTGATACGGCGCATATTCCGGCTTCAGGTACAAATTCAGCTAAGATGGTTTGTATGGCAGGCTCAACAACAAAAGGTATAAGAAAAAGGAAAGCGAATACTGACAAAATGGCTAATGTGCCTAGACAAAGCGACGTGTAGAATTTGAATCTTTCATAGAAATGTGCTAGCAGTTGCTCTCTAGTTGGTTCCAAGGGTACAAAGTCTGGACTGTCTGGATCAGCGGATGTTCCCATCGGCAGCGTGGACCGCTCGGACGCTGCCGGGGAGAGGCTAGTTCGAGATCGGCTCAGAGAAGACATCGAGCTGAAGTACTCAAGCAGCGTGAATGCAAATTTAATCGTCTCTTATTGAACTAGCCGGTCCCTCGCAGAGGAGGGGAACACCTGGAACAAGAAAACATTTTGCATTAGTGCTTATAACTAAACATAGATATTTTAGTGATCGATAGTATTGAAGTGATAAGTCTATGTGGACTTAAATTTATGTTTGTAAATTGATGCCTTGGCTCAATCCAATGATTATACAGGGTGTAATCGTTAAGTGTGTCCACGCGATTATTCCGTAACTATTACAGATGTCAAAGAACTTTAAACTGATATCGAAAGTATGTTACCTAATGAGTAAAATTACACTAATAACTTTTTTTAAATCAAACGAAAAGTGTCCAAAATTTTGACATTAAACACTCCCATACATTTAGTATGGGATTAGTAGAAAAGCTGTTGGCTATTAAACGGTCAAAATTGTTTCGTAAGAAATTCATGACAACATTTGTAATGTGTGCAGGTGCTCCATCTTGTTGAAAAATTATCGACCTTCTTTCATCGTCTGGAATTTGTTCTAAGAGACTTAGCATGTCGTTTTGTAAAAAGGTGAAATATCTTTGTCCAGTTAAGGTTCCACTGTAAAAATATGGCCCGATCATCCAATGTCCAAGAATACCACACCATACATTATTTGAGAATCGCACCTGAGCTCTAATTTCAGTAATTTGGCGAGGATTGTCAATTGACCAAAAATTCAAGTTTTTTTTATTGTAAATGCCGTAGTTTGAAACGTTACTTTCATCGGTCCGTAATATTGACCTTACATTGATATAATTATTGACTAGCCAATTGCAGTAGCCCACCCGACGAGCAGGATCATCATTGTGGAGCGTTTGAGTAGGTTTTATCTAGAAAGCTTTAAAGTTGTGTTTTTTTAATAACTTATGTACATAATCATGGGACATCCGAAATAACCGTGCTACTGAACGCGTCGATTCCCGTGGATTAACTTCTACATGGTTAATAATGTTGCTATCTAAATCTCTATTAAATTCAGGAGCTCTTATTCTCGAACCTTTTTTCTATTAAAGGATCCATTATTTATCAAATTGTTATCCAGCTTACGTAAGTACTAACCAGAAGGGACTTCTCTACCTGGATACTCTCTTCTGAAGGCAATAATGACTGCTCTTTTGTTACAATCATATTTGTAGTACATTGTTAACATATCCCTCTTATCTCTATTGGAATATGCCATTTTTCAATTTATAAATGAAACAATCACGATTATTAACGCAAAAAAACCCAATAAATTGGCGAGAATGACAGCCCGCGAAAATGACAACCCGCGATAAAGGTTTTGAATTTAAAACGAACACAAAGAGTATCTGTTTTTTGTTGCTTTTCAGCCAGTTCAAATTAATGCGATATTGAAACAAGGTTTATTACTAATTTAAAGCGGTAAAATAATTAATCTACACGTGTATCTACTTGAAAACCATTATTATCATAAGTAATTATAAAGTATGATTAAGGTAAAATGAGGAATTGACCGCTTAAAATAAGGAAACTAAAACCTTTCTACTAATCTCATACTAAATGTATGGGAGTGTTTAATGTCAAAATTAAAAAAAAAGTTATTGATGTTATTTTACTTATTAGTTAACGTACTTTCAATATCAGTTTTAAGTTTTTTGATATCTGTAATAGTTACAGAATAATCGCCTGGACACACTTAACGATTACACCCTGTATACCGTAACGTACTAGATTTAAAGAAATATCTCACGTGACTGATCTCAGAGTGGAGACACGGGATCATTCGGATTCATCTGCGACTCAGTCTGACCGCCAGCGCAACTTTTGAACCGCATCTTAGCGTCGTCACCAACTTCAACAGTTATTTTGCACAAAGCTAAAGTAATACACGATACTATAATCAAAACGGTCGGCAGCACTAAAGCGACTACAAATTGCCTATAAGTAGCATCGAGATCGAATCTTGCAACAACAGTATCTAAGCTATTTTCAGTATAGAAGCACGGAAATCTTGCTTTAGCGTTATGATCCGCTCCATCACGACCATAATCCTTTAAGAACTCTTTGCATTCATCAGCGAGAGTATTGACACATCCCTCTAAATTGATCATCAATCTGCTGTCATTAGCTAACGTCAGCTCGACTTCTGATGGAGCGATCAAACGATTAGGGGTCGCTTTAATTGTGTACAGATATTGCAAATAGGTGAAGTTTGTTAAGTCGGCGATATCAGTTTTTGGTAACAGAGCAGCATTGATGCAATCCACTGCTACGACTCCCTGCGTGCCATTGTGTACCGCATGACAAGACAGCATTAGCACTTCTTCACCATTATCCGTCCAAACGATGTTGCCACCGTCCTCTTGAGCAAGCTTCGAACACCTCGCTAAGAATACTCGATCTCCACTTAGCACTATGACATTTTTGTTACGGGTCGGAATGTCGACACAGCGGCGGTCACAGTTGTACGGTGTTCTAATCTTTCTACAAGTTCCCCTGTAACAATAGAACAGGCCATGCACATCTATACACGTAATCTTCCCGCGCCTTCCAGAACATTTTAATGGCGGATCTGTTTCTCGAAAGGCGCACTCAAATGCGTCCGTTATGTTTATACATTTGCCTTCCGTACAGTTAAAAGTTCCTGTTAAATTGCGACACTCATCTCGGATGCAGTGATATTTCCTTGCGTTTTCCTGATCGATTCCGTAGCATGTTTTATTTGCAGCGTTGCCACACTCGGAGAGCAGCAAGGACGAGCCGTTCTTTCGGACGTTGACGTAGATCTGGATGCAGGCCCCTGAGGTTTTGCTGAGACACCATTCGCCGCAGGATCCCCAGTCGCAGTTATCTTTGTTGACGGCGCGGGTGGTGGTGCACATTATAGGCGTAGGGTCGATCCCAGAAGCAGTGGCGCGGGTGTAGGGCATGTAGATCGCCACTGTGAGGTACACTATGGCAACGCAGCTGAGCACGGCAGTCATTTGACAGATGCATATCGTTCCACATATTTTCTGGTCCTGGGGGGGTATTATCAAGTCCTCGACTGGCGTCGGTTTCGGCATGATGGGAGTCTTGCGGCCGTCCGCGATGTTTTGCTACTGACGTAAGACGCGGCGAGCACGCATGCGCCGTGCCGCAATCGATCCAGCGCAGTGCGGGAAACCCCTCAATGCTCCAATTTATTTATAAAAAAAAGGACATGTCAATGTCCTTAGGGGTGCTATTACAATGTTTTTAAATATATGTTGGTGTATGCGAAGCCCACTTTTATAATTACAGCTATTAGATTCTTGTAGAAAATTGCATTGAATATGCTATTTCATATGTGATAGTTTCATTTTACATTGAAAATTACTTTTTAGAACGCAATCATCATTTCATATTTAGAATATCAACACAAAACTTTGAAACGAAATTTCGTCTAGATTTCCAAATGTAAATTTTAAGACTCTCAATTTTTTAATATAAATTTCAGATTTTGAATGTTTTACATAATAAATTGTGCTAAATTAATTGAGACATCCTATTTGAACTAATAAGATTGAATGCAAACTTATCCAAAATCATTAAGTTGAGAAAAAATGTAAAATGATCTAAACCTTACACGAACCTACAACTTTACCTACAATCTCTACCTCTACAAAAATCACTTATTTAAAGATTTTATGTTTATTTCTCTCACATATTACTGAAAAGCTTACCTAAAATGTCGTGTTCAGACCGCTTCAATTTTCATACCAAATACTATTGTAATATCTGCGGCGATGAATTGTTTTAGTACCAAATCACAATTGTTTATTTAATTTGTTTATTATCTAGCTAATATCAGGGGTTTTAAGGCTTTTGTTAAATAAAATGCTTCTCTCTTGTTGTCATTGAGTACAGTGTGAAGTTCGCGCCGCTTGCTGCGCAGTGCAGCAGTGTGGGCTGTAAAGATAGCAGCAGATTGCTAAATTTTGCCGCATTATAGAAAGTGCGTGCATATTTTATCAAAGATTGGGGATAGTATTTTTTTCTCAGGGCTATAGTTGTACCAAAGGCAACTTCATTTTAATTTAGAATACACACTTGTAACTTTTAGTAACAAACGGGGCCCAGGAAATTGTTCAGTATTGATTGATCTACTACTTTATTATTTTAATTTATTGTTTCACTTGTTATTCAGGAACAGGACTGTGTTTAAGTACTAACAATTCATAAAATATAAACAGACCTTCACCATAGTTAATTTTTAAGTTGAGATAAAATATGAAATCAATGGAAAGATAAAAGGTTGGATATCCTTTAGAGTCAAGTAAACCTTATTACTTTCCACAAAAAAATCGCTCTTACGATGGAACAAATGAGAATGGTCATCATTTCAAGGATATCTTTACTACCTATTGAAGAATTTATTAATATCAAACTAATAATCTTAAGTCAGAGAGTAATTAATAAAATAACGTTCTTAGGGCGGTTTTTCCAATGCTACGAAAAACTATGAAAAGTCTTGTCAAGTCAAATTTCTCTGAGCATTCAAAAAACGGCCCTTATTCGACTAAATACGACAAGTGTCCAATTAAAACAACTATGCGCTACCTATATCAAATAATTGCAGTAATTTGCAAAAATAATGCAGACTACCTACTTACCTACCACATTGTGTGAGTAACACATTCGTTAAACTCAATAAAATATTGATTTGTACTTACTTATACAAAACACTCAATTCAAACAACAAATATATTTCAAAACTTTGTCAAACGCAAAAAGCTTTCAACACCTTTTTTAATGTAAAACTACTTCAAATAAAAGCCGCACGGACATTGTCCTAAACTTTGTTTAAATAGTAACTTTTTAAAACTTTTAAAGGTCAGAAAAAGAGATACCTGCCGGAGAAGAGACCCATCTTGTTCACATTGTTATTATTTTGGCACAAGTCGACACTTTCGCGGTTTGTTTACTTTTGCAGCAAACTTCGGTTTTAAGGTTATGTTCTGTTTTACGCATGCGTGGAAAATTGCCAAGTAACAATAGAAAGTTGGAGTATATTGAAGGAAGTCACAGTTCTGTGGCGCTGCAGTCATACAATGGAATGTTTCTTAAGCAAACCTTCTATTGCGAGTTTAGTTCCATTGAAATCCGTGGGTCTAGTTTCGTGACTGTGACAACGTCTTGCAGCATTTTAATCGACTTTTCAAGTTTGTCTTAGAAAGACAAGTCCATTGAAAATAAAATTACGATCTCATTTCATGTAAAAATTAAATGTCTCTTTAGTTTAATAAAGAAAAATGAAGATATTTTAAACTGTAGTTTTTGTTAATAAAATTGCATAAGTTACACTAAATCCACCGGGTGTTTTTAGTACTTTTATTTGTATAACTAAAATAGGAATACTATGTACCATTGTATTCAATAATTTTATTGTTGTGGTTTTTATTAGAAAATATGTAGAAAAAAAGTCTTTTGAAGCGTTGTTATAATTTTTTTTTTTTCAATACTTATTGTAAGTACATATAATTCTTATTTCTAACACACCTTAAACCTATAAGGTTTATATAAGTGCGAATTAGTCGCATTATATTACATTAAGTACATCAAATACATGTATCACATTGTGTTACATAATATATTTTGAGCATTTGTTTACATATTTTATAATTTTTTATTAATAATTTTGCATGTAGTTCATCCGGGATCGTATTTAATATATTAGGAAGCATGTATTTCCACGTCTGTTTACCTTATTCGTTATTATACTTAGGTAGAACATATTTCGGTGTATAATTTAGTTTACGTAGGTTGTTAGGTCTAAATTTCTTGTTAAGTCTATGAATGTTGTGATACTCATCAAGTATCCTGAGATTTGTCGTAATAAGCGTAGGATTCCTAATACTACAAACACAATCAACTGTCGTACTACTCTCGCTAAAAGGCAATACTCTTTCCTCTCTGTGCACCTCTACAATAAAATAAATAAAATTTTAAAGTTCTTCCTCCAAACCGTGTATGAATGTAAAAAAAAGATTAGGGCCTGGTTATTATCTATGGACTATTTTGAAACTGAAAAATTATTTACCTACCAAACCCAAATGCTGGAAACTAAATGTAATAAAATTCTTCATGTAAACTTTCATATCATACAATATAAAAAATTTATAAATTAATACACATATATATCATATATATATATATTCTATTTATATTTACAAATTCTTCATTATTCATTGGGTACACACATATTTATTCACGCAACGCACACCACACATACATACATTCTTAATAACCTTACTTTTATTTACACAGTAAATCGTAATGTATAATTATAACAATTCATTTTTGAATTACAACTGTGGGTATATACTTTTAAGAAATTAAAATGGAAGAGGGCGCTGACCCCTAAAATACAAACTTTGTTTAGTTTAGGGGTCAGAGACTTCACATAAGCTTGTAACCTTTTCTGACTTAATAAAAAACTTATTATAAGTTATTATAGAATAAAATTCATATTTATTTTATTAAAAACCGATATAGCTTTACAATACCTGAATAAGCCACTTTCGTCTCCTTTAAACTTTTCCCTCACGTGTTTTGGTACAATAGTTTTTAATAAACTGATTTGTAATTTATATATAAGGTTTAGAATAGTTTTGTGTGCGACCATAACTAGACAAACCGTAACTTATTATAGATTCACCTAATGACAGATACAACATTTTAAGTATATTATATGGTATTTTAAACTTTAGAATCGAAAATTTGGCACGTAGCGCTCTTAGTTTACTACATACATATTCAATATGAGTTTTCCAATTAAAATGTTTGTCAATTGTAAGACCTAAGTATGTGTGTTGGTCTACTACTTCCAGATGTTGACAGAGGCAGGTGGTACGCCGTGCGTGCATACATCTGTGGTTGTGTGCAATGACTACTGGATCCGAAGGGAACTTAATGTATGGTGATCTTATATGCATGAGTTTTGTTTTGCTTGCATTGATGACTAATCCCATGTCATGTGCCCATTTACACATTGCATCAAGATTACGCTGCATTGTGATTTGAGCCTCATAGATGTGCCTGTCATGTGAAATAAGGCATGTGTCATCGGCAAATTGGTACACTGAGACCTCTGCGAATAAATTGCATATGTCATTCACACAGGCCAGGTATTCTATAGGAGCTAGTATTGATCCTTGAGCCGTACCCTGCTTATCTCCTAACCGCGTAATCCACCTAAGTGCGTCATTAATGTTAAGGCACGTTGATGTTAAGGCGCTGGATTTTTTATTTCATATCTCGGGTTTGATTCCAGTGACTGCCAAATATACACCAATTAGTTCTACACCTTGCCATTTGTACAAGAAGCCGACTGATTTATGCTGAAGGAAAATCATACCTCTACAAGACCCACTGTGGCTGTGGGCTTTCATGTACTGGAACAACGACGCCTCAACCCGCATCAAAGAACACATAGCCGATATCAAAAGCTTTGAACATTCCATGGACAAGTCCAACCATTATTTGAGGTTGACTGTGTAAAATGTTATCAAAGGAAAAACACTTCATTCCCAGAAAGATCAGAAAAGCCATTGAAATTTAAAAAACGCCAATTCCTATAGAGATGGTGTAGGAAGCTTTCTTCAACACTACCCTACACTAAAAACGTAAAATCCAACAAGCTGCAATACCTCAAGCTCAAGGCACCGTCAGCACTTTCTGCGTGAATCCTGAACGCTTCTCTCGTAGACTAAGAAACAGATGGAGGTGATTGAATTATGGCCTTCACAACTGTCACGACGCGTATCACCTCAGTCTCTCGTGACCACGGTGTCTGTAAAGGTTCCGAAACGTCCAATAAAAATGTAGAATAATAAATTAAACACGAAAAAATCCGGTTAAAAACTTGAGGAAACTTACTTACATAAGAAGTCACCCACCCCTAATATTTATGGCTGTTGTTGTATTTCTTTTTAAATTAGTAAAACAGTTTAAACATGAGATTTAAGGTATAGTTATTATTACGACCAGGAAAAGGCTTGTTAATTAAGACACGGTTACATGTTGAGTGACAATTTATTTGTTAAAATAATGAGCTTATATACTAGATATAAACGTGTGAAATACAGAAATATTTAATCATTTCATGATCTTACTTTTATCACGTTTGTTCTTAATTAGATAAACTGATTCTCTGTAAGTCACGTCTGGGGACGCCACGGATACTCCCCCCTTAAAAAATGTAAACCTATAAATGACAGTTCAACATTTTTACTCAAATATTAAATACTAAATAACAATTAAGGCCATATTACGCTGGCGCAAGCAAATCTGACTAGTTGTTTACGTAGTCTACGTGATCGTGATAAGGCATATTTTCTCTCGCTGCGTGCTTTAAAATTATTTGATCTATTGTCAGAAAATGCTGGTTTAGCACGGTCAAGGGAAATATACGATTGCTTTCTCATCAGTTGGAAAGATTCCTTGGGTCGTTATATAATAACCTAAGAAATCGAGTCAGGTCTTTAGAAATTCGCATTTTTTTAAGTTAATCGTAATTCCATGCTCATGCAGGCGTTTTCAAATTATTTTCAGATGTTGTAGGTGTTCTTCTTTTGCGCTCTTATCTGTCTGGCGGTAACGGCCTCGCGCGGGCTGATACGGGCGCTCCTCATGTTTGGGTATGATGTTGCACTTGACACTTGGAGTTGGGTATAGCTGGCTTAGTTATATCTTCGTATTTTGCCAGTAATTTTCTTATGCTAATTTCTTGTGAAATAGTTTCAACGCTAGGTTGACTTGCTCTGATAATTGTTGCAGGCGTTGTCGGCTCAGTAACTTTCTCAGTTAGCTTTCTTGTGAAATAGTTTCAACGCTAGGTTGAATTGCTCTGATAATTGTTGCAGGCGTTGTTGGCTCTTGTTGTACTGTATTTTGTGGTACTGTAAAAATCAGCACCAAGTATGGACGTGTTGACGTCAGCAATAACAAAATTCCATCGAAATTGGCGACTTAGTCCTATATTAAGGTTTTCGGTATTTCGCCGTATATTCTCATGAGGCTAACGTTCGTGGCGTGTACTCTGTGACTTGTAGCATGCTTGTGCTTGAATGAGTTTCTTCCCAAAACTGATATATTTGCCCCAGTGTCGACTAAAAACCTCATACCACTTTGTCAGTTGGCTAAGATAAGGCAGTCGTAGGGGTGAATAGCACAAAGTTCCGCCCTGGTTCGTGCTGATTTGTAGTTTTCCTGACACTTCCGTTGCTTGATCTGGATTTCCCATGCCTATGATATTGACACAGAGCTTGATTACGATACCTTGATGCACTTCTTGACCTTGATCTTGAACGGAATTTACTGCGTCGATACTTTTCGTTTTCGTCGCGTAGTGCAGCGATTCCATTTTTCATCTGTGTCAGCTGATTTGTAAGGCAAGTGACCTCGTTAACTTCATTACTTGCAGAATTGGTCTTTGAGTTTTTTTAGTGTTGCGTTTTCAGAAACTGTAAGGATGGATGTTATGGTATTCGGGAGTTGGCTTAGCCATAACGACCGGATTGTGTCGTCGTTAGTAATGCCTTCTGCTAGTTCCTTCATTTGACGCAACAACTGAGATGGTTTCTTGTCACCTAGTTCGATTTCGTAGAATAAGCGTTGAAACTTCTTTTGCTTTGATTCTTCGTAACAAGAAATGAGGCGGTCTTTAACTGTTTTATATTTGTTCTCTTCCGGAGGGTTAACGATGATGTCACTGACTTGGTGTATTTCATCCTTCGATAAATTTGCGATTACAAGATTATATTTGTAATCATCTCCTTGTTTCTGGGCAGCGACTATAGCTTCAAACTGGGTAAACCATAATTTTGGTTGGTCTTGCCGGTCTTGCCGCCATATGCTTATGGCGGCAATTTCAGGTTCCGATGTAACAGCTTTGAATGGAGCACGTAGAGCCATTTTCCTGTATTTCGTTTGGGTCCTCAAAACTTCTTGCATCCGATGCGTGACTAGCGTCGGGGTCACCAGTTATTACGACCAGGAAAAAGCTTGTAAATTAAGACACGGTTACATGTTGAGTGACAATTTATTTGTTAAAATAATGAGCTTATATACTAGATATAAACGTGTGAAATACAGAAATATTTAGTCATTTCAAGATCTTACTTTTATCACGTTTGTACCTAATTAGATAAACTGATTCTGTGTTAGTCACGTCTGGGGACGCCACAGTTATCTAAAATACAAAAAAATATATTTGTGTTTAAAAATAGGAATTTCGACTGGGGTGAAGCTAATCATGTCACGTTTGCCCTTCCAAAACCCAGGCATGTCTCTTCTCTAAGGACAAGAGCTTATTTAACTTAACACCAACTTTCCAAAGCGTATATGTACCGATCACCAACCAGTTAGGGTTTCTAGGCATGACGATTACGTCGGAACTTAATTTCGGATGAAAGATTGAAACAATGGCATACACAGCTTCAAAAAAGTTATGAATCATCGCACAGGTCCGGTGGTACTCAAATCTGAACAGCTGCTTAATCTGTGCACAGCCCAGGTCCGCTGATGTAGGGAGGCATCTTTGGTATGACTCCGCGAAGCACCAGCTGGAAGTGTTGAACTCTGTCCGCCGAAGAGCTCGTAGTGAGTCTACGAGCGAAACGACAACAAACTACACCTCCGAAGTTAAATTGACGGCCGAGTGGTGTAGTGGATACTGAAGGTCCCAGGTCCGAGTTCTGGTCGGAGCATTTATTTGAGTGATGAGCACAGATGTTTGACAGACATGGTTGTTTTTATATATGTATTATTATTCTTAACTCCCTCAGTACGCTGTGTGGTCATCCATAACACAAGCCCTAGTTACTTTGGGGCCACACAGTTGGTGTGTTTGTCTGGAGATTTATTTAAGGTGTAAAAATATCGTCCACGAAAAACAACAAACGTGGTTAAATTTGGGAATAACTATTAAAGATCCTCTCTGCACAAATTACTATTACAATTTAATATGTCAGCATGTATTATATGTCATGTGTCATAATAAAAAATGCTTCAATTTCAACTTCTGCGTTGTTCTTATAATTTTGTCCAGTCTATGAAGAGTTCAGCAGGAAGTAAATATTTTATTTGGTAGGTATATAATACATAACAATACGTTTACTTTACTGGTTCGTCATTGGTGCCTTTCTATGGCAATATGTTTTGTTAAGTTCCACTTAACTTTAATTTTAAGCTCACTGTGGTATCATATTATTATTTATATAATAATAATAACCAAGCATAAATAAAAATATTGTCTGCTTTGCTCGCGAAGCACGTAGAGGCAGCTCTCTAGTCCTGGATTCGAATAGTGAGTAATTCCGGTGGTGGTTGGAGGTACAGGCCACAAGCTTAGTTGAGCAGCAGATGCTAATTTATATTGTTTTAAAACACTTCGTTTTTCTGTAACATACCTATATTTGAACAGATCTATTGTAAAGTGCAAAATGATGTTTTAAGAATAAATAAATAAACATTATTATTATGTATCGACTTCTGTCTGACTTCTATAAGGACTTCGATTTTCGTAAGAGCCATACATTAATAATCTGTATGCTACTGCCCATATCCCTTTAGTTGAGTTACATTGACGACCGACAAAGGACACATTACATCTAATTTACCAGTTCAATTCGGAATGAATGAGAACTGGGAACAATTCCTTGCAGCTGGTGAGAGAGTGGGAGGTTGTTATGAAATGTGGTTTAAATTATTTTACAATTACGTCCTGTCTTATTATAACTTTATCAAGCCTTTCCGCTCGGGTCACCCGTATGATATCGGGACAAAATATTTATTTATTAAGAAAAAACTAACAACGTTACAAATAAACCTTACAAAATATTATTTACGCCGTGTAGGGCCTATATAGGGTATAAATAAGTTTTATTTTAGCGTTATTTTATATTTTTAAATAAAATAGTATTAAAAACTTCGTGTAAACCAAGACAAATATAACAATAAATAATATTAATTTAAATACTAAACCGAAACGTATATTGATAATAAATTTTACTTACTAACAAGAGATCTGATAACAAAAAGTAATTTCATAATAAGTCATAAGTTGTGCTGTCTTTAATTATCTATGCAATCTGATATTAAATCCGTATTTTGATGAGAAGAATAGATCTACGTCACTTACTTGAGTGTTGCAGATTCGTGACATTTGTCTAAGCGGTGCATTTCTGGCATAGTTGGAGGCTTGCAGCGGCATATGCAATTGCGGAGAGTGTCGGGTGCGGCGAGCGTGCTCGCGGTACGATACGCTTCCAACTAAAGCTTCACTATCTGCTTTTCCTCTGATTATATCATAAAGAAAATGTGACTGACACCTTACGTCTCTCTTCAAAAGGTTAGTAGGTGATAAACTCGCCAACCGTAGAAGTGTGAGTAGGAGGACTGCCGGGTACGGTTCATAATGTGCTGGATAATTAATTTTTTTTGTACACATTCGAGTTTGTTCGTTGATAGCGCGTTTTGAGGTGGCCAAACCGGACTAGAATATGCAAGAATACAGCGCAATTAACTATTTTCATGGATGAAACATTTGCATTGCAACACATGCATACGCCTAAGTGCAACGCATAAGATACTCAAAATTCCTCTAAATCATACCACTTATGAAGTCTGTAGGAGTTCATAGCATCCTCTTACTATCAAAGTACACCCTCTCAATCTCGTACAACATTAACTCTTTCATTGTATGAAAAAAAAATCATTTTAATTTTGAAATAAATTGACATTTTTCTAGATTTGCAGTAAATTTATTGTTTTTGTAGGATTTCGACAGCTGTTCAGATCAAACTGTATGTAAATGCAATCCTGGACCGTTCTAAATTCTAATGCTGTGATATATTTTCTTATTTATCTGCGTACATTAGGGGTAACATATTTGAAACAATAATTTATGGCGTATAGTAAAAACAAGGGCTCTAAATGGGAGCCCTGGGGGACACCGTAGGTATATCAATAAAATCCGACCTAAAACCACCAATAATGACAGCTTGAGATTGACTAGTCAAGTATGACTGAATACGCATTTAAAATACCCAGCTCAAAGGTTTTGCGCAACAGAATGACGTGATCCACCCGGTCAAATGCTTTTTCTAAATCGGTATAAATTATGTCAATCTGTCCCTGAAATGAAATACAATGAAATGAAATGAAATATTTATATCTTAACATTGACAATTACTTGTTTTTATTGATGTCAAATAAAACATGACTCTACCACCAGTTCGGAAAAACCTTCATGAACCATCTTTTCCCTTGTTCGTAAACTACGGTGGGGTCCTAAAAAGCACATTAAAAATAATAACTAAATGCTTATTTGGGTATGAAACTACTTTAGGAAATGGAGTGGTGGGTATCACTCATTGAATTGATTTAGCTTTAAAGGGCCTTCTTCGTAAATTTTTCAAATCATTCTATTTGCAGACGATGTTGCCTTTTACGTGAAAATGCAAACTCATAGTACTCACCACTTTTGCTATTGGAATTTTTCGAGCGTTTATGTGCTTTTTGTTTTTCTCTTATAATATTATTAAATGCTACACAAGGAACTGTCTGTCCCCCGGTTTATTTGTTAGAGGAACATAGGAATAGATAGATTCATAAATCTATTGACACATTTTAGTGATTGCTTCCTCAGTAGATATATCATTCTGTGAATTGTACCAGCCAATCTTAGCAAAATTTAGTCTAGTAAATCATATGGTGTCCTAGATTATAATACTAGAATATGGAACTCTACCGTACTTTCTACTATAAAAGAGCCTACATTTCTAATCACCTTCTGACGCTGAGTGTGAACCCGACGAATGGAGTGTGTACAAATCTGAAGGTATTATTATCACGGAGAAGTTCCAGCAAGAAAATCGATTGGAAATGCTTGTTAACTCGGTCTCTCGAGCATGACCTGTGAACCAGTACAGACTTACAAAGAACTCGACACTTACAATTTGTAAATTTTGTTATTACGTAATATATTCTTCTAATCTTACATCATCTTATTTGACCTAAGTATGATTGATTACTCCAATGTTATTTAATAGTAAATTGTTTATATATGTATAGTGAGTTGTTATTGTTAAATAAGTAACCTTTTTTCCAGTTATGTGGGTAACCATTCAGAAGTAAGATGTCAACTATAACCTACTTAGGTTTATGAAGGTTTATCTTAGCAGAAGGCCCTTAGATACGAGTAAAGATTCAAATCCGTATGTAGAGGACATCCCCATCGAATTCCCAAATGGGAGCATCCAAGCTGAACACCTTCATCAGGGAGGGCTTCTGGCCGAGTGGAGTAGTGCAGGTGCTTCCGGGGAAGCTACCACCTACTACCTACTAACACTACTATGTACTAACAATTATTATGTATATTTATTCCGCCCCCCAGTCCGCTGTGCGGTCATCCATAACACAAGCTCTGCTTACTTTTGGCCCATAGATACAGCTGGTGTGTTGTTGGGGGCTACTATATTATGTTATTATTATTTTTTTAGTCCAGGTATCTCGTTGGAAATAAAAACTAGGCTCGTATCTTAGAAGTACGTTCCATATTTCAGTTTGAATTTTTTTCCATAGAGCTAAATAACTAATATGTTCCTGCAGTAAACGTCCAGATCCCTGAAATAAATGGTGTATTGTATCTAATTTTTAAGCGCAAAGCAAAAAGATCGGTGAAAATAAAAAACAACTTTCGTTCTGTATTCAAACGAAGAACCTAACGTACAATTGGTTTAAATACCTGGTGTAGTTAACATAAAATATCGATTCAAAAAACGTAAAAACATCGTCTTTACAGAATTTTTGTACTATACAGCTATGCTCCTCAAGCATTTTATTTCAAATAGAATAGAATAGATACAAACGGTCTTACTATAAAAAAATGAGACTTTATTTCACATCCCGTTGAACAAACAAAAAAATTAACGCCTCAGCTACAGCGTAAGTGGTGCAATATTAAGGAAACGGTTTTCTCATCTGATACGACCGGGTTCGATCTGTGTTTAGAGACTGTTTTCTAATTAGTACTTTCTAAATACGTTTTATAATGAGTCATTGTCATTGTAAATAGCAAATATTTCTTGATGAAACACACATTCCTAAAGATTTATTTTAAAGTATTTGCAAGGTTTGCCAACCCGTAGTGAAGTTCCTAATTCTCATTTATTTAATTAATAATTAATTAATTTTCCTATAAAAACACCTTCTGGAATTTAAATACCTTATGTCTATTAATGACTTCTGTTTCATAGCGGCTTTACTGTAACGCGAGTTACTATTAGTCGGCTGAGTGGCATCAGAGAGTGGTTCGAGTCCTGGTCGGGGCAATCGTATGTGTTCTCGGGTCTGATCAAATTCAAATTCAAATATTTATTTCTCAACATTGACAATTACTTGTTCTTATTGACGTCAAATAAAACATGACTTTACCACCAGTTTAGATAAACCTTCGTGAAAAAGAAATGGCAAGAAACTTCAGGGGTATCTTTTTTTTCAAATAAATTTACAGAGTCTCTTTATGTCTTTACAAAATTAGTCTTATCTGCATCTGTTAGCTCGGCAAGTCTCTCTTCCCCCAAGTATCCAAACGACGAACGCCCTCAACGGCATTCCCGCGTTAACGGGTTCCGGGGCCTCTTCAAACATATTAGAGGGAAGTGAGCGACCCGTCACTCGACGCTACCATAAGAAGACGTACTTCCGGGTTCCCCCCCCCCCCCCCCTGTTCGCTTTATGGTGTTCCATAACACAAGCTATGCTTACTTTGGGCCATACAGTGGGTGTGTTTGTCTGAAGGTTTTATTATTGCATTATTATTATTATTTATTGTAACCTAGCAATCGGTAGCTAACCTGTATAGGCCTCATCATCCATTCTTAAGAAAAATTCCATCCTGGTTTTGTCATACAATATACAACAATTATTAAGTACACGCCAGCACTACCACGCGGCGCCACTGTCTTCTCAAGCGATCTGCCCTCTAGCAACAACGCGCGGGTCAACGAACATATAAATCTTTTTCGTCCTGTTATTGCTTTGAATGAGATTATTCGCAATTTATCAGTTAAGACGCGGTCAAGTGAGGTTTTAGGGTCTTTGGATGTTGTATAGTAAAATAGAGCTGAGTTTTAGTTAGGTACGTTCACTCTTTGAGGACTTTTTGCCGGTAAAAATTTGTCAGTTTGAGTGTGTTCTTTAATTAAGAAGTGGTAGCTCTATTACTTAAATAGAATCCAACAAAATAATAGATTTTTAACTTTCGTGTAATAACCAGCAAACAAGCTCGCAATCTACCTGATGGGGGTTGTAACCATGCCCATGAACACAATTAGTCGGAGATGTTATCGATTAACATTCCGTTGCCAACAGGTACCTTTGAAGAGATCCAGCTTTTGATTCTGTTATTTCGCCGGTCTCTATCACCAAAACTGGCAATAAAGATCCTGTCTTCTCATAAAAAGAGTTGAAATTAAGTCCATCGTCTCAATCGATTTCGATAAATTGGTAAACAAACCTATGTTATTGTAATTCTTAAAAAGTATAGGATAAGGTATAAGATACTAGTACATTACGGAAATAGAAATATATTCTCCTGTAATTCGAAGATGCTTGTTTAAAAATATTCTTTTGTAAATAAATATTTGAATACAGTAAAGATACCCAGTCATCCATGACCTTGAACTCGTGTTTTCACATTATTCATAAGCCCTGAAGTATGACATGACGCCATGATAGGTTCCTTTCATGGCTTATTCAGATTGTATACCTTCTACGGTATATTCGACGGCCGCCAGCGTGTGTGATGAACACAGATGTTTGTTCTCGACTCGTGGTTGTTGTATTTATAATGTATGTTTGTTCTGGGATCCACTCCAGTTCGGTGTATGGTCATCCATAACACAATCTCTATTTACTTTGGGGCCACACAGTTAATTTGTATGGGCTCGAAGTGTGGGATTTTATTATTTTTATTATTTACTACTTCAAGTATATTATGTAGAGAACAATTTTGACAACAGTGTGCCGAGGTTGTTTACTGCTGGCTTGTTGCTCCTCGGTCTTTCTAGAATAGGTTTAAAAGCAAAAGTCTTTTCGTTAAATTCGTTATGCGTTGCTCATATTTTTATTTATTTATCTACACACATATAACGAAGCCTGTACGTTACATAACTTTTAACATTTTTAATGGAAGTGTCATAAATAATCCTTATAGATACCAAAACTCTTTCGATGAAACACGCACGTCTGTTTAATAGACATAAGTAAAACAATCGCTTAGTGAACTCTAATTATGAATATCACTGCCAATACTTAGACATGCGCCAATTTAATGATATTTTAACTATTACATAATAATATAAGGTATTTTAATATTCAAGATCAACCGTTTGGATCAACCGATTTTGTCTTCAACATGTAATTAATTAATATGGTAATTAATATGCATTAAAAATAAGTAAAACAATCAAAATTTTGGGTGGGTAGTTGTGTGACCAAAAGCGACTTTCTTACATTGGTTATTGATATTTCTGAAATAGTACAATATCAACATTATTCTTAAATCATTATAATTATTTTTATAATTGTAGTTCACGCTCTATGGCTGTCTGAACTAATGAATTCTTGTTGGACAGAATTTTGCCTATTCTCTAATGAAATTGAAATAATAGACAGTGTAAAGTTATTGTTTTAAGTTGTGTTACGTTAATTTACTCTCAGGAAAAGTTATTCTGAAATATTTTCCATGTACAGTTCTGTTTTCGATCAACACAGTTTTATATTTACAAACATTAGTTAGACAGATATCATTGGAGTCGTGACGCATGCGAAGCCTCGGGCAGAAACAGGGGAGGTCACTAACAAGGCCTTTACACAGAATATGATATCTAATAAAATTTGAAAGCAATATTTTATAATGTAAAATAAGTAATAGGCATTCTCTTCGCAAACACTGCGCTAAGATATAAGACTGGCAAGTTCTTAGCTCGAGCCATGCTTGGTTTGTCTTGTTTTCATTTCGTTAATTATCTCATCAATGTTATGAAAATGGCTTGCGCAATCGCTTAGTCATGGAACAGTCCATGCGTATGCGACGGTCTTACTGAGGACAGGTCTCCGATGTCAGTTATTCGGCAGGCTGTAGAGCCATCTAAACTTAAAAAAAAAATAATTTGAAAGTTACTGATAGTATATTAATCCCAAAAAAAGTCTTTATGTTACATGTTTTGCGATGATGCTTTTGTTTTACATCTGAAATGCAGGTTTATATTAAGCAGAATCAGCAATTTCAAAAGTAGAATATTGAAGTTGCATAGTAAAGACATCTCGTAGTCACTAAGTAATAACGACTGTAAGTATATACTACAAATGTTTACTTAAGCCCTTATTTTACGTAAATGGAGCCGCGGGCAACAGCAAGGTGACAAGCATACCATACCCTCAAAATAAGAAGAAGATTTTGGTTAACGAGGCGACTAGAAAATCATGATTAAGTTGACATGTTGATTTGTATCAGGTTTGGCATATAAGTAACTGTTTACTTTTAAACTAACCTATGTATGGTGGTTAAAGGACAATTTTGTTGAAATAATTCTAAAATTAACTGGAGAGAGACCAACGGAGACTATGAAAGGTGGCAATTACCAGTTACCCTCATGTCAGGGTCCACAGCTTAGGCAACTATTACTCATTAGACACATGCTTAGGAGTCGTAAATTTCCAACTTAATTTTAACTTGAATCACCCTAACGTAGTGGCAACATAGAGGAACGGCATTCCACTGAGGGGTTGAATTTAGACTGACAAAGGTCTAAACATGTTGTCTAAAAATTATACTGTTCTGTGCCGGCGGATAGAAGTGGTATTCGTGATGAGTCATGACACTTTAAAATAAAAATTTATGGCCAAGTAGTGTAGTGGTTAGCAGCCCCGCCTCATGGGGTACTTACCGAGGACCTAGCCGGGGCATTCATTTGTGTGATGAACATAAATTTTTGTTCTCGGGTCATGATAAATGATATTTATGTACGTATGTGTTCGCTGTACGGTCATCCATAACACAAGCTCTGCTTAATTTGGAGCATTAGGTGTGATTATCTGGGGATTTATTATTATATTGTAATTATATAAGAAAAAATCTAGTTATTCAAAGTGCCGTTAGTGGCATTTTGAAAATAACAAATTCTTTTCAAATACTTTGGCACTGAAGAACAACGCTAAAGCGCATTCAATTGCGCAATGTCTATTTCTGCCTTAAAATGTTATAATACTAAAAACCATTCTTATATACTTTTTTAGATAAATATTTTAAACTACTCTGATAGCCGGATAGAATAACAAAATAACGGAGAAGCTTATAATTTTGCATATTTCCAAAAACATTCCTCTGTTATTTATTGAATAATTTTCATCCGAAGAAGCAAACATCAGATTTAAGTTACAAAGAGATGTTACCAAAAACAGGCTTTTGACTATGTGCGGACAGTTCAGGGGCCTCTTCAACTGGAGCACATCCTGGATGAAGATTTAGATCTATATTATTGCAAGAGTCGGTCAATCCGGAAATCACAAGACATGAGTGCCGATTGCAAACCATTGATTAGGATCAATAAAGTGGAATATTTACGATTAATGCGTTAATAAGCTCAGGAATGGCCTTCGTTCCTACTATTTTATTCGTGCTTATTGTGCGGTGAATACGGAAATATTGAAATACCGGCCCAAGAGATCTTTACGGAAGACACTCTATTGTCAATCTACCTGCTACGGGGTATTGTGGCTATGAAGAAACAGTTAAATTCTATGATTGAACTCTAAAAGGTATAACCATTACAAATAAACAACTGACGGCTACACTCAGAGACACCAAATGGTGACTTAAGGCATCCCGAGGTATAGATTTTGCTTAGCGAATTTATATTATCTAAAGTAAAATTTGCTGAGCAAAATCTTTGCTTAAGAGCGACTTTAGAACCCGTTTGACGTTTCTCAATACAGCCGCACAACAGTATTTTCTGTATACAGTACTGTTATATACGTATTAGTAATGCTAATTCAAGTGAATAACACAGTGGAAAGATTTCAAGTAGAGGCGACGGTATAAACCACTTCCAGCAATGCGTTACCCATTGTCAAATCAAATAAACAAAATTGTTAGGTCATTGTTAACTCGTCAATTTGGTGGCGTAACGTTGGTAGGCAGGTTCGGCCTGGATCTTTCCAGAACCAAAGGTAGGCAGGACTCAGGAGTTGGCCAGGGATTCGGAACATTTGTTGGGTGTGAATTAAAATTAAAAATTGGACCGAGTGATACCAGGCTTGTTTTTTTGGCTGCCCGATACCACGTCCAAAATGACATATTGAATTATGAAAACTCGCAAAATTTGATCGCTCCAAGTAGCCGAAGCTTTGTGGCAAGCAATAAAATTATATTTATTTATAATTATGTATATGTTGGGTTAACTCCGGGCACAATTTACATTTATGTTGTATGGGAGCCACCGGTCATTTGTTTCTACTTCATTCATTATTAGGTTTTGTTCTGTATTGTGATTTTGTAATTGATTTTACCTTACCTGGAATGAATAAATAACATCTACAAGTGTATGTTATTGTTGCATTATTTAATAAATGATTAGTAAAATATTTTGAACAAAAGTAATTTATCAATTTAAACTCCATAAACACAGACATGTTAGTTCACCCAGTGAAGGTTCTTGCCAGTTCTTCTTCACGAAGGTCTTCCCGAACTGGCGTCAGCAACTAACAGTAGTCAATGTTGAATAAAGATATAATTTTTTTTATTTTATATCATTTTCGTTTTAACAATAGTTTTGTCTTTTAAAAATACCTGTAGAATTTTAGAAGTATTATTAGAAAAAAATATTTGAATGACGAAAAAGGTTTTTTTATTAAAAGTATTCTGTAAACTTTGTATGTCAACATGTTTACAATTATTAATAAATATCTTCGTGGCCTTGATTCTTTTATTCCATTTAGAAACGTTTACGATTTAGGCATTTTATATTTTATCAACAATCAGAAATTATAAACTCATTTAGTCTAAAAGTCTAAATGGAATCGTGCCCGTATCGTATCTTTATAATAAGCCGTATAGTTAAATAAATAAACTCCAGGACTCCATTTTTTGGCGATGCTAACACCTCTACAATTGTACCAACTGTACAATGCCAACGGTCTATCTAATGTTATGGATGGCTTTAAGCGAAATAAACGTACCTAAATATTGAAAACGTTAGAAATGCTTGCCTTGTCGATGGCTAATGATGCCTTCTCCGCGACAGATTACCGATTAGAGATTCTTGTGTTTAGATCTCGTCTGGTACGCTACTACAGTCCTTCCTAGTTTGACCACTGTAATGACCACGGTTTACGTGGTTTTGTTCCAGCTCAAGGACAGGAACAACTGTGGCATTACTGGAACAAAAGTTTATAACGATGACTCGCAATCAGGGAGGTTGAGTACTTGTTAGGCGAATGTGCAGTTACTCAATACGTCATCCCTAGAGGCCAAGTAGTGGAGTGGTTTGTAGCCCTGCCTCGTAGACCTGGCCAGGGCATTTATTTGTGTAATGAACATAAACGTTTGTTCTCGTGTCATGGTTCTGTACCATAAACATGTGACTGGAGGAACCCAAAAAAGGAGGAGGAACCCAAAACTGACACTAACACAAAACTAACTTTAGAGCCAAAGAGTTGATAAGTTTGACTGGGGATTTATTATTTATTATTTGTGTAAGTAAGAAAGGAAGGGCTAATCACACTGAGTCAAATTAGTTAAATTTTGACAAGAAAATGAAATTTAAATACTGCGACGACTGCTGGACGTCTTCTAGTTGAACTACATCTTCTAGTTCTACGAACGTTGATTCCATGATTGCCCTTAGCGTGGTTACTAATCTGAAAATATTTATATTTTATAATGCTTGTAATATGTTTAACACACGGTTATAATACTATATATTCCGATTAAAATATTTTAATCGTCTTTTAACTTGCAATTTTGATCATCGATATACTATGATTATATTTTTATAATTTGTTACGAAATAATCTGCCAACGGTGAACACTATAACCTTCTTTTATAATATTAATAAAAATGTATATTACATTAATGCATAAGTTTTTACTTTAGCCCATTGGCAATACAAAAATCAAAGAACAAACTTAGAAGATATGGTAGAAACATCACCTTATCCCTAAAGACTGCTGTCCACTTAACTATAAACAAAATGGTAACTTAAAATCTCGCAAATCATAACAAACATTTAAAACTGTAGACATTTAAAACCCCTCCGGTATATTTCGATCATGAAGTTCGGAAGTTCATGCATACAACGAACAAAAAATATTTGTGTTTCTGATTCAGAAAATCTCGCTACGTTAATTTTTCACCTATTATTCGTTTTCATCTCGCGTATATTCTAGTCACAAGATATTTTCTCTGGTTATTTGAAATAAAAAAACAAACTTATCAAACCATAACGTGGCATCATCAAATTCCCAGTCAACTATACGATGTTACCGAAGGATCGAATTCAGAATGTTGCCAAGTACGATACCAACTACCTATTGTTTACTGTAGAAGGTAGACACATACAACTAAACATGAAACTTACGATCGGGATCACACAGAGGAACTCCGAACCTCAATATCCGAAACTTTGGGTTAGGGAAACTATTCTGCCTCGACTACAGCTGTTGCTGGGATTCCAGAGCTTGCACAGAGTGTCACCATCATGTAAATTTAGGCTTTAAATGGCCACCGTAGTTATGTACTTATTAAGTTGATGTTTTTGAAATTGCTCAGCTAACTCTAACATTCCATACCTAAATCTTGGAAAGAAACTCTAAGAAAAATCAATGAAACTAAATTATCTACCTAATTCTACGCATTGAATACTTTTGGTTCCAGATATTGATGGACATGTTTAACCGTATTGTAACTACATATATACCAAACGGTAGGTCTAGGTTGATACTCTAGTAAAATTAAACCTTTGTCTTTAAATTAAGACCTAGGTATTCTACATGCACTAAACTAGCACGCGCAGCATATATTGTATAATTAAATTAATCCCTGTAAAACTTAGCTTCTCTCAGTACCAATACCAGTTTAAAAAAAAAGGTTTCGCACACCTGGTTCTCCATAGATTTCATCTGGATAATAGGTATTCTAGTGCGTAGCTCGGGGCTATATAATTCGGTGAATCCCGATGTTCTCCATCAGTTAACGCTGTGCCGTCAATAAGTCAACATGAAAACTTTCATCGTGCTCGCTGTGTGCTTGGTTGTGGCTCAGGTATTTATATTTTTGTTATAATCCTTTAAAGGCAAACTTGATTTTCCTCAACGTATTTTTTTATGTAAAATTGTTGTAATATATTTTAGTTTATTTGCCATGTGATTTTCAAAAAAAACAAGATTATTGATGTTTGGTTTTTTTCTTATAAGGCCCAGTAACGCCTTAAAAATAATATTATTTATTGAATTCATACAGTGTAGTTTGCTATACATAGTTTGTTATTTCAACTTTTACTTTTGATTGTTTCAAAAATTATTTCCATAACTTATTCGAGCTATAAACCTATGAAAATATGTCTCTGAAATTTTATTTTACAATTACTAAAGAGTTATTTACATCAGTGTTCAACGAGTTTGTCCACAACGGTATTTGCAGCAACATTTTATGTATTTATCGATATAATATGTATAATATTTTTACCATTACGGATAAGCATTTTCCCGCTAAAAATCGACTGTGACAATGTTTCTACAAGGACGACAGATGCCATCCCTTACACCTGGTGCTGTAGCGTCCTAAGCAATGCGCCACGCCATCTGACGACACGCGCTAATTTGCCAGCCCTATATTCTATGTGCTAAAGCCGACGCGTTAAACAAGATTTGTACTTTAATGATTGTCTTTTTTTCGCGAAGAGGACGGAGGTTGACGTATTTTGTTCGTAAAATTTTTCTTGTTAAACACGGTGATTATCAACAGTCGAATCGCCTTTGAATCTGGATGCAAGTGGCAAGAGACTGCTTACGACTCCAACACTTTCGAGTATTATAACTAGTTCAAAAAACGTTTGAATACTATGAAAACAAGCTCCGTACCTACAGTAAGAACCACTACTCTTATACCTCCTGTCATAACTTTTACACCCATAACCTATTCCTGAACACAACATTTTGGTATGATCTCTAAGTATATCGGCCATCAACATCAAATTATTTGATAAGTTAAAGTTAACTTTTAATATTTTAGGTTCCTCAGAAAAGCTGTCTTTTGATTTTGGTTTGCAAAAAAATTTTTTACAGTGGTATTTTCAACTGTTCTATTTGTGTCTCATCTTTATTTATTGTAATGTATTGCAGGCCCTCACCGATGAACAGAAAGAGAAGCTGAAGAAGCACAGGTCGGAATGCCTCACGGAGACCAAGGCTGAGGAGCAGCTCGTCAACAAACTCAAGACTGGAGACTTCAAGGTATTATTGTCACTAAATATACCTGGAATTGAATAGTAATTTACATAACTGTATAGTTCCAAACTATAGCTTTCAGCTAAACACAACAGAGAAGTACTCACATTCAGTTCTTTTGTAAGTATCTGTGTATTTCTTAAGGTAATCTGACCATATCCGATTATTTGCAGTCCTCTGATCTTTACATAAGTTATCCAGATTTTATATAGTGATTCCTACAGTTGATTGAGCCTGCACCCACCAATATTATCACATATAGTTATAATCTTGTTCAGCTTTTCTAATATACAAAATTATTATGAGAAAATGATGTGTTGGGAAAGCTTGCAGCCTGAAGATTAAAACCATATGACAAAGTTGATGTCAACCAATATCACCTTCTCATTTGAATCCATATTAGATTTTGCCTGTGTTTGCGTTGGAGCCAAAAAGATATATATCCTGTTAATAGTGCCAAATTATCAAATTTTTTTTAGTTTTATAAAATATTCGTTAATTCTCATACTCCAGACACAATCCTCTTCCCTAACTGCATCTTTTAGCCTGATTCACTATTTTAACTCGTGCAATGTATCCACAGACAGAGAATGATAACCTGAAGAAGTACGCCCTGTGCATGCTGACCAAGTCGGAGCTGATGACCAAGGACGGCAAGTTCAAGAAGGATGTTGCCCTCGCCAAGGTCCCCAACGCAGGTGAGGGTTCTAACGCGTTATGTTGTTGTAAACTAAAAGTCCGATATTGGAAAAAAGTTGCTGTGATACACTTTAAGGTATGGTCCGTGAACTTGTGGAGGTAGTTGGTCTGATCTTAAGCCATTTTTGGTAGGTTTGGATATTGTAAGATACATATGAAATAACAGAATGAATCATGAACTCGACTTATTTAGAGTTATCCGGTATACCACTGTATACATTACACAATCTCCACATACTTGGAGGTCATTCAATTGCTGTGTCTCTTTGCTACATATTTATTTCGCTGACGTATCTGAAAAAAAAAATAACAATATTTTATAAGAATTCAAATAATTCACTGTATATTAACATGCATAGAAACTTATCCTCATTATTTTGTTATGCAACTCGGCCTCCAATGTTGTAATCTTCATTATGCCATCGTGGTGAAACATCGTTCCTCATTCTAACATCAGCGTCCCTCTTCTTGCAGCCGACAAACCTGCAGTCGAGAAGCTGATTGACACCTGCCTCGCCAACAAGGGCAACACCCCCCAGCAGACTGCTTGGAACTACGTCAAGTGCTACCACGAGAAGGACCCCAAACACGCCATCTTCCTGTAAACCAAAACAACCCCAAACCTACCTCTCGCTTACACGCCTCTAACGGAATCGAGACAGACATTTACAGTTTTTGATCTATTTTATTACGACTAGCAAAGCAGAAGGATGTTTTACTTTTTTGTATTACTTATTAATTTGTAATAATTTACTGCCGTCACGAATTTAATAAAAAAATAGTTTTGCATATGGTTGTTTTTCTTCTTTTGCGATTGTCCCTTAAGCAGGATTACTATTGTTTTCGGATATACGTGGAAACACTGAGAAAAAAAAAATTTTCGAAGAACTCTCCACCAGCGTCTAAACAAAGTTTCATGCGTCTGAACCAATTTTCAAAGCACATTTTCCAGTCTGCAACAGGTACTTCTTCAACGGCCTTCTCGATCGCAGTGGCCATGAAAACTGTATCCCCTTGAGCTGGTTTTTAATTTTAGAGAACAAAAATTCACATGATACCAAATCAGGACTGTAAGGTAGATGACCCAAAAGTTTTACCTCCATGGTGTTTGGGGAGTCCTTCGTCTTGATCGAGGATTGCGCGGACACGTTGTCGTGGTGGAGCGAAGGACCTCGGAGTCCCTTGCAAGTTGGCTTCCGTGTAGATCCCGTCCATCAAATGACATGCAACAAGCGAGCAATGCTGATAAGTATACCTACACATTAAAAAAAGTTTGAGATCACTAGCTAAAAATGTTTTTTTTATTTTAATTTTTAAAATAATGTTATAATAATAATTGAAATTAAAGAATTAAACTATTTTTACTAACAAAAGTTGAATTTTAAAGTCCTAATGCAATTTCACTATTAATAATTGAAAGAAAAAGAGAATTTAACTGAATATTATCAACATTTATTATGAAATTGTTTTTATTTAGTACAAGATAACACATGTGGCAATCCTACTGGGCATGCTGAGAATTAAGTTATCTAGCATTTCTTGCGGTAACCTGTCCCATTAACGGCTTCCCTGATCTCTGGCACTGTTTAGGAAGGTGGCCGACGGTTCCAAACAGCTCTCTTACAGCATCCCACGCGTAGTCTATCGGGTTTAAGTCAGGCGAGCCGGCAGGCCAGTCTAACCTGGTAATGTCGTAATCACACAGAGCAGCGTTGATTCGTTGAGCTCGATGTACGGGTGCCTTATCGTCAACCAATACGAATCGAGGGCCATGGTTTATTAAATGACCTGACAATTCCATCAATAGCAATGGTTTGGTACAAAGCTGCAGTTATCCAGCCACGATACGGGATCAACGGCGTTCTAGCACAAATCATTATGCCGCCCCAAAAGGATACTGATTTCCCGCCTTGTTGAACGGTTCCGGTGGCAGTTCTTTGTCTTTCAGCGTTCCCACGTCTTCTCCAGACACGGAGACGTCGGTTGTCCTAATGAGTGCTAATTTTGGACTCGTCAACGAAGAGACATTTCCGCCAAATGTTTTCCTCGTCGTCTTATTGATTTTGGCGTAGTCTAGCCCATTAAAATCTGCGTCGGTGTCGTTGTGTGAGTTCAGTGGTGCTCGCCAAGATCTTCTCGCTCGTAATCCAACCTGGTGTAAGCAATTCCTGATGGTCTGAGTGCTCATTTCTTGTCCAGTAGCAGCCCGCAACTCAGCATGTATTTTAGTGGCATTGCTTGTTGGGTCTCGGGCAGTCAGTAATCTGATGTAACGCTTCTGAGCAACAGTAAGAACAGTTGGCCGACCACTGCGAGGTCGATCAGCAAAGTTATCCGCGCCGCGATACCTCCGCAACATGTTCACGACACAGGATTGGGATACACTCTGCGTGCTATTTCTCTCGTAGAATGTCTTTTTTCCCCCAAAGTAACAATTCTTGCTCGTAAAACTCGGCATCTTTTTGAATGTACTCCTTCTTCGAAAAGTCAGAAAACGCTTGAATCATGTTGGTCAGATTTCTGAATGAGCGTAAACAAGGATTTAATCTCTTTTTATACAGAAAAACAATTGATATTTTAAAATCTTTTGTTATTAAAAGATTTGATTTTTAAATGAAGAATTTGAGAAGAAAATGAAAAAACGTTCTATTCTATTGTAACAAAAGTGATTTCGTATTTTCAAAGTGATCTCAAACTTTTTTTTATATGTGTAGGTGCCAAGATAGGTAGGTGCCTATAGGTGCCTATACCTATATTATTTATCTATGTTTGCTATTTAGAACTGTAACCTTGAAATGTGTAGAAATTGATCCTAGTAGAGACTACAATAATGTATAAAATATAGAAATACTTTCGTTCTTAGTAAGCACCTATCAATTACTTACCTAAATCCTAGATGCAAAACTCTACTCACTTATTTGCGGCATAACTTTTCCATAAAAATCTTGTAAAACCTACATACAAAACGCATACGGATTTTTCTTTTTAGTTCTCAGGCCTGATTATAGTACTGAAAACAGCACCATCTATTTTACATTTTAGAAACTAAAGTTTTGTTTGAAGCGCCATCTTGATAATAATACTGAAACTAAATGGTGGACAGAGAGCTTGGATTGTCATCAAACAGCGCATGTACAGCGTCTTTAGTTTTTAACAGTAAGTAATAGATGGCGTAATATTTAAATACATAACATTTTTTAATCAACTTTTATGTACAAGTGAAGTTTTACATTGTTTGCTTAGCAGAGTAGATAGGGTTACCAATAAGGTACCAATAGGTAACCAATACAGTTTATTAAATTGTTTCTTTAGAACGTAAGTATACTTATATAAACTTGATAGGAATTAAAAAAGTAATTGTTTGCGCTCGGCTGACCTGCCTAGTAAGTGTATCCTATGGACATGTAGGTCCAATGGGTCCAAATTATCTGTTGAGGAAACAGTGGCGCTACATTTTTTACATTAACCACAATTTTTCTCGAAAAATTTTATCTGACCGAGGTTTTGAGAAAAAGAGTTTCCCCTTTAAAATCAAGATGGCGGCTTTCGCATTGGTCGAAATAGCATATTTACCCACTCTTTGACCTTTCTCAACACAATGTGACTCCGCATTGCCTGGCCGTTATGGTCGCCATAGGCGTAGGACCCTAAATATTGGGTCTACAAAATACGGTGGACATCAAAGTAATTTTAGTTCCACACAATTTAAGCTTTTGCATTTGGTTTCGAAAGTAAGAAGTATAAAATTAATAGATACCTACTATTGAATAATATAAATAACTTTTTAAAAGCTGCCAATGGCCGAAATATTGCAGAGAACAGTTCTTACCTTGAAATCAAAATTCCAAGGCTCACGCTGCGGTCAGTCGCGATTTTGATTTTACACTCCCACCCCAAAGACACCCTTTCCCCCTAAGGTCAGGTGAAACAATATTTTAACCAAGAATAATTATTTCGGAGTTAGTTCCTTTTATTCGACATCCCCAGTGGGCTGCCCTAGCTTTATAATACACAGACGGTATCTAGGTATAGTTATGTAAGATTCGAATTGGTCTTAAACTTGGATTGTTTTATAACCTAGGGTTCTCAAACTATTGCTATCAACTTATCAAGGCAAACCTTGATTTGAAGGTGGTTTTGATAAATTTTTATACAGACATTATTATTGTCTGTTAATTAACATACTTATATTTTTGTGTCATTTTTAACAAAAGTCAACGCCTGCAAACGATCGTTCGAACCGTCTGAGTTAATTGGCACCCTTGCATATTTTAACATAGTTTATTGTTGGTCTTATTGACTATATTAATAAATAACAAAATTACTTTATCATTATTGGATATTAATATACAAACATGTTGTTCAATTCTCATTGCCTCTAAAGTTGTAAGCCTGTCTAAGATTTGTGAATGTCGCTACAAATTTGGTTGTTTGAAAATTACGTGGACAGATTACCCAGTAAAATCACAGATTACTAAAGTTTATTAAGGTTACTGCGGTTAACAGATAGATCACTTCTTACAAAGAATGGCGTTCCCGCCTTTCTAAGGGTGATACCACACCAACCGATCGACCGTCGATCGACCGTCGATCGACCGTCGATCGACGCCATCCGCGCCACGCGCTGACGACTGCCGCCATGCACAAGAACATTCTCTTTCAATCACTTTTTAGAGGTAGTTAGTGAATAAAATCAGCATATTATATGGTTTTATTGGTTATAGCTACTGCACATATATAAAAATAAAAATTTTACTTTTTTTGGTCTTAAGGCTTTTAAGGAACGGGGTGGTTAGCCAGTACCTGTATCTGTATGGTGAAAAGAAAATAAGTGTTTATACCAGACGAATTCCTACAACGAGATTTAATTAGTAGTCTTATACTATAATTTTTTTATGGAATCAACTAAAGCTTTTTTTATTTCCCTATTGAAGAAACATCTTTTAATGCTGTTTTTTTAGAGTTCCGCGAAAAGTAGGTGCCTACGCGCAGGATGAAATTTCTGACTTTGTAATAAAATTATGTTGGACTTAAAATCTTTAACACTGGATAAGACTACTGGGTAATCGGACAGAATCCTATTATCCTTCCGCTCTATAAAAGTCACGAATGTGACACTCCCTCCATATTCACCATAGTGTACCTAAGCAAAAAAATCCGAAGGGGGCTTATATTTTAAATAAAACACATTTGTAATCGAATTTTATCGTGTTTGATTAATTATTCTACATTTTTATTCGACGTTTTGGAACCTTTACACACCACGTGGTCACAAGAGACTGAGGTGACACGCGTCGTGACAGTTGTGAAGGCCATCATTCAATCACCTCCATCTGTTTCTCAGTCTGCGAGAGAAGCGTTCAGGATTCACACAGAAAGTGCTGACGGTGCCTTGAGCTTGAGGTATTGCAGCTTGTGGGAATTTACGTTTTTAGTGTAGGGTAGTGTTGAAGAAAGCTTCCTACACCATCTCTATTGAAATTTGGGTTTAAGTTTAGGGAACTTTGCCACAGTCACCGCTACATCACTCCCCAGAGACCGAAGGTCGTAAGTAGCGTCCATCTTCGGTTTTTGCGTAAGGTGAAGCTTGCCAGTGTCTCAGCTGATGGTTCCGGTGAGTCGGAACTAGGTGCCGCGTAGTAGTCCACGGTGAGTCGGGACTAAGGCGGTGCATGTTCGACGATCCTCGGTGTGGGTCCGGGTCCCGTGGAGTTCGGAACAAGTTGCTCCAGTGAGTCGGAGGCTGCCCCAGGCAGCCGAGGTGCAGACTTCCCCAGTGCGTCGGGGCGGTGCAGTGTCGGTGCGTAGTGGCTGGCGGCTGCGTCGGCCAGGAGAGAGGTGCTCTACTAAGGACCGGCCGCAAGAGCAGGTGATGTGCCAAGTCGCAGGAGGAGGATGAGGGGTGACGAGGTCGTGGTCGCTTATGCCCGTGTTGTCCTCTGGAAGCTGGTTCTGGTGTGGAGTCTTCGCTGTTGGTGTGGAGAGTGATGATGACGACGATGATGATGAAGGCTGCTCATGTGCTCTGCTCGGAGTCACCACTTTAGGGAACTTTACCGCAGTCACCGCTACATAAGTATGAAGTATTTTTCCTTTGATAACATTTTACATAGTCCACCTCAAACAATGGGGAATGTTCACAGATGTTGATATCCGCTATGTGTTCTATAACGCGGGTTGACACATTCCGTTACTGCGGCCAATGTAGCAGAGCTCACAGGCGCAGTCAAGTTTGCAAACATCTGGACCTTGTACAGGTGTGCTTGATTGAACTGGACGAAGATGTTGACTTGTTAGCGGTTCATATATTGCTTTCATTATACACTTTGGACACCATATTTCAGTTTAATCAACTCTTTTACCTGTTTCAGTAACATTTCATTCTCACATCCTGTATGAACCAATACTTCAGGCATAATTATTTTTACTACAACTCAGCTCTTCCATCTAATATATAACGCAATCTCCGTTAAAGAAAACACTTTTTACACACAGCTTGGTTACTGTTGAAAACAAATTTATTTCAAATTTTTGAAAAAAATTTCAAAGTTTTGTATTTATTGAATAAATTTATTTATAAAATCCAAAACAAAAATATTTTTATTATATTACTACACTAATGGTTTGTTAGTGTTAAGTTAAACGAAAAATATATGACTTATTGATACAAACATGTTGCTACACAATTGATGAATATTTTAAAGACACTGAATTGTAATTAAATGAATCTATATGTATAAGTTTAGGAATCATAATGTTTTGTAATATTTTTATAACGTTTAAATATTCATATTTGTAAATTTTATTTTGATATTATTTAATAGGTTTTAGATACTAAATCATTTTATAATTAACTTCTTATAAATATTTGCACGCTGTTTAACAGTAAAAAATGTAGAACTGTCAATTTTAATTAAGAACTATTTGTACACATTTTTTTGCAAATAAATTCATTTGATTTGATTTGATTTAAAAACAATTAGGTATTTCATTTTAGTTCGATATCAAATAGATACCTACCATTTTATACCTTACCAATTTGTAACTAATAACTTTTGTAAGCATGCTTATGTAAGGTTTATAATATTTACAAGTGGGCCTAGTCGCCACAATAAAGAAATTTATTATTTATATTATTATTATTGAACATGCATTTAGTTTGTAATTTAATGAGTTAAAAGGTTTGGTGGAACCTATATCTTAAAACTCGTAATAAATGCTACCTAGCTGAAAACTTACTTCGCCCTTATAACTCATTTTTATGTTTATATAGATACACTTATAAACATAAAAATGTACACAAGTTTGCAACAAAAACTTAGGCAACTTCACCTCACTTGATAGATCTGAAATTGTCATCTTTAAAAATCTTGCGTCTTGTCTCACTACATTAGTCTTATATTTTTACTAACCTACCTATGAGAGGCATCGCTGTATATTTGTTTGTATTTGGAAATGTGGGTTTCAATGTGTTAATGATTGCCTTGTTGGTTGTCGGTAAATAAATACATTAAAAATAAATGCGAAATTGAAAAAAAAGCTCCAAGCCAAATCATAACTTTTCTTAAACATTCGCTAAAGTTCACACGGCGTCCTCGGTAGGGAAGTAGATACAAAAATTTTGCAATTAGAACATACCTACTGCCACTTTATTAGTCAATAAGTTATGATACAAATCCTAAGTTAAGGTTCGAAACTTCTCTGTGTGACTTAAGGCGACCTCCACAACAACGGTTACAACCCCAGAGCATTGATGTCCGCCTCACCTAACCAAGGGGTGGTTTCTAGCAATTTATAGCTATCGACGTTAGGGTAGAGATCCCTAGCAAGTATTTCCATCACCGTCTAAGCACAAGATAAGTATGTTATGAACAACTTATCTTGTGAAAGTCCTTAGTACAGATCGAAGTTCGAACCTTGGAAGTGAGGTCGGAAAGTAAACGCCTCTAACCACTGCGCTATTAATGCTTCTTTGGCGATCTAAAATAACCTACGTAGAAGGTAATGTAATTTCAGCAAGTCCGGTAAAGGTTAACTAAAAATGAAATTAAATCTAAATTAGCGTAGGTTGTTAATAGTTTTATAAATTCAACAAAAGACAAAAAGCATATACGGTACATACACGGATAGTAAAAAACTTGTTAGCTCTAGTTAAATAAAATTCTATTACCAGTAATCATTGCTTGTTCAGGAAATGTACAAATATTAACTCGCTATGTCACACAATGCGTCCCCAATTAAGTTGCATCGATCCAATTTTTTTATCAAATGAAATATGCAAGTACATATCAAATTTTACAAAATGTCCGCTAAAGGTGCAAAATAACCAATTTCCAAAATGGAAACGCCCAATCCGGCCCCCGGATTGGCTACCGTAAAAATATTAGACGTTACCTCAAAAACATAGCCATCTCTTTTACTCATACACGGATTTGTGTTTAGATTTTGTGTCTCTGTCATGCTTGATTATGCTTATAAAGATTAGAAGCGCCTATAGGTATTATTGTTTTTCTACTTGTATTAAAAACATAATTTCTTTAATGTCTAATAACTGTATGATAATTAAAAATCAACCCAACCACTATGACTATAAAGTTGCAAATGGCATGTTTAAACATCTAATTCATATGGTGAGTGGAGCATAATCAAAAAAAAATGTTTTTTTTTTTGGCAAATGGTATAATGGCGGTAATTTGAATGGCGTCGTTCTTTTTTTAAATATTTCGTTTGGAATTATTTCCTGCGGCGCGTTGTCTGCAATTACACTGTTATCTAGATTTTGATAAAGTTTTTACATGATGTTGCCTTCGGAACGACCTTTGATGGTGGAAAAATACTCATTTAAAATTCTAATGTAGGTATTGTGATAGTAATATTGCAAGCCATAGCAGAGGATTTAGGTAAATTTAGGCCTTCTTTTTCTTGATTTTTTCAGTATAAAATCAGCTGATAGGCAACAAGGCAGTAATTTATACGAAGGTACCTACCAGTTGCTAGGCAACGCTAGCTAATACCAGGACTGTTAGTGTCAATGTTTAAATACTATTTGGATATTGTATACCTGATTCGAATAGATAGGTAGGTACAATAGTGTTGAAACGATTATAAAAGAGTGGCTCTTGTATTCGAAGGGGATCGTAAAGGGATGAAAGGGAAACTAAAGGGAAAAGAAAATCAGCCTGTTTTTCTTTGTCAAGGTATATCTGACGATACGGCGAAGGTCACTGGTTCGAGTCCTAGTCGGGGCATACAGCCTACAACGATTAACGGATTTCAACATATGAGGTATCATTACATTCAAACACACCAACTTTATGGCCCCAAAGTAAGCAGAGCTCGTGTTATGGGTGACAATACAGCGAACTGGGGGGGAGCCCAGAATAAACATACATATATCAATATCAACAACACGACCCGAGAACAAACATCTGTGTTCATCACACAAATGAATGCCCCGGCCAGGATTCGAACCTTAGACCTTTTGGCGTGTGAGGCACGGCTTCTACCCACTACGCTACTCGGCCGTCATATAATATGCCTCATATTACCATTTCGCATAGTTATTTCACATATTCCAACGGCACGGGAATTACACGTGAAAATAACTTTAGCAGTCAAGTTTTTTTTAATACCTAGTCAAATCCGTAGCTCGTACTACCCCTTGGTAATAATACCCACAAGCACAGGCAGAAAAGGAAACTTCATAAACCCACGTTTCCTCAACTTATTGAAACATCAAACATGGCCGCGTACAGAACAACAAATTACAAAACCGCATTCGTTACTTACTTTTAAACGTAAAATTATTAAAAAAAAAACGACATTTTCCTTTTGCTATACATTAACCTTGCTGTAATTAATCGAACGCAATAATGATTAGTTGCCGTAAATAGTTAATTTGTAATGAACATGCGAGAGATGCGCTTGCGCATAGGAATGCAAGATGGCGTTTGTTCCGGGTTGATGGGTGTCAAACACCCTTACTTCGTTTGAGTTGTTGACATAAGTAGGTATAAGAAGGTTTCTTTTTATAATAACTTGACAAATAAATACAAGATTGAACGTTCATAGCCATAGCTGAACTCGACGGCCGAGTAGCGTAGTTTCAGTAGCCCGGCCTCCTACGCCGGTGCGGTGGTCCCAAGTTCGAGTCTGGGGCCTTCATATGTGTGATGAACTCAGATGTTTGATATATGCATGTTTATTCTGGGTCCCCCCCAGTTCGCTGTAGGTATTGACATACAGTTGGTGTGATAATCTGAGATGTTTTTTATTTTATTAGTACGAAACATGCTTAGTTATATCTAATATAAATGGCCAAGTAAAAATCGACTTTGTTTTATAGTCATAACAATGTAAGTAAAAATAACGACTTATAATAAGTTTGGTGTCAAATGTTTTCGAAATATGTACACATGTGTACACATGTGCCCTCATCCCCGTACAACAGTGGGACAGATTTATTTCGGGTGTCAAAAGAAAACTAGTGTCGTGATTCTGTGGATGTCATGCTGAGCTGGTTATACTAAGTAAAGATAAAGTAAACATTCGGTAAGCGTTTTGACGCCTCTGCTTGTGGCTTGTTTTACCATCATACTCGCTAAGCGTTTGTTTCTTGACGAAATGATGCAAAAGTGATGACGAGGAACTTGCTGCTGGCTCAGAGTCGCATTCGACGACACTGCATCCCCCACAATGTTGTCCTCCCTTAGTATCTATGCGGATTAACTAATTTTAATTACAGTGCAATAAAAAAAACTTCCTACTTTTAAGTAATTTATTTATCTCCATGAGGGTACTTCGCACTTCGCAAAACTTGTTTAACAATCACGACTGTCCGGTGTAATGGGGAAGGCAGAACTCGTAACATAGATGAAATCACGTTGATTACACACAAAACATACATTTAGCTTTGTAAATATGAGAAACTAGTATATACATACAGATATATACAATTATAAATAGGAATACTTATCTTTTTTCTTTTTTACCTATAGTTTATTTGTTACGGTGTCTTCTGGGGCGGCACTACGGTGTTTCTTACTTGGACTGCCATAATGAAGTTTACGTGATCGTGTTCCAGTTACAGGTACGGAGCAGCCAGTGCAAATACTGGAACAAAGGCAATTACAACTGAAGCCTGCCATGGGCAACGCGTCACTTTCTATTCAATCAATATTCAAATAACAATTACTATCAAACTATTCAAACATAGAACACCTACGATAAATGACTGTCGGAACGTGTGAGAAAAACGCCTTCACTTGACTAGACCATGGGACAATTTCCTAATTTTAATACTAAGTTAAATTTAATACTTTCTTAGAGATCCCTTGTTCTGTTAAAAGAAACCCCTCTTTAGACTCACGCACACCAGAGCGACGAGATCACGGTTGTTGTTGTATCTTTTCTCTCGTAAAAGCAGGAAAGGGTCTAAGCCATACAGCCTACGACATCACGGGTTGACATCACGACGGCTGCCTTACAAAGTTAGGTTGCATATTTACAAAGAGCCGCGCGCACGTGTTGATTGAACTTCCAATACAAAGTGTTAAAATGCACTGTTTAGGCTGTGCATTGTCAGGTGGTTGTCAGTCAACCAATTAATCAGTCTGTCAGTCAACGACAAGTTAGCGATTTATAACAAAATGATTGTATTTACAGCTAATTTCTCTTCTGCTATCAAAATCAATACAAACAGATTTAATAAATCATAAACCTGACATCTCTAAATAGATATATCACCCACAGTAATTAACATAATTTAACATAAAATAATTAATAAATCTCACAAATGTGGTAAATTACTTTGTCACATATGATTCGGTTTCCTTAAAGCGGGTAATTAGTATGCGCAGTGGCAGATCGAAGCATAAGTGGGCGTGGAGCGAGTTGGTATTCCAAATGTGGACAGCTAAGTGGTTTTTAATTTATATTACAGATTATTGTTTTTAGGAGACAAGATGAATTTTGCATTTGGTGATGAGTGCAATTAGAGTTTCTATGTTAAGATCTCGTCTTGGGCGTCTTTTCTGTTTTAACCCTACAGCGGCGTTCACCTATCCAGAAATATACATAAATAAAACTAAGGACCATACAGCGAATCGGAGAGGTACCCAGAATATTCAACCACTCATAAGCATCACTAATATTAATAATACCTTGCGTTATAGCTAAATAATTCCGATTGCGAACAACAAACTTTTCGCGAACTTAACGTCTACTGATTCTACGTGAACGCACTGTAGGCACTTACTACTGGAATGTTGTAACATATGAATAACTAAATAATTACTGAAGAGTTTTTTCTGCCATTCCAGCTATTCCACTTATCATAAGAAAATAATAAAGCCTTTGCAACAACTTGCAAAACGACATAACATTTCATTATTATTGTTTGTGTCGGAATTATAATTTTACATATCCATCATGTTAACTGAATTTAGCTCTGTCATGTTTAAATATTCAATTAACGTATGGTTAATGTTTCAAGAGTTGACCGTTTTTGCACCTGTATGGCGCATTATGTTACTTAATAAGGTTTAAGTTGCAAACAGACTTAAGAACACAAACAACAAACCCATTGTATATATTTCTCAACATTGATTACTTGAGTACTTTTCGGCACTCGTTGTCTTCTTATTATGAAATAACTTTTGTAAAAATTTTTTTTTCTCATTGTATAACTGTTTGATGCCATAATAAATAAATTAATAAATAAAAATTAATAAATAAATTGTTCTCATTGAAGTCAAATAAAGCATGACTCTACCACCAGTTCGAACAACCTTCGTGAAGAAGAACTGGCAAGAAACTTCACCAAATTCACTGGTATTTTTTTTTTCAAAACAAATTTACAGAGTCTCTTTATGTATACAAAATTATTCTTATCTGCATCTGTTAGCTCGGCAAGTCTCCCTCAAACGGGGGTCCCGTTCACGAGTTAACGCGGGATCCAGCCACCGTCCTCCTCAACCATATGAGAGGGAAGTGAGCGACCCGTCACCCGACGCTACCATAAGAAGACGTACTTTAGTGACAATAACGGTTAAGATATTCTTCGGGATTCATCTGTAAGTACTTCATATAAACTGGTTCTAAGTCTATATTTGCGATACTTGTATCTATACTTAACTACGCCTTAATTAATTAAGACCATTTGTCGTGTCTGAGTGCTGAAGTTAAGACTTTAACCAACACAAGTTATTTACTAAAACCAACTACATCTTACTCTGATCGACAGATAGAAAACATGCATTACTTTTACACAGTTTAACGAATAATCTTGAAACGTAGCTAAAGACCCTTTCTGTTCATTCAGCTTTTAAACTGCAGAAAGACATCAAAATCGGTCCGTTAGTTTGGGAGTTACAAGGCGACGCCAACAGACGCACAAACATTCAGGAACGCGCGGAGTTTGTTCAGACTACAATGATGAGCAACCTTCCTAAAGACACCATACAGCGGAAATGTAAAAGAATAACGACTTTTCATACAAAATTGGCAGTAGGATTTATACCAAGATTAAATTTTTTTTTCATTATCTCTATTCTAGATATCTCTAAAGTGCGTTAGAAATGAACTCTGTGTCCATGTGCTCTGTTTCCAGAAGGCAAAAGTCAGCCGATAGACCAGTAACGCCGATGTTTTTAGTTATATCACTAGGCCAAGAATGTGTATTCGTTTTTTTATCTTTCAATATCAATAAACTTCTAATTTTTCAACCAGAACTTTTGCATTTTATTTAAACATTGTAACTTTAACAGACCTTGATTGACACTTTTCTGCACATGTGGTATTTTAAAGGATGAATAGGTACAAAATGAATCTTTTATACGAATATTAGTTCATGAAATTTGTATTTAACAAATCTATTGCGTCTCTCAAATGAGATTTAAAAATAAATACGAGAAACATTAACGCAGTACACCTACAACACTCTTCTTTATCTATTCGTTTACTCATTTTTAAACTTTGGCTATTATTTAAAATAGAATACCTTCTTATGTACTTTCCTTTACATTGTACTTAAACTATAAATACACACTTTGATATATACTTAAATTATTTTTACAAGTTATTAAAAGGACAAATGCTGTCAGAACTACCAGTCTAGTAATTCTCAATTAGTTGAGGATTCCTAAACTCTTACAGAACCAAGTCGTTTTTCACCACGCCGCCACGGAACCCTAATAAACCGGTAATATATACTGAACCATTCAACCAACAAATATAAGTTTCTCTTTGTCCAATGAAAAAAACTCCGCAGCAAACAAGGAGTTCTTAGAACGTCTAGATCCATATATTAAACTGTGCGCGCATTCGCCATTTGCATAATAAACCGCTGTGAAAATAATAAAAAAAAATATTATAAACGGAGAAAATTCAAGATGAATGCATGTTTTTGTGGGTAGTTTTCATTTTGTGTTTTCTTTGTGGTGAGCTATGAGCATTCTTTTTTGTTTAAGTTCTGGTTATCTCACCTTGTTTGAAAATTTATATGAGTAATTATCACAAATGTGTATAAATAATAAAATAAACTTGATTATTTGCACTTGTAATTTTAGATGTGTGGTAGTTGCTTGGCACATATGTTCTGGCCCGCATCAATCGGCACTGTCAGGAGACAAAGCCGAATATGTGCAGCCGTCCGGCAAAAGCTTTTCAAGATTTTCGGAGGGTCGCGCTGACTCCCTTGCCCATCTGAGTAAAGTCCGAATGGAGTAAGCAATCGGCACAAGCCGAATATCTGAATCAGTTGCAACCCGAATGCAAGCCCTTAAACGCACAAAGAATTGAAATAATATTATTTTTAAAAGTTCAGGTTTTTTTCGAATTTCGAAACAACCCCCACAATTTGAGCGAGTTACTTATTTTTCAATAGTAGGTACATCATTCATAATTCCTAGTGTACGATATTGCGTTTCTAGCAATATAATTGTTTTCAATTTAGTTTCTAAGTTTAACTGCTGACCGTATAATATTTCGTTTTCAGCAATTATTATTGCTGCTCATAACCTATAGTTCTAACCTAATTACCTTCAACCGTCTTACACGTATTTCCTGTTTGAGTAACTTCAAAATGTTTTATAAACTACCTTAATTAATCTTCAAAGGTGCAGTAAAGTAAAGTAAAGAACTTTAAATTTACCCCTTCAGCCCTTATTAAACACAACATTTAACATCATAATTCATAATTGTATTTACCACCAAGAATTCATGGCCTGGATCCTTTGTATAAAAGGAGGAGGTATTTAATAAGCTTATGTTTTTGCGGCATTTTAGAGAGAGTAATGAAAAGCGAATTGGTCGAGAAAGCCGTACCTTATCTATTAGAACAAAACATTAAATTTACTCGATGTTTCCTAACATTTCAATTGCAAATCATGCTATCTGAACTTAGCGCAAATAAAAATGGTTATAAACAGCGAAAAGTGTTGTTGGTTGTGTTATGAAGAATAAAATACCGGAATATATGCCAACTGCATGTTATAGCACGTTGAAAACCCATGCGCACAAAGTTTTTGCAAAGAGCAACCTTGAACAAGTGCTTGTTTCATAAGTATGACACATGATTTTTATCTTCTTCTAATCGGCATACAAGTAAACGAGATAGCAGATAATATGCCTGATCGCCTTAAGCATAAGGCTTGACAACAAATTGTTACGGTCTATACAGTTGGCCAAAAATGCGGTCTATCACCATACGCGTGAAACTCATTTGCGCGTCATAAAGAACAAGGTTGATTTTCTCTTGTAATAAAATTCTGACAGTTCGAGACTCAACCTTATAGCTATTTTGATTGCAAAGGAAATTTTGTCAAAATTGATGGATATCCTATGTTATTTTAGAAATAATATGAAAAAGTACATAAGTATGTGAGCAATATCTTTCAGACAGCAATTCGAATCATCAAAGTGAAATGAAATGAAATGAAATATTTATTTTCTCAACATTGACAATTACTTGTTCTTATTGTCGTTAAATAAAACATGATTCTACCACCAGTTCGAAAAAACCTTCGTGAAGAAGAACTGGCAAGAAACTTCACAAACTTCACTGGTATTTTTTTTTCAAAACAAATTTACAGAGTCTCTTTATGTATACAAAATTATTCTTATCTGCATCTGTTAGCTCGGCAAGTCTCCCTCCCCCCAAGTATCCAAACGACGAACACCCTCAAACGGCACCCGTTCACGAGTTAACGCGGGATCCGGCCATCGCCCTCCTCAACCATATTAGAGGGAAGTGAGCGACCCGTCACCCGACGCTACCATAAGAAGACGTACTTTAGTAACAATGACGCTTTATATATTGTGCCGCTTAAATTCTCATCCACTTCATGACAATCAAAGTTCTAAAACGAAGTAAAACCTTTTTCGAGACCATCCCCAAAAAAGTTATCAACGATTACCAACAAAAACCAAGTGAGAGCATAATTAAAAAACTCGCTAAGTCCCCGGACGCTCACACACCGCTGCAAGACACAGACCCCTACTTTAACGCGACCTCGCGCATTATTACATATAATTACCTTGCATTATCGCGGAATACCAGCCATCGATGTATCTTGTGATTGCTAACTGTTATAGATCCTTATCGATCTAAGTATTGATTAATCGATTTTTTAGATAGCAAACGTTTGCATGACAAGAGCTATCGTTGATAATGTTGGAAAATTGCCTGTCTTTTTAAATTTTTATGTGTTTAAAAATAAAAAGGTGATATTAGTTTTTAAGATTTTTTAAAACATGGTTATTATAAGAAGTAATTTATATAATATCTTAACAGTGATCGCTTTAGTTAATAGTTCGGCATAATATTTTAATGTTTTATCTTATTATTTATTTTATAGATAAGCAGCGGCTTAACTTTTCAGATATGACCTAATAATAACCCAATAACCCATGTGCCTAGGTGGGTTCAGTTTCTTATAGTAGTTACCTATGTACATTTTAATCCTAATCTTACTCAGGTTAATTAAAATATATAAATATAGACGGTTTAAGAAATTTATACGCGCGGGCCTATGTGTGCTTGTATGTATACAGCAACTGACTGCGTGTGCGTGGCGAACATGTTCTGATTGTGTACGATTTGACAAGATGGCGGCTGCACAAGCACATTTACATTTACAAGCACACACAGTAGGGCCGCGTGCGGAAATTAGTTGAGGCATCTATATCCAGTTCTAAAGTTTACTCAAATAAAAGTTAACTGAAGGTATCTCTGGTATGGTACATAAGATTTTATAATAATTATTAGTTTCACATACAACTTTGTTTAGCGACATGCAAAATAATTATTTGATTAACATGTGATTATAGTATGTATGAGTGTGTTATATGATTATACATAGTGTATAATCGAATTCATTTTCCATTCCAGATTTTTGGGCTTGTCCTATTCCATAAGAAATACTTTTAAATATTATATTAGAGTTTAAAATATAATGGCCATTCAATATATCTATAATTAATTCGTTAATAATTTTTAACAAAATTATCCTTACCATAAAATATTTATCCATCTTACAGTGGTCGAATGAAACTAAAAACAGAGATACATTTAATTATTGCATTAAGTCGAGTTATAATTGAATGTCAAGCTGTATGAATTGTACAAATATCATTTGGTTTGTGATCAACATACTCCTTGATATTATAAAAACAGAGATACATTTAATTATTGCATTAAGTCGAGTTATAATTGAATGTCAAGCTGTATGAATTGTACAAATATCATTTGGTTTGTGATCAACATACTCCTTGATATTATAAAAACAGAGATACATTTAATTATTGCATTAAGTCGAGTTATAATTGAATGTCAAGCTGTATGAATTGTACAAATATCATTTGGTTTGTGATCAACATACTCCTTGATATTATAAAAACAGAGATACATTTAATTATTGCATTAAGTCGAGTTATAATTGAATGTCAAGTTGTATGAATTGTACAAATATCATTTGGTTTGTGATCAACATACTCCTTGATATTATAAAAACAGAGATACATTTAATTATTGCATTAAGTCGAGTTATAATTGAATGTCAAGTTGTATGAATTGTACAAATATCATTTGGTTTGTGATCAACATACTCCTTGATATTATAAAAACAGAGATACATTTAATTATTGCATTAAGTCGAGTTATAATTGAATGTCAAGTTGTATGAATTGTACAAATATCATTTGGTTTGTGATCAACATACTCCTTGATATTATAAAAACAGAGATACATTTAATTATTGCATTAAGTCGAGTTATAATGGAATGTCAAGTTGTATGAATTGTACAAATATCATTTGGTTTGTGATCAACATACTCCTTGATATTATAAAAACAGAGATACATTTAATTATTGCATTAAGTCGAGTTATAATTGAATGTCAAGCTGTATGAATTGTACAAATATCATTTGGTTTGTGATCAACATACTCCTTGATATTATAAAAACAGAGATACATTTAATTATTGCATTAAGTCGAGTTATAATTGAATGTCAAGTTGTATGAATTGTACAAATATCATTTGGTTTGTGATCAACATACTCCTTGATATTATAAAAACAGAGATACATTTAATTATTGCATTAAGTCGAGTTATAATGGAATGTCAAGTTGTATGAATTGTACAAATATCATTTGGTTTGTGATCAACATACTCCTTGATATTATAAAAACAGAGATACATTTAATTATTGCATTAAGTCGAGTTATAATTGAATGTCAAGTTGTATGAATTGTACAAATATCATTTGGTTTGTGATCAACATACTCCTTGATATTATAAAAACAGAGATACATTTAATTATTGCATTAAGTCGAGTTATAATTGAATGTCAAGCTGTATGAATTGTACAAATATCATTTGGTTTGTGATCAACATACTCCTTGATATTATAAAAACAGAGATACATTTAATTATTGCATTAAGTCGAGTTATAATTGAATGTCAAGCTGTATGAATTGTACAAATATCATTTGGTTTGTGATCAACATACTCCTTGATATTATAAAAACAGAGATACATTTAATTATTGCATTAAGTCGAGTTATAATTGAATGTCAAGCTGTATGAATTGTACAAATATCATTTGGTTTGTGATCAACATACTCCTTGATATTATAAAAACAGAGATACATTTAATTATTGCATTAAGTCGAGTTATAATTGAATGTCAAGTTGTATGAATTGTACAAATATCATTTGGTTTGTGATCAACATACTCCTTGATATTATAAAAACAGAGATACATTTAATTATTGCATTAAGTCGAGTTATAATTGAATGTCAAGTTGTATGAATTGTACAAATATCATTTGGTTTGTGATCAACATACTCCTTGATATTATAAAAACAGAGATACATTTAATTATTGCATTAAGTCGAGTTATAATTGAATGTCAAGTTGTATGAATTGTACAAATATCATTTGGTTTGTGATCAACATACTCCTTGATATTATAAAAACAGAGATACATTTAATTATTGCATTAAGTCGAGTTATAATGGAATGTCAAGTTGTATGAATTGTACAAATATCATTTGGTTTGTGATCAACATACTCCTTGATATTATAAAAACAGAGATACATTTAATTATTGCATTAAGTCGAGTTATAATTGAATGTCAAGCTGTATGAATTGTACAAATATCATTTGGTTTGTGATCAACATACTCCTTGATATTATAAAAACAGAGATACATTTAATTATTGCATTAAGTCGAGTTATAATTGAATGTCAAGTTGTATGAATTGTACAAATATCATTTGGTTTGTGATCAACATACTCCTTGATATTATAAAAACAGAGATACATTTAATTATTGCATTAAGTCGAGTTATAATGGAATGTCAAGTTGTATGAATTGTACAAATATCATTTGGTTTGTGATCAACATACTCCTTGATATTATAAAAACAGAGATACATTTAATTATTGCATTAAGTCGAGTTATAATTGAATGTCAAGTTGTATGAATTGTACAAATATCATTTGGTTTGTGATCAACATACTCCTTGATATTATAAAAACAGAGATACATTTAATTATTGCATTAAGTCGAGTTATAATTGAATGTCAAGCTGTATGAATTGTACAAATATCATTTGGTTTGTGATCAACATACTCCTTGATATTATAAAAACAGAGATACATTTAATTATTGCATTAAGTCGAGTTATAATTGAATGTCAAGCTGTATGAATTGTACAAATATCATTTGGTTTGTGATCAACATACTCCTTGATATTATAAAAACAGAGATACATTTAATTATTGCATTAAGTCGAGTTATAATTGAATGTCAAGCTGTATGAATTGTACAAATATCATTTGGTTTGTGATCAACATACTCCTTGATATTATAAAAACAGAGATACATTTAATTATTGCATTAAGTCGAGTTATAATTGAATGTCAAGTTGTATGAATTGTACAAATATCATTTGGTTTGTGATCAACATACTCCTTGATATTATAAAAACAGAGATACATTTAATTATTGCATTAAGTCGAGTTATAATTGAATGTCAAGTTGTATGAATTGTACAAATATCATTTGGTTTGTGATCAACATACTCCTTGATATTATAAAAACAGAGATACATTTAATTATTGCATTAAGTCGAGTTATAATTGAATGTCAAGTTGTATGAATTGTACAAATATCATTTGGTTTGTGATCAACATACTCCTTGATATTATAAAAACAGAGATACATTTAATTATTGCATTAAGTCGAGTTATAATGGAATGTCAAGTTGTATGAATTGTACAAATATCATTTGGTTTGTGATCAACATACTCCTTGATATTATAAAAACAGAGATACATTTAATTATTGCATTAAGTCGAGTTATAATTGAATGTCAAGCTGTATGAATTGTACAAATATCATTTGGTTTGTGATCAACATACTCCTTGATATTATAAAAACAGAGATACATTTAATTATTGCATTAAGTCGAGTTATAATTGAATGTCAAGTTGTATGAATTGTACAAATATCATTTGGTTTGTGATCAACATACTCCTTGATATTATAAAAACAGAGATACATTTAATTATTGCATTAAGTCGAGTTATAATGGAATGTCAAGTTGTATGAATTGTACAAATATCATTTGGTTTGTGATCAACATACTCCTTGATATTATAAAAACAGAGATACATTTAATTATTGCATTAAGTCGAGTTATAATTGAATGTCAAGTTGTATGAATTGTACAAATATCATTTGGTTTGTGATCAACATACTCCTTGATATTATAAAAACAGAGATACATTTAATTATTGCATTAAGTCGAGTTATAATTGAATGTCAAGCTGTATGAATTGTACAAATATCATTTGGTTTGTGATCAACATACTCCTTGATATTATAAAAACAGAGATACATTTAATTATTGCATTAAGTCGAGTTATAATTGAATGTCAAGCTGTATGAATTGTACAAATATCATTTGGTTTGTGATCAACATACTCCTTGATATTATAAAAACAGAGATACATTTAATTATTGCATTAAGTCGAGTTATAATTGAATGTCAAGCTGTATGAATTGTACAAATATCATTTGGTTTGTGATCAACATACTCCTTGATATTATAAAAACAGAGATACATTTAATTATTGCATTAAGTCGAGTTATAATTGAATGTCAAGTTGTATGAATTGTACAAATATCATTTGGTTTGTGATCAACATACTCCTTGATATTATAAAAACAGAGATACATTTAATTATTGCATTAAGTCGAGTTATAATTGAATGTCAAGCTGTATGAATTGTACAAATATCATTTGGTTTGTGATCAACATACTCCTTGATATTATAAAAACAGAGATACATTTAATTATTGCATTAAGTCGAGTTATAATTGAATGTCAAGCTGTATGAATTGTACAAATATCATTTGGTTTGTGATCAACATACTCCTTGATATTATAAAAACAGAGATACATTTAATTATTGCATTAAGTCGAGTTATAATTGAATGTCAAGCTGTATGAATTGTACAAATATCATTTGGTTTGTGATCAACATACTCCTTGATATTATAAAAACAGAGATACATTTAATTATTGCATTAAGTCGAGTTATAATTGAATGTCAAGCTGTATGAATTGTACAAATATCATTTGGTTTGTGATCAACATACTCCTTGATATTATAAAAACAGAGATACATTTAATTATTGCATTAAGTCGAGTTATAATTGAATGTCAAGTTGTATGAATTGTACAAATATCATTTGGTTTGTGATCAACATACTCCTTGATATTATAAAAACAGAGATACATTTAATTATTGCATTAAGTCGAGTTATAATTGAATGTCAAGTTGTATGAATTGTACAAATATCATTTGGTTTGTGATCAACATACTCCTTGATATTATAAAAACAGAGATACATTTAATTATTGCATTAAGTCGAGTTATAATTGAATGTCAAGTTGTATGAATTGTACAAATATCATTTGGTTTGTGATCAACATACTCCTTGATATTATAAAAACAGAGATACATTTAATTATTGCATTAAGTCGAGTTATAATTGAATGTCAAGTTGTATGAATTGTACAAATATCATTTGGTTTGTGATCAACATACTCCTTGATATTATAAAAACAGAGATACATTTAATTATTGCATTAAGTCGAGTTATAATTGAATGTCAAGCTGTATGAATTGTACAAATATCATTTGGTTTGTGATCAACATACTCCTTGATATTATAAAAACAGAGATACATTTAATTATTGCATTAAGTCGAGTTATAATTGAATGTCAAGCTGTATGAATTGTACAAATATCATTTGGTTTGTGATCAACATACTCCTTGATATTATAAAAACAGAGATACATTTAATTATTGCATTAAGTCGAGTTATAATTGAATGTCAAGCTGTATGAATTGTACAAATATCATTTGGTTTGTGATCAACATACTCCTTGATATTATAAAAACAGAGATACATTTAATTATTGCATTAAGTCGAGTTATAATTGAATGTCAAGCTGTATGAATTGTACAAATATCATTTGGTTTGTGATCAACATACTCCTTGATATTATAAAAACAGAGATACATTTAATTATTGCATTAAGTCGAGTTATAATTGAATGTCAAGTTGTATGAATTGTACAAATATCATTTGGTTTGTGATCAACATACTCCTTGATATTATAAAAACAGAGATACATTTAATTATTGCATTAAGTCGAGTTATAATTGAATGTCAAGTTGTATGAATTGTACAAATATCATTTGGTTTGTGATCAACATACTCCTTGATATTATAAAAACAGAGATACATTTAATTATTGCATTAAGTCGAGTTATAATTGAATGTCAAGTTGTATGAATTGTACAAATATCATTTGGTTTGTGATCAACATACTCCTTGATATTATAAAAACAGAGATACATTTAATTATTGCATTAAGTCGAGTTATAATTGAATGTCAAGTTGTATGAATTGTACAAATATCATTTGGTTTGTGATCAACATACTCCTTGATATTATAAAAACAGAGATACATTTAATTATTACATTAAGTCGAGTTATAATGAAATGTCAAGTTGTATGAATTGTACAAATATCATTTGGTTTGTGATCAACATACTTCTTGATATTATAAAAACAGAGATACATTTAATTATTGCATTAAGTCGAGTTATAATTGAATGTCAAGTTGTATGAATTGTACAAATATCATTTGGTTTGTGATCAACATACTCCTTGATATTATAAAAACAGAGATACATTTAATTATTGCATTAAGTCGAGTTATAATTGAATGTCAAGTTGTATGAATTGTACAAATATCATTTGGTTTGTGATCAACATACTCCTTGATATTATAAAAACAGAGATACATTTAATTATTGCATTAAGTCGAGTTATAATTGAATGTCAAGTTGTATGAATTGTACAAATATCATTTGGTTTGTGATCAACATACTCCTTGATATTATAAAAACAGAGATACATTTAATTATTGCATTAAGTCGAGTTATAATTGAATGTCAAGCTGTATGAATTGTACAAATATCATTTGGTTTGTGATCAACATACTCCTTGATATTATAAAAACAGAGATACATTTAATTATTGCATTAAGTCGAGTTATAATGGAATGTCAAGTTGTATGAATTGTACAAATATCATTTGGTTTGTGATCAACATACTTCTTGATATTATAAAAACAGAGATACATTTAATTATTACATTAAGTCGAGTTATAATGAAATGTCAAGTTGTATGAATTGTACAAATATCATTTGGTTTGTGATCAACATACTTCTTGATATTATAAAAACAGAGATACATTTAATTATTGCATTAAGTCGAGTTATAATTGAATGTCAAGTTGTATGAATTGTACAAATATCATTTGGTTTGTGATCAACATACTCCTTGATATTATAAAAACAGAGATACATTTAATTATTACATTAAGTCGAGTTATAATTGAATGTCAAGTTGTATGAATTGTACAAATATCATTTGGTTTGTGATCAACATACTCCTTGATATTATAAAAACAGAGATACATTTAATTATTGCATTAAGTCGAGTTATAATTGAATGTCAAGTTGTATGAATTGTACAAATATCATTTGGTTTGTGATCAACATACTCCTTGATATTATAAAAACAGAGATACATTTAATTATTGCATTAAGTCGAGTTATAATTGAATGTCAAGTTGTATGAATTGTACAAATATCATTTGGTTTGTGATCAACATACTCCTTGATATTATAAAAACAGAGATACATTTAATTATTGCATTAAGTCGAGTTATAATTGAATGTCAAGTTGTATGAATTGTACAAATATCATTTGGTTTGTGATCAACATACTCCTTGATATTATAAAAACAGAGATACATTTAATTATTGCATTAAGTCGAGTTATAATTGAATGTCAAGCTGTATGAATTGTACAAATATCATTTGGTTTGTGATCAACATACTCCTTGATATTATAAAAACAGAGATACATTTAATTATTGCATTAAGTCGAGTTATAATTGAATGTCAAGTTGTATGAATTGTACAAATATCATTTGGTTTGTGATCAACATACTCCTTGATATTATAAAAACAGAGATACATTTAATTATTGCATTAAGTCGAGTTATAATTGAATGTCAAGTTGTATGAATTGTACAAATATCATTTGGTTTGTGATCAACATACTCCTTGATATTATAAAAACAGAGATACATTTAATTATTGCACTAAGTCGAGTTATAATTGAATGTCAAGTTGTATGAATTGTACAAATATCATTTGGTTTGTGATCAACATACTCCTTGATATTATAAAAACAGAGATACATTTAATTATTGCATTAAGTCGAGTTATAATGGAATCTCAAGTTGTATGAATTGTACAAATATCATTTGGTTTGTGATCAACATACTCCTTGATATTATAAAAACAGAGATACATTTAATTATTGCATTAAGTCGAGTTATAATTGAATGTCAAGTTGTATGAATTGTACAAATATCATTTGGTTTGTGATCAACATACTCCTTGATATTATAAAAACAGAGATACATTTAATTATTGCATTAAGTCGAGTTATAATGGAATCTCAAGTTGTATGAATTGTACAAATATCATTTGGTTTGTGATCAACATACTCCTTGATATTATAAAAACAGAGATACATTTAATTATTGCATTAAGTCGAGTTATAATTGAATGTCAAGTTGTATGAATTGTACAAATATCATTTGGTTTGTGATCAACATACTCCTTGATATTATAAAAACAGAGATACATTTAATTATTGCATTAAGTCGAGTTATAATGGAATCTCAAGTTGTATGAATTGTACAAATATCATTTGGTTTGTGATCAACATACTCCTTGATATTATAAAAACATTCATCAAAAAACTGTTTGTTGCGAGTATTTTCTAACGAACATAGCATAACAATTTCTATTAGGGTGCTACCACACCAATCAATCGACCGTAGCTCGACGTTGCTTGTTCCATGCTACCATGGACCTATTGGTGTGGTAACACCCTTAAGTACATTTATCGGTCAATATAGACAGCCCAGTAGCATAGTGGTACGCCGGAGGTCCCAGGGTCTAGTCCTGGCCGGGGCATTCATTTGTGTGATGAACACAGATGTTTGTTCTCGGATCATGGTTGTTTATATTTATATATGTATGTTTATTCTGGGTTCCCCCCCAGCTCACTGTATGGTCATCCATAACACAAGCTCTGCTTACTTTGGGGCCATACAGTTGGTGTGTTTGTCTGGGGATTATTATTATTATTATTATATACCTGGTAAACATAATTTATTAGGAAATCTTGTATTGAATTCACAGAAATCCCGCTTTGTCTTACTAGTCTCGTGTATATAAATACACGATAGTGAGATCGCTTTTAACGATCTAAAGAGAGGTATCCAAATTGTGCAAGAGCTTATGTCAGTCATGGCTCGAATGCATTGTCATCAGGCCACAAGTGTTCTATCGAGTCCAACGGAGTTAGATCAAAGAAGAATACCATACCGTGGTTTAGAAGCCACGTATCCATGGCACGCATCGAACGCTGCTACTTGTTCTTTATTTTTGCAAGATCCCACAAAGAGTAAGCAAACCTATTTATTTTGTAGCATATTTTTTCGATGTATATATACCACGGGCAGTTCCGATCAAAATCGATTCGAAAGAAAATGGTCTCATTTATGAGTTTCACTACAAGAATTTTGTTTCACATGTAAAGATCAGTATTTGGCACGTCTTTTAAAAAAAATGAATGTAATGAGCTTATTTATATTAATATTTAGCTTATTTAAGTCAGTCCAATCTATAATGTCATTTAATAAAGAGAGATATTGACGGTCACTTGTTTTGGACACCGATGACATCTCATAATTTGATTTCGTAACACTATGACATGATTTTATGGGTAAGAAAGTAATAAATGGCATGGTATATTGTAATAACGTTGCCGGGTAAAACACTGCAAAAGACATAGTCACGTGGGTGACACCAGCCTACGTTATAGTCGGAAAACTATCCATAACTTGGTTTTGTGGTTCTGTTTCTACACAGTGGCATCTTGCCAGTGACGTCGGCACGTGTCACCAGTTTTGGGTCATCTAAAATGTCCTTTAAATTTTTCATTATAAATATTCAAGATTTTCTTAAATTTTCTTATCTATAAAAGAGACGACAGATCGCAGACGCTAACGGCTAAAAAGACATGCAGAAGGGAGCGACTGTTTAAGCGTCATATTGTTCCTATGTTTGCCTGGGAACTGCATTTATTAATTTGCGAGGATAGTCTGTCAGCTTCACTCAAGTATCTGTCAGAAAAAGTAAATTTTTGTTACTATTTCCTTCCTGACACTATGTCTGCATAAAATAGTATTAACGAAAACCTTGTATTATAATGCGTCTAATATTCACGTAATAAACTGTATAATGACAATACATAGCAAGACAATCAGAGTATCTTCGGAGCAGACCAAATTGAAAGAATGCTTCTAAAAATAATAAGTAAATAAGCCTCCAGACAAAAACGGCAACTGTACCAAACTGAGCGGAGCTTGTGTTATGGATGGCCTTACAGAGAACTGTGGGAAACCCAGAAAATACGTACACGCATAAATATAAAGAACCATGGCCCGAGAACCAAAATCTAAGTTCATCACAATAATGAATGCCCCGATCAGGACTCGAACCTCCGGCGTATAAGGCAAGTATACAATCACTGACGAGACTCACCGTCGCAGATCTGACCTCTCACGTTCAAAAATATTTCAGTTGTATAATGCAATATAATTTCGTTTATAACATCAATTTTCAAAGTATTACTACACTTAATAAAAAGCTATCTTGCAATTTACTTGTAAAGGTGGCTCGTAAGTAAATTACCATTGAATCGACGAAAAGCGGGACTCGAACCAGCGAGTCTCCGTACGGCAGCCGGCAAATTATGCACTAATTTGTTAGTGTACTACTGTGTAACATTAATTTTATGTAGTTAAGTTTGAAGGTATGATATTATTGAAGTCGGTAATTTGAGAAGCGACTAACGATGTTTTTTTAAAAGCTGATTATATTTTTTAGGTGAGTGTCTTGCCCTTTCTTCTTCACGAAGGTTTTTGCGAACAAGTAATTAATTGTCAATGTTGAGATATAAATATTTGAATTTGAATTTGCCTTTAATAAATTAAAAAAGATAAATAGAATCTCTTTTTATCTGTAATCCCTGTAGTAGCATCCCCTGTAGTGCAATGTATCTTTCCGTGTTTTCCTATTGTATATTTATGTTTGTAATTCCAGGTTGTGTTTCCAGGTTGCAGAATGTTTTAGGTTGGACCAAATTTAAATAACCAACCAGACGTGATCGTAATGCCTCCCCTAGTGTGCGCCAACTATTTGGACCACTACCATCCACTCTTCTCAGGTCAGCCATCCACCGTGCCACAGGACTGACGCCCGTCTGCTTCATTGGCCATCATGCATCTGCAGACATGGTCAATAGTCATTTCAGGTGGCGGATTCTCCTCACTTTTAATTACTTCTCAATAAAGTACATACTATAAGACATCGCTGATGATCACAATTGAATAAATGATGCTTATTAATAAGTATAATATGTTAGTAACTGCAGACAAACAAACAAACAACAACATGGCCGCCATCTACAAAGTACGTAAAGCACGCTAATCTTATGGTTCACTAGACAACGACATGGGTCGGGATTCAGAAAAGCATTATATGATATCTACGAGTACGAAAAGAAAATACCCACTACTCGTTTTTTAAATGCACGAAATATTTATTTAGAATCTCTATTTTATTATTTATGATCAAAAATTAATATTTTTTCTTTTATATTTTAGCACCTTACTGTAAATAAAAGTCAACCTAATAATGAAGACACCATAGGAACTGGTTTCCTTTACGCTCTTTGAGCGTAGTTTGGGACCCTCAGGCTACTAGTGCGGATTGAAATTTATTTTGGCCTTTAGATGGCAATGACATTGTTAAATGTGAAATATGTGTAAAAAATATGTGCTATTCTTTGGACTTTAAATGTGTATGTATGTAAGTTGATTTTACAATAAAATTAAATTTTAATAATGACTTTTTATTCATCGTCAAGTACGAGAAATGGCGTAATGTGTTTAAGACAAGTTTGTTGAAGAAAGGTAAAACATAATATTAAAAGGCAGTCTCATTATGCGCATCGATAATTGGGTATATGACACCATTTGAAAATGCAAGTTTTTATCACTTATTTATAAAATATTAGTTATTTTGACAGGTACAATCTCAATCAATGAAAAATATAGTTTTGAATTTAATATCGGAATTATATAGATTTGAAAAATTAAAAAAAGAAACAAAAACTTATTATAATATATGTAAAATTTTTAAATATCATTAGCTTACTGACATTAAATATAACAATTTTTACTACGACAGTATGCGTCCGTTTTTTTTTCATTCCCCTCCACGGAAATGAAATGAAATGAAATATTTATTTCTCAACATTGACAATTACTTGTTCTTATTGACGTCAAATAAAACATGATTCTACCACCAGTTCGAAAAAATATTCGTGAAGAAGAACTGGCAAAAAACTTCACGGGTATATTTTTTTCAAAATAAATTTACATCTTTATGTCTATACAAAATTATTCTTATCTGCATCTGTTAGCTCGGCAAGTCTCAAGTCTCCCTCCTCCAAGTATCCAAACGACGAACACCCTCAAACGGCACCCGTTCACGAGTTAAAGCATCAGATTGGAGAGGGCAGGAGGATAAAAAATGCTCTGATGCATACACCGCGCGCGCGATCGTAGTTATGTGGGACTCGTTCCGAGCCAAACAGAGCTCTAGCAACTAAAAAACCCGCTGAATGACTCGTGCAATTTTTGCCACACAGCCTTCATCCGAGCGACGAACAATTGGAGGAAGAGGCCGCGCTAGCGGTGCCCAGAAGGGGTCACCCGCTGGGATTTACATAGCACTGAAGGTGTTCAAAGCACTGAAGGTGAATACATAAAGGTACTCAAAATTAAATTATTTAGTGCTATACTAAAGGTACTCAAAATTAAATTTAAAAAAAATTGAATTTAATTCGAATTTACATTAGAATTAGAAGTTGCGGGCTTCGAGATCTAGCGTTAGCTGCGCCGCTACGTTCGTGTGCACGTTTCTCGGTGTAGCATCTTTGAACTTCGAATCTAAGACAGGAGTAATATATGAGACTGAATCTCGAACTAGAGGATTGGGATGGGTTTCGGAGCGTTTGAAGAACGCTTCAGAGAGTGTTTTGAGGTGCTGTTGCACTGTAGGCAGTTCAAGATCTCTGTGCAGGTCCGCGTTACGCACGTACCACGGTGCGTCTGTGGCCCTGCGGCAAAAGAGATTTTGAACTACTTGAAGTTTGTGCAGGACGGAGGGTTTGGCATGGGCAAAGATTGGCGAGGCATATGTCATGACGAGTCTAACGCAGGTCTTATTAAGCGTACTTTTATTTCTAAAAGACATTTTACTTTTTCTACCTAGCATACTATATAGGCGGCCTAAGTAAAAACGGGCGAGTTCGTTACTCTATCAACGTGTGGTTTGAAAGAAGCGTCTGGTCTAAGGTGACGCCTAAGTATTTGGTACTGCGCTTCCAGGGAATGGGAATGCCTAACATTTGGATGTGGAGATTGTAATCGGCAATACGACGGTTTTTGCAGTCGAAGTAAACCACAGAACTCTTGTCTGGGTTCACATCGATGCGCCATTTTTGAAACCATGCACCGAGGGCGTTTACGGCCTTTTTGGAGTCTGGTGACGAGACCCGGGACACTGAGGCCTTTGGTGTAAAGGGCGGCCTCGTCGGCAAAGAGGGCAAGTTTGACGTCTTTTGGCGGAATGGGAATGTCGTTAGTGTACACGGTGTACAACTGAGGGGCGAGGACTGAGCCTTGAGGGACTCCAGCCTTTATGGGACGAGGCGCGGAAAGCATGCCTTCATATTTAAAACGAAACGTACGGTCTTTGAGAAACGATGCGATTATCCTAATTAGGCGAACCGGTAAGCCTATTTTGTAAAGTTAATAGACGAGACCGCTGTGCCAGACTTTATCGAAAGCCTTGGCTACGTCAAAGAAAACTGCTACCGTTTTCATACGTCGCGGATAGAAGCCGTAAAGTATGTACTCGACGATTCGAAGGACTTGCTGAGGGCAGGAGTGCTTAGTGTGAAAGCCGAACTGGTGGGGAATTATGAGAGGATCGCCATCCGTTGGAAACAGATGGTTCTGCATTCGAGAGAGTATGACTCTCTCAAGAAGTTTAGACATGGCCCTGAGGAGGCTGATTGGTCTGTGATTAGCCGGGATATTCAGAGGTTTATCCTATGACTGTCGCTTCTTTCCAAGCTTTTGGAAAGTAGCTATGGTTGAAGCAGGCATTGAAGATGATAGCTAACAAGGTAAGCACCTGTTGAGGCAGGTGCATAAGTGTATGGTTAGAAATACCATCCGCACCCGGAGCCTTTTTGGACTTTTGACTTCTAATGCAGTGCAAGATTTCATCATTAGAGACTGTGACGGGGTTGTCGATGATGGGGAGAGATTCTCTGTGGAGAACTTCGTCCTCCACCGCTTGGATATGGGACGGATCCGCGGGTTGCGTGCTGGGCGAGCATTGTGAAGCAAGCTGTCAGCGAAGCATTCGGCTTTCTCTTCGACTTCAAAGGCAGTAGTGCCATCGGGCCGAGTGAGAGGAGGAACGTGAGAGATGGCGTCTACGCGTAAGGCTCGGGTCATACTATAATACGCTTGGTGGGACGGGGACATATTCTCCATGAGATCGTTCATTTGAGCGTCACGGAGTTCCGCGAGGCAAGACCTAACTTTAATTTGTAGCTGATTCACAGCTGTTCTACAGGTGGGCGTGGGATATTTCTTGGCTCTCCGGAGAGCCGCGTTCTTAGCTTTAATAAGATTGCTAACGGCTAAGGAAAGCATGGGTTTGCCTTGCTTAGCAACCTTTTCGATAACACTGATGGCTGAGTTGATAGCATCAGTGAGGGATATATTTTATCCGGGCTATCTTATTGCTCGGGCGAGATCGCGAGTGGAGAGTGTGGGGCCTCTAGGGCTGAAACTAACGTATTTTTAAAGCCTTTCCAGTTGGTAAAGGTCTTAGGAGAGGTGACGTTATCGTTAGGCGGACCTAGCACGAGGGAGAATGGGCGGTGTTCAGAGCCTAGTGTTGAAACGATGTTTGTAAACGCTCTTAATACTCTCTGTCAGTATTGATGTAATCTGTCAAACCTGACATTGAACTGTCATATTTTCTCTGCTCTCTCTGTTGTACGAATCTCGGTTGTGTGCTAACGTGTTTTTTGCTATCCAAATAAATCCTCGTTTATCTAAGTTTATTCCTGGTGTTTCTTTCATAATCCTTCAGGTTATGGGCCCAGGATTAGGCGCGAATTTATATTTCAGCGTATTTGATAAATTTTGCGAAGATATAAACTATTTGCTGGCCGGCTTGGTTTTGAGGTTAAGAACAAATTCAACCTTGGTGGTAACAAAGTCTGGCTGCATCGGCAATGGCATCGGGATCAACGGCTTCATCTTCAAACTTTGTCGGCATCGACAAGTTGAGAGGTATATCAAATTAAACTTCTTGGGAATTCATGATGAAGATGATTGTAGTGCACGAGGACTTGTGGCAATGTGTCGAGAAGGACGAGGGCGATAGTCAGAAGAAGCAGAAAACCCTAGTGAAAATGGCATTGGCGATTCATCTTTCTGCAATTCCATATATTATAAGGAATGCGAAATCAGCGAGTGAGGCATGGAATAATTTACAAAAGGCCTACGAGGACAAGGGCCTATTCCGCAGGTTGAGCTTGCTGAGGGCGCTGTTTGGAGCCAAATTAAGTGAGTACGATAGCATGGAAATATATCTTTATAACATCACCGAGATTTCCCAACAATTGAACGAAATAGGATCTCTGCTGGAAGATGATTTTGTCGCAGTAATCATGTTGAGTGGATTAACAGCGGATTATGATTCATTTATCATGGCCATCGAGAACACAAACGTGAAGTTGTCGAGTGAGCTTGTGAAGAGCAAATTACTACAGGAAAAACTTCGCAGAGATGACAAGTCTGAGAGTGCCAGTGCATTGGTTACACGGAAACAGGTGAGGCAACCTCGATGCTTCGGATGCAAACAAGTGGGGCACCTTATCAAAAACTGTCCTAAATCCGTAAATAAAAATACCGGAAAGGAGAAACATGTTGGTGCATCTAAGGCACTGCTGACTGCATTTTCTGTTAACCTCAGTAGTGGTTTATGGTACATAGATAGTGGTGCCACGGGGCACATGTGTCATGATAAAAGTGTAATCAAAAATTGTGTGAATAGCAAACAGTAAGAAGTTAAAATTTCTAACGGGGAAAAACTGTATACTGCGGGAAAAGGATCTGTTGAAGTAAATTTAAAGGACAATGAAGTAAAGACTATAAGTGAGGTTTATTATGTTCCAAATTTGACTACCAATTTGTTGTCTGTGAGCGCCATGGTACAGAAAGGTTATAAAGTGGTGTTTTGTTCTAATGGTTGTAAAATTTATGATAAGAACATAGTTGTGGCAACAGCCACCTTATGCAATGGTGTCTATCAGTTGGATACAATGGAAAGAGTTCAATGCAATTTTGCAGGTAATGCCTCTTGCAGTTTTTCAGATTCGTGTTCTTCAGAAACTGTTGGTGTAAGAGAAAAACCAGGTAGTAGTGCCGCTTCTGTGCAAAATGATTCCAGGACAACAGAAGCATGTGCAATGACTACAGCAATGGGAGATGCAACTTCACAAGAAGTATGGCACCGACGCCTTGGGCATTTGAATCATAAAAGTATGAATCTACTAAAACAAGGTATGGATGGTATTTCTTTTGACAGTTCCACTCGTGAGCAATGCATTGCATGCATTGAAGGAAAACAGATCAGAGTTCCTTTCCCAAAGTAGTCGTTTTCTAGGGCTACTAAGCTACTGGAACTAGTGCATGCTGATGTGTGTGGACCTATGCCATGCAGTTCTTTTAGTAAGGCAAAGTATTATCTGACATCTGTAGATGATTACACTAGGAAAACTTTTGTTTATTTCCTGAAACAAAAGTGTGAGGTTTTTGAGAAGTTCAAGGAATGGAAGAGATGCAGTGTTATATCTGTGAATGATTCTGAGAGCGGAGAAAGCTCTGGTACATATGATGCTGCGGATGAAACATACATTCCAGGGACATCAAGCGAAGAGGAAAGTTCAAGTTTTGAAGATACTGAGACGTCGGTCATGTTCGTATCTGCTCATCCTACCAGAGATGGTGATGATCCTGAGACTGTAGAGGAGGCTCTGGGTGGTCCAGAGGCTGTCTTCTGGAAGCAGGCGATGGAAGAGCGGGCTGGAGATATCTGCTTTTGCTGATTCTGACTGGGGCAGGAACGAATCAGACCGTCGCTCATACACAGGTTTTGTGTTCCGGATAGGTAAATCCATTATATCTTGGGAGAGTAGGAAACAGCGGACCGTAGCTTTGTCTAGTACAGAAGCGGAGTACATGACTCTGTCTGAATCCTGCAAAGAGGCATTATTCCTTCTAAAGTTTTTGAAAGAAATAATAGGTAAAACTTTGAAAGTTATCATTTATAATGATAATCAATCCGCGCAGAAACTATGTAAAAATTCAATGTTCCAATCAAGAACAAAACACAGATATAAGACACCACTTTATAAGAGAACATGTATCTGATGGCGTAATTGATTTAAGATATTTATGTACTGCTGAAATGCTAGCAGATTTACTTACAAAACCTTTAACTTAAGAGAAACATGAAAAGTTTGTAGGTCAATTGTTGTTTAGAAAGTAACTGAAACAACTTATTGTTATTCAGTTATAGATTTTAATTACTATGTTGATATTAAGAGTTTATCATTAAACATAATATTAATGTATTGGTTACATTACAAGATATAAGAAAATAAGTGCATAGGTACATGCATAATTGCAAACTTGTTTTGTTTGGTCATTGTTGAACAATGTAACTGGTAAATAACAACATAATTTAAATTTTTGTATTATATAAAATCAGTATTAAAGGTTTAAGGGCCAGTGTTGAAACGATGTTTGTAAACGCTCTTAATACTGTCTGTCAGTATTGATGTAACCTGTCAAACCCGACATTGAACTGTCATATTTTCTCTGCTCTCTCTGTTGTATGAAACTCGGTTGTGTGCTAACGTGTATTTTACTATCCAAATAAATCCTCGTTTATCTAAGTTTATTCCTGGTGTTTCTTTCATAATCCATCACCTAGGTCATCGAACGGTTCGATATACCTGAGATCGAGGTTGATATGCTTAACTACCGCAAAGTCGAGGATTTCGGGAGAGTGGTTCGGGTTGTCGGGATAGTGAGTGGGAGTGACGGGAATGATGACGTCTAAGTCGAGTTACTCAGTCATGTTAAGGAGAGCGATACCGCTGGTATTAGTCGATAGGCACGTCCAGTCAGTATGTTTGGAGTTAAAATCTCCGAACATAATGACTGAATGGCCGAGGGCGAGAATGGCCTCAAAGTCGCTACGGATAGGTTTGGTGCCACTAGGTATGTAGATTGAAGCTATGATGACGGTCGGATGACCAGTCATAGCCAATCTACCCACAGTGGCTTCCATGTTGAGGAGAGGAGGGATAGGGAGAGGAGCGCAATGGAAACCTCTTTAGTACCGCCGTAACCGTCGGAGTTGGGCCTATCGTTACGAATTAACGCGTATTTGGGAATAGCGAATCCTCTGGAGCGGTTTGGAGTAAGGCACGTCTCTTGAAAAAGCAGTAAGTCTGGCTCGTTGTTCTGAATGAAGAGTTTGAGCTCAGGAAGGTTAGTACTAAGGCTACGAATGTTAAATGAAACTAGGGATAAGCCCTTGGGTATGATACGAGCGGACGTGGCCGTAAGGCTGGCAACGGTGGCATTGCCCAGGGTGCCCACAACGGTTGGGATGCTCAACGGAGATGTTAGAGAGTCCGCAGATTGTGCGAGCCTGTCTGAAGATTTCCCTCAAGTTGGATGTGTTTGACAGGATGACTACGCTAACGGGAAACGTTTACCGCGGTTGGAGTGCATCTTGTGCACTGCTTCAGCTGGGAAGCCCTGGGACTTAAGGTACTCGAGGATTTCATCGTTTACAAGCTCGAACGGGACGCCCCGTAAAACTGCGCTGATATTACGCTACTCCGGGAGGGCGTAGGTGTGATAAGCGATTTGCCTAACTGATAGGAGCCTAGTGAACGCGCGGAAGTCGTCGATAGTCGCGACCTGAATCTTCATAGTTTCGCCTGCGTTGGCGGCTTTAAGATAATTGATTTTGTGCTCTTTGCACAAGTTAGAAGCCAGCGTCCAGCGCGCTTTTTCGCGGAGGAAGACGGGTGCAGGGAGCTGAGGCTTCGGTGGGACGGGAGCGCAGCGCGTCGCTGACTTTGACGGGACCGACGGAGACGCGGTCCCTTCGAGTGACATAAGCGGCGCGGGGACGGGTGCAGAAGACACCGCGGTTGGCTCGGATGTTGAAGACACCACGGCTTTCTTCGAACGCTTCTTGGAGCGTTTAGCGACCAGTTGAAATGGGGGCTCAGGAGAGCCGGTTAAGGTGGCGGCGTCCGATGACGCATCAGACGCTGATTCCGAGTTGCTCCCGGGAGCGGCATGCTTACGTCGCGACGCGTGAGAGGACGTGTGCGACACACAGTCCATCTCGGATGGAACGGGGGACGCGGGAGAGCTGTAGACCTGATGGGTCTGGGCGTGGGTGAAGTCAGGAAACTGATCGCCACTGAATAACGGGAAGAGACCGATCAATCGGAGTCTTCTTGCACGTCCGTACCGGGCGGCGATCGGAGCGAGAATGATTATGTAAACGCATTATCTACGTAGCTATTATATATTTTATCCAAACGCCCATACAATTTTAGTATGATCTACAAGTTGTACCGTACAACTCGGTACCGTTTTGTATGGGGCCTTTTTCGGCGACTCGCAGCAGCTCCTCAAACACATCGCTGTATCTAGAAAACTATAGATTGTGAACATACTGTTACTTTTGCAATATTTATTTACTGTTGATAAACTATTTAAATATGTAATTTAAAAAAATTTTCACTATCGCATTCTTGAACTCTGCATTCAACTCGCGCGCTAGCTGTAGTTATGATGCGTTGACGACCGTCGGCTTTTTACCCTCCCTCCTGCACAAACTGCAGGTGGTTCAAAACCTCTTCTGCCGCAGGGCCACAAACGCACCCTGGTACGCGCGTAACGTGGACCTGCACAGAGATCTTGAACTACCTACAGTACAAGAGTACCTCAAAACACTCTCGGAAGCGTTCTGCAAACGCTTTGAAACCCACCTCAATCCCTTAGTTAGAGATTCAGTCTCGTCTACTACCCCTGTCATAGATTCGTAGTTCAAAGTCGCTAGGCCCAGGAATGCCCAAGCGTACGAAGTCACCCAGTTGTCAAACGATCTTGAAGCCCTTCTGGCAGCAAATTCAAATTCAAATTTTGATATGAAATAATTTAATTTCTCTTTGCAATGTATGTAAGTGCACTAATTTATAACTTTATGGACAGGGCCGGATTAAGAGGTCTGGAGGCCCTGAGCCAATAAAGGAGTGGAAATTAATTTCCGAATTAAATAAAAAATAAATCAAGTTATGCGAAAAAAACTCAAATTATTAGAACTAACACGTTAATAAACAATTCATAACAATTTGTGGACATATTTGCGTAAGTTCTTACTTTGAAAAGTGTTAATAGTTAAAAACACGCAATTTTGTTTTATAAAAACAGAAAAGCTTTTCGAAATCAATTTTCTTATTTTCTTCTCTATTATGGGGGCCCCATTTTTGTGGAGGCCCGGGGCTGCAGCCCCCATTGCCTGCCCCTAATTCCGTTCCAGTTTATGGAACAATAAAAACATTTTAAGTTTTATTTTCACTTTATTATTATTTTACCACGCCCATACTTTTCCAATAAATTCAAATATAAATTTACATACTTTTGGTTCATGGAGTTGCCAAAAAATAGAAGAAAGCCGGAAAGGTTTACTCCTACCAAGAACCCTGAGTCTCTCACGAATGAAGCGAGGCGCACAACAGCCATGCCAAGAGGTAGTGGATAATATCATTTAAAACATCTGTACAACAGAATTAATTACCGTTCTTAATATTCTAACGCACAACCATTAAAACATTCACAGAAGTTTCAATCAAACTCCAGTTCAAATTCAAATTCAAATATTTATTTCTCAACATTGACAATTACTTGTTCTTATTGACGTCAAATAAAACATGTCTCTACCACCAGTTCGGAAAAACCTTCGTGAAGAAGAACTGGCAAGAAACTTCACGGGTATATTTTTTTCAAAATAAAATTACAGTCTCTTTTTGTCTACACAAAATTTTTCTTATCTGCATCCGTTAGCTCGGCAAGTCTCCCACCCCTCAAGTATCCAAAAAACACCCTCAAACGGCACCCGTTCACGAGTTAACGCGGGACCCAGCCATCGCCCTTCTCAACCATATTAGAAGGAAGTGAGAACCTTGCATACAAGTTTATAGCTAGATATAGAGATAATTTACTTAGGTATCTGACAATAAGAAATTCAATAACTTAGTATAATCACATGAAAACTGTATTTTTCACACAATTGTGGTATCGCAATGTCAAACTTACGATCGCTTTCATGTAGCTAGTTGAAAAACGCTGTTTTTTAACTATGGCAAATAATTACATAGATGTAAGAATAGAGTACAGAAATATAGATGTGGTATATAGCACATTTCTTAGTTTTTTTGGATGCCATGAAAAAGTATGATTGTAGGTATATATAATCGTATATTTTATTATTTAAAGCAAATATTTTAATAAGAAGATCATTTTTTTATATCATAATGTCCCAATGTCATTTTATTTGCACTCATAAAATAAAATATATGTTATTTTTTTTTACTTATTAGGTCTTAATAAGACTCGTTTACATATATCAGCATATATTTTAAGATTAATTGATCATTATTTAAGTAGGCTTTTACTTCTTCTGTTGCTCGAATAGCTAGAAATAATAAACTTCAGAGATTCAAAAACTACCGCATCCATAATGATCACTTTCGTAACTCCGTCACACCACACTTACAACAATTAACAAGATAATACGTCGGTGCATCTTTGTCTATTTGCCTGCTTATTTATATTAAAAAACAAAATTATTTGAGTCCCCGTTCCGTTGCATTGTTTTCGCGGAAACGGCTCAACCAAAACTGGTGATACTGTAGTGGATTGATCAACTAAATGAGTGGGATGAATCGTTCACTGCGGCGCTTGTGATGTGTGAAGCGGCGATTACAAAGAGCGTTCGTAATTGATGCTTTGTTTTCGGGTTCGGGAGGGATTCTTTTAGAGTTCTGTCCCCTTTTTTAAATTATACCCACATAATGGTGACATATTTACCCTTCGAAACCAGTGTTAGTTTCAATATAGGGCGTGCTATAATATATATTGAATGTAGTTTAGTTTACAGACAAACTATATCATAGAGTAACACAAACATTGGTTGATATTTTAAAATTCTTATGGTAGCGGGATTTATAAAAGTGAAATCGCGAATTAACAACAAGCATAGCTGTAAAACCCATGTTAATTACCGTTTTATCAACACTAATAATCAAAGAAAAAATAATTAAAGCCAGACCGTATGATCTCAAGAAAGTGGCTAAATAAGTTTTAATATAAATCCCCAGACAAACACACCACCTGTATGGCCCCAAAGTAAGCAGAGCTTGTGTTGTGGATGACCGTACAGCGAACTGGGGGGATCCCAGAATAAACATACATATATGAATATCAACAACCATGACCTGAAAACAAACATTTCTGTTCATAACACAAACGAATGCCCCGGCCAGGAGTTGAACCTGGGACTCCGGCGTATGAGGCAGGGGTACTGAGTAGTGCGATATACGGTCCTCAATATATTAGGTCTTTACCTATGAAATTGCCGTTTTTCACGAAATAAATGAAGCGTAATTTTTTTATATATTTTTTATTTCTATTAATCAAAATAATCACCCATGCAATCAATGCATCTTTGCCAACGCATTGGTAGCTTATTGATGCCTTTCTTGAAGAAATCAGCTGGACGGGAGGCAACAAATTCTTCAAAGGCATTTTGTACTGCCTCTCGGGTATTGAATTTTTTTCCCGCCAAGAAGTTATCCAAATTCTGGAAAAAGTAGAAGTCTGTAGGCGCAAGGTCTGGTGAGTACGGCGGATGACGGAGAACTTCCAACCCCAACTCTTGTAGCTTGGAGACCGTCTGTTGTGCAGTATGAGGTCGCGCGTTGTCGTGCAGGAGCAGTGGAGCCGAACGATTGACCAAAGCTGGTTGGAGACGTGCGAGCTTCTCCATCATTGTGTTCAGTTCTTCACAGTACACATCTGCAGTAATGCTTGTCCCGTTTGGCAAGAAACTGTGATGAATAACACCCGCGTTAGACGACCAAACAGTGACCATCACTTTTCTAGGGGTAAGTTTTCGTTTAGGGCATTGTTTGGGTGCTGAACCAGGGTCCAACCAACTTGCTGAGCGCTTACGATAGTCAAACAGGATCCATTTCTCGTCACAAGTAACAATGCGGTTCAGAATTCCTTCATTTGTATGCCTGCTGAGCAGTGCAAGGCACGTCTCCACGCGTACTTCGCGCTGGCGGTCATTGAGTTCGTGGGGTACCCATTTGTCAAGCTTTTTTACCTTGCCAATTTGACGCAAATGGACCAATATTGTTTTGATGCTAACGTCGAAAGCTGCTGCTAATTCAGCCGTGGATTGAGTTTCATCAGCTTCCACAATTGCCTTTAATTCGTCATTGTCGACCAAAGTTTTCGGACGACCACGGGGTTCATTTTTCAGGTCAAAATTTCCAGAACGGAAGCGGGTAAACTAATAACGGGTGGTGCATTCGTTTGTAGTGTTCGCTCCGTAAACGTCGTTGATGTTGCGTGCCGCTTGTGCCGCTTTGCTGCCACGACGGTACTCATACTCCATAATTACTCGAATTTTTAACTTATCCATGATGACGAAAAATGTTCGAATGCGTTGAAAACAAAACACTAACTATTAAACAAATGAAGATTTTAGAAAAAGAATTCCATGTTTGTGAAATAAAATGAATTTGAAATTAGAATTATTAGTTTAGTATAGAAATTATCAGTCAAAAAAAAAATATTTTCATTTGAAATGGCCAGTACGGCAAAACGTCAGTTTCATAGGTTCACCTATTATAAATAGTAAATGTCAAAAGTCACAGCGGGAGTAATTAGGAGAAGTTTAAATAAAAACAGTTGACTGCGTTTTAAACTAATTAATAGTTTAGTGCCCAAGAACATCTGCGAAGTACTTTTCTTGTTAAGACCATGCTGGAAACACGTTTTGGCATTGTTGTAATTAGTAGGTTATAAGAAATAATGTCTTTTAGGTATAATTTTTTATTTTTGTTTAAATCTGTTCGGGGGCCGTACTAAGCACAGTCCTGTCTATTTGACTGTTGTCTCCCGATCAAAGGGAAGGAGCAGCCAGGGTCATTACTGGAAGGCAATTTCAACTACAGCCTACAACGCCGGCAACGCGTCATTAGTATATCAACTTATTTGGTATAATTTACTTAGGTATTTATTACTTGGGAAACATACAATATATTAGCACAGTTAGGCATGGTGATAAAATTACATTCACAAATCAGTAAAGTTCCCACAGTTAGGTAATACATAAATTGAATATATGAAAAACAAAACACTTCACATTACGGACTTACATTACTTAATATTACGGAGTCAGTGATATTATCAAAATGAATTTAGCAAAGTATAATCTTAAAATGTAAACATTGTAAAACAATTTTAATTGCTTTTTTGTAACGATTTATGTGACAGTAAAACATGTCACTGAAGTGAAATTTATGATTATAACTATTACATGCTCTGTGTATAAATGTGTTAGGAGCATAGTTTGTAATACAAGGATACACGGGAAGTGTGTTTACTTCTAAAATTTATTCGGGGACATTTAAAACAAATATTACATTCTATACTAATAAATAAGGACCTACTAGAAATGATGCCACTTGCCATTTGGTGGATCGCATGCTCATTTGCTGGCTGTGAGAATATAAAAAAAAATGATAATTAGCAGGGTTGCGCAGCCGGGGACTAGGGACATGAAGATTCTGTAAGGTAAGATATCACCCCAAAACCGCTTGCCTGAGTATGTCTCTTTTTAAAATTTAGCGATTACAAATTAATCTTCTACTATCTAAATTTATGTATAATGTAACAACAAATAAAGCCTTTTCTTTTATTTTGAGACAACGTTTGAAACTATACAACAATTATTTCAATTCTAACACACCGATCCAAGCTAAAAGTTAATTTAAATTAACGTGACTTTCCTACTCTTGAAAACTATTTTGTCCGCATTGGATTCTCAATTGACAGCTGTCAAAACAAAGCAATAGTAGCGATTTGCCGTCTTTGTGTTAGCCAATGTCAATTTCAAACTCAAGTAGTTCCGTAAAATGATCGCAAAACAATAAAACAATTGGCGCTAGTATCCATTCAAGAGAATGAAATGTCATACTTAGATTGCCGATCCATCGGAAATGGCTATTGCAAGTTTTTATTTTTATTTTGACAATATAAGCTATTTTGACCCAAATTAAAAAAAAATCAAGATTTCAATTCATTTTGAAATTATATATATATAGATAAGAAAACTTTAAAAAGAAGCAAAAACTTGTTATGAAATTTAGTATTTTATAAATTTTAAAGACATTAAATATAACTATTTTTATTATGACAGTGTACATGTAAATGCGTTATCTACGTAGCTATTACGTATTTTATCCAAACGCCCGTAAAACTTTTAGTACAACTCACACGTTATGACGTCACAACTCGGTATCGTTTTGGTATGGAGCGTGTTTCGGCGACTCGCAGCAGCTCCTCAAACACATCGCTGTGTCTAGAAAACTATTGATTGTAAACTTCTGTTACTCCTACAATATTTCTTTACTGTAGATAAACTATAATTAAAATATGTAATAAAAACATTTTTGTCAAATACTTACCCAATTGTTTTCAAGAGTAGCCCTGCTGCGGTTCTATGTACTGACGGCTGAAGAAGCTGGCTGGAAGTGGATGGATGCGATCAGCTGCTCGTGATTGTTCATGCTGTAGTCACTAAGTAGTAACCATGAATGGGTGGAACTCCTGTTGGCATCTTGTAGTCCGATGTTGGAATGGTAAGAGATTAATAAGATCTAAGAGAGGATTTGTACTACTCCAAAATGCACCTTACAAAATATTGCCTGTGTGAGGGTGCTGGAGACCTATTTATGTATTCTCTTAACATTTTTCAAATATTATATACGAAAAAGCGGTTATTATAAGTGTATCTGTGTGCCTGTCTGGATCGTATCCTGATCCGGTTTTTTTTGTTTATAAGCTAAATAAATCCAGAATCTAAGTTTCGAGAAAATCGGTGCAAACAAGTCTCTTGCCATCAGACAGAGGCTTTTCAATTTGTACCTACAAACAATTTGGTTTAAGCTTTGTTCAGTTTTTATTTAAATAATTTAGTCTGCCAGAAAATATGGAAAAAATATATACAAATCGCAAAGTTATTTTGAATATCGTGCATGCTTTAAATATTTACAAAGACTTCCACAGCTGCAAGTAAACTAGAACCCCAATTAAAGCAATTTAATTAACTCCACACAACCATCGCAAAAACTACATTACACAATCTGAATCGATATTTCTTATAATTCTAATCAATATCGAACAGCTACAACATTACCATACAATAGCGACTCGGAAAACTTACGCGATCTATTCACAAACCGATCGATATAAATGAACTTTTAACTAGATCACTAATAAGGTGTAATGGCGGAGCAAAAATCGATCTCATTTATTTTTTGTTTAGCAAACGGTGTGGAAAGAGGGTGGTGTGGCGATAATGAAAATAGTGAAAAAGCTTATTACAAGTGCTCTGTCAAAATGCCATAGAATTTACAATGTTCATTAGATCAGGTAGGTAATAAGTGTCTTTTTAATCATATGGATTTAGATAACTGTATGGTTAGCCAATAGGAAAAAAAATGGTAATTTAAAGTTTTAAAGCAAAGGCTGTTTATTTCCGTATTTTTGAAATGCGCTTTTGAACTGTAAATGTACAAATAAAGGTAAAATAGGTTTCGTTCGTTGAAAATGTGATATTTTATTGTTATGAATATATTATTGTTTCCCATCCAGAGTTTTAAAGTGAAGGTATAGGTGTGTTTCCCATAATTAATGCCAAAAGCTTAAATTCTTCCACTACCATAAATTACCACCAGTCAAACCAGATTGAGCATTCGTCATAGGAAGACGGGAAGCCGCGAAAGCCGGACCCCACGGGAATGAGAGTTATACCAGGAGCCAGTTTGTAATAAAGCCTTGACCTACAAAAGCTATCAAAAATAAGAAAAGTAAGGAGGAGGGAGTAAGTGTGTGGCAAGGAAAGAAAACAAACAAAACGGAGATTCGTGTCACAGATTTGAAAACCAATCCCTGGCTTTAAAATAAATCAACTTTCATTTATTTAAGTATTTTCGGATCTTATCGGTTTCGGGTAGACTGGACGGCTTTTTTTAAGCAATGGCTTGAAGGTTCAAACAGAATCTCAGGATGTAACAAAGGTAAAACAAGCGGCACAAATTCGGATTTTACACGTGAAATAATGACAACATCTCCGTCATTTATAAACCCGGTACGGCTAACGTGGATACTAGATAGCTACTGCTTCTTATGCTATGATTATGTCTGAATGTAAAAAATCCCTGCTCAATTGTAAAGCAAAAGTACATCAGATTTTTAGAAGAAAAAACATCAAATTCATAATTAAGACACTTTAAAAAACTGAACTTAAACAAACAAACGAAACCATCTGCCGATTGCAAAACTCACAATCAAATGCAAAACATACAAAAGTTAATACAAAAACCAAGTAACTACGTACAACCACCTTATTCTTGTAATTCATTAATAACACAACCAACATGTATGTATGTCCGTTTAGTACTTTACTCAAATTGTCAGCTTGCCTCCAAAACTTCGATTTGACAGATACGGTCTGACCAACTTATCTTTTAAGTCAAGTGTGGCGCTGTGTTCTATTCTTATATAAATTTTGAAATTCGATCAAGTAACACATATTTTAGTTCCAGTTTCTGCTACCGCACAGATAAGTTGGTGGCAATGCAAGCAGTTTTACCGACGCCATTGCAGCTTTAATTTTTTTTTTTTAATAAATAGTACTTATAAAAAGTTTGGCACGCGGCGTGCATGTTTTTTTAAGAAGAGATGTTTCGATTAAAGAAGTGAGTTTTTTTATTCGGATATTAAAATGTTTGCGTGCTTTTGTCAAAGGCCGGCTTAAACGTTGGTTCTCTTTTGTATATGTATTAATAACTGTATGAAGACTACCGTATATATTTATCGGGAAGTTCGATATTATTTATAATTTAAATTATAACGGTACGGCACTGCATATTCTGCAACAAAGCGGGAGTTTGGTTATTAATTAACAAGGAAGGTAAATTTTATTCGAATTTAACTTTAGTCTCACTAAGTATCTACTTACTAATTACTCGAGCACTTTAAAACTTGATTAAAAGTTAGACGTTCTGAGTGTTCGGGAGTGTAACTGTTGTATCGTTGCTACTAAATTTAATAATGTTCGATGAACGATTTAAATTTTTTATTTTGAATTGAATCATTGTGATTAAATGAAATTCAACAAATTTATCGAATTTAAGCATGTAAATAAATATGCTTATATATTTACCTGATCGTAATAGGTATCCATGCCCTTGGACATGGTAGCCGTAGGTGTTTTATTTATCAACATAGAATATGGTTATTATATCGACTAAAGATCCGTTGCTGAACACAGGCTTCAGATGATTAGCCTTTGTTCCAGTAATGGCACTGGCTGCTCCTTCTCTTAAATCTGAACACAACCACGTAAACGTAAATATAATGGTGGTCAGAACAAGAAGGACTGAAGTACCTGCAGGAGGGCGCTGGCTGGGTCCCGCGTTAACTCGTGAACGGGCGCCGTTTGAGGGTGTTCGTCGCTTGGACACTTGGGGGAAGGGAGACTTGTCGAGCTAACAGATGCAGAAAAGAATAATTTTGTATAGACATAATGAGACACTGTAAATTTATTTTGGAAGAAATTAAACCCGTGAATTTTCATGCCAGTTCTTCTTCAAGAAGGTTTTCCGAACTTGTGGTAGAGTCTTGTTTTATTTGACGTCAATAAGAACAAGTTATTCTAAATGTTGAGAAATAAATATTTCATTCATCTCGCCCTGGACGAGATCTTAAAAAAAAGATATTTGCAACGATTTACTGAATAAAAGTTACACGTAAACTTTCTTATGTGAGATAACAGATATATATAAATTTCTAATTCTTACTTATCTAAAGTTAGGTATTTATTATTAGGTATAAGAAGTTCCATCAGCAATTTTCCGTAGCAAAAAATGTATATAAGTATTATTTTAGAACAAAGTCAGTGCAATACCAACACCAGAACTCCGGAAGATCAGAGTGGAAGGATTCGATAACACAAAAGCAAATAACTTTTCTATTAACAATACCTATTCTCAAAGTTTGAGCCATTGTAGCAACACTTTTAAAATATGTAAGCACTTACAACTTAAAAATAAAATTTTATGGGTAAGTATGCATAAAAAATTACTATTGAACACATAGAACTCCGATTAGCATAATATTGTTTTTCAAAAATGCAAAACACACGAAACGGTTACACAATAGAACATTCGTTTTGAATACGAAACGAGCGTCATTATTTCTGCAACTGAAAAAAGATTAACGTTCGATTTGTAAATTCCGAACTCGACTTCTGCACATGCGCTTTTGACTTGTCATTTTGACAGTTGAATAAGAATTTTTCGCGTGTGTTCAAATGTGAATAGTTGACAGATGATTAAGTTTGCTTGTCATTATTTTGTGCTTTTAATTTAGAAAGATATAAATAAAAGCAAACGAATGTGAAGGTTCCTAGGTCCAAGATTTTTTAGATATGTAAATGTACAGCAATAAAAGGGGATCTATTTTTAACCGACTTCCAAAACGGGTTAGGTTCTCAATTCATCTGTAAATTTTCGATATATTTATTAACTATCTTTTAATAATTAACAAGGATTCCTTGAATTAAACATAAAAAAACCCCTTTTAACAGATTGAAAAAAAAACACCAGTGATTTAAAATAAAAAGGATGAAGTATAGTTAGGCTGTCTGGCGCCCATATAATATGAATAACGTCCTTAAAATGTCACGTGTACGATGAACGAACCTATTGAACGAAATGAGTGAAAGATTTATAAATTATCCCATACACGGATACATTATAATTTTTTTTTAAATCATACGACTCTTTGGCTTTATAACATTTTTCTTATGTAGGTACTTACGTGGTACACAGACGGGAAGCACGGTTTAAATAGTTTACAACTTTGGTTATATGGTTATTTTGGCTCTTTTATACAGGGTGGATTTTTCAGACAGGCCAGTAAGGTACCTTACCCGCTATAGTTGGCAACAAAGAATATTTCGAGTTGATTAATCGTTTTTCCATACAAAATGTATTTGAAAAGTTTTTGGCGATTTCTGTCATTTCTAGTACTCATACTTTAAATGGTTCAGAATATTTCAAAAATCTAAGGGTGGTCTCCTAGGAACATTTTTCTGTATCTATAACAGTTTAAGGTACCTGCCCTTACTCTCCCGTCTCAAAAATCCACCCAGTGTAGGATTTGTATTCGACGACAACGTACCTTCAACCAGGTTGTCAATTGCAATATAATCCACAAGACCCTTTATGTTATTATGTCTATGGGCACGGGTGTCACTTACACAAGCAAGATGGCGTGTTCGGTTAACTGGTGAAAATGAAAAACTTGAAAACAAACAAAAATGAAAAAAACTATATGTTCTCATTCTCTTTTCGAGTAATGAATCTAGATTGTAAACATCCATTGGGATCCAGCACCGTTCTACTGAATCTCTATGGTAATAAGCGATACCTTCTAAGAGATACCTTCTATTTGATTATTTCCTTTAATGTCCTTTTTTAATTTTTTTACTTACATTTAATAAAATATGTTATGTTTATGGGAGAGCGGGCGATGTTACAAACAGATGCATGAAAGGTTTTCATGCTCAAAAATTGCTTAAGTAAAAATGTTATATAATATAAATAAGTGTATATAAAGTTAGATAATAATGAATTGCATCAAACTCACGTGCGATTTTTTAAATTTCATTCAGACCATAATACTTTCGTGACTAAGCTTTAAAGTAAAGCTGCCTTCACCAGATGCAAATTGCGAATTGTATTAAACCTACTCACAAGCTTAACCATATCAAAGCACATTCAAGTTATTTGCCGCTTCACATATTAATAAATTAAGAATTCGCCGCACGTTTAAGCCACCTGCCTCACATCGGTAATTACGCAATCAATTTCTTAATTATCTCCATTTTTATTATCTGACGCCTCACTTGGACTTCAAATGGAACATAAATTGTAGAAAAGTGGCGTTCTTTTGAAGATTAAAGCGCTTTTTGTGGTTTAAGGTCCGTTTCTACGGACGGGCTAGGATTAAAGTAATTTGTTTTATTTATTGAACCCAATGAACATTCACACATTTCAATTAAACATAAAGATAGCAATATTAACCAGAAAATTAAGAAAGTTAAGTTAAAGTCCTCGCAAGAAACAATGAAGTTATTTCAAGTTGAAAATAGACACGTAAATGTTGATAAAAATAAGATTTATTGTTAAATCGATATTGAAGTTTTCATATTTACAACCAATAAGCAATTCTAAATATATGGACTAGTTCAGTTCGTAAAAAGATTCACTTCATAGCTTTCATTATTTCTTCTACAATTTCTTTAAATATAAAAAGTGCAACTTGAAGAAATGCTTATTAAAATATGACGACCTGGGACTGGGGAATTAAATTGTAATATAAGTATGTTCTTAAGAAACAAAATAACAGCTTTGACTGCTTAGCGGACAGTCTGTGTAAACTGACCTTAAATCTATAGTCTAAGAAAAATTCTGTAATGTTGTCTACAAGCCCAAAGCATGCTAATAAATTGACATTTATGTTTAGTGTCGTTTTTGTACGAGTGGATTAAAAAAATATTAAGCTTTGGTACTTAAACCAACTTGTATGTAATTTATTTTAATATTATTGTAGGAAAAATTAAATTAGATTATTTATCAGTTTGTTTATTTAGTTATTTAAGTAGCTACTGTTTTCTTATTTGTAAACGCTGTTAAAATTTTCGTTCGACTTATCGAATCTTAAGTTTATGTTGGCATAGCTTTTTTATTTGATTTAAATTTTCATTTTCTTTTACCAGCCTTGTTACATCGTCGTATACTCGTAAATAGCTACAATACCTTCCATGTTAAACAAACTTCTCTCTACCTTTTTCCATCTTCTTTTTTCGACACAAGTTACTTATGTCATTTTGACTATTATAATAATAATTTCTAGAACTAGTTAAAAAAAGTTGAAATTTTAGAACTCTACCGTTAATTATAAGGTTCAGCAAGACAAAGTCTAAGTACATATTCTGTTTAAATGTGTTATTCGATCTTGTTAACGATTGGGATGTCATTGTTATAACAATTGCGTCATACATGCCCGTTATACAGGCTTAGTTAAATAATTTCGTTTTATTTGTATAATGTTATCTGAACTAAAGATACGTAATAGACAGTAATATTAAGTTATATATTTTGAAATCAAATCAAATAATTAATTTTCTTGGACATATGTACATTTATAATTCATAAAATAAAATTTTACTGTACAACTTATAGACAAAAAGGTCTCATTAAAAAACTACTTCACTTATAAAGTGTTTGTTTTTAAGGGCTCTTATTTAATCAAATTATTAAATTTGACTGACCTCTGTAAAAGTATCATTTAATTTTAAGATTTTATTTAAACGATTATTTTTTTTTAATTATCACTTGAGTTTTCAGTATTGTCTTATCCCTCTGATATGGTTGAGGAGGGCTATGGCTGGAGCCCGCGTTAACTCGTGAACAATTGACAATTACTTGTTTTTATTGACGTTAAGGGTATAATGTATACAAAATAATTTTACAGTGTCTCTTTATGTCTACACAAAATAACTTCTTATCTGAATCTGGCAGCTCGGCAAGTCTCCCTCCCCTCAAGTATCCAAACGACGAACGCCCTAAAACGACACCCGTTCACGAGTCCAACGCGGGATCCAGCATCACTCCTCAACCATATTAGAGGGAAGTGAGTGACCTGTTAGTCCTGTTACCCGACGCTACAGTACGAAGACTACTCCGATCTTTAGGTCTTTCACCTTTCACTCTCAAACTCGTAGATCAAAAGCCATTCCAAGGAAGTTCCTACAAAACGGACTTATAAATGAAATTCTCTTCACGCTCGAGTAACTTGTAATTTTTTTTAAAGGTTCAGTTTCTTGAACCCCTTTATTACATCCTGTCGTGAAAATTAAACATTTGCGTTATGCAATGAGAAACAACTGAAACGCTCAGTAATCGATGCATTTCGCTTTTTAACTTACTTTCAATTTTGTGAATGGTTGTCGACTATGGTTTGGTAAGGGTCAGATATTTATTTGTATGCATGTTTTTAAACTGAAATTAAATGCAGCATTCCAGGTTATTGCTTTTTTGTGCTTTACATAGGGTTCTTAGTGTCTTCGATTGAGTTAGTATAAATAAAGTCATTTGCATGTACAGTGTATACTAAAAAATGTATACCTAAAGTACTAATTTATTACTGAAAAAATAATAATCTTTATTCATCTACACAAAAATACGCAACCCCACACATCCATTTACAACACTTAAAGATTTATCATAAATTTACCTTCATGCTTAAATATTTTCCTTAAATTCAATTTATAATCAAATGTTAAAATGTAAATCTTGTCTTTCTTTAATAAAAAGATCTAAGAAGTCACTTAAAGGCTGGTATTACTTTCTATGTTCTGTTTTCTTTTGTAATCTTAATGTTGTCCTTAAGGGAAGTAGCTTATCATTCCCAATACTAGTATCTTCTGATTGCTCACTGGGAAGTCCTAGAAATGTGCTATAACCAAGAAAACTTAAATAAGCGCAATTTAATAACGCAATTTTTTTTCTTATTAATCAAAAAAAAAAATAAGTAACAAAATCCAGTTTGTTCAATTTCCCCTTCACACTCGGCAAGTGCAAGTATAGTGCCTTTTGTACTACACTAGTGGCCCGCCTCGACTTCGCTCGGGATTTCTTTTTTGTCATAGTATAACCTACTTAAATATTTTTAAAGTTGCTTATTCCTAACCAGCAAGTTTTTTAAAACGTAAAGAATAGCTACGACGCGCGGTATTTTCTTTTTTTTTTTTGATAAATGCGAAGATATGATTTTAAATTGTATAGTGCTATTATAATGCTTATGAAATTTTCACATTTCATTAGACAAGGATTAATATCATATCCTATTGTCCTATAATATCCTATCCGATAGCTGTCTTATTACAAAGTTGTGTATACATACATTTTTTTACATATAAAATTTGGCATAGGCAGCTACTCGTAAAATATAGACACTTTTCTGTAGACCTATATAAGAGGAACAACTTCATCATAAATTTTTTTGTTGTATGTCAAAACAATAAGAGAGCACTCTCGATGAAAGCTCTCAGTAGGCTTGATTTCATCCGACATCTTTGACATGTATCGTCATATTCAACAAATGAATACGAAATAACTGTATACTATACAGAAACCTTCTTGAATCACTCTATCTATTGATGGAACCCGGATGAAAATCCATTGCGTAGTTTAAAAGACCTAAGCGTACCGACAGACGCGGTGGAGAGCGATTTTGTTTTATACTATGTAAAAGTGAAAATAGTTTCTTTTTTGCATTTTTTCGAATCCTAGCCGAGGCATTCATTTGTGTGATGAACACAGATGTTTGCTGTCGGGTCATGGTTGTTGATATTTATATACGTATGTTTTTTCTGGGTTCCCCCCCAGTTCGTTGTATGGTCATCGATAACACAATTTCTACTTACGACATGGCTAAGTATGGCTTGTATGGCTACAATTGGTGTGTTTGTCTGGGGACTTACCTATTATAGTTATTCTAAAAACGTGAGACACCAGTCTTGTCAATTGTCATGTGTTAGATTTTCATTACTATCGAGAAGCAAATAAAGTCGCTTTTTACTTGACCATTTTGCTATGTGTATAAATTTCAGCCTGTCTCCTAAGACAACAGAGCTTGTTTTACAGTTGACGTTACAGCGAACTAAACAAAAGATATGAGCAGATATACGTTACAAACTGAACATCTTCATCACATTACATAGGAACTCTAGAACTGGTATGAGAAAATCTCCCACTGTACTTACTACATTACGGCTCACTTGCGCTTTTTTGCGCTTACGCAGGCACCCTCCACGGGGAGGGAGGTGGGAAACGCATACCCCGCAGCCGGTCTGCAGGGTGATCTGGGACTCACTCCGAACCACTAGTCACTACCCACTAAAAACCACCTAAACGGCTGATTAGAAGTTAGAGGTTGGCTCGGCCAGGGCAGCCAACAACTGGTGGCTGAAAGCTGATTGGGGGTGTCCAAGACGGCATTTCTCGCTCTATGGGCTTTGTACCTCAACGGCAGGGACGGAGCAGTATATCTAGATAGCACTAGGCTAAATATAACTTTATGTCTCTATCAGTTCAATAGAAATAGAAAGTGACGTAGGGATATTTTAACCAGCTAGCTTAGATTTGCACAAGTGGAACTAAGATGCTAAGAAATGAATCTTCTTGAGCTAGAAGACAGTTCCAGATGACAAGAACGAGGGAATCCTTGATGGAAGTATTGGTTTTGTTGATGATGTCTTTTGCTTGAAATAAGATTAAAAGGGACATTATAAAAGATATGACCCAGCTTTCTACGCTTCGTTTAAATGATAAATAAATTTAAATGATAAAATTAAGATAATGAATATAAATTTTTTTAAATGTAATTTTGAGGTATACATGTTTTTATACCTTTTATTTTGAGAATAAAACAATGTCTCATTATGGCGCAGTCTTTAATATTCAATCAGTCTTTTTAATATTCAAGAGGTTAGTCATATTTTTAAATCACATTAAAAAGGTAATATTTCCTAGAATTAACAACTCTACAATTTCCTATGGATCGCAAAAGTTGACATGACAGTTTAACCAAAAAGAAGATAGAAAATGTTGCTTCTCGATGACGTCATTTAAAGGTAGAATTTAAGTCAAATAAGTTAACGCATTTCTGTTAAAAAAAAGCTTAGTCGCATTTTTCTGCTATCTATTAAAAACAAAATACATTAGAATTGCAAAACCAGAATTTATCTTACAGAAAAAAATCGCAATAATCCAAAACTTCTCTTGATCATTTTATTAAACTTTAACCTATATAATTATTCTAGCTAGACGTTTCTGCATGCCCATCTTACCATTACATACTATTGGGCTCCACACTATATAATATTGCCTGGGCCATGTAATAATAGGTCTTTACCTATGAAACTGCCGTTTTGCCGTACTGGCCATTTCAAATGAAAATATTTTTTTTTTGACTGATAATTCTAATTTCAAAAATTAATTTTATTTGACAAACTTGGAATTCTTTTTCTAAAGTCGTCATTTGTTTAATAGTTAGTGTTTTGTTTTCAACGCATTCGAACATTTTTCGTCATCATGGATAAGTTAAAAATTCGAGTAATTATGGAGTATGAGTACCGTCGTGGCAGCAAAGCGGCACAAGCGGCACGCAACATCAACGACGTTTACGGAGCGAACACTACAAACGAACGCACCACCCGTTATTGGTTTACCCGTTTCCGTTCTGGAAATTTTGACCTGAAAAATGAACCCCGTGGTCGTCCGAAAACTTTGGTTGACAATGACGAATTAAAGGCAATTGTGGAAGCTGATGAAACTCAATCCACGGCTGAATTAGCAGCAGCTTTCGAGGTTAGCATCAAAACAATATTGGTCCATTTGCGTCAAATTGGCAAGGTAAAAAAGCTTGACAAATGGGTACCCCACGAACTCAATGACCGCCAGCGCGAAGTGCGCGTGCCTTGCGCTGCTCTAACGCGGGTGTAATTCATCACAGCTTCTTGCCAAACGGGACAAGCATTACTGCAGATGTGTACTGTGAAGAACTGAACACAATGATGGAGAGGCTCGCACGTCTCCAACCAGCTTTGGTCAATCGTTCGGCTCCACTGCTTCTGCACGACAACGCGCGACCTCATACTGCACAGCAGACGGTCTCCAAGCTACAAGAGTTGGGGTTGGAAGTTCTCCGTCATCCGCCGTACTCACCAGACCTTGCGCCTACAGACTTCTACTTTTTCCAGAATTTGTTGGCGGGAAAAAAATTCAATACCCGAGAGGCAGTACAAAATGCCTTTGAAGAATTTGTTGCCTCCCGTCCAGCTGATTTCTTCAAGAAAGGCATCAATAAGCTACTAATACGTTGGCAAAGATGCATTGATTGCATGGGTGATTATTTTGATTAATAGAAATAAAAGTATGTCGGAAGAAGTGGTTGATCGGGGCTCTGATGGTCAGAACTCGACATAATAGTGGGCACAGACGGGAACAAGCAGAAAGCAAACAGGTGTAGAATACACAACTGCTTTATTTGAAAAAGAGCTTCGAAACGTAAAGTAGTTCCCGGACTAGTTGTTCGCACGGTGGCACGCCCGAAAGTGTCTGTTTTCGCGTTGGCTTGTACGAACACTAGACCGGACTCCACTGAAGCGCCATCTACAGCGCTTGCGTTTCGGAGACAATTGACGTCCCGTACTCATTACCTCTCCGACACGGCCATCCTACGGGACACACGTCCCTGTGTGTTAACCTGAAACAAAGTATTCGCACAGTATCACCTCGCTCGGTCACTCCTGACCTGACCTTAACTAATTTGAAATTAAGGAACAATTCTTCAGATTTTCAATTTATTTCATACTCTACAAAAGGTCTATAACTACCAAACTGAACATTACATAACAAATCAAAATAATAATGACATGGGGCAACATACTTATTTGCAATAATCGTTAGCGTATCATTTAATTATAAATACCCAAATGAATAATAGGGAAAGTCAGAGTAATAACTAAATGCCTCTAGTTTTACCACACAAAAAAAATCAATCAAAACAGTTAAGTTCTACATGTGATCTCTGGCTACACATAGCCCAGCAACCTCCAGTTACTTAGTTCCCCAACGGGGAAACCCAGCCTCTCCAAGGCTACCTGGTTTCCTCTGAAACCCGTCCTCCGCCAGAGTTGACTGCTCACCGCGTACTCACGGACTACATAAAGTAGATACCGATTTCTACCGAGCTACGGATACACGACAACCTCTGGTACGGTCCATTCCACTTGTAAACTTAACTGCTCTCTGTCACTTCACCACTACTTTTTTCTGTTTCAAATTCGTCAGTTATACTCTGAGTTTCCGGCATTTTTCTTAATCTATCGTGTGCATATTTGTATGTTCGTTTTGAATTAAGTGCCTTTAGATTATACCGATCTCCATCGAGAACCTCTATTACTTGAAATGGACCTTTAAACTTAGGATCTAACTTTGTTTGATTACGCTCCTCATTCATGATCAGAACAAAATCACCTACGGCAAATTTATTCACTTTAGCTTTTGTCTGATCATATTTACGTTTTTCGTAAGACGCTGCACTTTCTGTATTATGCATCGCATTTTCTCTTAAGGAATTTAAATCAACCTCAAACTCTACGTCGTCAGATGTCATTAATGATAGAGGCCTCGCGACTTTACCTATTAATAATTCTAATGGACTCGTTTTAGTCGTTCGATTAACCGTACAATTAATAGCAAGTTGGACTTCCCCAAGAGAATCTTGCCAAGAACGATTATTCGACTCCACAGCTGTTAACATTGACTTTATTACTGACATTACACGTTCAACCTGGCCATTCGCGCGCGAGGAACCAGTAGCGATCAAATGTAGGTTGATGTTACTCGAATCACAAAATTCCTTAAACTCTTTACTTGAAAAACAACGTCCTTGATCTGCAATGATACGCATAGGTGTGCCAAATAACGCTACACTATCTTTCACGGCTTTAATGCTGCTTTTAGTATCGATATTGACTGCATGAAACAATAAAGGGATAGAAAGTCGACGTGTGCCATATCTTTACCTTTATTATAAACTACATCAAAATCAAAACATTGCAAGTAGGCCCACCACCTGTGGACTCGCGGCGTCAAGTCTATCTTTTTATGTGATGATTTTGAAGAGTTACAATCTGTCACAACCGTGAATTTTCGACCGTGCAAATATTGTCGAAAATGCTTAATTGCATTAACAACAGCCAGCGTTTCCAATTCGTAACTATGATACCTCGACTCCGCAGGTGTGGTCCGTTTACTAAAATATGCTACGACTCTACGTTTTCCGTCTACTATGTGAAATAAAATGGCACTGTAGCCCTCAGAACTCGCGTCTGTGTGTAGTTCAACCGGATAGCGTGGATCAAATATCATCAATACCGTTTCTTTAGTAAGAATAGAAATAATTGCTTGTCTAATATCTTCGTGACGTTGTTGCCAATTAAAAGTAATTTTATCACCTGTTAATTTATAAAGAGGAACCAAAACACGAGAAAAATTAGGTACAAACTGTCTAAATAAGTGGCCAACCCGATAAATTGCCTTAACTGAGCTACCGTGGTTGGTGGTGGTAGAGCAGATAAAGCCTCCACCTTTCTACGATTAGGTAGGTCTGATTTCTCCCTCTTTAACTTCATAACCCAAACATTCGAGCTGCGTTTTAAAAAATGAGCACTTTTTCAGATTTAATGAAAATCCGGCCGTAGTCAAAACTTCTAACACGACGTTAAGTCTTTCGATACCCTGCTCTATCGTTTCAGAAAAGGTTAAAATATCATCAGCGTACAATATAACGTAGGTATTAGCTAGGTCGCCGAGAGCTTTAACAATCGCTCGCTGAAAAACAGACATCGCATTTCGAAGTCCGAATGGCATAGCTAAGTATTCGTACTGGCCATCAGGTGTTACGAAAGCCGTACGCTGTATAGTTTCCTTTGATTTAATTGGAATTAAATGGAAACCAGATGCACAGTCTAGCTTTGAAAAATAACGTGCACCGTTTAAACGTGATATCTGATCAGAAATAAGCGGGAGCGGGTAACGATCCGGCACAGTGTTTCGATTTAATTCACGATAGTCTATACACAATCTATCCGAACCGTCTCGTTTCTTTACTAAAAGCGCAGGACTCGCAAAAGGCGAACAACTCGGACGAATTATGTTAGCACATAACAACTCGTTTACTCTTTCACGCATTATCCGTCGCTCCTCGTTACTTAATCGATAAGGTCGTCTTTGAACTGTTAAATTAGGAACAATTAAACGAATCACAAGTTCACCTGAAGTCACACGTGTTTTCGGCATACCGGTTATAAAATAATTCGAGAACTTATTTAAAATAGAAACAATAGTCGATTTATGTTCAAGTGACACGTCGGTATCAATAACAGTAAAATCATTAGGGGGTGATGAGTCATTCGTACAAGATAAGACGGTACTAAAACAATTGCTGCTGTTTACGTCGGAATCTTTAAAAATTTTGAATTGCATCGCAGACATGCTTACACTGAAGCCTGAAAACAGTATCTCGCGTCCTATCATAATATCACTGCGTAAATAAACATCGGGCAGAATGTGCAATAAAATTTCAATTAAATGACTATCTATTTCGACAACACATGAAATCTGAACTGTGCTTAATACAGACGACTGACTAATGCCTTTTAAAGTTACAGTGTTTTGAATTCGTTTACCGCAAAATTTACATGATATACTTTCTTTAATTAATGAACACTCGGCCCCGGAATCATAAAAAAATGTAAATAGCTGACCTTTATGTTTTAATGTTCCTGTGGGTGGGTCAACGATACATACATCTACACGTCGCTCGTTACGCGCCGCCTCTGCACCGCCTCCATTGGGACAACGCGCCGAGATGTGCCCCTGTTTCCCGCATTTATAGCAGACGATAGTGCTAGTAGGCCCTTGTTGATGAGAGTTGGGTCTTGAAACTTGAGGATTAACCTGTGTCTTCGTATGTTTTCCTTCTTTAGATCTAACTAAACAATCAGCTAATTTATGTCCAGTCTTACCACAGTGAAAACATTTGATTGAATGCGATTGAGTATACTTCGTTCTTTTCGGTTCTTGCATTTTCTGTTCTGATATAGCCGTATTAGACTTGCGTTTGAGGTAGGAAAACGCCTGAAGTTCTTGCTGCAATTGTTGGCGTGTGTTCAAGTTCGATGTAAAAGCCAGTCTTTGTAGTCTTGAATCGAACTGCGAGATGTGTGCGAGAGTTGTAGACACAATTATTTGTTCAACAGTAAGATTTTTCCATCGATTAAACAACGACGTCATAACACGACTTCCGTATGCCGCCAACGTTTCACTATCTTTTGGTTTGTCGGTACTTAGGTTGATGAGGGTACCCGCAGCGGTCTCCATGCTTACATATCTCGCAGTAAATAGATCCTTAAACTCCGTCCACGTCATGCCAGGGTACGACACCTGGGACAGCCAGGCCGATGCTGATCCCTTGAGTGCCTTGCTGAGAGTGACGATCAATTGTCCGCCTTGCACGGGGTTGTCGACGAAACACAAATCTGAAGTTGCACACCACGATTGTGCATCCGCTTAAGTGTTACTAGGATCAAATTCTGGCAGGTTCACAAGCTGGTTGTATCGTTGTGGATTGCCAAATGCTTCGATCAGGGCCTTCATGTTTGAATTTTGTGTTTCAAATAATACCCGCCAATTATTTTCGTTGCCGCCATTTTGTTCACCGCGTGGCGTGATTTCATCTTGCCGTTTGCTTGCTTGCTCGGATCCCACTTCTGATGTCGGAAGAAGTGGTTGATCGGGGCTCTGATGGTCAGAACTCGACATAATAGTGGGCGCAGACGGGAACAAGCAGAAAGCAAACAGGTGTAGAATACACAACTGCTTTATTTGAAAAAGAGCTTCGAAACGTAAAGTAGTTCCCGGACTAGTTGTTCGCACGGTGGCACGCCCGAAAGTGTCTGTTTCTACATTACGATTCTTTACGTCGCGTTGGCTTGTACGAACACTAGACCGGACTCCACTGAAGCGCCATCTACAGCGCTTGCGTTTCGGAGACAATTGATGTCCCGTACTCATTACCTCTCCGACAAGTATATAAAAAAATTACGCTTCATTTATTTCGTGCAAAACGGCAATTTCATAGGTAAAGACCTAATATAAATGATGCGTAAATAATAAGTATACAAAAACAAATTTTTTAATGAAATAACTTGCGTTTTTATGCCCCCTGTTACATTTTTGGTTATTTCCAAGATGATTTTAGTAGCCACTTATAGTAAGTCATAATAAGAATTATTATAATTTAAAATAATTGCCATCCAAAGAAAAGGATATAAATCGAAACCTCTTTTCCATTAACAATTTTAATACCTACCAATCAACCTCATTTAAGTGTTGATAAACATATTAAATTATAAAAATAACAACAAACCGTAAACTTAATTAAAAAAGATAATCCTTCCGAGGAATTAAAAAAAATTACTTATTAACCTATCTCTAGAAGGCGATTAAAAAGTTAAAAAGACGTAAGTTGGTAAGTGAAGCAGGTGTGAATTATCTGCGTTTATTTAGTGCGACTGTAGTTTAAAGATATCATAATTTTTAATGAGACGCCTAGCAAGAAACGCGGCTGAGTTATTTCATACACATCTGTATGAATTTCTGGCAACGACAAGAATTGTCATGGACGGGTAGGGTCACACTTGCTCGGCCTGTAATATGCAATGTTTAACTTGTGCAACCTGCATTTCTGGTTCCTTTCTGGCCTTCAGGCTCAAAGCAATTTTATTACATAATTCATACGATAATGTTCGCTGACACAAACCTGTTTGTTTAACATAAACATTTGTATGAAATCCTCTTTCTTTGAGGGCACGTTTCAAAAATCTTTTCTTTGTGGATATTTCTATTGTAAAAGCAAATTGTGAGTTTTAATATTATTAACAATAATTTAGACAGTACAGAAAGCAGCCAATCTTTCTTCCAAGTTGACTTACAAATCACGTTCGTATATTTCATTACAACAGGACAATGCACAGCGAATTAAAATTACAAGGATCGTATATAAATCAGAGGTAGAACTAGTTATACTTCGTCAAAGAAAATATTTTTAAATCGAGATTGTCCTACGCAAACATATGTGCTTACTTCCTAATATATATGGATACGTTTCAAAGTTTCCCCAGTTTAAACGAGGTGTCCAACAGTAGAGTGATCGTAGTTACGAGGTAACTATTATTTTTTATTGTGCATACTTTTACTTATTTCAGCATTAACACAATCGGATAAAAATAATTTAATTTGAATTATTTTATGGCAATATTCTGTTGTTGGCAACATCGCTTATTGTTTTTATTTTAGAAAGTACTGACCTATTAACTTTGTGTGGTGTAAATATGTTTATAAATGTAAAGAAATATACTTATACGACATTTTCATAAAGATCGACACAGTTTTTATACTTACTATATTTGTCCCATACAGAAATAAATTCAGATTTTTAAAATGTTTCGTTATTTATTTCTGTCAGACCAAGTCTCTAAGCCATCAAGTAAACATTGTGTGTGTACGGTGATCCGGTGGCTTTTTTATAGCTATACAAGTCTCGGGTTTGAATCCTTGGTGGGACACATTGTATTTATTTATTTAATAATTAATGTACACACAGGTTTTAATTACAGTATATAACGTAGTTGCCAATTAATGTAGAGAGGTACTGCTTATTTCTAAAAGAAATCTCTTCCAACAGACCTGAGACTGGTGAGTGTGAATAATAGCAAATTTAGTGTGTACTAAATTATATATACATAAGATATATACTATAAACAAATGCTAATATACTTACATATTGTATTAAATATAAATAGGAACTACTTATCTACATATAAATAAAATATCCATGATATATAAGTATATGCAAACTAAAATATACACATTATACTTGACTTTTACAAATGATTCAAAGAAATGAACATAAGATAATAATAATACTACGGGGTTACAAAAACAAGAACGAAAGCTAATATACTCGAGAGAGGTAATTCGAAATTCGATTCACGGATTATGCAAGGAAGTGCATTCCACAACCTAACTGCGTGTATGGTGAAGGAATAAGAGAAAAAGTCAGTTTTATGCGGTTTCATTTTGAGAAGAGTACGCTTATTCCTTCTGCAATGAGGATCATCGGTGTGTGTGAAGGAAAAACGCTTACTTAGGTAACGAGGGAAGGATGGGTTAAACAGTACGTTAAATAGCTGGGATAAGATACGAGAATCTCTACGGTACCGAATAAGAAGCCATCGGAGTTGTTCGCGGTATTCAGAAACATGATCAAACTTTTTAAGACCAAAGATGAATCGAATACACAGATTCTGTAATCGTTCAAGTTTATATAATAGCTCTTCAGTTATGTCCAAGTAGCAGATATCTTGAATGTTGAATGAGTGTTTGAGCAAGAGCGATCCTGGTCCGGAAAGGAAGAAAACTCCGAAGACTTTTTAGTTGATGGACGGAATAGTTCACTTTCCTACTAATTTCGCTGACGTTAGCATTCCACATAAGATAAGAATCGATTATTACTCCTAGGTTTTTGACACTGTCAGAGAAATTAATAAGAACACCATCCAGGACGACAGAGGGCAAATTGGTAAAATCGATGCAGCCGCGCCAATTATGATAGCTTGAGATTTGGTAGGATTCACACATAAACCAAATGTTTAAGCCCAGTCAGTTAAACGACTGAGGTCCTCATTGATTGCAGCAATAGCTGTTGCTGAATCTGCAAGTGTGAAATGGCGATAAACCTGCAAGTCATCAGCGTTAAGATGAAAATTACAAGAAAGGACTGTAGAAACGGAGTCAATAAACACAGAAAAAAGCAATGGGGAGAGGACGCCACCCTGAGGCACGCCCGCAACAAGATCGCGCCAATCGGGGTGAGACTCGCCATGGCGGACCCACTGCGACCGGCCCCGAAGATAGGAGCTGAATCAGGCCACTGCAGAAGAGGAGACGTTGAGTGATGTTAAAACTCCGAAAAGGATGTCGAAATCGACTGAGGTAAATGCGCTACTGAAGTCCAGAAGTACCAGTATTGTCAGAGATCGATTCTCCATCGCCCATCGAATATCGTCAGTGATATTTATAAGAGCTGAAGTGGTACTGTGGCCAGGGCGGAAGCCAGATTGAAAACCGCTGAGGAGGCTATTGTGTGCAAGAAATTTAGAGAGTTGCTCATGAACAATAAGTTCGAGCACTTTGGAAAGGTAAGGTGGATATGGGCAAAAATGTGCGAGAGTATTCGGGTTAGGTATTTTGGGTAACGGGATTACATGAGCAAGTTTCCAGGACTCGGGAAATTTACAAGTGGTGAGGGAATAATTGAAAATGTGGGTGAGTATTGGTAGTAACGTAGGAAAAATCAAAGTTATCATTCTTGAACACAATTTGTCCTCACCGGCAGCAGGAGATGTAATAGCAAGAATAGCCCTCTTCACAATGTGTTCTGAAACAGTTTTAAGCAAAAATGAAGAATGAGCAGAGGGGGCATATGATAAGGACCTTAAAGTTTCCTCTTTAACAGCGCGGCTAACAACAACAGGAGGTTCGGAAAGTTGCTTATTAAGAGAGTCTAAATTTAAGTTGTTTTGACCAATGGGAGGAGACTTACTAATTCCAATGGACTTAAAAAATTTCTAAACTTCTGCAGGGCTCCGATTAGTAAGGGAATCATGAAAGTGGTGCCTTTTGGCATCATGACATAGACGGCTGCAGCGATTACGCAAATATTTGTAGTGGTTCAAGTGTTGCTCGGTGGGGGAGCGTTTGTACCTGTGTTTTGCCTTATCTTGAAGAGACATGGCTTCTCTAATAGAGTCTGATAACCACGGAGCTGGATTATGTCTGATTTTCACTCTTTTTAAAGGAGTGGGTCGGTCATACAATTCTAAAACAAACATAAAAACAAAATTACATTCTAAATGCCACTCTAATTACAGGTGCCGTCGACATCCTTAAAGTATACAACTGTAACACAATCTAGAAGTAGTTGTTCATTATTATTTAATTTTAACTAATTTATTTATAAACAATTATTTAAATATAAAAATATACAACAATATAAAAAGATCAAGAAAAACATGTACAACGTTATAATTATTTAAGGTACGTTTTTGTCAGTGTAAAGTTATTTAAGAGGTTAACCTTATTTACAAATGTAAATAATTTTTAGGGTACTTCATTCATTACATCAATATTTAAACACAAAAAATTACAAGTATATGAATAGAATATTGTAAAATTCCGAATATAATAGGTAACTAAGTTTGTTATTTGGGATTTTTGCTTTTTAAAAGTACCTACCTATACAATTGTGCATTTAAGCGGGACAATTAGATGCATCATAAGTAGGTACCTATGTCATCATAAAATTTTCAATTTATGTAGGTAGGTTAGATTGTAATATACCGACCTTTCGATTACAATTCTTGGATATAAATTGAAGTAATGTTATAAAATTAGGGTTTTCACATTTTTATGTTGACTTATACATATATATTTGTATGTAATCTAAAAATAAAAGAATAGCTTTGAACTTAGTACAATAACCACGTAAACTTATGCTAACGACTCTACCTACCTGACGTTATGTAAATTTACAAATATTTATGGATTTCTTGTTGTCACATTGTTACACCTTTTCAGTTGACTATAACTATTAAATGCTATTCAATATTAGCACGCGTTTAGTAAATTTACTATATCCTAGTGGCTGCCTCAGACACATCACGCAGTTTTACTTTAAGGCGAGTTTAATTACTTAATTATAGTTTTTGCTTAGCATATATGGTCTTAGATGAAGTCAAAATTTAAATTCAAAGTTTCTTTATTAGGTAACATTCAGTAACAAATGTTGAAGGGCACTCCTTTTAGGTAAGTAGACCTGTGATAGGAGTGAACACTCTTTCTGTAATATACAATATTTTACCTAGTACTAAGTATTGTAAGATATTTTTTGTATTTATAAACTAACAAATAATTTAAATTAGGTAGGCAAAAATACTTAAAAACATAAACGTTTAATTATTAAAAATGCAAAAAGAATTATATATTAATTATGTATTCGAAAGCAAAATCTACACTTAGGAGCCTCTTTAATAACCATTTGACTTCTGTGAGTGCGGCTGCAAGTTTGTAAACACATGGATGGTCACTTGTTTGTTACACGAACCACATCCTGAAATTTTCGAGCGGAATAGTAATTAACGCATACTAATTTAAAGGAAAATACCAGTTGCAGTAATTAATTAGACTAGTTTTCTTCTTTTTATATTATTGGACTTCGCCTGACTTTCCCGCCAAAATTTTGAGGGTTAAAAACTATACGCCCCTATACCCCAGGCGGCGATCTACCTGTACACAAAAACTGTTATGAATTCGTTTTATAGTTTTTGCGTGAAAGAGTACAGCAATCCAAACATATTCTTAAACTTTCACGTTTGTTTGTAATTTGAACTAGGTTTTGAAAAAGCATGCTGCAAGCTCTGCTTGCACGCAAATATGACTGTGTGTGTCAATGCGTTGTAAAAGATGCTTTCAAGAGCTTTGAGCTTGTTTGGAGGGTAATTGTCAATTAATGTCACCTATTAAGTATGCGGTGTCTGCGAAGCTGTCCAAGAGGTGTGAATATTATTCATAACTTTACGGCTTATTTTTATAGTTAATATAATTATCAGTAGGTTAAAGCGAATCGAATGATAAATGTAAGGTTATCTGGAGGATCAACTCCCGTAAGATACTTCTTCAGTAAATACACAAGAGAGCAAGTTAGGTGCGGAGTCAACCGTGCCGAAGAATAAAGTTATATTTTTCTTTTTATTGACAATTTATTTTTAAACAATCAGTTTATATATTCTATATTAAGTAATTTATATTAAGTCAGTATACGTTATCATCAGCTAAACAGGCGACTCTTGGCTCCTAGGTGCATCTCTTATGAGGATACTAGTAACATACATCTTTATTGATTAAATGAGACACAAAGAATTATAAGCTAATTTGTCTTTTAAAAAACATAGAACTCAAATCCAAGGCCGCTGTTGAAACATCGAAACAAAAACAACAAGATGGCCGCCTGAATACACTCTCACGGAATACTTTTATTTTTGCAAACAAAATTACTATCAATCAATGCTAAATTAATCTAATACAAAATCCAGTTTGATTATCCACGACCAGTACATTGTCAAAAATCAGAAAACTTGAATGAAAGAGGTTTTAAATAATTAACTCGTTAGTTCTGGTGTTTATCAGGGTTTCCTGTCGAACATGGGAACCTTTAGTTTGACCAAACCAGTTCAGAATTATAACTATAAACTGTAGTTTTAGATGGATTCATTGAACAACTAAAGTGTGGGAAATTGATATTGAGTTTACATTCAAATTTAAAAAAAAACGTCTCCATGTGTTTTTTTACACACTTATCTAACTATACATCTAGGTATATGACTATTATGAAAAGGAAATAATCATTTGTTTCTTTGTTTATACACGATAGATCTGAGGCTACCGAGTATGAAAAATCATGCATTGCGTGAAGCAAATAAAAGATTTTTATTTTAGAATACACAGGTACAAATAACTTCGTTTTAAAGCAAAAATTGAATACGTACAGGCCATGTTCAACCTTTGTGTTCAAACATGTTCAGCCAGAACTAAAGATACAAAAAAGGTAACTCTATGAAAAGCCTCTACCACAATCAATATTGAAAATACAAAGCATGTACGAGCCTGAACCAAGTTCTCCAATTGTACAATCCAAGAAACTGGTCAGGCCCCAGTGGTCTACCACTTTTGTGCAACCAAAACAACTGTAAGTTTGAGGCAGTAACACTCAGTTGCGTTACTGTGCAGATATGTACTTAGTTTTAATGTACGATTATTTAATTGTTTTATTTAATTCGTTAAGTTTTGTATATTTTCCTTTCTGCTTGTCAGCTGAAATTTTTATTGTTGTTTTGTTTTACCTTTGTATTTGATGCAAATAAACGTTCTATCTATCTATCTATCTAACCTGTCAGAATATCATACTGTCATAGGTCAAGGGAAAACCAACCTTGTTGCTATATGACTTGCAAATGACTCCTTTAGGATAGACCATATTTTTGGCCGACTGTACGTTAGCCCGCATTCCGAAGTAACAAAGACTCTATTTCACGTTTGGGGGTTTTTGAATCTCCGGACAAACACACAAACTGTATGGCCCCAAAGTAAATTTTTACTACTATGCTCAAAACAATGTGACATAAACTTAATAAAGTTTGACCGTACGTCGCTTATAAACGGACATCGTCGGTAGCTAACTGTTTTTAAGAAACACACAAAATATATTTAACAAACAAGTTTATTATCAGCTCAATTAATAAGTCACCTTTTAATAATAATAATACATCCCCAGACAATCACACCAACTGTATGGCTCCAAAGTAAGCAGAGTTTGTGTTATGGCTTGTATTGGTGTAAGGCTCAGGAGTTGCTCGATCATTTGTAGGCACCAAGTTCTCGACTGTACCTCTTGTATAGACCTGTTACATCGTTGCCATCATCATTTTCCACTACATTTACCGAGCAAATAGCTGGCTAAGCTTTATAAGCGTATACTGTCTTGGAACTTGCCAGCCCTTATGAGCCCACTGCAGTGACATCAGACTCACCCTAATAAGGTATGGTATTTCTTGCTACTCAAAACAATCACGATTTATGATGTCGACGCGTTTTGATGCCGCTTATCATTAAGTGGATGACATGTTCGTTTGCTTACTTTTTAAACAGCAAAAAAATTAAAGCAATCCACCGTCCACGGGGTTGTAAATGTGGTATTTAGCCACTAGCATTGCATAAACTGGTTATAGATATCTTAATTAACTCTAACATAATTACGTAAAGTTAATTGTTTTTACTAATTAAAGATAAGCCGCTTATTGATAAACACGCCTAAGTAAAAAATAAGACAAAACAATTGCAATACTAGTCTATAAGGATTAAGTATATTTTCTTATACCGGCCATTACTATCCAAGTTTTTAATTATAAATAATGGTTTTCGGTTCTTTTATGCTTAATTAATTTAAAAATAAAAAGGCGGTCTGTCTATTATAAAAAAACTTATAAAGGTCATTACTATTGCCTTCTACGTACCCACTTATGGCTGCAACTTGTCAGCAAAAGGCTATGAAAGCCATAAAGGCAGCAAAATTTGATCTGCCGACTCCTCTAACGGTGAAGGAAAACGTCGTAAAGAGGCGACATACCTGAGAAAGTATTTTGAAGGTATGTCTGGAGGCTGTTAACCTGCAGTAGGCTGCGTGGACTATAAACTGCCTAAAAAGGTTCCCTTACGTGGGTGAAGTGTGTGCCCCTATATTGGGGTTATACGGGCCGTCGTAACGGCAACCGCTGTAAACTTGTAACGGTGCAAGGAGGCCAGCATCGAGCAACATAAACCTTCTTTGTGATTAATAAGCTTCTTAGGCGTTCTTTTTTCAAACTAGGACGTCTTGGACGTCAGAATCAAAAACGATTTGGTCAGCTGTTCCTAGTATCTTAAATGTGATGTTTTTATCCAATAATTGTTTGACTTTACATTTTTTTTTGATGTATCTCTGCTGTCTTGTACTTATTATTCTAAGCAGACCTTAGTTGCAAATCTGTTTACTTATTTAGTTTGTTGTTTTGTTTGTTTCGCTTTCACGCCATAACTACTCGACCGAACACCATGAAATTATGTACGCGTACAGAGGGGAAAAAGGTTACAGGAAAAACTAATGTTCCCAAGGGTTTGTTGTAATATTTCAAGAAAATTCGACACGAAACATATATTTTATAATGATTTCGTTACTATAAAACTAGACTTTCTGGAGTTGATACATTGAAAAAAATGAAGGCCAAAAAATATTTTATCCCCTATTGAATGAATGAATTGTTTAGAAACCTAAAAAAATACAAAACATAAAATTATAATATAAATTATAAATTTAAAAACATTAAACATATTTGACCAAATATTGAAATTAGATAGTACCCACGTCAAAAAAAGAAATTGCAACAAAAATAAATCAAATTACGGAAAAATTTACTACCCATAACATTAAATAAAAGAAAGATTACAATGATTTTCTTAAATTTACTTTTATTATTAATTTAAATATTAAAGAGAGATAGCTCAGCGATGTTATTTGGTCCTAGAAAACATCACTAATTTTCAGCTATCACCAAATTAAACATTTACATTACACTTCATTTTCTAGTGGTCTCTGCTCTGGGGGCTCTGCTCTGCTATACTCTAGCAAAGTTACAATTTATGATCGCCAACGCTTTAGAAAACGCTTAAACTGTGTGGAGCACATGACGATCCTGTCGTTACAACACGTGACGCTCCATGCAGTTGACGCGTTTTCGTTTCGCTGAGCCCCTTGAGCCGAGTTCGACATGCGAAGACCGAATAAAAACAGAACCGAATACTCACCTTATTACCTACTTCTTTTTAAATGTATGGACTCATTTATTCATTTGTAACTGTAAGAATTGGACGAGACCAAAATCAAATCAAAAGAAAAATATTTTATGTCATCTTTGACGGCCTGTTTGGTGTGGAGCTAAGTAGCCTTGCATTCCCTACCAGAGATCCCGGGTTCGAATCCTTGTAGGGGCAGATATATTATTATATTTGCTCTCTAGTCATGGATATGTATGTATGTTTATTTAAATTTATTTCTAATATTTATATATAAAAAAAATCTGTATGTGTTTATATATTTCTTAAGTTTATTTATCCATTATCTAGTATCCATAACACAAGTTCTTAATGATACCCAATTTAGGCTAGATAATGTGGTGTGTTAGTTAGCAATATTTGTTTTTATTATTTATTTATTATCATAGGCAAAAAAGTACACGTGATGATAATAATAATAATAAATCCCCAGACAAATCACTCCAACTGTATGGTCCCAAAGTAAGCAGATCTTGTGTTATGGATGACCATATAGCGAACTGGGGGAGGGGGCCAGAATAAACTTACATATGTAAATATGAACAACAAAGACCCAAGAATAAACATCTGTGTTCATCACACTAAAGAATGCCCCGACCAGGACTCGAACCTGGGACCTCCGGCGTATGAGACAGGGCTACTGACCACTACGCTACTCGGTCTTCGTCTTGAGATGATGCATGACATCATTTTCTTCATCTTCATCTTCGAGATTACCTAAATACACCTTATCTTCGGCCTTTAAAAGGTATTAAAAGGTAAACCAAGAGGACAAAACGCCGGCGGAAAAAAACGTATTATATATTCTTAAAATAGGTAATTAGTTATACAGCTTGCTACGATATGATAGGAACAAACGCAAGACAGCTAACAGTGTGTGCTAATGTCGCGCCGCAGCCAGCTGTTCACAAAGTATTTATATATTATATTTCAGTTACAGAATTTGAATGTGAAGACCTCAATCCCGAGCCCTTTTGTCATACAGATCATCTTTGCTTTTATTAATTTGCTGAATTCGTCGCAAGCCTCAGTGAGATAAGAACTATTTTTCAACGCAAACTGAAATCCTTTTATTTTATTTCTGATTGTAAAAATGAACAATATATTTTTAAATAAAATAAATAACAATTTAATACGCAATTTCGCAGATGACATCGCATAATTAGCTCGGTTGGTTGGCCATCGATAAAGGTTGTGAATTAAGCTCAGCCAGGTCGCGAGTTTCCCTCACCAATCGTTTTGAAACACTGAACAGTCAACGAGCCATCTAGTCCTAGGACCCAGCAGCACTTAGCTTGCAACGCCAAAAGCCTATATTTACCTTGGCGGAGGTATTTCCTATGTTAGAGAATTAGATCAACTGCAACTCTAAGAGCTGAAATACCATTATTATTACGTCAATTTATATAAGTTGACATAATATAGTAAATTATACACACATATTATGTCAAAGTTACATAAAGTTTACCGCAGCACGGAGGTTTGTCATTTCGCCCGATTTTGCAATGTAACTGCTACTTGCAGTAACTCGAGACCAAGAAAGTGTCGTGTAATTAATATTTTTATCATTTAACTAGATTTGCCGTCTTACTTTTGCTTGAAAGTGTTTGTGAGCGAAATTTATATGAAATATAATGCGAAGAAAGGAGTAATTTACAATTTTGTGTAAGTTATGAAAATATAGAATTAAGATCTTTATGTCAATGGTGAAATTCTATAAAAAGTTTTTTGAACATTACGAATCACAGATTTTTGGTAGGTAAATAATAGTAAACATTTACAAAATGAGATCATAAAATATATTCTGTTGATACTTTCGGGATAGCAGAGAACCTTAATGGCAGCACCGAATTTAATATAATTGAAAACAAACGTTTATGTACATACATATAAATACAAGATTTTTTTACTGATATTCTATGAGGACGTTTTATGCTGGACCAAATAACAAAACTTTATATAATTCAACATCAAATAAACTTCAATATAGAAGCAAACAGACAAAATACGATACCTTCTTTCATAAGACATTACAAACAAACAGACAGAATATTCTTTCATAAGACATTACAAACAAACAGACAGAATATTCTTTCATAAGACATTACAAACAAACAGACAGAATATTCTTTCATAAGACATTACAAACAAAAGACAGAATATTCTTTCATAAGACATTACAAACAAACAGACAGAATATTCTTTCATAAGACATTACAAACAAACAGACAGAATATTCTTTCATAGACATTAGTAAGTAAGACTCGTTGATTTACTGCCTCGCACCGACTTCTCTGGTACATCGTAAATTTGTTTCAATGAATTATATTTAGTTTCGCTAACTTACTTACTGCATTAATTAATGGAGTCATTTAAATAGGAATTCGAGATTTTTTTCACTTGGAAAAATTGGCGGTTTGTGTCTTTTTATTCAATGCGATAAATGAGAAAGTGCTCCAGTAAGTCAATTGAAAAATGACTATCAGCCGGGCTTTTTTTGCCAGTATTGCGTTACAAATGCAGTACAAAATAAACACCGCCAAAAATAAATTTTACTGGACATTGAGCTAAAACAAAACAAACCGACTAACCTATGGACTTTAAGTATATAGAACAAAAGTTTAGTTCATTTTATTTATTTTTATTTATACCAATGTCATATGAACTTCTAATTATAAAACAATCTTGGCTAACATTACAAACTGTACGTCGGTCTGGAAGAAATCACTTCGTAGTGATAAACCCTCCTGTTGTACGTTGTGCAATAAAGAGTATATTTATTAATTATGATTACTTCTATATTATTTTACAGTCACCATGTCATGCAAATTAACTTCACCCGTACGGTGACAGATCACCTTCTTGGCTGACTACACAATTCGATTGCGGTACTGATTCGGTGCAAATGTGGGCCTGCACCACGTTCCCAAATCCTAGATACCTTTAAAAAATTTAAACTTTATTTGCGAACGCAAAATCGCCTTAACCAAGTGGTCTACTACTTTTGACGAAAATTCCTGTGAAACTAAAATAATCGTGAGATTGAGTCAGAATATTATTACGAGCGAAAATCAACCTTGTGGTTTTACGGCGTTCAAGTGAACTTCACTCGAAGGGTGATAAACCACACTTACAATTACATCAACTGTATACGAGTATACAAATGTAAGCTTTAATCGAAGATCGAAATAAACATCTTTTTACCGAAAAAACACTTAATTTCAACCAACACTAAAGAAAAAAAACGTTATAAACTCTAGAGTAGCCATTTTAACCCATGCACTTATTAATTAACGTTTTTGCCAGTACCGCACGGGTCCAACCTTAGATTTACCGACGTGGCCTAGCGGGTACCGTTCGGTAGCCTGGTAGAAATACAGCATCCGCAGTTCGGGCATCGCGTGAGAGAGCGGGCCAATCTTCCTATTACTCTGATTACTTCTACGGAACAAAATCCGTCCGCCAGCCGAGTTAGAAGGCTTGAGGTGGCATGGAGTGGACTTACCTTCATTCCTTTTTTAAATGACTTTGAAAAACGTTCTATTTTAGAGTGGGTCTGTGTAGGTTTCTTCTTAGGTGGGTTTGTCCAGATAAAACTCACAGAGTTAAATAAATTTATTTATACCTACCGACCGAATTTAACTTCGTTAATTACCTATAGAAGAAGAAGATATAAAGATGACAAAAAAGAAGTCCTTGACGGCCGAGTGGCGTAATGCTTAGTAGCCCTGCCTCGTACTACTGAAAATCAAGTATGAGCGTATTTACGAGGTAGATTACCTTTCTCTATTACACAGGTTTGACGTCAAATCGTCACAAGAACAAGTAATTGTCAATGTTGAAAATAAATATTTCATTTAATTTGATAAGGTAAGACTCACCATCTTACATATCTAATAAAACAAAACAGATTCAACACACACGTAACAGTTACCAATAAAAATGGCATACAACCGTCATCTACTACTCCATTTGTACTAGCATTCAACTCATAATCAACAAATAAATAAAAAGTGCTTTTAGCATTTGCTTTATCGATATTTTCCAAATAGACTATTGTTGTATTTTTCATTGTATAGTGTAATTTTTTTTTTATTAAACTCAGTAAACTTACGTAATTTAATATATGGTTTATAATGAACCGTCTAGAGAGGAGCCTGAAGTCCACGCCGCAGGGAAACCCAATGTGAGTGTCAGATCTGCAATAATAATCTATTAAAATGTATACAAATAAAGACATTTTATATTTTTTTTTATTATTATAACACACGGTCTGCTTACTTTGTGGTTAGGGATTTAATATTATTATTACTCAAATGAATTTTTTTTTACCGATAATGAAATACGATATTTTGAATTTCTTGAAACACATATTAGAAGGCAGCGTGAAATACCTTTATTTATTGTTAAATTTCTTCAAGTTTCTTTAAAAACGTGGTTCGTAATTTATATTGTAATAATTTATATAAATGTATATAAAATGTAAATGTATATAAATTATATAAACTTATATTGATTTCCGCATAACCTTTAGTAACCATGAGGTCACACCGTTAATCGTGAGCGCATGACACCCTCGCGGCAGGTGGATCCAGTGTTCGTGTGTGAGCTTTAACTACATTAAATAATACGGAACATTGATAATATTATATCTTAAAAGATATCAGTTCAAGTTGATTTTAGGGAAATTACTTAGTCACATAATTAATATAAGTAGTGAAACATAATGTAACTAAAACCTAATTTGTATTAATTGTTGTTATATTGCCGGGTTCCGGTTAAGTTTCCAACAGGTTCCGCAGAGTTGTTATACTTATTTAACTTAACAAAAATTAAATTTAACTAGAGCGGATTCAAAATTCTTTACAAATGATTACCAATCAAATACTCCACGTTCTATGTTATAGAAGACGTAGATTCGAATCCTGGCGGTAGACACGGTAAAATCTTATCAATATTTACGACAATATTTTTGACATTTCGACAATATGTTACAAAACTTTCAAAATATACGGTAATAGTACTAGAGTTATTTTTAAAAACTCGTACGTTATCGTATCTACATGTTTCTTATCTTTTCCGTCATTTTTAACTTGCAAATAATTATTGCTATACATCTTATAAATAATGTATAAACTACATATATAAGTTTTGTAAAATGTTTGAGCTCATACTTATCATATGTATTTAACTTAAACTCTTTTAAATGTAACAATTTAAATAATGCGTCTACTTATACTAACTTAGAGATAAATTGTCAATAGTTATGGAAAAAAAACAATATAAAAAGTTGAAAAGAAGTGTGGTTTTATCTACACAAAGATCTGGAACCACCTACAGTTCAACCACACCTTAAAGATCTCCCGGACGCTTTTTTCAAGCGTTCCGAAACGCAATCTTCCATTTCATTCGCGAGCCAGTCTCTATACTGACCCTAAATTCGAGGTACAAAATCCCTGGACAGAGAAGCGCTCTCTCGGACACCCCTAACCAGCTTTCGGCCGATCTGGAAAGTTTTCTGGGCCCAGGCCGAGCCTAACTCAAATACTCCCCGAGCACCTTAAGTGCTATACTATTTCGTAGTGGATAACCTGTCAGCTGGTTCCCAATTACGCAGCCTTTTGTTCAACTGGCTGTCGCATCCGATGATGGCTGTGAGGCAAAGATTGCCAGAGCCTTGCAGGTGGTTTTTAGTGGTCTCTAGTCGTTGAGAGTGAGTCCCACATACCCACGCAGCCGGCTTCTTAACAAGTAAGAGCATTTTTAAATTCATAAATCTTTTTGTACCGAATGTGAATCATAACTTTTTTTGTGTCTTGACGGCTTTATGTTTACTTAGTAATAATTTCAAAATTATATTTTATAATCTACGAGAATGTTTCTGTTTTATTTCTAATATAGGTAAGAAGTTAATCTTCACAAAGTGAAGTCTCCATGGTTTTCAATATTAATCCTACAATATTTCGGCGCTCATTACTACGTCAATAGAAGATTAGGGATAAGCCCAATTTTGGAAAAAATAAACCAGTAATGCATACGTTTTTTACTAAGCCCGCCTATCCAGGGACACAATTACTGCCGCAAGCCAGACTCAATTAACCATAAAAAAATATAAACTGTCGAACTCGGAATTCTCTTTGTAATCACAATACCCTAAATAATAATATGCAACGAGTATTTTGAGTGACAGCTCTCCGAAGTCAAGCGTTTGAGGCGCCCGCCATTTTGGTTTTTTTACCGCAAAATTTCGAATTCAAAAATTGGATTCGAATTAATACGATTATCGGTGAGACTTCACGTGGCATATGTTCGAATTTCAAATTAGTTTGCGTTCGGAATTTATAAATTTAAACATTTACCGGATTTTTTGGAAGACCATTTTCGTTATCATTTTATAATTTTATGTTTTTTAACATAAATGTTGAATGTCGTTTTGTATAATGAAAGTTATTTAAAAAAGAAGTTGGATGACTAATGACGCCGATTCCAGTGTGTTTGCAAATAATTTTTAAACGTTAATTTGCAAAATGAATTATTCAGTTTATTCATGGCACTAACCGGCGAATGGCCTTTTTTTAGTTTTCAATAAAGTTCTTTAAGTTCGTATTATATTATACATTTGTCGGTTTTAAAAACATATTGAATTTCACCGTAATAAGCTAAATAACAACAGCTAGTTGAAGCACCTGGTTTTGCCTTTTCTAAACGGAACTTTCACAGTCACAATGACCGATTTCTTCGTTTACTTATCAATATTTAATACAAAAGTAGTCTTTAAACCAACCTTCCTACTAAACAAGGTATTAATTAGTATATAAGCGGAAATGTATTTAGCCAAAAAATAAATGGCGTTTATTTGAAAAGAATGGAGTGTAATAATAATAAATTATAGAAAACAGGAAGAAGATATTTTATCTGAATGCGATATTTAAGAAATGCTTCAATATTGTATTGATAACAACCTAATTTCGTGTTGGGGTTTAATCCAACATATATAAATAGAAAGTAAAATAAAGATGTAAATGTAAGGGTGATTTAAAATAAGTTCTAATGTAAAGAAAGGCGAGTGCAAGGTTGTAAGTAGTAATATGTAATCAATATAAGATCGTACTCCATACTTAAAACAAAGAAATTAAAACTAAACAAAATACATATGACCTACAAATCTACATCTGATTGCTATAACTGCGAATTAATTGATGACCAGTATATGTACTGTGTACATAGGTACACCTACCTTCGTTTTACCTATCTATGTAACAATTATAATAAATGTTAAAATATTTTCGCTTTACTAAAAATAAAGCTAACTGAAATATTTGTAAGATAGTCTTTATCAAAATGGATACTTGTGTAATATTGGATATGGGCCCGTCGTTCTACCCGCATAACTTCTCATCCCGTAGGAATGCTAGGATACATAGTGAAAATAGGATAGAGGAATCCTTTTAGGTTTAGTTTTTTAACTGTTGAATAGTTTCACCGTTTTTTTGATAACTACAAACAGAAACACAAATATTTCATGCTTAATAAAAAAAATGTATAAATCCAGCAAACACACCATGTATGGCCCCAAAGTAAGCAGAGCTTGTGTTGTGGATGGCCATACAGCGAACTGGAGGGGGAGGGGTGTTACCCAGAATAAACATACATAAATAAATACAAACAACCATGACCCGGGAACCAACATTTATGTTTATCAACCAAATGAATGCCCGATTTGTAGTTTCTGTACGTATGCTACGTACGATTACGGTTTAAGGTTAGGGCAAAGATCGGTATAGGAATCTTAAAATTTTTCTTTTTTTAAATATCACTTACTCATTGGGGAACGTCCTTAAATTAGTAGTAATTGGGTTTCATGGTAACAGAGTTCTTTTTAAGATCTCGTCTGTGGAGGTGCTGCACTCCTCCTCTTGGACCGCCGTAATTACCACATTTACATGGTTGTGTTTTAGGTAAATCAAAATACTTTATTTCATCATAAGTAAATAAATACACTCAATGAATATCTTCTTGTTCTTCGTCTTTATGGTGATTGCGTAGATAGACCTTAACTTCTGCCTTTAAAACCGAGAGGGAAAATAGCCGGCGAAAAACAAAACGTCTCGGCAATTTTTTGTAAAATATATGAAAAAGGTAATTAGGTATAATAATAATAAATATTTCTAACTGACACACCACATTATCTAGCCCAAATTAAGTATCACTAAGAACTTGTGTTATGGATACTAGATAACGGATAAATAAAAATATATAAAAACACATTGATACATTTTTTATATATATATATATTAGAAATAAACTTAAATAAACATACATACACATCCATGACTAGAGAGAAAATATAATATAATATTCTACCACCAGGATTCGAACCCGGGACCTCTGGCATGAAAGGCAAGGCTGCTTACCTCCACACCAAACAGGCCATCTGATATGGAGGTAAGTATACAGGTTTAAGGTATTGACACAGGTTGACTGCGAGAAGAGTTTCTTGTTCAGATCTCGCCTGGGGAGGTACCACACTCCCTTCCTGTTGGACCGCCGTAATGACCACATTCACGTGGTCGCAGAACACGCGTAGATCTTCTCATGTTGTTGTGTTCCGAGCCAAGAGAAGGTACAGCCAGAGCTATTACTGAAACCAAGGGCTCTGAAGCGGCAACGCATCATTAGTCGATATAATACTCACTAGCAATATTTATAAACAGAACACCTAGGACTGATGATGTCTATGGATGCGGATATTACTTACCATCAGATAGGTCGCATGCTCGTTTGCTGTCTCTAAACATGGTTCAGGAGGGCGATGGCTGGATCCCGCGTTAACTCGTCAACGGTTGCCGTTTGAGGGTGAACGTCGTTTGGATGCTTAGGGGGAGGAAGACTTGCCGAGCTAACAGATGCAGATAAGAATGATTATGTGTAGACATAAAGAGACATTGTAAATTTATCATGAAAAAATTATACCCGTGAAGTTTCTTGCCAGTTCAACTTCACTAAGGTTTTTCCGTCATTTGACGTCAATAAGAACAAGTATCTAATTGTCAATGTTGAGAAATAAATATTTGAATTTGAGGTAGTAAACAACAATTATTAATATAAACATATCACGAAGGGGATTATAATACAAAGGGGATGCCTCAAATACCTCAGATATATCCCCACAGTTCAAGCCACGGAACTAGACAAAGCATCCTGAAAATAGTAATTTCTTATCAAGATGCCATTTTGTCAGAACCACATATTACGATGCCGACTGTACGTACTTACCTAATTCAAAAAACGGCGTTTTTTTCGAAGCAGGTTCACAGAGCTATACCTGCCTACGTACACAACCTATGTAATTTTATAAACTGGTCACACCAAGGTATTGATTACTTCAAAACACAACACAAAGCTTTTTGTAAAGTAGAGCTTACTAGTGTCGTAATAGTTATGTATGTAAAACATAGATGGCGCTAGTAGTATGGTAACTGAATAAACATATGAAAATACATGTATAAACAAACATAACCTTAGCATAAACATCTGTGCTCATGAGACGAATATATGCCTCGAGCAGGACTCAAACGTGGGACCTCCGGCGTCCGAGAACAGGGCAAAAAATTATGATACTTTATGGTAATCGTGGTTCTTGTATTATTTTAATATGATTTACAACAAAGGGTATTTAAATAAATAAATATCTTGACGTCATTTACAAATATGGTATTTATAATACATAATGGCACACTTATTTGCTTTATACGAAACACTCAGGTCTGCTGGAAGAGATTTCCTAGGAAATAAGCAGTACCTTTGTACCTACATAGTATTCTGTATTTTTTTTCTTCTTTATTTATTGTAACTTATATGTTTGCATAAATTGTTAAATAAATAATTATGGTACATTCATTGTTGTTTGGTTATAATGAGGAGTCCGTCCGGTTTATTCTTTAGTGCATCAGTCATGCTGCAGTAGACAGAAAGGAGATGGAAACAGAGTGGTAATGGAGTTTCTCTTCTGGGGCGGTACTACAGTCCTTCCTTCTCTGACCGCCGTCATATTCACGTTCACGTGGCTGTGTTCCGGTTGTATGGAAGGAACAGCCGGTGTAATTACTGGAACAAAGGCAGTTCCTTGTTGAGGAGGGCGATGGCTGGAATCCCGCAGTAACTCGTGAACGGGTGCCGTTTGTCCCACAAACTTGCCGAGCTAACAGATGCAGATAAGAATAACTTTGTATAGACACAAAGAGACTCTGTAAATTTATTTTGAAATAAATATACCCGTGAAGTTTCTTGCCAGTTCTTCTTCACGAAGGTTTTTCCGAACTGGTGGTAGAGTAATGTTTTATTTGACATCAATAAGAACAAGTACCTAATTGTTAATGTTGAGAAATAAATATTTCATTTCATTTCATTTCCTTGAGTAGGACTGAAGCCCCGTCGGTAACGCATCATTACTCGGAGTATAATCACACTGGATATTAATACCAAAATGAAACAAACACCTACGACTTATGCTGTTGACGGATGCGGATGGCACGGTGCGGCCATCGAAATAGCAAAAATACTAAAATTCTTTACTAAGTGTTTATTTATAATAAGGTAACTTCAGGAAAGCTAGCATTAGTACGTACTTACCTACTGAACTTACAAAACCGTTAATTAAATTAATGAACTAGGACCGGGTCGGCTGACCTCACGCGTTTTACCGCAGCAGTTATTTTTGATGAATTATGTTAAATTGTAATAAAAATATTAACTTTTATGATACTTTCCATTTCATTTTGGGTGTAAACTGTAACTCAATGAGTAAGTCATGAACTTTGCGCGGTAAAATTGAAATTTTGAGGTTACCTAGCAAAACTTTAGATGTTATACATTTGTATAAATGTTATACCTATAAAAACACAACCTACAAAAGTAATATCTTAGAATAAATGTTTCAGTAAAGTATTGCCTAAGTACCTAATGTTTTCTAGGAGATTTAGCGGATCCATTTAGGGGTAAAAAATTTATAAACTCATGAAATTGACATAATATATTTATGATGTGTCTCAGAATAAATAATAATATTTTAATAAACCGTATGCACCTTTGTAGAAACTCGATAAATGTTTAGGTATTACATGGATTACATGTTAATATTCCTAGTTCATTTATTAATAACTTCGGTTACTAAATTCTAAAAAATCTATCATGTGTTTTAGCTAAGATTTAACAGAAAAGTTTGAAAGAAGTATCATTCAAATAATTAACACTGTTCTAAATTTGAAAACCAATAGAACAGATTATTTTAGTTCCTCTATCACTCGCTCTGTTCGAATTTTAAAATTTGAAATCGCTCAGTGCCGCACTTGGACGTCTGTCGAATTGAGTCGGTGCGTGATTTTCGGCAATTCTGCTTTGATTTAGAGACGGTGTCACTGACAGAGAGGGAGGGGGGAGGTATAAATCATAAAGTTGTAGTACTTACTGTTCCGGGTTTGTATTATGTGATTTTTAATAAGTTAAGTGAGTATTATTAGAGTAGGTTACAAATGGATAATAGGTACCTACCAGTCATAAATACGTGAATGAAACCATCTCTGGTTTATTATAAACCCGTTGTTTGAATAAGATTAGCAGGTTATCAGTATGAATGTCAAGAATATAAAATATATTCTTCAAAATAATCCAGAAATAATGTTAACATACATGCAGACTATGTGGGAAAAGTCCTTATTTTGAGCACTTTAATTAAAAAAGAGTCAGTGATGGTAACGAAAGTGGATGGAAAAATGATGCCCATGATCACAACATAATATGTTGTTATCAATAACCTTCGGAAACATACGAAGGTATCTAAGTAAACAGAGGAATGAAGAAGTTAGGAACTACTATCGTGTACCTACTAATTAATGTACCTACTATGGATACAAAAATTACACTTCAGAGTCTGCAGCAGCAAGTTTTAACAATATTAAAATCACACAAATAGTTTCTACTCAATATAAGTAAATAATCTCTGCTCTAAGGTATGCCCTAAAAATAATGAACCCTGTAATGAAATTCAATAGGTACCAATCTTAAAAAGACACCAAACTTCAATAAATTCAGCGGGAAGTTCTCGTTTTAAATCGTAGTTTTTAATCAATATTTAAAATTAAAAAATGTAAGCGCGGGAAGCGTCTCGCTGGCGTCCGGGGGAAAATGCGAAAAGTCGCCCTCACCGGCGGCCATCTTGTGACGTCAGCGTAAACACCGTGGGACGGACTTAGACGAGGGTATATTGAGACGAAATAATAGGTTATTAGTGTTTGTTTCTCCAAGAGGGTATCGAAAATGGTATTTTATCATTGTAAATAAATTTAATTGTGAAAAGAAACTTGAAATATTATTTTTGTGATGTATTAATTGATCAAGCATGAGTAGGTATGTCAATATTTTAAGATGTTTAAATAATGTTTTTGAGTTGAATCAGTACCGTATTTTAACGAAATTCTGCCAAGGTATACTGTTAATATTTAACTTTCATAGTTTACTTATAAATACACAAACAAACGGCAAAATATAAATCACTCATCGACTGAACCAAAACTTGTATTGTAAAGTCATTGCCAACATTTCTTGTTTTTAAATTCCAATATCAAAAGTGACATACCAAAAAGTTATCCAGCAAATAAAATCTATACAATTAAAAAGACTAGCTCTAAGTAAAAAAGCGCAAAAAGAAAATATGCAATTGCATGAAAAATAGAAAGGTAAGTACGTCCCCGTATTGGCTTTGAAGTTATCGGTGGCTCCTGATTGGCCGGAGCGTCGGAGGGGGCGCGGCGTCACTGGGTGCCGCCCCTCGTGGCGAGGGCTCTCGGAGAGATAGCGAACAAACCACATCGGGCGCTTGCCGGCGGCGCCACGGTCCGCACACGACACTATAACCTCAAAACGCACGTGAAAACAATAAGAAACCGGTACACAATACAAAAATAAAAACAGTTTTTGGATTTAGTGATATGACTTGTAATAAAGACGACTGTGTTGCTTTATTGTGTCTTATGTGAATGCCCTGAAGGGTCTTATGGAATGTTTGAAGTAATCAAAGTGGCTATACGTAGTGCTTGTCGGGACTGCGCTGTGAAATCGATCGCCTGAAAACAGTGACCTCTAGTGAATACAAACAGACGTGAAATACGCGGCCGGGGTTTTGTGAATAACAATAGTAACGACCGAGAATAAGCTTTATCGTTGTGAAATATTATAAATCCTGGACTATGTGTAGATAACGTAAAAGTTAATCGATATTCTTCCTAATAATCTTGTCTTTTAGTTTAAATAGATATCGTTGGCTCAAAATTCTTCCAAGTTATAAAGTCAAAAATTAGGTATCTTATAAATATTTAAAATAATATTGTGCAATAAAATAGATACTATCAGTGATCTTGTGATTTATCCTATGCAACCTATGCAAAAATTTTAGATTTTTCAGTTTTGAAGAACGTTTGCAATTTGTTTCTAAGATTCAATTTAGAAGTGTTATTGATACCAAAGATTGGAATTTCAAGAACATAAAGGAAATCTTGTAAAATAGTTAAAAAGACCTTCGGCACCGGATAGAGATAATAAATAATAATTGAGGATCTAATTTGCAAGGATATCCTAAATTTAGGTCAATGAGTAGATGAACAAGGCTGTCCGAAGTATACGACTTAATGTTGCAAAATAATATGCATAAGACCTAAGTGACCTATATCTGTATTCGACTATTAATAATTTAGTAACTCATTCATGTGAGAAGAATTAATTGATGAAAACTCATTTGCAAATCAATTTACAAATTTCTTATAAATCAGAAAAAAAAAACGAAAAGAAATCCAAGTCCGGCCCCCAGCAAAAAATAACACAAACAAACTCTATTCGATTTTCAAAAATCAAAAACGAAAGAACGCGTTCGGAAATTGAAAATATTTCTACAATCTAAAACAGTAAGTGAGTAGACACGGTGGTGAGAGGAGTGTTTCGGGTCGAAATAGCCTTGGATTCGAAGGTGCAGCTGTGCGGGGGCTGGGGCGGGCAGGCCGGGTACACGCTAGAAGGATGCGTGGACGGCAGCCTGCTCCGCCCGCCGCCGCAGCCCAGCGCCAGCCAGCTCGGCACGGTCTACGCTACCAAGCGGAGGAGACGGAATGGAAAAAGGTACATTCTCTTTTTTTCTCTAATATTGTCATTTATAAATGAGGTTGGTTACTTTTTTGACTTAGCATATAATAATAAATAAGCCTGCTTTGTGAATTAAAAAGGTTGTATGTATAGAACAAATGTTTTAGAAAAGTTGGTCTTTATAATCTTATTGAATCAATGCTTGTATAAACTAAAGGTAGGTAAATAATGTAAGTATTTACACTGATATGTTCTGAATCCCATTTCATTATAGATTTCGGAACAAAACCAAAACTACAATTAATAAATAATCTTCATCTTGGCTTTCAATTACTTAAATTTATTGTAAAGTGTATATGACATTTGAAACAATCTGTAAAAACTATTTTTTTTGTCTACAAACCTACTTACATTGTTAAAACTTTTGTAGGATTTTTCAAAATAGAAAATCGGTTTCTTAAAAAACTATAAATATTTAAAACCCGAATTTAAAGTTATTTAAATTTATTTAGCGAGATATCCGTTTTGGTGGGGTCAGAGTCAAATTCAGTATTTGATATTGTACGATAAAGAATTAATTTAAATGACTTTACACTATTAAACTGAAATGAATCATAAAGTATTCATTAAAGTTTTATTTTATTTATGTTGCGTTTTACTTGCTCAGTTAATTCAATTTGTATGATTTTAATAGACTTACGGCTTATTGTTCAATGTTCAATAACTTTAATCAGTAGAATAATTTTGAGTATTTGACATCATTTCTATGGAAATTCTTGTCAAGTGTCAAAGTTATTCTCAAGTTAAAAGTTATCTGAGTTGACTTGTTCGATTTTTTGACAGTGTCATAACTTTTATTTTTATAAAGACTAATATGCTAATCTTAAATCTATATTCAGTTATTTATTACAATATTTTTGCATTTGATCAATCACTTACCACATTTATACTACGCAATAATTATAATCACATTAAATATTGATAAGTAAAGCAGCTACGACTATTGATGTCTCGGGCTCGTTTGCCAGCCATGAAAATAGTAAAGTATAAAAAAATGGCGACAACAACCTTTCTCTCAAATGTAAATATAAATAGGAAACGCTCTCTGATATAACAAGCCTAAGTTATCCGTTATCATTAAGAAATATCTATTCTTTGATGCGTGAAAGAATTACTAAATATTTGCAAAAATATCTCTAATTATGAAAATAAAATTTTAATGGCATTGTGATAGTAAAAGTGAGGGTGTTCGTTTGATCTGAATGAAGGCGAGAAATTTAAATTTGGAATACGCTCATATTACCCGCGTGGAGTTTTACAAATCTTTTTTTTTTATCCCAACTCCAAGAAGGTTTTAGGTAATAACTTGTTTCATATCGTACTAGGTATATAAAATTGTTCAAAACGTAGGTGTAGTAAAATGATGGTAACGGCCACAGTTACCTAAAGCGCTCTTTAGTAAAGATTTTGCTTAGCAAATTTATACTTTATTTATATCAAATATATGCCTAGATGTACTAAGCAATATCTATGGGAAGCGTCTTAAGTTACATTTGAGGTCTCTGGGTGAGGATGTAAGTCCTGCAATATGAAAATCCATTTTGTAAGTGACATCAAAACAAAGGAATGTTCCTTAATTACATTAAATATGGATTTTAAATGTCAAAAATAGGTTTTTTAAGTTTACTGTTTTAGCATTCTTAAAGATATATTAGTGGAGTAACGTTTGGAATATATTCAAATAAACATAGCTAATTATTAAGCTATAAGGGAAGGAACTAGAGCTAAAAAGAAGGTTTGTTTATAAACTGTTTTTGTTAATATATTTTAAATGTTTTTATTTTTACCAGGAATCGAAAGAAGGAGTATAAGGTACGAGTCCGTAAATGTAATGATACAGATCATTCCATTTTTATATGAAATTTTAATATGACTTAATAAGTTATTCAATAGGTAAGACTAGAATTATAATCGATAACTCTCTTGACTAAAATTTGAAATAACTTGAACTTTTTTCTTGATGATATGAAAGTGTGTCTTAATGTGCCACGTGTACGGCTTAAAAGGGTTGTAAACACACAAAAAAACTAACTTTTCTTTGTATAATATAAGTTAAAATAAACCATTAATTCCTCAACCTCAAGAACCTACTTGGTTTATGTGTATTTAAAAATACACCAAATAACCCAACCATTGTTAAAATCTTCAAATGAACCAAAAATAAATCAAATCTTAAATTTTGACACCTCCAAATCTTAATAAACTACATCCATTATTTCGAACCAACGATCGACGGACACAATCAATTTAACAGTATCAATCCATCGACTATTATTCACCCGTTAATTAATAATCGAATCGGCATAATTGGCCGCATCGAATCGGTGAACGGACCATTCGAATCGCTTTTCGAGTTTTATGACCCTTTGTGATGAGATTTTTATGTGAATGTCGTTATTTTGGCAGATGTGAAATTTTGTATTTAGAACGCGTGATTATTAAGATTATTGTGCAAAGAGTTTGGAGTACCAACTGCTCTATCGGTTTCCACCTGCAACGGTTTACTACTGGTAACAAACCAAGCGCTGTTTTTAAAAGTGCCGCTCTTGGGTATTTTGTTAGAGAAATTATTTCTGTCATATTTTACTGATATAAATAATAAAAGTGTCGTTATAAGTATCCAAAATGAGAGAAGAGTTTCTTTTGTTAAGATATCGTCTAGGGTGGTGTCACAGTCCTTTCTATTTTCTCAGCCATAATAACCAGGTAACCATAATAAAAAGGACAGGAACAGCCAATGCAATTAGTGGAACAAAGGCAACTTAAGCTTCCTAATTATCTATCTTAAAAATAACCAATAACATCTACGGTTTATATGTCCATGGGCACGGATGCCATTTACCATCAGGTAAATCGTGTGCTTATTTGTCTAAAATTAAAAAGTAAGACAACTTCAACTTGAAGGCAGAATTGGCCCAATAAACATGGCAGTAAGGTATAGATATCTGCATACTAAATCTGGCGGAGTAGCTGGTTACAGTTGGAGTGCAATCTATTAAATTCAAATATTTTATTTCTCAACATTGACAATTACTTGTTCTTATTGACGTCAAATAAAGCATGACTCTACCACCGGTTCGGAAAAACCTTCGTGAAGAAGAACTGGCAAGAAACTTCACGGGTATATGTTTTTCAAAATAAATTTACAAAATTATTCTTATCTGCATCTGTTAGCTCGGCAAGTCTCTCCTCCCAAGTATCCAAACGTACCCCGTTCACGAGTTAACGCGGGATCCAGCCACCGCCCTTCTCAACCATATTAGAGGGAAATGAGCGACCCGTCACCCGACGCTACCATAAGAAGACGTACTTTAGTGACAATGACGCTTTAGATATTCATCTAAACGCCAAAAGCGTAAAATTATATGACAGAGTGACCGTGCCAATGCGCGACTGAACCGCTGCGTTCCTTTCTCTACAAATTTTCCCCCAGTAATAAAATATTTAATCATTTTGAGAGAGGGAAAAGGGAAAAGGCCGTAGTCTGTAGTTAAAGTTGCTTTTTTTTTTGGTAAATAAAAATAATATTAAAACCAAAAAAATTAATTTGTGTAAAGATATAAAAGAATTTTTATCTCTTTACACAAATTAATCAAGAATAAATTAAAATGACACGTGCAAAATGCTTCTTTTTATTTATTTATTTTTTGTTATTATTTTTACTATTGTCAGTTGCTAATTGTAGTCAGACGTATGCGAGCGAAGCGAATAGCAGTGTAAGGAAAAAACCTATTTCTGTTATGGTTTATTTTACACTGTTTATGTAAGCTTTTATGGATATTTTGAATAAAATAAATAATAAATAAATAACAACAATGGCCGTTCGAGTCTGTTTAATTATATACAAGCACGTAAACGTGGTTCTTATCGAGGATAAAATAGGAAAGACTATAGAACCACCCCAGACGATTTACTGCCAGTAAATCCTTGTATCAGGATCAGGTTAGCATTTATTGGTTTTTATTTATTTATTTATTTGATGGCACAGCTAACAGTGTACAATCTAAAACATCTTAAACTTATGCATGTTAAACAATTATTATCTAAAATTGCACACCAGTTATTTTTATTAGTTAAACATAGACACTAGCTTTTCGATTTCTGTTTATGTTTCTGAACCGAAAAAAAAAACTGGAAATATTCCAAGCTAATTAATAAATTTTACATTGCACATCGAATTGTACATTGCACATCAAAGATATTTTTTTACAAAACAAGTACTTACCGATAAGTAAAATTTGTTTTTATTTATTTACGATCATGTAGAATCAATTGATTAAACATATAGAAATTAATACAAGGAATTGTGATTAAATTGATATTATTACTGAGAAGCATGAAATTTATTTACAAACTATTAAAAATATTCACGTTTCAGAATGTATATATAAGTTTACAAAATTCATAAGTATAAGATAAAAATACGCTACAAATAAAAAACTTAATCTAAACTTGTATCCATTGAAGGCAACGTAGCCAAAAGGCTGGCCGAATTACCACGCTGGATCACAATAGAAATTCGTTGTGCGAGCTAGGTGCCAGCCCTAGGGTCACGAGCTGAACTCACCAATCGCTTCGCTAGGTCCGAATGGAGGCGATGAGCCCGTTGTCCCCAGGACCCCATGGTGTCCACGCCAAAAGCCTCAAAAATATATCCACACAATAAATATAGTTTATTTTTCTGAAATAAAAGTACTATAAACATTCCATTGCCAGTCGAGTATTTTTATTTTTCAAAACAAGTAGCGATAAATAAAAATTGTTTTTACATTATAAATCATCGTGTAGACTCAATTGAAATAATAAATAAGTAAAATAAACAAATGAAATTGTGAAGTTACGAAATTTATATTTAATGATACATTATGATGGTTTATTATTACTTATAAAATTAAAACCTCTATAAAATTAAATAATATTTCGCTTCGGACTCACAGCCGCTACTTATATTTAATACCGCTGCAGATCAAGTCACATAAGTGAAATTGTATCGACATATGAACACTTTTTTCGTGACCGAGTAGCGTAGTGGTCCACGCCAGAGGTCCCAGGTTCAAGACCTGGCCGGGGCATTTTTTGTGCCATGAACTTAGAATCTATGTCATGTTCATGTTCAATCATCTGATGTTTAAATAAAACACTTTTTACCGGATATTATCGCGTATATTTTAGTTCATTTTAAAATTATTTCGACGTTTCGGCATCTTTGCAGTTGCCGTGGTCACGATAGACTAAGGTGTTGTTCATCCATTGCCAGTAATAAAAAACTACATGATTGTCAATACATATTAACGCCATCTGTTTCTCAGTCTTCTCGCATAACGTCCCGAATTGACACAAAAGGCAAAGTATCTGATGTTTATTCTTGTTCCCCCCCCCCCCCCCCCAGTTCGGTAGGTTTATACAGTTCATACAGTTGGTAGGTTTGTCTGGGGATTTATTTATAGATAAACGCTTTGGGAAGGTCTGTAAATGAGATCTGAAAAAGTTAAGAATAAGCAATATAAATATGCTGACCAAAGGCTTTTAATATATCTAAAGATAATACGGGTGGTATAAATTAATTAATTAATGGAATAGTAAAACTGTTTCTTTAAACTTAAACTAATACAATTCTAGTTGAGTTGCTATAATTTTTCTTTACCAACGTCACTGCAACATTAGCCAGTTTTTCATTGGTCAAGAATCGGACTAAGGTTTTAAAGCTGCCGTTACATTGGTGGTCTTCGAATCTAAAATGACAATTTGTGACATTGACACTGACGTAACAATAAGTAGACGTAAAAACACGTACAGTGTTTTGATTTTAGTAGATCATCAAAAACATACTACCTAGGATGGTTTTATGAATTAGTTTTTTTTTTATGTTTTATACTTTTAAAAACTGCTTACTGTTTTATCAACCATCACGCTATTACAACTCGTAGTACTAACAGTTCTTTGTTAAGATCTTGTCTGGGGGGGGGGTACTACAATCCTTCCTGTTTCGACCGCCGTAATAATCATGTTTACGTGCTTGTGTACCGGATAAAGGAAAGCAACGAGGGCAATTTGAACTAAAGCCTACGGCCGGTAACGCATCATTAGTCGATATAATTACAATTAATCAATACAAAATCACCAACGAGTAGGCATGGTATACACGGGTGCGGCTGACAATTACCATCACGTCTCCTTGGCCGTTTGGCAAAGTAAAAGAAGTTTTGTGAGCTGTTCAATATTACTTAACAAGGGGAAATTATAAGTCAAGCCACAAATTTCTTTATTGGCCACGTGATCAAACTTCTAATTTTATAACTAAGCCACGGCAAAATGAGATGGCCTCTAATACACTAATTCGTACTAAATATTCTACAGAAAGCGTAGTAGTTAAATTTGGGTTAGGTGATTGTTAGGCTGTATTTATCGCATGCGCGAGCCGAGCGAGCGAAGCGAGCGTGGTGCGGGACCACCCGGCGAAGCACCATAATCGAAATTGAATGATCATTCAAAATTTAATTGCAAAAACATCGTGCAACAACATATTTTAGTGGCTAAGATAGTATCGTTTAGATGCTCGTAAATTGTGGCTGACTTAGTAGTTTAGAAAGCAATGTAGATTTTTAGGGGCGTATAATGCTATTAAAAAGAAGTCTGTTTAATAAGCACCCCTTAATAGATACTCCGAATTGCGTACAAAAGCGGAACAAACCCACGGAACAAGCTAGTATAGCAACAGTTGCGAATCCTGCGCAGCCGTCCCGACATGTGCAGATATCGCAGGTGCAACCATGTCGCATACCTACCGCTGAGTTTACTTGCGCAGTTTCTAAATTAAATGTGGTAGATATATTTTGTACGGAGATTTTTTCTGTAATAAACGTATGGATGGACGTAGACAAGAATATCATATAGAATATCAGCTCTTTTTAGCCAAGTACAAACAAAAAGAAGGAAGGAGCAATCATTTTATAATAATGCATAAACGAATTATAAAAATAAGTTAAAGTGGGGAAGGGGGTGACCTTTCAGGGATTCCTGTCATATATTTGGACCTAACTATTTAGATCTTATTGCACTCGACTTTTTAGTATCGGGTGATAAGTAGCCCGTTCTCATACGCTGGAGGTCCCAGGTTCGAGTCCTGGCCAGGGCATTCATTTTTGCGATGAACATAGGATGTTTATTTTCGGGTCATGGTTGTTGTTTGTGTTTATTTATGTATGTCTATTCGGGGTTCCCCCCCAGTTCGCTGTATGTTCATCCATAACACAAGCTCTGCTTACTTTGGGGCCATGCAGTTGGTGTGTTTGTCTGGGGATTTATTATTATTATTATTATTATTATATAAATTAAAAATATTTCTATAGAACTGAAGCCTTTTGTAGAAAAGAGCGACAATTTTCATTTTGTATAGTTTAATAACAATATATTTTTTTGGATATTTCGCTCTTATTAACAAACTACTGGGAGGTTCCTTTATATATTACGATATCTACGATATCCTTATATATATATATATATATATATATATATATATATATATATATATATATATATATATATCGATACCTAAACGATATTTCATAAGGGCGAAATAATAAAATACATTTTATTCTTCAGGCAACGCCAAGCATAGTCAGTTTGATATTGGTAACCCAAGAAATAATTGACGGCCGTACGGCTCCCGACGCCCTAGCTCACAGGTTTAAGTCATGGTCGGGGAATCGTTTGTGTTATGAACACAGATGTTTGTTCTCGGGTCATGGTTGACTATATTTATATGTATAGAATTATGCTCATTCTGGGTTCTCCAACCCTTTCGCTGTAAACCTTAGAAAAACACACCAACTGTGTGGCCCCAAAATATACGGAGCTTTTGTTATGGATGTCCATACAGCGAACTGGCGGGAATCCAGAATAAATACCAACAACCATGACCCGAGCACAAGCACCTGTGTTAATCACGCAAAGGAATAGCCCGACCAGGCTTCGAACCAATGTATAACAAATAAATATAAATAATTAAAAGCAAGATGCCCAGAAGCATATACAGGGTGGCCAACATAAAACTACATTTAACTTCTCAACAAATTAAAACCAATTGGAATAAGAAATACAGTAAACAATGATACACCACACCTGCTAGTTATTCAAATAGTTGCATAATTTGAATATTCAGTAGAAATTCCAATGCAAGGAAAACATTAAAAGAATTTCTTGTATTGTAACTAGTACGCAACGAGTTCGGTGCATTTTTGTATGTAAGTCGATTTGATCGTATTAATAAAGTTATTACCGGTTTCGCCTTATGCAGAGGTTTATTTATTGTATTTTAGCGATTTACAGTCATTTACGATTTAATATGAAAACATTTTAAAGTATTTTGATGTTACGCTAAAATTTATCTCACAAAAGTTGATTATTCTAAATAAGGTGACCTGCCGAGGTAGCAGCGGTACAAGGACAACTTCCAGAGTTCATGTTAAGAATATTGTTTAATAATATTGTATAAAAGTACTACATAAATATTTAATATTTTAACATAATAATAACATAATATTAGTTTCTTAAACATAGTTTATTCTTTTTTATATAAGGAAAACTGTATTATTATCTTCTGTTGTATTTTAGATTGATTATTTGTACTTGAGAATTATTGTCTAGACTAGACAAACCAACAAAGGTTTAAAGACAATTTACACCCATCATTGTGTTTTTCATGTGTGTGATTATAAAGAAAATTTAAAAAATATTTTTTTTTTCAACTAACCTTTGAATAAGTAAAATCGTAAGAAGAAAGAAAAGAAAAAATATTGAAAAACACAAATACGAAGCATTTACGGCGCGTAGCAACAATCTACACCTGACATGACGCGTCTTCTGCATCAAAATGTGATTTGATTGTGCTGTTAGTCATTAAAATCAATGTTATTTATAAAATCCTATATTTAATCACGACTCACGTTAATTAAACTGTTTTTCAATTAATTTATATGTAAATTTTCAACAATAGTCGTTTTAATCCCATGAAACTTCACCTTAAAAATGAATATGGTATTCATAAAAGAACAATATTCTTGCAATTGGCATTTAAACGTTAAAAGGTTCTTTATTGTAACTTTAAATTTAATTTTCTAAGTGTAAATTAAACCGGTCAAGCCAGAAACCTCTAAAATTAGCTTAAAAATAAAACAAAGTTTTTTAAATATGTACAGTAATTTTATTCTCATCAATGTGATCATGATTAAGAAGGTCCTCCGATTTATTACAATTTAAAACATTTTTTGTATTTGGAGCTGATAGTAGTTATTTTTCATTTATCATAATTAATAAATTACAATATTTGATTATTATCTCACCGTAACAGGATTACTTTAATGAAAATAATAATTTTAATTTTTATATGTCGCCAACCACACTTCATAAATAAATGACTAAAAATATATTCTTCAGTTTTAAAATGTAGGCTCTTCTTGTTTCAGACTTTATGTTTTAACTGAAAATTTACTTGGAAGTTAGTTAGTTAATTGAAAAAGGCAATCAGCTGCGATTGGTGCGGCGCGAGCGGGCTATTTCTGCCAGTGTCGCGTATTGGTGGAACACAGTACTTACAAAAAATTTAAATAAAAAGTTGCAAAAAATAAATTGCGCTGGTGCCTACTTCGAATCACTGATTACTCACTCGAGTTGACAACCAAGCTGTCTGTGAAATTTTATGTTTTGAAACTAGGTAGTCATCTCGAAAATTCACTTGCCAATTTTGTAATATACATTTTAACTTAATAAAAATAAATAAAATTTACTTAAGAGTTTTTCCGACATTAGTATACATTTTGGATTGGAGCTGGACAAAATTGGAATGGAGCTACATAAATTTATAGCAAGCTGAAAATCGGTAATATCCTTCAAAATATAATTAAGAATTAAATTTGAAAGTTCCCCATCTTTACCCTGTATGGAAAATTTTTTATTCAAGGTCAAAGGTCCAAAAAATGAGATTTTCACGATTTTCAGCAAAACGATAAGTTTTATCATAAAAATGCCTCGAACAAAAAATTGTAGATCATTAAATTATCTATAAACAATATATCAATATGTATTTCTCTACGGGCCACCGTTTCTGAGATAACGATTCAAAAAGTTGTCAAAGTTTTAATCGTCTATATTTTTAATTTTTTTTTCATACAGGGAAAAGATAGGGACTTTCAAATTTTATTTATAATTATATTTCGAACGATTTTACTGATTTGCAGCTTGTTGTAAATTTATGTACCTTTGAATGTCTAGATTGACCGGACTACTAAAGATAACACCGCTTGTCAATTCACAGATTAGTTGGTTGGTGTAAGACATAGATTGGATATTAGACGTTTATTTCAAGATAACTTAATTTCACAAATTTGTTACAAAAACAAATAAAATAAACAGAACACACATCAAAAACAATCTTTACAAACCGACTTTGCAACTGTTAAAAATATTTAATAATAAGTTTTTCATAAAAAATTACATAACACATAGTACAAAAACATGCGGTATCAACCCCTCAAAAGGCCTAAGGCTTGTCTGCATAAATTCTCACCTCCATGTAATATTACGTACAAATGGAGTGAACACATTGACTAATAATAAGCAATTGATAAACCACTGATCAATCGCTCCAGGCTTGCGGCTACTGTATTTTTCAATCATTTATTCTTTACCAGACAAAATTATCTGTTTGGTAAAGGGTGGCCCTCGTTCTATGCGTAAGTAAATTTTATATTTAGTTAGGTATTTTGTCCCAGTTTTTGCTACTGAAAAGTTAAGTTGGTGGCGCTGTACGTAGAGTTAAAATATGAATAAAATGTATTTGAAATATTTTTTTATTCTAGATAGGTATTTAAAATAATCGTTCCATATTTATAAAACTTGTGGCTTGGGTAAGTGAACAAGAAAATAAAGAATTTTCAAATAACCGAAGTTTCATTAAAACGATATTCATTCATCATTCCTCATACGCTATATGGCAGTATATAATCTACTAAGAATTCATATGTATGAATATAACTTATACTAATTATATTCTTTCCAGTTACACACCATGGCAATAAACATTAAATTACTATTGGAATAACTGAAATTAAAAATTTATTCGCGGAGAATTTCTGTATGCTCGGTGTTCGCTATCTGAGCTTCTACACTTATTGAAAGATATTTAAATAATATTTAAATTTACAGACAATTGAATACTAATTCAACTAATTTATTCATATTTTTTTCTATTAAATTAAAGATGTAAAACGTATTTTGTAGTATAATAGTATAAAACACATACGTAGGTATATTTTTTAATGTCACACATAACTATAATTCTAACTCTTAACAAATTGTAGGAAAATCTTTAAAATCGCCAGATTTATACGTAATTCAATCGCTAATTGTCAACAAAACCGTATGAAAACCAGCGACAGCAGCGCGATAGGAATCAAATCGTATAAATATGAAGTTTTCTTGCCGTTCAGCGACGATCGTGCCGTGCCCGGGTTTAGGGTCACCATGAACTATTATTCATTTTAAGGCATAAAATTTCGTCATATTTTTTTTTTATTTTTAGTCAAATCGCAAATTTTTTTTTTAATTTAAATTGTGTTTTAATTATTCAATTATTATAAAAAATGTAATATTACTCTAGTGTACAAAATGAATTTACTCAAAGCTCATTATAAACTATACTATAAGCTGGTTTATATTCAATATGCATTATTATGATATAATTATTATAATCGACATGGCGATTAAAAGTTCAATTATTGTATGGAACCTTTGGTTTTTGAAATAAAAACGTTTTACACAAGATTTTGAACCCGTCGTGACACGGTTGATATAATTTAAAGCAGATGTGTTTTAATGCTTCGTTTACACGCGTCGCAGTTGCGGTAAGTAGCTTGATAGATATACAGGTGAAGCGCAACTTGAATTATAATTAATGAGATTGAAATTTTAATTAATGTGACACCGAAAAATGTTTTTTTATTGTAAAAATATATTTAATTATCATTATATCCACTTACGTATTATTTGCAAAAGACATTAAACTAGAAAACATTTTTGAAGAACCAAGTTAATCAGAAAGAAAACTATGTGTAAGTTAAAAAAAATGCTTGTAAATAAAACAGAACAGAAATAAAATTATAACAAGCTACATTATTTTATAATTAAACTTATAGACTAAACTATGTTCAGCACAAATAAACCATGTACGAAAATATATTTTTCAGAGGAGCTTTAAATTATAGTACCTTTTTGAACAACCGCAAGCACAACTTACTTGCATCAACTTTGCATCCGATCTGACATAATTCAAACGCGGCTTCAACCCATTTTTTCAAGCGCCACCGTCGGCCGACGTGACCGCCATGTTGATCGAACTAATTAGTACAAAGGTGATACCGCTTTTACTGACTACCCTCAACTGTTAAAGCCGTTTAGCAATTTTTTTGCATAATTTTATCGCGCGATTATTGGTCATATCTTTTGATCGAAGCTGAAGTGCGAAGGTTTCCTAAGAAATTGCTGTTTTACTTAATAAGTGGGTTTTAGTTAGGTTGGTAAACTTGTGAATGCGTTGTGGTATATAGCATACAAAGTTATGGTTGGCCAGTTGATTAATAAATAATATATTATAATGGGATCATGAACATACACGGAGTACAAGTTTTGGACAGTTCGTAGAGCTGTATCTACCAGCTAAGTTTTTCTTTTCAGAAATACCACTTGGGTTCCTAACCCAAGTGGTATATAAAGACATCTGTCTGCCGAAGAGCTAACCTAACCCCCTTATACGAGAGTCAGTAGCTTATACTGCTCCGTCCATGCCGTCGAGGTACAAAGTCCGTAGACCGAGAAATGCACTCTCGGATCCCCCCGATCAACTTTCGGCTAATCTGGACCAGCTTAAGGCTGCCACGGCCGTATAATCACCAATATAAATGTCATTTGCACCTTAAGTGAATAGTATTCTCAGCGGGTGACCCGCTAGTGGGTCCCTGCTTGCGCACCCACCTCCCTACCCGGGTGTCGCTCCGAGGAAGGCTGACAGCATTCCCATGCTACAGCCGTTTAGGTGGTTTTTAGTGGGTAGGTGCCACTTTGGTGAGTCCCACATCACCCCGCAGACGACCTTCCACCTCCCTCCCGAGAGAGGGTGCTTCGGCAGGAAAAAAATAAAAAAAAGTAACGCGAAGAGTGCCGCTCAAACCAAGTGAGAAACAATTTAATAATATGAAAAAAAATCTTCCTTAAATATTTAATGTTCATTCTAATAAAGCCAGTGTACAACAGCACATAACAAATCACAATAAAACTGCATACGATTTTCCGCTCTAATTACCCTTTTCATAAGATTCAATTGTCTTGCACATAAAAATATCAATGTACAGATTATTAAATTTTAATCATTACAATGCTGAATTGAGAATTGTAAGGGCGTCTTTACAATGGGTGCCACGAGTAAAAAAACTGATAAATTGCTTGAAGTAGATTTTTAATGGTACATATTTTTTGGTTTCAGCTAATTTGGTAATAATTTGATAAGTTTTAATTTATAACTGTAAAACTCATCATTCGATTGATGCACATATTGGACTTAATCAAAAGTTGTCAAAATAAAAACGTAACAAGAACTTGTATAATAATAACTTATTGTTTTCAAAGTTTATAATAAAAGGGTTATTTGAAGTGCGCGGTCAAAGTTATGAAAGTATTTTATTTAACATTTACAATAGGAAAAAAAACAAGGAAAGAAAAATAATCAAAGACCGAATACAAATCACTTTGTGCATAGGGTAAATTGGCCACAAGGCTGGCAGAATTGGATCACAAACGATAAATCTTGCTCAAAATAGAGTAGAAGTTTCACTGAACAGTCTAAGAGTTCTTGTTCTCGGACCATGGTTGTTTATATTTATATATGTATATTTATTACATTGCTTACTTAAAGTTGGTGTATTTGTCTGGGGATTTATTTATTTATTTATATTTAGTTTCGGAATATCTATTATTGGTGTAACTGGACATAAATCTATGTAAAATATAGAGACATATGTGTTAAAAAATATAGTCTATCAATAAAAAAATCTTCAGCCAAATCGCTTACTTTATAATCTCAACGTAAATAACACCTTATGTTATGAAATCGACACAATAAAATCGACGGGATGAGGTCATTGCAATATACTATAATATCGTATATAATAAATAAATGATATCCTTTCTTCATCCCACCAATATTTATTTCTATAGGAACCTTACCCAGGACCTATGTTACAGGAGGCAAGACTAATAGTCTCGTGCTAAAAGGTTTTTGATACTTTCTATAAGAATCCTACACATTTTTCAACTTCAAGTTTTTCTCCTATCTTCCAACCTGACAAATTAATGTCTATCCAGAAGCTAATAAAAATAATACAGAGTGTTATGGTGCAATTTGTTTCAAGTAGTGACATTAAACTTGGATAAAAAAGAATTGACTTGGCAAACAATCTAGTTGCAAATGAGTCAATTATTGGACATAAAAATGTTTTTCTTTTTTCGCAAATCGATGCAATACCTCTTGCTTGTTATTTTAATTTTATTGTTCTCAGTAGTTACTTTTATTGTTGCTAGTATGATAAATAACAAAATTTTTGATAGTGAAAGTTCCTTTTTGTACTGTTCTTTAACATCTTGCAATTTGTAAATTAGGTAAGTATTTTATTTTTTTATAATAAATAACGTTATTTTTATCGTGCATGTGTTATTAGACATATGCCCACGTCATAAAACTTTTATTGATTAGGCTAAGCAGACATAAAGCTTTAAACCCTAGATGTTTTACGTTAAAAACGACCTTTCAAAGTAGGCAATACTTCAACAATTCTAGGAATAGTAAAGCTTCTTGGTTTTTTAAACGGTTTACAGTCTTTCCTATTTTCAGCGAAGTTATGTTCCAGTGAAAAGGAAGGAACAGCTGTTGCAATCACTGGAACATAGGCAATGTCATCTAAAGCCGACGGTCGGCATCGCCTCATTAGTCGGGGTAACAATCACAATCACTATTAATACGTAAAACACCCAAGACTAACGATGTCCATGGGTGCGGATGCCACTCACCATCATGGCCCGTTTGCCAGCTATGAAATAGACAAAAAAAAAACATCAATAAAAAAAAATCTTAATTTTTTCGCTATTTTTAGATATAATTATATAATTCCTATGTAAATGCGCCTTAACACTTTTTGTAACAATTATCCGAGCGCTCATACTATATGACAACTATCACATTTCACTATTGTATATAGTGATTATAATGTGAAATGTAACACCCGGTATTTTCCACAATAATGAGACTTTTCCCGAACGGCCCCTTTGTTGGGGCGTAGGAGGCTATTCTGGGTAATTCAATAGTAGTAGAGATTTTGATACACATTCTAATGCCTTAGTCAAAAAAGTGTATTATTTTTTTTAAAGCATCCTTAGAGTCATATTGATTGCGTGGATATTAATTAAAGTTACTGTGACTGTATTCTGTTAATATCTGATTAAATTCCCTTTAACATAAATATAGATTTCACTGTCATCTTTGCACGAATTATAATAATTAAGCGCATGTTTTATATATAATATTACAATTCTAAACAAAAATAAGTATAGCAAATATATATTAAATTATTAGACTAACAAATCAAAGTATTGTTAGTCTAATAAGCTCGAAGCTCGAAGTCAAGCGAAACTTTATTTTTGATATAAAAATATAAAATTTTTAGAAGACGTTCTACAGTCAAGCGTATGAACGAGAAGCAAATAATTAAGAGTAACACTTAACTATATTATTACATTATTTTTATTAAAAAGAAGAAAAGAAGTATGAATAATATAACTTTGTAGGCTTAGTAAAATACATCTAAATTCACAGATAATTATAGAGCGATCTTAGAATCGACTCTCAGTTATATTTATATGAGATTTAATCCTTACATAATAGGAACAGTAGCTGAGTTTGATAAAAAAAACATGGCGGTACGTACGAGGTTGCATGTCGCACTAACCATGTAAAAAATATAATTATATGGCTTAATTTGACAGGCTTACGACCTGCGGTTTTTGCCTTAGAAAGTATAAGATATACAATAATTTATTATTTTACCGCGGTGATCACCGTACAGCTGGTTTTATCGTAGGTAATTCAATCATTATATTATCTTTCTTTTGTAATTTTTCCCATGCGTAGCCTAAAACAATGATTATAGTCTTTTATAATTATCTCAGTTTTAATATTTTGATGTTTTTGAAAAATATAAAGAGTGTAAAATTGTAAACGTTAATTATTTCGATTTATAAATAATAACATACCTATGGAAATACAGATTTAAAAATAAAATGTTACAATACCTTATAGGAGCTTCAAAAAATTATGATATGTGGAAGGAATATAAAATTACATATGGCGTCGTGACGTAAGTGTGGTATTCTGTACAATTGAGTTTATACTACCGAGTAAATCACCCTTTTTGTTTGATAAGTAGATTTTCTCCGTCCATCTTCATCATTTTCAAAATTGCTTCAATTTCAATTTAATTCAAATGACTTTGCTTTTAAATATTACCTCATTGTTTAACGGTTATCGCTGCTATGCATGACCTTTATTACCTACCCACGTGTCTTTTATTATTAAATATAAATTGACCTGTTTTAGAAATTAAATATCCTATATCTAGTAAAAATTATGAATTATTCCGTATAATATACTAAGTACAAGTAACTTAAATTCTTGAACTAATTATGCACGACTCAGGATCATTGAACCGGAACAACCTCTTTGTTCTCAAAGGAACAAACTATTTGTTCCTTTGAGAAACCTATTTAATTCTTCTACTAAAGTGGCTACAAGCTACAAATAACTATTTTTGTATGAACAACCTGTTAACTTCAAAATTCAAACATCTTTCCCTTACATATAAATAAATTAATAAATGTAAAGGTCCGTACACACCGCCGCTGCGCAGCGCCGTGTGAACCCACCGTGACAATCGTATAAATGAATTAATTTTCTGCAGTTTTCTCTGTTGGAATGATTCGATTCACGCTTCCTCGCCCCCGTTATAATCGAGAATTGGCGAATGATCGAATGATGGCCGAATGGAACTCGGTGTATGTAAAATCTTAATTAAAATCGTTTGTACACGGTTCTGGTATGCTTTTTAAAATAGTTTGTGTTTATGGAAATTGGTGTTTTTGTGTTGCTGTGATGGTGCACGTATCTGTGTTATTCACACATCGCAAGTACGACTATTGTAAACAAAATTTACAGGCGAATTTTATTTATAATTTTACTTATAACTTAATGGCCCTTACACCGTTTGCGCTATAGCATGGTGCGGATGACAGTTTCAGTAACCGTTGCCACGATTTACAAACTATGACTAAGTATTTCAGTTGTACCACAGTCGTAATATATTAAAACATTAATAACTGTAGTAAATTAAATTAAATCCAGCCAGAATGTTTTAGTCTACAAATAAAATGCAACTGAAAGAAAAATTAAGCAAAGTTACATGCGTATAACGTAACGCCATAGACGAATCATGTAGTACTGACAGATGTCAACGTCATACAGGCAACTGTCACTCGCACCATGCTGCAGCGCAAGCAAAACAATTTTTGTGATTATCGTTATTTAAAAACTTTTCTTTTCTCGTGTTGTAATATTGTTTCTGCTGGCCCAAAGGGTAGCTGAAAAGTGAAACCAATTTCAGTCACCCCTTTACCTTCACACCCTCTAATCGTACTACTTGTCGAATGCAATATTTGACCATATTCAAGTTAATTTTATATTTCATACCAGTGATTTATTTTAGAACAAAGTTTCCTCAAACTAAAATCTTATCTTTTTCTAACACAGAACAGCAAATAAATACAACTAACGAAGCGGTACATTTTTTGCACCTAATTCGTTTCTCGTTGATCAAAGATGTTTATCTATCTTAATATCTATTCATAATCTTCTTTATTGCCATGTTTAAAAAATCAATAATTAGAAATCTTTGAATTCATACACTGGGAACCCTGGAATCCGTGTTCTATGTTAATTAGTTAAAAGTGATGTTCATTTGTTTTTATTTATAGTTCACAAAATTCGTTTACTATTTGAAAATTGTATATTATGTTATTAATTATACTAGTGGATGCTAGCGACTTGTCCTGTGTATAGAAACCCTACATATTCATTAGGTCCATTTTCGCGGACCTTAGTTGAAAATTAAACCCGAAGTTTTTAGCTGGTTATTTTATATAGACATAAAGAGACATTGTAAATTTATTTTGAAAAAAATATACCCGTGAAGTTTCTTGCCAATTCTTCTTCACCAAGGTTTTTCCGAACTGGTGGTTGAGTGATGTTTTATTTGACGTCAATAAGAACAAGTAATTGTCAATGTTAAGAAACAAATATTCGAATTTGAGTTTGAGGGTAACATGCAAAGAGACGAAAAATGGTATTTGTATTAAGTAGTTCTAAATTAAAGTAAAATGAACCAAAATAAATATTAAGTTAAAATGTTTCATTACACATACCAACAATAGGATCTCTCAGTTACTAACAAAATACAATTTCCTCTTGCTACCAATATTGAATCAGTTTTGACATTGACAGATTAGCTTGCAATCACAGGATCGAAATACTTTAGTTTAATTTCCTCTACTTACAAAGCAATCATGGTTTATACCAATGCTAATTTCTCCACTTTGTTTTTCATACCTACTTTCTTTCCTACTCAATGTTTTGTAACACCAACTACATTTCAAATTGAATTTTGTTAATATGTAACCAAAGTTCGAAATAAGATTTTTTGTTTTACCTACAACTAATTCGTGTTTGAACATCAATCATAGCCAAGCAAATTGTTTTAGATCAATTGAAACATGAAAACCAAATTTACAGTCTATGTTACAGGTTTTAGAGTTTAAAATTAAATGGCAAGAAATTTTTTAGTGATGCGTAAGAGAGCGTTTTCGAGATTGACATTTAAATGCTTAAGTGGAAGAGAAAGGTGAAGGTTTTTTATATTAAAATTGTAAAATAATTGTGTCTCCCACGGTGTTACAATAGTAAATTTTGGCTTTATTCCACCTAGTTCAGTTTTTACGCTGTATCTTTATGCGGTGGGCTATTTCATCCGTATTCCCTTGCCGTGGTCCAAAATCGTTAAGGACGATATATTAATTCATTCAACTTTTGCATAGATGGTTCAAGAGTTCTGGCCACGGCCCTATGTGTGCGTCGAGTTTGTATACAGCAACTGTGCTTGATAAATACACACGCGACAAGACGGTTTGACAAGATGGCGGCCGCCGCACAAAGTTAAGTTGCATATTTACAAGCACAAACACACAAACAAGGGCTGCGCGCCTAAATGTGTTGAACAATTTTTACTGAAATTTGAATAAGCTATTGGCGTTATTTGATATTGTAGAATCATATTACGTAAAATAGTTAAATCATAATTTTGTTTACCAAAAATTGAATAGGACTAGTCTTTTTTATTACATAACTTGTCAAAAATATCTGTATAATAGAGTTGTATTTAAAATTTTACCCTACGAATGGTATGCTCAAAACATGACTCTACCATCAGTTCGGAAAAACCTTCGTGAAGAAGAACCGGCAAGAGACCTCACGGGTATAATTTTTTAAAATAAATTTACAGTGTCTCTTTATGTCCAGTAGCATTGGTGTAACGTTTGCAAAAAAAACTGTTAAGAAACTTCTGGAATTGCTTGGAAATGCCTTTGCACTGGTTGTTCCTTCCCTTATCCCAACACAGCCACGTATCCGTAATTATTACGGTGATCAAAATAAGAAGGACTGCAGTACCACCCCAAACGAGCTTTTAACAAAGGAACTACCACTATAAATAAAGTTAAACTTTTCATTATTATTCTACTCCATGGAACCAAGATTTTTTTATTGATACGCCAGGCGCCATCAAGCAATTGATTTTAACACAAAAACCATTACATACTGCCCATACATATATACATACATCAATGAAGTGGTCGTTCAACATGAACTACAGGGATATTAAGCGACCGTTTTAAGTAGGCCTTGCTTTGCGGGTTGTTGTAAATGTTAATTTAATGAATTTTACAATAACTTTTTATTGATTTAAAAAAGTGTAGATTCGTATTCTCTGTGACTTTATTTTTTATCTAGAGCCTTTCATTTCCGTAGAAAGATAAGTTTGCAGTGCAAGTAACGTTCTGGAATTTATTTAAAAAATAACAATTTCGTGTTTGACAGCATTTTAAAATGAAAGTTATAATTATTTATTAAGAAATCATAAGTTACTTTGACCCAAAAATGGCTTGAAAAATAATGTTTTGATTTTAATATCGAAATTATATAGAATAGAAAACTTAAAAAGAAAGCAAAAAACTAATTGTAAATATTTTTTTTTAAATTAATCACTGGCTTACTGACATTAAACATATCAATTTTTATTATGACAGTCAGCATCTTAACGCATCATTTACGTAGCTTTAACATATTTTATCCAAACGCCCATACAATGTTTTGTGCGATTTACAGGTTGTGACGTCACAGCTCAGTACCGTTTTGTATGGAGCGTTTCGACGATGCGCAGCAGCTCCTCAAAAAGATCGCTGTATCTTTTTTTTTAAATATTTACTTAATTTAAAGGGTCTTTATCCACAATGGATATGTCGACCCCCTCGTATATATAACTTAATACAACATTAAAAGAAAAGACACAGCAAACAAAGAAAAAAATATATAACTAAGTATATTAAAGTTGACAAAGCATTACCATTGCAGAACCAATTGGCTCAGCTTCTTTGGTAATTCTGACACTGGCTTTGAAAGGTTTGTCTGAATCAGACCTCCATCCGTTACGTTTAAATTCTTTTATTACAAATAAAAATGCTCTCTCATCTTTTTTTTTAATCGCTGTATCTAGAACACTTTTGATTGTAAACATACTGTTACTGTTGCAGTATTTCTTTACTGTTGATGAACTATATATGAAATTTAAAAAAAATTGTCAAATAGCCAATTGAACGAATTATTTGTCTCATTATACAGTCATATTGTAACTTCTTAAACGCCATAGATTACTCTATCTAGGCATGTCCCAGAATGGTATTCTTGAAATCATAGCGTGGATTTCTTGAAGCACAGCGCATCTTACGTGAAGTCTAGACACAGCGAATACATAGCCAATTTGACAACCGAATCTCTCTCTCAGCCGAAGACATCTCTCTACAATCACGTGTCATGCCAACCTGACGATCCTCGAACGCAACGTTATGTATTTCGTATACAGACCTTATTATACATTTCAATATTTTAGGCCAGTAGGTATTTATTTACTTTACTAAATCACTGAAATATTGAGATTTTTGAAGTAAATGATTGAATGGGAATTTAATTTCTAAATCAAATTAGTATCTTGAAGAAAAGATAGAGCGAAATCATCAAGCTTGTCCCAGAATGTATGTGTAATGTGATGTGTGTAATCTAGGGTATTATGTATCTTCACTGTGGATTGATTATTGAAATTAAAAGTAAAAAATATAGTAAGCAAATTATTTATTTTTTTATTGAAAAAGGATGAGACGTTTGTCTACAATGTGACCTGATGGAAAGTGACGATGAAGACGAAGGAAGTTGTTACACGTCTATTTATACCATGTATTGAGATAAGCTTCTTAATCGAGTCTTACTAAAAATGTTAAACCTTATAATATAAATACAAATTATGCAAAAAGAAAAAATAGGTCTAACAAAGCGGTCGACACATTACCGTTCGGCCAGATATCTAATGCATCAGCGATCAGAACAGAACGTATTTCAAAAAAAGATTAAAAAACAATCTAAATGTTTCTGGCCAGTATAATTATTATTGCTTCATTTAACTCAATGCCACTTGACTCAGCAAGGGCCGTATACTGTACCGCCAACTTATTTGTGCAGTAGCAATAACTGAAACAAAAGCATTTGTAAGGTGATTCAATATCAAAATTCATTGACGAATAGAATGCAGCGCCACAATTTACTGAACAGACAACTTGGTCGGTCTGTAGTAAACAGTTTTTTTTTTCTTTTTACCGGTATATTTATGTGTGGTGCAACGTTATAGATCAATGAACGATTTATATGGTCTGTTTTCATATTTTTAATAAATTTTTTGTATTTTATGTTCCGTGAGATATTTACTCATATTTTTGCGAATTATTTTATTAAAAAAAACTCTTGTAGCATAGGTATTATGGTAAATATTACCTGTAAAGAAAAAGTATTAGGAGACTCATTCAGAGTAATAAAATCAAACTGTTGTATGTATCAGGCTTTAGTGAAGAAAATCGTTCCCAGTTTCTCTGTTCTACTCATCCAGTTCATTTATACATATTACTTTATTCTTATTTAAAAACCATATTTATTATCTAGACCTTTATCCCCTTGTTGCCACCCCTTCTGTTATTCGGCCATTTATATGATAAGTAATTTGTCCAAAACTTAATTACTGACACAAAGTTATTATGGCGATTACAACACTTAACCTCCCGCCCAGACGACCACAATTATAACTATGTCTATTCAAAGCGATTATATTAACTCAACAAAAGTAATTTCCAAGCCATTGCGAAATTAACAAGACATTTGAAGATATTATACTTTTGACATTTATAAAATTGCCAGTTAAATACATTTTAACACCTGCACATGAAATTTACTTGAAAATGTGTGTGGTCATCTTGACAAGGTTTGTTTTTAACGGAATATTGATGTTTAAAATGAAATAATTTGTTAAAAGTTTAATTGTTAAAAGTTTAATAAAGCGTGTATCTACCTGGCTGTTTATGAAACATCGTTTATTTGAAAATCATTTTTCCATTTTCTAATACCTTTTATGTTTTCACATGCAAATATCGGTAGAAGTTATTTTAATTGAATTCGTACGATTATAAAAACAAAACCTAGATAAACAACACGCAACAAAATTTTAAAAAAACATTTAAGCCAGGGGGATGTTTAGCTAATAAAAATATACATATAGAAGGTAGAACATCATCAAATTGACATATTAACCTTCTAAAGGTAAAGGTGTGTCATAAACAAGTTTATACACCAAACTAAAACACAGTAAGTTTTCTCTCGACTCTTGTAAGTTTCTTTAAAATATACATTGAGAGGCTTTCTGCTTTTCATGTGTTTGTTTCTTTCATGTCGTAATCAAATTGTGTATCTTCTTATACATTGCTATAATTTTTTTTTAATTTTCTTGTAAGTGATTAGTCCGCTATAAAATAGATCGAAGACTGATCGGCGGTTGCGCACCCACTTCCCTTCCCGGCTGTCGCGCCGATGAAGGCTGACAGCATTCCCATGCTAGAGCCGGCAAGGTGGTTTTTAGTGGGTAGGTGCCACTCTAGTGAGTCCCACCGTAGCGGAAGTCGGTTGCCTGCGGTGGTATGCAAAAAAACTAATTGTAAAAATAATAATGAATAAATAAATCCCCAGACAATCACACCAACTGTATGGCCCCAAAGTAAGCAGAGCTTGTGTTATGGATGACCACGCAGCGAACTGGGGAGGGAACCCAGAATAAACATACATATATAAATACAAACAACCATGACCCGAGTACAAACATTTGCATTCATCACACAAATGAATGCCCCGGCCAGGACTCGAACCTGGGACCTTCAGCGTATGAGGCAAGGCTACTTACAGCTACACCACTCGGTCGTCTAATCGTGACTTAAGATTCTCCTAATTAAAGATTTTGCTTATTGAATCTCTCGTTTATCTCAACTCCATGGTAGTCTACATTAGCTTAACGATAAGTATAATTAGAAGCGCCTCTCTGACTGAAACCGTAATGCAATTATTGAATGTCTTTTTATGTCAATAATACAAGGGTTTATAATAATAAATAAATCCAGTCAAACAAACAAAATGAAGATCTCATTAAATCCCCGCTGTGTAATCAAACTTTGACTAATTAAATTATGATTTTCTTTACATATATATACATGCATTTTTTTTTAAATTTTTTATTTATTGTTTGATGTATTATTAATAATACCTTTTTATGACCAATTGTAATGCTGGCTTTTATTTGATATATACATTACTATTGCCCTGTACCATTTGTCTTTATATATTTTGTTGTGTTAACTATGTAGGTGAACTTAGAAATAAATAAATCCACTGTAAGGCCCCAAAGTACGCAGAGCTAGTGTTATGGACCTTACAGCCACCTGGGGGAACCCAGAAAAAACATACATGTATAAATATAAACAACCATTGCCCAAAATCAAACGCCTGTAATCATCACAGAAATGAATGCGCCGACAAGGACTGGAACCTGGAACCTCCATCGTATGAGGCAGCGCTACCACCCACTACGCTAGCTAGTGGTTCAGAAAAATATTATTGAAGCTTTCCTCTGACTTTTGATCCTGTTCAAAACCCTATCTTTATAAACCTAAAAACTCCAGTGTTTCACAAATAACATTTGAGAATTCAACAACAACCTATTTAATATTATAAGTAATATTTATACAAACGTAAATTTTTCATAATTGTCCCTTATTATGCGGCATCAAACAAATGTTTCGGAATCCGTTCCGAGAAAAACCGAGGTACCGTCAGCATGAAACGTGTTGTATAATTGCACCCATTATATATAATTATATAACTAATCCGAAATTGAGCTCTTTTCCAAATTCTCTGCTATTATGTTATTACAATTGTAATAAGCTTTTGTATCGGAAAATTAAGAAGGTAATTGTTTTCAGTGAAAACGCTCGGTTTGAACGTTTTTGTTTTATCTGATTAGGATTGTTTTGTCTGTGGTTTGTATGAGAATTAATAGTTTTTTCTTTGTTACAATAGTTTAGTGAAAGTGCGTATAATTTATTATTTACGTATACAATTTTCAAAAACTTGCCTAACAAAGGAACTTTAGTGCGTACTAAATTATAGAAATTACAGTATAATTTTCACAAATATTATGGTGAGAAATTTATGGTTTGAGGAACCTGACAATGTATGATCTAAAATGAAAAATTTAAGAAGCAGTATATTTTCAAATCAATATTTTAGTTACGTAGTGGTTTAATAATGATTTACTTTGCAGTATATTTTTTTCTTTATAAGAAGCTCATATTATTTAAGTGATTACATTTTGTGGTGGTTTTGCTATCTGTAGGTACTATTAAGTCCAGTGCTCGTACCGCAGGCTACGTTTAAATGGTTTATCATTATGTAATTACTATCATTGTAAATACACACATACACACTTGCCTGAGGTACAGTTAGCAACCGAAGTAGAACGAGATCGAAGACGGTGTGAGGTGTTAAAGTAACTCGATAAAAAAATATAAATTTAAATGTACATCCACAGTATTAAATCCACAGATTTCAAAAAAATTCAGTAAAAGAAGGCAGAATTGACAAATGAAATTTAAAAAAATGACAAACCTTTGAATTAATGTTCATTAATTTTAGTTCAATAAACATAAATACGCTTCCAAAAGCACTGAAAATTTTAATATTTAAATTATAATTGCAAAGTTACTAGTCAACTTAATACAACAGGTACCTACACCAGTAGCCTCCGATCGTCAATCAAAATTCAATACAATCAATCAATCAATCAGATAACTTTCACTTTCGTTTATTTATTTATCTCGTGTCCAAAAATAATCTTATAAAAACGCAAGAGTAAATCTAAACAATTGTTGTACTTCATACCCCACCAGCTGTCACTGTTACCTACCACACTTCAAACTTCATCTGTCAAAGGGTAGAGATATAGTTTTTTCATCAAATTGTCAAAACTATTTCAACAGTACTAGTATGCAGGCACCTATAATTATTATTAGATTAGTAGTGTTACACTTTTTGGTCTATTATTTTTATATTTTCTAAGGTATTATGTTATTTTTATATTGTCTGGAATATTTTGTACTCATTTGGAGCATGGAAGTAAGTTATTAACCAGGTTTAATATAAAAAATCTTTTTAAAATACATACGATACTGAAACATCATTTTTGAATCTAGTTTAATGTTATATTTGTAGTATAGAGGAAATCAGTAGGTGACAAAGGAATCATCTTTCTCTTAAGAATGTCTTTATACGCACAGGTAAGGTACAAAGGCGAAAAATCAATCCTTTTCTTTAACCTAAGAGCAAGTACATACTTAGAATTCTATTATCTACAGGCATACAAAACACACATGGCTAATATTTGGCAACATACTAAGGTGTAAATAAAAAAAAATTGTATCAGAAAGCTTTAGCATAACGAATCTCATTTTGAGCATGAAACTTTTCGAAAGCGCACTATACATTCTAGTTTTTCTGTCAACCTTGCATGATATTTAACAGTATTTCACTATTTTTTACATCTTGAGACCGTTGCTACTTTACCAGCGTCTTTTATTTATAAAAATCTCATCAATCTTTGGGCCCCAAACATCTAGTCTTTCACTTGTTTTCTCTCAAATGACGCAAAGCTTCCTCCCTTCAGTGGAAGTTTCTCATTCATCATAAAATACTCGAGTTAAAGTCTGCGAGATTAGATCTACCAGTTAGCTTGATTCATCAATGGGGCCGACTTCAGCGAATCCGTGATTCAATTGTTTCATCAAAAACGATACAGCGGTCAGTGCTAAGAGACGTATATGTGACCGATGCAGCTTTAATATGGACTGTTTGACGTTTTAAGGATTTTGTTTGTTGGAAGAAAGTTACATAAAATAATGATAAATAAGTAATAAGTTGAAAATAGCTAAATGTGTTATAACTTTAAAATCATTGTCCTGTAATATCTTTTAGGCCATTTTAGTTTTTTTAATACTATCTAAGTAGTGCAAAATTATTCGATTTGTCAATTTGTAGCCTTCATTACATGTAATGTTGTGTTTAATTAACCTCAATATACCTTAGTATTATTATAATTGTTAGTTTCAAACTTTTTGTTACCAAAATTTTTGTCTGGAGACAGGAAAAAGAGATTCTATTAATTTTTATCATTGTGATTTTTGTGTTTGATAATAAATATAGAGAAAAAAAGATAACTTTTACACCGTACTCGTTTCATTTCATTTCATTTCATTTACGTAAATTGGATCTCACTTCTGCTAATAAAAAAATTTTTTTTTTTCAAAGATTCTGTTTCTTTATATTCATCATCATACCGTTAATTCTTTTTAACTTCGGCTTTTGAAATGTATTTATTGCAGGTACACCGAGCTTAAAAAAGCCGGTGGAAAAATCTCGCAGCAAACTCTGTCAAGATTATTAATATAAATAAATACATTCAAATAGGTATACGACATGAAAGAAACAGCATTCACTCTCTGTTTCACTTTCCATTTCAAATTCCAAAAAGTAAAAGCCATGTATCATCCAAATATCATCCAAATATCATCCCGATACGATCACTTTAACCCTGTGTGTTATATCGGCCAGCCAGGCCAGTCATTTTTTCCTAGGTTCATATTTATAAAAAATAAGGTTACTAAGTAGTAAACAAAAATTAATTATATTCCTTCTTATCATATTGTAATGTATTAATATATTTTGTCTCGGAAACAACCACTCAAAAAATAAACATACGTCAGACTTAAGTCCATTCCCAAATGCACATCACCCCATTATCACCATAAAATTGATAAAAATAAAAACAAAATTTCAAAAGCCTTCGCAGTAGTACCAGCTACCGGCACGCCGCGGTGGCGTTGAAGTGCTTATAACGTTTAATTTATCGGCCAAGGAACATCGAGCGTCAAATCTTACGGCTGGTGCTTTACGGACTTAGGGAGGTGTTGAGTCGCCTTGAATGTAGTAACAAGGTTTTTATTTTATGGTTTTTCTTTAAATTGTCTTGTGTTTTGATTTAATGGATTTCTTAAATTATAAATACGAGGGTGGGTTGAAAAGTTCGCGGCCTTACATAGACAGCGTTGTCATATTATTATAGAACTACCCTAATATCAAACCTAGACTCTTTGTCAGTCTCTGTGAAATTTTTCTCTGAGATACATGCGTAGTTATTTATTTTATTGAACATTAAGTGAGAGTAAGTTTCATTAATTTTGAAAATGGATAGTTTAAAGCACCGTGCCGTAATCAAATACCTCCACAAGAAACACTTAACTCCAAAGCAGATTCATGAAGATATAGTGGGTTAAGAACATCTGCTCCGTCGTATACAATGATATAAAAGAATGGAGCAGAATGGAGAGCTGAATTTAAACGTGGACGAGAGAGCATCAAAGATGACCCCCGCTCTGGGCGGCCTTCTACAGCTACGACTTCGGAAAACATTGAAAATATATGTGATCTCATCATGGGAGACAGAAGATTGAAGGTATTTGAGATAGCTCTAAGGATTTCATATCAACGTACACAAAACATGATCGTTAACGAAATAGGGATAAATTCCACAAGGTGTCTGCAAGATGGGTTCCGCGGCTCCTTTTAGTTGAACAGAAACAAACTTGACTCACGATTTCTAGAGACTGTTTAGAGCTTTTCAAGCTGATCCAAACGAATTTTTGGCAAGGTTTGTTACTATAGACAAAACATGGGTTCATCACTATACTCCTGAATCCAAACAACAACCCAAACTGTGGAAGAGACCCGGATCTCCGACCCCCAAGAAAGCCAAGGTGTGTTTTTCAATATACAAGGTAATGGCATCGGTTTTCTGGGGTTCTAAGGGTGTCATCTTGGTTGATTACTTAGAAAGAGGTCAAACTATAAATTCTGAATACTACTGCACACCAGGAAAGAAAGTTTTGTTTCATCAGGACAATGCTCATGTTCACACATCTGCAGAATCGATGGTTCAAATAGTGAATTGTGGTTTCGAATTGCTTCTGAATTCCACCTACTTCCAAAACTATTTCCAAAACTAAAAAAACACTTAGGTTGAATGAAATTTTCTACCAATGAGGAGGTCAAAGTGGCCGTAGATGCCTTTTTTGAAGACCTTGATGAGACCTTCTATTTAAATGGGATCAAGGCTTTGGAGGACCGCTGGACTAAATGCTGTGACCTAGGAAGAGAGTAAGTAGAAAAATAAATATAAAAAATTCCATTATTCCTGTGTTTTCTTATTTAGGCCGCGAACTTTTCAATCCACCCTCGTATACTTATTAGATATACTTTTTAGATATTAAGAGATTTATATATTAAGATATAGATATTAAATATACTTATTTGATTGTTCTTTTTTTTAAATCGCAAAGGACGCTATCAACGATATTACTGGTCTGCCTCTTTTTAAACTGTGTAGATAGTTAATTTAAGAATTTTGTAAGTCTTAATTATATGATATTTTTATAACCTTCTGATAACTTTCATCAATAATGTATAGATTAAAACAGCCTGGCATTAAGTCTAGTAGGCCTTTTATAGGGGGAGCTCTACAGTAGATTGAATTTTAGTCATAACATTGTGTAACAAATTCTATTGTAGCGGTGACGCGCTACTCAAACCGACCAATCACAATGAGTGTTCTACATCGCAATATCAACTTTCCTTAAGCGATGAGAATGTATATGACTTTCGACATCGGTGAGAACGTCTGGTTTAGTTCCCTAAACTATCAGTACATGAACCATCATTTGAAAATAAAGAAACAAATTTAAAACGTTCCTTATTAAAAATAGTCCTAGCGACTCCACGAATCCTGTTTACATACGCGCAGATAAGCCACCGTCAGCAGATAGCAGTACAATACCTGACCAATTAAGCGGGCTGGCCGTCTGCGCCTCTGTTTTATTACTTATCTGTTTATTGCAGTTTCATCGGTTTTAGTTTAGTTAAATTTGTGGCTTTTCAACGTGATCGTACTTTCAGTGCGTGAAAATATGTGTGATAGTTTATTTAATATTAATATTTAATAAGTTGTGGGTAAGGTTGGTTGGTAATAATTACTTAAAAAGTGTTTTTTTTATATCATGAAGCGAAAGGGTTTATTCTAATTCCCTCTAAAGAAATTAAAATATTATAATTTTATTCAAACGAATGTAAAGTAGATTCCCATGGAAACAACTGAGAAATGTTATTCGAAAACGAAACCAGTTTGAAACACCAGGAATTGAATCCTCGACATCGACACTGAAGAAAGGAGTAAACTGACACTACACGGTAGCAGTTTGAAAAATCATACTTAAAACTGTACAAAACAAAAGGTTATCTAAAAAACTGCTTTAAAATTGGACTGTATAAGTATTAGTCGTAAGGTTCAAATTTAGAGTACTTTTGTTTTTAGCCTGTACTGTTCCCAGAAGAGAAATAAAAAGACTTTAATGTATATAGGTTTATGGTTCAATTTTGATTGTAGTTTTAGATTTTTTTGATGGATTTAGTATAGAATTACGAATCCAAGGATGTTTTCCGAACGATTGGGTAGTTAACATCTGTGTCCAGGCTAATTAACAAGTATTTTGATATTCGAAAGAGTGACAGACATGTTGGGATTTTTGCAAATTCGGGTTGTTTTTGTTTTCGTTTTGCTCAGTGTCTTTATTTTTAGAAGTCGTGGTTATTGTGTGTTAGAGTGTTCTATTGATTTTTGGTTCACATCGAATTTACACGACAAAGTTTGAGATGACAATGTCAATGCTAAATAAACAAATCTTATTAGAAAATAATTTAAAAAATATTCCCATTGAAATATGAGGAAATTATAAAACAATATATGATATCTTCAGTATTTGTTGCTTTATAAAGCTGGCAAAACGATCGATTCTAAGACCGCATTTATTATAAAACAGTTATTACAAAAAGCGGCACAGCTTAAGATATTAAAAAACGCGACCGCCAAATTTGTTTTCCCGTATTAGTCCTGTTGAAATTATAAACTCTCTGTACCTCCTACAACTGAAATGAATATATTGACACAAGATGTTGAAATCTGTCAAACGGTTCATGTCACTGTTACTGTCAAATCTCACAGGTTGTAGAGCCTACCAAAGAAATATACACTCGTAAAACAGAACCCATCTGCTAACAGTCGGGTAAAAATAAAACATTTCCCCAAAGCCTGCGTAAAAGCGTAAACTATATAAACTAACTTGTACAGTTGCATGCGCATCGAGCTCCTCTACAACATAACCAACAATAGACTACATCTTATCACAATTGAATAAGAACTAAATTCAACTAAGGAACCTTCCCCCGTAACGTTGATATAACTCTTATTTCAATTAAAATTACGAACTGCAAGTGGTACATAAACAACACATGTTTAAATATTGATTTATTAACACGGGTTGTAAACTAAAATACGAACAATATTTTATTAGGAATCCCTACTGCGCAGGATCGTACCGGTATACCATAATTGAGACATATATTAAGTTTTCATTTAAACACTAACAGAGTTTAAATTGAAACCTGTTGGAATATAAATATAAGTTAACTAGTTCTTGGCTGCGGCTTGTTCACGTTGCTTTCCATTTTTAAACGGGCCTGACCTAGGGGCGGATTTTTCAATCTGGAGTATAACTTTGTCAAATTACACTTGACAAGACGTTACATCTAAGTTGAGTTTTATATTTTATAGCGTTTATACTCACAAATTTTAATTTTCTTGAAATTATTCTACTAATGAAAGTTATCTGAGCATTGCAAAATGAGCCCTAAATTACCTAACGATTAAAGTTCTTCTTTCGAAACGCTTGTTTTGTTTATTAGCAGCAATGGATTGATTGCCAGGGAAATCCGCATACCGACTGTTATCTAGTTCGCTTGGGCGACTAGTATACCAGCATATTTCGCTTGCGTAAGTTGTAGGATATGGTGCGTTTTTTTGCTTTTGTATAAGAAATTTATATCAAATAAATTATTTAAGTTTGCCATATGAAGCTATTTTGACAGTTTAAAAAAATTGCGGAATTAATTATAATGAAACCTCATCCACTTTTTGACCATTTAAGCACTAACGTTTTAGATAATAAAATGTATGATATACCTAACTAGAGTAAAGAAAATGGATCTTCGTAGCCATTTCACCATAATAACAGGAATTTTGAAATACTAATTGGTTTATTGAAGTAACTCTTCAACATTTTTATCTTAATAATGTACTTAATAGAAAATAAGATAAGCGGATTGAAATAATTGAAAAATGAGTACGACAGTGTAGTTTATATGCAGTAGAATAAAAAAAAGTTTGCGCAGGTTCTATAATTCTTTTTATATGTAGATAGAATTTGTTTATTTAGATCATGGAATCGATGTTATGTTGCTTATCAGACGTTTAAAATATATATTTATCTCCAAGAATGCAAAAACGAGGTCTTTTTTAGTGGGCTTGCACAACATAAAGCACAGTTTCAAATTAAAAATTCTTAGAATATAAGTGTTATTACCAGAATTGGTATAAAACGTACCAAAGTAATCTTATAAGCAAGGGAACTTGGAACGTAATATTTAAAATTATTTTTTTAATGTTCTTTATTGTTTCGTTTTAAATAAAAGAACTTCGCCTTCACCTTCCTTCAAAGTTTAAGTTTTACGAACTTTCTCTACACATAAAAACAGAACCCCGCAGCCGCAATCAAAATACTCCTAATTTCGTCCTTAACCCATTGATTACCGCGTACTTCTAAAAGACGCCTAAAATCTGCCATAACGTCCCAAATTAGGGAGCTCACCCAACAATGAGGTATGCAAATGTAATGTGGAATACTTCACCTCTAACATTATAAGCTATCCATATCTTTTTATTATAGACTTTAACTGATTTTCGGGACTTAATTCCAGATTCGGTAGGATTTGATTCTTGTACTAAAAAAAGTTAAGAAATTTTGAACAGATGTAAGTGTCTTCGGGCTGGATTGCGTGAAATGAAGGGTTATGCTTTTTTGTGGATTGTTCCAGATGTTGCTCTGGTTTGTGATTATGAGCCTTTATTATCCGTTGTTTCATTACGGCAATTTTTTAATTATTTTTTTTATTACAAGAATTTTTATTTTAGATTTGCTGGTTATTGAGTGGGACAAATTTTTTCTCTGTACTCACAAGTGGCTTTTTGACTGAATGTGTCTTGGATGCTATATCAAATTCATACAGCTGGAATTTTATTCACTATTTTATTCTGTTGTCGTAGAACAACTAGTCTAATCCTTTGACCTTCAAACTCAAATTATTTCGTTCTCCTTTATTTGGACAGTAAGAACTTATTGATATATTTTTTAATTACAGGTAAGCACACCATTCAATATAATGGACAGCGATGTTACAAAACATGTAAGTTCTATTCACCATCTACGGAAAGAATCATTAATCCGAAACTCACAATAACAGTTACTCTCTAAGATAATACCACCTTACCACCAGCCATAACACCAGTCCTTGACCAACATCTAACCTGAAAATTCACTACCAACTTAACAAATATACTTGCGTGTTCTGCGTTCTTGCGTGCCTCATACTACCACGTGGTGAACTCACGCGAAGTGACGCTACCAACATCATGTCAATGAATAGCGTGATGGGTAAAGATTTTTAATCATGGCGGTTGCGTGCGGACGAGAGTGAAATGGTCATCGTAGGTTTTGAGATGTCACGAGGCGAGATCACACGCGAAGGGTTAGAAAGTGTGAGTGTGGATTCAGTTGACTGATGACGTCTGTGTCGTGAGATTGCTTTGATTTTTTTAACATAAATGCCTTTATAGGGTTAAGAGTGTTTTGTTTTGTTTTCAGATGATGGTAAACATTTGTTGGTGTAAATGGAGAAATAAGTCACACATCGTTTTGGAATGCTGTTGATAAGTTTATTTACTTCTGACACTCTAGGTTTAATAACTGTCAGGTTTGCTTGCTTAGATTAATCAGCTGGTCCAATACTCGTAAGACGGCTCAAATGTGATTAAAACAAAAGGTTTTATGATTTTTAGTACAATTAGAGTAGTGTAGCTAAATATTGAATGTACATCAAGCGATGGATTAAATATTAAAAGCTAAAAATTTTATCGATCTGTGTGAAAGCCTTTTTATAATTTATTGTAATTATTCGTATAGTTTATAATGTTAAACATTTTTCTATTGAACTGTCCGATTCTTCCAAAAAAAGCTCACACTTTACCCAGCTGTAAACACACTAAAATAAAAAACTATTCAACATAAAAAAGCGACTAATTACAAACACCCCTTACCCATTTATTGGCCGCAGAATTAGAAATTCCTTTAAAACGAGGTGGTTACCCCCAGCCTCGAACCCCGGACAGCTGGCGCTGACCACTGCGCCGTGACGTTCGTGACTACTGCACATTTGTGCTTACAGCTAAGGTTTACATATAGAAGAATAAACTTATGTTATTTTATGTTGGGTTTATGCAAGTTTTGTTTAAATTTTGATTTGTAGTGGAGTAGAGTTTCACTTGTACAGGTTTCGTATGAGCTGATACTTCAGTCCTTGAGGTTTGAACGCCATGGTTATCACCTTACGATAGCATTCCGGTTAAAGGGAAGGAACAACCAGTGCAATTATTGGATCAAAGCCAGTTCCAGCTCAAGCGTGCAGCCAGCAACACATCATGCATTAGTCTATATAATAATAAGATTCATTATTGATAAGTAAACCATCTGCAACTAATGAGGTCCACGGATGTGTATGCCATCCCATCTAGTGGGTCACGCGCCGGTTATGAGAAAAAAAAAGAAAATTCAAGCTCTGAGAATATTTCTTTTATGTCCTAGTCATATATTCAACTACATAATCCTGAGAGGTCTGTTAGCAGTCCTATAAAACTAAATTGTTACCCTAACTACTAACGCTAACATTGAAAGTATTGATCAAGTTCTTGGCCAGCTTAATACGATACGTGCGTTTGTGAAGTGGGAGCCGTTTGAGACCAGTTCAACGAAATGTTATTTTAAAATATATAAATGTATAATATCAACATATGGTTATAATACAGCGTATTTTACTCCAGGATAACTGTAGCACACCCACAGTTAGAAAATTTTCGAAATCGGTTTTTAGTTTCAGGGTAATCAATGACACTCAAACAATACAAAAAAAATATATATATATATATTTTATAAATAACTTTAAGGAAGTTCATTGTGTATATTGTATATTGTTCAATCTCAATATATTATGCAACAATTGGGTATTTGACATCATTTGAAAATGCAAAATTATCATTTATTTAGAAAATATATTTTTGATCCAAAAATGTATTTTAATGTTTTTGATTTAAGTTTAGATTTAGTTTTTTATTTGTAGCATAATTTTATTTTATTTTATAAATGTTAATTTAAGTTAAATTTTGAATTTGTCAATAATAATTATAACAATATACCCAGATAATAAAGATTTCAATTTAATATGAACATTATACAGATTAGAAAACTTTAAAAAGAATCAAAAACTTCTTAAAAATATGATTTTTTTTAAATATTATTAGCTTAATGACATTAAATATAATGCATGTAAAAGCGTTATCTACGTAGCTATTATATATTTTATCCAATCGCCCTTACAATTTTTAGTATGATCAGGTATGATTTACACGTTGTGACGTCACAACGCGTTTTTCGGCGACTCGCAGCAGCTCCTCAAACACATCGCTGTATCTAGAAATCTATAGATTATGAACATAATTTTACTCCTGCATAATTTCTTGACCGCTGATAAACTTTTTGAATACGTAATAAAACTTTTTTTGTCAAAAACGCTAAATTTTATGAGCATTTTTATAAAATGATATGCTTTGATCCTTTTGATATTCACTACAAATAAAACAAACGTAAGGCATAAATATATTTTGTTGAAATAAAAGCTGTTTGGACACATCATAACACGGTTTCACTTTTATTTCAATCAGGCAAATAAATATTTATCATAAACAATTACTAAGTATAAGTAAATAGTTTACTAGAATGTCCACTTTGCCGGTATCTATATACATATAGTAATTAGCAGGAAACTTAAACTTCAACTCAAAGACAAAATACTAAGATACCGTCTAAAACCATCTGGAGTACACAACAAAAAGACTACATTTCAACCCCTGAAGCCACCCTCCTGATATCCCAATCAATCAGTTACCCCCGGTCGGAGCTCATTAGACATTAGCGTTGCGTGCAGCATTAAGCTTGCAGTCCGCGGAGGGCCTTAAAGGGCAACGTTTTAAATGGTGGGCAGTTTTCATTTTCGAAGGGTAGGGATTGAACACAAAAGTATATAGTACTATATAAAAAAAAATACTTTACATCCAGCAGAATGTAAGCAGAACGTGTGTTGTGGATGATGACGTAGTAACTTGACTTAATGATAAACATAATAATATGAAGCCACATAACAAAAAAAAAGGGGGCAATGAGGGCTTGGAAACACTTATTCATTAAGATAAACACGTGGACAAAATTTAATACAAGATAAGTTTGTTGGACGATGATATTGAATTAAATACCTTACTTTTGAAACAAACTGCTTTAATTTGTAAAAACGGTACGGAGTTTGAAGTCCATTCTCCGAAGTATTTACTAGTTATTTAAGGCACAATGGCTAGTGTGCATTAATTAGGCAAATAAGAATGACTTGCTGATTCATTGGTTATTTAAAACGACCCTGGGTCTACTGGATCAAATGACGAATTTCCGACATGTTGATCAGTGGATGTTATGGTCGAACCATTTAAAATTTGGTTTCAAAAAGTTTAAAAAAAATTTGAGCCATCTCATAGGTACTCCTATTGAGGTCCCGTTCCCATTTTCTCGGAGGGAACTTACATGACATACATATCGCAGCCACAACTTTCTGAGTTGGTTTAGTAGTAGTTGTTGGCGTTTTCTTTAAAAAGACATTCAAGAAACGTAAAAGGCCCTAAGCCTGAAATCTATAAATCGAATTTAGACTTATTTAAAGCTAAATGGACAAATTGTATAAAATAATGTCTGTTTGGTGTGAAGGTAAGGAGCCTTGCCTTCCGGGTTCGAATCTGGTAGGGGCAGATATTTTATCATATTTGCTTTCTAGTCATGGTTGTGTATGTATGTTTATTTAAGTTTATTTATAATATTTATATTTAACAAAAAATATCTATGTGTTTGTATATTTCTTCAGTTTATTTATCCGTTATCTAGTATCCATAACAAAAGTTCTTAGTGATATTAATTTGGGCTAGATAATGTGGTGTGTTAGTTAGAAATATTTATATTCTTAAAATAAGTGACACCGATCTTGTCCCAAAAAAAGAGATTTTCATCGCTACCTTTTATGGAAAAAAGTAACTAATTGTTTAACCCTATATCTGAGATAGGCCAGAGATAAGTCTAAGCACACCACGTAGATTTCAAGCCTAAGAAAGCCTAACTGCTCTGATAAGTTTCGTATATTTCCCTTTATTAAGTCAAACAATTTTATCACTGCACATTTCCCATACAGTAATTCTTAAAAAACCCGTAATCGTTATTCAAAATAATTGACAAGTTAATAAACCGTTTTTCTCAGTAAAGCTACTCCCATACCAATTAATTTTTAAAACACATTATAAAAGCTTTGTTTGCTGTAAAGATTGTTCACTTTCATGAGTTAATATGCAAATTATTATGATTCACGGGTCACGTGGTTTAGACTTTGACTTTGTGTACAAAATACATGGGGTGTTGTAAAGTAATTACTGGCAAAGATAAGGGTGCAGCTGAACAGTGTGGGTATTACAAGTTTTAAGAACACGACGAAATATAAAAAAACCTTTAATTTCAGACAAAGTGTACTCTTGTGTGTTAACACAACATTTTTTACTTTATTTCATATTGATTGCCTTTAGGATGGATGGCATCTCGAATAAACTTAAGCTAAGCGGTTTCATGTCAATCTATACTATAAATTATATAAACAGTACAGTTTCATTCATAAAAAATAGAAATATGGCAATCGACTTTCTAAATTCTATTTTAAATCATGCATGTAGGGTTCTATTTGCAATAACGTAGGTGGTTATGTACCAATTGTCATTTCTTGACGAATTTCTAAACCGTTGTGAAGAGCTTAAATTGCCACATTTGTATGAAATGGTGTACTAGTTTTTATTTATGATCGAAGCTGAAAATACTGTTTGTTTGTTTGATCGCGTTAACATATTTTTGCTTTTGATTGTAAACGTTTTCATAATGCATAAATATGTACGATGAAATGTCTTTCTCAAGAAATTTATAGACGCATAGACTTTTGCCTTTAGGGCGAGAAACAAACCTACTCCTTATTACGTGTAAAAACGTATAACTAACCGACTATATTCCATTCAAAGCTTCAGCATTAAAATTATATTTACAGAGATTAAATCAGCTTATAATGTAACACCCTCCTTTAACAATTTATTGCTAACTTTCGCCGGGTATCTTGCAACCTTTTTTCCATTTTATCGATAACTTCCGGCCAAAGCGCCTCACTGCTTCTTCAGTTTATCGATAAAATCTAGATTTTTACAATCGTACTGAGCCATCATGGATTCGCGTATGAATTTACATAATTAATGTTGTAATTAAAGTCGTTGTCAAAGTAATAACAGTGTGGGATTGTGTTGGTTAAAGTTTTTAGGGTTCTTTAGTGGTAGAAGAAAAGCGGTTCGTATCTAGATAGTTAACGTTAAAAATTTCATACATTTTACGGAAGTTGAAAATCGAAATGTTGTAATGATTTATTTTTGGTTCATTGTCATAATTTGGACTGTGCCCGGTTTCCTGAAACGTACAGACCTGGAATTTCAAGAGTGGAGTGACGAGGCACTTCATGTCCTCAAATTAAAAAAATAAATAGTGAAACAGATGATTTGAGTACGAGCATGATTTAATTTTTATATTCAGTGAATAAATTTTTTGTACAAGGCAGTATGGATTTTGATTTTAAAACATTTTTAAAGATTTCCTCCAACACAACCAATGCGCGGAATTATTTTACATTCAGAAAAAAACTTACAAAAGTTTATTTATTCTACAATTGCATTTATATTATCGAAAAGATTAGAACGTTATTTTTATTAACAAAGCAATAGATGAATATAAGCGAGATGAATTGCTCTGAACGACCCATAGGTATTAAAAAATTTAACGTAAATATACTAAAACTGCTCACGATTTACAAGTAGTTTTGATGCTGATATTACGTTAACTATTCAGAATAATTTTTATAGAAATCTACCGAACACACTCTCTCTCGCGCTTCACCAATTCTCCGTCTCTGTCACTCTCAACATGGAAAGTTAGATTCTTTCTTAAAATGAAACAGCAAGAGTTGGTAATAAGACGATTCTGTAATAACTTCGTTTATGCTCGTTTATGATCCGTAATCATGAATTCATGGACGCAAATGATGCGATTTTCATATAAATACATTGTTTGATTACTAAATTACTAGTTCATTATTATATGTTGTGGTTGAAGAATGATATATAAGTTGGAAAGTGTGTACGATTACAGTGAAGTCAAGTGTAATTAAAATAGTATTGTTCATAGTTAATTAGGTAGCTGAAAACGTATGCTGTTTATAAATCAATTTTTAGATTCGTCTGCGATTACTTTTTACTTGGACATTGGAAAAATTAATAAGAAAAAAGATACAAATTTTAAAATGTTTACTAGTGTTGAAAATAAAGTTATTTTTTAACTATAAGCAGCCTCAATTTATCTATATAAATGACAGGACACGCTTTTCCTGCCGATTGTTCAGTTATTTAATTAATGCAGTTATTTGCTATAGTTTTAAAGTTGGAATTTAGGCGTATTTTTTGGTCATGCTTCCATGATGGCTGTTCTTACACCGCGTGAGTTTCTTACCGTAAGGAAAATCGGCTCATAAGCGCAGACTATTCTGGGCAGTTCTTCAAGAGCGTAATTTTTTTAACCTTTCGGCAAATCGGGACATTTTTAACTTTAGTCATAGCCGGCACGTGACGCGATCCACACGGACAACATTAGTCGTAGATGGAGATTGCGATTACCACATCGCCTAATGATGCGTTGCGGACGGTAGGCTTCAGTTGAAATTGCCTGTGTTGCAGTCATTGCACTGGTCGTTCCATCCCTTTGACCGCAACACAGCTACGTGAACGTCAATATTGTGGCGGTCAAAGGTAGGACTGCACCTACTTAACTACTCGGACTACAATTGGGTATATGACAAACTTTTTTTTATTTCATATTTAAATAGTTTATCAACAGTAAATAAATATTGCAAAAGTAACAGTATGTTTACAATCAATAGTTTTGTAGATACAGCGATGTGTTCGAGGAGCCGCTGCGAGTCGCCGAAAAACGCTCCATACAAAACGGTACTGAGCTGTGACATCACGACTTGTGAATCATACTAAAATTGTATGGGCGTTTGGATAAAATATATAATAGCTACGTAGATAATGCGTTTAAATGCATACTGTCATAGTAAAAATTGTTATATTTAATGTCAGTAAGCTAATGATATTTAAAAATTTAACTATATAATATAAATTTAACTATAATAAGTTTTTGCTTCTTTTTTTTTAAGTTTTCACATCTATATAATTTCGATATTAAATTCAAAACTATATTTTTCAAAACATTGTACCTGTCAAAATAACTTATATTTTATACATAAATTATAAAAACTTGCATTTTTAAATGGTGTCATCTACCCAATTCTGGGGAACTCTTCCAATGAGACCATGTAGCGAAATAAAATATTGCCCAGAATAGCCTGCGCCCATGAGCCGATTTTCCGAACGGTAAGAAAGTCACGCGGTGTAAGAACGGCTGTCATGGAGACATGGGCAAAGAAATCCAAGTTCCAAGTTCCAACACTGAGCGTCTTTAATAATAACTACATTAATGAAATGTGTTTCTCATTTTTATTTTATGTTTTCAACAAAACACAAATTATAGATTTGTAAGCTATGCATTACATAACTGCTTCGCTAAGTCAAAAAAAGCTTTAATGCCTTTGACAGAATGACTACCGCAGAGTATAAATTCCCATATAATTAAATGTGATTACTTCACACACTCGCCTATTGTCTTATTTATAAGGTATTCGTTTCGATTAAATAAAAACATGTGGTTTAAGAAGTCCCTTATAAAACTTTAAAAAATCAAAATTACAAAAGCTTTTTTTTAACTACGAGTATCATTTCATTGATCCCATTTTATCGACTTCAAGACATTTAAAGTTATGGAATAATAAAAAATTGACCAGTATTTAAGCCTATTCTAGATTATCTGTGTTCTAAACTTACATAATATGACTTATGGCTGAGCTGTGAAATGCAATAAGAATTTCGAAAGAAATTTCAAAGATAAGCACGTTCAAAAGACATTAGCACTTGAATATTAGTTAATATAAATCAAATACAGCCTAAACCTGCTTTCCAACAGAATCCATTAAAGAATAAGCGTTGTGCTAATAGATACCTATATACTAACAAAATAAGGAAATACCTCCCCCCCGGCCTGAGCTATCAAAAGTGACAGAAAATCGAATTTGAAACATCCTGAAGGGAGCTGAAACAGATATACCACGGCCATCTTGTTAGAGCAGGACGAAAGATCCTATCACGCCCACTTTCTTCAGAGGGTAAGCTTTTGTACCTACTTTTCTATGGTTATTGAGTTTTAGAGGTAATTCAAAAGATACCGAGGTTGGGAAACTTTTGAGGTAAAAGTTTCCGAAGCTTGTCGAGAAAGTCGATTTTTTGTGTCGTGACATAGGAAAATTTATTAGGGAGGGAACTTTGGTATCGTTTTTGATATAGTATTTAATTTTGGGTAGTTTGAAATTGCTTTTTATATAAAAATAAGTCTTTTATCATTTAAAATCAGCGTAACCTATTTTTTATAGATAAAATAACTTACCATGGAATGGAAAGAATGAAAAGTAGTAAAATGGAAAGGACCAATGGCAGACCAGTGTTAGTTTGAATACTGAACCAAAGACGCAGTGCAGTGGCTTTTTTGAAATATGCCCGGTGAAACTGAGAGCAGATATATTAAAAGTCATGAAAATTATGCAATCATGCTTTGATTCGTGTCACTTGTTAACAAAGGCACGTCTAGGTGGCTCAGATTTAAATTATGCTGCCACCCTCGAAATTTTCAGCCGTATAGCGACCGATTAATATATATACGAATTTAAGACGCGAATGGATATGTACTTAATTTCTTAGATATAAAGGCCAAAATCAAACAGCATACATTTGAAACAGATATGTATCATGGTCATGGTCAATATTCAATTCTATGATATATATAAAATGTCTTTTTCTTTTTTGCACTTCTGTTTTTCTCTTCGCTATATTCTTGGCGTGAAAGTAATGTAATCGCCAGTTTTTCAACAAATGAAATGATAATCTCATTTCAAAAAGGTTTAGATTGATTTACCATTGATTTAACGGCTACTAAATTCATTAATATTTAATGTTTACTTCAGAAATAGAATTGTTGTGACTCGGGCGATCTATTTACATGATTTCAGTCAATTGTGCTAAAGATAAACTAAGGATAAAAAGGTACAATAACCACATAACTTTCAATAACTATACTAATCTACGTCTTTGACAAGTACATTAGTAAGAATGTCATCGATGTTTACAATTCTAGGTCAGTCTGAGTTTTTTTTATTGAAATTCAATCTAAACAAAGGTTTTTGTTTATTACTGGCAACTGTGTCAGTAATTAAAATGATTAGACTTCTGTAAGTTCTAAGTGCAAGCGGGGTAATCATGAGCGGTTCTTAGCGATTATATTGCGTGACCAATAGATTTGCGAGATTTCACTTTTCTTAGTCGTGTATATACTCTAGCATAATTTAGTTTCTAGTTAGAAGATTTTTTGGTGTTCTTGAGCTGACACTTTACTTTCACTTCGAATTTGTAGTTATCAGGCTACTTAGGACATTTTCCCATTCACAGTTGACTATGTATCGCCTGATACAACTTTGTTAGTAAAACATGAACTAACTCGGTAATTTGCCAAGTACTTAGCTGCGACTATCAAAAATTTCACTCAATTGATATATTTCATCTCACAAAACAATCATTTAAATATTCTGTATATTGAACTCTCTGAAGATTAAAATTGACATTTAAACCTACCACCAGTGTAAAACTTGATTGCTAACTTAACATATATACACTTACATGCAGACACACACACACATACACATACATACACACATATACACATATTCGCGTACTGTTATTAATTGTAAATTATTTGTTCATATTCGCCAAAAGGAGGTTCTTAAATGCTTGCAGAATTGAGACGTGAACAAGGCCACCGGCCCCGATGGCATACCTGCAGTTGTGTTAAAACACTGCGCAGCCGAGTTGTCTCCCATACTAACGCGCCTGTATCGACTCTCTTTGGATTCTGGAAAGGTCCCTAAATCCTGGAAGTGGGCTAACGTGCAACCAGTACCAAAGAAAGGAAACCGTGCAGATCCCATCAACTATCGACCTATTGCAATCACCTCCATACTTTGCAAAGTTATGGAGCGTGTATTGAACAATCGTCTCCGGGCATACCTTGAGTCCAACAAGCTCCTTAGTGATAACCAATACGGTTTTCGCAGTGGACGCTCCACTGGAGATCTTCTTGTGTATGCCACTCACTTATGGAGCGGCCTTGGAAGGTCACGGTGAAGCTGTAGCTCAGGGATCTGTTCTCTCTGCAACGTTATTCTTGCTACACATTAATGACCTGCTAACCCCAGGCATTATTGGTACTTCAGCCCTGAACAGCTACTTAATTTGTATACAGCTCAAGTTCGATCTTGTATGGAGTAATGTAGCCACCTTTGGGATGGTTCTGCAAAGCACCAACTAGAAGCGATGGATGCAGTTGACCGAAGAGCCCGAAAAATTATTAACAACTTTGACCTCACCACCAAAAAACCGCAAAACCACGACCATCGTCGGAAAGTTGCCAGTTTAGCAGTCTTCTACAGATTACATTTTAGAGAGTGCGCGAATGCTCTTTTTGATCAGGTTGAACCCACACCCTTTTTTGCATCGGACTACTAGACGCAGACAGACTTTCCATCCTTTCATGGTAAATATCCCAAGAAGTCGAACCAAACGCTTCGATAGTTCCTTTTTGATGCGGGTCGCCAAGGTGTGGAATGACTGCCTGCGTCTGTTTTTCCAGAAAACTAAAGTCCTAGTTCTTTCAAGCGTCGAGTGAATAGGTATCTTGTGGATAGACGTGTAATACCTTCGTCTTCATCGTCACTTTCCATCAGGTGAGATAGAAGACAAACGTCTTATCCTTTTTCAATAAAAAAAAAATGATACCGGTTTATAACGTTTAAGCCGCATAGAAAACTGATGCTGAAGTGAGATAGTAAACTGCCAGGTTTTTGTCTCATCATCTGTATCTTTATTTTTACCTTATCTTTACCCAGTCCCATATCTGTTCAAAACAGCCCAAAATCCATTCTTTATAACTGCTTAACCGCTCGCACTCGCACCTCAGTTCCACTTAAATAGTTGTTCATAAATTATGTAAATTGCAAACTCTAAGCAATCCCAGAGATTGCTGATGCGATTTAAAAAAAAACCACTCCATGCTCGAAGGGGCAGAGTTATTAAAATAATTATTTGTACGACGAGTGGCTACATTTATTATGCCTTTTGGATGCAGTTTTAATATGGTATGTTAGAAACTTGTAATTGTATAAATTTTGCTGGAGAGTTCTGCTTTATTTTCGTTTAGTTTGCGTTATAATATCATTGTTTTGTGTATTTATTTTTTGTATTAGTAATATTTTTGATCTGTGATTTTAATGTTGGATATTCAAATGAACATCATAACGTCATTCGTTATATTGGTTCACTTAATAGTGTTGACGGCCGAGTGGCGTCGTGAGCCTGCTTCCTACGCTGGGTGTCTGTCCCTGGTCAAGTCCTGGTGGGGTTTTCATGTGTGGGGGTGGGGTTGTTTATCCTCGGGTCATGACTGCTTATATTTATATATGTATGTTTATTCTCCCCCCCCCCCCAAACTTACTGTATATCTCACACTGTATAATCTATAACACACGCTGCTTACATTTGTGAATTTGCCTGGGGATACTTTATTTTCTTAGGGATCTATTTTATCATTCAGTTTAATGCGCTGCCATTATAATAATAATATATAGTAATAACTTTATTGCATCAAATCGATTTACAATACAATGATGATCTCTGTCATCCAAACTACGACAACCTGTTTCTTGGAAGACAGCTCCTTCCCAAATTATTTAATACGTATTCTACGAGTATGTCACCGGTTGAAAAATAAAATAAAAACTCAAATTAAACCTTAAGGATAAAATTACATTTGTAATTTATAATACAAGCAACAAATCGAAACCGTGGTAAAATATAGTAGCATTGTAAGTGTTTCAGAAGTCTCTCAAACAAGAGTCCAATAAAAATATCATCACCATAATTTTTGTTCAGGACTACGTCTAAATTCCAGTTTTAAAAATTGATCAATGAAATACATAAAATAAAAATAAATAACAACCTGCTATAAAACAAATCCATCAACAAATTACACACAAAATCAACAGTATTTTCTGACCGAACTAATCCAGCTTATTGAACACAGGAACCAAGGAAGGACAACATTTCTCAACAATAAAGGCCTACCACCAGTGACAGCTAAATCGCCTTGCTATATTAAATTAATATAAATTCAAACCCTATGAAAACTAAATCCATTAGGCGAGGTGCGTACCTTAATTCAATCAGCTGCAATTCGTAATCGAATAAGCCGCGTTCGACTCTATGGGGAAAGGGTTAGGAGGATTGCTCACTGGACATTAGGATCAGTGAAGAGATTTTTATAACATGCAAGACTTTTTTACTTAGATACAAGATTTGCATCAGAATTGGCAACAGAAATGAAGCTTGAATTGAACACACAAGTTTTATTGCACATGTAAACAATTTATGAGTAAACATTGTTCAATATTGATTTGTTATTGAATTGATTTGACAAAAATTAATTATTGATAATTGAAATAAATTCCCCATTTCAATAGCTAGAAACAATGTTGCCGCATCTCTGGTAGAATTACTAGCTTTTAAACAAACTTAATTTACGTTAGAACTTGTTTATATTGAGGAACATAGGCCGTTCAGACACCGACAGTGTGAACTCTCTCTCACCGCGAGTGCGCCGCCAATGGCAATCCAATAGGTTTTCATTAAGAAACCCTTTTATTGGTTTAACTCGGATTTAGCGAGCTTTATATCTTATAGCTTAGCTCTCTATCACTAAGGGGTTTATTTACAATAATTTAATTACATTTAGCGGTTTTGTAGGTTTTCAATTTTATCGTTTGTTTACGAATTATTTGAAGGTGCTAAATATAGAACTATTTTTATTATTAATATATAATAATATAGGATTTTTAAAGTTTTAGAGCAATATATTTCTGGTCTAAAGATACGTTCTTCGTTCTACTGACTGAGTACTTGGGAAATTTTATTAACTTTATTTTTTTAACTTTCGATTATTTCTTCTCTATAAATCATATTTTTACTAATTACTTTTAATTGAATTCCTCACTGCTTTAATATTCCCTTCAGTTATTTAATGAATCACACTGAAGATTATTTTGTTCTTTTAATGATTAATCTACTTACTGTAAAGTTTTTTGCAATTTCTTTATTCGCGCGGGACGGTTTCAATCACTACTACGCACGGAAGATTGATTTCTAATTTATATTCTTACTTCTGCAAAAAATCATATTTAATATCCTAAAAAATTCCAAAATAATTATTATAATAATAATAATAATAAGTCCCCAGACAAACACACTAACTGTATGGCCCCAAAGTAAGCAGAGCTTGTGTTTTGGATGACCATACAGCGAAGTGGGGGGGTCCCAGAATAAACATGCATATATAAATACAAACAACCATGACCCGAGAACAAACATCTGTGTTCATCACGCAAATGCATGCCCCGGCCAGGAATCGAACCTGGGACCTTGAGGCAAGGCTACTTACCAATACACCAATCGTTCGTCAAATTTTTATTATTAGTTAAAGTTATTTAATTTCTAATGCGTTCTGATAAAAAAGACTTCAACGTTTAAATCCACCTCAACCCATTTGAAACAAAACGCCAGCCATCGCAAAAAGGCGTGTCTAAATACAAAGAATGACATATTTAATTTAAAAATGCCACTATATATTTTTATATGGATATTTGAACACTAAGCCCGTGTTTTAAATAAAAGCATGTTAACAAGATTAGAGGTACTAAATCGGTTTACTAGCCACACCTACACGACAGCTCTGTCAAATGGTTGGTAGAAATATTCTTTGGTAGAAAAATAAAAATTTCGATTGGTATCACCATGGCAACACTTGAAAACGCCCTTCAGGCAAAGGTGTAAGTTTATAAAGTCATAGGTAAAAAGGATCTTTTCTGTTTTTATTTAAAGAAGTAGCCGGAATGTTCAAAGGGTTAGTTTGGTTACATTTCAAACTAAAAATGTTTCAATAGCTGCGTTATTAATCTAATGTCAAAATAAATAGCAAGGTATATCTTCTGTACTGTGTAAAAACATAAAATCAAAACTAATTTTTCCAGACAAATATAACCCTGGCGCTTTCAAGTGTAGAGTGAATAGGTACCTCTTGATCAGGCGTGTATGATCCTCGTCTTCATCGTCACTTTCCATCAGGTGAGATGGAAGACAATCTCCTGCTCATTATTAAAATTTACTAATTATAAAAAAAAATTAGTTTAAAACAGAATTTTAACTGATCCTACCACAAAAAATTAAGAAAATATGACCATCGCAACTATCTTCAATTTTCTTGCATAATATGACGCTGTGCGCATGTGCAGTTTCTTTATTATCATCATCAGCCCATATTCGTCCACTGCTGGACATAGGCCTCCCCAATTGCACGCCATCGAGGTCTATCCTCGGCTACTCGCATCCAACTCCTGCCAGCCATCCCATCCATTTCTTTATTATGAAACAAGCTATTTCTAGTTTTTTAAAGAATTCATAAAATACATATGCTGCACCTTCTCTTTGTAAACCTGGGTTGTTTCAAACTTTTTAAATTTAAAATAACTTATTTGCTATCAAATATTGAATCAAAAAATAGTTTTAATAAAGGTGTATAAATAAAATTCTGTTTTCGAAAAATACTCTTAGGGTAGTAATGTAGATTTAAAATGTACATTCAAATACTCAAAAGAAGAAAACCTTGTGTTGTGAATGGAATAATGATAATTTTTCACTACACAATGTCCATTCATTGCCCCTACCGGTTACTGAACCGATTACTTCTAGAACAGTCTAGCAAGAATTACTGTAACATACTTCAGGAAACCAAATGTATAAGTGGAAAGTAAGCTTATCATCAAAGTGCTAAATGTTTTTGTGACTGTCGGATTGTGTGATAAGAAAGACAGTTAATTTAGTTAATTAAACACCTTTTTGAATATTTTTTAGCTAATTTGAATAAGAAAACAATATTTTTCAAGTTAATTGCTTTAACATTTTTTTTTTGTATTTTCGGGATTGATCTTTGGTTTTTTGATCGAAAAACTATTTTAAATTTTTCATTTAAATGGAATGTAATCAGCCTATTGCCGTCCACCGCTGGACTTAAGCCTTTCCACACCAACTGTCCCTTTCCTGGGCCAACCGCATCCGTCCACTTTAAATGCTAATGTTGTTTTTTTTTCTTTAAACATAACAAAAATCTTATTGTACAAAGTGATGCAAGTAGTTTGCAAGTTTTAGCCGTCATGACTTTTGAGATGAAAATTGAAATCAGTATTTCTTATATCCAGACGGTTCAATATGCGGTCAAAAGTCATCTCAGTTTGAACAATAACTATGTTTCTCATCATAATTAAATATATACCACATCTTGCCAAACCAGCACTCCATTAAACCAAAAAAATACAAAAAAAGTTAACCTAACCGCAAATATCCCTCACACGAAAGCCTAATCAATACCTAATGAACCATGGCTCACCGCAAGTGTGTCACCGTGTCTCCCACCGTCCAAGGTTCTATTACCGCCACAGAACACACTCATACATACTAACAATAGATTTTTTATGACTAAATCCACACAATAGAGATGAGTTAAAGAATTAACAATTAAAGACTGCGTTAACACTGTATATTCAAACAGTTTCTTGCGTCAATAAGGAGAAATAAAGGTTCTGTGTAATACGGTAGCTGACATCTGCAGGTGTTAAAAGGATGTTGCGCTATTTTTCTATTGAGGATTATTAACTATTAGTTTACTTTATCAGCTGTATATTTTTAATTTAATCTTTGTTCAATAAAAATAAATTTAATCTATGCTTGTTTATTCAACAAACAAACTATCTACTTGCATATGTTGTGGTTAAGAACTTTTGAAAAAAAAATAAGTCCTCAGACGAAAATAAGTATATTAGTACAGTATACTATAAGTATATTAAACTAAAAGATAAAAGATATAGATATAGGAATAAAAGATTCTTCATCTGTTTGGATTGTGCGAATGTGGAGTCAATGTTGTCGGTATACTCTTGAGTTTCCAGGTTCAAGTCCTGGCCGGGGCGTTCATTTGTGTGATAAACACAGATGTTTGTTCTCGGGTGATGGTTTTTTATATTTCTATATGAATGTTTGTTTCTGGACAGATATTTCTCTGAAAAAGACCGTAACAAGCCCTTATTTCCGCTACTAGTAGTCTTAAAACCGAATATGACATTAACATACAATTCGTAACTACATTTTAAAATTCCATCTCCACAATAAAACTTCAGTTAACTTAATTTTCCAAACCAAATCAGGCGTGTCCAAACATTTGGTACAGTATATCAAAAGTGCACTAATCCGAAATCGGCAACGATTACCGTTAACCCCTGAAATGCGCGGTACTTAAAGTGTATTAGCTACGCGCGTGTGGTCACAAAGACTCATTGTGCGGGACAAAAGCGCCACGACGGGGGTTGTTCTACCTGTCTGGTGTTACCGATAGCCACCCTGTGGGCTGTGGGGTGGGTGGATTGAATTGCCTGAGAGTGGTGTTTTGGTTCGTATTTTTGCTGATATTGGTGATAAATTTTGTCATATGTTTCTAGTTATTTGAACTGTCTCCGGGGTATGTTATAGTTGTTATGATATTAAAAAGTAACATAAAATTTTTATTAACTAGATATAGACTAATAACTAGATATGCAAATAATTGGTTGAAGTTTTTATACATTAATTTTTACTACTTTTCCTCCCGGATTTTTCATTTTTATCCAAATGGGTTTTCCTAGTTGTAGTATGCAAACGTATGATGCCAATTACGGAACATTTCATCTCAATCCAGTCGGAACAAAGATCATCCGAATAGATGAAGAAATGTCATTAAATCCGTATTAAGGCGAAGCTCGCGGCTCGCCGCTTATGGGCTTTAATAATACGACGCTATATGTAATGGAGAACATCCAATTTTTATGAAATTAGGAGATATTTGAAGAAAAATATTATAAATTTTTGGAGTTTTTGGACAACTGGTATATCGTTATGGTTGTTTTTTTTATATGCAGTATTTCCTTAACAATTTTCTTAAAATGTATTTAAAATTAAATATAAGATTCCTAAATAACATAACATATATTACTGTTTTTATCAGGCTAATACACACCAAGACCAAATCAAAGATGCTTTAATACTTATTAGATACAGTACTGAACCACCCTATAAAAATAATTATTAACAAATAGCACGCCTATCTGTTCTGGTTACATTATACCCATGACAATAGGTCTCATACATTGGGTTAACCCTCCAACGGCTCGGGACAAAACTGCACGGTTCTTATTTTGACAGGAGTTAATGTAAGAGGGGTCTGACGTCTCAACCTGCCGCGTGTCAATGGGGTACAATAGACCCCACAATGGGTCCGGGCGTGTGTACGCCGGCTTTATACGGGTTATTTGATTGCAAGTGCAATGTACTTAATGTTATTTTTAATGGGGTAAAAGTTTAAGTTCATAGTTGAATTACTAGAAAATTTTAAAGAAAAATTAAGTTGTGTTGCTTTGTTTTCTGATTTACGATCCGATAACGGGTTATTACTTGGTTTAAAGTAAATATAAGGTATGTTTATTAAGTTACGTTTTATTTCAAACTAAAAGTTGTAACTATATCATGAAATTGCATGAATAAACGATATTGAGGCAAAAATTCGAAAATTAACGAATAATTAATTACAATGCAAACACAAGTTTATTTCTTGGAAGTCTCGGAACCCGTGACAAATAAACAAAATTGCTGATTCGAGAACAAATATCATGCAATTGTCTTTAGAACTCTATCCCCGGAAATCGAGAGATTAGTTCGGATATCAAAAATGATATTTCAGTTTATAACTTGCATTATTTGATTTATCAATATATTGACTCGTTGCACCTGTAAATATGGTTTATCCAAACTTAAAGACAAGTATAATTAATTGTAACTCGTCAATACCTCTAGTGAAAATATACGATAACCGTTATTTATACTCCTGCACATTATAATTTAGCATGTCATTTGTACCTTTCAATAAAAGTCAACTTTGAAATAAATATCATTTTTTAATAAATAACTTAAAACAATTTAACCTTTATAAATAAGAGATAAAGGTCTATTCATTTCTAGGATGTGTGTTTGAACTGAATGTTGAATTATAACATCTAGGTTAGTAGTTCGGTGTGTACGTAAAATGGTTCATTAAATTAGAATAGCCTTTTACAAAATCAAACAGAATCAGAAAAAATGAACAAAGTTATTTTGATGTGCTTTTATTTTTCACTGAATTACAAATTTGTGCATTTTAGTTGGGTATCAATTGAATTCTCGTAAAACTGTTTTTAAATTCCTATAAAATATTTATACCTATTTTAATTCGATGTACCAATGGTATAACTAATTTATTTCATATAATATAGTCCTAGAGCTTCAAAAATAGATTAAATGCCCATTCTCTATTACCGCCATGACATAAAAAGGTTAAAAAGTAGGCAATATAATAAATAATAAAATAAAAACACACAAGCCCTATTTTAGTCATCATCATACGATCTATAACACCAACCGACCACATGGTCGCACAATTTTCGCTAACACAATACATCGGCAACAGATGGAGGTCGAACGTTTGAAGTTGACATAACAGTACGATGGTTATGTCAATTGTCAATCATGATTACAGCGATTGAACTGATTGCCGTGATTGTACATAAATTGACCGGCAGTTAACGAGCGACGGTAAATATGGGTTAACTATTAAGTCTAAAATGGATCCGTTGTTGGAGCGGGCTTCGCTATTAATCTGTTTGCTGTTTTTATGACAAAAATGCTTTTGATGCAGTCTTTTTTTTATTGTTGTATTTGGAATGGTTATTTGGTTTATGGGTTATGAATAAGCATGAATAACTATGGAATGAACCACGTACTGAAATGTAAATTTGAGCCGGTTAAGCTTCCTAAACTACACTATTATTGTAAGGAGAAAAATAATGTTTCGTGTTTTGCCTTGTTACATAAAAATAATTAAAACAGCGTACTGACCAGAATGCACCTTCATTAATATGCTTTGTAATGTAAAAATAAAAACAAAGAATCCCAAGAAAAACAAACCAACTTTATGGCCCCAGAGTGAACTTATGTTATGGATGACCATAGAGTGAACTGCGAGCCAGATAAACATACATATAAATACAAATAACCATGACCAGAGAATAAATGTCTGTGTTCATCACACAAATGAATACCTTGCCCAGGACTCGAACCTGGGACCTCTGGCGTATATCCTATCACCCCACTTGGCCGACAGTACAGTAATACATTTTTTTTAAATACCTAGGTAATCTACCAAGAGCATCTTAGTCTGAATAGTTTTCTCAACACATATTACTATATTCCCTGCCAAATATGTTTTTAAGCTATTACATAGTACCAGCTTCTACATTTTTCCCAGCTCCTATTAGCTTTAAACTGTGATGTCACCGACGACATTGACTCCACATTCGCACAATTGATTACCAGCACACGAGTATTATATCACAACTACCTTATACTTCCCATCGCAGAGCCTTGACAGAAATAGAAAAATACCAACATAATAGGAGAAAAACCAAAGGAAGACGGCTATTCTGCTGAAGGCTGTGCGCAATCAACCGTCACCCTTCTTGATATTGGCATACATAATAATTTCGCTTGGCATACATGATCATTCAGCTATAAACATGGTATAAGGACAAGGTGTCATTGAATTTGCAACTTTAACATAACAAGATAAGATTGTTTTTGTAATAGAGATCTTGTAGTTTTTTATGATTTAAAAAAATTATAAGATGTCTGTTTGAATTTTTATTTTGAATCGTAAGTATTGAGGAAAATGGTTGATTTTTTAATGTTAAGATTCGTTGTGTGTACTGCATCTGCTTATCCTAAATACAGAGTTTAATTAATTCAATAAATACATTATTTAACAATAAGAAGGTGGCCTTTTTGGTAGTATTGATTGTTTAAAACAATTTTGTTATTCTGAGCTATCAAACGCTTTTAAATTTTATTAAAATATCCGTAATTAGTAGGTAATACAATAAGTACTACTAAATGAATTCACTGTGTTGTACCACCCATTCAACATTATTTTTTAATATTTTATTATTATTTAAATTATTAGTTTTCTTTTTAATTTAAGTACATACATTTTATTGTATTTTATTTATTATGGAGAAGCATATTGCCGTTTTTTCAACGGTCTTCGTGGTGTTGTCGTTCAGATCGGAACTTAAAACTCTTTATACAATTACTTAAGGTAGGTAGTCCTCGAGTCCATTCTCATCTTATTTATAACTTTGTATAATTCTGATTGCAATATTACGATCTAAATATATATTTTTAAAACAAGCCCAAAATTTTACTAAAAATAAGAACGATACCTTTAAACCTTCCAAAATAAAAAGAGATCGGCCTTAACCCCACGGTCCAACGACCTTTCTAATACATTTATAATTATACCCAAAGAAACCGGCACATTTTGTAAACATGGCCCTTGTGACGTAACATACGCTGCTATAATTTAAATTTAGAAGAGATACTTTAAGAAAAAACTGATACAGATTATGCTCACTTCCGCTTGAGTAGCAATAACTTGGCGGAGAGTAGTCTAAGGCGAGAATCGCTTGCGTGTTGTTCGGTCTGTGTAGGCGCTCCGCGTATTATGATATGAAATGAAATGAATTGAAGTATTTAATTCTCAACATTGATTGAATTGCTTGTTCTTATTTTTTAATATAACTAGCGCTAATTGCGGGATCGCACCAATGGCGGCGCTGTTCATGCTAAATATTATTCTATTAAACAAATTGTATTTGTTTTTAAGAAATTAGTTTTTACAGGGATCTATAATGACTGTTGTTGGTGTGTGTTCATAGTGTTCACCACAGAGAGTGTAAGTGGGCATGAAAATGTTGCGTAGATGCTGTGCTCATTTGCTAGCTGTTATAAATAGGGTAACTAAGTGGCAAGGCGGATTCCCACATTTGCCGCCAGTTTCAAATTTTGAATTGTTTCCCTACTGGCTGTATAGTAATTGTTCATATACTGACGTTTGAATATTCAGTATACTCTATAGTACTCAAATTTTGTACTTTTTGTTGAATTATCAAGACTCTCCGTGTGTAAAATAATGTTTTTTTTTTTTTTTCATTCCTATAAGACAAAAACAAATCTGCTGCTCTAGCCTATTCAGCCTGTTGGTAAATCCGTCACTGGCACACTCATCTGTGCTATTTTGATTTCATACACCTTTAGATACGCCATTATTAATATTTTTAATTTCAATTGTCTTTTGCATTGCGATCCTAAGTCCTTTAGATGAATCAGTTGCTGGTTTGCCAACTTTAAGTTGCAATTAAATAAAAAACCAGTTAAAATTGTATCGAAGTAATTACCTTTTATTAACCAAGAGTTTAATATAAAATGGTACAGCGATATTCAATTGAGCACGGAAACAATCAACTGTTCCATTAAAAGCTGTAATTACATGTATGTTCACTTAGTGGGGACTTAATTATGTCTAGAGAAATACTATTTTTATGCTTAAGTTCTCTCGTCAAAGGTGTGCCCGAATATAAGAAAAAGATTCAGAAAAAATAATAATATTCAGTTTTTGCAGGTGGTTAACTACATTTCTTAAGAACATATTAAAATATTTTTCTTTTAGCCGCAATAAAAACCTTGTTCGTCGAATCAAGTGTTTTTCAAGGTTCAATCAGTTTTTTCAGGGATTTTATTCGATCAATGTATCACCATGAACCGTTATATTAAATGCCATCCACAAAGACTTTTTTAGTGTATATATCGTAATGTGCGACTTTAGAACAAAACAAGAATGTGGCGCATCTTCTTGAGTGGCACTGCCTATGCTTATAAACACTAACATTGGTCGAAGACTAAGGCTCAAATCTATAAAGCGAACTTATATGTACCAAGACTTATCATAGCAAACGTTCATACAAAAAGCGAATTTATTTTTTACTGTATAGGAAACATATTATATACGCATACACGTGACGTCAATCTCGTCAAAATGACAGCCGATTTCTTTTTCTTCATGTCATCTGTAAAGTAAGATTTAAAGTCTCAGATAAGTTAAAGCACGGTTTGTATATAGATTTAAGCTTAACTAAAAACGCTCTTAAGGTTCCTACATCTTTTTTTTTTTAATCTTTATAAAGCCATACATCAATTTGGTTAAGTAGGCTGTACAGAAAAAAAACTATGGATAACTAAACAAGACTTGGTTAACAATTTAAATTAATTTGTCTTCTAAATGAACAAATAAAAAAACTCAAAACTCTGTCAGTTATTACATTTAAAACCAGAACTAAATATAATATGAAATGAAAAGAAAAGTTCACTTTTGCGACAGTTAAAGTTCTCACCTATCAATGTCATTCAAATTCAAATTCAAATTCAAATATTTATTTCTCAACATTGACAATTACTTGTTCTTATTGACGTCAAATAAAACATGATTCTACCACCAGTTCGAAAAAAAACCTTCGTGAAGAAGAACTGGCAAGAAACTTCACGGGTATATTTTTTTTCTTTTCAAAATAAATTTACAGAGTCTCTTTATGTCTATACAAAATTATTCTTTTCTGCATCTGTTAGCTCGGCAAGTCTGATTCCGAACACATTCCATGAGTCGGTGAAACAGGTCCTCCTTAGCATCAAGTTTCTAACCTTTCAAATGTGCACTAATCAATCACAGCCAACCTTAAAACAACAATCTTAACCCCTAAACCGTCACGACAAGATCAACTACGTACATTGAAGCACAGGACAGCTTATGAATGGGGCAGGTTCCGTGTTGTCATGCGAGCGGTGAAAACGAACTCTATGGCGGTTGAGCAGGCGATTCTGTCACGGTACGGGGTCTTCGTGACCGATCTGGATTCTTATCAGATGTAGTATGGTAGGTCTGTGTGACCGGCGAGGTGCGTAAGGGTTAAGTATTTTGAGGGATCGATTGATTTGTGTTTTTTTTGTTGTTGTTTGCACAGAATGATGTAACAGCAACGTAAGTAATGCAAGTTTAAAAAAATATACGTTACCTGACAGTTTTTTTTAGTGATAAAGAATCAGGCGCTGTATATGCAATACAAAAACCGTTTTTACTATTATTCCATTGCTTACTTTTTTAATGTAAATATTTATTTCTTTCTGAGCTCTACTTACTTTAGGGCCGTACAGTTGGTGTGTTTGTCTGGGGATTATTATTAATATTATTTCTAGATAATTTTAAAATTATTTTCTTTTTGCTATATGTAGTTTAATATTTCACACATACAACCTAGCTTACATACATGCATACATATCTGAGTATAAATTCTACCGTCTTGTAAAATCAAAGGCGATGACGTCGTAGAACCTTCAAAACGTTTAAAAATAGAACGATCTAGACTCACAGTCGATGCCAGTACTAAGTCTACTACGGTAAACTCGTTTATACAACTTTAGTATTAAAGTTCGAAGCGATTATAAGTTTTCTTTCTAACTTTTTACTTCAAAGATTATTGCTCTAGAACGAAGTGAAGCTTTTGTACAACTTGGATGTAAACTTTACCTAAATAATTTTAATGCAGAGTTATCTTTATGCTGTGAATTTAATTGCCTTTGGCCCGTTTTATGTGATATAAAAATGGTTGGCAAAAGTGTCTTGTACACGTGTCTCGTTCTGACTGTACTTAATAAGGCTCTGAAATAAAAGGCCCTTCGTATTCATATCAGCCCAGCGTTAATTGGCACAGCTGGGTTGCAAAATAATAATTAAGAATCACTAGACAAACAAACCAACTGTATGGCTCCAAAGTAAGCAGAGCTCGTGTTATGGATGCCCGTACAGCGAACGGGGGGCGAACTCGAACCTGGGACTATCAAGTTCAAATATTTATTTCTCAACATTGACAATTACTTGTTCTTTTTGATGTCAAATAAAACATGACTCTATCACCAGTACGGAAAAACCTTTGTGAAGAAGAACTTGCAAGAAACTTCACGGGTATAATTTTTTCAAAATAAATATAGTGTCTCTAATGTCTATACAAAATTATTCTTATCTGCATCCGGTAGCTCGGCAAGTCTCCCTCCACTCAAGTATCCAAATAACGAACACTCTCAAACGGCACCCGTTCGCGACTTAACGCGGGATCCAACCATCGCCGTCCTCAACCACATTAGAGGGAAGTGATATCCACTACACCGTCAAACAAGTCGAATATATTGGAAAATTGCTGCCCAGCCAATACCAGGATTCGGCGAGACTAGCCGAATGCGCCCCCAAGTAGCGTTGCATCGATTCAGATTTTGTTCATCTTAGATTACAACGCTTTCGATATTTGTGTAAAAATGCAGTATACCTAAATCCTTCACACGAAAAAAATTTACAAACATACTATTGCTACTTTTCCATTTCCATTCTCCAAAACGGTCCAATTTAACCGCCCCGATTAAATGTTCGTTAGAACTAAAGAAATTACTTCTAAATGTGAGAATACCTGCTTTGTTCGTATAATTTGAGCGGTTTGGAACATTTTAAGAATCGTTTAGGAATGTAGAACTGTACCTAATTTAGTATAATGTACTGTTATAGCGTTATAGTCTTTCGATCGAAATATTTTCTGAAACATTGTTGAAGTTTGTGGGTTATGCGGTGGCGGAGAGAAGAATAAATTTAACCGACTTCAAAAACGAAGGTTCTCAATTCAGTTGTAAATTATTTACAACTGAATTGAGATACATGAGATTGCATCCGCAGTCATGGACATGATTAGCCGATGGTGTTTTATTTAATAATAGTGATTGTTATTATTATATCGCCTGATGATGCGTTGCCAAGTGTAGGCTTCAGTTGAATTTGCCTTTGTTCCAGTAGTTGCACTGGTTGTTGCTTCCCTATAACCGGAACACAAACACGTAAACAAGATGGTGGTCAAAATAGGACGGACTTTAGTACCGCCCCAGACCAGACCTTAACAAAGAAACTACCACGCCTATTTTGATATTTATTGTGGGTTTGTAACTATAAGCAACCTTTGTATATTAGGCATCATGATACGCCTTGGAGTATTTTCTAATATTCTAATATATTTCTAATTATCATCATAGTGATGCGTATGCCAAGTTTCACGCCGATTCTCCATACTTTGAACTTGTATCTTTAATCTTACTTCCTTTACAGTGAGAGATGAATAAAATCTGAATTTCCAATTGAGCTCCTTATAAAAAGAAACTACAAGTGGTACATGAGCGGAGCACATGAAACAATTTTTAGAAAGCCACATCTAACAGTACATGCACAATTTTCCACGCGCAGTTTCGCGAGTAATATCTCAATAATCGATAGCCATAAAAGTGTTTCAGTTCTGTACTCTAGAGTGCGGTTTATTAAAATAACAATTATATATTCGATTCAATGATTTGGTTTATAGTCCGTCGATACGGTTGCGAGCATAACTGGTTATTGTAAAAGAGCCAGCTAAAAAATGGCTTTTGGATTTTTTTTTTGTGAAAATAATGTTGAGGCTTTTTGCTGACAATATTGTTTATTTATTTATTTGGGAAACATACAATATTTTAATACAGTTATATAAATTAATATAAATAATATAACAAATCAATAAAGTTTCCACCTATAACTAACTCAATTAAGGTAGTTACAGCAATACAAATTTTGAAAGTTAAATCATTATTAATACATAAAAATAAACATTACATTATTACAATTTAATCAATTTAATCAAAAGAAAATGGATAATGCGCTCCACCCTAATGTTCCTTTTATAAACAATCACGCTGGAATGAAACATATCTACAGAATTAAATTTCTTGTATTTTGTAATTATTTAGTAGTAAGTAATTGTTATTATGTTTTAAGCTTCTTGATATAGGTACGTTTTTTTTTAATAGTTATTGTTAAATTATTAAATCCCCAGACAGACACCAGCCGTAAAACCCCTAAGTAAGCAGAGCTTGTGTTATGGATGACCGTACAGAAAGGGAAACCCAGAATAAACATACATTCTAAACAACTATTAACCGAAAACAAACATCTGTGTCCATCACACGAATAAATGCCCCTACCAGGACTCAAACCTGGGACCTCCGGCGTATGAAGCAAGGCTCCTACCCGTAAAAAGTATCTTTAAATAGGCAACCTTTTGGTAAATAATCTGACAGAGTTATGACACGTTAGTTGACTTGTCAAAATATCTTGTCAGAATTACATGCTAGCTAGTATTTTTGCTCAAGAGGTATGGGTTAGTTACCCAAATTTTTCAAAATAACCCAAAAACCACTTGGCATCAGAAAGGCCCTTTATGTGTTGTCCTGTCTTTGAAATAACTCCACAAATACTTGGCGACCCAATTTACTTTGTTCTTTTTGTCAAAAGCTACAAATCACCCTAACACGCTTTTGTCAACATATTCTTTAACCAAAAGACAACAGAAAACGTGTCTAGATCGGTACCAATTTGTTCATCATAAAATATTACACACTTTAATAATAACATACTAAAAGACATTATAAGGCATGAATAAATAACACTTGTAATCTTCTATTCGAATACTATCGATTATAAGTTTAATCGAGTTATTACGATTTATAGTAATAAGCCAATGATTTATTCGATCGACGATGTTCAATGGTCATTTATAATGTGACCACGGGAGGGTTATACTTTTATATTTTTATGTATTTATTTCGTAACTGAAGGATTAAAATATTGGCTTTTGAATTGTAATAAAGAGAAAGCTTTCAAGCTTAAACAAAACGGTGCTTCTTTTCGATGAAACTGAAAGCTCCGGCTCTGGTGGCTCAATCAAACCAAACATTTATCAGTTTTTAGCAAACGCTATAACGCTATTCTAAAAACTACATTTGTACATTAGCGGCTGAGGTGCAGTAAAAATAAATACAATAAGTCCCCAGCCAAACACACCAACTTTATGGCTCCAAAGTAAGCAGAGCTTGCGTTATGGATGAAAATACAGCGAGCTGGGTGATAACTAGAATAAGTTACATACATATATAAATACAAACAACGATGGCCTGAGAATCAACATCTACGTTCATCTGACAAATGAATGTCCCGACCAGGACTTGAATCTGAGAACTTTGGCGTATGAGGTAAGGGCATAACCCACTACACCACTCGGCCGTCACAGTGCGGCAGTATTTATGGTCATGAGGTTTGCAAAGTATGTTAAGATGAATCAGGCGCAGAACACGTGGTGAAGACATCGCAATACATCGTAACAGATCGTAAGAAAGCCCGCGAAAATAAAGATGGTTTGTGTAAAGACTGCCAATTATTAGAAAATTGGTGGAGTATAAATTGCTTCAAATTACCTCTTTATTATTCTATATCATCTATATATTATTATCCTCCTTTTTTTTCAAAATGGACAGTGTATTAATGACCCTATTGGCCTTTTAAATTTCACCGGACTGTGTGGCTTAACGATGAACTACTCCTACATGCGATATGTCTAAGGGCACCCGAGAGGGCAAGGACCTCGGGTTAGAACGTTGTATATGGAAACTACCACTGGTTCGGAAGGGTCAACTACTGCCAAAGAACCAGCACGAAACTCAGAAGGAATGCGTACGACGCGTTAGCCGGCCCACCACCACCGGTGCGGTGGATTGGGGGGTTCGAATACCGTGTTAACACCGGCGTTCCTTGATGTAATAGGGTCGTCGGGATCAGTTAAGCCGTTACGCGGACGCCTGTAACGAACCGCCGCGTCTGCGTTGGCCGTGTAGTCAGCTGACTTGCTGGAACTCCTCATGTTGTGGTTGGTTGCATTTGCAGCCCTAGCTGCCATTGTAAATTTATTTTAAAGAAATGATACCCTTTGTTGCCAGTTCTTCTTCACGAAGTTTTTTCCATACTGGTGGTAGAGTCGTGCTTTATTAAAATCAATAAGAACAAGTAATCGTCAATGTTTAGAAATAAATATTTGAATTTGAATTTAGCTTAGAGTTCCCAGATATGTTTTTTAGAAAGCTTTAGGGAAATACGCTTTTGAGCTGGACGTGGTATTTTTTGTGACGTCATGAACGTTTTCTCTTGATATTTATAAATGTATGATTACATGACCCTTGAGTAAGCTAAGCCACAATCTAATAATAAGCATTTCTTACGCTGGGAATGCAAAAGTTGTATTAATGTATTGAAACATCCATCTTACGAAAGATTTTTCTTTGCAAAACCCCCAAGTTAATAATATAACTGTATGACAATTACAAAGGTTTTGGCAACTTTGTAAGAACGCACTTTGAGTGTCAGCTTTAGTTTTGCTTTAAAAACTTCAATTAACCTTTAAAAAGTCTTTTTATAATCATATTTATTCAACTCACCACTTATAACGCCACCTTTTACTTCCCCTTACAGCAAAAACACATTAAGAGCATAAAATATAATTTTTGTAGTAAAAACAAGAAAAGGCAATTTTTCCTTACATTTAACAGAGGTTTAATCACAATTTTCCTAAAAAAATCACGAGGCAGCATGGCTACCCCTTATCCGCTCGCATACGTTTATGCTAACAAGGTGACTTGTGGGTCATTTCCATTGCAAAATAGTTTCATTTGAGACACTTTAAAATTAATTTTGGTTTAAGGTGGCCGGACCGAATATCCTCGACTCGTATTTTAATTATTATTTTTAATATTTATAAATATAAATTAATATATAATTATTCTATTTCTTCTTTACATATATTTAAAAAATTGTACCTATAGGTATATTTATACTATAATAGGTTATTAACAATAGAACATATGATATGATTGTACGAAAGAACATGAATATTTGACAAAGTGTGAAAAATATTTGATTAATTATGGAGATATTCATATATTTTTGATGAGTTTGCTATTTCTTAGTTTGCTTTTTTCTTAAAACGTCAAAAAAAGAAAAGAGAAGAAATGGCAAGAAATTACAATTATCGTATTACAGTTTGTATTAAGATTTCAAAAGAAACTCACATTATTATTATAAAACTACAGACAAAATAATTTGACACATTTCGGTTTTCATATATTTATAAAACAGTGCTGTCAGTTACATATTTATCCTATCATATTATATCCTCCAGTTATTATTATATTTGAACTTGTCATTTCTACATTTACTTTCCGAAATAAACCCTTTCAAAGTCGTAGCAACCCACAGCACGGTATTCGCGTGACCGCAGCCACACAAACTGCTCGCCGTCTTCGCCGTGTGTACCGCCTTATTAAACACCTCTTACTATACACTTGGATGCTCAACTGTCTGGAAAACACTTGGGGTTCAAAGTGTTTGATTGGTTTAAATAAATGTATGAAATGGGGTTAAGTTATGATTATTTATAACCAGGCTTCAGTCAGCGGCTTTATGTACGTTCATATTACAGCTTTTCTCTTCTTAATCTTATTCTTATAAATAAATAGAAATGAGTGATAAGTTATAAAGATCAAATGTTAAGTGGAGTAATAGGCACCAGTTTTAGTCTACCCCAAAATATGCGAAAATATTTTTATAATGGAAATAAATACCCCTGATAATTGTTACAAGAACGAGCCTCAAAATTTCAAAATCGTTTCATCTTTCTTATGCAAAAAATTGTTATATGTGGGGTAAATATCAAAACAGAGCATATTCCTCCACCAAACATTATAGGATAGGATTTCGTACAAATTCGTTGAGTCCTCGAAAGAGTACACTTATCATATAAGTACATCCTTAAAATACTTTCCTATTTATTGGTGTAAATCGAATACGATTAGCACAAAAAGAGGTGTTAGTGGTAAAAGAGTTCTTTTTGCTAAGAGCTCGTGTGGGCTGGAACTATCTCAACCGCCATGATAACCCGCAATGTCGTGGTTGTGTTTCCGTTAAAGAGAAGAATCTCTCCGGGACAAATGAAGTACGAAGGCCAACCCAACTGAAGCATACGGCCAGCTACGCAACATAATTCAATAGACCTAATAATCACAATCAACATAAATAAATCACAGGCGACTTATAGGTATACGTAGACACGGATGACACTTCAAATCAGGTGGAACACGTGTAATTGCCGGAAGGGCGCAAATTAAAAAAAATACTGCACTCACATGCTATTAAAAGACGGTTCCATTGTTATAAGCGATTTGTTATTGAGTAACCAATGCCCATTTTTCATCTGCTTCGCTGGTCCAGCAGTCACATTAACATTCTAACCCAGTTTGCTCTCCACAGCATCAAACCCCCCACCAAAGACGGAGTGACGAAGAGCAACCCGAGCAAGCGGCACCGCGAGCGCCTGAACGCGGAGCTCGACAACCTGGCGTCGTTGCTGCCCTTCGAACAGAACATCCTGAGCAAGCTCGACAGGCTCTCCATACTCAGACTGTCAGTTAGCTATTTGAGGACGAAGAGCTACTTTCAAGGTTGGTGCAATAGGTTTTGGTGTGAATCAAAGTTCCACACTAGTGATGTCACTTGAGTTTCATCTTTTTGATAATAAAGAAATTGGTTTGGATCAGTTCGAATTGACTCCCATGGTTTGGTACGATATACAAACTAAAACAATATATTGTACAAGACTGTTGGAGCACTTTGAGATACGGAATGTTAATTGTGTCTTGAAGCAGTTCTTTCTTTCACATCAGATGTACAAGTTAATTACAAAATGAAAAAATATCCAGTCATAATTTTAATATATAATTATTAAAGATATTTTCTAGCTCTGATACCTTACGTAGAGATTTACTTAATGCTAATTTTTATCAAGAAAAGCATGGTAATTTAAATCTTTGCTAACTTTTCTCTTAAAAATTTTCATCTTCAAAGAAATGTATTCGTTATTAAGGAAACCTTATGTAAATGAAATGTTTTGAATATCAATTTGTTGCAAGTTTGATTTAAGTGTACATTTCTATTGTATTCAAAATTACGTTATATGACCAAAAGGAATTAAATTTATAAATCTCTTTCAAGCAAATAGTATCCTTATAAGTACATCACCATATTCGTCCTATTTACATAACATACAAAGTTACTCGCTCACTTTCAGCGCCATAACCATCGATTAACAAACGATTAAAATCGAACTTAGAATCGAATATCCCTGTATCGATTACTTATTAATGTTCTTCTTGACACGTATTTAATGCCGAGCGCCAATTTTATAGCAACATTTGAAATAAACGATTCGATATGTTCTCGATTCCTGAGAATCGTAATCGATGGGGACTGTAATGGTGTTTTATCTGATGGTAGCGAAACTACTGTTTGAGTTGCATTTTGGTATTAGAACATACGTTGTGGTGGTTAATTTGTACTTTATTACAATTTTAATAAGGATTGAAAGGGCCTGACTGAAAAAAGCCATGTATTAAGTAAGTTTATTAATTTTAAGCAAACAAAAGGCACAGACCATGATATTTTTTCGTTTATAGCATGAAAATATTTTTTTTAGGACAGTATTTATTGTTTTGGTTAGCTATGTAAAATAACACTCCAACATCCCAACATGTAATCATTCCCGATAGTGACCCAAAACTAAATTTACAAACTTATTTTAAGTTTTATACAAAACCTTTTTCAAACAAAGCCTTTAAAAAAACACCCCAATTTGTAAAACCGATTTATAACGAAACCGGTAATAAAATTAACAACGTAAATCGTCGGTAAAGCATACTTTGCATACGGCCGCTACCTCACCGCATTTTATCTTTACGTGAAATATGAATACTCGATTTAATTTTATATCGATATGTATCGAATATAAAAATCGACGGGGGGCTATTCGCGAATGCTTTATGTGTGGACGGGGCTTTAAGGAATCGACGACGTGAAATGTTACTTAGTCGGCGAGAGTACTGTTGGAGGTAAAAGTGGTTTGTTTTAAGATAATTTTTCATTGTTATACGAGTATAGGAATTTATGTTATAAAAACTTTAAAATAAAATATTAAAGTTAAAAAGTATTTCATAATTATTTGTTGTGCTTTAATCTGTTTTGCTCGCGCCAGATTTTAATTCTAGAATAACTCTTTTTGTAATTTCTTCAAACACAATTTTTGCGGTATTAATCTAATAAACAAAATAAAAACTTGTTATTCGATGAAACTTCAAGAAAACCTTAGAGCCTTATCAAAAACAACACTTAACACCCCAAATGTCCACAAAAATCTCAATATTTCTAATTAAACCGATTGTTGAAGCATCGATTACAGGTTTTCGATCGATTCCAAATTCGAGCTTACTCCGCGGGACGTCACTAACGTTGTTTTAAGTTTTTTTTTCATTCATTACCAGTAGCTCATAAGTTACTTGTGTATTCTTAGAATTGAGATAAAACTTGATAAATAAGGTGAAATGGTAATTTGTAATCCGAGGGGAATAAACTATTGAATGAATTAAACTGAATTCGTTGAAGTATGATTTATTGGAATCTTAATTAGGAAGGAATTTGGAATCAAAATTTTTAAGGGTTCTTGTTTGTATTTACACGAGTTATCACTACATAGTATAAAACAAAGTCGCTTCACGCTGTCTGTCTGTCCCTATGTATGCTTAGATCTGTAACTACGCAACGGATTTTGATGCGGTGTGTTTTATTAGATAGAGCGATTCAAGAGGAAGGTTTATACGTATAATACATGCATAATATAGTAGAGAAACAATGATAATCTTAGAGGTTTCTAAATAAACACATTTTTTTGCGCTTACATTGCAAACGCTGGCTGAATCCTACGAGATAGATCAAAATAATATTTTACAGTATTGCACACATTAAAAAGATTACAAAAAAGTCGCAATAGTATATGTCTATCTCTTAAGGATAGCCCACAATTACAATTTTTTGTCCTTTACTTTCTACTAGGAATAATGGCTTACTTACGAAGCGATTTTAAGCAATACAGCATTGTCCTTATCCAATTAAGTACTTTAAATAATTTTTGCATGTAATATGAATCAATATGGCCCTTTGCAGCGTGTAATTTACATGAGTATTTTCGGAAATATGACAGATTTAAAATGCAGGGACATAGACCCGCGGGAAGCCGGGGCGGGTCGCTAGTTTTATTATAAAATAAACCTGCCTACTTGAGACTAACTTTTTAGATTATCTTGCATATAATACTAATTGAAATTTTTAAAATATTTATGAATTATTCATTTACTACCAAATAGTCATCAGTTTTTTAAAATGACCAAATTCCAATAACAAATAAATTTTTTACAAACATATATGTATTATTATGTCTGTTAGTGATCGCGAGCGATAAAACCGCCAAATATATCCTTATTATATAATCAGAATGCTTTTATATTTTTTGTTTGTAAGGTGTATTGAAGTGTAAATAAATTAATATTATTTGAACGCTTTTTACCTCGCACCACCGAAAATTTACTTCAGAAAATTTACTTAGATTTGCTTTTGTTGACATAAACGTAAACAATTATTATTGCTTATTTACCTTATATACAGCTCCCCTATATACTCCCAAGTTCACCCGTACATACCACTACATCGGCAGGCACCCCTGTTTCCCGATTTTCCATCAATAGCAGAATTACCATAGGATCGATACAACCGGCTTCCGGATCGTGCTGGCGCGAGCCAGGTACCGTAGCGTGGGCTGTGTAGGGTTGAACCTTGGGTTTTCGAAATTTGATTTCGAAATAAAATTCTTAATAGCTGATTGAGAAAATTTTGTGATAATTTAATTTAACTAAAATGGGTCTTAACTGACTTAAATAATGTCTCTATCTGCTATGTTTTTGACAGATAGTATTATTATTAAATACGCGCGATTTGATTTGTTAATAGTTGTTATTAATTGATACTCTCGTATTATTTGAAGTATTGTCTTGTAAATCTGTGCCTGCTTGTTTCTCTTTTACGATGAAACATTTGAACAGATTTAAAGGACATTACTCACATTGTATAGTGCTTGCGCTTGGACATGGACATGAAAATATTGTAGTTTTATTAATTGTTTTGAGATGTTTATAACAACCAAATCACATATCTGAAGGTGTTTTAGTACCAAGTTAGTCAAATAAAACAATATTACAAAAAAATATTTTTGATTAATTATTTTTATTTTGACAGTTAATCATTTTCGTAAGTAATTAATACTCTGTCTAAGGCGCGGTTTACATGTATTAAGTAGTTAAGTTGGTAACTAAATTTTAAGTTACTACATATGACTTGTGTGTCAAATAGTTAAGCTCATAAGTTCAAGGAAGATGAACAGTATTCAATGTCAAGGAATTCGTCAATTCTGTACCTAGATATGTGTTAAACGAGATTTTGGATAAATTCATAATTTAAAATAATTTGTTTCGGAAATTGAAATCTATATAAGAATATGTTGTTTTCTAATTTTTTTTAACTCGTTCATCCGCAAGCATTCCTATTTTAAATATTCTTCAACAAATTTTAAAGTTGAAACTAAACTCCACTCCCACATTTTGAAAAACGGAGTTAATGTGAAATAAATACGAGATCTTGCCGCCACCAGCTTTGTCAACTTATGCACTTAACTAAAAAATTACGTCCAAACGTGTTAAGTGAGAAGCCCCGCCCACCTACTTATACGAAGAATAGAAAGAATCCCAATCTACTTAATCACTTGCCTACTAAATTTTAAATTACCACTTGTCACTTAATTTATTGTTTACTCGCACCTTTAAACTTAAAATTTAGTTACCAACTTAACCACGTAACTCGTGTAAACCAGCCATAAGAACTGGGCAGGTGGATATACTGTCTCATACCTTGCCCAGCTCAATGCAGTTACAAAAATATTGTTTTACTGCTTGAATACCTATTCAATTATCATATAATATATAAGCGAAATAAAACCACGCAAAATGCGAGCGAATGAGATTGACAGATTGAAAACATTGACATGAACTATATTTTAACCAGACCAAAACATTACACGATAGGTTTTTCGACTTAAAGTTGATTTTCAACCTATATAAGCATATGCATATTGTTGTATTGATTATTTTAGTAGCAAAATATTGTAAAATACATCAATACATTTTTGAAAGTACTGAAATCATGATAAAAATACGTTTGCTTCGTCTTTTTACAAAGCGCCATCTGTTTTAACTATTTGAAACTTTTGATTGTGCAATTGATGATGTTAATACAGATCAATTAAATGCTTATTAAACCTTTTTCTTAATTATCAATGTTGGTACTACCTAATAATTATTAATAATCAAATTATTATTTTTCAAAGCTTTTATTTAATGAATTTTTTTCCTTGTGTTTGTTCAAAGCTCTCAGCCAAGCCCATAATGGTTCTTTTTCTTTTATTTATTTATACTATATTCAAAGTCCGCAAACGAGCTAGCAACCCACCTGGTGGTAAGCGGCATCCGCGCCCATGGACATCATTAGTCGTTGGAGTTTTATTTATTAATGGTGATAGTGACAATTATCTCGACTATATATGCGTATATAGCCGACCGTAGGCTTGAGTTGGACTTGCCTGTGTTCCAGAAATCGCACTGGCTGCTCCTCCCATTTGACCGGAACACAACCACGCAAACGTGATTCTTATGGCGGTCAAAATAAGAAGGATTGTAGTACCGCCCCAGACGAGTTCTTCACAAAGAAACTCTACCCCTTCTGTTTATACAATCATTTGTATAGACATTTGATTAAAATAATAAAATAAAAGTAATATACTTGCCCAGTATTATTTGAAACATACACAATTAAAGCTGTATCTACCTACAAAGAGATATTTCTATTTGTCTATTAATCTAAAAAAATATTTTTTCATTTTATCGTTCGTAAAGAAATGTCTTCTTTTTATTACAAGTTCTGATATATTAAAATATATTCTAAATATGCTCAAGTGACAACCCTAGCGCACTACCGGGCATGTAAGAAAGGGGAATATACCGATTTTCATGTGGTTTTTATTAGTAGGCAATGTTTCATAGCATTCGGTTATTGTCTTATAAAAACTTCGCAGACATTCCGAATGCTAAGTTCCGGCAATTTATCATAAATCTTAGTTTTTCGTTTGTTTTCCTATTTTTTGGGTTATTAATCGTTTTTAGATTTGATTTATTACTATTATATGTTCCTTTGAACGATGCTTGTGGTTTATGTTGGTTGATATTTGATGTTATCGATAAGTAGGTACAGAATAAATATAATAGACGAACCTACATGTAAGTGAATATAGACGGCCGAACGACGTCAGTGGTAGTCCAATCCTCATATGCTGGAGGACCCAGGTACGAGTCCTGGCCGGGGCATTCATTTTTGTGAAATCAGATGTTTGTTCTCAGATCATTTTATTCTGGGGCCTAACCCAATTCGCTGTATGGTCATACAAAAAACAAGCACTTCTTACTTCGGGGCCACACAGTTGGTGTGTTTTTCTGTAAATTTATTATTATTATAGCCTCCTTGTGGGCATCATCTGTCGCTAAATTGGCCAAATTAAAAAGTTCCATTAGTTCACACAAGTTTTAAATTTATACTGTTATTATACTGAATAATTATCATGCTATCAACTTTTTGCTCAGCAATTTTCACTAAGTACTACACTTTTTTTTTTAAAACGCTTGTCTGTCAATATGCTTATAACTACGAATGCTTTATTGTGATATTATCCGATAAAATTACTCAACTCTTGTAAACAAAAATAAAATTAGAAACTACAATGTAAATAATTACAAAGATATTCCGCCATGTTTTATTTTTACGCTACTATAAAGTTAACAAGAAAGCAATTAGGCTAAATTAAGCTTTATAAAAAAATGATTAAATTTCAATTTAGCTTGAGTGAGTCAGTTGAATGACGAATATTATAATTGGACTGATATGTGAGTGTGGTTGTAAATGTAATTGTTTTTGAATAAATGTGAAAAATTGTGGTCGAAGAAAACTTTTTGAACCATAACTTAAATGGATCATAAAAAATATGTTTGTGATCTAGACAACTGTTTTTTTTATAAAGGTTTTTGGTAGATATTCTTCTCGAAGGTTTTTCCAAACTGGTGGTAAAGTCAAGCTTTATATCAGAAATTGTTAATGTCGAGTCAAATAAATGAATTTGAGTTTGATAGCTAGGCTAGACTAGATATTTATATGCCAGTATACAGCTTGAAAAAAAAATGGTATTTAGTTTACATAAATAGGCATTCTTGTATGTGCTACAGCAAAGCGATTGAAAAATCTCCACTCTTTATAGTTTCTTAAACTGCAAATTGCTTGTCATGGTCTATAGAACTCATTAGGGTACGATAACACAGTTGTGCAGATCACATGGACTTACCATGATACCTATCCCAAGGAAGGAAAAGCTCCCAAACCAAAAAGTGACCACTTAATTCAGTTTTAATCGTAATTAAGCTTGCCCAGTTTGCCCAGATGTGTTGCTTGGGCATACAGGAACAAAAAAAATTATGCGTTTGACAGTCTTAGGGTTGACATTGACATGTATTAGAATTTTTGATTATGGAATTGTGCATTAGGCAAAGTAGGGTATTGCATTTCGGGCTTCTTATTGTGTTATAAGTATTTGTTGTCCATTTACCGCACGTTTCTAGAGAGGGAAATTGCAGTCGGAAATTTTTGGACTTTTATAATAAAGACAGTTACAAATGTAAAAGCACCACAGACATTTTCTACACTTCACGTTTAACTGCAATAAACATATCGCTGACCCAAATCGAAAACACCGAAAGAACCGATGAATTTTCCATAAGCACTTTACTCGCCGACCGTCTAAAAACAATGATGGATTACTGGTCTTATCGCGAATTATTGTTTTCATTCCGTCCTTATGCCAGTGGAAATAAAAACCAATTTGTCAAATCGAGTGTTGGGCTTATCACGACGTTAATTGTTTTTGAATTTTTTTGTTTGAAGTTTAGCAGTTGTGCACGACCGATGAACCTAAATGAAAAGCTAAATGGAGAACTTTTTGAAGAAAATTAAGATGGTTGAGATCAAGCGGGTTAAAGTATAGGAAAAATTTATACAGGGTGTCCCATAACTTGCACGACAAACTGAAACGAAAGAAAGATTCAGGTGTGCTCTATCCGATATAAAAAAATTACCTCAGTAAAAGTGTCACCGTTTTCGAGATATTCCCGATATTCCATTTTTTCGAAAAATGCCGCTTTTGGTCAGTTTTTTTGTACAAAAAAGGAGATACTTTTGTATTTTTTTTGTAAATATTTTATAATAGTATATCTACCAAATGTAAATATCATTTTGTTAAATTTCATAAGGTATCATTAAGAAAAAACATATTATTCTCATTATTTTTTCTACAAAAATTATTTACCTCAGCTTTGGCATTCGGTGGTGAAAAATAAATGTACTGGACTGTCACTGCACATTTTTCAAATAAATTACGTATATAATAAAGATTTCACTCTAAATTGTATTATGGATGCAACGAACTGGGGCGGAAACAAGGTGAACGAGGAAAACGTGTATTTAAAAATGTAAACAAACATGACCCGAGAACAATTGAGCATCTGTCTCCATCACACTGTAGTTGAGGCTGGCGGTTGAAGCAGGGCAACGCTAGTGTGCCGTCAATTGTCTTGCCTAGCATGCCTTCCTTCTTTCACACATGAAAACAGCTGCTTAAATAGGAAAAACATTTTTACTATAATTTAATGAATTTACGGGATTTTAAGCACGATTTTTGATTTTAATTTTGCACGTCCGCGGATAGTCCGCGATCATGGCGCTTGCAACAGCATCGAAATATCGGAAGCGCTAAATATAAATCAAAAATCGTGCTAACAATCCCGTAAATTCATTAAATTATACTGAAAATAACCGCGATAAAATATTTTAAAAGTTGAAATTGTTACTTTTTTATAAATAATTTAATAACCGCATACATCGAATTTTAAGTTTTTTTAAATCTGATTTAATCAAATAAAAACTATTAAAAATATTTACAATTCTAAAATGTACATATAAGTTTTTTTTTTTTTTTTGAAAAAAGATTAGACGTTTGTCTTCTATCTCACCTGATGGAAAGTGATGATGAAGACGAAGGTGTTACACGTCTATCCACGAGATACTAAAGATAAGATAAGTAAATAAGTATAAGATATAAATACGCTATAAATAAAAAACTTAATCTAAACTTGAATCTATTGAAGACAACATAGCCAAAAGGCTGGCCAAATTACCACGCTGGATCGCAATAGAAATTCGTTGTGCGAGGTAGGTGCCCGCCTTAGGGTCACGAGGTTCGCTCACCAATCGCATCGCTAGGTCCGAATAAAGGCGATGAGCCCTTTATCCCCAGGACCCCATTTTTTATATATTTCTAATTGTTCTTTAATAAACATTGATCTTTTATTCTTGAACTTTCCAAACGAAGTCAAAGGACCGTACACACGAGTACATAAACTATACATAGCCAAACAACTGAAATTTATGGTCCTAATTTATACGCAAACGTATTATGGAGTTTCTTTTATTGCCGTCGTTTTACGGGCTCTCAGTTCATAACTTATAATGATTTTGTTTCTGCTGGCTCAACGTTTAATATAGTTTATATGGGCCTATTATGTGGGCGTCATAAAATTATAGCAGTTTATATAGTTGCCCGTTGATTTACTGGAAAATGGTAATAATTATGTTAAAGGTTTGTAGTTGGGGAAATTGATGGCTTGGTCTGATTTTTAAGTTTAGATTTTCGTTTAATTTCGAGGTCCATCTTATTTTTTCATTAGAGCTAAGTTTCAGATAAAAAAAGAGCTTATCCTTAAAATGACATCTATCTGTAACTGAGTACAGTAAGAAACTTCAGTAAATACACTGAAGAAGGTAGAAACAAACTAGACAGATAGAATGATTGTACACTATATAAGAATGATTAGAATTCAGATTGTCTATTAGACAATAATATTATGGTACGTTCAGTTATGGAATTGGAATCTTATAAAGGATTCAATACAAACGTCACAGCTCAAAAAATCGGTAAAATACAAAATAGGTTGACAAAAAAATTAACTTCTAATTATGAATTTTCACGTTGCCCGCCTGGCTGGATCGATAATTACAATTTTAACAAAGAGAAGGGGCGTTTCTGCCTGCCCTGGGCAAGTCCTAGTTAAATATACATCGCGTCTTGTTACCAGCCCTTTTATATAAACTGAGAATGTTGTAGTTGGTGTTTTTGGGCTTTGGGAAATTGTTTGGTGAAAATATTTATAATATACACTTATTTTATAGGCTTTTTTAGATTTTTTGTTCGAATATTGTGTTTGATGTTTGTGATGTGTGTCTTTTATCGAAAAGCTATATATAGCACGACGTTAATGAGGCCAGTGAGTTTCAACAATCATAAAATATGAAGTACAAAAAAAAATTAATAAAAGACGAAAAGAAACGTATAAAACGGGTGTAACGACGTTCTAAAATACCGACGAAGCTTCGGAGAAATTAAATATTTTTGTATTTGAAGATTACATACGTTTTTATTAATTTCCTTTAAGGCTTTATAAATACTCTGACGGTATTAATATAAATTGGCATTAAGATATGCATGTATTGCGAATTATTTGCTTGCAACCCTTTAACACCAAAAAAATCAATATCTAAATAGGAACAACATATTTGCACTAACTAAAAATACGAATTTCACCCAAACTCAATAACATTTTACTTATTTTCAACCCTCAATACATAACAAGACCAACACAAAACAGCCCTTTTATCCAATCTCTAACCCTGAGCTTAAAAAAGCATCCCCTAAGCTGCCCTTAAGGGGTGTAACTAAGGGTTTGTAGAATTCTTAGAGTCTCCTCAAGGGGCGCGGAGGGGGTAGCTACCCCTTAATGGCTGTATCGCGTGACAGAATTTCGGCAGTGACCTAACGTACCCTGTGAAAGTGAAATTATTTCTGTGGAGTTGTTGCAGTTGTGGGAATTAAACGTTTTGTTTTGATAGAATTTTTGTGCGTTTTTTTGTAAATGGTAGACTTTACTTATCTTGAGATTAATATGTATCACTAAGTATGCAAAGATAAATTAATACATTACAGTTATTTAACACGTTGTGGCATCCATCTTGTCTTCATTTAGAAACGGTCCTTTCTATACTAGTTTTAGACAAACAATTTTTAAAACCATCCTTTTACCCTGAATATAAACTGTGAATAAAAATAAAAATTTATTTTTGTTATATTCACGCGTGCAGAGAAAAATTTCTAAAGCCTTCAAAATCGTTGTAACAACTCCATACCCAGCCGACGACGCGTAGTCGTGCGCTACGGAAAATTTTATTTAACCAAATTATGAGCAGTATTTTAGTAAATATTTTAGAAACGGTGCTATTCACTAACTGACACAAATACCAACCATGGTTTCATATTGTTGTGGTTTCCTTAATATTTTGTTTAATCGGGTAATTAAAGAGACGGTTAATTAGTGGAGAATTTAAATAAAATAAAATAAAATCATATAATTTAACAATTATTCTCTTATAGTATAATCGTAATCGTGTAAAAATTTTTGTTTCAATGAAAACATAGACTACTTTATAAAATATGTCTTGCAAGAAAAGTAATGGTCATTTAATCTTGAGCTTTTGGTATTTGATGATAAGGCCATATGTAGTTATGGCCTTATACGCTAGAGGCCCATGTTCGAGTTCTGGGAGGTACATTAATTTGTGTTAGGTATGTTACAGACATTTGTTTATCAGTCATTGATATTACTTTTCTACGTAATATAATTAAGTAACAAAGAAACTATTAATATCTCTAGAATTATAGAAAACCTAAACATTATATATTATAGAAATAATCTTAAACTTTGTGTGATCAAAACAATTCAATTGTTATTTATGTCATAATCTATGTTAGTGTCTCTGGGAAATTTATTTATTATTATTTAATAGATTTCTCATGAAAAAAAGTTGGCATTATTTAGTTTCAATGAACAGGAGACAGCGAAAACTTTATCGATACATGAATTATATCATAGTAGAATATAATTTATATGAAAAATTCTGTCATATCGAATATATCTAATGTACTACCATATTGCACCCTAGAGAAACTACTTCTGATAAACTTTTGACGACACTTCAGCATAATTTATATCAAAAGCTGTCAAAATATTAAAAATATTTTTATTAAAATGAACGTTATTACGTTCAGATAAGAGTCTCAGTTTTTGAGCTAATTAATTTTAATTAGTTTTATGTTAATTTAGTCGAGCATGATAGCGACACCAAGTTAGTTTTTTTTTTGTTATTAATTAAGGTTTCATTTAGGACGTTGTACGTAATTTAATTAGGGTTAAAAGCAGAAGGTAGTTTTTATCCTTTAGTGTTTTTACGGTCTGAATTAATAAGAGTCATAAGTAATTTTTTTTAGCACACACCATTTTGGGACATAATATGTTAAGTGAAAAGTTTTTTTTCGGTTTCAATTCAAATTCATATATTTGTTTCTCTTCATTGACAATTACTTGTTCATATTGATGACAAATAAAGCATGACTCTACCACTCGGAAAAGCCTTCGTGAAGAAGAACTGGCAAAAACATTCCCGAAGTATTCAACTTGTATACCCCTAGTTGAAATACTTAACTAATACAGAATATACTAGGTACAAGTTGCAACGAAGTTGATCCTCGGAGATTCCTTGGAGACTGGAGACAGAGAAATTCCACGATGGTTCATTTGTTTTGTCGTCACTTTCACTTTAAAATATGAGCTAAGATTAGAACAGATATTTGATCTAATTCTAATATTTGATCTGGGATTGGATACAAAATGAGTAGATCAGAATATACTATTTTTTTACTACAGACAAATACACCAACTTTGTGGCCCCAAAGTAAGCAGCGCGTGTGATATATTATATGGATACTGGGAGGGATACTGAACCCACAATATAATCAACCATGACCCGAGAACACACGTCTGTGTTCATCACACAAATAAATGCCCCGACCAGGACTCGGACCTGGGACCCCCGGCGTATGAGATCGGTCTACTGACCACTACGCTACTACGCGAACGATGGACGACAGCCTGTTAGAATTCTTTCAATACAATTCCATGACTTTATGTACCATTCAATATTATTGCATTATTTTGCTACTTTATAAAACAAAGGCAACAAACATATGAAATATTACTTTCTTTCCAGTATTTATAAAGTGAGAGTTATCTAAATTCGATCTCAGTGTGATACTGAGGCGAGCCACGGTCTGTGGTTTCTAGACTATGTTAACAGGCCTTGTGTTCTCAGCGGAAAATCATACATTTCATATTTTATAACATAATTTGCTGTTTTCAATTGTTTTACATATCCAGATTTACAAGTTAATAATATTGTTGACATTTCAAGAAGTACGGCAACTTAAATGAAATGAAATATTTATTGCTCAACATTGACAATTACTTGTTCTTATTGTTGTCAAATAAAACATGATTCTACCACCAGTTCGAAAAAACCTTCGTGAAGAAGAACTGGCAAGAAACTTCACGGGTATATTTTTTTCAAAATAAATATACAGAGTTTCTTTATGACTATACAAAATTATTCTTTTCTGCATCTGTTAGCTCGGCAAGTCTCCCTCCCCCCAAGTATCCAAACGACGAACACCCTCAAACGGCACCCGTTCACGAGTTAACGCGGGATCCAGCCATCGCCCTCCTCAACCATATTAGAGGGAAGTGAGCGACCCGTCACCCGACGCTACCATAAGAAGACGTACTTTAGTGACAATGACGCTTTAGATATTCATCGGGACGAAGAACTCATCGCACATACAGACACATTACACATGCTTTGTTACAAATACTAGTACAATCCTGTTAATGAGGGGATTATACCCAAGGGCTTTTATCATCCAAATAATCGGATAGTTTATAATATGCTCTAGCACACAACTTCTCCTTTATAGTTTCTTTGAATTTGTTAATAGGAAGTCCTTGGATATCCTCAGGAACCTTATTATAAAAGCGTATACCCCTTAATGAATGAATGAGTTAGTGACTTTATGAAGCCAACTATTATGAGCTGCCAGCATATTTCTTCCTCTTGTGTTAACATTGTGCAGATCTTTTTTTCTTTTGAACAAGGTCATGTTCTTTTTTACATACATACAATTTTCTAAAATATATTGTGAATGGAAGGTAAGAATATTTATTTCCTTAAATGTACTTCTAAGTGACACCCTTGGACTGAGCTGATAGATTGCGCGAACAGCCCTTTTCTGCAGAATAAATATAGTATCGATGTCGGCAGCACTCCCCCACTACAGAATACCATATGTCATGAGGCTGTGGAAGTAACCAAAATAATGACTAATCGAGCAGTTGATTTATTTGAAATTTGTCTCATTTTTTTAACAGCACATGCGGCAGAGCCAAGCCTTTTCGCTAAACCATCAACATGCGGTCCCCACTGGAGTTTGGCGTCTAAGGTTATGCCCAGAAATACAATTGAGTTTACAGGAGTCAGTTCCTGGCTCTTAACTACATTAGGGTGCGTAATTAATAAGGAACCTCAGAAAACTTACGTATCGTGTGCGGGAGTGGTCTGTGACGTGGCTTAGGGATTGTTATCTTGCGACAATTATTCATGTAATTAAGTTGTATAAAATTGTAAATAAAATAAAATAAAATTCTATATTTGTTTGGTTCATTCCTTTTGTCTGGACTAAGTCAAACTCGTAGCATTGACTCTTGAAATAACTTGAAACTCTTATGAAACCTGGACCCTGTACTGACTCAACACGTAACGTATTCACGGGGGTATGCTACAACTCTTCCTAGTTAATGAAACATGTAAGTAATAGCGCACAATATTACGAATAGACTTCGAAAGGAGACACTAAAATAGAGGCTCTAAAGTGCGACTTTTCAGAATTCTGCACAGAAATACATATATTTTTGCACAGGTTTTATCATGCGCCATGATTTCCATTTTATTATCGAAATGTTGTCCTGCGATGTTGTTTCCGAACAAAAACTTCAGACAGCTTTCGTAAAGGTAGAAGAAAAGTATAATTTCAGTAGCATATTATTCTTCATCACACTTAACTTACTCATAAAAGTCGCCTACCCATTGATTATTCCAACAATTATTCCCCACAGAGTTGCTTAGAGAAAATATTTACAAAGTATAAAAAATACTTAACGATCCAAGCTTAAGCATAATTTTTGTTCTGCGACGTTTTTCTATATAACGTGACAGACTAACATCAATTTTAATTAAAATAATCGTTTTCTATGCAAATGCGGGGTTTAAAGTTATTCCAAGTTATAGTTTTAGTTCGACTTAATTTTGTTATATTTTTTAGTAGGCCATAGCAATTTGTAACATTTCTGTATTCGTTTTACAGAGACTCTGCTTTTGTAGCCATTTCACTCAAAATGCCTGGATCAGCAACATGGTAGGGTATTATTTGTTCTTGACTATTTATGATGTGCATAATTGGGTATTTGACATAATGTAAATATGAGCAAAAAAATATTACCTACATATCGATTTGAAACAATATACGAATGATGCAAATATTACAAATAAATACTAGAGGTTACGTGTTTTCTTTGAATTGTTTTAAAATGAAATTTATCATAAATAATTATTTCTTTACGATAAACGCCAGCAAAAAAATGGATATTGGTTTGATTGTATTAACGTGTTCACAAATCGATTAACCACAATAGTCTTAGTTTTCAAATGAAATGCTATTAAGGACAACCTTTTTGCTTGGTCAATTAAAAAACAAACAAAATCTGAAATTAACAAGTTATCGGCTAACGTTTTAATAGTTAAATATTTACCAATGCCGTAAGTTAACCAGATAATTACAGTTAATTGTGAATTAACTAACAATTATATGCCAAGTAATTAATATTTATTAAGCGAAGATCTTAAATCTTGAATAAACTATTAGAGGTCTATGATGTAATCATATTTGGCCTACTTTTAAATTGTTTCAAGATAGGTAAAGTTTAGCTTTGAATAGCGAATAAATTAAAATAAATATCAAAAAAAATTATCAAACATTTTCTGTATCCTAAAACAAATTCAGAATAAAACAACTAACCCAATTACACAGTTAAAGATTTTCGCTCAATTTTCTTAGCACAGGCTTTCTATTAGTAATTACTATATATGCATCAAGTTATGCCAGCTGCAGCCAACGGCACTTGTTGTGGAGAAAAAATGGAAAGTTGCGAAAAAAAATGTCGACAATTATACGGTCCATCGTCAGATTGCGATCTGCGCTATCAAACTGCGCCGTACTCAGAATAACTGGTTGATGGCTTCGCAGAAAATTTAGGAGAGAGTCGGTTAGAGTCGATGAAATCGTTTAAGTTAGATATTTGTTGGATGAAATAGAAGACCTTGGTGGACTATGTAACTGTGTTCAACAAATTCGCTGACTAACTAAGAAATGTTTAAAATTATTACGGTCTAAATAAAAATGCATGATTGACGTATAAGTAATCTACCAACGTTAATTTGTCATTTAAGTCTGTACTGTGCCTGCCGCATAACTTTTTTATCATAACGACCATTCTTCTACGAGCTATGCTTCATGCTATTACAGAGTTAGATTCGCCTGCGAAAGTTCTTAATCCTATATTCAAAAGGATCGGGATCTCTTCAGTCGATGTATTTTAGCTGAAACTAAAATACGTGCCTAAGAATGCGTGCTCTATCAGGAAAAAATTAACCTTTTCTTCCCCATGCCTTTTTTTTGACGAAGCATTTAGAACTTTCTGTAAAACTACTTCGGATTATACCACCAATTGTCTGCCTCGGTAGGGTCTTGTTAGTACCAAAGAACCAGTATAAAATCAGTTACTGACACCCAACCACTAGCTGGTTAAGTATGGGTAACCGAGAGATACAAAGTGGTTAGAAACGGCTGATATAAATTAAAATCCATTCATATTTGTTCACATACATTTTTGTACAACAAATAACTTAAGGCAAAATAAACTGGGCGATTTTAAAACTAAATCACAAACTTTCAGGAATGAATAGACCAGTGAGAATACGAATGACTTTTTACAACAACTTTCATACTTGAAAAAATAATATAAACTCTTTCGTACAAAAGATACAGAACAGTTGATCGCATTCGGGGCATTAAAGTTGGTCCCGTCTTTGCTTTTGAAATCATCCCGCCGTAGAAGTATGTATCTTTTCGTCATTTATGCGGAATGGTACCTAACATAAAAGAAAAAATGTTATTTTGGTACACATTTCAGCACTTATGCAAAAATAATTTAAGCACACTCCCAAAGTTAATGACACACGATTCAATCATTCTACATACACTAACTTTACAAAGATGACTTAAACTTAAAACACCTGACGTATCTATTATTATATAATAACTGTTTTAAACTATCCCGGTTATTTTCACTAAAATTTAATGAATTTACGGGATTCTTGATAAATAAAATCGGAAATCGTGGTAAGATTCCCGTAAGTTCATTAAACTAGTATTATATACCTATCCATAATTTCTTCCTTTACTTGTCATATTCATATCCACGATTGCATGGCGTATACTGTAGTACATTAGTTTAAACCTTTACTAACGAAAACCCAATGCCCTTCTACAGGTTGATATTTCTGCGTAACAATCGTCGCGCATGTCGAATTTGAACTCATAAATTGTGATCCGGCGCAGGTCCGCGTCTCGAACCGCTGCGCAGACGCCGCCGAAATAAATAATTATGTTTAATGAATCTTTGAACTAAAGGTAATGTGGAGGAATTATTGGAAGGATTTTTATGGTAATGAACATGTTATGTGCTATGTTTATTTATTCATAGCATATTATAAAGCATATATTCTTATGCTTATTTTAAATTCCTTCAATAACCTCATCTATTCCTTTTTAGTTAAGGTCTGTTTTTCAAATCAAAACGAATTCACTTTTCATGACTTGTCATCGATTTAAGGATACCGGCGAGTGAAGAAAACTTACGAATTAACTCCGAATTTGTCATGGTTTTTCATCAATACACGGAAACCTAATTATGTTATACAAACAAAAAATAACGTACTAATTAAAACAAACACTAGTCTCTTTAAATCAACATATAAACGAAATAAATTCCACGCTTAATAAATCACTTGTTCGATATAAAGCATTGACCCACGAATAAAAGAAAAAGGATGAAAACGGCTGAACCAAAAAAGAGCAAATCTCTGCATCTCACGAGCGGGCAGCTCCCGTATCGGTGACAAAACGGTTTTACGCCTCCAGGCTCGGGGTAACAACACTTATCTTTTAGGGATCGTTTATAAAAGGGGTTTTCATATCAAGGCCTTTAATTTAAAAAATACAGATTTTTTATTTTATTTTTGTTATAAAATATTAATTGGACGCGAGACGCACAAGACAGGGATACGTAGAAGGATGAAAGGGGACCTTTGCCTAGCAGTGGGACTCAACGGGTTCGTAATAATAATTATTATTAATATTCACAAGTAATGTAAGTAATATAATTATATTACTTATAATTAATAAGTTATATTGAAACCTTGAAGGTTTAGAACAAACGAACAGTAGATTTGTATTGGGAACTCAGACGTCCAGTGGTCGAAGTTAACCGTAATATAATTTTACTGACGCAGCCACCAAAAAGTTTTTATAGCCAAACACTGAAGAAAAAATAAATTTTGGACAAACTATGGCCATTGCATTCCAATAAAAACCTGTGTACCTATACCATACACTACCACTTGTCAAACACACGTAACTAATATAGCTTATACAACATTCAAACACTCTTATACCATACAGAACCTACCTCTAATTTTCTCTTCGCTCTGAACCAAAAAATCTGTCTCCACTTGTTATGGACTTTTAATTAAGTTTTAATTTTATCAGCGAGCTCCTGTTTTTTTAATTGATCGGATTTTCAGAAGGATCCTACCCATGTTCCGGATACTGTGAGAATATATGGCGACAGTCCCGATGTCCTTTTAATTGTTATTTGAGAATAAATTTATTTGGAAATCGTAAAATTTTCTGTACGTTGTTGTTGTACGGATTTTTTATAACTATGTTTAACACGTGGTTTCGTTTGCATGTTAGATGGAGCCGTTGTTTGCGATTTTTCCTTTTGTTTGAATCGATTGAGCTGCTCCGTAAGTAAAACTGTAGAGACCTTATATTTACATTCCCTTGTCTATTCCATTAGGCATTTGACACCTTTGTAACATCTAAAAAAGTTACGATTTGCAGGTGAATTTAGTGGTAAGAACAAATTTTATGATGAAATCAAAACTAAAATTCAAATGTTCTAAAATCCAAATTTTAAAAGTACCAGGCCATTCAGAATGTTTTGCGAAAAAGCTTTTATGTATGGAACGATGGTGAGTTTTTTGAAAAATTTGATTATTTAAAATTAAAAATATTTTAGTCCCAAATATAAATTCCAACTTAAAACCTGATGAACCGTTCAATCGACTACAATTAGCTTTAATGAACTACGGACCTTCGTAAGCAACTGTGTATTGCGAAAAATTTGATTCAACAAATCACATGCGAGGAGATTCAGCACAATCTGCAGATTGGATCGGGAAGGGTTCATGATATATTCTACACAACCTTGGCGTAAGGGATTGTTTTGCGTTGGGTACCCCTCAACTTCAACGATGGTGCTCAGAAGCAGGCGTGCGTGGAATGGAGCCATGGTACCAATGATAAATTCAAAGCAGCTTCTTCCCGCCATGTTTTCGATATCATAACAGGTGATGAATCTTCAATATGATCCAGAAACAAAGCGCCAGTCAGCAGTATGGCTGTTTCAAAACGAACCAACACCTACGAAAGTGAAACCATCAAGAAGCGCTGGAAAAATAGTGATTGCCAGTTTTTTCTTCTTAACGGGCTATTGCATATCAATTCACTACAAAAGCTTGTAGAAGTTTTTGCTGCTGCAAGCTACCAGCGACCGAACACGGGGCTCCGGGCCTTTTTTCTCCATCACGACAACTCGCCCGCGCACTCCACGATCAAGACGAAGGAGTTCCTAAACACGACCGGTTACTTTTTTGGGCCGCGTGCCTTATAGTCCTGATTATATAGTATGACTTCTTCTTGTTCCCCTTAAATTAAAAACCAGCTCAAGGGAATCCAGTTTTCATCGCCAGAAGACGTGCTCATTGAAGGCCGTTGCGGAAGTACCTGTTGCACATATGACACAATCTGTGAGGACAGAGAATGGAGAAGGAAAAGGCACTACGTTACTGGACATTGCTTGACATAATAGAGACTTTTTGGTTTTAATAATGGTAGCAATTAAACCAAAATAGTCGCTTTAATATACATTTTTATATCGGTTTAGTTTTAATTGCTGACAGTCCATCTCCATTTGAAGAATGTCGCTACCAAAACTGTGCGACGAATTCTGGCGGGAAATTTTTTCCCCAATCGAACATGGTAATCGTAGTTGAAGCAATCATATTGGTCCGTATTTTCCTCGCATGCAGTCAAATTTCCTCGAATAAAATTTCCTTTACTTTTGTCATACGAGCACACGATCGACCTGATGGTAATAGGTATCCATGCCCTTGGACATGGTAGCCGTAGGTATTTTATTTATCAACATAGAATATGGTTATTATATCGACTAAATATGCGTTGCTGAACACAGGCTTCAGATGATTAGCCTTTGTTCCAGTGATGGCACTGGCTGCTCCTTCATTTTGACCGGAACACAACCTCGTACACGTGATTATTTTGGCGGAAAAATAGGAAGGACTGTAGTGCCCCCCCGGACGAGATCTTAACAATGAAACTCTACCACCACTCGATAAGATTATTAATAATAACATAGACCATGCCAAAAGAGTAATCATAAAAATGTTTAAAAAACAATTTTCACTGATATTTAACGATCGTACATTAACGCGTTTTATTCACTGGTTTCGATAAAAGAGAAGTTTCATTATTATCGGCGATCGGAGAGTTATTTGTAATTTTCCTGCAAATTTCCAACGATAGTTATTTGTTTAAATTACAGTTGTAATAGATATGTGATTGCAGTCAGTCGTTCGAGCAAATACTTGGTAACTCATATGGAACTGATCTTCATGAAACGCCTTGCTTGTAATTGTTCTATTCTTGAAATTAATTTTAGAATAGATCGCCTTGTGTGGATGTGGTTCTGCTTTCTACATTGGAGCATAATGGAATCAGTAAAAGGTCAGACTGAATATGACAGTTGACCGTCCGTTTTGTTTGAGGTATACCGCAACAGGTTCTCTGTATTTGGGCAAATCGTTTATTGTTGAAGCGCTCATGGTCGATCAGTTTTCGTTGTCACTTAACGATTTTTTAAATTAAGTGCGGTGTCTTGTCTAGGTTGGGTGACGTCACGGATCTAGGATGGGTGTCGGGCACTGAATTAAGAACTTAAGTACTAGAGCGTTTCCGTGCTTTGGAGGGCACGTGGAGCCGTCGGTCCCAGTTGTTTTCGCATGATAGAGGCCTGTGGATCCAGAGACGGCTTGATCAACTCTGGGCACTAGACGCAGCCACACCCTCACACGCTAAGTGGTAGCAGTTTATAATTAAAGATTATTGTTCCCCCTCCAAAAAATGTATGTTGACGATCAATATATGTAGCCAGAGATCACTTATAGAATAAACACAAGGTTGCTAACTATGGGCCCTATCAGTAAAGTTTAGTTGCCAAAGGTCAATTGATGGGCGTCAGACCAGACCTGGTGATTCGGAAACACTTGGGAAAGCCTTTTACCCAGCAGTAGACTTTTGTAGGCTGAATAGAAAATTTCGCAGCGAATTTTGGCTTGTCATTCGACTTTCGTCCAAACTTAGAATAATAATAAGTAATAAATCCCCAGACAATCACACCCGCTGTGTGGCCCCAAAGTAAGCAGATCTTGTGTTATGGATGACCATAAACCGACTTTGTATAATTTGAAGTATTTGACTTTGAAGTCCTGGGTACAGGGAGCTCATTGAGTTTCCGGTAAAATTTCGAAACAATTAGTGAGTGGAACTCGTGACCTTAAGGCTTGAACATATGTTGTACGACATTTATTTTAAGCGATCCTAAGCGACAATTCTGCCAGAATGTTGCCCTATTTAAAAGGTAAGCATTGTATTCTTCTATCTTTAGAGGATACGACCAACGACCGAGTTGCGTAGTGGTAAGTAACTCTCTCTCACGGTCTCAGGTTCTAGTCCTGGCCGGGGGCTAACTTTGGAGACATACAGTTGGTGTGATTGTTTGGAGATTTATTATTATTTTATTACAAACTATGCAATAGATTACATTATTATAATTTTTACGGTTGTATAGGCAACTTTGTATCATTTCTAATTAAGGTTTTACAAACTGAAACGTCTTAACTAAATGCCTTATGAATATAGCGTAGATATAGTTTTGATAAAGTTTTATAACTTTTTAATAAGCAATTTAGATCACGATCAATATAAATTATAAATCTAAGAACGTATATATCACTATGTAGGTAGCGTTACACGTTGCTAAATAATTAACTATGTACCAACATTGAAAGATCTGTTATGGGTATAACTGATCTTTCAAAAGTATATAACTTGGTTATACATATAAGTTATAAAATACTTTAATGATAATCTCTTTTATAATGTCACGTATTTACGCAGAACTAGTACCAAATTTCAATTAGCTATAACTTATCAAAAATGCTTCATTATTATTGCAAAAACATGCGAATATAACCATTTTTAAATCAACCATTACAATCCTTTAGGTCACCATAAAATGGTTAATATTCAACCAAAGGTGCACTCATTCCATTAAACATGGAAATAAATTTAATATCGCAGGCATGCGCCATAAATTCTTCAGCGACAAATAATATCTGGAAACATTAAATTAAATAACCAACTGACATCAGTTAACTTAATCCCGCACAGCTGCGCAGAAAAAGATGAAATTAAATAAAAAATTCAAAAGTGTAATTAAAATTAACAATTAGGATTTTAACGTGCACCCGGCCTGAGTTAATGCAACGCATTGATAGTAAATGTCCTGAACTGGTTTTGACCGGAAGTAGCTATATATATTATGATGATAATTTTGCAAAAAAGTCGCTCAACGACTCGGGTTTCATCGGAACTGTAAAGGGTAGTGCTTAATTGTCGGAATGTATGTCACTGATAAAATTGTTTTGAAGTTATGTGGAAGATATTTTCTTTATTTTTAAACTTTTAAGGATGTTAATTCATGAAAGGATAATTTGGTTTAATGAACGGGACTTTTTGTAGCTCGCTACTATCATTTAACGACGACTAGCGCAACGGTATCAGTGTATTCTTTAGTTTATTAGACACATTTCTAAAACAGACTAAAACTCATAGAGCTTCATATTTCATCTATAACTTGTGCCAAATTTCAGCCTGCATTGTATTGTAGTTAGATCTGTGCGTTTAGATCTATTTTCATTGAACATACTTTAGGCATTTTTAAAAAATTGCATAAGAATTTCTAAAAAAGTCTCGGTCTAAGATTAGACGTTTCTATTGCTCTATTAATTTTTTGCTCAATGACTTATTTTTTGGACAAATATACTTACAACTCCAATATCTACATCAAACTGTTTGAACGAATCAACAAATTTTCAATTAAATCCACATTTCAATACAAATCATTTTAACACTAAAACAATCCATATCAAACATCCCTATAAAAGAAAACACAAACACGAACGCGTCTGCAATCCCGCAAGCGCTCACATCTTCACAGTATTTACGAGTGGCGTCAACCAATCAATGAGCTGGATATTTGACGTTTCATTAGGTTCAAACGTGGAACGTCTTCATCGCGGCAGTTATTTATGAACGCGACCGTTGCTTGCGGGTACGAACGTGGATTGCTAAGTATGTTTTGATTTGTGACTGTGACATGGCGGTTTTTACATATCTATGATATGGACTCGTCTTTGATTGTTTACATTTCATTTTTGTATTTGGTTACTTTTTTATCGAGCTAGTGTGTAGAGGATTTGATTATAGTGATGTATCAAGAGCATTTTCATTTTCCAATCGAAATTTAGAACTCGTTGCGGTGATCCTAGAAAAATATGGTTATAAAGTAGTTTGCAAAAGCAAATAATAATAATAATAATAATAATAATCCCCAGACAAACACACCAGCTGTACGGTCCCAAAGTAAGCAGAGCTTGTGTTATGGATGACCATACAGCGAACTGGGGGGGAACCCAGAATAAACATAAATATATAAATATCAACAACCATGACCCGAGAACAAACATCTGTGTTCATCACACAAATGAATGCCCCGGCCAGGACTCGAACCTGGGACCTCCGGCGTATAAGACAGGGCTACTGACCACTACGCCACTCGGCCGTCAATGCAATCTATCGAATAAATCGAATAGCAATGATTCGAATAAAAGACTTCTGCTGCATAAGGCAGGTTTACTACCACAATCACCACAGGCCAACATTTGCTGTAAAAGGGTACTTACGTTAATACCACAGAACCCCTCAAACCCCACTATCGACACAAGAAATAATTAGATTTATTGACTCAATTAACAAACTCCTGATAAAGTAAACAGAACACATTGAAACAAAAATAAACTACCCTCGGTAATAATCGCCATTTATTTTCGCATAGATTTGGATCAAAAAATGAAAAAATGCGAAATAACAGCTGCGAAGATCCACGGGCGTTATTATCGATTTAGGATCGACCCGGATCGTAATTGATCGCTCGCACGAGCCGCGCCTCGAAATAATCGGAACGTCCAATTTAAATCGATTAGAAAATTAACTGTTTCGGAAACCATTGATATTTATGTCGATTATAAATGATATCGTTACAGACTGAGACGATTTGATTTTCTTAACTGCAACAATAGCTGTTCATTGCTGTGCTTTTAATTTTTATTACACGGTTCGAAAAATGATGTTCTTATAAAATATCTTCAAATCATACAGTGGAAGAAGATTTGTGTTACGTTAAGATTTCATCTGGGGCTCTTACTTTCATATGGGGTATAGTCCTTCATATTTTGACCGCTATAATAACCTCTTGTACGTGGTTGTGTTCCGGCCAAAGGGACGGAACAGCCAGGGAAGGAGAAGCCTACGCATCATTAGTCGATAAATCAATAAATGACAAGATACCCAACCAAAACACCATGCCCAAAAAGTAAGTGGTCGCCGATGCCACTTACCACCACGTGGGTCGCTGCTCGTTTGGCTATAACAAAGTTAAAAAAATATCTTCAAATCTCACCCTAATGACACCAGTTTTAAGGTTGATAAAATTATTTACCTAAATTTTTTGCCCTATTTATGATAAATTATTTTTTTTTCTACAAATTTTAGTGTATGTACTAGTCCTACTAATAAGTCCTACTTATTGTTGTTTGTTACTCTTTCACGTCAAAACTACTGAATGGATCAATATGAAATTTGGCACAGTGATAGTTTATAGTCTGGAATAACACATAGGATACTTTTTTCCCGATATTCCCACGAAATTTAGAATAATGCGGGTGAAACCGCGTGTAACAGCTAGTTTTATTTAAGATGACCACGGAGGACAACAACCAGATAACATAGGATCCATGTTCGTAAAAATTAAAATGAATAATTAAATTACTAAAGACTAAACGTCCACCTTAAAAGGGGTGCATTTTAAAAGGCCTTTATCACCAACTTTCAAGTAAAAATGGCTGTCTGTACTTTCCCTGTAATTTCAAATGGTACTCGAATAAAAATATAATTTATTACACTTTCACAAGCCGTTGACTTCATAATTTTTTTCTTTATGTTAGTTTTTAATATCACTGCAATAACACTATAAATATTATATTACTTAAATATTCTTAAAATCGCGTAGTGGATCATAAATAAAAACTTTGGCAGAGATATTTATTTTTCTATTCTAATATCAAATATATTTTTAGTTTAATATCATGATTAGGTCTGTTACCAAATAAACCGTTTAAATTATTTGATATCTTTAGAAAACAAATATCCTTCTCTTTCATACTTTCATCTCATTCTCAATTGACAAAGTACACACAATTAAAAGGTTCAACTGCTACAACAAATAAAAGACGGACTCTCCGTTACGGGTGAACATCAGATACAGGGTGTTTTTAATTGAGCGACACTGGGCTTTCTGATTTATGGCCAGACTCCGCCAAAAGTTATTCCCAGTTAACGCCTGCGTGAGGGGCATACGGTGGATGCGGATGGCCGGCAAGATAAGTCGGGTCGAGTTTTAAATTGAGCATCAAAAGATGCGTTATTTCATCTGACTAAGACGACTATTATATTTGAATGTCGTTTCTGATTTCTAATTAGTTAAGTTTCTAATTTCTAATTGTTCAAGTTATCATTTAAAAATTTACAGGAAAAGTGATTTAAACGTATTTGTTATAAATAAATAATGTGTTCTAATATTGCATTGAAGTTAAAAAGAAATTACTATTTTTTAGAATTAAATTAGTATATTTCAAAACTTTTTCATGAATTTATTTATTAGGTTTATGACATAATTGTCGTATTCATTTCTGACATGCAACATAAATTAAAAAATGATTTTATTTACAGAATAAGCGTCTAGACAAAATTTCCTAATTTATTACAAAAAAAACATTCACCAACTATGAAACCTATATCCACGACCACAGACAAACACATCATTACAACGAACACCATTAAAGATCACTTATCAAGCTATTTCACATTTATTAGTCACGGCGGCCATTTGACAAAGTTCGTTATTCCCGCGCGCCGTGTGTCACCGCGAGATCTTCGCTCTCGATACTGTGCCAGTTTCTGCCTCCTTTCTGTTCATTTTAAAATAAAATATAGTCCTCCATCTTGATTGAATTTTCACCACCTTAGGCGAATGTCTTAGGCGTGATTGCTGTTCACTGCCACCAATTTATCTTTTCGGTTACTGCTGGCGCTGCGTTCTATGACTAAATGAATTTTGACCTTTAGTCACGCTTCAAATTATTTAGTTCCAGTTTTTGCTATTGAATAAATAAGTTGGTGGTATTGTACATCAATGCGACAGCTTGTGATTTCTGGTTATTCTTTATTTAATGAATTTATATATTTTTTAATTGACATGTTTTGCGGGGTTGTTGTCGTATATTTTTGAGTTGGTATGCTTTTTATAGTCTGTTGAAAGCGTTGATTAACGCTTCAGTTCGCATTTTACAGGGAGTATGGAGAATTTCAAATCAATTTTTTTTAAGATTATTTGTTTACACTGTTATTATGAAAATATTAGATACGTTTTGATCAGGTTGAACCCACACCCTTCTTACATCGGACTACTAGACGCAGACAGGCCTTCCATCCCTTTATAGTAGATATCCCAAGAAGTCGAACCAAACGCTTGGATAGTTCCTTTTTGGTGCGGGTCGTCAAGGTATGGAATGAACTGCCTGCGTCTGTTTTTCCAAAAAACTATAGTCCTAGTTCTTTCAAGCGTCAAGTGAAAAGGTATCTCGTGGATAGACGTGTAACACCTTCGTCTTCATCGTCACTTTCCATCAGGTGAAATAGAAGACAAACGTCTAACCCTTTTTCAATTAAAAAAAATACGTATGCAATCATCAAACGGTCCCTAAAACGATTAACAAACAAATAAGAGTAACTTTATAAAGTCATTTCAAGCCATTATAAGTCACATCTAAGTAAATAACTGTATGTAAGTCAAAATGTTTCTGGGCGTAACTAAATATACGCGTAAATCTATTTTTAAAAACTCTCGCCGCGCTGAGATATCTTTTTTTTTCTTTTAATTTGTAAATTCCAATTTGAAATACCCAAATTTTCTTTTAAGGTTCTTTTATAAACACCCAAATCAATCTTTGCTTTTCAACAAAATCCCAACTACATTAATTCTCAAATCGTCCTGCTCCCTTCTCTGCCAAGTGCCAACCAAGACAAACACATCCACAAGACATTTCTATCGACTTTAAGATGCAAATAAATTGAAAAACGTAAAATTTGAGGCTCTAGCCTCCACGCCGATAACAGGGTGTTTTAATGGCGTACGGCGTGACCCGTCGCGGAGTTGCTGCTGTTAGGCTGCGTTTACACGGCTCTTGGCTTCGCACTGGCAGTTTAAATGTTGTGAAATTTATTTTTTGTATGGTTGGTAGTTGGTAGTTTTGTTTGGAAAGGAAATAGATAGCTGTGGGAGCGAATATTATTTTTTTATTAAATTTTAAAATTAGTTTGTTGTCCGTTTTGGTGCCAGTTGTACCTACATTTCGTGAACAAAACAGAGAAATAACATTGGTTTTTAACCAGTTCAGATAATTACTCTACACAAAAAATTTGACTAAATTAAATTCCCGTATTCTATTTCAAATTTAAATAACACTTTCCATGCATCAATCGATTATACAAGCGTCATCGAAAACTATAAGTAATTTTAACTCTTTAAAAATCATATACAATTTGTGACTCAGTTCAAAAACAAAAAACCAAACGACATTCTGCATTCAAAAAAACGACACAATATTCCAAATTTAAAAACCGCGGCTTCCAGCCAGCCTTAAGGTGAAATCCTGGCCGCTGATAAAGGAACGACTGCTCGCATCCGACCACTTATCAATTAAATGGAGGGACACCATCTTGCCTTCGACTTGGAGTATTTAAACCGATGCTAAATAAAAAGGACACGGCGTTTTCATTAATTACACTTGTTTGCGATTCGTATTTGATTTGGTTTTGAATTAATAAAGTTTTGTTGGAATTTGTTATTCTATGTGTAATTTTTTTGGTTATATAAAGAGAATGTACAAAATATGAATTATAAATGGCTTCAAACTGGCGTTCATAAATTATACTGATCAGTTTGGAAAAATGTCTGTTTCCTTGATTTATTTCTTATACTATTTCTATATATTTGAACTATTAACCAGGTTATTAAACCTAAATATTTATGAAAACAATCTTAAGAAAATCCTGCTGAGCAATCAATGTATATAACTTGTAAGCCTATTGTAGAGACACATTTAAAAATTATTCGATTAACAATAAAAAAATAATTTTATCGTTTGGTCATTTGTCATTCAATAAAAACAAAGCCGCCAACAGAAATTTAAATTTAAAACAAATACCTTAAACCCGATCAATACTCTCCTGGGAGTAATGTAATCTGTGATACATTTAAAATATTCCAGAATGTTTACAATATTCTAATTTCAAATCTAAAATAAAGGTCCTATAACTCTTCGGTTTCCCACAGGGAACGTTGACAGCCAATGATTTAAAACCTCCTTGCTGCTTAATTAATACGAACGCTGAAAATCTCTTGGTCTCACTCTTTTGTACGGGATTTATATTTCTGTCTTTGTTTGTCTCGGTTCTTGAAGTTATTGAGACATCTCGGATTAAGAGTGATTTATTCACATTGTCGAGAAATTTTATAGATTTGTTTACTTTTAGAATTAGTCGTAAGTAAGGCAAGTGGGTCGATTTATGCCTGTATGCTAATTCGATTGGAGGCTATTACCGGTGTAACATGCCTTATTTTTTAAAGAAAGCCGCTTTGAGCTTGAAGAATTATAACAAAACTTTGTGTTTTTTTAATATAATTTTTTTTTGTTAGGTAAATTGTTATTATAGTTTATAATTGGGGTATACATTACAAACTTTTACGATAAGAAAGCTCACCTGAAATTTATTTGAGCTTGTCAAAACAATCAAGGCATGGATTTAGGTAAAAATTTGCCTGTCACTTAGGCAATTTTTTTCGAATTAGTTTTTTTTATATAAATACATAACACCACTACTTTTTCGAAGAACACCAACTATATATAAACTTCCCATTAACATTGTAATTAAATCTATATAATCCAAGGTGAAAAATATGTTTAAATATGTAAATATCCACCACTGACCAGCACTAGCGCTGGCCACTCAAGCGTAAGTCAAACGTCGACAATGGTTGACATCACACGGCGCGGTCGCGTGCGGCGGCCCTTATTTTCATATAATGGACCTACTCAGGTGGACTTACACCTCGCGCGCGATAAGCAAAGGCTACAGTTTATGAAGCCATTCCGACGCGCCCTTGTTAAGAATGTATTTGTCAAAATAGAACTAGAAGCGAGGGGAAAATAAAGATTTCTCTGAGATGTATTTACACATGGTGATCGATTCGAATTCATATATTTATTTCTCAACATTGACAATAACTTGTTCTTATTGACGTCAAATAAAGCATGTCTCTACCGCCAGTTCGGAAAAACCTTCGTAAAGAACTGTCAAGAAATTTCAAGGGTAAATGGAATTAAGATGTTTACTGATAAAGGATTTTTAGTGGTACTTTTTGTTAAGACCTCGTCTCGGAGTACTACAGTCTCCACTAATTTAGCCGTTATAATAACCAAGTTTACGTGGTCGTGTTCTTGTCACATGGAAGAATCAGCCAATAACTAGAACAAAGGCGATTTCAACTGAAGGCTACGTTCGGGAATCGTTATAATCAACAATATTCGATTCACGATACCCAGTGCACGGGTGCGCGTGCCACTTACCCGCGTTCATTTGCCTGATGGGCTATGTTAAGTAATGTTTACTTAATTTGTTAATAATATTTTATATTTAACACACGACGCACAAGTAGTGTAGTGGTTAAAAATTCAAATTCAAATTCAAATATTTATTTCTCAACATTGACAATTACTTGTTCTTATTGACGTCAAATAAAACATGATTCTACCACCAGTTCGGAAAAACCTTCGTGAAGAAGAACTGGCAAGAAACTTCACGGGTATATTTTTTTTTTTCAAAATAAATTTACAGAGTCTCTTTATGTCTATACAAAATTATTCTTTTCTGCATCTGTTAGCTCGGCAAGTCTTCCCTCCCTCCAAGTATCCAAACGACGAACACCCTCAAACGGCACCCGTTGAGGGTGTTAGCAGCCCTGCGTCATACGCCGGAGGGGTACTTACCAAGGACCTAGCCGGGGCATTGATATTTATGTTTATTCTAGGTTCCCCCCCCCCCTCAGTTCGGTGTACCCATCTCCACTTACTTTCGGGCATTACCAACAGTTAGTGTGCTTGTTTGCGGATTTATTTTAATGTAACTAATTTGTGTATTACTTGTATAAGTCGTATTGTGAGGGAGGATTCACACAATCCAACTTCCTGCAGATCTTGACTGCCATGTTCCGACGTTTCTTCAATAGATACAATTTGATTAACGTTTGTTCGAAGCAGTAGCTTAACAATCTCGTGTAAGATTTCATCACTTGTAGGCCGGGGAAAGATAGCTGCGACTCCGTCAATACTAGCAAAATAATTTTCAGGGTTGGTCAAATACGCAGTATTAATGCTTGGATTAGTCGTGTTTTTTATATTGCATTCGTTGTGACTCAATGCGTAGAACAAAAAACGTCATGTGAGAATAATCGATATAAATAACTAATATAAATAAAATCTGATAAATTATAAATAAGAATCACAATTTTACTCCGAATACACATTGAGAAAATAATCACCATTATAAAATGCAAGACGCATAAATCATAATGGCTGAAATTACTATTAAAACAGCATTTCTTGCAGTCGGCAGCATAGCTGTGAGCTGCGGATCGTTGCGGCATCATTTACCTTTTTATTATATTAAAAAAACTGATACGCTAATCATCTCGGAGGGTAGAACAAAAAGTATAGATATGTTATCTTGTTTAGGGTTCTTTATTTGAAAAAAGACGTTACAAAATTGGGATTGGACTTTTGATTGACGTATATTTTATAAACAGTGCTCTTGTTACATAGTGATAAATACATTCGTTAAATAAAGTTTACTGTGTTGATTTTAAATATATTTCAACATCCGGTAAGCTATTTCAGTTTTCCTTCTATTACAAAAAGTATACAGTTTTGAATTAGAAGTACCTACCTACAGCTTGTACGCTGCTATCACAAAACGGTAGTTTTTTTCTTAGACAAACTGACAAGCTTAAGCAACTTACTGTCACTGGTTCAAGATGCACCACAAGAAGAAGAAGCTACCAAAGATTTAACTGAGAATCTTTAAACAATTTGTGGTAAAAAAAACTAATGAAATGTCACTCTTGATCTTGATGTTATGGCTAATACAATACAAACAAAACACAACCACACACAAAAAGAAACATTCCTCAAAATGTTACCCTATACGGAACCCTCAGCACCAACCCGCTTCACCGACGGTCACGGCCGCTGGCCACGCCAACGGTAAGCCACGCGCCATATTGCAAGTCGGTTGTCCCGCCATCTGTTGTGCGTTAATTGTACTGTCTGTGTTTGTTGTCGATCTGCGGGACGGTTGTTTTAAATAGATCACTTTTGTTTTTAATTTGATGAGTGGGAAATGATATATGCAGAGGCAGAGAAGAAGATAGACTTCTCATCTTCAATTATAGTCAGTATGATCGATTTTGTGTTTTCTCAATAGACGGCGATTTTAAAATTTATGTTGTACACAACTTTTGCAGAATTTGATCTTTCAGCGTTTATTAGTTGGCATTTTGAATTCAATGGTTTTTGTGAATTACGCAAGCGTGTAGAAAGGTAATAAAAATAGAGAGATTAAGAAAACCAAAGACTTTTCATTACACGAACGAATTTCAAGATTGTGTCACAAAATATTTGTATGTTATAATTTTTATGTAACACTATAATTACCTCCACCTTCCCCCTTTAAAATATGACGTTTTTTTCTTTAACTTCCTTATTGAACTGGCATTATTAAGATCTTAGTTACATCACATACTTTAATTTTGTCCATATTCTGCTAAGTAGGTATTATTTTTTATTAAAATCTCGAACAAGTTCCGTGCAAGGACGTCATAAAATCCAACGGGCCGGTTACACCAATCGTTAAACAGTAACCTGGGTTTACTAACCATTGGTTAACGACACTTTATAATTTTATTGCACCACATTGTTACATGTTAATTTTGAAGTTTTAATATAAATATCATACTTGAGTTGCAGCCATAGGAAGTTGTGGCTTTAGCTCTGTTAACATGTTAAAATATATATTTATCTGATTTATATAAAAGATAATTTGTAAAATATTATTCAATTTCAAATATCTAATATCAAATATAAACAAATGTGAGAACAGGTTCTTTCATTCGGGTACAATTTACGTGTTGTAAATGAAATAATATGTATTGTTTTCAGATTGTAATGCAACGAATTCTAATTTAAAAGTAACAATAACCAAATTACCCTTACCAAATCCCCAATTTCTTTCAGTTCCTATGAAACTAAATAAGCCGTATATTACTCTACCTTACAACGTTTAATTTCTATAAAAATATCGTAAGCCCTCATCAAGCTCGCGTGACACTGCGCGCTATAATTTAAATGTTTATTGCTCATCTTTTCATATACAACTGTATCGGAATCGCTGGAATCACGGTAATTAGATGACTATTACATATTAATTATTGCTAATTGTATTAAAGACATGTAAATTATTTGCACGATCAAATATGCGGTTTTATTATTAATACAATTTATGATTTGCTAAAGATAGTAACATATTTTTATTTGTTCATAACCAATAATATTTTCGTAGTAATTATTATTAATACAAAAAAAAGTTCTAGACTTTTTACATATTACATACATATTTTGGTACATTAACTTTAATTGTTATAAAGTTAATGTACTAGTTACTGATTTGACAAATCAAATCACTAGCTGAGAAATGCTCTTCATTGCTAGTTCTTAAATAAAATCTAGGGCATAATATAGTTGAAAATATATCTTGTAATTTACTTAATCTACACCTTAAAATCAAATAGTGTCTTAACATATTCCAAGCATATCTTAACCGCCTATCGCTCACAGTGTGGACTCACCTCAAACCACGTATGAAAATATGTTTTTTTCCTCCAGCAGTGAGTCACAGCGCTTGAACCTCGCATGACTGATCGATGTATGTCAATTAATTTTCTAATAGACTTAATTTGGACTGCTTGCGACCATTTCTTGGTTTCTATCAATATTATCATTTTTTTTTACTACGTTGTTGGCAAACGAACACGAGACCCATCTGATGGTAAGTGGAATCCGCACCGCACCTAATTATTCGTAGATGTTATTGATTAAATTATATTGTTTTTTATTGATTACCGATTAATGTTGCTTTGCTGACCAATTGCACTTATATTGCAATCGTATTATGCTTAAGTTATGTGTTCTAGCCATAGATCCATACCAACATAGATGTGATGTATAATTAATAGGTTTCAAAAATGAAAGTATCTAAACGTTTCGTTCGACGTTTCGGCACCTCGGCTAATTACAGATGTTACTTTTGTCTGCTCGTGGTTGACCAATGGAGAATGAATGAAGGTTCAATAAATTCAAATAGCGTATTTAAACAATACCGATAGACTTACGTGTTTCCGACAATGTTCAAGATTTCTATTAACGAGTTTTCGGGCCGTCCAGCCGACAGTGTTCAACACGACTTAGCAAAAGCATCTCCACAATAACCGCAGTACTCCAAGCAATATCGAACCCGAGCTTTATACATGTTCAGCAGCTCTTCAGACCTGAAAATCCGCCGGACCTTCGAGAGCATTCCTTATTTTTGTACCAAGAATTATTTTTATGAAAATTTTGTATTTTAATGTTCTCTAAATACTTAAGCTGATAGGTATGTATTTCTGAATATTAGATATTTACTAAACCTGTATTAACTAAACCTATAAAATACGTATGCATGTAATAATCTGTAATTAAAACTTTTATTAGTATCATTCATTATTAGCCAAAACAAAACATTTAATAACATAAACGAAAAAATACCCCTTCCCGTAGAAAGGTAATAACGATTATAAAGTGCGATAAAGTTGTGTTCATTCGTTTAGTGATGTATCGGTATTTTTATCGATAAAAAGTCTCTTATCTCGATTACAATCTATTGCAACGATTCAGTCGACAGTAGCTTGCTTCATCAGAAAAGTATGTGAGGCTGTAAAAATTTTATAAACTATTGCAAAGTTTATCAACTATGTACATTCCATAACTATTACTATATTTTCAATTTCTGTTAATAGTTCAGCATAAACTATAGATGACATAAAAATTAGAAAAACAGAAAAGAGTAAAGTCAGAATATCTTGAATAATATTTGTTATTTAATTATACATTTTTAATCTTTAATTATTTCGTTCCTTTACTTAAGAACTTTATATCTTATAACGTAGTTTTATGAGTTTTGTAGTCTGCATAAGAATAGTTACAATTATTTTTTGCAGTTTTATTGTAGTTTTAGTTTGTAACGTCGATACGCATGATTTTAACATTCTGTTTATCAGTAAGTAATCAACATAATTTATTGATATTTTATCGTCAATAGAATATCCAAAAACATTGCTAGTGAGGTGCTCTCTAAAATCTCAAAACATTTTTAGATGGTTTAGGACAAGAAGTTTATCAAGTTACTTAACAACTTTACTTTATTTTTTTAACGAACATCGACATTAGCTTTGAACGCGTACGGTTGTCATAACCCTCGATTTCCATCGTGTCACATCCCTAGTTCACCACATGTCATATCTCACGTATGGCACGAGGTAATTGGCCTGGTTGAAATGACCACATGGGTGCCATATTGTTTGCGGCGTTTGTGGGTCACTTTTTACTGGCGAATTTTGGATATTATTTTGATAGTGAGAATAGAGAATCGACAATAAACGTTTAGGTAAAAAGTACGTTCAAAGTATTAAGATCGATATTTGAGTATAACAAAAATTACATAGTTTAGAATAAGAGCCCTATTTTGAATTTGAAATATATATATCTTGTTTTAGTGTTATTCATTGTTGAATGTCAGTCTATGTATGGGGTTACCTGAAGTCAATAGTAAAAGGTGTGGAAAAGGTGCCAGGGGACATTTGAAAATCATCGCAATATCTTACACTGCAGCGTGGGCTGAGATCTATCCTGTTCGACGAATATACCACAGCGCAATACATTGTTCCACATTAAATTATTTTCTTACCTTCTATTCTATTTTAAGTGTAAATATTTATTAAAAATGTTTTTTTTTATGTTTTAGTCTAATGTAGTTTTAGCTTCATCTGTTTGTTTACCTTTGTACTGTTACAATTGTTTGGCCTTATTATTATGTGATGTTTTTCTTTGCTTGGTTGTTACGTTTGTTTATAATTATAATTTTTGTGGTGTAGTTATCAGTAAATGTATGATATTGAATTTGAAAATATAAAAGGCATCGTTTTAGTAATTTAATTCTAAATTATAACAATACATCGTTGAATACGCATCACTAACAGCCACACTCATAATCATTAGGCAAATAGGGGTGCCCATTTCACATCCCTGAGGGTGGGCGTTAGTAAATAAATGCGAATGTTTTATCTATATAATGGTCGAGTAGCGTAGTGGTTAGTAACCCTGTCTCATGCGCTTGAGGTCCCAGGTTTGAGTCCTGGCCAGGGCATTCATTTGTGTAATGAACACAGATGTTTGTTCTCGGGTCACAGTTGTTGATATTTATATATGTATGTTTTTTTTGGTGGTCCCCCCCCCCCCCGAGCTCGCTGTATGATCCTCCATAGCACATGCTCCGCTTACTTTGGAGCCATACAGTTGGCGTGTTTGTCTGGGGATTTATTATTATAACGGAACTATCCTGTAGACACAGGACCAAGACAAAGATTCAGCAAATAGGAGTACTTATAATTTAATAAACTGTTGTCTGTAAAACGAGCTTATAGACACATTTTGAAACGAAATAAAAAAAACATATAATGTGTCTAACGAAACAGTAAAAGGAGAGAACATAAATTAACGGTCAATAAAATTAACTGGCGCCACATCAAGAAGTACCGTTAAAATCCACCGATATAAAAAAATACAATCATAGAAATCCACTGACTTCTCCCGTAAAATACAGTGTAAGTAATAAATAAGCATAAAATCATACCATCCGATAATAAGCACAATTGTACACATATACGAACACTAATCCAAAAAAATATCTACACTCCACTAAACAGATTGCACCATCGACAATTAAATCCTACCATAGACCACCTCTACGCTCATCAATTACACCACGACCAACTTACATTTTCAGTAGCAAACACTAGAACTAAAGCTTGATTTGTGCGAATAAACGTCAAACCTTATATACTCATAGAACGCAGCGGCTCCCTTTCCTGAACAGATGAGTTGGTTGGTACTTATTTCTAGCATTCATGATGTATAATTAAATATCGTTCAATTGTTTCTTTGATCGCGGCTTAACGTGTGGTTACGTGGTGTAACATTAGGTTTCGTGGTGAAACCGGCTCCGTGCGATTATGTTTAAATGTATTATTATAAGGTTTGACGCGAGGTTTAGAAGTTAAATGTTGGACTGTTTTTTTATTTGAACTTTGATCTGTTTTATCGGGTAATTAATCAATGAGAACGGTTGAGTATTCTTATGGTTCTTGGTTTGTGGTATTGTGAATATCTTTTTAGAGATTAATTTCCGTAGGTTTGGATAGATAGGTATTATATAGAAAACTTTATTTTTTATGCTTTTTTACATCAAAAAGATAATTATCCTTACTCTTTTTCTGTAAATATACGCTTTATTTTAAAGGTTTTTCAATACAGTCGTAGAAACTATAAAACGGGCCTTGCGCCACACGGTTAAGATAAACCATATAATTATAATGATTATACACAAACTGATTTTATCATTGACATTACCTATGACAAATAAATAATTTTAATGTATAATATTTATATTACAATAACAAGTTAACACCATCTATTCTGTATATCAAATATTAAAGAGTACTGCTCAATATCAGTTTCAACAAATGACAAACACCATATAAAACCTCTACCGCACCCTATAAAAATACATCGATTCCATCACAACACCTTATTCAAACTTCAACCCTATACTTTCAAATATACAGATCAAAATCCCTCATCACACCCGTCCCTTCACAGCATCCCTTCTTTGACGAGATTTGATTTGTCACCGCAGGCCCCGCCCAATTCAAAGATATTACAGAGAGTAGCATAGATCGCAGATAGGTAGTACCTTGTTACGTTTATCTATGAATGTACGATCTATGATGGATAGGTATATAAAATGCCCTATTTAGGTCTTCCGGTGGTATTGTGTGGGATTTTGTCTTGGTTGAGGAAAATTAGAGTTAATACTAGTCTGCGACGCGGTTATTTTTGTACCAAGGTTTTAATAGATTTTATTATCATGGTAAATTTGGAGGTTTTGTCCTGTTGCAGTGGCGTTTTGTTGAGTTTTCTATAATTTATGTAATGTAAAGGAATTGTTCATAGATTTAAAGTCTGCAGCGTGTTGGATAGATTACAAGCGCTATGGCCGAAAGGTTCTCAGTGTCGCTTGATGATAGTCAAAGTTAAGCAACGTTCGGTGCGGCAGACTTGGGATGGGTGACCGCCAGTGTCTTAGGAACATAGCGTTTCCGTGCTTCGGAGGGCATGTTGAGCCATCGGTCTCGGTTGCTGTCGGTAAGATGACAGTCGTTAAGCCACGTCGGAAGTCTGTGGAGTTTCCAGAGCCGGCTTGAACAACTCTGACACTAGAGGTCGCCACTACCTGAAACGATAAGAAGAAAAACTGGATCTTCTTACTTCATCTACTTACGTTCTAGAGCATGAATAACTACACGAATCAACTGGTTTCTATAGATCTAGTATTTTTACTAGAATTCAGCCGCTTTTTATATAGTTTATTTGTTTTAATTTATGTAATGTTCAGGTAACAAAGGACATATAAGCAGATTATTTTTCGATAGAAATAATTAGTTCCATATTGTATTATACAAAATATAAAAGTGTTTTTGTTTTTTTTTTATTGTGTAATTACTTATTTATTTAAGATGAATTGTAAACATGCCTAGCTTTTTAGTATACGCTACGTAGTTTTTCTAAGATATTTTTAAACGCGAGATCCTTTAATTGCCTCTCCATGGTTAATCGATTGTACATTCCTGTGTAAATAATAAATAATAAATTAAACATTCATTATTAATAAACTAGTAGATATTTATTTAAATTAAGAATATTAGAAATGTACTTACATAGATATATTAAACCATAACATATAGTTATTAAGATTCTCTCTGACTTTTATCAACTTACCTTCATAATGCACCAGGACCTGGAATGTACAGCTGACTAGTGTGTGTTGTTACAGTGGTGATGCACAAGGAGAAGGAGGAGCTGCACGGGCACCGCCGGGACCACTCGCCCTATGACCACGCCATGCCGGACGGCGAGATGTTCCTACAGGTACAGAACTCTGATAACTGCTGAAACTATAAAAATACTCAGCTTTAGGGATGAAAATGGGGGAGCAGCCGCGGCTCACAAATTTTGAACTTTTATCGGACTTTGAACTTTTATCGGACTTTGAACTTTGTGACTCAGACTTTGTGGCTCAGCGCTAAACGCACTTAGCCGGATTTTAAAACGACTCGTACATACATTACTCCAAAAAGTTCTACCTATATATATTTATCTCTATTAAAATTGTTGATATTGCGTTGTTCAGCTCGAGTCGTGATTGGTTGATCGTAAAACTTATAAAAAAATAGATTCGTTCACTTTTCAGGGAATCTATTGGTATTTACCATCTTATAATAAACCTTTTTTGATGCTCCCACAATAATGCTAATTAAATAAAGTGAATTTCAAAGATAGTAATAACTTTTTAAATCAGATGTACCTATTAGCTTTTGATATATTAATAATATAATATAAATAAACATTTCTAACTAACACACCACATTATCTAGCCCAAATTAAGTATCATTAAGAACTTGTATGTAATAGATACTAGATAACGGATAAATAAACTTAAGAAATATATAAACCCACATAGATATATTTTTTAAACATATATTTTAGAAACAAACTTAAATAAACATACATACATGATAAAATATCTGGGCCCCTACCAGGATCACCTTACGTTACCCACTTACCTCCCCACCAAACAGACCCTCTCAATCAAGAGTCAGTATGTGTCTCACGTTTAAAATATTCTTACTTCTTGTCTTCGATTGACTAAGAAAGTTAAAGGCTGCAACTTCATGAAGGTTTTGTTTACAAATACTTAATACACTTTGGTATTTTATACCCATGTGGATTTCAATAACTCTTTCGAATAATGAAAAGCAAATTCTATAGATATATCATTTAATTATCTTATAAAAATAGATTTGTTTTATTATCACTTCAATTACTTCAAAATGACCTGTACAACTCTATTTTCCCTCACGTAAGCGAACAAACACAAGCCCTCCATCATGCGCAGCAGACAGAAGCTGCGCACGCCCACAATTACAACGTTCAACTCCGTACTAAATTAGATTTAAATTATCGATCCGATTATAAATCAATGAGGCCCATATTGCCATAAATAATGCGGATTCCAACCGTTCTCGATAATTCACCTTTTTAATGTATGGTGGAGAGTGCGTTTCCATTTGAGAGCACGATACGTTAAGTCCTGTCACGGTCATGTTTCACGCTGAATTTTGAACTGAATTCAAAGATAAACATTTTGTATTAGTAAAGATTATTTTTATATTTTTATAATTACTGTTATTGTTAACTTACAGCGATAGCGAAGTTATATATTTCCTCAAATCTTACATCACTTCGTTTTAGATATAAGTAGTATAAGATCTCGTGTATACAAAAATATTGAATAGACAGTTCCTTAAAAAAATATTTCAGTTTCTTTTTGGATTTTGGTAAACTTTGATTATGGTTTAAGTTGTTGCCATCCACAACTTGATATAACCTAAGCGACAGGTCTCCTAACTTGATATAACCTAAGCGACAGGTCTCCTAACTTGATATAACCTAAGCGACAGGTCTCCTAGGTGCGCTACGCACAATGTCGGGCTGGTATCAATGACCACTGCCAGGTGGCAAAGGCTGTTGTTCGACAAATACTGCCGAACCAGCACGCCGTATACGCATGTGCATGAGTTGAAGCACGGTGTTATTTGGTAGGGTAATGGACACAGAGCACTCGGCATTTCAGCACAGCAAGAGCCTCAACATAAGTCATCTCGTCCGCTGATGTCTTCGTACCTTTGCCTTGAATTACTGAACTTTACCGAATGATATTTTTGATATTTGGTAGCGATTATTCTGCGGACAATCGTGGAATTTGAAACAGACGAAGGCTGATGATGTCAGATAAGATTTATTGATGCTTATTTTAAAATTTATAAAGAGTTTGTTTACAAGGAGAAATAGCCAGTGAATTTACAGGATCAAAGTTACTTTCAACTGAAGTCTCAGATCGGCGACACACCAATTATCAAAATTCCAATATACATGAAATAATATTAACCAATAAAAATGTTCTGTGGTTGCGTAATGCTTATTTGTTGAAAGTAACCATAAGTTACTCAATTAGAGTTCCTGAATACTACGGGTGAAATTAAACCTTAAATCCTAAACTTTAATGTCTAAATTTCCAGGCGCTGAATGGGTTCCTTATGATCCTGACGTGTGAGGGTGAGGTGTTCTTCGCGACACACAGTATTGAGAGTTACCTAGGATTCCACCAGGTAAGTCCGGTGGTATTGTGAGTGAACATTGTCACACCTAACAATCTTTTATACATATTTAAAATCATACAATAAGTAAAAAGGTAAAGAGTTTTCATCGCAACCTTTCAACACGTGATGATGACTGATGTTAACTAATCACCAAGCCAATTGTGTATTTAAATAAATATAACATTAACCTTTGAGCCAATGATAATAAATCAAAAGTATCTACAAGTCAAAATTTAGTTTTATAACATTTTTGAAACAAATTGATTGAAGGACAACATTTTGTGACTATAAGAAAGTGCGAGTCTATGTTTTTCACCAGTAAGATATTTATTAACTAGAATTAAAATATAATTACTATAAAAAAGAATTAGTATATTAAGATTTGTTCGCAAATTTTAAAATACAAGGACTTTTTAATTAATTTAACCAACGAAACCATAAACTCTTTTACTTGAAATTAATCTTCACATTCACGAATATAAAAAGGCTTTTTTTCCTTTGTATTAATCACCAAAAAACCAGATAAGAAATCACTGGGGGACGCCATTTAATTATTCCGATTACCTATGATTCATACTAAAATGTACCCAAGAGTTATAAAATATAAGATTTGATATTAAAGTACCTATGCGCAAAAAGAACACTAAGTGCCTATTAATTAAAAATGATAAAAGTATAAATAAGTTTACAAAATAATGGATTTCGTGTTGCACGTGTAATACAACCAAAATAAATACGTTTCTTGATCTGTAATATAAATTTATACGTTAAATTATATGTTGCGAGGGATCTTCGATCAATGAATTATATTTTCATTTATGACTTATATAACCTTCAAAAAATTATTTACATGCCGATAGTCTTTGCACAAGGGCAATCAAGTAGTAACCAAATATCAGTTATCAATAAAAAAGCAGACATAATACAATACAGGAATTATATGTAAATTTTTTATATATATTATTACTGTTATAAGGTTTCGTAATTTACAACGCACTTTCATCAAAAACCATCGCCAGCCGAACCCCAAAAATATGTAAAACCGGTGACATAAAATCCGACGCATACATTAAAACGTGCTTGTTAATAAATGCCTTTTGTTATACAGCTAATAAAATTTACGATACAATATAGCGGGCAGAGCTAAAAAGGCCGAAATTTTGCCTTGAGTTTACCCCCCGAATAATAAAAGTTTCAGGCGCATAAATAATTTGGTAGGTTGTAGCTACCCCACTTTGTTTTGGTAATGCGCAGGCACGGAGTAATTTGGCTGGCGCAGTGAGCGATTAGGGGAAATGATTGAATAGGAACGGCTTGGGCTGTGTTGTGATAGGGAATCTGGGAAACTAATAAGGAAATTGAGTTGGTTAATAGAAAAGTAGTAATGATTGGTTAATTCCAAGATATGGAAGTTAGAGATTTTGAAATTAATCATATGAAATTCGTATAAGCGGTGCTGCCTATCACAAGCAAATTAGCTTAAAAGGGAGCACCGACCACACTTTATTGTATTATACTAAGATACCGAAATAAAGCATTTTGTATTTTTGTATTTTGTATAAAGAAAACTTAATAGAGTTGGGTTGGGAGAGGTTGAAGACTCACGAATTTCTTGTGTAGATTTTGTACCAAAATCTTAAAACGTTTCTTTTAAATTAACCGACCCTAGAAAAATTTTAGGTGAATTTTTATGGCAAGGAATGTTAACACTTATTTTTGAAATAAGAATGGCAACAATAAATTATGCGTCTTCTAAATCAGTGAATGTTAAATACTACATGACATTGCTGGTAAGCTCTGTTGTTCTATAAGAACTATACGCTTTTTCAAATATTCACAAAATATTTCTTTTTACCAATGAATGAAGTTTGTAAAAGAATCAATTTACAATCACCATCATCGCTGTTACTGTAGCTGTACCTATGTTCAAAAGTAACAATATTCGCAAACAACAAATTCAAGTCTTCATGCTTTGCAAGAAGTTCCATTTTTTAAAACGTACCGTTAGGACGTACCTACTCACTGAAAAAGCTAATATCAAATCCCCCACCCAATTACACAAAGATACCTGCGTACCAGTAACTGAGGTAACTGGAAATCCAAACAGTTTGACGTTTGTACGGTCGTGCCAACTCAGCGGGTGCCTCGCTTCCTGACAGCGGCACGTGTCTTAGATATTAGGGGTGCCATGGTAATAGCGAATTTTGATATAGAAGCAAGTTGTTTTATTGTCATTTTGATTTTACCTCATTTGAAATGTGTTAGTTTGGAGTGTATTGTCTAAACATCACTTTTTCATTGGTCTAAGCCATCAATAATTAGTAGTTTTCCCAAAATACGAGAAAAGGTATACTAACTATGACAATACTATGAAAACTATGAAAATACTTTAAATAATGGAAATAATGGAAATTTTTACATCTTTGTGTTGCTTTACTATAACTCATAGTTTCTGGCTTAGCAAAGACATTTTGTTTGTACCAAAATCTATGTTACGAGCTATTTCACATCTTCAGATGATACATCTACTAAAATCATTTCTTAGTGCTCTGCTACACTGTATAAGGGACTCCTGTTCAATATTTCATGTTTCTTTGTGTTTTACAACACGTATCTAGACAAAACAGTTTCTTTCACGGTTCGCAATGATTTAATTTTGAATTTGTATCCAGACAAAGACCAATAAAAATTAATAAAGTTACATAAAGATCTTTCAAAACAAATCCTATTTATTTCAACTGTCAAACTTACTAAAAACAATAACCAGCTTAATTAACAAATGTGTGTTATTCAAAGTTCCATAGATCAAACTTTTATTTTCAACATTATTTCACCTCAATTCTACATTAGCTTCCATACCAGGTGTTCGGCCAGGCAGCGTATATCACTCACACGGACAATGCAGGGTGTTCCGCCAGAGGGTCGTTTAAATGCACCGCTAATTACCATGGGGTTCTAAAATGCCAGGTTTCTGATTTTTTGTGTCTTAAAGCCCTTGTGTTATCTGATTTGATAAGCATTAATTGTTATGATTCATAATTTTTGGTATAGGTCTTAAAATACTGGCTTCTAGTTTGAATTTATCAACAACGTTTTATTTCGGCAACCAATTAGATTCATTATTTGCGTAATAGAGAACTTAGACATACCAAAAAACTGAATGCTTATATGACGATTCAGTGATGGTATCATAATTTTAAATACAGATTGCACATGCTGTGTTAAAATAAATAAACAAAATACATTATTTGCAGATTATCAGCAAAACATATTTTTTGGAACCATAGCAACCAGCCCCTAACCCCAAAAATAGAGAGAACAAAAAGCAATTACCCAACAAATCATCCTCTGACATTTTATGCCATCGCAATATGTTCCTACTCACAATGTTTTCACAAAACCCCGCGTTTATCCTCGTTGCATTTGGGGTATACTTTTATGTACGATTCATTTACATGTCGGAGGGGCCCGTGGCAGTGCCCTGGGCGACCCCATTGATTATCAATTAGTTTTGTGCTCGCATTTATTTCTGTTGGCACATTTTCTACACTATTTACACGGCAGTATATTTTATGATATATTATAATTCCAAATCATGCGTCCTTTGAACGAATTTCAACTTTATTACCTTAAGTTTATGTTATCAACTCAATTAAATGCCTGGATGAAATTAACATGTCCGTCTTCGTTACAGATGATTCTTTAATGATCGGTTTGATCGATGTTTAGGTTTATCACCGCGTTATTGATTTACGGTTCGTTGATGACTTGCTCTTTTTACGCTTGCTCATGAATCTATTGTTCGATAATTACCTGATTAATCATTGGACAGGTGTAATAAAATATTTCACTCCATAAATTAACTAAGTTAAGAAATTGATTGATAATGAAGGATTGGAGCTTTAAAGGCAATTTTATCATAAAAATGAACCAGGGAAATATAACGTATCACTTATGTAAGATGCATAAGTCCCAACTATGTACAAAAAGCTCTATTATATTAATAACTATTTAGCAATGTTGAAATTATTGGTTCATTGGCGGTCATTGACCCTAAGGCTGACGGTTTTTAACAATAGTAATTATGTATATAAAATCTTGAACAATACAAACTTGCATGTTAATTTGAAATAATTAACCTTGGATATCTCGATATTGTAGGAACATTAAACATTGTTCAATGAAGTCCTTGACAATTTTATAGTTAGAATTACTTTGAGATTTTAATTTCTTTACGTTTTTGGCATTAAATCCTTTTAAAATTTGTATTCTTATTGTCTTTTTTTTGTATCTTCTACAGTCGGACATAGTCCACCAGTCAGTATACGAATTAGTGCATTCAGAAGACAGGGAGGAACTCCAAAGACAGTTGCTCTGGAACTCTTTCCTCCCACCAGAACTCAGCACGTTGACGCTACAGGACGTTCTCAGACCAGAAAGAGCGAATTTATTAGAAAGAAGTTTCACTGTCCGGTTTCGGTGTTTACTTGATAACACTTCGGGGTTTTTGGTAAGTTTGATGTATATATATTTCTGAATGTTCACTCTGAATGATAGAATAAAATGTAACAAAGCATTAAATCATGGTTTTGGTTACTGCAAAATTTTCTGAATATAAGTTTATGTTAATTTACCGGTTAGTATTTAAACTCATTTCAAACGTCAAACTCACATGTTTAAATGAAGAGTGAATTACGTTCTATTCTTGATCTTCAATAATCAAATTTTTCGGAACCTCTCAGAGGCTGGACATCCGAGGGCGAATAAAAGTCCTCCACGGGCAGAACAAAAAAACCGAGGAGCCACCATTAGCACTGTTTGCAATTTGTGCGCCTTTCGGACCGCCGAGCCTGCTGGAAATACCGCAGAAAGAAGTCATGTTCAAGAGCAAGCATAAGTTAGATTTATCTCTAGTCTCAATGGATCAAAGGTGAGTTGTTTTATATTATAGTGTGTCAATAGGTAAGCTATTAAGCCCCAATTACAAAATATGGAACCTAACCAAATACAAGTATGATAATAAAGTGGTCTTTGACACAAATAGAAATAATTCTTTTTTATATCAAAACAACTAATTTGAAACCAATCTTTAGAGTCGCAAGAGACAAAATTTAAGAATACGAATGGCAGCCTATTTGTATCGTCATAATAGTTACCTACAACATCGGCTGAAAATCTCTTACAGAGAGAATATTAGATCAGATTCATAATCGTTAAGCTTACACCCCAGTTTTTGTATCGAGGGTTAAAAATAAAATCAAACTCAAAAAACTATAGTCGCTTTGCGTGTCTCAACTGATCACCAAATAACCAAAACTAAATAATTAATTAATTTAATTATAAGGTGTTCAATCTCTATCCCATTCACAAAACCAAAAAAAGCCCTTTCGGAAAGGGTTTACACAAATTGATTCTAACGCCTTCGAATATTCATTGGATTTGTGGCGGTCCTTTATATTTCAATAGAAATTGTAAACCAGAACAAATTGGATCAGTTACAGTTGTGGTCATTGGTGTAGTTGAACTGCCAGTTCCAGGTTTTAGGATGAGCTTGTCTTTTTTTGTCAGAATTTCTGAGAAGTTTAGTTAAGTCCGAGGTTTAAAAAAGTAGGTATGACTAACTTATACGCGCGGCTTCTCTGACTTATCGACTTATTTAACACTTATTTTATGGATGGAATGACTTTGTGTACATTGTTCTGATCAGTTGTGATATATAAATGGTTAAAAAAATTACATACTAATCAGGTGATCATAACATTTTGACATAAATCACCAAAGATCACAGATATCATTCCTAAATTAGATTTTTAAATTACCTATAAATTACAAGCTCAACAAATCGAAATGAACTGAAAGACACATACTCTAAAAAATAAAATCAAAAGTGTATTGTATATTCCAAGAAATCTAAGGGGCGCTTCCCACATATCCGGCGTGGTATCAATCGGCAACACCGATTGGCAAAGTCGTGTAATTTGTGTACATGAACGTCCTGGAAAAATGCGGCCCGGCCAATGCCTTTCGGATTTTACACTGTAAAATATTTACCGGGTGTAGCAGTTGGGTTCGAGCCGGCATTGCCATTCAACAAACATATCCAAACCATATGCCTGCCAGAACACGTGCGTAGCGCCCTTAACAAGATGATGTTGTTTTGGTTTCATTTGCCAATATTTGCATTCAACATTACTTCCTCAAACTGAAGCTTGACCCTCGTATTGCAGGGGCAAGTTGCTGCTGGGCTACACGGACGCGGAGCTCAGCAACATGGGCGGGTACGACCTGGTGCACTACGACGACCTGGCGTACGTCGCCAGTGCGCACCAGGAATGTAAGTAGCATCGCGACTCCATGAACATGATAATTAAAATATTCATCTGTCTCGGTTTTAAGAATTAAACTATTTCCGTGAAATTTCTTTCTAGTTCTCTGTGGACAGGTCCATCACGCTGGAAGTCTTTTAAGTAGTATGAAATAATTAAATCTACAAATCATCAAAACATATTTAGAGTTAAGAGATTGATGAAGACCACAATAAAAGGAACAGCCTGTGATACCAAAATTAAATTAGTGGGTTAGTGGAAAGGTGATTTCTAAGTTGAGTAACGCCATAATAGTCATTATGATGTCCAGCTTTTTAATATTCGCAACGCAAAACAGAAAAGATACCTACCTATGCGCGTTCTGCTTACATTTTTGCGCTATCGAAACGAAACGGGTTTTTTGCTGCTCGACGTTTTAGGTTGCAGTTTTAGGTATGCTGTTAATAATTGTAAATAAACATTAGTTAGTGATACCTAATTAACCTACAGTTGTGTGTACTGTAGTATAAAAAGATACAATGAAATACCAAGATATTCTTTTAAGCAACCCTTGTTTCTAGAGTTTTCTAGAGTTCTTAATTATACACTTCTTGTTAAGTTGGTATCGATCCTTCAATGATGATTAAATGAAAAAATAGTTTCTAACATCCAAACGCCTCGAAGGGATTCTACCCACATATTCAAGCTAGCACTTTCAGTTCGGCACTATATGTACAACGACTGAGCTGGCCTGAAGCAATTACTACTCATCTTCGGCGTGTGCCGGAGGGACCATTCCCGCTAATATGGTTGAGGAGGGCGATGGCTGGATCCCGCGTTAACTCGTGAACGGGCGCCGTTTGAGGGTGTTCGTCGTTTGGATACTTGGGGTAGGGAGACTTGTCGAGCTAACAGATGCAGATAAGAATAATTTTGTATAGACATAAAGACACTCTGTAAATTTTGTTTTGAAAAAAATATACCCGTGAGGTTTCTTGCCAGTTCTTCTTCACGAAGGTTTTTCCGAACTGGTGGTAGAGTCATGTTTTATTTGACGTCAATAAGAACAAGTAGCTGTCAATGTTGAGAAAAAAATAGGTATTTAAATTTGAATTCTTAGGTAGGCACATCCAAAACCCGAACACACTATATGTTTATTCACATATTGTGTTGGAATCTTGTCGCCAGGCAGTGATCGATTATTTTGCTGGCCGTAGTAAAACTATAAAAAGTAAAAAGAAACTAAACGTTTTCGTCCCTTGCAGTACTGAAGACGGGCGCGTCGGGCATGATCGCGTACCGCGTGCAGACCAAGCCGCTGGGCTGGCAGTGGCTGCAGACCTCCTCCCGGCTTGTCTACAAGAACTCCAAGCCCGACTTCGTCATCAGCACGCATCGGCCTTTGATGTGAGCGCTGCCTTCATATCAATTTTAATAAAGATAATTGATTTTTGTTTAATTTTATTTGCAAATACATTGAAATGCTCACATTTCACATAAAAAAAAACTAAAAAAAATAGTTTTCTAAATTCCTTTTTGAAATATTACATGATAATTTGATACGGCAAATGTTGCTATTATGAAAAACATAATTAACAGAGATTAAATTACGTCGGAACGTTAATAAAACTCTACTAATCTGTTAGTATTTTTTCGTAACATACAGTCTTCCGGAGCATAATCAATAATTTAAAGATATACTGAGAGTAAAATATTTCTCATCTGAATTAAATAAAAATGTTTGTTTGTTTCTTCAAAAAAAAATACAAATTGTCTATTTTAGCAAAAGATGTCTTTAATGGACAAACTCGTCAAATTCTATCTTACTTTAATTTTTATCTAAATGCATAATTCTTTTGTATTATCTAAACTATTACTTATTCGCTTGTTTATCCTTTTCCAGGGAAGAAGAAGGTCGAGACTTACTCGGCAAGCGGACCATGGACTTCAAAGTGAGCTACCTGGACACGGGCCTCACGTCGCTCTACTTCAACGAAAGCGACCAGCTCTCCAACGAATCCACGGTCTCGAACCCTCCCCCTCGCGCCGCCCGGCGGTACAAGACTCAACTCAGAGACTTCTTATCCACATGCCGGAATAAAAGACGAGTCCAAAACACTAATCCGCAGCCCGTCGAATATCTCTCCGCGGACATTACCTACACGAATTTAAATGGGACGTATACAGCGCCTTATGAATATCCCCCGGCGCCATTACATTACGCGCCTCCTATAGATGACCGCTTCTTAGCTACGGATAATATCTTCCACCAGTACAAGCCTATTTCGTACCCTTACGGACCGTACGCTCCCAACGGCTTCCTAGAACCAGCTCCGTATGAAATCTCGACATACAGGCCGCCTTCAAGAGAATATTACGTTGATTCGGGGAGGTACTTGGAGAGGCGTAGTCCGTGTATTTCGGGGCCCAGTCCCGGGGGTTCCACGGGGTCTTTGGAGCAGGAGCGGTTGGTGGCCGAGGCCCCGAGACAGACGGTGTTGATGTGGGGCGCCGGGGGCCCGCCGCCGGCGGAGTCGGAGTGCTCTCCGCCGCACGTGTGGAGATACCACCCCTGTCACACGGCCGAAGCCACGCAGTGAGGGGGAACATACGATTCACCTGAAGACAACTTTACAATAACCGCTTTAGGTCTTACCAAGGGACTTGACGGTCCTTCGGGGTCACGTGACGTTGGTGGTATTTTAGAACGGTATGACGTTTTATGAACTGTTTCTGATTATTTTTCAACTCTGTTTTGGATAATTTTATTTTGGAAAGTTTATTTTTTTATTATCTTATTTTTTTGTAATAAAAGTTTTTAATTCATTTGAAGAAGGTTTTCGTGATCGTCATATGACAATTGAGTTAGTTTGTGACTCTTATACGTTTGTTCTAAAGGTGAATTGATCAACAAGCAGAAATGCTTATTGTATTGATATACAAATATATGAATCGGCTCAATATTTTAGCCCTTTTAATGTGAATATCTTGAAAAAACTCGTAAATGCATTGTTTTTGCATAATTTTTCGAACACATTTGATCACATTTTATTAGCTTTAACACGCTATGGAATTTTATATCTTACCCAAAAATGTATTAGATACATCACGTAATTATGTCGCATCATACCAAAAAAAGGAAATCTGTTATAGATTTGTCTTCCAGTATAATCTGACCAGGGATCGTTTTCCCTGAGGAGGACAGCATCCTAAATTATTTGTACGAGTATTAAGATAACTTCGATGACAAACCACGACAGATTGGCGACACTAACTGTTCTATAAGTAAGGCTGTTTGTGAAAACCATCATATTCAGCCTATTTCTACAGACTTCACGGTTCAACAACGGTCCCTGAGTTTCGGGATCTATTTTTTTACCACAACACCATGAGAAACTTTCATGTTTCCAACTTCTTCTAAATATATTATATTGAAAATTAAATACTTCGGTTAAAGAGTCACATTTTATTTGTTACCAATAAATTTCCTCACTTTTCTTTTGATACCTCGCTCATTTTTTTACGTGTAGGCATAGTGGAATATCAAAAACTAGTTTTTAGAACATTTTAGAATAACAGGGTCCTTACTATCGTCTCCCTCAATACTTAGATATAATTAATATAAAAAAGCGAATTTTTATCCAAATATAAATATTAAGCTTTATTTGGTTTTAGCTAATTTTGTATCTTTACTTCACAATGCGATAAGTCTAAACAACGTGTGAAAGTTTGTAAATATTTTGACAATTAAGAGTGTTTTGCGTATCCGCTTTTCTCAAAAGTAAATTAAATAAATAAATTAAAAAAGATTCGATATCTCGAATTATTGCATTTTAAATATAAGCGAGGATAACAATATGTGTAAATATGGATATTTAGAATTCACATATCATTTTACGAATATTTATGTGCCTATGTCAAACCCGAAATATGTTTATTTTCAAACCAACAGTTGAACTTGCGTAAAAAAGATTTTTTACATAAATTATTATTGTTTTAAACCTTTTTTTATTTAACAAAAATACAAGTTTGCCTCCGTTGCTATGATACAAAGCACAAATCATGTAAATACACAACTTGCGTGCCTTTATAAAGATTCTCCAATTATTAGACTTCCATAATTTAATTAATTATTAAAATAAATTATAAATAGTTTTCATTGTGCCGCGATGACAACGTTGGCAAGATTCAAAAAGAAATCTGTGAAAATTTTCTTCCGCTATCAAATAATGATTAAGGTTTGAATAAGCAATAGCTGTGTAATTGTTGCTAAGCGTAGGTTACAGTTTATTTATGATTTATTATGAAATAATTAAAAAAAATTCTCAGATTATATTAAAGATATCTTTTTACGTTTTGTCGAAAGTCTTCACCATAATGACAAATATATACTTATACAAGTCCTACCCATCCGCCGCCTACGTTTTACGCAACGTTTAAAAATAATAAGTCTTCGTTGTAAAATTCAGATTTTGCTTAATATTTACAATAAATAATTAATGAAACCACGTTATATTAAAAATTATGACCACTTCAATTTTTTATGCAAAAATTTCTATTTTAATAAGAACTGAAATCATTTAATAATTTCGTCACAAAGCTCACCCAATTATTTTATACAAAATAACATAATAAAGTAATAATGCAAAATAATTAAATAATTTATTTACTTGTAAATAATAATTTGTCTATCGATCGATATTGATCAATTTGTATTATTGGATTATTAGTTAATATTTTAATGAATTATAAGTACATAAGATGAAAATATTCGAACAATTACTGTATTTATTTTAGTATAGAACTATAATGTAATTAAAACAAAATTAAATAAATTTTTCATGCCACTGATAATGTTTTTGTTTTTGTGTCTCACCTTGTGTCGTATTTTTAACCACCGACGCAAAAATAGGAGTTTTGTAAGTTGAACGTGCTTGTGCACATCACAGTGGGCCGATTTTGATGAGATTTATTTGTTTGGAAACTGATTAAATTGAGTGTGTTCTTAGGGTGTTACCACACCAATCGATCGATCGTTGATCGACGTCGATCGACGTTGCCTGTTCCATTCTACCATCGATCGACGCCATCGATCGACGTCGATCGATTGGTGTGGTAACACCCTTAGTGTTGTCAGTCAATGGAATCTAACGTTAGTTCCCATATGTTCTACAGAACATGGCGTCGTCAGACAAAATGAGATAAATAACTTTTTTTCAAATTGGTATCCATATTGGTATAGATTACATAAAAAATTTTGTCCCGATCACACTCGTCAGGACGGCACGGTACAAAAGGAATTCAAATTTACACGAAAAGTTCTATGATATTGCACTATCACAAAGTCACTGAGAACATAAAAATGTACCATAGAAATTAATTGGAAAAATAAAATCATTATGTCCAATGACGTCATGTTGTATGCATACAACAAACGGGAACTACCGAATTCAATTTGTTTACAAATGAGTTGTAGCAAGGTAACTAAACTAACAAACGGTATGTAGTATGTAGCTTCTTTAACGTTTTTTTTCTTCTTCTTTCGTTCAGCGATGATCGCGCGATAATTTAGCGGTAATTGATAAATGGTTTTCTTACGTAATACTGCAGCCGGCCTCCCATACCAGGTCCAACGCAAAAAATTGTGTAGATTTATGGCAATTCCTAACCGGAATCTTTTTCTTACCGACGATATGAGTGATCCCAGGTTCTATACGTGCTACATGCAGTTTTTAGTAGGTAGGTTTGACTAATGTTTAATTTATAATTTTTTTATATAGTTTTAATACCAACGCCATCTACCAATAAATAGTCAAACTATTTGGAATGGCAGACGCCCTCTGGCTTAAGGTGTGACATTCCGACTTTCTATAAAAAGAACACGGTTGAGTTGCGATGGTTTACAACTAGATGACATTATACAGAATATTTATTTATCCTTGTGTTTGCGCGCGCTGTGATACTATTTTAAATTAGGAACGAATTTTAATTAAAAAAGGTTAATCATTGTAGACTCTGTCTAAAAGTGCAACCCACTTTAATGAAAAATGAATGAGAGTTAAAAATTGCCATTTATTTATTTTTCACAGGGCCAACCGCATTTAGATCTAATTTACAATTGTTTATATTTAATTGCTTAAACAGACCGCCAATAACAGGCTCACAATTTTTAAAACCATCTTATAGAGTAGAATATGAGAACATTTATGTTTTTAGGATTGGACAACATTAAACAAAAAACAAATGACAGAGGTAAACACAGAAAAAGGAAATTGAGATAAATTATGACAAACAGTTTACAAATAATAACAGTACGCGAATATGTCATTGAAATCTTTTAGTTTTGCTGGTTGCACGACTTGTACGTTGACCTGTGGGTAGGTGTACCTATGCAGGATTTTGTACTCTACATGTAGGGTTTGCTGTCAAGGAGACGTGCACTGGCAGGTTTTTGTTTCACCACAACTTGTGGTGGCTCAATGATCATCACACATAAGAGCCTTACATTTAAGCAACGCCCTGGATATTGAAAGACTACTGTTGAGCGATCAGTTGAACTAGCCTGTATTGAGATAGGGAATATTGTTATAATAAGTGTATACACACCCCATCCTCACTGTTTGATAGCACTTTGCATGAGGTATTACATAGAGTTAATAACAAAACTAAAGAAATAATTATTTGTGGCGATTTTGATGTTGATTTATTAGACATCAAAAAGTAAACGATTCGTAAATCTTTTTATGCATTACAACCTAACATATCTCTTCTCGGAGCCCACGCGAACCACAGCGACCTCAATCACATGACTTGATATTGATTGAATATTAATACGAAAAAAAGAGAAATTACCTTTATACTGAATGAGAATCGGCTTGAAACATTTACAAATAATGTTTGAGAAAAAACATTTAAATAAGATTACTGCGGTGATCCTATTTGCTCAGTACGACTTAATGCTTTGTAAAAAAATATGATGCTGTAAAGGAAATGTGCGTAAATAATAATGTATTTAGGTTCAGTGACTGGGCAACAGTGGGAATGTGCAGAAGCAGGACTAGACTATGTAAATAGTGCGATTAAAGAACTTATAATCATAAAAAGACCTTTGATGAATATGTTAAGAATTATTCGAAATTATTAAAACATGTTCACAGTGTAGCTTAGTCTAATACATTATTAATAAAGCTAAATATAGTACTAATATTTCGTAGTTATTAATCAGGACACCGGGAAAGCAAAGGACCACACACCAAATATAATTTAAAAATTAATGATAAAGTGTTGTCAACTGACAAAGAAGTTGCTGAAGCATTTGAAAATGTTTTTACTGCCATCCCTGTGTCAACTACTTTGAGCATTCATACATTTTTACATTTTTCAAATCAATTACTTTCCCATTATTACAGTAATAGCTTATTAAATTGTAAGTTGACTTGCAACAAAATTCGGTTATTATTTGTTCAACCTGTTCGGCTACTTTTATTTATTCGGCCGAATACGGAAATCTACATATAATTGGGCCGAATACTAAAAACATGTACTGAGATAATTTGTAAAATTAAAGAAAATTTGATTTATATATAATATATTTATAATATAATAATATATTTGTCTGATTATTAAAATAATCAACTTTTGTGTTACAAATTTTAAATTTAAAAAAAATTTTGAAGCCATTGTCATTGTCTATGCATTTGAATAAAACCTACTTTCTGGCGCCGACAAATATTTTGCTACAATATTGTTCAAATATTAGGTATTCATTGAAACACGACACTTTTCGGGTCACTTTAATAATCCTTGAAGTATGTCCATACAGGCGATATCTTTAGAGGCCAAAATCGATTATTTATTATTAGTTAGATCTGACACAATTTCACTTTTAAATAAATCGGAATTGAGGGATACAATTATTGGCGCCACACACGGGCCGAATATTTTTACCGAATATCCGGCTATTCGGCCAGGAATCCCGGAGAATATTCGGTATACGACGTATGGCCAAACGAATAGTAATTCGTTGGAAGTCTACTTGTAAGCAATTTGGTTTAACGCGGGGTCGCTCACCAACCGATGCCGGTGTTGAGCTCATAAAACATTCAGCACCTGGGTGGAGTAATGTGATGCTATTGGTATCTTTTGCGACTTGTTCAAGGCGTTCGACTGTGTGAATCGCAAAACACTACTCATGACTCTGCACCATTAAGGCGTGGAGGGTGCACACCCCCACAACAGACGCACATACACGCTGCTGACATCCAATTTATGCTGCAGAGAAGGGTGACTCGCGTAATCTATCAGCTCGGTACAAGGGTGATACTTATAAATTAACTTAATTAAATAAATATTCTTACTTTTCATTCGCAATATATTTTGAAAAATTTGATGTTTGTAAAAAAGAACATAACCTTATTAAAAAAGAGATCTCTACAATGTTGACACAAGGCGAAGAAATAAGCTGGCAGCTCATAAAGTTTGTATAATTAGGTTCCTAAGGATATCCAAGGTCTTCCTACTGAAAGATTGTGTGCTGAAGCTTACTTAAAACTATCCGATTATTACGACGATAAAAGCCCTTGGGTATAGTAAATGAAGGGATAAAATCCCTTCATTTACGGGCTTCTAGTATTTGTATAAATAAAATATAATGTGTATGTTTGTTCGTAGAGTTTTTCGTCCCATTTAATGTCTAAGGCGTCACTGTCGCTATAGTTCCTCTTCTTACGGTAGCGTCGGCGACGGGTGGCTCCCTTTGGCTCCCGCGTTAACCCGTGAACATATGCTGTCTGAGGGCCTTCAGGGGTTGGATAGTTTGTGGAGAGGGAGATTTATCTAAATAACAGATGCAGATAAGAATAATTTTGTATAGACACAAAGAAACATTGAATATGTGTTTTGAAAAAATAATACCAGTTCTTCTTCACAAAGGTTTTCCAACCTGGTGGTGGTGTTATGCTTTATTAGACCTCAACAAGAACACGTTTTTCGATAATACAAATTGTCAATGTTGTGAAATAATTGAAGAAGATTTAGATTCCACTATTTTACTTTAATCAAAGATTTAACCTAATCATCACATGGCCTCCAGAAAATACAACGGCCTGCAATTAAAGAACTTTTACGTAACATTAAAATGTTTACTTCACATCTTCGGGTAAAATAAACTAAGTAATAAACGTGTTTGTTAAAATAAATTTCGCTTTGTGCCACGAGGTAACAGTGAATATCCAGGCCACTTAAAAAGTTTTGCAAAAAAAATTAAAAGGGAATGCAGTTTTATATTATTCTATTCCGAAACGTTCTGAACGGCGACTAAGCAATTTATAGTCAACCACAATTGCCAGCTGTGAGGTTGCGGACTACGTACATCTTCGTAATCATTTCTTAAGTAGATGAAATTTTTACCGACAAAGCGGTTGGCTTCGTTGACTTAACTAAAACTCTTTGGTACATTTGGCAGTGACCGGCGAGTGCCCCGGGGACACGAGGGGAGTAGAGCCTAGCGCGTTAACCTATAAAAGCATTAAAGCTAGTTTTAAAAGCCTAATTCTCGCTCCGATCGCCACGCGGTGCGGACGTGCAAGACCCAGTTCTCCGTTGGTCGGTTCCCTCCCGATATTCCGTGGCGCTCAGTCTACTGACGTCACAGTATAGCGTGTTGGTTCCGTGCTACGGTTTTCAAGGTTTTTCTACTCCGTCTGAGTGCTTTCGAAGTGCGATTTTTCTTTGCGACTAAGCCCCTTAGTCTTCAAAGTGCTGTGCTAAGTAGTGTTGTGCTTGTGCTGAGTGCACTGTTGTGCCCAGCGTAAGTAGTCTGGTTTCAGTGCAAAGGATACTTAACGGTGACAACGAATTTGTACTGAACTAGTCCTTTTTATTTTTATTTATTTCTCTTCTCTATTTTATTTATTTTTTCTATTTTTCATATTTATTTTTATCATATCTGTGTGTTTTCGTGTGTATTTGTCCTTTCTGTCGGTAAAGGTTGACCCTAACGCGGTCAACTCTTTACCTGCGCACCCTTTTTAGCTTTCTAGGTAGTGGCCTTCCGCATACTACGGTTAGTTTTAAGTTATTCTCCCCAGCCCCCCTACCGCGGGTAGGGAGGTTTAGGTGCTAGGTTTGCTAGGGAACCTAGGCATTTTTTATATATTTATATATTATATATCGTAGGACCAAGCCCTCCAATGGACCTTGTCAACGTACTTAGGTCGTTCGCCCAGGTACTCGCCGCGTCTGGCTACAGCATACCCGATGACATACTAACGCAGGCCTTACAGGCATCTTTCGCGTCCCCGGCCCCTCAGGCCTCAACCCCGGCCCCTCAGGCCTCCAACGTCGAGACCCCTCAGGTCTTAAGCTCTCCCGCGTCTCCCGCCTCGTCCGAGACGGACTGCGAATCGGTCGCATCCTCTCACGCGTCGCGTCGTAAGCGTACCGCTCCCGGGAGCGACTCCGAACCCGCGTCTGATACGTCGTCAGATGCCGTCACCTTAACCGGCTCTCCTGAGCCCGCGTTCCAACTTGTCGCCAAGCGCTCCAAGAAGCGCTCTAAGAAAGCTTCGGTATCTTCAATACCCGAGCCCTCCCCGGTGTCTTCAACACCAGCCCCCGCGCCGTTAAAATCGCTCGTAGTAACCGCGTCTCCGTCAGTCACATCGAAGCCAGCGACGCGCTGCGCTCCCGTCCCGCCGAAGCCTCAGCTCCCTCCGCCCGTATTCCTGCGTGAAAAGGCGCGCTGGACCGCGGTTTCTAACTTGTGCAAAGAGCACAAAATCAATTACTTAAAAGCCGCCAACGCCGGCGACACAATCAAAATTCAAGTAGCGACCGTCGACGACTTCCGCGCGTTTACCAGGATACTCGGATTAAACCAAATCGCGTACCACACTTACGCCCTCCCGGAGGAGCGTAAGATCCGCGCAGTACTACGGGGCGTCCCGTTTGAACTCAGTAATAAAGACATTCTCGAGGACCTTAAGTCCCAGGGCTTCCCGGCTGTAGCAGTGCACAAGATGCACTCAAACCGCGGTAGGCGCTTTCCGTTAGCTTTAGTTATCTTGTCTAATTCTCCCAACTCGAGGGAGATCTTCAGAGAGGCTCGCACAATCTGCGGACTCTCGAATATCTCCGTCGAGCGTCCCAACCCCCGTGGTCACCCTGGGCAGTGCCACCGCTGCCAGCTCTACGGCCACGCAGCGGCTAACTGCTCAGCTCCCCCCAGGTGCGTTAAGTGCCTGGATCCTCATATAACGAAGGAGTGCACTCGCACTCCCGAATCCACTTCCCCCCTGCCTGTGTGCTTTGCGGCCAGTCCGGCCACACAGCTAACTACAGAGGTTGCCCGCGCGCTCCGCGCTCCACCGCCAAGAGGGTCCCGCCTAAACCGGTGCCGCCGCTCACTCCCGCTAACTTCCCGGCGCTGCGCAACCGGGGTCCCCCGGAAGCAAAGCCCGTTCAGCCGACGCCTACTCAGGCTCTGTCTTGGAGGCAGCGTCCGGCCGTTCCGCCTGCACCTTTCCGACCCATCCCAGCTCCCGTAGCTTCCGTAGGGCCGCGTCCTTCTCCGTCATCCGCACCTCAGTCGTCGTTGGCTGAGGACATGAAGACCGTGTTCGACGTTATTCAAAACGTCGATATTAACGAAATTTCCGTGCTCGCACGCAAACTGCGAGCCGCCCGCTCTCCTCAAGAGCGTTTATTTGCTTTAGCCGAGCATCACTCGCTTCTAAGTTCATTATAAATTTATTCTTTTTTTTATTTTTATATAAAATCGTAAATAAGTAAATTATAATGTCTAGACCCGCGAATCCCGCGTCCAGTCGTATTAAACCCAAGGGCTTATCCCTAGTATCTTTTAACGCTCGTAGCCTTAACACCAACCTTCCCGAGATTAAACTGTTCCTTCAGAACAAAGAACCTGACTTATTCCTTCTCCAGGAGACATGGCTTACTCCAAACCGCTCCAGGGGATTCGCTATACCTAAGTACGCGTTTATTCATAACGATAGGCCCAACTCCGACGGTTTCGGCGGCACCGCTATATATTACAAAAGAGGCTTCCACTGCTGTCCTCTCCCTACCCCTCCTCTCCTCAACATGGAAGCCACTGTGTGTAGATTGGCTATGACTGGTCATCCGACCATCATCATAGCTTCAATCTACATACCTAGTGGTACCAGACCAATCCGCAGCGACTTTGAAGCCATTCTCGCCCTCGGCCATTCAGTCATTATGTTCGGAGACATTAACTCCAAACATACTGACTGGACGTGCCTATCGACTAACACCAGCGGTATCGCTCTCCTCGACATCACTAACTCCCTTGACCTAGACGTCATATCCCCCATCACTCCCACTCACTATCCCAACAACCCGTCCTACTCTCCTGACATCCTCGACTTTGCAATTATCAAGCGAATCAATCTTGATCTAAGGTCTATCGAACCGCTCGATGACCTAGGCTCCGACCATCGCCCCGTTTCCCTCGTGCTAGGACCGCCGAACGATAACGTCTCATCTCCTAAGACCTTTACCAACTGGAAAGGTTTTAAAAATACGTTAGTTTCAGCCTTAGAGGCTCCGAACTCTCCACTCGCGATCTCTCCCGAACAATTAGATAGCCCGGATAAAATCGATTCATTAGTAAATTCTCTCACTGATGCTATCAACTCAGCCATCAGTGACAACGAAAAGGTTGCTAAGCAAGGCAAACCCACGCTTCCCTTAGCCGTTAGCAATCTTATTAAAGCTAAGAAGCTAAGCTCTTTCTCCAATAGGCCGTCGCTCAGATGAAGGCTGAGTGGCAAAAATGCACGAGCCGACAGGGGTTTTTAGTGGGTATGGTCCTGGTAGGCGTCGGGACGAGTCCCACATAACTTTGGAATCGCGCCAGAGTATGCGTCAGGGTATTTTTATCCTCCTGCCCTTCCCGCGGAGGGGAACAAAAAAAAAAAAAATTTAAAAGCCGTCGTCACATAAAAATGTTTAAGGATCGGACTCGTGGCTAGAAGTCTGCGCTAACAAAGCTCTATGTGCTTAGCATCCACTAAAAAGTAACTTTGTAAACATTATGCTAAACAGGAAAGATAAATTAGAAAAGACCATTGTTATGAAGATTCTATAGTTTTCACAACACCTGCCTTGGGAGGCTCCGCTGTCCCAAAATCAATATAAATCTATTGTTATTTATGCTAACTTTTTTTTTTACATTCTTCAAACGAGAGTTCGAAATGCACGTTCTGCTTTTTATTCTGAGACTGCCTTCGTTAAAGCGTTAAGTTAATACACCTCACTTTTAAAATCTCATTTCATAAACAAACAAGGGTAATTCGAATTTACGAAATTCGCTTTATTAATCGATTATCCAATATAATAATCACAATGAATGAGCATAAAACATCTACGGTCGATGGTGTAGCATTTGGTGTATCACGTGATTTTGCCGATAAATTTATTGAAAAAGGTAATTATTTTAGTAATAAAGTTATTGTTTAATACTATTATTTCCAATGTCCACGACAAGTAGAGTTTCTTTGTTATTTCGCGCGCTTGTTTGCTGACTATGAATTTAATAATAAAAGAGAGGATGGAATTATTTTTTTCGTCGACGATTATTAATAATGTAAGTAAGGTGTGATTAAAACGCAAAGGGTTTTTGCGGAGCTTCACTGTAGCAGGTCAACACAGAGTACTTACGACCTTACAAAAGTAATGGAATCTCTGGTTGATCACAATTTTTTGCTCCTGTATTTTTATTTAATATTTAATCTTACAAATCTAATACATCTTAAAATCTACAGGAGATAATATTTGTCTTCAAAAGCAGATTCCATTTGAATTTTCGTGCCTAATGCATTAAAGTACTTTCTGTCAACAACAATACCTTGTGCTTGTTATCGATACATGGTTTGATTACTCTAATAATATTTTCACTCATGTTTATCACTCTAATTCGGCACCATCTTATTTAAAAATGTAAACAAGAACTATTATAAAAAAATTTAAAATGAAAATATATTCTTTCATAAAATTAGTTTTTGGATGAACTATTTAACTAAAGGGATAAGAAAAATATAGGTACATATGCGGAATTACATTTATAATAGGTAACTGAAATATAATGTATAAATACTTTGTGAACAGCTGGCTGCGGCGCGACATTAGCACACACAGTTAGCTGTCTTGCGTTTGTTTCTTTCATGTTGTAGTCAAACTGTATACCTAATTACCTATTTCAAGAATTTTACTATGTTGACAAAAGAGTGCCCTGATGTTTTGTATCCGCAGGCATTTTCTCCTTCCTGTAATACATTTCAAAAGTAGAAGCTACGGTGTATTTACGCAATGGTGATGAAGGTGAAGTAAAAATACGTTCTTATGAAATAAAATATTTTGATTTTGAATTTGATTAACAGACTTGACGACCGTCCGTGAACGTTATACTGCAAAAATGAAGATACACATTTAGTCATGTTACAAATACTTAAAGTTCAGAAAAAAAACTAGTTAACAAAAATGTTCTAGTGTTTTTTTTCTACGAGCCACCATTATTGAGACGCCTTGATTTCAAATGTCGCAGAAGTTGTATTATTTCATTTTTTTAACCATTTTTTTAGCGGGTTTTTTTTTATTTGTCTTTAACATTCCACCAGACTTGGAATTTGTGGCTTGGCACTGAGGGCGTTTAGCCGCAAATTAAACTACTCCTACATAGGATTAGCCTAGAGGCACCCGAGAGAGTACGGACGTCGTGTATTGTAACAAGCACTGTTTCTGAAGGATCATCTAATAAAGTGCCAACTGTCTGGTAGTGTGTGTAGAGCATTTCTTAACGTGGTGACCCCACGTCACAATAAAAATTCAAATTCAAATATTCTCAACATTGAAAATTACCCGTTCTTATTGACGTCAAATAAAACATGACTTTACCACCAGTTCGGAAAAACCTTCGCGAAGAAGAACTGGCAAGAAACTTCACAGGTGTAATTTTTTAAATCAATCTCTTTATGCCTGTACAAAATTATTCTTATCTACATCTGTTAGCTCGGCAAGTCTCCCTCCCCTCAAGTATCCGAACGACGAACACCCTCAAACGGCACCCGTACACGAGTTAACGCGGGATCCAGCCATTAGAGAGAAGTGAGCGACCCGTCACCAGCGACGGGAAAGTTTCGCTAAAAATATATTACTAAAAATAGAATTGAAACCGATTTGAATGCAAACCTTACCCTATAGTTGCGCATATTTGACTGGACTATGCTAGGATGAACAATACAAAAGTGCATGTGTAACATACACTCGAATTTCAAATCATTAAACAGAGTTTTATGATTACACAACTTTCCAGTACGAGCAACTAATTGAACTCTATCATTAGGTTAAATTAGAACTATCTTAAAAATTTAATTAACAATAATGCTTAAATTCTTAATATTTATCAATTATCTGGGAGTAGAGACAATCCCGTCTCTGCCAGTATTTGAATTAATTTAGAGTATTTGCTATACAGGCTTAGAAACGTGAGTGGATAACATTTTTAACGAAATAGTTCAAGTATTATTTATATCTTCTATGTCACTGGTATTGGTTTTACAATTATATTTTTTGTTAATTAAATGAAGATACTTTTATGGGAGAAGAAATCCAGCACAGGTTATTATTGATCGTTGAAAATTGCTAGTACAAAACTAGGTGTATTTGCTAGAACTGAACCGCCTACATTTGAACTACATATTTCAGTTCGGTGGGTATGTACATACAGCTTGCAAGACTTCACTCGAACAAATTAAATTAATTTCTTAGCTAATAAGAAAGTTTAGACTTAGATAAATTAAAGATAACAAATCACGGAATCATAAATACTTAGGAGCGTGTTACGTAAAGTAGAGTGTGGCCTAGCTTATAGATATCATTTCAAGAAACTTTTTGTCCAATAGTAAGAAGTAATAATTTCGTAACCTATTCCTACTTCTATACAGCGATCAACAAGCCATTCTGCCATTTTCATACACACGTTACAGCCAACCTTTTTTTACAGGGTGGCTTAATGCCACAAGGCATTCTCTACCAGCCAACCTTTAGGTAGTAGAGCCGGTAAAAACAATGTTTCAAAGAAAGTCATGACAAAGAATATAGGTAAGGTAGGTTAATTATTATTGAGTAAAAATTTTAGAAAGAAAAAAACTTTTTTTTTACCAAAACGAACAGAGAAAGCACATATAAGTATACATAGATATAGCCATTAATTATTATTATTACATACATAAACATACATAAATGTAATTGAAATTTGGGGAAAAATTACTTTTCAAAAGTTAATCTTAGAAGCAAATCATTTCCTTTGCACCTCTCTCAGGAAAAGCTCTTTTAATTTAATTTTAATTTGATATTTGTTAGTTGCTGCGTTGACAACAACGAAACAACTAAATAATGATGTTTGTACCCCGTACATTGTAACAACAGTGCCCTAGTGGTCTAATAGCTATTGTGTCTCTGTTATTGTCGAGTTCGTAAACACAAACACTAGACTAGCCGAGAGATTGTACTGTCGCGGGGTTTGATAAAAACTCTGAAGATTTGTAAAGAGTTGTTGCAACATGAAACTTCCAGCGTCTAAAGCTAATAGTTTGATTTGTTCTACTAAAATGAAAAAAATATACATTTCAAGTAATTAAAAGTAATTTTTTGTCCTAAATGCTATCCACCAATCTGTATTTGTTCAAAATGGCAGCCTCGCATGAAATCTTCATACTACGATTGTTAACATCACCAACTCGTGAAAATTCTTTAAAATCTCGTCGAGCACCACGTTTTCGAACTGTCTAAAATACACTAGTAAAAGTGGAGCAACAGATTCTTTTCTCGTTGCAAAATTTTATGTAAGTATTTTGAACATACATATACTTGTGGTATTATATTGTAATCAGGAAGAACATTTGGCACTCCAAGTAGATGAAAAAGTCCGTAAAAACGATGGTTTAGCTAACTTAAACTTATTTGATAAACAATTATCTATAATTAATGTACTACAATAATAACAAATATCGAAAAAAATCTGTGGTACCGCTTGTAAATCTATCACGTACATAAATCCCTAGACACCAATAATAAGTGTTATTGATGACAACGTATGAGGCAGTGGTGGTGGCCGCTGGTGATCACAAAATATCACATCAATTATGTCATATCATATTTTCAAAGTTATGGTTTTTGACCAAAAACGATGACATTTCAGGTTTTTTAGTTATTTTAAAAGTAGGCTTTTGAATTAAAATACCTTTCTAATATCATTACATGGTTGCTTATGGTCAAATTATTCATTATGGGATGCAACTCAGCTCAGGAGTTAAATATCATTTTCCGTTCGTAATTTATAACTAAAAAAACGCTTAGTTAATTTTTTTATCTCAATACTACGTATGAGTAACCAGGGAATATTTATTATAGGAAGAATAAGGGATAAAACAGAAAAAAAGAGTAACAGATATAATACTTTGGCTAAATTACGTCGTACATAAAGCAAAATGGTCAAAAGGCTGGCAGAATTGCCTAGTAGAAGTTTTCTATACCTACACTTATTTATATATTTATCTCTAGGTTTGCCAACACGGCATACATTAATACATTCACACAAAGATTTATTTAACACTTCGATACACATTCGACACTATATACTACATTTATAATACAAGGCGAGATAAAAATCAAAATTCAATGCCCCAAGTACAGGCTAACACAACCTGCATTATAAAACGGTTTTTGTTGCATAATACTTAAATATAAAACATTTTGTAAAAGTCAAATAAAATCAATTTTATAATTACTTCAAATATAATATTAGAAAATTAAAATTATGACAAACTATTACGTAAGTTCAACACATTATGTCGCAGCGATATTTTCATGACAAAAGCTGTCCTTCCTTTAGAACTAATAATGATAATAATAGCTCCCAAGCTAAACACAGCAACTGTACGGCCCGAAAGTAAGCTGCGCTTGCGTTACGAAGGACTATTTTCATCTACGGACCATTCACTCAGGGTTCTCATATTCGAAAAATTTCCTTTCAGCTTGAATATTCTAACAATTTGTATCATACTTTTTATAATAACCAAAAGTTGCAACAACTCCGTAGATATAGTTCACAGCCGAATAATCACGAGTTATTCCTTGCGAAGATTTTCATTTGTGATTAGGCTGTCGTGCCGTCAGGACGTGTACAGTGGTCGCTATGTCGAACTAAAAACAGATTAATTTATTATTTCGTATGTCACAGTGAGTTAAAATGAAGATTTTTGAAACTTTGTGTTATTTAATTTTAACGGTGAGTTTATTTTGGATTTGTTTGTCAAGATTTTGGTGGTCAGTTAAGGAGAAAATAAATTTAGAAAACAAAGGAAGCACAAAATACTAATGCGAGTGACGTTATGTTGACATTCATATTTGTTATTGACGTTCCACTCTAAAAAGCTTTCCACGTGGTAAGCTTGGCCTGCAGCAGTAAGAATGTTGCAAATTTTTATTTTCAATTTTGTACATGGATATGGTTTTGCTTTAAGCCTCTACCTCTATAGTAGAGTTTAAAATTAAAATTAATGAAGCAAATATAAGAATAATAATTTATTTGCTAATTGATGTGGGTAATGTTTTATATCTGACTAATTGTTTAAACCGCATTAAATATACAAATATTCTCTTCATAATACTAATACAAAAAAACATTTTTATATTTTATTTCGTTCGTAACAAATTCATCGTATTCGTTCACATTTCTAAATAACCACGCCACATATTTAATTTAGATTCTTCAAATTCTTTTTTAGTGCAATCTCAGCCGTATTAATGAACATAACTTATTCATGTTTTAATCTAGTTCTAAAAGGGAGGGAGGGTGATATTACCATCGACAGTCATTCTACCACGATAAAATACTTTATACACAATAACACAACTTGCTCGGCGCATACGCATCATAACAACCATAATCAGGGAAAGTGAATGTATGTGGAGTGCAAAGATCTGACGCTGCGATCGATAAAGTGTAGATCATTAATGTGGAGACGTGATAAGTGTAGTGCTTAGCTCTTATTATTTCATTCTTCAACGTAACTTACAAAGTAATGAAATATTGTTGAATTTTTACCAATTCATCAAATTCAAATATTTATTTCTCAACTGTGACATTACTTGTTCTTGTTGACGTTTTAAAAAAGCATGGCTGTACTACAAGTTCGGAAAAATCTTCGTGAAGAAGAACTGGAAAGAAAATTCATGGATGTCATTTTTTAATGATTTATTTATAACAACTCTTATGTCAACATAAAATAATTCTTACCTGCATCTGTTAGCTCAGCAAGTCCCTCCCCCCAAGTCTCCAAACGACGGTTAACGCGGGATCCAGCCAGCGCCCTCCTCAACCATATTCGAGGGAAGTGAGCGACGCGTCACCGGACGCTATCGAAGTTTCAATAAACCAACCCAACGAATAGAAAACGAAAATATAATCTGATTAGATTGTAAACGAGCTTTTTCATAAAAATTACTTTTATGAAAAAAGATCCTTGTAATTGAATTTTATTGAAAATGCGTCAAACGTTAAGTAGTTTTAATCATACCGTGTCAACAACGACAAGCAACATCTTTCAAACAACATAGTATATTTTTCTGAGATATCTTGTTATGACAGCGGAAACAAGATCAACTGTCAACTCTACACGGTCTACGCCATAGAAGTCATGGCGTAACTAATTCAAACTACAAAACTTATAAAGACCTAGCTGTTTCGAGCACTCGCTCGAGTAGCTCCTAAACCAACGAATTTTGACAAAATGGACAACCCTAGTCTTTCAATATTGTTCAGTGTTATTAACAAATGAATAAATAATAATCTTGGGCCACTACTGTTTCTATTATTCATTAACGATCTAATCAGTTCCTCTACCTGTCGTAGCCTTGCTTATGCCGATGACATTAAATTATTCAGAAGCATTGCATCCGTAGAGGACTGTGAAGCCTTGCTACGTGATATTAATCATCTCTGTCTATGGTGCCAAAACAATAACATGAGTCTTAATATATCAAAATGACATCTGATAACTTTCACAAAGAAAAAGTCACCAATAGTCTTCTGTTATCACATCGATAAAACAGTTTTAAATCGACAAAACACCGTAAAGGATCTGGGAGTGTGGCTTGACTCAAAGCTAACATTCACATGCCACTATGACCATACTGTGTTAAAAGCTAATAAAATATTAGGGTTCATATTCAGGACAATAAAACCATTCCTCAATGCTCAAAGTGCCCATTACTTTATATACTTCCTTAGTCAGAACCATACTGGAATACGATTGTGTAATTTGGTCACCATTTTATAAAAATCATATTGAAAGAATAGAGGCAATCCAGAAACGTTTTTTGAGATATCTCAGCGCTAAGATAGGTATGAGGCGAAAGTTACCCGAATATGAGGATAGATTACGATATTTTCACATGAGCACTCTCCAATCGCGTCGCGCAGTCAGTGACCTTGCAATTCTACATAAGATTATTAACGCTGGCCTAGACTGTGAGGAATTGTTAAGCCATTTGTCAATTAGATTTGGTAATAATCGACTCCAAAAGCTTTTCTTATTGCCTACTTGCAACAACAACACAACCCAAAACAGTCCTATAATTCGTGTTTGTAAAATTTTCAATCAACATTGTAAAGAGCTAGACTTATTTTCGAATTATAAGGATTTTAATAAAAACTGTAAAAAGAAATTCCTTTTGACATGATTAATGATTCCATATATTATTACCTACATGTATTACAAGTATGACATGTATATTTCAATTCAATTCTTTGGGTGCTATGACATGTATATCTTGACTTGACATAATTATAATTAATCAATACCGAATTTGACATTAATTTATTGACATTTTGTAATACTTATATTTACTGCACTTGTTTTTCGCTATTTTCTTTTTTTCTCCAATTGCAATTGTATTTTTGTTTTAATAATAATTTAACTGGTTACTTGTTTATTTTATTTCTTTAAAACGCTGTGCGTAGCTCTAATCGGACTGCAAACTTATACCTAAAAGATGTACTTGATAATTTTAGTTATAAGATGGTTGGTAATCTGTAGTTATGCCTTAAAATAAATAAATAAATAAAATAAAAATTTCATATTAATATAATAAACAGAAATGTCATGAAAGAATATGAAAGTTTTATCATACTTTCTGCACTTTTTAGTGCTGACGAAGATTAACTTCTACTGAAATTTTTTATTTTTGTCATAATTCAAGAGGAGAATTCATATTCATATTCCAAAAGCTGTCATTTTTTTTAATGAAAGTTCTCTTTCATTCGTCACAACATCACAATCTGCAAGCATTTCAAATTAAACTTTACTTATAATTTGGAATTTTTCTCTTCAAATATACAAAATGTCAGTCTTTTTTTTTTTAATTTTCCTTTTTGCCACCGTCCTCACTCTTGGACTTCATTCGTCGTAGGTGTTTGATTTATTAATAGTGATTGTAATTATTGCGAGTATATCGACAAATGGTGCGTTGCGACCGTAGGCATCAGTTGGAATTGCCTTTGTTCCAGCAACTACACCGGCTGTTCCTTCCCTATAACCGGAACACAGCCACGTAAACGTGTATATCATGGCGGTAAATATAGGAAGGACCGTAGTGCCCCCCAGACGTGATCTTGACATAAGAAACTCTACTAGCACTAAAATTATCTTCCTTTTTATAAAAATTTTTAAGTATTTCTTGTCAACTAATTAATTTGACGTAAAATTTTAGAAAATAAACATATTTATCTAACAAATGTAACCACATGGTACCTAAACTAGCCGGGTCCCAGATAACAATTAGAATTACATTTCGGAAACTAAAACATGTATGGTATCACAATCGATACTACAAAAACAGACTTGTAATTGAATACACAAACATTTGTCTGAATCAATCATGTGGTTCGAATCAATCGATATGTTGATACTACTAGGATATTTTGTTATCTATTGTGAGATGGCGTTATTTTCACAACAGACCTTTTTATGACAGATGCCCTAGAGTCTAGGGTACAAATTTGTATGTTTTTTTTGTGTTTGGATGATTTTTACTCGATCACATAAAAACTATTAGACGAATTTGGATAACATTTTGTATACGGATAGCACATGATTTGGAATAAAATAAAGGCCAACTATTATCCAGAAAATTTTTATTAATTACTAATTAGTTAATTAAAACACTAAAACTTTAGTGTGTTTACTTCGAACAGTGTGTTATATTCATCGCTAAAAATCAATTGAAATTAGGCAGCCATATTTGTTTTAATAATTGTGTTTCATTGAAAGATTTTTTCATACTTTCAATAATCGGGGCTATACTTACCAAAACTTTCACACTATAACTAAGGGGGTTTTTTTTAGTCAATCTCTCATTGATACATAGTCACTTACTAGAATCCAAGAAGGATTCGTAAGATTCATGATTCGAACGAAAATGGTTGGAAAATGGAAAAATTTGACAAAACCCATTCCTAAATATTTCTTTTTCTCTATTTAACCAAATTTTTGGACAGTTTTTTTTTTTTTCAAATTACTTCCATCATTCAATTTGACAGGTTAAAATGCGCATTCGATGCATAGACCTCACATTGACTAAATTGTAAATAATTTTAATAGAACGGTACATAAAAAAAGTGTAAGATGACTAGACAAATTACTCTTATTTACCGCAGTTAACCTTTTGACACAGCGTACAATAGACATTACAGCAATGACATGAAAATAATAAGTTAATAATAACTCTCCGACAGTTTTCTTTATCTGAGAGTTGACCTCGAATGGCGCTGGCTATCCAGGTAACCTAGTAAAATTGAGGTGACGGCTGTCAAGTGTTTAGACCCTTGTTTCAATACGCCAAGAACTTTGTATAAATAGTGATATGATGTCGCAAGCGGCTGGTTAAATTACACATTCAACTAAACAGATAGCCATTTTACGCTTAATTTATAGTTTCCAATTTTCGTAATGGCCTTGCCAGGTGCTACTGCACCACGCTCACTTTGTTCGCTCGGCTCACACAAATAGCACGATATTAACATGTTTGTAAGAAAATAATTAACAAATCCCAGATTCCTTGCTTCACAATTAAATACGGCTAGCCGATTAACTTGACCGTCTAATTCAAACATACCTGCGACGTTGACAATTCACGGACTTGGTGTCAGTAGCCCTTATTTTACATCAAAAACCGCTCATAACTTATTATTAGTTTATACATAGGTTCCTCTAACGGACAATCACTAATTTATACAATTATCTTAACATGTCTGCTGTTAAAACGCTTAAAGATCTTCAAGAATTTAGGATTTTCGCGAAACTTAATTTCAAAAGGGTTCCAACTTTTAAGCATATTTCATGCCCAACATTTATGCATAGCTATATAAACTGAAGCGAATTTACTAGAAATACTTTTCGGTAAAAACAATACATATGAGAAATTTTACCGTGAAATAGAAAATTTACATGAAAATATTCGCCTTGCCTAACAAACCCAGTTTATCCATTGCGCTTCGTTCCTTTTGTAAAATGAACCGGACACAAGTAAATCAAATCATAAAAATTTCCTTATTTTAGAGTATAAGTAATACAGAATAAACAAAATACAAACTTAAATTCAAAGATACAAATTTTAAGGACTAACAATTCAAAACGAAACGCGCTTAGTGTGTGTGTGTGTGTATGTGTGAGTGAAAAATCGCGCAACAACTTTTAGGCCTTAGTAACTTATTCCGTGGATTCGCAAGGCATCAATAATTAAGACTTACGCACGAACTGAAGTATCCCGTGTTCGTTCACCGGTCCCTGGGAGATTTAGTTACATACATAACTATGTCCGTGACATTTCTCAGAAAACAAACACCAGTGACCTCTATCAGGTTGCATTACACCGAGATAAGCTCAAGTTATAAGTAGGTGCCATGATAACTTTGATTATGCTATTGTATGGATGCCCAGTTCGCTGTGTGTCATCCATAGCACAAGCTCCGTTTACTTTGGGCCATGCAGTTGGTGTTTTTGCCTGGGAATTTATTAGGTCCTTACTTATGAAATTGGCGTTTTGTCGTACTGGCCACTTTGATTTGTATTATGTCCTCTGTCCTCTTTGGTTAAGAATTCCAATTTCAAATTTATACAGCTGATTACTCACGCATTTGTGTTTCGAAAACCGTAATTCATTTATTTTTTCCTCTTTTGGTTTTTCTTTGCGTCACTTAGTTTAGGAAATGGAAAACTTGAAATATCGCGTATAATCGCGTTATTTACGAGTACGAACACCACCGTGGCACCAGAGCTGCCGAAACGGCTCGAAGTATTAATGCGATGTATGGCGGCGGTGTCTCAAAAGAAACAACAGTGCGTTTTTGGTTCCAACGTTTTCGTTCTGGAAATTTCGACCTGCAGAACAAGCCCCGTGGACGGCCGGGACCAAAGTTGATAATGATGAATTGTGGAAGCGGATCCATCGCAAACCACACCCGAGTTAGCTGTAGGCTGCGGTGTTAGTGACGAAACTCTTTTAATCCACTTAAAGCAAATTGGGAAGGTGAAAAAGCTTGAGAGGTGGGTACTTCATGAATTGAGAGCAGCAAACCGACAAACGCGTGTTGACTGCTGCGGTACATTACTCAACCGGCACAATAATAAATCGAATCTGTGATGATGATCTGTAATGAAATGTGGATCCTGTACGACAATCGGAAATGCTCATCGCAATGGTTGAACCCTGGCGAACCAGACAAATCCTGCCTCAAGCTAACTGCTAAACAACCAACCTGGTCAATCGCTCTAGGCCACTGCTTCTTCAGGACAACGCTAGACCACACACTGCACAACATACGGCTACCAAATTAGAGGAGCTTCAATTGGAATGTCTAAGACATCCATCGTACTCCCCGGACCTTGCTCCAACAAATTCCCATTTGTTTTTGAAATTTGGATAACTTCTTACAAGGAAAAAATTCAACTCCGATGGGGCAGTCCAAAGCGCCTTCGAAGGTTTTTTTGATTCCCATCCAAATGGTTTTTTTAGTAAAGGGATCAATGAACTACCTATGAGATGGCAAAAGTGCACAGATAGCAATGCCACATACTTTGATTAAATAAATATATTATATTTTTTAGTTGTTCCTCCCTTACAAAATGCCAATTTCATATGTAATGACCCAATATTATTATTAGTGTAAAGTGACTCAATTTTTATGCCTATATGTACAAGCATTTGAAGCAGTTGGCGTCTTGGAAAGTAGATTATGAGATATTCGAGTTTTATTTTATACGTGTGATTAAATTTGTAAAAATACTTACAAATGCTCAATGTACAAGTCCGCAGTAAGCTATGTAGATGAAGATCAATTTAACAAATAGAAAGATATTGGAAAGCGAATACAAAAGAACAATTTTTACAATTTTCATAGCCGCGTCGAGCGCACTACCCTCTTAATGGTAACTGGCATCCACAGCGTGTAAAAGACTTGAATTGTTTTATTTTATTTCATTGCGAAAAACTTGACTAAAGTTTAACTGATTGCTGTGAAAAAAAAAATGTAGAGCAATGATACTGCACATCATCTCAAAAAATTGCTTGTTTAATGATTTTTCAAAATAGCATCACAATAGCCATTTTTCAAAACCAAATCATAGAACATTTTATTTTTTCATGAAAGGCGTGCTACTTGGAATATAGTACAACTGCATGATAATGCTTAAGAACAGGTCCAGGTGTCGTTTGTGGCAAAATTACTCATTAATGAAATTGCAGAACAAGCAATTTTTTTAGATGATGTGCAGTATCATCGCTATACATTTTTTTTTTCACAGCAATCAGTTTAACTTTAGTCAAGTTTTTCGCAATGAAATAAAATAAAACAATTTAACGCTTTTTCTTAGAATAGTGTGCTAGTTTCCGTCAAAATTGTTACTGTCTCAAATAACTAATAACGATAGTCTTGGAAAAAAATACCGTGAGTTAAAAGATATTTATTGCAGATGTAGGCAAAAAAAGGACCGAAGAGTGGAAATTTCATAAAAAATCACAAAAGTGGCAATATCTCGAAAACTAGAAAACTTGTACTAGAGGCATGTTGGTGTAAAGGCCTAAATTCCATCTATCTCCAGTGTCATCCGTACGTTTCATTTTTGGGACACCCTGTATATATCAACAACATATCATGACCCGCTAACAAACATTTGAGTTCGTCACACCAATGAGGCTTGCTCCGGCGCATTAAATATAGAAAAAAAGAGCCCGTTGGGTCTGACACACCCATTATAGTATTATTCGTTAAGGATGATGAAGGGCAAAAATAACCTCCTTTACGGAAATTTACTAAAACAGAAAGAAAAATCTAACAAGCATGAAACAAGTTTCGAATGGCAAGTCATCACAAGTTACAACACACATGCTTCACATTACACACACAAAAATTCAGGTTTCCCCTCCCATTAGCCTAACTGACTGTAATTCTTACCCAATAAAGTTAAATAATAAGTAAAAATCTATTAAATAAATAGACACAGCAACCCGTGAAGCACCTAATTGCTCCTCAATACCAACACATCGAAAGTGATTCGAATCGAAAGTAAAACGACTCATCAGCGCGCGCGCACTTTCCATCGGAGAAACGAACTAACTTCAGTCCGTAACTACGAGCAATTTAGCAAGCATGCGTGAACGGATTAGCTTCGCTGACTGCGAATTTGATATATTTTAGTTATCTATTTAGATGATATATTTATTTAGAGTATTAGGTTGGATACTTTCATGTATTTTTGTACGAATAATGGGATAGTTTATTCATTACTGACGATAGTAATTCATGTTCCAGGAGACATGGCTTACTCCAAACCGCTCCAGGGGATTCGCTATACCTAAGTACGCGTTTATTCGTAACGATAGGCCCAACTCCAACGGTTTCGGCGGCACCGCTATATATTACAAAAGAGGCTTCCATTGCTGTCCTCTCCCTACCCCTCCTCTCCTCAACATGGAAGCCACTGTGTAGATTGGCTATGACTGGTCATCCGACCATCATCATAGCTTCAATCTACATACCTAGTGGTACCAGACCAATCCGCAGCGACTTTGAGGCCATTCTCGCCCTCGGCCATTCAGTCATTATGTTCGGAGACTTTAACTCCAAACATACTGACTGGACGTGCCTATCGACTAACACCAGCGGTATTGCTCTCCTCGACATCACAAATTCACTTGACTTAGATGTCATCTCCCCCATCACTCCCACTCACTATCCCGACAACCCGAACCACTCTCCTGATATCCTCGATTTTGCAATAGTCAAGCGAATCAACCTCGACCTCAGGTCTATCGAACCTCTCGATGACCTAGGTTCTGACCACCGCCCTCGTGGTCGTGGTGGCTCGGTGGTGGACCCGTCTCCCTCGTGCTAGGACCGTCTAACGATAACGCTACCTCTCCTAAGACCTTTACCAACTGGAAAGGCTTTAAAAATACGTTAGTTTCAGCCTTAGAGGCCCCGAACTCTCCACTCGCGATCTCTCCCGAACAATTAGATAGCCCGGATAAAATTGATTCACTAGTAAATTCTCTCACTGATGCTATCAACTCAGCCATCAGTGACAACGAAAAGGTTGCTAAGCACGGCAAACCCACGCTTCCCTTAGCCGTTAGCAATCTTATTATAGCTAAAAACGCGGCTCTCCGGAGAGCCAAGAAATATCCCACGCCCGCCTATAGAACAGCTGCGAATCAGCTTCAACGTAAAGTCAGGTCTTGCCTCGCGGAACTCCGAGACGCTCAGAGGAACGATCTCATGGCGAATATCTCTCCGTCCCACCAAGCGTACTATAGCATGGCCCGAGCCTTACGCGTAGACACCGTCTCTCACGTTCCTCCTCTCACTCGTCCCGATGGCACTACTGCCTTTGAATTCGAAGAGAAAGCCGAATGCTTCGCTGACAGCATTGCCGCACAATGCTCGCCCAGCACGCAACCTGCTGATCCCTCAGACATCCAGGCGGTGGAGGACGAAGTCCTTCGCAGAGACTCTCTCCCCATCACTGCTGACCCTGTCACAGTCTCTAATGACGAAATCTTGCTTCTCATTAGAAATCAAAAGTCCAAAAAGGCTCCGGGTGCGGATGGAATTTCCAACCACGCACTTAAGCACCTACCTCAACAGATGCTTACCTTGTTAGCTATCATTTTCAATGCCTGCTTCGACCATAGCTACTTTCCAAAAGCTTGGAAAGAAGCGACAGTCATAGGCATTCCCAAGCCGGGCAAACCTCTGAACGTCCCGGCTAATCACAGACCCATCAGCCTCCTCAAGGCAATGTCTAAACTTCTCGAGAGAGTCATACTCTCTCGTATGCGGAACCATCTGTTTCCAACGGATGGCGATCCTCTCATTATTCCCCATCAGTTCGGCTTTCGCGCCAAACACTCCTGCCCTCAGCAAGTCCATCGAATCGTCGAGTATATACTTGACGGTTTCTATCCGCGTCGTTATAAAACAGTCGCGGTTTTCTTTGACGTAGCCAAGGCTTTCGATAAAGTCTGGCACAGCGGTCTCGTTTATAAACTCTACAAAATAGGCTTACCGGATCGCCTAGTCAGGTTAATAGCGTCGTTTCTCAAAGACCGTACGTTTCGATTTAAACACGAAGGCACGTTTTCTGCGCCTCGTCCCATAAAGGCTGGAGTCCCTCAAGGCTCAGTCCTCGCCCCTCTGCTGTACACCGTGTACACCAACGACATTCCCATCCCGCCGAAAGGCGTCGAACTCGCCCTCTTTGCCGACGACACCGCACTCTATACCAAACGCCACAGTGTTCCGCACCTTGTAACCAGACTCCAAAAGGCCGTAAACGCCTTTGGTGTATGGTTTCAAAAATGGCGCATCGATGTGAACCCTGAAAAGAGTTCTGCGATGCGCTTCGACCACAAACGCCGTCGTCCCGCTGGCGATCCCCACGTTCGAATGTTAGGCATTCCCATCCCCTGGAAGCGCAGTACTAAATACTTAGGCGTCACATTAGATCCGACGCTTTCTTTCAAGCCACACGTCGTAAGAGTTTCGAAACTCGCTCGTCACTACTTAGGCCGCCTAAATAGCATGTTAGGTAGAAAAAGTAAAATGTCTTTCAGAAACAAACGTACACTTTACAAGGTCTGCGTTAGACCCGTAATGACATATGCCTCGCCAATCTTTGCCCACGCCAAACCCTCCCTCCTGCACAAACTGCAGGTAGTTCAAAACCTCTTTTGCCGCAGGGCCACAAACGCACCGTGGTACGTGCGTAACGCGGACTTGCATAGAGATCTTGAACTACCTACAGTACAACAACACCTCAAAACACTCTCTGAAGCGTTCTTCAAACGCTCCGAAACCCATCCCAATCCTCCAGTTCGTGATTCAGTCTCATGTACTACTCCTGTTTTAGATTCGAAGTTCAAAGTCGCTAGGCCTAGGAATGCGCAAGCGTACTCATCCACCAGACTGTCAGCCGATCTCGAAGCCCTTCTGGCCGCAAATTCTAATTCTAACGTAAATTCTAATTCTAACGTAAATCCTAATTCTAACGTAAATGCGAATTAATTCAATTTTATTTTGCAATTTTTAATTTTTGTTTTAATTATTGATTTTCATTTTGAGCACCTTCAGTGCTATGTAATCCCAGCGGGTGACCCCTTCTGGGCCCCGCTAGCGCGGCCTCTTTCTCCAATTGGCCGTCGCTCAGATGAAGGCTGAGTGGCAAAAATGCACGACCCGACAGGGGGTTTTTAGTGGGTATGGTCCTGGTAGGCGTCGGGACGAGTCCCACATAACTCTGGAATCGCGCCAGAGTATGCGTCAGGGCATTTTTATCCTCCTGCCCTTCCCGCGGAGGGGAACAAAAAAAAAAAAAATCTGTGTTCATCACACAAATGAATGCCCCGGCCAGGACTCGAACCTGGGACCTCCGGCGTATGAGACAGGGCTACTGACCACTACGCTACTCGGCCGTTTATTATTTGTGTTTTCAGCTATTGTAGTGTGCTGGGTTTTAGAGAAAAGGGCTCTTAAGTTTAGATTGAAAAGAAAAACAAAAATATAACTGTTTATAAACGAGCCGCAACAAATAACACGGAACTAGCACAATATTCACAAGCAAAGGGTTGAGTTCAAAATGTTCGTGTCGTCGGCCACTTATGTTTCAGTAAAATATATAGTTATAATTATTTTTATTATAATAATCAATAAGGTTAATACCATATTTTATAATCACTTGAGCTAAATACTAATTAGTTATTTTATTTTTTAGTGTTATAATAGCCACCATTAGAATAAACTTATAATAACTATACTGTATTGCACCACAAATCCTGTAATCTAAAAATATTTGTTACTTCATTTAATAGGGAAAAATAGGAAAAATAAACAATTAACTACTAATTAATTATTGATTGTGTTAGTTTGCTATCTCATTAGTAAGCAGGCTGCATTCCCTTGTTGCACAAAAACAGAGCGAATGTTTTTTTTTATTGAGGGTTGCCGATCAAAGAAAATAATTTCACACATAAACCCAAGCAAATAAAAAGCACAAAAATAAAATACTTGACTATAAAGCTGACATAAATATATTTTTAGTGATATTATTTAATATGTTATAATTTCGACATTTTTAAAAGTAATTTATTCAACTGAATATCTTTGTCATCTATTTTAAATCATAAAGATTACCTCAAGTATTTCTTTTTGCATAATGATTAACCTATGGTTCGAGAACCTTGTCTGTGTCGGTAAAGATGCACGCAGTTAAGTATTCCTTGATTTGCTTTTATGGCTTTTATATATTTATTTACATAATTTGGTTCTGGCTTTCTTTTTAGTAATTATTATAAAATGTCATTTTTTGCGTAAAGTACTGAAATAAAAAGCTTATTGAGGGCCTGGAACGAACTCAACTATTTATTTTATCAAAAAATTTCAACAATGTACCTTCATAAAAACGTTTAAACCTAACACCACGAAGCGGGTGGTTTCTCTCTTAGGGTGTCTCTACTGATACACGTCCCCCCCTCCCACTGACTCGAAGACACATCGATATGGTTGAGGAGGGCGATGGCTGGATCCCGCGTTAACTCGTGAACGGGTGCCGTTTGAGGGTGTTCGTCGTTTGGATACTTGGGGGGAGGGAGACTTGCCAAGCTAACAGATGCAGAAAAGAATAATTTTGTATAGACATAAAGAGACTCTGTAAATTTATTTTGAAAAAAATATACCCGTGAAGGTTCTTGCCAGTTCTTCTTCACGAAGGTTTTTCCGAACTGGTGGTAGAGTCATGTTTTATTTGACGTCAATAAGAAGAAGTAATTGTCAATGTTGAGAAATAAAAATAATAAAAAATAAATAAATATTTCATTTCATTTCATCAATGTAAGGGAGTTACCACACCAACCGATCATCCGTCCACTCGACATCGATCGATTTCGATCGATTGGTGTGGTAACACCCTTACATTGATGTGTCTTCGAGTCAGTGGGAGGGGGGGACGTGTATCAGTTTTGGGTACCTACTCATTTTTTAACTAGGGTTACCAATAATGAAAATTTCAAACTAATTTGTAACTAGAGTAAATTAGATTAAATAATTTTCAATAAGAATCACATTTTTTCCCTTACCATTCGGAACAGGTAGAATCTTGACAGGAATACAAGCACGTAAGATAAACACTAATGTATAAATAAAAATATTAAGTTAAACAGTCTCACATCTTACTCAAATATTTGCTAGTTATCCATTAATATATATTTTTGACTTTCTGATCCACTTTTGAGTACGAAACACCGTTCTAATTGTAATAAGTAATAAGTCCACACACCACAACATTTGCTTGCGACTTAATAAAGTTGTAACATTGGTAGCACTTCTTGTTAGCGAAGCGAAAGTACTGCTAGGCTGCATGTCATGTTATATTGTTAATTTAATAACTTCCTCACCACTTAAACGCAATAAATAAAGTACCGTACACATTTATATCTTACACTTTGTGGTTTTTAGATAGCTTCCTAGTTGCCGCCATTTTGTAAAGCTCGTTCAGGTCACGTTCAGGTGTCAGCTATGAAATCATCGCTGACGTCAGAAAAACTTTATTTCACATACAATATTATCGCTATCGCGTTGCTAACACTCGTTCGTCGTACGGTTTCTAGCAAAACTAGCAAAACGGCCTGTTTGGTGTGGAGGTAAGTAGCCTTGCCTTCTATGCCAGAGGTCCCGGGTTCGAATCCTGGTAGGGGGCAGATGTATTATTATATTTGCTTTCTAGTCATGGATGTGTATTTACGTTTATTTAAGTTTATTTCAAATATATTTATATATAAAAAAAATATCTATGTGTGCTTATATATTTCTTAAGTTTATTTATCCGTTATCTAGTATCCATAACACAAGTTCTTTAATGATACTTAATTTGGGCTAGATAATGGGGTGTGATTGTTAGAAATATTTATTTATTTATTTATTTAATTATCGCGCGATTTGCCATATCGCTTTGCTACACACAAATTAGATTAGGTGTTTATCTTGGCTAGTTACTTAGAATAGAACGTTATCTAACTAACAAACTATAAATTATTATTATTATAATAGTCTCAAAATTGAAATGAGAGGTTTTGTTATTTATAATAACATTAACAGGTAGGTAGTTTGATATAAAAAGTCTATCGAAACTCACATCTGTCTTTCTTATCCCATGATTTCTGTTCACGGATGATTTTCAATTGATTTGGCTGATTGAATCTGTCAGGGAATCTATACAACACTTAGACACTTGACTGTAGTAAATTAAAATCGTGTTAATTAGAGTCTGTAAAAATAATAAAAAAATATGACGATGACCGTTTGACACTTGATATAAGAAGATTATTGTAAAAAATAGGAAAGTGTGAATTTTTTTTTAAATAATATAATAATCGGTTACTTTACATCTTTAATAACTGAAAGAACAAAATAAATGCTTTATTATGGAAGTCATAACAACAATATCAAAATATTAGATATTTTAAATACTTTATTTTGTCATAGGTACTTAAAAATTGTTTTCACCTGATGAATGTCTGCTTTTACTTCATTTTTATCATCATACCCTCAATACAGCAACTTCGGATTAAGAAGATAGACAGAGAGGAAAAGAGCCGTCGGAAAAGATACCTCTCGACACTGCTTTGTCAAAATTCTTAAAAATCATAAAATAAAGTATACTCGTACAATTTGACTTCGACGAACGATAACGAATAGAAACAAGACTGACAGAAGTATGAAAATCAAAGTTTTTAAAGTACGACGCAATTTGCCTGGACAGTGAATTAAGAAAAAAAAAGCTAAATAAAAAAATAAAGGCCAACGTTTGTTACAAACTAAAGGTTCGTAATTAAAACAATACATCTATCGTAACACAAATAGGGAGCTGCGGCCTTATTGTCTAACTTCAACACCTATCGCGATCCATTTCGAAGGGATAGTGGTTGCGATAGTGATTAACAGAATTGTCTAATTTCTAAGATCGCATTCGCTTTGGGATTTATGCTGTATTGAATGATACGAGTGATATTGAATGCCATAGAGCATTCATAGAGCCATAGATCATTTTTTCTAAATCATTGGTTTATTTTTAATAAATATAAACAATTATTTTATGACTAAAATTATGATATTTTGTATATAATCATTCATTCAAAAAGCGTCTCGATCGCTTTCGCCATCATGTGTGAATATATCTATAGCGTGAAGTAAGTTTATATGCTTCAACTGTCAAATTCAAAGGGATCCTGATAGGTGTTGAAGTTACACAATAAGGCCGCTGGTTTAATATTGGTACCAAAATATAATGGTTGTTTAATTCTTTATTTTTTTTTGTATCCGCAGACAATCACACAAACTCGAAAGTTCCCAAAGCAAGCAGAGCCTGTGTTATGGATGACCGTACAGCCAACTGGGGGGAACCCATAATAAACATAGATATATAAATATCAACAACCATGACCCGAGAACAAATATTTATCTTCATCACACAGATGAACGCCCCGACCAGGACTCGAACCTGGGACCTCCGGCGTATGAGGCAGGGCTACTTACCACTAAGCCACTCGGGTTATTGATTTATACTATAGATAGATGACGTCAGGCTGACTCATGAATCAGTCAGTTTACAAACATGACAGAGATACAAGAGTTTTGTAGCAGCCATCGTATTATGTTACATTGGTGTTTGCAAACCTGGTGAAAGAGATCACGTTTATCAACTAAATTACAACAGAATTTAAGAAAGAAATGCTTTGAATATAATTTACAAGATAGTCAGGTAGCGGTAGGCTATTTGGGCATAACTTACAAAAATTCTAGATTTCTTATTTTGGTGCAGATTATTTAAAGAGCTTGTTATTTCATTTTGTGACATATCCTTCGCTTTGTAGTTAAGTAATCAAATGATTTGTCAAAACTGCCAAAAATAATTTTAATAAAAGTTCTATTGTATCTAAAAAATTTGTCCTAGTTTGTGTTATCTTCGTCTAGTGCAAGGTGAAGTAGATCCCGTACACTAAAAGCATTTTTTTTGTCTATTTTGAGCGGACGATTCGTTCAAATCATTAATATTTCATTACCCAATTTAACACAAAGGTTAAAAAGTGTTTTGTTTCTCTATAACAATATAATAATGACGTGAACCTTTTTTGTGGATTTTACAGGGTGTCGAAAGAAAAAAAGCTTGAAAGACTTAAAATGTCGTGGATGAATTTGGCACAAAATATTTTGAATAATAGAAACCAATAATCTGAATAAAACTTTTAAAAGTTTTAAATATTTGTAACACGAAAACATGACGGCCGACTGGCGTAGTGGTCAGTAGCCCTGTCTCATACGCCGGAGGTCGCAGGTTCGAGTCCTGGTCGGGGCATTCATCTGTGTGATGAGTACAAATGTTTGTTCTCGGATCATGTTTGTTGATATTTATATATGTATGTTTATTCTGGGTTCTCCCAGTTCGCTGTGTGATCCTCCACGACACAAGCTCTGCTTACTTCGGGGCCACACAGTCGGTGTGTTTGCCGGGGGATTTATTATTGTTATTATTATGTTAGTCATTTACTGTTATTTAACAGAGGTGCTAGGTACCGGCCAGGCCAGGTTCAATCGGACTCTTCCCGTGGTCTGATATGCACAAATTTCCCAAGAATATTAATTACTACTGCCTTATTATGTTAGTAAATTTTATGTACTCTAATTTCCTTTCCACCAATATAATAATAAAATATAAATGCCTAATTATCTAGCTAAACAAGTACCTGGATTTGTGAAGGATTCGAACCCGGGACCTCTGCTATGGAAAGCTGCTTACCCCACACCAAACAGGCCGTCAATGTATTCTGGTTAATGTGCTGAAAGCGTTAGTATATATTATTTTGAGGAGTCATTTCTATAACTTTTATTTTTACTATTGTCATAGCCGGCAATCCAGCTCTCGGTCCACCTCATGAATAGCGAATATGATATTGTTGAGTAATAATGCATTTCCGACCGCAGGCTTAAATTGGAACGGCCTTTGTTCCAGAATTAGATACACCGGCTCTTCCTTCCTCTGAATCGGAACACAAATACGTAAGCGAGGTTATTATAGCCCTTAAAATAGGAATTATTGTAGTACCGCCTCAGAAGAGATCTGCGACGCTAAATTATTATTATACAAGGTTATATTATATTATTTTGTATAAGTTTTAATACTCCGGCTTAGAAACTGCTTTAAGGTAAAAAGAAAGTACAGTCGTTTTGAGAAATCATAAAAACAATCAGAGAAAGTATTGACATAGTACGCCATTAGTGTGTACGCGTATCCCTAAAGATATGCGTCGGAATATCCAGAGACACAATATGACAGACACTAGCTTTTGTATGTAAATGACGATATTTAAAACATTTGCATAGACCTGCGATTTAACGCGCATTAACGAAAGTTTTGTGACCGGAAAATACAATACACATTTATTTGTATGTGACTCGGACTAGTACGAAAATAAAAAGTAAACCCTTTAAGGAGGTTGCATATTGCCCCCATCCAAATCAGGTAGTTGACGCCAAATTATATCTAGTTACAAATGTCTGTAATAACAGCATTTGAAGCCATTTACACTTGACATTAATAACACATAAGTTATTTTTATATATATAAAATAGAAGGATGGTATAATTAAATTTCTATTTATAAGCGGAGCGTTAAGCGGCAGTACTCTTCACTCAACTATTTTGTTAAGATGTTCCTGTTTGGATTTTCACAACCTAAATTAAATTTTTTTTTGCTTTATATCAATTATGTGGAATCGACCGCGTGCTAAAGTTTTTTTTTTTCTTTGTTCTAGATTATAGTCACGTCGACATCCGCTGAAGGTGCTAATAATGCCATCAGAGATGTGCGTAAGAAACATCAACATCATGAAATACATAAGAGATCCACCACGGTCTTGATGGAACCTAGCCCGGTGAATGACTATTTACACGGAACCGTGGTGTACATGAACAACCAACGTCGATACGCAAAGCAAAGACGAAAGCCAAATGCATGGAAAATGCAGCCAACTCCAAAAGTACCAAAAAAGTTTCGAAGGTATCCAAAACCTTCCAATTATGGGTCCAGTAGAAAAAGCCGCACACCAAAACCAAAATATCGCCCAAAGACGAAACCTTGGACTACGAAAAGGTACAAGAAACAAAGTCATAAAAAACCAGTGAAAACATCGACGTACAGCTATCACGATCAGAGTTCAACTTACGGTGGGCCCCCGAGGAACACCTATCCCGTTCATTCCACAACAGTCAATCAACCTACGTTTGGCGAGCCACCGATCTTATCGTCAGCTTCTTCAATCAGCTCCATGAAATCCATCCGCAACCACATCCAGGACAGTAAAGGTCACCTTCAAGCTCTACCATTTACTCCAAACTTTATACACAGCAACAGGAATCACGGATCTAACAAATATCCTGCTGATGTATACAGTTATCCGCAGTACCAATACGAAGACGAACAAGACACTTTCGACTTCAACCAGCCCAGGGGCAGTTCTTTTGATGAAGAAGAAGCTGCATTTGGGCAAGAATTTAATAAGAATAATGGTAAAGAAACCACTGAAGCTGGAACCACGAATAATTTCAGAAAGCAGAAGGTTAAAGGAACCAGCAAAGCTGGATTCGGACATGAAACTAGAAAGCAAAAGCTTAAGGCACAACACCTTGCTGACACCACCGTGACAGAACATCTTGCTGATATCACTATGACACAACATCTGGCTGATACCACCGTACCAGAACACGTTGTTGATACCACTGCGGAATTCACACAACATCACCCAATCTACATCACGCCAGAACCGAATCTAAGTATTAAAGTGGAACCTTTAGATATGACGAAATTCTATTACAAACAAAAACCAGTATTTGAAAAATACCATAAAAACGTAATAGAAGAAGGGTCAGATGATTTTCGACCACCCAACCCCCACTACCCTCTCCACCATCACAAGTTTGTGAATCATAAAATAAAAGATCATCGGGTGGGTTTTGATGACGATGAGGAGTCAGAACATCAGCTGATGGTTGGCGGCAGGTACGCGGAGCCCCCGGCCAGGATAACCAGCAAGCATGTGACGGGCCCACAATTCACTCAGCACATAATGTCCCCTCTATATGGGGGATACGAAAGCTCGTTATTTGCACCCAGTCAAGATGATGACGATGACTTCAAAATACAATCTGCCTCCATTTCACCGTACGTTAATTACAAAAACAGCAACATGGCGTTTAGCCCTCAGAACTTGAACGACGCATTTGGAATAGTAGACAAGAAGTAACTGTTCAAGTCTATTCAAGGTCTATTACAGACCAAAAGTTATTTAGGTTTAGGAATTCATAAGTTTAAAATGATATGCAATTTCAAACATATTTCAGAACTACGCTGTATCTCCGTATTAGATACACGAAACTGATATTGTTGAATATTTTATGCTTCCCCAACATCATAGATAATTTTGTTTTCATTATTTCATTGAATCGTAGAATTGTCCACATCATGAAATATTCCACGTCCACGTCCACGTCATGATGTGGCCTGGCTAGATCAACGAAAACAAATCGTTTGTCGATATGGGTAAACGGTTGGCTACTTTATGAAATGGCCAAGTTTATTCGTTCATATCCTAAAATGGTTCCTTTTACAACCTATAGAGGCGCTGGAAACGCTTTTTTATGTGTCAGTGTCGCAACGGGAATGGTATATATGTCATAGTTTGTGCCGGTCTTGATAATTCTAGACTATTAGCAAGCTGGCTCTACTTACTGTGTAACTGAACTGTCCTGTTTTCGGTGCAATATTCAATTCTATTATTATCATTAAAACTTTTGATTCAATATTTACCCACAAGTTTGCGTTAAATTAATATTGGCCATTACGTGAAAGGCAAGAATAGACACATAACGGGCGTTTAGAAATCAGATACCGAATTTACGTGAAAATATATATTCTAAATGTCTTCTGTAAATATCAAGTTATTTTCGCTCAAAATTATTCAAAATGAGTCATAAGATTCCTATAAAAAATCGAAAAAATTGGAATCCGGCGTTTCAAAGTTATTGGAATATTCTTATAAGCTATAACTAATTTATTCACACAATTTTTTTTTATTTGTAGTACGCTATTGTTTAAAAATAAAATGCGTATGTTTTAATGTATTAAAATACTATTCTTATTGTTAATATTATTGTCTTCCTAGTTCATATTTTTTTGATTACTGTAATGATGAGAAAAATGCATTTATTATTCTTAACAGTTATCTTTGTTGACTTGTAATACAATGTGTAAATATTTTACTGCAGTTTGATATTGAAGCGTATCCCGTCCTCTAGTGGGCATAAGCCAGAAGTTGGCTGTTGAAGGTTGTATCGTTCGGATAAGTAATAAATTATTTTCGTTCACGTGTGTTGATTTTTGCATCTGAGTTGAGAACATTCGAGGGTCCAATTTTCATGTTTGCTGAATTCGTTTCGCTTTCAGCATCCTACAAAGTAGGCATCCTATGACTGCTCGACACCTTTGCCCGATGCACAAAGTAATTAAGGCGTTGTTTTCTATCGTTAATTGTTTTTCTTTCTTTGCTTTCATTTTCCATTTGTCTACAATCTGTACATATTCTTGTTTTTAAATAAATGAATTAATTACTTTAATTGCATAATAATGAAAACGAGCTTCCTAAATGCGACAATTTTCGAAAACGAAACAGAACCACCCTAATTATCTAGGTACATACACATTAATAGTTCTTAAACTATTGCGGTTATTTTCACTATAATTTAAATAATTTACGGGGTTTTTACCACGGTTTTCAATTTTTATTTCGCGCGTCCGATATTTTGATGCTGTTGCAAGCACCATGACCGCGGACTGTCCGCGGACGCGCGAAAAAAAATCGAAGATCGTGGTACGAATCCCGTTATTAAATTATACAAACAAATTATTGTTTATAAAAATGATCATGGATGTACAACTCTACTCTTCATGAAAGTCAGATGTCACCGACAACTACAGCATTTAGATTATAGTATGTATTTTAATTTAGTCACCACAACGGAAGCCTTGACAGTGACTGCAAGGACGCCCGCCTCAACCAACCAAGGGGTTGTATTAGGCAATTTATAGCTATGCTAGCCTACCGCGGGTTGGCAAATTTTACACCTACCTTCTAATAATATCTTTGGGGTGGAAGGGTTGTTCGGTTTGGGGAAGGGTTGGAAGGTTCACAGTGTTTACCTACACAGTGAGAGCAGGCGGCTTTGTGTACTTAAGTTGTAAAAACTCATTAATATTTTGGTAGTCACCGGAATTGAACCCGGGAACTTAACATCGAGAAGTCAGGGGCTTTACCACTGCGCATCCGACGCTCTTTGTTTATTTTTTATTAATTGTTTATTTAATAAAAATAATGTACAATAAACTAAATTAATAATTTCACTGCCTTTAAAGAATAAATTTGCAAAAATTTATTTTGTCAAATGTTATACAATTGCTCATATGTTATATTATTATGGCGGTGACAATAAGGGTGTTACCGCACCAATCGATCGACGTCGATTGATGGCAGAATGGCACATGCAACGTCAATCGATCGACGATCGACGCCATCGATCGACGATCGATCGGTGTAGTAACACCCTTAGAAGGCCTGTAGGACTGGAGGGCGATGGCTGGATCCCGCGTTAACTCGTGAAAGGGTGCCGTTTGAGGGTGTTATATAAATATATGAAATATTTCAATTCTAAATAAATAAATAATAAATAAATCCCCAGACAAACACACCAACTGTATGACCCCAAAGTAAGCAGAGCTTGTGTTATGGATGACCATACAGCGAACTGGCGGGGGAACCCAGAATAAACATACATATATAAATACAACAACCATGACCCGAGAACAAACATCTGTGTTCATCACACAAATGAATGCCCCGGCCAGGACTCGAACCTGGGACCTGCGGCGTATGAGGCAAGGCTACTTACCACTACAGCACGAGATCTTAACAAAGAAACTCTACTATGTACTCTTTATACTATTGCTAGAAAAATGTACTCAAAGGAAACATTCCTTTATTTTCGAAAATAAGTAAAACATTTAAGTATTTTACAATATCAACTAAATTACAGGAAGGCAGTGAAATTTAACCTTTGAAATCAAAATGTCACTACATGCCTACGCAGGCCGTCCCACGGCTATGCCACGATATAGAAAGAATATTGTAGATGAAACATTTTACTGTAAGAAGGCATTATTTTAATTTTAAAAACTATTTAAACTGCTTTCATAGATTTTTAAATAATTACATGGTTGAACCGGGAATCAAACCCGCTACACGAGAAAAAAATTACCCTGCATTTTTATCATACCGATCAAAAGGCTTTTATTATAAGGATTGTTTTCTGCTAAATAACATAGTATCAAAAATAAAAGTAAGACCACGAATCTTAACATATTGTTAAAGTAATAAACCTGAATCTAAATTAGCAATACAAAAATTAACTTAAAACTATAAAAATTAAAATAATAAACAAAACAAATACAACACTAAACTTCAAGTGTTATTCAAACAGCGCAGCAAGTTAGCACTTTGTAGCCTATCGGCTATGTTCAGAGGCATCTCATATTTCATTTGGTAACAATTTCATGTAATTAAAACCTAAACATTAATAACCGTATTTTTATATTTGTCAAACTTTGTGTTTGTGACAAATAGATATTAACTTCTTTTCATTTAATTACCAACAACCAGAACGATCCGAAAAAGTTTGCCCCTGCGCTTAAAAAGTAGCAAAGTTAATTTTAGTCATGTTGCTTAGTAATAATTCTTAATAAACAATTTTTATTTAGTTTTATTTGGGTGCTAATTAAACAGACTTCTTTTTAATAGCATTATTCACCTCTAAAAATCTACTTTGCCTTCTAAATTACTAAGGCAGCCACATTTTGCGAGCGTCTGAACGATACTATCTGAGAGATAACTAGCCAGGGAATTAATATTACAAGAGAGAGAGACACACAACCGATCGCAGTGATGACCATTTATTGGACGACATGAAACTAACCCCCCCCCCCCAACATACAATTAAAAACGATTTCACAAATACCCTACGCGCATACATCACACTATCTTAGCCACTAAAAATATGTAGTCTGATGATGTTTTTGCTACAAAATATTGCGCTTCGCCGAGTGCTGCCGCACCACGCTCGCTTCGTTCGCTCGGCTCGCGCATGCGATAATTACAACCCAACATTAACCTAACCCAAATTTAACTACAACGCTTTCTATAGAATATTTAGTAGTCGTTGCAAAAAAGACGAATTAATGTATTTAACGCTATCTCATTTTCCATTGGCCAAGTTATAAAATTAAGAGTTTGATCACGTGGCTAGTAAAAAAATTTGTGGCTTGACTTATAATTTTCCGTTTAATGTATTATCAGTAACGTTGAAATGTACTGTACAGCCTTATTTTCTATCTTTCCCTTTATTTTTCTTATCAATTTTGTTTTATATATCCAAGATATAAATAAATTTAAGCACTATTTCTACTATGGCTAAATATAAAAATGTATCATTTAGCAATCAAGTCGAAGCTCGCTCAGTTTTCTTCATATCTTAATAATCGCTTGCAACCAGGAATAAACAAACCAACCTGTGTTGAATCTCAATTAGGCTGGAATATATTCTCGATCAAGAACAAGCCACCTCGTCTACGTGCAATGCTCTGTTTGCTTCTGAGTGCAGCAATTCACACATTGACCTTACTAAGTTTTCGCAATTAGACTCGGTATCAGCTACTGCTGAAGAAAGGGCTTGTGAAAAAATATTTGTAGATACTACGCGTCGTATTTGTAGATACGTCGTTTTATTGTAATATACTTACTCTATGCACCTCCTATACACCAGCTAAACAGCGTTTCATATCTCTAGAATCGCGCCAAGAAAAAAATACTGCCGAAAATATGGAGGAGTACATTGCACTTAAAACATGACGATAAATATAATAATAATAATGATACATTTATTTGCACATAGAATATTCATATAATATCGCTCCATATGGCTCTATTCCGTCTTATTTTCTACCCCATCTTGAGGTCTTCAAAGAGTAAAGGACATCAACTGTCACCGTTTCAGTTGTCTTACAACAACATCCAAATACACTCATCAAAGGTATAAAGTAAGTTTTAGAGTATTTCTGCAAATGAGGTTTACTTTTTGCTGGGTTTTTGGATCGCTATTGATTCTATTTAGTGAATTATTGTGGGTCTTGTATTAGTTTAAAACAGCGACGGGAACTATTTTGGTGCTCTAAGATTTTTCTCGCGCCTTTGACATAATAAATATTACCTTATTATTGTGTAAACAAAAATATTACGGATTGGATCTACCTACAACTCAATGGTTCCACAGTTACTTGAGCGAACGTTTTCAATATGTTCATGTAAAATTTGTGAAGGTACAACATCGTCATCTTCTAAGTCAGCGGTCGCTTGTGGCGTGCCACAAGGATCTATATTGGGACCGTTGCTTTTCATAATTCATACTGCTGATATCATTAACTGTATTAAAACTGCAAGTACCATCGATATGCAAATGATTTACAGCTTTATCTATCTTGCCAACCTGATAATGTCAGCACGACTGTTAAAAGAATAAATCAGGATTAAGATCGAATCTTAAGATGGTCAAGCGAAAATTGCCTTGCTCTCAACCCTTCAAAATCAAAATTGATGATCATCGGTTCAAAGCAACAGATTCATAAAATAGCTATCAAAAATCAAATTGTTACAATTAAGGATGAGCCAATTAGTTAAACAAATTACGCGCGTAACTTGAGTGTGTTAGAAAGTTCGCAATTGCTTCTAACGTTTGAAGGTGCTTTATAAAGTCCGAAGAACTTTCAGTGAAGTATAAAGTCATTAGTACTTTCCAAGCGAAACTATGCTCATACTCCATATGGCCCAAGACTGTTGCAAATAATCGCCTTGCATCAATCAGTCTAAAACATTGAACATGAACTCTCGGAGAAGCATTCACTTCGCCACGCTTTTATTTGGTATCGTCAAAAATCGAAAACCAACATATCTGTTCGATAAGTTGTCGTCATGCACGTCTTGAAGTTCCTCATCATAGAACTAAAGTCGGTTTTAAATATACCGCTGCCAAAATTTGGAACACCATTCCCCCCACCGTTGCAAGATCTCTCTTTCCTGTCTATTAGTACTTTTAGACGTAAAATTAAAGAGTATTATCTTGATCGCCAAGTAAGCGGTATATTGTTACATGATTAATTTATCTTATATTCATTTTAGTTTTTTATTGTATTTACTTATTTAGACAATAATTTAATTATTGTATGGTATTTTGAATTATATCTTTTTTTTTGTTTTAAAATTATATCTCTTATATGTGATTGCACTCCGGCGTCATTTTCAATCCAACCGGATCCAGTTGGATGATATACCTAAGTTAACTTGCTTTCATTCCAACATGGACCGTTAATGAGGTAGAAAATAATCTGTTGAATTCTCATCGCCGAAACTAAAACTAGAAACTAATACTTAAGGTAATTAAAATCTCAATAAAATAAAAATGTAATTATCCTAATTACCTACGTATCGTACGAGGTAGTTCTGTCTTCTTAATTAAGTGTTAAAGATTAATCAAAAATCTATATTAATAAAAAAAAAAAAAAATATTTCTAACAATCACACCACATTACCTAGCCCATATTAAGTATCATTATGAACTTGTGTTATGGATACTAGATAACGGATAAATAAACTTAAGAAATATATTAACAACATAGATATTTTTTTTGTATATGTTACAAATACAAATAAACTTAAATAAACATACAAACACATCCATGACTAGAAAGCAAATATGATAAAATATCTGCCCCTACCAGGCTTCAGTTATAATGTTTAATGGTTGTTGAACAAAAGATGTTTTCTTTTTGTTATTGTGTTTTCTTTTTCTACAGTCATCAATAACATGACCAAACTTCTTACAATATTAACACTGCACTGATTTAGAATAATATTTACGCTGCGCCGTAGAGGCCGAAACTAAAGCACCACTAGTTGTAGATGTCACTGGAGTCTTCTGGGCTTCTTTTAGGAGTCTCGAAGCTATCGAGTCCGACGGAATCTTGGCGCCTGAACGCTCCAACGCCAACCAACAAATTGATCCCTGATCGTATTGATGTAGGTTTCTATACCCTGATGTTCGCTGAGTAGCTGTTGAAAAGCTGTCGTAACAGTCCTAGCTTATTGTGAAGTCCTGCGTCCACGTATTGTAGTTTCTGCCACGTCTCTTTTGCAGTTTTCGCTGCCTTCACTGTTGGATATATGTTGGGAATAACATTTAGACAGATTTAAGCTCTGGCCTGTTTGTCCAGCCGCTGAAATTCACCCTTCTTGCAGTCAAACTCTTCTAGTCTATCTACGCACCGCCACAGGACGCAGTCGATGAGGTACATCTTGTTTGTGAAAGACCAAGACGTAGTTGGCTCTGCCGAGCAACTTCTGAACGGACAGTGTATTGGAATGATCCTTATTTTCCATCGCAGTAGAAGATGCGAGTAGATACTTTTTACACACTCACGTGACTACCCACAACCTCCCATTTCTCCTAATCTTGAGGAATAATTACAATGCAGAGTGTAATTACGTAAAATTGGGTGTATATTATATGAGTATAAAATTAAAATGTAAAAATAGCAGAAGGACAAAGCAATAGATAGAAAATTAGAAGATTGATGATGTTTGATATCGACATACAGAAGACAGTAGACGACAGTTATAAGTAGATAAAGGGTGTTCTAATTGAATGAAAAAGCCTAGTTTACATTATAAACAAAAGTATATAGATTAGAAATTCTTGATCTCTCATTATCCCTTTAGCCATCTGCAAAAAGTAATTCTTTGAATGTGCCGTTGTCGATAGCATTTGTAACCATATTTCTTCCATGTATTTAATACGAGTGGTACACCCAATTCAAGAATGACATATCTAGACGATATATCTGGATAAGCTTCCACATAGGTTAGAGTAGCAATCACCGTGTCTATCCCCGGTACTCGAGGCTGTAACACTAACTTCTTTTTGAATGAATCACTTTCTTCAAGATTTTTCAACAGCTTTGTAGTTGCCTTTCGTGTTACGTGTTACGCCTTACGCATACGCTTGAATTAAATCTAAGCGTTCGGAATTTGAAGGCATTTTTTAACAAGAAGGTCATGAATGCAACTAATCTCCAAGAAGTTTTCAGTGCAAACATAAGAATGACTATATTCGAATCGAATTCGAGGTTTGAAAATTAAAACTTTCTGTACTTACTTTTTTTTCAACCAGTCTTAACCAAACAATTTCAAATGTATAACTATTAAACGATTAAAATCAGCCTTGAGCCAATTTCTAACCTACAAAACGTTTAGTGTTGATGAATATTTGAGTACTAAATTGAAATGTTTAGATGTACAAAAAAATAATATATATCTTAACCAGCCCCAATAATTGTTCATTCATAAAATAAAGGTGTAAAATATAAATCAGATGTAATATCTCAAAAACTATAAAAAAAATGTAAAGTTACCCAAGTTGACAGTAACCATATCTATTTTTTTTTTCTATTTCTTTACTAGTATCTGCTGAATTTTGGCAATATTTTTAAAATTTTAAATTCTTATAAAATATATTAGGGTTTCTCCTGTCTTCTGAGGGTTTAGCTGCAGGTGGGCAGCTAATTATTATGAATACGTTTACAATGACGACTTGTATATTCTTAGGTACATTGGTATTACATAAGAATGGTGTGCATTTTCTGCACGTATTAATTCAAAATACAAAGGGCCCCGCTAGAAAGACAAAATTGTGATGATTTTCTCCTGTTCTATTAACGATGCCTTGGGAGTTGATACATAAATCGAGAGGTACTTTGGGACAAGCTACGAGCAGTATTATTTATATTTATTCTGAGCGTAATACAAGCGAGGGCCCCACTGGCTGGATGAGGTGTCCTTCAAGCTGTAATCCTCATATTTGAAAACTCAATGAAAACGAATTTTGTCAATGCTAAAAAATAGTCATGAAAAAGTGATAAATAGTCAAGCATGTAAAAAAATAGTCGTATTATACAGGGTGGGCCATAAGGGTGTTGGCGATTTAATTGTTCAATTTCTCGGAAACGCGTGGTGCGGGGTGGCTGGGGGATATGTTGCTAGCTGCGCCGCTTCCTGGAAATTTAGTCGCCATGGAGCCGTACACGGGAGCGCAGCGTGCATTTTGTGTCCGAGCGTATTACGAAAACAATAAATCAGTGATTACTGCACGACGTTTGTATCGACATGAACACGGTTTACGCGATTTAAGTGAAGTTCCAAGCGCCAATGTGATATGGAAATGGATCAGAATGTTCGAAACAACCGGCTCAACAGTACCAATTACGGCTCGTGGTCGCCCAGTTTCTGCAAGATCAGCCGACATTGTGGAGCGTGTTCGTGTTGCAGTTCAGCGAGATCCGCAACAGTCAACACGTGAGAGAAGTCAGTCTTTGGACATCAAAAGAACGACTTTGCGACGAATTTTGAAGCGTGACTTGCATTTGAAGGCTTATAAGATTCAGTTAGTCCAAGAATTAAAACCACATGATGCCAATAACCGACTTAACTTTGTCAATTTGATGCTCGAGCGGTTCAACAATTTCAACAACGTGATGTTTAGTGATGAGGCCAATTTTCATCTTAATGACCATGTAAACAAGCAAAATTGTCGGTTCTGGTCCGAGACTAATCCCCGACGCTTGCACGAACGTCCACTTCACAGCCCTAAGCTTGTCGTGTGGGCTGAGATAACGTGAACCGGTATTATTGGGCCATACTTTTTTGAGGACGAAAGAGGGCAAGCGATGACGGTTAAAGCTAACAATTATTGCAGCATGATAACAGACTTTTTGGTGCCAGTTTTACAAGAACTTCAAGGCAATACCTTGAGGATGTGGTTTCAACAGGATGGGGCCACATGTCATACGGCTAGGGTATCCATAGAGCTGCTGAAAAATGTGTTTCCCGGAAAACTCATTTCGAAAAGGGGGGATATTGAATGGCCACCACGTAGCCCCGATCTCTCTCCATGCGATTATTTTCTATGGGGCTACCTCAAATCGGTAGTCTACGAAAATAACCCGACCAATTTAGAGCAGCTGAAGAGGAACATTATTCAGGAAAGTAACAAAATAACGAGAACAACTTTTCAACGGGTTTTTCCAAAATTTGCGACTTCGGTTCCAAGAGTGCCAAGCAGCCCAGGGAAGTCATTTGGACAACATTATTTTTAAATCTTAAAAATTCCTATGTTTCCACTTTTTAAAAATACAATTATATTTTTGTTATGTTTCTTAGTTCTTTCTTAATTGAATATTGAAACCGCCAACACCCTTATGGCCCACCCTGTAGTTTCGCCGCTATAGCTATAGGTTGGTGAGGATTATGGCTTGAACGTCAAGCTGTAATCCTCATCTCTCGTGCAAGCGAACGGTAAGGTCTATCGACTTGGTTTAGGTTCCAAAAAATGAAATAGTCATAACGACATGCCAAACAATGCCGGTGTGGCCGGACTTGCCACAAAGCACGCAATCGGGAGGAGAGGGAGTTTCAGGAGTGCGATTGCACTCCTTGGTGAAATTAGGCACCAGGCACTTTACGTACCTGGGCGGGGAGCGCAGGTTTACCAGGGCAGGACCCTGCGTTTTATCCGATTAGAAGCTAGAGTTTAACGTCCGTTTAGAAGGTATTAAATACTAAGGACCTTAAACTTTAGCTTCCGATCGGATTCAACTTACGAGCCATACCACACGATGCGGTGCGGCGGCGGTGCGGCGCCTGACCGGTGCCACTCCGGTTTCCTACACATAAAATGAATGAATGAATGAATGAATGGAAGGTTTATTTGCAACTATTAATATTAAAGATTACAAACATATTTCAACAAAAGGAACTTAAATTAAAAAAATAATAAAAAAAATTATGCAATAAAAATTAAACGAGAAAAGGTTTACATATAATAACAGCATAGTGCAAAAAGGCCATAGCTCAGTGGTGTTATTTGCTCATAGAACAAATCACTGATTTTCAGCTATCACCTGAGTAGCAAGGTAGCTGCGCAAGTAATTTGAAGTTTACACATTTTATACGTTATTATTTCCTAAACTAAAATACACATACTTATAATTAATACAATAAAAACCACGAATAAACAAAAATATACGTTGAGAAATACAATAAAAATATATCATAAATAGCTTATCAACATATCAAAAGGAAAAAGAAAAAGGAAAAAGAAATCACCATGCCCATGAACGTACCGTGCTAGTGGCGAGAGGACCGGCTAGAGGGACACAATCTCCCACTACAAGGATTTTTGTAAGTCAAGAAGATGTGCTTTAAAATATTTTTTAAACGTAAATTTATTAGTAAGTTTCCTAATAGGGGCAGGTATGTCATTCCAACACCTCGTCGCCTGATAGCGGAAACTACCCTCAAAAGCTACCGTTCTATGCTTATGATTTTCCAGCGGCATGCGAGCATTCCTTAAACCATATTCACCACGGGACGATGCAAAGGTAAGTTTACTGAAAAGATACTCGGGACTCCTCCAATGCACAACGCCAAACATAAGCGATGCAAGATGGAAATGCCTACGTGATTTCATGTTTAACATGGATGCATTATTTAGATACGGCGAAATGTGCGTGCGAGGGGGAATCGCATAACAAAATCTATAGCACGCATTTTGCACTCGCTGTAACATGCGCTGATGAACGGAGAGTAAACGCGGACCATAAACCAGAAAGGATAAGGGCTTCACAAAGGGCAATCCTTGTCCGTTCACTAAGCAAATGCCGAATCTTATAGAGGATTTTTAACTTAAAAAACCAATTTCTAATTAACTGTACAATATGTGTTCCAAATCGCAACTGACTGTCCATCATTATGCCCAAATTTCTTGCTTCTTTTACCGATTCTATGGGTTCGCCAGAGATACGTATGTTTGGCTTATTCCTGCAAATCCTGGTGATTTGAGACTTTGTACCCAGAATCATAAATTTGGACTTGACGGATTGATAGCGAGAGAATTTCTGTTCGACCATCCAGCAATCCTATCAAGATCCTCGTTCATTCGCATGGTCGCTGTTTCAACCTTTTCAGGTGGAACAGAGATGTACAACTGGACATCGTCCGCGTAACAGTGGTAATGGCAATACTTGATCTCTCGGACCAGGTCTGCGGTGTAAATAATGAACAGCAACGGGCCCAGTATCGAACCTTGTGGAACTCCACGTCCTATAAGTCTGAGATCAGATGTTATGTAAGTCCCGTCACTCCTCATTACCCTCACAGCCTGGCATCGGTCGGTCAAGTAACTGCAAAACCACTCCATCGATTGTCTGTTCAGACCATAATAAACGAGTTTTGAGAGTAGAAGATTAATATCTAAACAGTCAAAGTCACGGGTGTAGTCCAAAAGAGTTAGGATAGTTCCATTCCCAAGATCTTGTTCGGTCAGAATATTATCAGTGACATCCAAAACAGTTGTCACCGTGCCGCGTCCCTTACGAAATCCCGACTGCTGACAAGGAAGTATATTATTAGCTTCCACGAACTGACTAAGCTGAGAATAAACTACTTTTTCCAAAACTTTTGAGTTGAAAGGCAACATGCTAATGGGTCTTATATCTTTCATCTGACTAGGATGTTCAACTTTAGGCAGTGGGGTTACTAAAGCTAATTTCCATTGCCTAGGTACTGTACGAGTGAGAATCGATTTATTGATAATTGCAGTAATAATTTTTAACGTACGCGGCAATGTCAAAATAATCATATCTTTACTGATTCCGTCACTTCCTGCTGCATTTGAATTAATAGAAATAATAAACTTGGAGACATCCTCCTCGGATATAGGTTTTAGATCGAAAATTGCAGAACCAAATCTGTTTTTTCTAAAATGTTCTAGATCTGAATCAGAAATATTACCTATTCCAGGAACATTAAGAAAGTGTTCGTTCAAATTATTTGGATCAATAAGGCTATCTGGAAGGCATTCCGACTTTCCTGGATCAACCAAAATACTTTCTTTCAGATTTTTCCAGAATATTTTACTATTAAGTTAAGTTTGGCATTGAGATGGTTATCGAAGTATGCCTTTTTTTCATAAAATATACTGCGGTCGGTCAGCTTTTTGAAATCCTTGTAATATTGTTTACGTGTTGCAGACTTCGTTTGGCGAAAAGCATCAAAGGCCTTGTTCCTTAAATCTATCATGAGCTTAACCGTGCTCGTAATCCAGGGAAGTGATTGTTTTGGTTTAGTTTTTACTTTTTTGATGGGTGCATGTTTTTGAAAAAGAGTAAGGAGCAAACGATTGAATTCTTCGACCATTAAGTTGACATCTTCAATTTCGGAGACCGCTTCCCAGTTCACTATCTCAAGGTCCCTGTTGAACTTCTCCAAATCTATATCCTTGATCGGCCTGTAAATTACAAATCTTGATGGTACTTGTTTTTTCTTAAGAGTCAGAGTAGCTGCCACTAACGCATGACCTAGTTTTCCAGTAATATTAGCAACAGTCACCTCTCTTACTGCAGTATTAGTACAGATAAGATCGATCAGGGTTGCACCACTGGAGGAAAAGTGTGTAGGCTCTGACACTACCTGGTTCAAGTCCATACACTGTAGGAAGTTGATAAATTTTTCAGAGCTTTTATTATTATAATTAAGCAAATTAATGTTGAAATCTTCCATAACGATGGTGCAATCGAAATTTGAAAAATGCGACACCGACATGGTTAAGTCATTTATGAAGGTTTCAACTTTCATCCACTGCGGCCTGTAAGCCGTGCCAATTATTATATTGTAACCATTTGACCTAGTTGACAACCACATCTGTTCAATGGTACTGTCAGGACACTTTTCGAAGCGTACCCGAAGGTCGCGTTTAACATAAAATGCGACGCCACCACCGCGACCACTACACATGTGCTGAGGACGAGGTGTGTAAAATGTATGGTATGGTCACGGCGCCGTCCGGTGCGCTCTGGCGCACGCGCATCGGAATCGAGACAATTTTTTAATACAGACTGTCGTCGGAATGCGTTTCTGGAAAGCGAGCGCGCCGAGCATGAGTCCGTCGCTGCTACGGTACCGCAAAACGTTGCGGCGTGGCGCCGCACTCACCGTGTGGTTGCTATTCCGGCGAGATGACCTGCGGTGCGGCGCCGCACCGCATCGTGTGGCATGGCTCTTAGTCCTGCTGCATATACAGTCATTAGCAACCAGTACTGGAGGTAAGCCTCTACCATGCGAATGTTCCTGAAAAAAAGACTATTGCGCACGGTACTGCTGACAACCGTGGAGAACCACATACTTTAAAATTATTTAGGACTTATTCCATCCACGAAGACTAGCCTCGCCACTCTTCTTATCACCTAAGTACAGTACAAGTATCGTTCTGCGTGAGCTCGATTGAAGAGTAATGGGTGGCCTTAGTGGATGGCACTAAAATGGCACGAGGAAATGAAAATGCACAGAAATGTTTAATTTTTTAATATGTTCCCTCTACTACAATTAAGACTACATAGTTAGAAGCTTAAACGAACCAGGTTCTATCAAAAGCTTACAATAAAACTTACGAGTAATTACAAAACTAAGTAAACGATCAATTGTCTAAAACCATCTCGGTGATACTTCTCCAAATACTGCTCAAGAAGCTGCGACGTCTTCCGAACAACATTTGAGGATGCCATTAAACATAAGGAACGCAAGGCACATATTAGAATTACATACACTGCGGCGATTATAAATAAGCTGAAATTAAAGTAGTCACTGAGGGGAGAGATCATCGCTTGTGGAGTTCCGCAAGGGATTGCTCTGGTAGCAGCATGACAGCGTTCTGCGCGGTTATGTGTTTCTTTTTCCGGGCGTTGCCGCAGGCTGCGCGCGCAGCCTCGCATGCGCAGTGAGCCGCCTGCTTCGTGGCTGCGCATTCCGCGCACGCACACTGCAGCTTGTGCTGGAGGTGCGCCAGACGTGCGCGCGCCTCCGCCAGGTTGTGGCACTTCTCCTGCAGACCCACCTTCGTCTTCTCTAACACAGCATGTGCCGACTTCTCCAGCTGCCCGGACAGTTGACACGCCTGCACCATTAGCTTGTGCTGCAAAGAGGACAAATCAAACAAACTAGTTATTTAATAACATTTATTCAATTTCACAAAATCCACCAATCTATACACAAACAACCAAACGTGTACATTATATGTGCTATTTTATCAATACAATTTATCTGAATGTGCCAAGACGCGAATTATTGTGAAGGCTGATAGTGTTTTTTGCGTTGTTCCAACCCAACACAGTAGCAAGGGTCCTGCATTAACTTTCTAATGCATATGGGTACGCACGACATAATAGACGCAAGTGCTACAAACGTACACACAGACATGCATATCATGTTGATTCTGTCTTCGCGAGTCTTGTATCTTCAACGTTTCCAAATCAAACCTTGGGGAAAAAATAAAACAAAGTTTTACGAATGCGAATTGGAGCGTTAACTCTTCAACAATTACTACCACCATACATTTTTAAAAGTAAAACCAAAAAAAAATGATTAATGGTAGTAACCGTAAACGCTAGTCAATTCGTAAAACTTCGCTTCCGCCGAATCTAAACATATCGCGGTAGAAATTGTTGAAGATGCAATATAAATAAACATAATAGAATATATAAATATACCGATTGAATTAAATAAAAATGAAAAACGTTATTCAAGATAATTTCTTAAATGTTTTATACCAAATGAAATTAAATTGCCCGTTAAACCTTTACAAAGTGAAATATGTATTTTTATGTTAATGTTTCATACTTGGACACGACTTACTATCTTTTTAATGCTCCCAGGATCTTTCTTTAGATATTGTTTAAACATATCTTTATATGCGAATATAATAACAGTGTTAATAAAATAAAAATTGTAATGAGTAATTTGAAAAATAGTTACATTCCTAATAGGCAAGTTGAATGTTTAAAAAAAACCCTGTAGTCAATTTGACATGTCATTTGATAAAAACAAGTTAGCTATAACATATTTGTCCAAAAATCAAAGTAGAGTTTTCCAATGTACATTGTTATTACATGTAAATGTAAAATGTAAATGCATGTAAATCCGTACCTGCCACTTAAGGCTAATTTCCACTTGATAAGTGCGAGTTCAGTTGAATAATGCAAGTCATTGATACGTCAGGGGACTACGCGTTACGCGTACGGTATCCAGACGCGGCTTGATTACCTTCGTGTATACGACTTAATGGATAATCTTGAGAAAATAATGCTTTCATATCTAAATTTAAACTTGCGTAAATTTAGACATGAAACCAATAGCTTTTAAGCTTGGCAATTATATTTAAGAAATAAACCTTGTTTTGACACAAGTTGACAATAATTAGCAATGTTACCTGAGCAGTAGCTTGCTGGGCGGCTTGCACTGCTGCGTTGACTGTGCCCTGTTGCTGCCGCACCGCCGCCGTGTTCTCACAGACCACAGCTTCAGCCTCTTTCACCTCCTGCTGTAACTGCTCCACTACCGCCTGCTTGCCCGCGAATGCCGCTTCTGCTGCCTTTGCTGCCTGAAGTGCCCTCTCTGCCAATTGGGTTTTCACCTACAAAATATTACGTATTAGTAACTGAAAAACAAAAAAACAAGACTTAGCAAAATTTTCAGATCAACAGTGTCATCTGTCACTCACCATATGAGCTGCCTGTGCTCCGGCGGCGTTCTGAGCAGCTTGTGCGGCTTTGGCCTCTGCAGCGGCTTTCTGCGCTATGCTAGAAGCACATTTTCCCTTAGCATCCCTGGGTAGTGCCCTTGGCTTGGAGTCTTTTTTGACTTGGAACTTCTCGGCCACTTGCTGCAGCCCGTCGATTGCTCTCCTCTCCGGATACGCCCACGCTGACGCACACGTCAGACACAATATTATGAACAGTCTCATTTATATCTATCTTTTCACCTTCAACACTAAAAAGGCAATTTACATTGCCTGTATAAATCAAAATGATAACATGCAAAAATTATAGTAGTTTAGCAAAGATTGGTGGATTTAAAATTTTGCAAAGAAGTGGACTAGTAAAAATATCGCTGACGTTCCTTGCTGTTTGACATCACCAACAAATTTTCTTCTGTGTCAAGAAGAATATATTCAAAATTGAAAGTTGATATTTTTGTAAGATCACCATGAAGGTTAGAATTTGATCTGAAACTTTAACGATGTTATAAGGGCTAACCTGTTTCATCAACAAATAAGTCGGTATTGTAGAAACATCTAAATAAGACACAAAAATTGTACATGAAAATGTTCCTATTGTTTTATTCGATACTAGTTTTTGGTAGCGGTTTCGCTCGGGTAAAACACAGCGTGCAACAAGCATTTCTCAACTTCCAACTTAAGTAATAATAGTCCCATAAAAATGTTCTTGTCCTATTTGCCCATTCTAGTACTATTTTTGAGACTGAAATCATCTCAAAGGTCCAGTTTCTCGATATTGTTACAGAGTTTTCTTATGGTTTATATAATCTATCCCCTTCTGGGAGACTGTGTATTTAAATTTAATTACCTAGTGTTATTTATTATTGTAATAATAAAAGCAAAATTATTTTCAAACTAATAATATAAATGCAGAAGTGAGTTTGTTGGTTACGTTTCCATGATTAACTACTATAAGATAATCATGAACTATTATTGTACAGTACCTATGTAGTCTGTCAGCAGAAGAGAAAATGACATAGCAAGATTTTCATCTAAGAAAAGTGAATTTGCGGGTGAAAGCTAGTCCAAATCAGAATTTAAAGAAATACTAGGCAAATTTCACTTTATTTAAAAATGTCTTAGTATACAATGTTTGGTCTCCGGTTTCTGGCGTCAAAATAACGGCGTCAGTGGCATCCCTAACTCGTTACCTATTCACCTCGTTACATGCCCATGGATTTTAAATCAATGCCAGCCTTGAACTGACTGATACTCGAAAAGAAACTGAAGTCTTTTGAAAGCAAAGGATAAGTTCGACGGTTTTATAAAAACGTTCTTAGCTTTTTCACACCAATACCTTATGGATTATCCTACATTTTACGATGTTTCTTCGCAATGGTAGTAATCTAGTGCCTTTGCCAACTTTTGGCGAACTTAAATTTCAAAAGTAGTATAACTAGCACGCCTATCTTCATGTCAAGCTTTGCAGCTTCATGCAAACATTCAAATGTTTGTATCAGTATGCAAATACCTTTAAAATTACTTTATTCTCATAAAATCCAAACTCTCCGCCAAACATCCTCCTGGCACAAAACTGTCAAAATCAATTAAGAAGAAATTGATCACAGGATAATCTGACATATGTGATGTGTCATGGCAAAATTTTAAGGCTAATTTTATTTAAATTATAATTTCTAAATAAATATGTTTTTAGAATGAGTATCGAAGTGAAACCGCTGTAGATGCACGGTTGCAAAAACGACTCAGCAATCGGCGGGACGTTACGACTGGTAAGTGTATTTCGATTACAACGCAAAAACTACCTCAGGTTAGTCAAATGGGCTCATCCAACTAGTCACGCTACTAGAGCAAAGTAGCAAACTTGAATATGTCTCACTTGTTCTGGTGGGCTCATGGTCAGGACCTTAGTGTCAGTAGGAACCTATGTATGCTTATGTTGCATCTTAACCTACTTATTACTTTTGTGTATATCCTTGCCATAATAGTAAAATCGCTGTTATAAACGAAACCCTTTTCTTACTTTTCCGGGACAAAAGGATCTTTATATTTATTTTTCAAAGACTAGGAATCACAATTGATCAAAAATTCATTATTATCAAACGAAAAACTACCTATGTTTTAATTTCAGACGATCTTACACGATAATTTCCCTATGTAACATCACGTGATACACACACGCAGTATTGTGTCTTCTTTCCAAAAATACGTAATGTTTGTGTCGCCACCTATCGAGTGCCGGTGTCAGTATGTGCAGGCGGGAATCTACGACGGTTGACAAGTTGGTACTTGTTCCCGTTCCAAGCTTTGACAAAACTTATATAGTTGCATTGCTTATTTTCTGCCTGTTCTACAATTGGATGTTTATCCTCATTTGCCATGGATGTAACTCATAGCTTCGACTGAAATTGTCTTATCCTATGATATCACAAGTTGACCCTTTCACAAGTTTAATGGGAGCACAGTTTACCTTTACTAGTACTATAATGGCACTAAATAAACAAATCCCCAGACAAACACACCAACTGTATGGCCCTAAAGTAAGCAGATCTTGTATTATGGGTAACGATACAGTGAACTGGGGGGGGACCAAAATAAACATATATACAGGGTAAAATATAAGTCGTAAACAGAAGTTTTTGTTTGTATACCAGTATGTTAAGGCAAATTCGTTGCATTAACTCTTGAAGCAAACAATCAAACTTTATTGATAATATAGCAAAAACACCAACCTTATGGTCACCATATTCGAATACGGTAACATGCTATGAGTCTCTGACAGTTTAACGTAGCAATTAGGGTGACCATGAGACTCAGTAAATTTAAAACAATGTTTTAAATTAACGAATCATCAAACAACGTTTGCATATTTTTGCCTGTTGTATACATACGTCTCATGTTTAAACTAAAGTTAAACAGAAAGAAACATATATATTTTTTACGTTTACGACTTATGTTTGACCCGGTATAAATATAAAGAACCACGACCCCTAGAACAACATCACACAAATGAATGCCCCGACCAGGACTTGAACCTGGGACCTCCATTGTATAAGGCAGGGCTACTATCCACTACGCCACTCGGCCGTCCAATAAGAAGCACTGTACCACCGATATTTAGGGCCTTGAATACTAAAGGGTGTTACCACACCGATTGATCGATCGTCGATCGACGCCATCGATCGATGGTAGAATGAAACAGTCTGCGTCGACAGTTCGACAGTTCTATCGACAGTTTTACCAGACCTATCTACGTCGATCGACGACGGTTCGATTGGTGTGTTAACACCCTAAGAGATATAGTAACTAATATTAATAACTTGTACATGCAGGAGCAACCAGGTCGCCGTGCAGGTGCCTTATGACTGCGAGGCTCTGCTCGCAATGATCTGCTTGCCCCTATACGCGATAATTGCTTCGGCTGCTTTTCTCGCATGCGTACCAGTTTGTTATAAAGGAGCTACGGGAGAGTTGTTGAAGAAGAAATCCGGTATTTTTTTCCTTTTTACATTTTGATAGCTAACGACCGAGCAGACGATCCACCTGGCGTTGAGGCATTCACGACGATGGACATCATCAATCGATTGTATTATTGTTGGAGAACGCTCTAACGGCCAGGCTTCTTTTGAAATAGCACTTGAAATGTTTATGAAATTTCCCAGGGTTAACCTTCCTGTCATGCAAAAGTAACAACATTCTAGCCGTTATTTATCAACCGCTTTAATCTTTCGACCACTTTATCTGTATTAAGAATAAAATTATCAGGTTCTTTTTTAGGCAATGTTTTATAAGTCATAGAGCTCAAGTACCGTACTTTAGTTTCGATGCTGACCTCTAAATGTTCCATCGGTCTTATGATTTTGTTTTCCTAGATTCACGGCTTAGCAAGGGCTGAAGCTGCGTTAAGGCCCGCCCATATGCATTCAGAACAAGATAGTAGACTCTTATTGTTTTAGCAACGACGCAGTTATAATGGGATTTTGTCAAATCTATGGAACAGCCCACTTGCAATACAGACAGAGCAATATCTAAGTTGCTCACCTTTTTTTATTAACGATGAACTTGCTGTCTCCTTGCCTTACTCTTCTACAATATGATTATTTTTGTAGGCAGCCATTATTGAACAGCAGATGTTTTGGTTCCAATCAAACGCTGATAGGGTCCGTAATGCGATTCAGAATTCATATGATGTCTATACTATGTTTAAATATTTTTCGAAAAACAATTATTCCTCCTGTTATGACAGAAAACTTTAATCATAGGAGTTGCCTTTAGGAAGCCAATTTTAAGGGTTACTTTATTTTATCATAGGTATTTGGGTAGATGACACAATTTAAAAATGCAAGTTTTTATAATTTATTTATAAAATATTAGTTATTTTGACAGGTACAATGTTTTGAAAAATATAGTTTTGAATTTAATATCGAAATTACTTATATAGATTTGAAAACTTAAAAAAAGAAGCAAAAACTTATTATAGTATATGTTAAATTTTTAAATATCATTAGCTTACTGACATTAAATATAAAAATTTTTACTATGACAGTATGCATGTAAACTCATTATCTACGTAGCTATTATATATTTTATTCAAACGCCCATACAATTTTAGTATGATTCACAAGTCGTGACGTCACAGCTCAGTACCGTTTTGTATGGAGCGTTTTTCGGCGACTCGCAGCGGCTCCTCGAACACATCGCTGTATCTAGAAAACTGTTGATTGTAAACATACTTTTGCAACATTTATTTACTGTTGATAAACTATTTAAATATGAAATAAAAAAAAATTAGTCATGTACCCAATTGTCTTTGTAAAAATAATCTGGGTTCTCCATTTCTCTTAGAACACTTATGTTTTTCATACTTACTACTGAGTATTATTTGTCGGGTGTTTAGTGAAAAGACACTCTTTGGAAATTATTACTTTTGTTAATTATGGGGTCAAGTAAAGGTGAAGTATCATTATCGGTCTGGTTTTTAGTTTTTGCTTTTACTATTTTTATAACCTGCAAATGAGCACGTAACTGACCTGGTAACTGGCATTCAGGCATTCACATCGAAGTCCAAGGAGTTTTATTTATCGGTGTTAGGGTGTGGTAGCACCCTTGTGGGGACTAATGAAGTGTTGCTGGCCATAGGCTTCAGTTGGAATTGCCTCTGTTCCAGTGACGACACGGGCTGTTTCTTCTCTTTAACTTAATGCAACCTTTAAAAACATCAATTATCTATTAATTTTATGTAATACACAAAGTGGGCAGACATTTTTTATACCTTTAGATAGAAGATACGTTCTCTCGCAATTTTTTTACCAAACCTGAGATCTTATCGTAGCAGATTTCAGTAGTACTGGGGAAATTGGGTATTTGACACCATATAAAAATTAAAGTTTTTATAATTTATTTGGAAAACACAAGTTATTTTGGCCCAAAAATGTTTTGAAGCGAAAAACACAAGTATTTTATGTTGTCGCTGATGGGTGGCGCTACGTTTTAGGATGAAGATGACGACGAAAAGTCGTTGTATTGACTACTGTTTTCTAGTTTATGTTTATTTGAATAACTTGTATGTAGACTTTGAAATTGGGTCGTTCTTCTATGAGCCGCAATGCAAAAGAGATCGTCTAGGTAAAATTTAGTTAAATAAATTTAACTTTATTAGTTCAATAAATACACAGTAGTTTCAATTAAAGAAAGTAACAAAATATATAATATTTAAATAAAATATAATAAAATCTTGGGGAGACTTCGTCCATCGCATTCAACGGCGCAAAATAGTTCGTCTACCACTCAGTGGCGTCACCTTTAGCATCGATCACGGCCTTTATTCTTCGTGGCACCATTGCTACCAATTCTTCACATTGTTGTGTAGTCCTTTAGTCCCAGATGGATTAAATTTTTTCCTTTAGGTTTCTTTTTACACCTGGCTAGATACTTGCGCAGCATTTTCTTCATTTTACACCATAGGGTCTCAATCGTTGACAAATCTGGACAACTTGACGGGCACTCCATTTTACAGATCTGATTGCGGTTAAACCAAGCCTTGGTTGTCCTCGCAGTGTGACAAGAAGGACCATTTGTTGATGGATTTACGATGTTTCAATGATGAATGATTTGGTGCTCCATTGCATTAACAGTTCCTTCTACAAAATGTAGACAACCTAGACCTTGTGCTGACATGCAGCCCCATATCATTACCGATCCAGGAAACTTTACTTTTCTTTTGATGCAATCAGTTTGGAATGCTTCATCTTTATTTCTGATAACTTTTTTCCGTACATCACCGAGCCTCACGTCAAATTTTGTTTCATCACTCCATATTATTTTTTATCTTTTTATTATATTTCACGCCACTGGTCTGCAGTCCAATTTTCATGACCTTTAGCGAATTTCAGCCTTTTATTTTTTTGGAGAAGCTTGAATAAAGGTTTCTCTTTAGCAGTATAAAATCCATAGCGCAATCGTTTTACAGATATCGACAGATACATGTTTGAGAATCATGTCTCTCCACTTCAAGGTAAGTTCTCCTGCGCGGAAACGACGATTCTTTCTAATGATTTTCCTTAAAACTCGATTTTAGCTTCACTTGTGATTCGCGGCCGACCAGGTTTCTTCAAACATTCACCCGTGCCGTTTTTCCTGTGATGTTCGATGTAAGGGATAAGTCCTTGGCTATTTGGTAAGCAGATTTGCCATTATTGTGGCTACGGATTATTATTTTTCGTACTTCCTCGCCGATAGGTTTCCCGCGAGCCATTTTGTTTGAAAATAATGATAAAATTGCATGAAATTATGGTTTTTGTATGTTTAGAAAATGTGCTAATTAAACAAACTTCTTTCTAATAGCATTATTTGCCTAAATATCTACATTGCCTCCTAAATTACTAAGTCAGCCACAATTTACGAGCGTCTGAACGATACTATCTTAGCCACTAAAAATATGTTGTTACATGATGTTTTGGAATTATCATTTTGAATTATCATCCAATTTCGATTATGGCGCTTATTAGAAGTTTGATCACGTGGCCAATAAAGATATTAGGTCTTTACCTATGAAATTGCCGTTTTTCACGAAATAAATGAAGCGTACTTTTTTTATATATTTTTTATTTCTATTAATCAAAATAATCACCCATGCAATCAATGCATCTTTGCCAATGCATTGGTAGCTTATTGATGCCTTTCTTGAAGAAATCAGCTGGTCGGGAGGCAACAAATTCTTCAAAGGCATTTTGTACTGCTTCTCGAGTATTGAATTTTTTTCCCGCCAAGAAGTTATCCAAATTCTGGAAAAAGTAGAAGTCTGTAGGCGCAAGGTCTGGTGAGTACGGCGGATGACGGAGAACTTCCAACCCCAACTCTTGTAGCTTGGAGACCGTCTGCTGTGCAGTATGTCGTGCAGGAGCAGTGGAGCCGAACGAATGACCAAAGCTGGTTGGAGACGTGCGAGCTTCTCCATCATTGTGTTCAGTTCTTCACAGTACACATCTGCAGTAATGCTTATCCCGTTTGGCAAGAAGCTGTGATGAATTACACCCGCGTTAGTCCACCAAACAGTGACCATCACTTTTCTAGGGGTAAGTTTTCGTTTAGGGCATTGTTTGGGTGCTGAACCAGGCTCCAACCAACTTGCTGAGCGCTTACGATTGTCAAACAGGATCCATTTCTCGTCACAAGTAACAATGCGGTTCAGAATTCCTTCATTTGTATGCCTGCTGAGCAGTGCAAGGCACGTCTCCACGCGTACTTCGCGCTGGCGGTCATTGAGTTCGTGGGGTACCCATTTGTCAAGATTTTTTACCTTGCCAATTTGACGCAAATGGACCAATATTGTTTTGATGCTAACGTCGAAAGCTGCTGCTAATTCAGCCGTGGATTGAGTTTCATCAGCTTCCACAATTGCCTTTAATTCGTCATTGTCGACCAAAGTTTTCGGACGACCACGGGGTTCATTTTTCAGGTCAAAATTTCCAGAACGGAAGCGGGTAAACCAATAACGGGCGGTGCGTTCGTTTGTAGTGTTCGCTCCGTAAACGTCGTTGATGTTGCGTGCCGCTTGTACCGCTTTGCTGCCACGACGGTACTCATACTCCATAATTACTCGAATTTTTAACTTATCCATGATGACGAAAAATGTTCGAATGCGTTGAAAACAAAACACTAACTATTAAACAAATGACGATTTTAGAAAAAGAATTCCATGTTTGTCAAATAAAATTAATTTGAAATTAGAATTATCAGTCAAAAAAAAAATATTTTCATTTGAAATGGCCAGTACGGCAAAACGGCAGTTTCATAGGTAAAGACCTATTATCTGTGGCTTGACTTATAATTTCCCGTTTGGAAATGACAGTGACGCATCATGTGACAGATTATTTCTATTTTTAAATCGAATTTTACTCATTTATTTTTTGGCAATTTTTATTTTATTTTTTGTACTGTGTTCCTGCCTCACCAATCGCGGCTGATTGCCATTTTTCAATTAACTAACTCATTTTTCAATTAAACCAGGTAGAATTGAGACATGGACGAACTCTTTTGCATCGATTAAGAACTAGACGAACTATTTAGAGTTAGTTGTAGCAAATTAAAGTGCCTATAAAGTAGTTATTAGTATTTAGCAAAGAAGTAGAATAAGATTGAAAATTGTACCAAATACAATTTTTTTTTCAAAGCCCTGTTTTATGAAAAAGTAGTTAAGTTGAAAACAGGCAACCTTTGCAATATATGACTGGACAAACTCTTTTGCATTGGAGCTCGTAATATATTTGTAGGCGCGCGTTCTTTTTATGTCAGAAGTGGCAAAAGTCTCTACAATCTCGGCTTATAATTATTTTCTTTTCTATTCTTTTCTGATTTCTACACTGAAGTGAAACTTTTTTTCCAAGAAGTGTGGTAATTGTATTTAGTATAGATTCTGCAAATAGTTTGTACGTCAACACGTGATCAGAGCTACTCTCTAAAAGTGTTGAATTGCACTCAGATGCAAAGTCTTGAGCTATCCTTTAGCGATGTTTACAGGACAATACCGCAGTTTACCTACGTACGTCTCACAGGATTTGTGAATTTAGGCTTGTTTGGGGCAACCCCGATAGTGTCGAATTTGAATTTGTAAAAATAAAAAGCAATAGTAAACCGGGAATAGCAACACGGTATCCGAGAAAACTGATGTGATAAAACAAAAGTTATGTATTTATTAAATTTTGTTAAATTCTAGGGGAGTCACGTGATCTCTCGATCGACGGTTTTAGATAGTTTACGGAAAACAAAAACAAAACATTTTCGCATTGATAAACTTTAATTTTAGTTTATTTCTGCGTTTGATAGTTGTACTTGCAACTTTGAATGTGAAGATTAATGTTTAAGGGTATTTTTGAGTCACATCACAATTGGTGCAGGTCAAATATAAGTATACTGTGATTTAGTAACAGCAAAACAATGTCATGAACTAAATTAAAACTTAAGATAATTATGTATGACGATCGAGTAGCCTAGTGGTCAGTAGCCCTGCCTCATACGCCGGAGGTCCCAGGTTCGAGCCCTGGCCGGGGCATTCATTTGTGCGATGAACATAAATATTTGTTCTCTGGTCATGGTTTTTGAATAATAAACATCAGGTAGAAAACTACCAGGAATTTTCGCAGGCAGCGTGATATATCTATTATAGATAACACGTATCTTCTGCATCTTTTCGATAAAGCAAAATTATAGTTTATAATAATAAGCATTAGGTAGTAATTACCTTGAATTTTTGCAGGTAGCGTGATATATCTATCATAGATAACACGTATTTCTGCATTTTTTCGACAAAGCGAAAATTAAAGTTTATAATAATAATCATCAGGTAGAAGACTACCAGGAATTTATGCACATAACGTGATATATCTATTAAAGATAACACGTTTTCCGATAAAGCGAAATTATAGTTTATAAATACCCGCGATCACTTATGAAAAATAAACAAAAAATGGCTTAATTCATCGGAAGAATTAACGAGTCGCTATCGTATATTCTTTATCGTTAGTTCTAATCTTCGAACTTTTAGTACACTTTTAGTACAACTTTTACACCATATTTAATATTAAACTGTTAAGTTACTCGTTGGTATAAGACGTGTGCTTGTTACCACGCACGAAAACAGAATGAAGACTTGCCGGGCCCGGGGTTGATCAAGTAAAAAGACGGAAAGTTTTTTGAATAAGTATAATGACAAACTCTAAAACTGTGCGAAGTTACCTAGTACCTTAAAAGGACTACCTTGTAAATTAAATACTATCTGAAGAATGAAGCGACGAAATACAATAAATTCTAAACGTGATAAGTCGTGAGTGCCTTGAGTTATGTAATTGTTGACAGCTATGTGTGCCCCGCGTTTTGTGTGCCCATTGATGAGATGTAGGGTCATGAGTGATTCGATGACTGTTGATGGTTTTTTGGGATATGTACGCTCAAATTATCATTCGGGTTTTCTTCTTAATAACCAAGAATATGTAAGTCAAACTCTAAACCTAACCATAAAATCGATTGTATAATATGTGATATAACATTCTAAATAGTAACTTTTAGCAATTAAAAAAAAAGATATAAAATTAAATAATATCGAGGTTTTACGATGCGTCATCTCAAATCAATAGCTATATTGTAGCTTTTGTAAATTATTTTATTTAACAATTTATTTGTAAGCTATATTTTTAATCATGCAGCTTTATTATTTAGCAAAATGTGTTATTACAAGCTACTAGGGATAATAAACGTGTCAGCTTTTTCTTACTAGGGCTCATGTAAGCCGTTCAGGAGGTTTTGATGCACCAAATTGTTCTACTAAGTAGAGTGCGTTCGTTCGTCTTTGTTTTGAAACACTGTTATTAGTTCTTACTTGTCCCGAATCAAAAATTACGTTTTTGTGGCTTCTAAGAAATCCAATAGCACTACAACAGGTTAAAAACTTGCTGCTCTGTGGTATCATTATTTTTATGAAAGCAATTTCTATTTGCCTAGGAATATAGTTGTTCCACTCGTAAGGACAATAACTTTTTTGCTTTTATGGTTTACATTTTTGCAAAACCTACGTTTCATTATTTTATTCTAAGCAGCCCAAATACTTATTTGTAGGGTGTACAATGTAGGGTATGCTTTTCTTCCCCAGTTTATTTAGGTATCTTTCAAATCTTTTTTTTTATTTCGATATTTCCATAGCACCTCTCTTTGTACTAGTTCAGGGAATACCGAGCGATAATTTGTTTTTGAATCTTTGTTTATATATTTTGATTTAAACTAATATATAATAATACTAAAACATTAAAATATGTCTCTTTTTGTAATGCAGCCCGAGTTCGCACTAGTAGCTAAGTGTTAAGGCTAATGTTTTTTTGTGTCGCATCATATTGCTACATCAAGCATGTAAATAAGTTTTATATGTATATAACATTATATATATATTTATATATATATATATATATATATAATGTTATATACACTCGGCGTCATAAAAATATATAAGTATAACATAATATGTGTAACTTGTCACGTGTTTTGTTTCCCATTTTGCAAGTATTTGAAAAAGTAACAAACTAGAATATTTCTATGTTATTATAACTCGTGCAGCGTCGTCGCTTTGAGACTGTTTGAATTTATTTCGTCGCGCGATATTCTTAATTTGCGATAACTCTTATGGCTGGTTTACACGCGTTAAGTGGTTAAGTACCAACTTTTTTTAACTAAATTTTAAGTTATAAATTACGTGTAAACAGTCAGTTAAGTGACAAGTGGTAACCGCTTCCGTTCTGGAAATTTTGACCTGAAAAATGAACCCCGTGGTCGTCCGAAAACTTTGGTCGACAATGACGAATTAAAGGCAATTGTGGAAGCTGATGAAACTCAATCCACGGCTGAATTAGCAGCAGCTTTCGACGTTAGCATCAAAACAATATTGGTCCATTTGCGTCAAATTGGCAAGGTAAAAAAGCTTGACAATTGGGTACCCCACGAACTCAATGACCGCCAGCGCGAAGTACGCGTGGAGACGTGCCTTGCACTGCTCAGCAGGCATACAAAAAAGGAATTCTGAACCGCATTGTTACTTGTGACGAGAAATGGATCCTGTTTGACAATCGTAAGCGCTCAGCAAGTTGGTTGGACCCTGGTTCAGCACCCAAACAATGCCCTAAACGAAAACTTACCCCTAGAAAAGTGATGGTCACTGTTTGGTGGTCTAACGCGGGTGTAATTCATCACAGCGTCTTGCCAAACGGTACAAGCATTACTGCAGATGTGTACTGTGAAGAACTGAACACAATTATGGAGAAGCTCGCACGTCTCCAACCAGCTTTGGTCAATCGTTCGGCTCCACTGCTCCTGCACGACAACGCGCGACCTCATACTGCACAGCAGACGGTCTCCAAGCTACAAGAGTTGGGGTTGGAAGTTCTCCGTCATCCGCCGTACTCACCAGACCTTGCGCCTACAGACTTCTACTTTTTTCAGAATTTGGATAACTTCTTGGCGGGAAAAAAATTCAATACCCGAGAGGCAGTACAAAATGCCTTTGAAGAATTTGTTGCCTCCCATCCAGCTGATTTCTTCAAGAAAGGCATCAATAAGCTACCAATGCGTTGGCAAAGATGCATTGATTGCATGGGTGATTATTTTGATTAATAGAAATAAAAAATATATAAAAAAATTACGCTTCATTTATTTCGTGAAAAACGGCAATTTCATAGGTAAAGACCTAATATTTAGTACGCAAGTGACTAAGTAGATTAGGATTCGTTCTATTTTTCGTATAAGTATGTGGGTCTCGTTTGGACGTGATTTCTTAGTTAAGTGCATAAGTTGATGGAGCGGGTGGCGGCAAGAGCTCGTATTGAGGGTGTTCGTTGTTTGGATACTTGGGGGGAGGGAGACTTGCCGAGCTAACAGATGCAGAAAAGAATAATTTTGTATAGACATAAAGAGACTCTGTAAATTTATTTTGAAAAAAAATATACCCGTGAAGTTTCTTGCCAGTTCTTCTTCACGAAGGTTTTTTTCGAACTGGTGGTAGAATCATGTTTTATTTGACGTCAATAAGAACAAGTAATTGTCAATTTTGAGAAATAAATATTTGAATTTGAATTTGAATTCATCCGCATTAAATCTTTTTTTTTTCAAAATGTCGGATTAGAGTTTAGTTTCAACTTTAAAATAGTATATTTCGAAGAATAGTTAAAATAGGAATGCTTGTGGATTAAACCAATTAAAAAATTTAGAAAAAAATATATTCTTATAGAGATTTCAATTTCCGAAACAAATTCTTTTTTGGATTTGTCCGAAATCTCGTTTACCGCATATCTAGGTACAGAATTGACGAATTTCTTGACATTCATCACTGTTCATCTTCATTGAACTTATGAGCTTAACTACTTAATCCGTTTGGACACACAAGTGACATGGAGTAACTTAAAATTTAGTTAAAATTTAGTTACTGAAACGGTCAATTCGGAGACGGCTGCTCTTCTGACCTAATGGCAATTAATGCCGGGGTATTTCAGGGATCTGTTCTCTCTGCAACGTTATTCTTGCTGCACATTAATGACCTGCTAACCCCAGGCATTATTGGTTCCATGATTGAGCCTTGATTGAGGGTGAATTTGGCCTTAAAGAAAGAGTCCGATTGAGGCGAGTCCAACTTGTTCAAATTTAACCCGTCAAAAACACAGGCATGTTTTTTCTCCGCCAAAAAGAGCAGTTTCGACCTAAAGCACACTTTTCAAAATGTTTCTGTACCCTTAACCGACCACCTAGAGCTTTTGGGCGTAACTATATCATCCCAACTAAATTTCGGGCAACAAATTGTGTCCATGGCTCAAATTGCTTCAAAGAAGTTGGGAATCATGTCGAAGGTCCGACGGTACTTCAGCCCTGAACGGCTACTTTATTTGTACGCAGCTCAAGTTCGATCTTGTATGGAGTACTGTAGCCACCTTTGAGATGGTTCTGCAAAGTTACCAACTAGAAGCGATGGACGCAGTTGACCGAAGAGCCCGAAAAATTATTAACAACTTTGACCTCACTACCAAAAAACTGCAAAGCCTCGACCATCGTCGGAAAGTTGCCAGTTTAGCAGTCTTCTACAGATGACATTTTGGAGAGTGCGCGAATGCTCTTTTTGACCAGGTTGAACCCACGCCCTTCTTACATCGCACTACTAAACGCAGACAGGCCAATCCATCCCTTTATAGTAGATATCCCAAGAAGTCGAACCAAACGCTTCGATAGTTCCTTTTTGGTGCGGGTCGCCAAGGTGTGGAATGAACTGCCTGAGTCTGTTTTTCCAAAAAACTACAGTCCTAGTTCTTTCAAGCGTCGAGTGAATAGGTATCTCGTGGATAGACGTGTAACACCTTCGTCTCCATCGTCACTTTCCATCAGGTGAGACAGAAGACAAACGTCCAATCCTGTTTCAATGAAAAAAAAATAATAATTTACAGGATTTGTCGGAAGGCCCCACGTTGTAGGATGGTCGAATGTCATGATTTGTGATATTGATTGTTAGCAGCTCAAGTTAACGTATTTTATGTTGTCACTGATGGGTGGCGCTACCTGTTGGGATTGAAAAGTCGTATTGTCGTATGTTTATTTTTAATAACTTGTATGGAGACATCAGAATCGGAATTCTAGATTGTTTTTTTTTTTTTGAAGATTGCCTGCATTGACAGATCCTTTAAAAACGGTGGATTTATTGAGTTTGAGTTCTATCTTGTAATAGATTTGTGGGCGGTGGGTTACTACTGGCATAAAATGTAACATTTTTTATTATGGGCAGTACCTATGCATGTAAACGCATTATCTACGTAGCTTTTATGAAAACACCCAAAAATTCCGAATTAAGTAATTCCGAATTTGAATATTCCGATTATTCAAAAACACGATTCTTATTTTATCGAAATTCATAAATACGAAATTTTAATTTTCCGACGTTCATTAGTACGAAGAATTAAAAACCCGCTGGATCACTAGGCCGAGTTTTAATTTTCCGAAAATTCAATGCTGACATTTAGATTTTGTATCTAAAACGGGTATATATAAAAAATTATAATCTAAATCTCCTGTGACACAAATTAAAACTAATATGGCACATTTTGAAATTATACAAATTAGGCGTGACGACTAGCGAAGCGAGGAGGAGCAGTTAGTCCGTATGTAGATAATGCAGCGCGATCAGAGCGAGCGCAGCGAGCGTGCCGCGGTAGCGGCCGGCGAAGCACCAAAAAGGGATTTGCATTTCAGTACATAAACTACATACTCAAGAAATAACTCGGTACAGAAAACTAAATTTCTAATTTCCAGCTGACTGCTTGAATGCTCGAACGTATAAATTGATGTGCTCATGCAGTTTTACAAGGCGTTTGTTATTGCAAAATATTATTCGGAATTTTGATATTCGGGATTCGTAATTAAGATATTGCTGATTATTAATAATTCGGATAGTTTATGGTTCGGTACTTTCAAATTCGGTACACCTGTTGATTTTCGTAATTATAAACGTTCAGAATTTTGAAGTTTCGAAAAGGAAAAATTAGGAATGATGAATCACGGAATTTTCATTATCAGAATTTTGAACCATTCGGTATTTTAAAATGCGTGATTATGACTATCGGAATTAAGTTTTTCGTATTTATGTAGTTACCCAGCTTTTGTATATATATTATATAAACGCCACAAACAGTTTTGGGTACTATTAAACTTGTTGATTGTCGCAACTTGGTACCGATTTATATGGAGCGTTTTTCGGCGACTCGCAGCAGCTCTTCAAACTCTATATGTTTGAACGCACTAGCCGAGTAGTAGTAATTGCTTTGGGCTGGTCTTGCCGTTTAACAAACCCTGCTGACTGCAATGTGCCAGCAAGCACAGGCGGGTAGCGTTAAACTCATTTCCAAATAATTTTTTTTTTTTTATATTGACAATTACTTGTTCTTATTGACGTCAAATAAAACATTACTCTACCACCAGTTCGGAAAAACCTTCGTGAAGAAGAACTGGCAAGAAACTTCACGGGTATATTTTTTTCAATATCAATTTACAGCGTCCCTTTATATCTATGCAAAATTATTCTTATCTACATCTATTAGCTCCGTAGGTCTCCCTCCTCCCAAGTATCCAAACGACGGACACCCTCAAACGGCACCCGTTCACGAGTTACCCACCATATTAGAATAGAAGGAAGTGAGCGACCCGTCACCCTACCGTCTCCATAACAAACTAGCATTATAATGAAACCAAAATATCAAAGCCAATTATCTTAATTATAAATAGCCTCAAACATATCGCTGTATAAATAAAACTATTGACTGTAAACATACTGTTAATAAAATATTTAAATATAAATTTTTGTTTTTTTGTCAAATAATCAATCATCAATTATTTCTTTTACTGCTATAAAGGAATCAACGAGCACTTGGCAGGTTTTTCATGTAAAAACTATACTTTTACTTTGCTGATATTTGATTAATGTCCACTAATTTATGTATTTAAAAAAAACTAACGATATCTAGCCATATCTAAGTTTTATATTGTTGTGTACGTCTCCATAGTAAAATTCAAATAGTGTTGTAGTACATACATTCACATTTGTAACGTTCATTCAATTCACAAATCTAAACTCTGTGTGATTGTTCCAGATAAAAAAGAATCGGAAAAAGACGCGAAAGGTGAAGCAAGTCCTCCTCCTCCGACTGAGTAAGGTTACATAACAATTGAAAATGATTTGCCTGTCAATCTACGCTCTGATCGCCTCTGCTGGCCTGCTTGCGTGCGTTCCGGTGTGCATCAAAGGCGCGACCAACTGTCAAGCGCTGAAGAAGAAAAACTCCAAGAGCAAATAACCACGTATACAGAGTATGGGAATTTTTATCACTTATCTAGGCTTTCTATTAGGTGTGGCGTGCTTGGCGTGTTGTCCAGTTTTCATTAAGCCGTTGATCAAAAAAACTAACCTCAAACAGTGCAAGAACCCATGCTGTATTTCCCAAAAAGGATGAATTACAATTTGTGCGATTATCCCGGTGTTGTGAATTATTGTGGCCTTTGGATTTATTAAATTAATAATTTTACTATTGAATAAATAGTGTTTATTTTTTCACACAATGTGACCAAGATGATATTCTCATCTTTTGGGAATGGTATTTTAGACACAGTCACTTTTTGTTTGAGAGAAATAATTGATCTAATAGGAAGAAATTAATAGTTCGACTAAGTTATCTGCGCAGCCAAGGCTGGCGTTACCTTCTATTTCAATATTTATATTTATAACATCGTTAACATACGCGTAGACTGAACAAACAAACTGGAGATACCGCATTATAAACTACTCAAAACAACTTAAGGCCCACCTAGAAAAATTTTGAAAAAATTCAATTTAAAAAAAACGTGTTTGGTTTTTGTATTATTTAATTAACTGATTTGGTATGATAATGGATGTTACAAAATCAGAAAAAAGTCATTAAATAATAAAAAAATTAACAGTATTATCTCTATAAAACAAAGACTATCCCTAAGTTACGGTTACTGGGCTATGTTTTACAGTCGTTTGAAACTTTTTTATTGAATGATACAGGGGTGGGGGGTAAACAAAGGGCGGTGATTTAATAGGATGTAGGTCCTCCTCTGTTTCTTATGCATTCACGAAGCCTATTTGGAACACTCTCTATGAGGTTAATCACGTTTTCATCAGGAATCTGTTTCCAGCAGAGTTTCAGTACGTTGACCAGTTCCTGACGACTGTTCATAGCAGTAAAATTTTGTTTGAGTCTTCGTTTTAGTTGATCCCATAAATGCTCATCAATAGGGCTTAAGTCGGGACTCATGGCAGGCCACGGCAAGACATTGATATTGGCTTCTGATAGTGCACTTTGGGTCAAACGGGCAGTATGTGGGACGGGCATTATCCTGCATAAGAATAAAATCCCGACCTACTCGCTGTGCATATGGGATCACATGAGGCTGGATAATATCCCTGATATACCTGGCAGCATTAATATTACCCTCGTCCAAGAATACCAGCTCTGTTTTACCCATGATGCTGATACCGCCCCACACCATAATACTGTGGCCACCAAAACGATCAGTTTCTCTTATGCATGGATCAATAAAACGTTCTCCAGGTCTTCACCACACACGTACTCGCCTGTCGTCACTTAGAAATTTTACTTTACACTCATCTGTACCTACTCCAATTTTCCATGGTCCACTCACTGTGTTCACGCGCAAACCTTAAGCGCGCTGCACGATGTGCCCTTGTTAATTTTATTCGTACAGCGCGCATTCTTGAAGGCTGTTGGTCTTCATGGAGTCGGTTACGAATAGTTTGATCGCTTACTTGGGTGCCAGTAGCATCACGTAAGCGATTTTGTAAGGTCTGCGCGGTCACAGTGCGCTCACGGCGTGCCGTAAGTCGCAAATATCGATCTTCATAATGCGTGGTAGCTCGATTTCTGCCACCAACACTTCTCCTGAGAACACTACCTGTCACTAAATACCGATTCCATACATTTCGAATCGCATTTCGAGAAACACTCAAGCTTAAAGCTACTGTTCTTTGCGCATTGCCTTCTTGAAGCAGAACAACGACCCTGGAGGCGGTTTCCGTGTCCATATGACGTCCTAATCCCGACATTATGATTAATTATAATGTGGTTACACGATAACAAACGTTAAACAAGCGCACAGTATCAACCAGTGTATGCAAAAGGAAGCTGAACACAACTGATTAAAAAAATGCGAAATACGCTGTTTTGGGTTGCTTAGCTTATTATTGTCAACACACTTAAAATCTACCCTTAATTAATCATTTCAATGGTTGTAACCATCTGTTGACTTATCCACTTAAGGTTTACAAACAACACTCTGATAACTAGCGAACGAAATCCAAAAAAAAACACATTCTTGAAAAATTTCACAGTTGGCCTTGAGTTGTTTTGAGTAGTTTAGGTTCAAAGAGAGCTTCATGCTTTTTAAGAGCTTTCTAAAATAAGCCGTATTACTTTAATGTTTGAAACCTTTTTGCTTGCATTTGACTGTAGATGATGAAGATGTTACTAGGTCATAAACTATGAATTTCTCATTTCGAGATGAAACTCTTTATTTAGAAAGAAAGAATATGTTTATTTGCACAAAATAAAAATATATATATTTAAAAAATGGTTAATTATAAAAGCATAAATTAACTAAACATTATACAAATGAATAAAACACAATTCTTATTTCAAAAAGGAATAAAGGATCGAGCTACGGACCTAAAGATTGACAAAAACCAGCCCCTTAACCACTACGCCACCGAGTAATGTTAATTATAAGCTACTCTTGATGGTGTTTGTACCTTAAATATAGCTATAGATCATTGTGAATGCGTTAACTTACGAGTATTTGAACATTGACATAGTGAAGCAGAACGCAGTAGAATTCTCGCAGTTTGAACTGTGAGAATATTAGGGACAGTGGACAGAACATTTCTTACTTGATTATCAAACAGTTCATAGTTTTGATCAGCAGCAAGTTTCCAGTTTATTCAATAGAAAGACAGCAAAAAGCCACCACGGCTCGTTGATCCTTATAGTCAGGAAATTATACAGGGTACAAGGAAATTAAATACATTGCTTCTTAAGGTGAAAGAAGACCTAATTTGAAGAATATTCAGTCATATGGTACACTGTCCGAAAAGCAGTATTTTTGCAGATATCGTTAAATTTGCATTTTTTTTTTAATCTCATATTTTCAATTTTAAACCAATTTTACAAAAAATATTGACATGATCTGATACTTTTCATTTTGTGGTTTGCCTGACATAACTAGGTTTGGCAAAATAACTTAATTTTCTTATAGCATATGAAAACCATAAATTTACTTCTAAAAAATCATGCTATTCGTCGAGATGATGAATTTTGTAAAAAAAATGTGTGTAACGTTGTGTAAAAATTGCATGAAAACTTCCTTGTTTCATTAGCTATCCAAAATGGTACAATGTTAACTTATTAAGGGATGTGATAAGCTATTACATGACTTGTAAACCACATAGAGCAGTTCTCAGAAATACGACACAGGTGGCGCGCCCGTTCACTTTGTGAAAAATGTCTATTGTTTAGCTATTTTTGTTTCGGAAAATTGTATGTATTAGTCAACATATAAAGCTTATTTAATGAAATTCAATGACTCGAATTACATGTTAACTTCTATTAGTTTCAATCTATTCCCAAGTATGGACGTATCGTTGCATTCACTTTGACTGTGTTTGAGTGATAAAATGTCTACATTTACATTTAGAGAGAGACATTATGTTTTGTGTTATGTGGCCACTGCTGCAAGAATAGAGTACATGCGACGTTTCCCTTGTCACCGTGTACCTAACGAACGAGTATTTTCAACTACATACACGGGCTTACAACTTTACGGAAGTCACGAACTTCACAGTCGAAGGAGCAGTGATGCTGGAAGACCTGGCACTTATTTACCAGAACAGGAGGAGGCAATACTAGATTTTGTATGAAGAGATCCTACTGCTTCTACTAGGATTATAGCCAGAACGCTGGGTACAACACAGTGGAAAGTGTAGTTCAGAGTTCATACTGCCGGATTGTACCCATACCACTACACTCCGGTCTACCTTTTGTTTTGAGTAAAGTTTATTATATTAGTTTTTGAAGGGCTACCTTTCGACCAGCCAGTTAGTTTAACGTTCAATGAAAGACGATCGGCCGCGGTGTTTGTTTGAGAGATTTGATCCTTCTGATCGACTCTGTTGATTGATAAAATACAGGGTGATTTGGCCGGGAGGAGTCCCGGGTGGGGCAAGCTTGCTATTTGCTATTTCTATAATAATAATAATAATGTTTATTGGTCAGCATATTTTACAGAAATTACTTAAAACTAGGATAAAAATGGAAATAATCTGGTAGGTACATAAATTTCTGCATACATATTTTTGAAAAACCCTGAACTCCCGAAATAGGAAGACCTGTGACTCGGGAACCAGTGTTGATTGATGCCAATAAAACACAGGGTGATTTGGACGGGAGGATTCCCGGGCGCGGCAAGCTTATTTTCAAATGTCTTTGAAATCAGCTTTTATTATTTTAAAACCTAAAGGAATGCTTTCTAAGAGTTTGAAACTTGCTATGTCTAGTATTTAGAGTACTTTCCCTCCAGGTGGCTTCGCAAAATTCCACCCTGTATATACCTTCCAGAACAATTATCTAAGGGATGGAATTTTTAAATCAGTTCAACGATTAAGAAAAAAGAAACTCAAATACAGACTAAAATAGATACTTTATTTATACAATTCTGGGATGCAGAATACATCTTCTCAAACACGTTTGCCTGGGATACTGTTATCACAATTTCTAACTACCCGGGAGCTTCAGAAACATTTAACACTAGGTGCTTAATGAACATCTTATTTAGGTATTACTAGGATTGTGTATTATTCTTCTACAGATCTCACAAATACCCACGCTTGACATCGAGCATAATCAGCGAACAGAAATAGCAGTGGAAGAAGTAGAACCGGGTGTACTGGCGCAGGCCCAGGTATGCAGTTATATCCACTGTGGTGTCTCCGTGCGTGACTACAAACGACTCGCAAGCTAGGAACACTAGAGCGCTAAGTGTAACAAAGTGGGAGTTACCCCTATCGCCATTAGTTGTAAATACCATGTTGAATTCCATGAATGTTTACTTCCAAAACATCCACCGTTGCCATTGAAATACAAAATAAAAAGTGCTTTTAGATTCTTGTAGATATGTTCTGGTTACAAAGTTCTTATTTAAAACTAGACCACAGTAAGATTTTTTTCCTGTACTCACGCACTACGATGTATAGACATAAAAAAAGGTTGAGCGCGACTTCTTGAATGGCGACTCCCTCCCCCATACCACCCCACGTGGTAACTGTTGGCCCCATGAGTTTCTGGATAATGTATCTTTCGAATGGGGAAAGTATTATTAAAATCGGTTTGGTAGTTTCAGTTTTTCGTATTATGTATAAAACAAACAAAATATTTCCTCTTTATAAAAGTCATTGACGTAAACGGGTGCCCACCATCCGTACACCATCCATCCATCGTCTAATGCAAAATTTACATTAAATAGTTAGGGAGGCGAGGTAGCTAAATGGCGTAATTCAACGGCGCCGTCGAGACCTATCAAAATCGAAAGATAAAATAATTTCGAAAATAAAAGCTCGTATGGTAAAAACCATTTTAGCGGTGGGTTTGGCGTGTACGGTTTTTCAAAAATGTTAAAAAAAACAGTTACTTGGGCATTCTCGAGCGCGTCAGATATTCATACTGCGTATGCCCCAAGTGCCTCTGATAACAACGGTATACTAATCTGCCGGTTTTCGTGGTGGGGGTAGGCATATAAAGTAGTCAAAAATGCAAAAAAAAAAAATTTACTCGAGCGCGTCAGATTTTCGGAAGGGGTGTTAAGTAGGCCCCAAGGAAGCTCCCTTTAAAAAAACTGACGATTTCGGCGTGACGATAAGTTACGATGAATTTTTGAAAATGCAAAAAAAAAAAGTTTTTTTGCAATACTCGAGCGCGTCAGATTTTCGTAGGGGAGGTTTATCTCGGTATCCTGAAAGCATATTTTCTTAATCTGACAAAAATGTTGATGGGCTCTCTTAATCTGACCGAAAAAGGTTTTATGGTTTCTTTTTTTTCCTTTCTTTCTCCTTGATAAAACGGGGAATTTAAGAATGACAATAAAGCGATAGATACAACCAACGTAAATGTAGATATATATATATAAATATATAGGGTGTACCGAAAATTCCCTTCTACCGCTTATTTCCCCACCATCAATGTTGCGAAATAAAGGAAAAATACTGGTAGGACGGCATATTTCCGCGAAGTGCTCAGTCTGTATTACATGTTTATGGCAAATTCCTCTTTTTTGCTTCAATTCTTCACTTCGTTTTGCTTACGGTACGTCCAAAAACAATTTGAGGATCAACAGGCTATTGAATAATATACATACATGGAACTGTACATGTCAATAATACTTTTGTATACAGATACGCGTAACTTTTTCGGAGTCCACGAAAATTGTCGAGAAGCTTTAGAAAAAAAAATTTTAAGATATAATAAAAGTCACATAATTTAATCATCGTTATTTCATATCAATTTTTTTTAACACCCTCAGTTTTCGAGATATACTAAAAAAACCGGGAGTTTGAGTTTTTATGATGCTTCAAGTCAAAAAGTTTTAACTTTGGACAAAAATGTGGAGACCTTTTTTGTGTAAAATAAAATTACCTTTTTTGTTTATTTAAATTTTTTTTTAAATGTATCGTTCGCGACTTATATGCCGCAACGCGTTTTTCGGAAGACGAAATGGCTCCTCCACACTTCCGGTCATGCGGAAACCGGCAGATTTTGTATTTTTAGTATGTTTTAGATTTTATTCTTCAAAATAAAAATAAAAAAATCGCGCTCGAGAATGCCGGATTAACGTTTTTTTTTACAAGTTCGCGACCCTATAACTCGGCGGCGTCAAGGACTTATCGTCAGATTAAATTTAGTCTTAAAACACTAAAATCAACCCCCAATATCTTAATCTGCCGCGCTCGAGTATTTCAGACTATCGATTTTTTTTTACTAATCTGATCGTCTATCCTAGGCGCGCGTCACTACATATAGAGCTAAATACTTTACATGGTTGTTCTATTAGGTCTAAGGTATCTCTCATATCTTAAACTGCCACGCTCGAGTATTACCGAAAATTCCCCTATTCGCCTCCCTAACTAAAAAGTGTGCTGAATTAACTCACACATATAGAATTATGAAAAAATTTAATCACAGACATTTAAATAGTGTATCGTAATACAAATTATATTATTGCTCGCCACAATTTTTCAACTTATGTAGCTGCAACTAGGAAATTGACAAAATCACCTTTTGCAGCTTCGACTACTTCAAACGTTCAAAGTTTGACAGTTGTCACCAGCTGTCACAAGCTTTAAGTTATTTTGGACGTGTTGTCGGGTGGCCGAGCAAATCAAGACTGGTACGACCTTCACACAACTTTTGTTTTTACATATTATTTTAGTCTGGGCGTTGTTCAATGCAGACCTGAAGGCACTTTGTTTGTAAGTCAATGATAACAGTAAAGATAAGATTTCAAATTGACTCCTATGCAAAATGTGAAGGTGTGAGTGTGGTGAGACTGGACCTCATATAAAATTGCCTACATGCTACTTCTGTGGCTTTTTCTGTTCGGTGACTATAGAAACATTTTTAACCCTACGAAAAAAAAAATAAATGAAAATATTTTTTCCAGGCTTATATATAATGTCATCATATTTATGAAAAAATATACAAGACACACAGTATACCTATGATACATTTATAATTAGCATTCCCTTCACATATATTGAACATGAAAATAAATGAACAAAAACACTATAACTTACAACTTATATTAATAACATTATTAATACTTCCATAATAATCATTCCACAAGGTAGTAATGTTCTACTTAATAGCACAAGTATGGAAGCCTTTCATAACTTAATTTATTGGTATTTGGCAAAATGTCTGAATTAAATTGAGATTCAACATAAATCTAGAGCTTTAATGCTTCACTAATTATTGAACAAACCATAGTTGAAAAATGTTGTTATTAATTTAAGGTTGCATATTTCAGATATAATTTTTTTTTTCACATACATGAACCATTCATCCTAAGCCAAAGCTATTTCAAATGCAAATAAAAAGAAAATTTCGTTTTTTTACAAAAATGTGGTCCACTTTTTCTTAAAAATCTGCCTTGCATTACTTGGTCAAAGCAGGCCTCTGTCCCAATGTAATCGCGAGCGCTAAATACCTATCAAGGTGATAACAGTAGCATAATGATTAAATTTTTACTGGAATAGACATAAGACTCGCGAAAAAAAAGGCTTTGTAATGTAAGTTAACTATCAAAATTTAAATATAAACAACAAATTATAACAAAAACATCCATATTTGTGCTGTAAAGTGCCCGATGATGGCCTTCTTTACATAAAAAAAAATTATTATCTTTAAATTACATTACATTGAACGTTTTCCTTTCTTTTTCGTATTTTTTCCTCCAGTCCTCACTTTATCCTCTTCATCCATTTTACTGTAATGAGCTTGAATATGGGTCAATAATTTCTTCTCCCGCGTAAATACTTCATTACACATGTTACATGGGTATGTCCCATCACTATTTTTTCCTTTTTCTACTGATGTAGATGTAGTTATCTGAGATTCTTGAATGATTTTGTCTCCTGGCACACCATAAGTTGGCTCAAGCAGGGGATCAATGTTAACAAATGTGAAAAATCCAGCATCTTTCGGAGGGGTTGCTTCTTCTAAGATAACATTAAATGGCTGTTTCTGTGAATCAGTACTGGCATCCTGCTTTGATTTTCTCGTTCGTTTTTTAATAGGTTCCTCTATTGGTGTTTCTGGGGGTGTATTCTGAGGCAGAGCCTTTGTCGAGATTAGTAATTTACTTGGGTTCCCAGTTTGCACAATTGTATATGATTGCTTTTTCATAGCAGGTGTAGAAAATGGTGGTGACGGTGAGACTAAATTTGTGGCTACATTTGATGTCCTTTGGTTCACAGTATTTTCTGCCAATTGAGGAGTTTGTGACACTGAACTCATTTGAGGTGATGATGTAAACATATTAACTGGGTAGGGCTTTTTGGATTTGTGCTCCTGAACAGGCTCATTGTCATCTAAATCTATAACTTCTGCTGTGTTAGCAGGTTTCGTAGGTCTAAGTTCAAGTTTTGAATTTGTTTTGCTTTTCTTTGCAGTTCTACTATTAGGTTCTTCTCGGGTGCTTGCTGAGTTACTGTCTTCAACAAGACTAAATGTGTTATTAGGCCCTGGTACTAACTTATAACGACTATTTAAACTGGGTATGTTAGACAGAGTTGAAGCAGAGGTATTTGTTTTATTAATGGTAGGAGCACTTGGTGTAGTCTGTGGTGTTTCAAGTCTTGGCTGTACCACCATTCCTATAGTTGGTTCTGTGTCACTAATATTCTTTTTTACTCTACTAGCTGGCCCAATCCTGGGTTTAGGCTTATTTAATTGTGGTTTTGCTTCTTCTGGCTTACTCAAATCAGAACTTTTTAAATCTGCATCAGTCTTGGTATTAATGTACTTAACAGTTGGTATTTTTGGAGGCTCTGGTGGAGGTGTGACATTCTTGGTGATGTCAAATTTAGGAATACCAGTTTTAGCACAGCCATGTGCAATTACAACTTCTTTTTTCAAGAAGTTTCTGTTACACAGCTTGCATTGGAAGAGGATACCTACACCATTCACTTTGATAGTGCTAACATGATCCATAATATCAAATGGCTTCTCATTCTTCTTTGCCTCTGCATCCAGTGTAACCTTACCCTTGTTCTTATCTGCTTCTTTCTTTGAGCCAGTAGAAGAGTTACTATTGTTATCATCAAAATCAAAAGATAACAAATTCTTTGTTGGCATACAAATCTGAGCCTGCTTAGAAGTTTCAGGAATCATGCTTAATGTTTCACTTACTTTAGTAGGAGCTTTACTTCTAATTTTCGAATTAGTTACAGGACTTGTTTCATTTAGTGAAGGCTCTGGTGTATTTAAGGATCTAGAAGATCGTCCAGAAGTTCTTTCAGTCTGGTTTTCGGTAAGTTTAAATTGTTTTAATGGCACATTGTCTATATCTTCAGAATCATCTTGAGTGGCAATATTTTTAGCTTCACGTTTTAAACTTGCTCTTTGTTTAACAGGTTTACATAATTCTTTATGTACATTATTAACAGTTGGAATGTCTCTAATACTTTCCATAGCTTTCTGCACAATTTTCTCACAAATATCATCATTTGACATCTTGAATTTACTTAAGCTTTCTTCCCAGAGATGTCTCATTTTACGCTTTATTCCTGATGTATTTGAACCCAAAACTCTTAGCAAGTTTTCCTGAGATTTTTTGCATTTTTGGACAAATTCATGTAGCTCTTCCACCTTAGCTGAGCAGCGAAAACAAATTTTGTGGGGGAGGCCATCTTGCTCTAATACCTGGAAATGGACATTCAAACAAAAACTTAATAATGAAAACATGTATATGTTATCAGTTGAAATGTATTTCGAAGAAGTGTGGGTCTATAAAATTATGTGGGGTAATGCACTGACATAGTTTTCTTACTCTACCAACACAGATTTGGAAAAAGTAATAACTTTTATCACATAAATGTACTTCATGACCTAATTGCATATATGCTTTTGATAAACACAGAAAGTATGCAGTTTCACAGCACTGCTCTTTTGTATCATAATACAGTTGAAAAATCTGATTGCTTGCTAATATGTTTAACATTTTAACCTATAGACCACTTTATTTAAAAAATCTGTTGCTGTAGGAACTGTAGTTAAAAGCATCTCACTTCTCAGATACTTTGACTCAAGTACTAATCCATGTACAAGCTATTTTAAAGTCATCTCAAGAATATAAAACTTGTGTTTATATTATCAGCATATTAACTCTTATTAATTCCACAATAGTCAACCAATAAAATTTTAGCAGGTACAAATTAACCAACGTAAAATAAGAAACAACGTAATTTGTAAAAGAAGAACGCGAGAAAGATTCTATGCAATAGAAATTCTAAATAAAACTTACAGGAAACGGTAACAATTGATCCATTTTCTTAGCAGTAACTTTATCGTCTTCAAAAATGTTAAGAAATGGGCCATCCCTAGATTCACAAAGACGACATAACTTAAGAAATGCCAAAGATTTTTCAGATCTTATTGCTCCATCACTTCTCGTACTGATTACGTCTGAAGAAACAGACTTCTCTGATGTTGCTTTTGTAGATTTTGATTTATTTTTCTTTTTAGCCATTTTGAAGTTGATAAACGTTTGTAATGATACTGTCTAGAATCGGTCCGAGTAACCGTACGTTGTATTATTAAATAAAAGTGTTTGTAAACATAACTCATACAACGTCAAAATACGTTGAAATTTTCTTATAACGAGCCCGCCGAAAAAAATGGTGTAAACAAAATACACATGGAAACAAATTTCACCAGAAATCTGACCCCGCACCTCGCCGTAGTATATATTCCTGGCACACAACAGCCAGCATGCATAGATTACAACAATCCATAACAGGTAAGTTTCATACAACAAAAAAACTAGGAATTATGTCTATGGTTAGAACTTTTTGATTATGACAGCTCCGTTTCTACTTTTCGAGCGAACAAATTATCATATATCACTTCAGTGCACAAACTAACTAGTGATGCTACGCATCAGACGAACGTCTTCCTAACACAACACTAGGAACTAGGAACTTGAGGAACTTTTCAATTTGACAACTACTTTTTTTTTAAATTAGATTGTCCTTCGTTTCTTAATTTTAAAATGACGGCATTGGATTTTGGCGTAATGCCATTGTGGCAGGCGAAAGCCCCCCTTCTTTTCTACAAGATATTTTAACAATCTAAACTAAAAGATAAAGAAGGTAAAATAAATAAAAGACTTGTATATTTATGATTTTTTTTAATTTCTAAATTATGTTTTATATTTTTATATGCTTTGTTTGTATTGCACGGGAGGCAAATTTTTATTTTCTAGAACCAAGACATCAGTACCTTTTAATCATATTCTGTTAATTATGTTACACCAATTAAACACCGTTATTCATATTGAGTAACCCAGAAAACATTTCTTGTATGGCTCACAAACAATATACAAAAGTTTACCACACTTAAACCTTGTAAGCACAAAGCACTATTAGCACAAAGACACGGTAACCATTGTTAAGTCCTATCTCAGTTCTTGGAAAGTGATGGAAAATAACGTCCTTTCGGCTACTTTCTCATTCACTACACAGCACTTGTTGTACATTGTGAAGCACCGAATAAACGCATATTAATTACTATATTTGGTAAATGAGAGGTTATGTTTCGGAAATTGATCAATGCAAACTCTTCACTCGTCAAACATTGAAACCGTAATGGCAGATCGAGCTGATTGATTGAAAATTAAATTAAATTTTGCGTTTTATGGCAATCAGCTGTAGTTACTACGCAATAACTATTTCTGCCAATTTCAAGTATTAATATAATAAAAGTAGTTTTAACATAATTTAAACATTGAAACATAACCTAAAACCGCACATCATTGATTGAACATAGTGTTATCATTCATCATTCACATTGAAGTGACGTATGACAATTGTTCGCTCGAAAAGTAGCAAGAGATGTCAGCATCAAAAAGTTCTAACCATAGACATAATTCCTAGTTTTTTTTTTGTATGAAGACTGTAAGAGGTTCTATTTTAAGGGACAGGGCTCTGGAAGCTAAAACACTAATATTATAGTTATTGTAATTTATTTTATTACACACACTAACACTATTTCATATTTACACTAGGTATTTTATCTTTTTATAACTATCAGATGTTACATCGTTCGTGTCTAGATGAGAAGTAATTCATAACAGAAAACAATCATCTGTTATGACATTTAAATGAACAGTTTAATATTAGAAAACTGTCACTTCATAAGTGACAAGTGTTGCCTGCCATTACTCACATCAGAGACTAGTAAATAACTATAGACTGACCATCTCCATACAAAAATTTGTGACTCGGAAAAAGCTCAAAATCCAAGCTATTACTAGATGTCGCTCTCAAATAGCTTGGACCAACCTTGTCGTCTTTAATTTTTATACGAATTATTGACGAGAAACGTAATGCAAAATATTTGTTTGTATATTAATACGGACTAAAACTGCTAGGTGGCGTTGTCAAATAACCTGAAACCTTAGCAAGTAAATAGTTGAGTTCATTCCAGGCCCTCAATAAGCTTTTTATTTCAGTACTTTACGCAAAAAATGACTATACCTTAATTTTTATAACATTTTATAATAATTACTAAAAAGAAAGTCAGAACCAAATTATGTATATAAATATATAAAAGACATAAAAGCAAATCAAAGAATATGTAACTGCGTGCATCTTTACCGATAGAGACAAGGTTCTCGAACTATAGGTGAATCATTATGGAAAAAGAAATACTTGAGGGAATCTTTATGATTTAAAATAGATGACATAGATATTCAGTTGTATTAATTACTTTAAAAAGTGTCAAAATCATAACATATTAAATAATATCACAAAAAATATATTTATGTCAGCTTTATAGTCAAATATTTTATTTTGTGCTTTTTATTTGTTTGGATTTATGTGCGAAATTATTTTCTTTGATCGGCACGAGTCACAGTAGGCGAGCAGAAAAATTGTGAATTCAAAGAAATGCAGGGAAAAGTTCCAAAACAAACACACACCCATAGCAACAACAATAAACGACAAAGAATTCAAATTGTCAAACAAATAAAATGTTGTCATAAAAAGAACAAAAAAAGTTGATTTAAGTTATAAGTGTCTAAATACAATATTAACAAAATATTTCAAAATCGATCCAGCAAGAAAATATTTTTTTAACTACTGCAAAATAGTTATGAGTTATATGCATTATAAATAAAAATTATGCACTTATTAAGACATAATTTTTATCGATATCAAGAAATAAATTAAAATATAAAAAACCTATTAATTAAATGCACTGAAATTTGTTTTATTATGTTAAGGCAGATAAGAACAAACTGTGGAGATGAATGCTATATTTTTGTGGGAAAAATTATATACTGGCAATACAGTAATCCAGTAACACTACAAATAATATCCGGGGTGGTGTAAAGATTTCTGTTACTGAATTATAAGAGCGGCAACATAACATCAAATAATATAATGCACTAGCTGGCAACGTCTGTTGTCGCCTGATACCTACGGATAGTACTTACAATGAAATATCAAATGATTTTGTAAACAGCTCCATCTTAAGTTTTTTTACGCATTATTTTGACTAAATTTAAATAACTTGTAAATCTAATACAACTAACGCCATCTCTCTATCTTAAAAACAACTATTTTTCAAGTCACAAAATTTTGTTAGACATGGTTAGTCTATAGTTATTTACTAGTCTCTGCTCACATATACAACCTCCAACAACGACTACCTGGTATGCTTCAGTGTGAATGATGAATGATAACACTATGTTCAATCAATGATGTACGGTTTTAGGTTATGTTTCAATGTTTTAATTATGTTAAAACTACTTTTATTATATTAATACTTGAAATTGGTAGAAATAGTTATTGTGTAGTAACTACAGCTGATTACCATAAAATGCAAAATTTAATTCAATTTTCAATAAATCAGCTGGATCTGCTATTAATAATTAGTTTTTACAACAATCGCCTTTCGTGCGTGCGTGCGTGCTTAGTTTTGTCAGTGTTAGTTTGGTTGGTTATTTTGGTCCATTTAAAACGTATTTACCCATAACCCTGAAAACATATGTTTAATCACAATAAAAAATAATAACACAATTTCCCCAATTCAACATTTTCAAAACATCTCGACTTTGACAGAGCCTCCTGAAAAAAATGAACCTCAATACACGCCCTACATCTTGTTAAAAAAAGATCTGGTGATTCGACAAGCATATCCTCGAGAGTTAATCTAAAACTTGTGCTGGGTTCTTTTTTATACTCTTGACAATGAGTGTGCAAACCTTCATAATAATTAGTTCGGTAACATAGGCATCAAACAAAGCGTAACAAAGAAGCTCACTAATACTAGTTAGGATTTTAAATAAAATTGTTTATTTAACACGTAGTTTTTTAGGTACTCTGCTCAGTTCTCGCCTTTTTGTCGGAAATGAATGTACCTTGATATGTAGATATTTGGTGTTATTTTGTTGAACAAAATAGAGGAGATAAGATTTTTGAATCTTAATATGCGAGATATGTTCTATATAGTGGTTTGCATTAAGTCAGTACCATTTTGTCGAAAATTATTCAAGTATTAAACATTAATTGAACATTATTATATGTACGAACGCACATTAAAAGTTTTTCGCAACCGAATAAGAGTGGGGTAAGTGATTAAATGTAAAGCTCATAATTTACGATATGGTATTTATAAATAAATCTAAAAGAAACAGAAGGTAGGTTAGCACAAAATAAGTAAATTAGAGCAGTAGGTATGTATGTTTGTAATGTACATATGAAACCAATTTATTAGGTATTATAAACGAATTGTTCTTTACTAATCTCTTTCGCAAATGTAAATAATACGAATAAAAAAAAATATTTTCAAAGTCGACATACGAGCACGAGATTGGCCGAGTGAGATCCGTGGTTCTTGCCTTATCAGGTGGAGTAATGATCCTTTATTGAACATAGGCTTCTGTTGAAATGTCCGTTGATGTTGTAATTTTACTCGGCACTGTTTTGCTTTTCCTGGTACAAAAGTAGGTCAGGATGTCAAATTACTACTAGACGCGTGTAAACGGCTTAGGCCAGTGCACAAAGCAATCAAGCGAGTGAAACTATGGATACTGGCGCCAGCTACTGGATCAGGCAATCCGGTAGTCAGTTAATTAATAAGTCTAATAGAATTAAAATAAATATAATTATGTATAGCGATGAACTTGGTAAGAAAATGAAATTGCAACATACTCGGTGTGTTAGGGGGGCCTATAATTAATTATTGTTACCCCGGTTGTTGCTTCATATTATGGCATAGTCCATAAAATTACATCCTGTGAATTTAACCCTAATACAATTTTGATTACATTAGTAGGCAGATGTAAGCAACTTAGTATGAAAACAAGGACTAGATTGAATTGCAAGCAAATTCGTAGTAAAACTGTTTTGTTTGCATTTCCATTCCATGCATCGCCAGAAAATAATATGAAGCATCCACTAAATAAACATTTACAAAATATGTCATGGTGTCATAGTGAAAAGTTTCAATTTGTGTTGTATAAGGCTAAGCCTTCAAGGCTTTTAAGGCTTTAAGACTTCAGCTTTGAAAGCTTAAAAGCTTCGAGGCTTTAGCCTTAAAAGCTTTTGAGACTTTAAGGCTTTAGCTTTGAAAGCTTTAAGGCTTCGAGGTTTAGGCCTCGACTTCAGGCTTTCAAGACTTCAAAGTTTCAGCCTTAAAGGATTTGTAATTTTTTGATAACTTCTAAGATTTTAAGTGAGCAAATAAATATGTTATTTATTAATTTTTAACTATTTTTTTAATTATTTTTTTTATTAATTATTAACTTTTATATTATCAACAGGTAATTTCTGAGTTTAGTTAATACATTGTTATTTTTATTACACTATCTACTTACTAGTTAATAACTCACTGTCAGTGTGTTTTACAACGAATTAACACTAAGTGAGGTAGCAAGCATGTCACCATGAGGCACATTATAATGGTAAAAAATATATATTTCAAAGGGTTTAAATAGCATAAAAATATGAGCTTTAAACGCTCCGAGCCTTTAAAGCTACAGGCCTTTAAGACTCTAAGCCTTTCAAGCTACAATCCTTTAAGGCCCTTCGCCTTTAAAGCTACAAGCCGTAAAGGCTCTAAGACTTTAAAGCTCTGAGCCTTTAAAGCTCTAAGCCTATAAGGCTCTAAGCCTTTAAAGCTGCAAGCCTTAAAGGTTTTCAATCTTTAGAGTTTGCGCATTTAAAGCTTCAAGGCTAAGGCTCAAGGCTTAAAAGTTTTTTTTAAATTATTTATTTATTATTGAGGGTTTCTTCTAATTTAGAAGACTTATAGTTCTAACAAAATACATTTAATAACAATAAATCAACTTAACCTAGGTTTTAAACACATCATAACTAGTTTATAGAGTAATTTAGCGAATTTAGAGGTAGGACGAGCTAATATACTGTTACATATATCCACTTCACCATTAAAATTAATCTTAAAAAAGAATTCGTGTCTTTTAAGCTCGTTCCGGACACTCCATCATAATATGGTACGCATCTTTAAACACATCACACACAGCGCAATTCGGAGAAGCCGTCTTGCGCATTAGAAATGCAAAACTGTTTAGGGGAATGTGTTCGCAGCGAAGCCAGAAAGCAGTAACTACGTCTCGCCTGCACATGTTGCTTCCTTCAAACCAAGGGGATGAAATGATGAAATGAATGAATGAAATGACAATCATATTGTATCCCCTCGCTAATAGCCTCTTTAGCCGAAGAATCGAAAACCTCATTTTCTTCGAGACCAACATGTGCAGGTATCCACTGGAGAACGACCTTTTTATTAGTACCCTCCAACTTGCAAATCAGCTTTTAAATTTCGTAGCATAACTGAGAGCCTCGAGCGCTCGAGGTACAAAGAGATACATGTTGCAATGCGCTTTTTGAGTCTGATAGAATGACAAACTTATCGTAATTCAAAGATTCCACATACGAAAGAGCTTCGAATATTGCGATTAATTCTACCCGCATTATAGATACATTAGCATTGATGCTAAACTTACAATGAGTGTTCTGTTGGAGGTCAAAAAAGGCCGCTCCACTGTTACAGTTCTCTTTAGACCCTGTAAAGACCACCCCTTTCTCAGAATCGTGGAATATAAGGGAATTTCATAAATATAAACTTGAAATAAATACATAAACATAATATAAAACCTAGCATATAACTGTCTAACTTTATCCTGATACTTCTTATCTAAAATATATATAGAACTTTCAGTTATAAACTATAGAATGAGCAATTATAATTGGCACGATATAAAATGTATCAATAAAATTACAATATTTATTTGGCGTGATCGTCTAAGGTTGGATAGGACTCTACGTTGTGTTGCTTAGTAACCAAGTTCTTTTCCGAGGTATGTGACAAAGATAAGAAACAAAGAATGTACCTAAGAATGAAAGTAAATGCTATTGTAATAAAAATATATAATAAAATAAACACATATAATATTATATATAATAAAACATATATAAGGTAATAAAGGACTGTTGAAATAGATTTGATGAATCAAAATGAATTGGGAATTTATAAAAAATGGGGTGTGAGTAGGGCTCCTATCCTCGCCCTATTCATGTGGGAGACATCCTTTAATTTTTTACTTTCTCTCTCTCTCCAGGATTCACCAATCCAACACCCGAATGTTAGTAATGCATAATAATACTTTGTAAGAAGATAGATTTATCAGAATTAGTAGAGGCTGCAATATGGTGAGATTGTGAGGATAAATAGAGCTAACAATAAATTCCACAATCTTGAATAAAGTTATCTTACAAAATCCTAATCTAGCAGATACTTTAATTTAAACTGAGTAGTGTGATCTCCAAGTTGGATCATTTTCCACAGATGTCCCTAATTACACAGAAGGGTGACTGTGTTTCACGATAATTGTTATTTATTCAGCCAAGAATTTCTAAATCCAACTTTCTCCTGAGTCTGGCGAGCCGGAACTCGTCCTTGTCACAACAACAGATAGTCAGATCAATGAAAATGGTTACAAAAAACTTCATGACTGCGTGGTTGTGAGCCAATTGACATAAAGATAAAGAAAAAAAATAAAGAGATAGATATTCTAAATTATCACCTCTGCAAACTTCACCAAGTTGGAGATTATCAAGCTCAGTATACAAATGTATGTTAAATAAATTATTTTGACAAATAACCTTTTCGAATATCTCACCATTGCAATGCATAAATACATTATATTTAGGCAACTATAAAACACGCCACAAATGGCAGCATTTTTAGTATGTATGTATTGTGTACTGTGTGTGTAGATAATTACTTTTAATATATTATTACTATTAATATCTATAATTACTTATAAGATATTAAAACATTTTTGATTTCATTACATATTTTATAAGTTGCAATATTAAAAAGTAAAGGAGACATCGGATCCCCTTGGGCTAAGCCCATATTTGTAGGTCTCACAGCTTTAACAGAATCTAAATTAATTTTTAAGTTTCTATGTTTTAGAAAGTTCCACAAATACATGCAAAGCTTCTTTCCTGCTCCAATCCGATCTAAAATTGCAAGTAACGAAACTATATCGATATTATTGTACGCATTGTTAATGTCAACAAAACAAGCAAGCGTTGCCTGCCTCTCAGAAAACCCAACTAGTATCCTGGTAACTAATGTACTTAAATTGTCGTAACACGAACTAGCTTTTCTGAAACCTGTGGTATTTGGTGAAAATAAATTTTATTTTTTCACAAAACCATTCCAATCTTTTACTCAAAATATAACGAAATACTTTGCAAAGACAAGACATCATAGAGATTGGCCGTAAAGATGACACATCATTTTGCAATCTTTTAGGAATCGGGATTACGACTATGTCTCTCCATTGCGAAGGGATAAAATGTTGTTCAAAAAAACTGTTATATAACTGCAACATTATTATTTTAGCATTAAGAGGAAGATTTTTTCATTAAATAACATATTCCATCATCTCCTGGAGAAGTATTTTTTGAAAGGTACACTTTTATTCAACTCTGTTAATGAAAATGGAGAATTGAATTTGACATTTTCTGAAGAAAAATTAGGACAATCGGTAGTTACAAAATCGGGTGTTAAACTATAAAGAAGTTCTGTAGCTACATTCTCATCTACATTAAGTTTATGCTGCCTATATCCTTTAATCCATTTCATTTTCGACCACAAATCAGTAGATAAAGTCGACTGGTCTACTGAAGAACAAAATTTTTGAAAATTAATACTTTTTGCTTTGCGTATTAGGTTTTGAGCTGTTGCAATTTTATTCTATAATTATTCGGGGTAGGGTTTCGGCGGAATTTAGAAAGAGCCAACCGGCGCTCTGCTACTGCTTGAGATAAAATAGGACTCCAATATGGACGTGGAACAAGTTTACTACACGGGTTTTGATTGAATTTAACATATGGAATAAATAGCTCAGCGGCAATATTAATAAAATCCACAAAAGCATCATAATTCTTTTGAAGATCCGAATTGAAAGTGAAGTTCTTAAATAAATCTTCTAAAACGCTACAATACGAATCCCAATCAGCCTTTTTAAAATTTCTTTTTATCTTTGGATTATGATTACCTGTAGTCAAAACTGAAAAACTTGACTTACGAAAATGATGGTCACTACCCAGAGTCTCATTCAGAACTTTAAAATCTAAGATGATGGTCAAACTCAATATGGTATTTTGACCTGCTAATGGTCAGTAGTACGCATGAAAGATTAACTCATGAGTAACCTTTTCCTTAAACTTCCCTAATTTTAAATCTAAAAATCTTGTTAAAAAAATAATAAATAATTTGCGAAAAATCAATCATAAGTTATTATTATTATCATTTTGTTTTATGGCAATCAGCTGTTGTTACGACACAATAACTATTTCTGCCAATTTCAAGTATTAGTATACACACGTACTACACGAGGTTAATAATTTTGTAGCGATCAGTTGAGTAGAACTTACAGTATCTTGAACAATACAAAAACAGGGGGGTGAAATAAGTTTTTACAGATATTTTAACATAGAAGAGTATAATTTATAAAGGCGTCTGGCCATTGTTAAGAAGAAGATTAGCAATAGAACTTTTTAGCAACGGAGGACGGTAGTGGGATGTCTTCAAATTTTGAAAGAATGTTCAAAACTAGGAAATCAGGAGTTCTAAAAAATTGTCATTAGGGGAGCAGGAAGAAGTAGGGGGGAAGGCATTATCAGATTTAGTAGATGGAGGGTTAGCAATAATAGCGTTATGGGCAATTTTGTCATAGCCTGGAGATAAAGACGGACTGGGTTTTGATGGTTTGTATATTATTTTTTTGTAAGAAAGATTCAGTGAAGGAGAACTTTTAGAAGCATCTGCGTACGATTTTTTAACTGAAGGGAAGAGGGATGATGCTTCCTTGAATGATATGTTCTTTTGGGACATGGTGATTTTAATATTCTTTTGCCGGGAATGTTCCGGGCAAGATTTGTCAGTTGCTAAATGAGGGCCAGAGCATTGCAGGCAGGAAACTTCAGAGGATGCAGGACAAGAGTCACCTGAGTGAGTTAGTGCACATCTGAAGCCACGAGCACTGGATCGGCATTGGGCTTTCACATGGCCAAATCTACAACAGTTTAAGCATTGTATGGAAGGCAAAATGTATGGATCAACGGTTAATGATGAGTTAAAAATAAACACTTTATCAGGTAAGCATTGTCCAGAGAAAGTGATCACTACAGATCCTGTGGGGGTCCAAGTGGAACCAGACTCCATGGACACTTTTCTGTTTAAACGACGCGCCTTCAAAATTGTTATATCACCTTGGCTTGTAGAGATTGTTGAAACAACTTCCTTCATAGACCATGAAGTTGGGATCCCGCGGATCAGCCCCATTCTTGTATTATTATATGTAGGAATTAAAGCTATATAGTTACGAGATTTAAGACTCGGGTTTCTGAGAAACTCGTTTGCTGCACATGCAGATGAGAATTCCACAGAGACCCGATTTCTGCCAACACTCTTTATACCATCATTTTTAATATTTTAAATGTTTGATGTAAATAAAAATTTTCCAAAATTTAAATGATTAAATGTACTGCCTGACTTAGGGTGAGTTTCTGACCTGGACACATGAACAATGAAAGGACCTTTGTCAGAAGGATGGTAAGATTTTTCTTCTAAAAGACTTGGATGAGTGTAAATAAGGTTATTGGTTTGAGATGGAAGAGCATTCGAAACAGATTTTTTAGGAGTAGGGGACGAATCGGGACGGGACGGGATTGGGTCTGGGGGCTTAGGAGGGATTGGAACACAATCCATGCTCATTAAGAGCTAGATAATTCGTACAACCACTTACCAGGCGAGGAAGAGAAAAACAGAAACACTTAAAATAACTCAATGATGATAACAAAATCACCAAAATAACCGACGAATAACGAAAACCATGCGTACACCGCAAACGAAAAATTGACCCAATCATAAGTTACCATGTTGTTTTCTTTTGAATGTATCAACGGCAATGTCAAAAAAGTAACAAAACGATGTCGAATGAACCCACAAGTAATGGACGTTATTGGCGGATTAGTTTTGACGGTCAATCAACAATCTGTCAGTTCTTTTTTTTTCACATGAATTACCTAGAGAATAGACGCTTCCAAAATTTCTCCTGATGGGGATGTTGGTTCTTGTGTTTGGATTCCTAAATTTGATATCATACTTAATTTTAAGCTTCCCTACCCTTCCTCTGTGTATTCTGGTGAGTCAGTGGCTATCTTGCAGGCTGTTTCTTTCATAGAATCACATAAACTTGATAAATCAATTATTCTTCCAGGATATTCAGAGGTTCCCATTATGGTCTAAACCGAATTCCCTTACATTAGAGATCAGAAAGTCTCTCTACAATTGTTTTTCTATAGGACTGGAAGTTGCCCTGGGATGGATCCCAGGACACTCTGGTATTTCTGGAAATGAGACAGTTGACTGGCTTGCTAAGGAGGCTATTACCATGGGCTGTGACATATACTTAAATACTTGCTTTTCATCTGACCTCCAGGCCCACTCCAAGCGACTTTGTAGGGACAAGTGGAACAGAGTTTGGCATCAATCAATGACTATAAAAGGAAAATCATATGGCTCTCTACAACCTAATATCCTACCCAACCCCTGGTTTTTTAAATATAAAAACTTTAACAAACGAATGACTTCAACCATCATTCGAATGCGTCTCGGCCATGTGTGCACTCTAGTTTTCCTGAGCAAAATAAGGGTTAAGGACAATTCCATATGTGAATGTGGACTCGATGAAGGCAACATTAATCACATCTTTTTTTCCTGTCCTAAATATAATGTTTCCCTTTACGATGTCTTACCCCGATGTTGTCCTAGACCCGTTAACATGAACTATCTATTAACTCTCTATAGTTCGACCCTAACTAATCTTTTGTGTAATTATATCCAGCTTAACAAAATTAAACTATAATTAAATGTTGTGTTCGTTTTTGTTTGTCTATATTTGTGTCTGTAATTTATTTTCAGACTGGTTGCATCAAATACTTAAACAAAATCTTTCACTGAACATCCTCCATTCAATATTTTGTTAACTCTTCCACGTGACATTGGCAGAATTATCAACAGATAGAAGCCATTCAATCAAGAATCAATCAATCAATAACCTAGAGTGAATCCTAAAAAAATTGGGGAAAAGATATATTTAACACGTTGAAGTGAACAACGTGATTACCCGTCTAATTCTGTAAAATATAATGTGACACAACGTATATACACGTCAATTTTATATTATTCACCCCTGCGAACAACGTGATTCCACGTCTTTTCTTTTAGGCATAACCTAATAGCTATGTCCTTCCGCCGTAATGTATCAAGACGACAATTAGACAATTTTATGACTAAATCACGTATATTGTAACAACGGATATAGACGTCTCTTTCTTTAGTATGTAAAAATTTTGTGTCACAACACAACTTGTAGCCATATGGGATGCTCACTTCAACGTGTTAAAAAAATATCTTACAATGGTAGGAAGGTCTATATACACGCGGCGTCACAAAAATCGCACCTTTATGTTTTTTTAAGTAAATTGCTCCTAGAATCTGGCCCATAAATACCACGCGTGAAAAAGAAATATCATTGTAAAGTGCACTTCAATACCTTTACATTCATTACCTGTCAAATACCATTTCTAACCAGGGACCAATCAATAAGATATTGGAAAAAATGCTCACTTAAGGAGCGCTAGTTGGGCTACCTTAAAAGGCTCGACAGTTGAACCTTAGCCGATTTGCAGTACGACGAGTATACCAACGGTTCCGTGAGACTAGTGGCTATACCCGAAGACGTAGATCCGGAAGAAAACGTTGTACATCAGAAAGAGACGACCATTTCATTGTGTCTACGTCGTTGCGCCACCGCTTCAGCAATGCTGTTGAGGTGCAACAAGAGCTCCGGTCAGCTCGTAGAACGTCTGTGAGTGTCTCGAAGATTAGACGAAGACGATTAGAAGAAGAGGCCCAAAATTGACCGTGCGACATCGGAGAGAGCGGTTACAATTTGCTCAGGAGCATGTCAACTGGACGCTTGACCAATGGAGGGCCTTTCTCTTTACCGATGAGACACGAGTATGTCTTTTCTGCAACGATAGACGCAGAATGGTATACCGAAGAAGAGGGGAACGTTTTACCCAAGCGTGTATAGAGGAATCCGTCGAATACGGAGGTGGTTCCTGTATGTTCTGGGGTGGCATATCCGTTGAAGGGAAAACGGAACTTGTGTGCGTCTCTCGGACTGGCGGTGGTCGCGGGCAAGGGTCGCTGAATGCTGGGCGGTACATAACAGAATCTTACAAGACCATGTGGTCCCGTATGCCGGTTTTGTTGGCGATGGTTTCATGTTAATGCACGATAACGCCCGTTGCCACACTGCGTTTTCTGTGCGGGACTACTTGGAAGAGGTTGAGATTCCTGTTATGCAGTGGCCAGCACGAAGCCCAGACCTAAACCCGATCGAGCATCTCTGGGACGATGTAAAAAGACACGTACGAGCACGTGATCCTGCTCCCACCACTCTCCAAGAGCTTCAGGATGCCGTGAAGGAAGAATGGGAGAACATACCCCAAGAGAGAGTGGTGACCCTCGTGAGGTCCATGAAGGATCGGATGGAAGCTGTCATCAAAGCAAGGGGAGGAAACACTAGATTTTAAGGACTGATTTGAGATTTTTTTATGTTTTTTTAAATTTAGTTTTTGTAACTTTTATCCTTTTTTAAGATTTTTTTATTAAAACCTTTAAAACACATACACATATTTGTAATTTCTAATAGGCAATTAAATAACCTTTCCAATGATATCCTACAATCATACCCTTACTATGGACAAAGTTTGAGTAAAAGTATTTTAAAGTTGCTTTTTCGAAAGGTGCGATTTTTGTGACGCCGAGTGTATTTAAACTAATGATTGTATGATAATCTATATTTATTGGCCTTTAATTTGATATACTGACTTTTACTAGGTCATTTTTTGTACTATCTGCTTTAAGCGCTATATCAGATGAAATAAATGTGATATTTGGACTTCATTGCTGCAAGCGCCCGTCTACTAATTTTATTCTAGTAGGAGTGCCGTCATTCGAACTAACAAAGAGATTTTCAGTGGAACTGTCAAAAATCTGAATTCCTCTGTTATCTATTTTATTTTTAGGAGTATCAATCAAACACAAATTTTTTTACTATGTTTAATTATCGTGTTTGCTTGGTTTATCTTAAAACCATTAAATATCGGGATTACCATATCTGTTAGTTTCCAACTACGATATCCGCAAAGACGCTGAAAGTTCAGTTTAGACTGATTTAATTTTGGTTATATTTTTCTCATAACTGTTGTTCCAGGTGTACCGCGCGCGCCTACCGCTGACCACCTCTAACAGCCTCGTGTTGGGCGAGCGACACGTGGCGCGATGCTTCGACAACATTCAGTACAAATTGCGCAGTTTGAACTGTAAAGCCCTTGCTGGTTCCACCTTAGACTTGACATTACCTGAGGTAAGATAAAAATAGTACGAGGGTGGATTGTGAACAAAAACTCGACTAGCAAAGACTGGAATCGAACCAAAGAAGCCTGCTCACAATATAATGTAAAAGTGTACACCAACTTTTCTTTCATGACTTGTTAGAGAAAAACGCTAAGACCATCCCATGTACAGATATTTCATTTCACGAGTGATATTTTGAAGTTATGTATCTTATTAGTATGGCATTTGATATACAAAATGTCAACTTGAAATATTCTACGAATGAGTTCACAACATAGAAGATTGCCGTAGCGCATTCGCTGTAAGTTCATTTTTGCTTGCAGTCGTCAGCGCATAGCGAGAGTAGGTTCAGTTAAAAAGGCGGGAAAGCCACTTTTTATAAAGAGTGATTTATTAGTTACAAAGTTAGACTTGAGCATTCGCTAAACTTGGGTTTTACGCCATGTACCATATCCTACCATATTGTCAATTTAAGAGCCATCAGTGAACCAAGTAAGGCTATGTTCCGCCCAGTGAATTTTGCCCTTAATCCATTCTTCTCTGTAGGAATTCTACCTTTTAGAGTTTTTTGAATTGTAGCTGTGGTAGTATGTAATCCATGGGCATGTTTATAATTGGGCATTTGTGGATGAGTTCCTCCAGGCAGACCATATTTTTTGAAAGCCATGCATTTCCTTTTTTGGATTTGGCTTTAATCATGCTCCCCACATGCTTTTAAGGCTGTGAGATGCAGGGGCGGGATCCCTAGGATAGCATTTTATGGCCAGGTTTGGCGTTGTGGTCATGGCGCCAGTGGTCACAATGCATGCTGTTCTTTGTATCTATCCTAGTTCGGTAATGTTTGTTGTTTGTGTGAGCTTCTTGTGCCACACTACACAGCCGTATGTGACGATCAGTCTGACGATGGCGTTAAGAACCCACATGACCATTTCGGGCTTTAATCCCCATCTTGATCCAACCATTCTGCTACACAAATATAGGGAATTTTTGCTTTCTGTGTGGCGCTGTCTAAATGTTTATTGTAGGTAAGTTTATCATCTAGTGATCCCTAGATATTTTAACCCTTTAGAGAATGCTATAGTGGTTCCATCAACATTAGGAGGTTTGAGCTTGTCAAGTTTCCTTTTTTGGGTGAATAGCACTTTAACAGTTTTGGTGGCGTTGATAGTCAATTCATTATCTTTCCACCATTTTGTTGTAATGTTCAGCGCTCCTTGGATCAGGTATGATAGGATATCTTGACATGGTCCTCTAACGATTATAGAGTTGTCGTCGGCGTATCCAATCACATCGTAGCCTTTAAGGCTCAGTCTCTCCAGGATTGATTCCACCATCTGTGTGCGGACACCCTCGTGTGGTAAGAACTGTACTGTATGTCCCATTCTAGTTCTAGTTTTGAACTTCGCAATCGGAGCATTGATTCGATCCAACTTTTCGTGGTGAGGTCCACAGACTTGCGTTCCAGCCCACGTAAGATGGAATCTGTGGGAGTATCAAAAGCTCCCTCAATGTCTATGAAAGCGCATAATGCAATCTGTTTCTCCTCCAACGCCTTTTCCACTTTGTTGGTCAGGTCTAGAAGAGCCGTTTCTGGGGTCTGCCTTTTCGGTAGGCGTGTTGCTACAGTTGTAGCGATTTTTGTATCAGGGTTTCATTTCTGATCCAAAGGTCAACTACTTTTTCTATCGCTTTTATAACATGTCTTATTATGATTATAAGATTTTTCATTGTAGAATTCATATCCACTGTTGCCCAGTCACTAAACCTAAACAAATTGTTATTTACACTTTTTTTTTTGTAAAAACATAGACATATTTGTTTTTAATTATATTATAAAAAGAGTTATATATATTGAATAATAGGATCTCTATATAGTTATCTCATTTAAACGCTTTTCAAGTGCATTCTTTCTTAGTGTTTTAAGCCGTCTCTCATTCATGGGTATAAAGGTAATTTCTTTTGGCCAATATCAAAAGTGGCCAACTGCTCTCTATGATCTGATTGTAGTTTATTAATGACTGACTTTGTATATGGCATTAAATTTATTCAAATATTATCAAAGCATGTGGCTGAAGTCGCTGTGATTCGCGTAGGCCCTAAGAAGAGATTTTTTAGGTTGTTACAATTAAAAAGATTCGAGAATCGTTTACTTTGTGATGTCTCTTCTAATGAATCAATATAAAAGTCGCCATGAATAACTGTTTCTTTGTTTTTGTTATTTACTCTATGTAATACCTCATCCATAGTGCCCTCAAACACTTCAAATGGTGAGGACGGGGGTCTGTATACACTTATAATAACAATATTACCTATCTCAATACATACCCCTAGACTAATTTGATTTCTCCCTAGAAATCCCCTAGAATACCCTCACCAAGTGGATGGAGACATGCAGCGATTTCTAAAGAGGTGGTACATGCTCATATGCGGTAAATATATTATTAAACTTTATTATTACCGCATTTTCTTACTTATGGCTAAATTTATTCGTTATCTTCAACTCTCGCATCTCGACCTAGACTAGTTGTGGTGCTCAAGTAATTTGTATGCCCAAAGTGTGGTAAATTCCATCATAATTGTGAAATAAGATTCCTCGTCACAAGTCAAATATTCTTACGGAATGTTGAGATGCGAGCCAGAACCGTTATAGAGATGTTATTTCATTGTGTCACGTCCCTGGCAGATACCTTCACCTTATTGCGCGCATCGATAAACAGCTTGTCTTTAAGAGAATGTATGGTGTTGGTGACCGCCTGATTACGAATGAACGCCCCTCGGTTCCATCACCAGATAAGGACATAGTGAAACACAACGCAAAAAAAATCTTTATTGATCATTACACATAACAACTTTTAAGACAAGATAAAATTAATTTCATTATTTTTTCGTATCGCCAAGGGAGGGTTGACGTTCATCCTCATCCCTCAGTGGCTACCATCTCATCAACTAGTGACTGCCATCTCATCTGCTAGTGGCTGCCATCTCATTTCCATTATAATTCACAATATGAAAAAGAAAGGACATATTAGTACATTAAAATATAACATTAACACATATATTCCAACACACATTTTTAATGATAACATATAATAACATTTACTATGTACTATCACCATATTTACATTAGTCATATATTTTTCAGATTGGTATATGTCAGGCTAATATCACCTCATTTTAGCCTAAAAACCAGAAAACAACAATTATTTACTCTTGACACTTTACAACATTTACATATTTACAATTATAATTTAGATAGTTTTTTTATTATAATGAACTCAACAAAACTATCGCAAGGTAAAAGGTTTCAGCCGATTGACATAGACAGTTATTTCTCGACCTCCATTCACCGCCTTTATTAGATAATTGTTGTTTCTTAAACCTCTACATATTTGATATTGACCTTTAAATGGTCGGCTAAGTTTTTTACTCCTTTCAGACACTCTTTTAGGGTTATGCAACAATACAAATTGACCTATCTGAAAATGAATAGATGAAGCTTTTTTATTATATAGCCTTTTCTGCGCCAAATGAGCTTTACGAGACTTCTCTCGTGCCAAATTCACATTATTTCTATATCTATTCCTCCTGACTTCGAAATTTTCAATATTCAAGTTGGGATTTAACCTTTCATCGGACGGAACTTCAGGTTCCGTAGCGAACATTAAATAATATGGTGAAAACTTAGTGGAAACTTGTTTGGCACAGTTATAAGCATACACTACTAATGGCAAAAATTTACACCAATTACGTTGTGTTGAGTTAACATATTTAGTTAACATGTGAGAAATTGTTTGATTAAATCTTTCTACAAGACCATTGAACAACTATTACTAGCGTATAGAACGGACACCGCGAACCAGTTTTTTGTCCCAGTATTTTGTTGCCGACCGGCAACAACTCATTCAGTAACTGGCTACCGCTCTTAGCGACCGGGTGTCGAGTTAATGTCAAAACAAATATTTAAAAATGCCGTCTTTCATGTTAAAAACTTGTAAAAACCAATCTACTGTGAATAAAAAGAGAGTGGAGTGAGTTATTATCGGAAAGTAAACAAAATAATTAGTTAAAACCAATAAAAACTGTACAAAAATACATTATTTTCTATTAAGCCCGGCATTTTGTATGAAAATCATAGATCAACGGTCACAGATTAAGAAAAATAAACCGCACAGAATGGACACGTAGTACTAACGGTGGTGAACTATAATATACGGATGACTTAGATGTGACTGATCATTCCGACTGCTTCAGAAGGAGGATTATGTAATTCGAGCGTTTGTATATATATATATATATATATATATATATATTATATATATATGAACCAAAAAAACTAGTTCATGAGCTCATACACAGAACTTAGATTAAATAGTATAGAAATGGCTTTGTGTCAATTCACTAGCAGTACCACTGACTCCGCATTTATCTATATACTATTATATTTTATTACACTATATACGACGCAAATAACTATAATTGTTCTCTACATCACCCCACCCGTACGTTTACAAGCTCATTTTATAACAAGAGATAATGAACAATATTACCGTGACATAGTAAGAACTGCCAGCCCTAAAATGCACTTACATTTATAAGTACCATATTAGTAGTACACAAAAAAAATAAAATTCTCATGTAGGTTAAAGCTCGACAAAAAAAAATATCTATAAAAATATCGATATGGAATATTGTTAATAGGTAATTTGTTATGAAACACTGTTGTAATATCTTATTTACAATAAAAAAAAATAAAAAGCATTTTCAACAAGATTTTATTGGATAGTTTTAGTTAACACTTCTTTTTCATCTATGAATCGATTTGGTTTATTCTTTTTTTACTGCAAGATTTGTCTCATTTTGATCAAAAGTTAGATTTGATTATCATATCTAGACACGCGGGATCGTGTCCAGTTCCAGCCAAGAGACGCACCGTGTGTAATAGTAAAACTACGGTTATAATATTTGAAGTTACGGTGGTAGGTTAAATAATAGTTAAACATTCTTGTTGTATTTTACACTGTGTGCCATGCCCGAAAGTACTCTTTGTTGTGAACTGTCTATAAACTATCCTATTCAGTTTATAGGTGTGTCCCCTAGTTGCCATTTTACATTCGTCATTTCTTAGGTACATTTTTTAACCTCTTACTAGTTTTTCACTTTTTAGATGAACGCTGGGCAGTATGGTTTTTTATTTTGTAATAATTATTTTATGTTTATATTTTCAGTGTTATTTTATTTACTCCAATTGCTGCGCTAAGCGAACACCACCCCTTTTGTACTTCATTTATAGCTTGTCTGTTGAGTGCAACAAATCGCCAGTGTCTGCCATATACCGCTAAATAAATATACCATCTTGTTTTTGTTTTTTTTTAATTATTAGATTAAATCTTACTATATAAGTTTTATATATATTTTGTTATAGGCTCTTAAAGTTCTTTACTTTCATACTCCACACGATAGGTTTAGAAATAACAAGAAAATTACCCCATGTTTTGTTGGGCCCACTAGCCGCCATTTTGTTTCTTTTTTCTGCACCACGAAACTAAGAACATTTGGGTTGCCACAACAAATCTAACGAGGCTATGATCATAAAAATTCAGCCAGCCGATTCTCCAATACGAGGTAAGAAAGAATATTACATACATAGATAGGCGTGAAAAATTAGTACAAAGAGTGACGGAGGCCTGCTTTTAACTCAAAAAATCTAATGTATGGGCAAATGCTAGTTGTATATAATACCAATTTATATAATGTAAATAAAGTTAAAAGAATCTTTTTACTTAATAACGCCTACGCTATCGTATATAAAGTGGATATATATCCACTTAAATGTTCTTTACTTATATAACAAAATATATATTAATTTTCTATGCAGTTAGGTAAAATTTAAATATTTTGTCCATTCTGTACCACTCGTATAATCTATTGGCATGACAAATTGCAATTCGTTGATTGGTTGACAGATATTACACATTATTGTAGCAATCCAAGCGCTGCGTGTTTGAATCATTTGACTAGACAACTTAAAATTGTTGTAGCGCTGCATCTAATAATAAATGATTGAATAGGAAAAAATGGATTGTGACACAAAATTTGTTTTGAATAGCTTCTCTAGTACGTAGTACATAGTAACTCAATGTACAAGACCTAACGTTTGATGGTGCATAGTGGTCGTAAGACATTGTTGCACACCGAACTCTCTCAGTGTATTCTTAACTAATCTCGACGTAAAAATCGAGCCTCTATCTGTTCTCGCACCCTATCGAATTTCGTGAAAATTTCCTGTACGAGAAAATTACTTATTGCTTGAGCCGTAGCTCTAGGAATTGCTCTACATACAGCGTATTTCGAAAAACATTCAACGCAAGCTATGACATACCAATTATCATTTTCCGAACGGTTAAACGGATCTAAAACATCAATTTCGACCCTATCAAATAAACGTTCGACCATCATAGGTTGCAACGGCACAACCTTATTATATGGTTTTTTTTCTTGACAATAAACACAACTCTTCACGTACCCGTCTACTTCAGAAATTACATTATGCATAAAATATCGAGAACGGAACTTCGCCAATGTTTTCATGAGGCCGAAATGTCCTCCTGTACATGGATTGTCATGTAGTTCAAACATTACATTATTAATCAATGACTTAGGTAAAACGAGTAACTTTTTTTCTACATTATTTATTCTGATATTTTTGTACAATAAATTATCATATATTACAAATCCTTTAAAATAACCCTGTTTATTTCGCCATCGAGGTCTCTTTTCAGTCTTTTTCATTTCGATAATATTTTGACAAATTTAATGAACTTTTCAAAATCATAAAATTAAAAAAATATATATTATTAAGGTCTGTGGTTGAAGTCACTGTGATTCGGGTAGGCTCTAAGAGGATACTTTTTAGGTTCTAACAAATGAAAAGGTTTAAGAACTGTATAATTTGTGATGTGTCTTCTTATAAATCAATATTAAAATCGCAACAAATAATTATTTCTTTGTTTATGTTCGTTACTCTATGTACTCTATACCTTATCCATAGTGCTCTCAAACACATCAAACAGTGAGAAACAACTACCTGAGAATACGTATGTATACGAGAATTAGTATAATGGACCTCTGTAGAGATATCTACTCATGAGTTTCTATTTTCACATAGTTGAGATTTTGCAACCATTGGTTTTTATGAGTTTTTACAAAAATTATACAATAACATTTTTGTTAAAATTAAGTATAATTTAAAGGAGAAAACTATTCTTCAGAAATGGACCAAGAAATTGAAGTACTTGTTGCTAAAGCTGAACGCAGAGCAATAACAGTCGGCAAAAAAATGGTTTGTGAATGAAGTAATTGTATGGCGTCGAATAAACAGTTGGTAGACGGTTAAAAAAAAATACGTGTATTTTGTAAAACCTTACCATATTAAATTGTAAGTTGTGAGGTTTTCCAAAATCCAAGAATGTATTATTTTACTTAGTACACTTTATATTTTAATATTTTTATTAAAATATATCTTTATTAGCCACATAAGTTAAAAGTAGATTTAGAATACTTTTTTTCATAAATACTGTGGTTACTAATAGGAAAAATTGAATAAGCTATGCGAGGCTAAGAAAATAAAGTAATCTAATACGTAATTTTTTCTCAGAAACACAGCCAAGCTTTAGTGGAAAAGCAGTCTTAGTGTGAATTTGGTAGTTATCATGCCCCCAAATATATGAACGTATTCTTCTCAAAAGTCAGAATTTATTATTATTGCAACACTCAGTCATTCAACGATTGCAAGGCAAGCGCCATCTTGAATTTAGTTTGTGTGTGCCAGTCGGGGGGGCGGTGACATATTTTATCCGTCATCGTCACAAATTGGTGAAAAATCAGGAATTTGTTGGTGTTTAGAGGTGTTATTAATAATAATCATACCTCATGAGCATGGCAGGGCAGACTATTAACGACCGGCTTTTAGCCGCTCGACACAGCATAGCCGGACAGGGATTAGCAAAATCTGTGTGCAAAGCAACCACAGAAGAAATGATTGCACCGAAAAAGAAACATTTAGATTGTAAGTATTAATATTATACAATTGAGCAAATAAACACGTTGTTTAGAGAGCCTCTAAGGTTTTGTCCTGTGAAAATATTTTATGTGACATTCGATGCCCGATAGGACGTTGGTCGATAACTACCTACCTACCCTTTTGAAGTAAAATGTTTAATATGCCTATAAATTGCAATTTCCTTCGATTTATCATCGTAATTATGCAATCAATAGTAATATTTTCGTACCAGAAATTTTCTTATAGGAAGCAAAGACCGCTTTTTGCGGTGGTTATGTCACATAAATAACTGAATGCCTATGTGCAATTAACTGTAACTAAAAACTTGAATGATTTTATGTTAGAAAAAAACTATTCAGTCACTTCTGAAAGTCACTACTCATTTATCTGGTATAATTATTTATTTAGTGAATTGTAAAAATCCAAAAAATTATGTATGATCTAGCAATTTACCATTAGAAACTACAATTAATCCTCCAAGGTGCACATTAGCACAAATAACTTAATTTGGATACAGATTTCAAATAACTTGCATTAATAGAGAAACAGAATTAGGTTTAACATTTTGTTGATTGTAATTACAAAAATCAAAATTAAAATTAGCAAGCAATTATGGAAGTATATTCTGTTCAGAGCTTTCCACCCTTACTTACTATTGTTATTCTTATTTCAATCTCTATAATAAAACATCAACAGTTTGAAACAAATAATAATCCAGTAAAGTCAATACAAATTAATTACACTGATAAAAAATTGTTTATCAATTACATTTTTATTTTAACAGAACTACATTTTTAATATGAAGTGTGATGAATTCAATAATTATTGATTAACAAATCAAGTTATTAATTAATATGCAACACAAGTTTGATTGTTTTTATTATTAATTAATAATTAATTTGATATGTAATTGAATTGAAAGAAAAACCCACATTTAGTTCCTTATCTTGGAAAAGTTTGTGGAAAATGAAAGTTGATGATTAAAATTATCACAATATGGAGCTAAGGTTGGGATAAAGTAGGTACCTATAGAATCCCTCTTTGGAATAGACTTGAATTTTGTGTAAACTTAATTTAGTATTACAACTCAGACTCTTACCTCCTTACATATAAAAATTTGAAAAGTTATTTGGTTTTATAACTTTATTATGTGTCTCATTTAAATCATTGTATACTAAAAAGTTGGATTATCTAACTCGGATTAAAGCTTTACTGTATGTTTATCTCAGTCCAATAGAAATTGGCAGTGATTGAGGGATGTTTCATTTAAATATCTATATATTGATAATGCTATGAGCATTTTATATTTATATAGGCAGTCAGCAGTATAAATTAACAAAGTAATCCTGCAATCACATCCATAACGAAAAATATTCAAGGTTATTGTAATTGGAGTGAATTAGTAAAATAATCAAACATGTCATAACATTAAAGCTTTATTTTAATTCACTATCTCTGCAATGTAATATGATAAAACTAACAGACATTACATTTCCTGTTATGTTGATGATAGTATCCATGCATTATAAGGGTCTGCACAGACAAGTTCAAAAAGCAGAGAGGTTTTTTTTCTCATCCAATTATTTAAAAAAGATACCCACTGTAAGGCCGCAAAAATGTAATCAAAGATTGTATTTATTCAGGTAAATATTCCGTATCGCGCCACCAGCGATTTTGAGGCTGATTTTTTTTTATGACTTCGTCATGAGTTCTAAGCACCATAACTAGTGTTGTTATGATGGTGCATGACCTTTTATGCCAAAAAAAAAATCTCCAATTCTCGAAAAAAAAATTCAAACCTTTGCATTCACTCTGCATTGCTTTCATGATATTTAGTGACGGCATTGGCGAAAGCATGCATGCGCGTGGTGTGTGAGGGATGTGCCCGGCGAAAAAGAAGAAGAAAGAATTATTCGTAAGAGGGGCTCCTGCTAAAATCGGGGTAAATAAATTATTTCTACATTTTTTATGCATAAAGAACAATAGAGGAAGCAAAATTAAGGTGGCGCGTAGTTATGTTGAGTCTTGAAAGTAACAAATAATATTAGGTGCGACGACGAGCGTAGCGAGGAGGAGCAGGTTAGTAGTGTGTAGGTCACGCCGCGCGAGCCGAGCGAGCGTGCCGCGGCAGCGGCCGGCGAGTGCCAGAAGGGGGCTTGCATACAGAAGCTCATTGAGTTACAATAAAATAACCAGAACAGACCCAATTAGACTACAAAAATGACGACATTTTTTATGCATAAAGAACATGAGAGGAAGCAAAATTGGTATCTAATCACGTGATCTTTTTGGTATAAAATTTTTCCATAATGAAACGTCACAATGAAAAGAATTTGAGATTTTTTTTTGGCAAGAAAGGTCATTTGCCATCATAACAACACTAGTTATGGTGCTGAGAACTCATGACGAAGTCATAAAAAAAAAATCTGCCTCAAAATCGCTGGTGGCGCGATACGGAATATTTACCTTTATTTATTTTATTAAGAAAACCAACAGTATAATTTTACAATAAATCTTAGACTAGTACTTATATCTAGAAAAGGCAAATAACAGGTTTCCCTTAAATATCACTTACAGAAAAGAAGTGTTCTGTCTGATTAAATTTATACCACAACATATGCAAATTTATACAATAATTTACAAATAGATACATAACAATACATTTACTTAAAAAATATATATACATAGTCATACACATGGTTTTATACATAGTCCTATATTTTTGTGGTTTAAAATATTTTAGTTAAAATATTTTAGTTAAAATATTTTGGTTAAAAAAAATGGGGGACTGTAATGTATGAAATAAAAAAAAAAATTACCTTAGTTTCATTTCTAGGAGACAAGTAACCACTTACTATAATGTGAGTATCAGGATAAAATAAAGGCAGTATTTATCAATTACATATACACAAAAAAATATATAAATCTGAAAGTTATTAAGTATTATCTAACAGTGAATATCTAATTTCAATCGTCATTAAGCATTAAAAATATAAAACTTCAGCAGCATTTGAATACACCCTTATTATCTGTTGTATGTTGGCATATCAGGATGCTTCCTTTCTGAAAAAAAAATCCTTTCCAATAAATATCATCAATATCAATAAAGTATCAAGGTCTATATAATTTTCCAATATGTTTGGGTCTGTTTTAAAATCTACTGCTAAATGCATGAAATTAAACATTTTGTGCTTAAAATTTTGTTTTTAGAAACCATTAGGTTTGAGCATGATTTTTAAATTTACTTTTCAACATGTGGTTATTACTCTGGTCTATTTTTTTTATTTAATTTTCACAGAACAAACAGCACTTATAAATAATGTAATGGAAATAATTAGGTTTCTAAGGTCTATTTCAGTTAAATTAAATAAAATGGGCATTCCTTGGATAAACTTGGAATATGCCTTCTATTAAATAGTGAATTCACTACAGTTTTTACATTTAGTCACTGTCAAGACACAAAGTACATGCCTTATTTTAGCCTAGCAACCCGCCCCTGCTTCGCATGGGTCTATGTCCCTGCATTTTAAACCTGTAATATCTTCGAAAATATTCATTTAAATTATACGCTGTACAGGGCCATATTAGGATTAATGAGTGTATTGCTTAAAATCGCCTCGTAAATAGCAATTATTTCTCGTAAAAAGTAAAGGATAAAAAATGGTTATTGTGGGCTATGCCTAAGAGATAGACATATTATACCATCACGGTTTTTTTTGTAGACCTTTTTAAGGTGTACAGTACTGTAGTACATTATTTTGATCTGTCTTGTAGGGTTCAGCCAGCATTTGCAATGTAAGCGCAAAAAAATGTGTTTATTTATGACATCACATTAGAAACCTCTAAGATTATCAGTGTTTCTCTACTATACTAATGTGTTATACATATAAGCCATCCTCTTGAATCACTCTATTTATTAAAAAAAACCAATTTATGTAGTAGATCTATAAGGCCAATATGATACCATTGACCCATTATTGTACTTGACTTGATTAATAAGCTAAACATATTTCTCAAAAGCTAGCTAGGTACTCTTTAAAATCATAAATTATTTACCTAAAGAAACCCTTAGAATTTTAAGGAGTAAATAATAATGGCTCCATTTATGAGTGGTGATAGTGTAATAAATATACAATCCTGTCTTGTTCATGTGTCCAGGATTTGCTCGTTTTCTAATGTATCTATGAATCCACAATTATTCTGGGGTCCCATCATTTTGCTGTATCATCCATGATTTTATAAGGATTAAATTGGGGTTGTTTGAATTTTTCTGATTAATGATAATAATTTGATTAATAGATGATATCATTTTAATACTTGATCAATAAAAAAAAATATGAAAACAATATTGCTGTGTACTTTATACAAATCATATCATTAAAAAAAACAAATGAAGTGTTAAAGAATTTCCTATAATCATCATGACATCCTATGGGCCTTTGGAATGCGTCTGACATGTAGTTTTGTTTTCAAACTGCTAAAAAAAACTCTCTAGCCTTAGAATTTATTTTTCTATTTCTTAAGCCAGCAAATAAGCATGTGATCTACCTGATGGTAAGTGGCATTTGCACTCATGGACATTATTAGTCATTGGTGATATGATTGGTTACCTAGTTGTTTTGATTTAACGATTAATGATGCATTGCCACCTGTTGGCTTAAGTTGGAATTGCCCCTGTTCCAGTGATTGCACTGGCTGTTTCTTCGCATTGACCGGTACACAACAATGTAAACGTGGTTGTTATGATAGTCAAAGTATGAAGGAATGTAGAACCATCTCAGACGAGGTCTTATTGCAAGAAACTCCACTACCAGACTTGATGTATTTGTTTTCCATAAATGAATTAAAATACATTTTAAATTAATCTCTCTTATTTTTATCAACAGATCTAGTCCACTGCACAAATGAGCCCAATGTGTCGATACCGCAGCTTGCCAACCTGCTCGTGGAAAGAACACAGAATACAAATTGGGTAGTGGTTTATAAAGCACTGATCACCGTGCACCATCTACTGGCATACGGGAATGAGGTGAGTTGGTTTGTCGTTATTTTGAGGGAAAGCCAGAAAGAAGTTTTTGGTCGAAGTTTACAATAAAACAATTATCATAATAAGATATCTCTGAAATGATATTGGCTTAGTGTAATAGTTGTGAATGAGTAGGAATTATTTTGTATAGCCTAGTTGATATACTCAGCCTTTTTTGCTGATCAGACAGAGTAATATTAAGGACTTTACACACCCAAGTAATAGGTCAATATATGTATTGAAATATTTCAGCTTAATGACAGACTGAATGCAATGGTCGATTTACTGAATTTCGTTAAATTGCTTGTAATATTCAAAGGTTTTCTTTGTTTCGTTCAAAGATTCGTTTGTGTAAGCTCGAAAACTACGAATCCATCATTTGATAATGTTGCTTACATTATCCCGTTGTAACATAGGCTTTATTTTACCACAGTGCTTCCATGGGTTAAGGAGTTACGCGGGAAATCGTGTCGGGACCTCTAGCGCAGATTACTAAGGGTGTTGCCACACCAATCGATCGACCGTCGATCAATGGTAGAATGGAACAGTCGACGTCGATCGACGGTTTCTAGCACACCAATTGATCGATTGGTGTGGTAACACCCAAAAGTTACTTCTTAAAAAATAAATCACTCCGTACAGAAATGGCGTTCCGGCCTTCTTAACTAAACCTTCTCTTTACGCGCGTTCTACGATTGCATGTCACAATGAGCAGTTGCAGTTAGCAGGCCCGAGTATATCGAGTTGTCACCTGTACATCACAGGCCTATATAGTAAAACTCTTTTCCACAGTATAAACCATTCTCCTTAAATTAGATTTTTCGCCGTAGTTGAAAAATCCGAGCCGATCCCCTGTTGGCCTCTAAAAATGAATTGATTGGTCATAAACATTGAGAAGATCAGACGTTCAATCATGAGTACCTTCCGATATTAAATAATTGACTGGCAATCATATTAAGTATCATTTGACATATATTTTTAACTTAAGTGGTTATATTTAGGAGTCGATTAGGTGATATTATAGCGCTGGCCGGTATATATGCTTTTCGTCCGGGTTTACGATTGGACTCAATAACGCCTCACTCTCGCTTTTTAACCGATCCGGTCTGACTGAAATGAAATGAAATATTTATTTCTCAACATTCACAATTGACTTGTTCTTATTGACGTCAAATAAAATATGACTCTATCACCAGTTCGGAAAAACGTTCGTGAAGAAGAACTGGCAAGAAACTTCACGGGTATATTTTTTTCAAAATAAATTTACAGAGTCTCTTTATGTCTAAACAAAATTATTCTTATCTGCATCTGTTAGCTCGGCAAGTCTTCCTCCCCCCAAGTATCCAAACGACGAACACCCTCAAACGGCACCCGTTCACGAGTTAACGCGGGATCCATCCTCCTCAACCATATGACTGTCATTACTATAAGGGCCTATTAAAGCCCTTGGTATAGAGGGAAAGTAGTTTAAATGCTTAGATATGTGACGAACATGTTGCTGCCCTCACGTTTGGTTATGCAGCATTTTTTGAATGACAAAGCTGGACCGAAGCAATTCCTGTACATATTGCGCTTTATTCGTCTATCGGGATGTATATATCGGGAAGTCAATTCATGCTAATATTGATCGGTAAAACTCAAACTGAATAAGCCGGCATTTTCTCGAAAGTTCGTTTAATGCCCAATAAGACGATAGCCCCTTACTTCTTCCTATTGGTAATAAACAAGATCCAAATGTTAACATCAGCAAGAATAGATTCTGTAGACTTTAGTACTAAATTAAGACATGACGAACTTTACTGTTAACATAGCGGGTGCTGCTTGAAGGTCGTTTAAATATAGGTATGTAATTCTGTACATTTCGTAGGTATTAAGTGTGAACAATTTGCACAATGAAGTATTTGAAAGTGCTTCAAAACGTTCCCACGCGGTTTTGGCGCCGTTACTGTTTAAAATACGTAAGATTTTCGTTTGTTAATGGTTGGTAGTTCCCACTTGATATGTATAAATAATAATAATAGATCCCCAGCCAAAAACACCAACTTTATTCATTTGTGTTCATCACATAAATGAATTACCGGTCAAGACTCGAACCAGACTGCAGAGTGGGTAGCAGCCCGGCGTATGCTACCCACTCGGAATAACCATTCAGCGAATTGGGGGGGAAGCCAGAATAAAAAGAATAAAAGTAAATATAAACAACCACGACCCGAGAATAATCATCTGTGTTCATCACAAATCCTGACCAGGTTCGAACCTGGGACCTCTGGCGTATGAGGCAGGGCTGCTACCGAGTCGGATGTATGGCCATACAACGTACTGAGGGGGGAATCCAGAATGAGCTTACATATATAAATATAAACAATCATAACCCGAGAACAAAGATCTGTGTTCATCACATAAAACACGCATAACACAAGCTCTGCTTGGGGCCATCGTGTGTTCGTCTGGGGATAATAATAATAATACATAATACACTTTACTGCCAAACCAGTTACATAATTAAAATACACTGTAGATTAAAACTACAAAAAAGAAGAGATGGACAATGTGGGCAGCCTTATCACTAAAAGAGTGATATCTTCCAGGCAACCCTGAAATTTATAAATTAACTAGAACTACTGTTGGGCAGTACATTTATATAAAATAAAAAATGAACACGCTTTCTTAATTAGTATAATAGTGACTTAGCTTATTACATAGCAAAAAGTCGTTTACAGACCTTATATTGTAAACTGTGTGACAAAATATTTTTAACCCATTAGTGGTCTCTCTTATGCAAATTCATAGTAATAAGAATAGAACCATATTTCCTAAACCAAACGGAACCAAAATCTTAAATAGAAAAATATTTTTTGAAATCAGTTCATAAAAAATATACAGCCGAAGAAAAATACAAATTCTTTGAATTCGGTTGACCAAGCGTATTGGGGTCAATATTCAAAAACGTGCACAAGTTTGTCTTACCCGTAGAACAACATCAAAATTGACAGTTACTTATTTTTAAACATATTTTGACATTGTAATTAGGTCTTTCAGCTATTAGGGCATCTATTTATATATTCATAAAATTCTCTCCGGCTATTAAATAATAATTAAAACAATCTGTCCCCATTAGATTTTTTTATCAATCATGTTCAAATGAATTCTTTTTAGTAAAATATAGCCATGCAATAGCTATTTCATATATTCAAATGAATTGAAATAAGTAAGAACGCTGCAAACAAATATAGATGCTTATCAATTTACCGCGGTTTCGTAAAGTTGTATGCTTGCGTGCGTTTCATGGAGTACCGGTGGCGATCTGATAATAGTATTATTATTAACTTTAAAAAAAAAACACATAGCGTCTTTGAATTATAGAACCTCTGCTTCGAACCAGGTAGAATTATTCATAGTGGCAATTTGGAGTTTAAGTGATATAAGAGTTTCTTATTAGATCTCGTTTGGGGCGTTACTGCAGCCCTTCCTATTGTGTCCGGCGTGATAACCACGTGTACGTGGCTGTGTTCCGGTTGAAGGAAAGGAACAGCCAGTGCATTTACTGGAACAAAGGCAATCCAAACTTAGGCCTAATCATTTGTCACAATTAATTAATAACTTTTATGAACAATTATATCATTGGGCACAGATGCGACTTACCATCAAATGGATCGCGTGCTCGGGTAAGCTCGAGTTGGATTTGCCTTTGTTTCTGTAATTTCACTGGTGGTTTTTTGTTGAACCCGTTAAACCCGAACACGGTCACGTGACGCGGTATTTATGGCGATTAAAATAGTCAGGAGTCTGGTACTGCCTCAGACAAGATCTCAAAGGAAACTCAGCTTCCATTGTAATACGTTAAATAATAATTCATATGCCATTAAAGCGAATCATGGCTGTACAAATAATAACATCTCACCACCTGTAAAATCTTCCTGTGATTATGAATAAATGATTTGAATTCCTATAAATGTACTGTAATTTAATTTTGGAGGCGCCGCCGGCAGACCTTAGGTAATTTTACATGTAGATCTGGTCCAGTGAAAAACAAAAGATCGTGTTATAATAGAAAAACGCATTATAGTGTGTATATATTTTAAATCATTTGCTCTATGCTCTAGGGGGCGGTACCCATATTTTCGGGCTGCCATATTCGAATCGGCAATATTTGTTGAACGACATTGCTGGCTTCAACCGACAATTACAAGTAGATTCTGCATATATTCGGCAAGTGCCGCTTGGGCAGTCCATTCGGGCTTTATAGAAGTCGGTTTCATTTCTCCAAAACCCGAACGGTACTGGCCGGGCGACATTTTTCACGTCCGTCCATCAACATAGGCGAATATGTGGGCACCGCCCCTAACATGGCGCATTTTTCGTGCCGTCAAACGTAATTAGTGGTCCATAAGTCGCTTTGTAAAGCGTTTAAGGCTGTGGTAAATTTTTATACACTTTCCCTAGTAGAGGCTAAGGAGTCACCTCCGATTGGTTTCGGCAATTTATATGTAAGACCAGCAGGTTCCGGATAGCCGCCCTGAACACCGATACGCTAAGAGCGCTAAAAATATTGAGCGCTAAAAATATTAAGAATATGTAAAATATTTTATAGTTTCACTAACAGGACTTTAAGTCTCAAACTCTTGATAATATGGTTGTTACAAATGTAGGTGCCAATAGTAGGTATAAAAGCCATCTTACGAGTTGATACTGCTGCATCAAACTGCAATTAATATTTCAGCTTTAAAAATGGCAATTTTTTGGGGATTTTAGTTACTTATTTCCCTTGTAAGAAACTTTAGGTATATAATAAATATTACTAAATTTTGATACGATTATCTATAGTGCCATTGATTTTAATTCATTATTTTCTTGACTTCGACTCTTTCCCTTTTCCCTCGCTACTCAGTGTGCCTTCTTCCATTGTACATCATCTCACTATATATCTATAAAGTTGGTCTTTTGAACTATCAAAAGCCTTGTTTCTTAAACACAAAATAATTCGTATTGTTAACGTAAATGTTACGTATTTGGACCACAAACGATATTATCAGTTTCGACATAATATGTTACAAGCGGTTACTGAAGCGTAACCGATTTTAAGTCTTGATTTGTAATTGGCTTGCGATACTAAGAGTCATGTGCTCAAAAGTTGCAAGAAAACACATGAAATGAGATTTTTTAACGGATTTTTTGTAAGAGAGGGCAAATTCAAAATGTTAATGAACTTCAGAGAAAGACGTCATCTTTATAGAAAAACATACGTGGATCATACATGGAACTTGGGAAAATTCAGAGTAAACATAATCCAAATATTATAACGCGAGAAGATTTATTTCGATTATAAGCAACCCATGAGATCAAAGTTTGTTTGGTTGTAAGATAGAACATTACAGGCCGGTGACTGAGTGCAGGCTCAAATTCGCAATCGAATAGTATCATCGTCCCTAGTTGGGGCCCTTCAAAAGACCAAACGGTTATCGCCCTTAGTTGAGTGAGCGCAGAAAACCGCGTTAGATACGTTCGTGTACAAACTGTAGGCGCAAGTCAATAAACGAGACTCAAAATTACAAAAATATTAAGGAATGGTTTTCCAATGCTCAGATAGCTTCAATAAGTAGATTCGTTTTGAGAATTTGATAAATTATCAATAGAAGATCTTGCCAAGTGTCAAAGTTATTTTCTCTAGAAGAATCAGCCATTAAAAAAATAATATTTGACTAGTTACTTGTAATTACTTAAATGGTACAAATTTTTCCGAGTCAAGTGGTTCCAATTTCTGTGGTATCATATCCATGGTTTTTGAGATTTAAGCTCAACTTCGTATAGATATTTCTCGTATTTTCATTATTCTATAAATATGGTCTTGGTAGTTATTTATAAAATAAGAGGCTAATTCCTTGAAACTATTTTTTTATTCTATAAAAAAGCGTAAAACGACAACATTGTGGAAAAGATAGACAAAATACAAAATAATCCAACCACAGACGAAACTGGAATGTTAGTGTCCAGTTTCGTCTGTGGTTGGGTTTGGGACGATCGCATAGCCTTGTCGTGAAAACTTAATTAGTATGACTAATTACTAATTGTTAGTGACGTTGATTCATAATTTCTCAGAATCACAACAACTGAGACGTGTTTTTTTGTTTTTAAAATACAATCAAAATATGTAACGCGCGCATGTTTATGTTTATTTGCATGTTTATTTATGCCCGATTTTTGCAGTTGCGTTCCTGTGGAATTTTCTATAAACCCTTAAAAAATTAAACCGATAAAAAAAATTATTTCCCCACTAGAAAGATTACATTCTCGAGAAGTTATGTAAGCTATACTTTATAAAAATTTAATAAATAAATCCTCAGACAAAAACACCAAATTTATGGGCTCATCGCAAGCAGAGCTTATGCTTGGATGACCGTACAGCGAACTGGGGAAAACCAGAATATACATCCATATATAAATGTAAGCAACCATGACCCGAGAACAAACACCTGTGTTCATCACACAAATGAATGCCCCGGCCAGGACTCGTACAACCCACTAAACCAATCGGCCCCTAAAGAAATTGCTACGGTCAAGAGTTGCGCGGGTGCAAACTGGCCAATTTCACATCACTGGTGAAGGTAATAAGTCGTCTTTACAGTAGATATCTAAAAATATTATTGTATAAAATCGTATTACTCATTATATCGTTTAATAACCGTTTAAGGCTTTATCATTAAATAAGTAATTTAAATACTAAAATTGGTGCACATAGCTGTGGAAGTTGTTTTGAATAACTACTAATCAGATGACCAGTTAAACTTATTTCATTAAATAGATATTTAAAAAAAAAATATTGTTGAATTGTTGTTGAAAATACTTCCACATTTGATTGTTATTGTTATTAGTCTTTAAAGGAGATGTTTTGTGGCTGATGGAAGATGGCATGCCCGTTCTTTTTTTATATTGTTTAAACATTTTCACATCTCTTCCCTGCCCAATGAGTCTCTATCCGTTTTGTTACTTTACAGTGTAATGGTAAAAGGAAATCCATGGTTTTATTTCTTGTGGGAAACACATATCATTTGATTTACTTCAGAAGCTGAGCGAGAGGAAAAAACACCTCTCGGCTCTCTTTTTTTTTTCACACGAAATATGTATATTCGGATGACTTAGTGCAGGCTCAGTTGCGCGTGCAAATTCAAATTCATATATTTATTTTTCTACATTGACAATTACTTGTTCTTATTGAGGACAAATAAACAGGACTCTGCCACCAGTTCGGAAAAACCTTCATGAAGAAGAACTGGCAACAAACTTCACGGGTATAATTTTTTCCAAAATAAATTTACAGTGTCTCATTATGTCTATACAAAATTATTCTTATCTGTATCTGTTAGTTCGGCAAATCCCCTCCTCCCAACTATCCAAACGACGAACACCCTCAAACGGCACTCGCTCACGAGGTAACGCGGGTCCCAGCTGTTCGTATCCCTTGTACAAGGATATACAATACGAGTTTAGCAGCCATTTGTTAATGACGGTTCTGAACAGCCATTGAAATAAGGGATGTTTTTTGCCTTTTATCAGTCTGTTTTTAAATAATTCCTGTATAGAATAAAGTTTTGCAGGCGAGTGGAGCGTGAAACACTTCATTTTAAAGTTTTAAATTGCTAGACTTTCATAAAAAAATGTATGGCAGAGAATTTCTTTGTAGATATCTACATAAGAGTTACCCTTGTGAAATTTTCCTACCTTATCTGTCCAGTGTTTTTAAAAGTGGGTACTCCATATAGTTCATCTAAGGCATGTACCAATAATGCCTATGATACTTGCAAGGACGGCTTATTTTAGCATCCCGGTTCCAGCCTGTAATTCTCGATGCAAACCAAAATTTTATGAAATGTTCAACGTTTAACCCATAGCAGACCATACAACCTAGGTCATAAGGTCGGGTTTAGTGCAGTTTTTAGTCATTGATCGCACTTAAATAAAACTCGCGGATGGCACTTGTGTCAATAAAGACAGAAGAGCGTTGGTTAATCGTCGGTACCTACTGGTAGGGGCAATATTTCTAGGTACATGGATATTGGCGCTTCGAGAATTTTCCATCCGGTATTTTATTGCATAATAGCTTTTTCCCTTAGTTTTACCCACATATTGGGGCCGGCATTAATCGCCACTGCGGAGCATCTAAATCAAACACATGTGGACGAATGTTCGGGAATCATGTCGCTCAATCAATGCCTTTCGGGTTTTGGCAAGACGAGCTGAACGGAGCTGGACGTGCCGACTTGTATAAAGTCCGAATAGACTAGCCGATCGGCACTTGCCGATTCAACAAATACTGCTGAACTTAATGTGCCGGCGCCGGACGTGGGGGTAGCGTCCCTCAATTGTGTTATGTTGCGAACGAAATGGACTAAATATTAAAATATATCATACAGACGTCGTATTACAATAACGTGGAAAGATTGACAGTGTATCAAAACGTCACATTTCTTCTTCGCTTTGTAAAGAGTATCTATTGAATGGAACTCATCAACTCAACAGGAAAATTCTAAGAAATTCTCTTATAACAAATATATTTCTTTCTACGTGAATAGATCGTTTACAAAAATGTAGGATAGCCTAAATTCCATACTTTTTTGTGTTATGAAAACTGAAGTTCAGTTTTCATAACTCTTGGGGAAGAAAAAAATTAAGCTTTATTTATTTTTATTTATTAGAGTATTTGATGTGGTACTCCATTTCAACAATTTATATTTTGGTTAGTAAATATATAGTCTTGTCTTATACAGCAGAAGTGATCTTCAGTTCGAAAGTTAGAGACAGAAATAAGTGTGACACAAATTAAGGATTAGCTATTAATATATGGACGTGTATTATGAGATCTTTATAGTCATTTAAAATGCAACATTGCTCAGCCGTTTTTTGTAGGCAGTGATTTATCCGTAACGAACTAACTCTAGTAATCTGTGGTTAAAGATCCATGGGTAAGCGAATTTTTTTCTTAGCTCAGTGTCGAGCTCCTCGCTTAGTTTTGGTGTGGGCGCAGCTATATACTGAATAGTATTATTTTTCTATGTTTTCTTTCAGTTTACAAAATAAGTTGTTGATTGATTCGTCATATCAGGGGCCCTAGAAATATGACAAACCTTGCTCTCTATTCTATGTCTAGAATGTTACAGAATAGTATTCTTATTTTCAAAATAGATTTCTGTAACACAAAACACCATAAATGCAAATTAAATTCTTCTTTGCATTTAAAGCGTTAGCGATTATCAACATAGAATAGAGAGCGACACTTGTAATATGGCTAGGCCCTAGAAGTTATGTAGCTGTTGATACCTGTATTAAGTATTTTAACGTTTTTCTATTTGATATTAGGTTGTTTTTTTTCTAACGTTTTCTTTTTATTACTTTCAGAGGTTCACACAATACCTAGCATCAAGCAATTCAACGTTTCAACTTAGTAATTTCCTAGACAAAAGTGGGGTTCAAGGTATGTATTTATTTTTATAAATTAACTACTTAACACTCTGTTTAGTACGTGGATACGTCCATTGATCTTTAACGGCCTTACTTAGAGACTTCGAACGGTCACTTAGGGCGCTCTTTATTTCCAAATATAGACTTAGAAGAAGAGCGAATAAAGTTTATATGCGCTTAACAAAATCTGTACTAGCGTCTTAAGTAACCATGTGATGTTTTTTGTGTGGCCTTTAAGGCGCTGCGCAAACGCAGACACTTTTTGTAACCGACATACCAAACACATTACAGGAACCTTGTGTCCAGTGGCGGTAACCGGACACAGTCGTCGTCGGTTGCATGTTGTCGACACGTTTGAAAAGCTAATGTTGCTTGTGTCTTTAACTGACAACTTTAAGTTTCCAGTGACCTACACCGGATGCTTTTTCCAAGTGGAAGCAACTGGACACAAATAGTGTTTACGTCTGCGTGGGGCCTGATTGATTTTTTCATAATGATTATATTATTATGGAAATAAAATTCTCACTGCTAAATATTCGATGCTAATTTTATCTTTAAAACAACTTTTTATGTCATGGTTTTTTGTGCCTACCTAGGCAAAGTACAATATCTGGCTACATACATGCCTTCTGCCGAATGCCACAGAAACGATGAATTTTTAAAGACTTTAAAAATTATATTAAGTCAGAGTGTAACTGGCTCTGGTCTAATTGACTATTAAAACAATCTTTAGTAATTCTGTAGTTTTCTTTTAATCGAATTGAACATTAACGAATTAATGAATATGCTGGTATTTTATGAATCAATCAAGTCTGGAGATAAATCTAATAATTCTATATTGAGTCATAATCGTTATCAGTGCATTTGTTATGATTACGCAATTTTATGTAATTTAGGAGTTCAACTAGTTTTGGACTTATTTGAATAACATCATTATTGTTTTTTAAAACTTCAAAACAATATTAATAATCTATTGTACGAAGTACTCCATTAAAAGAATTCTGCTAAAGTTGAGCCATTACAAACGTGCGAACTGAGTCATAAATCATTTTTATCAGATCTCTCGCTCACACTTATAGGCATATCGGAACTCTCGCTCTCACTTCTAGTGTTGTGTGTAACAACAAAGAAGGGATTTGTCGTAATGTTTTATGACTCAGTTCGCACGTTTGTAATGGCTCAACTATAGGGTTTCGTATCTATCTCTTTTTAGTATCTTAGATATGTATTAGAAAGTTCTTGAGAGGTATATTTCGTGCGCAAAACGATATTAATTACCTACTTTTTTGGATTTATTTCATGATCATGTCAATAATAATGAGAAACGTTGAAATAACGACCAAAAACAGATTTATTTATTAAGTTTATTATCATATTTTATATACGAAACAAGAAAATTACATAATGTACTATTAAAATAACAATGGTGCAATTTAATTGCTGTGATTTCGTATTCATAATTGTTTAATAGTTGGTACCATGAACCATGTTGCGTGAACTCGAAAGAAATCCACCATTAAGTATCCTATACAATACTGCGACTCTACCAGGAACAGAAATAAATAAAAAATACAGATAAATTATTAAGTTCAAAAGTAGATTTTGGAAGTACATCGGCCTTTTAACAGAACAAGATTATATTCCGTTAATTTTATTTTTTTTATCAAACACGTTCACACGAGAGGCAGAAATAAACTGGCAGCCCGTAATAGCAGGCTTCATAAAGTGACTAACGTGTTCATGGGTATACCCTTTTATAATAACGTCCCCGAGGATATCCAAGGTCTTCCTACTGACGAATTTAAAGAAACTATAAATCGAAAACTGTGCGCTAAAACTTATTACAAATTATCGGAGCATTTGGATGTGACCAATCAACTATGTAGCTATTAGTGCTAAATCAGTTCTTGTTGCCTAGTTGATAAGGTTCATGCAGAAACATTTGGCTTTATTGTTGTTCAGGTTTGATGTATGCACTAAATTACGATTATTATTCTAATTGCTAATAGTTTGATATAACAGGTTATTATAATATCTCATGTAACCAGGCAGATTTTAAGTTTTTAAATCATTTTATATTAGCTTCATTTGGTGAAATCAACTATAAAAACAAAAAAAAAAAATTATAGTTCCTTAGATCAAAAAAAATCAAATTAATTGTCTTCGAACAAAATTATTGAACTTTTCGTGTATAAACACGTAAAAAAACGTTCGTTAATCGATACTAGATTGAACTAGATTTTGTTTCTCGAATCACTCGTTTTTCCAGCGAAAACATACGGATAAATTCACGTATCATAAATAGCCTATGTTTTCTCTTTGTTTCTTGCATCTGAGTACTAAATTACCCAAATCTTTTGCTTATATAACTGTAGGAATTGTAAAAATTATTTCTCAAAACTAGAGATCTAGAGATCATCGTGTTTAAAGAAAACAAAAAAGTCTTCAGCACAATTAACATTAGTTTTAAATAATATTCAACAAAAATAAATAAATTTTCGTGCCGTACAGCGGAAGTTAAAACGGATACGATCCCATGGCCTCCCCCATTGTTGCATACTTCCATTATTTGTTATCTAACAAGCGCAAACAATGAAATAATACGAGACTGAATGAGAAAAGTAAAAGTGTTACGTTCGAGGTGCGCACGCGTTTCGCAAATGCACTGAAGTGGTGTGGTGTGATGACAACGATTCGTGTATTCCATGGAGATGACACCCGATGTAAGTTTTTGTACATTGATAAATGAGTAAATATAAAAAAAACAAATCACTCAAAAGAGACAATGGAATATTAATATTTCTGTAACACAAAATTACACTTTTTCACCGAACAGAATTATTTTCGGAAGGCACACAAATCAAAAAGATTTACAATTTATGACATTTATTTTATACAAATAGCATCTTAACATGATATGTCCGTAATACAATTTCATAAAGAGACACCGCCACGAAGCTGGCGTTATGTTTTGTAAGGTTTGTCAATCGTATGTTGGCAGAAATTTTGGATGCGTTAAGAAAGTGTATAGTTTGACACATAACTTCTTCACGCAAGTCGGCAAAGAAAGGAAACGAAATACATAGGTATGACTATTTAAATCAGTAATTTTTTGTATTTAGTTTTTTTTTTTAAATTATTTGCAATGTCTCTAAAGAAGTAAAAAGATTTTGTATGCAAAGTGATCGTTTCCCAAGTCCAATTTCTCATAAACATGTTAGTTCGTTTGTAAAAAAAGTACATACTAATATTTTGTTTAAAATATGGCACGGCATTTTTATGAACGACAAAAAAGAAATCTTATGCCAAAGGTCATAAGATTTAGTTTTTATTGTATCTCTTTTGTTTGATTCAGTTTATCTGGCATTTATTTTGTATCGAAACATGAATGTTTTTGCGTTTTGAAAGTAATATGCCTTATTTATTCACTACATGATTTTTACGCCCTTATTTGAAATGAGAAAAGCGTTTTCCTATAGTACAATTTTTACATTGACTCAGATACTATTAAACAAGTAAGATTTGTTTGTTATCAAACATTTCAGAATTCATTCACCATTTATAAGTTTATTGTCCAGAACTGACAGGCTACAGTTTTATTCAGAAGTTATTGTTTAACTTATTTATTAACGGCTGATTTTTCAATGCTCAATCTGAAGTGAAAGGGAGATCTGTTCTAAATTCCTATCAGAATTTAAACCTGAAAACCTTTGATTTATGCCTCTATCACGTAATATATTAAAAGGTTTGAATAACAGTAACTGTATATGCCTACTGCGTTTGCGTACAGAACGCTACGTTAGCGATACGTCATATGCTTGACAGATTACTTGGGCGCAATAAATTATCACTCTATACACTAAATGCTCTCATACAATTGAGTAATGTACGCCGATTGAGCTACTAGTTGAATGTCAGGGCCTATACGAGGGAACTTTCGGATTGCGTCGGTTCGAAGATTCAGCAGAGATTTTAGTGAGTCTGTACTGTGACTTATTGCATAGGTGTTATATAGATAGATAGGTTATATGAGAGTCTGCACCGTGATTTGTTAGATATTACATAGATTTGAAGTATTTTGAGAATATTTATTATCTTGTTTGCGTAATATTAAAGTTATTGTGGGAATTTTGGTGCTTTGGTGGTTTGGGAATTATTACCTAACGCCGAGTTCGGTATATTTGTGTTTAAAAATAACTCGTTTTTTGAAATTATCTTTAAATTTGAATAATTATTTAAGACATATGAATACTATGAAAGTTTTTAATTAGTAAATTAACTTCATTCTCTCTGTGTTAATTTTGAATGAATAACTGTTTAAACATAAAACGGTCGTGCTCCGTCGAGTACTAAATCTTTCTACGGTTAAACAAAATGAGTCTAGCCGTATTTACATCTTATACAAAGCGTTTCGCATTAAAGCGAAATAAAATCAATAGGAACGCCTCGGTCTCGTCTAATGAATGAATACCCTCCTTTCTTTACAAACAACGACGAATTCTAACATTAAATCAAACGACCTTGCCATATACAAAAATAGATTTAATATTGGCGCACTTACTTTCATGATAGCTCTTACGGTTTCGTATATAAATGAGATTAGTACACCCTGTGTGTTGGCGAAATATTAATATCACATTAATTTCGCGACCTCGTTATAGGTATACAGAGTTGCAGTTGCCAGTTATCTACGTTGGTTTCAGAAATTAGGTTTGCAGATCTATAGATTTAGTAAATTGCTGCGTTTAGACGAACAAATATTTAGAAGGATAATAATCTCCTTATAGAAATGTACCAAAACAGTAAGTGAAAGCAAATCTAACGCTATTGTAACTAACTGGTTTTGAATGACAGGTCGTCACAAGTCGGCACACCGACCAAGTTATCAGCGCATTGAAGGGCGGTGTTGCTTATTATGTTAACAGTTCTTCCCAAATGCCAATCATGTAGTCCATTTGGGCTTTTTTCAGATCGGCTTATTTCCCTCGCCAAAACCCGAGCGCGTTTTCCCGAGCGTTTTCTTCCACATACTTTACTTTGCCACCCGGCAGTGTCACACGGTGTAGCTCTAAATTCCGTAGTAAAGTCGAGAAACCTACGTTACTTTTTTATATATCTATCTTATCATAAAATAATAATCAAAATCAGTTTAGATTATAACTTATCAAAATATATTTAAGAATATAATTGCGAAATATTAATTTATATACAATAAATAAAGAAACAAATATGTCTTCTTTATAACGTGACATAGAAAACTTGTCCAACTGGACCACACCTCACTAAAAATCAAGACTAGCTTTTTTTTTAGGTAATAGAATGAGAAGTATTTTAATGTATTGCTTTAATTTATATTAAATTAAAAGCGCTGCTATATAACTTAAAGGTAAGACATCATTTCTATCTCTCATAAATCCAACAAAAAGGACATGTTTCTTCTATAAAGCGCGTATCCTCCTCGTTCTCACACAATGACAAACGGTTGTGAGCTGTCACTTAGGCCGCTGTCAATTGTCATACATGAAGTATGAACATTTAGACAACTATTTGCGTAATAATAAGAGGAAAATGTCGTAAAGGTATGCTCGTTTAAGTAAGAACGAGTTTTATAGTCGATCTGACTTAATTCGGGTTTTGAATTAATTTTTCGACTGGTTTAGGTTTGGGGTTTGGAGGTCAGTTCAGCTAACAACAAATGATTAGTCCGTCTATGTCTTGGTTTTTAATCAAGCAGAATCTAATTATAAATTATGGTATAAATAGTTATCTTGCATGATAATTGTAAGAAAACCCTAGACAAACACACCAAATGTATGGCTCCAAAATAAGCATAGATTGTGTTATGGATGACCATACAGTGAGCTGGGGGAACCCTAGATAAACATACGTATATGAATATAAACCACCACGACCCGAGAACAAACTGACCCAACCAGGCCTCGCCTGGATATTAATTACGCCACTCGGCCGTCGAGTTGCAATGTAACATAGAATCGTAGCGGTGAACATAGGACACTTTTTTTGTCACTGCTTTTTGTCTCCTAGGAGATCCGATTTAACTAGAAACTATAAAGTTAATTGTGTCACTCTTACAATCTCTTCAACATTAATTTTCTACCTAATGGCGTTACATTTCTGTCATCTTGCACAATTCTCCGTCATCTGTAACAGTGGTTTGTCTACAAGCCGAGGCTTTAAAGAAAGGAATCATAAATGGCGGCTTTTACTAGCTTTGACAGATAGTACAGTTAGCATACAATTTAAAAAGATTTTTTTTAATTAAAAACTAATAAAAATAAGACCGGCTTTTCAAAGTAGCTTCTGACAGCGGCTTCGTCGGCGTGAAAGTTAGAAAGACACGTGGCGCCATCCATTATCATTAGAACGTTATTGTTGTTTTCATCGGAAACAGTGCTTTTTTCGGGATGAAAGGACCCTATGTCCGTTTCTGTACACGTGACAAAGAAAATAAAAAAAAATTCATTTAAATCAAGACTAATTACGACTAAGACTAATTTTTTTATACTTAACGTACGCGCGAGAGCGAGTATAGACGGCACTAGTGTGCGAGCGAGAGAACATGATAAGCACCGCCATTTTCAATCCCTTTCTTTAATGAACCATGTTATTACGTAGTTAGAGGTACTTAACGTAATAACTCGTAGCGACGACAAAACAAGCGCTCTACGTCATGGCATATGACAATGTCATTAATTTACGAGTGCTCTTGCCAACTGTACTTGGCGCCGTATACAGTTTTAAACGACGTCTTCGTTTAGGGTAGTTTTAAAAAAAATTTCAATAGTATTGCGTGTATGGTCAATGAAAAATAGGCTTTGTAGCGGTGTCTCGTTATGTATCTTGTAACTGTATTAGCTACTTTAGTATAATCTGAAACTCCAGCGGGACAAGACACGAGAATTTTCAATTCCTGGTTCCTTACTGTTTGTGTCAAGTTAAACACTGTTGCTAAAAATTCATCATAAACTTCAAATTTAAAACCGTGTTTCGAACTAAACGAAAATCTAAGAAAAACACGCCAACGTAAAATTAAAACGGCCAGTTGCATAAACGATAAGTAGCTTCAAGGTCGCAGAATCCATTAATAATTCAGAAAAGACTCGACACACTTTATGGTTACAACTGAATCCGATGCTGATTCTGAACGAGAGCATGCCCTAATTGCTGAGATATTGACCAAGATTTGACCAATAACCTAAAGGAGGTGAACGTACTCGGGGCGACCTTAGGCGTTCGTTGCGAATGTTTTTTTGCCAAGTCATAAGTTGATCAGTGAGCTTTGTTCCCGTGGAGTAGTGGAGTCGTGTTACTGTATTTTTTATGTTTGTAGATAGTATACTTTTAAAATAAAATACGGTTGACGAATTTCACGATTTTCAGCCTATTCTCGTTATCAAGATTTGGTATCAATCTGTAGTGTGTCAAATTGGAGCCCGATTCGGATAGCAGTTTTAATAAACAGTTAATGCAGTCACGTGGTAAATTTATTATGATATTTCGGAACTGGCGTTTTCCTCTACAGGACATTTGTGTCCAAAAAAAGACTATAATAGTATCTTTTTCTTTGAAGAAAATTAACCTATTATATTTATCTTCATAAGTGGCCAAAGAAATAAGTGCTGTGTTACAAAAGAGTTTAGCTATTAAATATGTTATCAAAAGCTAAGATGCAGTGTTTAATTTTTGTACCATTCCATACAATGCTTACCATTTGAATCTTCATGTATTAGACAGCCGCATTCTTAAGGAAGGTCAAGTTTTTAAACGTGTGAACCGATTTGAGTCAACTCCGTATTCTTAACGTAGATAATACAATAGGTAACCTAGACTCAAGTACATAGAACTTTGTACTTTTATTTCGTTATACTACTATTTCAGATGGGAACAGATAGTCACTAAGTACATCACAGTAAATAATACGAGAATGGATTTCTAAGTTTCATTACGAATTTTTTTTCAAAGGGGTAATATTAATTGTTACTCTAAATGATATTTCCTCTTACGAATGAGCTACGTGTTGTATTTTTATGACGTCATTGATTTTTTATCTGTCTCTTTTGCTTATCGCAGTGATTCACGGAGTTGAATATCTTAATAATAGATATGTATGTAAACGAGTTACGCCTAGCATGCATAATAGTTTTGAATATATATCTTCTTTGTGACAAGTAAAGTACAAGTAAAGACAAATAAAGTAAAATAAAAATAAAGACTTATTTTATTTAAAAGTAACTTACGTAATATACTTATGCCTAATTTAACCATGATTTGAGCAACTAACACAAATTGGCGTATTAACTAATGAGGTTTTAAGTTATAATGGCAAAAGTGATACAGAGCTTTGGCTGTTCAAGTGAGTGCCAGCCACGAATACGCGCTCCGCTGCTTTTTTGATTAAGGGTGTTGCCACACCGATCGATCGACTGTTCTATTCTACCATCAATCGATGGGGTCGATTGACGATCGATTGGTGTGGCAATACCCTTATTCATCTAAATAGTAGCGGGGCGCGTCCTAGGGGATGGCGGCGCTCTCATAAACTTTGGGCTATTATGTAAAACTGATGACTCGTTTTCCCATATCAATAAACTAAATTAGGTCCCTTATATTTTCAATTATTTGCAGCATTACAATTATAATTACTATATTGATATGTTATTGTTCAAGGAAAATAATATATCCAGTCATCAACAAAACTAATTGTTATTGCTATTACGTTTTTAATAAGGAAATATAATTACCAAATTGTAGTATCAGTGAAATGTTCACGGTATTAAGTTCAGATTACTCGCAACGGCTACAGCAATATTAAAATTGATTGTAGGATAAATATAAATACTTACATTAATATTTATAAATAGGTGCGTACTCAATATTGATAAAACTTAATCGTTTGTTGTATAATCGCATGTAAATAAATCAAAATTTGACCATAAATAAAAATGGAATAAAAAAATTTAAAAAAAAAAGAATTTTTTGTATTTCGTTTTTGAAATGAAGGTTTACTTTGTTTTTACAAACAACGTTATGAGTTTGCGTCTTAAATTTGTTACTGTTCTATTTGGGTTTTGACCTATGATTCATACTTCAGAGTGTTGTTTAAACGTTTTAACGGTTTTAAATCTTGGCGAATACGCGAGAGGTCGCAGTTTCAGTTTCGAAATTATTTTCATTCGTTTAGGTCCCTTGTGCGTGATATATGTAATAATAGTATGGAATGACACAAAAATATCCCCAAAACTGCAATTCCATATTTGAGTAAAGTTGATCCATAAATTTAGTTACGTAATGTATTCGTACAAGTATTTGTATGAAAACCTGTGTAAAAAAAATATTAATATGTGACATAATTTATGGATTTCCCATACAGTGATAAAATAAATCTAGTATAAGCTGCATTCTGGCATTACGATGAAAAAAAAATCACTGCATTTTGACAATGATAATTTTCTGTATGTACACATTCTAACTGACTGTAATTCTTGGTTCTATGGTAAGGCGCGGCTGGGGCGCGTATTGGTAAGTCGATGCGTGTGACGGCTTGCTGTGTATGTCCGTTTGTCCTCAGCACTGCTTTCCACCACCTAAACTGACAGGTTTTTTTTATGTATGGTCTGATTTATTGCTGTTATGCTTTTGTTATTGTTGAGGCAACTTTTTGAAGCATGATATATATGTATTGTGTATAATTGATGTATTTTTTTATCGAGCTTATTATCATCAGTGATTTTCCTAATTTGAAGCCATCTGGCTATAAGCTGTGTATCTATATGAAAAACAGATTTGGATGTAGGCGTATTCGATTTTTTTAACCAATTGTAGTGAACTAGTAAATACCAATAGATTTATTTGAAATTCGTATAATTCGTCCAGCAATTCATCAGACCAAACAACGCACCGAGCATGCTATCTCCGCACTACAGCACACATCATTTTTTCAGTTCCGAAAATGTATGCTCCACTATCTTTAGACGTATTTTTCATAGCAATGTCGGTTCTTGGGTATGGCACCTTAAGGAAACACGTCACGGCTGAATTGGGTTAGAATGCTACGATCTGTCTTTTGTTTTTAGCTTACTTTTTTTTAAAGGCTTTGTCGTACATGTTATTGTAAATGTTGGCACGCGATTTTTTTCTGTCGTTGGTTTTTTTTTTAATTTGGAATGCGTTTGTGTTTTGGTTGTACTTTAGATTGATTTTTTAGGTTATGCCAGTTTTTTCATGCATAAGTAATAAATTGTCAATGTTTTTCAATGAAAGTTACACTGGATGACTACGTTAAGTAGTAATGTCATGTAAAAGCTTGCATAGTTAAAAATCAAGACTTAAAATAGTATTTAATAGTTCGTAAAACATTGTAAGATACAGTATTTCTTATTCAATTGACTACTTAGATAACAAGTAATAAATGTCAAAATATATCATTATATCTTCATAGCGTTCATAAAATAACTATTAGTTTTATCTTGTAAGTGCAGTTCAACGAGGATCAATTATTTATTTCACCTTGTTATTATTGATTTACCTTAAAAATAATTGATATATTATGATTAGTTATGATTATTTATGATCTTGGATTTGAAATAATATTTGTTTTGTTATGACCTCGATTTTGAATTAGGACATTGTTTTTGTTACGGATGTTACGTTTTTTTTTATTATACAGGATATGATATGTCGCCGTTTATCAGGCGATATGCCAAGTACCTGAATGAGAAGGCGCTGTCCTACAGGACTGTAGCTTTCGACTTCTGCAAAGTTAAGAGGGGGTGAGTGTCTTTATCTTGAATGAAATGGTGGCAGTACAGTTTCTTATGTTAAGTTATCGTCGGCGCCACGGTCCTTCATATTGTGACCGCCGTGATAATAACGTTGACGTGGCTGTGTTCCGAGCCAAGGGAATGAACAGCCAGTGCAATCACTGGAACAAAGGCAATTACAACTCAAGCCTACTACGTTCGGCAACGCATCATTAGTCGAAATGATAATTACAACGGGTGCTAATTAAACAGACTACTTTTTAATAGCATTATTCGCTCCTAAAATCTACATTGCCTTCTAAATTACTAAGTCAGCCAGAATTCGCGAGCGTCTGGACGATACTATCTTCGCCACTAAAAATATATAGTTGTTGCATGATGTTTTTGCTAAAAAATTTTGAATTATCATCCAATATCGATTATGGCGCTTCGCCGGCTCGCTCGGCTCGCGCATGCGATAATTACAGCCTAACATTAACCTAACCCATATTTAACTACTACGCTTTTTTTTTTTTAAATAAATCCCCAGACAAACGCACCAACTGTATGGCCCCAAAGTAAGCAGAGCTTGTGTTATGGATGACCATACAGTGAACTGGGGGGGAACCCAGAATAAACATACATATATAAATACAAACAACCATGACCCGAGAACAAACATCCGTGTTCATCACACAAATGAATGCCCCGGCCAGGACTCGAACCTGGGACCTTCGGCGTATGAGGCCAGGCTACTTTGTAAAAAAGACGAATTAGTGTATTAGAGGCTATCTCATTTTCCCCTGGCTTTGTTATAAAATTAGAAGTTTGATCACGTGGCCAATAAAGAAATTTGTGGCTTGACTTATAATTTCCCAATTACAATCACTATTAACAAATAATACACCCACGTGTAGTGATGCTCATGGGTGTTGATGTCACTTACCAGATGGGTCTTATCTCATGCTCGTTTGCCAACTTGTACTCAAACGTGACGTCATTTACTTGGAATATGTATAGTAGCGCTATCATTATTTATTTAGTATTCATTTACCCGACTAACACTTGTTTCGCAGCGCTCGTTCCGTTTATTAACAGTAAAGGATTGAGAGGGGAGCCGCATTCCGTTGATTTTCGTTTGATTTGCTCGCCAGACTAGTAACTTAAATATTACTACGGCAAAGTCCTCATTGTAAAAACAAAGGAAGCAATTTTGTGATAGCTCAACCAGCAATTGGCCTCGATGTGCCGTTGTTTTACTCTTCTAACTTCTTCACATTCTAATTTATCATCAAAGGTTTCAATCTTTTGTTCCCGTAATTTCACTGGCTCTTTCTGAACGCATAGCGGTCTGACAAATAAAAAGAACCTCATACGTCGGAGGCCTCAGGTTCGAGTCCTGGTCGGGGAATTCATTTGTGTGATGAACGCAGATGTTTTATCTTGGATCATGGTTATTTGTATTTATATAAGTACGAATTGTCTGATGTCTCTACAGTGGGATTATTAGGGCTGTTGTCGAAATTGTTCTAATTCCTTACACTTTTAAATTTCAGCAAAGAAGAAGGCTCTCTCCGTATGATGAATGCCGACGCTCTTCTCAAAACCCTGCCCGTGCTTCAAGCCCAACTGGATGCACTGTTGGAGTTCGACTGCACGGCCAACGATCTTACCAATGGAGTCATCAATATGTGCTTTATGCTGCTTTTCCGTGATCTCATCAGGTATGTCCATATTCTTATTCTTAATCTGATAAAGAAATGGTCTGCGTTTATTTGTTCGATACTTGGGATCTTTTATAAGTAGACTGAATAGCTACCTGTTGGATAGGAACATAAAATCCTAGTCTCCATCGACAATTTACATTAGGCGAGATGGAAGAAAATAAATACGCCATAAAAAACTTAACCCTTAGTATCTGAGATGAGTAAAGTACTTTTTATTAAAGTTTATTTTTTTGAGCCAATATTTTATGCTACGAGGGTGGATTGAAAAGTTCTCGGCCTAAATAAGAAAACACAAGAATAATGCAATTTTTTATATTTATTTTTCTACATACTCTCCTCCTAGGTCACAGCACTGAGTCCAGCGGTCCTCCAAAGCCTTGATCCCATTTAAATAGAAGGTCTCGTCAAGGTCTTCAAAAAAGGCATCTACGGCCACTTTGACCTCCTCATTGGTAGAAAATTTCATTCCACCTAAGAGGTTTTTTAGTTTTGGAAAGAGGCGGAAGTCAGAAGGTGCCAAGTCAGGTGAATAAGGGGATGAGGAAGCAATTCGAAACCACAATTCACTATTTGAGCCATCGATTCTGCAGATGTGTGTACACGAGCATTTTCCTGATGAAACAAAACTTTCTTGATCAACAATCCTGGTCTTTTAAAATTTATTTCTTCGGTAAACGACGTAATAGTGTGCAGTAGTATGCAGAATTTATAGTTTGACCTCTTTCTAAGTAATCAACCAAGATGACACCCTTAGAATCCCAGAAAACCGATGCCATTACCTTGTTTACTGAAAAACACACCTTAGCTTTCTTGGGGGTGGGAGATCCGGGTCTCTTCCATTGTTTGGATTCAGGATGGACTATACAGTGATGAACCCATGTTTCGTCCATAGTAACAAACCTTGCCAAAAATCTGTTTGGATCAGCTTGAAAAAGCTCTAAACAGTCTCTAGAAATCGTGAGCCGAATTCGTTTCTGTTCAACTGAAAGGAGCCGCGGAACCCATCTTGCAGACACCTTGTGGAACCCTAATTCGTTAACGATCATGTTTTGTATACGTTCATATGAAATCCCTAGAGCTTCAGCTATCTCAAATACCTTCAATCTTCTGTCTCCCATGATGAGATCACATATTTTTTGGATGTTTTCCGAAGCCGTAGCTGTAAAAGGCCGTCCAGAGCGGGGGTCATCTTTGATGCTCTGTCGTCCACGTTTAAATTCAGTTGTCCACTTTTTTTTCATTGTATACGACGAAGCAGATGTTCCTAAAGTTCAAAATTAATTAAACTTACTCTCGTTTAATGTCCAATAAAATAAATAATTACGCATGTATCTCAGAGAAAAATTGCACAGAGACTGACAAAGAGTCTAGGTTTCATTTGAGGGTAGTTTTATAATAATATGACAACGCTATCTATGTTAGGCCGCGAACTTTTCAATCCACCCTCGTATAATATTTTTTTGTATGTTTTTGGACCAGTGCCCCGAAACGTAAACGTACTTTCCTTAAGATTGGAAGAAGACATTGCGATTTTGGGATGGCTCTGATTTGAATTAATGTAAAAATCATTACATTTGAGTAAAAAACATTTTTGTAAATCTTGTAATTTTTATTTTTTTTTTGGTTTTAAGACTAGTTCTTGCACTTTTGTCTCCTACTTTTGTCATTGTGTAATTCTCTTCAATTACCTGGGTTAGCTGGAAGAGATCTCTTTTAGAGATGAGTCCACCTCTGATAAATAATTAACTTATTTTTGTACCTAGTTCTTAAGATTTCATTACGTGCAATAAAGAATATATATAAAAATGATTTAAATAATTTGTGCGCGCGACCCCCATGTTTTGGTGTTCTTGTAAATGTGCAACTTAATTTTGTATGATAGTTGTCACCTTGTCCAACCGTGTTCTCGCGGCTTTGGTGCGCGTGTACAATCAGTACATGTTTGTCACGCACACACAGTTGCTGTATACATGCAGGCTTACGGCCCATAGATGGCCAGTCACAAATTACTTTCAGTATTTATAATAGACCGGATCTATTTCCGCTAGAACTTAATATCGATGAAACTAATTTTGATGAAATAGATTTACACTAGTTTAATTATGAGTCAACCATAACAAAAGCTTTGTTTTTTTTAAACCATCCAAATGGTGTTATTTTTACATATGCCACAGAAACACAGGAAATAATATCGTTGGTATCTGTAAGATCCATATTAGGCAAAGGACAAACAAGGTTTACTATTATTTACAATGGAGTCATCTATATGTAATTTAAGATGTATTTCCGTGATTGTACCATGTTTGAGGTTGCTTTTTAAATTGCCTTTAACAAGCAATTTTCTTTTTCCTTTTTTGAGTGTTCTGTTTAAAAAATGGTAGAGAGATTTTAATAATGTTTTTTGATTCTAACGCCGGCAGAGAAGTCAAATTGTTACCTAAGGTGCTTCTAAGTATAGATATTGCTTAGCAAATTTATATTTTATGTATACGTAATCTGAGTCTGGATTCAAATTCAAATATTTATTTCTCAACATTGACAATTACTTGTTCTTATTGACGTCAAATAAAACATGACCCTACCGTCAGTTCGGAAAAACCTTCGTGAAGAAGAACTGGCAAGAAACTTCACGGGTATATTTTTTTCAAAATAAATTTACAGTGTCTCTTTCTGTCTATACAAAATTATTCTTATCTGCATCTGTTAGATGTCATGTCTCCCTCCCCCCAATTGTCCAAACGAGGAACACTCTCAAACGGCACCCGTTCACGAGTTAACGCGGGATCCAGCCATCGCCCTCCTCAACCATATTAGGGAAGTGAGCGACCAGTCACCCGACGATTGGCTAAGCAAACCCCATAATTAAGAATGCCTGAAGTAACGGCTTGATGTCTTTGAGTGTCGCCGTAAGGCTAGTACAAAGATTGTAATGTTGTGTGACGTATCTGCTAGCTTCTTAATCACTTTATCATATCAAAAATGATTGTAGTGGTCTCTTAATTGTGACTGAAAACATAGGTTATTATAATTTAGGAATACTATTCAAAGTAAATCTGCACAAATTTGGGCTGAAATACATGAAGCGCACTTGGGCTTATCTCAAACTTATCTCAGCTAAATGGTCAAATAAAAAGCGACTTAGTTTTATACCACATAGTGATGAAAATCTTATAAAAACTTTTTTACAAAATTGCTGTCCCATGACTTCGGAATATGCATCCTATCCAGTTCAAGCTAAAGTGGCTTTTTATGTGACCAATTAACTGAGATTTTTTTTATTAGATGCTGTTTAATATACTCAAATTGGATATTCCCTCAAATCCCAGATTATTCGCGTGCTACAACGACGGTATAATCAACCTGTTGGAAAAGTACTTCGACATGAACAAGAAGAATTGTCGCGAAGCACTCGATCTTTACAAGAAGTTCCTTATTCGAATGGACCGAGTTGCCGAGTTTTTGAAGGTATTTATAAACTGCGCCTGCTTTTTGTTACTGTGTTTCATTAATTGCTCCAACCAAAATCAGCAATCTTGTGTAGTTGCGAAAATTTTATTCGGGAAAATTACGAAAATTGTAATAGAATCGGTTATCATTTGTTTTTACGCCAATGGAAAAAGTTATGTGTTTTTAATGTTTGATACCAGTGAGGCTTTCATTTTGATAGAACAAAACGTTAAGTATTTGTTTTGAAAAATGGCTAAAGGACTTACCAGAGCATGAAGGTATACCGGGTGCACTAATTATTTATACTGTCACAGTTTACACTTTGTATTTTATTTTATTTGGGACGATAAACAATTAGGTACACAGTACATATAGATACATTGAATGCATTAATACAATGGCGGTATTAGCTATGTAACCAGCACCATTATCCCCTTATGATTTATCAATACCTACATCTTAAGTCAGTAGATGACAAAGTATGGCTTACAAATAATAGCTAGTTTAACAGTAATACGAAATACAAATCACAAATAAAAATACAAATAATTACGCTTTATTTTTTATCGTTTTATGAAAGTACCGTGTTTGATACAAGTTAAGCTTTAGGTAAAACGAATTTAATGTCTGTGCTTGACGAAATACATGTATACTAATTTATGTAAATATATAAATTTTGAATTCTTTTTTGTGACTAATATAAAATTATTATTAACAAAGATATTGGTCACTTGACTCAACAATTTCTGATACAATCATACAAGCAATTTTTGTATAGGTTTTTAGATAAATTGAAAATATCGAGTTTGCTAAACAATTCATTATGTTATCAAGTTATTTCTGAACCCCCATTCCTAGTTAATGCTTTTTGGACCGAATGAGAAGTGTCAAAAATCTGCTTCGAGGGCGGGGAGGGGTGTGGGATCTGGAAACGGTTGGACCATTGCAACTATTTATAAAAATTAATATTTAACTATTTTAAATACGCACCCATGGAAATTTTTGGTATCTTTTTATTAAAAAGTATAAAATGGCGAATCTTGCCGGTTATTACATATAGTTATTACATATATATTTGACGAACAATAAATTTTGAACAATAAATTCAACTTAACGTAATACTACGTGACAGAGTAACAAACATCCAAACATAATTTTGTGCATATATTTTTAGGACTAAGATTTTTTTTATTGCGGCTAAAACTACAAAATTTATTTTTCTTACAATAATTATTTATTTTATTTTTATTTTATTTTATTTTAAAAAGAAACAAACAGTCATTCACAAAAAAATAATAAATATATGTGATTAATGTAGACCTATAGCTTCCTAAAATTTTTATACAACACTAATAAAAAAGAAAAAAAAAAGCAAACCAACATCCAAGAAATCATAGCTTAGTACAATGTAAAATTAAAGCTAAAAAGTTTAAACATAAAGCTACTTATTTTAATATACATTCACAGTTATTATGAAATTAACCTCGTTTTAACTCATATTCCAGGTAGCAGAAAACGTGGGCATAGACAAAGGCGACATACCTGACTTGACGAAAGCCCCGAGCAGCTTGTTGGACGCTCTGGAAGGCCACCTCGCCGCGCTCGAAGGCAAGAAGGGATCCGCTGCCAATACGCCGACGCAGACTGCTAGGTAGGATTTGGAGTTATTTTCATGGGTTTTTGTATAATTTATTAAAGAGACTTAGGATTTAGTAATATTTAAAAAAATTATATATATTTCGTTCACGGCCCAACTGCGTTTTTGAATTTATTGTTCTGTGTCGTAAAAATATATGTAGCTTGAGAATAAACTACGTTTGCATATTCTCAATTAGGACATAACAATCTTGAGGTCTCGAATAAGCTCCGCAGAAGATAAAAAAAGATTTTTTTAATGTCAAATAGCAAGAGGCAGTAGTTTATGAAGCCAATGAGCACGAACACATGCATATTTGTTAACCCTTACGACGTTCATTAAATGTATTGGTAGGGCTTTTGTTTTTTTTTTGTGTATTAAATCAATTCGACAAAATGTTTTTAAACATTTTTTTTATTGAAAAAGGATTAGACGTTTGTCTTCTATCTCACCTGATGGAAAGTGACGATGAAGACGAAGGTGTTACACGTCTATCCACGAGATACCTATTCACTCGAACTAGGACTATAGTTGTTTGTCAATATATTATGAAAATCCATGCTACTTTGCCACCATAGTCTATATTACATCGCAAAAATATTTTCATTTAAATACCTAGTAACCAAAACCTTTTTTTGTGATTTTAGTGCCCAAAAGAACGTAGCCAGTGTGATGGGAGCCCTGTCATCAACGTCTTCATCATTTGTGACTGCTGCCTCATCTTCGAGACTGGATAGCACCAATACGGCTTTGTTCATCGATGACACTTTAGCTCAGCAAGCGTTGGCTGAAGAGCACGCCGCTATTACTAACTATAAGGTTTGTGGCTAGAAACTCATCATATACTTACTCAAATAATTCTGACGGATTAAAGATTATTGAAATCAAACAATTAAATCTTTAGACTTATTAGATACACACACATTATGTTCTTGATGCATTCTTCGAAAATATATAACGCCTTTATCTTTTACATATTCTGTAACTATATTGTTGTAGAGTTTATAAGAACTCTGTAGCTTTGCTAGTAGTTGATTAAACACGTCAGTATCGATGGTTCAAGATATTTGCGCGCGTTCAGCTTATATATAAATACAGCAGCTGTGTGTGCGTACAGATTGCACACGCACACCAACGCGACAAGAACACAAATGAGTTGAACCATCTATAACTGCATGTGAAAGGTATCAATACAGAACACACATGTTTCTTTAAGCTCTCAGTTTACGTATTACAAAAACGAAATTGCAGGTGCATTTATTACAAGGGGACCAAGTTACTGGTGAAGAGGATCTTTCTGAACTATTAGTAAGATTATCAACTAAACAGGGTCTTTGTAAGGGTCATTTTGGTTCCAAGTGGGGATGTTTGGTGTTCAAAATGTTTGTCGAAAGTGTCAACGTGGTTTTTTGTCAAACCTTCATTGTGAATGTCTAACTCGTTTTTTATAATACCTCTATCATTATAAACGACATTTAAATTATAATTTGGAGAAATAATAAATAACAATTTTTAATAAATAAAGCACAATATTAAATGCTAGTTGTCTTGGCTAAAGATGTAAAATCAGTAGAGCCTAAAATCTAGAGTTTAAAATCTATAGAGCCTACTTGATTCATCTTTGACTTAATCAACCTAACTGTCAAATTATAAAAATCGACTTTGTTTTATACTACAACGCATAAATTTGCTAAAACATGTCAAACCCATCTTGTCACTATACATTCTACTGGATTTTCATTTCTACATAATATGGGACAAAGTCAATTATTAATTGACATATATGTGAGATATAGCCTCAGACCTAAGTGTCTATTATTACGATTTGAATGTAGAATCACAATTCGTTTGTCATGTGTTGAAGTGAATCTGTTGACATTACTGCTTAACACATGAATCACTTTTAAACAATAATTTCTGTGTCTGGAATGATCTCTTTTACTTGGTAAAATGTGTTTGTATTGTACAATACAAGATAGCCTTACCTGAGATATAATCTCAAAAAATTTATGCAAGTATAAAATTTAAAAGATGTCACCATTTTGTTTTTTAAAACAGTTTTCCAACATAGAATGCTCATAATTTCATTAAAAATCTAACATGCTTTTTGTGTTCAATTGAAAACATCGGATTTCACATTACATTCTGTTCATGTCGTTTATAATATTATTGTCAGATCAAATCATCATATCATTTTCATACTAGCTTTCATCATTTATAGAAATAGTTCATTCAAAAAACAACCCTATTATTTTCAGAACAAGGTGCAATCTCCAACAAACTCTTCGAACCAAGCAGCTAACAATCCCTTCTTATCCTCGGGGTCAAACAACACCCAACAGAATAATCATAATAACCAGAATGCAGCGATAGTGGATCTGTTTGGTCCGGCTCCTGCTGGTAATGGGACCAGTGCTTCAAAGGCATCGGACGATCTGTTGTCTCTGGGTAACCCATTTGCCGATATGTTTGGAGGTGAGTTATCTTGGAAATATATATTATAGGGCTTAACTTTGTTTCATATGGTTATTTGAAGAGTATTCACAAGAAAAAGCTTGTAGGTGTGTTAAAATAGTGACAGATATGCAAAAAGGAATAAAATCCAATCATTTGCCGAACATTTGATAAACGCATATTTGTTTTCCGGTTATGGATATTTTTTGCATATAATATTTTTAAATACATTCTGAAATCCTTCAAATTTATTGTATGGTCTTAGTTATCAAGTTTTACTTCATTTCGTGAGCTTCAGTTGTAATGTCTCAGATAAGAAAATTATAAAATTTAGAGTATAAATTTATTTTTTCCATTGGTAAGTGATATATCTTGAAGGGCCGTCCATTAATCACGTGATGTTTTTTTTTGGGCATTTTTAAACCCCCCCCCCCTCCCCCTGGGTGATACATGGTGAGGTTTAAGACTACCCCTCCTCCCCGCCCCTATATCACGTGTATTTTTAGTACCTACAAAGAATCTTAATTTGTTTGTTTAAATATTTATTAAATACAGGTATAAGTATCATCTAATTTTATTTTCACATTACAAGCCGCTTTCGATTTTGTACGCGTTTGACGAAAAAATAAATAAACGTCACGACGCTTTTCGGTTCACTATCGCACGTTGTCCGAAAAAATAAATACACGTGATATATTACTACACCCCCTCCCCCTTGTGATATTTCGTGATTTTTTATGGACACCTCCCCTCCCCCTTTTGAGCCTTACCTCATTAAAGGACAGCCCCTTGGGTAAATGCCAGTTAATTTTCGTTTAATTCTAATATTAAAAATTACTCAACTTATTGTTAAAATACGTATAATATTCTAATAACATCTACTTTATTCAACAGTTTTTATCTGTAAATAAATAGGTATAAAATTTCACGTAGATAGTTAATTTAAAATTAAGCACCCTGATTGTAATATAAAATCACAGTTTAATGCTTTCTGGAGATGGTGAGCACTTAAAAATTTTCTTTTTGAAAAAAAAGCTGCAGCTTAAGGCCTAAGTAAAAGGCTTGAACTTAAACCTGCGCTGATTCATTTGTAAGAATAATTATATCTTTCTTATTGACTATATAGGTAGAAATTTAAGAAATGCCTTTTTTGTAAGTGAATTTCGTTAAAAAATATTTCCAATTAGCAATAAAAAAAACGATTATTGATATCCATATTTGTGGTTGAAAACAATTATTTAAAATATGTTGTTAATAAAATATAAGAATCTTATTCAGTTTATGAGAACTCACTCATACATATATTTATTGTAAAAGGTCATTTAAAAGTTTATTATGAAATTCACAACATCATTCAAAACGGCGTTTTTTAAATTTTTTCCTCAATTATTACTTCTTCCGCACCCATTTGAACATTGAATCACAATAACTAGCGGCACCCGCGCCTGCGCCGGCGGCGTGGGCTTGGCGCGACGGGGACTTCGCTACGGACGGAGCCGCGCCCGCGCAGACAAACGCACACACGCACGCAGGTGACTGTCGCTGTACTGATGGCTGTGTTGGTTGGATGGATGATGGATGTAGAGGGAGGGGGATGATGTACAGGGACTGAATACAGATGATTTATGGAAGATTAATTATTATTGTCTATGTACGGTGAAAATGGCTGTAGTAAATTACAGTGAAGATGGATAAAATTATACAAATGCAGAATTTAAAAGAAATGTTATGGCTGTAACAAGATGATAATTAATTAAAAGTTGAAGACAGTGTGAGCCGCAGTTTGACTCGGTTTGTTTGAAAAGACGAATGAAACGAAAGATACTTTTATTAGATGCTTTTCGTTTTAAATGGATGAGTGTAAAAGGGAATCTTGTCGCTATAATTAAAAATTAGACAATTGTTTTTATAATTGGTTGTCCTGTTTGTTGAAGAATGAATTTATTTGTACGGGAGCGAGTGAGTTAAACAGCATCAATATTGGATTGTCACAATTGACTATGGCGGCCGTTTTCACTGCAAGTTAAAAATAAATCGATGTATGACATTACTAGATTTGACTTAAAACGTGAGCAGATTTGTATCGATAATATCCACACATGTGACAAAATAAGATTGATGTTTGTAATGTAGAGATTTATGTGTTAATTTGATATTGGGTAGTGCATATATGATGAGTAAAAATTCTCAATAAAAACTTGAGGGTTATCTGCGTGTTACCGAAGACAAGATGTCAATTTTTGAGTTCATTATAATTCACTCTAAGTACTTCATGTATAGTCAGTTTGAAGTTGATTCTGAATTTGAATGATTAAGAAGAATTGATGAATGAAGGGTAAAAATCTGAGGGCATTGAAAAGGTAAAGTATGTTAATTCTGTATCAAAAATGATTTGTACTGGATATGTTCATTCGAAAGCAAAGAGGAAAAGATGACGGTATTTAGTTTGGTTTTATTGTAAAGAATTAAGAAATACTTTAATATATTATTTTATAAATACTTTCACGTTTTCGTCTGGTAATGGGATATTCTTTGGATACTGGACTGTAATATTTGTAAAATAAAAAAATAAAAAGAGCAATAAAATAATGAATTCAAATTAAAAATAATTTTTAAGTCCAGTAATCAAGGCACTTACTTTAATTTTAAAGTTTCATGTCGATTTTCAATCGGAATTAAATTTTAGATTGAATTTGGACATCTGTGTGTTCTTTCTGAATTTAAACAATAATTCGAATTGTCTCAATTCTAATAGTTTGTTTCGTTCAATATAAAGTGTGAGTATATGGCACGTAGCAAACTGGTGCATATCTGGTGGTGGTGTCTTGATCTGTTTCAAACTTATAGTTTTTGCAAAACTACCGCCACGGCGACTATTTTATATTTAAATATATTGATTAAAAGTAGTATAAAATAAATTGAGTTGTATGTACTAGAGCAGGTTCACCGTACAAAATTTGTGCTCTCACGTTTCTTAGTTGTTTCCATATATTTAGTATTACTCCATATAGATGACCAAAGTGTACAAGGGATAAGAATCTCCTATCTGGACATTTACTAGAACAGAAAAGGATAGTAAATCTTATGCCATTGTCACCAGTCAAGAGGTCGTCACAAGTCGGCACACCGACCAAGTCATTCGTGCAGTCAAAGGCGGCTTTATTTGTATGTTAAAATTTTTTTACAAAATAGGTGCCATAGGAATCTGATAGTTTCATTTTGTGTACTGAATATATACGTTGGTGTCACAGTATATTTACGTAGGGGTTTTTTAAATAACTCACACAATAACAAATCAAAGCGGGTCACGCGCCACTACGCTGTTAAATAGTCTCTACGGAGTAATATTCTAGGTCTATGATTGGTTCACAGGCAGGGGTGTCTAACTGCAGTATCCTTTTAGACGTATTACATTCATAATTTCACAGAACTGAGCCTTTAACTGCTTGAGCCTAAACAATGTAATCAGTTGAATATAAAGATAAATTTAAAATTAGTTGCATTTTATAGGTTAAAAATAGCCTTCTGAAAAAATATATCTTGCGTGCCAATTTAAATTCGAACAGCGCACAGATTTAGTACGCCATGTCTGCTCTATACACTGTAAACTCTATATACAAAAATGTTTCATTCTAACTCAATTGTCATGGTTAAGACGCGGTGAATCCATTCATGGGTATGGGCCAGCCCACCTCGTCACCTGCTAGGCCGCCGCCGCCGAAATCAACCCTTGACGAACTCGAGGAAGCCATGAGGATCTCGCTAGGAGGGTCTCCTGCGAAAACCCAACCACAACAGCCTCAAGACATGATGTCCATGACAATGAACCAATTCGCGTCGCCCGCCCGACAACCGATGATGCCGATGGCTATGGGTTCGAAATTTGAATGTTGAAAATGCGCGCGCCAATGTTTTGTTTTTATTTATTTTTTTATTTTAATTAAACCTGTACGTTGTACGTTTTTTAATTCGCTAGTCGCACAGTGGCCGGTGACATTTTGTGTTTTTTTTTATAATTTTGTGCTTTTTGGAAGTGATGGTAAACTTGCAAGGATTTTTTTGTTTGCGTTCTTAGATGATTTTGTTCATAATCATTAGCAGTTGTAATGTTTGTGTATTGATATAGAATTCCTAGCATGTTTATCAGATTTTCTGAAATAATATCTTTGCACAGGCTTTTTGAGCAGGTTCTTGCTTGATCCCCCCCCCCCCCCATACACACAAATATACATTAACACAATACTATTTTGTTACTACACAGCTCACGCTTTGGTTATTGTTAGTTTTGTTGAGCATCATTTATTTCTAGACGTTATTTTTTTTGTACTTGTAGCTAATTGTAAATAGCATTTTTAATAATCGTGCTGCCATAATGTTTTCTTATTAATAGATTTAACTGAGTTGGTTTGTTTTTATCGTCCTTGATTTTTAAAACGCTCATCCAAGTTACATGAATAATTTCGATTCTCATTGCAAGAGTCATTTGCATATTCGACCTAACATATACTTGAATAAGGTTTTATTTTGTAGGGCAACAGCCACAACAGCCGACTAAAGTGCTGACGGGCGATTTGGATTCGTCGCTCGCGCAGTTGGCGAACAATTTGACGATTAATAAAACTGCTGCGCCACAGAAGTAAGTTTTTATCTTTTTGGTCGACTTGCGTTAAACGTTGGGTTTAGATATTGTTTGCGTCTCTGTCAGTCCTATAGATATTGACAGTGATTGAGGGACTTTCTGGACAGGTCTGCGCAAGTCGGCCTTACTGACTAGTTGCACGATGTAATCAATTTTTTTATTTAGATAAATGTTTGATCGGGAAATTGTTTCGTGCTTCATTAGAAATTAGACTGTAGATCGTATTGTAAACTTTCACGCTGTACGTGTTTGCAAATCAAATACATGTCATATTTTCATAGTATTTTGTAAGTGTTCATATAATTCTTTTGTATTTGTAATAATATTTACGTATTTTGAATATTTATGGTTATGGAAAATAAAAAAATAATTAGATATAAATTAAACTTCCGAATAACACAATATCTCCAAAAACGATAACTTCTAAGTCCAAATCGCTATTACAATCTAGGCCAATGCAATGGAGTTCTCCAAAGAACGCGTCAAAACCGGGCCAGACCTGGCAACCCCAGCCGATGCAGGCGACGACCGGCGCGAACTACCGGCCCATGGTGAGTATTGTTGCCAGTACGAGCTCGGCATAACTCGGGTACAGTGGCTTTTGATTGGGGATAAAGCGTATTCGAATTTTTGCCTGTTATAGTTTAAGGCGGGAATAGTTTACGCGTTGTTCGGTCTTTTGTAGGCGCACCTTTATATTCAAGTCAGGTTTAAAGGTTTTGTAACGGATTTCTTAGGTTTGGTCGTGATTCGCTAAATTATTAATGTTAGATTGGCAATCGTTTTTAAAATAAAATAATTTATACTTTATGCAACATTATGTACGTTTTTATCAGAGTTGTTCCTTATTTGGTAGATGTCTTTATATGGAGGAATGATTTTGTCTTTGCACGACCCTCAAAACCAATTTACCATTTCTTAAATGCTTAAATGGTGCTTGTTATAAAATAAACTTACTAAGGAGCGACCCAACCTTGGCAATATGTAACAGCAAAATTCGCAATTTTCAAGGAATGTTCTAATTTGCTATATCCCTAGTTGACAGTGGCTGTTCCCAAGCTATATTTAACATTGTAGCGAATCTGTGCATAAGTTGTTAATGACGGTTAAAACCCTATATTTAAATATTTTATTATTGTTTTAAGGAAACTTTTGCAGAGTTTGTTGATTTGTGAAGTATTAATGTAGATTCAAATTAATTAGTATGTTTTGTTTTGTAATTTGTAAAGTAATTTTAGAAATTTTTTGTTCTATATGCTTGATAAGATAATAGGTATTTGGCTGTTTATTTTTGTTTGTTGAAGTCAACGAGGACTCTTGCACGTAACGGTTTTCGTAACATACATTAATCTGTGATTGTTATCTTTGGCTTGAAATAATTGAATATTAATATCTTTGTAATAAATAACAAAATAACCAACACAATTATGAATAATAAGTAAAATCAACTGTGAAAGTAAGTGGCTTCAAATTGAAAAGAGTGAAAATGATTATGTTCCGTTTTGAAAGCGATACAAAATCATTTTCAGTAGGTTTTCATTTTGATCAATGTTAAATAGAATCAACGCTCATACACAATACGGTGATTCCGATAATAAAGCTAATTAATATACATTTGATATTATTGCTTTGTAGTTTACTTGTAAATTCAATTAATGTTGTAATGACAATACATAATACCCCACATTATAAGCTTTCCTTTTGAAAAAATCATTATTAACTGGGTCTATTTGTGTACCTTTTGAACAAAATTACTCAGATCCATGCGTACTCTCAGGGAGACATTTCATTTTCGGCTAGCGTGGTGTACACCTGTTTGGAATGTATGAAAAAATGTGGTAAACATACTAAAAATATTTAAAAAATTACATTCCGCATTATGTTCTACTTTGAAATAAAAAACAAAACATCACAGGTCCGTTTGTCGAACTAGACTGTATGGTTTTAATAATCGATATGCACTAAAAGTTACGTCGTAGTAAATTTACTGTAACCACTTACAAAAACTTTGGAGGTTTCAAATGATCGACAACAAAGATAATAATCGTTTTGGCTATTAAAATAATCAAAATATTATTATTTAACGCATTATCAATTATTTGATTATAAATGAAGATTTTTGCAGTTGTTTTATTATTAGGATCCCGTAAAAAGCCTCACATCTTGAAATATACACAATACATCAACATGACAGATGACGCCATGTTCTGTTTTTCGAAATTGAAAATGTTTTCCCAAGACAAAACTAAACAAAATTATGAAATATTGGCATTCAATACTCATTGTATTTATTTTATTAAATCCTGGAAATAGCGTACACAAGCTAGGCGAGCGCCCCTTATATATTGAAACGTCTCCTTTAGGTCGATCGATTGGTGTGGGTGTTACCTTACGTGTAAAAAACCAAATCGCACAGCTACTTGCAACCAAAGACTGCAATTTTACTGAATCACTGCTCCCAACTTCCGGTACTGCAGTCCTTTCTATTTTGACCACCATAACAACCACATCGACGTGGTGACGTTTCGCGAATGGGAAGCAACAACCAGTGCAATTCCAACTTAGCCTGCGCTCGGCAACGATCATTAGTTCAAAATTCTAATATTTATTTCTCTACATTAACAATTACTTGTACTTATTGACGTCAAATGACTCTACCACCAGTTCGGAAAAACCTTCGTGAAGAACTGGCAAGAAACTTCACGAGTATATTTTTCTCAAAATAAATTTACAGTCTCTTTATGTCTATACAAAATTATTCTTATCTGCATCTGTTAGCTGGGCAAGCCCCTCAAGTATCCAAACGGCACCCGTTCACGAGTTAACGCGGGATCCAGCCATCGCCCTCCTCAACCATATTAGCGGGAAGTGAGCGACCCGTCACCCGACGCTTGAATTTTGAACGCAACTCAAACTTGTCTGTTTGTATTATTTTCTTTCTGTTATTATTTTTTTTTTGTAAATAAAATTCCCAGTCGCAGATTCTGCAATGTCTCTTATACACTTACCGCCAAAATTAAGCGGCTACCCTTATAAAGTGTTGGTATTCTTATTTTTATTATCTTATTTGCGGTCGTTGTTCTTTTCGTTATTTGTTTTGTGGGTACTTTTTCCAATAAAAAAAAACACTTCTACCCACTTTTTTTGTAATCAAAACTTTTAATGATCTTATGTGTTTTAATCTTAATAAGATTTTCGTAGCGGTTAGATTATCGACGCTCTATTTTGTTTTTGTTCTGGTTTGTATTCATTGCAACAAGTTTAGTTTTGTGTTCCGAGACATTCCTAGTGAATTTAATTGAAAAAAATGCCACTCGATGCTACTGGAGCGGCAAGGGTTGTGGCTTTGGCTGATGCTGGCTACAGCCAACGTCGAACTGCTCAAACTCTTGGAGTACCGCGAACAACCATCCAGGATGCTATCAGATGTTTTTAGGACACCAGTTCCTACACGCGCAGACCAGGCCAAGGCCGTCCTCGGTGTACAAATGTTCGAGGCGATCGCTTCATTGTCAACACGGTGTTGAGGGATCGCTTTTCCACAGCTATTGAAGCCCGTAATAGCCTTTTTGACGTAAGAAACGTGAGAGTGAGTGAAAGAACAATGAGAAGAAGGCTGGCTGAAAAACATCTTAAAGCATACCGAGCAGAACTTCTCCCACGGCACCGTAGAGCCAGACTACGCTTTGCACGCGATTACAGTAATACAATTATACTGTAGACCAGTGATGGAACGTTTTGTTCTCAGATGTGAGCAGAATCGCTTTAAGAGGTCCAGATGGACGTCAGCGGGTATACAGGCGCCCAAATGAACGTTTCGCTCCATGTGCAATATTGGAAACAGTGGGATATCAGGGAGGCTCAATTATGGTACGGGCTGGAATCTCTTACGAAGCTCGTACAGAACTTGTCGTGTTTGAAAGAGGAAGTTTATCTGATACCAGATATGTGGAAGAGGTTCTGGAAGAACATGTTCCTTTTGCTCCATTGGAGACAATTTTATTTTAATGCATGACAACGCAAGGGCTCATGTTGTCAGGAGTGTTAATCACTACTTGAATAGCGTCGGAATTCAAACATTACCGTGGCCAGCGCGTAGTCCAGGTCTTAACCCTATTGAGCACATCTGGGACAATCTCAAAAGATGCATTAAGGCACGAACACCTGCGCCAACGACCATTAGAGAGCTCAAATCAGCATCCCTCAATCAGACATTCAGGGCGTCATTGATAGCCTTCCTGATAGGCTTCAAGAGGTCATCAGAGTCAGGGGACACATTCGCTACTGATTCCAATGATTAAAAAAAACAAAACACTTAGAATGTTGTTTGTTATACAATACGACCAAAATTCAATTTTTTGTACTTTTTTCCTAAATTAAGTTACGAATGCATCAAAAAATAGTGTTTTGTTTATGAAACAGTACCCACCATTAATTAACAAACAAAACAATAACCACCACATTGAAAAAATTATTATTCAGACACTTTAGATGGGTGGCCGGTTCATTGTGCCGGCGAGTGTAGTGTGCCTTTGAGCCTAGCAAGGATAGTATGTGTTACCAACTAGTTTTGTTTATTTAGTAACGTTTGTACTTTACGAATCGTACCGAAATTGTAAACTGGAACAGAAACAAATAATTAGTAACTTTTAAAATTACACTGCCATGTTGTCAACTGTACATTACTACCAATAGTCTCTTACTTCAGTACTATGCAGATAGACCTAATTCGGAAATAGTATAACATCGACATAATACTTTTACAACAATCAATCCTACTGAGTTTCTTGCTGGTTCTATGGCAGTAGATGACCCTCCCGGACCAGCGGTAGTTTCAATATACGACGTCCTGAGCCGAGTTCCTTGCCCTCTCGGGTGCCCTTAGGCGTAGCTTAAGTTCTGGCTAAGCGCTGTCAGCGTTAAGCCACAAGTCCGGTGAAATTTAAAAGACCAATAGGGCCACAAAAACACAGTCCATTTCGAAAAAAAAAAATCTTACAACACGTTACTTAAGTTACAAACGAGAATTTTTACAAATTAACAATAGGAAAAACAAAATCGAGGCAAGAATAAGCATCAAGATAAAATACAAGCCCTTAATTACTTATTTCGTTCAAATGATGTATTCAATGAACCCAAATTAGTTGGTACATAACTATGTACCAGTTTCAAACTTTAGGCTGCGGTTTCACTGAGGCGGAACGGAGCACAGCGGAGACGAGCTGTGCCGCGAATCACCAATCACATGGCTTGAAATCCACATCTCTTCTCCACTCCGTTTCAAAGCAAACAGCATTGGCGGAGAGGAACGAAATTGTTTAAGATATAGGGAAAACCGGCTAGATTAGGCTAGCGCCGAGAGAGGAGCTACGCGGATCGGAGAGGGGCGGGGCGGGGGCAGTGCGGAGCGGGGCGGCTCACACACGCGCCTTTCATTTTAGTTAGCGTCTTGACGTCATCAACAGTGCACGCGATTACAGTAAAAAGTGGATGAACATTTTATTGAATGTGTTAAGAAATTTCCATGTTTGTTTGTTCCAAAATTACCTCGCTACAAATGCCACCAGGCGATGCGAATAGGCAAAGCAGCTCCGCTCTACCTCCACTCCGCTCCACCCCGCTCCGCTCCACCCCGCCCCGCTCCGCTTCAATGGAAACACCCACCTCTTTTCACAGCTCAGCCCCTCTCCGCACCGCTCCACTCCGCCTCAGTGGAACCGCAGCATTATTCTATTTAAACCGTTTACGTGCAAGCTGACCTCGGACGTAATCCGTAGCGATCTATTCGAACCTAGATCTGCTTTAGCTGTTGTACAAACGCGAAGTTTTGAAACCCCTTTTTTTATTACCGTGCAATTTTTTTTCTGGCCGACCAACTAGCATGGCATCCCTTTTTATTTGCGTTTTACAGGGCCCCGGCATGCCACTCCCCACAATGACTCATACTTTGTCTCACACATACCACCCCCCACATTTTGTTATGGTAAGTCGCTATGCTGGTATTATTTTGTTTGCATTTTTTGGTTTTAATACCTTGTTTTTTTTTCTATAGGGTGAAATTGAAATGGCACATAATTAATAACTATAGTTTTACTAAGTGACTTAGATATGAACGAACATATTATTATGACGAATTTGTATGTTTTCCTCTTGTCAAATTATCTCTGATATAGTTGTAAACATAACATACAGTAATATTTATTTATAAATGAAAATACGTGATATCTTTTGGTACTAGAAAAATGGATACTTAAAAAGTTTGAAGTTTAAATTCTCGAGCATTACTTCTGAACTACAATGTTTTATATGACGCTGTTCTATTTCACCCCAAGTGTAGAAAGTTATTTTGCTATTTCTAGCTATTTGCAATATTTACTGAACATGAAAATGAGCACTAAACTAACCGTTCGGCGTGCTACGTTTGATGCTAACATTTAGACGAACATGTATCATCTTGCATTTTGTTGTAACTTTTAACAGTATTCGTATAAACCAATGGCAGTTGCGAAATTTTCATTTTCAGAGTAATGTACAGTTGGTCGACAACGTGGTCGATCACCGAGGTCAACTTTCCAGCTGTTTTGGTTACCCAGGAAGTTTTTCTAAAAGTAGTAGACCATTTTTTTTGGCGACTGTACATTACATTTATATTTGATTTTTTTTTGATCTATCAAAAATCATGTATATTTCTGAACATACAAGTATACAGTGAATAGTCATAAAAATCAAGGCTATTGTTAATTTTTGACACTTAAAATATGACACTTTTCTCACTTTGTTTTAAACGAACATCTAATCAAATGTGACAGGAACAAATAAATCATTATTATTGTTTTGTTCACTTACATTTTAACAAAAATTTACTTGTAAATTGCAGCAACAAGGAGGCATGATAATGGGCATGCCCGCCACCGGGCAACCACCGATGCCCATGATGCAACCAATGAGACCCCCAATTCCACCACAACCCACCAATCATCAATTCAGTTAAATCATTCTTGTCTCGTTTAGGTCTTATCCAATCATTAACTTTCTGTTCGCTAAGACCCGCGCCAACTGACCAATCAGGAGAGAGAGAATTCATAAACCCTGATTGGTCGTTTAAAACAGTGGCGTCCGTCTTATAAAGGATGTTTTCCATAGAAACGATGTGGTTTAAGATTGTATGTTGCACCGTTTAGTTTTCTTGGCTAATTTCATTATACATTAAATATCCCGTGCTCTTATGAACTGTATTATATTATACTTTCAATGTAATTATTATTAAATGTGTCTTTGCTGCATCGTTATTATTTTTGAGATGTTTTTTTGTATACAAATCAATATTTTACGTTTTTGTAGGTGTAGTAATGTGAAACTGATCGGAATATAACATTATTATTTCGTTAGTATATATCGTATGATTTTGAATGTCCTAAATTGATTATGAACGTAATTTTAAAAGATTTATCTCTTCATAGAAAAATCTAGATTAATTTTTCAACTCTTATGATTTTTAACTTATGTGTATTAAATCTTATGAAATGGTGCATAATTATACCAAGAAAGATACTTTTATATTTTTTTTTAATTTGAAATTCATCACATTCCAAGTTGTACAAAAAAGTAAAGAGATTGTAGAGCAACAAGTTCATTTATAATATACAGGATGTAGTCAGCGTATAATGGGAATTGATGCAAAAAGGCAGTTCTACCTGTAATCAAAGCCATCGCAGCAAACTGTATAAGTATGTAATCTAAATTATTAGTGATTTCTGAGTGTATTTAGTGTACGCAAATAACTTAAGTCAAGTTACAATGTTTCGTGAACGTCTATAAAGAAATGAGATTATTGATGTTGATGTAAAATGTAAAATGAAAAGCCCTATCATTAGAGGATACATATTATATTTACAAGTAATGCACTAAGTACCTACTTATATAGCTTCATCTGATTCTGAGGTCTGTTGTCTGACCTACGATATCGTGTAATAAGTCCAACGAAAATTAATGAAAAATATAGTTCATTGTAAACTAGTAAACAAAATAGTATTGGGGCTCCACGTCCTGGATGACACTTATTATAAACACCTTAATTATTTCTGTCAGACTAATGCTTGCCATTAAATAAATACGGTAGTTTTATTGGGAGTGTTACACGATATGTTTTTAATAGAAATACCTCAGATATATTAGAAATCTGTAGATGATAGTCAAGTGTGTGAATGTTGAATCAATAGAAATCTTATGTTACGTACGGGTGATAATTTTGCTACCATACCTTATGATTTACTATGGTCAATTGGTGCTGCATGCACCATCCATCGATTCCATATTCAAATACAATTTGAGTACAAATTTTTTTAAAGCCTGTATAAAGATATCATCCTAGTCATGGAGAAATTATACCCAGTATTTTGAAAAACTGCAGCTTTCTTCTTTTGTTAATATTGGAGTTATTAGAGAATTTGTTTTTCGGCGAAAGCTCTTTGATGTTCTCAATTTTGCTCATTTATTTTATTATTAACGTATCCTGTAATGGTCCCTACGGAAAGGCCGATATATTTCGGAAAAATCTTCTTGCCAAGATTGAACCCGGCAATATCTTTACTGAAATTATGTTTTTGTGGACTGAGGTGCGATTACGCATATTTATTATAATGGTATCGCTTTTATAAAGAAAAATGTCATAGAGTACACTGTGAAAAGGCAAAGACGATGTGGAGCCCTCGGCGAGTCTGTAGGGGCCATGATGTTGAAATGGCAAATCGCAGGTCAATCAAGTATTTCTGTAAACCATGTATATGTAATAAATAAAATATATTTAAATTAATGTTCGAAAATCCAGTGTAGTAAGTACGTGTAAATAATGATAAATTGTGTAACTATTCAATCGATCGGGTCTATTTGATGATTTCTGAAGCTCTTGTTTGAAAACATTCCACTGAAGAGAAAAAACTGTAACCTTTGAATGTATATTATGAATTTTCTTTCAGTTGAATGCATATGTCCGGTCGATTGGAAGTGCTAAATATTGGTATTTTAGTTAGTGTTAACATTAAAACTCACTGTTACTTCTATAAATCAAATTAATGATATAAAATATCATTTGTGCAAGTATTTATTAGATCTGTTGCTGGCATTATATTTACTATATTTTGTGCAATATATTATTATAAAAAAAATACCCAGGCTTTACTAGTAGTTCAACTGGAAGTTGTCTTTAAGTTTCAGTTTGAAAGTATTATTTTGGATTTATGATGTCTGCAGTCTTGTAGTTCCTGCCCGGTTATTTCCGAAATTGTCATGTTCTTCGGCCATATTTATTTTCCTGAATTCTGTGATGGGCTACATGTTTGACTGAATTAATTTGGAAATGTAGAAGTTGCTGTTATACTACTTGTAAGTTTTGATTGTTTTATAAGAAATGTATTTTAGGTCTAAAATACTAATTTTAGTACTCATAGTGGCCTTTATATTTTTTTTAAGTTGTACATTTTATTCTTTTATTATTTTTTAACTATTGTAAAGTAATAGTTTGTTTTATGTAAATACCCCCAATATTCGTTACTTGCTAGCTTGTCGCGTCTAAATATTGAGTTTGGTTTATTTATGGAAATGAATAAAAATCAATTAAGATTCCTTTTTTTATTTTATTTTATGTTTCCTTTTATTTCATTTTCTGGGTTATGTCTAAGGGTCCACTAATGAGCCTAAACCGCAAGACGAATAAGTTCAAAAATAACTTAGATGGAAATAGTTTCTGTAATGTGTGTCTAATTAATCCAGAATTCTAAAGACAATACTTCGCACTTTAAATGTAGTGTATCTATATGAATGTTGAACTTGTTACTTATAATACAAGTATTTAATATTCTTGAAATATATCACACCCTGTATACGTTGCAAAGATGGAAATTGCTTGCAAGTTGTAGAAATATAATGTACTCATTCATAAACATGTAATAAACAATATTCTAGGTACTTTAAAGATTTCCTTTTCTTCATTAATCGACTGCTCGACAATTTAAATGCACGATCCATTCGTGAGGCTAAGAAATAATATGTTTATGAATAAGTAGGACATTTATTAAAAGCTGGTACCACCAATTTACTGAGCCAATTAATGTTTTATATCAAGCGTGTGATAATAGAAGTAAAGTATAAGTAAGATATGTGTTTTGGGAATTCAAAAGCTACTCAAACCCTTTTAACTTGCATCAAAAGTTAGTAAATGATTGTTCCATTCATTGCGGAATGTGCAAACCTTTAATAATAACCTATGATTTGGCAACATTTTTGCAACGGCGAAAAAGTAAAACTATACAGAGTGTAGTCAGAAGTGACTTAATATATCATCGCAAAATAATAGTGTTTATATCTACGTGTCTGCATAGTGAAAAGTAAAAAAATATATTTTTCTTAGAGCTGTTCCTTGAGTAGAAAATGTTCAAGCTTCGGCTTTATTGGGTGTCGAGTATATTCTTGTAATTGGCATAGAGACGTGCTACTTGTTGAATGCATATAGGTAGTGGAAAATATATAACTAAGCATAACTAATAAAGGTTCTAAAAATATTGAGGTTTTATTTGACAATCCCTAAAAGTGGGTACAGACTTGTGTAAAAGCGTGAAGTAAAGTATCGCGTCTTTAAAAGTTGTAAGACCAGTGGGCCTTGTAAATTGCCTTTAGTGCGAGGACAGGTTAACTATATAGTGCAACATTGCTTCGTCGATGCACGTGCGCACGATTCGTATACTACGCACATTTCATAATGTAACGCGTTACACAAGTGAGGACCAATTTAAGGAATTTTACTTCACCGGAACTTTGAAAGTTAACACAGGATCTGCAAAAGTCTGGTGGAGGTCTTGGTTTTTGTGCGTGTATTTTTTATTTACTAGATTGTTACTGATAAGTCGACCTACACAACCAACTACTGAATCAGCGAGGTGATAAATACATGGAGTAGCCGTAGTGTCCTATATAAATAAGTAGTTATGTATATCGAATCATAGAAGAGGAAGAACTCGGTAGTCTCACTCTACTTAAACAAAAATGCTAATAAAAGAAAGAGATAGTACTGTTTTTGAATGTTGTCACTAAAATATCAATCGTGTAGTGACGTCATAGCAGGTGGCTAGCGTGCCACAAATCGCCATTTATTGTTACGAGTCTGTCAAAAAAAGCTGTCAAAAGTGATGTTCCGGAGCTTTGATTATTTAACCGGATATCGATAATCATTATTAATATGTTTTTATTTTTCATACTTTCGATGCAAATGATAACAGGCGCTTACGCAGTAAATCATATCGAAACGGTATTTGCTATGCTTACCGTTGTGCGTGTATTTTTGAAACAATAAGACGTGAAGAAAGAGGAAATTAAGTTTGCTTAGAATTGTTAATTTCGTTATTGAATGGGCAGGTAGTTTTTTTGTCTATTTTTTAATCGTAATCATTGGAGACAGGCCAGACTTTAATTGATTGAACCGAAACTTTGATGCTTGACCTTGAATAACTTTTTAAGCAAACATGGGATCTTTCGGTGTTTTATTTATAATAGTGTACCCCAGGTCTGTACCAAAATTCAGGATGTTGGGAATTATTGCAAACTGACCACTATTTTTCTGGATAATTTGACGGGCCTATATCAGAAATAAGAAAATAAACTGTATAGTTCTTTATTTTTTTATATTAAAAGAATTGTAATGAAAGTAAATAAACCATAAACTATGATTATTTCATTTACGTCAATCTCTTACAAAAGTTCATTAAATTTCAATATTATATTTCAAGTTCAATATTTAGTTCTAAAATATCGATAGTAGATTCGATACTCTCTGTGCAACACTAAAAATGGACGCCATTTTATGTTACATTTCAAGTTTAGGTCGGCACGTTTTTTTGTTACTTAGGGCTTGTTCATTGGTTGAGGTCAATGTACTGAATACATAAACGTATCTACCCCCCTCCGCCCCCAAACAGAATCAATGAGGGATTTTCCTCAATCAAATTTTAAAAAAATATGTTCAAAATACCTCGATAGATGGCGTTAGGCAAAGTTGGCCCGAGCAAAGCAACAACTGCATAAGAAAATGGAATGAGATGATTTCATTTAAAACTAAAAATATTTACGAGAAATGAGAGTTATATTCTATGAATAGTAATCTAACATGGTTTTTTCTTACTATTTGTAGATACATTTTTTTTTCTTTACCCTTAGGGGAAGTATTTTTTTTAAATATATTATGCTATTGTACAGAGTAAATATATCGTTTGGACTAATAATAACATGCCAAAAAAAAAATACAATTATTGTCTTAATTATTTCGTTTTCTTAATTTTCATGGGAAATTCAAACAATATAAAATATTACTTTCAAAGAAGAATGACATTCGCATAAATATTAAATTGTTTTTTAGAATCACTATCAAATTGCACCTGACTATTTACAAATAAATACAGACGTCAGATTGATCAGTTTATTTAGTATTTTCGATTTTAACTTGAGAAGAAAATGGTTGTTTCAATGCAAATGACGTACGAAATAGTAGTGAAAATGAATTTTTTTTTCAAAATGAATATTAATTTTTTTTAATAAACCTTTCATTCACCATTAATCTTTACATGTAACGTCGAGTTAAAATTTAAAAATATTAAAAGCGATAAAACCCCGTTAAAAATTGTTTTATTTAATTCTGAAGTTGACCTTTAAACCAAGAATCCATAATCTGACGCCTAACTGCCCCGTCTCCTCTCCCCTAACATTTACACTTTAATATGCTGAAGACACAAATTAACTTAAATATTAATCTTTGGAATGAAATCAAATAGCTTTTCGTTCCTTTATGGCTGCAATTTAATTTTTACTCTTAAGGAACACACTAGTTGGCAAAAAAGTGCTATTTCTTAGAAATTTTGGAGCAATTGTGCTATTATTTTTTATTGTGATTGAAGTATGTTGTTATATTATTATATGTTATTTAGAGTTTTGGTGACACGTTCTAAATGGGCAAAAATAACGAACATTAACCACAATAACCTAAAAAAATTAAGACTGCTTTTTTAGTTTAATGCCCATAATTTCTAAAGAACATGATATGGATTATTTTCTGATGATGAATACCATGTATCCTATCGTGCAGTTTTAGCTTGACGTTGAATTTTGGGACACCCTGTATACATGGTGTAATTTAGCGATACTGCCTGACGGGAAAGTACTCTTTATACTGGAGATAGCAAGTTTTACTCTAAAGAAACATTCCTTTTTTTTAACAAGAAAAAAAAACTACAATTAATGATATTTGAAAATAGCATTCCACGCGGGTATCGAACTGGCAAACATCCGAAAAAATAACATTCTGTATTTTTATAGCATCAATCAATAGAGTCAAACATAGGGGTCAAATCTCTCTAACAAAAGATGGTGATTTAATGAAAATGAGTTTTAAAAAACTATTAAATCTTAATTTCTACATTTAATAATGAGAGCAACATCCTGAGACATGAATCCTAAAACCTTTGAAACCTCACGTTTCAAAAGATAGTTCCAAAGACAGTCGGATGGCTTGCAATATCACAAGACTTCATGCCTTAAACATTTTTTTAATATGGACTTTGGATATTTGGACTAAGAAATTTTGTAAAATCATAATTACGAAATAAATTCTTTGAACGAACTCACTTTGATTCACCTCATTTAAATTTCGACATCATTTCGAGCAGCCAATAAATATTTTTGTTATTTTTTTCTTATAATTTTTTGCTATCAATTCAAAAAATTTTAAGTTTCATTTAAATCACCATGTTTGCTAGAGAAAGTTGATCCATGATTTATTGATTTATGTATATGATATATTTATTAAGTTATTATATTTATTAAATAAAATATCTATTAAATTATGCCATAAAAATACAAGATGTTATTTTTTCGGGTTTTGCCGGCTCAATGAGAGGTCTTCATGGGTCTTCAGTAAATAAAAAAGACTTACGAATAAATCTCAACAGTGGGCGCTGTCCTGAATCTGTAGCAAACTAATATGTCAATGAATGACAACTGACACTCACTTAACCCATTTTTGTTATAAGTAACAGATAATTTAATGAATTTATGGGATTCTTAGCACGATTTTCGATTTTTATTGCAAGCATCCGTGTTGCAGTCCGTGATCATGGTGCTTGCAACAGCATCGAAATATTGGACGCGCGAAATAAAAATCGAAAATCGAGCTAAGAATCCCGTAAATTCATTAAATTATAGTGAAAATAACCGCGATAGATTGAAACAGTTATTAAGTAACAGATGTTTTAAATTATATTTTAGTAGATTCTTTGTTTGCTCGTTTCAAGTATTTTGGTTTCGTTCCATACCCTACATGAGCCCTGACATTCAATCACATTAAATATTAGCTTCAGGCGGTGCACTCAATTGTGATTGTTGATTATTTTGAAAATCTCCGTGTCAAGCTATTTTTAAATATCTTTGAATCAGTTTATCTTCTATTTAAAAATAAAGGAATGTTTCCTAACAGTAACTTGTTATCTTCAGTATTTAGAGTACTTTCCCTCCAGGTGGTATCTCAAAATTCCACCCTGGTAAATGCTTGTAAACGCTTCCCGCACACATAAATAGGTTCTGTAAACTACTGATAGTAGACAGTGATGTACAAACAGGGCCGGATTTAGGAGAGGGCAACAGGGGCTGCAGCCCCGGGCCTCCACAACAATGGGGCCCCCACAATAGAGATAAATAAGAAAATTGATTTTGAAAAGCGCTTTCTGCTTTTATAAAAAAACAATGTGTTTTTTAACACACTTCAAAGTAAAAACTTACACAAATATGTCCACAAATTATTATTAATTGTTTATTAACGTGTTAATTCTAATAATTTGAGTTTGTTTCGCATTACTTGATTTATTTTTTATTTTATTCGGAAATTTATTTGGGGCCTCCTCTCCTTTATTGCCCCAGGGCCTCCAGACCTCTAAATCCGGCCCTGTGTACAAACCACGAGGCGTCGAGTTCTACTTTTGAAGCCTGGAGGTGGATTGGCAGGACTTAGTGAACTTGGTTGGCTCGTAGTCCTGAGTCTAGCAGAGACGCAAGTTCTCTGAGCCATGCCTCGAGGCTTTAAAAGAGTTCGAGCCTCCAAAAGAGCTTAAACTTATCAAAAGAGCTCGAGCCTTCCAAAGAGAAATTAAATGAAATATTTATTTCTCAACATTGACAATTACTTGTTCTTATTGATGTCAAATAAAACATAACTCTACCTCCAGTTCGAAAAAACCTTCGTGAAGAAGAACTGGCAAGAAACTTCACGGGTATATATTTTTCAAAAAAAAATTAGATTCTCTTTATGTATCAATCTATACAATAAAAAATCTATTAATCTATACAAAGTTATTCTTATCTGGATCCGTTAGCTCAGCAAGTCTCCTTCCCCCAAGTATCCAAACGACGAACACCCTTAAACGGCACCCGTTCACGAGTTAACGCGGGATCCAGCCATCGCCCTCCTCAACCATATTAGAGGGAAGTGAGCGACCCGTCATCTGACGCTACCATAAGAAGACGTACTTTAGTGAGAATGACGCTTTGGATATTTATCGGGACGAAGAAATCAACGAGCGAACAGACACATTACACATGTTTTGTTACAAATACTAGTAAAATACTGTTATTGAGTATGTGATTATGTATATATGGGATTATACCCAAGGGCTTTATCATCCAAATAATCGGATAGTTTATAGTATGCTTTAGCACACAACTTCTGCTTTAAAGTTGCTTTGAATTTAACTCTCGAGTTGAAGGGTGAAAAATCATTCTAATACCTGACTTCTCTTGAAGTCTTGGAATAGTGACGACAGGTACTCCTGCATAGAGGTTTTTCAATCCAATCAAGTGAACGAACACTAAAATGTAAACATTATTAGTGGGTTGGCCATGTAGAGGCGTGTAGAGGCAAAATAACAATCATCTTGTCCACACTAACGTAACTTCAGCGGATTGTGATCATTCAAAATCTGTTGTTATTTTGCGTAGCTATCCATTTTCTATTAAAATAATAGTTTTTATTTTCAATTTAATCGAGTAAACTAAAATGAATGTTCTTTTATACTTTTAACTCAAAAACTCTCATTTTAAATCCATGAGGTATTGAGGGAAATTTGGGTTATTTTGGCAACACCAAATAAAATCAATCGATGACAGCGACGGACTGGTGATTTTTCCCAAGTGAAATTCTGTCGTCATTTTATCAATAAATCACTAAACTCCTTTTAAAAACGGATAATATTTCTTTAGAAGTGTGAATTGAAAGCCACGACGATGGCCGATAATGAACAGAAAGCCATGCAGTTGATGGCGGAGGCGGAGAAGAAACTAAGTTCCTCTAAAACCTTTCTTGGATCACTTTTTGGGTAAGAACAATGGTTTCATTAGTGTTTTTATCGTTTGCCATGTAATTTGACTTGCAAAACACCTATAAAACAAACAGATTTGCACTTTTAACTAAATGTTTTTTTCAAATACGCCCAGCATTGATGTCACGGATTGTAAATTGGAGTGAACATTGTTCAATTTCACTTCGGAGTAATCAAACGATAACAATGAGATTTATCCGAAATAGGCCATTAATTACAATGCATATTATAATATGAAAATTGGATGCATAACAACCCTGGTAGTGGTTATTAGTAAAAACTGTGTCTTTGAACTCAACACATAATTTTTTTATTGCCCTCTTGATGCAATATTGCAGTGACTCATGTGATTGTTTGCTAATTGAGATTTCAACTTTTATCTTCACCTGTTCCATACTTAAACTCTTAAAGATATATTAGTAACTGTGTAGCACAATCTATTGTACTTGAATATTTTGACTTTTAGCACTGAACTGATGAAAAAGTGAAAACAACTTTCACTTCTACAGAAGTAAAAAAGAGGTTTTGATTTTTCTGCTACTTTGAAGATAATTCAATAATGAAATAAGTTTCTTTATCATATGTACAAAACTTGTTCTGAACACACTCCACAAACTGGGTTTTTTTAAATGTTTGAAATGAATTAATTTTATATTAACTGTGTTGTTTAGGTTTGTTCTACATTTTAGAATAATATTAACTAATAATAATATGACTCGGTAGAATAAAACATTTTAAACACCTATTACCATGCACACGATTACTTTGTGAGAGAATAGTAATACCAAAAACACAACAGTGTAAAAATAAAAATGTGTAAAAACTGTGTACCAAAAAATGTGTACTAAAAACACAACTGTGTAAAAATTACCATGTATCCTACTACACATTTTGTAACCTTATCTTATTATTACATATTACATGAATTTATAATATTGATCACTAACCAAAGTATGTTTGAAGTTTTTCAAACTGGTTGTAGTCATGCTTTGTTTAATCAATAAGAACAAGTAATTGTCAATGTTGTGAAATAAATATTTGAATTTGAATCATATCAAATGTAAAAACATTAAGGCTATTGATTTACCAATCACAGAGGGTCCTCCAAAGTAGAAGAAGCAGTAGAATGCTACCTCCGGGCAGCAAACTTGTTCAAAATGTCCAAGAAGTGGTCTCAGGCGGGTCAAGCATTCTGCAGCGCTGCTCAGCTGCACCTGAAGGCTGGAGTACGTCATGATGCTGCAACTAACTTTGTTGATGCATCTACTTGTTATAAGAAGTCTGATCCTAATGGTAAGCTCACTGTTTTGGTTAAAATATTAATCCTTAAACACACACACATGTAAATTGATGTTTTTATAATAATCAAAGCTTGTGTGTATATGGGTATAGTCATAGACCATACAACACAGAAATAATTATTTGTAAACTCAAATTAAAAAGGCACTAACAGAAAAAAGTATGCTTATTTGTTGAACTGCTGAACTGATTTTCTTCAAATAAAGCTATATCAACTCATTCAGGTTCTACACATCAAAATCAGTGCATTTGTATGGAAGGTATGATGCCACAGATAGACACACTGATAAACATATATGTGGAACACTCAAAAATTAAAAATGTTCTATATGTTATATTTTTTTTATAACATCTTTTGAAAGAAGTCTCCACCAGGTATCTATACAAAGTTTCACATGTCTGAACCAATTTTCGAAGCACATTTTCAGTCTGCAACAGGTACTTCCCTAACTTTAGAATTTATCAATTATATCATGGCACCATTCCACATGCTCCAGCTTTAAGCCTCGGTGAGGTTGTAGATTACCCAGCACGAAAAAATCCTCCTTAGGCAATGGTGGTTGTGTAGAATATCATGAACACTTCCCGATCTAAACTGCAGATTTTGCTCAAATTTTTCACTTGTAGCATGTTGTCTTCCGTAACAGCAGTCAAAGGATGACCACTTTGTTCTTCATCCTTCAAGTTTGAGTGACCACACTTAAACTCATTATCTCAGTGGTACACAGTTGCTTTAGAAGGCATAAAAGCTAATTGCAGTCGACTAAATGATTCATTAGGTTTCAAGTTGGACTTGAAGTCATATAAAATCAATGCATGAAAATGTTCCTGACGCAGATCCATTTTTTTATAACACACAATAATTACAAATTCTGGTAGAAAGTTTAAATGTGGAACAAATATATCTTTACTTTTAATTTATCGAGTTTTCAAAATAAATTATAACTCGCCTGCGATCCATACATAAAAACTTTTTTGCAATACTTTGTGTGGCCTGGTACTTATAAACAGACATCAAACTTTCACAGACTAAACATGACTCGAGGACTGTGTTCCTTACATTGGTGTATATGGCCAAGCAGCTACTGAAGCCTGTACATACTAGTTTATGTTACTAAACTTCCTTCGATCTGATATTTTATATTCGATTTACCATTAAACTTGTTATTTAAATAGAAAATGACTTGTCAATATTATGTACCTACTTGTAATTTTTTTTTATCAGATAAAAAGTCGAGGAATAGTAAAATCGCTGTACCACAGAATTATTCATCTAACATTATTTACTGTTCAATACAGAGAAGTCCTTTAGGATATATGTTTAGCATAAACTTACTCCTTTATGCAATTGTTAGATTAAATTACTTACCAAACTGTTTGTTAGGCAATGTATGGAGACAATATCTCTCTCTTGCTTATTTTATATAAGCCCCATGGATTTACCCACTCCCAAGCTTGTTAGTTTTGGATAAATTATAGTCTAAACAGCGCACTCAGAGAGGTAGTATTGCTGCGAATTTATGCTACTATATTTTAGTAACTTCCGGATTATGTAGCTTACAAACACTAATAATTTTTCAAATTGGTTTTTTTAGGTTCAGACTGTATTATTTATCTATATATAAACTGTAAACGGTGGTTCAACAATAAATGCATTAATGATGGTACAACTTATTTGTGGGCGTGGCACTGTGTGTGCGTGGGCTCGTTAATATGCAACGTAATTTTCTGTGGCGGCTGTTATCTTGTCAAGTCGTGTTCTCAATGATTTCAGTACATGTTTATCTCGCACACCCTGTATGTATACAAGCTTAACGCACACAAACAGACGCGCATAAGTGACTTGAATCATCTATAATATATAAGATAAGCAGTGAGCCCAGGTTCCACCTTTGCAGCTACTTATTCTGTTAGAATGTTTACGAAATTTTGCTATTTTTCATACACACAAATATAGCTTTGCAACAGTGAAAGAATTGTTGGAAAAAGTTTAGCTGCAGAGTATAACTATCACAAATATGATAACTCATTAATAACTACTTCTAGATCATTCGAAAATATATGGATGACCATACAGCGAACTGGGGGGGAGGGAAACCCAGAATAAACGTTCATATATAAATATCAAGAACCATGACCCGAGAACAAACATTTGTCTTCATCACACAAATGAATGCCACGGCCAGGACTCGACCTGAGACCTCCGGCGTACTAACCACTACACTGCTTGGCCGTCAATGATATGCTTTATTGGTCAACAAACTGAATAAACCAATTAAGTATTCCCTATTTTTTTTTTGTAATATCACTATGATGGAGTAATAGGCACTGATAACAGTTTTTAAGGTCTTAATGTTTTGCACCAACATTGATTGCAGATTAGTGTTATGATTGAGTAGTTTAATCTTTTCCTTACGTTTATAAACACTAATAGTTTAAAAAAATACACAAGTATACCCCTAGTGTGGCTCTACATTAAATAGGTTTTTTTATGGAAAAAATAATGTAAAATATAGGAACTCAAAATTAATATTTAAATAATACTGTAATTACATTCTCATTATTATTCACATAGACATTTAAAATTAAATATTATTATAATTATAGGTGATGACTACATGCAAACAATAAGAAAAATATATATATAAAAATAATACACGAATGTATAAAATAAACATGAACTGTGAATAAAAATACCCGTGTACGCTCGGCACATACGGCGGAAGCCATATATACCAATTAGATTTAATTGAAATACCCAGACCTATAATCAGTCTGGGTTTCTCTTATGTAAATGCTTATGTAAGACGGCTGTGTGGGGTCAGTGGCCATGCCTCATACGCCGGAGGTTCCAGTTCTGGTCCTGGTTTCATTTGTGTGATGAACACAGATGTTTGCTCTCGGGTCATGGTTCTTTACATGTATACATATGTATGTTTATTCTGGGTTCCCCCTAGTTTGTTGCATGGTCATTCATAACCAGCTCTGCTTACTTTTGGGCCTAACAGTTGTTACGCTTGTCTGGGGATAGTTACATTTAAAAAAAAGTACCTATCCAGCCAGGTTAACTCTTGTCTCCTGGCCAATACGCTGTATAGTCGTTCATAAAACAAGCTTACATTACGGTCATATTAGCATAAGACGTTTGTTTGGAGACATAGTACCAAATATTGTTTTCCTTCAATTATCCTATTTTTATCAAAACCTTTAATACTAACTAAATTCTTATTACTTTACAGAGGCGGTATCTTGTCTTCTGAAAGCCATCGAAATATACACGGACATGGGCCGCTTCACGGTGGCCGCTAAACAACATCAGGTAACTTGTGTTATTACTCATGAATGTTGCCTTGTCTATGCGTGCAGTTCATTCGCTGTACGCTACAAAGTAGTTAAGTTGATTCGAAAAGCGGTTATACTATTTCCATTTCTTTATTTTCTCGATGACAGCTCCTGTGAAAACTTGTGCGAACGTTTTTTTAAATTATGTATACATTATTTTATAAAAACATGACGTTTACACACGTACAAGGTTATATAATACCAGAGTCGGAAAACTAATAGGGATGGAGCTATGTCGATAAACGTAATACGATAACAGACCCGATATTTTTTTACAAAATGTAAGAAACTAAACTACTGCCGGATACTTTTGTACAATTTTATTAACTAATATTATATTTCATTACAAGATGTTACACGTATTAAATCTTGCTGTTGTAAAATAGGTATGTGTAGGTAGGTACTCGACAATGAAACGAAATAATTATAACGACAGGTAATCTTTACTTATTTATTTTAACCAAAATTGATGAATCGTCACTGTCACTCGATGAGCTCACCCAACATTTATTATAAGTTCGTGTACTTGTATATATCGCAATAAAAGATAACCAAGGATTTTTAAAAATATGCGAAACCATTAACCTTGTTACAAGGTTATGGTTTCGCTATTACTATTTTCTTCCTACCTACTAATAATATTACTAAAATGAATTAATTATCTAAGAGGGTAATAATAAAATTCAAAATAACGACCAGAGTTCAAATTAGTTTATTTTCGATTATTGGTTCACTATTAATTTATTTTGGAAAAGGGGATTTGTTTAAAACTACGTCTGTTCGCAAAAGACAACCTCTATGAGAAGAACAGACAAGAAACTCATAGGGTTTTATTCTTTTAAATCACTATTTTCAATATTTCAATAACAATATTCTAAAACAATTTAAATGAAGCTTGCTTTCGTTACATGTGAATTTTCAAAAACTAAACAATTAACACTCGCTTCATTTTAAAGCTAGAATCACAATAACTAGAACACAAAATCATTATTTCAGGAATTAGACAAAGATTTAATACTCACATGTTATTTCGTAAAAAATCCGAACAAAAACTAACTCACCACACGCAAGTGGAGCCTTGCCTGCCGCCATTTTGCCGCCAACGTCAAGTTCCGGCAAAACGGAGGCAAGTGGCGCCATTTTTATTTTCAAAATTCACTGAACAATTAAATCACTGCTCTTAAAATTAATCTTAATTAGTTTAAGGATTTCGCAAATAAATCAATTGTGTCACAACGTTAGAAAAACTTAGGAAACAATAATTTTAATTTTAATCAAGTACTACGCAAAGACTTGTAATCAAAACAATTCATTATAAAACTAAAATTGATGGTAAAATTATTTTATGAAATAAAAGCTTTCTCAAAAATTATAATAAGATTTTAGCAAGTTAAATAATTAATCAAAATGATAAATTAAGAATTTGGGTTTTTAATCATAATAAGTTGCTCCGGAAATCCCGCGGCGACATATATTATCGAATGCCACATGAATTTCCCAATCCGACGCTATAATGTTTTGGGTTCTTCTCACAATTTTTTCCTAGTTTTCGGCAGTTACTTCCGCATATGCATTTTTTAATAAATCTAACATCTTGTTTTTTACCGTAAAAGAGGGATGGGTATTGTTTGGAGTGTCCTTTGATTTGTGCCCATATTAGTTTTATATTATATTTGAATGATAAAAAAAAATTGAAAAAAAATATTTGAATGTTTTTGTTGTATTTGTCTGTGTTCAAAACATAATAAATGTATGCGATCGATATCATTACTTATTTGGTCACAACACTACATTATATCAAATTAGAACTGGGACATCGAGAAAATAAAGAATTGGAAATAGCATAGTGTGTTTGTTAGTTTTGTATCTAAGTAAAGTTACTAAAGGATAAATTCAACATTTCATATTTAAGGAAGATTTAATCCAATTTGGTGAGCAAATTAAATATAAGAAAGTAAAACCCGGACTTTATACTATACTAAATTGTAATTAGATCGAGCTAAACAATATATGAAGTGCTATGTTTTTTTATTTTAAAAAGCTTTGGTGATTCACTTAAACCATGTTAATTATAGTATATTTCACTGCAATTTCTGCAAGCCCAGATCTGCCGCACCGAAGCGACAGTGAATAAGAATAAAATGTAGGCCTGCATTCGTGGATGGCCCTTACATATAATTAACTAAATGGCTATATCCCCTTATTACACCCTATCAGCCTTATTTTTCAATCTTCCCAGAACATAGCCGAGCTGTACGAGACCGAATGCGTGGACATAGCCCGCGCCATGCAGCACTACGAGCAGGCGGCCGATTACTTCAGGGGCGAGGAGTCTATGAGCGCCGCCAACAAATGCATGCTGAAGTTGGCCCAGTACGCCGCCCAGCTGGAGCATTACGACAAGGCGATACAGATCTATGAGCAGGTTGGTTCCTTGTGTTTTCGGGAAAATAATTTGTATTGAAACCTTAATTGATGTATATTATCAATGAAGGTTTAAATTTTTTAAGACATTGCTAACAAGGCTTCGTTAGTAAGAATATAGAAACAAAGACAATCTCACTAGTAGCCTATGGTGTGCAAAGCATAATTAATATTCCAATATAATATAATTATTAAATTCATACCTACAATTAATGATTTCCATGTGAATATATCGTGGTAAAATGATAAAATAATCCAGATTTGTCTTAAATTCTTCATAACACGATTCATAACAAATAGAAATTCGATAATCCCCTGTAAGAAGTTTGCAATATTTGCTTAAACTCTTGCCCCATTAAGCTTTTTTTGTCTGCTTAGTGGTATTAGCCCTGGTCCCACGTTCAAGTCCTGGTTGGGGCATACATTTGTGTAATGAACGCAGATGTTTGTTCTCGGGTCATGGTTATTTATATTTATACATGTATGTTGATTCTGGGTTCTCCCAATTCGCTGTACGGTCACCCATGACATAAGCTCTGCCTCATTTGAGGCCATACAGTTGGTGTGTTTGGGCGATTTATCAGTGTTAGGTCTTTTTATGAATACCTTTAAATATAAAGTAATAACTTAATAGAGATATCGCTCGGTTGGGTCCGATAATCCCTTAAGAATATCCATGTAAAAAAATTGTTAATGGTTAAATAAAATCCTCTACAGTTTCATTTTATTGATTCGATCAAATAAATCTTTATTTATTTTTATAATAATAGTTTAGATTACATAGATAAAGTGAGGCCAACGAGACGAGATAAAGAATGTAAACAATCTTTCAGGGGTTCAAAACATTAGGAACCTTATAAACAGGCTGACAACTTTTGTACTGACCACCGTGGTAGACCAACTGACAACATTAAGGACAGATACAATGAGTTTACAAAAGTAACTTTGGATGTATTATGTAGATAGATAAGTAAAATGATTTGTTTTGTTTCACTGCACTGCTGCATTAGAAAATAATTCTGTGATAGTGGTGTATGTCTTTTGTAATAAATATATAAATTAATTAATCAAAATAATAATCGCTCGCTGTCGCGATGTAGCCCAGTAACGGCCAGGTTGTTTACGTGTTTTATTATCTTGTCTCGTTGGCCTTACCTTAGACTGATCTTGATAAAATCTTTATATAAGATCTCTTAGATAGTTACTTCTACCCAACTCATCTTCTTCAACAGATCGCCAAATCCTCCCTAGACAACAGCCTCCTCAAATACAGCGCCAAAGAGTACATGTTCCGCGCTGCGCTGTGTCACCTCTGCGTGGACATCCTGAACGCGCAGCACGCGCTAGACAAGTACATAGCGCTGTATCCGGCGTTCGCTGACACGCGCGAGTGCAAGCTGGTCAAGGTGAGGACTCTTTGTTTGGATTGCAACGTTGTTGAGTTCGATTTAGTGGTTGTTTAGTTTCTAATGTTCGTCTGGGGGGGGGGGTACTACAGTCTTTCCTATTTTGACCGCCGTAATAATGTTTACCGCCGTAAATGTTTAGAGAAAAGAAGAAACAAAAACCGAAATAAGAGCAAGTGAACACATCCGAACGCGATAAATCCCAAGAGCGGACTAAACAAACGGGCGCGGGGGGAGAAACAATCCCGAGTTGTTTGCCTGGTAACGGTACTCTTTGTTCAAGCCTGTACCTGCGCCTGCGCTAATTGACAATTATCTTTGTAATTATTTTGCTGATTAAGGATTGTAATACCTCTTTCGAAAGCTAGTAAAACACAGATGTTTTTAAAATAATCTGCACGAACATTTTAAATGTGAGTTTTTGTTTTAAAATCACTTTTGTGTAAATTACTTGAAGAAAATTTGAATTTACAAATGTTTTCGAGCACAGTGCCTAAGTTTATGTTGATTATGTCGACCTAATTGATAAACGTATTTTGGGAATGTTTTTATTGCAAAACTAATAAAAAAAATTTTCAAACAGATTTAATTTTTTTTTAAATAAATTTTTTAAGATGACCCTTATGATTTAAAAAAAAACATATAAGTATCTTGGAAACGATTCACTTTTGGACAATACATTATATAGTAAAATCGACTGGAATTTACCTCCTATATACCCCCTTGTAATATCCGCCACTAATAACCAGTCACCCTGTATGTAATAACTGTGTGTGCGTGACAAACATGTACTGATTGCACACGCACACTAAAGCGGCGAGAACACGGGTGGACAAGATGGCGGCTGCCGCACAAAGTTAAATTGCATCCTTACAAACACGCGCACATACTTGAACCATCTACGGCTATTGGGTATTATGGCCTTAACACCTATTAGAGATTCTTGTTCTGTTTTAGCCTTGTTTATATGTATTTATATATGTGAGGACTACACTATTTTTAACAAAAGGAATTTATTCAAAGATTTTATGAATCAATTAACATATCCAATGTCAACAAGTCTTAAATCCATTTTAAATAGCATATTTCAATCAGCTGAATAAACCACAACCATAATTACCAACCTTCCCTCCCACAGGAACTCATCGAGCACCTCGAGGAGCAGAACATAGAAGCATTCACGGAATCCGTCAAGACATTTGACAGCATATCGCGACTCGACCAGTGGTACACCACCATGCTTGTCCGTATTAAGAAGCAAATCAATGATAACCCCGATCTACGCTGAAGCGGCTGAATAACTTGTGATCGCTCGGTGGCTGGTAGTTTGGTTCAATTAGGTTTATTAGGTTATAGTTTGTTTTGAGTTTTTAGTTAATTGTTCACAGTCAGTCTTTATCTTCTAGTTTCAATTTTTGTTATGTCAGTTCAAGACATTTCTACATCATTCTGCGAAGAGGCTCTACCCGCCTGTTCGTGTCGGCAGAAACTTTATTGAACGATGAAGCCGGCTCAAGCAATTACTACATATATTCGGCTTGTGCCGATAGGGCACCTTTGACTATGCCCGCTTGACATTTTTCCATGGTCAGAGTAAGACTGCGTAGGAAAGGAAAAGTAGCGAAAAGAAGCTCTATGGTGTACTAAGAAAAAAAAAACACCACCGAAAATACCTGATCTATGATGTATGTGAATAAACTGATCCTATTAGCTTTCTTGCACAGCTGTGGGTGAATGTACCGACATTCTAAGAAACTGGATTAGCTGACTAGCTGGTCCTCAATATCTCAACTCTATATATATAAATATATATATATATATAAGGTGTAAACTCCGCCTCTTTGGAGTACGCAGCAATCGACTGTAAAACAGTGTGCATTGTATTAAAGGATTTTTGGCCGGTCGCTGCCGCCACTTCGATTGAATGTATTGTCTAAAGTAATATATATTTTGGTTTAAAAACTGATTCCATATTGATTTGAAAATTAAATATACAATATTTTTATCGGGCCTTTTAGCATTTGACAATTACATTTTAAGAATGTTTAATAGTCCTTGAATTTGTTCCGTGTATTGTTCAATGGCAAATTAAAATTACATATTAGAATTTTTTTTAATTAATGAGAACAGAATTAACGATACAAAGATCTAAACGACTAGACTAAATCTACTTCCAAATGTTAATTAGATTTCCTTTCATAATCACGCTACGACTCAAACACCAACTATATTGTACCTAAATACTCGTCTCTACGGGTCACTTAGACTCATCAAATGGTTAATTAAGATGCGCTTAAGTATAGATTTAGCTAAGCGAATCTAGGCTGAAAGTACAGATTCGCTTAACAAAATCTATACTTAAATACGCCTTAAGTAAACACAATGAGCCACAATAACTTTAAAACAAAAATGTGTCTTAAATGACTGCACGCAGCCCCGACCTAATTATAAATCATTGTTTTTCTCTTTTAATCATGAACTAGTAATAGTAATGTTAACTTTGCCTATGTCATGTAACTTTAGGCGCGTTATGGTTTATAGTACATTCAAATCTATATCTATCTTATTTGGTAGTTGTAAATGCTAAGAAATGTGATCAGATAATGCATTTTGTAATTAAACGTTGGCAACACCATTGTTGTTTGAATGCCAACCATAGTCCTACCAAGTATTATCGATGGTTGAAGTCAGTTGTGCGCCTGTGTGCGTGTGCCTGTAAATATGGTGGCAGCCGCCATCTTGTCAAGCCCTGTTCTCGGCGCTGTGGTGTGCGTTGTACATTTTTGTCACGCACACACAACTGCTGCAAGCAGGTTAACTTTTTAGACAGTTGCCTATAAATTTAGTCTAGACAATATATTCGTTAAACGTCTTAAAAAAATATTGTTAAAAAAAAAATTCGATCGATGGCATCGATTTTGTATGGGAGTTCACAATTTTTTTAATATTCCAACCCATGTTTTTTTTTTGGAAAAGTTTCACGAATCGTTTGTTTACACGAAATTTGGCAACTGTCAAAAAGTAACCCTGTTACTACAGTTTACAAGCTTAACGCACAGATAGGGCACATAACAACACGAGTAACTTGAACCCTCTACTCCTATCCTTAAGACTTATTTTTATTTTTGTCACATGTAATACTTGTACATCGAAACATTTAACATTGATTTTAATGTAATATGATCTAAGCTGTCATAGAATTCAAAAAATAGGAGACAACAAACTTAGTATATAAGCATCATGTTTTTTTTATTTACAATGTCTAACGCTGCTACGTTCCAGTTCTAAGTACGCCTAACACATTATGTAAATTAGACATATATAATGAGTATGCACTCAAATGAATAAATAAATATACTAATATTGAGGTGTTGCCCAATTGTATATATTTAATGTTTAGCTGGGATTGGTGAGTGGTGGCTTGGCGGATTCTTTTTAATTAGGTAGTTTACAAATAGTAATCTTTTTCGTACGCATTTGATTTCTGCTGGTTTTTATATTGAATTGAAATACCATTTTTATCAAATTTACATTTCTCCATTTAGTTCGTGAATGACTAAAATCCGCCATTATCAATTCTAAATTAGTAAGCGTGATTCTAAATTTAAAATTGAAAAGTTGAATGTACTTATAAGTTCATTGTTGTAACGTTCATGCAAAAATAATACGCTATTAAACAATTAATAAAATTGGTCTGTATGGATAGGACGTTCTATTCGATGCTTTTGGAAGTGCTTCACGAGTATGATAATAACTTCAAATTTCAACGATCCTTGTATGGAAAAGAATTTAATGAAATTAAGAAACTTCAGAGCCTTTCTGACTCCATAAAGAGTTCTATATACATTAGAAACTGATGGCCCAGTTCGTAATGCAGCACTTTCGAGTTCTTTAATATTACTTATATTCTTAGAAATAAAACATAAATAGTGTATACCGTGTAAGACTTATGTAGACATTGCTCTTTGCCATTTTCTCTGCTGGTACGTCCTATCCATACTTGCCTTTCATAGTTGTAGTCTTATATAACCGAATATCATTTTTATAGCACTCATTTTATACATAACAGTTTTTAAAATATCTAATAAAAGCAAATGTAGTGATTCGGTTACTTATTCCATTTTCAAATAGGAATTGTGGCAGTTAAAGTAAAGCAGTTTAATGATAATTGTATGTGTGGAAATGATGAACATTGTGGGCTAATTCTATATTGTAGATATCATTGGGTTGGCATCAAGTATTTGATACCATTTTTAGGTGACATTTAAAAATTTGGAATGAAAATTATTGCCGAAAGAGTGTTTAAACATCTAAATAGGTACATCCGGTGGAGGTCCAGGATAAGGGCGAGAATCGCTTGCACGTTGTTTGCGCTTCTGTTGCCGGCCCACATACTAGGTGACGAGGACACTGCAAGGGATTCGATTGCCAATCGCAGCCTGTACAAAATGTGTTCATGAGTACTTTATGCCTTTAGTTTTATCTTATAAATGAGACAAAAGGTAATATCAAGAAAAACCTACAAGTGTGTACTCATACAATTTTGGATAAAGTCTGTGTATGGGCGAGGTTCATAGCTACCGCCAGTTAACAGTTTGTTAATGGCCTGCGCAGACGACGGACTTTTTTGTCTGCTAAAATAGATCACTCACAACTGTATCGAGTAACGCAAACGAGGGATTAAAAGTACCGCGTACAAAAAGTCCCCCGAAAAACCGAGGACATGCAGGAAGCGGACCGAACAAAACTACGGGGGAGTCCCTGAAAAAAATAGAACTCGCGTGACTAGGCGAAGCAACGCACATGGCGGACTTTAGTCCCCGTTTATTTCTACATTTCCGGGCAACAAATGATCGCACGCCGTGTGCGTGAGTTCGCGGTAAATTCGCGGCGGACTTGTTATTCGCGGAGCGTACTTTTTTCTCCGCCGCGGAGAAAAGTCCGTCGTCTGCGCAGGCCATTAGTATTATCATAAACTTGATGTCAGTCTTCCTAGCGTATTATTATTGTTAATAATAATTTGATTGTACTAAATTTCTCAATAAACGGTGTTATATTGGACTCTGCCTATTTCTCAATAAATAGATTTTTATAGACATATTTATTATAAATATTTCGATTTTTTTTTGTTGTTGTAAATATTGGATGTTTCGTTATTTTAATAAAGTTGTATTTTTAGTTACATTTTTTATTTTTTACACTTTAAGTTACAGAATTTGAAATTTTACGCCTTTTTGAGTTTTTTTTTAAACAAAAAAACATTTTATTTATGATGGACAATATAAAACCACTTAATAAATCTTAACATATTTATTCAAATTAAACATAAACGTCTTGCTCTGTGATCGACTTATCGTTTGGAATCACAGCGTAAGTCTCTGGCTCATCTCTATGTTCTTCCACTTCCGGGTCTGAAACGTCGCTCAAACGTTTTAGTTGAGAGTTGTATTGTTTATTTAGCATTGATCTGAATAGGCCGAAAGCTTGATCTCCTGCGGAATAAATTGAATGATTACTGGTAAAACCAGGCCTATGTTATTCTGTTACACCCTCAACGACTGCCCCGGGTTGCTGGCGACGCGTAGCAAAGCCTATTGTGTTCGCGTTTAAGTTCATTTTCGCATGCACTCATCATTCGCGTAGATGGAGTAGATTTAGTTAAAAAGGCGGGAACACTGTATTTTGTACTTAGTGAGTGGTTTATCTGTTTATATGTCGCAGTTTGATTACGTACTGCGTACTTTTGCAAACGTACTGGAAACATCGCGAATAGTCCAATGATTGCGAAACATTCAAAGAAGATTTCGCAATCATTCTAAAACTCTTCGGTATTTTTGCGCAAAAACCAATTTCTTACAGTTAGGTAGCTGTTGATTGGGTTGTTAAATACGTTAAAATCTTTTTCTTTGTTGTGATTGGTTGTACATAAGAACGAATTTCATTTGTAGAGTTAAAAATAAAACAAACGTTTCTGTAATGATATTTACTGAAAATTCAAACTAAGCAATTTTTCAAAGAGGAATATTTCTGTTTTCAATCATTACAGGTAAACATAATCAAGTAAGATATGTTTGTTCAATACAGAAAATTTAAGGCAGTGTATTAGTCTTGATAGGTTCTCTATTTTGTTTCATAGTTTATCCCCATAGTTAATATGTTGAAAACTTTGTCATAAGTGGACGAGCACTCATACAGCTCCACCAGAAGACTCGTTACGACCGCCGTTCGCTTCAGTCGCTCTCTTGACCAACTGTCAGAACCAACTTCGCGAGCTTCTAGCTACGCGCTTTTGAATTGCACTCTAGGGTCGAACAAATTTGGACCACGACAAAGCCTGTAGATTAACAACAGCTTTAGGAGGAAAGTTAAGCTATTTTGGGATAAACGTGTGCGTTACATGATTTACGGAGTGAAGAATATTGGTTGTTACTTCTATTAATGGCAACTCTGTTTGAATATGTGGTTTTTGAACTCTGTTGATCTTTGTGTCTTTTCTATTTTCTTGACAACTATACAATTATAATAGGCATTACATTTTCGAATTTTCAAAGTTCGAATCCTGGTAGAGGTAGATATTTTATCATATTTGCTTTCTAGTCATGGATGTGTATGTATGTTTATTTAAGTTAATTTCTAATATTTATTAATGAAAAATAAATCTATGTGTGCTTATATATTTCTTAAGTTTATTTATCCGTTATCTAGTATCCATTACAAAAGTTCTTAGTGATATTAATTTGGGCTAGATAATGTGGTGTGATTGTTAGAAATATAAATAAACAACAAATGAATTATATAAAATAAAATTTTATATATAAATATTAGAAATAAACTTAAATAAACGTAAATACATATCCATGACTAGAAAGCAAATATAAAAATATATATGCCCCTACCAGGATTCGAACCTGGGACCTCTGGCATGGAAGGCAAGGCTACTTACCTCCACACCAAACAGGCCGTCTATTATTTATTATTATTTTTTAATTATATATTTTTATTATTATTTATTTATTTATTAAATGTTTTCAATGCCAACCAATTATTACAACAAAGTAATCGATTTAAATGTTTTAAATAAACTAATCAGCTGGCGTGTTTCTACTAACTAAATCGATGTCAGTTTTTTCGCAAAATATACCGAAAAACGTTTTAGAGTAATTGCGAAATCTGTGTGTCTGCTGTGTTTTGAAATCTTTGGACTGTTCGCAAAGATACGCATTTTACGATTATAGACACTACGACATATAACGGCGTATATGAATAGGTCACTGCGAATAATTCGTCTCGATCTATTTTGATAGTGATGTAAACAGTTTGATCAAACTCCAACTTGCTGGCACTTTGCAGCGGTACTTTTTTGTAGCGGATCTCAAATGCACGAAATCATGTCGTAAAGTTCCAAAATCCGTAATACAATACTGTTGTCCTAAATCATGTTAAATATGCAAACTTCGAAAGTAACGAAAACCAAAGACTTCGTCTGTTCAAGTGAACGGCTCGCGTGCTTCCAATATGTACATAGTTGCAGAACTTTTCTTGACTCCGGAGATATGACACGAAGAAGAGCATTTGCTATTTACGATTGGTTGGAGTGCAGGCTTCTTTAAGAAATTAATAATTGGGTGCCCTTGCGGTTTGTCATGTCAATGATGAGAGCTTCTGAAACAGGGTACCTATTGCCCAAAAGTTCTCTCCACTTTCAAATCAAAATGCGCTAAAAATAGATTTTGGGTTTGTTAAACTTTGAAAATGTTCAAAGGAAAAGTTGTTTATCTTTATCTACATAACAATCAATACTCATAGATTTTTATATAACAAAGGATTTTTTTTGAGGATAGATTAAAATCTGTCGATACAGGCGGTGTTAGGATATTCTAACAATATTATTTTAAGGAAAACGCTTAATTTGGTCGATAAGTCTATCTCTTAAAGAAAAGTCTTAGCGAAGATTTCTCATGTAAGATATATTTCATGTTGGTGTATAGAATTTTGGAAGTAAGGGGGTTTACAAGTAAACACTTTAATTACGTAAATATAATAGTCACATATATATTTAACTTCCACAATGATCTTAACACAAAAGGCAATGACAGTAGATATTTTACTTTGCACAAACACATACACAAACAAATTTGATATAGGCAAGCGGGTCCGTAAAGAATAGCACAATGTCCGTTAGAAATAAGTTATCGTAAACAATAGCAAGCGCAAGACAAAGGATCCGAGATAAGGTGTCGGCTACGACGTTGTAACTGCCTGAAATGTGTCTTATATCGGTCGTGAACTGAGAAATAAAGTCCAAATGTCGGAACTGCCTCGGTGAAGCATTTCGCTTCCGTTCATGGAAGGCGAAACATATTGGCTTATGATCGGTGTAAACCGTAAAACGCCTCGCCTCAACCATGTGCCGGAAATACTTTATGGCCTCATATATAGCCAGAAGCTCTCGGTCGTATGGAGAGTACTTTTCCTGCGACGGGCTTAGCTTTCGTGAAAAGAAGGCTAAAGGCTGCCACGCAATATTATGCTGCTGTTGTAATACAGCGCCTATTGCTGTGTCGGACGCATCTGTCACCACCGCAAGCTTTGCATGACAATCAGGGTGCGCTAAGAGGGCTGCGTTAGAAAGGCTTTCCTTGCTGTCATTGAAGGCCTTTAGAGCGTCGTCGTTCAGTGTGATCGGCGTGGAACCTTTTACCACACCCGTCAAAAGGGCGTTAAGTGGGGCTTGTATTTGGGCAGCTTTGGGCAGAAATCGCCTGTAAAAATTAATCATGTCGGTATCATGGTGGGTAACTACGGATGGCCTGTACCTTTTCGTCTAGTGGTTTGGTTCCGCTCTCCGAAATAGAGTAACCAAGAAAGGTTACTTCGGAAGCCCCAAAAATACACTTAGACACGTTTACGACCATGCCATAGTCTCGGAGTCTACTGAAGACCTGTCGCAGATGCTGCTCGTGCTCGACCTCATTCCTGCTAAATATCAAATAATCGTCAATATAACAATAAACAAAATCGAGCCCACGCATCATTTCATCAACTAAACGCTGAAATGTTTGGCCTGCATTACGCAGACCAAACGTCATATACGGGAATTCGAACATTCCGAAGGGCGTGGTTATCGCCGTCTTCGGAATGTCCTCACCATAAATAGGGATTTGATTGAACGCCTTAACTAAGTCAATCGTGCTAAAAACTCTGCATCCTGCGATGTTATGGGCAAAATCGTGTATATGTCGTATTGGGTACCTATCGGGTATCGTACGGGCATTAAGTTGCCTGTAATCGCCACAAGGACGCCAACCGTTGTCTTTTTTCGGCGTTAAGTGCAGCGGTGACGACCAGGGACTGTTTGAAGGCCGCGCTGTGCCGTTGGCTAACATAGCTTCAAACTCTGCTTTCGCAATTTTCAACTTATCCGGAGCTAAACGCCTAGGAACGCATGAAGCTGGAGGCCCCGGAGTGGTGCGAATGTGGTGTTGTGTGTTATGCGGTATGGTGCGATAAGTACCAGCTGGTCGCATAATTTCTGAAAATTCACGGGAAAGCAAAAGATGATATCGCGATACGCCAGTCAGAACTTTTACAGACAAAATTTTGTTAGATTTAGCAACAAGTGAAGCTGGAGTAGTAAGCGAAGTGGTGCTATCTATGAGTTTTTTATTTCTACAGTCTACAGCAAGAGCATAGTGAGATAAAAAATCTACTCCTATAATAGGCTTAGTTACGTCTGCTACAATGAACTGCCATGGGTAGTTGCGACGAAGTCCAAGGTCCAGGTTGAGGTGAGTGTACCCATAGGTTTCTATGGAAGAACCGTTTGCTGCTGCAAGCTGGAAGCCCGACGGTGCACGACGCTCCTTGAGTTGAGATGGGGAAAAACACAGAGGTCACTACCAGTGTCGACCAACAACTGCATTTTTGTGACGCGGTCAAATACAAAGAGGCGACCAGGGGAAGAAGGGCTGTAGCGTAGTTTCAATAAAACACAAAATTCTCTTCTGTGTTTATTCTTTCGGTAAAATTAAAAATATACAAAAATGCCTGTAAATACAAACAGAAAAATATAAACAAAATTGAAATAAAAAATAGTCACACAAAATAGAACAGAAATATTAATACAATTAAATTTGATCTGAAAAGAAAAAATAACAATAAAATAAATTTTAATGAATGAGAATCCTTACCAACAATTTTGGCTACGCACACTCGTGAACGTAAAAAATAAATATAGGTTTCTTAAAAAGAACTTTGATTATCGATAATAAAATATCTTAACTATGTAATTTGGAATAATAAACTCGGAAAATAATAAATAAATAGATTCAAGTTGCTTTGATGGATAATTTTTCGTGACTGACTTGTCAAATCAAAACATTGCCGTTCTCCGACACTACGTAATTCCTAGTTTAAAATTACGTCGGGAACAACAAAAAAATAAAATTTACTGACAAAAAGAGGTCGAAATAGACAACCGTCACAGGGCAATCGTCTGTCGCCATTACTGACGACTGCCGGCGCATTTCCCGCCTTCTTGTAGTCGCATGGCTTCTGGCACATGTGCGCCTTCGGCCCGAAGTTGGCATGGTACCAACATACAGGGAAGCGCCTGTAGTTGGACGGCGACCTCGTTCTGCTGCGCGATGAGGGACGTTGGCGGCGCTGCTGATTCATCGAGCGGTTCTGGGAGCGCGGTTGGTGCTGATGCTCCTCGAGCCGCATCGCAAGCCGCTCCACCATCTTCCTGAGCTCGGCGATTTCGCCACGTGTGTCACTCGTGCTGGAACTAGGGACGGACACTGCTGCCACCACTGGCGAAGATATCTCCTGTATCCTGTCTGCCAGATCTGCCAATTGCTGCAGGGAGAGGTTAGGTTGCGAGGCTAGAACCGTCTGGATGCTCTGCGGAAGCCGATTGCACCAAATAGTTTTTAGAAACTCTTCGGGCACGCTCGGCCCCGCCAGGTCCTGCAGGTGTCGTAAAAACTGTGAAGGCTTTCTGTCTCCTAGCTCTTCATGAGTCAAAAGTTGCTTGACTTTCAGCTCATGGGACGCCGTAAGTCGACGAATCAGCTCACGCTTCATCGTTTCATATCGCTGCATAGGTGGCGGGTTGACAATTAGATCCTTGACAGCCTTGGCGTGCGTCATGTCCAAGTTAATTATCACTTGATTATATTTTGCAATCAAAAATCATCCTTAGTTTTCGAATTGCCCCTCCAAAAGAGCAAACCATATTTCCGGGTCCTCGGGTGAAAAGGGAGGAACCCTAAAAATTATTCTGCTACAATCAGCCGAAACGGACATGTTCTCTGTGGGAACATGCCGCTCACTCGCCTTAGGCGTGCATCGGCGCGTTGCTACGCGGCTACGGACGGTGTTCGGCGATTCACTACTGTCACTCATGTTCAAAGTCGGGGTCACCAATTTGGAAGTAAGGGGGTTTACAATTAAACACTTTAATTACGTAAATATAATTCACGTACTATTAAGTCACATATATATTTAACTTCCACAATGATCTTAACACAAAAGGCAATGACAGTAGATATTTTACTTTGCACAAACACATACACAAACAAATTTGATATAGGCAAGCGGGTCCGTAAAGAATAGCACAATGTCCGTTAGAAATAAGTTATCGTAAACAATAGCAAGCGCAAGACAAAGGAATACGTGCGCACGCGTCGAGAAGGAATTCCGACTGGCAGTCGCCCGAACTTAGCCGACGCGGCCGACCGATCACGCGCTAGGTGCGTGTACGCCTGAGTTTAAAGTTCGGTGCGTTACCAGTTGGTACCTGGTTATATGAGAAGATGTGTGCTATGAATGATGGGGTGAATTTGTTAAGTGTTAATTTATGTGCAGTGTTTTTGTATGTATGTTTATATATGATGTAAGGAAAAATAATATGTATTCATAAATTAAATAAATGATAATTAAATATATATTGTATGTGTAATATATAAAGTTTATGATTATGAATAAATACATATATTAAGTGAAATAAGTGGGAGAAGCCCACAGAATGAAAAAAAGTCTAATTCTTTCGTTTTATCTTGGTTTTTTTGTTTGTTAATATTTTCAATGATATTATTTGCCTAAACACGTTTAATTATCAGTATCCCCTTTCCAGTAGGTACCATCTGGCTGCGTACCATCAAAGCTATGCGAGCTCGGTGTGCGTTACCCCAGCTGGAAAGTTGCTTTTAAAGTGTTATGAGTGGGACGCACAATTATATCGTCACCTGCTGTAAATGTGCGCCAAATAAAAAAATTGTGCATATTGTCGTTTTGGAAAAAAATAGAAAATACGATTTCTGCTAGGGTAATGCTGTACCAGCAGGAAAGTTCTTAACGCATGATCGCAGAGAGATATATTGCGCACGTGCAGAGTGCTTACATTTGTGGGAATTTGTGCGCTGAAAAAATAATTTGTGGGTGTTCAGGTTTTCGAGATATTCCATTTCCTGCTGCGGTAATGTTTTGCAGAATCGTGTATCTCGGAAACCATTGAATGTGCGGCCGTAAAATAAACATGCACGACTAGCTCTTGATTTGTGCGAATTTGTGTCGGAGTTAGATTTTAGAAAATGTTTATGGTTTTCAAGTAATTGGACTTTTTTCAAAAAACGAAAAATAATCACAGTGCCTACACGAGACAACCTTGTACTTGATACCTTTCATAACTATAAAAAGTTTCAAAAGTGCGTTATTGAATAATAATCCTAACAGTCCAAACGACGAAGTCATAACTTTGACGTCAATTTACAAGATACCAGCTCAACTAGAGTTACTTCGGTGAGAACCAAATATTAGTGCACTTTATCAAATAATGTATAGTAACAATATCAGCTTGGAATGTTGCATATGTATTTAGATATCGAGAAAAATCAATAGCAATAAACAATGGCTGATTATCCGACCAAATTCGAATATCTACAAAAAAGCGACCGTTTCATACATATCGATGACCTTCTTTACAAAACGTATTTATTACAGAACCTAAGCTCTTAGCAGTACAGTCGCGTTCAAACGTTTATTGCTAGATAAACAAAACAAAAGTTTTAACGGTTTTACTCGCGTAAAATTTAAGATATTTTATGAAGTATCTAAGGAGTATTACGTGTTTTTTCAAAATTTGAATTTTTTTTCTATCGAGCGAAGTAAACGTTATTGAGTTTCTGATAACATTATTGTGTAGAATATATCCCCTGTTTCACATAATATTTATTACAGAATATAGGTACTTTTCTATATTGTACAGGTACTTTGTGTCTTTTTTACTGTTGTGCTACATATAAGTAATGATATTTTATTTTACCAGGCACGCTGGACAGTTTCATACAAGCTTGACGGGGGAAATTCTGATTTCGCTTTATCTTTTTACCCATAGCTTTTCTACAAATATTACTAATGTAAACTGGATTTTGTTTGTCAATTTGTTTGTCATCCGATTTCACATAAAGTACTGAATTTATTTGAACGAAATTACAAATATAAAAAGCAAGTTATATCTAGGACTGCAGCATACAGTACTTAATGATTAAAATAACCGAAAAAAAACAAGCAGAATGTAATCCAATGACAATTTTTGTATTTTTGTATTGTATTGTATAAGGTAGTCAAGAAGGTCATCGATTTGTATGAAACGGTCGTTTTTTGTAGACATTCGAATTTGGTCGGATAATCAGCCATCGTTTATTGCTATTGATTTTTCACGATATCTAAATACATACAAAACATTCCAAGCTGATATTGTCACTATATATTAATTAACTAAGTCGCTGCGCAAACGTAGACACTTTTGTGTCCGTGTGTGTGCCACAAAACACCAGCGAATACTTTATTTTCACATAGTAAATATGAATTTAATCGGCCCCACGCAGACGTAGATACTCTTTGTGTCCTAGCTGTTCAGTCTGGGTCACTGGAAATAAGAAGTTCAAGAAATGAGCAACCTAAAGTCTTCGGACATTTGTACTGCGCAAACCACGGTAATTAAGTCTTAATGATTGCCTCTCCCGCCATAAATCGCCTGGTAATCTTGTGGGGAGCCGTGTCACTACTACTACAACGGGCACTAGAACTACGGTTCTTGTGCAAAAAGCATCCGTGGTGCGCAGTGCCCAAACCAATTGGTTGATTCCTTCCTCACGCAGCTTGAGGATATCCATTATATTTCTTTTACTTACCTTTATCCTTTATCGGCTCAATGTACTCATGAAATATACGTCTGACTGTGTTCTTTAATTCGTCTGCGATACTTATGGTTGTGTTTATTTTAATTTCGGTGTCTCCTGTTGTTGTATATGCTAGAAATGGTACTACTGTAACAAATAGATAGTTTTGACATAAGTACCCGCCTCTATTAAGAGCCCCAATGCAAAAGAGTTCGTCTATATTACAAGTGCCAAATGTTACAAGTGTCTATTATTCGAATTAATAAAATTCGAATTCGAATTTGAATTTGAAGATTTATTAGTCCAAAAATACACAGTGGTTTTGAACACTTTATTTTCAATTATCTTGCTGGATACTTGCGCAGCATTTTCTTCATTTTCCACCAGAGGGTCTCAATCGGTGGCAAATCTGGACTACTTGACGGCCACTTCATTGTAGGGATCTGATTCCGGTTAAACCAAGCCTTGGTTGTACTCGCAGTGTGACAAGGAGCACCATTTTGTTGAAAGGCATTACGATGTTTCAATGTTGGAATTGAGGGTACGAGACTTGTTTCCAGAATGTTCTGGTACTCTACTACATTGACAGTTCCTTCTACAAACTGTAGACGACCTAGACCTTGTGCTGACACGCAGCCCCATATCATTACCGATCCAGAAAACTTCACTTTTCTTTTGATACAATCGGTCTGGAATGCTTCATCTTTATTCCTGATAACTTTTTTCCATACATCTCCGATCGTCATCTCAAATTGAGATTAATCACTCCATATTATTTCACGCCACTGGTCCAAATCTTTGTGAATCATCTCTCTCCACTTCAAGGTAATTTCTCCTGCGTGGGCACGACGATTCTTCTTAATGATTTTCCTTAAAACTCGATTTTCTGCTTCGCTTATGATTTACGACCGACTGTTTCTTCCAACATTCAACCGTGCCATTTTTCCTGTGATAATCGATGATGGTCTGAATTGTCGATCTTGGTAGGGATAAGTCCTTGGCTATTTGGTAAGTAGATTTGCCATTATTGTGGCTACGAATAATTATTTTTGTACTTCGTCGGCGAAAGGTTTTCCACGAGCCATTTTTTTTAAATAATGATACAATTCTATGAAATTATGGTTTTTAAATGTTTGGAAAGACAGTGACATTTTTCAATTAAAACAGGTAGAATTGAGACATGGACGATCTCTTTTGCATCGATTAAGAACTAGACGAACTATTTTGAGTTAGTCGTTAGGTACTATATTTTTAGTAAAATAAGTTTATTTTTAAAAGTGCCTGAACATCAATATGATGGACAATTTTACCCTATACTATTTTTTTTTACAACCTATTTTATGAAAATCTAGTTAAATTGAAAAAAGGCAACCTTTGCAATATACGACTGGACGAACTCTTTTGCATTGGTGTACGAATACCACGATGTATGAAATTTTAATTTTGTCTTCTTTTTCCATCCTTCTTTTATATTGACAAAAGAAAAAAGATATGAGTTAAATTGGAATAATGGTGGAGAATTTAGATACAAAATAAAAAATTGGTTACATTGAACGGTAAAGTAATTATTATTCAATATTCAATAATAGTGCAATATCTGTTTGAATATTTAGATATTTTTGCGATTGTTTAGACAAGCAAAACAGAAAAAGCCAAGAGCCGAGTGGGGGAGCCATGCAAAATTTCACGTATGTTATTTTAAATTGTTGAATTTTTTTCCATTTTCTATGCAGAAAAATTAAGAGATCCGGGTTCTGTTTGTGCCTGTGGCGTTTGCTATTTGCGGTACTTGCGGTAGTCGACCGTATTCTGTGTCACAGACCTAGATTTCAGTTTAAATTTCTTTGCCCCTGCAATGTCATTACCTGATCTTTCTTTTTAAGCAAAATATAGCTTGATGTAGTTATCCATGACAAGTTATTTGTCAAAACAACCAAAAAATGCCCTTACGTATAGGAAGAAATATGTTTTACATGAAACAGAAAACACCACATCAGATTGGTCCAGTCGGTCCAGAGATAAGAACCACAGATGCGCACGTTAAACTGATAACCCAAGACTTCTTTGCGATGAGGCTAGTGTTACAAATAAGAATAAGGTAGGTAGAGATTATATTGTTATGGTCAGCAGCTGTTCCTATTTTGTGTTCCGAATAAGGCGAACGAAGAAACAGTCCAATCACTGCTAACTACTGCTACTAACTGAAGTGAGGGTCGCTCACTTCCCTCTAATATAATTAAGGAGGGCGATGGCTGGATCCTGCGTTAACTCGTGAACGGGCGCCGTTTGAGGGTGTTCGTCGTTTGAATACTTGGGGGGAGGAAAACTGCCGAGCTAACAGATTCAGATAAGAATAATTTTGTATAGACATAAAGAGACACTAAATTTATTTTGAAAAAATAAACCCGTGAAGTTTCTTGCCAGTTCTTCTTCACGAAAGTTTTTTCGAATTGGTAGTAAAGTCATGTTTTATTTGATGTCAATAAGAACAAGTGATTGTCAATGTTGAGAAATAAATATTTGAATTTGAATAACCTCGTTAACTGGTTATAAAAATGTACCTTAAATGTACGCAGTTGTATCTTAACAAAAGCTGTAAAGTTAGAAAAAAATCATAAATAGGTACTTACGACAAGCACTTAAGAATAAATGCATATTTTTTTATTATTTTCACTGTATTTTGTTTTTATTCTTTTATTCCAAAATTACTGCTACTTCATGTTTTTGATATCAAAGTTATTTTTTAAATGCGTATAAACTTTGTGAGCCGTGTCGGTCTTGGAATTCAATAATGCAGCACGTGAAAGCAACACGTTCCGGTATGACAAATACTACATCAATAGCTATAAAAATTAAAATTATTGGAAACTAAAAAATAGCTTCGCTATTTTAATTTGTCTGAGTGCTGTTTTTTAACATGTAAGGAGAGCTAATCAAATCAAACCGAATCAAAGTATTTTATTTCATCATAGGTTAAAAAAAAACGTGATGAATGTCTTTTCATTCTTCATTTTCATCGTGATTGCGTAAATACACCTTAGCATTGCCTTTTATAATATATGAAAAGCCTGTGGAAAGAACCTTTCGGCACTAACACGTGCTAACACTAAAAAAAACCACACCTATTCGAGCCAATCGGGCAGTCTTTTCGGGCTATATAAAGTCGGCATATTCCGGTTTTCTCGTCAAACTCCGATTGCCTCAAGGCGGGCGGCATTTTTCCACCCGGCGCGGCGTGGCATTGCCGACTTATGCTAGCTCGTGAATGTGGGTAGCGCTCCGTATAAAACGTAGCCTATGTTACTTCGGGATGATGTACCATTAATATTATAAACAGGAAAGTGTGGATGTTTAGATAATAATAATAATTTGTTTATTTCAGAAAAGAAAACATAAAGTACAGTACAAATAGAGATGTTTAAAATCTATAACTTATGAACTACCATTAATACAATACTGATTTCACTACTTCCTACGAAAGGGCAGAGCTCTGTGGTGGCCATAGGATAAGTAGTATGCTCAACCTTTATGAGTTTTGGCAAATCATATTAAAGTAATACAATACAAAAACAATCAATTACTAATAATTAGAACAAAACGATAAAAAATACAATAATAAAGCATTGTATTGTAATATTACTGCTGGATGCATGTGTGTGTGTGTGTGTGTGTGTGTGTGCGCGCGTGTGTGTTGTGTGTGGGGGTGTGAATATAATTAGTGGTATGTGTTTTATTTTATTGGAGTAAGAATGGATTCAATAACTTCATAGCTTTGGGTGAGAAGCCATGACGTTAACTTCCTATTGCATTCCAATTTTGTCAAGCTGTGTAGACTTAAACGTTTATTTAAAAGATTGTACAAAAAAGGTCCAAGGAAAGGGTAGAATTTATTACTAAATTTTGTATTAAATTTTTGTTTGGTACGTACAATGTCTCCTCTGCGTTTTTGATGCAAAGCAGCATCAAAATAAATATATATATGTTGAATGAATGTGTGAATTTGAATTTTTTGAAAATAAGTGTTTTTATGTTCGTTAAGAACTAAAGAACGAATAAAAAGCTGTCTCACCGTAAGGACTTCGCAGAATTTGTACAAAAGAGTGGTAGGGTATTGGAAAGCTTTAAAAGTACAAACCTTAAGTAATTTACTTAAGCTGTGATATTTCCAGATTTAATAGAGTAGTTTTATGTACTCCACCCCAAGCTGTTATACAATATGTGATAAGAGACTAGCAAAGTGCATAATATACTCGTTTAAGTTAAGTAGGATCCATCACATGTTGCAGAATTTTAAAAGTATAAAAAAGCTTCCTGATCCAAGGAAGTTGATTTTTGAAAATTTTGATAAATGAAAGTACCCAGACACTTTAAGCTGGGCACCCGTTCGCGAACTGGACATAGCAGTTGTACTTACTACACTGAGGGACATGTGCAGTGAAACATACATTTTGACATGGTTGACTCGAGTTTTGTCTGGCAAATGTCACATATTTAGATTTAGAGGTGTTTAATGTTAGGATACTACTTTGCAACCATTGAGACACAATTTCTAGCCCATCTTGAGCCAGATGAAAAGCGTCTTCCCATGTTTCACCAGCAAATACTTAAACCGTACCATCTGCATAAGACAGCGTCTGTTCACCTGTGTTTAAGAAGCTTAAGTTGTTGATGTAAATAAGGAACAAGGTGAGGCCGAGAATACTGCCACTACTGTGAGACGCCATGTGAGAGAAGTAGGTCATCGCTTACTATGTCACCTATTTTAAGGGATTGAAACCTGCTCGACAGATAACTCCGAAAAACATCTAGTTGATTTCCACGAATGCCAATCCGTTCCATTTCCATGCCATGATCCAAAAGAAGGGGAATCGAAACCGTGTCAAAGGCTTTCGCCAGGTCAAGAAAAATAGCAATTACTTTTCTATGCAAATCAAGATTTTTCGAAATAAAGGATGTAAGGTTCAAAACGGCCGTATTGGTTCTCAGACAGAATATTATATTTTGCAAGATAATGAACAGGTCGGATATTAATAATTTTCTCTAAGATTTTAGATATAGCCGGTAATAATGAAATGGGCCGATAATTGTTGGCACTATCACGACTCCCAGACTTGTGTATCGGGATTACAATGGCTTTCTTAAGGTTTTGTGGAGATACTCCCAAATCAAAACATAAGTTAAATATATGTACCAAAACAGGAGAGAGTGTGGATTTACAGGTTTTTAGCAATTGATTTGAAATATTGTTCCATCCCATAGAACCTTTAATTTTGTAAGTCTGTGATTATCCCCGTAACTTCTGCCACGTCAGTGGCCCAACGCAAACGAATTCGAGCAATGAAAATTAGCTTTAGAACAATTTGTTAGACCAGAATATGGAATTGAAGTCTGTGGATTACTTTGCGCCTAATAACTACCAATATTTGCAAAAATATTATTAGCTTTGTTTATAGATTGTTGTTCAAAGCCATTTTTAAGAAGTTGTTGAGCCGAATCATCTTTTTTACTATTAAAGGTTATTGTTTTAATAGCTTTCCAAAGGAGCTTTGAATTATTACCAGCTTAGGCTATTTGTTGTCTATCGTAGTTAACACGATTGAAATAAAAGCTTTTATATCGAAGGTAGGTACTCTTCAAGACGTCATTTGTGGGGTCGGCTGTATATTTAGCATATAAATTGTCTTTATTTCTTTGACATCTTAATAAATCTTCAGTCATCCACGATTTTTTAATACATTTTTTTTTAATTAATTTTAGTGGCTGAAGAGTGATCTTTAATAAAATTGAATTTTTAAGAATAGAAATTAATGAGTCCGTAGCAGAATTTGGATTACTACTAGTCATTATACCTTGAAAATCAACAGTTTCGAGATATTTTTGGATACCTTCATAATCGATTTTATATTTTAATCTACAAGTTGACGTCCTGGATTCTGCAATATTATACAGGGTGGCCCAAAAGTCGTGGATCAAACTTTTTGGGTGCTCAGATGAGATCATTTCCAGCAAAATTATGTTTTACGGCAGGTTTCTACGATCAACCCCTGAAGAATTATGATTGATTTTGTGTTATTTTAGAAAAATAGGGTTTTTTGCCAAAAGGTACAAACATTTCAAGAAAGTGATACCCTGTAGATGTTTTTTTTAAATTTTTTCTGATAAATAGCAATGAGTCCTTGCTAAGAAACTTGCTTTTTGTCGTTCTGAATGACGTCTGTTGAAGTTAATAAGCAACTTTGAGAATGTTTTTTTTCGGTATGAAAACACCTCCTTACATTTTACCTCACTGTGATAAAAAAATGTTCTACCGAAAAGTGACCCTGTATTAGAAATAATAGTGCATTTAATGAGGATTCCAGAAAGGTATAATATAGGGCTATTGGTAGCTTGCACATCTTTCTATGACTGTATTACATAACAGGAACTGAAATTTATTACTGGTTCAAAAAAAAAATTTTTTTAAGCTTTCATAAATAATAAATTACAAAAGTTCAATAAAAAATAGGATGTAAGAATCAAAACTTATTGCTTTGTGACCATTTTAATGCAAACAGTTTACAAAAATTGTTCGAAATTTCTGCCTCTGGCCATGATACTCTGCAACGCCTTATAAAATTTCGGCGCATCCTGCGGAATGCACCCCTGTTTCTGCTAATTTGTATTTTTGCAAACTCTAGTTTACGGCGTAGTTCTTGCTCCGGATATTTTCTTTTTCATAGATTAATTCTTTAAAATAGCCCCAGAGAAAAAAATCTACCGGGTTCAGGTCGGGTGAACGGGGTGGCCATTGGATAGGACCGCCTCGTCCAATCCACCTACTGGGAAATCTTTCGTCTAGATGTTCTCGAACTACGCGTGTGTAATGAGGTGGGGCTCCGTCATGTTGCAGCCACGTTTCTTCTATTATTTCTTCCGGAATCTCGGCTTCGTTCAGTAGCACATTTAAATTATTTTGTAAAAAATTTAGGTACTGGATGCCATTAAGCCTTGTTGGCATTTCATGCACCACCAATTTTTGGGCAATTATTCCAGCCCACATGTTGAGGCCAAACTGATGCTGGAATCGATCATTTCGAATGATATGTGGGTTTACTGTTGAGAAGAAATGTAGGTTGTGGATATTAAAAACTCCCATCCGTCTAAAACTTGACTCGTCCGTCCACAACACTTTATTGAAAAATTGTGGATCCTCTTGGTGGCGTCTTAGCATTTCTCGACAAAATCGTACCCTCGGCTCGTAATCCGACGGCAGCAAAGCTTGCACTCTTTGTATGTGATATGGATGGAGTTTCTTTTTTTTAATAATACGTTGCACCGTCGATCTTGAAATTCCTAGGTTGCGAGATATTTGGCGTTGGCTAATAGTCGGGTCCATTCGTAGCTCTCTTAGTACATAATAATAATAATAATAAATTCTTTATTTGCTAGTATAAGCGTTACAATAGGTCTTCATTTTTAATATTAATGTCCGTACATATACTGCTACAATGTCAGCGTGCAAATTTACATAATGTCAATAATTAAAATTATTAAGTTAAGAGATTTGAAATATTTACACTCATGAAATTTATACAATAAAGCTATTCAATAAAAACACATGTCACATAATAAAAATTGTGTCATAAATCAACATTCCAATTAAAATAGTAAATGTCAAAATGTAAATAAAAAATAAAAATAAATTAAAACAGTGTAAATGATATGTCAAATAGTTAATTTAGTGATTAAATGTAATATTAAAATTAAATTAAATGTTAAGTCATTATAATGTTTTGTCGTTTAGATATTCCTTCACACTATAAAACATTTTATCTAGTAATAAGTTAAATAGTCCAGTTTTGAATTTGTTAGTTGGCAGGTTTTTATATTTAGATGGCAACTTGTTATAAAGTCTTATTGCCATACAGTAGACATTGTTACTAAATACGGCTAGTTTTTGTGAAGGAATATACAATTTTTCTTTGTCCCTTCCGCGCCGTCCGGTCACATCACCACTACATTGGAACAGGTGTTTGTTTTGTTTTACAAAACAGCATATTTCATATATATATAGTGATGGAAGTGGCAAAATTTTCAACTGTTTGAAAAGTGGTTTACAGCTGTGTTGCATATCTTTATTACAGATTGATCTTAGACATTTCTTTTGGATTATAAATACTTGATCTTCATCTTCATGAACCCGTATCAATGGCCTACCAGATCTCGGGGCATGTTGACCAGGCAAGGTACCCTCCATGTACGCGTTATGTACGCGCATGATAACCCTGTAGTCCGGAAACCGCTCACGGTTAGGGTACCGTTGACGATATTCTCTAGCAGCAGCCCGAGCGTTACCGTCACAAAACCCATACAGGTAATGCATATCAGCATACTCTTGTTGGGTGTATTCTCTCCTCGCAGCAGCCATCTTTATCCAGATCAGTAGCGATCACCAAGTCCAAATCACAATCGCACGGGCCACAGGTAGGCAATCAATCACAAGTCCGGATAGCAAGGCGTAGGTCACAAAATGGCAATCGATCAAAAGTCCAGAAACCGTCACGTCTCGCAAATAAGGCAAAGGATAGGAGGAACACGTGTGTAGTTACAAGCAAGGAGCGAGTCACTGAAAAGGATGCATGCGCTTGTCAACTAGACCCTCGCAATGCTTGGCCTTTTGTTTCCTGGAAAGGATTGCGCTACCTAAACTAATCTGACCTTTTTTTAAACAAAGGATTAGCCAATTGGTTCGAAAGAGAGGTAAAGTGTCGTTCGCCACAAACAAGTTTTTATTTTTTCATACAACAAAACAATAGTTTGGGCTTTGACGTTTACTAAGAATTATAGCCCTAAAAAAATGTACAAGCTACCCATAGCCATGTGTTATACCATTTTGAAATCCTAATTAAATGCACTATTTTTTCTAATACATGGTCACTTTTTGGTAGAACATTTTTTTTTCACAGTGAGGTAAAATGTAAGGAGTTTTTTTTCATGCCGAAAATAAATATTCTCAAAGTTGCTTATTAACTTTAACACACATCATTCAGAACGACAAAAAGCAAGTTTCTTAGCAAGGACTCATTGCTATTTATCAGAAAAAATAAAAAAAAACATCTACAGGGTCACTTTCTTGAAATGTTTGTATCTTTTGATAAAAAAAGCCTATTTTTCAAAAATAACACAAAATCAATCATAATTCTTCAGGGGTTGATCGTAGAGACCTGCCGTAGAACATAATTTTGCTGGGAATGATCTCATCTGAGCACCCAAAAAGTTTGATCCACGACTTTTGGGCCACCCTGTATTCAAAAAGGACTGGCTTGTGATCAGTTATATTCGTTTGTATAACTACTGTTGAAGAATTAATATTTGATTTGATAAATCATGATCCAAGCAAGTGTTACTTTGGTCACGAGTAACATAAAAATGGCAAGTAAGAAGACCATGAAAAGCTAAAAGGTTAAGATACTTATGAGAGTTTTGATCGAAGCTTTCTTCACTTTGAAGAATATTGATGTTAATATCACCCAGCAGTAGGATGTTCTTGTATGAAGAGTATGTTAGAAGAATATTATTTGGTATATCGAGGAATTTATCAATTGAATTCTATTTGATGTTTACGCTTTTGTCATATGCATGTGGACGGTAGATTGAAATGATCACTAAAGTATCTGACTTGTGCACTACACTTCTTCACGATCTTCTGGGGTAAACTTTAGGCCATCTTTGATATATACAACTACCCCATCATTTTGATAGAAATTATTATCATTCTTTATGTAGTAATATCCTTCAAGTGGGGGGATAGCCGGATAACTGGACAGCCAACACTCTATAAGGATTATGATGTCACAAGGAATTTTAAGTCTTGAGAGGAAGGTCACAAAGTCATCAAAACGCGTACTGTGACCGATGCTCCTTATATTTTGGGTAAGTATTTTTAAGCTGGAAGGCGACATTACGAATTGTGGCAACTTTCTACATTAGTTTTTGATGCCGTGGAAACTGCGATAATGTCAATATCATTTATTACATTTAGATCACAGAATTTTGTAAAGGGATGAAATAAAAATCGGATTTTGTATAAAAGCTTATAAAGATAAAGTTTTCTAAAAATAAAATGAGATTTATGTATTGTAGTAAAACAATAATAGTAGAAAACGTACCAGTACAATCTATTTAGAAAATTAACTTGGGACTTTAAGAATAAATCTTTTATACCTAATGTGTAAGTATTATTTTGTGTATAATGTATGTATGTATTGTGTAAAGTGTATAAAAGTGTGTTGTGTATAATATAAATAGATGTGTTTTGAAAAATGCTTAGCAGTAAATGGTTTTGAAGCTCTTGTTTTAAACTATATAAGTTGAAATGTAAAAACCAACTACAAAAAGTAAAATAAAATTTAAAACAGGTGAATACTTACATAACATGTAAGTTGGACGTTTGTTACTCAATCACGCAAAAACGGCTGAACAGATTTGAATGATTTTTGGCATTTGGATAGAATACAACCCGGAATAATATATGAGCTAAATTATATCCTGACATTTTAACAGGATCGGGTATAGGACCATCAAAAGAACATCACATTATTCATACTTTTTATTGTTCAATTATTCATTGATCAATGATCATTATGCATAGTCATGTTAATTTCTTAATATTCTTATTATCCTTACGGTATTTTGCTTGGTTTATAAGAATTTAGTCCGTAACCGTAATTTTTTTTACACGGTTAGTTTGTGTTCGTTTATTAACTTTTTTGAGAATTGTGATACCTCTGCTTTTTTATTGTGTCAACTTTTATATTTGCGTTCTAAACCTCAATTCATTCCATTCCAATCAAGTTTTAAAAAGGTTTAGGGTTTAAGGGTTAAATTGGTAAACTGGAATTTAGTGCTAAGATGACTTTTTTTTTATTTATTTAATTATTACACATCACAAATTACAACGAAAAAAGAAATAGACATTGCACTTACAAATTATAACATATTATGCTGGGTTGCAACTCAAATGTGCACATGTATGCACACAGGCATGCTTAGCAATTACTTAGACATTAGATTGAAATTCTAAAAATGATTAAGAATAATAAGATTATACATATAAATAGAAACAAAATATAGAATAAGATTTACAAATAAAAAAAAATTAATCGAGATTAAAATAAAAATAAAAGTAGAATTGTAATGTCGAATTAAAAATTATTTGAGGTTGAAAAAATTAATTAAGTTTAAGATGTTGGAATTTATAATAATCAAATATGTACTACCTACTTAATTAATTTGATATAATTAATTTTAATTTATTAATATTATTATTAAATTATTTCTTCTATGTCTGTGTTTTTTGGTCAAAAACGGAGGATATCAGTTCGAGTCGTAACTCTGAACGAAGTAAACGTGCGCGTATTATAATCTCCTTTTATTGTGTTCTTGGAAACGGCCTGTCGGCCGCGTCGCCGGTTCGCCGGGTTGCTACCTGCGTTTGTAGGTAATTAACATACGCAATACAACATGAGTCATTCGGAACAGATAAATAATGATTTGATAGCGAGTTGTGATAGTAATGAAGTAATTAACTTAGAAATGGAGGTCGTAACACAAAATTATACCAAGAAAAGGTTAAGAGAAGACGACGATGACGATGAGAACGAATGGACGACAGTTTTGAGGGACTCTAAAAGAAAACCAAAACAGGCAATAAACATACAGAATGAATTAAAAATACAGGTGTGTGTCACACATAAAGAAAGATTACCCAAACAATTTGCGCTAGCAAAATTATTAAGAAAAAAACGATATTGATGGAATTTCGCGGGTAAAATATGTAAATCCTTTTAAAATATTAGTTGACTTTGACTCCGAAGTACAAGCAGATAAGTTCACAAAAAATAAAGAATTTTCAAATCTAAGCTGGAGGATCCAGAAAACTTGGGAAGTCGGTGTGTCATACGGACTATTACAAGATATTGATCTTAAAGTCACAGAATCTGAGTTATTAGAGAACATTGTTTGCGATGTAGATATCGCTTCCGTAAAACGTTTGAACCGTAGAAGTGAAGATGGTTCTTGGGTTAAAAGTGGAAAAGTAAGGATTGGATTCATTGGGTCTAGGTTACCACCTTACGTTTTATTACATCAATTAAGAACTCGGATTGAACCATTTATTTTTCCGGTGACGCAATGCTCGAGGTGCTGGAGGTATGGACACCTGGCAAAAATGTGCCCTTCGAATAGAATTAGGTGCCCCAAATGCGGTGAGCCTCACGCTAATTGTGATCGTAATGAATTTAAGTGTTTAAACTGCAATAGTAAGCACATCAGTTTATCAAAGTCGTGCTCTGTTTACATAAAAGAAAAAAAGATACGCCAGTTAATGTCTGATTTTAATTGTAGCTATAAAAGAGCGCTTACTTTATATGTACCTCCAACTCCTCCTCCTCTTATTGACAAGAAAAATAAAGAACCATCTTTAATGTTTGATAAGTCAACTTCTAGCCTACACTCAACATCTTATGCAAATGCTGTAAAAAAATGTAATAATAGCCAGAACAGTAGACCGGAGGGCGACCAAAATGATAATATATTGAAATATAAGAAAAGAAAACGAAAAACAGTTCAGCTTGCTGTTGGTAATGATGAAACAATGGAATTTTCTTACTCTGAATCAGAGGCTGAATTAAGCACACCAGGGGAAAATTATAATGATACGAAGGATCCTTCATGGAAGATTTATCTTACACAACTGTTTGAAAAACTCAAAATGATAATATTTCTTCGTCAGAAGGGAGAAAACTGGGAAGATTTAATTAAAAAAGTTTTAAATACTATACTAAAGTGGATCAGTGATGTGTTTAAAGATGTGATTGCAAAAATACCTATTGTTAATGATCTTATTCCCTTATTTTCTAGTAATGGATAAGTACACTTACAAAAATGTAAACCTATATATTTTACAGTGGAATGCACGTAGTATACGTCCCAAACTTCAATCTTTAGAACAATTGCTTATCCAAGAAAAAGTACATATTGCTGCGCTGTGTGAAACTTGGCTTGACTCCGACAAAACATTGAAGGTCAGTAGTTACAACATTTTTAGACGCGATAGAGACCATTCTTGTGGAGGAGTCGCTATTTTGTGCCATAAGTCTCTACAGGCCCAAATGTGTAATGTTGATTTGACAAACTCCGCTATAGAATTAATACATGTAAAACTATTTAATTGCGGTAAAATTGAAAATATTGTTTGCGTTTATTGTCCGTCTGATTTTAGAATTTGTAAAGGTGATTGGGACAACATTTTTACTATTACTAATAATAAAACAATAGTTTTGGGTGACTTCAATAGTCATCACTCATTGTGGTCATCCAAAACAGATAATAGGGGTTCACAGCTGGTGGATTCTATGAGTGAGAGTAATTTTGTTTTGCTAAACGATGGTTCCGTAACTCGTATTCAAATGGTTAATGGCATCTTACGAAAAACATCACCTGATATTACATTTGCATCTGCCGATATTGGCCTTAACTTTAATAGGAAAGTAACAAATGAGATGCTTGGGAGTGACCACTTGGTTATCAAATTGAGTACTTCGTATAATTCTAGAGTTAAAATTTTAAAGAAACGTAACGTGAAAATAGCTGATTGGGCCTCTTATAAAAATCATATCGAAAACTCGATTTTAAATTTAGACATTCCCGAAGACATTCAACTAGCTTATGATTTATTTATTAGTAAAATTAATGAAGCTGCAGACTTCAGTATTCCATATATAAAATTTTGTCTTAATCCCGAATCAAACTTCAAGCCAAAACATTATTGGACTCCGCAATTATCTCGTAGTGTAGCTAAAAGACGGCAAGCGCTGAGCACTTTCCGACGCAATCCTACTCCGCAAAATTTGAATGCTTTGAATAAACAAGTAGGAGATTTCCAAAAACAAATAAGACAAGCACAGGCTTCTTCATTTCAAAAATTCTGTTCCTCTATTGATAATGTGACATCATCCAATGACATGTGGCATCGTATGCGATGGTTGAAAGGAATTAGATCAAGCTATTCTTATGTAGATTCAGAGAAAGCAAACAAATTACTTCATAATTTATGCCCTGATGATGTATCCTCATCTAAACCAATTATTGGATCAAGAAATCCTCTCTTAGAAACTGCTATAACTATTGGAGAATTTAATAAATCTGTTAAATCCAGCGATACGTCACCGGGCTGCGATGGAATTACATTTTCAATGATAAGAAACCTCCCTGATATTGCTAAACAATGGCTCGTTAATTTGTACAATAAAATATTTTGCAGTGGGATTGTTCCTCGACAATGGCGTGATATTTCTGTCATACCAATACCTAAACCCGGTCGCGACCCTACTAGCATATTTTCTATCAGGCCAATATCGCTTATATCCTGCCTATGCAAGATTTTTCACACAATAATTAATAAACGCTTAGAATGGTTTTTAGAGCACAATTGCGTATTTTCAGTAGATTCAGTGGGGTTCAGAAGGGGTCACTCTTGTTTAAACAGTTTGGGAAAACTTATTACTACGACTCAAATCGGCTTTACAAAAGATGAAACTACAGTAGGCTGTTTTTTAGATATAAATGACGCTTATAATCATTTAAATGTAAGCGCACTGATTTCTAAGATGGATAATTTGGGTATAGGGTCAAAAATATGTAATTAAATTTGGGAGTTTTTAGCTGTACGACATCTTAAAATTCAAATTAATGATTATTTTATCGAACGAAGCACAGGAAGAGGCGTAGCACAAGGAGACCCCTTATCCCCATTACTTTTCAATATAGCTACACATGATATTTGCAAAAACATTAACAATATATTTATCTCCCAGTACGCTGATGATTTTGTTTTCTATTTTACAAATAAAAATATACAGGTTTGTGTTGATCGGTTACAAGAAGCAGTAAATAAAATGATTATTTTGTTATCCGACATAGGTCTAGAAATATCGTCTGAAAAAAGTAAAAATGTGTTTTTAAAAAAGGGGTAAATAGAAAATCAATCAGTATAACAGTTGACAATAAAACATTACCGACAGAAACTAACGTGAAATATTTAGGTTTATATCTAGACCGTTCTTTAAGGTGGGGCAAACATATCAACGAGTTAAAACTAAAATATTAAATTTTCTAAATGTCTTTAAAGTTCTAACAGGGTCCGGTTGGGGGATACATCCAACACATTTGAGAAGATTGTTTATAGCTATTATTAGAAGTCGCATGGACTACGGCTGTTTTTTGTACGCTGACAGCTCTGATAGTCATTTAAAAAAATTGGATTTATTACAAAATTCTGCTTTACGTATAGTTGGGGGCTGTATAAGAAGTACCCCTATTCATGCAATGGAGGTTGAATTAAACCTCCCTCCTCTCAATATCAGAAGGCAATATTTGGCTTGTAAATTTTGGTTCAAAAATAAGTGTTTATCTCTGGAATAATATAATAAAATTAACCGGTGTCTTAAGAAATCAGTGCAATTGAAATCTATGGTCTCGAAAAAAGGATCCAATTTTAGCCTCAATTCATGATGAATATAAAGACCTTATTGTTTATAGCAACTCTAGGTTGGATATGTTTTGCCTTAATATTTGGATGAGCGCAATAGATTTGTCAAAGGTTTTATTTACAAATGTCGACGGAGTATGTCAGGCCAAGTATCGATACAGCGCGGAAGATTTACGAGATAAGTGTTGCCATTATTTAAACCTTAAATATTATCACTATTACCAGGTATATACAGACGGATCGAAGGGTTCTGGAGGTAGTGGGGCAGCCTTTCACGATCCACAAGTGGACTTAGGTACAAAATTCAAAATTGATACTAGAGTTTCTATAATGCACGTAGAACTCTTAGCTATTTTCGAAGCGTTAGCCTATGTTGACACACTTAATTTTGAAAAATTTGTTATTTTGACAGACTTTAAAAGCGCGCTTCAGCATGTAGCTCTGTGTACCTCGTCAGGTCGAGGTCTACCAGTAGCTTTCAAAATTATAAATCTTATATTTACCTTACAGTCAAAACTTAAAACTGTTAAACTCCAATGGATCCCGTCCCATACACTATTAGCTGGTAATGAAAAGGCCGATCAACTGGCAAGTGCAGCCGTCACAGAAGGTATAGTTGCCCAAGTGATTCCTTTTTATACAGACTGTATGTACCTGGTAAAAGAGAAATGTAATCTAATCTGGAAAGCGCAATATGAAAATAAATCAAAAAATAAGGGAATTTGGTATCGTACATTGCAGACGGAAGTTACAAATTCTTGGATAATCAATTGTGATATGAATAGATAGGACACCGTTTGTATAATAAGACTTCGCACTGGACACATTCCATTAAATAAATTCGGATTTTTAATGGGTAAAACTCCTTCTCCCAATTGTAACGTATGCGACAAAATAGAAGACGTCTATCATATTCTAATGGAATGTGTCCGAGTGGAAGCTGAGAGATGGGAGGTATTTCACCGTTTTCCCGAGTTGAGAGAAACGGCCGGGTGCAACAGGGCGCTGGCCTTTCCGCTGTCGGATGAAGCCAGAGCTCTGCTGTGGCTGGCAATGAAGTGCCTCTCAAGAAGATAATTGTTAATACATAGGAATGCAATTTGTATCTTATTCTGTTTATTCTAGGTATTACGCAAGTTTGTTGTTTTTTGTTCATAAGTTAAGTATTTAAATTGTAAGAATAACTTATGGAGCGTCATGATCTTATAGACCAAGCTCCTTAAATAAAGAAAAAGAAAAAAAAAACGGAGGATATTTTTCACAAAACATGAATAGGCTTAGATATAATAGCTTAGATACAAAAAGATGGAAATTTTTATTGCTTTTAGCCAATTCGTTATAAAGCCGAGCCATTCTTACCAGAGGATTATAAAAGGAAATATTATTTTTATAAGTTTGCAGAGTAAAAAGATTGGATTTATTAGATCTGCAAGCACTGAACTGAGTAGGAGTAGTAGGTCAAAGTATCTCCGGCGTGTCTCCAAAGATTGAGTATCAAACTTCGATAGACTCAATTCATAGCTTAGATCCGAACGACCTAACTTCTGACGGAAACATAACATTCTTAGCAATTTTTTCTGTACCCTTTCTGTATCATTTACATGTGGTTTGTAGTGAGGACTCCAAATTGGGCTGCCATATTCCAACACAGTTCTCACTAGAGTAAAGAAAAGATAAAGAAGACTGTGCAGGTTTTTGAATCCCTTACTGCATCCACCTGCAAAACCCAGCAGTTCATTAGCCTTGTTTGTCATGCAGTGATTGTTGCGCGTAGTTTTGTTGCGCCGGCTGGAGAAGATGCCGCCGTATGTACCCTTTGGCCCCGAAGACACCACGACCTGACTAACCACGGAGTGACACCCGACTTGATCGAGTGCAGGTTGGAGCGCAGTGAAAACAACACTAATCTTCAAAGTAGGAACGTTTATTGCGTATACAATTAAACCTTAAGTTTAAATAAGCCTATGAACCGCAATCGTTCCTGTAGTTCAGCTTCTTTCTTCAGACCTCTTCACTGGCCTCCGGATACACCGAACAGCGCTTATGTGTTCTTGGGTCTTCACTGGCCTCCGGATTCACCGAACAGCACTTTCTTTCTTCTAACTGGAAGCTTCTGAACTTTTCTTCTTAGACTTTTTCTTTCTTCTTATTAGACTTTTTCTTTCTTCTTATTAGTTGTTGTTTTCTTCGCTGCAGGCACCGAACTGACTTCCAAAGCTCGGCGTGCGCCTTTTATACAAATTTCGCCCTAAATAATTCCAGCGCTCTGATTGGCTGGCGCGTTTGTGCAATTTGCACCTAATTATACTTAAGTTTTACTTAGATTCTAAACTTTACATCGAATTATCTTTCAAACTATTAAGCAAAACTATTACAATATTATATTCAAATAATAGAGCGAAACGATTCCTATATGTTTACATAAATATCAATTTGATAAAATTAAATACAAAAAACTTTCTAGAACAAAGACTTCCTCAAAACACCGTTTGCGCCGGCAGACTACTTACTTAGCCTAACATTGTACCTAAGGCGAAACGGTTACAAACATAATTTTATCATTTTACATTATTAAAATATGCAAACATTCTAATTACAATTAGATTTTAACATAATCAAACAAGATATAACTACCAATTAGGAACATATACAACAACAAAGGTTTTCTCGTTATTCCCTTCAAATACGTAAAACACCATGAAAATAATTATTACATTTCGATAAAAGAAAGCAATTTACACATTATTATCAATAAACCATTACAATAAACCATATAATTACGTAGTTATTCAACGAGAAAATATCTAACCATATTACGTCATTTATTACTTCAAATGCGTATTTTATTATATGAACCTATATACAATAACGTTATATCTACCATTATCTACCTAATCTGATAAGAAATAACCATAAAATTACCAAAATTATGACAAATCTGAACAAATCAGTATTTTACAAATAACCTAGGTCTAAATTCTATCCAAATCATACATAAAGCTTCTCATGTTATGCTTATATTATACCAATGAACTCTAAGAACTTTATTAAACACAAACATCATCAATTCAACCATAAATCAACGTTATCAAAATAGAATTCAAAATATACCTATACCTAGGTTCCTATAACATCATAATTTCCTATAAGAATCTTATTAGTACTTGCTTACGTCACACTCGAAAATAACCACCTATCCGAGGACGGGCGCAAGTAGTGAGGGCGTGGACTAGCGTTATTTACAAAACTATTTGAATGGCTATGTCCCTATTATGCCGAATCCATTTCATGTTGCGTCGCTAACAGTCTCCCCCGCAGTGCGTAGCACTCCATCCTGCGGTTGCGACGCTGCAGCTGGAACCAGGATGACGACCCGTCTCGTTGGCCGCCTCAGGATCCCCCATGGTGTCTGCACGTCCAGAAGTCGAACTCTCCCATCAGGTCCAGGGTAGACTCGGTGAACTTTTCCTCTCGGCCAGGTGTTCCTCGGCAGTGTTGCGTCGACGACCATGACAATGTCGTCAACGCGCGGATCCTGCGTTGCTGCTCCGTTGACCTTCTTCGGCAGCAGGGTGGGCAGATACTCCTTGATCCATCTGTTCCAGAAGTGATCCGTCAGCCGTTGTGCCGTCTTCCACGTTGCCCTCCCGACGAGCTCGACGTCTGCAAACTCCCCAGGCGCCGGTGCTCCACAAGATCTGCCAAGTAAAAAGTGGTTCGGCGTTAGAGCTTCTTCATCGTCAGGGTCTACGCTAACGTGGGTGAGTGGCCTCGAGTTCACCACGTGTTCGACTTCAGTCATCAGCGTGTGTAGGGCTTCCTCTTGTGGTGTCCTGGACTGCAGCACCGTCGTCAGAGCCGTCTTCACCGATCGTACGAGCCTTTCCCAAGCGCCGCCCATGTTTGGACAGCCAGGTGGTATGAACTTCCACCGGGTTCCCTTTTGACTCGCTGCCTTTTCCAATTTCGGTGAGATGCATCTGGATATTAGAAGGTCTCTCAATACAGACACTTCCTTTATGTATTTGGCCCAGGCTGCTCGCTGGTCTTCGGGAATCTCGTCGTCCCAGCCGATCTCCCCGCGCCATATGTCCCGAATTAGCTTCTTTCCCTGAATTAAGACTGGGGTAGCAAGGCCCAGGGGGTCGAAGGTGGACATCACGGCGCTGGTGACTTCTCTCTTCGTTGGCGTCTTCTTGCCTTCGAGTATGTCTGCGCTGGTATTCCGGAACCCGACGTTGAAGGCCAGCAAGTCTTCTGCCATCAGCCATCTCAGCCCAAGGGTCTTCTCTTCAGCAACCAGTTCTGTGCTGTCTTCTTTGAGCTGATCTCCTATCCCGTCGAGGATCTTCGGCCTGTTGCTGCTCCATCCCCTCAAGTGGAAGCCTGCCTTTGCATGGATGCTCTGCACCTGATGCGCGATCTTTCTTGCATCTTCCTCTGTGGCAAAGCTCTGCAAATAATCATCCATATAGTGATTCTTCTCGATAGCTTCCACTGCCGCCGGGTAATCTTCTCTGAAATCTTCTGCGTTCTTGTTCATTACAAAAATCGCCGTAGACGGTGATGAAGCCGCACCAAACACCACTGAGCACATTCGGTATTCGTCTGGTGTCCCATTTCTTCTGTCGCCGCGCCACAAGAACCTCAGGCTGTCGCGGTCCTCTTCACGCATCTGTACCCTCAGGAACATATCTTGAATGTCGGCGACGACGGCGACCGGCTTCTCTCTGAATCTCACAAGCACCCCAAATAGCGATTGCAGAAGATCTGGTCCCGGCAGGAGTGCGTCGTTCAGGCACTTCCCGTCAAATTTGGCAGCAGCATCCAGGACTATCCTTGGCTTCTTCTTCACGGGATGCATTACCGCAAAATGCGGCAAATAAAATGTTCTTCCAGCGGTCGTTGATACTGGAGCCTTCTCTGCATAACCATTTTCTATCAGCTTCTTCATCTGGTCTTCATATGACGTCTTCAGGGTTGCATCCTTGTCCAATTTCCTTTCGATCCCAATAAGACGTCGATGAGCTTGCACGTAGTTGTTTGGGAGGGTTTCGTCTTCACTCTTCCACAGCAGCCCGGATTCAAACCTCCCCTCTGGAAGGCGCTTCGTCGTTGACTGCAGGACCTCAAGCGCTCGTTGGTCTGCGTCGTTGCTCGGGCGGCGAGGCTGCACTCCGATTGATTCGATGTCGAAGTGTCGCCGCACCAAGGCTTCTGTCTCATCTTCTTCGATGAGTCTGCTGTGGTTGACGAACTGTACTGGTGACGTCTTCCCGTTGCGACGCCCATGGAGGACCCATCCCAAGCTCGTTAGTGACGCAACTGGATCGGACCTTTTCCCTTTCTTCAGTCTTCTCGTGACGATGAGACCCCAGTTGTCTTGCCCGATGAGAAGTTTTGGCTCTTCATCTTCATATAGTAGTTGACCTTGAATGCCTTGCAGGTGCGAGCATCCTTGGATGACACCTCGATCCACACCTTGTCTTGAGAGCTTTAAACTGTCGATTGTTCGAACTTCAATTGTTTCCTTCTTCTTACGATGAGCTCCCTTGATCTTGACGCTTGTCTTCTGCGAGTCGCACCTCTTGATTCCATGTTCTCCAATTGTCTCGATGGTTATCGGACTCGCCTTGCCTTCAGCCCCAATCATCTGCGCCACCCCAGCATCCAATAACGTGACTGTTGACCCCTCATCCAGAAGGGCCAGTACGCGTGCTGCGCCCTTCGGTCCATACAGGTCCACTGGGATCATCTTCAGATACACCTGCCCATCACTGGCAGTGTGCACGGAGGTGACGACTTCTTTGGGCTCTTCTCTGCGACTGGAGACATTGCAGCGGGATTCTTCTCTATCCCCAACAGCTGCTGGTGGACGGCTTTCTTCATGAAGACTGGTGTGGTGCCATCTTCCGCACTTCTTGCAATCTGCTGCCCTGCAGGTCTTCCTTGAATGTCTTCCTCGTAGACACCTGAAGCATAAAATTGCCTTCTTAGCCATTTCGTACTTTTGACTAAGGTTTGCTTCTTTGAACTTCTTGCATTCGTAAATCCAGTGTTCGCCGTTACACACTGGACACCGATTCTTGCGGGGGTGCTCTTCATTCCCCTGCACGTAGTGAACCTTCTTCACTGGTCTTCGCTCGTGGCCCCATGATGTCTTCGGTGGTGCAGATCGCTGACGGTCTTCTTTCTTCCAGGATACTTCAGGGTCGGCTATTTCCACGTACCATTCGCTTTCATCCTCCAGGAATGCGTTCATGACTTCCAGGTCCCGAAGTTCTTCGTCAGGATTCGTCCTCTTGTATGCGATCCACCGGTGTTTCATCGTAGTCGGCATCTTCGCAATGAGGGCCCTCGTGGTTCTAAGGGAATCTAGGTACTTGCTTGCCCCCATTGCCTTGATCGTGGCCACGGCGTTCCTCACGTGGCTGTAGAACGTGCTCACGTCGTTCGGATCCTCTGTGACCCGTGGCAGGTTCTCCAGCTTTTCCAACTCCGCAGTCGCCAGAGCTTCGGGTCTTCCGAACCTCAATTGTAGCCCCCTCATGACTTCGCTGGGATGCTCCGCCGTAAACAAGAGGCTCTTCACTGCCTCTCGCGCCCTGCCTTGCAGTGCCTTCCGTAATCTGGCCAGGTTCTGCACGTGACTGAAGCTGGGTGCCGTGTCTTCGAACGTCCTCTTGAACGCCAGCCATTCTTCTGCGGCGCCGTCGAAGTTGGGAAGCTCGATGTGTACAGCTTCCGACCGGCCTCTAGGTAGCTTCCCCAATGCTTCAGCCAACTCCTGGATGTCGGTCTTCCTCGATGCAGGCGGCGGCTGTGGTAGCCGCGGTGGTGGTGGTGGTGACGGTGGTCGCGACGGCGGCACCAAGTGTGGCATTACCCTCGCTCTCCTCTCGGTCTTCTGTAGCCACTCCTCCACGTGGTGCTGCCGCTCCTCGTCTGCGAAGTCCTCTTCGCTGCCGGACTCGACCCGCACGAGCTCCAGTTCGGCCTCGGCGAGATCCAGCTTCCTCTGGGCTATTTCCATTTTCAATTCGGCTTCTCTTCTTCTGGAAGCCCTCGACCTGGTGGTGGAACCAACCCTCCTGGGTTCCACGGGCGCTGGTACCGCGAACCGTGCCTCTTCGTCCGCAGCGCCCCTTGACGCAACCCCATCCATTGCTGGCGGTACGGTGCAACCTTCGGCGTGGCGTGCTTCAGGCGCTCCTCCGGCGGGGTGCGTTGGTGCCCCTGGTGTCAACGTCGACCCCGTAGACGACCCCATCGTGTCTGTCGTCTCTGTCGGCGTGGCTGCGCTCCAGTCCCTCGAAGACTCCGTGGCGGTGGTGGGCTTCGTTCTTCCAGTCGACCGTGTGGTTGGCATCTTCTTGATCCAGGATCCGGCTCGAAGGACCAGGAAAACTGTTGCGCGTAGTTTTGTTGCGCCGGCTGGAGAAGATGCCGCCGTATGTACCCTTTGGCCCCGAAGACACCACGACCTGACTAACCACGGAGTGACACCCGACTTGATCGAGTGCAGGTTGGAGCGCAGTGAAAACAACACTAATCTTCAAAGTAGGAACGTTTATTGCGTATACAATTAAACCTTAAGTTTAAATAAGCCTATGAACCGCAATCGTTCCTGTAGTTCAGCTTCTTTCTTCAGACCTCTTCACTGGCCTCCGGATACACCGAACAGCGCTTATGTGTTCTTGGGTCTTCACTGGCCTCCGGATTCACCGAACAGCACTTTCTTTCTTCTAACTGGAAGCTTCTGAACTTTTCTTCTTAGACTTTTTCTTTCTTCTTATTAGACTTTTTCTTTCTTCTTATTAGTTGTTGTTTTCTTCGCTGCAGGCACCGAACTGACTTCCAAAGCTCGGCGTGCGCCTTTTATACAAATTTCGCCCTAAATAATTCCAGCGCTCTGATTGGCTGGCGCGTTTGTGCAATTTGCACCTAATTATACTTAAGTTTTACTTAGATTCTAAACTTTACATCGAATTATCTTTCAAACTATTAAGCAAAACTATTACAATATTATATTCAAATAATAGAGCGAAACGATTCCTATATGTTTACATAAATATCAATTTGATAAAATTAAATACAAAAAACTTTCTAGAACAAAGACTTCCTCAAAACACCGTTTGCGCCGGCAGACTACTTACTTAGCCTAACATTGTACCTAAGGCGAAACGGTTACAAACATAATTTTATCATTTTACATTATTAAAATATGCAAACATTCTAATTACAATTAGATTTTAACATAATCAAACAAGATATAACTACCAATTAGGAACATATACAACAACAAAGGTTTTCTCGTTATTCCCTTCAAATACGTAAAACACCATGAAAATAATTATTACATTTCGATAAAAGAAAGCAATTTACACATTATTATCAATAAACCATTACAATAAACCATATAATTACGTAGTTATTCAACGAGAAAATATCTAACCATATTACGTCATTTATTACTTCAAATGCGTATTTTATTATATGAACCTATATACAATAACGTTATATCTACCATTATCTACCTAATCTGATAAGAAATAACCATAAAATTACCAAAATTATGACAAATCTGAACAAATCAGTATTTTACAAATAACCTAGGTCTAAATTCTATCCAAATCATACATAAAGCTTCTCATGTTATGCTTATATTATACCAATGAACTCTAAGAACTTTATTAAACACAAACATCATCAATTCAACCATAAATCAACGTTATCAAAATAGAATTCAAAATATACCTATACCTAGGTTCCTATAACATCATAATTTCCTATAAGAATCTTATTAGTACTTGCTTACGTCACACTCGAAAATAACCACCTATCCGAGGACGGGCGCAAGTAGTGAGGGCGTGGACTAGCGTTATTTACAAAACTATTTGAATGGCTATGTCCCTATTATGCCGAATCCATTTCATGTTGCGTCGCTAACAGTGATAGTGAGGCCGAAAAGAAAGCTTGTCATCGAAAAGTATGCCCAAATCGTTGGCAATGGATGACCTTTGCAAATCCAGTCCCTCTAAGGAGTAGTAATAAGATATCTTTTGGTGCTTATTCGTAAAAGATATAACAACTTTGCCAGTGTTACTCATGAAATGTTGTTAGTTTTGCTTTTCTTTGTTCGCTTAACGACTACGAATATGATTCGTTTATAAATTTTTATTCAGACTTTTTAGTTGCTTTCACTTTGGGGTTTCTCTGTTATGTTGTATTGTTTATTTTAGTTTCTCAAACATCTGAGTACCGACTGCTTACAATGTTATTTGGATATTTGGAAGCGGGCGGCGAGCCGCATTCCACGCTGGTCTCAACTTATCGCGCACGTGTATTAGCTGGGGAGGCATAGATCGATAGATAGATAAAAATATATAAAAAAAGCGTTTTTATTCCACAAATTGTACCAAATAATTGTCATATTAATTTAAGAGACTACACCCGACTTCTAAATTTGACATGACAATGAGCATCAATAAGTCCTAAAGCTAAACGCTGAACGTAGCAGAAATTCATTTGGGCACTGCCTGCGTCTCTTAGCTTTATGGCGGTTTTGTAGAGTTTCGAATGCCCAAACACGTAGTATCTTAGAAAACAATGAATCCCAAAATATAGTCTAAAAAGTAAATTAACTTCAAATATTTGCGTTAATCATCGATAGTGTCGTTACGAAGTTGAACCAACTAGTTTTTTGATCTATACATCGTAGCGTGCGAACAAAATAACAAAAAAGCAGTGAGGCGTGCCTTCGTAAATAAAACTTCACTTTACATAAACTTTGAAGTTTTGTCAGTGTCGCACTCTGCCTCCACATTTGACGGATGGATCAGTTGGAGACAGACTACATATTGATCTCCGAATAAGGAGTCACGATTCACAGTAATAGGGGAACGATTAAGAAGAGAATTTTTTGAAGTCTTGATTTAAAATGGAGGAACTCAAGTAGGTTGCGGGCTCTTCCATCTTGCAACGTTGCAACTCTTTTAGACATTTACATAGAGACTAGAGGCTCGTATCTAGTTTTCGTATTGGCGCAAAATTATGTGCAAATTCAAATTCAAATATTTATTTCTCAACAATGACAATTACTTATTGACGTCCAATAAAACATGACTCTACCGCCAGTTCGGAAAAACCTTCGTGAAGAAGAACTGGCAAGAAACTTGACGGGTATATTTTTTCAAAAGCTATGAGCTCTCATAGTGGTGGCGCATTATCTCGCCATGCCACAAATTTTTCGCGCCCATGACAACAGAACATACTCAAACGATTAATTTAATAGCTGCTTGTGTAAAGAGCCGGTTCTAGTTTAAAGTTCAAAAACAGAATAGAACTGTCTTTTTGTGTGAAACTAAAGAAAAAAAGGTAGAATGCGTATTTTTGATGGAAAACCATAAAATAACCCAAGCAAGATAAGTAAAGATTCGAGAAACAATGTATGCCTCGATACGTCTACGAGCGAGATTATAATTGTTAATCGGAATCAAATTTTTACAAATCTATATTTATTTCGAACCCTAGATTTATTAACTATGCATGTATTACTCGTATAAACCGACATTCTAGCCTCAATGATTCAAACACGCTCGCAGACTTGTCAACAATGGATTTATGTACCTACATTTACCTTCATATTTTACGCAAAGAAAGCACAGCATTTGCGAATATCGCAAATTACTTGCAACAAGTTTCTGAAAGTATACTTGTAAAAATGTACAGTTCTGTGTGTTGTATGAATGAATGGACATCATGGAGATCACGGACAATGGTGTTAGTTAAGCTATTTTACTTTAGTAGGAAAATTAGTTCTAAATCATTCTGCGGAATACTATCGAATAAATTTTTGACAAACTTGTTGATAACCGCGACATGCGCGAGCCAAGCGACCGAGGCGAGCGAGTGGCAAAGTGCCAAGACACATATTAAAAGGTACTTCATATTAAAAAAAAACGTGTAAAAAACAAAAACAAAAAAAAAGCAAAACACCTGACTGTTTCGCTTTAAGCGGTAAATGTGTTATAAACTACGACATAAATTGGTATTATTGTTTGCCATCTTTTTATTCCTCGTCCACTTGCAAAAAATATTGCAAATGTTTTAACTCTGTATAATGATGTAATAATAATAATAAAATCTTTATTGCCATCAACAAAACTAAAACAAAAGACAATAAAAAAACAATTAATTAAAGAATCTGACAATTTGGTTGGCCTTATCGCTTAAAACGTTCCACCAGGCAACCCTCTATACCAGTGTTTCCCAAACTTCTTTGTGCCAATACCACCTTAAATTTTAAAAATTTGTAAATGTTCCCCATACATTATTTTAAACATTAAAAAAGTGATTAATTCACCCAATTTTGAAAATCGTGCGGGTCGTTTGACCATTGCCCCCCTTAAACTATCAAATTTAACGGCGTACGCCCCGCGTTGGGAAACACTGCTCTATACACTATGAGAAAAACAACAAAAAAAATAATAGTAATACTGGTATTGGAATTAAGTTACCTTTAAAATCAAACGTTAACTAAGCAACGTATTGCTATCTGGACACAGTACGTGAAAGCAGTTAAAAATAAGAATTTTTTGTTGTGCTACATTAAGTTTTTCTATATCTATAGGTATTTTTCTGCTTGAACAAGCAGACAACACATGACTTTGATTCTTCACCAACTTGCACAATTTATTGTCTACATATTATTTGGTAGTTGCTTGTCATATTAAAATGAAGTTATAAAATATCCTGATTTAATATTCAAACGTTTGTCTAAATCAAAACTGGCTATATTTACCCACCACTGTAGTTAAAAATACTTTTAAATTCTACATTAAGTTTATATTTATTATTTGTTTTTCTACACGTGTTAAAGGTTAATTTCACGCGTAAAAATATTTCGAACTATTCTTTGAGAAATCCGTTTTAAGGCAAAAGTTGACTTTTAAAAGTAACCATTAATAAAGTCACTTGTGTTGGCGAAAGGAAGGACACATTTTTTCTGCTAAAAGACTAAATTATGTATGATAGTATAGATATTACCACACCATTTAGGCGTTTATTACAATAATAAATATAACTACAAACTGACAAAAAGTCAGTTGTTGTCTACAGAAGTGTCTTTATGACTTTATATTTAAATTTATAACTACCCTTAATGTAAATCCATCAACAAAACAAACTGCCCTAGTGTACACAGCTGCAAACGCTTGCGTGCGTAGAAGTGGATCAGTGCCATTTAAATGGGGATTTGGGAAGTTAATTGCTTTTCTGATACCTATACCATGTCTCCTTACGGAATATTTTTAATCATAAAATTAAATTCCACGTTTTAAATAAATCATAGGAATCTTTTTTTAAATTTTTATTCCTATAAAGAGTTTATACTCTATTTCAACCGATTAGGAGAATCATTTTCGAAATCCGTATCAAGTTCTCTCCTAGACAACATAATTATATAGAACTTTTGTACAAAAATACAAATGTACAAAAATGTCACTTCTTGGAGTACTGGATTAGGCGATGTGAGTCACACAACACCACCGCCTTCGTCTTTAGTCAGAGATCGTCAAATGATAATGAAATCAAATTAGAACGAGAGATCATGAGTACTCTTCGTGGTGTACCGATCATTTGAATGATTGAATATGCACTTTAGTTTTCATGACTATAACAAAATAAACTTCTTCTTTTTCTTTTAAAAAAGAGATTGAAATAGTAAGTAGATTTATATAGTAGTTACAGATAGTAAGTAGATCTTATCAACTCTATACTTAGTTTTATTCCTTGATAAATAATTTCGAAAGGATTATTAAAATTTATTAAATCATTGAGAGTTTACTAAATCCAAGTCAACAAAAAAATCGAAGAATTTTTTTCTCTATATAGATTGAGTTTTTACATATAATTGCCTAAATAGGCAAATTCGAATTATCAGAGGATCAATAACGAAAACAACACCAAAATAGGATTATTTCCCAATTAAAGTTAAAAAAATAAAATCACAGGTCCGTATTTTATTAACTTACGCATGTTCTAGCGACCCTATCGACTCTATTATCGTAACTCTAAGCCGATATCTTTTCAAATACACATATGTCACTAAGTGATACAATTCCCTTACACCAACAAAGCGTTCGTTCGAATGGAGAACAGTAGATACCATCACGACGTCAAGTTCTTTTCAATGCGCCCCGATAAATAATTCAGTTAGGTCATAGGTTCCCCGTTGTTAATATTTATATAAACGTAATTGTATTACAACAAGCCTCAAGCACTAAATAATACATGAATCGGATAGCAGTTTCTTGACAATACTTTAACTGAAAAGTCGAATTTATCGGTGACCAAAGTGCTTAAGATGCTTCAAGACAAAGAAATCTCGGATGTCGAGAACAATAAATTTCAGTTAACCATTAGTGAATTGAAGAATAAATCTTTTGTTTCTGCAGCGGATATTGAATGTTTCGGTGAGTGGATTTTTTCTTACAAAAAGGCATTCGATCTTTATTATATCAACTGAGTTGCAATATGATTATTATTACATCATTATACGAAGGTCGAATAACTATAATTTTGTAACCCTTCCTCAGCTGGTTAGTCACCTACTTTTCTGTACCACTAATTTCAGTGATTGATCTTTTTTATGAGAAATCGGCATAGTGACGCATCATTTCGACTTTTATTGCTTAATAATTATTAAAATAAGTTTGACTTTCGATTAATAATATGAGCAGTGAAGAACATACGAAGTGACGTACATCAGTGGAGCTTAAAGGCTTTAGGTACATCCACAATCCTGAACAAGCAGCCAGTTCACCGATCAACATCGGAACCGAGAGCATCTCTCTGATGCCGTGCGTTTAAAATTTGGATAACCAGGAGTTCCTCACAGCTTAATTATTCAGCAAACATTATTTCTCATTACCGATAGACATTTAAAGTGTCCGACGGCCGAAATTCACGGATTGCAGTGATCATCTTCAGGGACGTTCGCCGAGAGCACGCGGTCCATAGGTAAGGTCAGTCTTTTTACATTTGGATTGTGAGGGAAAACCTAGGATATCATTTGGGGGAGCTTATCGATCATTAATATTATAATGAAATACGTATCGTAATACAGTCCGCTTCGAATCCGTGATTTGTTTGTCTCGCTCGCTCATTTCTGACATCTTATTACCAGCGCAGTTTGATTTAGTCGGGAGATGTCAACCGCAGATGCAGTAACTCCTCTCTTGGTTGAAAACATTGATACTGGGATGAAATGACTAGCCGTTTATCTAGCCATGATATAAAAAAAATTAAAAACCTTCTTCTTCGTAAACAAATCGGAAATGACTGGTATCAGAAGAACCCCCTTAATCTTTACAAGATGATCTGGCCAAATAAACCATAGGGTTGAACTGGACAAATATAACCATGTAGTAATCTACGGGGTACCACAAGGCAGTGTACTAGGTCCCACACTATTTTCAATCTACATCCTCGAAGATAACCTCCGTAACCTCCAACTTCAACAGTGAATATACACTTCTATATCAGCATTTATCTAGGCTGAGAAAGAACTAAACGTAAACTTTTATACAGTTACATAACAGCGAACCACTATAAACAAACTATTTACCCCACGATTCCGTCTTGGGTTAAATTATTGAACTAACGTTGGCATTTAATTATGTGTAATCAAGATATGAATATGTCTACACTAGGGGATATTTGACCGCTGTTAAAATAATACCGGACGTTAATACATTAGGGGATATAACTAGTGGTGATCTACAAAATGTAGAAAGCCAATGAAGCCTGAATTCTTGTGGAACAGCTTCTAAAAGTCTAAAAGAAGAATTTTACTTTTATTATGCAAAACAACTTGTTAACAAATAAATGCGTTTTACTTCATCTTTTTATTTAATTATATTAAAGAAGAATAGGTCGTGAAAAACCCAGAATACTTAAAAACTATGTGAGCTACTATGAGGTACACTTCACAATTATTTTCCATTGCTGAATTATTTTTCACAAGCGCTTAATTGTTTTACCTAATGCTGCGTTATAGGCCACAATACTTGCCAACCCGCCGTTTTAGAACGTGACTATGAATGACTTGTTTTATTGTTTATTTCATAGATATCTACTGAAATAAATGATTCCGCATGAATGACGACATCCTTCTTCATCATCACTTACCATCAGATAGGTGACGACAAACGCCCACCAATTTATAATTGTAAAAAAAAAACATATTTTCGTCCATTTTGAAGTAACAGTCCATAAATTTCCTTTGTTTATACTCTATTTTGGTAACCTTTTACATTTGTATAAGGAGGTTTTATGAAAGCACGTCAAAATTTGGAGGTACCTAAATATACATGATATTTTACAGTAAAGTGTCCTCCGCAAAAAGATTTCGAACATAGGTATCAAAAGAAAATCTAAGTTTTAAATACCATATTATCAGTAACAGTTTTTCTCAAAATGTCCGATCTTCACGACCATATTACTTTGAGATCGTTTAATAATTAAAAAATAAAGATATTTCGTCCCGCGTTTTCACTCACAACTAATTAATAGCATATTAAATTGACATATTTGTCCCTGCTGCTGTATAAAATGTAACACGTAAATTGTGAATCAGGTAATGTTCAGCTCATGGAGTATGAACGCGTATAACACGAATGAACACTGATATGAAGTTGATATAACTCTATCATACCGCTGTGTGCTGGAACAATAAAAGGTTAAGACTTTTCCAGGTTATTTTGCTCTATATAGTAGCCCGGAGACGTACAGTGGTTTGAAAAGTTCATAGAAAGCTTAAAGGTTGAAAGCAGAAACTAAACTCATTCACACGTTAACACGTCAAAAAACATTGGGAAATTATAAGTCAAGCCACAAATTTCTTTATTGGCCACGTGATCAAACTTCTAATTTTTTAACTAAGCCAAGGGAAAAATGAGATAGCCTCTAATGCACTAATTCGTCTTTTTTGCAACGCCTACAAAATATTCTATAGAAAGCGTAGTAGTTAAATTTGGGTTAGGCTGCATTTATCGCACGCGCGAGCCGAGCGAGCGAAGCGAACGTGGTGGGGGAAGCACCTGGCGAAGCGCCATAATCGAAAATGAATTATAATTTAAAATTTTATAGCAAAAACATCATGTAACAACATATTTTTAGTGGCGAAGATAGTATTCTTCAGACACTCGCAAGTTGTGGCTGACTTAGTAATTTAGAAGGCAATTTAGATCTTTACAGGCGAATAAAGCTGTTAGAAAGAAGTCCAGCTGTAATTAGCAGCCAGAACAATTGGTTTCTATTATGACTCATCGTGCAAGTATTCTTTTTTTACGAGAAACCAAATATGAACCTTTACAAATGACAATACAGAACTTGGCATATATTGAAAACAGATAAGGTTTTAAAATACAAACCATACCTACTATCATTTCCCTAAAAAAATCCGGCTAATAAATCAAATAACAAGACTGGTTCAGAAAAACGGCTTTTTTATAACACCTCAAATGTTTATCTGTCTTTTATAAGAAGTAAGTAGGCAACCTTACAAAATTATAAAAGTATAATTTTCATTTATAAAGCAAGTACTTAGTTTATTTGTGGCACAAGCCAACAGCCAACCTCAACAACCTCATCCCTCAGAAATAGATGACATTTTTTAAACGCTTTATATTATAATATTTCCATTTCTTTATTTTCTCGATGACAGTTCTAATTTGATATAATGCTCTCTATCTCCATCCAATAGCTCCATCCCTATCAGTTTCTCCGACTCTGGTATTATATAACCTTGTACGTGTGTAAACGTCATATTTTTATAAAATAATGCATACATAATGTAAAAAAAAGGTTACACAGGAGCTGTTATCGAGAAAATAAAGAAATGGAAATAATATAATAATAATTTGGCTTTAACAGAACAATGTGGACTTACCTCGGAATGCAGAAATGCCCACCAGAGGTCCCTGAACGACCCTGCGGGCTTCTGGGCTGACGTGGCCCAGGAGCTGGAGTGGACCAAGCCCTGGGACCGGGTGTTGGATGACAGCGACCCACCGTTCACTAAATGGTTAGTAATCTTTAATGGCTGTATAATTGCTTTGGTGAAAATTGTTGCGTGGATTGTAGAATGTATAAACATTTTGCCATTTATCAACTTCTAGTTATTGTCCGTGACTTCACAGGCGTTTACTTCGTGAACAGTTCCTTTTTCTGTATGAAAGAGATTTTGTATACATGCAAATCGTTCGCAGTCACGGATATGCAAGTGTGCAAATTTAATGTTGATTGGTTTTGTAAATAAGACACTAAACTGTAACAAACAAACTTACAAATTTATAACATTATTTAGAATCTAACGATACATCCTACTTAAGATACCAATTCAAATGAATGTGATGCTCTGAACTCGGCTATAGTACATGGAGATATAAAAAAAAATTGACATCGGTAGTTCATCATTGGTTTACAACAGACATACTTAATACAAGTCAGCGAACAGGAACAACTTTGTATTTACTGAAACGAAAAAAAACCGGTAGGCAAATACTTCAGTACATCAAAATTATTGCTTTAGTGAAAGATTGCCGAAGGATTCTCTTCCTTTAACATGTCTATTGCCCCCACAGGTGGGTCGGAGGAGAGATGTCCGTGTGCTACAATGCCGTGGATCGACACGTGCTCAGCGGCAAGGGAGACCAGGTAGCCCTGGTGCACGACTCACCCTTGACCAACACTGTCACCAAGATAACTTACGCTGAGATGCAGTATCAGGTACGGTTTACGGAAAAATGTATCTTTGGTTATTTATAAACAATCATGTTTAGTTGACTGTTAAAGGCAAAATTTCGGATACACGAGTACTTAAAAGTTTGGTATGGCCTTCGGTAAAATTTACCTGGATGTACAAGACGGGAATCAGTTATAGACGATATGATATAACCTTAATTAATTATGTGTAACATATTCGCAGTTATAAGCACCTCATTGAAACGAAAAGTAGATATTATATGTAAGTTGGTCACCTTGAAATATCCAGGTACAAGTACCTTTTGTACCTAGTTAAGTTAAGACATCCGCATATTTGAAATGGATTCTAGGCATCAAATTCAAATATTTACTTCTTAACACTGACGTTTACTTGTTTTTGTTGACTTTATGTAAAAGCATGACTATCTCGCCAGTTCGGAAAAACCTTCGTGAAGAAAAACTAACAATAAACTTTACGGGTATAATTTTTTTTTAATAAATTTACAATGGCTCTTATGTCTAAACAAAATAATATCACGAGACTGAGTTTATTTTAAATTGAAAAACTGTAGGTTAATTAGTTAAACGGTAATTACATCGTTTTAAAATTAATTGTTAATAAGTAAGTCTGATGTTTGACGATAATAGCATCCAAGCCATCCTTTTACAATTCACTCTTTACAGGTTCAAGTAAGTACGTATGGAAAGCCTAATTTGCAGTAAGCGCCAAATGAGAAATATTTCAAGAGTGATTCTAGTAGAACTCATTTAATATTTATATGCAGATGATTTGAAGGACTACAAGGCTCAGGCAGCGATTCCACCCATTCCTAGTGATTACACTTAAAAGTCGAACCAAACCTTATGACGGTTTCTTTTTGATTCGCACCGGCAAAATATGAAATGAGCTGCCTGCATCTATTCTTCCTTAAACGTAGGTTCTGGAATATTAAAGTGTAAAGTAAATAGCCACCTCTTGGATATTCGTGTAGCGTCGCTTTCATCAGCACTTTTAATTCGGTAACGTGGAAGATAAAAGGCAATTTAAGGAAAGGATACTCAACGCTTATGGGCAGTCGAAAACATTTATCTATTAAATTGACCGAATACTACATAATCAGAGTGACGTAGCTAGGAATGATGTTCTTTTAGCGTCAAAATAAATGTAAGTACTTCGATGCTCCCCAAATCAAAATGTTTAAAAGTAATATTCAAAACGGTTGCGTTAATACGTAGGTAATTGAAATGAGCCACCCAGTAGAAGGTCGATCAACACAAGATATGTAATAAAATAATGTGTATGCACCAATATTTCTCTAACAATTCCGTAAATGTTTAGTGTAGGTATGCATACCAGATGCCCTCGATGCAAAGCCACACAGTCCTAAGAGCCTTTAACTAAATGATGAAAGGAAGACTTAAATGTCTCCAAATTTTCCTACACGCCACATGGCACTGTTAATGTATGACTGAATTACAGAAACAAAGGCAACGGAATCGGTAACACATCTTTAATCGATATTCCAAAATAATAGTGAACAATCCCATCAATTAAACACCTATGAGTAACGATTTCCATGGAAGGCGCTGTCGTCGTCGCCAGCTTCTCTTTCAAATTCCCATTAAAAAATTGAAATACATAATTTCATACGTTTGCTTCACTCAAAACCCTTTCTCTGCCACTGATCCCTCTGTTCCTCCCTAGGTATCCCGCTTGGCTGGTGCCCTGTCCTCCATGGGTGTAACACGTGGATCTAGGGTGCTGATCTACATGCCCCTGATCCCTGAAGCGGTGGTGGCAATGCTGGCCACCAATAGGCTGGGAGCAATACACTCTGTAGTTTTTGGAGGTGAGCCTTTAGGCAATAATAATGTGACTGAAGTATATACTTAGTAGTGGTGGAGATATCATCAGTATTAGATATTGTTTTTTTTTTGGTATTCCTACACAAAATTCTAATTATGCTTATTAACTATGAATAAGAATGAAAAATGTTTAACTATATAGTTTCATAATAGGTAGGTACTTTTACAATTTTGTTCTTAGCCATTTTACTGGTCTTTAAATATAGTTTCATTCTTAATTTGCCAATTCCTTTCTATTGCATCTGCCAAAACTTTATTTAATGATTCCTAATATTGAACTTTTCAATTACATTCTTAATTTATCTTTGTTATTTAAAGGTTTCGCGGCCCGGGAGTTGCGCACCAGAATTGAACATGCGGAACCCACAGTCATCATCGCTGCGAGCTGCGGGGTGGAACCTACGAAGATTGTACGGTAAATAAGTTCCCATTATACAGGGTAACTTTTGAGACAGCTTCCAAATTGATTGTTGACGATCGATTCGTGAAACTTTACAACTAAAAAATAATTATGTTGGTCACCGCATAAAAATTACAAGATCGATTGCACTTGGAAGGCCGAATTTTTTTCATATTTCTAACCTTTTCTCTTAGGAAAAGTTGTTCAGTTATACATATAGATACTCGACACCAAATTTGGCGACTGACCTAAAAGTTACGGTACATAACGTAAGGTAAACATACAACCATTCGCCAAATAGGGCAAATCAGGTTTGACGGAATTACGGAGTGTTAAAACTGGAAGCATAACTATACCTACTAAATGAGTGGCGTCAAGGTGTCCTTCATGCCTTAATACCTATATTGTGTTTCTCATAATTTAAAAAGACGATTGAAGAATATGTTTGAATTATATTTATACTTACGTACTAAAGCAGTTTATATTTGTTATAAACGTACGTTACAAGGACAACTATAAATTACTTATTTTAGTACATCAAAGTATTTCCTCAGTACGAAACTCAACACAACCAAAACCCAAGTTGATATCACCCCACAGCTACAAAGACATCCTGGATGAGTCTCTCTGCCAAAGCTCGCACCAGCCGGAGAAGTGCATCATCTACCAACGGAGAAGAGTTCTAGAATGTTCCCTGGAGAAGGGAAGAGATGTGGCGTGGGATGAGGCAATGAAAGCCGAGCCGGTGCCTTGCGTGTCCGTTGAAGCTAATGAGCCGCTGTATATTTTGTATACTTCTGGTAATATTAGAACATTATTATTATTTATTTCAGTACGTTATTCTGGTATTTTTGTGTGACCCATTTTATGGTAAGTGACATCCGCACTCATGGACATCATTAGATGTAATTGGAAAAGGGTGCTAATTAAACAGACTTCTTTTTAAAAGCATTATTCGCCTCAAAAAATCTACATTGCCTTCTAAATTACTAAGTCAGCCACAATTTACAAGCGTCTGAACGATTGTATCTTCGCCCCTAAAAATATGTTGTTACATGATGATTTTGCTAAAAAAATTTGAATTATCATCCAATTTCGATTATGGCGCTTTGCCAGGTGCTCCCGCAACACGCTCGCTTCACTCGCTCGGCTCGCGCATGCGATAAATGCAGCGTAACATTAACCTAACCCAAATTTAACTACTACGCTTTCTATATAATATTTAGTAGGCGTTGCAAAAAAGACGAATTAGTGTATTAGAGGCTATCTCATTTTCCTCTGGCTTAGTTATAAAATTAGAAGTTTGATCAGGTGGCCAAAAAAAATTTTTTGGCTTGACTTATAATTTTCCATTATAAATTACACATGTTTTAGGAACAACCGCCGCTCCCAAAGGCATTGTCCGTCCCTGCGGCCACGCCGCCACACTTTGTTGGTCAATGCACGCCGTCTATGGGCTCAAGAAAGGCGTTTGGTGGGCCGCCTCGGACCTGGGTTGGGTTGTGGGTCACTCCTACATCTGCTACGGACCCTTGCTAGCTGGTATAACGTCGATACTCTATGAGGGGAAACCTGATAGAACTCCGGATCCTGGACAATATTTTAGGTGCGTAACTTTTTGAATATTTTCATTGCTGTGACATGCTATTACTTGTAACATGGACGGTCTGTAGTTAAAATTGTTTTGTTCCTGTAATTGCACTGGCTGGTTCCATTATACTAAAGCGACATTAAGCATACAAGCATCTTGCTCATTCTTTTACAAATTTTTCAAAGAAGTTTCAAAATAACTTCTTAATCTGAACTTTGAATGTCCAAATCAATTATTCTAATTTACACAAACGTAATCATTAAATTCTTCTCTATATTTAAAATAGGTAAGCCCGTCTGCGTTTCAATTTAAAAGCGACGATTTTCAAATGGATTACTCTCATAAATAATTAAGTAAGCTACTCAGTGTACTTTTAAGCTATTGTTGTGTATTTTTCAGTTTACATTTAAATGTGTGTATGAATTTAACTTTCAGAATAATCGAGCAACATCGGGTGAACGCCCTATTCACAGTGCCCACGGCGTTCCGTGTCTTAAAGCGGGTAGATCCGAATGCCAAATATTCGAGGAGATATTGCATCAAGTCCCTTAAAAGCGTATTTATTGCTGGAGAGCATTGTGATCAAGATACTAGGGTAAATGAAGCTTTTAATCCCTGTTGCACAAAGAAGAGTGTCTTAAGTGTGTAACAGGTGTATTTGTGTGAATGTATGTTTGTGTGACTGTGTCTGTGGTAGCCTTGCGTTCTTAGAAAGTGCCCTTAGCGATGTTATATAAAAATCGGCTCAGAACGTTAAAAAGCTCTACACGCTTCATCCTAACATCTGAAGTTTTTATTTCTTGTGTAACAAATAACTTATTGAATAGAAGGTGAAAAAATTCGTTGGAGATTACTGCACTATCTATATAGATCTTGATTAGAAATTAAAATAAAATATCCCCATTACTTTAAGATTACTTTTCTTCTCAGATTTTTAGTTTATTCAAGAACTAGAGGTAATAATTTTGAGTTTTACTCCGTATTGATATTTATACAAGATGTAATGAACTATGAAAATCTGTAAGAAATGTATAACTGTACAAAACATCGGTGTTTATTTTTTACCTACTTATATATTTAATTTAGCTCTGAAAATATGCTAAAAATAAAAAACTAAATCTAAACTTGAATCTATTAAACGAAAAGTAGCCAAAAGGCTGTCCGAATTACCACGCTGGCTCGCAATAGAAATTCGTTGTGCGAGGTAGGTGCCAGCCTTAGGGTTACAAGTTTCACTCACCAAAAATTATTTTTAAATAATATTAAATTTTTAATTCGTTTTTAACTAATATTTGGATAAAAATATGATTTTTTATCATATTTTTCTCTATCTTCCATCCCACCATTATTCGGTCTTATAATCTGTAAAGTTCTCCTGTCGTTTAGAAAACAGTTGTAACTACTTAAAATAACTTATTTTTTACTATTGATATTTTTAACTTTAAACTGAAACTTTCAACTCTATTTGAAAACCACAATAGTTGATTGTCAGTTGCTGCAATTTGAATATGAATATGAAGCATTTAGGGAATTAGAAATAAATAGAGTTTTTACTCACGCAAAAGTATAATGACAACCTCAAGGCTTGTTATTTAGATTTTGAAGATATGGATAAAGCCAAAAGGATATAATATTATGTACAATATGTGGAATTTTTTAAATGAAACTAAGAAATATAGCGAGTGTCTGCCACGAAATCGTGCCCCAATACTTTGTGAAGGTAGACTATACACGATATTTTGCTACCGTAGAAAAAATAGAGGGGCGCAAATTCGTGGGTGGATGGCATTCACTTCTTCATTTTTTAATTCATTTCTTCAACAAATTCAAAATCAAATACTTGTTTCTCAACATTGACAATTACTTGTTCTTATTGATGTCAAATAAAGCATGTCTCTACCACCAGTTCGGAAAAACCTTCGTGAAGAAGAACCTGGCAAGAAACTGCACGGGTATATTTATCTCAAAATAAATTTACAGCGTCTCTTCATGTCTATATAAAATTATTCTTATCTGCATCTGTTAGCTCGGCAAGTCTCCCTCCCCCCAAGTATCCAAACGACAAACACCCTCAAACGGCACTAGTTCACGAGTTAACGCGGGATCCAGCCATCCCTAATTACAAATTACATAACTTATAATGCTATTTCAGGGTATCAGCTTCACAACAGACAACACTTGAAATTGTCTTTGTTCCTGTTATTTCACAATAACGGAGTCATCTGGTTGCCTAGGTATTGCTGGTTGGTAGATTTTAGGTATATCTTCTACACATTTGCCATGGTCACTGTCCCAATTTGTAACTCTTTACGTTAAGGTGAATGCCCTGACGGTAGAAAAACATCGCGAGAATATATCAGCATGCCTAAGGAACAATCAAAGAGGTACCTTTTACAAGAGTTACAACCACCCGAACCGTAAGGTTGATACTTCTTTCTACTTGAGGCTGTAGTGTTTACTATTTTTATAAAATGTTATTCTGTATAACTTGATGTACCTTATTGTGGTACTGTGATAATTTACGTATTTGGTCTTGGTTATTTAACTTACCTGTCTTTTAAAAAACTCTTAACACAAGGATTTTAACCTTGACGATCTTTCTAACTGATCTTCCAGCAATGGGCCGAGCGCGTGACCAGCGTGCCCGTACTGAACCACTGGTGGCAGACAGAAACAGGCTCCGCTATTACCGCCGCTTGCGCAGGGTATGGAGTGCGCGCCGTACCGCCGCATTCCGCGGGCTACCCCGTGCCGGGGTATGATTGTGAGTCAAGTTCAATACACTCAAAATTTAGCGGTACATGAATATAACTTTTAGAAAACTATATTTCAGCACGGGAATAAAATTTAATGAACGTTTGAGCTATCTGCAAGCAAATTGTACCTGCCGAGAATGTGATTGTAGATTGTTATTGATTAATTCAATTGTCGAATATTGATGCGTTGCCACTCGTAGTCTTAAGTTGAAATGGTTTTTGTTCAGTTATTTGTATATAGTAATCAGTTCTAGCCCTTTAAAATCTTAGCTTAGCTCGACAAGATCCACTTCTTTCGTAACATATACTCATGATAAAAGAACGTGAAGTTCATAAATACAATTCAAATGCCCTTGGGTATTATTAATTTACAGATTAATGACAGTAGTCATTAATATAAGTTCATATTGTTCGTAAGCGTTAATTACAAAAACAATTAGGTATTTTATTTTTTGCATATAATGCTACATAATTGATGAATGACGGATTATATTGTTGATAATCTTCGAATTTATATTCATGTGCATACGAAAGATGCGGTGAGTAATTTTAGTTATTGTGAGTGAGTAATTTTCCAATGAAAACACGAATAAAGATAAGTTTATAACAAAGCCTGCTGAAGACCTGGATAAGAAAATATTCATCATAACGATTAAATCAAAAATACAATACATGCAAAATAGATAAGACAACCGGAGGGGTTTCACAAACAAATTAGTAACTCTTTCTCAAATATGATACCTAAAGTACCGTACCGTTTAGGAACTTGCACCATAAGCTAACCTAACCTAACCTAACCTAAGCTATAGATACTGTATGACCAAACGGTAAAACAGGCTGACCTGAGCCCATATAAAGTACATAGACAAACACACTTCTTCTTGACATTTATGAGAATGGCAAAACTCTAGTGCCAGAGTTGATCAAGACACCTCTGGGAAGCAATAGCGAAAACCATTCGACCATGAGGGATCTATTACACCCACTGCTGTTTAAAATGAAGCAATGAGTGAATTACCGTTCATATGATGTAGAAAAAGTCCATGATAAGGGAACAACCTCTTGTCTGCTGCCATAGCAACATTCGCATCTTGAGTTTTTACCTAAAAAATGTGAGCAGTAATTATTGTAATTTGCTTTCCAGTGAGAACTTTAAGGGAAGATGGATCAGAATGCATCCCTGGTGAGGTGGGGCGACTCGTGGCAAAACTACCCTTGCCTCCTGGGTTCGCTTCCACTCTGTGGCAATCGGACAAACGCTTCAAAGAAACCTATTTTGAAACTTATCCGGTATGTACCTACTGACCGTCCTTATTTGGATGCAGAAGTTTAACAGACTAGTAGGTTAAGTCTAAGATAGAAATATCAAGTATAAATGAGTTAATGATCAAAGATAACGAAAACCGTATTTACAAATTTAATGTTTCATTACATTTTAAATGTTTTTAGTCAATATGAAACATTTACTTATCTTGTTTCGAAAGATAAAGTTTTGCTGTGAATTTGACGAAATGATTCTCGATTATTCAATGTTATATCTGACCATCTAGGGTTTCTACGACACGCAAGACGCCGGTTGGATCAGCTCTGAAGGAGCCGTGTGGGTGGTCGCGCGCGCCGATGACGTCATCAACGTGGCTGGTCACCGGTTGTCAACCGCCGCATTGGAGGATGTCGTGTTGAAGCACGCCCGAGTCGCTGACGCGGTTGTTGTAGGAGCACCGGACACTACCAAGGGAGATGTGCCGTTGTGTCTGTATGTTATGAGGCCTCCGCAAGATGGTGAGTTGGCATGATACTGTTATAAATTCCCGTGTTAATAAATCGTGCGTCATTGCAAGAAGCAATGAGACAGATATTTTTGTCTATACCCAAACGGCGTAACTGTCTTGCTCTTTCCCTCTCTCAAGATGCGCCACCTTGCGCGCCACAATAACGCGCACCGTAAGATACTTTTTTGTTCGTATGTTTGTATAGAAATTACATCTTTAAAAGTGCATTCGATGATTTTCTTACAGAATGTATCTCTCAGAATGTATCGTATTGTTATGTAATGTATTAACGTTAGGTACATAGCCTGGGTAACCTACATTCATCACAATATCGCGATAAATCACAAGATCACAAAGTAAGTGACGCTGGTGTTTAGGATTAGACAGTCAATAAGGGAAATCTCAGAATAAACGATAAATAAAATAGTAACATCCATAACTGCTCAATAGGCAATATTTACTCCTAACAAAGTTCGAACCCGTTTCAACTTCTGTAAATAAAAAGCAGATATGCGTACCACTTACTGAATTTTTAATTAAAAATAACAGAACTCCTGTTTTCAGACGAAGAAATCGTATCAGAAAGCACTGTAACCCAAGAGCTAATAGCTCTTGTTCGTCATTTGATCGGGCCCATAGCTTCGTTCAGAAAAGCCGCAGCGGTCCCTGCACTGCCTCGCACGCGGTCCGGCAAAGCCATGCGCGGGTCAATCGCCAAACTCGCACGCTCGCAACTTGTCAAAATTCCCGCCACAATCGAAGACGCGTCAGTTTTTGCAGAAATAAAAATGGCACTGCAGAAACTTGGGTTTGCCGAAGATGCACCCGATCCGGAATTTTAATATTTTGTTTGTAAGAGTTAAATTTAAAATGTGTAGTTTACAATAAGTAAGGTGTTTCCAGTGAATAGTTAGATCCGAGCTTTTGGAGATAGGAATTTACGCATTAAACATGTATAAGACTTGGCTGAAAATGTTTCATATGAATATTACAACTTAATACAGCTCCAGTAATTTTTCACGAAGATGAGTACCTAGGGTTACTACTATTTATACTATCTAAAGAGAGGTCTGCCAAGTTTAAAGCCACGATTCTAGCTACTACAAACAATGTTGTTTTAAATAAGTTAGTTTAACACCGGTGGAAACTTTACTATATTATTATTAATCTTCGTTTCACTGGATACGCTTTGTTTATAATAAAGAAATGCAAACTTAATATCAAAAGTACCTATATTTAGGACATCTAGTGTAATAAGTACATAATTATATAGATTATTTATTAAGACGATATATTAATGAATTATCTAAGGGGTAGTGATAATGGTTCAATTAAATTATAAGATTGCTTTAAAGTTACTTTTTAGTTTTTAATTTACCCCGATTGACAGGACCTTCCGCGAGCTATTTATTTTTTAATTACTTATTTATCTTTGAGGGGCCAAACAGTTACAATGTAACACAATAAGTTAATATAAAAAAACAACAGTTAACCAATTGCAGTTCTTCACTTATAACAACTGAATGTATAATGTAAGCGTCACAGAATTTAAACTAAGAAATAGCAACAGACATTTTGTGTATCAATCCATAATTTCTTTCCATCTCGTAAGTACCACAATAGCGACATCCAGAACTAGTTTACAGATTATATATGCTAATTATCATGAAACAATTATTTAAATATTATTCAAATGCAAAGCAGTTCAATAACCCTTGGAGTGTCAAGTATTCCGCCACGGGTTCAAGTTAAATGTACTGATTGGCGGTGGCGGGCAGAGAGTACACGCGATTTTTGAGTTTATTCAGCCTTTTTAAAGAAAAGTAACTTAAACTAAATCGTTGGTGTATATTTTCAAACATGTGGTACGAATGAATTATTCAGTTTGAGACTTAAAATAAATCGCTAGAAGAGGTTATGTTAAGACGAATGGATTCTTTTAAAGTACAACAAATGGGACTTTTATAGCCGGAACTTCCGAAGAGAACCGGAAGAAAAGCTACAACAAGGCTTGGCTTGATTTAGGAAGTACCTTAGTTGTAAAAATAATTTTAGTAAGTAGGTACATTAAAGATTTTTAGCATTACATCGGTGGAATAAAGTAAATGAGCGTTGCAGTGGTCCAGGTTGGATTCCGGTGACAAATGGCCGACCGCTCTGACGGTGAAGGAAAACTTGGTGACAAAACCCGCGTACCTCTTAAATTATTTCGAAGGTATGTGTAAGTCTGTAGGTAAGCGTGAAGATGCACTATAATTATTGAGTTTATTTAAAAATTACTTAAGTCTGATTTATCTTTGTACTTAATGAATATAATATTAATACTAATATAACCTTCTAAAGATAAAATAAATATGCAGTGTTTTGATATCTGGGAATTGGGATAGTAAACCGAAGTTGTACCAACCTAACGGCGAAGAATATTTTTTATTACTGGTTTATTTGGTTTTTCTGAAGTAGATACGCAAGCTACTTTTACAAATATGTTTTGTAATGTTTATGTAAAAGTTATTTCTGTATATGTATATTAATTAATTTACGTTATTAAAAATAGATAAATACGGAACAATTATTGTGACCAAACTAATGCAACTTATTTTTAAGTTACAAAAAGACTATGTACAAAAATATACGTGGATAATATGAAATAAGTACTTACGCAAAATAGTAAAAATCTTTTTAAAGGATTTATGATATGTTTTAATTTTTTTCATATGTAATGAAGTTTTTACTTAATAAGCTAGATAAATTTTATTTCATAAATATGAGTTTTATTTTGTGCCAATAATCTCACATAGTTCCCCATGTGGTTCCCCTTAATACCTACCTAATTAGCACACGCGCCGCCAGCCAACTAGCGCATCTAAAAACCTTACTCATGATTAGGCCTGAGAAGAGCCGGAAAAGCTTGGGTGACGGCTAGCTCACTTTCCTCTGATATGTTTGAGAAGGGCGATGGCTGGGTCCCGCGTTAACTTGTGAACAAGTGCTGTTTGAGGGTGTTGGTCGTTTGGATAGGCCGAGCTAGCAGATAATAATTTTGTTACCAATTTAACTATAAATACGTGTAAACCAGCCATTACTTCTAGTGTTAGGCATGGAATAGTCACGATGATAGTAAGATTATAGTCGGAACAAGTTGTCCGTGAAACGGCAAATTTTTTTAAACTTTGCTTTCATATTTAGATTTGGTTACCATTTTTATAGTTTACAAGCTTTGGTTCTGACTTTTTGGCGGCAATCCTACGGAGCAAATAGTGCTCTTCATTTATTTATCACGCTATCACTTTACTATTGACTTTCACCTTCATCGTCTTCATTATCATACATAATATCATCATCATAATAGAGGATGGATTCTACGATTATTTTTAATCAGGTTTTTCCGAACGGGGTTTATTTGACGTCACTAATAACAAGGTAATTGTCAATGTTGAAAAATAAACATTTGAATTTGAAGAAGAAGGAATTATATACAGGGTGACTGAAAATTAGTGAACACCCTTGTAAGGGAGTTATGGTACGGGTAATTTGCAACAAATTTAGTTATATATATATGATTGTACCAAAGCCAAATTGTAATACCTCATTTTAAAGCTTATGAAATTTAGATGTTTTTAAAATCATATACCAACAAAATTTAGTGTTTTTAGTCTTAAAATTAAGTGTTTATGAGCAAGACTTGAAAAATTTTGTACTATTTTTATTTGTCTGAAGCACTGCATCTAACTAAGGCAAATAAATGTACCTTATTTAGTGTCGATTTAGTTACTGAAATGTAGCAAATAAAAATTCTTTAAAAAACTTGGAAGAAAACCGATAGTTTTATTTTTATATAAGCCTAAAGAGGAGTCATAATGATTTTTCAAAAAAATTATTAAAATTGAAATATTTCATTAATGATTGACTTTGGCACTATCATATACATAACTAAATTTGTCGCAAATGACCTGTACCATACTCCCTTACAAGGGTGTTCACTAATTTTCAGTCACCCTGTATACGACAGACCAGGCTGCCTGTCCAGCTCCTTTGCGTATAATTAAATAAAGGTTAACAAAAATATTGCTTTGGTTTTAATATATTTTTTTCTAAAAGAATGGCCCAGTTCAATAAATCACAAAGTGGTTTTCATGATTTTTGAAGTATTCAGTTTCTTTTTCTCTGTTGATTGATCTCATTCATTTTTTTTAAATTCCCTAAATGACATTTTTGCTAGTGCTAGTGTATTTACACTAAGTCCACCATTTCAAATTCAAGAAATAAATTTGTTGTAAAAATTGACTTAGAAAACTAAAAAATCTCTAAGTCCAGCAAATTTTATATGTCCATTCTTTTTAGCCAAAAGATGTCCATTACAGGAGAATGGCCGCCCCCAAGATTCTCACGCCGCATGATCTTGCGCTTCCATTGTTTATCAGAAAGATCGTCGGTCCATCTTGTCCCGATGAATATCTAAAGCGTCATTGTCACTAAAGTACGTCTTCTTATGGTAGCGTCGGGTGACGGGTCGCTCACTTCCCTCTAATATAGTTGAGGAGGGCGATGGCTGGATCCCGCGTGTACTCGTGAACGGGTGCCGTTTGAGGGTGTTCGTCGTTTGGATACTTGGGGGGGAGGGAGACTTGCCAAGCTAACAGATGCAGAAAAGAATAATTTTGTATAGACATAAAGAGACTCTGTAAATTTATTTTGAAAAAAAATATACCCGTGAAGTTTCTTGCCAGTTCTTCTTCACGAAGGATTTTTCGAATTGGTAGTAAAGTCATGTTTTATTTGACGTCAATAAGAACAAGTAATTGTCAATGTTGAGAAAATAAATATTTCATTTCATTTCATTGTGGGGAGTCAGTCAGGTCGTGGTCACCGGTCTTCACTCGGTTAGGCTTGGAACCTAATCCTGGAGACGGACTGGTATAGCCTCGTTTTTTCTCAATCCGCTGCTTTGACATTTTGGCACCCCTAAAGAGACTGAACCAAAGCTCAGATCACAATTGAACAGAAAACTTTCTTGTAATCCAAAAACAGCAAGCATTGCTGGTTGCAGCAAGCAAATGCTGGTTATAATCTCGGTTATACTACATGACTACTCAAATAGGCATGGAAACCATTTTTTTTACTGTACAAGAGATGATATCTCAGCACTTAGGGGGTGGCAAAATTTCACAATACATAATAATACTATCTTGTAAACCTTTGAACCATTTAATGTTTTTGTCGCACCTATGCTTCAGAGCGATTGAAATGAGTGAGTTTATAATTCTTACAAGGATTGTTTTTAATTCTAACAATAAAAATATAAGTATTAACAATATTGTTTTAGTTCTAATTGGAAGTCGATTTGCGTTTTATTTTCAATTCATTAATAACTTAATCTTGTCAATCGTCAAGGTATACAGGGTGGCCAGAAAAGAAACATCCAAAAATTTTTTTTAGTTATGTCGTGTTGAGGGGTATCTGAATCACCCCCATATATGTATTTCGATTTCTCGAATCAGTTTCAAACATTTCTAAAAAAACGGTAGAAGGTTTCTTCGGATTACTATTTTTGCTACTAAATTTCTATGAACTGTGTATTTATGCATACAATAATCAGCCTCATAACTTTAAAGAAAGTTACTAAAAAAATCACTTAAAGTTGAGAATTTATGTTAAGTGAGTTATCATTAAAAATTTCAACTTAAATTTTAAAATCTAAACTGGTAGTTTCTTCGTTTCTAAGTAGAACGTCCAACGAATGTGTTAGACTCTAAGCTGCCATAATAAAAATAATAAAGTAGTACTTCATAGGCTAAAACAGCATTAATCATCTTTTATTAATCACTGAAATCAGCTATCCTTTCCTTTCCTTTAAATTCCTTTTTTTATCATATGTAAGATTGATTAATTTGTAAACTAACCCATGAGAGAGAACGTTTTCGTGGCTAGAGCGGGCAAACTTAAAATTAAATAAACTTTCAAATTATATTAGATTTAACTTTTCTAGAGTTATTTTTGGTTAGTATAACATACATAGGGGTGATTCAACTCTCAACACGAGGCACTTAAAAAAATTTTGGACGTCACTTTTCTGGCTACCCTTAACATAAGGATACCTGTTGTATCAATGTGAGTATGGGTAGATTTTTTTGTAACTAATGTGAATATAATTTAATATATACAGTTTTTCATAATGAGGAATAGCGAAAACTGCTGATAGCAGTCACGAGCCTGATTTCGATAAAAACTAAACTGCATCATTGGATTATCGAAAATTAAATTTCCTGGACCAGGATCGTTAAATAAAACACTTTTTACCGGATGTTATCGCGTATATCGGCATCTTTGCAGTTGCCGTGGTCGACCACGGCAACTGCAAAGATGCCGAAACGTCGAAATAATTTTAAAATTAACTAAAAATCGTGACCACGGCAACTGCAAAGATGCCGAAACGTCGAAATAATTTTAAAATTAACTTAAATATACGCGATAATATCCGGTAAAAAGTGTTTTATTTAAAGTATGTATCGTGAAAACTTAAGACCAGGATCGTTCCCGGAAAGAACAATGCCCATGTTTCATATATGCAATGACCTGTCAGCCTGTTTTTTTATTGATCTAATGTATAAATATAAAAACGATACGGAAAAAATAGTGTTATATTCCTAAACTTAAGGTAACAACTTAATGCAATTTAGCAATTCAGAAAAAAAGTTACATTGAAAAATATATTTTGAGGTTATATGTCAAATTCAATCAATTTTCATAACACATTTTCGCAATTTTTAACTTGGAAAAACGAAAGTGCAGCTCATTTCAGGATTTTGTTTTCAAATTCTCACGGATATGTTATTTTTTTCAAGCAAAAGAAGTAAAAAGCCTTTCGAAACCTCAAATTACTTAGTATTCTCAATAATTTTGTTGAAATTCATTTATGAAAACTCATATTTGGTTAAAATGTAGACATACCTTCTATCGCTGTCATGAAATTACATGAAAGATGTCGATTTCAAATTAGTTCATTGATGTGCAGGAAGCCTCGGCATTGTAATGTAGATAGTGAAACACCTGTTCATTTTATCCAGTTAGATTATTGATTTTTACACAAATAAGTAGGTATGTGTGGATTTTAAAATAAAAGTCCTCAGACAACATGGCCCTAAAGTAAGCAAAGGCTTGTGTTATGGGTTACCATGTAGCGAACTACGAGGATCCTAGAATATACATACAAAACCGATAACAAGGTGATGACGAACTGTGTTACAAGTATTAGCACATATGTTACAGTTAATACACAGCATACGTTGCGCCATCCCTAGTCTCGTAGATGTAGCCGACATTTTAATGAACAGGAACACACTACGTAAATCCAATAGTTCAGCAAAATGCGAGATCCGTGTAAAACTAGCGCAAGTAATCGTTGAAGCAGAAGCCAGAAACGTTAACCGGAAGGAATGCCAAGGTGATCAAAAGTTAGAAAAATCCAGAGTAGTATCGCACAGTACATAATGCCGCAAATGCAAGCAAACGAAGTAATGCAAACGTTTAATTCAATTTCAAATCTGAACTGACGTTGTAATTTTTGACATTGTCAATATGACAGTTAAGTTAAGCTGTATTGTACATTTAAGAAAAATAATTGATTATTTCATTTTGATGTGCATTCATTTAAATAAATTAACAAATAGAATATTATCTTAATTTAAAAAGTCATATATTTCTATTAATTTATAAGCAAATTTGAAATATTGTAAAGTTCAAGCTTTATTTGGAACGAAACGAGTCGTAGACCATATATTTACTGGGCGCGTTCGCGGCAAAGCAAATGTCAATAAATGACTATAAAAAGAAAACTCAATACTTTTTTTGTGGATTGTAGTTTTTGACATGAAATAGGTTTTATGGTTCAGCTAAAAATTAGTGATTTTTCCTACTATATTACTTCTCTATACATAGTACGAGTTTTCAAAATGTTTACAGGTCAGGAATGGTCTTTCATCTTTCAATATTGTTCCACCCTTTGATAGGGTTCCTAATAAGGAAAAAAATCTGGAAAATGAGTCGAAGCTGTACGAGGGCCAAACTGAAAGTTCTTAGAACTGGCTACTTGTAAACAATATATTAAAAAAATAATTTTAAGAAAATGGAGCTCTTTGCCAATATTGGAGTTTTAGAGGATCGAAAAACAGTTTCTGCGGACTCCCAACAATTGTTTGCCACTTGACTTGGAAAAAGTTCGGGAGAAACCACCATGCTGTAAGATCCTCCTTCACCACGACAACGCCTCGTTGCACACCGCCAGGCGAACGATCGACTATTTGATGAAGTCAAACGTGGAATTACTAGGTCACCCGCCTTATAGCCCCGACCTTGCGATTTGTTTTTATTCCCGAAAATAAAAGAAAAACTTCGGGGGAAACGTTTTATGGATGCTGCAGAAGCTATGACTGCTCAAAAGGCCGTCAAAGAGACCCCTAAGGACGAGTGGGCAAAGTGCTTTTCTCAGTGGTTCCATCGGATGCAGCGATGTATTAACATGAATGGACATTATGTTGAAAAGATATAATAAAACTTATAACTAGCTACTTCAATCAGTTTTTGACCTTCTAAGAACTTTCCGTTTGACCCTCCGTATTACAGCTTGTGTTCTGTTCCAGTTTGAAAAAAACCACCCCTTTTTTTGTAACCTGTACAATACACAAAAATGATACTGTTCTTGCTGAAAAGTTAATTTGAATTACTGTATATTATAGTCTTTTAATCGAAATATCTAAATAAGAGGGCGGCGCAATTTTCTTCCGCTCCGAGCCACTGACACCCACGCTACTCCACTGTAACAGGCGATAATGAAGAGTACAAAATAAAAATATCTTAGTTTTAAATTAAAGATTAAGAAGGTTTAGTTTATTCAAGGAGTAAATTAATTTTTGTTAGTTCTGTTTATGAAAATTAAAGAACATTTCATATTACTACAATATTTTTATTTTATCTTAATACCTAAAGCATTTATTTCACAATGAAACATATTATTTTGTATATTATTATCTACAAACTGGGAAAATGTACGTGGTTACTTGAACTGGGTTATTCGTATACAGTTTAATAAAATGGCTACATTTATACGATACTTGCAACGCTTGTCATTTCAGACCACAGACAGCCTGGTTAGGTTAGACTATACATTAGATTGTCGTTGACTTATTCAAAGCACAACACACCAAATCAGCTAAAAAAATAAAAAACCCGCAAAAAAAAAAATTAGTTTAAATATGTTTTTAAACGGAAAGAACTTGACAACATTTTCGTTTGATTGAATGGTGATTGATGTGACTGACAATCAGTCGGTTGGTCACTAGATTGAAAATTTCGTTCGTCTTGCAACGCAATGAAATGAAATTTAATGAATTAAAATAATCCAGTTCTTTACTTTCTCTTCATGTAAAAAAATAAAGTGATTGTAACTGTTTTACTAAGCTCTGCAAAGTGCTTATTTAAACTCGTAATTAGGTTTATCAAGTGGATCTTCAAAGTGGAACAAGGATTACTGTATCAATAAAACGTGAGTAATCCCTTGTAGTAATCCTTAGGGTAAATGAAGTACATAATTATAAATTAACATAAACATTTTATAATTATACTCAAAATAACTTCAACATTTCGTAATCAATCATTGTTTAAAATGTTTGTATTAAATATATAATTAATCATGCACTTAAGTAATTATAAAAAAAATCAACAGCTTGTTTCATTTAACTATTACTCATACCTTATCAATGAAGGTAGTAGATGTAACTGTAGAGTATTAATTCGTACCTAGATAAAATGAACCATTTGTCTCATTGATAAGCTGCTAAGATAAGTTGATAAGTTCATAACAACGCCTAAAACTTTTAGCCAAAAGTGGTTCTATTTATTTATACTTATGTTTATTCTTTTATACTTATGTTTAGTTTTTCTTTATACCTTTATTACTTTTATTAAGTACTTTTACTATATGAAAACATGACAATAGTTATATTTGTGGGCTATACAAAATATTATCATAGATAATTAGGTATTTTTTATATTTTAATGATGAAATAAAAATAACATAGTATGAATATTTCTATATTTTATCACAGATATATATGTATGTTAGAATCCTTCATGCTGCACATATATTTTATGAAAAGAGAAAGAAAAGAGAACGAGGGCTCAAAGGGGTCTAGAAATCTCTGCCATAAATTAAAATACTACTAAAAAATAGTATGCATAATATGGGTCAAGTTAGGTTTGTTTGTATTCATTGCCAAAAAAGTATATTCCTAACTATCCAACCTAAAAAAAACATGATTTGTAGTAAACAGGCAACTTAAAAAGTGTAAAAAATAATAATTTCAAAACTATTCCATTCCGAAAGGGGAATTTTTTGCGGGGCTATATTACTCCATTGCACATCCTCGTTACACTCCCTTGCCCCATTTCTGGAAACTCTGCTGAAGGTACCTTAAGGAAAACATCACAAAAATTTATATATTTATTAGTAGGTATTTAGCTATTATAATATTTCATACTCACATTTATACAGAATTCATATCAGTTTTGTAATGAAATATTGCCTCGATTTGACTTTCCTCTGAAAATTATTAACATATAACTCGTACATTATAACTCGTGGGTGGAATTTATTTTGCTCAATGTTTGTTCATAGTGACCCTATGGTACATTTCCGCCAAGCTTTTGGCCAGTCTGCTCTATATATAAAGTAATCAAATTTTATGAATTATTAGGTTCTATAAAAATATGAAATGATATTTTTTCCAAATCACTGTAACAAAATATGAGTTTTAATAATATCTTAATTTTCAATCAATTGTTATCGTACATAATATATGTTCTGTTTTTGCCCAAGGTAATATCTAGCTTCCAATAGATATGTTATGAGAAATAATAAAGTAAACTTATATTAAAAAAGGTCTATTGTAACTGATGACACACAAAAAAATATTGTGTTTCTAAAAAAAAAATTGTCTTGTTTACATTCTTGTAAAATAGAAATATGACTGTTATAATTTCAAATAATGTCATAGCTGTTCAAAATATACCTTTTTTATTTATTTTCCTTAAAAGTCTAGAATGTGCCAGATTCTATTCTTGTATTATTAAAAAAAAATATCTTTCATTGTGATATAAAAACTAACTTACTGTATTAATAGTGTATTTCATCAGTGCCATTTCGAGATCAATTATACATTTTTCTAACATATAATTTAATTTTAAAAGTAAAAAATTGCCAGTGAAATGTATTTTGTGTACAATAAATCATAGGTAAATATACTGTCTATAGTGCCAATGTTAGTTCTGTAATAATGATATATCATTATTTAGTCGACTAGTAGTCTCTTTTGATTATAGTGTATCTATAGTGCATCTAATATGTCACTAGCCTTCACTTATTTTCAGTGGTATTGAAATAACATTTAGCTTATAACTTTTGATGATCTTCAAGGACTGAGAGTTGTATTGCAGGATCCATCTAAATAATTTTTAAAAACTTTTTCAGCTAGATAAAAATTTTTTTCTAGGTTATTAAAGAAATTTATAGGTCTAGCGCCAAATGAATGAAGACCAAAATCACGCATGAGTTTTCATGGCTACAGAACATTCTCGATTCATTCAACTTGTAAATAAAAAAACTTAAAATCGGTTCACCCTTTTGGGAGCTATGACGCCACAGATAGACATACAATAAACAAAAACAGACACGTGAAACTTATTACACCTATCCTTTTGCGTCCGGGTTAAAAAAAACACTATACATACTGGCCTAAAATCAAACCCAGATGTAACTGCAAACTGAATTCCATTTTTAAACCTGCAAGAAAATTTAATAATGTATTAACTATATTATATGTTCAAAAACTTTCAGATGTGGAAAGCTGCGACAGACGTGGCCGCGCCGCCGCCGGCGGAGGCTGACGACTGGGAGACGGACCCTGACTTCATCAATGACGTCACAGAACACGAGCAGCGATGGGGCCCTGGTGGCAGAAATGTTGAGGCTATTGAGTAAGTCAATTTGCTATTCTATATGCGGCTTTTTTGTGATGATAATGAGTATTTTGGTGGTGGTTAAGAAGTCTTTGGCTATAAAAAGTTTCTTGGAAATGATGAGTTTCAGTTTTAATATTCAATTTTAACTGTTTTGTGGTGTCGGTGGTAGATAGTCGCTTATATTCCAGAGCTCTGAGATTTTTTGAAGTAAAACATTTGTGGGATAATAACAATAAATTCCCAGACATACACACCAACTGTGTGGCCTAAAAGTAACCACAGCTTGTGATATGGATGGTCTTACAGCAAACTGGGGGGGAACCCCAAATAAATAAATATATATATTAATGTAAACAACCATGTCCCAAGAACAAACATCTGTGTGCATCCCACAACTGGTACCTGGTAACTCCGGCGTATGAGACAGGGCTTCTACCCAGTATGCCACTTGGCCGTCTTAGGTATATAAGTTTTTTATATACCTTCCACACACCTTTTTTTTTGTTTCATTTTGCGGCCAAAAATGCCGTAGTAATGACTGGCGAGGATACATTATACCCTGCCAATAGACATGCCAATTAATTATAGACAGAACTCTTTTATAGGAAGATCAAGCAATCTTGTGTATAGAGGAATAGGCTATTTGACAATATAAAAAATAATAATATTGTATTTTAAAAGCTATTCGTATTACTAGACGTAAACGATAATTCATATTTTATCTACAAAAATACACAAATAAACTTAATTATTTTGAGTCGGAACATTAACACATGAAACGGTTTTGATTCGCTAAGGTTTAAATGACGTCACAGGCAATCAAAATCTTGTTTCTGTCAATGCATGCCGTGTCTTGACTCCACGGCGTGACGTCACAGGCAAGTCTCGACCATTGACCTCAACCAATGCACAAGCCCTAAGTACGAAAAAAACGTGCATACCTAAACTTGAAAAATAACATAAAATGGCGTCCATTTTTAGGGTTGCACAACGAGTATCGAATCTACTATCGATATTTTAGAACTAAATATTGAACTTGAAATAAAATATTAAAATTTAATGAACTTTTGAAAGAGATTGACGTAAATGAAATAATCGTAGTTTATGGTTTATTTACTTTCATTATAATTCGTTTAATATAAAAAATAAAGAACTATACAGTTTATTTTCTTATTCCTGATATAGTCCCGTCAAATTAGCCAGAAAAATAGTTGTCAATTTGCATTAATCCCCAACATGCTGAATTTTGGAACTGACCTGGGGTACACTATTATAAATAAAACACAGAAAGATCCCATGTTTGCTTAAAAAGTTATTCAAGGTCAAGCATCAAACTTTTCGGTTCAATCAATTAAAGTCTGGCTTGTCTTCAATTATTACGATTCATAAATAGACAAAACAACTACCTGCCTATTCAACAACAAAATTAACAATTCTAAGCAAACTTAATTACCTTTCTTCACGTCTTTTGGTTTCAAAAATACACGCACAACGGCAAGCAAAGCAAATACCGTTTCGATATGATTTACTGCGTAAGCGCCTGTGGTCATTTGCATCGAAAGTATGAAAAATAAAAACATTAATAATGATCATCGATATCTGGTTAAATAATCAAAGCATCACTTTTGACAGTTTTTTTTTGACAGAAATGTAACAATAAATGGCGATTTGTGGCATCCTAGCCACCTGCTATGACGTCACAACACGATTGATATTTTAGTGACAACATTCAAAAATAGTACTATCTCTTTCTTTTATTAGCATTTTTGTATAAGTAGAGGGAGACAACCAAGTTCTTCCTCTTCTATGATTCGATATACATAACTACTTATTTATTTAGAACATTACGACTACTCCATGTATTTACCACCTCGCTGGTCTCGACGCCATGTTGGACTGGAGCAAGCGTTTGGACGGCTTAAATAATCAGTGTACTTTGTAATTAGCTTTTTTGAATGAATTACTTAAAATAAATCAAAATCAATATTATTTCTAGGATCCTTACATATCACAAAATAATGAGAGATGTTTTTTTTTAAACTATTCAAATAGCCTATTCGCGTCATTGAGAACGTCGATAGCTTCTGCTCCAGCACCTCGAGTGTAAGGGCGGCCTTGACTAGTAAATTCGTTCTAGATAATTTAAGTTTGTTTGTTTTTAGTTTTCTTTTTATTCTATATTTTGTTTGATAGGTTTATTTCAATACCTTTCCAATTTTCAATTTTCCTTATTTTTTAAAATGTTTTTGTGACTGTACGTCTTGGTATGCCTACACATTGTCAGGGTATTTGTGTGCCATAAATGTATGTAACTAACAAACTAGCTGCAAATTTTTCTGCATAACTGCTGAGCTGGTTGTAAAAATTGTGTAAATTTTTTCACCCATGTGAAACAAAATATTTTTAGTTTTTGGTTTTAATGAAATTTATCATTCAGATAGTATTGAATCTGGGAATGATACAAAGACACTTCTGTTTCGAAATTAAAACTGAAGCGGAAGTATACGAGTGCGAAGTCTACCTAGACGCAGTTAGGTATTTTAAATTTTAGAATTCTATGAACTGAGGTCACTGACATTTCCATACAAGAGTTGAATGTACCAATAATGAGGAAATGTGTGGGAAGTATGCGATTCGCACTGGGAGAATTGTTATGTGAATAATTTAAGCAGCAAGTTGATGTGCATTGCTTAGATCTGGTCAGTTAAATTACTTAGTTATTTACGAAATATGACTTCACTTCACCCTTGAATATTTAATCATATATAGTTACGTACGTATTTTACTGCCAGCGATAAGACCGCCTTTGCCCACATTAGATTTAAATAATTATCTGCAAATAATTTTTTATTTTGTATGAGCAGTAAAGAGTTATTATTATTAACTGTAATATTTCAGTATGGCAAAGTTACGTGAAGAAGTTTTTGAGGCGGACAAAGTCGCAAAACAAAGACAGTATGAACAAGGACCTAAATCATCTTTTGGGTAAGTGGAACTTAAAAATACATTTTATTTGAAATGTAACATGGATCACATATTAAAAGCCTACCTTAGGATACCGATGAATTCTTTTTTTACTTCATAAACTTTCCGAAACGAAATAAATTAACAATTGCTCTTAAGATAGCTGCCAATCGAGTTTAAAAAACAACGTAAGCGCCAAATCGAATATTTCCTAATTCAAAAGTAAACTGTTAAACCATTCAGGAAAGTGTTTTGAGGAACTATTGAACAATGAAATGACCATCTTTCAGTGTAAACATTAATCTGAAATGCCATTCGAATTCAGAGATAAAACACAAATGTAACACGTACTTCTCGAGATTTTTTTTCTATCGTAATTTTTGTTTATAATCGTTTTTTGGACTTCGAGAATCTTGAGGTAACTGAACACACTTCAACATATCCAAAAAACCGGCTTTGTGGATTGGTTAGACCAATAGATTAAGGTCGATGAATCTATCAAGTTTGTGTAATGTATAATATCTTACAAGACAGTGAAAAACATCATCACCGATAGAGTGCTAAAATGAGTATTTGGGTCACTTCGACCACATGTTTGTTACATGTCAAATATTTTTAAATACTACTCATCTAGTCCCGTAAAAAATTATGAATTATCCTATACTCGGGAAGTATATTTGTAATTATTAACTTATTAAGATACTAATGAATTTAGTCAACAAATCCACTGATTTTACACGTAAAGTCATGTTTTTGACTTTAATTGTAGCAAAAAATCAACATAGAAGTTTCGTTCAAACGAAAATCATGCACATAGAGTTGGATTTGCAATAACCTTGGTTGTTATTTACCGATTGTAAATTGTGGACAAACGTCTAAACGATTGTGAACGGTTTAATATGTCATATTTCTAGGAAACTGTAAATCTAGCTCTTATTTGCGCTAGAAGAATATTTATAAAAAAATAAATAAACATATAAATAATGCAGCAAACCATATTTCTTACAAGACAAGGGACAAGAAATTTCTACAAATTTTCTTGCTGACTCATCTCATTTAAAACCTTCAACAATGGTAGGTATCCTTAAAGTTATTTTGACTTGATTGAAAACTCAATGCCGCATTGGACTCATATCTTGTATATAGATGATACCTGTGTTTGTGGTTTTGTGGTCTGTCTGTTAGTACAAAAGGTTAAATAAAGTACAGTAATTGTTTCTATACAGGTTGCATGAAAACATTAATGTATAGCTGCAGCTAATAGAGGCTTACAGAAAAATTTGTTCTTACCTTTTTTATTCTTTTAAATGCTCTAGAAAAGTTGTTCTGTTTTGAACACTAAATAATCCAGAGTCAAAAAATGAAATAAATAAATCCCTAGACAAATACACCAACTGTATGGCCCCAAAGTAAGCAGAGCTTGTGTTGTGGATGACCATACAGCGAACTGGGGGGAACCCAGAATAAACATACATATATAAATAGTGTTCTGCGACTCGAACCTGGGATCTCCGGCGTATGAGACTACTGAGCCACTGGAGGCTACTGGCCACTATGCTACTTGGCCGTCATTTCACTGATTTGTTCAAAGAAAATCCGAACTTTGTGCCTCACGAAAAGTTATTCAGTTTAAGAGACCCTTTTATCTATTTCAGGATAAATACTACTTTATTACACCCTGTATAATTGCATCAGACCATATTTAACTCGCATGTGAATAAATGTTCTGATGACGTCACACATTGATCTAGCTGATAAAAAGAGACGGTGAAGCCGAGGATAGTGACACATCTATTCAAGAAGTTTAAAACCTATTTTCCTGTATTTATATGACCAGTTAATTTTAATTTGTGCAACATGCTCAAAATTTAATTAAAAAAAGAAACTAATAATTATTTACAAGCTTAAGCTAAGTTTTCGATTAGCGCAGAATATTTCTATATAATAAATACTATCACAAGCATTTAGTTAATAACGTCAAATTATCTTATTTTTGCAGATATGGCGGTAAATTTGGCGTTCAGAAAGATAGGATGGACAAATCGGCCGTCGGACACGATTACGTCGGCAAAACTGAGAAACATGTGTCCCAGAAGGACTACGCCCAAGGTGACTTATTGCTCGAGATATATAGAAATATTTCAAAGCGCCATTTTCACGGCTCATCTTAAGTTGTAATATCCCCGCTTGACTGTAATTAGTCTGCTTCGTGTTATAATTTTCATACATGATTTATTGTAATTCAAACCTTTCCCACATAAGGGAACTTTTGTCTAAGAGTTCGGGCCAGCACATTCGGATCGGCTGTATTTGTTAAATGATAAGGTCGCCTCGGTTACTCCTTTCGGCATTAATGCCGGTCGGCACTAGGAATGCAATCCGGCCGGATTGACCGTTAATGAGGTGAAAATAATCTGTTAAATTCTCATCTTCAAAACAAAAACTAGAAACTAAAACTTAAGGTAATTATAGTCTCGTAAAATAAAATGTAATTATCTTAATTACCTACGTATCGTAGCAGGTAGTTCTGTCTTCTTAATTAAGTGTTAAAGATTATCAAAAATCTATATTGAAATGAAATGAAATGAAATATTTATTTCTCAACATTGACAATTACTTGTTCTTATTGACGTCAAATAAAACATGACTCTACCACCAGTTCGAAAAAACCTTCGTGAAGAAGAACTGGCAAGAAACTGCACGGGTATATTTTTTTCAAAATAAATTTACAGAGTCTCTTTATGTCTATACAAAATTATTCTTTTCTGCATCTGTTAGCTCTGCAAGTCTCCCTCCCCCCAAGTATCCAAACGACGAACACCCTCAAACGGCACCCGTTCACGAGTTAACGCGGGATCCAGCCATCGCTCTCCTCAACCATATTAGAGGGAAGTGAGCGACCCGTCACCCTAATTTACATTCTACGTCACATTAATAATCAATATCATTAAACTAAACATAACATAAATATGAATCTTAGCTGAGATCAAAATTTCACCACTATGTCATTAATGGCCTAATCAAAGAATTAAAAAAAAATATTTCAAAAATAAGTTATCATAATAATATAATAAAATTTCTAACAATCACACCACATTATCTAGCCCAAATTAAGTATCACTAAGAACTTGTGTTATGGATAATGGATAAATAAACTTATAAGAAATTATAAACACACACAGATATTTTTTTTTCAGGTATAAATAATAGAAATAAACTTAAATAAACATACATACACATCCATGACTAGAAAGCAATTATAATAAATATCTGCCTCTACCAGGATTCGAATCTGGGACCTCTGGCATGGAAGGCAAGGGTACTTACCTCCACACCAAACAGGCCGTCATAATCTGTAAAGTTATTTTGCCAAAATAAAAAACACTGTAAATTTCGTATATTTTATTACAATATCACAAATCGTTATTCAGTACGACAGCCAGAACATTTCAATGTTCATAAATTAATACATTCACAGAAATCAAAACAAATTTAAATTAATTTTTCGGAGTGGGAACATTTTTTCACATAAAGTAAATTTAAATAACTTTTATACATTTTCCCAGTAAAGAGGATACCCAACTTAAGGCTTTTAATCCAAGCTCCATTTGTACATGTCATGAGAAAAGCTCGACAAAGTTAACCGACTTTCCATTCACTGACTTTCCAGTGGGAAAAGTTACATTAAAACCTTAAAAAAACATTAATTAAATACTGACTCTTATCACACATGAAATAGAATTGAAAATATTAAGGTAAAATTTTACAAATTCACCACGTACGGTACTGTGTACGTACTGGTACCGGATCCGGTGGATGTGTATTGATGCCGGATCCGGTTTTCCGGATTGCAATCCCTAGTCGGCACATAAATAAATAAATAAGGCTTTCTCTCCAAAGCCAATATTTTTCTACCTATATATCGACGTAGCCGCTCGGCTGCACATGTAGGTAACGCCACTCACAATGTACCTATTGGCCAGGTTTCGGCGGTAAGTTCGGCGTACAGTCGGACCGCATGGACGCGTGCGCCGTCGGCCATGACTACGTCGCGTCCCTGGACAAGCACGCGTCACAGAAGGACTACTCGCAGGGCTTCGGAGGCAAATTCGGAGTGCAGAGTGATCGCGTTGATAAGGTATGTCATAGAAAAATAAATAGTAACATTCCTTCGTTTAAGTAGATTATTGTCTATTCTTGTTATCAACAGGAAAGATTTTCTTGTTTGTCTGTCTGTATGTCTGTAATCGATAAACTTTAAAACTACTAAACCAATTTTTCAATGTTTTATCAATTTGAAAGCCGAAATCCCCGCGGGAATATAAAGTATTATGACACTGGCTGTAATTTAATCTCAGATTTTATAAATATTCTTGTAATATTTTGATTTTAATTTCTAGCTATTATTCGACCCCTTTATCCGCATAGGAAAAATGTTTTTAACTCTAGGAAACAAACAACACAAAATGTATAAAAACTTAACTTTCACTCTCCCATCCCACAACTTGACCAACGTGTAAGAAACAAAATAATTCCAACAGAACATATTAAGTTTAAAAAAAGAATTTTGTGTTTGCAAAGAACAAATACTTTGTCACACTTGTAATATTAGTATGGTTAATATCAACAAATTTCCTCCCGCAGAGTGCGGCCGGTTGGGAGCACAAGGAGCAAGTAGAGAAGCATTCGTCGCAGAAGGATTATTCCGTCGGTTTCGGCGGAAAGTTCGGCGTTCAGTCTGACAGGAAGGACGCCTCTGCTGTGGGCTGGGACCACAAGGAGGATACGCAGCATCATCACAGTCAGAAAGGTATAGTGTACGAACAAGTGATAGTCATATTGAAATTCAATTTTGTGGTGGTTCAGATATTTTGTGCGAATAGTAAAGATAGGTACTGTGTGCGTTAGCTTGTATATGTCGCAGTAAGATTGATAAAGCCGATAGATAATTATATACCTAGGGATATAGTTATGTGCCGGGACATAGGTACCTATACGACAGCGGTTCATTTGTTACACACCAAATATACGTACCTGCACCTTAAGTATCTTCTATCTATCTACACGTATCTTCACTGTCTGAATCTGAATCGAGTAAACACTCGTCATCTGAATCGAGTAAACACTCGTCGTGACCACTAATCAGTGGTCCTGAATAGGAGTTACACTCCGCCGTTGACTTCCAACCAACCCTTATAGCCACCCCTTTCCACTCAATCTGATCTGAATCCGATAATCATTAACTGACACGACAGTTATCTGATCCTGTGGATACACAAACACTGTAGTCAAATACATCCTAAACGGTATTGGAGGAATCTCTAAGTATTTAAGTATTGGCTATCTGGTTATCTTCCTGGTTGAAGATATAGGTACCTGAGCTGATACGATTTGGGGATGCACCCCTAGTGGCCTCCAACCTCCCCCATAGCCACCCCATGCCTCGCTTAGATTCTGATACTGGTAAATCTCATTGTGGTCAGAGCTGATCACTGCTCGCAAGCAGTACCGCACGCCGCCGGTTACACACACATAATACACACAATATAATAAACACAGCATTATAAAATGAACAAATAAAGCTGACAGTGAAATATAAAATTACCAATTGGCAGCTCTTTACCTATCGCCGGTCGGGGATCAAGTCCCGCTCGCGGCACGCTGCTTCCCCTCTCTCAATCCTTTCTCACTATGAATAATTTGTACCTACCCACATACATTTTCGCGACTTAGAGAATTAAAACGAACATTTGACTATAGCGACGTTTAATTGGGTTAGGTTAAGTTTGTATGTAGTTAATACACGCGCGAGCCGAGCGAGCGAAGCGAGCGTGGTGTGGCAGCGCCCCGCAAAGCGCCCCGCAAAGCGCCAGGACCTAATTAAGTTGTAATGTAAGTATCTACACGACAATTGTGAGTATATATAATGAAGGAAGCAAATTGTCTCGCCGCAGACTACGCGCTCGGCTTCGGCGGCAAGTTCGGCGTGCAGACGGACCGCCAGGACGCGTCCGCGCTCGGCTGGGAGCACCGGGAGAAGACAGAGGCGCACGCGAGTCAAGTCGATCATAAGAAGGTAGGCTGATCAATACATTCAATGATGTTTTTACTGCAGCTATTTAAATTTTACATTTACTGGGGATGCTAGACTTGGAATAAAAAGGGTTAAGTCCATTTTAGGCCGTCAGTAAGCTTTATGTTTCAGCACTTAATGGACGAATGGAATGCACGATAATTCGTATCATTTATGTAAATGATTATTAAAAAAAGTATCAGAACTCAAATATTTCCCAATAAAATTATCTGAATTAATAAGAAACAAAACCTGAGGAGTCTCCATATAATAGCTGCGCAACGTTGGGGTTACCGATTCAATGCAAAAGAAGTTTTGCTGGTGGATTATGTTAAAGATAAAGGGATAAAGCTTTACATAAACAGTAAAGTAAACATAAAGTCTACATTTAAACCTAAATAAATAAAATCAAAAACATATTACAAAATCAATTTTGTTAATTGCATAATCTTGCAAAGCATTATTTCGATTGCAACTTTAACTTTTTGTGAGTTTTATTTTTTTTTAGTTCGGGATCCCTGTCACCAAACTTCAAAATTCAAATACGTCAATCAAATATTCGCTCTGTTATTTTGCAACAAGTGGATGTGCTCTTTCGGTTTTCTTTTTTTTAGATTTTTACTTCCCATGTTATTTCCGTTTTGATTTTCCTTGTGTGAAGTCTAAACGCGACAAACACTCGCTTCGGGTCGAGAGATAATGTGGCTCAGTAGCGTCAGTTTCTCGCATATTGAGACCTCCTCGACTTGTCGCGGGTACAGACCTCTAGGTTAGTCTTAGGTCAGTCTTAGGTTAGTCTTACGTATAAATGCGTCTTCTTTCTATATTCTAATTAAGATTTTGGACACGTGATTCTAGTGTTGTACGTAAGATTTCCTTTGACTTCATTATTTAATTTAAATACCAAAAACAAAAAAGTTAGTTCAATAACCTTTTAAATATGGTTTATGATTGTATAGTCAATCTATTAAAAATAATCATGACGATATTTTATGCTGAAACATCATCGGCCGACAGCTCAAACACTATGGACTTAAGCCTTTAATCTATGATTTAAAGATACACGGGAATATTGCAACCATTTTTATTATTAAATTTGAATTTCCGATATTTCGGCGCTGTTGCAAGCGCCATATTTAAATTAAAATATTTGTTTTTCAACATTGGTAATATTTTGCGTTTATTGATGTAACATCAACCACCAGTTCGGAAAGACCTTCGTGCAGAGAACCAGAAAGAACTTCGAGGGAGTCATTTTTTCAAAGTAAATTTACAGAGGCTCTTTTGTCCGATTATCTGCTGCATCTATTAGCTCGGCAGGTCTCCCTCCCCCCAAGTATCGCAACGAGGAACACCCTCAAATGGCACCGCCCATCCAGCCATCATCCAGCCATCGCCCTCCTCAACCATATTAGAGGGAAGTGAGTGACCCGTCACCTGACGCTACTGTGATCACGGAGATCGAAATTTCTGATCGAAAGCATCCTGTGCATCCTAGTTAAAATAATATTCTAAAACAATTCAAAATGTAACCTCCGCATCAAATGAAATTTTGCTCTAAAATCAATATACTAAATTTCACGAATGTAGAGGCATCCCGACTTTACGAGTAGTCGACATTTTATGATGAATTTCAAATTGAATGTTCTTACTTAATTTAAATTTGTACTTATATCTTGTATAAATATGGCTTCTTCGAGTAATCTTAAATGTTTACGTGCTGTTGCAATAACAAAACGTTTAGTTAAACGTCCATTTATTATATTATACTTTATTTAAGGTTATTTTTACCAAAATAGATTGTTATCACGATTTAGTACAATATATTCGTAGAATTAAAGATTTTAGACAATACTCTATACTACATATTAAGAGAAGGAGAAAAAATATGAGTGACCTTTTCTCAAAATTATCACAACTAACTACTATAAAATCAAGAATACTATAATATTTTCTTTTTGTCAGGGTTTTGGCGGTAAATTTGGCGTACAAACCGATCGGGTAGACGCTTCGGCCCATCGTTTCGATTCGGTCGAGAAGGTCGGCACGAACTACACGAAGCCGAAACCGGACATTGGTTCGGCAAAACCAAGCTCCTTGAGGGCTAAATTTGAAAATATGGCTAAGGAGAAAGAAGCGGTATGGTGTTCATATTTTAAATGTCTTTAGTTTAAAAGTCAACAGAGATAGGAAAAAAACTTTACAAAATTATGAAAAAATTGTTTCCATTCTAGTTTATTACTTGATTATAATAGATTTACACTATTTGCCGTATAGCATGGTGCGGGGGACAGTTTCAGTAACGTTTCGTTTCACTCTTGAAAGTTGCCGCGATTTACTATGACTTAGTATTTCAGCTGTACCACATTCGTAATATATTAAATCATTAAATAACTGTAGTAAATTAAATTAAACCCAACCACGTTTTAGTATACAAATAAAATCTAATTGAAAGAAAAATTAAGCAAAGTTTTATGCGTATAACGTAACGCCATAGACGTATCTTGTGGTACTGACAGATGTCAACGTCATACAGGCAACTGTCACCCGCACCATGCTACAGCGCAAGCAAATAGTATAGGGCTGATTTTTCAATAGTTAGATAATTTTTATTTAATAATAACTTTGACACTTGACAAGACTTTCCATAGATATTATGTCAAGTTCTCAAAATTATTTTACCGATAAAAATTATCTGAGCGTTGAACAATCAGTTGTTAAGTGAATTAGGTACAGTCGGGAGGCTCAGGTTAAGGCGAGAATACTTGCGCGTTGTTCGGTCTCTTGTAGGCGCCCCGCATACTGAGGGGCGACGACACTGCAAGGGACTAGAAATCGTATCTGGCCAGCACCAAGTTCCCCGACTGTACTTGAAGAATTATTGATTTATTTATTTCATATCCAACAGCTTCTCTAAACATAAAATAAATCTATAGATCATTAAACAATTTTTTATTATTATTAGGTAATTTAAAAAATACAATTAAAAATCTATAAATATTTTGATACTAATAATGCAATGGTTTATGCTGAACAGGAAGCGCAACAATCGGTACAAAGGATACGACAGCAGAGACAGAAAATGGATAAAGAATTGTCACAAAAGGTATGAGGAATTATTGAAGAACTAACTTCAGCAGTGAAGTATAAAAATGTGACTTGACTGTTTTTAACAGCGTTCAGTTGTTTACACAAATCCAACAAATTTAACAAATACAGACCTTTTCGTTGTTGACGGAGAATCTAAACTTGTATGTGAGCGATTTCACAACTATTATTATTTACTGTCTGTCAAATTGTTTTCTCCTAAATCGCGTCCGTGAAGGAAAACCTTTATTATTATATCAATTATTATTGTCAACCACATCAAAACTAACTAAATACATTATTAAATATAACTTTCTACCAAGATGACTGAACTGTAGTAATTTTTAATAAAGCTATTCCATTTATTCTTACATTTTTAATACAGGAAAAAGACAAACAACCCGATGAACCTTCACAACCCACACCTCAACTTATTCCTGCACAGACGAACACACAACCCATCGCACAAGCAAACACACAACCTGTCAAACAAGCGAACACACAAGCTGTCAAACAAACGAACACACAAGCTGTCAAACAAACGAACACACAAGCTGTCAAACAAGAAGACAGTCAAGCAAGCTGTCAAGTTGACAAGCAGGTGGATATTGTGCCGGAGGAAACTAAACAAGTTGAAAATGTAGAGAAAAGTGCGGAGAAACAGAACTTACCCGACGTTACTTTGGTTGGACAGAAGGAAGAAAAGGAGGAGGTATGTTACGTTTTAATTTTTTGAATTAAGTAACATTATATAGCAATTGATTAAGGAAGCTTTGCCAAACGTAGATTTCAGTAAGAATTGCCTCTTATCTGGTAATTCCACTAATAAAAATAGGGTATAGATATTTCAACAAATGTTTCGTGCAGCGCCACTCGTATTTTTACATCTTAAATAGGCAACTTAACTTTGTGCGGCAGCCGCCATCTTTTCAAGCCATCCCGTCGCTTTGGTGTGCGTGTATAATCAGTACATTTTTGCCACTGTAAAAAGCACTAACAATTTTTATAAATGTATAAAGAGCTACTTCCGCGTTTACTAACGACTTTTACCTGCATTCACTCAGGTAATGAGGCTAATTCTGTCCGAAAACCGATTAAACTAAACTATGACTAAAACTTTTCCAATTTAGTTTAATTTGGTCAAATTTCTATTCTGTTTTTGACTTCGAACTAAATTTAGTTTATGAAATGGCAGGACTAAATTTATTTGGACGTTTCCAAATTAAATGATCAGGTGTTGCCACCATTTTCCAAAAATCACATAAAGAAGTGTGTTCATTAGACAAAAATGACCGAATGGTCACTAAATTACATAAATTTTGCCAAATTTAAAAATTAAATTACGGTTGACATTGGAAAAAAGCGCGGGAACCTCGAAAGAGAGAGGCGGTTTAAATTTTATTTTCCAAATTATTATATTTTTAACTTATTTTTACTACTTTTTCGTGTTTTAATAACTGTACATACTGGGAAAACGAAAAAAGAAGTTGAAATATGATGAGGAGTGTGAAGCTAGTGCCGAGGAAAAGACCAGCACGGAAGAAATTACTGACAATTTCTGGAAGTACAAACACTACTTACTATGTATCTGATTATAGCAGAAGATATCCTGAGGATTCTTCTCTTAAATATTTTGTAGTAATTGTAGAATCAAGAAGATAGAAGTGAAGATATTTTAAATATAATTTTAAATTCTATTACAAAATTAATAACCCTAAATAAATCTAAAGAAAAAATTATATCTTCCAAATTAATAAAAGATGGTCTCATAGAAAATATAAAATCTAAGTAGCATCATTTTCTATCTTTATTTACAGCGGAATGTGCAGAGTTTAAAAAATAAAAGTCACTTATACATTATATCTATGAGAATGATATACATATTGCTCTTATCTGTTTAAAGCTAATAAATGCCAAAACTATAAACTCTTCCATCTTTACAACAAATTACACGTTCGTCGCGACAATTTTTTACATAGTTTAGTTTATTCCACACCTCTCGACATGTAAAAAAGGCGCAACGGAATACCAAATGTGCAGCCTGAACTAAATTGAGTAACTAAAATAATTATAGTCCTGTCAAACTAAATTTTGGTCTAGTCTTTCGTTTTCTGAATAGCAAACAAGAACCTAATTTAGTCCAAGTTTAGTTTAGTTAGGTTTATTTTGTGGAAACAGAATCGGCACCAATATGAATTAATCACTAAATATTAAAATAAACATAACTTCTGTTAATGGCACAGACAACAATCAACAAATCAAAAATTTAAACAACAATCTAGATAAGTGGCTATCTAAAGTTTTACACAATTAACACAAAGTAACTTTTAGCGTTTCTCGGGCCAGCTAGTTTTATATAAAAGTCACTATTAGAGGCTTAATATTTTTTATAAATAATGTTTATTGATAGTCGAAACAATAATATATCGCCTTGAGGGTCACGTCACCTTTTCAACAACAGGCGCGAGTTGTGCTTTCGGTTTAAGTTATGGCCTGTACCAGAAAGCTATTTTTAAAACTAATTTTTGTATTGACATAAAGAGACATTGCACATTATTTTGACAAAGGAGGAACCCACATTCCCATACATGCCTGGGCCCAGGGCTTTTGTTGAGTTAACATTATGAAATTTAAAGCTACAGACAGATATAATATCAACAACATAATAACGAAAGTTTCAGAACATTTTGCAATCTGAAAACAAAGTTATAAATACTTGAAATATAGTAAGAAAAATTAACAGTAGAGGTTGTAAGGCTACATTTTTTTTGAGAATTATATCTAATTCACACAGTTCATTAACATATATTTTAAATAAGGAAAATAAATAATTCTCAAGAAAATATAAGCTTGGTAAACATCCTGTTAATTAATATTGTATAGTGGGAGACCCAATTGAAACACGTTTTTCCTTTAAATATTTTTATTCATCTTCAATAATAATCAATACATCATCCAAGAACTGTGCTGGTGGATTAATATTATCCTGGTACCTAGCCCAGCTGAGGTACCAGATCACTGACATTATATGAGCGCAGCAGCCTTCTTTTCTTCTTCCGACTATGCAGTTACAACAATACTGAACTATAGATTCCCTACCTGTGCGAGAACTGTCAACTAAAATATATATAAAATAAGTTTTTCGGCTTATATGTCTGCAGTATTTGCAGTAGTATTTGCTTCAAATACAGCATGCCATGCAGTATTTGAAGTTGACAGGTCTCGCTGTAGACTGCTGCTTACCTCCCTGCACACTTCTATTACATAACCATCGTTTCCTCTTGTATGTTCTCCAAAATATGAACGTGCCTGTTTAATTTGATAGGTACCAAGAGAAATTAAAATCAACTCATCGTATGTAAGCTGGGGAAATTCATTTAAATCTTCATTTTCTACATTAATCACTTCAAAATCAGCCCTACGTTTATTATAATTATTAATAATTACAAAATTAGCTAGATCATTTTCTTTATTCATGTTAAAATTAATTTGATTGATTATTTCCCCAGCATCAACTCGATCAACAATAGGAGGGTGAAATCTATTTAAAAGTGCTGCTGCCACCTCAAAATCTCGCATTAAACTTTTAGATGCTTTATTAAAATAGTGGTCTCGGAATATTTTAAAGTCTCTCTTAAATCTACCATTAACAACTTCTACAACCCAACGACATATGGTGACAGCTCGTGATCTATTCGCTTCTACTGTCGATAATTGTGTTTCACCCTCCTCCAATGACGCAGGCACATACGTTCTGTAACCACATCTATTTAAAATAGGAAGGGCATCTCTGAAGCCCCTATCCAGAATAAAAGCATCGCCTTCATGAAAATATTGTCTCATCAAACAATCTCTATTAGAAAATTCATTTTTAATTACTTCAGAATTCGATGTTATAGCTGGATAGGGGCCTAAAACATCAATAATATGCCCATCAGTACACACTTTCAAAAATGGTTTTACCATGTTTTGGTATTTATGTAGGCTATACGTTCTTTTTTGGTACAAGTAGTTCGTACTCTTTTGAATATAACAGTATGTTCCATCGAATATAGCTATAGGCCTAGACTCTCCTTCAAATTCCCCAAATAATGCACTAGGTATGGCAAGATTCCTTTGTACTATTTGTTGCATATTTAAATGATTTAAACCTAGATGCATGGGTACCAAGTATTCCGAAAACATATTTCGAGCCTGAGTCAAGTAGTTTTCTACTGTTGTTTTTGATATATTTAATAATATGGCTAATCTTTCATTGGAGTCTCCTGTTCTTAGCTTCATTAAATATGTTCCTAGCACTAATGAAGCTTTATTTATATTTGCAAATTGAGGAACTTCACTTAAAAGTTGATGGAACTGAGACTTACTCAATCCAATCCAGGTGTGAACCACATGATCCTCCATTTGACTAATGTTTTCTAGATTAAAAACCGGTAAAGGTTGTGATTCTTTCAATTTCAGCATGTCCTGTATTTGTTGACCGTTAAATGATTTTAAATAATTATTGCTTAAGCTATCCCAGAAATCCCAAGACTCAATAACAATATGATGATCACACAATGTGTTATTTTCTGGAACATAATATTTGTAGTTGTTCAAAAGCATTTTTCTAGTTTCCAATGGAACTCTATACCTCTCGGCTCTTTGACAACCTTCAATAAAGCAATGGCTTTCAGTTTCTATTGCCCTCATGTAGTCTGGCAGTAGTATTGTCAGTCCTTGTTGGCTACTCGGGTTCTGATGTGTTTCAGAATATGATGGTTCCTGTAATGGAGGAACTGCTTGCGATGGAGGAGAATTTTGTGTAGAGGTCGATGGGCCAGAGGTCATATGCACTGCAGCTCTATCAGCCAGAATCCAACAAGAATGGCATATGTAGCTTCCAGCATTAACCTGCAATGCAAAATGAATAAATAAATATTTATGTAGATATATTATGTATTTATAACATTTAAACATAATCCTTATTGTACTTAAACAAAACGGAGTATACTATAAGGCTATAAAACTATGCAATGGACCTTCGGACAAATGTTTTTAAACACTTTGAATGGCACAATTTAAAACATACTATATTGAAAGAAAAGTACTATTATTTATAAGACCCATATTTAAATTGGAACACATTAAAAAAGTATTATTTAGATAATGTAATTATGTATCATAGTCATAGTATCATCAACATGATAGCCTGTTTGGTGTGGAAGTAAGTAGCCTTGTCTTACATGCCAGAGGTCCAGGGTTTCAATCCTGGTAGGGGCAGATATTTTATTATTTTTGCTTTCTAGTTATGGATGTGTGTGTATGTTCATTTAAGTTTATTTCTAATATTTATATATAAAAAAATATCTATGTGTGTTTATATATTTCTTAAGTTTATAAATCAGTTATCTTGTATCCATAATACAAGTTCTTAACGATACTTAATTTGGGCTTGATAATTTGGTGTGCTTGTTAGAAATATTTATTATAGTTAATTGCATTTTTTCAAACAGAAAAAGAAAAAGTAAAACAATATACAATAGTTTTTTTTTCATGCTTATTATTTTTGTGTTATTTACATATAACTACAATATACTCTTGAATTATGGAATATAATCTTGCAGGTATATTGTCAAAGCCATGATATTACAAGTTCACTAGTTAGGCCGTTAAATTGTAAGAAGTGCAAATCTTATAACCAAAATAACAAACCAATTTAAGTCTGTCAAGAGTATTTATTAGATTTAAAGAACTATAGTCACCATTATGCTTAAATGTGGGGATTGTTATGGGCAGCATACTTGTATGAATCTTAATTGACTTTAGTTTTGAGAGAATGGTCACCGTGGCCAATCTTTTGCAATATTGATGTGTGTAACAATCTAGCACATTTGTAAGAAAAAAGGTACTTGCAGTTCTGGGTATAACCCACTCTGCAATGACATTATAGATAGCTCTTTCACGGAGTGTGTCTGTACTCAGGTGATGAGTTACTCTTTGACCTACCAAGGAGCGTCCGCAACGGAGACAAACCCTGGAGTGACCAACGCGTCTTACGTCAGGAGGAATATGTCCTGATAAAGCTTGTTGCGACAGGTTGCAACAAGCTTGACACACAAAGTCCTCATTGCTGACCTGATCAAAACAATATGATATTAAGTTAATTACTCTAACAAAACTAATGATATATTAGGTTAAATAGGATGATGCAGCAATACTTACAGGGAAAGATGTAACCCATGCACGAAATATTGACAGTGTAGCTTCATCTTCCAAGACAACGCTACGTAAGGTATTACTGCGACCAGTAGCAATACCACAGTTCACACAACGATGATCCATCGTTTTAATCGGTGTCCGGAATGAAAGCAAAAGTATCAGATGTAGCAGGTAATCAAAAGTCCGTATGCGAAAGCCAAGTTAGTAAAAATCACAAAAACGCAGAAAAACACACTGAGAGCACTCGTGACGCACGAAAAGAAACGAAACGAATAACTGTTGGAGATTTGACAGATGCTATATGAAATACTGCTGTGATGCCAAAATAAAAATGAAAAATCCAACATATATTTCAAATGTATTTTTATTGATAACTTCATAAAATGTGTAAAAATGTTTCAATATTCGTGTGAAATAATCAAAAAAGTATTGAGCATTATTTTTTTTATGAATTCTTGATATTTCCAAAACAATAATCTTAAAAATATGAAGACGCCGTAATATTTCAATTTATTTTGTTTCACAGATCTAATATTTTTGTAGGTTTTTTTATGCAAACACAGAATAATTTTCTGCATTTTTTAACATACATTTCGTTTTGTTAGCCGCCAAGCCCACGACTTGGTTCCTCCTTTATACCCGTGAAGGTACTTGCCAGTTCTTCTTCACGAAGGTTTTTCCGAACTGGTGGGTAGAGTCGTGTTTTATTTGACATCAATAAGAACAAGTAGAGTATGTTGAGAAATAAATATTTGAATTTGAAGTTCCGTTGAACCATATAAACTACTGCTGCTACAAACTGTATTGAAAGTTGCAGGGCAATTTATTAATGTTGTTGTCTTGACATCCGCCTAGACTCGCCAACCCACGATCGTGGTGTCCCCCGTGGGCTGGGAGGCGGAGAGCGAGGCGCCCGACGACGAGGACGAGGACTACACGGCGCGAGCGCTGTACGACTACCAAGCCGCCGCGCCTGACGAAATATCCTTCGACCCGGATGACCTGATCACTAACATTGTAATGGTGAGTAGGGTAGTTGAAAACAAATATAAATATCAATTTTGAGGATCAATTATTTTCGTAATTAAAATTCAAAATATATGAAGGAATCCTGATGCTCGATCTTTTTTTTGCATACTGATGAAGTTCCTCGCACAGTTTTTGTGGGCTTAGATTCAACGGAGATATATCTGAGCTTATTGGCCAAATAAAAAGAGAATTCGTGTTGTAGTATATAGTGGTGTAATACGCAGTAAAAAAATGACAGGGTTGATATTGATATGATATGATATTTTTTCAGAATATGTATATATGTATGTATATTCAGCCGACTGAGTCACGCCTCATTAAGTATTGTATGATACCGATGGTTAACTAAGGCGTTGCCTAAACATGAATACTCTTTGTTGCCAACACAGCACACCATCACAGGATGCGTAGCTGGTGTGTCCAGTGGCTGCAACGGGAAAGTGATCGATTTATATTGATTATATGGATATAATATATACACTGATGTTTTGTGTTGGACATAACACATGGTTGTCAGTGTCTAATGTTGTCATGTTTAATATAGGTAGGCAGATAAATAACTTTTCGGTACTAAAAAGTTGAAACCTTGACGATTACTTGACGATTTTGTCAGTTCTTAAACAAGTTAAGTTTATTTTAAGAGATAGTTGTTCCGAGGTTTCTCCCAGTATTTACAAAATAGATCTTAGAATGATACATGACCTCAACTTCGACAATTCGTGAGCTACAATAAAACTCGAATGCCCGATACAAACGGTATTCTGACACCCCCTTCTACTAATAATATTTATTTGTCTATTTTCAGATCGACGAGGGGTGGTGGCAAGGGCTGTGCAAGGGAGCCTACGGATTATTCCCAGCGAATTACGTGCAGTTAATAGACAAATGAGTTACATTTACTATTCAAAGCTTTAATTAGGTTTATTACTAAGTCAAGTTACACCTTTTTATACCAGGAAAGACAAGTTTTTTAAAATAATAAGATGAATTTATTAATTACTATACTGCTTTGATTAAATTAAAATGGTGGAAGATAGATCTCGTGCTTACATTAACTCAAGTATAATAATAATACACACCATAAAAAAAAATAGCTGAAGCAGGAAATAAAAACAAAGGAGCATACATAGGCCACCTTTTGTACATATGTACAAAAGGTGGCCTTATGGCTACACAATGATTTCTTCCAGACAACCTTAGGTATGACGTACGGAACCTTGCACTAGGGTGTAACAGAATATAAGTATAAATAGTACAAGTACCCCGGTTCGAGTCCTGGCCGGGGCATTAGTTTGTGTGATGAACACAGATGTTTGTTCCGGGTCATAGTTGTTGATTTAGGTCGTTGGTTTAGGTCATAGTTGGGTTCCCCCCCAGTTCGCTGTATGGTCATCCATAACACAAGCTCTGCTTATTGCGGGGCCATACAGTCGGTGTGTTTGTCTGGGGATTTATTATTATTCTTAAAGTACTATTATGAAACTTTACACCAGTGAAATTGAGAAAGAGACAGAATGAGCAGGCGTGCGAGCGAGGCGGGTGTTTGCTACTCCGTGCGTTAGCAGCTGTCTACCGCTATTTAACTTTAATCAGAGCTATAGTGCGATAGAAGTGACGTGTTTACACCGGGGCGGCGCACATGAAGTACCGCAACTATTTACAGTGAAAAGTAACGTTAGATACAGTTCTTTATTATTGTGAGGTATTGGCGGGAGTTTATCTTCCGTCTCCCTGATGGAACGAGACGACGAGGACGGGGCTGGCACACGCGTATAAAACCCTGCTTTTAAAGAGCCCAGGGTTCTATTTACCTGTTCAAATAAAGTATAACTGATATTGAAGCATTGGTCTCTAAAACTTGAAATATTCATGAAAACGTAGAACTACGACCAATGTTGTAATTCATATACAGTATGTAGAAGTTTCATTATTGGATTAATAATTATAGTTATGCAATAAAGAACTAACTTTTTAATTATATAGGGCGATTGCTAATTAAGTATTGCCATATTTTAAAATATACATGAAACTCATAACTTTACAGTATTTCTTTTAATGAGATTAAAAAAAAAAACATTTAATTACATGGCATTTATTTTTTTCTTGAAATCAAAAATTTTTAATACTTTATCTGGCAATATACCTTTTTATATATTTGAATACAGTTTCAACATATTTTCGAATCATAAGTAAATGAAAAAATTTACTGAAATATTATAAAAAATTTACAGTTCTTTAAAAATCGTTACGAATGTTTAAATGTAGATCGCTTTTTTAATGAAGTGTTAAAGATTTTGGAAAATCAAATTACAGTTACTATTTATTGTAATTTGAAAATTATTAAAATGTTTATCAGCGCAATTAGCATGGTATAAAAATAAAACTATTAGTTTTATTTTTCTTTGTGAAGCACATAGGATTCTTTGGTTTTCCAAGAACTGCACAAAATATATAAAACATATTGTAACGGATATTATGAATGGAGACCTCAATTTTCAAATTTACAACTATTTGTATCAATAAAATAAATTATTGTTAAGTACAGTTTGTATTATAAAACTTAGTAATCATTTTAACAAATATCTAATGATATCAGGGAAAAGAAATGGATGTATTATAATAATGAAAAATATATATTTTATTTTTTACGTGCTTTCTTTTTCTTTTAATAGTTATATCAAAAAATCTTCCATAATCATAATAATTTTACGGGTCTAAGGAACTATGTTGTATAATGCTACAAAATGAAGACGTTTCTGTAGTTGGCATGCCGAGCGAGAACACACATTCTGTAATTGTTACACAATTGGACAAATTCAATATGTCACAAAATGTTTGTCAACATATGACCACAATATGACACAGCTCGTTTCTGTGGTATTATACAACATAGTATCATAGAATTACAGTAGACCTGATATGTCTTAGATTTGTTATTGGATCTCGATATAAAGTTTCGATTTAGCAACAAATAGCATGAATAATACGCAAGTAAATTAACGAGTAGTCGATTCTTAAGTTCCGATTATCAGGCTTTTGTTGAACTCCCAGTCGAACGCACCGACAAAGTGACTTCATCGGTAACTTCAAATAACCATATATTCACATACATAGATACTTTAAATGATGTGCGCACAGCCTTATGTGTGCGTGTGCTGGTAAATATGCAACTTAACTTTGTGCGGCGGCCGCCATCTTGTCGGACCGTGTTCTGACCGCGTTGGTGTGCGTGGTCATCTTGTGTCGCTCACACAATCCTGTATTGATACAAGCTGTTTGCACACACAGCGGCGCGCGCTTCGATTACTTGAAATATCTGTACCTACCTCAATAGATACATATCTCATACGTAGTATCGCACTCGGATTTGAAACCCGTCGCGCTTCCCGTATGGTAAGAAAAATGTCAAAGTGTCAAATGTACGACATAGGTCCATAACATATCGAACGAAACGAGTGAAGAACTTATTCCTTATCCACTATGCGGATGCACTTATTTAATTTTTGTTTATAAATCCTGTAACACTTTAGCTTGCTGACATTTTTCTGAGGTACCTACGTGGTACATGGAGCGCTCGACGCGCCAAATGTTATGCATATAAGCCACGGACAGTCAGCCTCGGCTTATACTCAGTACGTATGTACACATAGACTTTAAAGTGCCAAAATATTTACTAAAAAGGGCGAAATCAACATACTAATTATTATAATCAATCAGTGTAAGTTGTAAATTGGCCTGGGTGATTTTTTCATCAAAGACTCCATTAAATTTAAGTATTTTTTTTGATTGGCTGTACACAAAATATATGTATTTTATAGGCATGGAAACAACGAGCAATGGATAACAAAGAACTGAATTGTGTAAAGCTCGAAGTGGCGACAGTCTCTTCTCTCCGTCCGCACCGCAGCCTGCCGACGCCTAGTGCGAACCAGCTCAGCCAGCCGATCGGGTTCAGTAATCAGTACGCTTTGCTGAGAGCGCGCGCGGCGCTGGTCGCTGGCTGCGGCCCGCCACCGTTGCCGGGTCTTACTGCGTTGCCAGGTTAATCTAGTGAGACGAGCCGCAATTCGATGGGCACTTGCCGAGTGTGCGCAGTAGTTGGTTCGGGCCGGCCTTGCCGTTCAACTTATTCCTTAAGCTACGACATTCAAGAATATAACTGCAGTGTACATACATCAATAGAAACAACAAAATATTATATAATTGTAACTATATTTTAAGTCTTGAGTAGTAAATACTGTATATACACTATGAACTGTTGAATAACATTATTTTACTGTACTTGGTATGAAATGCCGATATAAATGTAGGCTTCATTGTTTATCAATAAAATGATTATTTTCATTTACATTGTTCTTTTTTTTGTCCAATTTTAAGTGTGACTATACACCGTGGGCCCTAATATATACATCGTTATAATAGTATTGAGTAACCTTAGCACTGAGAGGGGTATAACGCTATCATATATACAGGATGACTGGTGGGTTTCGAAATTCGAGGACGTGATAGTTTGAGATCATACATGAAGAGAAAAAATTTAATAATAAATTAAATATTAATTATTTGCTGAGTAAACTTAACCGAAAGTTAAAGAATTAATTACGCAACGCATGGTTACACTAACGTAGGTACCTACTTAGCACGGACGTACGCACTGCGCTATCAACACAGAATAGGTAGGTAGGCAGGTATAGTCGGCTTCACGAACGGTCGGCCACATTCGCTTCAAAATGATTTGGGGGGTCTGTCGGCTCTTTCTTTCTCTATTTAATTAATACTTACTGGCTGGTCGGCGCTCGCGCTCACACTAATTAGTGACGGGTGGCGGCAGCGGCGGCGCGGCGGCGGCGCGGCGGCGGCGTAGCGGGATGATAGATAGAATAGGTACCTAGCGGGTGGTGGCGTACGGTGGTGTGGCAGGGAAACTACTTTTTGCGCGCCGCGATCCGCGAGCCAGGACACGTGCCGCGGTTGACTCAGGCGTCAGGAAAGTGTAGGGAAACAACACTTTATTTATTTATAAGGAATTATAGTGAAAAATTAAGTACCTAATTTTATTACATAATTATGTCCAGAATCGAGTACAGAGTGCTCTCCTACTATATCTAAAATTTGTCACCAGCCAAAATATAGTTAGATAAACTTATATATATATATAGATATGACTATGATATGATACGGTGTCCCTGTATATACAGATAGAGGTCGACGTCAAGCCGAAACCTGGTCAAAACAGTTAACAGAAAAATATAAAAAGAAAATTAAGTCATGTATTTTTCAAATTATATTGCATTTTTGTTTTTTGGAAAAAAATTACATCCTGTGTCAGTCTTTTAACTGCTGTTGCTGCAAATCTTTACTTTTTACCAATTTTTCTTTTCTTACTACTTCCAAAATAGTGCCTCTGGAATCTGTAACATTCAATTTTAAGCCAACTTCTGCAGCGTGAAAGAGGATGTCATTTTATGCCGAACCAAGTATGCAAAATTAATTTTTGGTCCCACTTTTACTGTCTCTAGTAAAAAAAAATACTACCCCGTTTTGGCAATTAACTTGAAAAAGTAGCGCATTTAATAACGATTTTAGAATGGTGTAACACTTCTACATTACTTCTTAGATTTGGCGCAAAAAATGTTTTTTAACTCTTACTAAAAATGATTCTAGTGTTCCCACTATGATTCTAGTGTACCTACAGCGGCCGAAACTTTCAGATCCTGGTTTGAATGAGACAGTGTGAGTCATTCCGTACAGTCTGAGAGGTCAGTAGGAATCCTAAATTATAAACAAAAGGTTTTTTTTATAATTTAGTATCGACGAAACTGACTATTCGTTTTAATTAGCGGCGAAGACGACCGAGTGGTGTAGTGGTAAATAGCCTTGCCTCATACGCCGAAAGTCCCAGGTTCGAGTCCTGGCCGGAGCAGTCATTTGTGTGATGAATCGTCCGTTATCGACGAAATCCACTGTTTCCGTTAATCTCCCTCGAAGCGCAGTTAAATTTTCAATGGGTATTGAATAAAAGTTTTCTTTCGCTGCACCCCAGTAAAAAAAAATCCAATTTGATCCTATTTATGTCATGTGGCTGAAAGGAAGACGAGTTGGTTATGTATTATACTTCTACGGGTTCAGCAGTATGTATTTTGTTACAAACAATAAGAAAAACAAGAAAAAGGGTTAAATAAGAAGATCAGATCTACCGAACAGGCGGAAAACAATCTAGAATATGACGGATTTTCTGGCACTAAGTCATGAAAATAAATGTCGAAATTTTCTGATCTAGAACGAAATGATTCTTCCGTTCATATTACATTATCATATAATATCAGAGATCTGTGATCCCATATATACGATAGTGTAATACCCCCTAAGAGTGTAAATTGTAATAACGACAAAAGTGTTTAATAACATTGTTCCTGAGAAGTGAAAATCTTTTCGGTAAATATTCTAACGTTATACGAACGCGTGATTCTTGTTTAGTTATAAATATATAAAAAATGAAATGTAATGTGACCAAATTGCCGTAGCAATTATCATTTATCTCCATTCCCGTACCTTCTTGCTGTAGGTTACAGATGTCTTCTTCTCTTCTTTATTAGCACGGTCTTGCTCGAATGCGACCCATCAAACTTGCCCAAAGGTGGGTCAGCCGTGGTACTCTTTACTATCAAAAAGGGGTCTCTAGAGAGTACTAAATCGGAATCATTGTTTTGGGGTTACCTGTATGTGAAGGTGACTAAACAAAAATAAGTTAGGATGGTACAGAGTGTTATCGCTACAGCGTCTGACGGAAAGCTAGTTTCATGAACGCCGTGGTGGAAGGGCGCCGTTATGGGCACCGATTGTAGGCTTTAACGCATTCGTGGTAGAATCTGTTTTGGATAACTTTTAAGTGATGAAGATTTACTGTCGTAAGCCAAATGGCTTACCTACTACACACATGTGGAACGCAAGTTCTGTAACCGACATTTTACTTTTCTTACAAACTAGTTTACTAACTTAACTATTTTTGGTAAAACTAGTTAACTAATGTACAATGTTACAAGGCAGCAAAATTATTTATATCCAAAAAAAGAAATAGTAAGTGAAAAATAGATCATTAAATAGCGTTGCCAGATCCAGAATTCATAAATCTTCGACTGCCACACTCGCTGGCCAGACTCCCGGTAATTTTCTTGCTGGTTAACCTTAGTGACATTTCGAACCAGTGTGTTAAATTTGCTTTTTCATTAATTTTTTTTGTTTTAATTTTATTGTAATAATTATTAGTATAATTTTAATCACTATACATTTTTGTTAAGTACTTACAAGCTACGCAAGTGCGCTTACGTACCGTTAAACTAACCGGCCGTGACTTAGGTTACCACACCAATCGATCGTCCGTCGATCGATGTCGAGCAGTCTACGTCGACCGACGGCAGAATAGAACAGTTGACGGACGATCGATTGGTGTGGTAACACCCTTATGGCTTACGCAGAAAAAGTACGCTCCGCGAATAACAAGTCCGCCGCGAATTTACCGCGAACTCAACGCACACGGCGTGCGATCATTTGTTGCCCGGAAACCCGGTAGAAATAAACGCGGACTAAAGTCCGCCATGTGTCACAGGAGTTCTATTTTTTTCGGGGTCCCCTCTCTGCATGTCCTCGGTTTTTCGGGGACTTTTTGTACGCGGTACGTTTAATCCCTCGATTGCGTTACTCGATACAGTTGTAAGCGATCTATTTTAGCGGACAAAAAAGTCCGCGGACGAAAGTCCGTCGTCTGCGCAGGCCACTAGGCCGCAGCATATGCTGAGATGTGTCCTGTTTGACAAATGTACTGCAGCGCAATACATTGTTCCCTTTTGTAAAAATACTAGTTTGTTACTTTCCACCTTAATACTTTCTGTTTTCCTTTTGTTAATATGTTTATTTCTGTGTGTGTTTTGGTTTTGTCCTCGGCTTTTTGAACTTGTATGATTATGTTTTTTTATCTTCGTTTGTCTGTAATGTAATTATTAATATTGTTAATGAGTAATGTTTAGCGGAAAGCTTATAATCATACATGTATGTTGCATTTTTCGTTTGTATTCATGTCGTGTCGTATTTTGCCGGTTCAGTTTGCGTAGAGTCTAAACAATTTTTAGTAAGTAAAATCAGGCGACCGGGAACAAGAGTTTTGAGGCCCGTGTCACAGGAGCTTGTCGCCCATCTTCCGCTGTTTTATTTTAATTGAAGGTGAGAGAGCCACAAGAAACAATTTTACAAAATTTCTAGGAAAAATAAATAACAGTTGCTGTAAAAAAATCTCAAGAGTATTTTGATGAGCGAAGTATGGAAAAGGTATTTGGTAACAAGTTATCCAGTGACAGTCCTCTCGTAAGCCCTGGTTCGTACAGAAAACAAGTACCAAAACTTTTATTATAATGGCACATAGACTGCGCTCAGGACACTGTCCTTCCAATAGGTTAGGATATCTTATGAAAAAGGTAGAATCACCAAATTGCGAAATTTGTGGAAGAATCGAATCAGCGGTACCATCTAAATGTATACAATGTGGGTTGGTTTGTACAGATTCTTGTTTATCCCACTTCAAAAGCCTCATTAGATGTGTATAAAATGCTTATTAGCTAATTTCGTTCGATGTATGGATACTTAAATAGTTTATAAATCAGAATAAGGTACACTAGGGCTAACATATTTTATTGTAAAAATATTCCCTTATTAACGGATGTTTTTCTACAAGAAAATATGTAAATACAATAATACAAGAAAAATAATACAATTTTAGTAAACTAGAAACATAGGACCAAGGTTTGCAATTGTAATGCAAACTTCAAGGCTATTTGGTCTTGGAAGTTGGTCTAATCGTCACAATAACAGAACTGAAATAACCTTTCTAAATTTTTTTAACTAATGTCCTCTGATGATTCTTGGGCTCACTTCTTCGTCTAAACCTATTTGTAAAACACGCGTCCGAACCTTTTAAATTAACTTAAATATACAGAGATCAAACAAAAGGGTTAACGATACGATTACATGTTATTATCTACAAAATAGCTATTATAGCTGGTACTTATAAAGGTCAAATTACTAGGTTACTATGGTGATGTCAGATAGGCATAATTCGGTCATTTTGATGGACCCAGATATTTTGTAAATCGATATTTTATATTATATTGTTTTTGAAACAACCGATTACGTAATATACTTACGGTTTTATGAATCACCGGTTAACGCGCTGATTTGGCGCGAACATCGCTGGGCATCAGAAACAACGTTGTTCTACATACAATCAGTTTGCTATCGCATTGCTGTCGTTGGTACTAACATATCGGGATTTTTGTAATACACTTTTGTTGCTGACTGTATGTTATCATTTGAAACTGTTTATTTGATACGCCATTCCTCTTCTACGCTAAACGATTCGCGAACTGAATGTTACTCGATCAAAACTTGGTAAACTTTTCCAAGTGGCAGTGTCAGTTGTTGAAGTCCAAAGGCACGGGTTTAAATGTAATGGTAAGTTTCTATGAAGCATGCAGAGACCGTAAGTACCATTTGTAATAGAGCAAGCTTTTATTGACTAATTAATGTCAAAACCTTAAAACTAGGTATGCCTCATTTGGCTAACGTCTTTTTAGTTAACTAGAGGAAGCTATATGCTCAAACTTACAAAATTATACAAAGACTTTGTTGCAGAAGGGTTCCAGCTCGTAATCCTACTCATCACCTCCGGATTTCTTTACCATGCTGACAAGCAAATCGTCAAAAAATATAAGTTTTACAACTCTCTTCATACCGTTTTTGTAATGCAAAACTTGTTGAATGTTTGTTAACAAACCTAGTCTTAACGTTCCTTACAAATGTAATTTAAAACTTATTGATATTGTTTTCTATAGGTAAAATGAGAATAGCACCATTTATGTATATCCTTATTTACGATGCTGATTACAAGTAACATTTCAACAATATTTGTGAGAATGCTTTGATAGATCTGTCCCGTCTCTTTCACGCAAAAACCCGCCATATACCTATTTGTTGAAAGTTGAAAATTTGGCGCAAGGAAATAAGGAGGCAGTTCTTAATTCGACTGTATATATTTGTCACTAAATTCTTATGGGAAACGGAAATTGACTCAAACGAAAAAGTTAAATACTTATTACAAGGATCTGTATCTAAACAAAATAGTATTTGTATCTATTTTATTTATTATCTCGCCCCTCTCACAAGGTACATCTACTTAATTAGTAAATTATTTATATTTTTGAGATTTTTAATTAAATATGAATCTTTGAAACTTTCAAATGTAATAAGGGCCTCTGTTTTTCTTTTGAATCATCTAAAATTATAACCCTTCCCTCACCCCCTTTGAAGTAGATCTGAGAATAATACTTAATTTCAGCAGCAAAGGGTCAAAGGGCAGACAATTATGCAATGTAAAGTAGCTGCGCGGTTGTACACGTAATATTTGATGAAATTTTATTTAAAATTATACAAAAATATTAACATAAATTGCAGCTCTAAACAGATTAAGTCAAAAAATTAAGGAACAAAATTGATCATAGCTGTAGAGCATCAAAATTACACGTTTAATGCATATTTTTTAAGATTTTATAGTTTTAAGTTTATTTTTCAATTAAACTGGTACATCACTATAAAATAGAGAACACTCAGTTTCGCATATCATTAAATACCTTCATGATATGCGAAAATTCATACCTTCATGATATTGTAAATTCCATTTACAGGTTGTCGCTATGATTAAAATACGTAAATTTGTAAAATGACTGGTTTTCGGTATTCAAGATAAAGGCAAAATTTTATATTTTAAGATATGCCCGGTGTCTGTAGTTGCCGGTTATCTTCTCATTAACTAATGATTCAACAAAGTTATGTGTAATGTGTAAGATAAACATCCGTTTATTCCATCGTTTGAGGGTGTTCGTCGTTTGGATAGTTGTTAAACCTTGCCGAGCTCACAGACGCAGATAAGAATAATATTGTATAGACATAAAGAAATATTGTAAATTTATTTAAGAAAAAAAATTATACCCTAAATTATACTAAAATATTATGAGGTTCTTGCCAGTTCTTATTCACGAAGGTTTTCCGAACTGGTGGTAATCATGCTTTGTTTGACGTCAATAATTTAAATTCAATATTTTAATTTGAATTTTACAAAACAAACTGTTTTTCATTCAAATTCAAATAATATTTTGTTGAAGATACGTCAGCATCGTCGTCTGCCTAGTCAGTGATGACTAGGCTCTCGTGGCTCTCTGGTCCATTTTGTTCAGAACTATAAGAACAACTTGTGAGCAAACTTAAACTAGTATTATTGTATATATATATATATATATATATATTATATATATATATATATATATTATATATATATATATATATATTAATATAATTTTAATCGTAAAAAAGTGTAATTCAGATGATTTTATTTACTAGGACAATTAATCACTATTTGTAATTATGTGTCTTTGTTTATTTACTCGAATAATTAATAGTTTCACCTTTATTGTTCATTTTAATTGATTGTAATGAGTTTCGGTTGTAATTATAATTTTAATCCTTTTATTTTTATTTAAATTAATTATTGTATCATCGTTTGCGGCTGTGGTTGACGCACTACTTAGGTTTATATTTTTTATATTGTAATTTAAATTTGGAAAGTGCATACATTGTTGGTGCGTTTTAAATAAATTAATAAATAAAAATGTATCATCATCAATGTATCAGCTTCCCGGACTTGAACTTGCATACCACATCCAGCTTCTGTTGAGGGAACGAAAGCAGCTCTTTGGCCACCAAGCATTGAACTGGCTATTTTCAAATAACATTTGTTCCTGTTTGATTTTGACAATGTTGGCACTGGTGGAAAATGCAGGGTACCACAGAACTACATTTGACAAAACCAGAAAGGGACCATTACGACCCCAGCTTTCATATAGCATTAGGCCTGGCATAACACAGTTCAGCAATTAATTTTAACCAAACCCATAAACGCTCGTATACCGCGGCTAAGTAGCGATGAGTGCTAATTTCCATGGGAACAGAAATGACACGGGAAAATAACTTAAGCACTCGGGTCTTTTTTTATTTGTCGAATTCAGCAGATTGAAAATACACAAAAATATATTAAAAACATGACAACAATTTGAGTTCTCTCCTTCGCCAAAAGAAGTTGAGGTAAATTTCGCTGCCAAATAGATGAACTTGTGTTTGTAACAAAGGTGACTTAATCAAAATCTGATTAATGATTTCAAAAGATGTCTTAAATAACCTTCTTTAAAAAAACCGAGATTATTCAACAGCTCACTACTTGTTTTTAAACGATTGGAAATAACCGTTTTTTCAGCTTAACATTTCATAGTTTCGTATCATACTGTGATTTAGTCAGTGGTTTTCAAATTCTATTACGTATCATATTTTACAGTCATCGTTTTTTTAAACAAGGAATTTAATGGAGCATTTGAATAAAGACTTTTCTTATTCATAACTGTCAGTTTCATATTTTCATGAAATATTCACATGGAATAAATAAAGTTTCGGCCAAAGGCTAAAACATCCGAGTCTCTACCTAACTGAGCTTTAAAAGAAATAAAATGTTTTAATGCCAACGATGTGAAATTTATTTTCATAGCACATACCTGAACATGCCATGACGAGATCACGTTATTATGTTTTATGGACTATAAAAAAAGCATAAAAAGGGTATTTGAACAAACTTCCGAACCTCGATTATATTAACCTTCGTATAGAATTCATAGACACCCACTTAACCTATTTTAATGTATTTTTTGTTCGCAATATAAAACACATCGAGTACGTCATGCATTGGTATTTAATCTCAAATATGAAATGTTCACACAACATGGATTACAAATCTATTACGATAAGCGCTGTCAACCTGTCAGTATTCACTCCTGTAGATAATTGTTTAATGCCTTTGATCTTATCTAGCTACTTTGTGTGAAACCTATGTCGTACGTTTTATGTTTTTAGTTGGTGTTGACACATTTACTGATAAATTAGGTCATTGTGGTTACGGATGATTTTGGGAATTGCAATTTATATGGAAGAATGTAATATAATGTCTTAATATATTTTTCTTTTGATATTGATAAAAATTTCTTTAAAAGATAAGGGGATCTTTACGCTGACCTAACCTATGCTGGCCGTTGTAGCGTTGCTGACTTCTAATAAGAACTATCTCCATATTTCAAGAGGAATGTAATTAATATGTTACCGGTAATCTATATAATCCGGTATTTATACCTAAAACGTTTATTTTAATCTTTGCCTAGTAATTATATGTGTATATATAATTCATGTGCAGCCGATAATGTGTGCTATGGGTAAGATGTGATTTCCGGGTCCGTAACAGAGGTACATACTCGTATATTAAGAGCTGCCTGTTCACACAGCCCGCGAGTACTCTTTCGCAACCAGAATTATCGCAGTGACACGACCTATGAAAGATAAAACCCGCTAAGATTTTACTCTACGGTTTTTATAATAATTCTAACATTAAAAGGTTATTTTCAAGAGTCATTGTTAATTTCATAATGTTAATTTTGAGCAAGCGTGAGGTTTTATTTGTCAGTCATTTATTACAATTAGGTAGGTGCATACATATGGACCAAACTCTATCCACTACCGCTGAATCAGTGGGTATTTTATACAATCCCCGGGAATTGTTAAGACAATTTTAGGCAGGATAAATCAAAAACTATTATGTGAATAAAGTGTTGTACCTGTGAAAGAAATAAACTTAAGTAATATGACAGTTTATAACAAATATATCTTCTACTAAACATGTACAACACGGCAGCGAGACTGACTATTAGACAACGCACAGCCTATATAAACCTATCTAAAACCTGAAATTCGCAGAAAATTATATTCTTATAGTATTTAACACGGACTAAAGATTTTTCAAAACTCAACTGCTAAAAAGGTGAGGGTTCAAGATTTGTATGGATAAACAATTTGAATGGACTTTTTACTTCAAAACTTTGCACAAGTACTCAGAAAAACAAATAAAGGAAAACGTGTTTCTTGCTTTTTAAAAAGCAACTTCTTAGGGGAAGAAATGGGGTATTAATAACAAAAAAATGTGTGTTTGTCATTTTAGAGGCTTTATGGACTAATCATGCTTTTTGAAATGCCCATCCCTGTGGAATATGATAGGGGTGCAAAATTCAAAAAATTAAATCGATATGGCTGTCTTTTTTTTTTAGACAGCGAACATAAAGTAAATTTAATTAAGTAGTTCGCGCTCTTTACAGGCGCTACCTACGTATTCGGGGCGGCATGAATCGGCACTGCCGCGCGGCAACGTCGAATATGTGTAGATGAACGTTTGGGAACACGGGAAACGTTCGGCCGGTAGAGTTTTGGCGCGACGAGCCATATCGAGCACTTGCCGGCATTGCCTTTCGACAAATATTGGCGCCCGTGCCAGCCCGTAGTGCCCCATACTTCAAATCATGTTTTATCGTTAACTATGCTAATGAAATAAACTGTGTCCAGTCCTGACGTGTAGCGGCTATTCATTAAATGCTGATGTTGTTGATAATTTTATTATGAATATCTAAATAAATATACTTTTCCGTACTTCAGTAAAAGCTACGTAATTATTGTAACAAATAACAATGAACAGAACAAGAACACTGCGCGCGAACACTGTTCAATTCCCCATCAATGGCGGCTGCGGATTGCAAGCGGCGCGGGGAGGGAGTTGCACGAGTGTGCAATCCGTGTGCGGGACTTACAGAAACACCTGAACAAAGAAACAACATCTCTCTCAACATTGTTATATGGCTGAAGTTTTAAAAATGGATATAATTATAGAGTGGGATGAAATTACAATGGGGCAACAAGGAGGTTTTCAGTCCATCAACAGGATTGACGATTCTGTTGGCAGGAGACTGCCAAACTTTACCTGTGGTACTTAAAAAACAAGAGCTGAAGAAATTAAAGCCTGTCTCAAAAAAAACTAGATAAGGGCCCGCAGTAGAAATACTGCAACTCACAAAAAATATGCGGGTACATATGGAGGGTGTAGGTTAAGCAAATTTTATCAGCAGACGGCATCATAATTATCCAAGACGATCTGAGTATAATAGTGGATACAGTTCAGGAATTGATAAATCGTATTTGCACAGAAATTGCGCAATACATACAAAAGTGGTTATGTAAAAGGGCAATTTTAACTCCGAATATAGTCAGAGTTAAAATAACACGCTGCTAAATTCGTCAGGCAACGAAAAAATAGTCTACGACCCGATAGACACGGTGTGCAACGTGCACACATTTAACAAGTTTGAGATCACTAGCTAAAAATAAGTTTTTTTTAAATTTTGTGTAATAAACTGTAACAAAAAAGTTTTCGTATTTCCAAAGTGATCTCAAACTTTTTTCGATGTGTGTAGATGCCGCAATAACTACGCGGTAGATATAGTTTCCGAATTCACAGAACCCAGCAGGTCCTTAGCATTGGCTTATCCAGAAAAAAATACGCCGTTAATACTCCTGCGGATCCCTAGACCGCCAACACTTTGTAATGATACACGGTTACAGGTCAAAACTTCGCATCAAAATCTAAAAGATGGCGTTGTTTTGACCGAATGTTCTACAGGTGCGACAGTGTTTGTGCCACGGACCGCTTTAATATCCAGTGACCTTTCGAATTTTATATATTCACCTTAAATTTATGTTGCACTATGACCATAAACAAATCTCAGAGTCAAACTTTAAAGTTTGCTGGCGTGGATTTACAAGAAGATTACTTTGAACTTAAATTTTATTATTGCGCGTGAGCTCCTAGCGAGTTTAGTTATTTTGCCAGAGAAACAAACAAAAGACGCAGTTTATAAAGAAATTTTACATTCACAAATCTATGATTAAAATTAAAGCTCCCATGTGTGCCTCACTCTCTACCATCTGATCGAACAACATGCAGTAACATTAAGGTATTGTGTAAAAATCAAGATCTACGCGGATGAAGTCGCCGCAAAAGCTAGTTGTTTATATAATACGACTCTGTGTTTAGATATATTTAAATAATATTTATTAACAAACAGGAATGTTTACTAATTCACAATAGGAAAAATAAAGACAAGGAAATGAAAAAAATTAAGGACTACGCCGAAGTTACTATGTCCGTACTGGTCAAAAGATAAATAATTTTAAAATTTTTATTTAAAATTATTTTTATAATTTTTAAAATTGTAAAAGATAAATACGTAATAATAAACATTGTGCAAAATGAATTTCAGGCTAAGGCTAAATTATATTTGAACTTAAAATCTCGATATAGTTTTTAATACATTTCATTTCAAAAGTGGACCCTTGCATATAGGATCTACATTCACGCAATATTATTAGCATTTCTACTTCAATATAAGAAACATCTCCATGCAGAACGCAGAATATCACTTTATTAGATTTTTGCTATGTATCTGAAATCCTGAAGAATTTTATAATCGGAAGCAATATGTCATATCGTGCCATGCTACACGTGCTTTATTCGCTGGTTTTAATATTTAATTCTATTAAGTATAGTTAACTACATAACATATTTAATAAAGAAACTCGGTTTGAATCTCGGAACGGCCATACATTTGTGGTATAGAAGTTCCTTTTTTCTAATCACAGATATTCATTAAGTTCAGGTTTCAACGAGATAGATTCGCACACGAAAATGTCATTTGTGTTGGAGGGTTTGTACTCTTTTACTTTTATTATTTATTGATTATCGAAAATGTACGCGTTGCCTACTGAAGGCTGTTCCAGTGATGAAGCGGGATGTTCCTTCCGGAACACAGCCACGTAAACGTCATTAGTATGGAATTTAAAAAAGGAAGGACTGCAGTTCCGGTCCATACCAGGTCCTAATATAAAACACTCGACTATCTCTAAACTTTAGCAATACAAGTAATTACCAATAAAAAGGTAAACCTCTTGGAAAACAAGACGTTGATTTAGGCGAGGAACAATTAGAATTGTAGCGCGCTATTTATCGTTCCGATTGAAATAGCCAAAATATCAGTTTTAGCGTGCTAAAACGAATCTGTATTTAGCTAACATGGACATATCAGTTTGCTACAGATTCAGTACAGCTTACTGTTGAGATTGATCCGCAACTTAATTTTTTTATTGAGCACTTCTCGTTCAAACTAAAACTTTACTATGCTCTGTAGGCGTAATTGACCAATCATGACAACTCACAGATTTACAAGAATCGTTAGCCATCAGATGGACCGCGTGCTCATTTTAAAGCAATGATAAACTATTCTATTATAAATAAAATGTTGAAATCGTTTTTATTAAACTTGAACACAACCGCGTAAATGTGATTTTACCATCATGGCGATCAAAATAAGGACTTGGGTACCTCCTCAGAGGAGATCTTGACATTAACTCGCCTGCCAGAACTAACCAAGGTGTAATTTTTTAATTTAAATATTCAAGTTAACACTGATGTGCTGTTGAGTATACTTATTCACTTAATAATTCGCTCGCAATATTATGTAGAATCTGAAATATCATGCCTAACATGTAAGCTATTTTTATTTGAAACGTAATAAGCAGAAAAATATTTGATTGCTAACATATATTTGAGTGAGGAATGCAAATGGAATAGAGATATGAGATATCTTGATGCCTTCTGCATGCACAATCTAGAAATAATTCAAACGGTTTTCCGACTTGCTTAACTGTAATTTGTATCTCACTTTCGCAGGAAGACGGTTATATGGTCGCATTTATTTTTTATTTCATTGATATAGACTGTCAAATACCTCATGATTCAGGGGAAATTAAAAACGAAGACGAGGATCGTACACTCATTAAACATTTGCGTGATATATATATTTTTAGGATAACAAATGCACTAAAATCGGGAAAGGGTGTGCGTTCTGTTTTTCAAAATTGGTACATTAAATCTATAAAGAGTGCTTAACTGCTAAGGCTTGTTTCAGACTTATCTCGCTTAAAGTATCATTAAGATAACTTAATCTTCATTATTTAGTCAATTTATGAAAGCTCGGTGCTTGTCGTTTGTTATGCATAAGATTTGCTTCTCCAAATGATACTAAGTTAATATTCATAATTCCGTTAGTTAAACAAATTAACCAACTTATAATTAGTTTTGCCGTTTTGGATAAAAAGTACAGTGAACTTAAGGTCCGGACCCTGATAAAGCTGTTTGTCTTAAAGTTACTACAGCTATGAGTTAAATAGAAAGTTAATTTAAGTGCAAGTTACAGCAAGTTATAACTACTAAAATACCAGGCCACACAAAAGGTTTTGTACAAAACGCTGGCGAGTAATAATTTCTTTTGAATATCGTTTATTAAAAAGTAAAAATATATTTTTTCCAAATTTAAATTCCGTTTAAATTTGGAATTCCGATTCACGTTTAATTAACTTTAATTACCATTTACGAACAAGGCCCCTCCTAAACCAACTGGTGTAACGAATTTAAGTGCGGTCGCTTAAATTTGATTTGAAAACCGGTGAATCACATACGAGGAAATTCAATACAATCTTAAGATTGGATCTGGTAGTGTTCATGATATTATACACAACCAACTTTGCATAAGGAGGATTGTTTCGCACTAAGTACCCCACAACCTCACCGATGCCCAGAAGCAGGCGCCATTGGATTGGTGCCATGATATTATTTATCCATTCAAATCAGATTCCTCCCGCCCAATGTCATAATAGGTGACGAATCTTGGATTTATCAATATGATCCAGAAAAGCGATAGTCAACAGTATGGCTGTTTCAAAAAAGAAGCAGCTCCTACGAAGGTGACGCCTACGAGATCGAGAAACAATGTAATAATTCTGATCGCCAGTTTTGTCTCCTTAACGGGGTATTTAGTATCAATTCCCTTACGAAACCAAACTAGCTTCAATGCAGAGTGGTACACTACCAAATGCTTGCCAGAAGTTTTTGCTGCTGCGAGCAACAAGCGACCGAAGACGGGACTCCGAGGTCTTTTGCTCCACCACGACAACACGCCCGCGCTCTCTGCGATCAAGACGAGGGGCTTCCTTTGTCATCCACCTTACAGCCCTGATTTGGCACCGTGTGACTTTTTCATGTTCCTTAAAGTTAAAAACCAGCTCCAGGGTATAAAGTTTTCATCACCCGAAGTTGCGCTTACTGCGTATGAGAAGGCCTTTGAAAATTGGTTAAGCCGCATGAAACATTGTAAAAACGCTGGTGGAGAGTTCTTTGATAAAATTTAGTAAAAAACAATATAAATTATAGAATTTTTTTTTTTTGAAAACTTTCTAAGTGTTCTACGTAGTTCTCTAGGTATATCGCTTTAAAAAATGAAATTAAAATATTTTATATCAGTATTAGTTTACAAACAGTAACTCTTCATTAATGTCGAATGATACACATTGTACTTCGGCTGTAAAAGGTATTATAAGTAAAAGTGAAAAAAATACGAGAAAAATCCTCTCTCTCTCATGTATTTTGTTATTTAATTTTTTATTTTATTAATTACGTTTGAAATTTTCATAAAGTTTATTTTATTTATCGACGAGAATCAATTATAATTATAGACATTATAATTATAGACATTTGCTGCGTGATCTTTTTTCACGAAAATCTCTTTCAAAACTGAAAAGTATTTTTTTTAAAGCGCCTGGTTATTTATAGTCCATCGAAGCTGTCTGTGAAATAGCTTTTTTTTAAAGCTGTAATCTTGGACTTTTTTACCATTTTTAAAATTTACTAGCTTTGGTCTGTAAGTAGTTTTTCGAAATGAGTTTGGATTTTTCTTTTATTTTCTACCAGAGAGAGTAGAGTAGAGTCATGTTGGACGTCAATAAGAAAAAGTAATAGTCAATGTTGAGAAATAAATATTTGAATTTGAACCAGTATCTATTAACATATATGAGAATTCATTGATAAAGTCACTAATCACGCTCGAATGTAAATATTTTTGTTGCTCAGTAGTATAGTGATGTTCAATAAAAATAATAATTTTAACAATTTATTCCTTTTATTTTCATTTACTCTATCTACTACATCTTACTCCGATGACGGAGCAAGTCAGAATGTATTGTTTCTTTAATCCTTTTATGTCATTCGATATGTTCAAATATATCTTTCCTTCTTAATTTATATCGACCTCTTTACTTAAATAATGCGGCATTCTGACGTGCTCCGTGACGGTATACAATTTGTTTGAAAAAAATTCAAAATGTGCTATTCCATTATTGGTAGGTACATTGCGAACTGCTAATTAACGTCACGGTTAAACTTCCACTTTGAACAGGTACTTCAGCCTGTACCAGCCTCGTGTTTGTCGTCACTCTCCATCACGACGAACAAAGAAGAACATTTGTCGTAGCCGCCAAACGAGCCCACAAGCCATCTGACGGTAATAGGCATGCGATCCCAAAGACATCGTAGATTTTATTGATAAATTATATTGTTACTTATGAATTTTAGATTAATGATTACTGTCCCAACCGTAGGCTTTAGTTGGAACTGTCTTTGTTCCAGGAATTACACTGGCATTTACTCCCCTTTAACCGGAAAACCATCAAAAATAAATATTGGAAATACTTTAGTTCCGCCCCTGACGAGACCCTCACATGAGACACTCAACTACCATTAATTTTACCAATAAAAGGTAAACCTCTCGGATAAAGAGGCCCTTGTATCAAAACACGTCTCGACACTCTTTAGTGTTCACACATTTATAGTAGGTGTATAATTGGCCTAGAACACAAATGTATAAAAATTACCCCACATAGATAACTGCGAACGATACAAGCTAAAATATTGCCAGAAATTAGGCGACACACATTAGATTCACCCATAACACAGTGAGAAGCAATCAAATACATAAAAACTGATATGGCAATTAATTAGCTAAAGTGCGAATTTGTATTCGATTACTGTATCAATTAAGATTGTTTTGCGTTTTGGGGTAGATGTGTTAAGAGGAAATTTAATAAATATTGGTAGAAATATTAAAAGAATCAAAGAGAAAATTTTTAATCATCTGTTATTTATTTATTGAAAGAAAAGTACAAAATAAAAAAAACAGTTTCACATAAATCTATATACGGATTTTTTCCGTACACTGATCTTTATAATAATAGGTAATTCTTGACCCGAAATTATCGATGACGGAACACATCGCAGCGACAGTCTCAACAGCTTACAGAAACCTCGGATTTGTTCTGCGTGTAAGTCGGCCATTTTCAGATTCGGAGTGTTATAAAACATTATATTACGCCTATGTTCGCAGCGTGCTCGAGTACAGCTGTATCGTATGGAATCCACATTATGTTACTTACGCCCAAGATATAGAAAATATCCAATTTAAATTCCTTAAAGCCCTAAACTATCGCACTCAAATGAAAAAAGGCAATTATGAAGTGTTGTGTCGTAATCACAACATTCAACCATTACAGGATAGACGAACTCTCCTACAAATGTTATTTCTTCACGATATCTGCAACAACCGCATCGACAGTCCTGAAATGAGCTCGCTTGCCTTGCAATTAAGAACTGTTCGGGACACTGTTCTCTATTTCAAATTCCATTCAGCAATAGTAATTATGCAAAAAACTTAGTAATTACTCGTATACTAAACTGTTATAATAAACAATTTCAATGTCTTGATATATTCCAATTGTCTAAACAATCATTTAAAAAACAAGTCGCTAATAAACTATGGCCTATTAAAAAATAAGTTAACTTGTACCGGTGGTGTAGTGCTTGCACACATTCTAACTCGTAAACACGATCACATTTGCATTTAATATTCATGTATACTGACTCTGTAACTAACATATACACTTAATCTCTCTCACACACATATACTCTCTCACACACACATTCACATACACTGAATTGCGAGCTATAACTTTGTATTTTTTTTAACTTATTAATTCTTGTTAACTTGTAATGTAAATCCTGTTTGAAACTAGCTTAAACCTACTCGTAACAGTATAGATAAATTGTGAACCTGTCATTGGCAGTATGTACCTATTCATTTAAATCAATTGTAATATTTGAAAGCGCTGTTGGTTCTGTGATAAAAATAATAAATAAATAAAATAATAGTTTTTTTAATAGCAAATTTGACATGAAAAATAATATTAGATAAGTATTCAATAATTGTGCTCTCTAATAAGGAGTGAGTATTATGTGATTAGAACAATAAATAATAATATAATAGTTGTAAATATAGAACAATGAATTGTAGAGTAATTTTAGATAGTTTTGGGATAATGTTGTATGCTGTAATACAGTAAAATATGTGCTCAAAAATTATGAATAACCACCAAATGTTACCATATTTCTGCAATAAATTGATTTTGGTTTTTCATCTGTCTAGTGACTTGGCTTCTTTCATACGTAGACGGCCATGTGGCGTAGTGGGTAGTAGCCCTGCCTTATACAACCCCAGGTTCGACTCCTGGCCGGAGTGGTTAGGGCGGTCATTTCTTTGATGAACACAGGTGTTTATTCTCGGAGAGATGGTTGTTGATATTTCTGTATGTATGTTTATTCTGGGTTCCTCCCCTAGTTCGCTGTATGGTCATCCGTGTGCATGACTGGGAAAAGAATTGTATGTAGGTATTTCGCTAATTTCTTAGCAAAAAACATTAAATAACACTTCAAACAAGTTCCAGTTATCCAAATTCGGAATTGAAACATATTGTGATGAATATTGGCAAAGTGAGGGTAGAACGATATTGTGTGCGTCTATTTTGTTTAATACTTTCAAAATCAAAGCGTTCATTCGAGCTCACGACCCACAGCGAGCGGACGTCACCCGTGGACATTACTAGGTGTTTTATTTATTTATAGTGATTGTGATTACTATCTACTTTTACTCGCGAATTATATGAGGGTGAAAAACATACGCTATATTTTAATAGGTCTTTATTCAACGATTGAACATACATGACTCCATTAAAAAACTCATTTGAATCTAAGTTCTTTCTGCAATTCAGCGTCTTATGTAGATAATGTTATTACCCTAGGCTGCGTGGGTGGCGGAACTGGCGACATAACTCCTCCCACATTAGATTCGAAATCATCGACAGAGTGGGGATTTCGATTTTCACATAAATGGATGAATTTAAACTTATACAGAAAATAACAAGTTAATGACACAAAACTTGGTTTGAAATTTTGCATTAACCACCTTTTCACTATATGCACTATTTTCACCTTCACTGATTTTTCTTAAGACGTATGATAGAGCGTGGAGTTTTGCGGTGTCGATGTCGTCGTAGTAAGCGGGCGTTCTCGTCGCAGGACTCAAATGTGTTTGTCAACTGACACTCAAAAAGTTTGAGTGTCGGCAAGGCATAATACACAAGGGTATGTTTCTCATTAGGGGTTTTCCTTTTGTGCAGTGTTTTTCCTTGGCAGTTATCATTCAGAGTAATGATGTATGTTCCCCAAACGTTATAACGCATAATTTCATTTTCACGATTATTGGTTATGAATGTTTTCTTCTTGGTGTATAACACCCAACGATTTGGTTGAATTGGTTCCAATCGGACTTCCTTCACAACCCGTACGTAGTACGTTATCTACTGCAATATTATTTAAATCGTTAAGATAATTTAGTTCACAAATTTCACAATCTAGTTTTGAAACGCCAATCTTCTTGTTAAAAGTCAGTTTCATTTTTTCGTCAGACGTATTTGAATAACTGTGTACGCAAAATTATTGTAACAACTAATAAGAGCTGATGGCATTCGCACACCATTACCAAAATCTTTAAATTCTACAAATGCCTCACCTTTAGTTAAATTAGTAGGGATTTTGACGCGAGTCTCTGACCTAGGATCTAGATTAATTTATTAAGGTGGACTGTACAGGATAGGAATAGATGTATTACGAGTTTCTAAATTTTGTTTCTTCATATTGATTGTTGCGTCTAACTGTTTTAATAAATCGGCTCCATTAAACCATCGTATCGCTTATCTACATTGTACACGTAAAACTTATGTTTTTGAGTACTTTTAAAAGATTTTAAAAGTGGTATAAAAATTACTTTATCATCTACTACGGGCGTGTGTACTGAGTACTTCAAATGGTTCTTCAAAAACATAATCTGTAAAATATTCTTCAACCTTTTGAGGACTGATAAAAGATCTGGTACTACCTGTATCTATCACAAATAAATCATTAATTTCCGGGATGTAAATATGTGGCAATTTTAAAAGACTATCGCAATTCAAAAATACTTTTCGTGTCCGTTGGTTTCGAGGCTATTGTAAAAAATTTCATTATGACATTCTCCTGAACCCTGTACTTCATTACTCTCAATATTTTGATCAGGTAATTCGTAATACTGGTCGTAATCTACGTCTTTATCATGAATTAATTTGTCTGAAGTTTCTATTTCGTTATTGTAAAAGATATTTTGAGGGTCGTGTACTTTGTTATTTCTATGCACCTGAGGGATAGTACGCATAGACACGTCTGTATTGATATTATGATTAGATTTTTGATAATTAGGTGGAATACCGAACTTCAATTGATTAGGCTGATTATTGAAATTTTGCGACTTAAAGGTATTTGTAGGCCTGAAACCCTGTTGATTAGGAATGCCAAACTTAAATTGTGTCTGCTGGATGGGAATTCCAAATTTAAAATTAGTATTTTGCTGATTTGGATTAATTTTAAAACCTTGCTGTTGTGGTATACCAAACCTAAAAGGAGTTGTTAGGAATAAATTTATTTTGTACAAATCCAGAGTTCAGAAGGATATTAAATTTATTATTTTGGTTTGCAAAAGAATTTGGTATGCCAAACTTAAAATTGTTACTTGGAATTAATTGATGCTGAAACTGTGACTGAATTGTTGGTTTACTTATAGGATCCGCTTGTTTAATTTTATTCTTAGCGTTATATTGAAAATAAAACTTTACTTCTTCCATAACGACACTCAAAGCACTTTCCAAAGTTGTACAACGATTTAATCTTACAATCCTAATTAAATCTTCAAATAAATTATATAAGACCACATTCAAAGACAAATTATTGTAAATGATCATTTTTGCCGCCTTAATGCCTTCATCGTAAATCAAATTTACCTTCGCAAAAAATCAATAGCAATGCATTCTTGCGACCTCGGATCATCGAAATGTTGGATAAGAAGAGTGTTTAATTGTTCCCAGTCTAAAATATCGTTTCTTTCACTTAATAATTCTGCGGCTCTACCAACTAGCTTACTAGTTATGCAATGGAGTATGTATAAATTTTGGGCAGCAATGTCCTGACCTTGAAAATTAGTAATCTCGTATTCACAATTTTTAATAAAAATATTCAATAACTTTCCTTCCCCTTCAGACTTGGGAATTATACATAAAATTTCTTTCGGCACTAATTGAATTTGTTCCATTTTTAAAACCAATATAAATATAGAAAATGAGCAATTATAAAAAAAATTAAAGAATGAAAAAAGAAAATCAATAAAATTTCACAAATTTAAATATTTAACCATACAGTCTTAACTTTGACAATTTCATTTAATATATTCTACGATAAACCCTTAAAACTTTGTTTCCTTTTAAAACTGAACGGTTAATTCAATAAGAAAAAGCAATATTTAAAATCCCATTCTAAAATATATAAAACATAATTTTAAAACTTAATAAAATAAATCTTTCAAAATTGTTCAATTAAATCATGTAACTTTTCAACACTTTTTGTGATCTCTACAATTTACACTTATATATTCTTAATTATTAAAACTATTAATCAGATAGTAGATATTTCGGCGATTTTCGGTCCAAATTCTCCTTAAATAGTTAACTACGTAAAAAGTGACTCGGGAATAGAATGGGATCAAGGATTAGCAAAGAGGTCTACTTACAAACCGCTCGAGCCCATGTCCTCCAGGATTCACTGTACTGCACCTCGTAATTCGCGGAAACTATTTATTTGGTTCGTACGGATTTCTTCGCGCTTTTAACTATAACTGTACCAATTTTAGTGCACGGGATAGTAATCAACTTAAAAAATCCTACCGGCTGTGCCACTTTTACTCGCGAATTATATGAGGGCGGAAAAAATATAATTTATTTTAATAGGTCTTTATTCAAAGATTGAACATAAATGACTCCATTAAAAAACTAATTTAAATCTAAGCTTAAATTCTACGTAACAAACAAGTGCAGGTGTTCTTTCTGCAATTCAGCGTCTTCTGTAGATAATGTTATTACCCTAGGCTGCGTGGGGGGGGCGGAACTGGCGACATAACTATCTCGACTAATGATGCGTTGCCGGCCGTAGACTGCAGTTGAAACTGCTTTGTTCCAGTTATTGCACAGAGATATGAAAATTACAATTTATATGTTGATTTTTTTTCAAATCATTAACTTGTACAACTTTATATAAATAAATAAATGATGATTTCTGAAACGACTTAACTGATTTAAACATTCTTTCCCCATCAGCAAACTGCGTTATTCAGAACTAACATAGGTGAAACCGCGTAGTGGCCTCTAGTGTTTACCAATGTAAAAGTTTGTAATTTTGATATTCAAATTCCAATATTTATTTCTCAACATTGACAATTTATTTGTACTTAATGACGACAAACAAAACAAGACACTACCACCAGTTCGGAACAACCTTCCTATATTATTTTCAAAATAAATTTACAGAGTCTCTTTATGTCCACACAAAATTATCTTATCTGCATCTGTTAGCTCGGCAAGTCTCCCTCCCCCCAAGTATGCAAACGACGAACACCCTCAAACGGCAGCCGTTCACGAGTTAACGCGGGATCCAGCCATCGTCCTCCTAATATTTTAGGGACTCCACGTTTAACGGACATTGATCGGCACTAGAAAATCGAATATGTGTAGATAAATGTTCGAGATGTGAGCCTCCCCTCATGTTGTTCGGGTCTTGGCGCGCCGAGCCAAGTGTACCGACCTGCATATAGTCCGTTTGCATTACTCGATCGGTACTTGCCGATCACGTGTAGTAGTTGCTTCGGGCCAGCCTGGCCGGCCTTGTAAAATATCGAAGGGGATATTTGACATTTACGAGCATGAAGCCGTAGGCAAAAGTTATTTTAAGTTGTGTTGTAGACTAAGCGAGTCACGATGAGGGTGGTTACAAAACTGAAGTGGGGATACAACCTTGTATAAATATATAAATAAAGCTGGATACAAACTCCTGCCATGATGGTATTTGATTTTATACAACGAACGTTGAAATATATTTTTAGATTGCTAGAAGATTACATGACGCCGTTAGTTCGCTCTAAACAGACTAATATTTCAGGTTCTAATTACGAACCAAGAAAAAACAGACTAATTTGCCAAAGAGTTTATTTTCCGATAATTTATAATGATTTTCGAAGGTCATTAAAAATGTTCAATTTGTTGTAAAATATAAGTATATCGTATGAGATTGAACAGGTAACTTCAAGCTATATATTTCCTCAATTAATTTATTACTTAGTTAATTGAGGAAATATTATTATTATTATTATACATTTTCTTGAGAAATAAAGTGTTGCTAAGCATGTAATTTTTATCTTTAGCACATTGTGTGATAAGAAAATATCATTAAAATTTTGAATTAATATTATGAATATATAATAATATAATAATCCCCAGACAAACACACCGACTGTATGACCCTAAAGTAAGCAGAGCTTGTGTTATGGATGACCATACAGCGAACTGGGAGGAACCCAGAATAAACATACATATATAAATATTAACAACCATGACCCGAGAACAAATATCTGTGTTAATCGCACGAATCAATGCCCCGGTCAGGACTCGAACCTAGGACCTTCGGCGTATGAAGCAAGCCTTCTTACCACTACACCACTCGGTCGTCGAAGATCGAACGAAATTTTTATTCAAAATTCCAATGCTTCTGTACTTTTTTTTAAATGATTTTCAGACTTTTTCTACTCTCCTTGCTGCTTTACCGGCGTCCCTTACTCATCAAATCTTCAAAAACCGTATCAATAGTTCACACCCTCCATACATATCTACGACAAAATAAATCTATATAATGTATCCTCGTAAAATCATAACATGAAACTTGTTACTGTGATGAACAAATGAACAAGTCAACTTTAAGAACCAACAAAGTGAAAAATTAATAATTAAAACTTCCATTGAACGTCCAACTGTATTTTTCTCACCTTTTTGAAATGTCAAGAACATTTTACCTAACAAATATCAGATAAAGCATTTATAGTTATTTCCATCCACGAAGACCCGCCCTACTCTTTTACTTCGGTAACACACTCACTTTAGCAGAACCCTATATTGACTGTGTATCAGATTTAATCCCCAAAAGCACCATATATTTGACAATTCGAAACCCTTTCACACCTTTTGCTATATGACTACTAAACTCACAACAATCTCGTGACGTGACACCTATTTGTTTTTAGAAATTACAAAATAAACAATTAATACAAAATAAAACAAGGTTTACTTAACATTTAAGCCAACAAAATGTCAAAAATTAGAAGCCAGGCTTATCTCATTCCACTTAAAAACTATTAACTAAAGAATATTTTTTGATCCATTATCACCATATGAACAAAAAAATCTTATACTGTAGAAAATAAGGTTTAAATTTGCTTGTGCTGAATGATTTCACTGTTGGTTGCATTCGAAGTAGGCGGAGCTTGTGTCTTCATATAAGCCGGACTACGGCGCTACGCCGGCATTCGCGTAGCAAGACATAGCTTAGCGTAGACCAGCCGTAGCACGATACAGAAAAAAAATGGCTATTGGGTAAGTAATATTTTATTTTACTGTAAAACTTTTTACATAATTTGATTTTATATTGAAAAGGTTATAAATAAATCGGTAAAAGGAGAGAAAGAAATAAAGATATATTAAACATTTTCTACTCCAAAAGATCCAAAATAAAGCAAAATCAAAAAGGCACGTTCGAGCAATACATTATATTAAGCTAAACTTAAGTAAACCGCTTGTGAAAAACTTCAAAACTTGTCTTCCGAAGTTCGTAAAACTTTGTAACTTGACTTTTAAACAAGTTATTTGGAGTTACCGAAATGAGATTACTTAGCATTTCGGGGGTTTTTAAAGTGGAATACTTACAAGATAATAATATATATCAACAATAAACAATTTACTGAGCATAATGGTCTTTATGTAAACGAGTTCATGTAAAAATTATGTAGGTTGTTAAAAAATTTCTTTTTTGAAAAATTGTAAAAAGAGAGAATTTAAAGTCAAACTTAATCGTATAAAGATTAAAATACTACTATAAACAATTAACCCTTAAACCATTGAATTCAAATAAATTTACTAACAAGTAATACGAACCAACCCGAATAAAATTTCTAAGAAGATAACAGAAATTTAAAAGCTATCGATTTATTTAATTGAAGAAAATGTTGTCCCCGTAAATAAACTAACAATCTACGTACAGTTTGTTTAAGTTAAATACATCAAAAAAAGGTTTTTGTTTAAGTAAGTTTTACAAGCCAATATATTTTTTAGAATCTTTACTCAGTTGGTTTAGTAAACCAATACGCTATGTTGACTAAACCTGTGAAGGAGTACCTAGATGCATAACTAAACGAGTGAATCCCTCCGCAGTTCAGACATTACTATTATAGATTGAATTGTCTAAGTTTTCGCAGAAAAGTAAAGGTTCAAAAAAATGTAAAGTACACTAAATGTTATTTATGTTGTTTTTATTTCGTGTTGTAGTGCAATATGTTGAATAAATGTGTGAATTTGAATTTGAATTTAAATAGTCGAAACTTGGATTTCATAACTACGTAACGAACTAAACTAAAAGAGAAACTCCTAAACAATATTCAATAAAACTATTTGTAAAACTAACGATTTACAATATTAAAGTTTTTCGTATATTTCTTTATAAATATAGGTACATTGACAGTCGTATAGTCGCCGTGCGAACGTAGTTTTATCATTATTCTTTTGATGACGTTAAAAGGGTCCCCTTTTCACATTTCTTTAATAATATAACGCAATGACATGTGTTTACAATAGGATCGCAATTCTTAAATTGAAACGACGACCAAGTGGTATAGTAGTGAGTAGTCCTGCCTCTTACACTGTAGGTCCCAGGTTCGCGTCCTGGCCGAGGCATTCATTTGGCATTTATATATGTATATTTACTATGGGTCCCCTCCCAGTTCGGTACATGGTCATCCATAACACAAGCTATGCTTACTGTGGGGCACTACAGTTGGTGTGTTTGTCTGGGGATTTAAAAAAAACACGCAATATATATAAAACGCACTCACACACACACACACACGCGTACACTCACAAATTTAAAATCTAACCAATTAAAAGCTTTAAACTATAGGTATTTCCATTGTCATTAAATTTAAGCTTTTCTTTATCTTAAGTTAAAATAATAGTTATACGCTTAACTTGTACGTGGGCGAACACATACTACGACACAGTTCCTATACGTTACTACTGTAAGTGATTACGAATTACCATGTTAAAAAACTCTTTTGTATTTGTTAAATAAATAAATTTCATTTATTTTCAAATTGCTAAATGATACTAAAATATAAGTACATAAAGTAATTTGTATGCTGGAATTAAGGAAGAGTGGAGCCTCCTGGCACAGGTGTAATTTCAATCGTGCCTACTAGGAGATTCCAGACACTATACTTATAATCACTTGTTTTAAAGAAATAATATAACTTTAAATGTTGAATTTTTGGACTTAAGTGATAGTAGCACTTATACATAATAAAATATAATTTATTCAAATATTTAAAAAGCTTTAATATATTATTGAGTATTGTAGCTAAATCAAACCATTATGTTGCGTGCTTTTGGATCAGTTTCCAAGCCCTCACTACACTACAATCTAGGCCTACAAAACAACTCAGCTATTATTAATAACTTTATTAAAATCCAATGAAATACATAAAAGTTTGAAACCAATACAGGACCATTTAATTATAGTTATGTCAACTTGAAACTTATAAGCTTTTGATTTTGTTGGATGACAAAGAAAATACAAAATACTTGAATGAATGAATTTATTAGCACATAAATACATTTCCAATTATACAAATATATACAAATCACACACACAAAAAATAAAGAACAAAACATATAAATTACAAAAAATTTAAATAACTTCCTTGTACGTTTATGTCTTCTGATCAAACTACCATCTTATCCCTGAGTATTGAATTCGGGATAGTTACGAAATAAACCAAAATGAAAACATCTAAAGGCCGATAAAGCCATAAATAAACAGTCTACATCGAAACAATCTTAAATTAATAACACAATTTTCCTACTAAATATCACAAAAACTAGCTGGTTCTATAATAACGTAACTTCTTATGCATAAAATTTTATGATAATGTTAAGACGAAAAATATTAAGACTCTACGCATGTTTCACATTGTGTGGTGTTTTGATATACGCCCTGGCTCTCTACGTAGATACGATTGGAGATTTAACGTTTTTTAGTTGTAGGAAAATTTGAGTTTTCATAATATAGATAATTATTGAATTTTATGGAAACGCTACTGTATAACTCTGATGTATATGGCTACCAAAAGACACAACTTACGTGAGACACTCACAAAGTTTTGAGAAGAAAAACTAAAAATGTTCTATAAGTTATATTTTATAACGGTGTGGTTCTGTCAGACTACAGAACTGTGTGTGTACTGTGTGACTACAGTAGCCACATTACTTGAATAAAACGAATAGGTACCCGTTGGTACCTATAGTAAAATTAAAGACAAACAAAACATGATATTAGGCGGTTAATATAATAAACGATTTTAAATAACAACATAACATGGTAAGAAATCTTGAAATTTATCGAGGAGTCGACTATAAATTATATTTTATCAAATTTTTGCTATGAAATTAGACTGGGTCCTCGCTATTAATACCTCCTGTTCCAGTGCTATCAAAGCTAATAATTTTCACTTTTTCACTTAAACAACAGTTTTTGCTTCTAATACTATTATTATTACTATTTTGCGTTTATGGCAATCAGCTGTTGTAACACAATAACTATTTCTGTCATTTTCAAGTGCTAGTATAATAAAAGTATTTATAAAATTAAAACGATGCTTTCAAGACATGTCAACAAAACAACCAAAAAATTCCAAGGTTACTGAAAATCTTTGAAAAGCTATCCTTCTGATACTATTTTTATGAAACTCGTAATATAAAATAAAGTTTGTCAAAGTGGTGTCAAAATAAATTGTCATTCCAATATTCAAAGCTTTACTAGTATCTATACCGTCAGGCGCAAAAGAAGGTAGTTAGCAGGCTAAAGACTTCACAACAAGAGAAAAAAAAGTGCAGCACGCTCAATGACTTGGGCATTTAGTAACATTTTAGTAAGAAAAAAACCGGCATACAATACCGATAGGTGGATCCCGCGTTAACTCGTGAACGGGTGCCGTTTGAGGGTGTTCCTCGTTTGAATACTTGGGGCAGGGAGATTTGCCGAGCTAATAGATGCAGATAAGAATAATTTTGTATAGACATAAAGAGACTGTACATTTATTTTGAAAAAAATATACCAGTGAAGTTTCTTGCCAGTTCTTCTTCACGAGGGTTTTTCCGAACTGGTGTCTAGAGTAATTTTTACAAGAACAAGCACCATGCATCTCAATCTCATCAAAGTTTAAAAAAATAGAGTATTTTATAATTTATTTCGAAATTTATAATTTTTTATTTATATAAATTTATAATTTATTTTGAAAATTTGATTATATAAAAGTAAAAATATAATTCTAAATTTGAATTTCCCTCTAATTTTTTTTACCAGCATTATGAAATTATTTTTCAGTAGTAGTAGGAAGAAGTAATTGTCAATGTCGAGAATTGAATTTGAATTTACCAAAATAATAATAATGGCACTGCTATCTGTATCTTCAACAATCACGTGTGACAGTGGTCTAGTTGGCTTGGCGGAGCAGCACGTCCATGGCCGGACGCACGCCCCCGCAGTGCTTACAAACTTTTAACAAGAACACAAATTATTAACGACGCAGCATTTTACTTTTAATTTTGTTACGTAATTTAAGTTTTTAAAAGAATTGTAACTGAACTTTAAGATCTGGTCCTGAGAGTTATTGTACTTAGCACTAGATTTTGTCCGCGACTTCACTTAAAAGAACTCCCGAAAGCTTTTAAAGTTTCCGAATTAAAGCTAGCCCATGTGTTATTCGAGGTCATACTCTAAAGGCCACAAGCGCAGCCACCTAACCCTTGCTCCGATGAAAGCTGCTTAGCATTCCCATGCCACAGCCAGCAAGGTGGTTTTTAGTGCGTAGGTGCCTCTCTGCTGAGTCCCACATCCCCCCGCAGAAGACGGTTGCCTGCGGAGGTATGCATGACGCATCTTCCACCTCCCTCCCCGCGGAGGGTGCTGCTTAGGCGACAAAAAAAACCGCTTAACCCTGGGCCATCTGGCTAGTTAGTTATAGAATATTTATATCTTATTGCTTTACGTCTCTGTCAATTTAATTGAAATAGAAATTGACGGAGGGATATTTTGACTAACTAACAAGCTACCTAGCTCAGATTTGCGCAATTTATTCCAAATCTATCAAAATCATGTTTCAAATCAAATCAAATCAAATGAATTTATTTGCGAAAAAATGTGTACAAATAGTTTTTTTATTAAAATTGACAGTTCTACATTTTTTACTGTTAAACAGCGTGCAAATATTTATAAGAAGTTAATTACAAAATGATTTACTATCTAAAAACCTGGTAAATAATATCAAAATAGTATTTACATTTTAAATTTCAATATAATTATAATTATTTAAAATTAAATATTAATATTTAAATGTTATAAAAATATTGCAAAACATTATGATTCCTAAACTTATACATATAGGTATAAGATACATTTAAATATTTTAAATTAAGAATTTTTCATCCCTCTTGATTTTAATGAAATCCCAAAAGATCATCAATGTTTCAATCAAGAAATACGTTGCGGTTACTCTTTTAATTTCTATTTATATAAACATAAAGGTATTACAGATTAAGAGTTTTATAGATTCTGCAGTGAATTTTCTAAACTCGTGGCCGTGATCGTTTCTGCCAGCCTTATGTACAACGTAGTTTAGGCATTGTATTATATCTTTAAATTATTTTCTTTCTATTTTATTTTTATTTATTTTCCTTTTGTTTATTTGTAAATACTCTTGTTTGTAAAAAGTGTATTATTTTATTTACGTTAAGATTCACCTTAAACTGCTTTGAGAGATCACACACTTGCTTTGTAATATGGTTTGAAGTCCATTCTTCCATTCACATTAGGACAATGAGAACTGTCAGTATGTCAGTACAGCTGATGATCAATTGTTTAGCAAATGGCAGTAGGAAATTACATCGTAGGGACAAGCAGGGTATGCATTGTGACGTAACTTGTAAGTTTTAATTAGGATTAGTATAGCATATATTAACACTGAGTCTTAAAAGAGAGAGACCGTAAATATTGGTACCTATACCAATTAGGTTTAACCAAGTAAACTGGCCAATCTCCTTGAAGAGTTCCTGTGTTCAAAATTAAATCTACACTAATCTACACAAAAAAAGTCACCCTGTATAATACATACAGGGTGACTTTTTTTACCATTCGCAAAAATTGTACATTGGCTCAAACCACAATTCTGAAAAACTTTTCCAAAGACAACATAAAGAGTGTGAAGTGAGGAAGTGTGAAGGTAAGTACCCTTGCCTTCCATGCCAGAGGTCCCGGGTTCGAATCCTGGTAGGGGCGCAGATATTTTATCATATTTGCTTTCTAGTCATGGGTGTGTATGTATGTTTATTTAAGTTTATTTCTAATACTTATCTATGAATAAAAAAAATCTATGTGTGTTTATATATTTCTTAAGTTTATTTATCCGTTATCTAGTATCCATAACATAAGTTCTTAATGATACTTAATTTGGGCTAGATAATGTGGTGTGGTTGTTAGAAATATTTATTTATTAATTATTTATTATAAATATATTACTATAAGTAACAAATGTTATATTTTATTTAAAAAAATCTAACAGGATCTTTTGATGCTCAGCGATTGAAAATTAGGGTGCAAAATATGACGCAATTAACTTACATTCCAAATTCGTCTAACGGTTTAAGCTTCAAAATAATATTAACAAACTTACACAGAAAAACTTCAACAGACGCATCGAATAATGCTTAAACCGGGCATCCTTGAACGCTGGTAAAGCCGTCGGAGCTTCGCGTGAATTAGATTTGTTTGATTTGATTAAATGTATGTTTTTTGGATATGCAAGTATGATGAACAGTTATCCAATTACAAAATAAAATAAAGTAAAAAGATGATTAAAATTACACTGATTTTAAAATCCTTCTGATTGTTGGTATCCATACCAATACTGCTTCATATACTGAATAATTTAATTAAAAAACATTATTCGATTTTGTCTTTATTATAAAAATGAATGAAACCTTTTTTGAGTCACCCGGTATAGTGGTGGTATCTCGTCTGGGGGGGGGCGGTTCTACAGTCCTTCCGAGATTGACCGCCGTGGTACCTAATGAAGTTCACGTGGTTGTGTTCCGGTAGGAAAAGAACAGCCAGCACCATTACTGGAACAAAGGCAATGGAACCTGAAGCCTGCGGTCGACCACGCAGCTTTAGTCGAGATACTAAATAAAAATAAATAAATAATAAATAAATAAAATAAAATAAAATAATAAACACAATCTGTAAATTCATAAAACGCCACTTAACACCAAATTTGTAGATTAAAAGAATCCATTTTGTTTTTTGAAGTTTCACGGAAGTTCTCTTGAATGGACACGTAAAGTTATCTAACCGCCCGGCAAATGCTATTCGGGTTTTGGTGAGACGAACCTAATGATCTGACCTGCAAATAGGACTACCCGATCTGCACTAGCCGAAAACATTTAGTAATTCCTTCGGCCTTGTGTTTCAACAAATGCTGCCGAATCGAATATATGAGTTGCATCCCAGTCCCCGTCTTCAACCTCTCTTTCTATCGTAATATGGAAGACTTCACCTAATCCAACTATCCTTTATTATAAATGAATATTTCTATATTTTTCAAGTTAAACGGGCCGAAATAACGTTGCAAATCCAGAATATACAAGACCTGGAAATCCTGACATATAGTATAAGTTAACTCTTATGCAGAAATTTCGAGAAAAGGAACTTAGAAAATAAAAATTTTCAAACAAACAGAAAACACTTCAATTGCGAAACTGCAAAATTTAACAACAAATATTTTTCTTTCATGAACTTTCAAGGGAAGATTTAAACTGAACTGTAAATTATTTACATAAATACACAGATAATTTAAACTTACCTGGTTATTATTCCTGGGCTAAACTTCTATGAAATAATAATCAGCCTTATTAAAAATGAACAAATTTTCTAGAGGCAATTTTCTCGTTTTATTTGACATGATTTAGTTAGACTTTTTTGTTGGAAGCTATTAATCTTCATTAGGTTAATAAAACCTTTTCTATTAAGTAACACCATAATTAAATAAAAAGATTGAAAGTTTTCGTATAAATATCGATTAATATTTGAAAATTTAGGATTCGGTTCCCAGGAGAGCGATCGAACTATGGTGTGGAAGCATTTTTATTGAAGACTGGCGTAACATAAATTTTTTGTGCTGCCTAGGCAACACCCTCGGCGGGGAGGGAGGTGGAAGATGCATCATGCATACCTCCGCAGGAACCGCTTCTGCGGGGTGATGTGGGACTCACCAAAGTGGCACCTACCCTCTAAAAACCACCTCGATGGCTGTAGCAACATTTTGGTGTTAGCCTTCATCGGAAGCGACACCCGATAAGGAGGTGGGTGCGCTAGCGTAGACCCGCTAACGGGTCGTCCGCTGGATGTGAAAGTTGCACTGAAGGTGCTCAAAGGGGCATGAGGTAGGGCCGGTCTGGGCCGCCTCCGATAAAGCCGGGGATGCGCCGAGCGGCCGAATCTTGACTGAGGGATCAATTCATTTCAATGAACCTATAATGAACTGAGAAGGGAACTATGCTCTGTCAAAGCTATGAGTGCTTTAGGTGTATAGTTTTTAGATCAAATTTCGATGAATAGAGGAAAGAAGCAGCGGGGCGCGTCGTCGTGAAGTTTTGAGAGAATAATTAAAAATATTATTGTATTACATCCTTTCAAAGAAATCTCCACCAGCGTCTATACAAAGTTTTATGCGCCTGAACCAACTCTCAAAGGACATTTTGCAGTCCGCAACAGGTACTTCCTCCACGGTCTTCTCGAACGCAGTGAGCTCATCTTCTGGCGATGAAAACTGTGAAACTGTTAAATGAAAATAGAGGAAAATTCAAATTTGGAACAATTATATTTTTACTCTATATAATAATCGAATTTTCAAAATAAATTATAACTCGCCAGCGTTCCAAAAATAAAATCTCTTTTTTTTAACTTTCATGAGATTGAGATGCCAGGTACTTGTTCTTATAAAAAGCATTACTCTAGACACCATTTCGGAAAAACCTTCGTGGAGAAGAACTAGCAAGAAACTTCTCCGCTATAATTTTTTCAAAACAAATTTACGATCTCATAAAAATATACAAAATTATTCTTAACTGCATCTGTTAGCTCGGCACGTCTACCCCCCACAAACTGTCCATACGACGAACATCCTAAGACAGTACCCGTTCACGGGGTTAACGCGGGATTTAGCTATCGCCTCGACCATCATAGAAGGAAGTGAGTGTTACGCTACCGTAAGAAGAGATATAGATACCATAAAGAACCAACATCAGATTCCTTCAGATACTTGATTGGAGACGTGTGACTTTTCAAATAGACTATTATGAAAAACATGTAAAGCAATAATTTAATAATAACATATTTATTCCCCATTAAAAAGTACATTAATTACAATAATAAAATCTGTATGATCGTCGCAAAAGGCTCAGCTTAAATCGCGAGGATCACCCATATTCGCACAGATATGAGGAAAATCCTTAATATAGTATTAGACTAGCTGTGCCCGCGACTTCGTTCGCGTGGAATAGTGACTTTGGGCAGCATTTTTTGGATATAGCTTTTGGTTAATATGGGATCATAAAGTATTAATAGTAAGAGAAATGGTAGATAGCTTAGATATGTAGATAGGTAATCTATATTAAAACATTGGAATAATTGCCACATACAATGTAATGTAAATATGCCATTTGGTTCTTTTTGCCATTTTAAAGCATTACAAAACTGACAACATACCACCATACCTCCTATGACGGCGACGTCAGAGTAATCAATTCTGGGCGAATACCAATAACCTGATTTCTCTTTGTTCGTCCATGGAAGGATTTCAATCTCCGCTCCACTTTCTGAGGACTATCGAACTTGACACCATTCTATTGAGTGTATGCGCAAGTCGATCGGCATTTAGCCGTAACTGGCGTTGGTCTGCAGTTTCTTCACGCCGTATTTCCCTTACTCGTTCTCTCTCAGCTAATAAATAATTTTCCTCACTCGGTTAGCTCATAGTTTTCTCTAGCTGTTTGTAATCTTTGTTGATATTCATCTTCATTTTCAAGAAGTCTGGCATTGTTGTGTCGCTCCCGATCAGCTGTTAATCGAGAATCGCGATCGAAACTACTTTCCAGCTCTCTAGACTGCAAAGTTCGTGCTCTTTGAGAGTTCAGGCGAGCTTTCCTGTCAGCAAAGGTCTCAGACTCACGCGATAGTGCGTGAGCCTCGCGATCGGTAGATAAACGTGCCTCTTGCTGTTCCCTGTTCTCCCTAATTCGAGTGGTCATCATTCGAAAACGATTTGAACTCCATCGAGATTCTCGCTGAGTCGAAGTTTCTGCAGCACGAAATCTTGCCTGATGTTTCTGACATGCAGTAAGTCTTGCCTCACGCTGTTCTTCACATTCCTGTGATCAAACTAATCTCATCCTTTTAGCATTTCTGCTGCACTGAGAGAGGTTGGATCTTTTTCGTGGCATTCTTATAATAAATCGTACCTACTACTTTAAACAACGTTATTTAGTATTAAACACGTACTAATACAGAAAAAGCTTTGTAAAAATGAAACGTCAATGACCCTTTGGCATTTTAGTGACGTTACCCATACTGATTATTTTGAAATAATAAACCTAATCGCTTTGGCAAAGCGATAATCAACATCAACCAACAAAATTAACAATCAAAATTGTAATAGAATTAACAATCAATCAGTCTTCTTTATATTTTTAAAATAGTAGAATCAGACTAAACAAAAATAAACTAAATGTTATGTTTCCTTTCCAGATTACACAACAAAAAAATAAAAATAAAAATAAAAAATTAAATGCACTTCTAAAATCAATTTATGTTTTTTTATTCATTTTAATCGATACATCAAAATGTCGATACGAATCGGGAATCGATACCTATCATTCATTCGTTTTCATACAATGTCGATGGGTATATCGAATGCAACTATTCGCCCATGCGCCTGCAGAATGCGTGCGTTCGCTGCAAATAACTGAATAAATAATATAATTTTTAACTTCTATTCATAATATTTTTAATAGACAATTATTATAAAGTTTAGTAAAGTTTCAGTCAATGCTACTAACAGAAGAAAAATATAGAAGATAGATACAGGATAGTTAAAAAAATGTTCGACGTGATTCTTTAAATTGACATAACTTCTTTATTTCTGAACCGATTGATATGAAACAAACATTAAAAGTGAAACTTACCACAATATGTTAATGAAAACCGCATCTTAATCGGATAAACCGTTTCTGAGATTAGCGTGCACAAACACACAGACAAACAGACAAAAAAAAATATTTATTACATTTTTAGGTTCGGCATCGTTCTTATAACAACCCCTGCTATTTTTTTTATTCTTATTTTCAATGTACAGAAAGCATGTTTCTGCAATTTTATTATATGTATAGATTAGAAAACAAAAGAAATGTCCCAAAATGCAGGAGTCTGGGCCAGGTGTTTGTACACTTTATCAAAAATTAGTTTAAGATGCTTAAAACACTTTTCGATTGTTAAATTGTTATTAAAACACTTTATTTATTGGTAGGAAATGAAATTGTGCATTATTAGTGTGCAACACAAATAAAAAACATCATGGCGGAAAAAATTTAATTTTGACAGTTAAGGTTTACTTACATCTTTTTTTTGTGTTTCTAGTAGTATCGATGGCTGGTTGCCATTATGTCCACAGAATCGAATGGAATTGTTTTGTGTACTTTTAGCTTATTTAACAGTTGTAAAGTTAAAAAGAAACCGAAAGAAAGAACTCAAACGCAACGAACAATCAAACACACAGACAGACAACTATCAATGTGATGTGAGTGAAGTGTGCCGTGAGTAAGGTGGCTGTACCCTCTGCTTAGTGAACTAACTTCACTTGACAACTTCCGCCATAGAAAAGACTCATTGTCAATGTTGCCCGCTAAAACGAACCCAAATAATGTTGACTTTTTTATTTTCTTACCATCTAACTACTGATTGAATCCAATTATTTGTATTTTTCCTATAATTACCATTAATTTGTCAATTTTTTTAGATGGTGTACAAAGACCTAGCCTAGGTTGTGACACTTCTTTTGCATTAAAAAAAGAATAATTAGAGAGACAACGTAAATATGTAAAATTTTTACTTCATTGAAAATCTAAACCTTTGCACCTAATAAAACACACGAACTAGAAAAAGTGAGAAAAAAACACATTTTTTCTCAAACGGAAAAAAATCAAAAACAAATGTTAAAGAAATATGTTACAAACGCTGTCCCGCAAAAGATTCAAACTTATCATGAACATAAAAGCGAGTGTCGCGTCTGCACCTGTTGCTCTTGATCATAGACCAGAAATTCAATGGACGCCTTAAGCTGAAATCTGTAAAGCTTGCTTAGACTAATGTCAACTAAACGGTCAAATAAAAAGCGACTTTGTTTTATACTGTATAGTGATCAAAATCCACTGAAAATAATGGCTCCCGGTTTTATAAGATTGGTGTATTATGTTTTTCAGAATATTAATTCTTTACACAGTAAAATACTAATTACATATACCTACAGTACGAGGATTGCCGATACGCACTTATGAACTCCCGATGCATTTGGCGTAAACAGGAAATGCAGACACAGCGTGACGTCAATTAGAAGTTTTAGCAAACAAGTTATTAATGTAATTTCGCATTCTATAATCAAACTTCGATTAGGATCATTCATTGTAATTTATATTAAGTTTTGATGTAATTCTTTTATATTTTAAAAATTAAAGTAATTTAATCAAGTTTCGGTTTTTTTTCGATCCTCCGGTTGTCGCAAACGTAATTTACTTCAAAACAAAGTCGCTTTTTGTTTTACCATTTAGCTAAGATAGGTACGCTTAGTAAAAATCGGACCTAGACTTGTTTGAAATGCAAGGCAAATAATAAATCTGTAATCGGAAACTAAAATAGCGTGAACCAGCCAAGTGTTAGGATTATAATGCCCAGCTTTTCACGAATTTTAGTAAATTTGTCTGGTACATCGTTTGTAACATAATGATGAATAATTTGTCACTTTTTCTGAATGTTTCCTACTGGCTCATAGTTTTACGTTTTATCTCTCTAGAGATAAATAAATCCATCCTTGTTCTCTCACTCGGTTCTGTATTATATTAATAATTAATTACTATTTACTGAATACAAAACCACAAAAATATAAATAACGTGATGAGGTTTTTAGAATCCACTTTTGAAGATTGTTTTAGTGCAACATAGAATTTGATATTATAGCCAACAAAGGCCAGATTTGAGGCTGATGAAACATTAACACAAGTAAATATATATTTTGTACAAGTAAATCTAACACGTTACAGTTTTTTTACGAAATAAAGACTGAAAGACTCCCACAAGGCGTCCAGGCGGACAGATAGTCGTTGTTACTGAATTAATCGCTGCGCTCGTCTCTCGCCACCTGTTGAGTGTTTCTCTGTTATTGCAGTTTCTGAGTTACGTACTTTCACGCGGGCGGCGACGTCGCTGTGTTTTATTGCTAAACTTTGTGGGTGAAACAATTTACGTTTCTCATTGGTTAGATAGTATAGACAGTTGAATAAGCTCGTAGTACAAAACAGATGATGATTAGGAAAACCAATGAGTAGGCATAAACATTATTTTTTATTCACCTCAAGACCAGGGTCAATAGGACCTGCTCACGAAATTTTATTTTGAGTTGTATTTACAGACTAAACCCGTTTTATATGGTTTGAACTAGAAAAAAACAGCGTTTAATGGTAGAATGTATTTATTTTATTTTGAAATTACAAGCCAAGTCAACATGAAAACCAACTTTAAAGTTTTAAAATGATCTTTTCTGCCCCATTTCACGGTATATTGTATATTTTGTTCCAAATGTCGTATATTGCAGCTTTGAAACTGTTCGAGATTGAAAAAAATCGGAATGGAAGAAGTCAATGAACGGCATAAAAGGAAAACGGACAAAAGTAAAACCACCAATTACTAGATGAAATAAAGATAAAACCCAGTCAAAGGAAAGGAACAGCCAGATCAAGTACTGGAACAAAGGCATCATTATAGTCTATCCGCGTTAAGAAAACAGTGAATCATGATGCAACTACAAATACTAGCCAATGAGATAACCGTAATAGAAAAAGTTTCCTTTTTGTCGGTGACGCTATTGGTTATAACCTAATGCTGAGACGATATGTCACTGTATTCTTAACGCGAACGAACTATAGTCGATTTAATAATCACATTCCCTACTGACAAGTAAACCCATGACTAACGATGTCCACAGCTGTGGATACTAAATACCACCAGGCGGATCGCGTGCTGGGTTGCCAGATATGAAAATAGTGAAATAAACCCATTTAGTGGACTGAGAGAAACGCGGAATAAACATACATTTGATTATAAACACACCAATTCTCGTTAACAATGAGTTGATCATAACAAAAAGTCTGAATATCTCTACATGTGGTCTGTATATCGATGTCTCCCTTGAAGTGGGCAGGAAGGAATACCATCAAAGTCCGCAGTCTTCTACTTTACATTACCAATTTATATTACCTTTCAACCGTATAAATGGTTTAACTATCCAGAATAAAACATAATAATAAAAAATCGATATAATTGAGTTGTAAAATAATTAAATTGGTAGCTCAAATGTCAACAATTTAGTTAATATTACAGAAGTTCCAATCTAGAGTTTCAATATCGAAATAGTATGCGGTACGTGCCAGGTTTATGGCTTTAAAGCTTAAAACCGAGGCAAAAAACCGATTTGATCACGATTTGTTCTAATCGGATATTTTCATTTCCATTGGTATAGTATTCATAATTGGTATTTATTTGAGTATGGTTCACGACTGACGGTTTTCAACGCTACGCCAAGCAAATAGTGTTCATTATTTCTTGCTGGGGAAATGTGCGTGTAAATGTGTGAGTGATATGTGATTCGGTTTGAATTTATTTGTGAGTGTGAGCTAATGGTTAAGCGGGAACAATATGGCATCAGTGATAATGCAATACAAACAATAACATGCAATACAAGCAAACAAAGGCATTGCTATTTCCCTGATATAACATACTAATATTTATGGATTACATAATATAATAAACAAAAGAAAAAAACCAACAACGTGGTTTTATAACTGGTGCCAAAATAACCAACTTACCTACGAGTGTGACAAAAGTTTCAAGCAGTTGACGTTACTGAAAAACAAACCCTTACAAAAAAACAAATGAAACCATAATAACTAACTTTTGTTTAGGGTTAATAAAAAAGTACAATTTGAATCCATCTAACTTTTTTACAATTACTTTGTCTAAACAATAGTTACATGAACACTCCAAGTTTGACAGCATTAGAAAGAAATTATTAAAAGTACAGAATTCATAACTTCTCGGTCCTATACAAAAGAAGAAAAAAGCCGTATTTTTCTTGTTTTGTAAGATAAACTCTTGATTTTGATGCTGAAAAATAAAATAACTTTAATAAGTAATACAGTTTTCCCGCTACTTTGTTCAAGACAAATCGTATTGTCGTTATTATTTTGGAATAAAGCCTATTTGTTATTGCAGGTCGTATTGCATTGGTCTATATAAATTTCATCCAAATTTCTTCAGCTGTTTTTGCGAGCACCAATAAATTATCGAAACATACAGTAGGATTCTGGATTTTGTTAGGCTACATATCTACAATAATTTTTTATGAATATTTTTATTTTTATTTCCAATAATAATGATTCAATTATTGAAGCCCACATTCTACACAACACACACACAACACAAACCCTAAACGTACGTGGCTGAGAAATAATGTGTGCTGGTATTTTGCATAAAATTAAAATCGGAGAACAGTTTTTTTAATAGACAGGATTGGTAAAGGTGAAATTTAAAATATTTATTTCTTTTCCTCAACATTGACAATTACTTGTGCTTATTGACGTCAAATAAAACATGACTCTACCACCAGTTCGGAAAAACCTTCGTGAAGAAGAACTGGCAAGAAACTTCACAGGTATATATTTTTCAGAATAAACTTACAGAGTCTCTTTATGTCTATACAAAGTTATTAGTCTAGGAATATACATACAAAGAGTCAAAAGAAGAGGGGTGACTGTGGTACCATTGACAGGTTTGAAATGAAACATTAACCAGTAGTACTCGGCGGTCGTAAAGAGATTTCGTGTGGAAATTATGCAGCCGCTCTAAATAACTTGATAATATGTTTTGTCTCTGGACACTTTCTATACGATAAATATCACTGCAGTATTGTCACGGCGACGACCTCATTCGATTAGACATTAATCAAGCATTATCACAATTGACAGAACCTATCAGGTCGCCAAGATGCCAGAGTCCGAGGTTCGAATCTAAATTACCACGGGCAACAATATTTATGTTCATTGACTTTTTGTATTCAGAAACAGACAAACAGAAAATAGACACATATTTTCTTACATATATGAATCCAGTACGAAAATTTTTAGTTTATTTAAATATTTGAAAGGAAATAAAGACGATACTAATAAGTTCAATTCGAACATTCTAAGAACCAAAGCATAAAGAAAAGACGATCATCTAGAACTTCTGAAACAAATGAATAAAGAAAAGAAGATCGCCTAGTTGGGTATGTAAACGTGTCCGAACAAAGAAACAAGGTCAGTCAGCGAAAGTAAGCTTCAGAGTAAAGATGAAAGCGAAAGGGTTGCGAGTAGCCGGAAGTCCGCTGAAGTAAGTGGAAGCATTGTGAGTAGTCGGGGGTTGGCTGAAGTAAGCGAAGGAGTTTTGCGTGGCCGGGGGTCGGCCAAATTAAGCGGAATAGTAAAGAAGAGGAGGAAATTAAAGTGAAGTTAGAAGATGTGGTACTAATGAAAAGAAGGAATAGGTGTACAAATTCAAAGTACGTGTGGTTAACTTCTCCACTAAGAGGACCACGTCCTACGTGGACTTGAGAAGATGTGGTACTAATGCCGAAACAATGAAGAGCAAGAGAAGTCAGGCCATGTGAAGCTCAACGTTGTATGAAAATCCTGTCACCGTTAGGGAAACCGCTAGTGTGGGCGGTCGAGGTCAAGATCTTGTCTCAAGACCCCGTCACCGCTGCGTTGGTCGAAAAAAAAGCATCGTCTACCAGATCTAGTCGTGTTTCCTTCCAATCGCTTCTTCCGAAAGCACCACCGATTCTATTCTGAAACGGCTTGTGTAAGAATAGCTGGGTAACTTTGTCATGGAGCCTTGCTGAAATCGGTATAGAGCGTCAATGATGTCAAATTGGTTTCTGTACGACGATATTTCACACAACGGTAGCCTTGCTATTGCAGAATGAGTGGCTTCAAGACAAGAGTTGACATAGCAACAGTTCAAAGACCTTAGCAAAGGCGCGCCTAGTGATACCGGTGCATAGTTCTTGCCGTCTTCGCCTTCGTCAAGTCATCAAAAACACACTAAATTCTAAGGACTTATTGAAAATAAAATATATAAATAGGAACTATGTTTTGAAACAGTTGATCTGTTTCAGTTCTAGGGCCAATGACATTTTTGTAATAGATACGCAAATAATTTGTCACGTCACTATGACAAATGAGCTATAGTGTATCTACATATTTTGAACAAAAGCATAGTTGGACTCATCGTTCTTGCGCATTAAGAATCATCAGTCACGTGAGCATTTGGACGGTAGCTGTGAGGCTTACGTCTTCATACATGACTTCTTTATCTACACCAACATCTAAGTGGTTAGAATTGGCTTTTTTGTGATTTATTAGTAACGTTTAGTTCGAATTTCATGGTTTTTATTTATTGAAGATTGAATGTAACTCCACACAATATACAATGTTTTACTTACAGTACAGCGCGAGAAAATTTATGTATAAATTTATAAAAAGTATATAAATGTAAAATAATATGTACCATGTTGGTGGACTGATGTTGGAGTTACACCCTATGGTGTGAATATTGCTATCCACACTGCGGGGTAGTGGACTGTATTTGAATAGATGGCTGGTAACTGGAAAATCTTAAAATATCATTCCCGAATTGAAAAACACTCTCGGCAGGACTAAGCATTGACCTTATATGCTTTCCTGCGGCGAATCCAGGCAGAGGGTCCCTTAACTCGAATACCAGCACTGACACCTCACAAGATCTTTACCCTCACCCTATAAAATGAAAAAAGCTAGCCAGACAGGAGGGTTCCGTACCAGCATTTATCATGCATGTTACCATTTTATTTTCTTTCCTTTTTTACCTAGAATCCGGTACTTGGAGGCATTTTTAATAATCTCGACCATCAGATTGCTAATCTTGGAGAAATACGCTGTCAAACATACCTACATCCATTAATATATTTGCTTGTAGGCCTTAATAGAATATCATATGTGAATATTTTGTAATTTCAATAAAATTACATACTGTGACGACTTGGTAACCTCTCTTGAAGCCGATAAAAAAGGAGCATATTCTACCACAGAAGGTTTTCTTTTTTTTATGATGAAAATTACTAAACTTACATGCTTTTAATTTACTATCCCACATCTGAATCTTCCAAGAACGAGAGCAAGTATTATTCCCATTTCAAGAGAAAATGTTTTTCCTAATTTATTCTAGAAATTGCCTAGTAAATGAACGCCTCAAAAAGCGCTAAAAATGAATTCAAAAGGGGCAAAGCAGCACTCGGAATATAACATTGTACCCTTAACTTTGCACCTTCCACTTCATAATATTTAAACTTGGCTATCTTCTGTAATTTCGTAAAAATAAAAACGAGTACAACAAACTGTATTGCTGGACCTTTACGATTTCGTAAATTTGACAGAAAATAATTTATAACGTTACTTATATCGTCCACATTCTATAAAATTGTAAAAATAAAAAAAAATTGTGAAACAAATTTGAAAATAAAAAATATCCAAAATTTTTCTGCACCTAACAGATGATATTCAAAATATTTTCAAAATGTCTAGTCTCCCAATAGAATTTTATTTGAAGTATTTGTACCGCAATGTATTCTAATCCGAATCAATGCAATGTATTCTAATTCGTTATCGAACTCATGAAAACTCAGCAGACCCATACAAAACACAAGTCTACACGTATACTAAAAATACAATATAATGTAAGTGGCAGTTCCCCTTCTTAATTAACATTAATTAACTCGTCTAGCGGCCTTCGGGGTTGTTATCAGCTTCATTACGCACCCCTTATGGTGATACTGTAATTATTCTACAGCAAAAATTATGCCAAACATTGAGAAAACTAGCGTCTGCCCAAGATTTTATTTTCCGATCCCGCCAAAATGCCTTATTTATCAAGGCCTATCCTTCGCATTTCAAAATATCTTATTGCTTATTCGATGTGACTCTTCATCATAAAAAGAAGCAATTACATTTAAGTAGAGTTTCTTCCGTTAAGGTCTCGTCTGGGGCCGTACTAAAATCCTTCCTTTTTTTCAAAAAGGTCACGGTAATAATCGAATAGACCTGGTTGTGTTACGGTTAAATGGAAGAAAGGGCAAACGGCAACACCAAGTGAAAGCTACCAGCAAGTTGGTCACGCGCTTAGTTCCCGCCTATGAAAATAGTAAAAGAAAAATGCTTTCCAAACATCAGCTTTCTAGGTCTAGGGTGTAGACTTGGCTGATGAGTCAAGAAGTCAGACGGGTCTATTTGGTTTAGTAAATGTTTGTAAAAACTGTTATACTTAGTACTCACTGTAGGTGTACATTGCAGTTCAAAAAAAATTTTTGTTAACAAATAGTATGTAAAATTTGAAATTTCCTAATGGCCGAGAGGTATCATTCAACCCTTTTAAAAAGAATAAATAGCTTATGGTATAATGAAATATGATAACGAAATATATTTATAATGGCCAAAAATATAACAAAAGCGCTGTTGTGTACATCTAGCCAGTCTTAACCGTAAAATACATAACAATAAGACTGGCCACTAGACGAGTGAACGGCCATTTTGAATTTTAAGGTTTCATGAATTAAGAACAAATGTTCGTTTATACCACGAATAAATACTTCTTTAAATTCGGTTCTTTCTCGTACTTCTATGCCACTGACTTTTTAATGTAAGACCATTTGTATGATTGCCGCGTGGCTTACTGGGGAGTTCCAGGTTAGAGTACTAATAGAGGCCTTAATCAGTGTGATGAACATAAATATTTGTTCTCAGGTCATGATTCTTGAAATTGATATATGTATGTTTATTATAGGTTGCCCCCAGTTCGCTGTATGGTAAACCATAACACAAACTCTGCTTACTTTGGGGTCATACAGTTGGTGTGTTTGTGTGTTTGGGGATTTATTATTATAATTTTTTTTCGAACTCGTCGAAGCTCGACTAAGTCGGTAAAATAAACACAGATTACGGGCTATGCCAATTACTCTGGTTAAGTCATGAACCTACTGCAGGATTGTAAGTGTGTCGTGAGCTGTTGTTTTCAGGAGAGTGTAATGGCAGAGAATTTGGGTTTAGGAAACGGCGAACTATGAAGAAGGTGTCTAATATAACAGACTTTTGTAAAGGGATGTATGTGGTTTATTATTGTTTTATTATTATTATTATTTGCTGTATTCAACGAGCTAAGCAATATCATCCATATCTTTTTTTATCTCCCTGAAATTGCTAGTCATAATTAAAAGTAAATTATATTTAACATTTCTTAAATTAACCTTGTTACACTGCCCATTTATTGATTATTTAACTAAGTATTTACATTATTAGTAAGCTGAATACAATGACTATATGCAGGAACAAATAAAATATAACAGGGCTAAATCGTACGTAGGAAATGGCTGTTTACAATGCTTATTATAATTTATATATATACGACACCAATGAACTTGACTGCTCCCCGAGGGATGCTCGACAGTCATCAACAACTTTAACCCCCAGCAGGCAATTTACCCCAGCGATACAAATAAACTCTAATGAGGACATATTTGGCCAATATCCCTCTGTCACGTCCAGGAACAAATGAACTGAGTGATAGATCGAAGATTTAGAACGGTTTAACTTTCAATACGAATGTTTATTTAAACCCCACGAGGGATCTTCAGGGTTAAAAGAAAACTTGGGTACTTTTTTACCCCGTTTTTTTGCTTTAAAGCAATTACTGAGCAATTGATTTCCTTTTGTGATCGGATGAAAGGGAATTTTTATAAGGTAAGTTAAAGATGATATTTGAAGATAGGACCTTTGGTCCTGTGAATTTGAAATGAGTTTCAGTTTGTGGTTTCTGTTTTAATTATTATCAAGAGACTATCGTTAAAAATTAAATTTAAATTATAATTCATACAAATCAATTAAAAGAAAAGTCACATTTCAAAGGCGAACTATTGTAACTAATAGGCAGTTTTTGTTTGAATTATAGAATTGGAGAAAAACATAAACTATGTTATAAATAAATTAAAAAATTATCATAACTGAATTGTCGATTAGTGACCAAACCAGACGTCGTTTGGACTATGTTTTTCAAGAGTAAAACCGCACAACTTCAAAGGTAGAGTGAACGGATACTTCTCAGACCGGCATTTTAATTTCCAACAGTTAATGTACAAAAAGACCGAGCCTATTCCAATTTTGAATCGTTACGCTACGTTAAAATACTTCTTGGACTAGGCAATTTCAATTTTCACCAGGTTTTATGCAAAAAGAACTTTTATCAAAATTGAATCAAGAACGCAACTGTCTTACTCAGGCACGTACACGTTGCGAGAATTACAAGCTAACATTGAATAAATACTTCTTAGACCGGCATTTTCCTTTCTTCAGGTTGTACGTAAACAGAAGATCTTCCAAATTCAAATTAAAAAAACAACTGTCCTACGTAAGTGTGTACGTCGCCATTTGCACCTTTCCAGTGATAAAGCCGGTGAACGTTTGTATCTGTAATTTGGCGCGTGTTGCCTCAATTTGTCTCCGTCACTCGGGATTCGAAAACAACGTGGAACTTCTGGGGTATACAATACGTTACAACTCGACGTTTGTAGAGTTGTACCATGCCTTTTATATACCTATGATTTGCAATTTAATGATCAATGTTCATAAGGTGATTTTTGAAAACATTATTCATATTTTAGTTAACGCAGCACCCAGAGACGTTAACCACCCCATGGTTAATTTAGGTGCTCTTATCGCCAAATTGAAATGGTCAATAACCGTCGGGTTCCGCAAGAATTGCGATCGTTCCTTCAGTCATTCAGGTAGGGAAAGCCCTACTTGCAGGCTCACTCTTGAAACTAATTTTTATTCTCATTCAACACAAAACCAAGTCCCAAGATAATTTAAACGAAAATTTAAATTCAAATATTTATTTCTCAACATTGACAATTACTTGTTCTTATTGACGTCAAATAAAACATGACTCTACCACCAGTTCGGAAAAACCTTCGTGAAGAAGAACTAGCAAGAAACTTCAGGGGTATATTTTTTTTTAAATAAATTTACAGTGTCTCTTTATACAAAATTATTCTTATCTGCATCGTTTAGCTCGGCAAGTCTCCCTCCCCCCAAGTATACAAACGACGCACACCCTTAAACGACACCGTTCACGAGTTAACGCGGGATCCAGCCATCGCCCTCCTCAACCATATGGATGGTACTCAATATACTATATATCTAAACGGCACCCGTTCACGAGTTACGACAAATTCGAAAACGGGATTTGTTTCCGGTAGCATACTTGCGAATGAAGTTGGTTACAATTCAACAATAAACAAATAATGCACACTCAATGAGAAATTGACCGCTGTCGAAACAAACTCAAGAGTAGCGATTTGGCGTCTTTGGGTTAGCCAACGCCAATTTCAATCACAATTAGTAACATAAAATGGCCGTACAATATTACGACAATTGGCGCTAGTGTAGCATTCAAAAGTTCGAAATATCAAAATTGGATTGCCGATCCATCGGAATCGTTTTCGAGAGTAGGTTTGCTCTACGTTTCCTTTGACCGAAACAAGATTACGTTTGCTTAATAATTATGGTGGTTAAAATAGAGCGGATAATACCTACTACAAGACCTATTTTTTATTGCTAACGTTGTTTCATCTTATATATAAACGGTTTTACTGTACCTAATTAGTATAAAAAAAGTAACTGACCGCTCTCATTTCACGCGAGCGAAGCTGCGGGCCAAAGGTAGCTTGATCATAAGTTAAAAAGAAATATTTCATGCAATTACTAATGCATCAAAAGCAAAAAAGTTGTATTGAATAATGTACTATTGAACTGTTTCCGTAACAAGCTCATAAAAAATTCCATTAGTAAAAAAATAAAGAATAATTAAATGTTTCTAAGTACCAAACTAAATGTCAAAGATTACTTATTTACGTGACGCGGTTAGTATGAACAAGATAGAAAGTAATATCTGTAACTAAGTCATATTATTTGAAAACATAATAAAATTATTTAAATAAACAGAATATATACAAATAAAAAAGGATATAAAAAGAATTAAAGATGCAATACATTTACAGCCTAAATTTCTTTGTGCGTAGGACAAAACGGCCGAAACGCTGACAGAATTGCCGCCTTGGACTGCCAACGATAAAACATTGGCCAACAGTGATTATATCATCAGATAAGTTTAATTTGGTATAGTGTGTTGGGTAAATGCCGGGTATTGGCCTTAAGATGGAACATTAATTTTTATGTTTTTATAAGTACTTATTCATAACTAGGACTGTTGTATCGCTCCACTCGCTTAGTTTTCGATCTGTACCTACCCTTGACAAACACACGACTACGAATGAAGAGACCATATTTAAAGTCACTTTTTTCATATTAAGTTCTATGTATCTTATCAAAATGCAAATTAATGGTTATTTATCATTCTTGAGAGTCTGAGAACCTTTCTCAGCGAATCACAAAACTTCATAAAGGGCATGCGACTGTACCTAATTTATATGTTAATTGCTGGTCTCAGGCCGTTATTCATTTTGTGTATACCATGTTGTGGCGTGGCCCTAAGTTATAATCAAATTTGTGATTAACATTTCAAAGCTGACTGTTTAGGAGGTTTCTTTAACAAGTTGTTGCTTTTATACCTCTGGTCTATGGTTTCTGTAGTTTTTTAGACACCTCAACATTACAAAATGGTATTTAATGAAAACATATTTACGTTTATTCTTTGGTTTGGCTATGGATATATTATTTGCCTAGGAATTACTCCACAAAACTATTGCTTAAATTCCAAGGATAATAAGAGAAAGTAAACTTCGTTTTGATCAAGAATTTAGTTAGGTTCAGTGGCTACCTTTATCATTTTTTTAAAGCTGAAGTTGGAAGTTCTAAATCTTGACCATTTTTTAATGAAGGATTTAGTTGATGACGGCCTGGCTGGCGTGGTGGGCAGTAGCCCTGCCTCATACGCCAGAGGTCCCAGGTTCGAGTCCTGGTCGGGGCGTGATGAGCACATATGTTTCTTCTCGGGTCATGGTTGTTTACCTATATTTATGTACGTATGTTTATTTTGGGCTGCTCTAGTCCATCTATAACACAAGCTCTGCTTACTTTGGAACCATACAGTTGGCGTGTTAGTCTGGGGGGAAAAAATGGCATTATCTATCAATAAAACTTCTGAAGAGTCTATATCCAGTATGAATATTGGACAGAAATCTATGAAATATCAATTTGCGTATAAGGAATACCAGACTTGTGTCAGACATGACCACTTATGTATTGTAAGTACAGAGTTGTAAAATCCTACTTCTAATTGAATCCAATCCAACACACAACTTTACACGAATCATGAAAAGCGAACTCATATTTACATCACAACTCGTGATACACTCAAAAGTATTCAACTTAATTCTGTCCCTGATTTGCATTCAGCGAGCGAAACTTCCAAAAAGTGACATTGACGTTGAGAGTTGTCTGCCATGATGGATAGTTCGCGCCACAAATTATGCCGGGACACGGCCGGAGCCATCTTGCTAATTGCGTTTTGTTACTTATTAGTTGTATTGCAGAAGTTGAAAAGCGTTTTAGTTTCGGTTTTTTGTTAAGTTTAGCGGTTTTAATAAAGTGAGATAAACTTGTAAACATCAAACATTATATTTTTTGTATACTCAAATGTCTGTAAATCAGGATGCGTAATCCACTTTATAGTTACACGTATTTTCCACGTAACTCTATATCGTACCACAAATTTCAGAATGCATACTTTTCGGAACTTACCTACGATTTATAACCAAACTTCCATCTACGCAGTTTTCAAACAACATACATTATGTGTCGTAAGTCTGCCAAGAAATACAAAGTTGATTCTAAATTCATATAAAGGGGGTTGGTATTTGTAAATTAAAACCGAACCAATCTGTCGAAGGGCTTATTTCCTTGGGGACAAACTCACTTCGATCTTGCAAAGTAAATAACTGTTCCACATATTTGAACTGTTCAGGTTTTTAAAACAATGTGGATTTATTTCACTTTGGAGTTTTTGTCCAGAAAGTTAATCAATAATAAACTCAATAAAAAGGTGGCTGGCAACAAAAAAGTTAAGAAACGTACTCCCATGATATTTAAACCAATTGTAACATACCATTGCAGTAGTGTAACATAACATACTATTTGAACTATGTCGGTGAAGTAGTCATATTAAACGTGTAGATTGGTTTATGTACGTTTAAAAATATGGTCATTAGGTTTACGCTTAAAAACGATTTAATAATTTTTTTTAAATGTGTTTTGGGTCTGCATTTGTCATCCATTCCGCTTATTGCAAAGAAGTCTGGGACGTTACACGCCTATCCGCAAAGTACATACCTACTCACTATAGTCTCTAAAAGTGAGGGTATATATTTGTCTAGTAAAATCTGTGAAATAAACACACCTAATTTGTTCCAGACCTGTGCACCCTAAACAAAAAAGGCTTGTCGAATTGTTAGTAGCCGAATGTAGGAAAGGAGAAGTTTCTATGAGTTTCTATGATATAATACAAAAATTATTTAAAATTTAAAAATTAATAGAATCTACTGAGTATCTGGACGGATGGGGACGAAAATTTGTCAAGCAAGTTGGAAATTGAACAAAGGGTCTCCCACTGAATGCTTTGGGGTGCCTACCAATCAATATATTGCTACACGTAGACGTCAAATACCTGGTAATTTATCTGCGATATCCTTTTACTTTTACCTTTTTGTAATACTAGACGTAATACATAACTTTACGAACCATTTTCACAAGCTCTACAAAAATCTTTTCCTCAACCAGAATCGTAAACCGAACTTGAAACCCTGAATTTAGAGCCATAAAAGAACTAGAAACAGCAACATAGAATTAGCAGTGAATTCCTTTAGTGTCATTTATCAATTACCAGGGACACTTCGAATGGCAGTTAAAAGGTTAAATTACCGGTCCTGACAAATTACTTGTTACTTTGTGACTCTGTTTTAGAAATTCTTTAGGAGTCCGACTGTAAAAGTCATAATTGACGTGTTCAGTCGTGTCGTGTTGTTGCACTTTGAAGAAGCCTTTTATTGAAATGGAAAGTTTCGATTGGATGTATTCGAGAGTATACGGGGTTCACCATTTTCTTTTAGGTATAATTGGTCAGCACTCGTAGTTAAATTAACCACAAAATTATAAGCACCGCTTTTATTGCTATGATGAAGTCAATTTCAGCTTATTTGTTTAGAGATTTGGGCAGAACAGACACTAGTCATATTGATTCCATAACGTTCTTCTTACCCTGCTTTTCGCGCCAAATGGAAACAAGATCTAAATAAACGAAGAAAAATAATTACTATAAAATGTGGTCTTAAAATAAAATTCATCAAAGAACTTTTTTTAATTCCGTTGGTTTTATTCGTTGTTAAAATACTATTATTTACAAAAAACTTTTTCAAAAGAACCATATCTCATGGTGTGTGGTAAGTTTGGAAATTCGCTGAATAACCGTTGTTGTGATTTAAGAGTGGCCCGAATTTTAAGATATTATCGATAAAACGATATAGTTTCCTGTTTCTCATTTATTATATTTAATTATATTGAAATCTAAATTTATATTATCGTTATCATCACTACAATAAACTGAATAATAAAAATAAAATAAAAATATTTTATTCATATTCGGGCGATAAAATACACTTAATACAGGGCAGCATTCAATACTTACAAATGTGGCCTTTAGTCAGTATAATCTGGCTGAAAAATAACTTTCAGCACTTTAATTGTAAAAGAGGCTATCATCTGTAGGTCTTATTTTAGATTCAAGTCGCATTATCTAGAATATCGATGAAACTTGCACCTTATTATGTGCACCTCCACGTTTCGTGCATGATAATTTGCAGCTATTTTAAAATGCCGTAAAAAAGAATATTATCATGCCGTTCTATTTTACTGCAGAAATTAAAAAATGTATGTCATATTCTAGCTTACCTACAATCAACATACAGTAGGTATGAACAATTTAGCTTGACTTAAAGGAAATGGTTTTAGATGATGTGTTTAAATGAAATAACTGATTTAGATTAGGCCACTCTAAAATTAGATCTCATCAAGTATCGACACACGTCAAGCCCTAAACGAAATTCCAAGGGCTTATTAAGATAATTATTGCATTCGCCGCCGCCGGGAAGCACGTATTCTTGTTGTGTTGATAAAAACCACTCGTGCGCCGAACGTGATCCATCGTGGACATGTCAGTCACCCCACATCGATAACTCGAAAATAGAACGCGCACAACACTATTTTACATTGTGACAGTTAATTAGTTGCGGTAATTGAAACGTAGAGAGATAATTGTGATAATGTTTATTATTGTTGTAACAAAAATGTGATAAGAACTTTTTTTCTATTAATACGGACATGTTTGAGAATATGGCGTTTGGTGTGTGAGTAGGCTGTGTATCTTTGAACGGATATCTATCTGGCTTGGATGCAAAATGTTGTAAGTTCTGTTTTAGTGATTTCGTTAGAGATGGAGGTTTAATTTATTAATATTGATTTCATCAGGTTAAGGCTCGTAGATCTAACGTACAATTGTTATTATATTATTAGACTTATATACTTGAGTATGTTATATCGGAAATAAATTAAGTATACCCTATAATAGACAAAGTTTAAAGGTGTATCCATTTTCGTCAACAGTTTATGTACCTACCAACGACGAAATACCAATATTTAAATATATAGATAGTTTATTTGTTTTGGATTAGATGAATATGAAATATAAGAGTTAAATCCTTAATAGCCAAGGAACAAGTCGAAACTGTAAAGGATCTCGGTGTTACATTCGATAAAAAAGTTACATTTACTTTACATTTAGAAAATGTTAAAAAAAAGTCTTCACGCATGCTTGGATTCATTATCAGAAATTGTAAATTTTCAAAAAGGAGCATACCAAAAAGTTACATTGCAATATATTTGTACGTAGTGTTCTCGAATTACTAAATACATAAATATTATTCTAATTATATAAAGAGGAAACTATGTACCGATTTAATTCTATACTTGAGACGTCATTTCAGATTAAACTCACCATTTTCGTTTCAATTAACATACTTACTTGTCTAAATAATCATTAAAATTAAAATACAAAACGCCATAAGCTTATAACGTGTACATTCCTTAACAATAGTTAGGAGTTATCATACTGCGTGACGCCAAACTAACCCGAAATGTATTGTAATAAGAATCAAACTCAAATAATACTTTGTTACCTGTCCTTTTTTGATATTGTTACCCACAGTTTGTCTGTGTCGCGGTATTTAATATTTGTCATTTCGTATTATATCTACCCTACAAAAAGAATAATAGATTAAATAAATGTGTATAGTTGCAATTTTTTACGACAAAGACGTCTGATAATTGTGAATTTGTCTAAATTTTTCAGTGTATAACTGCTTGAATTGTATAACGAATGGAAGAGTAGACTGCAGGTCTGCGTGCTTAATAAGGGTCTCCCACAACATTGTTAAAAATAGTTTTGTTAATAAATAAAAGTATTAAATACTGTAGTGTAATATGGAGGCCCCACCATGCCTGCCACATTCTTAGAATGGAAAGGATCCAAAAGCGATTTCTATGGCATTTAGCTTCTTTTCATAAAGTAACAAGTGAATATCCATCATATAACTCAAGGCTCAAGTATTTTAAAACTTCATCGCTAGAAAAACGTAGAAAAATTATTGACCTAATATTCTTTTACAAATTAATCCACAATAACATAGATTGTCCACAATTGTTAAAGAAAATCAATTTTAAAGTTCCAAGAAAAGTACCAAAAAAGTATATTTCATCGTTTGTTCCACACCCCCCCCCTGCGGACCACTGTACTAGGATCGAACTCTCCCGTCCAAGAATCGTTTAACTAATAAACCATTATGGCCATGAAACAGATATGTTTTGTAATAGTTTATTTAAATTTCGTAACACACCTATGTCCACAATCACAAATTAAACAAATAAAGTAATTTATTATGAATCATATTTCTGTATTATATAAGTTGCAACAAATAATTGCAATGCTTAAAAAGCATATTGAATACCTAAGTGAAAATGTAATCATATACATTACTAGCTTAACCTGTATTTATTTATATTTTTTCTATTTCAATAAGTATGTGGAGTTTACCTGTAATTGACTGAACAATTACTGTATTTCATGTAATAAGTTTTAAGTGAATGTTTTGTTGTATCAGTCGTTGGTAAACCTTCAAGAAAAAATAAAATAAAATAAATACAACGGAATAGGTACGATTTAGACTATGTTGCGAAGGATTCTTCTTGAGTCATGGTCGATCTGTCGCAGGCTGGAGAGGTGGTTGCGTTAGATATTAAACAGATAGCCATTTGGTTGAACGTTTTATGCTTCATTTATAGTCTTCAATTTTCATGAGTACTAGAAATTATTTAGACCTAGTATCCCTCAATAAGTTATGTGCTGGTGTACTGAATTGCCCTAATTTGTTATCTCGAGTTAGGTTTCACATACCGAACAGAATTCCACGATCCAATCATAAAATAATGTTTTCTTTGCCAGTCTGTCATACCAATTTAAGAAAATTTAGCTCATTATCCCGTATGTACAAACTGTATGAGTCTTATGCCTACGCTAACTTGGATCTGGTTTCCTGTAGTAATTTTAAAAAGATATTTTTGAAATGAATTAAAAGTATCGAAAAGTTGTTTACCAAATTAAAATACAACAAAAATAATGCATGTCGTGGGTTCCTGTAATTGGCAAGACACTTAGATTTTAGTATGGTGTTATTATAATATAATCATTGTTGTTGGAAATCCTATTAAATAAAGAAATAATGGCGCTTCGCCGGGTGTAACCGGACCGCGCTCACTTAGCATACAATCTAACAAATCGCATATTTCTGGCTTAATAGTTAACTATTCAACGTGACAGATAGCCCAGCTGAACAAATCTATTCAACTAAACGACTGGACGTTAAGTTGGATTTCGAATTCAGCCAACCGCCTGCGACGGATTTCAAAGGAAGTTCAAAGGTCATTTTACTAAACACATAAAAATCCCACTCAAAATCGTAAAAACAAAATGCAATTATTTTAATGTATAAATCTTATTTACAAAACATCAACCATTACCAAAACCACATTACCTCATAAAACGTGTATTCCATTAAACAATACGTTCTTTAAATCCGAAGATACGCAATTTTCATCAAAAAACCGAGGAAGAACTCGAGTCACATATCAAATTGAAGAATACAGGAAATAAAAAGTTCATGTCTACAAAATATCTACTTATAAGATTGTCTAACGCAGATATGGGCACGACGGGAAGTATTAATTTCGCTCTCGGAATACATATTCCCTGTTTTTAGTTAATTTCAACAAGCGGAATGCGGTTTTAATATAACTTTGTGGAAATAATAATATATCTTGTATTATGTCGTTTCTTGGTTAGGTACAGAAATTGTATAGCTGTGTAGTTTAGGTCCATTCTTGGTATTACGTGTATATTTGGTATTATGAGTTTTTTTTTTTTTTTTTTTGCTGCCGAGGCACCTTCGCGGGAGGGAGGTGGAAGATGCGTCATGCATACCCGCCCGCAGGTAAATTCCTCTGCGGGGGGGTTATGTGGGACTCACCAGAATGGCACCTACCCACTAAAAACCACCTGTTGGCTGTAGTAAGCGTATACTATTAGCCTTCATCGGAAGCGACACCCGTCGGGAAGTTGGGCGCGCTGGCGGAGACCCGCTAGCGGGTCTTCCGCCTGTAGTGAAAGTTGCACTGAAGGTGCTCAAAGGGACATGAGTTGGTGGCCGTTCGGGGCAGCCTCCGGTGAAGCCGGGGCTGCGCGGAGGTCGGCCGAAGCATGATTTAGGGATCAATTCATTTAAATGAACCTATAATGAATTGAGAAGGGAACTATGTTCCGCCAGAGCTAGCAAACGCTCTGTCGGAGTACGTGAAGCCCTAAGTTTACGGGCTAAGACTGCAATCTCCCTAACATCGACACTCTTGATAGCGTCGCAGACGATACGCATATCGTCTGCTACGGAGGGTTGAGGAGTGATATTGGATGGGCGAGGAGCCGGGATGGGATTCGCTAGTGCAGCGGGTCGGTGCCTCCAGTTCTCTGGAGCAGGCTTGGGCTGGGTAGGCTTTGCAGCCGGAGGAACCCGGCTACGCAGCGGCGGAAAGTTTTCCTGAGAAAGGGGCGGGGCCTGTTTGGGTGCCGCCCTCTTAGAATTTGTACGCATACAACGGGGTGCACGGGGGCAGCCCCTGTAGTTTGCGGTGTGGCCAGACTGGCCACAAAGCACGCAATCGGGAGGAGAGGTAGTTTCAGGGGTGCGATTGCACTCCTTTGTGTAATGAGGGACCAGGCACTTGACGCACCTGGGCGGAGCGGCGCAGTTGGCCGCCGCGTGCCCGTACAACTGGCACCGGTGGCACTGGCCGGGATGACCGCGGCGATGAGGCGCCTCGACCGAGATCCCAGAGAGGCCGCAAATGGTGCTAACCCCTTTGAGAATCTCCCTAGACTTGGGGACGTTGGTGAGAACCACCAAGGCGAGAGGGTGTTGCCTCCCGTACTTGCTGTGCATTTTATGCACTGCAAGTGCTGGGAAGCCTTGGGACTGCAGGTCTTCCAGTCAGTCGCATCGTTCGAGTTAACACGTATCGTCGAATGATAGAAATCGAAACGATAAGCATCATAATTGTTAAAGTTACCTATTAGTATTTGTTAATTAAATAAGTATTATTAAACTTATTTCCTCTTCTACTTAATATGAAGTGTGCAGTGTGTGGTTCAAGTTTTAATGATGGGGTGCAGTGTGGTACGTGCCGTAGGCACCTGGATTTCGGGTGTGCACAAATATCGGAAACTGGGTGGCGCAAACTGGGTGCCGACAGGAGACTACTGTGGAAGTGTTCATCGTGCCGAGGCCTTTCACCTACACCCTCTGCTGCTGCTGTATCAGAACCTACTTCTATAGATCAGATCCTTGAAGAGCTTCGTGACTTGAAGCTCCAGCTCAGGGGTCTTCCAGCCCTTTTTGAGAACGTGAAGGCTATTAGGAACGAGCTAGAGGAACTAAAGACCAGCTGTGAATTCCTAGGATCCCGCCTAGATGGTTTTTCGGCTAAAGTAACTGAGTTGGAGGCAAGAGTTTCTAAAGTCGAAAGTATGCAAGTGACCGTCGATCTCCTGGACAAAGATAATAAGGAACTTAAGTCTCAATTATCTGCTGTCGACCAGAGATCGCGGCTAAATAATGTCGAGATCAAGGGAGTTCCGGTACGAAAAGACGAAAATTTATTCACAATCGTGGAGAATATTAGCAAGCAGCTAGATGTGAATTTGCAGAGAAATCAAATTAATTACCTTTACAGAGTACCGCTCCGCGGATCTAAAGATAAGTCTATTGTTGTGAGTTTTACAAACCGCTACAATAAGGAAGAATTCGTAGCCGCGGCAACGGCGCGCAAAACTCTGGCTGGCCCCGACATCGGATTCCGGGACTCTGTTCGTCGTGTTTATATCAACGATCATCTAAACACTGAATCGAAAATGCTGCTTAATAAAGCAAAATCCATGGTGAGGGAGAAAGGTTTTAGTTATATTTGGGTAAAGTACGGTAAAATTCATGTCCGTAAAAATGACACATCACCCGTATTTATTATTAGCCAAACGACAGATTTAAACAAAATATTATAGACTGTTTTTATGCTAGTTTTCAAAGTTCATTTCCTGTTTATATCTGCTCAACTCACCTCTTCTCTATAGCACGTTTAATTGCATTCCAATCGCTTATAGAACTCATAATAATCGCTCATCACTTGAATTATATTGCTATTTTTTATTATATTGCTGTCCACCCTACTCGATGTTGTTTACATGCATGGGTCGTCGTTTTTATAATAAACCGGTTATGCTATAGAATCAACGCTCGAATATTTTGCCTATGCGCTTCTCGCGCTTACTATTTTTTCTTATCATCGCTTATCGTAGTTACTAAATATCCACGATTCGAATGGTCATATAATTATTTAAAGTATAATACAACTTTATTTGTTTGGTGGAGTAATATATGCATTTATTATATACAATGTTACTGTTATATCTTAATAGAGTGGCGTGTGACACGGTTAATGTTGGGGTATACTTATCAATACGTTAAGTTAGTATATTCATTGTTTAAATTACTTAGCATAGACTCGAAGGGCATTACTTTATTTCTATACATTTTTAATTACATATTCGTTTATTGTCATTTTATTATAATGCTACGTGGTAGGTTCAATTATGAATGTGACAAAGTTAATTAATATAATTATTTACTACCTAAACATCTGGGGTCTGCGTACTAAAACAGCTATTTTCTATCGCGCTTTGTGTCTGAATCCGTATGACTTAATAGGGTATATCTATTGTTTTGTTACGTTAGTTCATTCATTCTTTAAATTACTTATCATGAAATTGAGAGGCTTTATTCTAACAAGAAATATATGTAATAAGATGTTTGTTTATTGTTATTTTATTTTAATGTTATGTAGTAGGTTAAATGATGACAAATATGATAAATATTTACTACCAGAACGTCAGGGGTCTACGTACTAAAACGGCGGTTTTTTTTCGTAACCTGTGTCAGACTTTGTACGACGTAGTTGTTTTGACGGAATCTTGGCTTTTGGATGGTATAGCATCGTCAGAACTTTTTGACGATAGGTACGTAGTATGGCGCCGAGATCGAAACTATACCATAACCAAACAGAAATATGGAGGAGGGGTACTTATTGCTGTACGTAAAGAATTAAATGCTAACTCTCCACTAAGTTTCCAATCATCAGCTGAGGACATATGGGTAACTATATCAATTAAGCAAAACGATAGATCTCATTTAAATATTCATTTATGTTGCTTATATCTTTGCGATGAGAGTTATGGGTTCTCATTTTGTCATCAATTGAATAACTATTTGAATAAACTTAATGATTTAGTAATTTTTAACCCATGTGATAAATTTGTAATACTTGGAGACTTCAACTTGTCTAACATAAATTGGTCTAAAGGCTCCGATACGTACTTCTTACCTTCTTATTCTAGCTCAATTGAAACCCAACTGATAGATGACATGAACACACACAATTTCCATCAGTTCAACGGTGTATGCAACGCACATGGCAGATTTCTTGATTTAATTTGGTCAAATGATGAGGTGGTTGTTGTCGAGTGCCATGATCCCCTTGTACCAATTGACCCCCACCACAAAGCCATAATTGTTGATGTTAACTTTGCAAACGTATCATATTTATCGCCAAAGCCCTATCTCAGGTATCTTTACAGTAAGGGCAATTATGATTCTTTTAATCTAAAAATAGGGGAAGTGGATTGGAGTGCGCAATTTTCGTCTCGTTCTGTTGATGAAGCAACTGATTACTTTTACTCTGTTATTAATGAGCTTCAAACTCAATTTATACCTACAAAATTAATTACTTCAAATTCATATCCCAAATGGTATCCTAATGCTCTTATTAAAGTTATTAAAGAAAAATACAAATTTTTTAAAAAATTTAAAACATACGGAATGACGTCAGACCTAGAGACATGATGGCCTTAGTACAAAGATATTAAAGCTGTGTGCAAATGAACTAGTACGACCACTAACTTACTTAATAAATTTGTCTTTAAGTCAAGGCAAGTTTCCAACACGACTAAAAAAATCTGTCGTAAAACCTCTTTTTAAAAAAGGAGACCGTGAGGAACTTATTAACTACAGGCCAATTACATTAGTATCTATTTTGTCAAAGATTATCGAAAAAATTATGGTCAAGAAACTGACTAGCTTTCTGGATACAAATGATATCTTGTGTAGAGAACAATTTGGTTTCAGGAAAAATAAATCAACGACTTTGGCTTGTTTTTCACTGGTTAAAAGAATAACGGAATGTTTAGACAAAAAGCTTTACCCTGCAACACTTCTACTTGATATGAGCAAAGCTTTTGATTTTGTGTCACATAAAATTCTTTTAAATAAATTGAAGCGATACGGCATAAGAGGTATTGCTCTAGATTGGATCGAGAGCTACCTAAAAGATAGACTACAGTGTGTGGAAGTAACATATTTAAACAACAAACATCGAATAAGCCATAGATCCAAATTTCTTGTAAATGGTACAGGTGTACCGCAAGGTAGTGTTTTGGGACCGCTTTTATTTATTTTATATATCAATGATTTACCCAAACACATGACCAATGAATGTTTTTTATTTGCTGATGACATAACAATTTTAATTAATTCTGTAAATGCCCGTGACCTCAAAAATGAAATTGAATTGGCTCTGACAAAGGTAATAGACTGGCTTAATGCGAATAATTTAAATATTAATTTATCGAAAACAAATATAATTCAATTTAATACAATCAATATGAAAGTTCCCGAATTATGTGTAAACTATAATGGTTCTAAAATTGTCAGTGTAAATGCTACAAAGTTTTTAGGTTTTACTTTAGACAAATACTGCAATTGGAAAGCTCATGTAATGGATGTAAAAAATAAGATTGACAAATATGTATATGTATTAAGACATATCAAAGAGGTATCCGGTACAAGAGCAGCCCTCCTCGCCTATCATGGATATATATCATCTATTTTAAGGTATGGGATTGTTTTATGGGGAAATTGCGTTGATATAAATAAAGTATTTCGTGCACAAAAAAAATGTATTAGAATACTGTGTAGTGCTGGGTATATTGACCATTGTAAACCTCTTTTTAAAAAACTAAGGATACTACCTGTGCCCTGCTTGTATATTTTTGAGATTTGCGTATTTGTACGAGCTCATCCAGAATATTTTAAAAGAAATAATGAAATGTTTAATTGCAGAGGAAGACATAAACATAAACTATATGTACCTGCTCAACGACTTAATATATTTTCAAAAAATGTTTATTGTATGGCTGTGCGTATCTATAATAAAATACCACATAATATTAAGAACTTGACATTTAGACTATTTAAAATAAATTTATTTAATTATTTATTAGATAAGGGTTACTACTCATTAAATGAATTTTTATCATAGATTTAAGTCCTTAGCTTAAATAATTATTATAAGTTTTTCATTGTTGATGTTGACATTTTAAATTTATTAATTGATAGTTTGATTAAGGTCTGATTATATGACGTCGCAAAGATTTGCACACCGTTTGACACGGTTAAATATGCTGTACTTAAATAATTAAACACCTACTGTATCGACCATATTTTGCAAATAAATTGATTTGATTTGATTTGATTTGATTCAAATTGCTTCGCGACAGAGCTCATTCACTAGAGAGTAGTTGCTACAAAAACTATATGTCCCTCATAGAAACTGGAATCGAAAAACAACCGAAGCAATTTTGGTCATTTATTAAAAGTCGCTCTAAGTCTAACAATATTCCTACATGTCTTAATTATCTAGATTGTAAAGCAACTACCGGAGAGTCGATTTGTGATTTGTTTGCCAACTACTTTAACTCAACGTTTTTACCTACGGTCAATCAGTCGTCTGGCCAAACATCAGATCTCAGTGATTGCAATCTAGCTCATGACATCAGCTCAATCGAGGTGTGTGAGGATGAGGTTCTCAAACTATTGACTAATCTTGATACTTGCAAGTCTGCCGGTCCTGATCACGTACACCCATTGTTTCTTGTAAGTTGCGCTAAAACCATATATGTTCCGATAACTCTTCTTTTTAAGAAATCAATCTCAAATAATATAGTCCCATCCATTTGGAAATCAGCCTTTGTCTCACCTATCCACAAGAAAGGCGCTAAAACCGAAGTTACTAACTACAGGCCAATTTTCAAACTATGTATTATTGCGAAATTTTTTGAGAGAATTGTTTATAATCAAATTTACGCAGCTCTTAAGCACTCTTTTAACTTATCCCAACATGGTTTCCTTAAAGGTCGCTCCACTACTTCCAATCTTATTTTATTTAATGATTTTCTTACAGAAGCAATGGATAACGGCCATCAAGTCGATGTTATCTACACAGATTATAGTAAAGCCTTCGACAGAATTGACCATAATCTTTTGGTGACTAAACTTAGTTTCATGGGTATAAGAGGAGATTTGTTGAGGTGGCTTACTTCGTATATTAAAAACAGATCTCAGGCTGTTGTGATTAATAATTATGTTTCAAGTTGGATTACTATCCCCAGTGGTATCCCCCAAGGCTCATTGCTCGGACCGCTATTATTCTTAATTTTTACTAATGACATTTCTAATTGTTTTCATAACAGCCATATTTTATGTTTTGCTGATGATATGAAAATTTATAAAATTATAGATTCTCTCGATGATGTTTCTCAATTGCAAGCTGACTTAAGGAGACTTGATGTCTATTGTTGCCAAAATAAACTAGATCTTAACCCTTTGAAATGCTCATTTGTTACCTTCACTCGTAAACTTAATATAATTCAGTCGTCATACTCACTCAAAAAACACAAACTTCATAAATGTTCCGTTATAAGAGACCTCGGCGTATTTCATGACTCAAAACTACTATTCAAAGACCATATTGATGCAATTGTCACTAAAGCCTCTAAGGCTTTAGGTTTTATTATGAGGAGTTCAGCAAATTTCTATAAAACTAAAACATTTAAGATTCTCTACTGTACCTTTGTCCGTAGTATACTGGAATATGCTTCACAAATATGGAACCCACGTTATGGTATTTATATCAATAGGCTCGAACGTATTCAAACTAAGTTTGTTAAATATCTTTGTTTCCGCTTAAAGGTTCCATATTCATCCTCTGATTATGAAACCCTTTGCAAAAAATTTCACTTTCTTCCTCTAATCAGAAGACGTCAAATTGCTGACATTACCTTTTTATTAAAAATCACCTCAAGCACCATCAACAGCCCTGACCTACTTGCTAAAATAACCCTAAATACTCCATCGAGATTGCTTAGGTGGAATCCTCCCATTTACACTCCAGTAGTTGGTTCGAATTTTAGACAGAACTCATTCATTTGGCGAGTGGGCAGTGATTTTAATGAGTTGTGTAAGCGATTTGACTTTGACTTGTTTTGTACGAGTGTCAATACAATTAGACAGCAGTTGAGCAAAGAATTCTTTTCTTGTTGAGTTTTTTTACTATTATTAGGTTTAGTAATTATGTTTGTTTGATTTTTTCTGTGTGACTGTGATGTATCGTAAATTTTTTTTTCTAAACGTGAAAACCTGTAATTTGCTTGCTGTTACTACTGTAATGTGCTTATACTGTTAATTTCGCTGTTGGTTTTCCTTCGAATAAATAAATAAATAGATAGCCTCGTTCGATAATTCGAACGGGACTCCCCTGAGTACCGCTCTGAACTTACGCTCTTCTGACAGAGCATAAGTGTGATAAGCATATTGCTTATCAGTGAGAAGCTTTATCAAAGCACGGAAATCGTCTATCGACGAGACGGTGATTTTAATAGATTCACCCGAGTTGGTCGCTCGGGTGTAGTGGATTTTGTGCTCTTTGCACAAAGACGAGACCTCGGACCATTTACCCTTTTCCCGAAGGAACACGGGTGGTGGGACCTTGGCCTTGACAGAAGGGGCCGGGGCGGGTGTTGTATGCACCGGAGTAGCTGGCGTTGAAGTCGCCGCGGTGGGTGTTGAAGACACCGGGACGGGCGTTGAGGACGCCGGGGCTTGTTTTGAGCGCTTCTTAGAGCGCTTCTTAACTAGGGTGAAGGAGGGTGGCTCAGGGCCAGATGGGGTGGCGTCCGAGGATGACTCGGTCGCGGGTGCGCGCTTGCGGCGCGGAGGGGCGTTCGTTTCACACTCCATGTCGCTGGAGGTGGGGGACGCGGGAGGGCCTAGGACCAGAGGGGTCTGAGGGACTGGGGGGGCCTGAGGGGCCGGTGGAGCCAACGATGGGAAATGGGAGACAAGTAGTTGGTAAATTACTTGAGGATCATTGGAGCCTTTAGCGGCCAGGTCTGTGGCGAATTGTTGAAGGGATTCTAACAAACATTTTATATCCATTGCGGAGGGGTTGGGGAGGGACAACAATATATAAATATATATACTATGAACCTAACAACGATGACTAACTTCCTAAAACCACCCTACACGCAGTAGGGCGGTTGGAAACGACGCGGATAACTTACTCGAACACGAAGACTCGAAGTTCTGGAACGCAGATCTTGCCGGAGCGGCGACGGCGACGCAGTCGGCGACGTCGGGCAGCAGGCGGAACGAAGATTAGTCGTGAAAACGACTTTTCTATGAAATTTAGGAAATACGGTACGAAGCCTGGGTCGTGAAAACGACTTCTGAAATTTGGGGTGCTCAACTAGTGCGGGGACTAGAGAGCGGAAAAAGCGTCTGCGATCCACGTGCGAACGAATCCGCACGCAAACCGAGACTGAATGTATTATGAGTCAAATATATATATATATATATATATATATATATATATATATATATATATATATATATATATATATATATATATAGTATTATCTACGTTTTAATGATCTTTCATGAGTGGGCAACAGTCCAATGAAATAAATTTACAATAAATGTTTGCATTAGTTTTACTTTAATTTATTTAGACACTAAAATATTTTTTTCAAAAGTATTAACTTTTTTTCGACATGTGGACAGTTTATTTACATACGATACGCCTAAAGGCACCCGAGAGGGCACGCACCTTGGCTTTGGACGTCGTATAATGAAACCGTATAGTTCGGAAGGGTCATCTACTGCCAAAGAAACAGAAAGACACTCAGGAATACATACGACACGATAGCCTGGCCCACCGGTGGGTTAGGCGATTCAAAAGTATATATAGCTATGACATTACTTATTGTAGAAAACCAAGCTTTGTATTCGATTGCACATTTATTCACAAACATATCATAGTCACAAAAGACAACGTAATACCTTAACATACCGTTACAATTTTTACTGATGGTAATAAAAATTTTAGTAACCCGTAAAAAAATCCCGTTTTCAATACGTATTCCTGTAATGTTTGTTAGGTATCTACAAATCTAATACCAGTAAGAAAAATAAAGTGAAACCAATTGCGTTAGGCATAATCCAAAGAACACAACATGTGTTCTTCATGTCATATGAAGGCTTCAAGCATAAAAAACCAAGGTAATATCTCCGCAAAGCATTTTTATCAACATTGAACTTAATTAAAATTCTTTCATACATATATTTACACAAAAACGGAAGGTACACAGCTTTCCGTGTCTCTCCTACAGTCCTCTTTAATTACATCAAAGATACAGCTACAGGATGATCCGATGATAAACATAAATAAACGCGCATTACACCCTGTATAAACGATCTGTAATACCTTTATTAAGGGGGACTCATCCTACTGCCGAGCAGTCTTTAATGTTTGTAGAAGAGATCATCCCTTATGGACGTAATTACTATTTCATATTTTTTTGTAGGTATATTAACGTCGTGGGAGAAGAGATTTCTTTAGAATTTGATTCGCTTAATTTGTTTCTGGGAAGTTGGAAGGACTTGGTAAATACCCTTTGTTTATTATGTATCTACCTACACGTAGGTACGTAGAAATGTCTAATTCTTAGTCTCAACTGAAGAACTGGTGGTAATTTTCAGGTTTTTAAACGCACTGGTTGAGGCTGTATTTTTTTCAGGCAGTCGGGCAGAGTAAGCGTTGTAATATTACCATTGAAATTTAAAAACAACACTTAAGCATATTAATACGTAAATGAGGTTTTCCTAAGAACTATAAAAGGAATATTTCCCATAAAGTATTGCTTAAAAAAATAAGCATTTGTTGTTATATTATTGATCGTGTAAGAGCTTCTTTGTCAGAAATCTTTCCATTATACTGTGTTGTCAGAACGTAACCAGCTGTAAAACAACAAACCTTACACTTAATTAAAGAAGAATTTCACCCAAAAATATTTGTTTTGTTCACCCAAAAAGTTTTGTTGACGGTGCTATGTAACAAAAACCTCTTATCTTTTGTATGTGTTGATCAATAAATATATTTGAATATATATATATACTAGATACTTTTACTAAGAATATCGTGGATTGTTACAATAATTTGAATTCCATATGTCTAAGAGTTCCGAAAGCTCATGTTCTTTGGAGCGTTAAAATAAGTGGACAGTATTTTATAAAGCCTTGAATATTAGAACTTTCTGCATATTTGAGTTTCCACATCGACGTAAAGGTTGCGTTTGATGTACATCGGGCTTGCTTTTCTTGTGACATCATTAGTTAAAAATTGAGATTATTTGATCTAATCTGACAAATAACTCGAAGATAAAAACGTAATTTTTTTTTTACAGGTTACAGGCTTTTGTTACAATCTTTCACTCATGATTTGATGAACGGATTTGGACAATAGATTTACTATGTGATGACAGTTACGACTATAACATCATAGGTATCTGAATATTTTTTACTCCAAACTTTAAAACTTCATGATAATAGGTCTTTACCTATGAAACTGCCGTTTTGCCGTACTGGCCATTTCAAATGAAAATTTTTTTTTTGACTGATAATTCTACTTTCAAATTAATTTTATTTGACAAACATGGAATTCTTTTTCTAAAATCGTCATTTGTTTAATAGTTAGTGTTTTGTTTTCAACGCATTCGAACATTTTTCGTCATCATGGATAAGTTAAAAATTCGAGTAATTATGGAGTATGAGTACCGTCGTGGCAGCAAAGCGGCACAAGCGGCACGCAACACCAACGACGTTTACGGAGCGAACACTACAAACGAACGCACCACCCGTTATTGGTTTACCCGCTTCCGTTCTGGAAATTTTGACCTGAAAAATGAACCCCTTGGTCGTCCGAAAACTTTGGTCGACAATGACGAATTAAAGGCAATTGTGGAAGCTGATGAAACTCAATCCACGGCTGAATTAGCAGCAGCTTTCGACGTTAGCATCAAAACAATATTGGTCCATTTGTGTCAAATTGGCAAGGTAAAAAAGCTTGAAAAATGGGTACCCCACGAACTCAATGACCGCCAGCGCGAAGTACGCGTGGAGACGTGCCTTGCACTGCTCAGCAGGCATACAAATGAAGGAATTCTGAACCGCATTGTTACTTGTGACGAGAAATGGATCCTGTTTGACAATCGTTAGCGCTCAGCAAGTTGGTTGGACCCTGGTTCAGCACCCAAGCAATGCCCTAAACGAAAACTTACCCCTAGAAAAGTGATGGTCACATGTTTGGTGGTCTAACGCGGGTGTAATTCATCACAGCTTCTTGCCAAACGGGACAAGCATTACTGCAGACGTGTACTGTGAAGAACTGAACACAATGATGGAGAAGCTCGCACGTCTCCAACCAGCTTTGGTCAATCGTTCGGCTCCACTGCTCCTGCACGACAACGCGCGACCTCATACTGCACAGCAGACGGTCTCCAAGCTACAAGAGTTGGAGTTGGAAGTTCTCCGTCATCCGCCGTACTCACCAGACCTTGCGCCTACAGACTTCTACTTTTTCCAGAATTTGGATAACTTCTTGGCGGGAAAAAAATTCAATACCCGAGAGGCAGTACAAAATGCCTTTGAAGGATTTGTTGCCTCCCGTGCAGCTGTTTTCTTCAAGAAAGGCATCAATAAGCTACCAATGCGTTGGCAAAGATGCATTGATTGCATGGGTGATTATTTTGATTAATAGAAATAAAAAATATATAAAAAAATTACGCTTCATTTATTTCGTGAAAAACGGCAATTTCATAGGTAAAGACCAATATTAAGGAAAATTGGACTTTTCATGCAAAATTGGCAATTTTTTGGCAAGAGTTTTTCGAGATTTGAAGAATAATTAAATTATTATTGAAAAATTAAAGTATTTTTTACTATGGACTCTATGTACCTTTTTCTGAATCATATAAAAGTTTTTTTGGATTTCTGCGTAAGCTAAACCATAAAATAATAGTTAGATCATACGAATGTCATCAATTCTAATAATACTGCATGGTAATCATTCTAAACTTCAACTTATCCTTTTTCATTCTAAAACAAAACCCCCGAAAAGTAATTTATAGCCAAGTTTTTTTTCTTAGTAGGCCGCGGAAAAGCAATATTCGTTTGTATATTAAGCTAAAGTGTCCTATGTCACTCGGTGTGCCAGGCCTTGGATTCCAAGAGTTTTGTTTCTAAGGAAGTGGATTACTTTTCTGAGGGTACTTTTAGAAATGTCGGGAAATTACGGTTTTTCTTATATGCCTACTACAGAAGACAGCCATTTTAAGATTTGTAAAGGTATACGTTAACACTGCGTCTGCGTGTACTGTAGTGGCATTTGTATATATCGTAAACCTTTTTAGTGTTTGAGTTTTCAACATTTATCGTTAGGTATTTAGAAGTAAGGAAAGAGGATCGAACATTTAAGTATGGAGGTATTTCATTTAATTCATCGAACATTTAAGTATGGAGCCTGGCACACCTATACGTGCAAGTACCTAAAATGTCACTTTTTCGCGTACACCTGTTAAGCATGTAGCAATAGAAAGAGAAATTCATTATAAATAACAATTATTATTCTTTGACGAAATATCGTAAGTGATAAATTGTAAATTTTACTTAAAGGATAATAAAGGATAATTAAAACAAATCAACATCACTTTTTAGGGCATTGTAAAGTCGACACATTCTGTAAAGCGGACTATTGTAAGATATATTATTATTATTCGCAGATGGTATTGCAAACAAAATGTGTTGTCTCACAGACTTATTCCTAACTTTGAAATTAAGGTTCTGGATTAAGTTTCAATATTTTATAATTCACAATTTTGTATAATGAAATCAAAGAAGATAATGAGCGTCGAGATTGCAAAGACATCAGGTGGAAGTGCTTAATTCTGTCAGTATATTCTGGGAGCGCGTTACGAAGTCAGTCTAGATTTCATGCAAAGGTGCCTGGCAAACTTCATTTGAATTGATTCAATGCGATCTTTATGTACAGTATAAATAGAATCCCAAATCGGACTGCAGTGTTTTAAAATATTTCGCGCTAGTGACGTAAAAAGTATTTTCAGGCTGTCGGGGTTTTTAAACGGCTGTGTTGTTCTTATAATAAATCCTAGCAATTTATTTGCTTTTGACACAATATAATCCATTACTTAATATTTTTACGTGACACCACCAGAATACAGCGCGCATAATGGATCAGTGTACCTTCTTGAATCGTGGAAATTACTGGTCATAAGTCGAATTGAATATTTCTTCAGCAATAATAAATAATAATTGAATGATCAAAACATCCGATAGTTAAACTGCTGTAGTTTCTGCGGGTTTTATCCAACTGAAAAGGCCTTCACGCCAGGCAACTAATTTCCAACAGGTTCCTTTTGTATTATTAAATAAGGGTATTTAGAACCAGGAAGAAGCATCTGATTATAGAATAATTTACTGTTCTATAAACAGCTTCTATTATTTTTTTACATCTGTTAATAAGTGATATTCAAGTTGGTTAATTATATTGATGTATATACATGGACGCGTGTGCACGACAGAACTACAAATTCAAAAAGATCTGGCACTGATATAGATAACGGGAAGCGTATATAGAAAGCGGCCCTAGGCCACGTGTATAACCCGTTGGTTGATTTTTATATGAAACTTCGACGATTTATTAAGAAACCTAAGTAAACGATCGCCATGTTCGTGTTAAGGCAAACAGCTTATTACGTCACGCATGCTTGTGGTTGATATGTTAAGGCAAACAGCTTATTACGTCACGCATGCTTGTGGTTGATATGTTAAGGCAAACAGCTTATTACGTCACGCATGCTTGTGGTTGATATGTTAAGGCAAACAGCTTATTACGTCACGCATGCTTGTGGTTGATATGTTAAGGCAAACAGCTTATTACGTCACGCATGCTTGTGGTTGATATGTTAAGGCAAACAGCTTATTACGTCACGCATGCTTGTGGTTGATGAATCAATTTTAATGAAATGGTGTAAAATATAAAACTCAACATACGTTCTAAATAACATTTAGTTAAACTGTGCCCAAAATCAATTTAAAAGGAAAAAAGTATTTTTTATTTTGATTTTAAAAAGTATATCATTAATGACATTTTGTCAAAGAATATTTGTTGTTTGTAATTACTTTCTCTTTTGACTGAAGTATGTTTCATAGGTGTAAGCCAAAAAAGTGAAATTTTGGTCCTTGCAAATTTAGGTATGCCAAAGAGGTTCGAAGCCCTTTAGTCACTCCTTGAATTATCTGTTATTTGACAGAAACCTAATGAATTTCTAATGTAATTTTTAAGTTGTCATAAATTAAGATTCTGTACATAATGATATTAACCTAAGTCTAACGCAGCACATGTTTTGGAGTATGTGTCGCAGAATTAGTTCCAGCTGAAGAAACTAGCCATTGATCAAAGAATTGGACAAGACCTAGAGTATTAAACTTAATCTTGAAATTATACATTATATAGGTAATTTATAGACAACGCGAATTTTAGTATATTCTTTTTAAATAAGAAGGAAATCATAACCGAAAATAAGGAATTTGGTGCCTTAATGAGAAGCACTTTAATGCTACAAAACAAGAATATCTGTTTCACGCGACTAGCAGATAATAAACGAAATGTATACCCTATCACGCTTTCCAAGTAAGTGTCAGCAAACTTTTAAACACGTAGATACCTTCGACATAACTTTCAAATGTATTCCGGCCCTTCATAACCTTATTGATACCTTTGGAAGTCCTTGAGCTCGAACCGTGATCGAACCCAAATACAGTTCGAAATCAGCTTACAACACTGCTGCATCACAAACCTGTTTCACGTAAAAGAAATATAAACAATTCTCCCTATACTTTTATATGCAAAGAGCTTAAACGGGCGACATAAAATGAAACTTTAAACTTACGACGGACCCTTTGCAAAATATAAAATGTCTTCTATAACTAAAGAACGCAGTACTCAGTGGTATCGTTTATAAATGCGTTGTACAGGGGTGTGACGTTTCTGTGCTGTATCATCTAACAGACGCTATCTGCAAGATATCTTGTAAGGAGATGGCGCCTGTTCATATTACTTGAAGATAGTGGTGATATTTATTTAATACGAATTTAAAGTACGGCAATGCTACTAACGTTGCAGTTTTCAACCAAACTCTCAAGTCCCAGGTCTAACGGAGGGAATTTCTTATGAAATAAGTAGTACCTTTGTATATTCTTATATTTTATCGCATTAATGATAACTTAGTTGTATTTTGTATAGATAAATTGTAAAATAAATAAGTATACAAGATTTTATAGAAAATCTAGTTTGTGAGGATGAATGCTGGATGGATTTGGATATTAGGTACAAAGATTATTACTATTTAATAAACTGAGAATAGTTTTAACCGCGAAATTTTTACAGAAAACAATAAACTTTTCGCACGAAACTAAAAAAAATGCTAGGTAATGCAATATGTCAAGTAATTGTCAGGTTTATGTTTTTGATTTCCGAGCAGTATTTAATTTTCAATCAATTTTTAAAGAAATTTAAAGAAAAAGATTCTTATGGTGATGTCACAGAGTTGTTCTTATTAAAACCGCTACACAAAATTTTTTATATTACCTAGAATCAACATCCCTACAGTTATCTTTAGACTCTTGATGACAAATATTTATATAAAACATTGACTTGACAAATTATTGTACGCTCTTTCTTTAAAATAAGCTAATAGCTTTTACCTGCGACCTTTTTACTAACAAAAATATGTTATAAACAGGTTATACTTATTTCGAAATGGAATTGGAATCTGATTATCTGGAGCACTGAATATGTGTTTCCAAAGTTGTACCGTAAATTTAAACCGCGACTCTGTGCACCTGTGACAAGGGTGGGTCACGTCAGGACTCCAGCTATTGCTGATTTTTGCCTCTATCTTCTGACCTTTTTATTTTATTTCAGTAAAAGTTTGCGTCGATGGCATTTGGTTAGTAAAAGCTGTATGTCGATTGTACAAAACAATTTTACTTCAAAATCAGTTAAGAATATTTTTAACGATGTTTAAAATAAAGCTTGTTCGGGAGCACAAAAACATAGTCCTTGAGTTGATATGGAAACTCAAATATAATTTGCAGGAAATTCAAAAAACAATGCTTAATAAAATGTAGTCTACTTCTTACATTTTTTTAATTCTTTATAGTAAAAGATAGATGACTTATGCAAAAAAGTCTTAACGTACCTATCTCCAAAGTTTTTGTATAAAAATGGAAACATAGTTAAGCTGCCCAAAAAGGAAAACGTTAGTGAAAAATATCGTTGGAAAATTCCCCAAATATTTCAGGTTCTAGTAGTTTGCGGGAGAAGGCCGGATTTCTACGCCATCTGGCTTCCAACGCAATGCAACTTCCAACCAAAGTCTGTGAATATTCATTAAAAAAGGAGGCACCATTTGTTCGGCACTCTGAGTTGTGAATGACGATTAATATTCTGTTATAAGTTTGATTGATTACGAATCCAACCTATCAGTGAGGTTAAGGCTCCGCCATTTGCAATTTAACTACATTGTTTTGAAGCACTGTTGCCTTAAGAAGCGACGTTCGCTTCACTCGTAGTTGCTACGCTACGCTAGAGGTAATTAGTAAACACGCTACGAATGTTGTGTGACGAGGCGGATCGATTCTCGCACTTACGTACACTTGAGTACGATATACATTGGCTGTACATGTGGTCATTTGGTTACTACAAGTAAAGCCAACTACCCTTCATGAGATGATAGTACTACGCTTTGCTAGGATGTAATTTATAAGTAACGAGCCGCGGTTGTGGTGTTTCTGCGAAATCATTTTGCAACTTAATATTCTGTGCTTAAGCTCATTTTGATAACTTTCTATACAAGCAGCGTAACCTCTGATCGTTGACTCGAATATTCTATTCGTAGAGCTCATTTTGATGTTGAGCACATAGTTTTCAATAATAATAAGTACATTGCCTAGGAAAAAATTATTCGAATACTAAGTTAAAATTAAATGCTGATAAACTTATTTGCCAAAAATGTTTTGAATTACGATTCTATTATGATTGAACACATTAAAAATAGATTAGAAAAATAGAATGAAAAATAGCATTAGAACTCTGTGATGGAAATATCATAAATACTTAGGTTTTTTATAAGTCCCCGCTATATTTCAATCTTCATCACTTATCTGCCTACGGTTTCTATACGTACAATACATCGCCCCTAATCAAGCTACCTTCTAAAATTAACTAATTAATAAACTTATGAATTTAGCGGACTTCATCAATAGAGAGATACGCCGAGATGCCTTTGTAGGTCAGGTCAAGGAAATAATATATGTACTAATAATTAGTTTTGTGCGTTTCAGCTTCTGGCCCCGTGAGTTAATGTGAATGAATGAATGAATGAAACGTTTATTTGCAATATTAAAAACAAAACAATAACATAGCATTACAAACTAAATAGCTCTTTGAGCTTTTGACGTTTTGCATCGCCGTAGCACGTACCTAATTATACAGATCCTATGTATTTTATAATCGATTAATAATTTTTTTAATGTATTAAAATGTGCGTGATTTTGTGATGCAAATACATGATATATGTATCAATATAACTATTGACATTCTTACTTTTCATACTTTTTAATGAGAAGTATTACTTTAATTGTTTAAATGGTTCCAGATTCAATCCATTACATACGAAGATATCTTTCCTTTATAAATAAATAGTAAGAATTTTAAGAAGTAAACGACTCCCACCAAAACACGCTCCACTACTATTTTGGTCCATCAATCGTAGTGTACGGTCATGGAAAAAAAGTGAGGGCCCTTCTTCGCAGAAGTAATTGTCAATGCTTTTCTCAACATTGACAATTACTTGTTCTTATTGACGTCAAATAAAACATGAATCTACCACCAGTTCGGAAAAACCTTCGTGAAGAAGAACTGGCAAAACTTCACGGGTATATTCTTTTCAAAATAAATTCACAGTCTCTTTATGTCTATACGAAGTTATTCTTATCTGCATCTGTTAGCTCGGCAAGTCCCCTCCCCCCAAGTATCCAAACGACAAACACCCTTAAACGACACCGTTCACGAGTCAACGCGGGATCCAGCCATCGCCCTCCTCAACCATATGGATGGTACTCAATATAATAATAATAATAATAAAAACACTTTATTGCTCACACACGAATGTAAAAATTGTAAAAATAAACATGAAACTAGGGTGGGCAAAGGCGGTCTTATCGCTAGCAGCGATCTCTTCCAGACAACCTTTGTGTTGACGGAAATCAAGAAGAAACGGTGGGGTAGTGTGCCAATATGAAAGAAAAAAAAAATGTATACAATTTATTTTAAAATATGCATAAATACCAAAATACATAGGTATATAAATAAATAAATAAACACTCATATATATATTATAATAATATTATATATAAACACGTGCAAACTACGATTTTTCCAAAAGGTAATTGTGCAGTTTAGTTTTAAAAATGCTATTAGATTTGGAGTGTCGTATATCAGACGGCAGTTGATTCCAAAGATGGGCAGCTTTCACAGTAAAAGACTCATGATAGTATCCAGACCGAGTCAGAGGAGTCTCCAGCAAGTTATCTGTTCCTGATCGGAGGCAGAGGCTATGGCTTGAGCCAAGTAATTTGAAACGCTCTTTGAGATAAACAGGTATACGAGGGTCAAAGAGTATTTTATAAAGAAGAGTGAGGACGTGCTCCTCGCGACGCAGCTTAATTGGAAGCCAGTTAAGCTTGCGTCGGCATTCAGACACATGATCAAACTTGCGCAGGCTGAAGATGAACCGAATGCAAAGGTTCTGTATACGCTGGAGTTTGCTGAGCAAATCTTCATTGAGGTCAATAAGGCAGACATCAGCATAGTCCAGAATCGGAAGGAGAAGGGATTGCGCAAGTTCGATCTTGGTCCTGAGAGGAAGCAAGTTTCTCCATCTTCTTAGGGATCCCGATGCGGCAAAAACTTTCCTGCTAACTTCAGCTATGTGCGCCGACCAGGAAAGAGTTGCATCAAAGAGCACACCAAGGTTCTTGACGATACCACTAATGGGCAGAATGACACCATCCAAAGAAATTTGTCGTATTTTTAGTTGCTTGAGTGACGCAACCTGCCTAGCACCACCCATAATGATAGCCTGCGACTTATTGGGGTTAATTGTAAGACCATGGGATTGACTCCAGCTAGCGATAACAGCAAGATCATTGTTTATTCTCTCAATTAGGTCATCAACCTCGTTGACGGTGCCTTGGGTATAAATTTGCAGGTCATCGGCATACAAATGGTATTTACAAGAGAGTAAGGGTGTCAGGAAGTTAATGAATATTGAGAAAAGAAGAGGCGAAAGGACACCCCCCTGGGGCACACCAGCAATGACGTCACGAAACCCAGAAACCCTACCGTCAGCACGAACACACTGCTGACGTCCGACCAGATAACCATGAAACCATCCCGTTTCCTTGTCAGAGCCAAATACATTTCCTAGCATGGCCAACAAGATATCGCTATCGACGGTGCCAAACGCATTACTAAAGTCAAGGAGAACCATAGCAGTCAGTTGTTGGTTGGACATCCCCAAGCGAACGTCATCCGTCACTTTAATCAGTGCAGTAGTAGTGCTATGCCCAGGACAGAATCCAGATTGAAAGGGACTTAGAAAGTTTATGGAGTTTATGAATGAACTGACTTGTTTGAAGACAAGTCGTTCAAGGACTTTGGACAGGAAAGGAAGAATGGAAATAGGTCTAAAATGGGAGGGAAGTGACGGATTACTAGTTTTAGGAACGGGAATAACTACTGCTTTTCGCCAGCAGTTCGGGAAAGTTCCAGTATGGAGCGAGAAGTTGAAAATGTGGCTGAGTACAGGGATGAGGACCTCGGAGCCAAGCTCAATCATCCGGCGGCTTATGCCATCAATACCTTCTGCATTTGATTTGAGAGCGGAGATGTTTGTTTCAACTTCACGCTCAGATACTGTCCTAAAGGAGAAAGCGGGTTTATGTGGATCATAACTGGTAGTTAAGGAATTCAGCGTCGCTTGTTTCAAGTTAGGTGATATCGTTTGGACCTCAGCAAAGTGCAGGTTCAAAGAGTCAAGATCAAGGCTGAGTGTAGGACAAGACTTGGTTTTACCTATACCCAAAGTTTTCAGGAACGACCACACTTTACTAGGGTTACCATTCGCCACAGAACTATGTATATAGCGACGTTGAGCGTCTCTACACGTTCTGCTACATTGGTTACGTAATTTCCTGTAACGGTCGTTGTTTTCTTGCGTGGGATTATGTTTATATTTCACCTTCGCAGCATTACGCTTGGCCATAGTGGCTTTAATATCACTAGTGAGCCAAGGTGCGGGGAGATGTTTAAGCCGAACTGGCCGAAGCGGAGCATGAACATCATAAAGTTGGGTTAAGAGGTTACTGAAAATTTCCAGCTTCAAATCAATAGTAGGTGCATCAAACACTGCATCCCAGTTAATACTGCCAAGGTCAGTCACAAACTTTTGCCTGTCAATGCCATTAAAGCTTCGCTGTAATACTACTCGGGGCTTAGGTTTGGGGACTCGGATTTTGTAGGAAAGGAAGATAAGGTCATGGTATGAAAAGGCATCAGCGGATAGCTGTCCATGGGCACTAACATGATCGACAGAGGATACGATGGCAAGATCTAACAAGGACGGCTGGCAATTTGGAAAATGATGTGTCTCTGTTAGTGGGAGAATATTAAGGTTCGTGGACTCAACAATTAAGCGCAGTCTTTCGGAGCGATGGTCATTTTTAAGGAGGCACGTATTAAAATCACCCATTATTATGGTGTGATCAACCGTAGGAACCAGTGTCTCCAATACCGACTCGAAAGAGCTGAAGTAATCAATGTGGAGGTTTGGGCTGTAAAAAACTCCTAGAAGAACCTTAATATGACCAAAGACAATTTCAATAAAAAGGTGCTCAGAAGCCTCAGAGTACTGGGACGGGGATGTACTGATAATTCTAAAAGTGAAATTGTTTCTAAGGTACATGGCGACTCCGCCGCCGCCCTTGCCAGTTCTGTCATTACGAATAAGGTGAAATCCGGGTAGAGAGACGGAGGAAGAAGAGAGACAAGGTTTTAAAAATGACTCCGACACAAGAATAGCATGTGTTAAAGCGTTGTTGGAAAAGGTCATTAAAAGATCCGAGTAATGCGCGGGAATGCTTTGCGCATTAATATGCACAACGTTAAAGTTTTTAGGAAAACACAAAAAGTTTGATTCCAGCTGAGAGGCTAAAGACTCGGTCGCACTATGATAACTGCTGTTGGATGAGGATGAAGCACTATAAAATCCAGAGCCATCATCTGAAATGTTATCGTCACCATCATATATCGTTTGCAACATATACGTAAATTTATAAAATAAAAAAAAATAAAAAATAAAAAAAAAGTTACTTAAAAATGATTAAAAAAAATGTTAAATAAATGTATTAAAATATACAAGTAATAATAATCAAGTAGTCAACACGCCAGCAGTGCAAAAGTGAATCGCATTAAAAATAAATCACATTAACACAAAAAGAAAGAAAAAAAAAAGAAACATACAGAAATTCAACCAATAAACATTCAAAATTCTCAAAACACAATAACCAGAAATACTAGTATTAAAAATACGCGCAAAACAAGACTATAAAAAACACTGCTTAAAAAAAAATACAAGTTATAAATGTATCTAATAAATTCTAATAGGTTAAGTTAAATAAAATTTAAATAATACTTTTGAAAGTCGGGAGGCAAGCATAACATTTGTCCGTCCGTGCTCAGGTAAACAATAACAAGCAAAAAAACAGGAATAATCGGGTCGGCGCGCGCGGGTGCTTCGCATGGAACTAACTAGTCGAAAGTCACCTCTCCGACGCATGATTAGTGTCGCCGCGCATTAATTAATTAAACGAAATAATAAAATAGATTCGATAACGGTACACAAGATATTGTGTCATGCGTGTGTTGTGAAACAATTCACTATGAAACTTGAAAAATTATACAAAAAAAACGAACGCAATAAAAGGATACATTAAACTAAAAAGTCATTTCTGTGAACTAAATTACGAAGATACGGCAGAGAGTTCAACCATAGATTGAACTTTGCACTTTTTACCGTCAGGAGTCTTGATATTAATAGTGCCATCCTGTGTCCAGCAGTTTGTGACTCCAAACTTTTGACGAGCCGCCATGAACACTTCGTGCCGCTCCTTCGTTAAAAACTCGGATAAGGTTATTTTAGTACCTTTAAGTGCGACCTTTTGTTTCCACAGCGCCGCACGCACAGGCGGATTGTTGAATTTGACTACGATTGGCCGCGGCTTGCTATTTGTGCGTAGGAGTTTCCCCAACCGATAACTTGCGGCGATGCTGTTGGCAGTGAGAGATGGCACATTACATTTACCAGACAAGTTGGATATCACCTTGCTGCATGTGTCTTCGCCGGTTTCTTCGGGAATACCATGCACAAGCAGCATTCCGCTTCGGAAGCGCATCTCAATACGATCTATGTTATTTCGTAACGCATTGACTTCGGCGCGCAACACAGAGAGACCATTGCAAACAAAGACTTTAAATGCCTGGAATTCGGTGTTAAGTGCGGCAATAGTAGGAGTCTTACGTGTTGAAGAGGCCACCTGGGTCAGCTCAGCCTGGAATTCTGCCATTTTCGCCTCGAACATCCTGGCCATGTCGTTGATGCCTTCTTGCAAATTTGAGTGGTTAGTGGTCATTTTGTGATGTTTGTGTCACGGTGAAGGAGAAGAAACAAAGGAGAATATTCACTGCAGGCGAGTAGTACTACTTAGGCTTCATATAATTGCATGTAAAAAGTGACTAATTATCAGTTATTAACTAATTAAACAGAAATAAATATGCAGAGCTAATGAATTAAGTGTTAACTTGGTAACTACCCGCGTTATATCTAACATATACACTGACATAAACACACAGATATCTAAAGCTCAATAAATCAGACTCGAGTCTTAATTAGTTAGTCAAATTAGTTCTAAATGACTTGCTTTAGTTCGAGATTTGAAAATGGGCCGTTAACAGTAAGCAATAATATTATAGTATCGTTATTTTCTCGCTGCAGACTCGGTCATAAAAAGGGGGAGCGGTGACGTGACTGTTTCTCTCTCTTTCCTGGTCACGGGCCATACGGGATGACGTAGATGCCCCGTAGTGCTGTGTGTTGCTGTCGATGAGTAATATCGATAATTTATTTTTAAAGGTGTCTGAAAGAAATTTAAAACATGTGTAATTAATATGTTTATTAAGGAATTTAATTAAATTTAATTTTAAAAATAATAATTTGTATATATAGTACTCTCTTTGATATTCATAATAAGATTTTATCGATAACGGCGTTGTGCACGCGCCGCTAGCGCTCAACCCTAGCGGACTGGACGCTCGCGGATGATTTATGGCCGAGTCTACAGCGAGAAAATAACGATACTGTAATTGTATTTTCTATTGCAAGCTGTATGTATTGTGAACATTGCGCCAACAATAAACAGCAGTAGACAGTTTAATTTCGAAGGATAAGGCAAATTAGCCGAGCTAGTATGCGTCGGCGTATACAGAGGGGGGCCGGGTGGGGCCGTGCCCACCTCAGGATGATTTGGCCCGTATATTGGGCGGCGACGGCAACCACATTTTAGGACCTAGGCCCCCCCTGGAAAATAAATATGCCAATGCTAGTATGATGTTGCCGACAGGCACTGCACATTGAGCGATATTACGATGTGCCAGAGGTGAATGATAATTTTAAGAATTTCTTACTAACTGCCTAGAATTTCTTTCACTTAGACGTCAAATGGTTTCTTAAGTAGATCCACATTATAGATTTGCTCGGCAAATTTAGACTTAGATTATGTACATGCGCACATGACCTCTCTTAGTGTGGCTATAAATAGACATGCTTAGCAGGTTTGATCGCAAGCTTAGGGAATAAACTCTTTGCTAGCTTCATTTCTATGGATTATCATGATTAAGAAACAATTACTCCACTGCAAATAGACAGACATTACACATAATATAAACAGGCCCCATTGTCAAACAAAACTCAAAGCTTTCATATTTCAAAGTACACCAACTAAATCTACATCTATTCTTCTAGAAGCGAATGGATCCGCATCGCCGCGTTCTGCGTGCTCTTAGCGTGTGTGTTAGCGTCGCCGGCGCAGCTGTGCGCGGGCGCAGCCGCCGACGACCCGCGCGCCGCGAGGTTCTGTCAGGCGTTGAACACGTTCTTAGAGCTGTATGCTGAGGCGGCAGGCGAGCAGGTGCCAGAGTATCAAGGTTGGTTGAATGTTCTTAAACCGGTAGTTAGATTTCTTTTGAGCACATCTGTTTTGGTAGCACTACAGGATCGAATTCAAATACCAAACATTTTTACGAAATCAATACTCTAATAATACTAATAATAATTATAATGAATGGGTGACATTGGCCATCGTGTTTATTGCAAGCTCGTTTGCTGAGTAAGAAAACTCAAAAAAAGTAGTAAACTAAAGATATAGTGCTTCTAAATAACTATATAATTCTTTTTTAAAACGCTGGCAAAATCGATGAGATATCTAAAAACCGAAAAATTTATGATCGTCACAGTTAGCTTGCGATACAATTGACAGTTATGGAATCAACGGGCATCGCGAGGAACATTTCTAAAAGTGTTTGCTTGATTACGTACTGTTTACTAAAACAACAGGAGCAAATGCTTATTTTTTTTGAATTTCAATTTCAACGAAGTCTAAAGTTTTTAGATTTTAAAATGTTTCATATATTCTAGTTACCGCTTTTCTTAATCAAACTATTAATATCATCCTTATGTCTCTTCCCCAGCCCTAGTCCGCGACTACCCCCAACTTCTGGACACGGGAATGAAGCGCCAGGACGTCGTTCATTCGTTCCTTCGCTTCGGTCGCCGCCGCTGACTCGTTCACTCATTCGCCAAACCACCACGAAGCATTGATGAGGCCTGAACCACGGGGTTTTACCAACTCTGCTTATTTACGATTTAAAATTTTTGGGGTTCAATTTTTAAGTTGGCAGCACTTTTTTGAATCTTCTTAATGGCAATTCAATTTTTATAACTTGAACTTTGAAAGACTACTTTTTACTTGAATTTTGAATCACTACTGTTTAGCTGATCAAAGAGTTTTGTGTTATTTCGTAACAATCGTAATTAGCAGAGGCGAGAAAACCAATATCTAACGACATGTACCAGCTTAAAACAAGACCTTTAGTTATAGTACTTCGTCCAAAACATTGTATATTCTCCTACGATAAATCTAAAGATAGTTAAACTTATCAATGTTCCTTGTATTACACTAAGTTGTTTTAATAACGGTACCCGAGCATAATGTGAATAGGTTAAAGATTTAATTTATAGACCAATCAGAGCGCCTGAATTCTCAGAGCTGTGATTGGTCAATAGACTTTTGGTAAGATAAAATGCAGTTGGGGACATCTTTTTCATGCGTGACAAGGCGACAACTAACGTAATCTATACCTCTCTCTCCAAATTTAAATACGTAGTTTTAGACTGTAATGTACTTAATTGCTGAAGTATTAATAGTTCTAAGATACGTAATAAAAGATCTTGTTGTCAACATTTTTGGTCGCATTTCATAGTTGTTAAGAGTATTATACTTATGTTTTAAATAAATGAATACACATTAATGACAAGCTTTTCGTTTTTTATATCTCCATTTATTGACAGTTACAGATTTAATAGTATGAAATATTACATAGATTTTCTTCCAAAAGGAAGAGGTAGAAAACATTAAACAGTCAGTACCTATATACAACGAGGATATACATCAATTATGGACATGTATATTAATAATTGAAATTTATAAATAACAAATTGAAACATAAACTAAAACTAAAAGAGAGTCTTAATATTGGACATGTTTTAAATTTTTAAGACAGCAAATGAATCTGAATTTAATAAATATATAAAATGGAGTTTATTTTTATAATCTATAATATCAGAATAAAAATAACAAAGGCTCAGGAACAAACTGTAAGTACAAGTGACCTTATTATTATTTAAAAAACAGGCGGAAGTAGGTATAATATAGAACTGTATACAAAGCCTGTAAAACAAGTTATATTGCACACTAATATCATCAGCTTATTTACTGTGAAATCATTCATTACTGTGAAATGAAGTAGGTCCAAAAGAAGAACACATGTGTTAGGTTATTTTTCAAAGAAATTAGACTATTACTTACACATACACTCTTATGCGCGGTTTACACGTATTAAGGAGTTAAGTTGGCAACTAAATTTTTAGTTACTACTTGTCTCTTGTGTGTCCAAACGGATTAAGTAATTAAGCTCATAAGTTCAATGATGATAAACAGTGATGAATGTCAAGGAATTCGTCAGTTCTGTACTTAGATATGTGGTAAACGAGATTTTGGACCAATTCAGAGAAAAACTTGTTTCGGAACTAAAATCTCTACCAAAATATGTTTTTTTCTTAATTTTTTACCTCATTTATTCCACAAGCATTCCTATTTTAAATATTCTTCAACAAATTTTGAAGTTGAAACTAAACTTCACTTCGACATTTAAAAAAAAGAAAATATGCGACATAAATACGTAAGAGCACGCCGCCGCCCGCTTTGTCAACTTATGCACTTAACTAAAAAAATCACGTCCAAACGTGTTAAGTGAGAAGCCCCGCCCACCTACTTATACGAAAAATAGAACGAATCCTAATCTACTTAATCACTTGCGTACTAAATCTTAACTTGCCACTTGTCACTAAATTGACTGTTTACACGTCATTGTTAACTTAATATTTAGTTACCAACTACACTAGTTAACGCGTGTAAACCGGCCATTAAAACGCCTATAAATCGAATTGTGACATTTTTTTCAAACTATCTTTATTGAGAATAGAGATTATGTTTTATCATGTTAATGGCTGATGGTTCAATGCCCAGATAAATTTTATGAGTAAAAAAATTTTGACAGTTGACTATTTATGACAATTATGTCAAATTCAAAAAATTATTTTACTGATTAAAGTTGTCTGAGCATTGAACCATCAGCCCTAAGAAAAATAATAGTTTTATTGACCGTTCTCTTTGCGATTATTATGAATCGCTACATATTAAAATTAAAACAATACATACGAACACGTCAAATAAAAATTACAATAAAATGTGATATTTAAGGTCAAGGAAGTTATAGGAAACTGGCGATGTAAAAAAAGCAACATAATAAATCTAAAAGTTAATTGAATAGCACCAGAAACCATTATCAATCTACGCATGATGTGATACATTTCTAAATAAAAATCAGTATTGTAAAAATATCATATAGTTTTGTGGCAAGAACAGTGACTAGTAAAATTGAACTTGAAGAACTTTATGCCGCGGCTCCGTTTGCGAAGGCGTAAGATGTAGTTGAAGGTTGAGCTTCGTTAGATTTGTATAACACTGCCCTTGAACTACAGGGGAACACTCACACACGAGCGTAATTTTGCCTGTTCAATGCATGTTCATTGTGTGATGGTGCAGTGTGTTCAATTTATTTATAGACATGCGTACAAATATGATGTGACCGTAAACACGTTTAAATTCGCGCAAAATTTCAACAACAGATATTTGGCCATCAGTCAAAAATAAATCGTGTGATTATCTCTGAGTAAAACAGTTTAAAGATCCCTAATACATTTTACAGACAACCTATCTTGATATTAAGATTTACATTTCCAGAAAATTAAAATATGAGGCGTTTTTTCTACGACACTGCAGTATTTTTCAAGCGTACACTCCAAATAGCGGGTCTGTTACTGAGCTAAATCACTGGCACCGTTATTGCATACAGACAATCATCGCCACACAGACAATCTAAACGCACCGAACCTTTAATAAATATTATCAGTGAGATATTAAACATCAGCATTATTACATTAAGAAATAAAAAGACTTTTGCTTTATGAATCTTTCGACTTTTAAAAGATGATGATTTTTCGATTATACGTAGGTATTAGTTGCAAGACCTCTACAAGTTTTTATAATACATATGCTATGTACAGTCAGGTGACTTTGACAGGCACAGATTTGCATTCGAAGTGTCATCTTGAACCACACGCAAGCTATTCTCAACCTTGGGATGGATTGGATCGAGTGTACATTTGAAATTAAATTCCGTTCAATTGTTGAAAGATTACTTGGCAAATAATATACTATCTTTAATTACATACAAACTCGCAAGAATCGAGATATCTGAACAGAAGTATTTCCTACCTTATTCCTATCAAAACTATTAATACAATAAAGGCAACATAGAAAAATAATTTACTAAAAAAGTAAAGTTCAAGGCAATTGTTGGCACGACTTGTATACGTGAGCCCCAATGCAGAAGAGTTCGTCCAGTCATACATTGCAAAGGTTGCCTGTTTTCGATTTAACTACGTTTTCATAAAACATGCCTTGGAAAAATAATTGTATAAGGTAAAAGTCTACATCTCATTGTTGTTAATCAGGCACTTTTAAAGAAAAACTTCTTTTACTAAAATATGTATCCACTGACACTTTAATTTGCTACGACCTCAAAATAGTTCTACTAGGTCTTAATTGATGCAAAAGAGTTCGTCCATATCTCAATTCTACATGTTTTAACTTAAAACGAATAAAATTCGATTATAAAATAGTAATTATCTATCACCTGATGCGTCACTATTATTTTCAAACATACAAAAACCATAATTTAATGCAATTTTATCATTATTTTCAAACAAAATGGCTCGCGGGAAACCTATCGACGACGAAGTACGAAAAATAATTATGAATAGCCTTATCCCTACCAAGATCGACAGTTCTGACTATCATCGAACATCACAGCAAAAGTGGCACTCGAATGTTTGAAGAAACCTGGTTAGCCGCGAATCACAAGCGAACCTGATAACCGAGTTTTAAGGAAGATCATTAATAAGCATCATCATGCCCTCGCAGGAGAACGTACCCTAAAGTGGAGAGAGATAATTCACAAAGTTGTATCTGTCGATACCTGCAAGAGGGTCGTAAAATGATTGGGCTATGGACTTTATACTGCTTCTTTACTCACGCCTCTTCACGAACAGAAAAGGCTGAAATTCGCTAAAGATTATGAAAATAGGACTGCAGACCAGTGGCGTGAGTTAAAGATTTTTGTATATATTAAATTTTTGGTTGTTCTTATATCTCCTCAAGTAATGATATATCTAAACGAATAAATAGGCAACCTAACAAATGCGATGGACGAAGTTTATTGCGTGGATGGTTCCCAAATAATGAATCATGTTTTATTTGAATAGGGAAATATTTTGTTAAGTTCTTTAATTGAAAATAAACTTCAAAACCACTGTGCATTTATTGAACTAAAAAAGTAAAATTTAATTATCTAAATTTTACTTCTAATATTAGACACTTGTAATATTTGGCACTAGACGAACTCTCTTGCATTGGGGCTCGTATACAGAGACAAACATGTACTGATCGTACACGCACACCAAAGCGATGTGAACACGGCTTGACAACATGGCGGCCGCCGCACAAAGTTAAATTGCATCTTTATAAGGTCGCGCAAACAAATAACTTGAACAGGACTCTAAGTACAGTATTTTGAGTGACGTTAAAACGAATTATACGATATATTAATAACACGAGCTTTTTTGCAGTCACTTAAAACAGAGTACACGCATCCATATCACTTACAATGACAACAGTATAGAAATCAAAAAGTGACACAACGCGGTATGTAAAGTAATTTTGAAGTTTTTTATAACTTTTTTCCCGAAAGAACGTATTACGGATACGGTATTTTGAGCAAACGATTTGAATATTTCTAATTTCTGTGCCGTGTTTAATTTTAACTTGTTATTATATATATAACAATAGCATTAGATTATTCTTATATAAGTAATTACACAATGTGAGGTTAAGAATTACACAAATTAATATGATTAAACTGACTATTGCGATATATGTTGTGATTTTGTAGTAAGACAATAAGTAAAAGATGAAACAAATGCATCTTTATTATTTACGGGCTATAGTTGCGTTTTGATAACGCAAAATTATTTCTTTTCACAATACAGACTTCATAATAATTACATAAAAAAATAACAGACATTTACAGTACGTGCTATCATCAGTAGCATAGGAAGACTTAAGTGTATTTTTAAAAGTTTATATAAAATTACAACAAGTATTACTTTGATTAGTTGACCAGAAAGGAAAATGCATTTATTTGACTGATTTTTCACTGGCAAGTAATGTTACAAATTAAATTATTTATAGAAGAGCTGTCTGTCACAATATCAAAATTAGGCATTTAATGCCCTTTGTAATAAAAACTAGATTACATATACGATTCAAACAGGGCCTTTGAACGAAACACCTCTTTTCTTAACAAAAACTATTTCGAGGATTATCAATATCATAAAAACTTTAACATACACATATTTATTTCAAAAAGAACGTAAATGAAAAATAACTCCTATCACATTAGTTTTTTGGGTCTAAATTCCTGTAATACGTTAGATATGTCATGACGTGCCATTTAAGTTACCTACAACTTTATAAATGTAATAAAAACTAATAATAATTTGCTAATAAGTTACGTGAACTATGTCTCCTCCCACAGAGACAAGACATTGGCCCTGCGAACAAAGACAAAAAATAATTAATTCAAGTAATGCTCTCAGTAAGTGCATATATATTAATAAAAAAGGTTTCTGGTAAAACTTATCATTTCCTATACATTGGCAGTATGTCATTACGTCCCAATATTTGATCATTATTAGTAACACTATCGAATGGTTCAACAATGCAGCATGTGCTCTTTTTCGAATTTCCGGGTTCGATTCCTTTGGCTAGGGATGATTGTTTTTCAAAAATCCAATGTATTAGATTTTCTCAAAATCAGGCTCTAAACTCTGTTCAGCACTATAATTTAATGAATTTACGGGATTCTTACCACGATTTTCGTATTTATTTTTCGCGCGTCCGATATTTCGATGCTGTTGCAAGCGCCATGATCGCGGTGCGAAATACCGGATGAAGCACAGCGTCGAAATATCGGACGCGCGAAATGGAAATCGAAAATCGTGGTAGAATCCCGTAAATTCATTAAATTATAGTGAAAATAACCGCGATAGTTTAAAACAGTTAAAATCTGTTCAGCACTCTTCACAATTCCTTACAAATTAGTCCATTTACAGTATACAGCAAACACAAGTTCTCACCTGATTTTTATGAGCATTGTCCTGTAACATCAACTGGTTAATGTAAAATGAAGTCAACGCGTTCCCGCCGAGCGCTGTAGTGTACGCTCGAACTATTGCCAGCACCTGTAACAACATGGTCAGCCGAGATTAATTCATTAATTTGTTTAAATGTATGTAATGTAAACAACAGCCTTGATAATCACGCTGCATAGACATGAGCTTCACTCAATTATTGCCATCTCAGGGTAATTTATTGCAATTCAATATGCTTGCCTACTAAGGGTTGGCAGATTTAGAACATAATTCCAAAAAAACCTAAATTTTATGGGTTAATATGTTTTCCCTCACTGTTAGAGAGGCTATATCTAAATATTTTGTAATAACTTTTTAATGCATTTGAAAGTTACCAGTATAGAATCTTATGATTCTCATTTTTCACGTTTGAAGTTAGAGAAAAATGAGAAGTTATTGATGTGATTTAAAATTTGATTTCCTGGGAATGTGCCTTGGGATATGGGTAGGTGCCACTCTGGTGAGTCCCACAACACCCCGCAGACCGGCTGCGGAGGTACGCATGATCCACCTCCCTCCACGCGGACGGTGATGCTTAGGCGGCCAAAAAAAAACGCCGCGCCTATAACCGGTAAGCTGCTCTAACGACTTCGGTTAAAATTGCATCGGTGGCAGCATCAATTTGTTTTTATTAAAGTTTCAGTTTCGCGTAATACTTACAACTTCAATTAACGAGCCATTTGTTTATAAATAGATTCATGTTAAAATAAGCAAAGATCAGTCTCCACTTAAACTACTTATAGTATAGTATGCTCGAATAGAGACCAATATCTAGACTTTAATATAACATGTTCGGCTGCTGGGTATTTGAATAAAATTTTCGGACGCAAATCTTATTGCATAAATTCCAACTATTATTAACATTTCTGTACACCAGTCATGTATCACTTAAACTGTGCTCGGAACATCGCGGTATACCAAGAATAACTTGTACGCTGTTTGCCAAGAAATATTCCCACAATACAATCATTCATTTTCCTGATCTCAAAAGTTTAATCAAAGTCGAATGAATTAATCCTATTAGTATTGATATTTTCTTTGCAATAAGCTTTCTCGCACAGCTTGGATATGGCATATTCTGATTAGTGTACCGAATGAAATTCAAATCAATTTCAACGTTTTTGCATATATAAGTAATAGACATACAAATATTAATTTAAGAAAAAACCGGGATTCTTAGTAAGATTTTAATTTTTATAATCCATTTTCCGATCTCTCGGCAACGTTCCAAGCGCCATGATCTCGGAGACTTTGTAACGATGTCAAAATATCAGAAATAATGAAAATACAAATCATGGTAAAATCCCGTTTATTTCTGAAATGATAGTTTAAATAACCGCGAGTTAAAAACCATTAATATACAAACATTGACATAAACGTTACTATAATCGATTCCACATGTCTATTCTCTCTCACCTCACAAGTGAAGGTATGCAGGAAGCCGCTGAGCCCGCCCAGCTCCCTCACGGCGGTGGTTTCTCTCACGAACAGCAGCTTGAGAGCACAGATCGCACGCACGCAGCGCGACCCGCTCACTTCCGCGAGGGTAGTCAGAGACACCGTGGTAGGTTGCTGTAATGCAGTAATTCAGTTATTTTAATTTAAATACTTATGAAAAATTCGATTTATAAGTTCTTGCAATGTTTAACAAATGCCTATTGAATAAATAAATAAATCCCGCTCCGTCGCTCCGATGAAGGCCGCTTAGCAATCCCTTGCCCACAAGATGATTTTTAGTGGGTAGGTGCCGCTTTGGTGCCGCTGCAGTCCGGCTGCGCAGGTATACACGATGCATTTACCACCTCTCTCCCCTCGGAGGGTGCCTGCTTAGGCGCAACACAAAAAAAAAACCAAACGCACTAACTGTTCGGTCCCAATGTAAGCAGGATGTGATATGGATGACCATACAGCGACCATAAGCTGTTTACCCAGAATAAACATATTTTCACTCGACGGCTACAACACACTATCAAAAGGCGTAGTGGTAGGAGCCATGCCTCATACGCCGAAGGTCTCAAGTTCGAGTCCTGGTCGGAGCATTCATATGTGTGATGAACAACAGATGTTTGCGCAAAGTGCCACCAGCACAAATTCCTTGTACCGTCTACAAACACGTGTCTAGTCCTACTGGTTTAGGCTCTGCGTTGTCTGTCACTCACTGAGCGCGTACCTTTTATTAAATGCAAATATGACGCTTGTTACAATAAAACTTGAGACAACGAAAAAGCTTGTCCTTTAAACAAATCTGTATTTGACACCATTTTAAAATACAAGTTTTTATCACTTATTAAGAAAATATAAATTATTTTGACCCAAAAAATTTTTTGAACAATAAAGTTTTTTTCATTAAATAAGTTACATTTCTTAATACAATTGGATTACTGATTTTAAATATAACAAAGTTTATTATAACAATATGCATGTAAACGAATTACCTACGTAGCTACTACATACTTTATCCAAACGCCTATACAATTTTTAGTATAATTTACAGGTTGTGACGTCACAACTTGGTACCGTTTTGTTTGGGAGCGACTCGCAGCAGCTCCTCAAATACATCGCTGTATCTAGAAAACTATAGATTGTAAACATACTGTTACTTCTGCAATATTTCTTTACTGTTGATCAGAGACTAGTAAATAACTATAGACTGACCATCTCCATACAAAAATTCGTGACTCGGAAAAAGCTCAAAATCCAAGCTATTACTAGATGTCGCTCTCAAATAGCTTGGACCAACCTTGTCGTCTTTAATTTTTATATGAATTATTGACGAGAAACGTAATGCAAAATATTTGATTGTATATTAATACGGACTAAAACTGCTAGATGGCGTTGTCAAATAACCTGAAACCTTAGCAAGTAAATAGTTGAGTTCATTCAGGCCCTCAATAAGCTTTTGATTTCAGTACTTTACGCAAAAAATGACTACACCTTAATTTTTATAACATTTTATAATAATTACTAAAATGAAAGTCAGAACCAAATTATGTATATAAATATATAAAAGACATAAAAGCAAATCAAAGAATATGTAACTGCGTGCATCTTTACCGATAGAGACAAGGTCCTCGAACTATAGGTGAATCATTATGGAAAAAGAAATACTTGAGGGAATCTTTATGATTTAAAATAGATGACATAGATATTCAGTTGTTACTTTAAAAAGTGTCAAAATCATAACATATTAAATAATATCACAAAAAATATATTTATGTCAGCTTTATAGTCAAATATTTTATTTTGTGCTTTTTATTTGTTTGGATTTATGTGCGAACTTATTTTCTTTGATCGGCACGAGTCACAGTAGGCGAGCAGAAAAATTGTGAATTCAAAGAAATGCAGGGAAAAGTTCCAAAACAAACACACACCCATAGAAACAACAATAAACGACAAAGAATTCAAATTGTCAAACAAATAAAATGTTGTCATAAAAAGAACAAAAAAAGTTGATTTAAGTTATAAGTGTCTAAATACAATATTTACAAAATATTTCAAAATCCATCCAGCAAGAAAATATTTTTTTAACTACTGCAAAATAGTTATGAGTTATATGCATTATAAATAAAAATTATGCACTTATTAAGACATAATTTTTATCGATATCAAGAAATTAATTAAAATATAAAAAACCTATTAATTAAATGCACTGAAATTCGTTTTATTATGTTAAGGCAGATAAGAACAAACTGTGGAGATGAATGCTATATTTTTGTGGGAAAAATTATATACTGGGAATACAGTAATCCAGTAACACTACAAATAATATCCGGGGTAGCGTAAAGATTTCTGTTACTGAATTATAAGAGCGGCAACATAGCATCAAATAATATAATGCACTAGCTGGCAACGTCTGTTGTCGCCTGATACCTACGGATAGTACTTGCAATGAAATATCAAATGATTTTGTAAACAGCTCCATCTTAAGTTTTTTTACGCATTATTTTTACTAAATTTAAATAACTTGTAAATCTAATACAACTAACGCCATCTCTCTATCTTAAAAACAACTATTTTTCAAGTCACAAAATTTTGTTAGACATGGTCAGTCTATAGTTATTTACTAGTCTCTGCTGTTGATAAACTAATTTAATATGTAATAAAAAATGTTGTTAAATACCCAAATGTAACTAAAAAAAGAGTTCTAACCTGTGCCATGACAACTTTTTCCTCTCTACTCTCACTGCTCTTCGTCATCTGTTCTTCATCCAGACTGAATATTTCATCATCGTGGTCGCCTTGTCCGTTGGATTGTGAGTTCGTCTGGTCGCTCGAAGCTCCTGAATCCGACTTGCTGGACTCCAGCAGGGGTATTATAGTGCCGGATACCATTACTTGTATTTCGTCCTGTTAAAAAGAAGTTTGTACTTTTATAAGACTTTATTTATTTTTTTATTGATAATTGGATTACAAACAAATTAAAAAATAAATAAGAAATAAATTACGTTGTAAGTTCTTTGTTTCAAATTAATTAATTTAAGCTTACTAATTAATTAAGTTATCAATGTCACACTTTATTTCATTTTTATTTAATGTACTCTGTTTTTATTATATCAATTTGTGTTTAGTGTAGATACTACAGTTGTAAATCAATTGTACTGTATACCGGTGGAAGCTTTTCAATGGCCATCAGAATCAATTTTCTTCATACTGCTGTTGTTTTTTAGCTGTAAACTTCCCTCAAGTTTGTAAGAATAAAATAAATAAATAAACACAGTACATATATTTAAAATATTATTTTAACAACACTTATAGGCTAAGCAGCAACAAGTTTTGCCCACGTTTTTATTTTAAAAAAATAGTAAATCAACTATTACAGATCTTTTTGTCATTTATTTATTTATTTGTCAAGAAATTGATACCAACTTAATAGTTTATATTTAGGTTTGAATTGTAATACTTATAAGGCATGTTAATATTAAGGGAAGTACTACTGTATTTTTGTCTAGACCCACCTTACTTTTTAAACTTGTTTACAAGAAAATTATTAAATGGCAAAGGACATTAACCACATTGTATTGTGCTAAGGCTTGGACATGGACATCAAAATATTGTAGTTTTATTAATTGTTTTGAGATGTTTATAACAACCGAACCACACATCTGAAGGCGTTTTAGTACCAAGGTAGTTAAATAAAACAATATAAATTATTTTCATTAATCATTTATTTTGACAGTTAATCATTTTTGTAAGTAATTAATAATCTGTCTAGGAACTGGGCAGGTGGATATAGTGTCTCATACCTTGCCCAGTTCAACTACATAATATGAGCGTAGCAACCCACTGTCCTTCGGCCGAGTAAGCAGTTACAAATTTATTGTTTTATTCCTTGAATACCCATATTATTTTCATATTATAAGCAAAATAAAACCCCGCGAAATGCGAACGAATGAGATTGACAGATTGAGAACATTGACATGAACTATATTTTTACCAGACTAAAACATTCCACCATAGGTTTTTCGACTTAAAGTTGATTTTCTACCTATATAAGCAAATGCATACTGTCGTATTGATTATTTTAGTAACAAAATATTATAAAATACATTTTACGATAAAAACATTTTTGGTTGCTTTTTTACAAAGCGCCATCTGTCTTAACTTTTCGAAACTAATGATTGTGCAATTGATAATGTCGCTATATAAATCAATTAAAAGGTTATTAAAACTGTTATCTTTATTATTAATGTTTGTATTACCTTATAATTATTAATAATCATATTATTAGTTTTCAAATCTTTTTTGTAATGTATTATTTTCCTTGTGTTTGTTGTGTGCGTGTAGTTTTATCATTGGGGCATACATGTTCAGTACAGATAATTATTCACTTAATAATAATAAACAAATATGAACACTTGAGTTTGCTCGCGGCTTCCCTTGCGTTTGACCCGAAAATAGTTTTTTACTTTTTACATAGCCGGCAAACGAGCATGGGACCCACCTGATGGTAAGTGGCATATGCACCCATAAACCCCATTCATCGTAGTTGTCTTATTTATTAATATTGATTGTGCTCATTAAATGGAATGTCGACTAATGATGCGTTGTCAAACGCAGGCGTCAGTCGGAATTGCCTTTGTTCCAGTTATTGCACTGGCTGGTCCATTTCTGCAATCGGAACACAACCACTAAAACTTGGTTATAATGGCGATCGAAATAGGAAGGACTGTACTACCGCCCCAGATGAAACCTTTGCAATATTAACTCCAGTACCACTATATTATTTTCCGAGGTACAACAACTCTAATTCCTTTTCGTCAAAATATTAGGTCATTACACATGGAATTGGCGTTTTGTAAGGGAAGAACATAAAGACAATTTTTTTTTATATAATAAATTTATTTAATCAAAGTATGTACCATTGCTATCTATGCACTTTTGCTATCTCATACATGATTCATTGATCCCTTTACTAAAACCATTCGGACGGGAATCAATAAAATCTTTGTAGGCTCTTTGGACTGCCCCATCGGAGTTGAATTTTTTCCCTTGCAAGAAGTTATCCAAATTTGGAAAAAAATGGTAATCTAATGGAGCGATGTCCAGGGAGTACGGTGGATGTTTTAGACATTCCAATTGAAGCTCCTCTAATTTGGTAGCCGTCTGTTGTGCAGTGTGTGGTCTAGCGTTGTCCTGAAGCAGCAGTGGCCTAGAGCGATTGACCAGCCTCGGTTGTTTAGCAGCTAGCTTTTCCATCATGGTTTGCAGTTGCTGACAATAGACATCTCCCGAAATCGTCTGGCCAGATTTAAGAAAGCTGTAGTGAACGATACCGGCACTGGTCCACCAAACGCTCACAAGTAACTTTTTTTGAGCCGATTTCCGCTTGGGGCAGGATTTGGCTGGTTCGCCAGGGTTCAACCATTGCGATGAGCGTTTCCGATTGTCGTACAAGATCCACTTTTCATTACAGGTAATGATTCGATTTAAAATCCTTTAACTGTTGTGCCGGCTAAGTAATGTAACGCAGCAATCGACCCGCGTTTGTCGGTTTGCTGCACTCAATTCATGAGATACCCACCTCTCAAGCTTTTTCACCTTCCCAATTTGCTTCAAGTGGATTATAGCAGTTTTGTCACTAGCACCGCAGCCTACAGCTAACTCGGACGTGGTTTGCGATGGATCCGCTTCCAAAATAGCCTTTAATTCTTCATTATTAACTTTGGTCTCCGGCCGTCCACGGGGCTTATTCTGCAGGTCGAAATTTCCAGAACGAAAACGTTGGAACCAAAAATGCACTGTGTTTTCTTTCGCGATATTTCAAGTTTTCCATTTTGTCAACTAAGTGACGCAAAGAAAAAACTAAAAGAGGAAAAGAACAAATAACTTCAGTTTTCGAAACACAAGTGCGTGAGTAAATAGCTGTCATATTTTAAAATTGGAATTCTTAACCATACAGGAGGTAATACAGATCAAAGTGGACAGTAGGACAAAACGCCAATTTCATATGTAAGAACCGTGAGCATTACCGACAGAGCGGCGTAAATGGTACTGGTATTGCCCCATACGCAGGAGGTTCCAGGCTCGAGCTTGGCCGGGGCATTCAATTGTGTGATGAACATAGATGTTTATTCTCGAGTCATGGTTGTATGTTAATGATATATGTATGTTTTTTTCTGAGTTCCCCCAAGTTCGCTGTATGGTCATCCATAACACAAGCTCTGCTTACTTTGCGGCCATACAGTTGGTGTGTTCGTCTGGGGATTTTATATTTATACTACGAGGGTGGGTTGAAATGTTCGCGGCTTACACTGATAGCGTTGTCATATTATTATAAAACTACACTCATATGAAACCTAGACTCTTTGTCAGTCTCTGTGCAATTTTTCTCTGGATACATGTGTAATTATTTATTTTATTGAACATTAAGTGAGAGTAAGTTTCATTAATTTTGAAAATGGATAGCTTAGAGCACCGCGCCGTAATCAAATACCTCCACAAGAAACACTTAACTCCAAAGCAGATTCATCAAAATATGGAAAATACTTTAGGAACATCTGCTCCGTCGTATACCAGGGCTGCTGATAAGTTCGCGACCTGAGGTACTTAGCGATGACTAATTATCTCGATACTAATAACACTAGTTGCCCAACTAAGTGGTAGTATAAATAACACCCTTTTGTTTAATTCGGTTCCTTAACACTTCATCCCTGGAACAAGCAACAACACCATGTCGACCGAAACTGAAAATTCTTGCTATTTTGAGCACCGCGCAGTGATTAAATTCGTTGTGAAAAAAGGAAAATCGCCGAAAGACATTTTTGAAGAAATATCATCGGTTCTTCAAGATTTTGGGCATTCGTACACCATGGTAATAAATGGGCTCGGCTTTTTCAACAAGGAAGAGAGAGCTGTGAAGACGACCCCCGCCCAGTGACGGTAGTCACTGAAGAAAATGTTCAAAAAGTTGAAAAATTAGTATTGGCCGAGCGTAAAATTAAATTGTGGCAGATAGCTAAAGAGTTGCGAATCGGAGAAATTTTGCACCAAAATTTACACATTAAAAAATTGTTAATTGGTACCGCGAATGCTCATGCCGCTCGACAAACAATGACGACTCGCGAGTTGTCTGGACTTTTTGGAGTCTTGTCAGAGTGATTTGGATGAAATTTGTAATCGCATTGTAACCGTAGGCAAAATCTGGATACGTCAGTCCGGAGTCCAAACAAGAGTGTATGCAGTGGATTAAAAAGGGAGAAAAGCCACCAAAGAAGTTTAAAGTTGAAAAGTCGCCTTCCGAGATTATGGCGACCATTTTTTAGGATAGCTAAGGAATTTTATTTACCGATTACTTGCCTAAGGGAACTACAATGAATGGTCAATACTACGCCAATTTATTGGGTCAATCACGTGAAGCAGTCGTTAAGAGACGAGGCAAGTTGGTACGCGGAGTGATGTTTCTGCAAGACAACGCGCCCGTTCACACCGCTCGCGTTGCGAGGGATGCCTTAAAAGCCACTGGGTTCGCAGAATACTATAATCCACCCTACAGTCCGGACCTGGTTTCCAGTGACTGTTTTCTTTTTTCAAAACTGAAAAAGGAGTTGCGGGGCGAAGATTTTCGGATGATAATGAAATGAAGTCGGCCGTAAAGAGCCATTTTGAAGAGCAATGTTCAGAATATTTTTTAAGTGGTTTAATAGCCTTGTATTCAAAATGTGATAAGTGTATTTCACTTGAGGGGGATTACATTGAAAAATAAAAAATAAAAATTATGATTTTGTTTCATTAAGTACCCTAGGCCGCGAACTTATCAGCCGCCCCTCGTACAATGATAAAAAAGTGGACAGCTGAATTTAAACGTCAAAGAGCATCAAAGATGACCCCACTCTGGGGTTCTACAGCTACGACTTCGGAAAACATCGAAAAAATATGTGATCTCATCATGGGAGACAGAAGATTGAAGGTATCGGAGATAGCTGAAGCTCTAGGGATTACATATGAACGTACACAAATCATGATCGTTAACGAATTAGGGTTCCACAAGGTGTCTGCAAGATGGGTATCGCGGCTCCTTTCAGTTGAATAGAAACGAATTCGGCTCACGATTTCTAGAGAGAGAGCTTTTTCAAGCTGATCCAAATTGGCAAGGTTTGTTACTATGGACGAAACATGGGTTCATCACTATACTCCCGAATCCAAACTACAATCCAAACAATGGAAGAGACCCGGATCTCCGACCCCCTAGAAAGCCAAGGTGTGTTTTTCAGTAAACAAGGTAATGGCATCGGTTTTCTGGGATTCTAAGGGTGTCAACTTGGTTGATTACTTAGAAAGAGGTAAACTATAAATGCATACTACTACACTATTACGTCGTTTACGTGAAGAAATAAAGTCGATGGCTAGTCGCATTGATGCATTGTTACAATAAAAAGTAGAAACTCTTAAATAGGAAAATAGTCAATATAGCTTAATGGTTAGGCTTTTTCGTGTTCACAATTCTTTGTACATCTGACTTATCTCATACTATTTGTACCATTTTGCTACATCCATTGTTACAATCGAAAGCAAAATCTAATTTAGGCCACCTTGATCAGCTTGCAATTCAGTAGGTCTTCACTCTGAATTCAGTTTGTCTAAAATTTTAGCTTTGTCAAATCAACTGAAATAAAATGAAATTACAGTGTTCATCTGTTTTTGCTTCAGCAAACTATTAAAAAATGTTTTCAAATTTCAATTGAATTATAAAATATGCGTACAACAAAAACAATGGAAGATCAGTTTATTTCTTCCACAAATATTAGGTCTTTACCTATGAAATTGCCGTTTTTCACGAAATAAATGAAGCGTAATTTTTTTATATATTTTTTATTTCTATTAATCAAAATAATCACCCATGCAATCAATGCATCTTTGCCAACGCACTGGTAGCTTATTGATGCCTTTCTTGAAGAAATCAGCTGGACGGGAGGCAACAAATTCTTCAAAGGCCTCTCGGGTATTGAATTTTTTTCCCGCCAAGAAGTTATCCAAATTTTGGAAAAAGTAGAAGTCTGTAGGCGCAAGGTCTGGTGAGTACGGCGGATGACGGAGAACTTCCAACCCCAACTCTTGTAGCTTGGAGACCGTCTGCTGTGCAGTATGAGGTCGCGCGTTGTCGTGCAGGAGCAGTGGAGCCGAACGATTGACCAAAGCTGGTTGGAGACGTGCGAGCTTCTCCATCATTATGTTCAGTTCTTCACAGTACACATCTGCAGTAATGCTTGTCCCGTTTGGCAAGAAGCTGTGATGAATTACACCCGCGTTACACCACCAAACAGTGACCATCACTTTTCTAGGGGTAAGTTTTCGTTTAGGGCATTGTTTGGGTGCTGAACCAGGGTCCAACCAACTTGCTGAGCGCCTACAATTGTCAAACAGGATCCATTTCTCGTCAAAAGTAACAATGCGGTTCAGAATTCCTTCATTTGTATGCTTGCTGAGCAGTGCAAGGCACGTCTCCACGCGTACTTCGCGCTGGCGGTCATTGAGTTCGTGAGATACCCATTTGTCAAGCTTTTTTACCTTGCCAATTTGACGCAAATGGACCAATATTGTTTTGGTGCTAACGTCGAAAGCTGCTGCTAATTCAGCCGTGGATTGAGTTTCATCAGCTTCCACAATTGCCTTTAATTCGTCATTGTCGACCAAAGTTTTCGGACGACCACGGGGTTCATTTTTCAGGTCAAAATTACCAGAACGGAAGCGGGTAAACCAATAACGGGTGGTGCGTTCGTTTGTAGTGTTCGCTCCGTTAATGTCGTTGATGTTGCGAGCCGCTTGTGCCGCTTTGCTGCCACGACGGTAATCATACTCCATAATTACTCGAATTTTTAACTTATCCATGATGACAAAAAATGTTCGAATGCGTTGAAAACAAAACACTAACTATTAAACAAATGACGATTTTAGAAAAAGAATTCCATACTTGTCAGATAAAATTAATTTGAAATTGGAATTATCAGTCAAAAAAAAAATATTTCCATTTGAAATGGCCAGTACGGCAAAACGGCAGTTTCATAGGTAAAGACCTATTATTATTTTTAACTTTTTAACGATGTAGTACAATGAACTTAGATTTTCTTGTTATTTTTGATCATTTTCACACATTCTACATCTTTAAATGGTTTTTCATAAAAACAAAAGATAAATTACATTTGAGAAATGTTTCTTGTATTTATAGAACTTTGTGGTAACAGTCCAGCATACGTCACCGACCTGAGCCCACAGAGAGGTATCAACTACATACATACTTTAATAATTTCTTTTATAAGTAAATTCCAAAATTTTGAAACTTATAATCTTTTTATACTTTGTTTTTTTTTTTTTGTTTATATCAGAAGTCAAGTTTTAACAAAGCCATCGATTCCATCCAATCGATGGTCGATGGATCAACCAATGATGGTCGATGGAATCGATGGCTGGCTCAAATAGTGAATTGTGATTTCGAATTGCTTCTTCATCCCCCTTATTCACCAGACTTGGCACCTTCAAACTTCCACCTATTTCCAAAACTAAAAAAACACTTAGGTGGAATGAAATTTTCTACCAATGAGGAGGTCAAAGTGGCCGTTGATGCCTTTTTTGAAGACCTTGAAGACATTCTATTTAAATGGGATCAAGGCTTTGGAGGACCGCTGGACTAAGTGCTGTGACTTAGAAGGAGAGTATGTAGAAAAATAAATACAAAAAATTTGCATTATTCCTGTGTTTTCTTATTTAGGCCGCGAACTTTTCAATCCACCCTCGTACTATTTTTATCTTACCTCAGGTAATGTCAAGTCTAAGGTGGGACCAGCAAGGGCTTTACAGTTCAAACTGCGCAATTTGTACTGAATGTTGTCGAAGCATCGCGCCACGTGTCGCTCGCCCAACACGAGGCTGTTAGAGGTGGTCAGCGGTAGGCGCGCGCGGTACACCTGGAACAACATTCATGAGAAAAATATAACCCAAATTAAATCAGTTTAAACTGAACTTTCAGCGTCTTTGCGGATATCGTAGTTGGAAACTAACAATCTTGATGTAATATATGATGTAAATCTACAAAGTAATCTTGATGTTTGATGGTTTTAAGATAAACCAAGCAAACACGATAATCGTTAAACATAGTAAAAAAAATTGTGTTTGATTGATACTCCTAAAATTCAGTTACAATCAAAATTAGTAGAAAACTGTAGTTGACACGTAAGACTCTATACAGTATCCAATTAGTTCCTAGGGTTTTGCTTGAGAGTCACGATCTTTAAGTAGAATTATTGGTACAACTATAACATTACAAAACCAAATAAAAAATATTTGTCCAGGATGTACACGTTAGATCCGTCACCACAGATTACGTTATTTCGAAACATATATATCACTCCGCGCAAAAAAGCCGGTACGTATGTAACGGCAGACCTATAGTACACGTCACACAACTTGACGGCTCTGAAGTATCTGCGAGACGCTGCACAGAACAGGATCGTGAATGTGTGGGGGGGGGGGGGCGGGGCGCGAAACGCAGGCAGCAGGCTTTAAACATGAACTGCACTTAACTTCAGAGCCGCCATGTTGTGTGACACTCGCATAATATGTCACTCGATCTACTTGCGGCCTGTTATCATCGCAGAACTTCCAATATGGAGATATAGAAATGGTATGCGAGCCGGTACCACGTGCCAAGTATACGGCTTTAAAGCAAAATTCGATTTGATCACGATTTCTTCATTTTGATTTTCATTGCTTGTTGGACTTCAATACAAAGCAAGCATTATTATTAAGACAATGGAATGGACATTTTAGTAGGCGATGCTTCACAGGACGGCCGAGGACGAGTCTACTAATTGCTATTTCTGCGAGTATGGTACAGGACTGGCGGTTTTCAACGCTGTGCTACGGTAATAGCGTTCATTATTCCTTGTTTGGGAATGATTTAATATGCTTGTACGGTTTAAATTTATTTACAAGTGTTAGCTAATGGCAAGGAGTGGGTAACAACGAAGCACAGTGGTAATGCAAGTAAATTCAAAGAATGGCAATTTGATATTCTATATGAAAAGTTTTGTTGTTATTACTGATTCGTATTGCTCCATAAAAGTATCCTAAAAACTTAGATAGAAAATCTTTACAACTAAGGGAGGTACAAAAATAATAAATGCGATTTCTTGCTAAGGATTTTAACAAAACTAAAAAAATGTTAATTCTTCCTAAAATGAACAGCTCTACAAATATTTTTTGCACAACCATTTGACCGCGGTTTCGTTTGCGTAAAGCCCTCGTGTTATATTTGAAGGATAAAATGAGACTACGCAATGAGCTGTCCAAGTTCCTCATAGCTACAGTTTGATCATGAAGGACTTACTTCCATTTTAACATGATTATTAATCATTTAAACTGTATTGTGTAGGATGTAGGAGCCTTGCCTCATACGCCAGAGGTCCCAAGAAAGAGTCCTGATCGAGGCATTTATTTGTGTTATGAACACAGATGTTTGTTTTCGGGTCATGTTTGTTTTAATTTGTATGTGTTTATTCTGCCCTCCCCCCCCCCAAGTTCGCTGTACGGCCATCCACAACACAAGCTCTGCTTACTTTGGGGCCATACAGGATTAAAAAATAAAAAATAGATTAAAAATAAATTGTAATACACCGGTATTTTTATACCGTTCAGAAAAAGGCAACCGTTCCATAGCACTCGTATGAAGGGTGGTGTTTTTTCATTTTCGCCATGTGGTGTCTGGGAACGCTGCCCAGGATTGTAGTCTAAGGCCAGAGCACGTTTTTCCGAACGGTAAGACAATCCGGTGTAACATCTACCTGAGCAAAGGCGTGCGGGTTTCCGGGCGCCGCTCTAAGACTGTTGTTATATACTTGCATGAGGTTCCGGCGCACTGCTAGCGATTTTGCTGTTTCAACCTGCGGAGTAATATCGAATATTTATTACAATTAATCTTTCCTTGAGAGGAAGGAAAGGAAGAGGAATGGAAACATCATTGTAATCAATACATTGTGAAACAGAGAAAATCATATCATATACCATACATTTGAATAGCAGGCCTGAGGGGCGCCACCGGCACCTTCGTTCGGTTGGGCAGTATTTATTGAACGACTAGCAATCAAATACACATATTCTGAGAGAGCCAATCAGCACATTTAGCTCGTCTCACTGAAACTAGTACGGCATTGTCCGGGCGATATTTTTCCCGAACTCAAACATTTCGAATAAAAGCACTCAAATTATAAGTTTATCTACAACGAACTTACGTCCTCGGCTTCGTCTAATTCCAACAGGCAAGCGTCTTTATCTGAGCAGAGATCCAGCGCGGGCGCATCCGAGGTCTCCGCTTCTGAATGCGTATTATTTGTCGCTGTTTCTGTTTGTGCTGCGGGTATTTTATGTTATTATTAATTTATATAATACAATTCAAATACAAATATTTATTTCTCAACGTTGACAATGACTTGTTCTTATTGACGTCAAATAATGCATGACTCTACTACCAGTTCGGAGAAACCTGGCAAGAAACTTCACGGGTATAATTTTTTCAAATAAATTGACAATGTCTCTTTAAGTCTATACAAAATGATTCTTATCTGCATCTGTTAGCTCGGCAAGTCTCCCTCTCCTCTCAAACACCCTCAATCGGCACCCGTTCACGAGTTAACGCGGGATCCAGCCATCGCCCTCCTCAGCCAAATTAGAGGGAAGTGAGCGATCCGTCACCCGACGCTATACGGGGGGGCCAGAAAAGTGACGACAAAACTTTTTTTAGGTGCCTCATGTTGAGAAGTACCTGAATCACCCCTATGTATGTTATACGATTTTTCATAGTTTTCGAGTTACGATTTTTTTTAATGAATTTTCGCAAATACCAAATTATAACCAATAAACTTTTGTAGCAAAAAATTTAATGCCTCTACGACCTAGAGGTTTAGCACGTGCGTTGTGCAAGTCAGATTATTATTTATATATTTATTTGTCAAACATAAATTTTAATAATGCGTTTATATTATTTATTAGCAGTGTAACAGAAACCAATTTAGGTCACTTACTTCTAAATATTAGTAAACGCTGGTATGACGCAGTTTAATTGAAAAATAGGTATAACAGCAAACCTACTGGAAGGTTTCTTTATGGTTCTAAATCTGTCATAGTATTCTTGCAAAAAATAAATGAATTTGTTTTAGTTGGAAAATATATTAGTTGGAAATATAATATTTATACGTAAGTCAAAAATCTAACAATTACTTACAGGATACGAATTACACAACAGGATTTTTTTATTCACGATTAATTATAGTTGCCAATGTAAATTATTTGAACTTATTCTATCCAAAGTTACTACACGAGCGCCATAAGTTGAGACCCGCGTGGACTGCGGCTCGCCGCCCGCTTCCCCTGCACTTCCCCTGGTGGCGCCCTCATTGTACAGTAAGCAACGCCATTTTTTATTAATGAAAAACGAAGACAGAATCGCGGGCGAAGTCGGAAGCTAGTTGAATTTTTTGGTGCACTGTACAACATGCGACTGTGACGTCACCGCGCTCAGGTCTCACCTAGTCGCGCACGTATAGTACCAACAATTGTAATACGACTTATTATAATTAGACGTATTTTGAAAATCTAATATGATCGTTTTCATAACCTACTTAATATACAATTTCAGTTTTTAAATTGTTTTATTGAAATTGAAGTATGAAAAGTCGAATTTTATTTTCCATTGTATTATTTGGGAAAATTGCTCGGAATTGTAGTCTGAATATTCTTCCGAATGATAAAAAAAGTTACCCCATATTGTTATTTACTTGAATTTACCTATATCATATCCATTAGCTGCTTTGTTCATCGTGAACGTGTCCCAAATTTTCTTTTGTATTTCTAGTGCCTCCTTGTCATTTTCTGATGCCTGTCAAATAGTGAATAATATTAGTTTCAATTTGTTTTAAAATCTATTACAAGATAATAAACGGACATCAGATGTCGATCGGTCTCTAAAAATTTATTTTTACTAATTTGTGATAAATTTAGCTAATTCGGATTATTGAAGTCAGTTTCATAAATGTATATTTAAATGAAAGCATTCAAGTTACTTCCACATAACTGACAGCTTTGCATAATTCACTTATCATTACTTGGGAACTTAACCTAAAAGAAATATACAATGAGTTAAAATCTCTATTGAACAATTTATCCACCTTTTTAATTACGTTACCCATTAGATGTTTACACACGTGTATAGTTTATAAATACGCAGATTCACCCGTATGTACTCTGTACGAGTAAATTAGGATTTCAATGAGTTTGGTAACTCATAATTTATGTTGTGTTCCGAAATATCCGTCCCTAACAAAGTAAGTGGTGAGCGCAGGGAATGCGCCGCTGTACGCCTATAAAACTTATAACAAATCAGCATTGCGTTTTTCATTGTGATTATATTATTACGCATTTTGAACGCTATGTTCCTTCACAAACGTTGCTGCTGCAGCCCCTGACTGCCCAGATAACTTGGTCGGGTGTGGTCGATTCGTAAATTTTATTTTTGACAAAAAGGACATTCACTCCCTGGCAACACTTTCGTCATCTACAGGGATTAATACTTACTCTATGGTTATAACATAAAAACACAGATACAAGCTGACGGCCGAGTAGCGTAGTAGTTAGAAGCACTGTCTCATACGCCGGAGGTCCCAGGTTCGAGTCCTGGTCGGGGCATTCATTTGTGTGATTAACACAGATGTTTGTTCTCGGGTCATGGTTGTTTATATTTATATTAGGTCATTACCTATGAAATTGCCGTTTTTCACGAAATAAATGAAGCGTAATTTTTTTATATATTATTTATTTCTATTAATCAAAATAATCACCCATGCAATCAATGCATCTTTGCCAACGCATTGGTAGCTTATTGATGCCTTTCTTGAAGAAATCAGCTGGACGGGAGGCAACAAATTCTTCAAAGGCCTCTCGGGTATTGAATTTTTTTCCCGCCAAGAAGTTATCCAAATTCTGGAAACAGTAGAAGTCTGTAGGCGCAAGGTCTGGTGAGTCAGGCGGATGACGGAGAACTTCCAACCCCAACTCTTGTAGCTTGGAGACCGTCTGCTGTGCAGTATGAGGTCGCGCGTTGTCGTGCAGGAGCAGTGGAGCCGAACGATTGACCAAAGCTGGTTGGAGATGTGCGAGCTTCTCCATCATTGTGTTCAGTTCTTCACAGTACACATCTGCAGTAATGCTTGTCCCGTTTGGAAAGAAGCTGTGATGAATTACACCCGCGTTAGACCACCAAACAGTGACCATCACTTTTCTAGGTTTTTCTAAGTTTTCGTTTAGGGCATTGTTTGGGTGCTGAACCAGGGTCCAACCAACTTGCTGAGCGCTTACGATTGTCAAACAGGATCCATTTCTCGTCACAAGTAACAATGCGGTTCAGAATTCCTTCATTTGTATGCCTGCTGAGCAGTGCAAGGCACGTCTCCACGCGTACTTCGCGCTGGCGGTCATTGAGTTCGTGGGGTACCCGTTTGTCAAGCTTTTTTACCTTGCCAATTTGACGCAAATGGACCAATATTGTTTTGATGCTAACGTCGAAAGCTGCTGCTGATTCAGCCGTGGATTGAGTTTCATCAGCTTCCACAATTGCCTTTAATTCGTCATTGTCGACCAAAGTTTTCGGACGACCACGGGGTTCATTTTTCAGGTCAAAATTTCCAGAACAGAAGCGGGTAAACCAATAACGGGTGGTGCGTTCGTTTGTAGTGTTCGCTCCGTAAACGTCGTTGATGTTGCGTGCCGCTTGTGCCGCTTTGCTGCCACGACGGTACTCATACTCCATAATTACTCGAATTTTTAACTTATCCATGATGACGAATAATGTTTGAATGCGTTGAAAACAAAACACTAACTATTAAACAAATGACGATTTTAGAAAAAGAATTCCATGTTTGTCAAATAAAATTAATTTGAAATTAGAATTATCAGTCAAAAAAAAAATATTTTCATTTGAAATGGCCAGTACGGCAAAACGGCAGTTTCATAGGTAAAGACCTATTATTTATATATGTATGTTCATTCTGGATTCCCCCCAGTTCGCTGTATGATCATCCATAACACAAGCTGTGCTTACGTTGGGGCCACACTATTGGTGTGTTTGTCTGGGGATTTATTATTATAATTATTTAAATGTACCTTAATAGTAGGCGGTGTCGGGGCCGGCAAAGCTGCCAATCTTACCGCGGCGCCGCTCGCTAAAGCCATCACACATCTCTCGCCCGCTGTTATTTGCGTTTGTAATGAAAATAACGCGTTTGCTCCCTGAGAAAATATTAATAAAATAATATAATTTAGTCCAAAAATTTTGTTCGTCTTAATTATAACTTGGGACTTAAAACGCTTTAAATAGTTTATATGTATATTTGTTTTATTGAAATTGACAGTAGTTTCAAATGTTTTTGTGATTGGTAAATAATTACCCAGTTATATTTTACCAACAATGATATTACCAATCACAAAAATATTGAAGACACAACATTCTAGTTTCGTTACGTACTTAAACCCCAATTGTGTAATAGAGGTGAAATTTAATAAAATTTATCAACATAAATATTATTAGTAATCTTAAATTTTTGTTTGGTATTCATACCAAACAATTGTACCTTATATTTTCACCAGTTAAAATGTTACGGCCTAATATGCAAAAAATCGTATGAGAACAAGACACTCTTTATTCTTAAATTATAAATCGCAGTAACGAAACACAAAAACGTGTACGTCTTGAGAATCGCTTCTTTCTTGTATTCCGTTAAAATATATTTTTGGCAATTCAATAATTAAACTACAGCTATGTTTGACGACCGAGTGGTGTAATGGTACGAAGCCCTGCCTCACACGCCGGAGGCTCCAGGTTCGAGTCCTGGCCGGGGCATTCATTTGTGTGATGAACACAGATGTTTGTTCTCGGGTCATGGTTGTTTGTATTTATATATGTATGTTTATTCTGGGTTCCCCCGCAGTTCGCTGTATGGTCATCCATAACACAATCTCTGCTTACTCTGGAGCCATACAGTAGGTGTGTTTGTCTGGGGATGTTTTAATGTAATGTTTGCAATGAACAAACCTGCATCCTCAACTTGGCCAGCAATAGTTTATGCAGCTCGTATTCTAGGAACGGCAGTTGATCGGAAATGTCTCTAGCGCCGGGCTCGGAAGTAGGCGGAGCTCTGCGAATACGACCCGCTGTAAATTGCATCATGAATTATTTATTTTTACTATTATTAATATAAAAAAATACATAAATAAAATTGCGTTTAATTCAGTAATCTTGGTTACAACACACTTCTAGGACTTCCCAGTGAGTAATCAGAGGACACTCGTAATGGGAATGACCCGCTACTTCCCTTAAGGATAGCATTAAGATTACAAAATAAGAGAAGTATTAATAACTAAACTAAACCTTTCAAAGACTTCTAGAAGAATTAAAAGAAAGAAGAAGATTTACAATTTAAAATACATTATTCATGCATATATGTATATTAATGAGTGTGTGAGGTCGATTGTGGAGATGTGGTATTGTGAATGTATGTGTAGAATTGTACATGGTAGAGTAGGTAGCTGAATGAAGATTAGTATTTTATTAGGTATTAATTTATGAACTTTTAATTTTGAACCTGATTTATCATCAGATTGTTTTGACAATACGTCTTAATCATACAAAAGGAGTTTTCATGTCTAGCTAGAAATTTCAACTTCATCTTCATTCTAGACTCAGTCTAGAAGTGTTTTTACAACCACCCAACTATTTGCATTTTGAACTTATATTGACACGCGGCGCTATGTAGGCATGTGCTTGTAAGGGTGTTACCACACCAATCGATCGATCGTCGATCGACGTCAATCGATCGACACCGAATTGGTCTGGTAAAAATGTCGATCGACGTCGACTGTTTCGTTCTACCATCGATCTATGGCGTCGATCGACGATCGATCGATTGGTATGGTAACACTAACTACCATGAAACTTTCTTTTGAACGGCAGCCGCCATCTTGTCAAATCATGTTCGGGTCGCTTTGGTTAAAGTATGTAGAGTGACTGTCAGCTACAAAGATACACCCCAACCCTTTCTTGTTCTTTTCCTTGTAGTGTGCAGCCTAAAACAAAAGAATAGTGGGGCGCGTCCTCATGTACGGCACTCACTGTAGCTCTAGACTTACCTACAGCTGTAAGTAACACAGATTTTCCATACGATGCGAGGCGGTTGGGTTTTGCACAAGTCGCGAGTAAAACGGCGGGCACTCTGGCTCTCCTGTTGGATAATAAAATAGGTAATGTATTAAACATTTTTATATTTATACTTTTAAATAGTTTTTTATAGCGACCTAAACCTGCAATTTAAGCACGCTTTTCCGTGACCTAATTTGCCTATTTCTGCATGGTGCGTAAATGAATTGACCAACTTCACTCATGTAGAAAAAATAAAAGAAAACATATTTAAATACCATGTGAAGCTTGAATGGCCCTTGCGGAAATATTGTCTTTAATAACTGCACCGTCACCCAAACGTCCGCCACCGAAAATAAAAGTGTACAGACTGAGGAAGCGATCGCTGAATTAGTGTGGTAGCTGGATTCTTGTTTAAGTATAAGAAATAAAGCTCATTCCCTTTGTCTAATCTATTGTTATGCCAATCAAGAAATAAACATTCGTGGATACTTTGAAATTTTATTCTGCTGTAATGGTATTTGATTTTTTTTTTTAAATACACTTTCAAAATGGTAATCCGAAAACCCTGCTTTCCCCCCTCCCCGCCCGCTCCGGCCTGGGCGGGTTTATGTCACACTTGCTATAAAATAGTATACGATACTTGGGACCTAAGTTGTCCATTAATGCACGGCACAATGCAAACTTCACGGCGTGCAGTAATAGGCTAATCAGGTCACGCGTATCGTAATGTACTATTTCATTAACAACTAAGAGTCCTTAGTAGAAATTTTGCTGGCAAGACAAAGAAAGATAGTTTCTTAAGTAGCTATGAAATGTAAGATTACGCGAATTTTTTGACAATAAACTAAATGCAAAATGCAAGCTACATATTTTCAAAATACATTTTAAATTAAATATTAATATCAATGAGATTCTATAGAGACGTTACCCGCATGGTAAATGCTATTTACACATTGACCTCAACCAATGGAGAAGCCTTAGCTACGAAAAAAACTTCCATACCTAAACTTGAAAAAATTCATAAAATGGCGTCCATTTTTAGGGTTGCACAGAGTGTATCGAATCTACTATCGATATTTTAGAACTAAATATTATATTATGAACTTTTGTAAAAGATCGATGTAGATGAATCAAAGTTCATTATTTATTTACTTTCATTATAATTCTTTTAATATAACAAATAAAGAACTATACAGTTGAATTTCGTAAGTCCTGATATAGTCCCGTCAAATTAGCCAGAAAAATAGTGGTCAGTTTGCATTGATTTCCAACATGCTGAATTTTGGTACAGACCACTATTATAAATAAAATACCGAAAGATCCTATGTTTGCTTAAAAAGTTATTCAAGGTCAAACATAAAATCAGTTTTTGGTGTAGTCAATTATAGTCTGGCTTGTCTTCAATTATTACGAATCAAAAATAAACAAACATCTACCTGCGTATTTAATAACAAAATTAACAATTCTAAACAAACTTAATTCCCTCTTTCTTCACGCCTTTTTGTTTCAAAAATACACGCTCAACGGCAAGCAAATCAAATACCGTCTCAATATGTTTTACTGCGTAAGCGCCTGTTATCATTTGCATCGATCGTATGAAAAATAAAAACATATTAATTATAATCATCGATATCTGTTAAAAAAATCAAAGCTCCGGAACATCACTTTTGACAGCTTTTTTCACGGCCCGACACGATTGATATTTTAGTGACAGCTTTCAAAAATATTAATATCTCATTGTTTTCTTAGCATTTTTGTATAAGTTGAGATTTTGTATGATTGATTAACTTGGGAGACAACTGCCTCTTTCTATGATTCGATATACACAACTACTTAATTATACAGGACATTACGTTTTTACGTTTTTACATATGGCGACAAAATGGCTTTGGCCATGATTTGAGCGCAAGGTAACGCCTGTGTTTAAACGTAGGGCGGACGCACCGGCACGTGTGGCACAGCTGCAGGTCCGCGCGGTACGGCTCGGCGCCCGGCGAGTACGGCACGTGCACCATGCTGCAAGGAGCACTCGGCTTCTCCTCTTCTATCAGGTTCTTTGACCCGGATACTGAAAGAACATTTCTTTTAATTTATTTAATACAGGTCTACAATAAAATCTTTAACATAGTTTGATAATTATAAGTGAATAAGTTCGCACAACTTGTGCAAACGTCTATTTTCTAATATGATATATTAAATAAATAAATATTATTTTAAAAACGTTACAAATAAAATATGTACGCTATAAAGGAATGAATATTCCCCATTATAATATTCACAATAGGTAAATGTGATATAGCAGAGGATTTACCGATGCCAAAACAATTTATCTGTCGTAGGGTAGCGTCAATGTTCATCCTACTCAGAGAATTTTTAATGTATGTGTATTTCTTATTCTGCAAATATTTGAAAAAAAAAATAAAGATACATACATAGAATATTTCTTTGTAAATATTACATCTTTTTTTGCGCGTCGGTGTGTGAGCGTTCGAATTTATTTTGTCACGAGACATTTTTAATTTTAGCCATAAATCCTAAAACATGAATTTAAACTCTAACATAAGGTAACCAACGTATTTAATTAGATAAAAATTAATATCGTATTAGTATAAATAGATTTCCAATTACCACATTGTATGTGATTATTTTCTTAAACATTAAAAAAGGCATAGGAAGGTATCTTGTAAAGTTAGTCATATGCCTTCGCGGACTTTTCTGCAGGCCTTATAGAAATACCTATACAGCGTTCTGACAGACAGACAAGTCACTTTGAAGCAAATTAAAACGGTCATATCGTTTCTAAATAACTAATAAAATTAGTAGTTCAGGGGTTCTAGGTTTGGTTGATATAATTTACTTATTTTCATTTCGTACCAAACAAAATAATTACAAGATTTTACTAATAAAATTACTTCCGTTTTTCTAAACAAACGAGTACTGAGTATGTCTCTCGCACATTTACGATATTGTCAGAGTGGGATGGGTCATTGTTAATGGGCGGGGCCTATGCCTATAGGACCAATAAAACTACAGCGTTTGTTTAAAACGGACTTTATGTCGATTACGTGGACCAATAGCAACGCAGTAAAAATTTTCGGTACTCGTTTGTTAAAAAAAAACAGACTATAATATCGAGTCTTATTATTGAAATAAATTACAAAAGTTATATATAAAAACAGTATTTCAATATCGTTCGTTCTTACATGTAAAGCTTTCTCCATCTGCAGTGAAATCACAATCCAAATTGATGACCGCTGCCGTCCCCGAAGCAGAAAGGATACAAACGTCTTCACTGAAAAGATATTCACTTATAAGACTTTGACCATTCAATCAATCTTGTTATGTAAGTAACTTCGCTGAAAAAACAATTGCTTTAGAATTCAAAATGGCGCTCCGCACGTGTCAGCTGCAAGTGACACTGGGCATTATTATAATCAAGTTCCTATTTTGGCTGCGCAGAACAGTTTCTTTTTTTGTTTTTGATGAAAGGTGAACGAGATAGTTGATGCATTATAAACTGACGATAATTTTGATGATGACGTCACCTCATTCCTTTTTTACGTTACCAAAAAAGAAATTAAAATTACAAAAGCAAAATGTTCAATTTTTTTACTAAAAGGTCTCGACGAGGCACAAATACGGTGTTACGAGCCCCAATGCAAAACAGTTCGTCCAGTCATATATTGCAAAGGTTATTTTCAGCTTAAATATATTTTCATTAACCAGAACTTAAACAAAATTTGGTACAGGGTAAAATTCTTCATATTATTGTTGTTAATCAGGCACTTTTAAAGAAAAACTTCTTTTACTAAAATATGTATTTACTGACACTTTAATTTGCTACGACTAACTTAATATAGTAGGAAAAATAATTATTCGTAGCCACAATATTAGCAAATCTGTTTACCAAGGACTTATTCCTACCAAGATCGACAATTCAAACCATCATCGAACATCACAAGAGAAACGGCACGATTGAATGTTAAAAGAATGTTAGGTCGGCCACGAATCACAAGTGAAGCAGAAAATCGAGTTTTAAGGAAAATCATTAAGAAGAATCGCTGTGCCTGATGTGAGCCTTGAAGTGGAGAGAGATGATTCACAAAGTTGTATCTGTCGATACCTGCAAGAGGGTCATAAAACGACTGAACCTTTACCCACGCCTCTCCAAAAAAGAAAAGGTTGAAATTCGCTAAAGATCATAAAAATTGGACTGCAAACCAGTGACGGGAAATAATGTGGAGTGATGAGGTGACGATCGGTGATGTACGGAACAAAATTATCAGAAACAAAGATGATGCATTCCATATCGATTGTATCAAAGGAAACTAAGTTTACTGGATCGGTAATGATTATCTGTGTTACTGAAATGTATTCGTTTGTAGTCCTATTTGTATATGTAACATTCATCGATCCCTGGTCGTGTCATGTAAACTTAGAAACTAGCTTCTGTACCACAGGTCTTCCTATTTCAGAAGCTAGTAATGCCTTAACTTATGTACCAAAGTGTTTGTTGCAATAAAGATTTATTTATTTTATACGGGGCTGCATGTCCGCGCAATGTCTTGGTCGTCTATATTTTGTAGAAGGAACTTTTAATGCAGTAGAGTACCAAAACTTTCTGGAAACAAGTCTCGTGCCCTCGATGCCAACGTTGAAACATCGTAATGCCTTTCTACAAGATGGTGCTTCCTGGCACACTGCGAGTACAACCAAGGCTTGGTTTTACCCGGAATCAGATCCTTACAATGGAGTGGCCAGATTTGTCACCGATTGAGACCACATGATGTAAAATGAAAAAAACAATATGAAGAATTGGTAGCAACGATGCCAGGAAGAATAAAGGCCGTGATCGACGCTAAAGGTGACTGAGTGGCAGACGAACTATTTTGCGCCGTAGAATGCGATGGACGAAAATTATTGCGTGGATGGCTCCCCAAGGATTTATTATATTTTATGTGAATTGGAAAGTATTTTGCCACTTTCTTTAATTGAAAATAAACTTCATAAAGTTTTTAAAAACACTGTGTATTTATTGAACTAATAAAGTTAAGTTTATTTGTCTAAATTTTACTTCGAATATTAGACACTTGTAATATTTGGCACTTGACGAACTCTTTTGCATTGGAGAATGTAGCATGTTCATGGTAGCAGAGTTTTTAATTGTTGGCATCTCGTCTGGGGGGGGGGGGGGTACAGTCCTTCCTATTTGGACCGCCATCATAAACACGTGTACGTGGTTGTGTTCCACTCAAAGGGAAGGAACAGCCAGTGCATTTACTGGAATCTTACAGAAACAACTTCAGCCTACAGTCGGCATCGCATTATCAGTCGTTATATAATTCTTAATTGCATTCAATATTGTTAATATAAAAACCTACAAAAAATGCTGTCCATGGGCGAGGATGCCAATTACCATCAGATGGGTCGCGAGCTCGTTTCCAGCTGCAACTTTGACTTCAAAACTTTTTATTTCATTAATGCAACGCGTAAGGGACGATAACAAGAATACAAGAATCTCATCGTTGTTAGAGCACCCCTTCTTATCACAAACACTTAACTCAATCAACAAACACTCCAGACAGTCGATCACTACAGCATTATTGCTATTTATGCCAGTTTTATTTACCTGAGTAAATTACAAAAGTATTAAGCGACACCTCTTTCGGAGTGCAATTATACAGAATTTGATTTGATTGAATTCGATCGAATTCCACTCGTTCATCTAGTTTGCTTCTTCGAGTAACGTACAACATAAACACAACATACCACATATGCGCAGTATCCGTGTAGCCAATAACAGCGTGACAACGCAAGGCGCGCGCGTGCGCACGCAGTTCCGTGCGTAGCTCCGCCCACCACGCTGCTCCGCTAGCGCCTTCGCCTTCCACTAGTTTGACGGAGCGAGCGCACACTGTGCCGCCTGACGAGAGAAGTTTAGATTTAATACTGAGTTTATTTAAAACAATAAAATAGTTCGCACATATTCGATAAAAGCAGCATTAGTGCAAAAGTATCCGCTAGGGGCGCTGGCATCAACGCAAAGCATGGTTGGGAGGAGTGCACTAAAAGCTGTCATTGTTACAATCTTCGTTTCCATCTGTTTTGTTAAATGCTTGTACTGTTTGCAAAAATTGTTTGTAAACTTACACGGACTATCGAAATGAAATTGAATTAAATAATCATTTTCTATAAAAACTTGTTTATAAAATTAGAATAATTTTCAGTGCTAACTAGAAAATGATAACCGCCTAGTAAAGGCTTGAGTCCGTAGTGTTTGAGCCGTCGGCCGATGATGTTTCAGCATATAATACCGTCATGATTATTTTTAATAGATTGACTATATAGTCATAAACCATATTTAAAAGGTTATTGAACTAACTTTTTTGTTTTTGGTATTTAAATTAAATAATGAAGTCAAAGGAAATCTTACGTACAACACTAGAGTCACGTGTCCAAAATCTTAATTTGAATATAGAAAGAAGACACATTTATACATAAGACTAACCTAAAGGCTTTTAAAGGAAGAGCTCTGTACCCGCGACAATTCGAGGAGGTCTCAAAATGCGAGAAACTGACGCTACTGAGCCACATTATCTCTCGACCCGCAGCGAGTGTTTGTCGCGCTTAAACTTCACGCAAGGAAAATCAAAAAGGAAATAACATGGGAAGTAAAAACCTAAAAAAAAAGGAAAACGAAAGAGCACATCCACTTGTTGCAAAATAACAGAGCGAATATATTATATTGGATTGACGTATTTGAATTTTGAAGTTTGGTGATAGGGATCCCGAACTAAAAAAAAATAAAACTCACAAAAAGTTATAGTTGCAATCGAAATAATGCTTTGCAAGATTGTACAATTAACATAATTAATTTTGTAATAATTTTTTGATTTTATTTATTTAGTTTTAAATGTATACTTTATGTTTACTTTACTGTTTATGAAACATACTTTACTTTGTCTTTAGAATAGGCCACCAACAAAACTTCTTTTGCATTGAATCGGTAACCCCAACGTTGCGCAGCCATTGTATGGAGACTCCTCAGGTTTAGTTTCTTATTAATTGAGATAATTCGATTGGGAAATATTTTAGTTCTGATACTTTTTTTAATAATCATTTACATAAATGATACGAATTATCGTGCATTCCATTCGTCCATTAAGTGCTGAAACATAAAGCTTACTGACGGCCTAAAATGGACTTAACCCTTTTCTTGTTAATTAATTTCAAACCTGAATACTCCATTAAAAGTTTCTCATTTAGGCCTCGCATTTTCTACTCGCGACTAGTGGCGATGGCATCGGAAAACCACCAGCCCGCTACCCGCGCGTTGGGTTCAACTAAACCCCTTTAGGAAAGCAGATACGGCACCTCCTTTTTGTATTTGCTCGTGTGACTTGCTGTCACTGCCATTAACGTCAACCCCGAGTGTCGATAGACATTACGAAAGCTGTTTACATGATTATATCCCAAGGTCACATTTGAACACTAGTTGTTATCTTTACAAGCTAAGAAACAAAAATAGAGTTCTTTCATTCCAAAAGTGCAAGCCCCTCCAAGTACCTTAAAATTCTTGATGCAAAATAGTTTATAGATGCATAAACGAGTCTGAGTTTACAACAAAATCACTAAACGCACACTAGTCAAACTTTGGAATAATAATTTCTTTTCACTCATTTAAGTGATCGCTATTATTGGGGGGGGGGGGCGCGTACTTTTAAAATGAAATATTTCTACATACATTATTTAACTACAAATAAATGTCCATAGGGTCAAATGCTTAGTTGAGAACGTGGTTGATGAACCACCGGGTCTAGCCAAATGGCATTCGAGAAATATAAAGTTGACAATATGAAATTGACCTAAGCGTTCGAAGCGCTCAGTTCTAGTCTTATGTTTTTAATATTCAGAACACTCTGCGTGGTTCGTATATGTTTTAAAGTACGTACAAATTATATAACTTGAAATGTTTATAAATTGTAAGACGTGCTAACTTCTGTTTGTGTTCGTAATAGAAATTTAAAACGCGAATTTCTCGTTGATCTTATGACCCTTAACCGAAACTGTATCTAAACGAATGAAATGGTTCCGTAAGGTTCTTAAGTATATTTGATAGATAGATGTCCCCTATTACTGTGGCTTTTTCCGAAAAATATTACGATTCTTAGACATGACATTTGTAATAACGCAGTAGAAATAATATTATTTATTTAAAAATCATAAGGGCAGCCAGAAAAGTTTACATTATGTCTTGACTTAAATATCTAATTATAATAAATCTTAATTCAACGTAACAACCGTTGAAGGCTTTCACGACATGCTTTTACAGATTGAGTTAATTATACACAATATGGGCATATATTATGCTAAAGTAAAATTAATTGTCTAAATGTCAAAGGAAAGGTTGCGTTAAACAATAAAATAAAATTTAGATTTAATTACAATAGAAGAATAATCAACCATATTAAACCAACTACAGCAATAAAAATTTTTACTAGTTATCAGTATCCTAAGGACGTAAAGTTTTTATAAAGCTTAATTGAAAATATACTCTAATGTTACCAAATAAAAGTTTAAATGCGTTAGTAACAAAAAAGCATTGAAATTATCAGTATTATAAAAGAAAACTTTGAAGTCCACTAGGTCACAGATTATTGACAATACACTAATATAACAACAAAAAACTACTCACCAATATGCACGATAAAACCTGGCGGATATTCTGTCATAGTCAAAAATGGATATTCTAACATATCTAAATTGTTGCTGTTCATGGAAGGCCTCAAAATGGCGCCACCCCCACTGCCGGTGTTTCCCACGGAAGTGTTCAATGAACCACCTACAATTAAATACATAATTGTACACAATATAAATCATGAGCAGAAATATACTGTAAATTTGTGTATTCACAAAATAAAAGGTACAGGCCATTAATAATTATCACGAATTTCCCAGTTAGATTTCTATCCGCAGCAACATTAAGTAAATCAGCTCTTACATCCTAACAATAAATATGTACAAACCTTATTATAATTATTTAACTAAAGGTCTGCACGCATTTCAAGGCAGAAAGTCCCGGCATTCTGACCAGTCCATTGTTATTATTATTATGTTAAATACGTTATTTCTTCCATAGCGAATTACGTAGAATTTTTTTACGATGAAGTTTACGATAAAACTGACTAAAATGACACAGTGAAAATTCGCTGTAAGGTTATCCATAGTGACAGCTTGGCTTATCTTAGACGGGGAAAAAATGGCGTAGTGGTTAGTAGCCCTGCCTTATACGCCGGAGGTCCCAGTTTCGTGTCCTGGCCGGGGCATTCATTTGTGTGATGAACACAGATGTTTGTACTCGGGTCATGGTTGTTTTTATTTACATATCTATGTTTATTCTAGGCTCCGCTTATTTAGGGACCATACAGTTGGTGTGTTTGTCTGAGTATTAATTTTATTACATAAATTAAAAAACAAACATTGAAAATTATCTGAATGAGAAAGCTTACCTTTAGGCGTCACACTGAGATCCGAATCAGACGACCTCCGATGTATACCCATGGGAGTAGACGAGGAATTTAACGACGTGTTTTGTGCCGGAGTGGCTCCCAAATCCTTCGCGCCGTAGGACTCATGCCTTGAGTGCTTCGGCGATCCTTTGTCCCTGTCTTTTTCTTTGTCGTTTTCTCGTTTCTCTCTCTCGGTCCTGTCAACATCGCACGCTGCATGCGAGTTATTACACACACTGGGCAAGTTAGAATCACACTCGGGATCACAACTACGCTCAACGCCTTCAATGTCCAAACTCTCAGTTTGACTTTCAGACAAAGATGGGATGGTTTCTAAGTTTGGTCCGCTAAGTATCGGATGGAAGTGTTGCAAAACTGGCGTGCTACGTGATATTTTACATGGAGTGATTACGTTCATAAGCTCTTTGGACATTTTGTGCGATTGTGACTTAGGTTCGTCGTCGGAGTTGATGCTTTCCTGCCTGGTGAGTTTCTTCTTGTCTTTTGAGTCTTTGCTTTCTTCTGCAGCTTCAGTTTTATTTTTATAATTATCTTCTAACTGTTTGCTTACATTGTCGAAAAACTTCTGCTCTTCAGATGTTTCTGAAGGAACAGGATCAAGTATATTTTGTACCTTATCTATAAGAATGGTTTGCATTGCAGTTTGAATCAATCCACTCGGTTTAAGGACCTCTTCTCGTGAATGTAAGGTTTTTGTTGAACTCTCCCTTTTTGGAGTTTCACAAATTCTCGACTTTGTTTCTTTTACATTATGATCTTCCGGATTTTCCGTAAGAACCGGGCCGATAATGTTTTGTACCTTATCAATAAGAATGGTCTGCATAGCTGTTTGAATCAATCCGCTTGGTTTAGAGATTTCTTCTCGTGAAGCTTCAATTGTACTTTTGCTTTTAGGAGTCTCACACATTCTAGATCTTGATTCTTTAGCATCTTGGTCTTCAGGAACTTCTGTAGGAACCGGCCCCATTATATTTTGTACTTTATCAATAAGTATCGTTTGCATTGCAGTTTCAATTAAGCCACTTGGCTTTACATCTGACTCATTACGTTTCAGAACTTCGTCTTGAGAAATCAGCGTCTTATTTGAGATTTTGCGTTCAGGGGTTGCACTGTCCTTAGACAGTTTGTCATGATTGTCTTGCAAGTTTTTCTCAACGTCGTCTAAAAACCTATTTTCTTCTGATATTTCAGCAGAGACTGGGGCAAGTATGTTTTGTACTTTGTCAATAAGCATTGTTTGCATTGCTGTTTGAATAAGACCGCTAGGTTTGAGTTTAGAACAATTTCGCTTCATGTCTTCTTTGGAATCCTCCGTAGTTTTAACTATAGAACCCTTAGGAGTTCTCTGAGATTCTTCGAATTTCTCTAACCGTTGTGATACATCGTGGAAAAACTTTTTATCTTTAACGGTACCGGTTCCATCAGGACTCGTAGGTACAAGCAACGACTGCACTTTGTCCATCAAAATAGTTTCCATTGCGGTATGTACTAGTCCAGTAGGTTTCAAAGAAGTTTTCTCCTTTTTGATTTTACGTTCATAATTGTGGCTCTCTTCGTATAGTGAAGGCGGACCACTGAATGATGCTCTTGAAACGGGCTCTGAGCCAATGTACATTTTAACATCAGAACGCTCGAAATCAACCGGCCTTTGAATGACTTTATCTGTGTCATATTCTTTGTCAAGACTCAGTAGGTCAGTGTAAGACAAGAATGGAGATCCTAAGACAGTTTCATGACTCGGGGCTTTTGAGGGAATATCAGACGAAGAATTTGATTCAGATACAGCTTCTTTGGTTTCTTGATGTTTCTTTTTCGGGATCAACGAATAGTGCGACAAACTTTTGATCATACTACTTTTAGATATTTTAGAAAGTTGTCGTTTTATACGGCAAGACGACCGATAAACAAACCCAGTCTTTTCAACTGGAGATGAGGGCGCACTTATGCTTTTAGATACTTTTTTATGAGAGAACGGATTGTGAAATTTAAAATGGAGACCATGTTGAGATTTTAAGGGCGAAAACTGCTCAATTTGTATGGGTGCAGTTTTGCCTTTTACGGGTATAATATTAGAGTTATCGTCAGTACTAGATGATTCAAAAGATTTTTCATTAATGGTTTTCAATTCAGTTTCACCTTTTTCCTTTGCAATTTCGTCATCAAAGATGCTAAGTTTCCTTTCCATTTGGGCTACAACTTTAGGATTTACGTCATTGTTTAATACCGTTTGGACAACAGATGTTATTGTCTCAATAGGATCTGTATCTGTTTTCAAACTTTCTTCGTCATCTTCGGAGCTGGTGTAGATTTCTGAGCTTTCACCAGACAGAGCCGAGGAAACTGAACCAGAGTAGCTTACTTCTATAGCTTTTAAAAGATCTACAGTTCTACCAGATACTGGTGAAGTTGGGCAAGAGTCGGAAAGCTTCCTGCGCGGCTCTATTTCTTCTTCTGAATTTAAGTTATGCATTGAAATAGACTTGATGTTTATGGAAGGTACTTTATTTTTAATATCTATTGGAGGTATTTCTTTAGCAGCCAGCGGGGATTCTTTTAAAGTTTCAGTTTTAGTTTTTTCTTCATCGGACAAGTTTAACATAGGTTCTGATTCGCTAGTACGCCTCAAAGTTGAGTTGGGCGAAGGTTCCGAATCTTGTGTCTCTGCTATGCAAGCCAGACTCGTGTGCGCGTGAATGACAGATCTCGCTAAAACCGAAGCCATGCCGATACCGTCATCGCCAACATTTATAAATGGTTTACGAATTTTAGGCTTTTTCAAACGTCTTAGCTTTTTAAATTCATTTTTGATCTCTAATAAAGAGATACGTGATGTGTCTGAGGAGTTAGATTTTATAGATACTTGATCGTCGCTTTTATCGGATCGGGAGCGAGATCGGATGCTAGAGAATCTTTTAGTTAAAAAGTTTGTTTTTATTTTCTTTATAGCTCGCAGCGGTCCAGAGGAGTCGGAATCATCGTCGTTTTTATTTAAAAGTTTATTCAAGTCGCCTTGGTCTTCACTTAGATGCCTCATGCTTCGCTGAGACATGTAACCATCAAGGTACATTGCCGCGTTACCTTGATAAGACTTGGTGCTGGAACTCCGTGTGAAATCTCCACCTTCATCATCATTATCATCTATATTTTCCAAATCATCGAATAGAGATGATGTTCGTGGGTTCAAAACATTCAGTAATTTCTGAAGTTCTTCTTGATGCGTTTGGAAATACTCATTCATATCCGTAATACTCTCACCGTCTATCGCCAAAATGTCCAAATACTTTTTTAATTGTCTATGTTTTGGTAATTGAAGTGATGAAAAAAGCAACACGACAAACCATGCAAAGGTTTTCTCATAAGTAAATGTTTTAATATACTGGTTTTACATACATAACTCATGGTCTGGAAGCGACATCGAGTTTTAGAAGCTTTTGAAAAACAGCCAGCTTTTGATGACACCTCATATATATTACAAAAATGAAGTTGAATATTATAAAAAAAACTACCTTAATCTTGCCTCGTCTATACTTCTGTATAGACGAGGCAATAAAATATGCTGTTCAAAATTGAAATTAGCTATGCCGTAAGCTAAAATGAAAATTATAGAGGGTGACATAGGCCCATCCAAGAAATACTAATTCACTCTAATCTTGAAAATACTTGTATAATTCATAATGTATGAATCTAAACGTAAAAGAAATTTGAAACAGAAAGCTACAAATTAAGACCGTAGAAAACTAAGATAACTTAAGTACAAAGTACATTTATAATATGCGCCTTGAAAACTTATCGAGTTGTAAAATATGTGTCTTGCTTAACAAAATAAAAGACTTTATATGTATGAAATTTGATTCATTTTATGATGTTGTTTCGTTGATAAAACCTACAGTTTATATTCATTCATGTGTTCAATGGTGTTTCATACAATTATGCAGCTCAGTGAACAGTAAATCATCATAATAAATTCATGAATAACAATAATCAAAAAGTTTTCATTTTATTACCGTAATATTAGTTTTCCTATATCAGTTATGTAAGAAAGACATAAAGACCACGGCTGTCGCCTTAAATTTAATTGATTAAGTAAATGTAATTTTCTGGCGTAAAAGTAGCAAAAGTTTTATTAGCAACATGTGCGTACTATATTTCATCCAACTTCTTTTAACCCTTTTCAACATGAAACTACAAAACACATACAAACTTTTCACATTGCCTAGATTTGCACCCGTATTCTTAGAAGTTAATCGAAAGTTTCTTCACTCAACTCAACCTCAGTTGGTATTTTTTGTTGACATTTTCATCCTCGACTTGAAGACTTGACTTTTGTCAAGTTTGTTTGCAATTCTAGTTGACTGATAAACATTTCATGTAACGTAATTTGGTACTGCATAGTTTTTTCTTTTCAGCCAAACTGTCCGTTTATTTGATTTATAAACCTGAGCTTAGACACAAAGAACAAAACCAAGACAACAAAACAGCTGACCTTATGATAAAAAAATGACGTCACTACTCCACTCAGCCTCGCTGGAGGAAAGGTTGAGTTAACGACTGAGATTACCAATTTCTTAAAACTTCCTTAGCTAAAGTTGAGTGGAGGCAATCTCCAGTTAACGTCTAAGAATACGGCTGTTACTGTTTTTCCAAATTTCCAAATTTTTCCATGTAAATTAAATTGGAAATATTGATAGGAACTTACTGTTGCGTACAGGGCGGTATGTTTATTGGCTGACTAGGAGTCGGCAACGGAGTTATGCTTACTGCCGTACCTGAAAAATATATATTTTTTTTTATTACGTTTTCAAGGAAAACATAGTCACATTTAACAATTAATTATAAACGATTATTTTTCTAATATCAAATTGGTAAAATAACATGAAATTGAAATCAATATTTGAAGACACTTCGTTTAAGCTGTATGCCCTGAACTCAGGTAAGCTAAAGGAGATATCTATTTTAATTTTTTTTAACTTTGTCACAGCCGGCATACGAGCACGCGATTCACTGATGGTAAGTGGCATAGACATCATGAATGGTAGATGTAATTGATTTAATCACATTGCTATTTAATAATTACTGTTGGATACTTTGGATTTGGATACTTAAACCGGAACACAAGCACGAAAACGTGGTTGTTATGGCGGCAAGTGGAAGGATTATAGTCGAGACCTTATCATAAGAAACTCTTTTACGACTTGACTATCATTGAATGAATGAATGAATCCTTTCCCAACTAGTTTATGACAAAATTATATACCTTTGTTTCCTTTATGGTAAACCCGAAAACTGAGTTTGCTTCATTACGACAGCCACTGCAGGGACATCACCCCCCCCCCCTCCCTAAGTGGTGGTGTAAGGCAAATTACTGTCCACCGCGTTTGCCTACTGCAGGTTGGCAGTCAATTTCTTAGCTATGGTGTCCTCGTGATGTTTTCCTTCACCGTTCGAGCAATCGGCTTAATGTAATTAAGTTGTAAAATGTTGTAGGTACACATACATTTGGCGTCACGGGGCTCGAACTCGGGACCTCAAGAGCTAGAGCCCAGCGCTATAACCACTGCGCCACCGATACTCGTTTTGCACCAAACTTTACTATTGTAAGGATCAAGAATATGTAATTAATTTACAATCAAACGTAAAATATTTGATAAATGCATTCATTCAAATAGACCCTTTTTTATTTATTAAAACCTCTTTTTTCGAAGGGGACCGTTTCCTATGGCCATATTGGCCTTTTAAATTTCATCGGAGTTTATGGCCTAGCGTCGAGTACTTGCCGGGACTTAAACTACTCCTACATACGATTCGTAAGTACGATGTGCGTTGATCTGTGAGATTTTATTGTAAAATTAAACCTTTGTAATGACATTATTTTTTCACACTTCTGTCAGACTCTTTTATATTGTGATGTTTGAATTTTATAGGTTTCGTGTCTATTAAAATCTCGTAAATATTTTATTGGTTCATTTAATAATAAGATTGAATGATACCAAATAAAAACCAACATTCCGAAAGGATGGGTTATATGGAACAATTTGGAAGATGAACCGTTGCAGATAATGCTGTGCATAATATCAGTTTTGGAAGAACCCTATACGCGTAAAGGCATCGGAGAGGATACGGAGTTCGGCTTAACGCGTCGCTTAATGTAACTACCGTAGGGTCGGAAAGATCATCTGCCAAAGAACCAGCAAGAAACTCAGCCTGCCTGATTTGCCAAATGTATTTTAGATGTTATAATTGTTCTCTAAAGATTTTTTACTTGGCAATAAAAGTATTTTTTTATTGTATTGTATATGAATGCGTAGTCTATTTTTAACTGAAACGCCGGCGTTCCGTAAGGAAGATTTAATATAACCGCTTGTCATTAGGATAATAGAGACCAATGCTTACCAATAGCTCTGGCTACGACCCCTGCTTCTCCTTCTAGATCAAAATCCTGTTCATATCCCACAACGGCGTTAGCGCCCAATTCTGCGGCTTTTAGACCTACCAACCGTTGTACCTGAAATCAATTTAAAAAACAAAGTGTAATTTAATTGCTTTTAGGAATTTTACTGAGAAACATTGTAATCAGAAATGCGAGGGAAAGATTTGTTATTTTATTTTTGTCAATTTACTACTGAATCGATTTAATAGTAGATTATATCATATGCTTAATAGTAGAGCAAAATTATATATTTAAGGCGAGGCGCTATTTTGATGTAGAATTCTGAACGCAGTGAGGGATTCAAAGTATTCCGCCTAACGCAAAATTAATTTTGCGACCAAATGCAACACTATACTTTTTATCACCCTGTATGAGATAATAAGTGCAACTTATGAATAAGAATAATACTTATGTTTAATTATTTACATACAATTAAGACCAATACGACATAACACAGAAATAATTAGAGGGTAATGTTTATATTTTAACAATAATGGAAAAAAGTGTTCGCTGTTCGCAAGGGATGAAATTGTAATATGCTTTCTAATATTTGCGGGATTTTCTAAGTAATTATTTTGTAAGACTTTGTATTACATTTTAGCGTCCAATACAACGATCTCTGAAGTAATTATAATACTTTCATTCTCACTCTTGAGGAAGACACTGCGAATTAGAGCAAACAATCACGAACGAAGGCGGAATGCATTTCGAGTGTCGTCAATTTTTTCATAACTTTTTTTTATTTGGTTCGCGTGCGGTTCACTGCGTACAGCCTGCGACTTGTTGTACAATGTTCGTGATTGACCTGGTGATTGGAACTTTCACGAACAACATCTAAATTCCAAACTGAAACCAATTTTCATCCCTTGGGATTAAAGAGATATTTTACTCTCTGTTTACGAAGAATTAAACTAGCCTTTTTGAATAGATGAAATAAAAACAGGTTTTTTTTAAATCAGGCAGTTACATTATTCGGAAGTGGCGAGTCGCGTAGGGGGTTTTAGGTATTGCCTCATACGCCGGAGTGCTGGTCGAGGCATTTATTTGTGTAAAGGACACAGACATTTGTTCTAGGGTCATAGTTATTGATATATATGTATGCTTATATATGACAAGCTATGCTTACTTTGGGGCAATATAGTTTATGTGTTTTCCCGGGTATTAATTATTATTTTTCAGAAGTATATTACCTAACATTTTAAGTGCGAGAGTAAGTCTGTTTACTTGTTACACTTCCACCTTAGCTACTCGATAAATTATCATAAAATTTTGCATACACATATTACACATTATCAGGGGTCCATAAAGGGATATAGTTACCTTTGCCGTTTGAGGTGTTCGTCCTGTGGATTTTTGGAGGGAGGGAGACTTGCCGAGCTAACAGATGCAGACAAGAATAATGTTGTGTAGACATAAAGAGACATTGTAAATTTATTTTAAAACTAAGTTTTTTGCCAGTTCTTCTTCACGAAGGTTTCTCCGGACTGGTGGTAGAGTCATGTTTTATTTGACGTCAATAAAGAGAAATAACTGTCAATGTTAAGAAATAAATGTTTGATTTCGATTTTCGTACAGAATAAGCACGAAGTACGAGTGAAGCGGGCAAATATCAGTCTATATTACATTTGAAAAAAAGGCACTTATTTAAATGCTACGCAATACTCTTTTGTAACTAGTTTTCAATAAAGATGTTAAAATTCCACAGATGTTCATTTACTAGTCTATACAGAAACATTTTCTTCACATGGTTATTCAAGCTACTGTGAGTGCCATCTATATCTACAACAATAATAATAATAAATCCCCAGACAAACACACTAACTGTATGGCCCCAAAGTAAGCAGAGCTTGTGTTATGGATGACCACACAGCGAACTGAGGGGATCCCATTCGTATATAAATATCAACAACCATGACCCGAGAACAAACATCTGTGTTCATCACACAAATGAAAGCCCCGGCCAGGACTCGAGCCTGGGACATCCGTTGTATGAGGCAGGGATACTAACCACTACGATATTAGGCCATCATAATCCGTCGTCATCCATCAAAATAATCCTGATTCACTTTCTGATTTTGGAAAAAATTTGTGCGGGCTCTGTAACCATTTTCTTATTTTTATACTTGTTTTTTTAAACGGGAAAAAGCAAATAAACAAACTTGGTCTCACCTGATTACTTAGCTTTATGAAAGCGACCTGCCTTGCCTCATTGGAGGCCCGAGGGGTCCTGATCTTGTCGATCCACTGATACTCGGGGTCATCGTTGACCACCAACTCCTCGACGAAACCGTGGATGGCTGTGGCACGGTAACCAGGTGGTATTTGTTTACCTGGGGTGAAAGTAAAATATAAATTGAGATAATTTATTTTGTGCATTGGGCGTTTAAGTGGGTTTTTCTTAGGCATAACTATATCGATATACTTGATGGAATTTTGTAAAGCAAACTTTTCTGGTATGGATCATTCCTTTTCAAAACGAAGTAAATCTGCATTCTAAGTTATTTGAAGACACAACTGCCACACCCGGGAATCTAACCGGCTAAAATCGAAAAAAATAACACCCTGTATTTAAATGTCGTGAAGCGAAAATAAGGATCAAATCTCTCTACCAAATACGGTAATTAAATTAAAGAAATTTAACGGTCGCAAGGCGTATAACTACGGACTTTTAACATTTTCAGATGATGAATTTTATTTTTATTTTATTTTATTTATTTATTTGGATATCCAACAGCAAAACAATTAAAAATAATTAAGCTTACAAACATGAATAATCTATATAAGCTAATAACAGGATATCACATCATGGTAAAAATTTATAACAAACAAAATCGTGAAGTGGTCAGTGTTAATGCCGGACTGTGTTTGTGCAGTTGCTGCATGAGGTGTATAGTCGGATACATACAATTGAAAGGAATTATACGAAGATTATGACATCTTCGTATAATTTTAGTAGTGTGATAATAGAGCTGAATAATAAAAAATGGATTACTTAGTTTACAAATTTTATCTGTTTATTATGTAATTATATAAATATTGTATCTTGTCTATGTGTTAATAATCTTCCGTATAATATTTTGTTTAAATTTATCTTTAGTTAGGGATAATATGTCTATATTTTTAAATAAAGTATTGTAATTGTTTTGGGCTCTAGCGAAATATTCATTTCGACCGTAGTTAGTTTTACTTGATGGAATATAAAATAGTTTATTTTTTGATGGACGGGGATGTCGGGGTACATATATGTTAAACAAAGGAATCAAATTGGGACAGTCTAATCTTGAATGAACTATATCGTGTAGGAACATCACGTCTAATAAATTTCTTCTATCTTCCAGTTTAACGAGACCGTAATCTTTGCATGACTCATTGTAATGTTTAGTCTGCTTTTTAAATTTAAAATTTAAATGTTTTATAAAAAGTTTCTGAATACTTTCTATGCGATCAATATATTTTTGGTATTGTGGATTCCAAATAACGCTCGCAAATTCTAAGTTGCTTCTTACGTAGGCGTAAAACACCATTCTGAGGCACTTAATATCCTGAAAAGGCTTGCACACCCGCATTAAAAATCCAAGATTCTTATAAGCTTTATCAACGGCAGCGTTAATGTGCGCAGCAAGTGATAGTTTGTTGTCTAACGTAACACCCAAATCGCGGACTTCTTGGACGCGCTGAATAATCTGTCCATTAATGCTATATTTATAAATTATTGGTTTAGGTTTCCTAGTAAATGTTATTTGGACACATTTTTTCGTATTAACGGTAATTTTATTTTTATCATAATATTCGGTTAGGTTATTTAAATCTGCTTGTAAATTTTTGCAGTCTTCCAATGAGTTAATGTTTAAGAAAATTTTTTTGTCATCAGCATACAGGAGGTATTTTGAGTTCTTAAAGCAAGCACCAACGTCATAAAGAAAGGCATTATAAAGTAACGGTCCAAGATGTGATCCCTGAGGAACACCTGAGGGAATTTGGATATAACTAGATCTGTGACCTCCAATGGTTACAGCTTGCCGCCTGTTAGTGACATAGGAGCTTATCCATCTGAACAAATCTCCACGTATACCCAGCGTGTGCAACTTACTTAACAGGATGACATGATCTACACGATCGAAGGCCTTTTCGAAATCTGTGTAGATCACGTCAACCTGAGAGCGCTGATCCATATGACGCAAAGTATAGTTCAAAAACTCAACTAAGTTCGTATTTACCGATCGTTTTTTTAAGAAGCCATGCTGGTTGTTAGGGATATTGTTTGAAATCGTTATATATATTGCATCGTAAACAAGTTTTTCAAATAATTTGGAAATTAAATTAAGTTTTGATATTGGCCTATAATTAGAGATAATTGTTTTTGAGCCTTTTTTGTGGATTGGAACTATGTGGGCTTCTTTCCAAATATTTGGAAAAGTTCCTTCTTTTAGAGATCTTTGGAATAGGATGGATATTGGTAAAGAAATTGTATTAACGCATTTAGTAAGGAAGATGGTTGGTAAATTATCACTTCCTGTCCCCTTATTGATATTTAATTTTTTAATATACGACTTTACACATTCCTCACTGAGCACAACTGTATGCACATACCCGTTATCTCCAGTACGCGGGGGATCGTGAGTGAATTGGGTGTAAGTATCATTTGCAGGCTGAAACATATCACTAAAAAAACGATTAAAGCCTTCACAAACACCTGCACCACTGGTAAAAGACTCAGTTTCATTGGTCATAGTGCTAGGGTACCCAGTATTACCACGTGTACCACGCAAAGTTCTTACGAAGTTCCATAGCGTTTTTGGATCCCTCGTGATAGTGTCCTGTGTTGACTTTAGATATTCATTATAACATTGTGCTTCTAAAGCTTTTGTTCTAGATCTTAAGAGTGAAAAGACATCATAATCTCTAGGATTCTCAAATCGCTTCCATTTAAAGTGTGCCTTTGACTTATCTTTAATGGTTTTTATTAAAGCTGGTGTGTACCATACCGGATAGGCCGATGTTGCTTTACAGTTTTTAATAAGAGGAACAAATTTAATAATTATGTTATATATATTACTATAAAAGCACTCAGTTGCACTATCTACACTACCTTTACTAAGCTGTTGGAGCCAATCAACCTCTGAAATTGCTTTATTAATAGCTATATGAATGAGATATTTTGTACAATAAAGTGTTGATACGTGTGCTTATGTAAGAAAAGCATAATTTATAACAATATTTAGCCCAAATCAGCAACATGTTTATTCAGTCAGGTTCTTACGCATTTCACATTTTGTATTATGATGTCGATCGTCGGCTGTTTACAGATGACTTGGCTTTGTTTGATGACGCATGTTTATCGATAAAAATCATGCACGTCCCTAGATGTCTTAAAGTTCTAGTGCTTTAGGAACCACCAGCGCGTATCCCGCGACTCCGTTCCAGTGGAAATACATAGGAACTAAAGAACCTATTAAATTCACTGCTGGATTGATTATTTAAATATATTTTATTAGAACTTATAATAATAATAAATAATAATAATACAATTTTTTATTTGCCAGTATATGCGATACAGTGGTGACCTTAAATTATAATAACCGTCCGATCATATACAACTGATAAATCAGCGTGCAAACATGTCTTCAGTAGGCGTATATAAATGCCTACTTATATCTTGAAAGTGCCAAAAAAATTAATTCAAAAGTAATCACAATTATGTAAATTACAAATGTCATGTTAAAGTAATTCAGTAGTTAATTACACTTAAATTAAATTACAAATAAACTATACCTGAATTAATTATCTACTTTGAGAATATAAGAAATCATAATAGGTCTTTACCTATGAAACTGCCGTTTTGCCGTACTGGCCATTTCAAATGAAAATATTTTTTTTTTTGACTGATAATTCTAATTTCAAATTAATTTTATTTGACAAACATGGAATTCTGTTTCTAAAATCGTCATTTGTTTAATAGTTAGTGTTTTGTTTTCAACGCATTCGAACATTTTTCGTCATCATGGATAAGTTAAAAATTCGAGTAATTATGGAGTATGAGTACCGTCGTGGCAGCAAAGCGGCACAAGCGGCCCGCAACATCAACGACGTTTACGGAGCGAACACTACAAACGAACGCACCACCCGTTATTGGTTTACCCGCTTCCGTTCTGGAAATTTTGACCTGAAAAATGAACCCCGTGGTCGTCCGAAAACTTTGGTCGACAATGACGAATTAAAGGCAATTGTGGAAGCTGATGAAACTCAATCCACGGCTGAATTAGCAGCAGCTTTCGACGTTAGCATCAAAACAATATTGGTCCATTTGCGTCAAATTGGCAAGGTAAAAAAGCTTGACAAATGGGTACTCCACGAACTCAATGACCGCCAGCGCGAAGTACGGGTGGAGACGTGCCTTGCACTGCTCAGCAGGCATACAAATGAAGGAATTCTGAACCGCATTGTTACTTGTGACGAGAAATGGATCCTGTTTGACAATCGTAAGCGCTCAGCAAGTTGGTTGGACCCTGGTTCAGCACCCAAACAATGCCCTAAACGAAAACTTACCCCTAGAAAAGTGATGGTCACTGTTTGGTGGTCTAACGCGGGTGTAATTCATCACAGCTTCTTGCCAAATGGGACAAGCATTACTGCAGATGTGTACTGTGAAGAACTGAACACAATGATGGAGAAGCTCGCACGTCTCCAACCAGCTTTGGTCAATCGTTCGGCTCCACTGCTCCTGCACGACAACGCGCGACCTCATACTGCACAGCAGACGGTCTCCAAGCTACAAGAGTTGGGGTTGGAAGTTCTCCGTGATCCGCCGTACTCACCAGACCTTGCGCCTACAGACTTCTACTTTTTCCAGAATTTGGATAACTTCTTGGCGGGAAAAAAATTCAATACCCGAGAGGCAGTACAAAATGCCTTTGAAGAATTTGTTGCCTCCCGTCCAGCTGATTTCTTCAAGAAAGGTATCAATAAGCTACCAATGCGCTGGCAAAGATGCATTGATTGCATGGGTGATTATTTTGATTAATAGAAATAAAAAGTATATAAAAAAATTACGCTTCATTTATTTCGTGAAATACGGCAATTTCATTGGTAAAGACCTAATATTAAATTAAACTATAAGTATTGTCTTGCCTACATTGTAAGCTCTCTGCGTAACATTTAAAATCTGTAAGCTTGGAATTTTTGTCGATACAAATCCATCAATATTACCTTTTCTATAATTAGATAACATTATTTTATGCCAAAAAAATACTTACAGTGAAAGAACTGCACACCACAGCTGGACGTCTTATACTTATTGAAGTCACTGAACAATTCCACTTTGACAATGACATTCAGCTCTCCTCTGATGCCATGCATTGTATCGAACACGGGAATCCAGCCTGACATGACAGCACCTGATAGAAAAGTATAATCTTCAGGAATTTCAAATATCTTTAATATCCTAATGTACATAGAAAATCCGACATTGAGTTTGTTTGTGGCTTTGAAACGCTTTAGGGGCTAAAGCGGCATTGTCAATAAAGTTGGTTTTCTTACGGAAACGTCGGGTGACGGGTCGCTCACTTCCCTCTAACATAGTTGAGGAGGGCGATGGCTGGATCCCGCGTTAAGCCCGTGAACGGGTGTCGTTCGAGGTTGTTCGTTGTTTGGATAGTTTGTGGGGACCGGATCTTGCCTAACTAACAGATCGATATTGTTCTGTATAGATATAATAGCCATTTTAAATACGTTTTGAAATAAAAACATGAGTCCCGTGAAGTTTCTGGACAGTACTTCTACCCGGAGGTCTTTCCGAAATGGTAGCAAAGTCATGCTTTATGTCATGATTAAAGCAAAGAGCGAGCAAAAATAATATGTTATTAGAAAGAGAAAGAAAATAATATGTAATCACAGGCACGATTTTTCTACAATATTTAATATTAGATGTGAAATTGACAGAGTTGAGTAGATAGAGTAATCAGATATTTGTCAAACATACAAATAAACATCGTCAAACTAATTTGTTTAAGTAGGTACTACAATTTTCGGTTTTTACTTTATATAAAGTAAAGCATTTGGATTAAAAACAGTACGGTCAACAACTCATGAGATTACCTCAAATGTCAAATTTCCTCAATTAATTTTGAAGTCTTTGGTAGTGAACTCTAGGTTGAAAATGTATTCCAAAAATTTGAAATTTCGTGGTGGTAAACTGTTTTACCTGGTGAGAATGAAATGGCAATACACTAGTTCAATCGTTTAGAATAGCTTATAAGACAAATGTAGTTGAACAAGGAGACGCTCCCATATTCAAACATGATATTTTCGAGATATGTTAAGCTCACTGATCTAACCGTCATGCGGTATAAGAGTCGCTACCCATATGTTCGAGCACATTCAGTTCGGCTGTGTTTGTTGATCGACAGCATCGGCCTAAACCAATTATTGCACATATTCGGTGCCGATCGGGTAGTAGGTACATTCGGACTTTGCAGTTTGAAACATTGGGATCTTTTTGCCAAAACTCGAAAGGCATTGGCCGGGCAGGTTCCGGCTGTCCCTAATGTTCATCTACATAAATGCGTGTTAATTATTGCCGGCTAAATATGTAGCTAGAACTACTTAGACGAGACCATAAAAAAAAACCATGATTCAGCAATCGAAATCTTAACTATAAACGATGTTTTTCTTACCTCCATGAGATGCCACAGTTTTCGTATTATTCGCTTCCTTGGCCAAAAGTGGAGCAAGACTGATGACCACCTTGCCAATGGCGTCATTCGCCGAATAAGTGTCATGGTCCATGAGACGAAGTTGAAGCGGCTCATCTTGCAACTCAGATTCGTCTACCTGAAAACAAGTAAGAATATGTAAAAATCCGTATGGTTGGCAAACAGCTTCGAATTATAAGCAAGGTACCAACATAACACAATGACTGCGTTATATTCAGTTATTTTAATCAAATTACATATCAAAAGAAAAGACTAGGAAAATTGTGCGAAAGTTCTCTGCCTCATTTATTATTTGGCATTGGCAAAATGGTCTCCAGGAAGGTGGACAAGTCAGTTACTGGATGGCTATGTGAACTTAGCACCCGACTTTTGCAAAATGGCTCTCCTTATGGATTTTTTGAAAGATATTGGTTAGTAGTAGATAGTAGTGAAGTTATTTTCGTTTGTAGTAGAGCCAAAAAAATTTTACAGAACAAAAAAAAATTCAGCTTTCGAAAACTAAAAACAAATTTTTTTTTTGTTGAGTCATGCAAGAAAATGGTAGTTTTGGATTGTACTGCAATGTTTTTCGTTTGTAGTAAAATAATATTCACAGAAAAATTAAATATTCACTTGAAAATTTTCCAATACTAAATTTACCACATTAGTTCAATTTCAAAGAAAATCAGATTACTACAAACGCTGGAAATGGCTGGAATGCGTGTGCGGAGGGTAGTAGTAGATTGTAGTGCAATGTTTTTCGTTTGTAGTAGAACAATAATGGCAGAAAAAATGTTTTTATACTTGAAAATTTTCCAATACTAAATTTACTACATAAGTTCGATTTCAAAGAAAATCAGGTTACTACAAACGCTGGAAATGGCTGGAATGCATGTGCGGAGGGTAGTAGTAGATTGTAGTGCAATGTTTTTCGTTTGTAGTAGAACAATAATGACAGAAAAAATGTTTTAATACTTGAAAATTTTCCAAAACTAAATTTACTACATAAGTTCGATTTCAAAGAAAATTAGGTTACTATAAACGCTGGAAATGGCCGGAATGCATGTGCGGAGGGTACTAGTAGTCTACTATAGTCTATCAGTAGGGTACTATAATTGGAAAATTTTCAAGTATAAAAACATTTTTTCTGTCATTATTGTTCAACTACAAACGAAAAACATTGCACTACAATGTACTACTACCCTCCGAACACGCATTCCAGCCATTTCCAGCGTTTGTAGTAACCTGATTTTCTTTGAAATCGAACTTATGTGGTAAATTTAGTTTTGGAAAATTTTCAAGTATAAAAACATTTTTTCCGTCATTATTGTTTTACTACAAACGAAAAACATTGCACTACAATGTACTAGTACCCTCCGCTTATGCATTTTAGCCATTTCCAGCGTTTGTAGTAACCTGATTTTCTTTGAAATCGAACTTATGTGGTAAATTTAGTATTGGAAAATTTTCAAGTATAAAAACATTTTTTCTGTCATTATTGTTCTACTACAAACGAAAAACATTGCACTACAATGTACTACTACCCTCCGCACAAGCATTTCAGCCATTTCCAGCGTTTGTAGTAACCTGATTTTCTTTGAAATCGAACTTATGTGGTAAATTTAGTTTTGGAAAATTTTCAAGTATAAAAACATTTTTTCTGTCATTATTGTTCTACTACAAACGAAAAACATTGCAATACAATGTACTACTACCCTCCGCACACGCATTCCAGCCATTTCCAGCGTTTGTAGTAACCTGATTTTCTTTGAAATCGAACTTAAGTGGTAAATTTAGTATTGGAAAATTTTCAAGTATAAAAACATTTTTTCTGTCATTATTGTTTTACTACAAACGAAAAACATTGCACTACAATGTACTAGTACCCTCCGCTTATGCATTTTAGCCATTTCCAGCGTTTGTAGTAACCTGATTTTCTTTGAAATCGAACTTATGTGGTAAATTTAGTATTGGAAAATTTTCAAGTATAAAAACATTTTTTCTGTCATTATTGTTCTACTACAAACGAAAAACATTGCACTACAATGTACTACTACCCTCCGCACAAGCATTTCAGCCATTTCCAGCGTTTGTAGTAACCTGATTTTCTTTGAAATCGAACTTATGTGGTAAATTTAGTTTTGGAAAATTTTCAAGTATAAAAACATTTTTTCTGTCATTATTGTTCTACTACAAACGAAAAACATTGCAATACAATGTACTACTACCCTCCGCACACGCATTCCAGCCATTTCCAGCGTTTGTAGTAACCTTATTTTCTTTGAAATCGAACTTATGTGGTAAATTTAGTTTTGGAAAATTTTCAAGTATAAAAACATTTTTTCTGTCATTATAGTTCAACTACAAACGAAAAACATTGCACTACAATGTACTACTACCCTCCGCACACGCATTCCAGCCATTTCCAGCGTTTGTAGTAACCTGATTTTCTTTGAAATCGAACTTATGTGGTAAATTTAGTTTTGGAAAATTTTCAAGTATAAAAACATTTTTTCTGTCATTATTGTTTTACTTCAAACGAAAAACATTGCACTACAATGTACTAGTACTCTCCGCTTATGCATTTTAGCCATTTCCAGCGTTTGTAGTTACCTGATTTTCTTTGAAATCGAACTTATGTGGTAAATTTAGTATTGGAAAATTTTCAAGTATAAAAACATTTTTTCTGTCATTATTGTTCTACTACAAACGAAAAACATTGCACTACAATCTACTACTACCCTCCGCACATGCATTCCAGCCATTTCCAGCGTTTGTAGTAACCTGATTTTCTTTGAAATCGAACTTATGTGGTAAATTTATTATTGGAAAATTTTCAAGTATAAAAATATTTTTTCTGTCATTATTGTTCAACTACAAACGAAAAACATTGCACTACAATGTACTACTACCCTCCGCACAAGCATTTCAGCCATTTCCAGCGTTTGTAGTAACCTGATTTTCTTTGAAATCGAACTTAAGTGGTAAATTTAGTTTTGGAAAATTTTCAAGTATAAAAACATTTTTTCTGTCATTATTGTTTTACTACAAACGAAAAACATTGCACTACAATGTACTAGTACCCTCCGCTTATGCATTTTAGCCATTTCCAGTGTTTGTAGTAACCTTATTTTCTTTGAAATCGAACTTATGTGGTAAATTTAGTTTTGGAAAATTTTCAAGTATAAAATCATTTTTTCTGTCATTATTGTTCTACTACAAACGAAAAACATTGCACTACAATCTACTCTTACCCTCCGCACACGCATTCCAGCCATTTCCAGCGTTTGTAGTAATCTGATTTTCTTTGAAATTTAACTAATGTGGTAAATTTAGTATTGGAAAATTTTCAAGTGAATATTTAATTTTTCTGTGAATATTATTTTACTACAAACGAAAAACATTGCAGTACAATCCAAAACTACCATTTTCTTGCATGACTCAACAAAAAAAAAATTTGTTTTTAGTTTTCGAAAGCTGAATTTTTTTTTGTTCTGTAAAATTTTTTTGGCTCTACTACAAACAAAAATAACTTCACTACTATCTACTACTAACCAATATCTTTCAAAAAATCCATAAGGAGAGCCATTTTGCAAAAGTCGAGTGCTAAGTTCACATAAGCTTACTGGATTGTGTAGAAAAATAACTTACTATGCGCAAAATGGCCTATTTTTTAACCTCACTTAGTATTAAGGATATAATATAAGTTTGATGAATATTTCTGCATTGCATTAATAACCAAGTGACTATAGTTTGAAATTATGGAACAAAAACACCTGTAAGTGTATCATTGATGATGTTTTTATCATATAATGCTCCATTTTTAAACTATTCATAACCACAAATGTGTGTAATGTGGACACCCCTAATACAGGTCTGTGTGCTTAACAAGGGTGTCCCACAACATTGTTAAAAACAGTATTTGTTTAAATAAAAGCAAAAAAGTATCACAAATTTAAAAACTTCGTTTGACGGAAAAAACGCGCATTTAGCTTTTAAACACATCCAAATCGGTAAATTCGCGTGGTAGACAGACACAACCACAGACACAGACACACAAATAGATACTGAAACACAACTTTTTTCGTCCGGGGTTGCTCACCGTTCTTTTTAGAAGCGTACCAAACCACCAACCTTCCAAAGTAGTAGCAGTTTTTTTTTTAGAAATGCTTTGGTGTACCAAACGCCAGGGATTGTGAGGAGCAACTCTCGGGGTCACTGCCGGGCTGCTTGGGGTTGGCAGTTTGTCAGGGGGTTATTAGATCACGGGAGTTGCTGGCCGGTAGGGTATTTGCTCGGGCCAAGAAGGGGGTTTGACCGTCGGGGTATTCGCCTGGGTCAACAATGAGAGAGGGATTCTCCCCTGATTGAGGACCCAATTTGGTTATATTTAAACCCAACATTCATCAGGAGTAACATAGGGGTGTCTACTAGATAATATTTTCTAGCACATAAACACTTTGAATTCTTTACAAGTGTGAAACCAAAAGTAGATTAATTTATTGAAAAAATAAAAGTACATAAAAAATAATTATAACAAATAATAAATATTGTGTGGATTAGAATATCAACATTTTTGAGACACAATAGATTTTGGAACTTTAAACAAAATGGAATGTGGAATGAAAAAAGTAGGCAAAATGCTATAGAGAATGGTAATTACATCACATCAGATGTAAACTACTTATATCCTTTTTGTCTTTTAGATCACAACAAAATTTCCTCTCATACGATTTAAGCAAAATGCCACTCATTGTAAACAACCTAATTACTTAATGTTATGTTTCAAAAACAACATTAAATCCAAAATTTTACTGCTGATCTATAAAGCAGTGATGATAAATCCTCAGCTTGGCAGCAAAAGTACAAATAAACAAAACAAATTATGATCAAATGGATGCCAGACGGTGGAGTAAAAATACCTACAGAACATATGGCATTTTGTAAACTAGCCAATCAGATGAAGCATGTGTATTATGAAAAAAATTGTGACCTTGATATTATCATGAGAAATTGTGTTATAAGGACTTCAGTAGGACATATTTCATACAAGATATTTTAGCTATGTTACTCTACTCAACCTAGGCATATATGTTGTGTGTAAAATAATCATATCATAATTTATTTTGGTTACAGAATTTAGGTACAAATGTGAAATATATTTTATTTACTGTAGTATAAGTTTGTGATTGATCATAATAATAATATCATATTTTAATTTTAAAATTATTCGGGGTCTTAACAATAACCATACCTCAAATCTATACCATTCTGTACTGTTCCAATGAGGATTTAAGGATTTTCGGCAAACATCAGTTTTATGCGTGATTCCACCAAATTTGATCTCCACAAATGCGTCTGTAGTGTCTCCGGCGCGATCCATAACGGGCAAGTTACGCCCCGCTAACACCTTCACCTTTATTTTACCAGGCATATTTGACAGTATTTGCAGAACTTTTTCAAATCTATTTGCAGATCTTACAATCTATTAACCGAGTTAGCACTCTATTCACAAAAGATTATCAATGTCGACGCTTCTAATCAGTACCAAAACACGATACTAATCTTATCAATAACGAAACATTTGTATGGAATAATGTACACAACGTACACAAATTTAATTTATAAGAATTATTACATTTTTATCTTCTAACACACAGTTGTGTATATAACTGTAAGTTATTTTCAATGAGTTTCAGATTTGGATACGCAAAATATGATGAAGTACAACTCAATAGTAAAATATTACACTGTGGGCGTCTTAGCCGTAACACAGACGATGTTCTAAATAAGCCAGAGTGGTATTATTAATAGAATTGGATACTTTTATAAATATTTTTCGTAACATGCGACAAACAAATTGGCGAACGAACGGAAACACTCACTCACACACAACAACAATCTTCTATCCATCCAAATAATCAAACTCACTGTCAAAATGCGCACTATTTATGCTGCGTTCCGTTTGCCGATTATAGCGGTCACAGCGCTAAAAGTGCTCAAAACCGTTCCGATTCGTCTGAGCGCGCTAAAAGTGATATTGCAATCGGAACGGTAGAGTCTGTCGAGCGAGTCTAGTCCCATGAAAAAGGCGGTAAATCCAAAAATCTTTCAGGTGTTAACACTGATGTAACACGCTGAAAATTCTTGATACTTGAAATTCTAATAAAAAGAAATTGTTAAGGATAAATAAAAGAAAAAGCATTTTAATGAAGGTATTTATTTGTCACTATCAGAACTTAGATCAGAATCAAGAAATTCAATGCCTTCATATGAAAAATCACTGTCAGTATCATCATTACATACAGAAATTATGAAGGGTTCCAACTCTGTTTCTGATATCCTGTCTCTTACTTTGTACTTATTTTCGACACTAATAGTGTGATCTGTGCATTTTTTCCAATCACTGGCTGTGACACTATTAAAACATTCCTTTATAAGATTCTCCATTTCTTTACCAGGAATTCCTAAATTCTTGCTGGCTATTTTTCTTTTAGCCAAACTCCATATCAGTTCAATTGCGTTCAGGTCACAGTGATATGGTGGAAGTTTCAAAACCTCATGGCCATGTTGTTTTATGAATTCTTCAGCTTCATACATTGGAGTTGTGTACAAGGCACATAAGCTCAGCCTTTGTAAAGAATTCTTCATAGTGAATTCTATTTTCAGTCAGCCATTTCTGAATGTCGGCCTTTAACGCATTCATAGATGGTGGCTTATTTATTTGAGTAACATGGTAGCTAGCATTGTCCATAACAATCACACTGGGTTGACTTAAATTGGGTAATTATTTTTCCCGTAACCATTTCATAAAATTATTTCTGTTCATATCATCATGATAATCTGCCATTTTTGATTTTGTACTGAAAACCAATAATGCATTGGGGACAAAACCTTTTTCGGATCCAGCATGAACAACAATATGTCTTTTGCCTGTTGATATTTTGTCAATTACACCGCTTTTGGATGGCCCTTGCCATGATTTTTTAACTTTATAATTTTGGTGGACATAAGTTTCGTCAAGGTAAACTATTAATTTTCCTTGTTTCCGCTTTTCATCAATAGCTCTGAGATACCTATTTCGCCATGCAGCAAGTTCATATTTTTCAATAAGAAGAGATCTCTCATTTTTATTTTTTTTTTAATTCAAATCCATTTTTGATTAATAATTGTCTCAATGTTTCATGACATCCAGTAAATCCAATAGATTCTCTTAAATCTGCAAGCAAATTTCTTAAAGTTGGAACTTGCTTTTTCACACAGTAAAATTCATTAATTTTATTCCGTATGGCTGATAAGTCAAAACTATCCAGGTTGGCAACAGTTGGTTGTCGTGGACGCTTTTTCCCCAGTGTATTCCGCTCACCCTGGTTAATAGCACCTTCCTTTTTTATTCTTCGCAATGTTTTCACATTTAAATCTGAAAGTTTAATATATCAGTTCAAACAACGGCACAAATTTTATGATAACATATGTTGAAAATGAAGTGTAAACAAATAAGTCTGTACCTACTAACCTGTCATAGCAGCAATTTTTGTCAGATAGTCCGTTTCAGATTTCATTCTTTTACTGTCTTCTATGGCTATGACTTGCTTAACTAAATTAACAATTGAGCTTTTAGTTAATTCATCCTCCAAGGTGGCTGAAAAAAATGACAGCAATCTCATAAAGTTGTTTTCACTTATAGTTTTCCAGTAAATTTCAGCATCATAAATACGTCTGAATCTAAACCAAAACCGAAATGCTGATCACATCACTTTTAAAATACATAAAATTATACAATTGTGCTAAAAGTATCAACATGTTGTAGCCAACCTACCTGATGTTGAAACGATTTCATCCAAAAGTCGTCGTTTTTCCAATAACTCGTAGTCAATTTCATTCTTTACATGATTATATTTATTAATCATTGTAAATAATAGGCTCCTGATACTACTTTTAATAGGTTTCGGCATTATAAAATTAAAAATTCAACAAAAACAGGAATATTTCGAGGTTAACAACAGAATTTGTGACAATTTGTTTGACAGATAATAGTGTTGCCATTATAAGAAATCAGCAAAATGGTTGTGGACTAGACTCGCTTGACAGACTATAAATAGCGCGCTAACATTCTGATTGTTCGTCGATTAAGTCTAAAGTTATAATTTCATTAAGATCTTTGACCCTGAATGAAACAGGAGCCATTTTTTACATTATTACATAAGAAAATTATGAAGCAAGCTTTTAAAATCTTTAATCTTTTGACAGAGTAAGGAGTTGTTGTCGCTGTCAAAAGCTGAGACAAGGGAGTAACAACATATAATTTTTTTCTTAATTATTAAACAAAAGATGCGTTAGGTTAATACGTTTAATTAGATAAGTAAGTAATTATGTCAATATTATAATCAACTTTCATTATGAATTGTTTGCATTGAAACGAGAATCTAAAATATATACAGCATTTAACAAAATGTATACAAAAACTATTTTAACATTATAGGATCACGTAAAATTGGAATTGTAAATTTATCTCATTCTTTCCAAAAAAAGTAGCTCTGTAATGTTGCCACGTATTAACTCTAGTTGGGTAGCTAAGATGAACTATGAACTATTATTGCGATTCAATTGACGACCTAAAATAAACTGCTTTGCTATTTCATACCAGGATTTCATATCACACCACGTCATTAAAGCAATCCAGTTTAGGTTGACGCCAAATCAATTCGCCCGTTATATATATATATATATATATATATATATATAATATATTTGTTATTTTTACCCTAAATCATACTAACTAGATTTCGAAACACAACGCATATGGTTCGAATAAGAGAGACAGACTTATGCAACGAGTGTACAGCGTCATCTCTTTCTCACACGCGGACCTCAGACAAATTTCGATCGTTCATTCCTCCGTGAGCGTTTCAAACGCCAGTTAGCTAAAGGCACTTCATGGTACGAATCTTAGCGATTCAGTTTAGGTACCTAAAATGGATTGCATCGGAATTGAATGGCTAGCTACAAGTTGATGGTAGGCCTTCTGGTCTTTTTCTTTGCTTTTTTGTGATCGCGGGTTCCGACGGTGACTTTCGTTAGCTTATTATAGCACCCTTCCAAAACGTTTGTGGTTCTGTGCCTCTCTCCGTAAACATATACTACTTTTATAAAATCTTCTTTTATCCATTGGCTTAACATATACCTGCGAAAACGGTCACTGTTGTGATTTTCTGAGCTTTGGCTGACAACATAAAACCAGCCTTCTATAAATATATTTTCCGGTAAAAGTGGTAGTACTGCAGCAAGTTCAATTTGTCTCTTAAAAATTATGGATTTCGTCAGATTCAATTCTCGCCCTTTTTTGCAAATGAATTTTTTAAGGTGAAAAAAGCAACCTCTAACTGCCGGGAGGACCTGTTGAATAGCATTAATCGTGACTTTTTCAAAATCGCATCTGCACGTTTGTGGGTTCCACATGGGTATAAAAGATTTTATCATGGAAAAAACTATGTTATAAGACTTCTGTGTTTTGTCACTCATTAAAACGTATAATAATAATGGTACGATAATGTCTTCTCATTGGTGCTACCGTGATCACCATGTATTGTATAAAGTTGATAAAATGGAAAACTACAGCTTTTGAACGTCCCGTCCCGTAATTTTCATGCGACTACATGCATTTTGCATTAATGGAACTACACATGAACACTACAATGAACATGCACTAAACTGGAAACCTGAATCGTTGTACGATGCTGCTGCTGAATTATATGTTACAACAGAGTAACATTGTTCTTGCGGAATATTTCATTTTGGAGAATCATCAAAAACTGAGGCAAAATAATTTAGTACTTCACAGATTTTTAGCTGTCTATGTTGAAGTCTGAATGTGTTAGTAATGGCAGGCAACACTTGTCACATGTGAAGTGACAGTTTTCGAATATCGGAATGTTTATTTAAATGTCATAACAGATTATTGTATTTCACTCCCACTGCTATATGAACTTTGGTCACTGGACACCCTAGCAACCAGCCTGTCACCTGCACCCAAAGCGAATGAAGTAGTGTGCGTGTGGATGAGTGAGCACCCTTCCGAAAAAAGAAGAGAAAATGGTGTCCATTTAGTAAAAGTTATATATATTTTTTATTACTTTACAAATTCATAAATTTAATAATAACTACTTTTGTTTAAACCTAATTATTTATGAAATTGTGTTCAAATGAACACTTTCCATACATGCACCGACCCATCAGCTTATTTTTTTTAAACTGAAAGTATAAAGTTTAAATGAATTAAAAATTGTTATTGCCGTTGTAAGTCCATTATCTTAAGTGACTCCTAAATATTTGACTTTTTTACCCCAGGGGATCGGAGTACCAAACAGAGGGATCTGACCTAATCTTTTGGAGGGTTTCCTAGAGGTTGTCCTAGAGCAGGTTGAAAGAGAGAAGTACACTGCTGCACTTTTTTCTGGGTTCACTTCTATTTCTCCAATTCCTAAACCAAGCACCTAATGCGTTGGCTGCGGGTTGGAGTATTCTAGTTAACCTACGTAGATTCCTATCAGATGTGTATAGCGCGGTGTCGTCTGCGAAGAGAGCGAGTTCTACTTTCTCCGTCTTTGGCATGTCACTAGTGTATAGTGAAAACAAAGTCGGAGAAAGTACCGAGCCTTGAGGGACACCGACTAATACAGGACGGGGATTAGAGAGTGCACCATCCAACCTGTAACGAAAGGTTCGACACTGTAAAAAGTCTCGTATGACGTGTACGAAGCTGTCTGGCACGCCTAGTTCGAAGAGCTTGAATAACAATCCTTTGTGCCAGACGTCAAAGAAAAGTGCACCCGTGCCTATCGGTTTTCGACCTTTGCTCGAAGATGTGCTCCGTGATGCGGTGCACTTGTTGGACGTAGGAGTGACGGGACCTTAAGCCAACTGTTCGTCCGGTAACAGGTGCTTGCAGTGGATGACCTCTCGGATCCTGTTCAAAATGATACTTTCGTATAATTTGCCTATCGCACTAAGCAGACTAATAGGACGGTTTCCAATCGAGAGTTAAAGTATTGTCTAATAAGATAATCTAAAAAAAAATTTACACAAAATAAACATTACTTAAGTTATTACAATTAATCATAACTTAAGGTGACAATAACATTTATGTTTAATAGAAGTGAAATAATATTATGATTATCAATCAATGAATTCATAATTAGACATTGCATACTTTGACACAAAATGAGGTTTCTTTCGCCCCTTTGTGCAATTTTACCTCGTCAATAGTTTACATCGGCGTTCGCATTTTTTTCGCCTTTGTTAGCTTATATTCGTGTCACAGATTAATGAAAAGATACTTCGTTTCGTGTTGAAAGCCAAATAACACGAACACACCATCCAAGCAGCTATGAACTAAAGTCAGCGAGGTGATAAATACATGGAGTAGCCGTAATGTCCTATATAAATAAGTAGTTATGTATATCGACGAGGAAGAAGAGGAAGAACTTGGTTATCTCCCTTTACTTATACAAAAATACTAATAAAAGAAAGAGATAGTACTATTTTTGTATGTTGTCACTAAAATATCAATCATGTAGTGACGTCATAGCAGGTGGCTAGCGTGCCACAAATCGCCATTTATTGTTACATTACTGTCAAAAAAAGCTGTCAAAAGTGGTGTTCCGGAGCTTTGAATATTTAACCAGATATCGATGATCATTATTAATATGTTTTTATTTTTCATACTTTCGATGTAAATGATAACAGGGGCTTACGCAGTAAATCATATCGAAACGATATTTGCTTTGCTTGCCGTTGTGCGAGTATTTTTGAATCAAAAAGGCGTGAAGAAAGAGGGAATTAAGCTTGCTTAGAATTGTTAAATTTGTTATTGAATATTAGTATATTATTGGTAGTTGTTTTGTCTGTTTATGAATCGTAATTATTGAAGACAAGCCAGACTTTAATTGATTGAACCGAAAACTTTGATGCTTGACCTTGAATAACTTTTTAAGCAAACATGGGATCTTTCGGTGTTTTATTTATAATAGTGTACCCCAGGTCTGTACCAAAATTCAGCATGTTGGGAATTAATGCAAACTGACCGCTATTTTTCTGGCTAATTTGACGGGACTATATCAGGAATAAGAAAATAAACTGTATAGTTCTTTATTTTTTATATTAAAACAATTATAATGAAAGTAAATAAACCATAAACTATGATTATTTTATTTACGTCAATCTCTCGCAAAAGTTTATTAAATTACAATATTATATTGCAAGTTCTATATTTAGTTTTAAAATATCGATAGTAGATTCGATACTCTGTGTGCAACACTAAAAATGGACGCCATTTTATGTTACATTTCAAGTTTAGGTATGCACGTTTTTTTCGTACTTAGGGCCTGTCCATTAGTTAGAGGTCAATGACTAAAGTCAGGCCATTTTAAAAGGTAACATTTGACGTCTGTCAGTATTATCTTCATAGCGAGGTGACCTACTTAAAAACATCGATTAAAGTGAATGAATCGATACAGACTTGAAACATATATGAATTTTAAAAATCATCAGGCGAATCCCTATCCCATTATTATTGTTTCTGTCGTAAATTTAAGGAGCAAAATAAAGAAAAGTACAAGACAAGTATAACGAAAAAATGCATTTATTCAGTTGAACTATCAGAACTGTTATTAGTATTGTTATCTTCATCACTGCTGTCAGCACTCAGAGATATTACTAATTCATTTTCAAAAATATTTTCTATTCTCACATCTCGTCAAAAATCTTGTAAAATTATTTTCTTTGTTTTCTCTACGACTTTTCTCGACTCTTCTGTAGTGACTTCTGTAAACGCAGTTTGTAGCAGAGTCATCATTTTAGCTGTACTGAAGGGTGGTTCAGTATTGTTCCACGCTGCATGAACCTTTATTTGTGCCCAAATAAGCTCAATGGCGTTATACTGGCAATGGTAGGGAGGCAATCGAATAACTTCGTGTCCATGCTCTAGGCCTAGTTCATCGATTACATAGCGGAGCTTGGACGGCTTAGTTGCTTTTACCAGATTTAACAACTCAACTTTTAATAATGTTGGACTTGCATCCACACCATTACTTACCAGCCACGAGACAATTTCTTGGTTTTTATTTGCTTGAGTTAGTGGTTTATCAACTTGTACAGAATGATACGGTGCATTGTCCATTATAATTTTCAATGAGTTTTCTAAGCTGACTAGCAGCTTCTCAAACCACTCTTTAAAAACCTCAAAATTCATTTCCTCATGGTTATCACTTGTAGTTTTAGAGGTGAATGTGAGGAAGCAGTCTGGAATAAAACCTTGAGAAGCTGATCCCACGTGACATAAATAAAGTCGGGCTCCTTTTCCCGATTGAACTTTTGAGGTGAGGCCGCTGTATCATCGGTCCATGTCCGCGAAACCGAATGGTTCGCATTCAACCATGTATCGTCAATAAACACGACATTGTCCCAATCTGTAATTTTCTTTACTTGACGTAAGAATGTTACTCTCTTCAAAATAATATCGTAGCGTTCTAGCGGGATTTTCCGCTTGTCAGATTTTTTAAATCTAAAGCCAATCGATTTCAATACCTTTGATAGAGACGATTTACCACCAAAAAAGAAGCCTGCGTCTTTTAACGAACTCATTACCTTTTTCCGTGTAAGATATTCTTTTCTCGATTAATATCCTCAAATGTGGTTGCGAATTGCAGCAGCATCAAAATTATGAACGCCAACAATTTTTTTGGTCCTCTTTCTTTTTTCGGTGCACTTAAAGTATTATCTTCTGAGCCTGATGGTCCGTATTTCTCTTTCAGAATTTGAGTTACTGTCCTCTTCCCAATTCCCAATGCTTCGGCAACGCGTTCTCTCGGTTGTGTCAATGGTAAAAGAGGCTAATCGCTAACTGATTCACGTTCAAAATAATTGTAAAATTTCACCACTAGTTCACGAGATTGACTGTATGTCAAGAATGTATGTCAAGAACTGTAAGACTGTAATGTTGTTCTTGTTTACTAATCGCTAAGCAATCGGAGTCCAATTTATAGCCAGGTAAACGTAGTCAGTAAGATAAGTCCAATAAAAAAGCCGGGTCAGAAGAAAATAACAGAGAGCACACCAAAAACGCACAGCCACTTCGCACAACGACAAAAGACTGCATCATGTAATAACGACATGACATGGCGTCATCGACAGGCACTGGTGTTGCCAGCAAAATTCCACCTAAATTGTACCTAACATCAATGATTTTTCTATTTAATTATTTATTGTATTTTTATAGTTAGTTAATAATAAAAATAAACATAATTATCTTTTATTATAATCACAACGTGGTTATTAATTTATGGTGATATTTCTTCACAAGTAATCATTGCATTCGATTCAACTTATCAGCTTTCGATTTTTAGAGTAACATCCCTAGTGTTTAAAAAGAAAAAGGGTTAACTGACGCAACATTGTAACGACGTTCAGTTCTTAAGATCAGAAATTGTTTATTATGTTTAGAATGGTTTATTAGTGAAAGCAAATCGTAAAATTACGCGTATCGGTCATTATTACAACACAGTACAGGTTGGTACACTTAATTAGAAAATTTTTTTCCTTGTTCAATTTAACTTTATTTAGTGAGTACTTACTTTTGATTTGTGTTTGGGAAGACAACGATATTATTGTTATAACCGAAACATTTTTTCCAGGATACATAAATTATATCATATAATAAGTGGCACTTATATGAAAACCAAAACCAGGCCTTTTTAACTTTTGTGAAAATGGTACTTCAGCCATTTAATGAAAGCCATTTAATAGGATGTTGTTGCAGTTCTAAAAAATAAATTTTGTAATAAATAACAATAGTTTCAATGAAATTTGAAATAAGCGGGGTTCTGAGCGCCTCTAAACTGGCTGTATAGAGGATTTTTTGCAAAGTACATTTTTATCAAGAAAAAAAACAATAAAAAGTCAAGATCGAAAGCTGCGGTGAAAAGTTTTTGTGCACTTTCTAGTCGTGCTTTCGACTTTTTGGCGGCAAATCGACGGAACAAGTTGTGCTTTTCATTGATTTTTCTTTTTTTTTATTATATTCTTCTCAGCATTGTGTAGTGAATACTCATAGACATGTTCATTAAATAGAAAACTAGTGTACAGAGTATTTCATTTTGTTCCAAAAATTCCACGCGTTGACAGTTAAGTTAAGCTATCACTTTACTACTGACTTGCACCTTCATCGTCTTTATTGCCATACATAATATCATCATCCAAATATATTTATGACTATTACGACAGATCAGGCTGTATAGAGTAGTTCCTTGCCTTTCTTTTAAGATAAACATAAACAAAAAAAAGTGCTCGCCTCCTCAAACAATAAGGGCACAAACTAGTGATGCTACGCATCAGACGAACGAATTCCTAACTACAACACTAGGAACCCACTTTTTTAAATTCTTTACCCTTAGTGGAAGGCAAGGGATCTAGTCCATGTAGCCTACTAGGAACCCACTTTTTCAACGATAATTAGATCGTCCTTCGTTTTTTAATTTTAAAATTACTGCATTGGATTTTGGCGTAATGCCATTGTGGCAGTGCGAAAGCCCTTTTTCTATTTTACAAGACATTTTAATAATCTAAAAGATAAAGAAGGTAAAATAAATAAAAGACTTGTATATTTATGAATTTTTTTACTTCTAAACTTTGTTTTATATTTTTATATGCTTTGTTTTTATTTCATAGGAGGCAAATTTTTATTTTCTAGACGTGAGACATCAGTACTGTAATGTTCTGTTGATTATGTTACAACAATTAAACACCTTTATTCTTATTGAGTAACCCACAAAACATTTCTTATCAAAATGTTTGTGGCTTACAAACAATTTACGAAGTTCTACCACCCTTAAATCTTGTAAGTTAACACTATTAGCATTCACTACCAGAACTGTTGTACATTGTGAAGTACCATAAATTCGATTCAATTTTGCGTTTTATGGCAATCAGCTGTAGTTACTACACAATAACTATTTCTGCCAATTTCAAGTATTAATATCATAGCAGGTAGTCTTCATACATGCTGAGATTGCCATAAAACGCAAAATATGCAAGCCTTTTATTTATTTTACCTTCTTTATCTTTTAGATTGTTAAAATATCTTGTATAATAGGAGAGGGGCTTTAGCGCTGCCATAATGGCATTACGCTAAAATCCAATGCCATCATTTAAAAATTAAGAAACGAAGGACAATCTAATAAAAAAAAATGGTTGTCAAATTGAAAAAATGGTTCCTAGTGTTTTAGTTAGGAAGATGTTCGTCTGATGCATAGCATCACTAATTCGTTTGTGATTATATATATAATAATTTATACGTAATAAAAGTAGTTTTAACATAATTAAAACATTAAAAGATAACCTAAAATAAGAAAACCTACAACCATCTTTGATTGAACATAGTATTATCATTCATCGTCGACATTGAAGTGACATATTATGACAATTGTTCGCTCGAAAAATAGCAATGCAGCTGTCATAATCAGAAAGTTCTAACCATAGATATAATTCCTAGTTGTTTTCGTATGAAGACTACCTGCTACGAATAAGTGTGTCATCTATGCTGTCACCTTTGCCGGCGGTGTGCGCGTGTTGTGTGTTTGTTTTGATTTTTGAGTTCGTTAGTTAGCGTTGTGTAGAAATTATTTTAATAGTAATTAATTAAGTTAGTAGTTTTTGACGTTCTGTCGGCTTACCGTAATTTGCATCTAACTCGCTGACTTTATCATTTAAATATTTCCCAATGGGAAACAGTCCCTTGAAGCAGCAAGATACAGGGGAGGATTTTTGGGGGTAGAATATAAACCATTACTGTTACGGTTAGTTTTTCAAAGCCTTAATTGCGCTGACGTTTTTATTATAGAGTTTTAAAGACCCTTCATGGCCTTTTTTTGCAGAAAATGCATATTTATTGCACTATATGCAGCGACTTGGTGAACCAGGCAGAGCACTTAACTGTTACAAAATGCGGACATATATTTCACAACCATTGTTTGTCACAATGGATAGAAAGGTAAGTTAACTATTACGCAACCCAAAAATCATGATTAGTCTAATACTTATCACCTTCACTTCCATCAATCTGCTAATCTAATAGAAACCCTTTGGTTCCAGTAAATTTTTATATTATTTAATTTAAGAAAAACCTATCTTGTGGTAAAGTTTTATGTAACTAATTATAGTCTTTGAAAGTCTTTAAAAATTATGTTCCAGGTCAAAAACCTGTCCACAATGCCGCAACAAAGTGACAGACAAATGTATGTTCCGAATGTATCCCACAGTGTCCAATGATGTAACATTAGATGATGCTACTACATTACAGTCTCGACTTGATGATGCTCACCTTCAAGTCCGACAAAAAACAGCTGCTATCAAAGAGAAAGAAGATAAGTTGACCAAAGCTGAGGCTGATTTGAAAAAAAATGAGTAAGTGTAGACAACAGTTATGTCTGTGAAGCTTACTTTGTTATTTTTTAGATTATAAATCCAAAGGTAATTATGAATACTTGATAAATAATTCATGTTTATTAAGTGTTATTATTAGGCAGCTATAAGAAAAATTCATTCACTGGAATGCTGATGGAATTAATTGGAGAACATACCTAGGCAATAAGTTATTGAGTAAACTCCTGATTATATGCTTAGATAGAATACTTCTTTCCATAATCAGGTGCGAAAAATAAATTAGAATAGAATTTGACTTTTTTTTCAATAATATAGTTTAATTAAAATACAATGAAATTAATGTATCATCCTTTTCACCTTCTTGCCTCTGGAATTAAAATATAAATGACAATTGTAATGACCATAACTTTTTGGTGAAATGATGCACCCACTCTTCTTGTTCATTTTCTCCATTTCTTATTAGCCACTGAACTCATGTAGTGCCTTTTTATCAGTGATTGGCATAGGTAGTGCCATTTGGGGTCAATGAACTTGAATGGAATGCTCATGGAAATGACATGCTCTGGGAATATTTTACTGAAGGTCAATGTATTTAATGAAGTTGAACTAATACATCATAATAAAATGTAATATATCATGAGTAAGTGCAATGCCATATCAAATTATGCTTTTCATAAGCTGGTACCGCACGCCTGCACGGTGCTGTATGCCGTATTATGGGATTCAGAACGCACATAAACGAAAAGCAATGTCCAAATTAAAAACATCAAATTAAACTTGTTATATAAATTTATCCTAGGACTGAAAATATTATTATAAAATAATGTAGGTTCTAAGTTATTATTATTATTATTATTACTAGGTTCTTTGTTATTATTTTTGTAAATAATTAGCATCTACCTTAGATGATGTTGGGTAATGATAAATTATTTCTCTAAATTATAATTTAACTTGGATGAAATATTCAAAACAAAATTATTGCTCGCTTTGTAGGTATTTTCAATAATAATCAGTTTTCAAAATACTAACTTCTCAGTACTCTGACGTTTATGTAATTTTTGAACGACGATCGTTAGATTGGTGTGGTAAGAACCTAATACCGACCCGTGCATCTATATACATAGGTTCAAGGCCACAAAGGTCGCATATTTTGTTCTAGTACAGTGTTGTCAACTCATGCAAAAGTAGTTAAGTAAATTTTACCCGTGTATCCCCGGGGCCTCGTCAGCTGGCTTAGGGTGTTAGCACACCAATCGATCGATCGTCGATCGACGCCATCAATCGATAGTGGAATGGAACAGTCAACGTCAATCGACAGTTTCTACCACACCAATCGATCGATCGTCGACACCCTTAGTCAGTGTTACTGCGTCGTCTGAGCTGTTGCGCTCGCGATTACGCAAGTTATCGTTTATCGGGCGAGTCCTAGTTCGTCGCGCGCGATAATACGCACCCTATGGATTGCAGTTGCTTCGGAAGTTGTACTTGTTATTTAGTGGACTAAGCTATTACAATGCCTCGGCCACGTAATGATCAAAGACGATGGTACACAAACCAACAGTACCTAAAAATGGTTTTGCTATACGAACGCACGCACAATTTAGTGTTGACGCAAGAGATGTTTCATCGCCGCTTCCTGGACGCACCGATTCTATCGCGGGATCACATTTTGAGATCTAAGCAGAACCTCCTAGTTTTGGGTCTTTCCATGTACCGAGACTTGCGTGAGGGAGGGAGAGCGCCCATTTACCCCTTATCCATGTACCGGAAACGCAGACATTTCCACCCCTGGATTTTTTCTTCTGGGGAGAAATGAGACGAGAGGCGAATTAAAAGACAAAATTATTGGTGCATTCGAGACTGTGAGATCGCAGGAACTCGTGTTACCACACCAATCGATCGTCCGTCGATCGACGCCGACCAGTCGATGTTACTTGTTCCATGCCTCCGACGATCGACGTCTATCGATTGGTATGGTGGCCCTTTGGCCCGATAGGCCCTTAGTGAGAGTGCGAGACAAACTTTATGTTTAAAAGAGGAACGATTAGAATTTTAGCGCGCTATTAAAGTACCTTTCCGTTTGAAATAGCAAAAATAGTCACTTTTAGCGCGCTAAAACAAATCGGAACAGTTATGAGCAGTTTTAATGCTGTGAGTGGTATTCGAAACGCACCCCAAAACAGCACAACTCGCGGCATTCACGTAGATGTAGTGATGCACAACCACTTGATAATTGATCATCCGTTAAATTAAAAAAAAAATTGATTTGAATTTTTTTTATAATATGTTCCTTACAATAATTAAAATCATAGGTTCCATGGATGCCAATAAACTCAATTTCACCCTTCATGCATGTAAACGCATTATTTGCAAAGCTATTATATATTTTATCCAAATGCTCATGCAATTTTTTGTATGATTTATACGTTGTGACATCACAACTCGGGGCGTTTTTTTTTTCTCAACAGCTCCTCAAACGAATCGCTGTGTCTAGAAAACTATTGCTTGTACACAAACTGTTACTTCTGCAATATATCTTGACTACAATCATAGTTTTTGGGTAAAAACCATGAACGTTCATTGTAAGCTTAGCTTCTCTAAAATAAAATAATAATAAATACCTTGTTGGTAAATCAATAAAAACATACTGCATTGCACTTCAATATATATATTTTTGGCAATTATTTCATATATGATTCCCCTTTTTTGTGTTCACTTCTTATCAATTCACACACTGAATATATATTAAACTGCAATTAAGATTTTAGATAGACCTTTGCTCGTAACACGAATGTTTGAATCTAGGATAGGATTCCAATGATCAATGTGCAATTTTAGTTATAGTTATAAGTAATAGTATATTGTAGCTATGTCAAATAATAGATAAATATAAAGTAAAAATAAAAAGGTATTCCAGACTATTTATAAAATCTTATTATCGTTTTTCCTTATCTTTCCAGAGAATTAATAAAGAACTACGAAAGAAAACTAATCATCCGAGACTCCGCGGTGGCCTGTCTTAAAGACCAGTTGAATTATGTCAAAATACAAAATCTGGAGACCAAAGTGTTGAAAACGGAGAATGAAAACTTGAAGAAGAACATGCAAACTTTGAATGGGTAAAAATTAATATCATATGCAGGGTAACTTCCCATGGTTGGTGTAGATGACCACTTGATGGGGGTGTTCGTCATTTTGCTACTTGAGGGGAGGGGACTTGCTGAGCTAACAGATGCAGATAAGAATTATTTTATGTAGACAAAAAGAGCTATTGTAAATTTATTTTGAAAAAATTTTACTTGTGAAGTTTCTTGCCAGTTCTTTTTCATGAAGGTTTTTCCGAACTGGTGGTACAGTCATGCGTCCAATTTGACGTCAATAGAAACAAGTAATATTCAATGTCAAGAAATAAATATTTTAATTTGAATTCATTAAAACTGAATAAATGTAAAGAAAAGCATCGGTTGAAAAACAAAAAAAAAACATTTGGAGCTTCCATAAAAGTTGCATCACCGGTTGTGTCGATTTTGAGTGGTGTTTGGATTAGTACGGAACTCATTGATTGCTGAGACCGAGACGATAAAAACCGCTATAAACGAGTTTATGCACTAAACGCTAGGTTAACACTGAATTAATTTTAAAAATGATATTCTAACTATCGATAAATTAGGTAATACAGTTAAATGCTGATTCAGTAGTGTTTGAATGTAAACTGAACAAATAGGAAGTCTAAAAACAGATCAGTTTTCAAAAATAAAAAACATTTTTTGAAAATAAAATGTAGGCATTCTATTTGTAATTGACTACATGTTGTCGGTAGTATTCTAGAAGCAAAAAATTAAAATCATTTTGGTAAAAAATATTGAGTAAGAGCAAAATATTTCGTAGTTATTTAATGTATACCTATTTCTGTTACTTTGCAGGTTACAAGTGATTTTAAATGCTACAGCTAGTGAGGTGGAACAAATGCTGGAAACCTATCAAGATGTCAATACGCTAGCTATTTTTGCTACTGCCCTTAAAAAGTATGTTAAATACATTAATGAAATAGGTTTTAGTGGAAGGGAGCTTTGTAAGCTCCATAGGACAATGTCCATTGTTTTTTGTTTTTTAGTTTTGTCATGTTGGTAAGTGGCATCCGTGCCCATCGAAGTCATTGATCGTACATGTTATTGATTAATCATATTGTTATTAATTGATGATTGATTATCGATTAATGTTGCGTTGCCGAGGCTTAAGTTGGAAATGCTTTTGTTACAGTGATTTCTCTGCCTGTCTCTTCTTTTTATTCGGAACTGAACCACGTGAACGTGAATATTACGGCGAACAAAACAGGAAGGACTGTAACCCCCCCCAGACGAGGTCTTAACAAAAGAAACTCTACCACGAAAAATTTGTTTATATTTATCATTTAATTTTCAGGGCACTTTGTGAATCAGAATCAAAATTAAAGGACTCTCGGCAGAAGCTACTGAATGTGCAAAGGAAATTAGGACATGAAACGAAAAAGACTGCTGACTTGCAAGCAAAAGTTAGGTAAGTTTCAACGTAGAATTACTTTTTCCGTATTTTGGATGTTCCAAAACCCGGACTGTTCCAACTCGCTTGAAAAGGATAAAGATAAATAATACGAAAAATAATATAGATACCTATGAGGGAGGTATTTCTTTTTGTTTATTGCTAATAAATGAGCATCCAACCAATGGTGGTAGGTGGTATTTATATGTAATTCACTGAACAGTATTTAAGCCCATTATTGATTGATTAGTCATTTCTCAACATTGACAATTACTTGTCCTTATTGACGTCAAATAAAACGCTACCACCAGTTCGGAAAAACCTTCGTGAAGAAGAACTGGCAAGAATCTTCACGGGTATATTTTTTTCAAAATAAATTTACAGAGTCTCTTTATGTCTAAACAAAATTATACTTGTCTGCGTCTGTCAGCTCGGCAAGTCTCCATTGATAACATTGATTGTAACATAGCTCAACAATTTATTCACAGCGAATTAGAAGACAAACTTTCATTAGCAGAAGAGAAATTCGAAGCCTTACAGAGACGCAAAAGAAAATCTTCCGAAGATGGGAATGAAGCAAATTCTGGGAAGCATGTAAAACTTAACCGCGATGCACCGAATATGAGTTCTGAAGTTTTAGCCCAAGACTCCCCGGAGATACCTCCTAAGTTCTTGCAACTTGGCAACCGCAGTATGAATGATGCTATTTTAAATGATAGTAAAGATAGTTGGAATGGTAGCGTGGTGAGTATATCTGGATATAACTTATTTGCTTATTAATATTAGGTGAGATCAATACCTTAGATTTTTAACTGTAATGACGGCCAAGTAGCGTAGTGTTTCGTAGCCCTGCCTCTTACGCCGGAGGGCCCAGGACCGAGCCCTGGTTGGGGCATTAATTTGTGTGATAAACACAGATGTTCGTTTTCGGGTCATAGTGGTTGATATTTACATATTTATGTTTTTTCTGGGTTCCCCCCAGCACGCTATGGTCATCCATAACACAAGCTCTGCTTACTTTGGAGCCATACAGGTAGTGTGTTTGTCTGGGGATTCTTTATATAAAAAGAAGCCATTTACAACAAATAAGTGACTAGCTAGATAAATATACCGTGCTCAGATTCATAGATACAGAATACATACTATAATATTTGTATGCCTATATTAACTAATTCATTAATTAAACTAACACCTGTATTTTTAAACAAATAATAACTTAGAATATCGCTATCACAACAAACAAGTCATCACTTGGGGCTACAATTGTTAAATTACAAAATTTTATTTCATAGTCGAGTAATGCGCATTACTGTGTAAATGCAAAAAGTACTGTTTTTCTATGACAATATCTTGGATGAGAATTAAAATTAGTGACACCCTTGATTAAAGTAATATAGCGAAAAATCTAGTCGCGGTCGCCTGATTGTACTTGTCAAATGGTTTAGCCACACGCGAACCGACCCGACAAAATACGACAAGACACGAATACAAACAAAATTATACGGACACGACATATAGTGTCTTGCTCGCACGCCCTTGTTATGCATCGTTCTGTCTCTTTTACGTCGGACAGCAATATAATTGAGTTTGTGTGAGTGACTGTATCTGTGGTAGTACAATTTCTCAACTATGAAATAAAGGAGACGTTTCAATATTCAAGGCGCACTTGGCTAGCTTTTGTACGGGTGTTCCTAGGATTGCATTAAATAAATAGAACGAGTATTATATGCTAATGTTTCATAATTTAATTTAGTTCCGTCTTAGGAAACATTTTCAAATCCGTTAATCAGCCACACTACATAAAGAAAACATGGCGTTATATATCATGTTGATGTTTTAGTAATTCTGTTGCTACTTTTATTATCCAATTTATCGCTTATCCAATTTACGAGCTGCTTTGAAGGTTTTCGTTTGATTTAATTACTACTACATACTATCACCGTTATTTTTATTTTCCATTGATATAACAACGGCAAACATCTTGATTTATAATTTCAGGTTGCCGTTTTGACAATTATTATGATTATTGTAATCGAACATTAAACACCTCCAAAGTCATTAAAATGTTAGTTATAAATTAAATTATTAATAAAATTGTTTATTTCAGTAAGTAATAAAACAAGATATATACAGTACAAATATTCAAAACATAAATATTTTATAACACTTCTTGTTTAAATTTTTGTTCAGTATGTACTGAGTTCACTTCTCCCTATTAAAGGGCCGAGCCCTGTGAGCATAAGATGAGTAGTATGCTCAACCCAAAAACAACAATTGCACAAAAACAATTTAATACGATACGAAAGGAAAAAAACAAAGAAAACATCGAAAACATCGAGTGCAAAAGGTGAAATGTTTGTGTGTGCGTGTGTATGTATGTGCGCGCGCGCGTGTGCGTGTGTATTTGTGTGTGTATGTTTGAGGTGCGTATTTGTGTGTGTATGTTGGTAGTGTGTTAAATGATAAAGATAAAATGTGTGTGTTAATTAATTATTCTTTTGGCGTAAGAAGGAATTCTGTTTGTTCATAACTAAGGGATGAAAGCCAAGATAATACCTTACGTTTGCATTCAAAATTGTTTAAAGTATGTAGATTCAAAGTTTTATTAACTAGATTATATATATAAGGTCCAAGAAAAGGATAGAACTTATTGCTAAATTTGGTATTAAATTTTTCTTTAATGCACACAATGTCTGCTCTCCGCTTACTGGTCACAGTAGAGTCAAAGGCAGTAATTCTATGCTGATGAAGAATTAAAGATAGAATAAAAAGCTGCCTTACCGTAAGTACTTCGCAGGATTTATACAATAGGGAGGAAGGGAATCGATAAGGTCTAAAAGTGCATACTTTGAGTAAAATTCGCTGAGATATTTCAAGATCCAACAATATGGTTTTATATACTCCACCCCAAGACGTTATACAGTATGTAATAAGGCACTGGCAGAGTGAATAATATATGCGTTTGAGTAAATTGTGGTCCATAACATGTCGCAGGATTTTAAAAGTAAAAATAAGTTTCCTGATTCTGGAACTGAGTTGCAATACATGAGGTCATTAATTTAGATTTTGGTCAATCACTATCCCCAAATATTTGATGGTCGAAGTCCGTTCGAGAGCTAGGCACAAACAAGTATTATTTGTACATTGAGAAATATGGGGGGTGAGGGTAAAATTTTGAAAGGGTTGGCCACAATTTTGAATGGAGAAAGACAAATGTTTGGTTTTTGACGTGTTTAAGGTTAAGAAGTTACGTTGCAGCCAAAACGTCACTTTATCTAGTCCATTTTGAGCCAGAGCAAACGTGTCCTCCCAAGTTTTACTAGCAAATAATAAAACCGTATCATCCGCGTATGAAATAATGTCACCACCTGTATTTAATTTGCATAAGTTGTTAATATAAATAAGAAATAAGGTAGGACCTAGAATGCTGCCCTGGGGTACACCATACGAGAGAGGGAGTTCATTACTGACAAAGTCACCTATTTTAAGCGATTGTCGTCTGTCCGAGAAATAACTTCCAAAAAGTCCTAGTTGGGATCCTCGAATGCCCATTTGTTCCAAACGTTGCAGAAGAAGGGGAATCGAGACAGTGTCAAAAGCCTTGGCTAGATCTAGAAAAATAGCAATAACTTTCTTATGACCATCAAGATTTTTAGAGACAAACGACGTGAAATTGAGAACTGCATCAGCAGTGGATTTTCCTTTGCGAAAACCAAACTGATTTTTTGAAATTAAATGGTATCGTTCAAGGTAATCCACAAGTCGTTTATTTATTATTTTCTCTAATATTTTAGATAAAATCGATAATAGCGAAATGGGACGGTAGTTGTTGACACTATCTCGACTCCCTTTTGTATCCTCACCTTTGTGTATTGGAACAATAATGGCTCTCTTAAAACTCCCTGGAAATTCCCCAGAATCCAGGCATAAATTAAAAATGTGTACCAAGACAGGTGACAGTGTGGACTTACAATGTTTTAACAATTTGTTTGAAATATTGTCCCACCCCATTGAACATTCATTTTTATGGTCCGAAATTATTCCATTCACTTCAGCTAAATCTGTGTGAGTTAAAAAAACAAAAGAATTCAATTGATTGTTATATATTTAAGAACCCGAATTTTCTTTAGAGAATGGATTGGAAGTTTGTGGAATTCTTTCCGCCAGAGTCCTACCCACATTAGCAAAATAAAAGTTTGCGCCATTAATGGAATGATGTTCAAAGCCTTCCTTGAGCAATTGGTGTGCCGAGTTATCCTTTTGATTTTTAAAGGCAATAGATTTTATAGCATTCCAGAGAAGTTTAGAATTATTTCCAGCCCTAACTATTTGTTCTCTGTCATACCTTCTTTTAATTGTTTAACCAGATTGAAAAAGTAGCTTTTATATCGTCGATAAGTGGTTTTCCAGAAAATCATTTGTCGGTGCGAGCTTACATTTCAAATACAGATTATCTTTGTTTTTCTGACATCTTGACAATCCTTCAGTCATCCAAGGGTTTTTAATATTTTTTCTAGAATTGATTTTGACTTCTAAAGAATTTTCTTTAATAGCTGCTTGAAGGATAGAAGTTAAAGAGTCAATAGCAAAAGTTCGATCGTCAGTTGTGAAAATACTCTCAAAATTGAGAGATTCAAGATGGGTTTTGACACCTTCATAGTCCACTCTTTGCCTTAACTTACGAACTGAGTAAATCGATTTTACAGTATTTAATTCAAACAGGACTGGCTTGTGATCTGTTACATTAGTTTGAATTACCAAAGTTGATGAAGTGAAGTTAGATTTAAGGAAAATATGATCTAAGCAGGTGTCACTTGCATCTCGGGTAACATAGAAGTGACAAGAAAGTAAACCATGGAAAGCTAAAAGATTAAGATTTACTGCAGTTCGGATCGTCGTTTTTTCTGTTTTGCATAATATTAATGTTAATATCACCTATCAAAATAATGTTCTTGTAATAAGCATACGTTAACAAGATATTATTTATGAATTCAAAAAATACATCTATACTTTTCTGTTTTGTTAGAGTATCTTTGTCATAAGCATGAGGACGATAAATTGAAATAATCAATAGAGTATCTGATTTAAGAACCACACAGTTGCAACCATTATATGAGTGGTCCTCAGTAGTAAATTGAAGGTGGTTTTTTATATAAACAACTACTCCGTCATTTTGGTAATGATTTTCTCTATTAGTTATGTAGAAATATCCATCAAGGGGCGGGATAGAGGGACAACTTGAAAGCCAGCACTCTGTCAAGATTAATATGTCACAAGTAATTTTCAACCTTACTAGTAACGTCACAAAGTCATCAAAACGAGTACAATGACCTATACTCCTGATATTTTGTGTTAATGTTTTTAGTGTCGATGGTGACGTTACAAGCTTGTGGCAGTATTCCACTTCACACTCAGATGACTGGATACCGAGACTGAGTCAATTTCGTTTATAATATCTAAATCATTGAATTTTGTAATATGTACCAAACTGGACAGAAAAGTGATGTCGGTATAAAACTGTAAAATAAACTACTACTATAAATGATTCTACAAACAGCAGGATAAGAAGTACGAGATTAAATAATTTATGAATTCCATTCGGTGATTGAAGAACTATGTAGGTGTAATTGTGTGAAAAGTGTAGATGTTTGTTGTGTAATGTTTTGAAAAGTAAACTGTTATTTTGCTCTCGGCTTAAACTATATAAAATAACATTATAAATTGTGCTTTTAAATAAACAACTAAGTAAAAATAGGTAAAAGCCTAAACAAATTAATAAAAATAAGTACTTGTTTAAATAATATGAACTTTCATAAGCTAGTCAATCCTCATTTTTCAACTTACAAAGGTCTTCCTCGCCATTAATTTTTGTGAATGGAGCACCCTCCGTTTTTCTTAAATAAATTGTACCTCTTGAAGTCCAGCAATAGGCGTAATGATTTTTTTATGAGTTTCCTAAGTTTATACGGTAGGTATTCCGACACATATATAGGTTTACCAGGAGCGCCAAGCTTTAGGTTTTCAGTACTTAATTTTTCACTCGATGAACGGTTTCTGTTATATAACTTAACAGCAGACAGAAACTCTTCTTTTTTTACTACGGAACAGAAATCGACAATTATGGGTTTTAAAGACTCTTTGTGTGTCTTAAGTCGATAGATATCCTTTATTTCACCTTCTGCCAAAGAGGTATTTAGTGTCGTGGCTAAAGTATTAATATAAGTGCTGAGTTCCTTTTTTGTTTCGGAATTCTTGCTGGGGATGTTCCTTACTTCAATACACGATAAAGAGTTCTTGCGTTATATAAACTCAAGCTTATCCTCCAGTTTTTTTATAACATTACGATCTTCTAGGCGCTCATTTTCGAGTAATTCAATTCTTTTTAAGAAGGTGTCATGAGTATCCGATAAAAAGCAGACGCTTCTTTGCAACTTCTCATTCTGGCTCCCAACCCTAGTGATACTCTCCTGAAGTGAAATTAGTCTTTGCTGCATGTCATCACGAAGCGTATCGATCATCTCCCTGAAAAACCTTTTCATTTCAAAGTTATCGGCGTTCTTATTTCGAAGCGTAACATTTGTATCCGATCCAGTTAGAGACGAACTATTTAAATTTGGCGCGGAACCAGCTTTAAACTGTGCGGTCGCAGGAGTTAGGCGGCTGACGTCATGCTCTGACGTAGGTGTCATTGGCGGCGTGCGCTTGAGTGGCATGGTACGAAAATACCAGGGATATAGGAGTAGTAAGTTGATCTTCGTACAAACGATGAGGGGTCTTGGGAAACTGGACATTATCGAGGTTTTCAAATAAAGTAGCTTTCCGTCCAGTTTAACTTGAACTCCGCACTTAGTAAGGCGCCCAAGTAGTAAAAATCGGAGCTCAATGTAAAGTGGTAGCGATCGAGGATTTCATACAATCCAGCGTTCCGTCCAAGTAAACTTGACCCGTCTGTGGTTTATTAGTCAGCTGACAAGTATTTATTTATCACTCACTGGGCACTTCACGAGTTAGCCCCACTCACATATGAACTCCTATTATTTTGCACTGATTAAAATTTGGAAAAATTGTTTTAAATATTATTAAATAACTTTTAATTAGTTCTACACACAACTGACTCGTGACGAGATCCGGGGGGAAGAGGGGAGTTATGCCTTAGTTTTAAATATATTTTTGTAAGTCGTTACTCGAAGTGTATATCGATTATTGAAACCATACAGTTAGCTCTAGTTCGTCAAGCCAAAAATGAAACGTCTCCTTTAATGGCTTACCTGGTTAATTTGCTAAAGTTATTACTTAGACAAGTAATCACTTGTTTATGAACACGGGTATAAATAAATAATCATCACACAATCAAAATCAATAATCATCGTGAATTTGAATTTCTATTCTTTATATTGGAAAAAGTATATTTATAATCCAACTTGCAAAATACTCGCATACTCAGCGTGAAGTTGAAAAGCAGTTCCATTTAAGGAACGCGCTGCGCTCCCGGTCTCCTAGCGCCGCTGCTGCATTCAGATTTGGCGCGAATATCTACTGCAATTAGGTTTAGTAGATATTGACACCCCTATGTTTTAGGGCTTCCACTCGCCCGTTTGTACAAAACTGAGATAAAGTGACCAAATCTCTACCAGCCAACTTTTACTTGGCTTAAAGTTGAATTACAGATTCAACCTAAAAATATAAATTAATTTTTTCCATTATTAACATTACTAACCCCATATAATGTACTATTTCAGAACACCATGGTGAATAAGATAGAGAACTCGGAGTCACCCTACCTGCTGCTGAAGCAAAGCACCTTGGCGTTGGCCACACTCCAGCAGAGGCAAATGTCTCAGAACATGCCTAAGGTACGTATCAAATATTAATTATATACCTACTTTGCTATCCTCGTGACTTCTGAAATGTTGAAATTTTGTGCATTTAGTAAGAACAGCGACCTTGATGAAATAAAGCTTAGGCTAATTTTAGACGTAACTCAGCTAAATGTAGAAAACATATTCTATACCAATCGTGTCAAAAGTTATCGAACGCGATTTTCATCACTGGACACTATATAAAAAAGTCGGTTTTTATTTGACTATTTGGTTGCGATAAGTCTAAGACAAGTCTTAGCGCTCTATAAATTTCAGGTTATGATTCGCTTTGATTAAATTTAAATAGAGGGAGATAGGTATCTGGGCCATGGATCTGGTACTCATAAAAAATATATTATATACAAATATATTACTTTTATGAATGTTAACATCAATCAAAGTTAGTAAGAGGCAGAACAAAGCAGTGACGGGCGCGCGAGCAAGGTGGAATAACGCTTAATCGTGATATTCGGGAAAAATGCCGTTCGGGGCTTAGCGACACGAGCCGATTTTGTCGACCTGAAGGCCTACTATGAACTATTATTGCGATTCAATAGTCGACCTAAAATAAACTGCTTTGCTATTTCATACCACGACGTCATTAAAGCGATCCAGTTTAGGTTGACGCCAAATCAAGTCGGCAATTGGATCGCAAACTGTTTTAGTTCGTTCATTTTTCGTACCATGAGGTGATATTTCAACCTATATTGGATGACTTAAATGTCAAAGTAAGCGATTCAAAAAAAGCTACTACTTTCTTGGCGTAAAGTGAATCGTTTCGGTTTATCTTCAAAAAAAATGTTGAAAATATACGTAATTCAAGGTATTTCAGTTGGATATATAGTGTTTTTTTATGTGTTAATGTGAAAAAGTGATTTTTTTATTGTAGTTGTCTGACGAATTAGTCCTTTTTGTTTTCTTGGAAAATGATAATGAAATAAACACAACACGACAACAATCGGACCCCTTTTATTTGGAAGATGAAGAAAATATAAAAGGATATCGGTTGTCTAAACGATTGGTATTAGAACAATTTATTTTTACGACAACACTAAGGAAACCTTTAATTATTTGTAATTTAAAGAATTATATAAATTTCTATTATTTAATGAGTACTAAAACGGGCTTATGGTATATAATTTGACACTAAAAAGCGCAATTAAAAAAAAATTTGTTGTTATTTTTACACAAAAAAGACCGCTAAAATCATATCAACTAGATTTCGAAACGCAACGCATATGGTTCGAGTAAAAGAGACAGACTTATGCAACGACTGTACAGCGTCATCTCTTTCTCACACGCGGACCACAGACAAATTTCGATCTTTCATTCCTCCGTGAGCGATTCAAACGCCAGTTAGCTAAAGGCACTTCATGGTACGAATCTTAGCTATTCAGTTTAGGTACCTAAACTGGATTGCATCGGAATTGAATGGCTAACTAAAAGTTGATGGTAGGCCTTCTGTACCCCGATCAAACTCGGTGCTAGCCGATCGGCACTGGCCTATTATCAATAGAAGTTGTTCCAGGCGGCATTGCCGTTCAACAAGAAATACTGCCGATCGGAATATAGCTGTTTATCTATCTACCACTATTTTACTTTAATCAAAGATGATATACAGCGTTAATAGGTAGGTACTAGAATGTACTGCATTATGTCACAACACTAACCATAAATTTTAAAACTACAGCTCACGCGTTATTGTCGGAAAGGTCCGACTAGTTTCGGTCTCGAATGGAGTCCATCATCAGGGCCGAGTACATTCGCGGCTGTGCCTCGCCTTGCACTGCGGGCCGCTGCTCTGGGCGCGCGTTCGGAGGGCGCGTGGGCGGGCAGGGGTTTCAGGGGCTGCGCATGCGCGGCGGATGGAGTAGGCACTGACGGTGGTGCGGACGATGCCGTTCTGTAGCGGTATGCTGAGCTCACGATGTCTTTGGCGAGCGGTGTACTAGGCCCTGATGATAGACTCCATACGAGACCGAACTAGTCGGACCTTTCCGACAATAACGCGCGAGTAAAAGCTGTAGTTTTAAAATTTATTAAAATTACTCACTTAACATTTTTAAAATTAAACACTAACCATGTTTAGCCGCATGGCCGACTAAGAACTTTGAAATTTAAAAAAATTGTGTTTTGCTTTTAGTTGACAAAAAGTGTGTGATACCGTGGTAGTAATAATTCGTTAAATTGCAATGATGTGAGGAGGGTGTTGTTGATTAATGAACTACTATAAGTTTGCCCGCGTTCCTGTAATTTCTTCGCTCTTTCCTTCGGTCGCCAGTATACAAGTTAACATCCACATACACGTGGTCAGAGTGGCTACTAAAACGAGAAAGATTGTAATGCCACCCCAGCCGAGCTCTTAACGTAGGACCGTAGTTTCCCTAATGTAGCATTATATAACTCATGATTGTAACACTTGCTCAACTTGAGTACTAGTCAAGCGCAGATTTGCCGAGGACGTGATGACGTCACGCAACGATGTCCAGTATTAAGCAGGCGAGCGGTAAACTCGTTTGCGCACGCAAACCGCAAACCCTACCCGGGTGTCGCTCCGATGAAGGCTGCTTAGCATTCCCATGCCACAGCCGGCAAGGTGGTTTTTAGTGGGTAGGTGCTACTCTGGTGAGTCCCACATCACCCCGCAGAGCGGTGCCTGCGGAGGTATGTAGGACGCGTCTTCCACTGCGTGCGACTTATATATTTCTTTTCATCATCTCTGATGTCTGTTTTCTCGATTTGAGTAGGTACTACGGTTTTTTTTCTATTTCGACCGCCATATTTATAACGGTAAGACACGAAGGAAAGAATTAGCATTGGCAAACAAACAATTTATAGGTGCCAATTATGGTTGAAGATATTGTTAATTTAAAACCTAAAATATTGGTGATTCGATCTTCTCCAGATGCTCCGCCTTAAAAACTTGATTTAAGAATATTAAATAATAATAATAATATCATAATTCTTTCAGGGACAAGATTTAAACAACGCGATGTTTATGCCGAAGTCGCCATACAAGGACGTTGACCAAGCAACCAGTATATTCGGGAAAAGGCCCGCTTTTTCCTTAGATGTACTAGACAAAGATATGGATGAAAATTTTTCCAGATTCAACGTTTCTTTCGACGGTTTTGGAGGTCATTCTAAAGTGGATACTTTCCCAGTGCCAAAGCAGAGAACGCAGCCGAAGTTCATACCAAAGTTAACGGGGAAACATAAGTTGAAAAGACCATCACCCGCTGGTAGTCATGATATCGGGGAAATGTTGAAGAAGTTAAATAAGTGATTTGTGTTTCGTTTAATTAATTCATTTTTTAAATGGACTGTCAGTGAAACTGCAGATGTTATAAGAAGTGAAACAATATGCGGTGTATCACGTTTACATTTAAAATATGATGCTTTGATATCCGTTTATGTGAAAAATCGAGTTATACGAATAGTCAACAGCACCTCAACCATCACAAAATAGCAAAATTCTTCAATTGATACTCTGTTTTGATGAACGCTAGGTTGAAGTTTGATTAAGGAAATTTTTCATCTTGTGGTAGGATTATGAGTGGCTGACTGTACCAACGCTGACATGTCAGATGAAGTATGCGTGATTTCTACTGTCAGTCGATAATGAATTGCTTTGTCGCGTTCGTCCCTCCGTGGCCTGCGCGTCGGCGTGTCGGCGGACTCTTCATCTTGAACGTACTGGTAAATAGTTGAAATTATCACAAAGTATTCCTGTTGCCCCTGTAACACCACAGAACTTTTACGAAATGTCTGCTTTAGAGCTTACTACATCAGTTATGTGAAGTAGAGATCTTTAATTTGAAAGCACACGTCCCCTCCATTAATTACGTCCACTTAAATGTGTAAAAACATATAATTATTGAAACATATGATTAGTGTGCGTGTGGCGATTCTGGGACGTTCGCGTGATCCAGCTAGGTACTGGCTCGGTACAACGCAGAGCGCGCGCTTTGTATCGATCCGCGCGTTATATTACATGAGTATTGTTTGCAGAACCAGTGTCCTCGTGTGTGTATCTACAAACTAATTTGAATGTAGGAGATGTATTGGGGAGAGAAGGGTGTGTGCGCTTTTAGGTTGTAAGATCTATTGTTCATTGTATAATGAGTTAAATGAATTTCGTTGATAAAACCCCAAAACTTGTAGTGTATGGGACTATCTCAAAAATTATTCATTTCACCCCCTTTTAAATCCGGCAAAGCATTAAATGTATTTGCGGAGCCATTATTTTACATCACACTTTTATAATTTAGTTTTCGATTGATTATATAAAAAACTTAGGTATATTTTGCTCTTTTTTTATAATATTCTTTTTCAAATAATAACAGTTGATGAACTAATGACGTTTTTCTGTGTTTTTTGTTCTATTTTTTGATTTTTATGTTTGAATATTAACCAATTTTTGATTAATATTATTTTTATGAAAGCTAATGTAATAAAGCAATAATAAAAAACTTATGGAATATTTGTTTGTAGTATAATAGTTTAACTAATATTAAGGAAACATGAGACTGTCTGGTACAATAAATAATTATTAATTATGTTATTGTTGTATTTTTATTTCTAGGTTTCAATCCCTTTTTATTTTGTCATGTAAGCAGCTTATGATCTTACTGTACTGTACAGTACTGTTATCGCACGAAGCGACTTGCTTTTTTTGTAGTGAACAAATCGTAAAATAAAAAACTAATGATCACGTGTACAAACAAGGTATATGTATATGTGTGCGTAAGCGCGAAATTTGTTCGATCCGCCCGGTCACCCACACAGTCGCATCGTGTTTTGACACCAAACAATACACAGCTATACAGGCATGTACAATCGATTAACCATTTATTACTAGAGTTCACTCCGAGGATAATATCCACGTATCCTAAGGATTTTGTTTTATTCTTGTTTGATGAAATCTGGCCTTAGTTTCATAAATAAATAAAAAATTTCATTAATTGAAGAAAAAAGTTTGAGAGATATCAGATTCAAAGACTTTGTTTGTTTTTTTAATAAAACCAAGAGGAACGAAAATTTCTGGTCTCAGATTCATGAACCTTTGGAATGTTTACAGTGCAAGTTTACTTGCAAAATATGGTCAGAATCGTACGCGTTAAAGAGAGCAGCGCAGTTGTTACGTGGGTCCGTTCGACCTCGGAACCAGCCAAATGTGTTTTATTAAATGAGTTTTTACACTGCTCATCATATGACATCATCATGAACGTATCTGATCAGTCTGCCAACCCGCAGTAGGCAAGCATGGTGGACTATCAATAGCCTGAAATCACCCCCTTAGCCGAGTGAGCCTGATGTCCCAGCAATGGTATAGTAAAGGCTAAATGGTGCAGCAGGGTGATGGCTGGATCCCGCGTTAACTCGTGAACGGAAGCCGTTTAAGGGAGACTTGCCGAGCTAACAGATGCAATAAAAATAATTCTATATGTAATATAAAAGGCTGTTGTCTTGTGAATGTGTGTGTATTCAATGAAAGGGCTAGCCGTGCAATCAAACGCCTATTTCAACCAATTGTCTGCGTGCGACCGAAATATTACGTTAGGCCTGAGAAGTGCCCACGTTTGTATGAAAATCTTTAAAAAAAAGCATAGATGTAAGAGAGATACCTAGTATACAAATAAGAGAGCGAATTTGTCATCGCGTGAGAGCGAGTGTTGTGCACGAGCGCGCCCCACTTCTTTTTTGGTGTATCTGTCGTAGAGGGTGACCATAGAATAATGAAATAGTTTGCCGCGACTTTGTTGATGAGACTCTATCTATAGTAACTACTATATTAAGCTTGTTTTAAATTTCGCATTTCTGTTCTAAATTCCTAATAACTAAATAACTCCTCTCGTATAGCTGTAGAGAAGCCGGAGATAGACAGTCCCGCGTCATAAATCCTTATTTAACTTTTCTTTTTTTTATATAAAATACCGACTTTCATGGTTTTAAACTGAGAATTGTTTGTTTCTAAGTGTTTAATTTTTCGCTGTGTTGACGATCCATCAAATAAATATCTGAGTTTGAGATTGAATTTCGATCTGGCGAACAAAAACGACTTTAGAAGAAATACCGTTTTAGGATTTGAACGGTATTGTTCACATGGGAATATTAATTAATTTAAATAATCACTGCAGTAAAAGAAGAATTGGTTGCGTTAGACACTACAACGATCGCCTTATTTCGATGGATTTGTTTTGCGAAAACACTTTAGCCGAAAAACTGCGTATGCGTAACGCGCCATCCTTACAGGGCCTTAACCAGACTCATTCGGATTTTCTCACTTCTTTAGATTAGAAGAGTTAGATAAAGCCTCGACCATCGTCGGAAAGTTGCCAGTTGAGCTGTCTTCTACAGATTACATTTTGGAGAGTGCGCGAATGCTCTTTTTGATTTTGATCAGGTTGAACCCACACCCTTCTTACATCGGCCTACTAGACGCAGACAGGCCTTCCATCCCTTTATGGTAGTTATCCCAAGAAGTCGAACCAAACGCTTCGATAGTTCCTTTTTGGTGCGGGTCGCCAAGGTGTGGAATGAAGTGCCTGCGTCTGTTTTTCCAGAAAACTATAGTCCTTGTTCTTTCAAGTGTCGAGTGAATAGGTATCTCGTGGATAGACGTGTAACACCTTCGTCTTCATCGTCACTTTCCATCAGGTGAGATAGAAGACAAACGTCTAATCCTTTTTCAATAAAAAAAAATCAATACCAGCGCTTTCGATAAATGGATTTTAGAATGCAAAAATATATCAAGGAAACGGTGACTACGTCGAAAAATTTAAATTGTAATATAGTTGTTTCTTTCTTTGAACCAAACTTGAATTAATTAATATTCGTTAGAATTAGTTTTATGCGAGAGAACGGACACATGGCAATCTTTCTTTCCCAATTGTGTGATGAGGTCAGTCAGCGCCCTCGGCGGACGCCGGCGCTAAGTATGAGAATCGCTTGCGCGTCGTTCGTTCTTTTGTAGACGCCTCTCACACTACGATCGACAACGTTGCAGGGGATTCTAATGTAAGGCTGAGTCTTAATCAAATCTCCGATTGTACGTACAGGATTTTTAAAATATCTTCATAGTCAGCAAACAAGCACGTGACCCAGCTATTGGTAAGTGGCATCATTAATCATTATCAACGTTAGGTGTTTTATTAATAGTGATAACGATTACTGTCTCGAGTAATGATGCGTTCCGGCCGTACGCTTCAGTTGAAATTGCCTTTGTTGCTGCACCGGCCGTTCCATGCCTTATTATGGCAGTGAAACAGAAAAGACTAGTAATAAAACACAAGTTAGCATATCGATAATATTTTATTAGAGGCGAGTAACACAAATGCTATAATATTAATTAATGTACTTGAGGCAAATTAACTAATACTCATCAATTTTCTGATCACTCAGTAACTACTTAGGTTCATCAATTCACCAATCGATAAAAAAGTGAGTATTTAATCAAAGTTAAATTCAAAAACGAATAACTACTATATTAAAATAAATTTACATACAATTTTAAGCAATAAACAAAAATATTACTTGGAATGCAATGACATATTACACAGGTTATCCGCTCTTAAAAATGGCAACGCAAATGCAAGGCAGTTGTCGGCTATTTGACTCAGTCTTGTGCAACCCAGTGTCACAGCTAAACGTCATTTCTTTATTTTCTCGATGACAGCTCCTGTGTAACCTTGTGCGAGCGTTTTTTCTACATTATGTATGCATTATTTTATAAAAATATGACGTTTACATACGTACAAGGTTATATAATACCAGAGTCGGAGAAACTGATAGGGATGGAGCTAGAGAGCATTATATCAAATTAGAACTGTCATCGAGAAAATAAAGAAATGGAAATAGTATAATTACACTCTTACTGTTAAAGATAGAATAAACGTTTCTTTTTATGCGTAAGTACTATTTTTTTATAACTATCTTATTTATTATTTTATTTTGCTATTTAAAATGACATTTTAAAATTGACATGGCTATTCGTTTCAACAAACTCGAAGAGAGAAATGTAATATGATTTTGTATGTGGAAGTAAAAGAGACAACGCTATAGAGTTTGGACAATTTACGTACTACGTCGCGACCAATAAGTGCGAAGCAATGTCACGAAGTACATAGGTATCTCTTTCTTACAACAAGTGAATCGTATTATTCTTTCCTTCTCCCACAAATTATATTACTCTATATATCGGGTCGGTATCTATAGTTACGTTGACGCCATTTTTTTGTGCGGTAATGTATGGGTATGATTGTCTATATGTAATATGTCATAGTTCGAATGATATCAAATAGTCAAATAGGCCTGTACAATGCAGACCAAAAATGGTGTAGACAATCAAGTTGTAAATCCGAGTCAAGTGAGTACAGGTGTGCTTAGGCAAGTAAGCGTTTACATGAACACAAAACGATTACATATTACAGGCATATGTGGCAAATACAAATATGAATATTAACATCTACAGTCTACACACAAACAGTTTCTTAATACATGTCATAAGGCTATTCTCAGTATTCACCTCAGTTTTCACTTCTACGGCACGTTTAGTAAATATACCACTAATTTGTACCTTTGTCATAACTTTTGCACTTTACAATTTACTGTACACTGAACTACATACACAACAGTTTAATGGTGCTCCCATACAGCAGTATTTAACGTTGTAGGAACTATACAATTTTGGTAAATTTGGTAAGAAAAATATGTCAGAGAATATTGTTACCACCAATATGAGTAAAAACTTTTTAATATTAAATAAAAAAAACAACAAAGTCCTTCATGGTGTTTTGTTACTAAGTAATTTGTTTTGGTTTGAAATTATGTAGTAGCTTAATAAGTGAAGTGAAATTTTGTTTTTTAGACCGAATACGCTTATCAAGTAAAATGGCATATTTTTGAAACCTTAAATGGCAACATTTACGCGATACAAGCGACGCTTGATAGTTCACAATTAAGTTGATAGTCTATACTCAAGATTTGACACTGCTAATGTAAGAAAATAATAGTGACTTAATATTCTTTCACGCGATAACTGCTGTGTGAGGAGTAACATAAGAACTTTTTCCAATTCACTCCTGACTAACAGCCTCCATTTTTTCATAGGCCTTCTTCAGCTCCTTCAAGAGTTCCCTCGCTTGAGTCTGGTCTAAGAGCACGTCTTGTGTCGTCTGCGTTCCTGTGAACGCGTTGTCTACTTGCAGACTTAGTCGGATCGCGTCGATGGAACCTTCAGGACCGGGACTTGCAGACGCTTCGGAGATTTTGTTCACTGGAAGTTGAATAATGGAACACAGTATCAGTTAGGTGCAGGTAGCAAATAGGTATAATAATAAATAAATAAATAAATCTACAGAAAACACACCAACTGTATGGCCCCAAAGTCAGCACAGCCTGTGTTATGGATGATCATACAGCGAACTGGGGGGGAATCCAGCATAAACATACGTATATAAATATCAACAACCATGCCCGACAGCAAACATCTGTGTTCATCACACAAATGAATGCCCCGGCCAGGACTCGAACCTGGGACCTCCTGCGTGTAAAACGGCTACTGACCACTACGCTACTCGGTCGTCAACGTGAAACGGTCACTAGCTTAGAAACGTTTCGAAACGACCTAGCCACTTTTACGTAGTGTAATACTATCCAACTACCACAAGTTGAGATATGGTTTATAGATTTTTTAAATTTACAATTGTCGTCCGTCCCACCTGATAGACAGTGATGATGGCGACGAAGGTGTTACACGCCTGTCCAACAGGAATCTATTCAGTCTATGCTTGAATGTCAAATACAAAGAAGAGATGTCCTAAGCAAATGTAGCAATCTTTCTCAAAGTAGACCGATGCGACACAATTCATAGTTCAAGTCGCGCCTCGCAGGGGGCGCTGGCGTCGCTGCCGCTTGCGGATCACTGGCGTGCGCTCAAAACTCGATTGTTGAAATCTCGTATTAATTTGTTACTCAGTACAAACAATGCGTTGCATTATATCACGTCGAAGTGACATGGACTATACAAGTTATATAAAAGGAAGAAACGGCTTTGTAATGGAGATAAGAAAAATTTTCAGTGGTAAGTAGCAAGTGACGCCATCTAGTAAATTATCCCGGAACTTGATAATAGCCCATCAAACATTTCTAATGTAAGCCACTTTCGAGTGGCAATGGCATCGCAAAACAGCTTTCCGCTACCCGTGCGTTGTTTTTACCTGATTCCCTAGAACATGACGCAGTCAGCACCGACATTTGTGTGTTGCTCCATGGGAAAAACAGACACAGGCAGATCATTCCAGACTTTAGCAGCGCAAATCAAAAATGATATTAAGGTTTTTTAGTAAAATAAAGAATATACTTTATAACTCACGGGATTCTTACTATAATTGTTATTTTTAAATTCAAGTTCCTATATTGCTGCGCTGTTGAAAGCGCCATGATCACGGGGACTTGATCAGGGAACTCGAATTCCCAAATACAAATGATTAAATTGAATGTAAATTCCATACATTACATGTTTATACATACCATGAAACCCATAATCCTTCAGACCCTCCTTATATACCTCCCGTCCAGCATCGGCCGCCTCCGCCAGCGCAGCCGCATGCGTCCTGGGAGCCCCCAGCACGAGCAGGTCGCGAATCAGCTGAGCCCCCGTGCACGAGTTGCGCCACGCCTGATGCAACACCCAGCGGATGGCGGCGGCTGCGCGCGCGCATTCATCGCGAGAGTCTGGGTGTAGAGATTAGGGTTTCCTTTTTAGGGAGTGTATTGGTTAAGTTAATGTCCATAATGTTTTCTCTAATGTCCAAGATTTACAAGGGCTATATTTTATCCCTAAATTCCCACAGGATCAGATGTTTATTGCATTCCGGGCAATTTAAATTCGAGTTTTTATCTCTTGATTGCTACCCAGTCTTAGTTTACCCATGTACCCAAATACATATATTTTTGTCATTGACATAAAAACAAATAAACGGCGGGTCTAATAGAAAATTGACGTAAAAAGTCTCCCTTATGCACACATTTACAAAACTATGAATAGATTAAATTTTCAATCGTATCTCATTGTGTTAGAGCTGGTTTGCCACAATTGCTTACAATATGTAGCTTCACCTAGGAAGCTTGGGCTTGCAATTTAAAACGTTTATCGTTGCATTACAGCTGATTATTGCTTGCCACAATTGTTCACCTCATGCAGCTTCGACTACTTCGAGCGTTCACATTTTGACAGTTATCACCAAGCTATATGTCAAATCGTCGGGCGGCCGATCAAAGACTGACTGCTGGTTTTATATTGACACCATTTTTGCATTTGCATTCCATTTTTGGCCGGACGCTTTTGACGGTAGACACGAAGTCCATTTGTTTGTAGTTAATATTTGTACCCTTTCTATGGGTTGACTGGACACTTTGACATCAGCATTTAGATCTGTGTTTCTAAAGAGAACCACTAATTCGTTTTCTTGAGGTTCATACCCAGTCCAGCTTCGACGCTACATTAATTTAGCCTTTCTAATAAGCGTTGTAGATCCACTATGATGATGAATGGAAGATGCTATTAATACTGTGTCATCCGCATATCCAAAGTTGTTAATATTTCGACCGTTAATCTTTATACTACATTCCAGATCATGCGATGCTTCGGTTATGATAGCTTCGAAGTTTAGATGAAACACTATTGGAGAAAGAATGCAGCCCTGTCTTACCCCTCTCAGACTTGATATATCAGTAAACAGAAAATCGTTTTTATTCGAGCGGCTCCTGAATTCGTGGAAAATTATACTTGGATAAAATATACGCCCTGTTCCCGCTGGATGATGTAGCTTACTAATGGTGAATATACAGGATGATTCATTGAGATGGGTCAGCAAGGGAAAGTCTGAAACTATAAGAAATAATGATATTTGTACTTGGGACCGTGTCACCGTTTTGAGAGTTTAGAAAAGCAAAGAAAAAGACTTTCGATAAAATTAGGAATCAAACCCGCTCATATTCTAAAAAAATCACTTTTGTACATAAAGTGATTGTGTACGTCATAAAAAAAATTAAATAAAGATAATGCTTAGTGTTACTATTTTAATCTAGGAGAGCCTTAATCTTTACGAATCACCCTATGCACTTAACTCTGAATTACATTTGTTCTCTTTGAACGATTTGAAAATAATAAAGAATATCGAGACAAGAAAATATCAATATGCTTAGTTAATGTTGGATGTTAAGTGTTTTAAGTGTAGGCGCCATAACATCAAACTGTCGCTTCCCTACTAAAATTCAAATTTCAAATATTCGTTTCGAAACATTAACAAAGACTTGTTCTTACTGACGTCAAATAAAGCATGACTGTACCACCATTTCGGAAAAACTTTCGTGAAGAAAACTGGCAAGAGACTTCACGAGTATATTTTTTTCAAAACAAAATTTACAATGTCTCTTTTTGTCTTTACAAAATTATTTTTATGTGCATCTGTAAGCTCGGCAAGCTCCTCAACTATCCGTACGACGAACCCTCAAACGGCACACGTTCACGAGTTAACCCGGGATCCAGACATCGCCCTCCTCAACCTGTATTTTGCTGACTGTAAAAACATACTTAAACCATATTTAACTCCTTCCTAATTTGATAACTACGCGTGAGCTAGATAAAGGGGAGATTGGGCCAATTATTAGAACAGACATTTATACTGTACTATTGTTGTTAATATCTTGTGGTCCAGGGTCTCTGAGGGAATCCCTATTTTCCTTAAAGACAGGGGAGATTATTACTAGTGTAATCTTTATTTCCATGATATCTAGGTCTAAGTAAAGACTGCTATGGAGTTTTACGACTTTAGAGTACCAGATATGAATTGTCTGTCCGTTCCAACAAAAAGAATCTGCATAACGCCATTTGTATATTTTTCTTTACATTTCTTTTAAAATATCCCCAAAGAATCGCGCGATATCGTTGATGATACATGCCATCCATGCCCACGCACATCATTAACCCTAAACGATATAACAAAACGCAACACATAGAAGGCATAATGGATCCGAAACTTACTTAGGCTGGTGTCTTTCAATATTTCCATAATTTCATCATCCTGAAAAAAATTAAACGTGTAAATTAATCTCCATTAGTTTAGCAAATATTACTCTCGAGATACAGTTCGTAGTAGGTATTTTAAATATCAATATAAAATGTGATTTTTACATAGACTTATGACGCGTTGCCGGCCGCAGGAAAGTAAGAAATCGAAGCAAATCTACCAACACTGATTTGAAGGAGAGTATTGAAGTTAGGCTTAATTCAGCGAATTATCCACGAGTATTTCCTTTATGTGCCTTGGTTTGTACTACATGTAAGATTTTTGGAAATCCCGCGCATTATAACCCGTCTTATTCCTCTTATTCCCTATTCGTAACCCCGAGCCCGCGGGATGTCCTGGGTAATGGATAGCCTGTGTTGCTCCTAGGTTATGAACCTAGTTTTTCAATAATGACAATTATTCTCTCTAGTAGTTTCACAGTTGATCTTTGACTATCTTTCGTTCGTAGAGTTTGACCAGAAACAACTGATCCCTATAATCATCGAGCCTTTGTGGTCTTGGGCCTAAGAGCATTTACACCTACGCATTTTATAAAAGCCTAATATCACGTTACATAAGTATTACATTTATATACTTGTATTTAGAAATATACAGGATGTTATCGAAAACGTGTAAAACTGATGCCGGGCAGAATCATACCTATCAATTGAACTGCCATATACGTTCAGCAAATTTTAGTATATGACAAATTGTTTTAACGATCTAATGACGAAGTGATTTAAAAAATTGTATGTTTTTTTAGGTTAATATTTCTCTGCACTTCATCCTTTAACTGAGTCGCCATGAATTGTAGTTTCACGAGTAAAAAGATCGTCGCCCTCATACTAATACAAGTAACAAAAAGGATCTTTAACAAATTTGCTACCAAAATATTCTTCAAATTACTGCACCTTCAAAAAGACATCTTGAAATTCAAATAAGTCAAAAACTATAAATTTGTACAATATTCAATGCAGCCATAAAACCTTAGCTATCGTCTTCTAATTTTTCTAAATTCCACCGCTAAACACCCTGTATATATTATTATTGTTGTTACGTATTGTTTTTGAATTCTTTTAAAAATCTTTGTATGTATTTATTATTTACGGCGTCCCCACAACCTTATATAAAGCACAACCCGTCTGCCTGGCATCTGGGACCCGGCTGAACACCAGCGCTACATAAAATGTGCCAAATAATAATTTCTAGAAAAAAGCTCTTGTAACTCATTGTAAACAAGTTTTTTCTTATTCTTTTAGTCTTGTTACTGATACCTAACTGTGAAGTGAAATAAATAAATGTATTATTAGTGTAACTGAAATAAATAATAACAAATTCACAGACAAGCACCTACTTGTTTAGCTCTAAAGTAAGCATGTGTCATTGTGTCATGGATGACCATTCAGCGAACTGGGGGGCAACCCAGAGTAAAAATACATATGGAAATATCAAGAACTATGACCCGAGAACAAACATTACGTTCATCACACAATGAACGCCCCGGCGTATGAGGCAGGGCTACTGACCACCACGCCGCTCGGTCGTCTGATAACGTATCTTTCTTTCTTCAGATACTCAGGGGTCATTCATCTAAACTTTAGCTATTAATTTGTTCTTGCGTACTAGGCATTCTTTCTGAAATCTCACTAAAACTAAACAGAATCATATTTCTTAGCAGTCATAAAAAATTCATATATTTTTCAAATTATTTGTTGTTCTTTGATCTAACAAATTGGCTGGCAGATGTAGTTTATTACATATTCATGAGACGTTCTTCTGTTTCGTCTTATCTCATCGGAATGGTGGTTTAATTAAGGAATTATATCAAGAATATCATATTTTGTATGATAGATACGTAACTAGGATTGGTGAAAAAATAGCTGGACCCGAGACAGGTCAATGACATCTCTACCACTGTCATTATTATGAATAAATAATAAATAAATATAACCCTTATCAGCTGCATATACCGACGACCGAGTGGCGTAGTGGTGAGTAGCCCTGCCTCATACGCCGGAGGTCCCAGGTTCGAGTCCTGGATACATACAGAACATAGATATTTGTTCTCGGGTCATGGTTGTTTGATAATATTAATAATAAAGTAGTAATTATTAGGCTATTAATCGCTGAAATCAGCCATCAAAGACAGCGAGGTGGAAAATTGGAATAAAAGAAATTCCTTTTTTTTTTATTTGTAAGGTTGATTAATTTAAAAATGAAATATCATGAAAGCTTAGAGTCTAACGCATTCTCTGAAGCTACTTAGAAACGAAGAAACTACCAGTTTTAATTTTAAGTTGACAATTTAAATGATAACTCACTTAACATAAATTCTCAACTTTAGGTAATTTTTTTAGCAACTTTCATTTAAGTTATGAGGCTGTTTTTTTTTATGCATAAACACACAGTTCATAGAAATTTAGTAGCAAAAATAGAATTCCAAAGAAACCTTCTACTTTCTTTTTTAGAAATTTGAAACTGATTCGGTCGCAATTTTCCGAAAATTCATAAAAAAAATCGTAATAATAAAGGGGTGATTCAGATACCTCTTAACACGAGGCACCTAAAAAAAAAATTAAGACGTCATTTTTCTGGCCACCCTGTATATGTATCTTTATTCTGGGTTCCCCCCAGTTCGCTGTATGGTATAGGGGTTATAGGAGTAATAGGGGTTCGATGTGGGCTTTCATATGTGAAATATCAGTCAGGAGTTTTATATTTATATTTATTACAACAAAATCCACAAAACCTCAAACTAGGTTGCAAATATTTCGAACGGATATTGCAGACGACCGTAGGTACACTCGAAGGGAGCCCAGGCTCGAGGCCAGAATAGCTTGCGCGTCGCGCGGTCTTTTATAATCACCCCACATTCTAAACGACGACGACACTACAAGTTATTCAAATGTGAATCTGCGCCCGCACCAAATCTCTCGATTGTACATTTTACCTAAAATAAACAAACGGCAAAATCCAAGTAGATTTGTCATAAAAATAACCTCACCTTATTATGCCACAATGTAGGAGGCGTCATTTCATTACCCAGTGACATGTCTCACAAAGGCCCATGATGTAACTCAATAGTGAATATGTTAGGCACTACAAACGTAAGTTGGCTTCTGGGAAGATAATTTCGAAGATACATTTTTTTGCAGAGGTCGCTTACAGTGGTATAAACGTGATTCAATTTTTTTTGTGGGATTCGATCAGATTTCAGCCTAAATGTCGGGTTTAAATGTTAATAGTTGTGAAGTGAATTAAGGTGTTAGGTATACCAGGAAACTTAAGACCTTACTTGAAATTAAGTGTTATCGCCAGTTTGAGGCTGTCGTAGTATATTAAAGAAAAAAGAATAATAAATCCCCCGACAAACACACCAACTGTAAGGCCCCAAAGTAAGCAGAGCTTGTGTCATGGATGACTACAGAGCGAACTGGGAGGAAACCAGAACAAACATAGATATATGAATGCCCCCACCAGGACTTGGAACCTCCGACGTCGGAGCAGGGCTACTAGCCACTACGCGACTCGGACGAGTTTTTTAAAACTATTTTTATAGCCTGCAAACGAACACACGAACAGCGAAGTGGTTTCCATTAAACATAATTAATGTGATATTCACACCTATTTATCAATATACTTGTTAGCCAAGCAAGACTGGACATCAACAGAACCATGTCAAATTTACTTTTATATAGCAAAGGTTGTATGTCTTACTTGTTTGTACATGTAATTGTCAGTAGATCATGAGCTTTTCATAAGTAAACAAATTTAATAAAAATCCTTTTACAAACATCCTGATATTATCGGCTTAATAGAATATACAATAGCCCTAATAGTATAGTCGCAACAGTTCGCACCCATGAACAACGTTTAGTCGTAGTAGTTAATGAGTATTTACCAATACATACTGAGCTTATAATATCGACTAATGATGCGTTGTGTACCACAGGCTCCAGTCAGAACTGCCTGTTATGGTCTGTTAGTACCACGTAACGTGATCATTACGGCGGCCAAAATAGGAAGGATCTTTACCAATGAGACTATCTATTATAGATCGTTCAATAAATTTGCAACTAACAATTTAATTAAAACTTACATTCTGCTGATCCGTGACCTGGTCCAGCAGTCGGCGGAACACAGCGGCCGGCAGGGTGGAGAGCGCGTGCAGCGCCGCCAGCGCCCACAGCGGGCAATCGCCGTCTGCGCAGAACTTGAACTTCTGCGGCAGAAATATTAGTTTTCTTAATTAAATGGCCGAAAGAAATTGGAAAATTTTTTGGACCTATTTATAGATATTTATATTTAAAGGATGGTCCGTAATAAACACGGAATTACAGAGTATTAAAATCAAACTTGAGGAATCACATTAACAATCCTCAGGAAATTAAGTTAGTTCCCAAATTTTTTATCCCCAGACAACACCCCACCTGCGACAGAATACTGGTGGGGGGGGGGGGGGGTTCAGATAGATATAGATAAAACAGCTCATGACCCGAGAGCATACATCTTTGTTCATCACACGAATTGCCTTTATCAGGACTCGAACCTGGGACTTCCAGTTTATGAGGCAAGGTTACTACCACGGTCGCTACACGGCCGACATCCCTTCACAATCCATAGCATAAACACCAAAGTTAATACACTATTGAATACATTATTTAGATGCTTCGACTTAAATTTTAAATTCGACACCCATATCAAAAGATGTTACAGGAAATTTATTTCCAAAGTACATATTCCCTGCCAAGTGACACTATAACATAACTTTTAAACTTATACTCACCATATCCTACCCCGTCAATAATTTATCTTCCACTCGAAAGATCTGAAACAAAACATTTGACAGCTATCAAATTAACATACAAATGTCTACATATGTCATTACGCATGTGTATAGTGACGTCAGAACGTGTTAAACTCGTTTCGTTTATGGAGGATCGGGATTTAAATAATGTAAATTATTATGTTGAGCTTGACCTTATTTTAGATACAATGTTTTACGTGGCTTTGTTTAAACAATTAAGTATTCGTTTTCTAGTGGTACAATAGTTTACAAAATATCTCATTAGGCGGACGAACAAAAGGAATAACAAATTAACAAAGAGGCCTTAGAGATATAAACCTGATGTTGATGTTCCTGGTTCAATAAAATAAAATAGATAAATGTAGAGATTTAGTTCTTGTATTGCTTAAACATTTAGGAATAACAAAAATAGAATTGACCAAATTAATCTCAAAATCACATTAACAGGTTAAATCGTTTTAAAAACAGATAGTATCAACCAAAATATTTTTTTCATGAAGATGTTTATAAAGATTATTATGTAAACGGTGGTTAACGAACGTTACCTATTAGTTAATTATAGTAAGTTTGTTTAAAAATTTCATGTAATGATATCAATATATGAGAGTAAAAAAGTTTATTTTCAATGAATTACCCACACTGATCTTTTCAATTTATACTTAGTTTTTCGATATATTGAAGCATTTCGTGGCGGGTTTATAGATTATATTAGAGGTTCCTCTTATGCGAGTATAGGTAGGCTATCAGGTAAGACTAATGTTCCCACATTAGACAAAGGCCTGGCCAATGTAAGTTTTCATACGATTGCTTATTAACTAAAATTGCCGGAATTGCGTAAAAAGGGGGTTTGGCGTGTGTTGCTGTTTGTGGCGTCGCGTCGTGCTCCCAAACGGATGAGCTGATTATGATTGATTTGTGTAAAGCTGGGTTAATGTTTGAAGAAAATAGGTTCAGATCAGAAATTTTGAATGCTTGTCTTGTCAGTCGGGGTTATTTGTGTGTACAAATAATTTGTCACTTTTTTACCTTAGGATAGGTTAGGTTAGGTAAGGTGTGTACAAGTTCCCCCCCGAAATGGAATGTTCTTTGCCGTGGCGGGGGGGCTCAGTAACCCGTTGCAATCCTGCAACGGGCGAAGCCAAACATTCTTCTGGTTGGGGCACGCTGCGTCTGTCCCGTATCGGGCGGCAGTCGTGCTTCGTCAGTGCCCTGTGTCTGACCCATAGTGGGCGGCAGGGTATCCGTTGGTGGTTGGGGTGCGCTGCGTCTGTCCCGTATCGCGCGGGAGTCGTGTCTCGTTGGTGCCCTGTGTCTGACCCATAGTGGTCAGCAGGGTGCTCTTTGGCGGTTGAGGTGCCTTGCGTCTGTACCATATTGGGCGGCAGTGGCACCTCGTCAGTACACTGCGTCTGTCCCGTATCGGGCGGCAGTTGTACTTTGTTGTTCTGGCTGTCGGAGTATTTGCTCGGGCCAGGGAGGGGTTCACTGTGGGGGCTTTTGTCCGGGTCAAGGGCGGCGGGCGCGGCGCGCACTTACAATGCCACCGCGCTGGCTTTTAATTGCCACCGTCACCAAAACCGTGCTCCGTCGGAGTGTCGTGGATCACGTCTCGCGGCTTTGACGGAACGGGGGTCTTGGCTTAACCGCCTGGACGGCGAGGAGACAACCTCTTATAAAATTTCTCAAAGGACCGTCGTTGGGATACGTGGCGACGGTCGCCTCTCGAGGTGGCAGACTAGGTAAAGTCTGCCACCGCAAGCGACTAACCCAGGATACCGCCCGCCCTCCTGGTGTAATAGGGTTACCGCGGCAATGGGGTTCCTGCCGTGCTTGTGGACCATTAATTACCCTGTACTCGTGGGATTAAGTATGGAATATCAACAAAACACAAACCTTGATGTAGTGCCAGAGACGGGCGGTGATGACGTAACGCCTGAGATGGGCGGAGTTGACGTAAGGCCTGAGATGGGCGAAGTTACCGACTGCTGACCCGGTCATAATTAAGGTTCTAGAGAGGAAAGTGTTCTCACCGAGGAGCTTAGCTCCCGATCGGTGATGAGCCTAAATGAGGGTCTGAAAGGGCCGGGAGGAGCAAAAGCAGCGGCTTTGAAACCGCTTTGTAAGCGCGCCTACTGGGCGTTCTCCACGGCTGAGGAAACCGGCTCCAAAACGGAGACCGATGTAAGGCGCAAGGTAGGGGCATCAACGCCTCCTGCAAAAGCTAAAAAGTCGGGATCGCCTGGCCTGGGTCCTTCCCCTAAAACGGGAAGCCCCAAGAAAAAGGCGGCAAATAAGGCGCTTCAGAACGAATTCTGCAAGCCTGGAATGTTCCGTAAAGAACCTTCAACTCCAGCTGATGAGGGCAACAACCTTGACGTCGAAGACCTCGGCGTCGAGGATATCAAAGCGAGGGCGGGTCAGCGTGTAGCTAAGATCCTCACATTAGCTACCACCTCGAACAATTTGAGGGGTGGTTTTGTGAAGGAGTTTAAAGCCTGCGCAAAGGACCTAGGGGAGATCGTGGAGTGTTTGTCCCGCCGCACGGAGGCGGAAGAAACCAAAATGCTCCGGCGGGAGAATAATCGCCTAAGGCGGCACCTCGAGGACCTTATATCCGAAGTTGCCGCTCTGAGTCTGGAAGTCCTTCCGGAGTGATCCTTCAGAGGAAATTAATCCCACTGAAATGGTGGGACAAATTAAGTCCACCTTGATGGAGGAGCTGAACGGTGGAATTCTTCGCTCTGTGGGGGATATGGTGGATGCCAAGCTTGCTGGCATCCAGGATCGCCTTCTCCCCTCGCCTGTTATTCGCCCGCCGCTCGCACACGAGTTCCAGGTTGCCCCAGGGCCATCTGGTTCGAAGCCAAGGACCACGGATGTGGTTATCCCGGCCACTCCAGTGGCAAAAGCCGTATCCCAGTCACGGCCAGCTGAATCCTGGACCACTGTGGTGCGGAAGGGCAAAGGGAAAGGTAAGGAATCCTCCCCACCCGCAGCCCAACATGCGCCTAAATCTACGGGTCGTGCAACGACTCGGGCGGCGCCTAAACCCATGGCCAGTTCTACGGCCCATGCTTCTGTTGTCGCCCCACTGGCCAAAGCAGCTAAGCCGAAGCTCACAACTCCTAAGTCCTCGGCTGTAGTGATTACGCTGCAGCCAGACGCCATTCAAAACGGAGTAGACTACAAGGCGGCCCTAATAGGACCGCGCCAAGGAATCAATCTAGCTGAACTTGGTATCAGCCAGATTAAGGATCGACAGACGGCCACGGGAGCCCGCATGTTAGAATTGCCGGGATCCCAGAGCAGGGAAAAAGCCGATCAGCTTGCGGAGAGGCTGCGGGTCACCCTCGCGGAAATTGCCCGAGTCAACCGCCCTGAAAAGGTGGCTGACCTGAGAATCAGCGGACTGGACGACTCCGTCACCACTGAAGAGGTGGTGGTAGCAGTTGCAGCTAGGGGAGGCTGTCTACCGTCCCAGGTTAGACCTGGAACTATGCGGCCGGCTGCCTTAGGGGCGACTTCTTTGTTGGTCCGCTGCCCTGTGGCAGTTGCTAAAAGATTAAAGGAGGGGGGCCGACTCCTGGTGGGCTGGAGCTCTGCCTCCGTTACCATACTAGAGGCACGCCCCATGCGCTGTTATAACTGCATGGGGTTAGGGCACACGCGCCAGATGTGCCCCTCTGAGGCAGAACGTGGGGAGCTGTGTTTCCGGTGCGGAAAGCCGGGGCACAAACTCTCCACCTGTCCACTGCCCTGCGATGCGCAGTGTGTGCAGACGCAGGTAGGCCATCCGGGCATGGGATGGGGGGCAAGAACAGCGACCCTCCCCCCACTAAGAAGAGAGCGGCTCCAGGGACAAGGGCCGCTCCCATAGCCTCGCGCCGCTCGGCAATGGAGGAAGTTGAGATGACCGAATAATGGTCCGGTCAATCAACTTCCTCCAGGGTAATCTAAACCACTGCGCCGGGGCCCAGGATTTGTTCCTCCAGGCTATGGCGCAGTGGGATATAGAGGTGGCGGTCGTGGCTGAGCCATACTTCGTGGCTCCGAGACCGCAATGGGCTGGGTCCACCAATGGCGACGTGGCCATTGCCGTTCAGTCGTGGGGTGTCACAGCCTATCCGTCAGGGTGAGGGGTCCAGGGTTCGTGGTGGCCAGGTGGGGGGAGTACACCATCATCGGTGTATACTTCTCCCCGAATAGGCCGCTTGCGGAATACGAACCCTATTTGGACTCCCTCTTAGTCCGGGGCGCATGGCGCCCGATCCCATCATCCTGATGGGCGACCTCAACTCCAGGTCGCGGGTGTAGGGTGACACGCTCACCGACGCGTTTGGCGTGGCCCTGGGGGAGTGGTCCGTGGAGGTTGGGCTGTCCCTCATAAATAGAGGGACGGTACTAACCTGTGTGCGACCGCAAGAGCAGTCGCGGGTGGACATAACATTTGCCTCCCCCTCTATCGCACACAGGTTGCGCGACTGGCGGGTGTTGGAGCATGAGGTGACTCTATTAGATCACCAGTATATCCGGTTCGAGGTCACCAGGCTTCAGCCACCGGCCGAGCCACCACGGCATCACCCTGTCTTCCCGCGCTGGACAATCGGCCGCCTCAACCGCGAGATTGCGAGCGAGGCGGCTATCGTCCAAGTGTGGTGTGCGCCGCCAAATGCACCGGCCACGGTGGACGACGGGGCTGGTCGCATCCGCACCACCCTAGCAGCGGTGTGTGACTCCTCCATGCCCCGATCGAAGGCCTACCGTGGTCGCAAGGCTGTGTACTGGTGGTCCCAAGAGATTGCGGATCTCCGGGACGTGCACGGCCGTGCCTGGCGGGAGTGTAACCACTTCCGCCGACGGCGCAACCGCGATGCGGTGGAGGAGGCAAGGCTGATGGTTGCTTGCAGGGCCACTAAAAAGGCACTAAAAGTAGCCATCAGCGTCGCCAAAGAGCGGGCCCGGCAGGAACTCTTGGAGGGTCTCGAGAGGGACCCATTAGGGACGTCCGTAGAAGGTGGCTCGAAACAAACTCCGTGCCACAGGACGTCCCCTCACTGAGACCCTCCAACCGGAGTTCCTTGAGGTGGTCGTGGGTGAACTGTTCCCGGACAGATCGGACCACGCTTTGCCCCCCCCCCCAGCAGGAGTGGTGTGGGAGATTGAGGCTCCCTCAATCACGGGGGCTGAGATGGAAGGCACCGTCTCCCGCTTGGGGAGGAAGAGGACGGCGCCCGGACCGGACGGAGTACCTGGACAACTCCTGAGGATTGTTATGGAATCCCTCGGAGGCCCGCTTCGGGAGCTGTTCGATCTGTCGTGAAGGACGGGAGGCTGTGCCTCCTCGAGAAGGAGGGTCGGACGCCTGACAATCCGTCAGCGTTCCGGCCCTTGGTGCTGTTGGACGAAGTAGGTAAGATGCTGGAATTCGTTCTGGCACCCCGACTAGTCCGGCATCTCGAGGAGGTAGGGCCCGACCTGTTCGAGGCCCAGTTTGGGTTCCGGTCGACGATAGACGCCATCTCTGCCCTAAAGTCCCTCACCGCGGCGGCGTCCGCGAGGGGGGAGGTCTTTAGGGCAGAGATGGCGTCTATCGTCGACCGGAACCCAAACTGGGCCTCGAACAGGTCGGGCCCTACCTCCTCGAGATGCCGGACTAGTCGGGGTGCCAGAACGAATTCCAGCATCTTACCTACTTCGTCCAACAGCACCAAGGGCCGGAACGCTGACGGATTGTCAGGCGTCCGACCCTCCTTCTCGAGGAGGCACAGCCTCCCGTCCTTCACGACAGAAATCCGTCAGCGTTCCGGCCCTTGGTGCTGTTGGACGAAGTAGGTAAGATGCTGGAATTCGTTCTGGCACCCCGACTAGTCCGGCATCTCGAGGAGGTAGGGCCCGACCTGTTCGAGGCCCAGTTTGGGTTCCGGTCGACGAAAGACGCCATCTCTGCCCTAAAGTCCCTCACCGCGGCGGCGTCCGCGAGGGGGGAGGTCTTTAGCGGTGTCATTGGACATCGCCAATACCTTCAACAGCCTACCGTTCGGGGCAGTCCTGAAGGCACTCCGATTACGGGGTGCCTCTGTACCTGCGGCGGCTGTTGGAGGACTACCTTAGGGACAGGGACGTCGTCTACGTTGACGGGAGCGGGTCGTTGACACGGCGAACGATGAGGTGTGGGGTTCCGAAAGGGTCAGTACTCGGACCGCTCTTGTGGAACTTACGTTACGATAGGGTGTTGCGGGGTGTTCTGCCACCCCACGTCAGCGTGTTCTGCTACGCTGACGACACCCTGATAGTGGCCCAGGGGAGGACGTTCGCTGAGTCAGCGACTCGGGCGGAGGAGGGCGCGGCCCTGGTTGTGGGCTGCATAAGGGAGTTGGGGCTTAGGGTCGCGCTGGAGAAGACGGAGGCTCTGTTGTTCCACGGGCCTCGGCAGGGTCCCCCTCCAGGCGCGACCCTAAGGGTGGATGACACCCAGATACCTCTCAAGAGGCAAATGAGATATCTAGGTCTCATCCTTGACGAGCGCTGGGCGTTCGGCCAGCACTTCAAGCTGCTGGCCCAAAGGCTCGTAAAGGCAGCGGTCGCGCTGGGCCGACTGTTGCCCATTGTGGGTGGACCAGGCTCCTCATGCCGGAGGTTATACCTCGGCATATTAAGGAGCATGGCCCTATATGGAGCGCCCGTCTGGGAGGATGCCCTCACGCGCCAGAATTGAGTCCAGCTGCGAAGGGCGCAGTGGACCCTGGCGGTGAGGGCATCCCGATGGTATCGCTCAATCTCACATGGGACCGCCTGTCTCCTAGCGGGCGCCCCACCGTGGGAGCTCGGTGCCGTTTACCGGTTCCGAGCGGAGAGGAGGAATGTGGGCTTGCGCCGTTGTTCTGAGGAAGTGGCGCTTATGCGTAGGAGTGCCAAGAGGGTACTCCTGCGGGAGTGGGAGCAGTCCCTGGCCACACCAGCCTACGGGGTCCGGACGATAGAGTGTGTGCGGCGGAGGAGTGGGACTCTCTCCTTCCGCCTGGTGCAGGTTTTGACCGGACACGGTTGCTTCGGTCACTAACTGCACAGGGTCGCCCAGAGGGAGGTGACGACGGAGTGGCACCATTGCGGGGCGGCCGACGACACAGCTGAGTACACCTTGGAGGAGTGCCCGGCGTGGAGTCGGCAGCGGCACGAGTTGACCTCTGTCGTCAGGGGGGACCTCTCGCTTCCCAGCGTAGTAAGAGCCATGCTGGGACGCAGAGAGGCCTGGGTGGCCATAGTCTCCTTCTGCGAGTAGGTGATTGTTACAGAAGGAGGCGGCGGAGCGGCGAAGGGAGGATGACGCCTCGGCAGCGCCGCTCCGTCGCAGGCGGAGGGGGGAGCGAGAAGGAGGTACGTCCGCCTTATTTCTCTTGATAGCCAATCGCAGCAGGTGAGGGGACCTGCTGCGACTACGACAACTGTGGCTGGGAGGATGGTCCCGTATACCGGACCGTCCCCCGATTGATGAGCTGGGCTCCTGCGGCCGGGTGTAGTCGCCAGGGCTCGCGGGTAATGCCAATGGCGATACCGTGAGCCTCAGCAAAGGCGGCAGAGGTATACCGCGGTGGTTTTGAGTGGGTAAGAGTCCCACGTAACATGGCACTCCCCCTTGGGTGTCAGGTAGGCGATGCACCTTTTCCCCGCGAAACCAAAAAAAAAAAAGGTATATACAAGTAATTTGTCACTTTTTTACCTTAGGTGTGGCACATACAAGTATTATAAAAAAATCGGATTCAAAAACTCTGCGTACCTTATGGTGATGATGCCATCATCACTGAATGCCATTTTGAAACCAAAATTGTGGCGCACGGAAAAGCATTCGTTATATATCGATTGAAAATACTCTGAGAAACATAAAAATATGTCACTATGCTCTAAAGTGTAAATTTTCAGACTTGCATAACTCTGAAAAGTGACACTTTTTGTGTGTGACTTTATATTTTTTTGGATTATTTTTTATTTAATAGTGTATCCCGAATTGCCATACAGGTTACATTACGCAACATCGTACGCCACAATTGTGAAAAAAAAGACAAGGGACGATTGGAGATGCAGCCAAAATCTTCAGACACCTTAAGGCTATATCAGCATCAATTTTCGCCTGTCATATCTACATTCCTGAATGGTCATCTACAAATAATTTAGCGCCACTAAACAAGGCATGCATTATTAGTCAGCGAGAACATTTCAAATTATTAGTTCCACCATTTACAGCATAAATTAACTCTCGCCCATTGTGCTAGCGGGAACAAATGCTTTCATTACAATTTTAAATAGCTGGCGTTGGCGTTTCTTGAAAATAAATATTATAAAGAATAATATTTTATGGTGATACTAATGAATCCGTGGACTAAGTATCAGAAGGCATTCATTTATGTACTGGAATCTATTTGTGGGATAATCAAAGGTGGGATTCCACAGTAATAATAAATCCCCAGACAAACAAGCGAACTGGCTGGGGAACCTAGATAAACATAAATATATAAATACAAACTACCATGACCCAAACACAAACATCTGCATGAATCTTACAAATAAATGGACCAACCAAGACTCGAACTACTCAATTCGGCCATCGTCGCAGTTTATAATAATAATAATGTTAATTTGCCAGAAAAATTACAATAGGTACAAACATCTTATAAGGTTTACAAACTTAATTAAATACAGCTTAACTAATCATAATATGGTCTTATAACTTCAGAAGTAAAGTTAATAATTATTGAAACATATTTAAATAGAACGGGAAACTATATTATAACTACGCGATAGACAACAACAGTTTTTTATTATTGAAGCGGGTAGTTTGCTGCTTACAATTACTAGCGGTCCCCGCACTGGATAAACCTGTATCGTGGGGTCCCAGGGCCGATTTCCATTGACAGCTATGCGGATACGAAGCGATAACGTCATTAAAGCTATTAGAAATATTGATGCTAAAGTGTAGATTTTGTTAATTTTGTACCTTATATGATAGGAGATACTACTTACAAAAGCTGCAGTTCACTATAAAGTAGATTTTAATAATTTTTTTTTACATTAATCAGTTTTAATTTTAATTAACAAAAAGTCATAGTTAAAACAAAATTTAAAATAAGCAAATTATTTGTTCAATTTATTAAATATATATTATACAATAATTTGGTACAATACCATTTAATTTGTTACACTCTTTTTGTTATGAATTTTTAATATATACTTCTTGTGTAATGTAAGGTAAAAAAGTACTTGAATTAAATAAAATAAATAAACAAAGGAAATGATTAAACGTATAAATAAATAAATATGGAAATAATGACTAGCATATATTAAATATTAGGTAAATATAATAACTATGTAGTGACATAATGGTCTTAAATAAAAGATATAATTTAAATAATGTATTTGTCTGGGTAATTGAATGTTTAATTTTGTAAAATTATATTTTAACTAGTAAATTAAATATACAATTTTAATAAATATTATTACGATGTTTTTTTGCATAATATTTTTTGCAAATAAATAAATAATTATTTAGTTAGTAACTAACTAAGCAACCACATATACCAGGGCTTCAGTGTCTATGTAGCCGAGGCTAGTGAGCCATTCAAAGACTAGAATTTTTACTTCCTTTGTTGGAAGCCCACGAATATTGCATTTCTTTGCCACTTTGCTGTACAGCCATGGGTGCAGTTTACTCCATCGAATCAAGGTAATCCATCAAATCAAATGCTTTATTTAATTTGGGGCCAAACCAGTCTTTCTAGAGATTAAGCACTGATAATCTAGAGTCGTTTAGAGAAAAAAAAATATTTTCAGATTCTCTTTATAGAAAACACTAATACACACTAATTTTCTTTATGATTCGAAAGCTATTAAACTTTTCTAGTGTTATTATTTTATTTGTAAAATTGGTTAAATAAATATACATTTAATTGTATACTTTTGTATGTGTATGAGTGATTTTACTATGTACCTTTTCTACATTTGAAACTCTTAATGAAATAATTCATAATTCTGTGTACATACATTCTCTAGTATGTCATAGTTGTAAATTTTCCGAGATTTCGTACATAAAATTAAAAAACAAGAAGTATAAATAGAATATTAAAGTTGAGACCGCTGCCTTTTTCTTTGCGCGGCCTTTTTCTCTAGCGCCGCTTTTCCTCCATTTGGTCGTCGCTTCAGATGAAGGCCGTGACGCAAATGATTGCCAGAGGGGGTTTTTGTTGAGTCCCTGGTGGGCTCGAAGCGAGTCTAACATAATTCCGTATAGCGCGCGACGAAGTATGCTTAAGAGCATTTTTTAGATTCTCCTGCCCTTCCGCGGAGGGACACAAAAAGAAATCTTTAGTCAGTTATGATCCGGCTGCGTATAGGAATATTTCAGGTTGTGCTTCCCGCGCAAAGCCTTGGTTTTTCCCCCTCCAAGGGAGGACAGGAGGATCTAAAAAATGCTCTTACGCATATTCCACGCGCGCTATCGAGGTTATGTAGGACTCACTCCGAGCCTACCAGAGCCACTAACAACTAAAAACTCCGGAATGACGAAAGCACTAAAGGTGAATTCATAGCACTGAAGGTACTCAAAATTGCAAAGAGAAATTAAATTAATTCGAATTAAAATTAGATTTAGAATTTGCGGCCAGAAGGGCTTCGAGATCGTTTGACAGCTGGGTGGCTTCGTATTCCTAGGCTTAGCGACTTTGAACTTAGAATCAAGGACAGGGGTAGTATACGAGACTGAATCTCGAACTAAGGGATTAAGGTGAGACATATTCGGGTCAACATCGATAGGCACTGCCGGGCGGCAAAGTCCAAAGTTCACTTGACTAAGTTAAAATGTAATAAAAATATAACATGTAGGAACATAAAATACATGTGTTTCCTGTGAGATTTGTACATTTTTCGTATATGAATATGTTTTGTCTTTTAGATGCCAACCAGAGAGAAACAGACACGTCATCTGTCCCGTTTTGTTTTTGTGTTTTCTAAAACATTAAAATATAGATAACGCAAGTATGTGCGCGATTATTATATTTGCGTTAAGCTGGTTCGAGTATATATATATATATACACAGCATCTGTGAAAAATGAACTGATTGTACACGCACACCTAAGCAACGCGAACATATAAATCAACTTAATAATAATAATAAGAGAGCGCTAGAATTTTGTAAAATAAATAAATAAATATTTCAAACTAACACACCACATTATCTAGCCCAAATTAAGTATCATTAAGAACTTGTGTTATGGATACTAAATAACGGATAAATAAACTCAAGAAATATCAAGAAATATATAAACACACATAGATATAACTACATATTTTTTGTATATAAATATTAGAAATAAACTTTAATAAACATACATACACATCCATGACTAGAAAGCAAATATCATAAAATATCTGCTTCTACCAGAATTGAAACCCGGGACCTCCGGCATGAAACGCTAGGCTACTTACCCCCACACCAAACAGGCCGTCAAAGGCCGTTGTGTGTCTATATAAGGATTGTAACGCCGTGGATTGCACCTTTAAATAAAAACTAAACTTTTAACAGAGAGAAAAGAAACCTTGTTTGAATTGACTTGCAGTTCCACTGACGCCACATTGCTCCCTACTTCTTGCCAATAGCTAACACGCGCAACTAATTTCAACCAATCACACCATTTTAAACGCGTGCACCACAATGTACGCTTGACGACGATTCGTTGCGTAAAACAAGTATCAGTCCACAGAACTTCTAATAGAGATTCTAAGCTGATTCTAATTTATATTAAAAGTTCTATTAGAAGATTATGCTCACACTTCTAACAGAACTTTTTTGCACACTTTATTGCTCACATACAAGAAATACTACAACTTCAAGCATACTTAAACATCAGGTGGGCAAATGCGGCCTTATCGCTAAAAGCTATCCCTTACAGTCAACCTTTGTGCGGCGGAAATCTAGAAAGTAAGCGGGAGTGAGTTTATATACAATACGTATGTACAAATAAGATTAGACCCGATCTGCGTCCGGCCCCGCTCGGACGCGTTCGCGGTCGCTCCAGCCGTTGAGTCACGATTGTCGTCTCACGACGTCAACTCGTTCGCAATACTTATACGCTGTTAGCCTCTTTAGGGCTTACGCTGCGGCCGGTTTCGATCGGCTGCAAGTAAGTCGGTCTCTTGCACAGCAACAACAGAGCTGAGCTTACCGCGGTCGATTAAATTCGATAGTGGTTCGCGAGGCTCGGGCTGTTTTTCTGGCTGCGTACTTGACGCTTGGCGCTTGCTACGTAGTCAGAGACTCGCTCTGCGGCCGGCCCCGGCCGGTCGTAACGTAGTCAATCCCGCACTCTGTGCACCCCTCGCATTAAAAACCTCACCTCGGTGAGTGCAGCAACAACAGGGTTGAGCTTACCGCGGTCGATTAAATTCGATAGTGGTTCGCAAGACTCGGGCTGTCCTTCTGGCTGCGTACTTGACGCTTGGCGCCTGTACATAGTCAGAGACTCGCTCTGCGGCCGGCTCCAGCCGGTCGTAACGTAGTCAATCCCGCACTTTTAGTGCAACCCAACTTCGTCAGGTCTACGGCCGGTTTTTGTTGTCAATTTATTGACGACACACTCCATAGTAGACTCGCGTTTGATCAGGTGGATACTTAACGGTGACAACTAAGCCTGATAGCGTTGCCCCGGTGCGCTTCCAAGGCCCTTCAGGCCAAGGAGAAACCGGCTGACCCGATCCCATTGCACTTGGGCCTTTCCCAGGGTGACGGTACAGTGCTGTCCGAATTAGGGGCACCACTTCGCGTCGTCCCCAGCCCTCCTACCGCGGGTAGGGAGGTTTAGGTGCTAGGTTTGCTAGGGAACCTAGAAATTCTTATATATTTATGTATTTTATATTATAGGACCAAGCCCTCCAATGGACCAGCAAAGCTTGGTAAACTTTGCTAGGTCGTTCGCCCAGGCGCTCGTTGAGTCCGGCGTCACCATTTCCAATGACTCACTAACGCAGGCCTTACAGGCAGTTACCGCGTCCCCGGCCCCTCAGGCCTCAACCCCGGCCCCTCAGGCCTCAACCCCGGCCCCTCAGGCCTCCGACGTCCAGACCCCTCAGGTCTTCAGCTCTCCCGCGTCTCCCGCCTCGTCCGAGATGGACTGCGAATCGGTCGCATCCTCTCACGCGTCGCGTCGTAAGCGTACCGCTCCCGGGAGCGACTCCGAACCCGCGTCTGATACGTCGTCAGATGCCGCCACCCTAACCGGCTCTCCTGAGCCCGCGTTTCAACTTGTTGCCAAGTGCTCCAAGAAGCGCTCGAAGAAAGCTTCGGTATCATCAATACCCGAGCCCTCCCCGGTGTCTTCAACACCAGCCCCCGCGCCGTTAAAATCGCTCGAAGTAACCGCGTCTCCGTCGGTCCCATCGAAGCCAGCGACGCGCTGCGCTCCCGTCCCGCCGAAGCCTCAGCTCCCTCCGCCCGTCTTTCTGCGTGAAAAAGCGCGCTGGACCGCGGTTTCAAACTTGTGCAAAGAGCACAAAATTAATTACTTAAAAGCCGCCAACGCTGGCGATACAATCAAAATTCAAGTAGCGACCGTCGACGACTTCCGGTCTTTCACTAGGCTTCTGTCGATCAATCAAATCGCGTATCACACCTACGCCCTCCCGGAGGAGCGTAAGATCCGCGCAGTACTACGGGGCGTCCCGTTCGAACTCAGTAACGAAGACATTCTCGAGGACCTTAAGTCTCAGGGTTTCCCGGCCGTAGCAGTGCACAAGATGCACTCCAACCGCGGTAGGCGTTTTCCTTTAGCTTTAGTAATCCTGTCAAATACTCCCAACTCGAAGGAGATTTTCAGATAGGCTCGCACAATCTGCGGACTCTTGAACATCTCCGTCGAGCGTCCCAACCCCCGCGGTCATCCTGGGTAGTGCCACCGCTGCCAGCTCTATGGCCACGCAGCGGCTAACTGCTCAGCTCCCCCCAGGTGCGTTAAGTGCCTGGATCCACATATAACAAAGGAGTGCACTTGCACTCCTGAATCCACTTCCCCCCCTGCCTGTGTGCTGTGCGGCCAGTCCGGCCACACAGCTAACTACAGGGGATGCCCGCGCGCTCCGCGCTCTACCGTCAAGAGGGTCGCGCCTAAACCGGCGCCGCCGCTCACTCCCGCTAACTTCCCGCCGCTGCGCAACCGGGGTCCCCCGGAAGCAAAGCCCGTTCAGCCGACGCCTACTCAGGCTCGGTCTTAGAGGCAGCGTCCGGCCGTCCCGCCTGCACCTTCCCGACCCATCCCAGCTCCCGTAGCTTCCGTAGGGCCGCGTCCCGCTTTGTCATCTTCACCTCAGTCGTCGTTGGCTGAGGACATGAAGACCGTGTTCGACGTCATCCAAAACGTCGACATTAACGAAATTTCCGTACTCGCACGCAAACTGCGAGCCGCCCGCTCTCCTCAAGAGCGCTTATTCGCGTTAGCCGAGCATCACTCGCTCCTAAGTTCGTTGTAAATTCTTTTACTTTTGTATAAATTCGTAAATAATAAATTATAATGTCTAGACCCGCGAATCCCGCGTCCAGTCGTATTAAACCCAAGGGCTTATCCCTAGTATCTTTTAACGCTCGTAGCCTTAGCACCAACCTTCCCGAGATTAAACTGTTCCTTCAGAACAAAGAACCTGACTTATTCCTTCTCCAGGAGACATGGCTTACTCCAAACCGCTCCAGGGGATACGCTATTCCTAAGTACGCGTTTACTCGCAACGATAGGCCCAACTCCGACGGTTACGGCGGCACCGCTATATATTACAAAAGAGGCTTCCATTGCTGTCCTCTCCCTACCCCTCCTCTCCTCAACATGGAGGCCACTGTGTGTAGATTGGCTATGACTGGTCACCCGACCATCATCATAGCTTCAGTCTACATACCGTGCAGCTCCAGACCAATCCGCAGCGACTTTGAGGCCATTCTCGCCCTTGGCCATTCAGTCATTATGTTCGGAGACTTTAACTCCAAACATACTGACTGGACGTGCCTATCGACCAACACCAGCGGTATCGCTCTCCTCGACTCATATCCCCCATCACTCCCACTCACTATCCCAACAACCCGACCTACTCTCCTGACATCCTCGACTTTGCAATTATCAAGCGAATCAATCTTGATCTCAGGTCCATCGAACCGCTCGATGACCTAGGCTCCGACCATCGCCCCGTCTCCCTCGTGCTAGGCGCGCCTAACGATAACGTCACATCTCCTAAGACCTTTACCAACTGGAAAGGCTTTAAAAATACGTTAGTTTCAGCCTTAGAGGCACCGAACTCTCCGCTAGCGATTTCACCCGACCAATTAGATAGCCCGATTAAAATAGATTCAGTAGTCGATACTCTCACTGATGCTATCAACTCAGCCATCAGCGACAACATAATCATTGCTAAGCAAGGCAAACACGCGCTTCCCTTAGCCGTTAGCAATCTCATTAAAGCTAAGAACGCGGCTCTCCGGAGAGCCAAGAAATATCCCACGCCCGCATATAGAACAGCTGCGAATCAGCTTCAACGTAAAGTTAGGTCTCGCCTCGCGGAACTCCGTGACACTCAGTTTAACGATCTCATGGAGAATATCTCCCCGTCCCACCAAGCGTATTATCGAATGGCCCGAGCTTTACGCGTAGACACCGCCTCTCACGTTCCTCCTGTCACTCGTCCCGACGGCACCATTGCCTTCGAAGTCGAAGAGAAAGCCGAATGCTTCGCCGACAGCATAGCGGCACAATGTTCGCCCAGCACGCAACCCGCGGATCCCTCCCACATCCAGGCGGTGGAGGACGAAGTTATCCGCAGAGAATCTCTCCCTATCACCGACGACCCCGTCACAGTCTCTAATGATGAAATCTTGCTTCTCATTAGAAAGCAAAAGTCCAAAAAGGCTCCGGGTGCGGATGGAATTTCCAACCACGCTCTTAAGCACCTGCCACAGCAGGTGCTTACCTTGTTAGCTATCATCTTCAATGCCTGCTTCGACCATAGCTACTTTCCAAAAGCCTGGAAAGAAGCAACAGTCATAGGCATTCCCAAGCCGGGTAAACCTCTGAACATCCCGGCTAATCACAGACCCATCAGCCTTCTCAAGGCAATGTCTAAACTTCTCGAAAGAGTCATACTCTCTCGAATGCGGAACCATCTGTTTCCAACGGATGGCGACCCTCTCATTATTCCCCACCAGTTCGGCTTTCGCGCTAAGCACTCCTGCCCTCAGCAAGTCCTTCGAATCGTCGAGTACATTCTCGAAGGATTCTATCCGCATCGTAAAAAATCAATCGCGGTTCTCTTTGACGTAGCCAAGGCTTTCGACAAAGTCTGGCACAGCGGTCTCGTTTTTAAACTCTATAAAATAGGCTTACCGGTTTGCCTAGTCAGATTAATCGCGTCGTTTCTTAAAGACCGTACGTTTCGATTCTAACATGAAGGCACGCTCTCCGCGCCTCGTCCCATAAAGGCTGGAGTCCCGCAAGGCTCAGTCCTCGCCCCTCTGCTGTACACCGTGTACACTAACGACATCCCCATCCCGCCGAAAGGCGTCGAACTCGCCCTCTTTGCTGACGATACCGCCCTTTACACTAAAGGTCAAAGGATCCCGTATAACATCACCAGACTCCAAAAGGCCGTAAACGCCCTCGGTGTTTGGTTTCAAAAATGGCGTATCGATGTCAACCCGGAAAAGAGTTCTGCTATTCAATTCGACCACAAACGTCGTAATCGCTACAACGATCCTCACATTCGTATGTTAGGTACTCCCATCCCCTGGAAGCGCAGTATTAAATACTTAGGCGTCACCTTAGATCAGACGCTTTCTTTCAAGCCACACGTCGATAGAGTAACGAAACTCGCGCGTTTCTACTTAAGCCGCCTAAATAGTATGATAGGTAGAAAAAGTAAAATGTCTTTTAGAAATAAACGTACGCTCTATAAGGTCTGCATTAGACCCGTCATGTCATATGCTTCGCCAGTCTTTGCCCACGCCAAACCCTCCGTCCTGTATAAGCTGCAGGTAGTTCAAAATCTCTTCTGCCGCAGGGCCACAGACGCACCTTGGTATGTGCGCAACGCGGACCTGCACAGAGATCTTGAACTACCTACAGTGCAACAGCACCTCAAAACACTCTCAGAATCGTCTTCAAACGCGCCGAATCCCATCCCAATCATCTTGTTCGAGATTCAATCTCATATACTGCTCCTGTGTTAGATTCGAAATTCAAAGTCGCTAGGCCGAGAAACGCGCACACGGGCGAACCCACGCAGTTAACTTTAGCTCTCGAGGCCCTTCAGGCCGCAAATCCTAATTCTAACGTAAATTCTAATTCTAACGTAAATCCGAATTAATGCAATTTTACTTTTCATTTTTAATGTTTTTATTTACTTTTCATTTTTAATGTTTTTATTTACTTTTCATTTTTGAGCACCTTCAGTGCTATGTAAATCTCAGCGGGTGACCCCTTAAGGGCCCCGCTGGCGCGGCCTCTTTCTCCAATTGGCCGTCGCTCAGATGAAGGCTGAGTGGCAAAAATGCACGAGCCGACAGGGGGTTTTTTATGGTTCTGGTAGGCGTCGGGACGAGTCCCACATAACTTCGATCGCGCGCGCGGAGTATGCGTCAGAGCATTTTTTATGTCCTCCTGCCCTTCCCGTGGAGGGGAACCAAAAAAAAAAACAAATAAGATTTTTATTAAACATGAAAAGTATAAACATATAACTATTTACAAATTACTTTTTGTTATTATTCAACAAAAAACAAGATTTTGCCGCATTGTTTACATTAATTTCAAAAGCTCAGGTTTTTGTAGCAAAAAACAACATAAATAATAATAAAATATCCGCTAGTTTAAAATTCTAAATACAAAATATTTTTCTATATAAGTATTTTTGCATCCAATGATGTTATATTTGTTTATTTCTCGTTCACAAAATGCACAGATCTTATACAATAATGCAATGCACTTATTAAATGAATATCTGACATCTAATGACGGATTTACATTTTATATAATAATACTACAAAGAGAGCTACAAATATCAGTAAATGAATACATGTATAAATATTTATTTTTTTTCATAACAGGGTTCTAAATATTATCGAAAAGTTATAAAAATCATCATAACCTAATAAGGCTAATAAATATTATGACATAAAAATATGTACTTAACTAACAAAAAAAATATATATATACATAATATGTATATATTTTTGTAATATGTATATTGTGTGCATGTGGATGTAGATGTGTGTGTGAGTGTGAGAGTTAACATCAAGGTTATTTGTGAGAGGGTGTGTGAGGGCTTTGTATTTAATTATTAAATTACAAATTTTTCTATAAAACCATATGTTTTTTTTTCCTTTTTCCTTTTCTTTATTATTTTTCCGACAAATCTGATATGGCTATATCTGTAAACTGTCTCCTGAATGTGTGTTTCTTACAATTAAAGACATCAACAGACCTAGAGTGATTATTGTAAGTTTTTTGCGTTCGACAGACAACTGAGTTCTGATTATAGTTATTAGGTACGTGCCGGAGGTCGAACAAGGTCGTGTGTCTAACGCGACGTGAGGGAACTCGGAGCCGCAGAAACTGCTCCCTGAGCTCAGGGCAATCAATTGCTCCGTGCACTACACTGTGCAAAAACAGCATATCATTTAAAACTCTTTTTTCTTTTAGGGACAGAATCTTATGAAATTGACAAGACTTTTTATAATCTTTAATAATATGCTGACTTCGATAGTTCAAATTCTTTAAAAATTTCAATTGAATTTTTTCTAAATTTTCAATATAAGTAAGATTCCAGATACTACTGCAATACTCGAGTACACTTCTTACATAGGCAAAGTATAATATTTTAATGCAGTAAATATCTGTAAATGGCTTACTAACACGCAAAATGAACCCTAAGTTTTTGTATGCTGCACTTACAATGTGCGTTACATGATCATTAAAAGATAGTTTGTGATCCAAAGTAATACCTAAGTCTTTGACGTGTTTTACCTTTTTTAAATTTGTTTTTGCAATATTGTAATCAAAGCTGATTGGATTTTTTTTCCTTGTAAAAGTCATAATCGAACATTTACTAATATTAATGTCTATTTTATTATCCTTGTAGTATTGATTTAGACTAGAAAGATCTTTTTGGAGATTGATACAATCTGATGTTGAGTTGATTTTGTTATATATTTTAGTATCGTCAGCGTAAATTAAATGTTTAGAAAATTTAAAGCATAAGCTTACGTCATATATGTAAGCAGCGTATAGAAGTGGCGAGAGCGTAGAGCCTTGGGGCACGCCTGCGGGAACATCTACGTAGTCTGAACTGTACCCATCCACTACTACCGCCTGGCATCGATTTCATAGGTAGGAATCCATCTATCGCAGCAGACTGCCACCTATGCCTAGTTCTATCATACGGATGATGTGATCCACACGGTCAAAGGCCTTTTCAAAATCTGTGTAAATCACATCAACTTGAGAACCAACGTCCATACCATGCAGAACGTCATTGGTGAAAATTGCGAGGTTAGTATTCGTCGAACGTCCTTTGATGAACCCGTGTTGGTTACTGGGGATATACCTTATAAGGTGTGAGTTTACGTGGTGGTTGACTGATTTCTCCATAAATTTACTGATCGTGTTGAGGCTTGAAATGGGACGGTAGTTCTCTATAGCCGACTTTGAGCCTTTTTTATGTATTGGAATAATATGTGCGGTTTTCCAGATCTTAGAAACGTACCCTTCGCGAAAACAGCGACTGAATAAAAGAGTTATAGGTTTAGTGAGGGATTTCGCGCAGTTAATATAAAAAATTGGTGGGATGTTATCGCTACCGGCACCTTTGTAGGGATTAGCAGTTTTAAGTAGATTAGAAATAACCTCTGCCTCGACCTGGATTAAACTTAAAGTATCCGAACTTATGACATTTACTGTATTAGTTGTAGGATAAGGACAAGATGAGGGTTTACTAAAATTTCTGCAAAAGCACTCGTTAAAAGATAAACATATATCTTTAGGGTCAGATATTGACTTATTTTCGTGAGTCATTAAATTGGGAAATTTAATATTATTCTTCCTCCTAGATTAAACGTATGACCACAGTAGTTTGGGGCATTTCATTATATTTTGTTGGGAACGTTCTGTATAGGAATCGTAACGTAAAAGTTTCATAATCTTGTTTATTCCCATACAGTTTCCAGTTAGAATGATTTTTGGCTTTTTCTTTAATCAATTTAATCAAATTTCGACTATACCAAATTGGGTAATTGTATTTGTTCGACTTAGATACTCTGGGGACGTTTTTATATATAGCTGGGTTAATTTTGTCTATAAAAATTATTCACCGCGGCCTCTAAGTTACAGGATAACAGCAGATCATTCCAAGGCGTTGTATCTAAGTAGTTGTTTATTGAAGCGGAATCAGCTTTATGGAAAAGTAATTTTGTTTGTGGTGCTTGTTTTAATGGTGGTATTAACATATCAGTTGCATCCATAAATATTGTAGGGTGATAGGTATCCTCTTTGACCAATGCTAAGTTCGACCTATGTAAACCTAATGAAAAATTTGGGAACATTAAGTCCAGAGTGTTTTGATGCGGCTAAGTTCGACCTATGTAAACCTAATGAAAAATTTGGGAACATTAAGTCCAGAGTGTTTTGATGCGAGTTTAAGACTGAATTGTACTGAGTAAAACCATAATAGGATGTGTGGTTAATTAACTGAGAAAATTAAAATCGTGTGTTAAAATAATTTTATCATTCGGGTGTTCATCTGTGTTGATCTTGAATAAGTCAAGTAATACCTGTATTCGTGTAGGTATAAGTCTATCGGGAGGCAGGTAAACAACTCCGATATGCAAGTCATAGCAGGGCGGCCAGGGTGAGGAGGGCGCGGGCGCGGGCGAGGGAGCAGTCAGCGCCTGCTGCAGCACAGTGACCCACACGCACTCGAGACCGACGCGCTGCCACTCAGGACGTGCGCGCGCGCTCAGCCGCGCCGCACTCAGGGTCATTACCCCGCCGCCGCGCGCGCCGCCGCTGCCAGCGGAGCCCGCGCCGCCGCCACCGCTGTCGCACCGAAATACCTCGTACCTGTTGCTGCTGAGCTCGGCATCAAATATGCAGTCATGAAGCCAAGTCTCTATGCATACTACTAACCTCAGCTTTCGCTGTAAGTTTTGTAGGAAGCCCGCGCACGTTTTGGTACATAAGTTGTAATCTAGTCATCACGGTGGATGTACATAACGGCAACCCATGTATGTGTATCTGTCGAACGTTAGTGATAAGAATAACATAGGAACTGCCTATCAATGTATAAAGATGTTTTGCTGAAATAAATGTGAAAAAAAGTGATGGTGCATCGGATAACAGAATATGGTTATATGTTTGTTAAAGATTGTATTGAAAAATAAGTGTAATGGGATATGTGGCGAGTAGGTAAATTCTAAATGTAATTCGAGCATTATCTCGTGAAAGTAAAAAAGTGTACGCGTAAAATGTGAAAATCTTGATGACGGTAAATTTTTAAAGTACTTACAAGAATAACAAAAATGGTTGTGATGAATACAGGAGTTACAATGATGAATCTTTGTTTTATTTTGATTCTTCCAAGTCCCTTAAACTTAATATCGGGATGGTAGTCGGAAAGGTTATATTATTATTATTATTAAAGGTTATATTATTTATCGGAAAGAAACTAATGTAAACAATGAAAGAGAAAGCAATGAAATGTTGAAATTAATGTAAACAATGAGGCAAAATGTTTTTTGTTGAATAATAATAAAAAGAGGCATAGAAACCGCGCCAGTTTTTATTCGACATCGATAATTTAAGTAGTGTCAATAATCGGAATGCTAAGCTGCTGCGATCACTAGACCAGCTGTCAAAAACGTAGTGGACGCAGTATATAGGGACCTGTGTTCTACCAGAATGTATATGTAATGTATATGTATATGTTGGGTACATCTCACTAGTATCTATAGATAGAACCTGCATTTTCCCTCAACGTTATGAACAAGTTAATCTGTTGCCCCAGGCCTTATATTAAAAATATTGTGAATGGACCTTCATGCTGTTTGTTTGGCTGTACAATGGAACTCTCTGTGTCGGCAATATTTTATTATAGACAAACTGCTATCGCGACTCCGTTGGTATGGACTTTTGGTTGTTCAGCATATTTGTAATAAAAACAGATAAATCTTTAGATCAGCTACAAAAACCAGATTTATTAGCTGACCAAAAAATATTCCAAAACAATAGCACAAAACCTTCTTTATTCAAATTTCGAATGAGTCGTTATATTTTTTTTTTGCAAGAATAATCTTTGGAGACACTCCATCCACTAGTTTGTCTGTATAAGCGAAATGAATGTAATAACGTTGAACAAATCAAACAAAAACCATTTTAACAAAAACCAATTATTTATCAAAATTAAAATATATTTTCATTCAAAACTCCATCGTTTTAAAAATAGCGTAACCCACGAGATAGTTGCCTGCTAAAGTAACTATCGAGCCCCGTGTTATCTTTCGATTAATATGAGTTCCACTCGGTGACCGATCAAACAATTAGGAAAGCTGGTTAACGCCTTCTAAAATATATAGTATTTTTAATTTAAGATTATTGATTTTTGAGTTAATTTCAAGTAGAACTTAAGAGCTCGAACTAACTAAAGAAATAAGAAATAATCTAACTATAGTGTAATAATGATAATTGTTTATTTCAGTACCAGGTTTTAGGTTACACAATTTAAGTGCTTGGAATCTTCTTTCACGCCTGTACTAGAAGACTTCGCTCCTTTATAACAATCGTTAAAAAAAATAAGAACAAGGCTTGATATAAATATTAACATACATGGCATAGGGAATTCAATTTTTTAAATGCATGTGTAATGTGTGTGGGTTTATATCTATACTATATCGCATGGGTGAAGCGATCACATCCCGGGTTTTTTTACGTATTCAAATTCAAACTGGCGTTTGTCTTCTTTATTACCTGATAGAACAACCATGGTGACAGCGAATGTACGAAAATGTCATCAAGAGATATCAGTTTGCGCAAAACATCAAAATGTCATCGTAAAACTTCAATTTGTTCAGTTTGTTCGCTATCGTGTTCCTGTCGCATTGCTATCATATTTAGCACAGCGATATGAACAACTTATTATATTGCAAATCATAAGCTTTTTTGACGATTAGCAATTGAAGAATAAGCCTAAGGGGCCTTTAGTCAGGAAAAACAATTTTTTCTCCATTTTGGAAACTCCACTCAAATAAAATCAAATATCTTATCCTTTAGAATCATTCATCTGTTCGAATCTGTTTTATTAGTTGCTAGGATAATTCTGTAAATGTGTTCACAAAATATACGAGGGTGGATTGAAAAGTTCGCGGCCTAACATAGATAGCGTTGTCATATTATTATAAAACTAATCTCATATGAAACCTAGACTCTTTGTCAGTCTCTGTGCAATTTTTCTCTGAGATAGATGCGTAATTATTTATTTTATTGAATATTAAGTGAGAGTAAGTTTCATTAATTTTGAAAATGGATAGCTTAGAGCACCGTGCCGTAATCAAATACCTCCACAAGAAACACTTAACTCCAAAGTAGATTCATGAAGATATGGTAGCTACTTTAGGAACATCTGCTCCGTCGTATACAATGATAAAAAAGTGGACAGCTGTATTTAAATGTGGACGAGAGAGCATCAAAGATGACCGCCGCTCTGGACGGCCTTCTACAGCTACGACTTCGGAAAACATCGAAAAAATATGTGATCTCATTATGGGAGACAGAAGACTGAAGGTATCTGAGATAGCTGAAGCTCTAGGGATTTCATATGAACGTACACAAAAACGTTCAGTTGAACAGAAACGAACTCGGCTCACGATTTCTAGAGACTGTTTAGAGCGTTAGACGGAGCATTTCGCGGCATGAAAATATAATTTATTTTCTTTACTCCACTTTACGACAGTGTCAATGCTTTGTTGAAAGAGTTAACAATCCGTTTCTTGTTTTATTTTACTATCTATATTAATCTGATAAAAGTTATTTTTGACTTGTTCGGGGTAAGATACATAATCCGCCAGTTTTACAACAGATTCAGCTGTACGTTCCTAACGAGAGCCGCCGCCGCACCGACTTTCTGCACCGCGCGAATACAAATATAAATTTTTCTATGAATAAAATGTTTTGTACCTACTTATTTTTTGTAGTATTATCTACCACCAGTTCGGAAAGACCTTCGTAAAGAAGAACTTGCAGGAAACTTCACAGGAGTCATTTTTTCAAAATAAATTTACAAATCTATACAGAATAATTCTTATGTGGCAATGACACTTTAGACATTTATCAGGACGAAGAAATCAACGAACAAACAGACCCATAACACCCTTGTTTTATTACAAATATTAGCAAAAGCCTCTAGTTGAGGGGATTACAAACAACCAAGGGCTTTTGTCGTCCGAGTAAGCTTTAGCGCAAAATTTTTGCTCAGTAGTTTCAGATGAACTTGGATATCCTCAGGAACCTTATTAGAAATAATCTGCCCTAAATCAAATAAATACTTTTCCTTCTCTAAACTACTAAAATATCCTACTTGTATAAAATAAGATTAAAAACTTTGAGCCTGTTTTTGGCAGCCTTTTCTAGGGAATAATTTTAAATAATTGTAATTAGACCTAAGCTTTTGGCGTCGTGATAAGAACACGGAATTATGCCAGAAAAACTACAGTGTGTAGTAGTATGCAGAATTTATAGTTTGACCTCTTTCTAAGTAATCAACCAAGATGACACCCTTAGAATATCAGAAAACCGATGCCATTACCTTGTTTACTGAAAAATAAGGTGTGTTTGCTTTCTTGGGGGTCGGAGATCCGGGTCTCTTCCATTGTTTGGATTGTTGTTTGGAGCCAGGAGTATAATGATGAACCCATGTTACGTCCACAGTAACAAACCTTGCCAAAAATTCGTTCGGATCAGCTTGAAAACGCTCTAAACAGTCTCTAGAAATCGTGAGCCGAGTTCGTTTCTGTTCAACTGAACGTTTTTGTGTAAGTTCATATGAAATCCCTAGAGCTATACCTTCAGTCTTCTGTCTCCCATAATGAGATCACATATTTTTTCGATGTTTTCCGAAGTCGTAGCTGTAGAAGGCCGTCCAGAGCGGGGGTCATCGTTGGGGGTCGTCCACATTTAAATACAGCTGTCCACTTTTTTATCATTGTATACGACGGAGCAGATGTTCCTAAAGTAGCTACCATATCTTCATGAATCTGCTTTGGAGTTAAGTGTTTCTTGTGGAGGTATTGGTCACGGCACGGTGCTCTAAACTATCCATTTTCAAAATTAATGAAACTTACTCTCACTTAATATTCAATAAAATAAATAATTACGCATCTATCTCGTTTGTATTGGCTCAACTTTAGCACTAGGAATGGTAAAGTAGCGTCTCAACTCAAAGGAAGAAGTGAAAATATGTCCTGATTATTAAAACGATGGTACCAAGTTCAATGAATGCTGAAATTCAAAGATGTTTTACTATTATTGTGTAATTTTGCTGCAAAGTTATACAAATTTAGCAGAATAAATCCAATAAAACAATACCATTGTCTTAACACTAAATAATATCAAGACTTTTACATTATTTTAGTTTTATAAATTAACACAGCGCCTATATTAGAAATTATTGTAAACTTTTGTACAAGAACTGTCCATTCACGATTTGTAAAAACAAGGAATTAAATAATATAATAAGGTTTATAATAATAAAACTACTTATGAAGCCTTTATATAGGTAAGTAATATTATTATAGTATATATTAAGAATAAGTCCTGATATTGTCTACATAATAATAATAATAATAAATCCCCAGACAATCACACCAACTGTATGGCCCCAAAGTATGCAGAGCTTCTATTATGGATGTCCATACAGCGAACGTAAGGGGAACCCCGAAATAAACATCCATATATAAATATATGTATGAACGTTTATTCTGAGTATGCCATCTAAGGATCTCCTAGTCAAACACAAAATACCTAAGCACGGGTTCTTTTAGTGATATAGTTTAATTAGTGTTCTGTAGTATATATGTTCGGATAAAGGAGAGGATCCCAACTTAAGCAATGCATCGTTAATGGAAACTCAATACAATAACAATATGATTATTCAACAACATCTGCGGTTAAGATGATGTCTGTACACACATATTCCACTTGCATCACGTGGATCGCGCGCTCTTTTGCCAGATATGACAAAGAAATAAAAAATTATTAAAACAAACGCACATTGTTTCCCCGTTGCAAACCATGTATTGATATGTACATCAATATTTTCGAGATATTTTCATTCTGAGATTCTTTTCTTAACAAGTTATGGTTTACTTTGATGACGTCATGGTTTGGTAATTGTAATTAAAAGATGTGATGTGGCTGAGAGCATTGTGTCGTGTGGGTTGGTGAAAGGTGGTTCTGTGTTTTTTTTTAGTTGCATTTTTCGGAATAAAGCGCGTTAGCAAAGGATATTTGAAATTAAGGTAAATAATGTTGAGATTTATTTGGCAATTAGCTATATTAAAATAGTAGTAGTTAGTAAACACGGTACATAAAATAATTAAATCTTTCTTGTTAAGTTAATGAAACTAAGAGCCATAGTGATAAATCTGACCCATTATATACGCGTCAATGCGGCGGGGATATCAAATGTTAATTTTGAAACATGAATTTAATTGAAAATCTACGCACCATGTTATTTTCTCCTATCAAACAAAATATAAGATATTTTTTATCAACCACAATCTAAATCTGTGTTTTATATAATTGCTTACAATTATAGAAACTTACTAAAAAAATGCGAATTTCGGAGACATTTGTCTCCAGCAAAATATCCTAAATATATCATCCTAACAGTGGTTGTCTAGAAAAACACGTTTACTGCTTTAACAAAAAATAAAATTTTGTATAAAACTTTACACAAAAACCGTCTGAATAGGCGTTTTGAGTACGTCTTCTTACGGTAGCGTCGGGTGACGGGTCGCTCACTTCCCTCTAATATGGTTGAGGAAGGCGATGGCTGGATCCCGCGTTATCTCGTGAACGGGTGCCGTTTGTGGGTGCTCGTCGTTTGGATACTTGGGGGGAGGGAGACTTGCCGAGCTAACAGATCCAAATAAGAATAATTTTGTATAGACATAAAGAGACACTAAATTTATTTTGGAAAAATTATACCCGTGAAGTTTGTTGCCAGTTGTTCTTCAAGAAGGTTTTTCCGAACTGGTGGTAGTCATGTTTTATTTGACGGCAATAAGAACAAGTAATTGTCAATGTTGAGAAATAAATATTTAAATTTGAATTTGAATTGTTTATAATCTAATGGGCAGTACAGATGAAGACTTGGACCTTGGACTCACCTTTACAAACGGGACAATTTGCTTGGACCAAGAGACGCGGGAAATAACTAAAAAATAGTAGAAAAACATCCCAGGCCCGCCAGACTTTACATATAAATAAATAAATAAATATTTCGAACTAACACACCACATTATCTAGCCCAAATTAAGTATCATTAAGAACTTGTGTTATGGATACTAGGTAACGGATAATACACTTAAGAAATATAATCACGCACATAAATTTTTTTATACATATAAATATTAGAAATAAACTTAAGTAAACATACATACACAACCATGAATAGAACGCAAACATGATATAATATCTGCCCCTACCAGGATTTGAACCCGGGAACTCTGGCACGAAAGGCAAGGCTACTAACCTCCATACCATACAGGCCGTCAATGTACCAACTTATGTTCTGAGAGATAAAATTTGTGGAATGAAGTACTCTTGGTACCTACAGTGGGGGTACGCACATCAGTCAGGTCGACCGACGACCCACGCCCAATTTGCAGTACGGAGCCACTAACTTACCTGCTTGGTTGGAAAAAATATGAACTAAAATTATTGGACGGCATTTACATCAAAAATCTCATCATGTTTATCGCCTTACACTGCTCAGATAAGATGGTCGGGCTGGACCATATTACAAAAGTTGCGCAAGTTTACTTCTTGCCTCAGTCTTAATTTTAACGTTTTAAACTCAGAAAAATATGTCAATACATTTGTAAGCAGACAGATCAAGCATCTTAACCTGATAGCAATCGTAACCAGCCCGACCAATTAATATGTGCAGTCAAAGGTGGCGCTACATTTTATGCGTGAATGACGATTTTAATGTAAGTGTCGTACAGAAAGTTTAGTTCAAAATATATCTAACTGAGCAACGGGCTCTTTACCTGCAAATTGGCATATGTGCATACCCTCACTGTAGGTTTTAACAGTACTTCATCCCACACATTTTATCTCTCAGAACATAAGTAAGGTCTGGCGGGCTTGGGGTCTTGTTCTATAACAAAAAATATGAAAAACCTTTCATATTTGTTAACACTTAATATTCGTTTTAACACTAATTTCGGGAACCAGAGTATTTTTTGTGTAACTCAAAATAAACCTTTGTTGTTGTAAAGAATCGCTGTTGACAAATAATATGCCGGTTTTTAATGTACAGAAGAAAAATGTGTACGCCAAGCATCTATCGTATCGATATGAAATAATCTATTTGAATGAATATTGAAATAATACTAAAATACAGAATTGTCGAACTCGACTACGGCTGAACTGCGTGACTACGCTCGTAGTAGTTTTTAGACTACGAGGTATTGAAACAAAGGAAAGTTAAAAATATTATTTTAATTATTTGTAAAAGAATAAGCGTTATATTATAGGAAATGTGGGTAGCTTACATAATTTACAATGGATATTGTATAAAAAAATAAACTGTTTCCTTATACAATAGACAGCACAACTATATGTTAAAACAATCAAGTTTATCTAGAAATGTTTTAATATTCTACTTTTCCACGATAATAGTTTTGTATTAGAGACGACCTACTTAAATGCGTTAAAGCTTAAAAATACCACTTAACACTTAATATAGGCTCGATGAATTGTAAATATATTTCAAATATCTTATTTACTACTAATTACTATATCTACAACTCTTTCAAAGTTTTTTATTTAGAACGAATCGCAAAGCAACCGTTCTTTCGTGTTACAAAATTTTCTAAATATTTTTTTACATCATATACCTACTTACTGACACAATGTAAGAATAAATCTAAATCTGTCGATACGATTTTACAAAGTTACAAGAACACATAAACACGATGAAATGTGGTCTCTTGTGAGTCAATAGTTCTCTTGTTTGTTCAAAGGGTGTTACTCTAGATTATCTTTCTTATAAGAAACAAAAAAGATGTGATATAGATATCTTCAATAACAAAAATAGATAAGATTCCAACAAATTTGACAGTTTGAACAGCCCACAACGGTTTAGACGTTTGTCAAGAAATGACAATTAGTAACTACCAACCTGTGTTATTGCAAATCTGACTCTAAGTGCATGATTTAAAATAGAATTTAGAAAGCATATGAAAAAATAAAAAAATGCTTATATACTAAACTCGGCTATTTTTTTAGCTAGAGTTCAAGTCATGATATTTGACTAATTTCTTGATTTATAAGTATTTTAATCCATTGATAATACTTTTAAAACATACTTTCTATGTATATGATAATTAATTATTCTTAGAGAAATGGACTTGTCATGTTTAAAAATTTCCGACATTGTTACAGTCAAATTGACTTGACGTAATGCTCTAAATTGCAAAAGAACCCAAATACTCATTTAGGTTCTTTCGGTGATGACGTTTCTCTGACCCTGATAGATAATAAATAAATAAATATTTCTAATAATCACACCACATTATCTAGCCCAAATTAAGTATCATTATGAACTTGTGTTATGGATACTAGATAACGGATAAATAAACTTGAGAAATATATAAACACAAATAGATATTTTTCATATATATAAATATTAGAAATAAACTTAAATAAACGTAAATACACATCCATGACTAGAAAGCAAATATATCTATAATATATCTATATATATAATATATCTGCCCCTACCAGGAATCGAACCCGGGACCTCTGGCATGGAAGGCAAGGCTACTTACCTCCATACCAAACAGGCTGATTGTGTATGACCTGGTTTTATATGTGACCGATGGGTTCTATGAAAGATTTGTGAGTTCTCTTTAAATTATATAATATATATTAACGACTATTACACGCGTTTAACTGGCGAAAAGGAGCTAGGCGAGGCGTAGCGCACCCTTTGATGTGCTCCATAAGGGCTCGACGCTAGTCGGGCCGTTTGGAAAGTAAGTTTTTTTTTATTTCGAATATATATGATTTTTTTGTTTGAAGTTTTTAACCGCAAACAAAAACGCTAACGAACTCAATTTTGAATTTTTTCGATATTAGAGAGCTGCGTTATTTTAAAGTTAGCAGGCTGTATTTAATTTAGGAACTCTTACGGGCCCGGGAATCCTGCAAGAAATAGTTCAAGGAATCATTTGCGTCGGTATCAGTCGGTATAAAATACCGAAATAAATAATAATGTCCATAAAATAAGGTCCGAAATACGTAACCTCACGTTTGACAGTCGACTAGTTGGGTTGTTCAGCACATGTCACGTGACACGCGATTGTAGACAGATGTCCACATTTGGCTGTCAGATGGCTATATCTTTGCTACGACCAGGGCTCCACGTCAGACCTACATAGAACTAATCCAGACATTTGTGTGATGAAAACTAATGTTTTTATTTAGTATATATTTGTGTAAGTCTGATGGTCATTCATAATTTAAGATTTGCTTAGTTTTAGGTTATACTGAGTGCGTTTATCTTACCAAAACAACCAAACCTTTATAAAAAAAAACTCAAGTATTATGATGAAATATATTTTTTTAAACTAAGTATAAGAAGAATTCGATAGGAAGCTTTGAGTCTCGTTTTAGTAATTAAACATTAAACTATATTGATTAAAAAAATGTATCTTTTAATTATTATAAGGGATTATGAGAGTATTGAACGGCGTTATAAAAAAATCATAATATTTGTATTTTTTTTCTCAAAACTGTCTGAGTGTCCCACGTTGTCTTAAAATTCTTATAGAAAAGCGGCCACGAACATGTCTCTCCATTAAAAGGAACAATTTCCATGGCCGGCGCGCGCACCCGTCCACATGTTGGTAAGTAGCATCCTTGCCCATTGACCTAATATTAAGCATAAGATTTAATTGCTTTTATTCCAAAAATCGTGTACAATGTGACAGTTAAAATAGGTCGGACTGTAGTACCGCCCCAAACAAGATCCTCACACAAGAACCTCTACTACTGTCTAATTATTTGTAATGTTCTTTAAAAAAAAAAGAACAAAAATTACACCTCATAAATTTAAAATAATTAATAGGTATTTAATTACTTTTTTTACGTGAAATTTTTTTTTCCAGACCGGTCGCACTTTCGCATCACCCTGTATATAATATATAAATAAAAATATACATTTTAGTGTTGTACCTGCGGGCGTCGTGTGCTAACGAAGCTGCCAGAGAGGCTGCTGCTCGCTCGGGATTGAGCTATTTCCATTCAGCAGTTGATGGTCAAACCACGGACAGCAGAACAAGTCGGCAACGGAAAAATATTGAAAAAATGGTTTCGAAATATTGAAAAAAATTTTGCGTCAAATGTTATATTAAGTGACAGTTGTTGGTCTTTCGATGAATTTCTTTGAAGTATAGAGCTGAAGAACTCAAATTAATATTTAATTAAATCGTGAGCGTTCCTGCCAGTTCTTCTTCACAAAGGTTTTTCCGAATAGTTGGTAGAGTCATACATTATTTGACGTCAAAAAGAACAAGTAATTGTCAATGTTGAGAAATAAATATGGTTTCATGTATTTTAAATTTTTATATAATACTTTTGGAATATCCAAACTTAAAATCATCCCCTATCTGTGGCTTTGTTCGTTTTAAGAGCATGTGTTATGGGAAAGCCCTCAAAAAAGGGTTTGTCTCTTATGTTAATATCGACCACAGCATGGGGTATAATTAAAGCAGTATATTCACATTGTTTATATTTACAACTTCGCTTATAAAGACAGCAAGGTAGCGTTAATAACATGTTAAATCTGTTTTGAAAATCGATTAGCTAGGAATTGATAAAGTAATATAAACTAAAATCCTCAATCGGGAATAAAGAATGAACATAGATTTACATTTAAATAATTAAATCTGAATACTTTAACACAGCCAATAAAAATTAATTTAAATGAGAAATAAAAGAAATTGTCTTAGTGAGATAAATGTGTAATGGCGTTTGGATCAAATATATAATAGCTACGGAGATAATGCGTTTACATGCAGACATAATTAAAATTGGTATATTTAATGTCAGTAAGCTAATAATAGCTTTATTTACTCCGATGGTAAGTGGTATCCATGGCAACGTACATCATTCATTCTACATCATTATTTGAATCATAATTGCCATGTATTACATATAGTTATATAATACATGTTGCCGGCCGCAGGCTGCTGTTGGGATTCAAAAACCAGGTCTAATTTAACTGACGGTTCGTTTGCTTCAACTAAAATATAAACACGGTTATCGTGGCGGTTGAAGTTGAAACTCTACTACAAACTGCAATTCTTATTGCTAATCAAAACTGCATTTATTTGCAAATATTCCAAAGGAATCAGCCCAGCCCTATGCCATCGAACATAATTTTTGGATTTACCTTTTTTTCATATACAGGGTGATGTTTTCTACTCTTCGGACAATGGCATATGGGCTCAAGCCTCCATTCTAAGGCCCACTTGCGCTGCTCAGAATAAGCTGGCTCTAGGTTGAATATCGCTTTATGTCTCTATCAGTTTAATAGAAATAGAAAGTGTCGGAAGGGTCCTAGCTCCTACTAGCTGAGATCTGCGCAACTTTCCCGAAGCGAAAACCATAGAGCGAAAATGAAAAAAATTAGTGCGAAACTGAATCAGTGGCCATTGTGTTTGTAAAGTTGATTCTTTCATTTTCACTGTATGGTGTCTTTGGGAAAGCTGCTCAGAATTGTAGTCTAGGCCCATACGCCAGTTTTTCGCACGGAATAAAAGACACCTATTGGTCAGGCATTGTATATAATTATGAAAATAGGTAAGCATAGTTTAATGAAAACCTCTGTATGATCACACGTTTTATCGCGAGAATTTTTTCTGCTGGCTCAAGGGTCCTTGTGAGACGCAAATAAGATTTAAGTCGTGTCACTGACGTGAATGGTAGTTAAATATTAATATAATATGTCTTTTTTTTTTGTTATTAAATGCAAAAGATATATTTTATTCATTTTTATGGATCAAATGGTCTCTACAGAGATACAGATCAAAAAATTAACATGTATATACATATGCACGAATTAAGATTTGTGCATACGCAAGTAAACCTTGATTCTTGCTAGGTAAACAATACCATAATATTTCTAAACACTGCAAGTAGCAATAAACCTAATTATTTTACAACAATACCACATCACCACTACCCTCTACCAATATTCAAGAACACATGTAAGCCTACAAACCTTCAATGTAATTTTAAAATTATAAGAAGAAGAAAAAGAGATACAAGGAAATGAAAATAAGTACAGACAACATACAACCCCAAAAATAACATAGATTACATAGGGCAAAGTCTCCGAAACGCTGGCAGAATTACCGCCTTGAAAAGCTATCAAGAAACGATGTGCAAAAGTTGTTCCAGCCTTAAGGTGATGAGTTTCACTCAATCACGTTTAAAAATTTCAGTGAAGAGCCCACAGAACTCTTAATAAGACAAAATGGTATCCGAGGTGGCAGCGCGGGCCAAGCTAAGGTCCTATAGGACTCAAACTCGATTTACGCAACGAATCCTCGTCAAGCGTACATGTGCAGGTGCACGTGTTTAAACTGGTGTGATTGGTTGAGATTATTTGCGCGTATTTGCTATTGGCTAGAAGTAGCAACGTGGCATTAGTGGCACTGCAAGTAAATTCAAAAATAGGCATTTATATTTCTCTCTAAATTAAGTTCTGTGGAAAAGTATATGTGCACCCCTGACCCCACAGCATTGCAGTCTCAACACCGAAAGCCTCAAAAAAATAACCATTGACTAAATGTTGATATTTCCTATGCTTCACATTTTTACTTTACCATCTTTTTTGTAAACAGTACAATACCTACGCAATGTACGAAGTATAAAAGCAAGAAGCCGGCGGATCCAGCAATCATAACAACTCGACATGCCGTGAAAGTAACACTGACTTAAACTTACTCGACTTCACAGTTACTTAGCTACTCATCAATTTAATTTTCACGAGATAATAACATATTTTCCATTAACAATACTTAAGTGTTCTATATGTGGATGTGACAGTTATTTTTGTAAGGTGAGTTAAGTTTGCTTTTTTTTAATATATAAAAAAAAGTTTTTAATTCCATGAATGTTTTATTTATAAGTACATAAATAAAAAATTACCCTCATTTCGAATACATAATCAGAAATATGCGAGAGTAAAATATTTTTAATATTAGAGAGACTACATGTTTAAATGTAGGCTATAACATCTTTGTAAGGGCAATCATTTTTTAAATAATTTAAATCAAGGTTTATAAATATGTTTTTATTTTTTTTTTCCATGGAATTATTCAGAGTATTAAAAGAGTCAGTTTCTAAAAGGTTTGCTTAGATCGAGGTAAATGATAATGTTGCATTCCAGTTACTTGTTAGAGTTATATGTATTGATATAATAATTTTATTTACTGTTTTATAAATTGTCGTGTTTCAGTTGGTTATACCGCCTCAAATTGTTCTTGTGGATTTTCTCATTATTATATTACATATAAAAAAATATAATTTGCCAAAGACGGTTCGGCTCCAATTTACGAGTATAATACGACGCGATTTACCGTTGAGTCAAAATTATAAATGAAATATACTAACGTGCATTTAATAATATCCACAATAACTTTATATTTCATTTTATTTTATTTACCAATTTCCGTACACACTTGGAAAAAAGAAATTATAGATATAAAATTACTGATAGTCTTAAAATGTACAAAGGTAACTTTTTATCATATACATATTATAACTGCCTTGCTTACCTAACGCGGAATATCACAAATGTATACACACCACAATCTAGCAATAAAGAATACGGCTTGACATATTTGTATTCATTTTTATAACAAAAGGGTTTTATCCTTTTTTCATATAAATTTACAGCACGTTGATTTAAAGAAATCTCAACACATGCACAGGGCGAAATTTTGCAATGCCATCTAGAGGGAAAGTATATTAAATACTGGCTACAGGAAGTTTTATTATAAGTTATTTAAAAATAAGCTTGCTACGCTCCAGGCATCTAACCAACTGATATCCGAAAAGAAACCCTATATTTTTATGGATTAAAACGATAGTCAACCGTAATGGATTAAATCTCTAAAAAACTTGATAAATGAAATGAATGGAACACCTTGAAACCTAATATCACTAAAATTGAAAACACAACCCTATTTTGTTGCATTCATAAATTTATAATTTTTAAGAATTCATATCTCTAAATTGCGAGTTATGGTGAATATTAAAATTGTCCTATGAACTTTAGTTTTGAACCAATGAACAGATTGTTTCTTTCATGTCGAAGTCAAACATTATGACAAAAGAGTGCCGAGAGCATTTGTTTCGGAGGCTTTTTTTGCCTCTAGGTCTACCTATAATACCTTTATAGTTGAAATTAAAGATGCTATTACGCTACGATGATAAGGATTGAAATAAAATAAAGAAAAACTTGCATTACCCACTTTCGTCAAGCGTTAAATTGTGCGTCTCGAAATCGTCAAAATGTCGTCATTAAAGCAAAATCTCAAGGTCATTATTGGTATCGCAGGTCATCCAATTGTGCCGTTTGTACCAATCCAGATATTGCAATGGTTAGTGACAGGCTGTGGAGATTCTGCTGTTACTGGCCAGAGCACCATCTTTTCAAATTTGACTTTTCGTATTTAAAACACTCACGTCTCACGCAGTTATGGCGCTTTTTATAAATAGTCTGCATTACATTTGTTTTCTTTTTTTTTTAATGGACTGTTATGGCCCTATGGGCCTTCTAAATGTCACCGGACTTTGTAGGTTAATGCTAAAAGTCTGTGCATTACAAACACGTGTAAAGATAATAGCAATTTTGTTACCTCAATATTTTTCCAAAAAATTCCTAGTAAATTACGTCGTACAAAATAATTTTGAATAAGTAATCCGATGCACTCTATATATCCTGTTCTTGTTATTGAACGTGTATATTGCAGAAATAACTTTTTATAATATTTTTATTATACAAATCTAAAGTAATAGCATAAGGAGATGTTGGTTTTTAATAGATAAACTCTCGAGCGAAAAAGCTGATTTCAAAAAATCTTTGATTTTTAGAGGGCTACCCAAAAATAACTAAAAGTAAAAATTATCGGCTATAAATATATCAACAATTGTCTATAGCATCAGGAGCGCATGTCAGACTTTAGACTAAGCACTGCACTCAGAGATCAGACTCATTTATTTTATATAATTTATTGTACAGATCTCTATATTCGATCGATAAATAACTGAATTGGTTTTGTTTCAAAGTCTTATCTAACAATGTAAGGTTTAAACCGTTTCATTGTTTTCACTGAGTTTTACAAAACCGAAATAAGTTTAAAATAGTGTTCCGTGCACAAAAACTGTGTTTTACGTTATTGTAATAGATAACAAAGCCAATTTCCAAAGAAGAAAGATAACGATTTTTTTGATCTATGACACTCGAGGTTAAGCTAGCGACACCTTGAAAGTAAGAATTTGTTACAATCTTAGTGAAAATTAACAAATAAGTAATAAGTAAGGAACAAATTTATATTCTGTACTCTTTGTAGTAATCTTCACAAAGGGAGGGTTCAAACCAAATCGAATTATTACACTTCATTACTATTGGTTCAATTTTCCTTGTTCACATACAAAACTGTAAATAATCAATAGTTTAAATTAAATAACGAATTATTATATAAAATTTTAAACATGACTTACAACATTGTATTTACTTATTTTATAATTTACATAGGTCTTTAAGAAAGTTTTAATTTGTTTCAAGACACGAATCTTGGGACAATTTATCCAAAAACATTTACACTCCAACTAAACATATATTAACGCAAACTCATGTTAAATTAAAAAAAAGAATTTCATTACCACCGACGCAAAAAAGGGGTGTTATAAGTTTAAGGTGTGAACGATTTTGATGCATCTGAAGCCGAAAGGTGCATCAAAAAAAAATTCAAAAGTTAAGCGTGGTATGTCCCACCAGTCGCACGTTTTTTAAATTGTACTTGTGTATAACCTGTGGTCGCTTCTTCTCTCGTGTGACATTCAGTCAGGGGCTAGTCAATCAAATTATGCCGTGTTTGGTTAGTTAGTTCGTTATTATTGTGAGTAAATAATTTTCATATATATATATATATATATATAAAGAAACATTAGAAGTTCCAATAAATTTTGGATAAAATAAAGCTTATAATTGATAATGTTGTTTTTATGTCTAAATTTAATAAGATTAAAATCGGTAAAGTATTGTAGAATAGATTAATTACATCAGCCGTCTCCTGTAAAACAGGTCTTCCTAGCTCAGGAGACAAGGATCATTTATAATTGTTATTTTGTATTTATTTGGATTATAAAGATTATTATTATTATTATTATTACATATACCTATATAAACATGCTACAGAGTTTGACATATTACAAAACTCGACTACTTAAGTTATTTTCCCGTGTAATTCCTGGTCCCGTGGGAATTCTGAGACAAAATATACTTTATGTCACTCCTACAACTGCGACGAATATAACGACACCTCATATGTTGAAATCCGTTAAACGCTGTATGCTGTAGAGCGCGCCAAAGAAATATACATACTTAAATACAAAGAATCGAAAAACCTAAACCTATTTTGGCGCTGTCAAGTTAATCATCTATTTTCTCTCTATAATTATGATATGTCTTGGTTAACAGCAATGACTTCGTATTTTTAATTTATACTGCAGTCTTGGCATTCATTTCTAGATACAAAGCATTATTGCATTTAAGACTCACTTTGCGACATATGAATCGACTCGTCTTAAAAAACGCGATACTGGCAAGGATAACCCATCGCACCGCACCAACAGTTGACTGCCATTTTCAATTAACAAACTAACTATATTCGTTCGCTTTAAGAATACAGTGAATCATCGATGCAACTACAAATACTAGCCAATGAGATTGCCGTATTAGAAAAAGTTTACTTGTGTCAGTGACGCTATTGGCTATAACCTAATGCTGATACTTAACTGTATTCTTAACGCGAACGAACTATACACTGAATATATTTCATGCATCTGAGTCCAAATATCTTTGCAATTAAATTACGCTCAAACTATTACGAGTTAAATGGTCTCGAAGGAACTGTTGGGTGATCCCGGGATGGGTACACCAACCAACGGACTTTGCTATCATTATATTATCATATCTACTTACACATAAGGTATTTTAAATAATACTAATTTCATATCGATCAAAAATAGCTTTTGTTTTCTGATGAGCAAATTCTAGAATAAGTAACCTTCATACAAATTACCTTTTCAACTGTCGGTCTATAAAAATATACAAGTAATGTTTTTAATAAGTATTTTTTGAAACCAGTTAAAACCACACACCTATTCACAGGAGAAAATAAACTAAATTCTAGAATTTTAGTATATAATAGTAGAAACTTTTAAAGTAGTTCACACAAAAACAATATACTATTTTTCACACCCTCCAGGCCCAGATCGACTGGGAGATATTTTTCGTAGCAGTAAGCAAGCAGTGTTCGCCGATTTAACTCAAAGCGCGATTTATTTCAATTGATTTTTATTTAAAAGAAACGATTATTTTAAATAACATTTTTTTTAGTAAAGTAGAGTAAAAATACGAAACATATAATTAACGACATCAGTTTTGTTTATTTTTATTTATCCTCAACGATATATAATCAAAAAAAGAATACATTTTTAACAGATTAACAATGAATAAAAATAAATATAAACATACATATATAAATATAAACAACCATGAGGCGACAACAAACATCTGCGTGAAATGAACAAATGAACTCAGATTTCAAAGATTCAAATAATAATCCTTATGATAAAGCCTTTCGATCGGTATGATTAAACTACAGGGTATTTTTTTTCTTGTGAACCGGCTTCGATTCCCGGCATTCAACCATGTAATTATTTAACTTTCTATGAATGCAGTTTTAAATTCTTTTTGTGATTTAATAATGTCTTTTTTCAGTAAAAAGTTTCATGCATTCCGAGAAAATTTTATGGTACTTACCGCCAATATCAATATATTAGTCATAGCTCAAAGACATAGTTGGCAATAATAATTAAACGCTGAGAAGTTCCGCGAAACTATCTAGGACTAATAGAGAAGAGATAATTTACAATCTTATCTAAATTAAAAGAAAATATAGATACATTCAGACACAAACCATGACATTCAATAATTTTATCATGATTTTTCCGTGCCCTGGTTGGCAAGGCTTTTGTACATCGTATTTGTAATTTCCTTATAACTTTGTGCACATAAAGTGTTAAATATTTTAATGGTTAATTTTTCATTATTTCTTAACTAATTAATATGTTGTCGAATATGTTTGGATAGAAAATTTTTCATTCGTTAAATAAAACACTTTTTACCGGATATTATCGCGTATATTTTAGATAATTTTAAAATTATTTCGACGTTTCGGCATCTTTGCAGTTGCCGTGGTCACGATTCATTCGAACCATTTACAATGTAAATTATCCATCTTCTTTTTTGGCTTGTGAAAACCCACCTACCTAACCAACCATAGGGTTCAATTATAAATCTACGTCACAGGCTGAATCGATCGCTGTTTTAGAAACATACGTAAGCATTATAAGGAAACGTTGTTTTATAATTATATTTTTTTACCCACAATGTTCAACAACAAAACAAAATTCACAATAACGATTTTAATAACCAGGTACATTTAAAAGTTCCTTAACTTATATAAAATTCGGGGTACAAATGTGAAATTTATATAATCTTAATGACAATAATATGGCTATGGATTTCAGATAATAGTTACAATGACATAACAAATTTTTGGATTACATAGAATGTGAGAAAGAATGCAAAGGACAAAAGAGATTTTTGCTTTTGCAACAATTGGTATACTTTAAATTTATAGTTATAAAAAGAAATGGTTAAAACTGATAAGAACATTTGCATAGTGAATTTACTTATTAAACATGATATTAAAGTTAGAATCACAATTATTATAATAGGCAGGTTATAATTACTGAGCAATGCACTTTTATAATATTAAAATGAACAAATATGGATAAATTCGTCAATAAATCTTAAGGGAGTATGACAGTATGTGAGTAATAATTATTTAATTAATTAATTACATTGTCAGTCATATTTTTTCAAGATACAGTACTTCCTAACCAAAATAATCCTCTCAATATCCGCTTAAGAAAGCTGTAAAAGCCATTTTTTATTTTGTATATGAGATATAATAATATAATATAATAATATCTCATTAAAGAGAGAATGTCTCATAAGTAAGTCATTTTGAGTACTAAACCATGAGCTTAAGGGTGTCACCACACCAATGGATCGACGTCGACAATCTTTTTTTAAGCTAATTGATACAGGATTTGCGTAATAACAAATAACATAAAACCAAAGTAATTACATAAAAATAAATTTAATTTAATGACAACCAAACACATTAAACTATCTTAACTTTACGCAAAACACCCAAATATTTACATTTTATGTAATTTTATTTTTAATTTTTAAACGTACAGTCGGCAAATATGTTCTGATAGTCAAATGCTCTTTTAATAATAAATAAGTAATTTAAGACTGACTCTACTTAGTACTAGTATAGTACTTTTATCTCAAAAAGCGACTTTTTTTTGCTAAATTTTATTTGACTTACTTTTATAATTGTTAAAGATAAACAAAATATTTTTAATTTCATAAAACTGACGTGAGACATTTTAATTAGGTATTTAGTAACGCGGCTTACTCACGGCACACGGTCGGATAGGTCCGACTAGTTTCGGACTCGTCTGGAGTCCATCTTCAGGGATGAGAGTAGTCGCTGCCTATCCGACCGTGTGCCGTGAGTAAGCAGCGTTACTAAATACCTAATTAGAAATATTTTTATTAAAAAAGGGAAAACTTTCACAAAATAAGCAAAGGCATTAGAAATTGGTTGCCTTCTTAATAAATAACGAATGCTGCCTGAATGACCTACAAACACCTAGACCACGAAATATTATCTTTATATAGAGTTCCATATGTGCAGGGGAGTACTTCTTCTTTTGGTGGTGTGATCCAGTGACAATCTCTGGTGTAAAAGTTGATCAAGCCACCTCTGGAAATCCATAGGCCTCTGACGAAGCCTAACGATTTTACTTAGATGAGTACTAAGAAGCTTTTGAAAAATTCATCCCTACAGTACAGGGTGCAACCAACTGAACAGAACAAATCTGACAGCCAACTTATTTTAAAGTAAAATTCATAAATCAAATCTGTCACTTTTATTGAAAAAGAATGTTTATTACCTACCTGATAAGGTGTGAGATCTGTCTCCCAATTTATTCAGTCTTTCACCTCACCTGTGTACAAATATAAATAAATTAAAAGATAACATACAATTAAAAAACTCGGAAAAGTATTTTATATCAAACTACCAATAAAGTGTGCAAGTGTGTACCAATTAAAAGCATCGATCACATAAAAACTAGAAACGCAATAAGTATCCGAAAATTGTCCCTACTAAAACAAAGTCCAAACGAGAATTTAGGTTTCCTTTTAATTCAGTAGCATTCCGGTCACTTCCATAGTAAAAATGTCAAATCATTTTAAAAATTAAGAATAATAATAAATAAAAAACATAAAAATCTTTTATTGCGGACTATCCATACTTTGGTTATAATAGTAGATATAATATTAATTCATAAATTTTTCCGATTTTTTAATGAATTTCAAATTTACGTGAAGTTTGTGTATATTTATTATCAATGTTTCAAAATACTTATGAATTTAGTTCAGCAATCAGTATACAAACATGATTTAAAAAGTAAAAAGTAGAGTTGCACTCATAAAACATTTTTGCAGTTGGCTTTTTAAACTCAATTTTTATTCATGCATACAGGGTTGTTTTTCCAATAATGAGGGTTGTTATGTATCAATTGTCATTTCATGACAGACTTCTAGACCATTGTGGTGGTGGAAATTAAAGTGTCATATTTGTACGGAACTGTTATATTCTTTAAATTAATGTCACATTCATAAATAAGTAAAACATAACATATTTTGATCACTGTTTATTTATGAAATAATCAATAGATCTTATTTATAAACCACTAAGAAACTTTAACTCATAGACATTACAATATTTGTGTTAAAAAAAAGCCAATACCTACTCTAGCTTTATGGATAAAAGGCGGGAACGAAGATGGATGGGGTAGGATGGATTCTTTTTCCAAATAAATATAACCATCTGGTTTAGATTTCAATACGTATTTTTTATAATATTTTTATAAAAGAGGCTGATTTATGGGTCGGCTCGTACAAGCGGCGACCTCGGCGGAATGTGAAGCCCCTGTAGTGTCGTCGTCATGAGGCTCCACCAAGACCCCAACTGTACATTCGAATTTAGTATACAAGTGAGGTTATGTAATACCGACGAATAATAGTAAAAATATATATGTTGATTAACATAGATGTGAGTCGAAAGTTAGCTATGCAACGTAGAGATAAATAACCTTATTGCAAAAAAAACGAACATGTCTGTTCGAAAAAAATTATAATATATTATCATCATCTAAAAAGTAACTGAAATTAACACAATCATATTGTCAAAGTTAAATGTTAGGTACTCTAAAAATAAATTCAGATATACCTTACTTATTTAAAAATACGTTTGTGTAAACTTTCAAGAAAGTGTTTGTTACGATTTCGCAGAAAGGCAACATACATTTTTTATTCAACATTGTATCTCAAAAAACCTAGGAGAATAGACACAATAACTAAAAAAATAAACAAGCCACTATTAATCCGACAGCGGCAGTAGTTAGTAGTTAGTAGTTAGTTAGTAGTTAGTTAGTAGTTAGTTTTTGTAGACTTCAAAATTGAAAGACTTTATATTCTTTGGGAATACATTTAAAACACTAGTATATTTTAAATGTAAATCCAAATAGTTTATTTAAACAAAGAATGTGCTAATCGCGTTACAATCTGCAATACCCTCAAATAAATAAATCAAATAAATATTAAGTACGGCTTAAAACTTTAAGCTTCCTGTATAGTATAATATCTAAACCCGGCTACATCTGGGATCAAAACAAATAACCCGAGATTGTTAATACTTTGATTCAATTGGGTATTTGACAACATTTGAAAATGCATGTTTTTATCATTTACTTATTTAGAAAATATAAGTTAATTTCGAACCAATACTTTTATTGAAAAATAAAGTTTTGAATTTAATATCGAAATTATATAGATTAGAAAACTTAAAAAAGAAGAAAAACACATATTATTATCTTACTGAGATTAAATATAACATTTTTTTAATGACAGTATGCATTTAAAAGCATTATTACGTAGCAAATATACATTTTATCTAAACCGCCCATATAATTTTTAGAATGATTTACACATTGTGACGTCACAACGCGGTACCGTTTTGAATGGACCGTTTTTCGGCCACATCGCTGTATCCAGAAAACTTTTGATTGTAAACATACTGTAACTTCTGCAATATTTATTTTCCTTTCATACATTTTTTTAAATACGTGATTTGAAAAAAAATAGTCAAATATCCTATTAAAATAGAGGGAGATAGGTGACGTTCTTGCATGGCGTACTTGAGCAATGGATCTAGTACTCACACACACTCAAGTATTCATGAAAGTTTACAATAATGAAACTGAGAAAGAGACAGCGTGATGCAATGACGAGGCGCGCAGATGGGTAGAAGCTTGTTAGTACTCGTGTCGTGTCTTATCGCTTCGCTTCTTTTCGCATAGTGACAGCCGGATTGCAACTTGTTAAATCGGTTTAAGGGTGTTTTCCAATCGATCGACAGTCAATCGACGTCGACCGATCGACGTTGCCTGTTCCATTCTACCATCCATCGACGTCCATCGATTGGACAACACCCTAAGATAGTGATGAACGAGATTAGTCCTTTAAGTCTTACAAATTGAGACTCGATTTAGTTCTGACAACTCACGACTGACTGAGTCTTTTAATGTAAAAAACTGAGCAGTAACTTATAAGGCTTAAGGGACTTAAAAGACTTAGTCCTTAGTCTTGGGAGTCGTCAGTCAGTGGTGCATAGTTACATTAGTTTGCTATATATTTATTTTATATTATTATAATTTATAATAACTTATTACTTAAATACTAATCAGCTGTGTTATTTTTAAACTTCGCGTTATTACTTCATTAAAGCCTAGTTTCCCTTCACAAAAATGATTATATCTCAATTCAACCTAAAAAACTTAGCTGTACTATTTATAACGCTTGACTCAAGCATCCAGTTCTTTGGTAAACGAATACAGTCGTTTGAGTCTTTTCGTCTAAATCGAGAGTGTCGTATCACACAAGGCCAACAGCTTTAGTTTCAACTTTGTCGAGTCCCAAACGAATAAAGGGCTCAAGTCTCTTTCACTAGTTTATGAGGGCCATACGTCAGGAATTTGACGTCAAACTTCTACCGTTTTATAGATACATTTTTAATCAAATCTTAAAGATTTTTCAGAGAGAAATCAAGTTATTTGTAAACAGGAATTTAAGAAAACCATCAACTGTGTTGGAAAAAGCTTGCACAATTTTTGGACGATTACGATAAAATTTAGCTAAATACACTCTCGAGTTACCATCTGTTCGATCCGTTCGTAGGAGATCCGATGATGCAGACACACAGACACATGTCTTAAACTTATAATACCCCTGTTTTTACATCGAGAGTTTTTTTTGTAAGTGGTACAACATGGTAAGTGGCATACGCACCTATGGAGATCATTATAGTCTATCCGTGATAAGAAAAACAGTGAATCATCGATGCAACTACAAATATTAGCCAATGAGGGCACGGTATTAGTAAAAGTTTTCTTATTGTCGGTGATGCTATTGGCTATAGCCTAATGCTGAGACGACACGTCACTGTACTCTTAACGCGAACGAACTGTAGTCATATGTGTTTAATTAATTGATGGTTGCCGACCGTAGACTTCAGTTGAAATTGCCTTTGTTCCAGTAATGGCACTGGCTATTCTAACCCTTAATCGGAACAAGGATCAAACATCAAGGACTGTAGTAACACCCCAGGCGAGACCTTAACAAAGAAACTACTAATTACATAAAGTGATATGACCGCATGTCATAAAAGTCTTTAGCGTAACGAATAATTATAAGCAATCTTTTTCTGAAGATAATGAAACTTAAAATATGCACTATTGGACACAAAATGTAGATGCCTTACATCGAGGTGTTTCCAAATCACCACATGTTCTACGATTTAGGTTAGTTTAGGAGGTAGAATTATTTTTATAATTTATTCCCTATATTTTAACTTTAACTTATTATTGGTTTTCAATTTTTTCTTAGTCTGGCGAGCACTTGTAGTTCGTTTTTTTTTTGGTAATAATTGTCAACAATACTCACAAGTACCACCCTAAAAACTACGATGCATCTAGATACTTGCGGAACTTACTTAAATTTAGTCGCAAGTTCAAAATTACTGTCCGACCTTGGTAATTGCACATGGAGTCTTAGTGTTGTTAAAAACTGCCATGACTTGAACCAATAAAATAAGGCCAAAAAATCTATTGTTAACTGGGGTTTATTTTCTGTAACTGACGTGTAATGTAAATGGAGGCATTTTTAAGGGGGAAAAATACAATATGTTTTTTTCTGAGTTAGGTGATGGCTTTGAGTAAAACACAATTGATTATTATTTATGAGACGAACACGGATGTTTGTTCTCATGTCACGGTTGTTTATGTTTATGTATTTATGTTTAGTTCGCTGTATGGTCATCCATAACACAAGCTCTGCTCACTTTGGGGTCATAGTGTTTGTCTGGGGATTTATTATTATTTACTAATATATTTTTCACGCGAATTCGCTCGGGTATTACTCGGGAACAGTAGATATATTTTTTGGTTCCAACATAACCTACATTCTTTTCTATTTTGTCATTTCTGTATGTAAAATTTATGATGGTTTAAGAACTATCATAAATTTTACATAGGACGTGGAAGCGCAATAAATAAACATAATGATTTTAGATAAAAATTTATTATATTAAAAATTAAATAACGTTTCGGCGTAATCGAAATTTATAGGCCTTTCAAAGCGGTGGATAACCATTTAAAGAGCAAACACGATCGTCTCAAGACAATATTTAAACATGCATAACATGCATGATTAAAGCATTTAACCCGTCAAAAACACAGGCGTGTTTATTCTCCGCGAAAAAGAGCAGTTTCAACCTAACGCCCACTTTCCAAAATGTTTCTGTACCCTTAACCGACCACCTAGGGCTTCTGGGCTTAACTATATCGTCCCAACTAAACTTCGGGCAACAAATTGTGTCCGTGGCTCAAACTGCTTCAAAGAAGTTGGGAATCATCTCGAAGGTCCGACGGTACTTTAGCCCTGAACAGCTATTTAATAGCCACCTTTGGGATGGTTCTGCAAAGTACCAACTAGAAGCGATGGTGGCACTTGACCGAAGAGCCCGAAAACTTTTTAACAACTTTGACCTCACCACCAAAAATCTGCAAAGCCTCGACCATCGTCGGAAAGTTGCCACTTTAGCAGTCTTCTACAGATTACATTTTGGAGAGTGCGCGAATGCTCTTTTTGATCAGGTTGAACCCACACCCATCCTACATCGGACTACTAGACGCAGACAGGCCTTCCATCCCTTTATGGTAGATATCCCAAGAAGTCGAACCAAACGCTTCGATAGTTCCTTTTTGGTGCGGGTCGTCAAGGTGTGGAATGAACTGCCTGCGTCTGTTTTTCCGGAAAACTATAGTCCTAGTTCTTTCAAGCGTCGAGTGAATAGGTATCTCGTGGACAGACATGTTACACCTTCGTCTTCATCGTCACTTTCCATCAGGTGAGATAGAAGACAAACGTCTAATCCTTTTTCAATAAAAACAAATAATAATAAAAAAATTGAATATAGGGCTTCGAACCTCTTTGATATACCTAAACTTGCAAGTACATTTCGAAAGAGAAAGTAACTACAAACAACAAATACTCTTTGACATAAAGTCTTAAGTGATATACAATACGCGCAAAATAACTTGACCGGTGTGAAGTTAGCTTCTCCGGGTGTACGCGCACGTACAAGCAATTACAAAATAGTTTCGTGCAACTCTTATTTTGGAATGATTTTCGACTTTATCGGGCCCGCCGATGCGACGCCGGATGATGCTTTGGCATTATTAATCCGAACAATAACAAAAATCTTTAAATTATAACTACAACGAAACTTGACAATGAAATCAACAACTAAACAATGCAATAACAATTTTCCAACCGTAAGTACGAGCAAGAGAGATAGCGACAAGAACAGAAGAGAAGCACTGATGAGTGACTGAATCAATCACTCATTCACTCAGTGTTGTCACATCTAATATGTCCCATGTTTGTAGTCTGGGTAGTGTTTATAAAACCTTTTGCTTTATTTTGACTCAATTTTCAACGAAATAAAACATTTCGTAGTGTTTTATTACAAAAAAAGGATTTCCAAAATGTTACCACAAACGAAAAGCAAAGAATTCACACTTAAAAATATTTTTTTGCTAAATATTACGGGTAATTTTTACACAACATTTCGGGTAATCCGATAAAGTAGCAACATTCTGGTAAATTCATTCCCTTCCCCCGCTCTTCATACCACCAATGAGATCTAAAATATGACTACTGCGACGGTTCCCACGCTAACTTCACACCGGTCAAGTTATTTTGCGCGTATTGTACTTTATGTGATCTTTCCGATTTAAAATTGTAAATCGATTAAAAAGCAAACAACATATAGTCAAATTTTCTCAATTGATTTTGAATTTTATCGATGAGAAACAAGGTTGAAAATTGAATATACATTTTGACATTTTGTGGTAGATTGATGAGCTGTTGACGTAGGTATATTTTTTTAAATCTTAAATTTGAAATATCTCAAAAAGTATGTAATATTAAGTATTTTTTGTTTGTAGTTATTTTTCTTGCGATTTACGTATGTTTTATATAAATACACGAAAAATTTTCGTTTTTGGTACTGGCAAGTTTGGGTAGGTCAAGCTCCATGCACCACCCATACAAAAATGTTCGAACCTATTTCTTTCAGGTGTTTGCTTTTGTGTAAAGATGATGTTCAGTGAAATTATCTTAAATCTAAATTCTAACCTCTCGTATGCTCAGATCTGAAACAAGATTACTTAGGTCTACTTTTACGCAAATAAAACTCTTATTAAAAGGTAAATGCATGTTATTTTCATTGTTTTCGGTTTCTATTAAAATAATCTGCCATTAACTCTCCCGTTCAAATCAAAACTGTTAAACGACTTTTTTTAAAGTCGAAAGTTGAAGTAATGCGAAATAGCGAAATTGAGGATCTATCTTGCAAAAATGATCTTTACATATCTAGTTGTGTAATAATATAGTAACTGTTTTGTTTGGTGGATTGTACAGATCACAATGACCTATGTGAAATAACAAATAAAAACAAAAAGCTTTACAAAATTTATTAAAATTCATTCGTGTCTAGTAAGGGGTAAAATTTCGGTCGAATGTTTATATTCAGTCAGGGATCCGGGGAATAGAAATAATCATATCCTTTTATTAGAAAAACAAGCATAAAATTCATAACGTATTTAGCTTTCAAGAACAATCATCAATTTAATGCGTGACTTCAACCTTTTGTTTCATCAAATAAGACAAATCAACATTTTTTTTTGTAGTGGATACTTTACTGGCCTTTCAAGTTCAACGGACTTTGTGGCCTAGCGCTGACCGCTGAAGTTTAGCCGGAACCTTAACTACTACACACGAAACGTAAGGGCACCTGGACCACGGCTTAGGACGTCGTATATTGAAACTACCACTGGTTCGGAAGGGTTATCTACTGCCAAAGAACCAGCAAGAAACTCAGTAAGAATGCGTACGATGCATGGGTTATGCGATTCGAATGCCGTGTTGCCCTATTTCTAACTGAAACGCCGGCGTTCCTTGTTGTAGATGCATCAACATCCGAAGCTAACTTCAAAACTATCCCCGCGACGTACTCGTAGAACATCTACTCAAGTAAAGGTTAAAAATGTTTGAAGTAGTCAGGTAAACTTGTGTATCATCAATTAATGAACAATGGCCGTCTGAAAAACATTGCATCGTCAAATTACCGGCAACAAGGTTTCCAAGAAATCGAAGATTATTATTTCGTGTTTTATGGCAATCAGTTGTTGTTACACAATAAATATTTCTGCCAATTTCAAGTATTAGTATAATAAGAGTATTGATAGAATTAAAACATTGCTTTCAAGACATGTGTCCAAAAACCGAATTCGAAGATAGTACAGATGAAGGTACAGTCAACAGCTCGTTGATAGTATAGAAACCTTGAGAGCGTAGTCTACATGTGTGGAATCCATATGCGCGCGCGCGCGTCTATGAGTGTATGAGAAAGTGTGTTTTTGTGGAAAAACAAAAACGCAATGATGTCGTTATTTAAGTCTTTCAAATTATAATACAAATTAGCTAAGTCAAAAGTTACATTGGGCACGAGCCATAGCCGAGTGCTTAATTTTCAGCCGAGTATGTCATTTTCAATAGCTTACGAGTGTTATACGACTTTTTCCAACACCATTGAGAGTAATTAAACACAACTTTTTTAGGTAATGGCATATAGAATTCATTGAACAGTTAGTGAAAGTATTATAATTATTAAAATAGTAAGAAAAAATATTCAGGTCAATGGAGCGCGGTAATTTTGTTTTGAATTGCTGTTGACAGTGTTGAGCGCGTTAGACTCGTACTTTTCAGCCAATCTACCACAAAATGTAAAATTTTTTCAATTGATTATCAACTTCAGTTCACCACTGAAGAGTCCAAAATCGATTGAGAATATTTGACGTTTTGTTTTAGGTATATGGGCTAGTAACTGTAGGTTAACCTACTTCTTGGTAATCTGGAAAGAGGAAATTTTTGTTTGTTCATATGGAATAATGAACTGTTAAACTAATGGACCGATTTTAAGTATTCTTTTACCGTTTGAAAGATACTTTATCCAGAAATAATTGTATTTTATTTTGTAGGCTGTATTTTATCCAGATATCCCCAAGGATTAATAGAGTGTTTTTGATAAAATAGAGCTGTGTATTAATATCTATTAGGCATAAAGGTCATCGACATTTGCAGTCTTAACAAGTTTATAAAATTTTTGAACATTTAAAAAATGTATAGTAAATCATCAAACAATTTCACTTCTAGTGTAACCTGTAGTTTGTAGGGGCCGCTCGATACCCGCGCACTCGGATCGTATTTCTTGGATGACAAGGCCGAATACTACACACATTCGGCTCGTGCCGATCCGGCCGTTCATTCAAACTAAATAGGTCGGCAGATCTATGGGTCTCAACGAAACCCTAGAGGCACGGGGCGGCATTTTTCCCGAATGTTCATCCACATATACTTGATTTTGCCGTCCAGCAGTGTCGATTAATGCTTATTTGCCCTTAATTTTATGATGGACAGCTGCAGCCGAAATAGTATTGCCAAAAAAGTAGATTCGAGTGAAATTTGTAGTTTGTAGCTCAAAAAACTGAGGACCTGTCGAACCCGGTATAGACAGATAATTCTACTTATAGAGAGGGCTGTATTCTTTTTGTGAATTTGTAATCGACGAAGTCTGTCACTATTCACTAAATTTTAATTCTTTTGGTATTCAAAAGCCAGATTAATTATAATTGTGTTAGGATATTAAGGATCAAAATGGACGTGTAATACGGGTGAAACCACGGCCAAATTTATGATATAAACATACATTTTTGTTCAGAAATCATAGACATTTTAACAGTTTTCGAACCTCTCAAATATGTATTTCACTGTGGACCTCTAATTTGCTAAATGTGTTTATACCATTAGCAAATAAATATAGATTAAAACATGAATACTTGAAAAATAACATACAGCACGCACAATTAGCTGTCATGTGAGTGTTCCCTTCATGTCGTCGTCAAATTGTGTACCTTCTACCCCAAGTACTTTTAAAAGATTTTATTACAAAAAAGTGCCGAGAGGTTGTTTTTCCGCCCTCTTTTTTCCCTCTCACTTTACTCACAATACCTTTTAAAAGCCGAAGTTCAGTTGTATTCACACAATCTCCATGAAGATGAAAAAAAGTGAACTTTCAACAAGTATAAATTTTTACCTATGGTGAAATAAAATATTTTGAATTTATAAAAGACCAAATCGCAGTACCCCCTATTTTATGCGAACGAAGCCAAAAGATAATACTAGTCGATAGGTGACTTTTACATTAACATTCAAAATAAAATATTTATTTTTCAATGTTGACCATTTCATAATTACAGACGTCAACCACCAGTCTGGAAAGACCTTCGTGACTAAAAACTTGACAGAACCATCACGGGGGCTATTTTTTCAAAATAAACTTACAATTGTTCTTATATCTATACAATATAATTCTTATTTGCATCTGTTAGTCGGCAAGTCTCCCTCTACACAAACTATCCGAACGGCACCCGTTCACGGGCATAACGCGGAAGCCAGCGTTCGCCCTTCTCAATCATATTAGGGTGTTACCACACCAATCGACAATTGACGTCGATCGATGTAGATTGGTCTGGTAAAACTGTCGATCGACGTCGACTTAGGGTAACACCCTTAGAGAGTCGATACCGTAGGAAGACGTGGGTAATTCTAGAAAGTTTAAATAAGTATTTCAGCTCTTTATACTGAAAGGGTACAGAATAACGATTAATTTATAAAATGAGATACACATGTAGCATTTGGAACAAATAGAAAAAAGAAAGAAGGAAAACTACGAAAACAGTACAACAGTCCGAAAATATTTCAACTTAACATACAACTAACAGCAATTGAAATACATCCCGGACCAGAATGAATGAGCGTCTAGTTTTAAGAACGCAACAACTGTGCATTGTATGAAGTACAATACTTTTGTTCGGAACAATGGCATCCCCAATAGGAAGTCAAAAAGTAAATTGTTTAAAGCAACTCATAATCAATTAATTTGCTAGTTAATTAGTAACAAGGGCTTTTTGTTTTAGTTGGTACGAGATAGAAAATCCCGGGAAAAATAGCGTCAAGTAACTTAAGATGGGTACTTTCAGTTTTTAGTTAGTTTAGTTTCTTTAGTTACGTCTAATTTAGCTTAATTAGTAAGAAATTTGGTTCCTTGTTAATTAGAACTGCTAACAAGAGTCGTTCGTACACACGAATATATTTCTTTAGTAGGGAAAGTGCATTTGTACACATGGACGAGCGATTAGATAAAGATATAACAGCATTGGATATTGTCTAGGTACACTTTATAGGCTTTGAGTAAAGTAAAATAGCGGTAGTTATGTGTCCGGCTCCAGGGACAGGGAAGTCGAAAATCTTGTTTCTGGACGCCTGATTTTACTTGCGAATCGGTTTAGTTATTACGAGAACCGAACTGAAAATATACGCTACGACAAGAATACAAACAATTGTATGGACACGCAATATTGTTGTCTTGCTCGCACGCCCATGTTTTCCATCGTTCCATATTTCGTATGTCGGGGAGCAATATAATTCAGTTTGTGTGAGTTAATGCATCTGTGGCAATACCCGAGCCATTTTTCAGGTACGTAATTTAAGAACGTCCCCTATAGCCGCCATTTTACTTTAATCAAAGCTTTTAGTACGCAGTACTCATTATTATACTATGCTTTTAGGCATACCTACTTAAAACTAATTTGAATTTGTCATTCAAAATAATTTAAGATTTGTGTGTTATCTTTCGTTTTATAATAATTTTTATTTCATTATCGGACTTATAGTTCAAAATTATGATTTTAAAACTATTCTTAATAAGTAAGCAGTTTGAGAATATAGCCTTTACTTATTTAATATTTGCACACATTTTTTTTATATACCTATTGATATTTGTGCAAATAAACTATTTTGAATTGCCGTGTAATATTCTCGTCTTAATCATCACTACACATCAAGTGAGATGAAAGACAAAATCTTTACCAGTATAATAAAAATATCTAATTGTCGCACACAAATAATTGAGACAACTCCCGAGTTTCTTGAATACGCTGTGTCTTCTGTGCGATACGATGCGATAATATCACGGGACAATTCTAGTTGTTTTGACTGTTTAAAATGTTGCATTGGATCTCGTCGTTTTGGTGTAGGTAAACGATCAATTATTTCATAGCTTTTCATGGGCGACATTTTACTATGACGTATAATTACATTATTTAGAAAAATATTATTCTTCGATATAAATAAAAGTTAAACTGAAAACTAGTAAAAAATCACTCTATCTACACCTACTAAACCCCAATGCGTCGCTATTCAGGGCACCTTTCATCGCCAAACTTTGGAAAGCTATAGCCTATCAATTTCCAGTAAAATTCAAAAGAACTAATGGACATTTCGTTCGATCTCTTTCAAAGAAAGTCGTATAGACTTGTTTTCACTGACTTTTGAAACCCTACATTTTTAGATCGAAGGCTACAATATTCAATAGAGGGTTTCATTTAATGACTTAAATCCTTATGTACCTAACATTGTATCATAATGAGAGCCATCAACAAGACTCGCCCTACTGCCTTTTTTCTAGGGTCGCACATTACGATGCGTAGTGGGGCCATAAAAGATCAAAAATGTGAACGGCACTGACTTTACCAACATAATGACTGTGCACTTGTTAAATTCACGGTTCTTTAAGGTCCTCTATTCACTGACAGAAGTAATATAAACTATTCTGCGTCTTGGAGAAACTACGTAAACCTACTTAAGTTGAAAAGCATTGAATCGATTATGTAACGAGATTTACATTCAATAAAGAGTTCTTAGCTCATATCCATGATAACTTTACTTTGTATTGTTTCAGAATGTCTTATCTCTGGGCACTTCTTTTATTCGCAAGTCTGAATGGAGCTTGTTCGGAGTTCCTAAGCGACAGCCCGAATGTTGACAGCGAACCACAAGCCTTGGAATTCCCTGAGAGCTACCCTGCGGCATACAACAGATTCTTCTACTTAACAAACAACGAAAATGACGTAGACAACCAAAACAATTATGATAAATCATATTATACCCATAACAAATTCGATGAAAATACGCTAAAAAAGTTTTTGAAACAAGGGAACTTATGGGTGCCAAATGTAATAAATACAAATGATAAAATACAATTAAAGTTCACAGCGCAACAACCATTGGTTGACAACGTAGCCTCCGCTGATGATTCGAAGGTCAATTTTCCACTTGACGTCGTTGATACTCGTCAAAAAAAGAACTTCAGCCCTTGGGGTGGGAAGAGAGGCTCAGGAGCCACCATGGAGCACTCCTGGACCTGGAAGAGATCAAGCGAAGTCGGAGACTCCATATTACCGAAACGCGTCCGATTCAGCCCGTGGGGCGGCAAACGAAACGGTCATAGTATCCTAAAACCAGGACAAAAGAACACCAAACTGATCTCTTCTCCTTTGATCTCACAAGTGAGTAAATTCGGAATCCTTTCTCCACACGCGTTAAGGCTTGAAGACTACAAGTTTATACCGGTGTTAGACAAACGGCATCCAATAAAAATTTTGGCTCTTAGCTCTCGTACTGATAAAGCAGCACGCGAAGCTTTACCGTTTAAGTATTTCATGGAAACGTTACCGAAGCTGTTCAAACCTGGTCACCCTTACGCTGATGTTAATGTAAAGAAAGATGGAAAAAGAAAGGTGAAGTTCAGTTCGTGGGGGGGCAAGAGATCTCCTCCGATCATAGGACCTATCTGGACACCAGCGTCACAAGACATCAAAGATGCAATTCTCAATGCTATAGTCATAATAAGAAACCTTGGCTCGGCACAACTGTGAACAAACTATCTTTACTTCGCTCCTAGTCTGTTAGAATGAAAGTACCTACATTTTTAAGCTGAGAATTATAGGATATTTATATGTACAACCGTGCCATATGCGATTACCCAAAGGCTGGGGCCAGAGGCTGGGTTTGTCAAGTCTATGTAAACGGCTGGGGTTTACCTGACATGACCTGACTGTGTTAAGAAAATCATTGTTGTAAGTTTACATTAAATGTTATGTTATGTATTTACTAAATTATATTTAGTGTTTATGATATGAAATTTGTTTTATTTCATTTCTTCTTTTTATGGTGAACAAAGAATACACATTTACTTAATGTGAAAAACAGGTTTATTGTTGTCTTAAAGCAAGTATTAAAATTTTAACTTATTAATTACAGTTTTATTGGCATTTCAGTATATTGAATTAAAACAATTAGTTTGTATTTAATGTTTGAGGTTTACATAATACATATTTTGTTGCATGTCAACAAAATATTCTCAAGGAGGATAATTTCACAACTATCTGACATAAAAAATTATAATCTTATTACTGTTTGAGAATAATGTGAAGATATAAACTAAGCAGTTCTCAAAATAATATGTACACCAGAGTCAGTTTCAACTGGCTTGCTGAGTTGGCCCACCTTCAGCTTGAATGCTTCCTCTTCAAAAGGCTTTTGCATCTGGCCACGGCCAAAGCTGCCCAAATCACCACCTCGCTTAGCAGATGAACAATCTGAATATTTTGTAGCAAGATCAGCAAAAGTAGCCTCATTAGCTACAATCTGTTTACGATAGTTTTTCACTAATTCTAAGGCTTCATCTTTGCTTCTGGTGATATTCTCTTCTCTCCATGAAGAGGGGCGCCGGCTGTCAGCATGTTTGACCAACAGATGGCTGCAACGAACTTCGCCTGGATCTGCAGGGGCTTCTGGACGTTCCCATTGAGACTTCTTAGTGTATGTGTTCAAGTAATAACTCATGCCTGTAGAACGACTGGTTCTCATTTCCCAACCCTCTGGTAGTGGAGTTTCATCTTCTTGACTTGACATTCTGGAAGTTTTTGTCAGTTTTCATACATAGACTTAAACATTTACAAAATAATCAAAGTGTTTAATCATGACAAGTAATTCCAATTAGATATTGCACAACCAAAACTTAATTTAATAGAAACTGCTTAAGACAACAAAATCACAGAAAATTAATAATGTATATAGTAAAATCATTGTACACCATAAAAAGAAAGTAAAAAACATGGGATGATGTGTTGTTAATTGAAGATTAACCTTACATTTTGAACTGAGTTTCTAACGAAAAATATAGATTATTTACGGATCCACATAAAAAAACAACTCACCTGTTAAATAGTTTAGGAGCCGTATCAAACTTTCAATCCAAGCAACACTGAATATTTTCTAAAAACAATCCGTTTTAATGAATGAAAACACCTGACGCTACACCGCGAAATCAAAACGGTTTAAATGTCACTGTCACACTTAGATATGTGGTGCGTTCCGATTGCCACTCTCAGTGCTATGAGCGCTAAAACTGCTCATAACCGTTCCGATTCGTTTGAGCGCACTAAAAGTGATATTTGTGCTATTGCATTCGGAGCGGTAAATATCGCGCTAACATTCTGATTGCTCGACGCTTAAATCTAAAGTTATATGTCATTAAGATCTTTGACCCTGAATGAAAGAAGAAGAAAATTTTTATTATTATTACAAAAGAAAATTAATAAGCAAGTAATTAAAATCCTTCATCGACTAATTTATATCATATTCTTGTAATATATGGCAATCTGCCGTCATTACGACGCGACAGACTATTACTACTGCCAGTGTCAGGTTTTGGTAGAGCCAATGTTATCGAATGATGATAGTTTCCTCAGAACAGAACACACCAGACTCACTAAAACAAAAATCAAAACCTTTTAGTATGCTTAAAAACTATTAATACAAATGATTTACGGTTAGTGGAAGCTTAACAAATTAACTGTGATTGCAAGTATATTTTATATTTCGGTATTTATTTTAGTAAGGGATTTCAAAATTTGGAGGTTGTGAGCAGGTACAAAGGTTTTTACATTAGTAAGCCTGGGATTTTGTAGAGCGAGGATATCATAAAATGAGGTGGGATGAAGAGACACTTGAAAAAGATGTGATCTATTGTACCAATTTCTAGACCACAGTCACAGAATGGGGAGTTCCGGACACCTATCCTGACCACCTAGTCTGACCCTACGAATTGTTGAAGTTTATCTTTCATTTAGGTTTTTATATTTGGAGAACCAAGGTTTGTTGGTAACTGCAGGTTGGACATCCCTATAATGTTTCCCTACCAGTTTCCTGATCCAGTTTCAATCAGAATTCCATGTCACATTCAGACGTTCTTTAGCCAAAGTACCGTTTTCGGTAAAACACTTATATTGGTCTAATAAACCGATTTTAATGGAATCTTTAGCAAAATTGTCAACCACGCAGTTTCGTGTAAAGCCCACATGCCAGGGATCCAAGCTATTGCAACTTTTACATTGTGGGTGTAACAATGACAGAGTAGATACCTGATCTGCAGAATGACCGGCAGTTTAACGTCAATTTTAAAAGGATTGGAGTTTAGGGCAATTACACATTACATTACAGAGTTATTAAGTTGGTTGTCACTCACATATCTGACAGCCTCCAGAAGGGCGATTGACTCTCCAGTAAAAACTGAAGACTCAGGGGGACATTTATATGAGGGAAGATCTGAGTATTTTGGGATCCACACAGCTGACCCAAAACACACCACACTGGAGAGCTTTGCGGCATCTTTCTTCCACAATGCTTATATAGGCTTCTGGGTCATTTTTAGTCACCCCAAAATCGGGGACTATATTAGGATAAGTGATTCATACGGGAAAGTATAAACAAAATTATGTTCACAGTGAAATATGGGGGTAGATGAAACGTCCAGATTGTATGGCTTTGTATAAGGCAAGGGGACTGTTCGCGCCCCTACTAGTCGCGATAGCAAAGATACAAGATGCCGTCTTGCTTCATCCGCACATATCTTTTATTTTTATATATTTTTTTATGTATCAATTTCGGCACTTGTAAAATAACTAAAAATCTTGCAATGGAATAAAAAGTCGCATATACGTGTTCTCTGGATTTTAATTTCAATAATTACTTGAAGTCGTAGATTCCAAACGTTTACATGGTCCTAGTTACAAGCCGGATTTAAGTTTAATAAGGATCAGCTATTATTTCGTAAACCAATATGGAATTTTAATGTTTCAACGTTCGAGAAGAATCTACTAGACAAAGGGCTATGTGGGTCGAGTGAATTTTGTGGTGTTAAGTTTCTTTTTACCTTAATTGTTTGAACCCAGCACTCACAGGTAATGTTAAGTGTAAAATAAGAGAATCGTAAAAGGTTAGTAATAATATTTTTACGTTTTTACCTGTTCCATAGTTAGTTTGAACTTTGACCTTGCTTACTGCATTGTGAATAATTCAATTAGTTTTAATAAGTTTATCTGTAATTTATGGCCAAATCATACTTAATATAGGTATTGTAAGCAATTCTGCTACATTTTTTGATTATTCAGATTTTAACAGTTAGTATTCAATGGTTATTCACATCATAATTTGTGTGTACGTAAGCAATTTGAAGTTGCTTAAAATAGGGCAATTCTTATGAGATTGTTGTTTCTGTGGCGATAATAAGCCTGTTCAAGTAATTATTTGCAAGATTATTTGTTATATAGTAGATTCATATGCAAGTTATACTTACACATATTACATCAGATTCCTTATAGATTATCCAAGTGTTTGTGGAAACATAGTTAAAAAAAATATTGTTTGGTTATGATTAATCCTTTCTTAAGAAATGAAAACTCGGTTGTATTTATAATAATTACAGTGTTTTGTAGTTTAAAGTTTAGTGAAATAATAAAAAAAAGCTTTGTTCCTTTTGTTCAACTTTGTTCCTAATAGAAATTGTTCTGTGAATAGTCTAGTTATTTGATATTTTAATTGTATAAATTAAAGGTTGATAACGCTTGCATCCCAGAATGGCTGAAGTAAAGGAATTGATTAAAAAGCGCGGCAGTTTTAAAGTATATAATACTTTATAAACTATATTAATAGGCTAAGTAGCGACAATGAACCTATGAGTGAGTCGGACAAAAGGGAGTTACAATTGCGTATTGGAAAGCTTGAAGCGTTGTATGATCAGTATGATCAGATACAGTTGCGTTTGGAATGTATTGTAGACAATGTCTACGAGCAGTTCAAAGAGCGTGAAGAATTCGAATCACAGTACTACAAAGCAATCGCAAAGGGTCAAGGATTGCTAACTAATAATATGGAGCCCGTGGATTGTATGGGCAGCGATAAATGCTCACCTGTAAGTAATCATAAGCTCGTTAAGTTGCCTACTATTCAACTGCCTAAGTTTAGCGGCTCGTACGATGATTACCTCGAATTCAGATATACTTTTACTAGTCTAATTCACAATAACGATGAAATAGATGAGGCTAACAAATTCCACTATTTACGTGCTTGTTTAGAAGGGTCTGCTGCTGTGGTAATACAATCTATAGATTTTTCTCCCAGTAATTACACCGTAGCTTGGAAGCTTTTGTGTGATAGGTTTGACAATAAGCGTCTGTTAACACAAAATCATGTGTCAGCCTTATACAATATTGATTCCATAACAGAGGAATTTTCTTCAACTTTAAAACGTTTGATTGATCAAGTTATAAGAACTTACGTGCACTTGAGTCCTTAGGTGAACCCGTTAGTTATTGGGACACATTATTAATTTATATCATTACTCATAAATTAGACCAAAAAACCTACAGAGAGTGGGAAGAGTATAAAGGTAGGATGGATAAAAATACTTCGTTAACCTTTGATATATTTATTCAGTTTGTCCGTAAACGCGCAGATTTAATTGAAACGTTAGAGCTGTCACGTACCAATCAAAATAATTCAAGTTGTAAACCTACGCATCGTTTGAAAACTATGATTTCCAGGCAAGGTAATCGTTTTAATCCTGGTAAGGAAACTAATCAAAGAGTAAGTCCTAAGTGTAAGGGTGATCACAATTTAAGTGTTTGTTCACAATTCCTCGCACTTAGCGTAGGATCGTACAAAATTACTACCAAGTTATAAGTTGTGTTTTAATTGTTTCCGTGCGAGACATTTCGCTAATATGTGTAAGAAGCCTGGCTGCAAAGTGTGCCGACGACGACACAATAGCCTGATTCATGTACCTACCGAGCAACCGGGCCATAGTAACAACATATCTGGTAGTAATACGCATGTGAGTTCATCGTTACCTTCCAGTAATGTAAGTGTTCAGAATGTTGCCCTGTCCGCAAATATTAGGTCTTTACCTATGAAATTGCCGTTTTTCACGAAATAAATGAAGCGTAATTTTTTTATATATTTTTTATTTATATTAATCAAAATAATCAACCATGCAATCAATGCATCTTTGCCAACGCATTGGTTGCTTATTGATGCCTTTCTTGAAGAAATCAGCTGGACGGGAGGCAACAAATTCTTCAAAGGCATTTTGTACTGCCTCTCGGGTATTGAATTTTTTTCCCGCCAAGAAGTTATCCAAATTCTGGAAAAAGTAGAAGTCTGTAGGCACAAGGTCTGGTGAGTACGGCGGATGACGGAGAACTTCCAACCCCAACTCTTGTAGCTTGGAGACCGTCTGCTGTGCAGTATGAGGTCGCGCGTTGTCGTGCAGGAGCAGTGGAGCCGAACGATTGACCAAAGCTGGTTGGAGACGTGCGAGCTTCTCCATCATTGTGTTCAGTTCTTCACAGTACACATCTGCAGTAATGCTTGTCCCGTTTGGCAAGAAGCTGTGATGAATTACACCCACGTTAGACCACCAAACAGTGACCATCACTTTTCTAGGGGTAAGTTTTCGTTTAGGGCATTGTTTGGGTGCTGAACCAGGGTCCAACCAACTTGCTGAGCGCTTACGATTGTCAAACAGGATCCATTTCTCGTCACAAGTAACAATGCGATTCAGAATTCCTTCATTTGTATGCCTGCTGAGCAGTGCAAGGCACGTCTCCACGCGTACTTCGCGCTGGCGGTCATTGAGTTCGTGGGGTACCCATTTGTCAAGCTTTTTTACCTTGCCAATGTGACGCAAATGGACCAATATTGTTTTGATGCTAACGTCGAAAGCTGCTGCTAATTCAGCCGTGGATTGAGTTTCATCAGCCTACACAATTGCCTTTAATTCGTCATTGTCGACCAAAGTTTTCGGACGACCACGGGGTTCATTTTTCAGGTCAAAATTTCCAGAACGGAAGAGGGTAAACCAATAACGGGTGGTGCGTTCGTTTGTAGTGTTCGCTCCGTAAACGTCGTTGATGTTGCGTGCCGCTTGTGCCGCTTTGCTGCCACGACGGTACTCATACTCCATATTTACTCGAATTTTTAACTTATCCATGATGACGAAAAATGTTCGAATGCGTTGAAAACAAAACACTAACTATTAAACAAATGACGATTTTAGAAAAAGAATTCCATGTTTGTCAAATAAAATTAATTTGAAATTAGAATTATCAGTCAAAAAAAAAATATTTTCATTTGAAATGGCCAGTACGGCAAAACGGCAGTTTCATAGGTAAAGACCTATTATAACTAATTATAGTAAAAATCAATGTGAGGTGTTACTGTCTACGGCGTTAATAAAATTGTACGATAATTATAACCGCGAATACGTGCTACGCGCCATCCTAGACAGTGGCAGTACATCGAGTCTCATGACCGAGAGACTATTTCAAAAGCTACAGTTGAAATCTATTCAGGTAGATAAATCGATTTTAGGTATTAATAACGCTGAATTACGCGTAGTCAAAACTTGTCGTGTAAGCATGGCGTCATTAGATAATAGTTTTACTACAGAACTCTGTTGTTATGTTTTGCCATCTATAACAAGTAGTGTACCTAGTCGTGTACTTAATATTTCCGACCTCAAAATACCATCTCATATCTGTTTAGCAGACTCTACTTTTTGTAAACCCTCTGATGTTGACATTTTGATTGGGGCTGATCTCTTTTGGGATTTGGCGGGGATGCAAAAAATAAGTTTAGGTAAAAATAAACCCATACTTTGTGAAGCAAGATTGGGATGGATAGTTACAAATTTTTCAGGTGTAATTTTATCCAAATTAATAAAAGTAAAAATTTGGAAATTAATGATATTCGTGCAGATTTAACTCGATTTTGGCAGTTAGAGGAGGTAAACTCCCAACTTTTTTTTTTATTTATTTACACGATACAAAAGAGATATACAGACTTTTTTTATTACTATCTTAAAATCTAAATTAGATTTAACTAGACAGTAGCGTTCTCCTTTGTTTACGTCCCCTTTTCATTTGAAAATAAATAAACAGTCATTATTCATATTACTATTACAATTACCTTCTATGTGTATTTACAACATTAAACCAACATGTAGGTATTTATACAGTGCGGTCAGCGGCAGTGCGACAACCGTGATATATATTCATTACGTAGTTGCGTATGTGTGAGTGATGTTCAAGTTTACTCCTATTGTTTGTGAAGGTTGCTCCCACTTTGCACATCATTTAAAGGATACTTTATTCCTCACCATGGCATCCTACGTGAGAGTAGTACGACCACAAAACTGAGGGTCGTGTTTAATGCGAGCGCTCCTGCTACGTCAGGTATTTCCTTGAATGACATCCAGATGGTAGGTCCTACTGTTCAAGATGATCTGCTATCTATACTACTACGATTCAGGCAGCATAAGTTTGTGTTAGCAGCGGATGTCGAGAAAATGTACCGACAAGTTTCTGTGCACCACTCTGACAGACATTAACAAAAGATTCTTTGGCACGATAGCACGAGTGAGCCTGTCAAGGCTCAAATACCGCTTTAAATACCGTTACGTACGGTACAGCAAGTGCTCCATTTCTGGCAACGCGATGCATTAAGCAACTAGGTATGGATTGTCGAAATCCTAAAATTGCTGAAATAATTCAGCACGATTTTTACGTTGACGATTTTCTTTCTGGTGGAGATGATATGCAGGAAGTCCAAACGATTCGCCAAGAAGTGACTGATGTGCTAGCATCAGCTGGCATGCTATTAAGAAAGTGGATTTCGAATGAACCTCAATTGGTCCCTGCAGACAGTCAATTGTCATCTCTTGACTTAAATATTGGCCTAAGTGTGCCAAATAAATTGTTGGGTCTTAGTTGGTATGCAAGCTGTGATGTTTTCTGTTCTCCAATAAGTTGTTCAACTCCGAATGGTCATACTAAACGTGATCTTTTATCAGCGATCGCCCGAATGTTTGATCCTTTAGGTCTTTTAAGCCCTTGCGTCATTAATATGAAAATATTACTTCAACAACTTTGGTTAGATAAAATATCTTGGGATGAACCTCTAAGCTGATATTGCAAAGCGTTGGAAGAACATTTATGACAAGTTATATCTTTAAAATAACATCCGTATTCCAAGAATAGTTGTGTGTAGTTCTTATAAGTTGTTGAATTTGCATGTGTTCGTAGACGCCTCAGAACGTGCATATGGTGCATGTATTTATGTGCACAGCATTAATGACGCCGGCGCGGTCTTAGTTCGATTGCTAATTACGAAAAGTCGAGTAGCACCGATAAAACCAACCACAATCCCAAGATTGGAATTGTGCGGTGCATTAACTGGAGCTCGGTTATATAAAAAGGTTTGTGCTTCTCTGCGTTTGACAATTAATCAGGTATATTTCTGGACAGACTCCACTGTTGTGTTGGGATGGTTGCGCATGCTACCTGCTAGACTTCAGGCATTCGTACGCAATCGTGTGGCTGAGATTTTAGAAAATACAGATGGCTGCATATGGCGACATGTTCCAACCGATAAAAATCCTGCAGACCTGATATCGCGTGGTGCGGATATCAGTAATCTCCAAAACTTCGATCTCTGGTGGAGTAGTCCTGAGTATCTCAAACGCAGTTCATCTTTATGGCCTTCTCAGCCCAAATTTCTTGCTGATGAAATACCCGAGACTAAACGAGACGTTTCTTTAACTACGGTCGTTAATACTGTCAAACCGCACAAGCTTATTGATTACTCTAGATTTTCTAATCTATCGCGGCTTATCTGTTCAGTAGTTTATGTTTTAAGGTTTATTAAACGTTGTCAGAATCTATCAATAGAATCCAAATTTATTACGGATGAAGAAATACAGAATGCGATGAATATATAAATAACCAGAATTATATGAATAAACAGAATTTGCCCCATAAAAGCCAACTCCTAAAGTTTAATGTTTTTATAGACAAAAATAATATCATACGGGTCGGAGGCCGTGTTGATAATTCTTGTTTTCCAGAAGTTAAAAAACACCCATTTTATTACAGTCCAGCCATATTTTTACCAAATTATTGTTTAAATTTGAACATAAAAGATTTTTGCATTGTGGTCCGCAATTACTATTGGCTTCCATAAGGGAGAGATATTGGCCAATAGGTGGTCACAACCTGGCCAGGTCATGTTACCATAATTTTGTCAGATGCTCTCGCATGAAGGGTAAGGTCATAACCCCTTTTATGGGAAACCTACCACAGCAGCGTACTAGTCCTGGTGGCTATCCATTTGAAAGTGTAGGTGTCGATTATGCGGGACCCATAGCGTGTGCGAGTCGACAGGGTCGTGGATGTAGGCTAGTAAAAGTATACATTGCAGTCTTGATTTGTTTTACCACCAAGGCTACTTAGAATTGGTGGGTGACTTAACAAGCAACAACTACTTGTTAGCTTTACGTCGTTTTATATCGCGAAGAGGAAAATCCGTAAATATTTATTCCGATAACGGTACCTCATTTGTCGGCATATACAACGATATTTCAAGATTTCTTAAGGCCAATTGTAATGCTCTCGGTGAAAGTGCGGTCCATGAAGAAATAAGCTTCCACTTTAATTCTATATTCTCCCCATTTCGGTGGCCTCTGGGAAGCGGGTGTCAAATCAACTAAGTTTCATTTGCAACGAGTGCTGGGTAATTGTAACTTAACTTACGAAGAGCTTAACACTACTTTAACGCAAATTGAAGCGGTCCTGAACTCCCGACCGTTGACGCCTCTCTCTTCAGACCCCTCGGTTTATTCTCCACTTACACCTGGACACTTCCTTATAGGACGACCACTTACTTCTTTACCAAGCCAGGATTTCCAAAACCTTGCCACAACTTGTTGATCTTGCTTTCAACGCATAGAGCAATTGCGCCAACATGTTTGGACCAAATGGAGCAAAGAATATATTTCTGAGCTGCAACAACGAGTGAAATGGCGTTCCTACACTGAGAATTTGAAATCCGGTACCTTAGTTATAAAGGAAGATCAACTCCCACCTTTGAAGTGGAAATTGGGTCGAATCGTGGCAGTCCGTCCAGGAGCTGATGGGATCGTTCGCGTTGCAGACATAAAGACGTCTGATGGAGTAATCCGGAGGGCATTTAGCAAGATATGTCCACTGCCAGTATCAACGGAGTCTGGTTCAACGCGATGCATTCAACGCCCGGGGGCATATTCGCGCCCCTACTAGTCGCGATAGCAAAGATACAAGATGCCGTCTTGCTTCATCCGCACATACCTTTTATTTTTATATTTTCTTTTATGTATCAATGTCAGTACTTGTAAAATAAAAAAAATCTTGCAATGGAATAAAAAGTCGCATATAAGTGTTCTCTGGATTTTAATTTCAATAATTACTTGAAGTCGTAGATTCCAAACGTTTACAGGGACGTTTTGTTATCCCAGTAGCTAGAGTTGGGGATGGAGGACTTAAGAGAAGAGAGTTTAAGGTGTTTTGGATGGGAACTGACAGGAATTGTCTCCGGAGTTGGAGAGGAGGTTCACAGCACTCGACTTGCATCTGGACTTGCATCATTGGGTCATGCTGGCGAGTAAAATGTGAAAGCTCATGGGTCTTAGAACGTAAACTTGTTCTGTTCCATTGGAGCAGCTTGGCCATTATCAGGGATAAGGCTAGCTAGAGCTAGCGATATTTTGATTGCATTCTGGCGTGATAACTCTGGGCAGTTTTTGTCTGTTGCCAGAGGGGGCCCTGAATATTGTAGACATGAGATTTTCTCCATTGGGACTGGGCAAGAATCTCCTGCGTAGAGTAGAGAACAGCAGTAGCGTCGGGGTTTAGAGTGGTACTTAGTTTTGCCACGCCTGCAACAGTTCAAGAATTTTATAGTCGGTAGTATACAGGGTGTCTAACAGCTTTGCTACATAGAGGGCAATTACCTTGAATACTGTAGATGGAACATTTTACTGAAAGAAGACAATATTTTTATTTAAAAGCAATGTAAACTGCATTCATAGATTTTTGAATTATTACATGGTTGAACCGGGAATCGAACCCGCTACACGAGAAAAAAAATTACCCTTTACCGATCGAAAGGCTTTATCATAAGGATTATTTTTTACTTAATAATATAATGTCAGAAATAAAAGAAAGAACATGCATTTTAGCATTTGATGTGAAATTTTGTTCAGAAAAATGAAGGACATACAACTGACAATATTATTTTAAAGTACCTATTTCTAATGAATCAGTACCCACTTGAGAAGTACGCATAATTTCCCTATTATAATTTAAGTTCACGATAAAATGATACGTAACTTACTAATAATTCCCTAATTCTTAGTACTCGTAGGAACCTTGTTGTACACAACGAGCCGAGTTTCTGTCCAATCAAGTTTCTGCCGTATTCCGAATCTGCCAAAAGACGCATACATGATTTTGTCCATTGTTTTGATAAATTGGAGTATATTTTGTTTTCAAAAGAGTTGGTGGGTGTGAATTGTTTGAAGAGAGGGGCTGGAAGTGGAGGGTTTTATTATGGTTTTCTTTGGGCATGGATATCGTCTGGGTCATTAGGACGTTTCCTACTTGTGGTCGAAGTCGTCTGAGTGAATAATACATGGGATTCATCCATAACCTCAGCTCTGAGCATTTCCTCGCAGTTGGGAGGAGGATCTGGAGGTTTGGGCGGGATAAATACCTTATCCATTTTACCCAACATACGAACTATAAAAGAAGATTAGTATAAAACTTACTACAACCAGGAAACATAAAGACACACACAGTTGGTATAAACACAACAAACTGAGCAAATGCTGTAAAATTGCTAATAAACAGTCAAAACACGTGTCTAAACCACATACGGTAGCGTGACAGTCCTAAATCGACTAATAAAAACATCAAAAAAGAAACGTCATGCATGAGTAAGTTTTGACAGGCCTCTCGGAGCGACCATGCTCCGTAGCTTGGGCAATGTGAGCGGTAGCGTTTATGACGTCATTGATGACGTATCGATATCGCTGTGAGCGTGCTCATAGGAATTCGGAACGGGTATATGAGCGCTGTGAGCGATATAATCGGAAATCGGAACGCATCAATGGTTGGTTAGGGTCAAAGATCTTATTGAAATTATAACTTTAGATTTAAGCGACGAACAATCAGAATGATAGCGCGATATTAACCGTTCCGATTGCAATAGCATAACTATCACTTTTAGCGCGCTTAAACGATTCGGAACCATTATTAGCAGTTTTAGCGCTGATAGCGTGTGAGCGGCAATCGGAATGCACCCATAGACAACGTATGTCACTGTCAATTATTGTGCTGGCTGACTAAAGAAATCAAAGTCAAATGTCAATATTGTCAAGGATTGATTGCGTACTACACTACCGTCCTCCGTTGCTAAAAAGTTATCCCCTATTGCTAATCTTCTTCTTAACAATGGCCAGACGCCTTTATAAATTATACTCTTCTATGTTAAAAATATCTGTAAAAACTTATTTCATCCCCCTGTTTTTGTATTGTTCAAGGTAACTCAATGCTCGAGATACTGCAAGTTCTACTCAACTGATCGCTACAAAATTATTAACCTCGTGTAGTACGTGTGTATACTAATACTTGAAATTGGCAGAAATAGTTATTGTGTCGTAACAACAGCTGATTGCCATAAAACAAAATAATAATAATAATAATAATTGCGTACTAAGTCTGCGGTTCCACTGAAGCGGAGTGGAGCGGTGCGGAGAGGGGCTGAGCTGTGAAAAGAGGTGGGTGTTTCCACTGAAGTGGAGCGGGGCGGGGTGGAGCGCAGCGGAGGTAGAGCGGAGCTGCTTTGCCTATTCGAATCGCCTGGTGGCATTTGTAGGTATTTATTTATTTAATAATTAATGTACACACAGGTTTTAATTACAGTATAAAAAGAAGTTACCAAATCATGTACAAAGGTACTGCTTATTTCTAAAAGAAATCTCTTCCAACAGACCTGAGACTGGAGAGTGTGAATAATAGCAAATTTAGGGTGTACTAAATTTAATATTGTTATACATAAGATAAATACTATAAACAAATGCTAATATACTTACATATTGTATTAAATATAAATATAAACTACTTATCTACTTATAAATAGAATATCCGTGATATATAAATAAATGCAAACTAATATATACACAGTATACCTACTTGACCTTTACAAATGATTCAAAGAAATGAACAATAAGACAATAATAATACTATGGGGTTACAAAAACAAGACTCGAGAAAGGTAATGTTCTCTTACTCGCTTTTTAAATAAGGATAACGTTTTCGATTCACGGATTATGCAAGGAAGTGCATTCCACAACTTAACTGCGTGTATGGTGAAGGAATAAGAGAAAAAGTCAGTTTTATGCGGTTTCATTTTGAGAAGAGTACGCTTATTCCTTCTGCAGCATCATTGAGCATCATCGGTGTGCGTGAAAGAAAAACGCTTACTTAGGTAACGAGGGGAGGATGGGTTAAACAGTACGTTAAATAGCTGGGATAAGATACGAGAATCTCTACGGTACCGAATAGGAAGCCATCGGAGTTTACCGCGGTATTCAGAAACATGATCAAACTTTTTAAGACCAAAGATGAATCGAATACACAGATTCTGTAATCGTTCCAGTTTATTTAATAGCTCTTCAGTTATGTCCAAGTAACAGACATCTGCGTATTCGATTATTGGTTGAATGAGTGTTTGAGCAAGAGTGATCCTGGTCCGAAAGGGCAGGAAACTCCGAAGACTTTTTAGTTGATGGATGGAATAGTGCTCCTTCCTACTAATTTCGCTGACGTTAGCATTCCACGTAAGATAAGAATCTATAATTACTCCTAGGTTTTTGACAGTATCAGAGAAATTAATAGCAACACCATCCAGGACGACAGAGGGCAAATTGGCAAAATCGATGCAGCCGCGCATATGCCGACTACCAATTATGATAGCTTGAGACTTGCTAGGATTCACACATAAACCAAATGATTTAGCCCAGTCACTTATACGACTGAGGTCCTCATTGATTGCAGCAATAGCAATTACTGTATCTGAAAGTATGAAATGGCGATAGACCTGCAAGTCATCAGCGTAAAGGTGAAAATTACAAGAAAGGACTGTAGTAACGGAGTCAATAAAAATTGAAAAAAAGCAATGGGGAGAGGACGCCACCCTGAGGCACGCCCGCAATAAGATCGCACCAAACGGAGTGAGACTCGCCATGGCGGACCCGCTGTGACCGGCCCCGAAGATAGGAGCTGAACCAGGCCACTGCAGAAGAGGAGAAGTTGAGTGAAGTTAAAACTCCGAGAAGGATGTCGAAATCGACTGAGGTAAACGCGCTACTGAAGTCCAGAAGTACCATTATAGCCAGAGATTGATTCTCCATCGCCCATCGAATATCATCAGTGATATTTATAAGAGCCGAAGTGGGCTAGGGCGGAAGCCAGATTGAAAACTGCTGAGGAGGCCATTGTGTGCAAGAAACTTGGAGAGTTGCTCATGAACAATATGTTCGAGCACTTTGGAAAGGAAAGGTAAGATGGATATGGGGCGAAAATGAGCGAGTGAATTAGGGTTTGGTATTTTGGGTAATGGGATAACATGAGCAAGTTTCCAGGACGTGGGAAAGGTACAAGTTGTGAGGGAAAAATTTAAAATGTGGGTGAGTATTGGTAATAACGTAGGCAAAATCAAAGTTATCATTCTTGAACACAATTTGTCCTCACCAACAGCAGGTGCTTTAATAGCAAGAATGGCTCTCTTCACAATGTTTTATGAAACAGTTTTCAGTGAAAATGGAGAATGAGCAGAGGGGGCATATGATAAGGACTTCAAAGTTTCATCTTTAACAGCGCGGCAAACAACAATAGGAGGTTCGAAAAATTGTTTATTAAGGGTGTCTAAATTTAAGATGTTGTGATCAGTGGGAGGAGACTTACTAATTCCAACAGACTTAAGAAATTTCCATACTTCTGCAGGGCTCCGATTAGTAAGGGAATCATGAAAGTGGCGCCTTTTGGCATCACGACATAGACGGCTGCAGCGAACAGCAAATGTTTGTAGTGGTTCAAGTGTTGCTCGGTGGGGGAGCGTTTGTACCTGTGTTTTGCCTCATTTCGAAGAGACATGGCTTCTCTAATAGATTCTGATAACCACGGAGCTGGATTATGTCTGATTTTCACTCTTCTTAAAGGAGCGTGTCGGTCATACAAATCTAATAGCAAGGAGTTGAAATGTTCGACCTTATAATCGATGTCGTCACAAGATATCACAGGCGACCAGTTTATGATGTTGGCATCGCGCCGCAGTGACTCAATGTCTATGTTATTATAATTGCGACAAAGCATAGATGGTGGTTTTTGTTTAGGAAGACGTATACGAAAAGATAAATATATAAGGTCGTGGTCGAAGGGTGCAGTGAGTTGCCCGTGTTTTTCTACATAGTTAGGTGATGACACTATCATAAGATCTATAAGAGAGGGATCACAGCCAGGGAAATGATGGGTAGGATAAAGGGGTAACAAAGACAGGTTGTAGCAGGATAGGATCGACTGAAGAGCGCGGGATCTGGAGTTGTTTTTGATCATACATGTGTTAAAATCTCCCAACATTAAAAAATGATCATAGGTTGAACAAAATTTATGAAAGTAACTGTCGAGATCATGAAAATAATTGATATTCATGTTAGGACTGTAAAAAACAGTAAGTAAAATTTTAGTGTGACGTACAATTATTTCAATGCCAAGACGTTCAGCTGATCCAGAGTAAAGAGAGGGAGAGGTGCTAACAATTGTGTGAGATATGCTGCTCGAAGGTATATGGCCACCCCACCACCACCCTTTCCCGTACGATCATTCCGAATCAGTTTAAACCCAGGAATAGGATATTGAGTGGAGGGAAGAGAGGGTTTTAGAAAAGTTTCCGATATGAGTATAGCATCAGCGTTGCTAATAGTAAAAGTAGCCAAAAGATCGGAGTAGTGACTTGGAACGCTTTGTGCATTTATGTGAATTATTTTTAAATTATATGGATTACTAAAAAAATAAGAAGACAGTTCATCGTGCAATGTCAGAGGCGAGGATGAAAAACTATCAGCACTTTCGAAACTGCAGGAAGAAGATGAGCAGGAGAAGAAACCGTCGCCGAATGCATCACCTACGTTCATGGTAAAAAAAAAGAAATTATATATGTAAATAATAATATATAAATAAATACTATAAATAAACTTTCAAATGGAGTAAACCTAACTAAATATGATTTCTATTATTGATCTAACGAGTATCACCACTCAACACTCACAAGTTGAAGGAAAAAATACCACTAATATTAACATGTAGATGAAGCAAGACTACTTGATTTATGAACGAAACAGAAATTGTAACATTCACATTATGAAGCTGATTGACATTTTTCAACAAAAAAAAAAAGAAAATACACTAACTTCACAATTTGAACTGTCAATGCTATCAATTGTCAGTCATACACAAAAACAAGCAAAATATAACATGCTTACCAATGTTTACCTGATAAAGTGTTTATTTTTAACTCATCATTAACCGTTGATCCATACATTTTGCCTTTCATACAATGCTTAAACTGTTGTAGATTTGGCCATGTGAAAGCCCAATGCCGATCCAGTGCTCGTTGCTTCAGATGTGCACAAACTCACTCAGGTGACTCTTGTCCTGCATCCTCTGAAGTTTCCTGCCTGCAATGCTCAGGCCCTCATTTAGCAACTGACAAATCTTGCCCGGAACATTCCCGGCAATAGAATATTAAAATCACCATGTCCCAAAAGAACATATCATTCAAGGAAGCATCATCCCTCTTCCCTTCAGTTAAAAAATCGTATGCAGATGCTTCTAAAAGTTCTCCTTCACTGAATCTTTCTTACAAAAAAACAATATACAAACCATCAAAACCCAGTCCGTCTTATCTCCAGGCTATGACAAAATTGCCCATAATGCTATTATTGCTAACCCTCCATCTACTAAATCTGATAATGCCTTCCCCCCTACTTCTTCCTGCTCCTTTTTAATAAATTTATTTTGAAAAAAATATACCCGTGAAGTTTCTTGCCAGTTCTTCTTCACGAAGGTTTTTTCGAACTGGTGGAAGAATCATGTTTTATTTGACGTCAATATGAACAAGTAATTGTCAATGTTGAGAAATAAATATTTCATTTCATTTCATTTCATCTGATTCCGGTTAAACCAAACCTTGGTTGTCCTCGCAGTGTGATATGACACCATTTTGTTGAAAGGTGTACGCATTACGATGTTTTCTACTCGCAAATCTTCGACGCTCGACCACTTTTAAAGTTTGTACGATGAACGTGATGGTTACATATTCGATGGAACTCAGAGTCAGCACACAGGTCCTATGTCCACTTATTTTCAGAATGGAACTACAGTGCGACTGGATAAGGTTTCCTGAGAAATAAAATGTAATAGAGTGACATCTACAGAAATTAACCAAAACAAATAAAAGAGGTGGTTCAATGGAAAATGTTACTCATGCAGCTAGGTATATTTTTGCAATGTAACCCGTACCGTACACTAGGTGGCATTTTTGTAAAAGTTTTTTCTATTGAGTTTCGATTAGCTTTTTGTATACATCAAAAAAGTAGTGGGGCGTGACTTCGCTTACTATAATTACTCAAGTAATCGAAACACAATGGTATACTAATATGTATTTTGCAGGTAGGGAGGACCAAACTTTACCTATCGGTAGGTAGGTAGGTACTGTACGGTTTACCATACGCAAGCAATATTTATAAATAGTTGAGTTCATTCCAGGCCCTCAATAAGCTTTTAATTTCAGTACTTTACGCAAAAAATGACTATGCCTTAATTTTTAAAACATTTTATAATAATTACTAAAAAGAAAGTCAGAATCAACTTATGTATATAAATATATAAAAGACATAAAAGCAAATCAAAGAATATGCAACTGCGTGCATCTTTACCGATGCAGACAAGGTTCCCGAACTATAGGTTAATCGTTATGCAAAAAAAAATACTTGAGGTAATCTTTAAGATTTAAAATAGATGACATAGATATTCAGTTGAATTAATTACTTTAAAAAATGTCGAAATCATAATAACATATAAAATAATATCACCAAAAATATATTTATGTCAGCTTTATAGTCAAATGTTTTATTTATGTGCCTTTTATTTGCTTGGCTTTATGTGCGAAATTATTTTCTTTGATCGGCAACCCTCAATAAAAAAAAACAATCGCTCTGTTTTTGTGCAACAAGTGAATGCAACCTGCTTACTAATGAGATTGCAAACTAACACAATAAATAATGAATTGTTAGTTAATTGTTTATTTTTCCTTTTTTCCCCTATTAAATCAAGTAACAAATATTTTTAGATTAAAGAATTTGGGGTGCAATACAATATAGTTATTACAAGTTTGAGTATAAAAAAAACTAATTAGTATTTAGCTCATGTGTTTATAAAATATGGTATTAACCTTATTGATTATTATAATAAAAATAATTATAACTGTATATTTTACTGAAACATAAGTGGCCGACGACACGAACATTTTGAACTGAACCCTTTGATGACTTGTGCTCTGCTAAAATTTCTTTTAATACATTGTTATGTTAAATTTACTTTCAGTTACCATAAAGTAACACAATTGGGCTGGCCGTTTTTACTACCTAACCGCCCCCCTCAATTATCAATCATGTAGGTATAAGGGTAGCCATAATCACATAAAAAACCACATCGCTAAAGGTATGCATTATCGGAAGTCTGCGATTCTGATACTGATTTCTGACATTAGATCTTAATATCGGAACTCCGATAAAGTATATATGTATTGTTAAGTGGTTTCAAAACTTCCTAAATCAAAATTAGCTGATCTAATAGAAACTGTTCGTATTTAAAAAATATTTTATTCTGGTTTAGTCACAGTTTTCATATTCATACAACATGAGCGTAAAACATCTGTTATGGTTGTTCATTTGCAAAACTTATCCAATGAATAACAGTGTATGAGGGGCATTCAGTATCACTAAATTTACCTGTATTAAACAAAATCATGAAGAGCATAAAAAATAAGTTTCGGTCAAATATGAAAAAAAACGAGAGGCACGAGCTACTTCGACAAATACGATCTTTGTACGGTTTAGTGGCTCAATCTGCTGTTTATGGTTTGAAAGGAGGGAAGAGAAATTGACGATTGCTGGAGATCTTCTTTTTTTTTTTTTTGGTTCCTCTCCACGGGAAGGGCAGGAGGATATAAAAAATGCTCTGACGCATACTCCGCGCGCGCGATCGGAGTTATGTGGGACTCGTCCCGACGCCTACCAGAACCATACCCTCTAAAAAACCCCCTGTCGGCTCGTGCATTTTTGCCACTCAGCCTTCATCTGAGCGACGGCCAATTGGAGAAAGAGGCCGCGCTAGCGGAGCCCAGAAGGGGTCACCCGCTGGGATTTACATAGCACTGAAGGTGCTCAAAAATGAAAAGTAAATAATTAAACATTAAAAATTGAAAAATAAAATTGCATTAATTCGGATTTACGTTAGAATTAGAATTAACGTTAGAATTAGAATTTGCGGCCTGAAGGGCCTCGAGATCTAAAGTTAACTGCGTGGGTTCGCCAGTGTGCGCGTTTCTCGGTCTAGCGACTTTGAATTTCGAATCTAACACAGGAGCAGTATATGAGACTGAATCCCGAACAAGATGATTAGGATGGGAATCGGCGCGTTTGAAGAACGATTCTGAGAGTGTTTTGAGGTGCTGTTGCACTGTAGGTAGTTCAAGATCTCTGTGCAGGTCCGCGTTACGCACGTACCAAGGTGCGTTTGTGGCCCTGCGGCAGAAGAGATTTTGAACTACCTGCAGTTTATACAGGACGGAGGGTTTGGCGTGGGCAAAGACTGGCGAAGCATATGACATGACGGGTCTAACGCAGACCTTATAAAGCGTACGTTTATTTCTAAAAGACATTTTACTTTTTCTTCCTATCATACTAATTAGGCGGCTTAAGTAAAAACGCGCGAGTTTCGTTACTCTATCGACGTGTGGCTTGAAAGAAAGCGTTTGATCTAAGGTGACGCCTAAGTATTTAATATTGCGCTTCCAGGGGATGGGAATACCTAACATTCGAATGTGGGGATCGTTGTAGCGATTACGACGTTTGTGGTCGAATTGAATAGCAGAACTCTTTTCTGGGTTGACATCGATACGCCATTTTTGAAACCAAACACCGAGGGCGTTTACGGCCTTTTGGAGTCTGGTGATGTTATACGGGATCGCTTGACCTTTAGTGTAAAGGGCGGTATCGTCTGCAAAGAGGGCGCGTGCGACGCCTTTCGGCGGGATGGAGATGTCGTTAGTGTACACGGTGTACAGCAGAGGGGCGAGGACTGAGCCTTGCGGGACTCCAGCCTTTATGGGACGAGGCGCGGAGAGCGTGCCTTCATGTTTGAATCAACACGTACGGTCTTTAAGAAACGACGCGATTAATCTGACTAGGCGAACCGGTAAGCCTATTTTATAGAGTTTAAAAACGAGACCGCTGTGCCAGACTTTGTCGAAAGCCTTGGCTACGTCAAAGAGAACCGCGATCGTTTTCTTTCGTTTCGAATAGAAACCTTCAAGTATGTACTCGACGATTCGATGGACTTGCTGAGGGCAGGAGTGCTAAGCGCGAAAGCCGAACTGGCGGGGAATAATGAGAGGGTCGCCATCCGTTAGAAACAGATGGTTCCGCATTCGAGAGAGTATGACTCTTTCGAGACGTTTAGACATTGCCTTGAGGAGGCTGATGGGTCTGTGATTAGCCGGGACATTCAGAGGTTTACCCGGCTTGGGGATGCCTATGACTGTCGCTTCTTTCCAGGCTTTTGGAAAGTAGCTATGGTCGAAGCAGGCATTGAAGATGATAGCTAACAAGGTAAGCACCTGCTGGGGCAGGTGCTTAAGTGCGTGGTTGGAAATTCCATCCGCACCCGGAGCCTTTTTGGACTTTTGACTTCTAATGAGAAGCAAGATTTCATCATTAGAGACTGTGACGGGGTCGTCGGTGATGGGGAGAGATTCTCTGCGGAGAACTTCGTCCTCCACCGCCTGGATGCGGGAGGGATCCGCGGGTTGCGTGCTGGGCGAACATTGTGCCGCTATGCTGTCGGCGAAGCATTCGGCTTTCTCTTCGACTTCGACGGCAATAGTGCCGTCGGGACGAGTGAGAGGAGGAACATGAGAGGCGGTGTCTACGAATAAGGCTCGGGCCATTCATACGCTTTGTGGGACGGGGAGATATTCTCCATGAGATCGTTAAACTGAGTGTCTCGGAGTTCCGCGAGGCATGACCTAACTTTACGTTGAAGCTGATTCGCAGCTGTTCTGTATGCGGGCGTGGGATATTTCTTGGCTCTCCGGAGAGCCGCGTTCTTAGCTTTAATGAGATTGCTAACGGCTAAGGGAAGCGCGGGTTTGCCTTGCTTAGCAATAATTACGTTTTCGCTGATGGCTGAGTTGATAGCATCAGTGAGAGTGTTGACTAATGAATCTATGTTAACCGGGCTATCTAATTGGTCGGGCGAAATCGCGAGCGGAGAGTTCGGGGCCTCTAAGGCTGAAACTAACGTATTTTTTAAAGCCTTTCCAGTTGGTAAAGGTCTTAGGAGATGTGACGTTATCGTTAGGCGCACCAAGCACGAGGGAGACGGGGCGATGGTCGGAGCCTAGGTCATCGAGCGGTTCGATGGACCTGAGATCAAGATTGATTCGCTTGATAATTGCAAAGTCGAGGATGTCAGGAGAGTAGGTCGGGTTGTTGGGATAGTGAGTGGGAGTGATGGGGGATATGACGTCTAAGTCAAGTGAGTTAGTGATGTCGAGGAGAGCGATACCGCTGGTGTTGGTCGATAGGCACGTCCAGTCAGTATGTTTGGAGTTAAAGTCTCCGAACATAATGACTGAATGACCGAGGGCGAGAATGGCCTGAAAGTCGCTGCGGGTTGGTCTGGAGCCACATGGTATGTAGACTGAAGCTATGATGATGGTCGGATGACCAGTCATAGCCAATCTACACACAGTGGCTTCCATGTTGAGGAGAGGAGGGGTAGGGAGAGGACAGCAATTGTAGCCTCTTTTGTAATATATAGCGGTGCCGCCGAAACCGTCGGAGTTGGGCCTATCGTTGCGAGTAAACGCGTACTTAAGAATAGCGTATCCCCTGGAGCGGTTTGGAGTAAGCCATGTCTCCTGGAGAAGCAATAAGTCAGGTTCTTTGTTCTGAAGGAACAGTTTAATCTCGGGAAGGTTGGTGCTAAGGCTACGAGCGTTAAAAGATACTAGGGATAAGCCCTTGGATTTAATACGACCGGACGCGGGATTTACGGGTCTAGACATTATAATTTACTTATTTACGAATTTATACAAAAAATAGAATTTATAACGAACTTAGAAGCGAGTGATGCTCGGCTAACGCAAATAAACGCTCTTGAGGAGAGCGGGCGGCTCGCAGTTTGCGTGCGAGTAAGGAAATTTCGTTAATGTCTACGTTTTGGATGACGTCGAACACGGTCTTCATGTCCTCAGCCAACGACGACTGAGGTGCAGATGACGGAGCGGGACACGGCCCTACGGAAGCTACGGGAGCTGGGATAGGTCGGGAAGGTGCAGGTGGGATGGCCGGACGCTGCCTCCAAGACTGAGCCGGAGTAGGCGTCGGCTGAACGGGCTATGCTTCCGGGGGACCCCGGTTGTGCAGCGGCGGGAAGTTAGCGGGAGTGAGCGGCGGCGCCGGTTTAGGCGCGGCCCTCTTGGCGGTGGAGCGAGGAGCGCGCGGGCAACCCCTGTAGTTAGCTGTATGGCCGGACTGGCCACAAAGCACACAGGCAGGGGGGGAAGTGGATTCGGGAGTGCGAGTGCATTCTTTCGTTATATGAGGATCCAGGCACTTAACGCACCTGGGGGGAGCTGAGCAGTTAGCCGCTGCGTGGCCATAGAGCTGGCAGCGGTGGCACTGCCCAGGGTGACCGCCGGGGTTGGGACGCTCGACGGAGATATCCGCAAATTGTGCGGGCCTCTCTTAAGATCTCCTTCGAGTTGGGAGTGTTGGACAGGATTACTAGAGCTAAAGGAAAACGCCTACCGCGGTTGGAGTGCATCTTGTGCACTGCTTCGGCCGGGAAACCCTGGGACTTAAGGTCCTCGAGGATTTCTTCGTTCGCGAGCTGGAACGGGACGCCCCGTAGTACTGCGCGGATCTTACGCTCCTCCGGGAGGGCGTAGGTGTGATAAGCGATTTGTTTTAAAGAAAGTAACCTGGTGAACGCGCGGAAGTCGTCGATGGTCGTGACCTGGATTTTAATTGAATCGCCTGCGTTAATTTTTTGCTCTTTGCAAAGATTTGAAACTACGGTCCATCGCGCTTTTTTGCGGAGAAAGACGGGCTGAGGGAGCTGAGGCTTCGGTGGGACGGGAGCGCAGCGCGTCGCTGGCTTCGATGGGACCGACGGAGACGCGGTTACTTTGAGCGATTTTAACGGCGCGGGGACTGGTGTTGAAGACACCGGGGAGGACTCGGGTATTGAGGATACCGAGGCTTTCTTAGAGCGCTTCTTGGAGCGCTTAGCGACTAGTTGGAACGCGGGCTCAGGAGAGCCGGTTAAGGTGACGGCATCTGACGACGTATCAGACGCGGGTCCGGAGAGGGGTCTGAACGTTGGAGGCCTGAGGGGCCGGGGACGCGATAGATGCCTGTAAGGCCTGCGTTATTACGTCATCTGATAAGTTGGCGCCGGACGCAAAGAGCGCCTGGGCGAACGACCTAAGAATGTTTACAAGGTCCATTGGAGGGCTTGGAACTACAATATGTAATATATAAATATATAATGTATGCCTAGGTTCCCTAGCAAACCTAGCACCTAAACCTGCCTACCCGCGATAGGGGGGCTGGGGACGACGCGAAGTGGTGCCCCTAATTCGGACAGCACTGTACCGTCACCCTGGGAAAGGCCCAAGTGCAATGGGATCGGGTCAGCCGGTTTCTCCTTGGCCTGAAGGGCCTTGGAAGCGCACCGGGGCAACGCTATCAGGCTTAGTTGTCACCGTTAAGTATCCACCTGATCAAACGCGAGTCTACTACGGAGTTTTTGTTGTCAATAAATTGACAACAAAAACCGGCCGTAGACCTGACGAAGTTGGGTTGCACTAAAAGTGCGGGATTGACTACGTTACGACCGGCCGGAGCCGGCCGCAGAGCGAGTCTCTGACTACGTAACAGGCGCCAAGCGTCAAGTACGCAGCCAGAAAGACAGCCCGAGTCTTGCGAACCACTATCGAATTTAATCGACCGTGGTAAGCTCAACCCTGTTGTTGCTGCACTCACCGAGGTGAGATTTTTAATTCGAGGGGTGCACAGAGTGCGGGATTGACTACGTTACGACCGGCCGGGGCCGGCCGCAGAACGAGTCTCTGACTGCGTAGCAGGCGCCAAGCGTCAAGTACGCAGCCAGAAAAACAGCCCGAGCCTCGCGAACCACTATCGAATTTAATCGACCGCGGTAAGCTCAGCTCTGTTGTTGCTGTGCGAGACCGACTTAGTTGCAGCCGATCGAAACCGGCCGCAGTGTAAGCCCTACAGAGGCTATCTCAATTCGTCGAGGACGAAGCGAGATTTGTACGAATCCGGCGTATGAGTATTGCGAACGAGTTGTCGTCGTGAGACGACAATCGTGACTCAACAGCTGGAGCGACCGCGAACGCGCCCGAGCGGGGCCGGACGCAGAACGGATCTGAGAGTGGCGTTTGAGTATTGCTACGAGAGAAGTCGTAAGACAACAATCGTGACTCGGCAGCCGGGAGCGACCTTCAACACGTCCGAACGGGTCCGGACGCAGATCGGGTCTCAATGTGGAGATCTTCTGGTAACAGGCTAAATTTATGACTGAATGTAGCTGCAGTGCGCTGTGGCGGGATAGAGAGATAGAGATAGATTTGCAGCCAATTAGGTGCGAGAAGAGGGAGATGAAGTGCTTGTGTTCTGGTGACGCAGAAGAATCCCTCATCCACAAATCTGTGAAAAGATCTCAAAGGTGCCTATCGCCGGTGTCTACACTGCAGTCAGCCAGTGTAGACGTTGATGTAGTAGTAGGTCTCTTATCTTGCTTGGATAAGAGACCACGTCACTGGAGAGTAGAGTAATGACGGGGTTTTGTGTTTGTTTAATAGGTATAAAAATAAAACACATTTACAATCCCATCTTTAGAATGCATAGGGATTATGTCGTGCTTTAAATGGGATTACCACTGAATAAATGCAACGTTAACAAATTTGTAAAATGATCTGCCTGTACTGTTCACAATTTGTTTTGTATCGTTACGTTTTGTATTTTAAGGTACGGTAATAAAAAAAGTATGTTATTTTCAAAATCGAATTAGTATGTTTTGACGATATAAATAAGCAGCATATAAATATAAAGACAAAATACGTTACGCTTGAATCTTTTATAGGAGATTTCAATATTTCTCTATTTATTACAAAAAAGTTAAGTAATACCAATAAAAAACAGCATTCACAAAACACCCCAATTATGTAGAAAACGGATGTCACGTATTTAAAAATGCTCAAATCATAAAGTAGTTATTACATCAAATGATCAAAAGTTCGGTATCTTACACGCATGAAAACATTTGTTCTTTACTATTTTGCAGGATTTGCCGTATTTTCCACCTTATAGAAAGTGGTGATGGCGTGAAATATCCCTGTATTTCACGGGTATACTTGTTTTTACGTCATCATGGCAACGAGATAAGTTCTGTCATTCGTGAGTGTCTACTAATTTACTAACATGAAGCATTCTCGGCCGTGCAGGCTTTGTAGTTATTTATAATAAGTTTCCTTAAAAGTAATAAAATAAAATAATAATAATCAACAAAACTAACCAACGTTCTGCGTATTGACCCAGTAGAGACGAGCGATTCCGTCCTTCGAGGGCATGTTAAGCCGTCAGTGCCAGTTGTTGATACAAATAATAGCAGATTAGCACGTCAAAGGTATTTAAGCATGGCCAGAAGCAGCTTTAAAAACTTTGCCATACTGATACTAAAGTTGGCTTCAGGAATTAAATTGATAATAAAGAAAAATTATCAACGGTTTTATCTATCAAAATATCATCAATATTGATCTCAAAATGATTAAAAAAGGATAATGTGATGATTTGCAGCACTGTAGTACGTGATACCTTCCTTCCCTAACTTGATAGTATTATATCATTATCGATTCGGTATAAGCACGTACATTTTGGTTTATGGCTCGGGATAGGTTTTACTTTTTTCTTGCATAAAATTGTTACTCTGTATGTCGCACAAGCCATCACGCTTAGGTCATGTAATATCGGAAAGAATCGCAGAATCGCCCTTTTTGTAGTCAAATAAACGTATTGCCTTAAAATTACAAACTCTTATGAATTGTCGTTTATCTATTTGGAAATAATACGAAGCTTAATTGTTTTATAATGTATTATTTATTGAAACACAGTTATCTTATTATTATTACTAACTAAACTAACCCTAAATAAATCAATAAATCTTCTTATAATTTAAAGTGCACTAAGGGCATAAAAAAATTGTAAACAAATACAGTAGCTGTTAGCTAGCTTGCAATTTTTAAACTACTTGAGTAAGAAAGTTTAACCATAAAAAATATTTATAACTTAACATCCACTTTAGGCGAATCTGAAACTTCATTTGCTTCTAAAAAGTGGGGGGTAGAGTCCAAACATGGTCTTGAAAGTGTCGACTAAAACATAGAGAAAAATTGTTATTAGAGATTCAGAGATCAATTAAGAATCAAGAACAATCGCATCAGACAACAACCACTCACTGCACTTGTCAAAGTTTTCTGCGCAGAGGCTGCAACGGCTGCTAAAGTAACAGAAACGCTCGACTAACAATTTATTTTTCCCAAATAATATTTTTGAATATGTTTTTGAATATGTATGAAACTACTTATTATAATCCAGATGCCGATAAATTATATTTTATTCAATTGTGTTGACTCAGATTAATAATAATAATAAAACCCCACACAATCACACCAACTGTAAGGCCCCAAAGTAAGCAGAGCTTGTGTTATGGATGACCATACAGCGAGCTGGGAGAGGAGGGGTTGGTGTTATGGATGACGTTACATTCGGACCTTCGGCGTATGAGGCAGGGCTACTGACCACCACTTCGTCGACATTTATCACATCATTAGGTTATATTATATTATATATATCACATTATATATATTAAAAGTGTTTCCATTATTCAAAACAGCAATTTTAGTTGGAAATTTTGAAATGAAGAAAGTACATTTATAATTATTTTTATTAATCTCAGCAATTTTTGATGTACTATCGTAGCTAATTTATTTCCTGATGAAGTCGCCACGCAGACAAACACTGGAGCGCAGGCTTGTTTAGTCAATAAACGGTGCAAAGTAGGTACGGTCGGCAAATTACATTTCTTATGTTTTTCACATTTTTTTATTGGTTTATAACAAATTTTTGTTAATGAGGTATTCAAATTGAATTAGCTTGATTACGTACGCTAAAAAAAAATGTATGTTTCTACTGAACCCTATGACTCAAATTAAAATATAATATTTATTTTATTCCAGAACGGCCTTAATGACCTACACCACAGAAGGAACTGTATATTTTAATTACTGGTAATAGAGTTTCTTTGTGAAGATCACGTGTGGGCCGGTACTACAGTCCTTCCTATTCTGACTGCGATGGTAGCCTGGCTGTCTTCCGGATAAAGAGAAGCAAGCCTGTGCAGTTTTTGGAACAAAAGAACTAAAGCGCTCACTCACTACGCATCACCTAAATAATAATTAAAAAGAATCTTAGGGCAGCAGCATAAATACAATTCTAACGCAGAATCACCACTTGAAAATGCGCCGAAGGTTCCAGGTTCGAGTCCTGGCCGGGGCATTCATTCGTTTGATGAACACAGATGTTTGTTCTCGGGTCGTGACTGTTGATATTTATATATGTATGTTTATTCTGGGTTCCCCCCAGTTCGCTGTATGGGCATCCATAACACAAGTTCTGCTTACGTTGGGGCCATACCGTTGGTGTGTTTGTCTGGGGATTTATTATTTATTACTCAATAAAACGATTCAATCGACTCGATTCATGTCCTCGGATCATGCGCCGGTGCCAGCCACATGTACCGATGAGTTAAAATATTGGTACTTTTGGCAGACTCTGGTGGTGAAGGGCCCCATATATCTCCATAATTTTTTATATACCAATATACCTCCTTAAATATTACTGTGAAGCCTGCAAACTGTAGTTGGCATATATTGCGGTGGACTATAAATTGCCTAGTTGGGTGATACTGCCGTTTCGTTAAATTTGTTATTAAGGTTGTTTCCAAAAAATAAAAACAGTGAAATTCGGCATTGTCTTTAGATTATAGATTAAGGGTTCAATTGAACCTCCATAACATTCATATGTTATTACCAAACAATAATTTTTTTTAATAAAATCATATTCGACGTGTAGTACCAGCTTTTTTTTGAAAACCCTTGTATACAGTTTTTCTTTACGCTTAAGTTGACGACATTCCTATTTTTTTTGATGAAGGGTAACCTATGTTTTGTATAACCTTGACAATGTGTTTACAAAATTTTGTGATAATCGATTAGATACTTTACAGACAAACTCATATTCACCTTTAAAATGTCCCCCAGGATGCATGTAGTGACTGAATGAATGAAATAAATGATTAATTCACAACAAAAAAAAAAAAAGAAAAAAGGGGACACTACATAAATACGAAAATCTTTATTCCGATAGTCATAAAGATTTTATAACACCGAATGGTTCATACTTCCGAAAATGAAAATTCCGTGTTTCATAATCACGAATTTTTCTTCTGCGAAACTTCAAAATTCCGTTCATAATTTTCATAATTATAAACGTGCTGAATTTGAAAATACCGAACCATAAAAACTCCGAATTATTAATAATCCGCAATATCATAAATACGAATCCCGAATATCAAAATTCCGAATAATATTAGTTGCAATAACAAACGCCTTGTAAAACTGCATGAGCACATCAATTTATACGTTCGAGCATTCAAGTAGTCAGCTGGAAATGAGAAAGTTTATTTCGTTTTTTGTACCGAGTTATTTCTTGAGTATGTAGTTTATGTATTTAATTTAATTTAATTTAAACATTTGTTATTTAATTAGGTGCTAGGGTTGCTAGGGGACCTAGGCATACATTATATATTTATATATTACATATTCAAGCCCTCCAATGGACCTTGTAAGCGTTCTTAGGTCGTTCGCCCAGGCGCTCGCGGCGTCCGTTTGCCCCATCCCAGATGACGTACTAACGCAGGCCTTACAGGCAACTATCGCGTCCCCGGCCCCTCAGGCCTCAACCCCGGCCTCTCAGGCCTCAACCCCGGCCCCTCAGGCCTCAACCCCGGCCCCTCAGGCCTCCAACGTCGAGACCCCTCAGGTCTACAGCTCTTCCTCGTCTCCCGCCTCGTCCGAGATGGACTGCGAATCGGTCTCATCCTCTCACGCGTCGCGTCGTAAGCGTACCGCTCCCGGGAGCGACTCCGAACCCGCGTCTGATACGTCGTCAGATGCCGTCACCTTAACCGGCTCTACTGAGCCCGCGTTTCAACTTGTCGCCAAGCGCTCCAAGAAGCGCTCGAAGGAAGCTTCGGTATCATCAATACCCGAGCCCTCCCCGGTGTCTTCAACACCAGCCCCCGCGCCGTTAAAATCGCTCGAAGTAACCGCGCCTCCGTCGGTCCCATCGAAGCCAGCGACGCGCTGCGCGCCCGTCCCGCCGAAACCTCAGCTCCCTCCGGCCGTCTTCCTGCGAGAAAAAGCGCGCTGGACCGCGGTTTCTAACTTGTGCAAAGAGCACAAAATTAATTACTTAAAAGCAACCAATGCAGGCGACACAATTAAAATCCAGGTCGCGACCGTCAACGACTTCCGCGCGTTCACTCGGTTACTTTCTTTAAAACAAATCGCGTATCACACCTACGCCCTCCCGGAGGAGCGTAAGATCCGCGCAGTACTACGGGGCGTCCCGTTTGAACTCAATAATGAAGACATTCTCGAGGACCTTAAGTCTCAGGGTTTCCCGGCCGTAGCAGTGCACAAGATGCACTCCAACCGCGGTAGGCGTTTTCCCTTAGCTCTTGTAATCCTTACCAACACTCCCAACTCGAAGGAGATTTTCAGAGAGGCCCGCACAATTTGCGGACTCTTGAACATCTCCGTCGAGCGTCCCAACCCCCGCGGTCATCCTGGGCAGTGCCACCGCTGCCAGCTATATGGCCACGCAGCGGCTAACTGTTCAGCTCCCCCCAGGTGCGTAAAGTGCCTAGATCCCCACATCAATAAGGAGTGCACTCGCACTCCCGAATCCACTTCCCCCCCTGCCTGTGTGCTGTGCGGCCAGTCCGGCCACACAGCAAACTACAGGGGTTGCCCGCGCGCTCCGCGCTCCACCGTCAAGAGGGTCGCGCCTAAACCGGCGCCACCGCTCACTCCCGCTAACTTCCCGCCGCTGCGAAACCGGGGTCCCCCGGAAGCAAAGCCCGTTCAGCCGACGCCTACTCAGGGTCTGTCTTGGAGGCAGCGTCCGGCCGTTCCGCCTGCACCTTCCCGACCCATCCCAGCTCCCGTAGCTTCCGTAGGGCCGCGTCCCGCTCCGTTATCCGTACCTCAGTCGTCGTTGGCTGAGGATATGAAGACCGTGTTCGACGTTATTCAAAACGTCGATATTAACGAAATTTCCGTACTCGCATGCAAACTGCGAGCCGCCCGCGCTCCTCAAGAGCGTTTATTCGCGTTAGCCGAGCATCACTCGCTCCTAAGTTCGTTGTAAATTTTTTTTTATTTTTTTATTTTTGTATAAAATCGTAAATAAGTAAATTATAATGTCTAGATCCGCGAATCCCGCGTCTAGTCGTATTAAACCCAAGGGCTTATCCCTAGTATCTTTTAACGCTCGTAGCCTTAGCACTAACCTTCCCGAGATTAAACTGTTCCTTCAGAACAAAGAACCTGACTTATTCCTTCTCCAGGAGACATGGCTTACTCCAAAACGCTCCAGGGGATACGCTATTCCTAAGTACGCGTTTACTCGTAACGATAGGCCCAACTCCGACGGTTACGGCGGCACCGCTATATATTACAAAAGAGGCTTCCATTGCTGTCCTCTCCCTACCCCTCCTCTCCTCAACATGGAGGCCACGGTATGTAGATTGGCTATGACTGGTCATCCGACCATCGTCATAGCTTCAGTCTACATACCGTGTGGCTCCAATCCAATCCGCAGCGACTTTGAGGCCATTCTCGCCCTCGGCCATTCAGTCATTATGTTCGGAGACTTTAACTCCAAACATACTGACTGGACGTGCCTATCGACCAACACCAGCGGTATCGCTCTCTGACATATATGTGGGGGATATGACTTAGACGTCATATCCCCCATCACTCCCACTCACTATCCCAACAACCCGACCTACTCTCCTGACATCCTCGACTTTGCAATTATCAAGCGAATCAATCTTGATCCAAGGTCTATCGAACCGCTCGATGACCTAGGCTCCAACCATCGCCCCGTCTCCCTCGTGCTAGGTGCGCCTAACGTTAACGTCACACCTCCTAAGACCTTTACCAATTGGAAAGGCTTTAAAAATACGTTAGTTTCAGCCTTAGAGGCCCCTAACTCTCCGCTCGCGATTTCGCCCGACCAATTAGATAGCCCGGATAAAATAGATTCATTAGTCAATACTCTAACTGATGCTATTAACACAGCCATCAACGACAACGAAAAGGTTGCTAAGCAAAGCAAACCCGCGCTTCCACTAGCCGTTAGCAATCTCATTAAAGCCAAGAACGCGGCTCTCCGGAGAGCAAAGAAATATCCCACGCCAGCATACAGAACAGCTGCGAATCAGCTTCAACGTAAAGTTAGGTCTCGCCTCGCGGAACTCCGTGACACTCAGTTTAACGATCTCATGGAGAATATCTCCCCGTCCCACCAAGCGTATTATCGAATGGCCCGAGCCTTACGCGTAGACACCGCCTCTCACGTTCCTCCTCTCACTCGTCCCGACGGCACTATTGCCGTCGAAGTGGAAGAGAAAGCCGAATGCTTCGCCGACAGCATAGCGGCACAATGCTCGCCCAGCACGCAACCCGCGGATCCCTCCCTCATCCAGGCGGTGGAGGACGAAGTTCTCCGCAGAGAATCTCTCCCTATCACCGACGACCCCGTCACAGTCTCTAATGATGAAATCTTGCTTCTCATTAGAAAGCAAAAGTCCAAAAAGGCTCCGGGTGCGGATGGAATTTCCAACCACGCACTTAAGCACCTGCCCCAGCAGGTGCTTACCTTGTTAGCTATCATCTTCAATGCCTGCTTCGACCATAGCTACTTTCCAAAAGCCTGGAAAGAAGCGACAGTCATAGGCATTCCCAAGCCGGGTAAACCTCTGAATGTCCCGGCTAATCACAGACCCATCAGCCTCCTCAAGGCAATGTCTAAACTTCTCGAAAGAGTCATACTCTCTCGAATGCGGAACCATCTGTTTCCAACGGATGGCGACCCTCTCATTATTCCCCACCAGTTCGGCTTTCGTGCTAAGCACTCCTGCCCTCAGCAAGTCCATCGAATCGTTGAGTACATACTCGAAGTATTCTCTCAGCGTCGTAAAAAAACAATCGCGGTTCTCTTTGACGTAGCCAAGGCTTTCGACAAAGTCTGGCACAGCGGTCTCGTTTTCAAACTCTATAAAATAGGCTTACCGGCTCGCCTAGTCAGATTAATAGCGTCGTTTCTTAAAGACCGTACTTTTCGATTCAAACATGAAGGCGCGCTCTCCGCGCCTCGTCCCATAAAGGCTGGAGTCCCGCAAGGCTCATTCCTCGCCCCTCTGCTGTACACCGTGTACACAAACGACATCCCCATCCCGCCGAAAGGCGTCGAACTCGCTTTCTTTGCAGACGATACCGCCCTTTACACTAAAAGTCAAGCGATCCCGTATAACATCACCAGACTCCAAAAGGCCGTAAACGCCCTCGGTGTTTGGTTTCAAAAATGGCGTATCGATGTCAACCCAGAAAAGAGTTCTGCTATTCAATTCGACCACAAACGTCGTAATCGCCACAACGATCCGCACATTCGTATGTTAGGTATTCCCATCCCCTGGAAGCGCAGTATCAAATACTTAGGCGTCACCTTAGATCAGACGCTTTCTTTCAAGCCACACGTCGATAGAGTAACGAAACTCGCGCGTTTCTACTTAAGCCGCTTAAATAGTATGATAGGTAGAAAAAGTAAAATGTCTTTTAGAAATAAACGTACGCTTTATAAGGTCTGCGTTAGACCCGTCATGTCATATGCTTCGCCAGTTTTTGCCCACGCCAAACCCTCCGTCCTGTATAAACTGCAGGTAGTTCAAAATCTCTTCTGCCACAGGGCCACAAACGCACCCTGGTACCTGCGTAACGCGGACCTGCACAGAGATCTTGAACTACCTACAGTGCAACAGCACCTCAAAACACTCTCAGAATCGTTCTTCAAACGCGCCGAATCCCATCCCAATCATCTTGTTCGAGATTCAGTCTCATATACTGCTCCTGTGTTAGATTCGATATACAAAATCGCCAGACCGAGAAACGCGCACACGAGCGAACGCACGCAGTTAACTTTAGATCTCGAGGCCCTTCAGGCCGCAAATTCTAATTCTAACGTAAATTCTAATTCTAACGTAAATCCGAATTAATGCAATTTTATTTGTCAATTTTAAATTTTTTAATTTTTTACTTTTCTTTTTGAGCACCCAGCGGGTGACCCCTTAAGGGCCCCGCTAGCGCGGCCTCTTTCTCCGATTGGCCGTCGCTCAGATGAAGGCTGAGTGGGTATGGTTCTGGTAGGCGTCGGGACGAGTCCCACATAACTCCGATCGCGCGCGCGGAGTATGCGTCAGAGCATTTTTTATGTCCTCCTGCCCTTCCCGTGGAGGGGAACCAAAAAAAAAAAAAAAAATCGCTTCGTTCGTCGTCGCGACTAATTTGTATAATTAAAAAATGTGCGTTATTAATTTTAATTTGTGTCACAGGAGATTAAGATTATAATTTTTGGAAAATTAAAATTCGGAATACCATATTTCGGACTAGTAACACAGCGGGCTTTTAATCCTTCGTACAAATGAAAGTCGGAAAATTAAAATTTCGTATTTATGAATTTCAGTATTTTTTAATAGTCGGAATGTTAAGACTCTTCGGGATTGTGAAATTCGGAATTTTAAAAAGCGGAATATTCAAATTCGGAATCACATAATTCGGAATTTTTGGGTGTTCCCAAAATATATACATATAACTAACGAAAAAATACGATCAAGAAGAAAATTCAAGGCTCAAGTCTTGTATTAGGAAAAAAGGTTCGTATAGAAAATATCTATTCACACACAATCATTGATACACAGAAATACCTCGACACCTATATCTTTAAATAAATAAATATATTAAATAATAGATAAATGTAAGCTAAGCATCGTCATATTACTCCATTACCACTGGTACAAACAGCAGCTGCACCCAAATCGGTTATCTCCTAATCCCTCTTACAGCCCCTGAGACACGGCCCGTTGTCACAGCTAGCCCTGTACTGCTGACCATACCTCTGTTAATTTGTCCCTAGAACAAACAGCGCACTAAACTATTGATACGACTGGTCATCGAGACAATGCCGTGCGTTTGTGTTTGTGTGGGTTTGAAGGGTTAAAGTGTGATTAAATAATGATTAATATTTACCTTAATGTTGCAGTTGATTTTGCCGAGGCTCTTACTGTAGAATATCTAAGTCCTTAGATATGTTGACGTACAACTATGAGAACACGTGTTCTCGTGGCGTTTGTGTTGTGTTTATCTACAATCAGTACATTTTGTCATTTACACATTCAAATTAAAATTCAAATATTTATTTTTCAACATTGACAATTACTTGTTCTTCTTGACGTCAAATAAAACATGACTCTACCGCCAGTTCGGAAAAACCTTCTTGAAGAAAACTGGCAAGATTCTTATCTACATCTGTTAGCGGCATGTCTCGTTCCCCCCAAGTATCCAAACGACGAACACCCTCCAGGATCCAGCTATCGCCCTCCTCAACCATATTAGAGGGAAGTTAGCGACCCGTCACCCGACGCTATCATAAGAAGACGTACTTTAGTGACAATGACGCTTTAGTTATTCATCGGGATGAAGATTCAACGAACAAACAAACACATTACACATGTTTTATTACAAATTCTAGTAAAAATCTTTTAATAAGGGGATTATACCCAAGGGCTTTTATCATCCAATAATCGACTAGTTTATAGCTTTAGAATAAAAATTTTGCTTTATTAGTTTCTTCGAATTTGTCAACAGGAAGACCTTGGATATCCTCAGGAACCTTGTTATAAAAACGTATACATTGACCCATGTATAAGTTAGAGACTCATGAAGCCTACTATTATGAGCTGCCAGCATATTTCTTCCTCTTGTGTTAACATTGTGCAGAACTTTTTTTATTTTGAATAAGGTTATGTTCCTTTTTACATAGGTACTTCAAATTTTCTAAAATATATTGTGAATGGAAAATGACAATATTTATTTCCTTAAATTTACTTCTAAGTGATACCCTTGGACCGAGCTGATAGATTAAGCGAACGGCTCTTTTCTGCAGAATAAATATAGTATCGATGTCGGCAGCATTACGCCACAACAGAACAGTCACGAGGCTGTGGAAGTAACCGAAATAGACTAATCGAGCAGTTGTTTCATTTGAAATTTGCCTAATTTTTTTAAATTAACATTTAACAGTGGGGACCGCATCACCATGCGGTCCCCACTGGAGTTTGGCGTCTAAGGTTATGTCCAGAAATACAGTTGAGTTTACAGGTGTCAGTTCCTGGCTCTTAACTATAATTCTTGTGTTTAGATAGGCCGACGATCGACGGCCGTGGGGCGTAGCTCTAACTTATACGCCGGAGGTCCTAGGTTCGATGCAGTAAAGGTTTTAATTTGAAGTTGAACGAAAAATTTTGTTGGGTTGTTTCGTTTTTGTAAGAAAGTTGGAATACAAACAAGTTTAATAATAGGTCTAAGGAAAACTGTTCTCAAATGGCATACAGTTAGTCCTGTAGAACCTTGGTACACTAATATAGGTCTGGAATCATTACTTTTTTAACCCTCGCACAAGAGCGGTGTTATAGATTCTATACGAATATATGGAGTTAGATTTGTTTTTTTTTAAAGCAAATGAAGCGAGAATGTTCGTTAGTTAAGCGTCCTTTTTACAATCAGTCGAAGTTTTTTAATATGAGGTATTAATCGCCAAAGACTTGTCTCGCAAGAAATACCGCGGCAAAACTTGTTCCCAAACTATTATTTCCTACAATTATTGGCAAACAATTTGTTCCTTGACCTCACAGATGCAGCTGCCAAGTTACAAAGGAATTCATACCAAGTTAGATACCTAACGAACCAGCCTGACATCAATTAGGAAACGTTATGATGCACGAGTGAAATTGTAGCGAAATGTCAACAGACAGCGAACTTCAATGACCATACGACCACTAGACAGATGAACTTTTTTGTATTATATTATATAGTAAAGTTGTTTTCTAACACCTCTACAGATTTTCACCGCCAAGAGAAAACTTCATTATACTGAATACTGTAGGCAAGAAACATTTATTTGCACATGTGTATTTTCTGCACGTGAAAGAATCTATTTAAATATATGCATCCAAGCACTAACACCTTGACTCTGATTTAATTTGTATTATTTTAAAGTTTTCAACTAAAGCAAGGGATATAATTTATTCTCCCGATTCACTTAAGTTCATTGCTCGCAATTGTCAGTCAAACGTGAGAAAAACACCTTCAAGTCAAACGACACCTTCAGTTACTTAAAACCAATGTTATTTTATCATGAATGTAGAAAGATTTCACATTTTGGTAACGTTTTATATACGAATATCATAATGTTAATCATAAAATATATAAAGGTATGGTTTCAATTAATTAAAAATCGACCAATAATTTGGAAATATAGAACCAGCAAAACGAAGTTTGACATTTGACTCTATGACATTCAATATCACTCAATACAACATACTTTCCTCATTGATTGCGAATATAAAAATAAGGCAATTCTATTAATCACTATTGCTCTCAATATACTTTTGAAACAAAGGTGTTGAATGTACACAGTAGCCCACTGATAAATATATTAAATTTTTTTTTAGAACAGGCTATCTTATCTTAGTCAGATCTTAGATTAGTCCTGTATATGTTTACAAGTATATCAATCACAGCCCTGTAGCACGTGGGGTTTGCTGGTGCTGGCTAAAATGTATCATATTCGCATTCGAATCCCCCGTAGTTTCGTCCCCTAATATCTTTCGTGCCTTCAAAATATCGTACAACGTGCAACGATGCAAGCGGTCCTCGCCATGCTTATTTAATTATATTTTATTGATGAGTTACTTTTCCATTATTAACGCTAGCACTCGGAGACGCCGAATGGTACTTAGCATGAAGTACAGATTCGCTTAACAAAATCTATGCCTAAGTTAGACTTAACCAACCAATCAACATCTCTGAACGCTACCGTGAGGCCGTAAGTTACTTTACTAAATTTTATAAGATTCATTTACAAAAACTCGTTTTAGGTGCGATGTCTAAAGTTTGGTCGTTACCTTAATTGGCATTCTAAATTGAGGCTAATATTGAGTACATTTCTGCACCTAATTACAACTGATTGACAAAACTCGTCAATTGATCAATCAATTAGTTCCATAGTTTGCAAGCGGTTGTTGAGATTCACCTGTCAGTTTGCTTTAACTTGATTTTAGCTTTAGTTACATTACACACGTTAGTGTGATTTTTTTTAGACCACTGTTGCGAAATGGTATGTGTAACAAGCTTTAGTCTAACCAATAAAAGTACAAATAAAGCATTCAGATACAAATACAAAAAATGACTTTTGGTGAAGAATGTTGTATGATTCGAAAAAACCTCGTGACCCATGTATTTTTGTAAGATTACTGAAAAAAGGGAACACCGCATTCTACCCATTCATCTAGTTTACTTGGCCGATTAGTGTATCTCTCAAAGAAAACTCACAGCAAGGAATTCTCATGCAGACCAGGGGGCCTAGCCAAATTGCAATCTACAATCTCTTACACTATCAAAAAAGCTTATACTGTAAGGAACATAATCATATGACTATCGTCATCTATGTATATCACGTGATGCATCAACTTTTTTTGTTCTTTTTATGACAACATTTTATTTGTTTGACAATTTGAATTCTTTGTCGTTTATTGTTGTTTCGATGGGTGTGTGTTTGTTTTGGAACTTTTCCCTGCATTTCTTTGAATTCACAATTTTTCTGCTCGCCTACTGTGACTCGTGCCGATCAAAGAAAATAATTTCGCACATAAATCCAAACAAATAAAAAGCACAAAATAAAATATTTGACTATAAAGCTGACATAAATATATTTTTTGTGATATTATTTAATATGTTATGATTTTGACACTTTTTAAAGTAATTAATACAACTGAATATCTATGTCATCTATTTTAAATCATAAAGGTTCCCTCAAGTATTTCTTTTTCCATAATGATTCACCTATAGTTCGAGAACCTTGTCTCTATCGGTAAAGATGCACGCAGTTACATATTCTTTGATTTGCTTTTATGTCTTTTATATATTTATATACATAATTTGGTTCTGACTTTCATTTTAGTAATTATTATAAAATGTTATAAAAATTAAGGTGTAGTCATTTTTTGCGTAAAGTACTGAAATCAAAAGCTTATTGAGAGCCTGAATGAACTCAACTATTTACTTGCTAAGGTTTCAGGTTATTTGACAACGCCATCTAGCAGTTTTAGTCCGTATTAATATACAATCAAATATTTTGCATTACGTTTCTCGTCAATAATTCATATAAAAATTAAAGACGACAAGGTTGGTCCAAGCTATTTGAGAGCGACATCTAGTAATAGCTTGGATTTTGAGCTTTTTCCGAGTCACGATTTTTTGTATGGAGATGGTCAGTCTATAGTTATTTACTAGTCTTTGGTATATGTTGGGTAACTTCGAATTGAGGTCTAACTTTGAACTAAGTTGTGAAAAAGATTTATAATTTTTTTACATGGAAACGTTTTGATGTTTCAATATCGGGACAGCGTAAACTGAATGCCCAAAATGTTTTGTAGCAAATGTGAAGTAAAAAAATAAACTCTCAATGTCATAATTTTGTAAAATACCCACCTTTCCGTAGTGAAGTTGTTGTAGGTGTTTAGTGCTTAAAGTCGTGATTAAAAATATAAAACTTACTATAAATATGTATGTTTTTGTGTTTTTATATAAAATGTAGTTATCATTGTGAAATCGTTATCCGTTTTTGATGTTAAATATTGTGTGAAACTGATAAAGTTTTGAGTACGTTCAAAATCGAAGTTATTTGGATAATATTTAATGGTTCAAAGTTTCCTGTATCCTAAAAATACTATGTTGCGTAACTTTAAATATGTGCATAATGTTGCTCAGTTCTCATAACGATATTTTTCCACTTAATTGGTCTACTTTGATTTATTTATTTTTTTATTGAAAATGATTAGACGTTTGTCTTCTATCTCACCTGATGGAAAGTGACGATGAAGACGAAGGTGTTACACGTCTATCCACGAGATACCTATTCACTCGACGCTTGAAAGAACTAGGACTATAGTTTTCTGGAAAAACAGACGCAGGCAGTTCATTCCATACCTTGGCGACCCGCACCAAAAAGGAACTATCGAAGCGTTTGGTTCGACTTCTTGGGATATCTACCATGAAAGGATGGAAGGTCTGTCTGCGTCTAGTAGTCCGATGCAAGAAGGGTGTGGGTTCAACCTGATCAAGAAGAGCATTCGCGCACTCTCCAAAATGTAATCTGTAGAAAACTGCTTAACTGGCAACTTTCCGACGATGGTCGAGGCCTTGCAGTTTTTTGGTGGTGAGGTCAAAGTTGTTAATAATTTTTCGGGCTCTTCGGTCAACTGCATCCATCGCTTCTAGTTGGTGCTTTGCAGAACCATCCCAAAGGTGGCTACAGTACTCCATACAAGATCGAACTTGAGCTGTATACAAATTAAGTAGCTGTTCAGGGCTGAAGTACCGTCGGACGTTCGAGATGATTCCCAACTTTTTTGAAGCAGTTTGAGCCATGGACACAATTTGTTGCCCGAAGTTTAGTTGGGACGATATAGTTACGCCCAGAAGCCCTAGGTGGTCGGTTAAGGGAACAGAAACATTTTGGAAAGTGGGCGTTAGGTCGGAACTGCTCTTTTTCGCGGACAATAAGCACGCCTGTGTTTTCGACGGGTTAAATTTGACCAGGTTGGACTCGCCCCAATCGGACACTTTCTTTAAGGCCAAATCCACCCCACACCACACCCCACACCGCATAAGCTCAATCATGGACTCTCTCAAAGTCTGGATTTCTTGAGGACTCGCTCGCGCATTCGACATGTATCTCTCTACAACGGTGCTGTCATCAGCGTAACCAATAATGCCTGGGGTTGGCAGGTCATTAATGTGCAGCAAGAATAACGTTGCAGAGAGAACAGATCCCTGAGGTACCCCGGCGTTAATTGCCATTAGGTCAGAAGAGCAGCCGTCTAAGACTACTCGAATCGACCGTTTCCTCAGAAAATCAGATATCCAGTCGCAGAGCCCATTAAGTATTCCGTATGCTGGAAGCTTACTCAAGAGACCATCATGCCAGACCCATCAAAAGCCTTGAAAACATCTAAGGATACAGCTATTGCTTCACCGTGACCCTCCAAGGGCTTCGCTCCATAAGTGAGTGGCATGCACAAGATGACCTCCAGTCGAGCGTCCACTGCGAAAAACATATTGGTTATCACTAAGGAGCTCGTTGGACTCAAGGTATGCCAGGAGACGATTGTTCAATACACGCTCCATAACTTTGCAAAGTATGGAGGTGATTGCAATAGGTCGATAGTTGATGGGATCTGCACGGCTTCCCTTCTTTGGTACTGGTTGCACGTTAGCCAGCTTCCAGGATTCAGGGACCTTTCCGGATTCCAAAGAGAGTCGATACAGGCGCGTTAGTATGGGAGACAACTCGGCTACGCAGTGTTTTAACACAACTGCAGGTATGCCATGGGGGCCGCTGGCCTTGTTCACGTCTAAATTCGGCAAGCATTTAAGAACCTCCTTTCGGCGAATAATAATATGAACGGTACCCATTTTGGGTCCGAACTGAGGTAACTGGGGTGGGACTTTACCTTGACTATTTAGACGTGAATAGTGTGCAAAAAGATTAGCAAAGAGGTCTGTTTTCTCTTTTGCAGTGTGGACCAGTAAACCGTCAGGCTTCCTTAGAGGTGGCAGCGATGGGCGACAGAAGTTCGACTCAACCGACTTGGCCAAAGACCAAAAAGCTTTGCTTCCTGAAGGATATGACGCTATCTTGTCTCCAATGTGGCCAATGTGGTCAAAGCGAGGTTTTTTAATCACCTTTTTGCAAGACTTGGCAGCAGCATTGTATTTTTTCTTCAGTTCATGCGAATCCGCGACTTGTATCGCCATACTCGCCTAGCGCCTTTTGGGCTGGTGTCAGGCGGCAAGTACTGCGACACAAATTTCACCACGCAGTGTTCGGATGTCCCTAAAGGTGCAGTTACGGACACCGAGCACCTGTCATGATCAGTTGTCAGCAGAAGGTCTAAACAATATGCAGTGTGGCCGGCAACGTCGGGGATGCGCGTGGGCTCGTGCACAAGCTGTGAGAGGCCTTGAGTCACGGAAAACTTAAAAGCCTCTCTTCCAGCGTGGTCAGTGTCCTGATACGGGTATAGCCATTGCCCGTGATGAGTGTTAAAATACCCCAGGAACACCAACTGCGCTAAGGGAAAACGTTGCCAAACCTTATCTGCTGCATCGCTGAGATACTCCATGAGCCTCGTTGTCTCCCGATCTCCGCTATGTGACCGGTATACACTGGCGTAGACCAATTGGTCAAGGCCGGTATCAATGAGAACCCACATAACGGAAAAGTCCAGATCTTCCAAGTAACGGAGACGCTGACAACAGATCTCGTCACTGGCATACATGCACACCCCGGCGTTCGGGCGGAAATTGGACTCCAGGATGTACCCTGGGTAACAAAGGTATGCTGAGTCTGACGGATTACAGATCTGCGTCTCCGTTAAGAAGAGTAGGTGAGGCCTCTCTGTCTCAAGATGGTGGTGGACATCGTTGATATTTGAGTGCATTCCTCTGATATTGCAGAAGTGCACTTTAAGAGAGAGGAAGTGCAACCGCTGTAGAACCTTACTGTTCTTGTGACTTTTCATATTAGTTGTGTGAGTGAATAGGGAGGAGGACAGAAGTTGTGTGAAGCGCTGCAAATGGAACCAAGCAGCTCGCAATAAACAACGCACCGATGGGGAACTGGCTAGGAGAATGCGGGGACGCCCGAACCCCCCCGGGGATTGTCATCGGGTCCTCTCTAACCAGTCGCCAGCTGGCACGATGAAGCCTCCCGGGATTTTTCGCGAGGTGGCGGGGCAGCCTTTCGCTTGTGGCTAGCACACTACTTGGGCCCCCTACTACCTGCGGTCGGCCAGCGTTGCAGCGTTTCTTCGGATCCCGCTACCCTCCAAAACCAGTTACCCGGCGAGTCAATAAATTACGAGCTGAAGACAGTTCTCTGATGCAGCACGATTACTCAGACCTACCCTCCTCGATGGCTACACTAAACATCATGCCGGAACGCGACCATGTCACTTGGCGGGATGGCTTTGTTTAGTGGGTGTTGACAAGCCACGGCCGAAGCCTACCACCAGAAGATACTGCTCGTTTAGCACCACCCAGGGACCACGTACAAGGCATCGAGGACTAAACCTTGCGGACGCGAGCAGTTCCAGTCAAAGACAAAGCGATCTATCACATTTATACGTCAGTGTACATGTAATTTTCATAGATTAGGTTTTCCTTAATAAATATACATAATTTAATTATACCCAAACCTTACAATATTCCAATATTACACTGTTACCAAAGTTACCCAAAACTCATAACTTGGAATTTGACTTTTGGGGAAAATTGTGGGTAATTCTATTGTTTTTTTCCGTAAATTAATCAAGTTATAAAAGTAAACCAATTCAAAAGGAAATTGTTCATTCAATAAAATAAAGGTGTAATAAACATAAATCAGATGTAATATCTCAAATACTGTAAAAAATGTTCAATGTTACCCAAATTTACTGTACTGCGCCTTTATAATAATAGTTACCAATTAAATATATATAAATATATATATTTCAGGAAATATCGATAACATTTTTTACTGTACGATAGCTTTTGTAGCAGTTTCCCGTGATAAAATAGGTAACATATACATTTAAACTTACGTTAGGTATTTTTATTTGGGAAATTATAAGTCAAGCCACATTGGCCACGTGATCAAACCTCTTATTTTATACTATTATATATATTATATATATACTATTATAATACTTAGCCACGGGAAAATGAGATAGCCTCTAATAAACTAACTCGTCTTTTTTGCAACGCCTTTTATATAAAAAGCGTAGTAGTTATATTTGGGTTAGAGTAATGTTAGGCTGTATTTATCGCAAGCGCGAACCGAGCGAGCGAAGCGAGCGTGGTGCGGCAGTACCCGGCGAAGCGCCATAATCGAAATTTGATGATAATTCAAAATTTTGTAGCAAAAACATCATGTAACAACATATTTTTAGTGGCAAGATAGTATCATTCAGACGCCCGTAAATTGTGGCTGACTTAATAATTTAGAATACAATGTTAAGAGACGAATAATGCTATTAAAAAGTAGTCTGTTAAATTAGCACCCAGAATTTTTTCACTGTAATGTTACGTTAAGAAGCTTTTATACAGACAAGAGCTCTGGACTTTTTGTAGTATTTTGCGAGTTGCATATACCTGTTTAAAATTAGAATCTAAAATCGAATATTAATGTTGCAAATCAGACTTCTTGTATTTGGCCGAAACCAGCAAAATCGAGCAAAACTAGCGAATCATAAATAAATAATAAGTAGTAGTCGTTAGTAATTCTGTCCAAAAAGATTTCTTTTTTCGAAGATAATTTTGGTGGTCGTAAAAATTACTATATATTGACTGCGTTATTTATTTTAACAAAGAAGTAGTTTAATAATAAACTTCAAACCAAGTAGGTAATAGCATAAAACTTAAGTAGGTAAGTCTCATCCACAAAGGGCCAAGACTACTTGTTTCATCTTTGTGTAATAGGAGAAGGTATGACTCGATAAAGAACGGAATTTAATATATCATTCATTAGAACAAACATATTTCACAGTAATTGGAATTCACAAATACATTGTTTACTTTTTTCTTAAGTCTTGATGACTTATACATATATTTTGCGTCTCCTTATCTTCACATGCGCGATACCATGTTTATAAATAGTGAACATCTAAACTTATCAAAGTAGGTTAAATAAAAACAGTAACTCAGTGCCGCAAGATAGATATAACAGATGCAGGTACAAATTCGACCACTGCCTCTTTCAATTTTTCAATCTCAATTTTTGGATCTTTAAAAAGTTGAGTGATACAATAGTTATTAATAAATAAGTGCTTACGAGGCGAGGTCAAAAAGTTCGCAGAACCGAGGGTTGGTGGGGGTAGATGTACTCGACCAGGTAACCACTAGTTGAGCAACTCATTATGAAAATAACCAGTATGGCGAAAATTGAGCACCGCGCTGTGATTAAGTTCCTCCCCAAACAAAAAAACACCGCGGACAACTTTTCAAGAGATGTAAGCAGTTTATGGAGACTGCCCCTGGTAAGACCATGGTTTAAAAGTGGCATGGCCTCTTCAAGCAAGGCAGGGACTCCATTGAAGACGACCATCGCTCCGGACGGCCAATTGAGGCCACTACCCCAGACAACGTCGAAAAAGTAGAAAAATTTGTATAGGAAGATGCCAGACTGAAGAAGAAGCGACTAGCGGCAAAAGTTGGTGAATCAGAAACCATAACTTTAAACATCTTACACGATCATCTTGGAATGACCAAAGTCGGTGAAAGACGGGTTCCGAGAATCGCCAGTTCAAAAGCGCGAGCGTGTCGAGGGTTCTCGCAAGTTTTTGGAGCTCTGTGGAGAAAAGAAAGAAGAAGTTATGGCTAGAATTATTACCGGGAACGAAACTTGGGCATCACCATGAACCTGAGTCAAAACAAGAATCGGCAGTGGCATAAAAAAGGAACACCAGGTCCAAAAAAGTACAAAGCGTCGCAATCTGCGGGAAAGTCATGGCGACTGTCTTTTGGGACACAAAACAAGGAATTAAGAATTTCTATTATGGGACAGTATTACGCTTCTATACTGGAGCGATTAAAGGAGGCCATCCAGGGAAAAAGAAGAGGAAAACTGACAAAGGGTGTGCACCTTTTGCATAACGCGAGAACCATTAATTGGAACTCCATGGTTAATCGATTGTATATTCCTGTGTAACAAAGCTGTTGGTTTTTTTTTTTTTTTGCTGCCGAGGCACCCTCGCGGGAGGGAGGTGGAAGATGCGTCATGCATACCGCCCGCAGGTAAATTCTTCTGCGGGGGGTTATGTGGGACTCACCAGAATGGCACCTACCCACTAAAAACCACCTGTTGGCTGTAGTTATTACCGTTAGCCTTCATCGGAAGCGACACCCGTCGGGAAGTTGGGCGCGCTGGCGGAGACCCGCTAGCGGGTCTTCCGCCTGTAGTGAAAGTTGCACTGAAGGTGCTCAAAGGGACATGAGTTGGTGGCCGTTCTGGGCAGCCTCCGGTGAAGCCGGGGCTGGGCAGAGGTCGGCCGAAGCATGATTTAGGGATCAATTCATTTAAATGAACCTATAATGAATTGAGAAGGGAACTATGCTCCGCCAGAGCTAGCAAACGCTCTGTCGGAGTACGTGAAGCCCTAAGTTTACGGGCTAAGACTGCGATTTCACAAACATCGACATTTTTTAAAGCGTCGCAGACGATACGCATATCGTCTGCTACGGAGGATTGAGGAGTGGGTTTGTGTGGGCGAGGGGCCGGGATGGGATTCGATGCGGGGCGCAGCCTCCAGTTTTCTGGGGCAGGCCTAGACTGTGTAGGCTTTGCAGCCGGAGGAACCCGGCTACGCAGCGGCGGAAAGTTTTCTTGAGAAAGACGCGGGGCCTGTTTGGGTCCCGCCTTCTTGAAATTGGAGCGCATACAACGGGGTGCACGAGGGCAGCCCCTGTAATTTGCGGTGTGGCCAGACTGGCCACAAAGCACGCAATCGGGAGGAGAGGGAGTTTCAGGAGTGCGATTGCACTCCTTAGTGAAGTGAGGGACCAGGCACTTGACGCACCTGGGCGGTGCGCGGCAGTTGGCCGCCGCGTGCCCGTACAACTGGCACCGATGGCACTGGCCGGGATGACCGCGGCGATGAGGCGCCTCGATCGAGATCCCAGAGAGGCCGCATATAGTGCTAACCCCTTTGAGGATCTCCCTGGACTTGGGGACGTTGGCGAGAACCACCAAAGCGAGAGGGTGTTGCCTCCCGTACTTGCTGTGCATTTTATGCACCGCGAGTGCCGGGAAGCCTTGGGACTGCAGATCCTCCAGGATAGCCTCGTTCGATAATTCGAACGGGACTCCCCTGAGTACCGCTCTGATCTTACGCTCTTCTGACAGAGCATAAGTGTGATAAGCATGTTGCTTATCGGTGAGAAGCTTAGTCAAAGCTCGGAAATCGTCTATCGACGAGACAGTGATTTTAATAGATTCACCCGAGTTTACCGCTCGGGTGTAATGGATCTTGTGCTCATTGCACAATGTCGAGACCTCAGTCCATTTACCCTTTTCCCGAAGGAAAACGGGTGGTGGGACCTTGGCCTTGACAGAAGTTGGGGCCGGAGCGGGTGTTGAAGACAGCGGGGCAGCTGGCGTTGAAGACGCCGCAGGGGGTGTGGGGACTGGCGTTGAGGGCGCCGGGTCTTGTTTCGAACGCTTCTTAGAGCGCTTCTTAACAAGCGTAAAAGAGGGAGACTCAGGGCCAGTTGGGGTGGCGTCCGAGGATGACTCGGTCGCGGGTGCGCGCTTGCGGCGCGGAGGGGCGTCTACTTCGCACTCCATGTCACTGGAGGAAGGGGACGCGGGAGGGCCTAAGACCTGAGGGGTCTGGGGAACTGGGGTGGCCTGAGGGGCCATTGTGGACATTAATGTCATGAGATGAGGGATAAGGGAATCTAAGAAACGGTACTCATCAGCATTCAAAGACATGCCTTCAGTACTTCAATTAACTTCTTCCTAAACTCGACAAAGCTTAGGGAAGCCATTGCGGAGGGGTTGGGGAGGGACAATATATGAACCTAACAACGATGACTAACTTCCTAAAACCACCCTACACGCAGTAGGGCGGTTGAGAACGACGCGGATAACTTACTCGAACACGGCACTTGAAGTCCTGGAACGACGAATTCCCGTCGACGAAGCTCACGTTCCACGAAGTACGGTTAACGAGCCACTGTCCGCCGTGAAAACGGCGTTAGAAACTTATTACGGTATACAACTATGAAATTATATATTACGACAAAAACCAGTGAAATTTGGGTGCTCAATTAGCGCGGGGGCTAAAAGAGCGGGAAGGCGTCTGCGATCGACGTGCGCTCGAGAACGCACGCAGACCGAGACTGTGAAGCTGTTGGTTTTCGAAATTATAAATAAATAACAACGCACCTGTGCACACGAGTCATGTTGCGAGGGCTGCCATTCACCGGTGCGGCTTCGAACTGCTGTAACACCCCCTACAGTCCAGACAAGCCCCCCAGTGACCAATATTTATTCCCAAAGATGAAGAAAGAACTACGTGGAAAACATTTTTACGACGATGAAGATGTAAAGTCAGCAATTTCAGCCTATTTCGACGACAAGGACGAATCATGTTTTCTCGATGGATTAAATAAATTATTTGAAAGATCTGACCCTTCATTCCGCGAACTTTTTGCCCTCCCCTCGTACTTTACTAATATATCTAACATAAACAAAGCTACAAAACTGAAGAAATTTAAGCCTGGGTTTTGAATCAACCATAAGTTTCTTTATTTATAAAAATGCTTATCTTATCTTATACAATACCCATTTCACAAATTAGTTGTTTATTTATTTATTTTTTAAACATTCAAAGCCACACTCATCTCACTATACACACCCAAACATGCACTTACACCAACACCCTATCAACTCATTAAAACGTCTTAAAACCAAGTACAACGATGCTGCGTGCTCACTGCGAGTGTATTTGTTCTGCCAACTCGAATGCCGACCGGCGCGGCGAGTCGGCACTTGTACCAGCTCGCTTGGTCAAACGAAGCACTTAACTATTATTATAATGTCAATCAACCAACTCTAGCCAGTCAATACATTTTTATTTTAATATATAGAATTTAAACGTTATTATTAATACCCGACGCAAAGAGATAGATGTTATAAGAACTGTGTATGTATGTTTCTGTTTGTGTGTGTGTGTGGATCGTAGCTCCCAAACGACTGTACCGATTTTGATGCGATATTTTTTGTTGGAATTCTAAGAGTGTTCTTAGTATTGTTCGAAGAAAATCCACGCCGTTCAAAAACTATGCGAGCTTTTCGACGTCAGTTGGTGTATTTAAGTAATAACTTGTTTCATTTGCTTATCATGTTACGAAGCTGTACACTATTTTTGTACACAAATACACTACTAAGTGGGGCGCAACCCCCTCCCCCTCTAAGCGGGAGCCATTTTGTTTTTTTTTTTGTTAAATATTTCTTTGTTCGTGCACAAAAAACGACATCTCTCGTAATGTTGGTCTCACTGAGACGGCCTGTTTGGTGTGGAGGTAAGTACCCTTGCCTTCCATGCCACAGGTCCCGGGTTCGAATCCTGGTAGAGGCAGATATTTTATTATATTTGCTTTCTAGTCATGGATGTGTATGTATGTTTATTTAAGTTTATTTCTAATATTGATACATGAAAAAAAAATATCTATCTGTGCTTATATATTTCTTAAGTTTATTTATCCGTTATTTGGTATCCATAACACAAGTTCTTAATGATACTTAATTTGGGCTAGATAATGTGGTGTGATTGTTAGAAATATTATTATTATTATTACTGAGATAAAATTAGGCTTATTCAAAAGGCAATAATATTGTCTGTCGCTTAACTGTAAAAAAAAGTTTAACTTTAACAAAACTGTTTGAAAACATAAAAATATCTCAAAAAAATGCCCCAACATTATAAAGATATGTCGTTTTTTTTACACACACAAAGAAATTTTTTACAAAAAAACAAAATGGCTCCCGCTTAGGGGGGGCCTTCCCTCACTTAGTAGTGTAATAGTTGGGCCAAGTTGAGCCCCACTTAGTAGTGTATTTGTGTATAAAAATAGTGGTATTAAACCTACCTAGGATACCGCCAATGCATAACCGGACACATTGTATTTACTGAACCGTTGTTAGCTGCTCGTCACGTTCGCACCACACACTCGCCCGTAAAACTAAAAACGCCATCGCCGTATAAAATAAAACGCGGACCTGCAAATCAGTCGGAATAGCTTCGTGTGTGAGCTCGCTCATACAACTACATACGTCATCGCCGAACGTGTGATAAAACGGACCACGGTTTGAGGGCATTCAGAAACTACCATCTCATCAATGCCTTCTTTATCTGTACTTATTTCTCTAACAACTTATTGAATTTTTATTTATTTATCAATTGCAATTCCTTGTTTTAACTTTTGTTCGTTTTTGCTCTCGTATTATGTGCTATGATGAACTCAATTTTAATGTTGCGTCGGGTTCGCTCGTGTAAAATAAAGGCTGAATTTTTGGTATATCACTAAAAGACACTTAGGGCTGGAATACACGCGTTAAGTACCTAGTAAAGTTGGTAACTACATTTAACTTTATTTTAAGTTAAAAATTAGGTGTAAACAGTCAGTTAAGTTTCAACAATGACATATTACATATAGACAAGTTGTCCACTCTCAATACTGGCAACGCAAATACAGGGCAATTGCCCGCATTTCACTTAGTCTTGTGCAACTCAGTGTCACGGCTGAACGTCAAACAGAACTTATTCCCAATTCTGTGTTTTTAATACCGTACAATTCTTATTTGTATGTTTAGTCAATGTACTAATTACACTCTTACTGTTAAAGACAGAAAAAACGTTTCTTTTCATGCGTAAGGACTATTTTTTATAACTATCTTATTTATTATTTTATTTTGCTATTTAAAATGACGTTTTAAAATTGAGATGGCTATACATTTCGACAAACTCAAAGAGCGAGACGTAATATGATTTTGTTCGTGGGAGTAAAAGAGACAACGCTAAATACTGCGTCAATATACGCGCGAAGCAACGTCACGAAGTATGTACATAGATATCTCTTTCTTACAACAAGTGTAGCGTATTATTCTTTCCTTCTCCCACAAATTTATATTACTTTATCGGTAAGGTATGTATAGTTAAGTTGACGTCGTTTTTTTGTGCGGTAATGTTTGGGTATGACTTGTCTATGTGTAATATGTCATTGCTAAAACTACAACTTTACTCTTTTTATTTGTAATTTTTGAAATTGTTTATGTACAGATCTGGATCCGGTTCCTGTTATATGTTATCCTTGGCAGGAAACTGATTCCTGGAAACTGGTTTTTATAATTATGAAAATTTTACATAATGTACAAAGTAAGTTTAGAAAAAATCAAGGGATGCGAATAGTAAGAAATGTGTGGATGGGTGATGTGCCTGTTGCGCATGACAGCGCGCGCGTGTGAGTGTGTGTGAAAATTAAAGTGTGAGTGAGAACATTATTTTATTATAGAATTTATTCAAACAAGCAATTGCTTTTACCGTCAAACTCTCAATTTGGCTTTCTAACTTTTGACGTTTTTGTCACGCTATTGGATTTAAATTAGAATAATTGTAAGGTGGCAATCTCAAAATTTCAAAACCGTGAGTGTTGAAAATGTTATTTTTGACATAGTTTTTTGGTGGTTTGTGCCTTTTTATTAACTCATTACAGTTCTTTTTTGAATACAGTTTTATTTTGAATAATTTCTTTTCGATATAATACTTTAATAAACAAAGTAAAATAAATCATTATTTTTATGCAAAAAAATTTTCTTTGCTGACTATAATTTTCAAGTGAAATTTGACAGATAGAGGTCATTGTCGTCCCTATTCTCATTTGAAACGCACAGTAGATGTTTTAGTTTGTAAATTATACAATATTTATTTATTTATAACTTTTTATCATTCAGTATAACAGTCAAATACTGGAGGTGCGCAATAATAGCCGCAACACAGTTTTAAGTAGCTTTTACCGATTTTTTTTAGTAGTGTTACTTTGTATAATTTTACCAAATAAATAATTTAAACATAGTACTTACACGGTAGGCACATTAGGGTGTGGTTAAAATAAGTAAGTCTAGTACCACCCCAAACTAGCATAATACGTATGCTATAAGATGTTCTTTGTTATATTTTTTTCGTAGTAAGCAAAAATCACTATCAATGTGTACAGGCGTCCGCGTAACATCTTAACAGATCCCGACGACGCTATTACAACAAGGTACGCCGGCGTTCCAATTAGAACTAGGGCAACACGGCCCAACCAACGGGTGGGCCAGGCTAGTGTCCTAGGTACTCATTCCTACTGATTTTAGTTTCTTGATGGTTCTTTGGCAGTAGATGACCCTTCCGAACCAGTGGCAGTTTTAATATACGACGTCTTAAGCCGAGGTCAGATTCCTCTCGGGTTCCCTTAGGTGTTTCGTAAGTAGGAGTAGTTTTATTTCCGGCTAAGCGCCATCAGCTCTAAGCTACAAAGTCCGGTGAAATTTAAAAGGCCCATAGGGTCATAAATAAACTGTCCACTTCGAAAACAAAAAAGTGGAACTTGTAATTCAGTAAAATATAATGATTACTTAAAAATATTATCTGAAACCACCAGATACTTTGAGAGAAGCTTGTATACAGCTGTTGCGGAGTTTTGCGCCGGCTGGAGAAGATACCGCCGTAGTGTGTACCCTTCGAAGCTCCGAAGACACCACGAACTGACGAACCACGGAGTGACACCCGACTTGATCGAGTGCAGGTTGGAGCGCAGTGAAAACAACACGTCTTCAAAGTATGAACGTTTATTGCGGATACAAATAAACCTTAAGTTTAAACAAGCCTATGAACCGCAATTGTTCCTTGGTTCAGCTTCTTTCTTCAGACCTCTTCACTGGCCTCCGGATACACCGAACAGCGCTTACGTCTTCTTGGGTCTTCACTGGCCTCCGGATTCACCGAACAGCACTTTCTTTCTTCTAGTTGGATTCTTCTGAACTTTTCTTCTTAGACTGTTTCTTTCTTCTTATTAGTTGTTGTTTTCTTCGCTGCAGGCACCGAACTTAGAGGAGTATAGTATTCGTTGGAACTGACTTCCATAGCTCGGCGTGCGCCTTTTATACAAATTTCGCCCTAAATAATTCCAGCGCTCTGATTGGCTGGCGCGTTTGTGCAATTTGCACCTAATTACACTTAAGTTTTACTTAGATTCTAAACTTTACATTGAATTATCTTTCAAACTATTAAGCAAAACTATTGCAATATTATATTCAAATAATAGAGCGAAACGATTCCTATATGTTTACATAAATATCAATTTGATAAAATTAAATACAAAAAACTTTCTAGAACAAAGACTACCTCAAAACACCGTTTGCGCCGGCAGACTACTTACTTAGCCTAACATTGTACCTAAGGCGAAACGGTTACAAACGTAATTTTATCATTTTACATTATCAAATTATGCAAACATTCTAATTACAATTAGATTTTAACACAATCAAACAAGATATAACTACCAATTAGGAACATATACAACAACAAAGGTTTTCTCGTTATTCTCTTCAAATACGAACACCATGAAAATAATTATTACATTTCAATAAAAGAAAGCAATTTACACATTATTATCAATAAACCATATAATTACGTAGTTATTCAACGAGAAAATATCTAACCATATTACGTCATTTATTACTTCAAATAAGTACTTTATTATATGAACCTATATACAATAACGTTATATCTATCATTATCTACCTAATCTGATATGAAATAACCATAAAATTACCACGATTATGACAAATCTGAACAAATCAGTATTTTACAAATAACCTAGGTCTAATTTCTATCCAAAACATACATAAAGCTTCTCACATTATGCTTATATTATACCAGAGCTACTAGTCTCTGGTATAACCTACAAGAATCCTAAAAAAACAAAACAGACCGCAGAAATTATTGTACGACAAACTTAAATTGTTTATTTGGTGTCGCCGGCAGATATGAAAAAATGTGACAGTTCCATTTTTAAATACGCCTGCGGGTCACTTCTTAATTAAAATTGATTTTACTGTGCATCAAAAGATCAGCGTTGCGAATTTGCAAGTTTTTTTCAGATTTCACTTTGGACAGGTGTCTGGGAATGCTCGTACCTTTTCTCCACCGACTAACCAGGCGCAGAATGAAGTTCCACGTTTATGGGAGCTTCATATAACGAATATGAAGCTCTTGGGCAGCGATGTATCAAGGTTAGCCTTCATCATCACTTTCCACCAGGTCAGATGGAAGACAAACGCCTGCCGATCTGCAATAAAAAAAGAGATCATGAAAGAATTCTGATAATTTCACTGGCTGCTCCTTTCCTTAAATCATAACTCAACTATGTTACCGTGGCCAATATGACGGTAAGAGTAGGTAAGATACTCGTACTTGCGCGTGGTTTTATGCGTGCGTGTGCTTGTAACTATACAACTTACCGAGCTGGGTAAAAATCTCCGGAAGGCGATGCGATGCCGAGGACACCTTTCAAACACCAGATCCAGACACAAAACAAATGTACAGGAACAAAGATCTAGGTGAAGATGTTACCCCAGGTTTAGCCATCACAGTATAGTGAGGTATTTCTCCCTGTAATTTGACCACGTAACCCTCCACTTAATAATCGTGGTGTTTGAATGAATTGTAATAAAATTTCTGTTGTCAACTACTGGCAGATTTATTTATTTTAATGCTGTCTCTTTTTTTTTGTAAACAAATGTATTATGTATTATTTGTACGTAAGTACAATAAATTTATTCGTTGTGAAAAGGAACGCCAAAGCGCGCAAGTTTTTTTGAATAAGAAAACTAACAATTTGCAGATCAAGCGATCTCGTTATTAAAAAAATATTTTATTTCTTATATGAAAGTCCAAATGAAAGTCTTATTTTATGTTTTAGTTTTTTTAAATCATCATCAACATATTAAATATGACGATGAAGAAGGCCCAACAAACCTTAATTTCAGCTTTTAAAAGGTATAATAGGAAAATAAAGAGCCGGCGGATAAAACCCCGGCACTTTTGACAAATTTTTAAATACATGAGTAATCCAATTTGACTGTGAAGTTACAGTTTGAACATAAATATCAACCATCACGTTTATGATTAGTTTTGAATCATATTTGGACAAAAACAAGAATAAACCTCAATTACCATTTACCTTTCACAAAGTTCTGACTCATAAGCACGAATTGACTTAAAATACGTAAAAAGTTACGATAATGCTCCCAAAATATCAGTCATACGATAGCCACGGCGCCTACAACTTAATTATCTACTGATAAACGCCAATTTACTGTAATATTATCACCATTATTCGAATACTTAGCCTTAACAAATCTGTGACATGAAAAACCTATTTAACTTTTTAAGTGTTCGACCGGTTTCTTGATTGGCTGGTCAAAGTTCGGTAAAGTTTTTCTATTGGCTGGTGAAAGTTGTGCGGAGGCGTTTGGGCGTTTTCATTGGCCGGCCGAGAGTGTAAGTAGCGGAGTTTTGGCGCACTTTTCGTCAGTTGACAGAACATTTTCCGCGCGAAATATACCGCGCAAACGGACGCTTTCGAATGCGGAGTTACGTTCGAAATATGAAAAGTGCTTAACGTTCGAAAAACTAATCATCGTCGCCGTCGTTGCTAAGGTAATTTTAAAGTAAGATATATTTTTAAAGATTTCGTTCTCCTAGAACTTACACTTATACAAAAAGCAATATTTCAAAAAAACCGGTTCTAAATTTATTTGCTATTTTAAAATTCTAAATTAAATTTTCCATTTAATAAGTTTTTTAGTTATAAGTAAAGTATACATAAGTCAATTTTCTTAAATATTAAAACCTCGGAATACAGTTTTTACTCACTTATATATGTATAAGCACATTCACGTCAATTGAACCTTACATAATTGTTACTGAATATTTTTCAAAGACTTTCCTTTTTATATTTTTATTACCATTTAAATGAGATTTACCAAGATCTACCACATTAAATACACGAAAGAAATTAATAATTTACACTTTAAGTACAGATCAATAAATATTATGTATACATAATAGCACTAGGTTAAACCTTTGTGGTTTTTAAATGCTATTTAATATGATATTGTAATATTTGTGAATAAATGATAAATAAATAAAAAAAGTATAATATTTTATGATGAGAAAGTTATAACCTAGGTGCGATTTTCGTAACTCAAGTCAGTAATGATAATTTATTAACATTTTTACTTAGTACATTAAACAGTTATAAAATTCGATATAAAATTGTCCGATTCTTGATTACGGTGATAATTTGCATATAATTTATATAACATACAAAATATTGTTACCATAATTCCTTTAAACTAAAATTATGTGCTTAAATTTAACAACTTAAATTAATACTTGAACTATAATTACAGAATTGTCTAGATAATATCTAGTTACAGTTTTATAACGATTGTTTTAAGATGAAAATTTCTACAGACCTGTAAACACATTTTTAATATGTTAATATTTGCAATAGATTTACGAAGCTCGTTCCTTTTTATCATTTAGGCATTATACTTTATTGTATTACACATGTTACTATATTATAGGGAACAACTTTGCCATAACAAATTTAAGCAAACGAGATTAAAACTAAAATAATGATTATTTATCATAATTGGCTAATTGCAATAATATCTTAAAGTATTTATTAGTAAGTAATTTAACATTAACTTATTTTTGATATTTATCTGGCTAGTCGAAAATTAGATAGGTGTGTCATGAAGACCAACTCCCCCTTGAGATATTTATTTAAGATGGTACCAAAAAGCATTTGACAGGCCATTGGAACAATCAAGCAAAACCTTTTTCAAGGATGGCGATTCCCACTTTTCGAAATAATCTTAAAGTGAGACAAAAATCTAAAATAAGAAAATTTTTATTGGGATTCGAATTAAAGTCGAACTCGACATTTTATCGTCTTTTAAATTGTATACAGACTTGCATCTCGATTTCGAGGTCTACTTTATTAATGGTCTGTATTTAGTCTTTGAATTAGAACGGCCTACTGTATCAAAGCCGTGTTAGCACTAATTTAGAATTCCAAAATAAACTACGGGGTTGACAAGATTTTGTCAGATTTTTAAAACTTTAGAATATCAATTATTTTGTAGGTTTCTAAGATTGCCTAATATTAGGAAGTTATGACAGTTAATATCTGAAAATGAATATGGTAATATAGCAAGAAAAGGGAGACGCCGGTAAACACATTTTTGTTAGTTTCACTACTTTGAAATTTAAGGCACTTGCTAATCAAGAGACATAAACATTTCCGAAATCTGCATTAATTCTCATTCTTGAGTTCATAGGTATTATAACTTAGCATAGCACCTTGAAACTTCTGGTCCTGTCTATGAGTTACCATTTTAGCTTTTCAATAGATTTAATATCTTAAATAATAGACAATAAGTTAACGCTAAAAAAGTTTTCTCTAAAATTCAATCTTACAAGTAATATATACAAAATTTATCTCCAGAATTTCTTGAAACCAAATAAAGAAGAAAAAAACTAAATGAACGACATTTACCTTAAACGGTCGATATTTCCATCGCATACGTTTTGGTGAATACGGATCCTGAGATACTTGTCTAACACCAGCGAGAAAACGAGTAAATATCGACTTTTTTCTCGCTCAAGAAACGTATGTCAATAAAGTAAATATTCTTTATTAATATGATCGTTGCCCGTTCCCACCGCCGGCGAGTACTCCTTCTCCTTTCGGTTTTTCGTGGCGTCAACAGCTATAGAAGATACCGTTCGCTGAGGCACAATCGCCGGGCACTCGCCAAGAGACCAACCAGCTGTCATTCTGGTGTATGTTTGAGTGGTGCGGATAATCGCAAATCGCGTTCGCACACTCGCTTACCGCCCAGCGATGAACTACTTGCTGCTAGCTAACTCGTTACTAGATTCTAGCTACTACTAAGTACTAAATCCCCAGACAATCACACTGACTGACCCCAAAGTAAGCAGAGCTTGTGTTGTGGATGACCATACAGCGAACTGGGGGGAACCCAGAATAGACATACATATGAATATCAACAATCATGACCTGAGAACAAACATTCATCACATAAATGCCCCGGCCAGGACTCGAACTTGGGACCTACGGCGTATGAGGCAGAGCTACTAACCTACTACTACGGCTACTACTACGACGGCTACGCGACTCGGTCGTCAAACTACTTGCTACTCGTCTGCGATGAGTCAAGAGCCTTAACGTTGATACTTTTTACCTTTTGTAACTTTGAAACTAAATTTCAGCTCCCATATAATGTTTCTAATTCAGAAAAAAAAACAATTGAGTTAAATTTTTTTAACCTACGCTCGCTTTCAATAAACAAATATGACGCATATCGAACTCCATCACAATTCTTTATACCTGTTTGAGCGTCACCGGGTTGGAAAGTCTCGCTACTGAGAAAAACTCGTTAAATATTTGCCGACTGAGTTCTTTAACGAGTTCATGAGCCGCTAATAACTTTAAGTGAGCAATTTCTTTCACCCGTAGTATACGCCAACTATATGGATCTAAAAGTATACCTGTGTTTTTGTGATAGAAACCAAACCAGCAAAAACTTAACATACAAAGAACATCGTCGAAAATAGCGCTAGAACCAGTATGCATTTGAAGTGCATAATAAGTATATTTTAATGTACCCAATGGCGACGATAATTATGCCATACGGACACTATTTCTTCGCTAAATAAACATTTAAAAACAACAATAAAATATGAAATAATAGAAACTAATAGATAAATAAATAAATAAATCCCCAGACAATCACACCAACTGTATGTCCCCAAAGTAAGCAGAGCTTGTGTTGTGGATGACCATACAGTGACCTGGGGGGGAACCTAGAACAAACATACATATATAAATATCAAAAACCATGACCCGAGAGCAAACATTTATGTCATCACACAAATGAATGCCCCTGCCAGGACTCAAACCTGGGCTACTAAGCACTCACGCTACACAGCATGCAATTAGGGATGCAGAGACGCAAAAAAATTAAATTTGTATTTATATTTATAATATATAGGCATACATGAACATCATAACATTATTGGTATGAAAAGGGCTTACAAGACCACAATTGAAAAAAAATTTACGTTATGTAAGGTTATTCCGTGATCCATCTCAGTCTCACGTCTATAAGTCACTAGCTGTAGAAAAATAACAATTAATATTCATTCACCAAACGTTTTTTTCTTAGATTTTCTTCATATCAACGAAATAAGTTATGGAGTTGAAGGAACTTTTTTCACTTGTTACTCCACAGTTAAATGTTATCAGGTTAAGTTGAAAAATAAAAGTTTTTAAGTTCATGTTATTGAATTATGTCATGCTATGGTTTAGTTAGATGATGGAGAATTGAAAAAAATTTAAAATACTAAAACATCTGGTGATACCCTTACAGGCGGTTGTTTAAATCATGAAGAGTAATAAAATGTTCTACGGAAATGAATCAGTTTTTAAGTTAGAATTATGACACTTATGAAATGGCCACAAAGCCTGCATTTCTTTAAATGCTGGCTTTGATACTGTTTTATAAAATTTTAATATTATACTTTGCTCTAGTTTTCAGTAAAAAAAGGTAAAGAGAACTCCTTCGCAGAATGAGCATTTTGAAAGTTTTTACAAGATTTTATACAGAAGCAAACGGAACGGAGCAAAACTTATGCAATAAAACGGACATTTCGTATTAAACAAAATAAAAAGCTAACGAAATTAGCATTATGATTGGTCCGTGGCTTCTGCTATTGTTGGTACTTAATCTATTTGAACGTTGTTACGGGAAAACATATTACCTGATTCTCGGGAGAATGAAACGGCTGCGGTATAAGGCATGAAGCGCAATTATAGCGCGATATTCACTGAACAAACTTCCTGTTACCAACAATTTGATTTTTTTATTATCGCAATTACGTAATAAGCTTACAGGTTTTAAAGTACGAAGGTACGTCGGCGGCGCAGTGGTAAAGGATCTGGCTTCTCAGTCTTTAGGGTCTCCGTTCGAGTCCGGTAGCAGCCAAAGGTACCAATGAGGTTTTCCAACTTAAGTACATAAAATCTATTGCTCGTGTACTTAATCATTGCCGTGGTGGAGAAACACATCATGAGGACACCTTTGAAATTGATTCGTACAATTTGCCAACCCGCAGTAGGCAGTTGCACTATTATTTGCTCAGATCCCACACCCTTAGTAAGGTGAAGCTTGCAGGCTCTCATAAAGCTTAGGCTAGTAAGATAAAAATTACGCATTCATTTATAGGGGATGAAACAGCCTCATAGCTTTATCAAACGTGTCTTATAATATACATACAGTCTATCTTTACGAGTTCTATAAATGCAAAAGTGGTTTAAGTCTAATTAGTGTCACACATGATGGTATTAATATCATGAAACTTACTGCAGAACTTGTTTAACTAGTTTCGTTAAAAAAAGTGTCGTGAAATCAATAGTATCTCTGGGATAATGGCTCCGACAGCATCGAAGCTGTACTACTTTTGCGACATTCGTTTCGCCGCGATTAAATGATGCAATTAGTAGCATGATATAAATTTTACCAAAAATTTTATATGGCGCCACACTATTTGAGGATCATAAAATTAATGCATATGGCCGGCGGCAAACGTTTTTTTATTTACAGTCTTTAATTTTCATAATAACGCTTATGTCACCGCACCACGCTCACTAGTTTGTAAAACAACAAATCGCATACTTCTGTCAATAACTAACTTTGAGGGTGTTCGTCGATTGGATACTTGGAGAGAGGGAGCCTTGCCGAGCTAATAGATGCAGATGAGAATAATTTTGTATAGACATTAAGAGACTCTGTAAATTTATTTTGGAAAAAATATACCCGTGAAGTTTCTTACCAGTTCTTCTTTACGAAAGTTTTCCCGAACTGGTGGTAGAGTCATGTTTTATTTGACGTCAATAAGAACAAGTAATTGTCAATGTCGAGAAATAAATATTTCATTTCATTTCATTTCATTGCACTAACTATTATACATGACAGCTAGCCATTGAACCTACCGGTGAGCTGTTAAGTTGATTGTCTAATTCAACCATCATTGCTAAACTATTTTACGGAATATTCTTGGTCAAATTAATATCTCGACATTAGTTTTATGCCACAAATTTCGTATGTAATGTAAACTCGACTTTATATGTTTGTTGATTACGCTCTCAAATTTCTCAGAGGCAGGGCAAGGTACAGACACGGCCAGAGTTGTGGACACATCTGTTTGAATTAAGAAAGGCTCACATATGCGGGGCGCCTATAAAATACTGATCAACGGGCAAGCGATTCTCGCCGTTAAGGCCTCCGACGAGTGCGCTGATCGTACAAGCATTTGTATGACGAATACGCACGCAAAGCTCTGTTTCCGATTCAAGGAGCTTAATCTAGAGTCTAGATAGGTAAATAATAACAGCTTTTAGGGAGGCATCAGGTTTATTCTAGAATCAAACTTCTATAGTAAATGGAATATTTACAATCTCGACGCAAAAAGACAGGTCAGTCATCAAATCACACATTCGAATGGACCGATTTTGATGAGGTGTTTTTGGTCTGAAAGTTCAATAAATCGAGGGTGTTTTAAGCATTGTTTCGTGTTCATTGTATTTTTTGAATCTCTGCTTACAAGTAACTTGCAAGAAGACTAATACATATAGTTACAATAGTTTTAATACATAAATAAAAATAGGTATTTATTCTTACTTTTTGTTGTCTACTCGACCGAGTAGCGTAGTGATTAGTAGCCCTGCCTCATACGCCAGAGGTCCCAGGTTGAAGTCCTAGCCGGGGCACTAATTTGTCGGATGAACATAAATGTTTGTTCCCGGGTCATGGTTGTTGATATTTATATGTATGTTTATTCTGGGTTCCCCCCCAGTTCACTGTATGTATGGTCATCCACAACACAAGCTCTGCTTACTTTAGGACCATGCAGTTGTTGTGTTTATCTGGGGATTTATTATTGTTATTGGGTATTGTGTAAACACATCAAACGTCAGGGCAAAAAAAATTAATGTTTAAGTGTAGTAATTTTTGGTGAGATAAGAGAAAAGCCATCAACGTTTATGACAAGGATTATTTCTCTCAAAACCTTTTATCAGAAAATAAGCTATTATCTATATTTTGATATGGTGGTAATATCGACCATTTAGTAAATTTAATATAATCCCTATAAAGTGTATAACTAATGCTAGTAAAAACAAGTTTTATGGCTGTTTGTGTGATTGCTTTCTAAATTAGAATGTCCAAGTCCTTATGGTAGCGTCGGGTGACAGGTCGCTCACTTCCCTCTAACATGGTTGAGGAGGGGATGGCTGGATCCCGCGTTATCTCGTGAACGGGTGCCGTTTGTGGGTGTTTCTCGTTTGGATAATTGGGGGGAGGGAGATTTGCCGAGCTTACAGATGCAGATAAGAATATTTTCTATACCTAGATATAAAGAGCCGCTGTAAATTTATTTAAAAAAATATATACCCGTGAAGTTTCTTGCTAATTCTTGTTCACGAAGGTTTTTCCAAACTAGTCTTAGAGTCATGCTTTATTTGACGTCAGTAAGAACAAGTAATTGTCAATGTTGAGAAATAATTAATTGAATTTGTACACAATTACCTATTTAAATGACGTTACAACATAATATTTTTAAGCAAATAATTTATGTAACGGCATTTACATTTCATTAACCTTTATTTTAACAAAGTTTATGTGGAAATAATGTCTTTTTACTTATCGTTGTCCCCAAAGAAGAAAAACATATTAAAACAACATATCTCAAACAAACAATTCATTAATAAAATATCAGCTAGTCCGAAAAGCCATATTATGCTATCACATTGTTACATCAATATGGCTTGTGCACTTCGATCACATATAAAAATCACAGCGGCCTAAAACGTCCTCACTCAATGAGTGCCCAAACGAGTATTGGGCAAACTTTTAGCATTTAATTGTCTTTCTAAATTCAATTTTAGGTCATGCACGTAGAATTAGTTTTTCATAAACACAGGTTGTTATGTGCCAATTTTCATTTCCTAACAGACTTCAAAACCATGGCGGATAGTTTAAATTGTCATATTTGTATGAAATTTATTTATTTATTTATTTATCTTCACAGAACCAACAGCACTTAATAAAAAAGAAAAATACACAAACAACATTTTTAAACATACTGCCAATTACAGGTTCCCAATTTTTTAATTAAACATATAAAAGTAGACTTTACGAGATTACAGCTAGTAAAATTTACTACTGAATTTAATACAATGGAACAAAGATTATAAAAAATAATAATGTGTAGTACACGACCAACAGTTGTAAATGTGTGTGTGTGTGTGAGAGAGAGAGGTGTGTGTTTGTGAGAGAAAGTATATATATATTAAAAATATTATTTATATGTATAAATTGTATATCTAGTTTTATTTGTGATCGAAGCATTTGCACGGAATATATTTTGATATTAGAAAAAGTTTTTTTTACGGATAAAAGGTCTTCGTGCAGTATCGCCTACGGAGCATCTGACCCCATGGGAATTTAGGGATAAAATATAGCATCTGTCACTCTTGGAATGGTGAAATAAAATTGTAATCGGTTTCATTCTTTTAAAGTTAATCGATTGCTATTTTCAAACAAGCACGCAAGCTATCTGATGATAAGAGCTATGGACACCATTAGTCGTATGTATTTTTTTATCAGTATTGAATGTGATTATTGTATCGATTAGAGAGGCGTTGCAGATTGTCAGCTTAAGTTGGTATTGCCTTTGTTCCAGTAATGGCACTGGCCGGTCCTCTCCTTTATCCGGAACACAACCACGTAAACGTGATTATTGCGGCTGTTAAAATTGGAAGGGATGAAATACCGCCCCCTCCCAGACGAGATCTTAATAACACAAACTTTACTGAAAATATTATAGGTATACATTATAAAGTAAAAATCTTTTACTTAGATTAATTTTTCATACAATATTTACAATTTTAAAACGCTGAATCTAAAAAAAGGGCTTTTCTGTACTGGGGATCTAGCCAAGTAGCATTCTATGATCGCTAACTCTGTAGAAATCGCTAAAACTCCATGGGGCATGTGACGTGACTATCATCACATTACCATGATGCTCCAAACAGTTTACGCGTTTTGGAACCGTTTTCGCATTAACACCTTGGCTGCGATATTACATTAGCGCGCACAAGTAGCTGTCATGTGTGTTTGTTTTATACAGACGTTTGTCTTCTATCTCATTTGATGACATGTCGTCGTCAAATTTTATACCTTCTACCTTCTATTTGGATCATAAAAGCCCTATGGTATAATCCCCTCATTAACAGGTTTTTACTAGTATTTGTAATAAAACATGTGTTATGTGTTTGTTTGTTCGTTGAGTTCTTCATCCCGATGAATATCTAAAGCGTCATTGTCACTAAAGTACGTCTTCCTATGGTAGCGTCGGGTGACGGGTCGCTCACTTCCCTCTAATATGGTTGAGGATGGCGCTGGCTGGATCCCGTGTTAACCCGTGAACGGGTGCCGATTGAGGGTGCTCGTCGTTTGGATACTTGGGGGGTGGGAGACTTGTCGAGCTAACAGATGCAGATAAGAATAATTTTTTATAGACATAAAGAGACACTGTAAATTGATTTTGAAAAAAATATACCCGTGAAGAGTCTTGCCAGTTTATCTTCAAGAAGGTTTTTCCGAACTGGTGGTAGAGTCATGTTTTATTTGACGTCAGTAAAAACAAGTAATTGTCAATGTTGAAATATAAATATTTAAATTTTAATTTACCTCAAGTATTTTTTGAAAGATTTTTCGTTAAAAAACAGTGCCGTGAGTTTTTTTTCCCGCTCTCTTTTTTTCCTCTCAGTCTACCCACAATTCCTTTTAAAAGCCGAAGTTCAGTTGTATTCACGCAATCTCCATGAAGATGAAGAAAAAGTAGACTTTCAATAAGTGTAACATTTTTTTACCAATGATGAGTAAAGTATTTTTATATTTTTTATCATAGAATGCTACTTGGCTAGAGCCCCAGTGCTCTTTTAAAAGCTTTTTTCAGATCCAGCGTTTCGAAATTGTAAATAATTATTTTCTGCTCAATAGATTACAGTACGGGTACGGTATATTTGTGATTGAAATGGCATGTTTCTGTAAATAGGAAGATCGGTTCAACCACAGTTAATGAAAATGTTGAATTTAAATTGCGCCTTCGAGTCTTTCCAGAATAATCAGAGCTTGTGTAATGGATATAATGGGACTAATGGATTAATGGACTATAAAGGGCACTGTGGGGGAACCCAGAATAAACATACATATATAACAACCATGATCCGAGAACAAACATTTATGTGCATCACACAAATGAATACCCCGACCAGGAGTCGCAGCTGGGACCTCCGGCGTAAGAGGCAGGGCTACTAACCATTACCCTACTCTACTATACTGTTTTTTTTAAATTAACATTATTCAGGTATACCACTTTCTTACAGCTCAGTAACGTACAGATAAGTAAGTAGGTTAGGTACTTTTGTCTCGACCTCGTTTGATGTACTACATTGTGTTCCGGATATTTTTATTTTTTCGAAATGGACAGTTTATTTATGGCTCTAAGGGCCTTTTAAATTTCACCGGACTTTGTAGCTTGGCGCTGACGGCGCTTAGTCGGAACTTAAACTACTCCTACATACGACACGCCCGAGACTGCACGAACCTCGGCTTAGGACGTCGTATATAAACTAACACTTTGATTGATTTGGTTCAATCAGTTCTTCTGTATTGTATAACTGTCTGGGGAGGGACATTTAAAACTAAATTTATAAGCATTGAACGGGCACAGCGTAAAATATTGAAAATTATTCTTTTTAGGAATATGTTATACAGCACTGAACTAACCTATCTTGATACTGATCCTTTAACCGTTAGAAAACTATATATACTGCACTGTATCTTAAAAATACACAAACAAATATAATAGACAATAAAACATTGAAAAAAAGGAACCATAATACTCTAATTAAAATAAACAAAGTGAATACAGAATTTGCTGCGAAGCAATTTAAAATACAATCCATTAAACTATATAACAAAATAAATAAATGTCTTAAAAACAATTTCATAGCAAAGCATAAAAATAATCATAATATACATCGTCATACATATGTGTGTGTGTGTGTGTATAGAACATGTTTTTCACTGCATAATAATATATTATAACGTATAAACCTATCTTATAACATTAAATGTATTATTAGAATTCATTTATTATAAATTTAAAAATACTAATAATAGGTCTTTACCTATGAAACTGCCGCTTTGCCGTACTGGCCATTTCAAATGAAAATATATTTTGTTTTGACTGATAATTCTAATTTCAAATTAATTTTATTTGACAAACATGGAATTCTTTTTCTAAAATCGTCATTTGATTAATAGTTAGTGTTTTGTTTTCAACGCATTCGAACATTTTTCGTCATCATGGATAAGTTAAAAATTCGAGTAATTATGGAGTATGAGTACCGTCGTGGCAGCAAAGCGGCACAAGCGGCACGCAACATCAACGACGTTTACGGAGCGAACACTACAAACGAACGCACCACCCGTTATTGGTTTACCCGCTTCCGTTCTGGAAATTTTGACCTGAAAAATGAGCCCCGTGGTCGTCCGAAAACTTTGGTCGACAATGACGAATTAAGGCAATTGTGGAAGCTGATGAAACTCAATCCACGGCTGAATTAGCAGCAGCTTTCGACGTTAGCATCAAAACAATATTGGTCCATTTGCGTCAAATTGGCAAGGTAAAAAAGCTTGACAAATGGGTACCCCACGAACTCAATGACCGCCAGCGCGAAGTACGCATGGAGACGTGCCTTGCACTGCTCAGCAGGCACACAAATGAAGGGATTCTGAACCGCATTGTTACTTGTGACGAGAAATGGACTTGTTTGACAATCGTAAGCGCTCAGCAAGTTGGTTGGACCCTGGTTCAGCACCCAAACAATGCCCTAAACGAAAACTTACCCCTAGAAAAGTGATGGTCACGTTTGGTGGTCTAACGCGGGTGTAATTCATCACAGCTTCTTGCCAAACGGGACAAGCATTACTGCAGATGTGTACTGTGAAGAACTGAACACAATGATGGAGAAGCTCGCACCTCTCCAACCAGCTTTGGTCAATCGTTCGGCTCCACTGCTCCTGCACGACAACGCGCGACCGCATACTGCACAGCAGACGGTCTCCAAGCTACAAGAGTTGGGGTTGGAAGTTCTCCGTCATCCGCCGTACTCACCAGACCTTGCGCCTACAGACTTCTACTTTTTCCAGAATTTGGATAACTTCTTGGCGGGGAAAAAGTTCAATACCCGAGAGGCAGTACAAAATGCCTTTGAAGAATTTGTTGCCTCCCGTCCAGCTGATTTCTTCAAGAAAGGCATCAATAAGCTACCAATGCGTTGGCAAAGATGCATTGATTGCATGGGTGATTATTTTGATTAATAGAAATAAAAAATATATAAAAAAATTACGCTTCATTTATTTCGTGAAAAACGGCAATTTCATAGGTAAAGACCTAATATTTATTCTATTTTAAATCGCTATACGCTCGTGACTTATAATAAGCATTACGTCTAAGCAACACCAACAGAAGAATGTCCGTGTGATCCTGCATGACGCCAATCTAACCCGAACTGTAACGTTATAAGGAGCACATTTACTTGAATATGTTGTAAAATTTTTTGTGTACCGTCATTATACTTTATATTTGAAAAAACGATAACTTGTGCATAGAAATAATAAACTTTTAAAAGTACCCTGCAAACGTAGAATTTGAATAGGAAATTATTTGTTTTTGTAAGATTTTTCTGTTTATATACTTTATTTCATTAGATCTGTATTTGTGACACTTATGAAATTATAAAAAAGTACCATTATTTTATTTTATGTCAGTATTACGTTTGTAAAATGAAAAAAAAATTGTCATCATTTCAAAAATTGTTTATTTTTAAGTATAAATGTAAAACTAACGAGTGGAAGAGTCACCCCTAACACAGGAATGTTTATCCTAAAAGGGGTGTTCCGCATCAATTTGTAAAAACCTTAGAAATAAAGAAAATTTAGAATTTTTTTTTGAACCACTGGTGCGGAAGCGGATTGTGTTCCGGATGAGGGAAGGAACAATCAGTTCAATTAAAGGAACAAAGGCGGTTCCAACTGAAGTCTACGGACAGCTACGCATCATTAGTCCATATCTTCATATAACTAATAAAAGTAATAAATAAGACCCCTACGATTAATGAGGCCCATGGGTTCGAATGCCATCAACATCAGCTGGGTCGCATGCTTGGTGGGGGCTTCGAAAGTAGTAAAAATAACTTTATGGCTCGGTTGTACAAAGAACACTGATCAAATCACGACAGCAGCATTCGAAATGAGATCTGTAGCCATTTTAAGTATTACTACGGAAATGAATGCACGATTCTTGCGTGGCAGCTCCAGAAGGAGATACGTAGCAAACCGCACGGTGGTGCGGTGCTGTGCTACGCCGCCGCGGCGGTGCCCTGTCCAGTGCAGTGTCGAAAGGGCATAACTGTCAACGCCAACTTCTTACATTTACCAGTCTTCGTGAAGCTTGCAACACTTTTATAATAAAATAAGTTAAAAAAAAGTAATCTCGTATAAATCCCATGTTATCATTGAATTATAGTTTTAACTGTGTCAGTCAGAAACTAAACTTTTTTAACATTTGCGTAATGTCGGGGGTAGTCCGACAATAACATTGAGCTCAGCGTTTTGTTTTGTTTTTAATTAATATAATAGTCAAAATAGTAATTTTATAATATACATATTCACTACATATTGTAATAGTTCAGTGCAAATGAAGGCAACATAAAACTCTTGGAAGAAACTCTTAATTTAACTTCATAATCATACATCCTATTGTTTGGTTTTTAACCGGATAATCAATTACATTAGTATTTGTTCATTTGAAGAAACGAAATAACAATAAAAACTATTAAAACAGAATGAAACCAATGTGAGAAGTGATAACATCAATAGATAAGTGCACAACTTGAAAATCAAAATACTTTTAACTGTGTAGTGCAAGTGAAAAAATACAAGTGACGTTCTTCATCTAATTCATTGTTCGTTTCGTGAAAATCTAAGTTTAATAATATTAAACATAAACATAAACATAACTAAAAGCATAATTTGAAAACCATATAAAACCCTATAAAACAAAATAAAAAGCTAAAAGAGTTGCTCCGCTGCGTGGTTCGATCCGGGGTCGCTTGGATTGGGGGCGGTCTGCGTGCCATTGCACTACATTACCACATACGTTATAGGACGAAATTAAATATCTATTGTCACATCAGTCACAAAGATTAACAATGGAATGTGGTAAATGCCATAAAAACCTTACCGAAAGAGACCAAATTAAGTGCAATGCTTGCAACACACATATGCATTACCAAAGTGCGGACTTATCAGAAACCGATTTTAAAAAAATGCTTCCTATGAATAAAATGAAATGGAAATGTTTGTTATGCAAAATCAAAAAATCTGCACCTATTGTTGCCAGTACCTACTCACCTAAAGGTCTAGATCCACCTCCGTCTATTATGAACATCGACATTCAATCTCTAACTGAGTACTTGGACAAAAAGTTTGATAGATTGCGGCTACAGTGGCGGGAAGATTTAAAAATAGCTATTCAGGAAGTGACTAATAGTTTCAAGCAGGACATAGATAATCTTCAAAAACGTCTAGAATCATCTGAACAGCGAGTCCAGGAATTAGAAAAGACCTTGGCATTGACTCCTGCGTGCCAGCCTGATCCTGCTCTGTGCTCGGAGAATAACAAGTTGCGAATGGATTTACAGCAACTTCAAACTAAGTTCGACGATCTTGACCAAGCTTCTCGAGTTTGCAACATTGAAATACAGAATATTCCTGAAAAAAAATCGGAAAATTTGATTCACATTTGTATTGAAATCGGCAAGCTTATAGGTGTTGAGATCAAAGAAACTGACATCAGATCCGTTCACCGCGTGGCCCCTGGGTCGCCTAACAACCGACCAAAAAACATTATATTGCAATTGTGCTCCCGCCGTAAACGAGATGACGTAATAGCTGGTGCGCGCGCGCGACGCACGCTCCACACTGCTCAGCTGTTCGGTGCCAACAAGACCACCGTCGATGTTGTGCAAAGTAGTCGTTTTTATGTAAACGAGCACCTAACTTTAAAAAATAAAATTTTGTTCAGCAATGCAAGACAAGAAGCGAAATCGAATAATTACAAATTTATCTGGATTAAAAACGGGTGCATCTTACTTAGAAAAAAAGAGGATTCCCGCATATTACATATTCGATGCTCTGATGATTTAGAAAAAATATGACTAATGTTAAATTATACTCACTTTTTTTACGCCTGTTATCATATAATTTATGTACTAAATAACTTGTTTAAACTTTGTCAATTAGTGACGGGAAGCACAAACCTAAATGTTTTTAAATATTTATCCATATATTATATCTTGATTCATAATGCATACCGATAAGTTATCCATTTTTTATCAAAATTGCGGTGGCATTAAAACCAAACTCACTAGCTTAAAATTGAGTTTGTTAACATCTGATTTCGATATTATAGTTCTGGTTGAAACTTGGCTGTCTGATGGGATCCTCGATTCGGAAATTCAAACAGATACATATTCGGTGTTTCGTCGTGATCGTAATTTAGCGCTAAGTAGAAAAAAGGGAGGGGGTGGGTTGTTAATTTTAGTGAAAAAATGTGTTGAGGCTGTAAGAAGGATTGATCTAGAAATTCCAGAACTCGAAGAAATATTTTTACATTTACCTTCACATGGCGTGCTACTTTGTTCATGCTATCTACCGCCAGGTAGTAATTATCAAATTTATGAAAAATACCTTCTTAAATTACGACATATTTATTCTAATTTGAGTTTTTCTAATTATGTAATCGTGGGTGATTTTAATCTACCTTATATTAATTGGGCCACACATGGTTCTTCTTTTGATACCTCCTCATTCCAGACTGAATCGTCAAAGTTATTATTAAACACTATGTCACTTATGAATTTGTTACAGTATAATACAATAGCGAATGAAAATGGTAAAACTCTAGACCTTGTTTTAAGTACGATCTCCGAATTCACCGTTTCAAATTCCGATAATCCCTTATTAGATAATGTTCCTCATCACCCCCCTTTAGACTTAAACTTTTCAATATCAAAACGTAATTGTTTGCCTTCTACTTATATTAAAAAACGTAATTTCTATAAAGCTGATTACGATCAAATAAACCTTTCTATTTTTAACATAGACTGGGTCGCAGAATTACAACATTTAACACCCGATGAAGCAGTCCAAAAATTTTACGACCTTATCAACGGTATAATTGATACCAATGTACCTCTCATGAAATTAAAATCAAAGAGATTCCCAGCCTGGTTCTCAAAAAGTCTCATTTACACCATTAGGCGCAAATCAAAAATATGGCTACGATGGAAAACTTACAATTCGTTAAGGGATTATCAAGAGTTCTCTCTGCTTCGGAAACGTGCTAGAATACTTGTAAAGGAATGTTACGATGCATACATAGAAAACGTTGAAAATGCATTAAAAGATAATATAAAATATTTCTGGAAATACACATCAAATTTAAAAGAGACAAACTCGGGATATCCTCAGGAGATGCATTATCAAAATAATAAATCTGACGACCCAAAAAAAATAGCTGAAATGTTTTCCACTTACTTTAAGTCCGTTTTTGAACCTGTTACTCCTGGGGCTTATACAAATGTGCATGAGGCAGTTAATAATAATGACAATGGGTTACTTAATTTAAATACTATTACAATCTCGAGGTCCGAAATTCTTGACGAACTAAAAAGTATTAATGCAAATAAGGGGTCCGGACCTGATAAAATAAGCCCTTTGTTCTTAAAGAGAACTTGCGAAAGCCTCTCAATTCCATTAGAAATTATTTTTAACAAGTGTTTGTCTACAGGAATCTTCCCTTCTCTATGGAAAATAGCTTATATAACGCCAATATTTAAGTCCGGTTCTAAAAACAGCGTAAAAAATTATCGGCCCATCTCCATCCTGTCAGCTATACCTAAAGTTTTTGAAAAACTGGTCCATAAACATATGTACTCTAACTTTAAACATCGAATATTAGAGGAACAGCATGGCTTTGTGAGTGGAAAATCCACTCTGACTAATCTCTTATTATTTACAGATTATCTTTTTAATGGTATAGACCAGAAATGTCAAATAGAAGCTGTATACACTGATTTTAAAAAGGCATTCGACAAGGTAGATCACTCTATGCTTTTAAAAAAAATATCATTTAATGGTATAAAGGGCAATCTATTGCGTTGGTTTTCTTCTTATTTACAAAACCGTGTCCAGTCAGTCGTCATAAATGGACACATTTCTTCATCCGTGATTGTAACATCCGGCGTACCCCAGGGTTCCGTACTAGGGCCTCTTCTTTTCGTTTTATTTATAAACGACATTTCATCGTGTTTTCATCACAGTAATTTTTTGTTATATGCAGACGACTTAAAAATATATTTGAAAATAAAAGAACCAAATGACATTACACTTATGCAAAACGATTTGAATAGATTAAGTGAATATTGCATATTAAATAAATTACACCTAGCTTATGACAAATGCAAGCATATAACTTTTACAAAAAATAAAAACATTATTCCTCGTAGATTTCGGTTGGGCGATCACATGTTGGATTCTGTAGCGAGCATCCGTGATCTGGGCGTACATCTCGACACCAAACTTATACTTAACGTTCACATTGACTACATTTTAAATAAGGCCTACCGTATGTTGGGATTTATCTTTCGAATCACAAAAGTGTTTAAACGCAAAAATACTATTATTTGTCTCTTTCAGAGTTTAGTAAGATCACATCTCGAATACGTATCACCTGTTTGGAATCCATTGTATGAATGTTACAATATTAAAATAGAAATGATTCAAAAGAAATTTTTGCGTACTTTAAATTATCGAATGCGTTCACCGCGCTGCTCATATAATGTTTTACTGCAAAAATATAAAATGATGTCATTAAGAGATCGACGTTCACTAGCCGACGCTGTGGCGCTTAAAAAGATATGTAATGGCGACATTGACTCACCACTACTTCTAGCAAAACTGAATTTCCGAATTCCAGCCAAAACTACTCGTTGTAGGAACTTATTTCACTTGCCACCAGCCAGAACTAACATCGGTCTCCGTGCACCACAAAGTAGAATGTGTGATCTATATAATAAAAGGTTAAATAACATAGACATTTTCTCGTGCTCCCTTTCCACCTATAAAGTTTATGTAAGAAATGCTTTATAATTAGAATTCTTGGTTATATCATTTACACTATCATTTACATTTAACTAAACTTAAATTTTTTTTTTTTTTCCAATTTCATTTATCATGTAATCTCACAAAAATGTAACTGCTCAATATAAAATCATGACATGTTCTCAGTGAGACCATCCAAGGGAACAATTGTAATTGTAAAACTATGTATCTGTCAAATTCTTACTTGTATCTTTTGTTTCTGTTGTGTCTCCTTTGTAATAAATAAATCTCACCTTCATACAACGGTTTACATTTTCGATAAATCTTCCTAATTAGATAATAGAGCGAGTAATATACAAATATAGGTTGTTTAAAAATTATTCTATGTAATAGTTTTATCATGAATTTAAATTTTGTTGCCGCCTAGTAGCGGTAAGTAGTAATACCTACATTATACTGAGACTACAAACATATTGTTTTCTTTCGATTAAGCAGAAACTCTGGGCCTAAATATTGTTTCATTATTAGTTCAATCAATTTTGATTATAAATATAGCGTGTGGGAAAACATGGTTTCTTAAGATGCGTTAAGTAATGAGGAACAAGATTGTTTCGTCGTACTGTATCTGTATGTATATTTATAAACCGAATTTTAGTATTTAATAATAGAATTTGATTAAGTTTTTACGATTTATTATCTTATTTTATACAACACTTTTTAACCTGATTTTATAGCGTTTATACCTGAAATGAAATGAAATGAAATATTTATTTCTCAACATTGACAATTACTTGTTCTTATTGACGTCAAATAAAACATGAATACTACCACCAGTTCGAAAAAAACTTCGTGAAGAAGAACTGGCAAGAAACTTCACGGGTATATTTTTTTCAAAATAAATTTACACAGTCTCTTTATGTCTATACAAAATTATTCTTTTCTGCATGTGTTAGCTCGGCAAGTCTCCCTCCCCCCAAGTATCCAAACGACGAACACCCACAAACGGCACCCGTTCACGAGATAACGCGGGATCCAGCCATCGCCCTCCTCAACCTAAAGCTCAAGACACTGTCACACTGTCAGAAGTTTCCGTGTAAATCCTGAACGCTACGCGCGCAGACTGAGAAATAGATGCAGATGATTGAATCAAATATTAAGTTGTAAAAACTGTCAAGTGGACGCATGTCACCTTTGTCACTCGTGAGCACGGTATTTGTAAAGATGCCGAAACATCGAGTTAAAATGTAAAAATATAATCAAAGGCTGCGTATTTATCACAGTTGTATGTCCATCACGCACAGCAGATCATCTTAAATAAGTGACGTAACAAACAAAAGCTAAGTTTGAGTTGATGACAGTTGAGAAATACAGCAGTTTTATGAACCACCTAGAAAGTTCTTTTAAAGTTCCAAAGACATCCCGCAATTAAATACATTTTCAATTTGACTCACAATTTTTATTTATTGTTAAGATTGTCATTCATAGTTGTTAAAACGAATTACTTCCAAAAATTATCAGCCCCACTAGCCATATTAGGTACAAAGTTCGCCTACTGTTCGCTACCGCTTTAAGTAAGTCTTAAGTCTGAGGTATAGACTTGAATTTTCTTTGCATTTATGGTGTTTTATATTACAGAATACTATTTAAACATTTATATGTAACATAGAACGTCATAAATGCATACAAAATTATACTCTATTGTGATTCTAGATATAAGTAGTAGTGAAGTTCTAAGTTCAAATTAGATAAAACACATTACTGACATAACATAGTTTTATGATGCGAAAATTAGTTTCAACCCCAGGGTGGTAAAGCAATTTCTTGGTCGATGATATCTGTTGCCCACCGCAACCAAAAGCAATTTATTAAAGCAGTGAGCGTGTAACATCCCCTTGTTCAAACATATTTACTTCCTGCTAAATAAAGAACGAGCACACTCAACCCTACACAACAATCGAACGACTGATTCAGATTCAATACAATAAATTTACACCCACACAATAAAGACAACGGCTCCTTTATATAATCTGTATTGTTCAAAGCGGGCGTTAAGATTGACAGACTCATGTATCAAATAATTAAAATTACATAATGTTCTAAAGGTTGGCATAGCTTTGTTTCCTATTCAATTTACAACAGACCTGTCAAGGTTTTAACATAACCCCTGATGCAGTGGGAATTTTGGGAATTCATTAACCTACAAGGATTACCCGCTTTGCTGCCAATCCCATTGCAAATTCTGGATACAATATAGAGATTGCTCCTGGGATTATGGATTATACATGTTCAAACAAGGAAAGAATTTTTTTTAAATAATAGTATATATTACGACAAGAGGATAAAGCAGTGTCTCAACTCAAGGGCGGCGTATAGAGTCTTAAGCTTAATGAAGAATTCGAGGGTTTCAGTCCGGTAGCACTAGGCTACTATTTATTTATTGGTGGTAGAATTCTCTTTGTTAAGATCTCGTCTGAAGCAGTTAAGCAGTCCTTCCTTTTTTGACCGCCATAATAATCACGTCTCGTGGTTGTGTTCCAGTCAAAGGGAAGGGACATCTAGTGCAATTACTGGAACAAAGGCAATTCAAGCTGAAGCTTACAGCCGATATATAGTCGACATATTAGTCGGGATAGCATTACTAATAAATAAAACACCAACGACTGATAAGAGCGAATGCTACTATCCATCAGGAGGGACCTTAAAAAAAATCTTATTTTTTTTTCAGTGGGGACAGATATACCTAAAAGCTTATTATTTCAGTTAGTTTTATTTTCTTCGCTTGCGTTTTGAGTAATCCATATGGGTGTGTTGTAGTCAAGTTCTAAGGTTAATTCAAAAATGTCAAATTAATGTAACGTTTAAAATAAAGTTATATTGTAGCTAAGAAAGCTTACACAATGGTTAAACCTGGTTTGTGTCATCTTCATCCAGTGCGAGGCGAGGTAGGGCCAGTAAATTTGCCTCTTTTCCGTCTATATTGATCTGACGATTTTATTTTTTAAAATTATTAGTTAAAAACGTCACCTATATATCTGTTTGTATTCACAATTATTATTAATATATATCGATGTATTTTTACATGTGTTCTCTCTGTTCGTATTGGTTCTTTTTTTTTCCTTTACTTTCTGTGAGTGAAACATTGTTTATCACTCTTTTTACTACCTAAAGAGAAAGTCTTGTGGCATTAATCCACCCTGTACAATATAATGTGTGCAAATTTTAAATAAATACCATATAAAAATTAAAAATGTTTCTACTTTATTAGGCTATCCAACACAGTAGTACATTTAAAAGTAATACAATTATGTATAATTTAACTATACGAGCTAATAACAGGATATCACACCAGGGTGCAATTCGTAAACTGAAGAGAAGCGTGTCAATTGCTAGATGCTGTAATCTGTATGTAGTGTAAGATGTCTGATATAGATATTTGCGTTATGTGAAAAGAATGTGGATGTGTACCTTAGTGTGTACTGAAGGTGTGAACGTTTTAGTAATAATTAATGGACAGATGTTTAAAACTTTAATAGCATCTATAATAATATGTACTCACATAATCTTGCTCTCAGTATACATTAATATATTTCAAGAATTTTTTTTATTATATTTTGTTCACATCACTAACATTCTTTGAACGAAAAGAGCAAAAAAGTACTCGTTTACTCTATAACAATAATTAAAATGTTAACTCAAATAACTTAAATTATTTTTGGCTTACAGAATGTTAAAAAAATATCGAAAACTTAAATTGCCATGGATGAATTTGACTCAAAATATTCTCTGAAACCCGTAACAAACATTAAAATTTTTTTCATAGTATTTTACTGTTATTTCAAACAGTCGTTTGGCACGGGTTAGGCAAAGTTAAGTAAAAGACTTCCCATAGATTGAAAAAGTTTCATCTAAGTAACATTTTCGACTCAAATTTTCCGTTTATCCGAAAATACAATAACCTAATTTAGTTTACCTTATTTTTTTAGGGTAATATGTCTACATACCTGTATGTGAAAACCCAAAAAGTCTAACACTTTAGAAACCTCCAAGTCTAGCGCTACCGGGCTATTAATGCACGAGTGTAGCGAGGCTCAGGCCGGCCCGAAGCGAAGACACGTTTGTCTCTGAGAACGGGACTCTACTCTCACACACTCACTGAAACAATAAACACGCGTTAGCATGAGTCATGAGATAAATAAAAGTATGAGATAAATACAACGCCAAATAAAAGTTTATTTGGCACGATCATGCCGTATTATATGACTTTTTGTTATTGTGTTTTTTAATAAATCTGGGTTAGTTTCCAGTTCGCTGTATGGTCATCGATAACACAAGCTCTGCTTACTTTGGGGACATACAGTCGGTGTGTTTGTCTGGCGATTTCTTTCTTCTTTCTTCTTTCTCTTTCATTTTTTTTATTGTGTATCAAATTTATAAGAAGATTTTTTTAAATTTCTTTAACTTAAGATATTTGTTTTGTTTTGCAGTCTTCTTGTATAACTAGTTTTGTTTGATATATATTTTCGTTCAGTCGTGATTTCGTGTGTAAATAAAGTTTAGTATCCTTTTGAAAAAAATACTGCTGCCTTGTTTCTTTGCTTGACTTCTCACATTGTCTGTACAAAGGTAGGTTAATAATGGTCATATCTATACTTTTGATTTCGCAGAGAAATGAATAATTACGTGACCTAAACGTAAGATATCAGTAAGTAATGAGTTTCTTTAAGATATTTCAACCGAAATTACTTAATTAAATTCCGTACGATTGTCATAAAATAATAAGAACATTAAATGTTATAACTTCCGTATATTCATGAGATTTATATATTTAATTTAACTTGAGAATGGATTTAATTTTCATCCTGTTGTGACTTATTTGTAAGCCTGCCCTGAAATGCCCTGAAATTAATGAATATCAATGTTTTAAGAACTTAAGTAGTACCTAAAACCAAATTAGATATTTTCTGTGGTTAAAGTAAAATAGCGGAAGATAGATGTCGAGCTTCTGAGACATGGACCTCAAATATATTGTGCCCGAGCGCGTGATTTTACTTGTTAAATGGTCTAGACACTACGCGAATCGAAGCGACACTATACGACCCGACACGAACACAAGCAAAATTTTTGTAACGAAATATTTTATCTTGCTCACAAGCCCACGTTTTGCAGCTTTTTATCTCTTGTAGATCGAGCAGCAACGTGATATAATTGATTTTGCGTGATGTGTTCGAGTATGTGCTTGTTCACGTAGACAGCGCGGGAGCGGGCGCGGGCGCGGGTGCGGGCGCGGTAGACCTGGCGAGCTCGTGTTCACGTTGGCTGCCAAGCGTTTGCGCGAGTGTGACTTGTGGTCAGAGGTTCGAAAGACGATCGACGATGTTGTATTTTTAACCGAAAATTAATACCTAAAGTGAGAGACGATAAAAATTAGAATTGGTATACACGAAATCAATAAAGAAAGAGAACGGTATGGTGAATTTCATACTTTATAAAGTAATTTAAGAGAACATCGAGAACATCATTCACACATCAACACAAATTATTTGATTACAGCACTAATCAATTCTACTGTATTGAACGACATGATGAATTGAGTGCAATCGTTTCTAGCGACAAGTTCAAACTGGTTGTACTTACCTGACGGCGCGAGTGAATCGCGCGCTTAACCGCTAGTTCGACGTGAACACGTACAAACATCTCATTTGATTTGAATCCCAACCCGGCTCCTCAACCCTCCGTAGCGGACGATATGCGTATCGTCTGCGACGCTATCAAAAATATTGATGTTAGGGAAATTTCAGTCTTAGCCCGTAAACTTAGGGCTTCACGTTCTCCGACAGAGCGACTGCTCGCTCTGGCGGAGCATAGTTCCCTTCTCAATTCATTATAGGTTCATTTAAATGAATTGATCCCTAAGTCAAGCTTCGGCCAACCTCATGTCCCTTTGAGCACCTTCAGTGCAACTTTCACATCCGGCGGAAGACCCGCTAGCAGGTCACCGCCAGCGCGCCCACTTCCCAACGGGTGTCGCTTCCGATGAAGGCTAACGGTAAAATTTTACTACAGCCAAAGAGGTGGTTTTTAGTGGGTAGGTGCCATTCTGGTGAGTCCCACATAACCTCCCCGCAGAGGACGGTATTTTCCTGCGGGCGGTATGCATGACGCATCTTTCACCTCCCTCCCGTGAGGGAGTTGCTTTGGCGGCATAAAAAAAAAAAGTTATTGTCGCTAGCTTGCCCGCTACTTAGACCGCACGGAAGTTTCGTGCGTGAACACTTGCATATAACGTCATATGATTGTTAACGTGAACAAGCACTTAATGTTTCTGTGGTTGAACCAGAGTAACTTGCAGGTACCTAAAGTAAGAACGCCACCTGTCTTCCACCATTTTACTTTGGTGAAAAGAAATTTTTGCTTTTTTAATTGGTTATTTAAACTCTTATCTTTTTAAGGTAAAGGAACTATTTCCCGCCATATTTTGGTGAGTACTTCTGAATCCTAGTTTAAAATAAATAGGCACAGCCGCCACAAAAATAAAATTGGTTTTTATTTCTAGAAATATTTCAATTTTTACTTTCATTTTAACAATACATAACTCAATTCGTATAGTCTCGTATATTTATTTCTATTATGGTTATGTACTTTAAATAGAGGTGAATTCGCTACTTTGTGAGGATAATAAAATTGTATATATATATATATATATATATATATATATATATATATATATAGAGTTAAATTGATTGAAAATTACATCATTTAAAAGCTTTATTTTCTAGAAATAAACAGACTCCAAATAAATCGTTCAAAAACTTGCAAGAAAAATATGAAGGAAAACGATCGCGCACCGCTGTACTGTACATTGACAAACAATACGACCGTTTTTACCTAGTTTTCTATCAAATCAAAAATCAAATTAAACCAACCAGAACCCAACGCATAGAAATATATGAATAATAACAAATTTATTTGTACCTACGTGAGAGTTTCTTCAGAATAACAATGGATTTGACCTTTTCTTGAAATACCTTCGGCATTCTTTGGGTATCCAAAAAGTGGTTGTATAAAAAAAATAAATTGGAAATAAGGCTTCATCCCCTATTTATAACTGATAGGAATACTTATACCCTTGGTAAATATTGTTATTTTTTTACTTAGATTCAGGGGTAGCTGTAATAAGAAATTATTAATCGTGGCGTTATACAAAATACGGTTTTAATTGAATCCAAAAAGAAGGATGTTCTAGACTGGTCTTTATTTTTATGTATAACATATTTAGGTATTATTTATATATTTATTTTATTAAAAAACTAAATTAATTTAATAAACGAGGGTACTACTATTTCGGTTATCTGTTAATTACGTGTATTGATAACCCACACCTCTCGGACCCCTGTAATTTTACGACGTTTTTAACATCACTACAACCCTTAAGGGTTGACACAGAAAGATTCGAGAAGTTGATTCAGAACACTAAAATTAAACTCGGATGGTGACTAGACTTTTTTATGTTTATATTACTTTATTCTATTTAATTACATTATTTGCAAGTTGTGGTATAATAATGTATAAAGTTTATCTCAACAACAAAAGGTCGACAATCAATAGCTAATAGGATACAACAATTTGCAAGGCCGTGAAAAACGCTTCATAGAAACGCATTGTAAAGTCACAATTCGGCATGTAAAGAAAAAATTTCAAATCGTAATTCGAATACCATTTGTATATATCACTTGTTTTAAATATATTTTGCCAGTTAGAACTGGCAGAATAATGCGATTGAGCTTATTTTAACGATAACACGCATATGAAATTGACTCTCATTCAACCTCTATATGACGCCATTGAGTAGCATGAACTTCTAATTAAACTGCCCTGCCAATGTTTATAGTAAATATCTGTCACAAGAATCCATTAAAACTTGTCGAGTTGTTAGTTGTTACAGGTATAATAATACATTTTGTAATGCGATTTTTAAAAGATACGAATTTCTTTAAAAGTGTATTTAAAATTAAATACTGCACAGAAATCAGAAATATCCAAACTGTTTTCTCAAAATACCTGATTCTTTCGGCAAAAAATAAAAAAAACTTAAAAATTTCTGTACATACCGAATTGATCGCAACTAGGCTCTGAACGTAGAATATATTAAAAACAAAGATATTGAGCATTTAGCATTTACTTCCATCGTATTGAAAAAGTTATTAATTCTAATGTCCATGATAAGTTATTATTATTTTAAGTATTTTTTTTGCTGAATTTCTATCTTTCTAAGCTTGTATTATCGAAGCCGACTTTTGTAGTCATTACTACTATTTTATTTTTCAAGCTTTCAAGGGAAATGTGCTGGAAATCGTTTTTGCATTCCATTAAGAAAGAGTTTTCCGCAGAACTGTCTTGACTTTCGACTGCCTGCTATTCGGAAAAGAATCGTAGGACCTATAGATGAGTTTGTATGTGATGAGTTTGTAGCTAGTGGAACGGACTGCGGACGGAGCCCGCTTGTATCTCGCTCGTCTTTTCAACCTCGTTTACAACTCTTTTGACGCACTCACTCTCCTCTATTCTTCTTTTTCAATGCAGTCACTCATATATAAAATTATGCAAGTTATGCGATTTAAATGGAGTCCGCAATTGACTCTGCTCGCAGTGGAAGGAAAGAACTAAGAGTACTTTAAGAACGACTGCATTGCGGTAGTAACCGTTCCGTCCTTGGGGTCCGTCACTTTCACTCAAAACCATTTTGCACAGAAATATCGACCCCGGGGAGCTCTTGACGTTGATACAAGAGCCGCAAAACCACAACCATACCCTCAATAAAAAGTATATTTTTACTTTGGCTACATAAAAATAACATAATAAATACAACAAACAAATACATTCAGTTGGAATACATTTTTAGCAATATCGTGAGTGAATCAGCAAAACTCTGTGTGAAACAGAAAATTATTATACCGCATATGTTGAAAATACATAATAGATATTTAAGGTTTCCACTACGAAAATGTTTTTATTATGAAAACCGTCAAATTCTTGGAATCGTAATATTAGAGGTTGGATGCAGATATTTTCGTATGTGATGGCAAGCACCTTTGAATTCACGGTCACAACAGCGACGCAGATAGCGTGGGCCAGGCAGCTTCGAAAGACGAAGACGAAAATATCTGGCTAGTTGTCTTTTCATTGACGAAAAACGGAATATTCTGCTGATGACCGACGTGTCCATGCCCGGAGAAGGCCTGGGTATTCTGAAAAGCAAAGAACTGCAACTGTAACCGTTCAGCAGCGCGGCAAATCGGTATCTTTTTGGGATGGAATGATGATTGGGGTTCGATAGCCTATGATCTCGTACCAAGGCTCTGTGACAACTAATTTGTACAAGACAGCTGTTGTCGATAGAATCATCAGGTCACTCAGGATAAATTGTGGTAAATTGAAACTAGCAACTGTATAACCACCAAAGAGTACCGAATTTTCAGCAATACAGATGATATTGATTTGGTAACCTAAATTCGTGTTGGTCGACGATAATGCGTCGGCACATCGAGAACAATGAGTGAACGGTGCTCTCCGAGAGTACGACATCACGCGGTTAGATTTGCCTGCCGGACTTAAACCCAATCGAGCACGGATGGGACGCTCTCAAGCGAACTCTTTGGAGTTGTCAGCCCCCTTCAAGAACTCTGTCAGAGATCAAGGAAGCCGTTGTGCAAGAATGAGACAAGTCACCACAGAACTATTGGATGACTTGATCTACAGCATGCCCAGGAGCATTTCCGCATGCGTTCGAGCCAGGGGAAGAGTTATTTCATATTAAATTTGTGAATAAAAGCATGTTGAAATTAATAAAATTATTAATTTTAATTAAATCTTCGCATTTCTCTAAATAACAATTTCAAAATGTTTACGCAATAAATAATTTTAACACGAGCAAAAATAATCTCAAATTTTCCAAGTGAATGCGGACGGAAGTTAGACGGGCGCAAAGCATTCTGGTTCTCAACTTCACCCTCTCATCACTAAACACCAACTGGACGAACGGGTGGAATGCGGCTTCCCGTTCCAACCCCTTACTACAAGCGACACTAAAGAAACACTGGCATGCTGTCCGTATACCTGGCGATAAGGTTGATCGTTAGTCTAGTTGGCCCAGTCACTACACGTCAAGTGACACGTGAGTGTAGAAAGATGTCTTCATATGGCTTTCAAAATAGCTATGCCTTTTTTATGTTAGGCTTAATGTTAGACCCGCTGTATAGATGAAACCCAAAGGTAAATAAATACATACATCCCCAAACAAACAAAGACACCAACCTGTATGGCCCCCAAGTTGTTTGTGGCCCTTGGGGGCCTGTGCTGTGGGTGGCATACAGCGAACTGGGGGGAGAACAATGCAAAGAAATTTGAACTCCGGTACTTGCCATAATGTTTAACGATATAAGCAACAATAAAGTCATACCAAAGCAATGGACAGAGTCCAACATCATTTTGCTGTACAAGAAGGGAGACGAACATGAAATTGGTAACTATCGCCCTGTTAGCCATATGTCGAACATCTACAAGACCGGATCGAAAGAACTTTAGACGAGCAACAACCTATCGAATAAGCAGGTTTTCGAAAAGACTCCTCAGTTATTGATCACATTCACGAAGTGAGCCAAGTTTTGGATAAAAACACATCGCATTCGTCGATTACAGTAAGGCGTTCAATAGCTATTACACGCAAAAATATTGGAAGCACTCAAAAAATAAGGAATCGAATACAAATATACATTAAAATATTGAGTAATATATACAGTCACAGTACAGCAAGAATCCAACTAGAAAAGAAGGGAAAGTCATTGAATGTTCAAAGAGGCGTCAGACAGGGAGATCCGTTATCCTCAAAACTTTTCTCTGCGGTACTAGAGTCGATTTTCATACAAGTCTGAAAAAGTGAAGAAAATCTGGGAATAAACGCGGATAGAACTTCATTATGACACTTAAGATTCGCTGATGACATAGTTTTATTTGCTAACACACATTCACGAACTGGCGGTTGAAAGCGAGAAGGTTGGGCTACAAATAAATCCAAAAAAAACAAGATTGATGATGAGATATAAACTATATGTAGTAATGTATATAATAGGAATGTATATAATAGGAATGTGAAATGAATTGTCATTAGAAATAGACAGGCGTAGCGTAGTAGCCCTGCCTCATACGCCACAGGTTCCAGGTTCGTGTCACGGTCCGGGCATTCATTTATGTGATGGACACAGATGTTTGTTCTCGGGTCAAGGTTGTTTATATTTATATATGTACGTTTATTCTGGGTTCGCCCATTTCGCTGTATGGTCCTCCACGACACAAGCTCTGCTTACTTTGGGGCCATGCAGTTGGTGTGTTTGCCGGGGGATTTATTATGATTATTATTGAGCTCATTATTATTATTATAATTATTTTGATCTTACGCCTTCTATTTCTGGGAATCTAAAATTCCTACCGCGGGCTTTTATAACAATATGCGTGTGTTTATAAGTTATTTAATTCACTTTATTATTTATTACTTGTATACTTAAATTGAATCGTTGTCAAACTGAATATCTATTGTTTGATATATTTATAAATTCTGACCTAACACTTTTTTTCCGCCAACATTTTGCCTCAGCATCTTAAAAAAAGCTAAATGTAAATAGTGACCTATGATCGAGCAATAAATAAAATCCCTACAGCTTTGGACACAAATTTAACATTATAGTTTATAAACGAGACGAGCATAACTCGATTTATTCGTCCAAACGCAAATTAGACATAGAAATACATAAATCCTTTGATGTTTCGCTGAACCTCAATAATAATTTTATTCACAAAAATCATACTAAAAATACTACCATACAAAGTCGCAAACATAGTACAGCTATAAAACAGTTTATAGTTTGCTCGCACCATATCTTCGTAAATACGAAATTTATATCTAACAAGGCGAATTAATGCCGTACTAAAGCTACGGGCGTGATGCGCCAGCATGGGTAGTTACCCCGCCACGGCGCGGTGTATTCAAAATATTCATGAGATGTGCGCAGATAACGTCTTGGTTTCCCTGTAGGGTTGTCACCAGGAAGATTCACTGAAAGGTTATTTGTATGTATTTTAATTTATCTTCTGTATGATGACTGGAAAGAGTGACTTAGTGTCGTTCAGCATAAAGAGATTTTTTGTTTGCTTCTAATCTTCATTCTTTATTACATTAGATACGGTAGTTACGCGATCCAGAAAGAATCGTGGTAAAATATGGCGATACTTTAAGCTAATAGACAATGGTATCAAAAAAAGAGTTTATCTATTCGAAACTTAATATTTTCTATAACAATCTATAATAACCACATTCTGACTTAACAGTCACTTCAAATAATTATATGGAAAATATTACGCGACAGTTTTCCTTGACGACACCCTTATTGAAACTTTCATATACAATAGCAAAGATTATCAAATAAACTAACAAAAGTGTGAAGAAGTTATTTAAGTTTAATTTGTTAATATTTTTTTGGCAACATTGAAACATTATTTTTGGAAATCAAACCACAATTCGTACAGCCCTGTCGCCTGTTGGATACTTTAGAATTAAGAATAACATTACAACAATCAAGTCTTTTGTTATATGAGACTTTTGCACCCTGAGTTTCGTGTACAAACATGTAGATAAAATGTATGACTCATGAAACCTGAAACAGAGAACTTCTAATATAAATGATATCTATCATTCTTGGCTACTCAACGCCGATATTTTCTACGCTGATTAATGTTCACTTATCATTAACGGCACTGCATGTTGTATTCTATTCAAAGTTTAAGTAATTTGGCATAGAGCTTGAGGTTTGCAATAAAATTCAGACACCGTGCTGATATCATTTAACCGTACCTTCTTTCAACTAAAACTTGCCATTAATTTTCATTCTTTCTTCAGTTTTGTTTTTATCATAATATGTTGGGAATTTAATTTTTTACTAGGTATGAAGTGACTATAAATATTACATTATACTTCATTACAACACCTTTCCAATAAAAGATGTGGATGGAAACCTATGGAAACCTAAAGGATACGAATCGTACCAATTTTTAGTCTTCATAGTATAAAGTTCAGTTTAAGAAAGCGGATGGTTCAATGATATCACTCAATAATAGTTTCTAAAATAATAGTTTTTGGTCGCGACAACCCTAGCCCCTTAAGGTCCAAACTCCAGTATTTGGTAAGACACCGCAATCATCGCTTAGATTGGTACAGACCAATATCGAACGTTGAATACACGCAGTTATGCCGAAAGCCAGAAACAGAATTAGCTGGCACACCTTTGTACAAGTCAGTGGCAATGTCACTAAGATGCTACGATGTGTATGAGGGGGGGGGGGGGCGCTACCGACACGTTCGGCACATGCTGGTCAGCAGTATTTGTTGAATGACGGCTGAAACCAAATTCTACTCATATTTGGCAAGTTTCGATCACGTCTCGCCAAAACACGGATGGGCGGTATTTTTCCCGAATGCCCGTCTACTTATATTCGACTTTGCCACGGTCGTGCCGTTTGACGCCCGAATATGTGGGCAGCAACCCTTAAATATGACTCTTCTATTACTTGACATAGTGTGGAAAGAAATATATATTTTTTTTGATTGATAGAGTCGCTAAAAAGATTTAAAAAAATTACCAGAATGTATCTGCATAATAGGAATTAATATAAATGTAGTGCCTTATAATATTGTGGTACATGACCCACCCCATGCCTCGTTTGAGAATTTCCTTCATTGGTACTAAATTCATAATTAAATTAATATTATTAAATTGTCATTTACATTAGATTGGTGAAGATTTAAAAATCACGTGTACGTATATAATACTGTAATAAAAGATACTTACAGACGTTTCAGTAAAAAAATTATTGTTTAGTAAATTTTTGTTATCATAATAATCTATGAAATATGAAACTAAATTTTTTTCTTGAAATGAAATAATTATTATTTCATTTTATTTCATATCTTAAAATTAAATTAAACCTTCATAAAGAAATATGCAAGAAACGTATTGGAGAAAAGAAATGTCCATTTTCATCTTGCCGCCAAAACAAACCAGGAAACTGATTAACTTAAAAAGAAAAACAAAGATTTGAACTTATTAATTCCTTCTTAGCGACCTCTAGCGGGAATAACTGACTGGGATTATTTGTCTTTTTGTGGTGAGTACGTTTCTATAAGAAATGAGAATCAGCCAGTTTTGCGTGTGCGAACTTGAATTTCACTAAAGCCATTTTTGACGACGAAAACAATGCCATCTCTGATGTTTTGTGTCTTTCTTAAAATTAATAATTTAGTATTGAATAATAATAAAACAAAATGGATAGTATTTTATGCACCGTATTTATAACAAGTTGAATCAAACTTAAATCTTAATGGTATTAGGCTGAACTTAGAAGATTATGCTGTTGTTCTTGGCATAAATTTAATTCTTTTAATTCTTTAATAGTAAATTTTAACAATTTTTATAGATGTATCATGGTATGCTACTTTGGGGAAATAACGAAGACATCGAAACGATCTTCTTTCAACATCGAATACCTATATGAACTTGGGAAAAAATAATCTAAAAGTAAAGTTTTAAGAGATTTAATAAGAAAATAAGTAATAATAATAATATTATTATTAATTACATTGTAGTATATGGAATTTAAGTAAATTTAAAACTGAGGATGACAAGCATGATAATTATTACTCTGTTACGACTTGGAAGAACCACAAGTTAGCATTTTCAAAAAGGTTGGACAGAAGCAGCAAATCATTTATCGTAATGTCAAAGTATTGTTATGATAAAATTCTGAAATCAGTTCACTTTTTCATAAAAGAGTGCCGATAGGTGTTTATTCCGCCATTTTTCCTCTCAGTCAACCTATAATACTTTAAAGCAGAAGTTCAGTATAGACGCTGTGATGGTGATGATGATGATGATGAAGTGTAAAAGGTTTTTACTATGATAAAATCAAATAATATTTTGATTTATTTAAAGCAGATTACTCTTGTATCTTTTTTTCATACTTTGAATAAAAAGGGGCCTCTGTTATTCCTTGATACATTATCAAGGAATAACAGAGGCCCCTTTTCCTATAAAATAAATAAAAACAATAAAAGAGGCCTTTCTCATGGAGAAATAATAAAAAAAACCGTACGGTTGTTTTAGAGCAATAAACAAGCATTTTATTGTACATAATTTATAAAACTTTCCTGTATAGTAATTATAAAAGTGTAGATAAGTAGTGTAAGTAATTTTTATTTTACAGCCATGTTATCAAATTATTTTGATTGTCATCCTTAGTTTGTTTTAAAGCCGGTTAAAAATAACCGTATATAAACGAATGTATCTTTAAATTTTCCGGGTTAAATGAAACACGATACTTTTTAACCAGATTTTATCACATATAATTATATTTATATATTTAAACTCGATGTTTCGTTATCTTTAAATATACCGTGGTCACGAGATAGGTCACGACAGTTATGAAAACATTCAGTCATCTCCATCTGTTTCTCAGCTTGCGAGCATACGGTCAGGATCTCCACAGGTCTTGCAGCTTGTTGGATGTTGGATTTTATGTGTTTTAGCATAGCGTCACATGTTGGAGAAACCTTTTAACTACCTTCCCTATTGAAATTGGGGTGTTTATTCATTCTAACGGCTTCTCTGATCATTCTAGGTACAGACTGTGTTTTGTTTGATAATTTTTTTTTACAGAGTCAAAACTTCAATAATTTTTCGCTCGTCCATGGATTACTCACCGAATGCAGACGTTGGTACTCTTTTGTTTGTGATATAAGCTACGAGTTCTACGCATACATTACGCGTGTTGACATATTTCGTTTAATTTGACCAATGTAAGAAACCTACAGCCGAAACGTTGACTTAAAATTAAAATATACTTAAACCCGATTTAAACCAGTTAAAAAGGGTTTTACTTCCTACATAAGCGAAGTCCACTTAAGCAAAGAAAACTTGCAAACTACTCATGCAAGTTATAGTTAAGCAAGTTTGGTACCAGGGCCCTATAAACGGCAGAGAGCCTCCGTGACCGGGCTGTCTAAAGGCTCGGAGTCACAGCGAGTTAACAAGTTATGCAGCTCCAGCCCGAAATGGTTTCCAAACTCGATTGCGAACAAACCTATAGGCACAAAGCTGTGTTTGTTAACTACGAGGAAATATTGTACACTGGCACATGGCATGTGTTAGGTATGAATTTATATATTGATTTTGGAAAGTTTAAATATCGGTTTTTTTAGATCAATATATATATATATAGCTACTGGGATCATATTTTTATGGTCGTTTTAGAAAATTTTCAATAAAAATCAATCTAAACTACTACTTGTTTGATCTGATTTAATAAGTTTAATAAGTTTTTGGGTATTAGGCACTTGTCTAATTCTTAATAATAGCTGCATAAGGTAAACTCTGGTATGCCAAAATCAGCTCCATTACAACCGCATTTATCTGTTACGTTCACTGTACAGTTTGTCCACCAGCGCTTGTCAAAGACTAAAGAGGTTTATTGTAAAGCAAAGGCAACGGTTATATTTTTTAGGCCTTTGGTTTTTGGCGACTATGGAGTCCTGGGACCTGGTACATAGATGACTTTTCAATGAAAATTCAAAACTAGTTATTGGTTGGTGAAACTCGTGAGTATCTAAGGCTGGGGCTTATTTAGCACAACGTTTATCGATAATTCTGCCAGCCTTTTGGTCACTTTGCCTAATGTAGAAAGTATTGTAGGCGTTGTATTCTATCTGTAATTATTTATCTGTCTTAGTTTCCCTTTTTCTATTATTAGTTTCTAATGATTCTTATTTGAATTATCCATTTATGTAATTTCCATTATTTTATATAACTTAGGTATCCTTCCATTTACGAGTATATCTACGTATTCTGGATCAAAGATCCAATGAATCATCAGTATCTTTAAAAGGTTTCTTATTCCGTCACGTCCGAAACGAAAACTTTGGAGCTCAGGCCCCAGGCCAAGTGTTAATTCAAGATATGACAGCGAGTTCCAAACGAAATTATCTTGTAATATCATATTTTACCTGAGTTCGGAAACATTATTTAAATTATAATAGGCTTCGGCTATTTTAAGGATCGGTAGGGATCCTGAGTTTTGTCAAAAAGTTCTGAGATGAGATTTCTTAAGTTTTAAAGTGATATGTCGCAAGTTGTGGTCCGATTTATGAAACTTTTGCATGTTCTTGTGAAAAGCGGAACGTAGTATACACTATACGCGCGAAGGTGTAAAGGTGCATTTTCAAAACTTGACTTGTATCTAAAGAAAATTTAAGAAATACTTACAAAAATAACTTTAAGTATGAAACGAAGAAAAAACTTCTTCTTTCCTCTGTTCTGAAAAATTATCATAATGAACACAACCGTAATTACAATTTTTTTATTATTGGTCAAACTTATAAGTTCAGAATATAAGGAACATTCCATAAAGTCATCTCTTATTTTATCCATCTACCCACGAGTTAATCAAACTCCAGAGTCAAAAGACTTCACTGCAAAACTTAACATTTTTCTATATCTGACATTTCGAAAAATCCTCTATACTCTGTAGTTGAATTCTCTCTGACCTGTAAGATACTTATTGAATACAAAATGTACTCAAGTCAGAGAAGTCGGAGATGCAACATTGCACTTTCTTGCAAAGTGATGGCAACACAGTGTATTATTACTAGCATGGACAGCAGTTTCGATATTGAACGTAAAAATATTATTATAGAACAACTAAGATTGAAAATTGATTGATTGAATTGACAAGATTAAAAGGTGTGATTGGCGCTATAGTGAGTAGATGCATGGCAGGCACTATAGTCGCTACCAACTTATTAGGGCTCTGTAAGCTAGTTCAGGGGTTCCTAAACTTATGGCTCCACGTACCCTTGTTAAAGTTTTCATACGACAGCGAACCCCTAACCCTTATCCCTAAAGAAAACAATAAACTTGGCTGTAGAAAAAAAAAGATTTTTTATCAATAAAATCTCACAAATACAGTACCAAAAAGAATAAGGTTTTTGAACTAATGTAGTTGTAGTTCTTTGCGCAAATTCAGTCGATTTTAGGTTTAATTTTAACCTTAAGTCGTCTAACTGCCATTAATAATCATGTCGCGAACCCCCTACCGTCGAATAGCGAACCCCTAGGAGTTCGCGTATCCCAGTTTGAGAAACCCTGAGCTAGTGCGCAAGTGGAACTTGTGGTGTCCTGTACCATCGCTCGTAGAGTAGAATGAGCGCTGATTGGCCCCTTGGACAAAGAGTACCCACCGGTAGTGAGTACAGGGAGCAAACAAGCTTTAATTATAATTTTATAAATTCATAAGAAATTCCATTAGTAATTAAGGCAATTCCTCATTACGTGGTTTGCTTTGTTTGTAATCAAATTAAAAAAAAATACTTCATTTATTTGAAGGCCGTCACACGCCTTTCGAGACCTGGGCAATCAGATAGGTACTCGTTTTCTTGTCGGCGTGAGAGACAGTATTTTTCTGAGTTAAAGAAACCGAGTAATTTGTTGGTTAAAGAAACCTTATCCTAGTTCAGTTTACTTGTTGAATGCTATTAATAGGTTATTATTTAATAATAACAGGTGGACATTTTAATAGATAGCAAAATAGTTTATATTAATTTTATTTTACTGTAATTCGGTATGTCAAGTAATTTTGAGGCATATATTGTTATTATTATTTTTTTCTGATAGAATTTGAAATAAAAATATGTTTGGTTTTTTTAAAAATATTTTAAGGAAATTCGTACGTTTTAAAAAAAGATTTAAAATTGCATTACAAAGTCTGCTATACAGGGTGTAAAATAAAGGAAGCATAATACTTAAGGGTCAGTAAGTATACCATTGTTAGAATATACTGTAACAGAATTAGAGTTATAAGGGCTGGTTAAGACTTCCATAATTTTTATTTAAATTTTTTTACTCAACATCTTTGACAGCCCTAAGTGGTTTTCATATCTAGGTAGATACTTCTAGCCACTTCCTTTTTGTCGATAATTTATGATCTAGTTTCACCCCCTTTTGGGGTTCCACTTTATCAAGGGACACACTGTATAACATAGCTCTATTTGATTCCCTTTAACATTTTTTTTTGTGTGACGCATCGTTTTACGCAAGAATTTGGCATACTTTTTTCGGCACTGCGCAGTATCCCGCGGAAATTTCGGCATGAAACATAGCCTATTGTCACGGCGACGATGACACAAGATGAGACAGGTCTGCACATCAAGCAATAACCAAATAGGCAGGGTTCTGTCATAGTTAGTTGTAAATAAAGCGCCATCTATTAGTTTCTTTCGGGTTTCCATCAAATCCCTTAACTGACTTCCATAATACCGTGTAATAGATGGTTCATGTCATTTGTGCTCGCTGCCCAATGTGTGCATTAAGCTCGTGTATACAGAAGTTTCGGTATATACAGACAAACAGGTACTGATTGTACGCACACCAAAGCGACGAGAACACGGTTTGACAAGATGGCGGCTGCCACAACAAAGTTAACTTGCATACTTACAAACACTTGCGCACTAATGAATTGAAATTGAAACGAATGTTTTTCTTTAAAATTTATGAAATCTATTGCAACACTAACCATTTGTAAACAAATAATTACTTCTTTCGACATTTATATCAAGTAGGGTTTGCAGAAAATTCTTGATGAACTTATTTGGGTACAAAACTCACAAACTTCGAATGTACTGTGTTCGGAAACCATGCAAGTTGTTCACGTTTGCAAATTATTCAAACTCAGCCCTTCGGCCTTGGTTGCCGATAACTTTTTTGATGAAATTTGCTTGCGATATCCTGAAAATTGCAATTAACTCGAGTTTATTGAGTTTGTTTTTCGATTCTTGGTTTAGTTTTGTTTTATGGATCTCGCGTGGGTTATGGGTAAAAGAAACAAATGTACATAGCAGGTTGATCACTGACTTTGTACAGTTTAGACAAAAATGCTGGTAAAATCTCTCTTAAAATTCAAAAGATTTTATTTCATCATAGTTTAAAAAGATTACACTTAATGAATATCTTATTTTTCATCATCTTAGTTATTGAACAGTACACTTTAAATGTAGCTTTAAAAAGTTAGTGTATATTGTATAGACGTAGATAGACGTGTAACACCTTTGTCTTCATCGTCAATTTCCATCAAGTGAGATAGACGACAAACGTCTAATCCTTTTTCAACAAAAATAAAAAATTGTGAGCAGACCGAGCGAAAAAAGCCGGCGGGAAAAATCTCTCGGCACTAAGTTGTCAGAATTTTAACAAGTTGACTGCGACATGAAAGAAACAAACACAGGACAGCTAATTATGTGTGCTAATGTCAAGCTGTTTACATAGTATTTATATGTTATTTTTCAGATACAAGCCCTATTGTCATCTACATAATGTATCTACATATATATGTAGATGATGTACAATGTTGATAAAAGCGACAGGCATTAAATGAAACCACATATTTTGTTTATCATTATCAGGCTACACAACAAAAATCAGATCAATGTAAGCAATAGTTTAGTCAGAGAATGCTTTTTAGTTTTTACTTAGTTTCATTTAAACACTCTGTATCTTCCCGATCACCTGATCGTAAGTTTGTACTATAGGCGTACATAGTTATCTAAACGACAAAATTCACACGAGCGACGCGACGTTGCCAGTTCGCATCGTAAGTTTGCAATACAAACAAGGAAGTACACTGTTACTAAATCTTTCCTTAAAAGAAAGTACAGATCACGGTTATCTTACTCTAATGTAATAAGCGTAACAGAAATAGAAATAGATCAATATGTTGCTATTGCGCAACGTACAGATAGAACAAAACATTTTTGGGTGCGTGGATGGCACTCACCGTTACTAGTTTTTAGTACCTGACTCTACTTTTGGCTCATTCTTACTTTGAATTGTATTTGGTGGAAACACAACTTGCCTCCAATGTGCATCTACTGCAAGGAAATACTCAGAACAACACTATTTTTATTGGAACTGGATTAAATATCCATTTCCGATATCAAATATTACGCATACGGGATAAATATACGAACATTTAAAACTCAAATACTTTATTGCGCCCCAACTCACAATAGTATTCAGATATAATTAAAATTAGAATGTACGGTAATGGGCCTAGTGTAGGCACTGCAATGAAAGAATTATTATTAGATTTTTTATTTCATATCGATTCATAATCATCAGCAATAAACTAAAATATGTATAGCAGCAATACTTTTCGTATTAATAGGTACAACAAATAGTTGTGCTATTGGTGGCACTTAAATGATATTACACCCTTAGTGATTAAAGAGGCTATAACCCTCATTAATAAGGCTTATGGTGACTTTACATTTCAATCAATTCATTGGATCTTTCGTAAACTATGAATCCTAGTCATTTTAATTCTCAATTTAGAGACTAGTCAAGGTACCGTTGAATTTGACATTTTATTCAAAGAAAACAGTTTGATTAAAGCACTTGTAACTTTTCCAGTTTAGATTAAAGTTTGAAATCTACAGATCTATGTTTGGTTTTCAATAGTGATACGCATCACCTCTTCTGAGATATCGCGATTATAAATATCGATAAAATGATACTAATGTGCGAGCACGTTCGTACATAATAATGAAACCCTACGACGAACCTATTACAGATGATAGAAATCGAAACATTACTATATTTCTCATTCCAAAAGCGACTATTCTGAATGACTGTGGAATTCTTCGATAATTCTTGGATTGAAATCCATTGAAATATCCGCGATATTATTTACATAATTTATTTTGTTATGTCTGGTCAGGAGCCCGCAACTTCCAACAAATGAAAACCCATGAAAATCAAGACAAAAAATAATATTAATATAAATAAAGTTTATTGATTACAATATTTTACAGAAATTACTAAAAACTAGGACCACAATTCAAATACATTTTCATTGAAAAACATTGGATTTTTACCAGATTCAGAAAAAAACTTTGTAAACAATGAAACGTCAATGACCCTTTGGCATTTTAGTGATGTTACCCATACTGATTATTGAATTATTAAACCTAATTGCTTTGGTAAAGCGATAATCAACATCAAGAAATCAACAAAATTATTTTCTTATCAAAAATATAATTTCTTCTTACTAACTTTTTTTTTAATTTTTTCTGAAATTTTATATTTTATTTTAAAACTTATTATATTTTTATTGACAAATTCAAAATTTAACTTAAATTAACGATTATAAAATAAAATAAAATTATGCTACAAATAAAAAACTAAATCTAAACTTATTAATGTAATAGAATTAACAATCAATCAGTCTTCTTTATATTTTTAAAATAGTAGAATCAGTCTTAGCAAAAATAAACTAAATGTTATGTTTTCTTTCCAGATTACACAATCAAAACAAAAAAACAAATTAAATGCATTTCTAAAATCAATTTACATTTTTTATTCATATTATATAAGAGTTAGTCTTTAATCAGTCTTTGTAGTATTCAGAATCAGTCACATTTACTACATTATTAGTATGACATTCCTCAAAACAAGCAGGGCAAAGACGATTTTTGCAAACCTTATACCTAAACCTCGTTTCCTTGCGCTTTTTCTTTTTGCCACTTTATTCATTTACTTTCATTTTATTTGGAGTCGTTTATTGAATGAAAGGTACTCTTTATATGACGAAAGCTAGAAGAAGAACGGTACGTTTACGGCTTTTTTAGTTCAGTTCTTCAAAGGCTTCCCCCCTTACGTCTGTCGGCTGTGTTGGTCATTTAAATGTTAACGTGGAAATAAGTAATTATTTGTTTGAATACATTCCAAAACTTGCAATCTTTGTAAAGGAACAACGCTGGCAATAAATATGTTCTTGTTTATTTGCAGTAATACTCCTTGTTTGTAAGATTGTTATGAGTCGCTGGGTTTCGATATACTACCCCTTCAGTTGTGTGGGTTTATTCCAAACAAAGAGAATTAATCACCTAAAGAATCAGAACAAAAACAGCACTTATAATTGCTTGTCTTTGTTACTCATACAAGAAATAACCTTGGTCCTGCGTATTTAAAATATATTTTTCTACAAATAGAATTTTCTACGGATCCAATAGTGTTAACTACGTACGGATCATATACATAACCTTACATTTTAAGAAGTCGGATAAAAAAGCTAACAGTAAAACCTCTCCTATTGTGGTAGGTATACAATATCACAGGCTCGCACACGCACTTAATGGACAGACTGCCAACACGTCTATTCTCGCCCGTGGCTCTCGTATATATCCGACGTGGTGCACACGAGACAGTGGTTGTCTGTGTGAGTGAATGATCTAATGAACGCATACACTACACTAACGATCTCAAAAGTTTTACATTTTCAAGTTATTTCCCTCCATTATTTGATCGGGGCTGCAGCCAGCCACAGGTGTGCCCACACAAGTTACTGCCGACTCGAACACTTGTAACTTTACTTGTTATTTCTGATCCTAACTTGTTCAATACAGCTAAAGTTTTCTTAACGATATGTTAAAGTTTATGAGTAAAAAGGGCTAAGTTTAGTGAGCTAGCTTAACTTATTACATAAACTGTACAGGTGAGCTCAGACAAAATATGTTTTGATATACTTTCGAATACTTTTGAAACAAATTTGGCACGTACTTGCTATCGTAAGGAGCTCTCGAAGCGACGATAGCTTTACTTGTAGTTGTTAAAATCCTGACACACTACAAATGTGTGCGTAACTGGACGCCTTAAACCGTTCTCGTGCTCACGCACACATAAATACCTTGTTTGTGCACAGGTTCTTTGGTTACTACATGTAAAACGAACGTCGCTTCGAAATGGCCGTACTACACACTATAACAATATACTGCCATTTACTTAAGTTGCATATTTACTCATTATTTACTCTGAATCGTTCAATTTCAATGATCGCTCGAAAATATAAAACATTTTTATAAGTAACAAAATCTATCCAGCTTATATAAACTTTCCCGAAGGCTTTGTAATAACCTATGGCGGTATAGATGATTCAAATAATTTGTGCACACGATCCTGCAATGTGTGCGTGTGGTCATGCGACCTTCTTGGTGGCTAAAACCGAGTCGATCGTCATTTATAAATGAGGGTTTTCAATTTGTTAGCAATAGAGTCCGAGACGTAACTTGAAATCCAGAAGTTATTCACACTCATACGAGAACCCTGTGAAGCGGGCTTAAAACCGGCACTGATCGGAGAACAGGCGAGCCCGAAAACGAGAAGGTGAGCAACTATCCACAGGCATGCTTCTCGGAGGTTCTCACTTTGAATGTGGCGAATCCATAAGACGAAAAAAAGATCAGACGTACTTATAGATAGGTGTACAAAGGTTTTAGAAGCTTTCATGTTAAACTTTAAATTGGATCTCAACGTTCTAGTATAAAACTTGTCATAATTAAAACAAAGATCTATAGAGGCTATAATAATTTAGTAGTGGTTCTAAATTAAAATGTTTTACCAAGAACTATTCAACAGTAGGTATGCTAATTGGGCATAATCTCAATGTGTACTTTTACAATACAAACAAACTAATATAAAAAGCCTATCATAAGCCAGAATATCTCTGAATTTTGCGTATTACGGTGTAAGTGGCGATTTATCTATAATTATTTAAAATCGATAACGTGTAATAGTCTCGGTCTGCGTGCGTTCTCGAGCGCACGTCGATCGCAGACGCCTTCCCGCTCTTTTAGCCCCCGCGCTAATTGAGCACCCAAATTTCATAGTTGTTTACCGTATTAAGTTTCTAACGCCGTTTTCACGGCGGACAGTGGCTCGTTAACCGTACTTCTAATAAGTTTCTAACGCCGTTTTCACGGCGAATAGTGGCTTGTTAACCGTACTTCGTGGAACGTGAGCTTCGTCGACGGGAATTCGTTGTTCCAGGACTTCAAGTGCCGTGTTCGAGTAAGTTATCCGCGTCGTTCTCAACCGCCCTACTGCGTGTAGGGTGGTTTTAGGAAGTTAGTCATCGTCGATAGGTTCATATTATATATATTTATATATTGTCGTCCCTCCCCAACCCCTCCGCAATGGCTTCCCTAAGCCCTGAGGAGCTCCTGAATAAGCTGATCGCTGATTACGACGCCCAAGGCACTTACTGCGCCCCTCATATGATTCGCACACTGCAATCATTTCTCCCTCTAATCATGCCACTAATCACACCGGCCCCTCAGGCCACCCCAGTTCCCCAGACCCCTCAGGTCTTAGGCCCTCCCGCGTCCCCTTCCTCCAGTGACATGGAGTGCGAAGTAGACGCCCCTCTGCGCCGCAAGCGCGCACCCGCGACTGAGTCTTCCTCGGACGCCACCCCAACTGGCCCTGAGCCTCCCTCTTTCACCCTTGTTAAGAAGCGCTCTAAGAAGCGCTCGAAACAAGACCCGGCGCCCTCCACGCCCGTCCCTACACCCCCTGCGGCGTCCTCAACGCCAGCTGCCCCGGTGTCTTCAACACCCGCTCCGGCCCCAACTTCTGTCAAGGCCAAGGTCCCACCACCTGTTTTCCTTCGGGAAAAGGGTAAATGGACCGAGGTCTCGACATTGTGCAATGAGCACAAAATCCATTACATCCGAGCAGCCAACTCGGGTGAATCTATTAAAATCTTAGTCTCGTCGATAGACGACTTTCGAGCTTTAACAAAGCTCCTCACCGATAAGCAATATGCTTATCACACTTATGCTCTGTCAGAAGAGCGTAAGATCAGAGCGGTACTCAGGGGAATCCCGTTCGAATTATCGAACGAGGCCATCCTGGAGGATCTGCAGTCCCAAGGCTTCCCGGCACTCGCGGTGCATAAAATGCACAGCAAGTACGGGAGGCAACACCCTCTCGCTTTGGTGATTCTCGCCAACGTCCCCAAGTCCAGAGAGATCCTGAAAGGGGTTAGCTCTATTTGCGGCCTCTCTGGGATCTCAATCGAGGCGCCTCATCGCCGCGGTCATCCCGGCCAGTGCCATCGGTGCCAGTTGTACGGGCACGCGGCAGCCAACTGCCGCGCACCGCCCAGGTGCGTCAAGTGCCTGGTCCCGCACTTCACTAAGGAGTGCAATCGCACTCCTGAAACTCCCTCTCCTCCCGATTGCGTGCTTTGTGGCCAGTCCGGCCACACCGCAAACTACAGGGGCTGCCCTCGTGCACCCCGTTGTATGCGCTCCAATTTCAAAAGGGCGGCTCCCAAACAGGCCCCGCGCCTTTCTCAAGATAACTTTCCGCCGCTGCGTAGCCGGGTTCCTCCGGCTGCAAAGCCTACTCAGCCCAAGCCTGCTCCAGAAAACTGGAGGCAGCGTCCCGCATCGAATCCCATCCCGGCTCCTCGCCCATACAAACCCACTCCTCAATCCTCCGTAGCAGACGATATGCGTATCGTCTGCGACGCTATTAAAAATGTCGATGTTAGTGAAATCGCAGTCTTAGCCCGTAAACTTAGGGCTTCACGTACTCCGACAGAGCGTTTGCTAGCTCTGGCGGAGCATAGTTCCCTTCTCAATTCATTGTAGGTTCATTTAAATGAATTGATCCCTAAATCATGCTTCGGCCGACCTCTGCCCAGCCCCGGCTTCACCGGAGGCTGCCCAGAACGGCCATCAACTCATGTCCCTTTGAGCACCTTCAGTGCAACTTTCACTACAGGCGGAAGACCCGCTAGCGGGTCTCCGCCAGCGCGCCCAACTTCCCGACGGGTGTCGCTTCCGATGAAGGCTAACAGTATACGCTTACTACAGCCAACAGGTGGTTTTTAGTGGGTAGGTGCCATTCTGGTGAGTCCCACATAACCCCCCCGCAGAGGAATTTACCTGCGGGCGGGTATGCATGACGCATCTTCCACCTCCCTCCCGTGAGGGTGCCTCGGCAGCAAAAAAAAAAAAAAAAAAAAAACGTGTAATAAGAAAAATATTGTTCCACGTTAGACTTACATTGGTCGGGCGAATGAAAGTCATGTCTATGCGGACACAATTTGACGAAACGTTGCTGATCGATTAAAAAGTCGCTGTGCATTAAATATGTATGTATTGAACTTTCAGGTTCTTATTTACTTACCTACTTTACTATACTTAAGAACTTGCACGTACGTGTGTATTTATCGATGTTTCCAACGATGGCTAAGTTGATAAATGTTTTATTTTGCTACTTGGTGTTGTAAACAGCCGTATTCTTCACATATAGGTCGGGAACATACTTGATTTTGGTGATCAATACCTTATGTAATTCTCTGTTCCCAACATTATACAAAACAGAAACTCAATATTTTATAGAGTAAGATACAGGGTTATGATTTTGTGATTTTTGTGGTTTGTCTATATATAACCTACCAGCGATGTACCATCACAAACAGCATAAATGATAGGCGTAAGTTTAATTAAGGTTATGATATATATCAAAATTAATTATGGGTGCTATTAAGGTGTGAAATTGTAACATATCATATTGTACATTAATAATGTTACCGCCAAAATCAGCTTAAATTATTTTCCATTATTCAAGTAGGGTATATTTCTTAATACTAAGAAGTGACAGACGACATCCTCTTGTGCTGATTTGGCATTAATGCTGATCTCTTAATTACTAAGGAGACTGATTTCTTAATATAATATCAAACAATTACTATACTAAAGCTTCTCCACTAGTTCAATATCCAGTTATTTTTAATTTTGATCATTTCTTGTTTTTTTATTACATTTTAATTAAATTGTATTGTACTTAATTTCATATAGTTATATACAAGATTTTGCCACTCCTTTTACTTTTTGCGAGCGAAGCTACGGGCACTTGTACTCTTACTTAATAAAAACATGAAATAACTTTTTTTAAACATCGACATTTGTATAAAAACCCGCCATTGACCAAATAAAATTCTTTTTATTACATTGGAAGACCGAAATTAAGTACGGCATAATTTTGAATACGAAATTATTCGAAATATTTTTTTTTTCATTTTTACAATTTCGCAAACCTTTTTGATAAATAATGAGTAACGAGTTTTAAGAATATGAAATATTTAAGCTACAGAAAGATTTACAAGTTGTGACTTTATGCGGTGGATTTAAGGTGGTTTTTGGGGCTATAAGTTGGGAGGTTTTCCAGTTATTTAGAACTCTTAAGAGGGACAGTTTCTTTGGTTCTGGTAATCAACGAGTATTTGAAAAGTTTCCTCTTTGTGAAATATGAGGCATGTACATCCATAATTACTAAACTGAAAGTTACCTACAAAGGATTTATCACTTGCTTCTTGTTTTTGATATCTTTTTTTTAGATTTTGTTTAAAAAGATTTTGATGGACACCATGATCAAAAAAAGAAAAAAATTGAATCTTTGTAATCGTTTTTAATAACCTTTTTACCGTTATAAAGATACTTTAAATTATGTTACACCGCGAAATGACTTCCACCAGACTATCACTCGACGTACTTGTGCGCGCTAAATGACCGATGGGCCATTAGCCATTTAGCGCGAATGGCCATCTATTTTGGTCTATTTTGGTTACTATTTGGTAACACAGCCTCATTATATTATTACTTATTATTATTATTATATATATATATATATATATATATATATATATTATAGACTATATTTATTCTGCAGAAAAGGGCCGTTCGCGCAATCTATCAGCTCGGTCCAAGGGTGTCACTTAGAAGTAAATTTAAGGAAATAAATATTCTTACCTTCCATTCACAATATATTTAAGAAAATTTAATGTATGTAAAAAGAACATAACCTTGTTCAAAAGAAAAAAAAAAGATCTGCACAATGTTAACACAAGAGGAAGAAATATGCTGTCAGCTCATAATAGTAGGCTTCATAAAGTCACTAACTCATTCATGGGTCAGTGATACGCTTTTGTAATAAGGTTCCTGAGGATATCCAAGGTCTTCCTATTGACAAATTCAAAGAAACTATAAAGCAGAAGTTGTGTGCAAAAGCATATTATAAACTATCCGATTATTTGGATGATAAAATCCCTTGGGTATAATCCCCTCATTAACAGGATTGTACTAGTATTTGTAACAAAACATGAGTAATGTGTCTGTATGTTCGTTGAGTTCTTCGTTCCGACGAATATCTAAAGCGTCATTGTCACTCAAGTACTTCTTCTTATGGTAGCGTCGGGTGACGGGTCGCTCACTTCCCTCTAATATGGTCGAGGAGGGCGATGGCTGGATCCCGCGTTAAGTCGTGAACGGGTGCCGTTTGAGGATGTTCGTCGTTTGGATACTTGGGGGGAAGGAGACTTGCCGAGCTAACAGATGCAGATAAGAATAATTTTGTATAGACATAAAGAGACTCTGTAAATTTATTTTGAAAAAAAATATACCCATGAAGTTTCTTGCCAGTTCTTCTTCACGAAGGTTTTTAAGAACTGGTGGTAGAATCATGTTTTATTTGACGTCAATAAGAACAAGTAACTGTCAATATTGAGAAATAAATATTTCATTTCATTTCGGGTCGCCGGCGGCCCTCAGCGCTGTACGCTGCCGTATCGCGTTCGCGTAAACTTCGCTTTAGCATGCAGTCGTTAGCGCGCGGACAGAAAAGGTTTTGTTAAAAAGGCGGGGACGCCATTTGTAATCTGTGTTACCACTTTGCTTTATATCTTTTATTTCATAGATTATTATTGTCTACGGTACTTCAGCTCTGAACGGCTACTTAATTTGTACACAGCTCAAGTTCGATCTTGTAGCCACCTTTGGGATGGTTCTGCAAAGTACCAACTAGAAGCGATGAACGCCGTTGACCGAAAAATTATTAATAACTTTGACCTCACCACCAAAAAATTGCAAAGCCTCGACCATCGTCGGAAAGTTGCCAGTTTAGCAGTCTTCTACAGATTAAATTTTGGAGAGTGCGCGAATGCTCTTTTTGATCAGGTTAAATCTTCTTACATCGGACTACTAGACGCAGACAGGCCCTCCATCCCTTTATGGTAGATATCCCAAGAAGTCGAACCAAACGCTTCGATAGTTCCTTTTTGGTGCGGGTCGCCAAGGTGTGGAATAAACTTCCTTCGTCTGTTTTTCCAAAAAAATATAGTCCTAGTTCTTTCAAGCGTCGAGTGAATAGGTATCTCGTGGATAGACGTGTAACACCTTCGTCTTCATCGTCACTTTCCATCGGGTAAGATAGAAGACAAACATCTAATTCTTTTTGAATAAAAAAATAAAGATAGCTTACTGGTTTTCTCCTAAGCGGCGTGACATTGCAGTTTCTGGCTATGTTGTCTTCCTACAACTTCATAATGCATTATTAAATCTCCCATTAGTTTCCACAAACTACTGACAATACACCTAAATGAATGATAAAGTTCCATCTCGATCTATTATCGATACTAGCTTTGCGTCTGCGATGCGTGATCTTAGTTACCATTCATTTAATAATGCGTGATCACTTTGTAATAATATTTTCAAATTCAAGAGGCATTATTTTTTAAATACTTATACGCATTACTAATAGTACCTACATACAAAAAAACATTCTCTTACGAGTAGTAACATTAGGTCTGAGTGTTAAATTCAATCGCAAATTTTTTAACCACCATAAATAGTATCTCATGATTTTTATTGGCGAGGATCTGTAATTGGCTTACAATAAAACAAAAATAATATCATCAACGTTGAAATGTGTAACAGAATCGAAAAAAAAAAATGTATGTAAATACGTGATCAAAGACTTTGTAAAGTGAGCTTTACGTGCAATAATAATAATGATGGATTTACGAGGTTTCAGTCTGGCTGATATATTAGCTTGAACTTTACATATTTGTGAATTTAATATTAATAGAAGTAATATTTATAGTCCCTCTTGAACTTAGGCATAGATTCTACTATAACATAACTTTACGATTTTTATTTCTATCAATAGACATCTGGTTTCTTTACCTTTGTCAAAGTCACATAGATATCAAAAGATCCTTGTCAATTTGACACGACTTATAATTCGAAGAAGGTTTTGTGATTTGTCATACCCTAGTTTTTCCAGCGTGATTTTCATTTCAATGACATGACAAAGTTAATAATAGGTCTTTACCTATGAAACTGCCGTTTTGCCGTACTGGCCATTTCAAATGAAAATATTTTTTTTTGACTGATAATTCTAATTTCAAATTAATTTTATAGGACAAACATGGAATTCTTTTTCTAAAATCGTCATTTGTTTAATAGTTAGTGTTTTGTTTTCAACGCATTCGAACATTTTTCGTCATCATGGATAAGTTAAAAATTCGAGTAATTATGGAGTATGAGTACCGTCGTGGCAGCAAAGCGGCACAAGCGGCACGCAACATCAACGACGTTTACGGAGCGAACACTACAAACGAACGCACCACCCGTTATTGGTTTACCCGCTTCCGTTCTGGAAATTTTGACCTGAAAAATGAACCCCGTGGTCGTCCGAAAACTTTGGTCGACAATGACGAATTAAAGGCAATTGTGGAAGCTGATGAAACTCAATCCACGGCTGAATTAGCAGCAGTTTTCGACGTTAGCATCAAAACAATATTGGTCCATTTGCGTCAAATTGGCAAGGTAAAAAAGCTTGACAAATGGGTACCCCACGAACTCAATGACCGCCAGCGAGAAGTACGCGTGGAGACGTGCCTTGCACTGCTCAGCAGGCATACAAATGAAGGAATTCTGAACCGCATTGTTACTTGTGACGAGAAATGGATCCTGTTTGACAATCGTAAGCGCTCAGCAAGTTGGTTGGACCCTGGTTCAGCACCCAAACAATGCCCTAAACGAAAACTTACCCCTAGAAAAGTGATGGTCACTGTTTGGTGGTCTAACGTGGGTGTAATTCATCACAGCTTCTTGCCAAACGGGACAAGCATTACTGCAGATGTATACTGTGAAGAACTGAACATAATGATGGAGAAGCTCGCACGTCTCCAACCAGCTTTGGTCAATCGTTCGGCTCCACTGCTCCTGCACGACAACGCGTGACCTCATACTGCACAGCAGACGGTCTCCAAGCACAAGAGTTGGGGTTGGAAGTTCTCCGTCATCCGCCGTACTCACCAGACCTTGCGCCTACAGACTTCTACTTTTTCCAGAATTTGGATAACTTCGTGGCGGGAAAAAAATTCAATACCCGAGAGGAAGTACAAAATACCTTTGAAGAATTTGTTGCCTCCGGTCCAGCTGATTTCTTCAAGAAAGGCATCAATAAGCTACCAATGCGTTGGCAAAGATGCATTGATTGCATGGGTGATTAATTTGATTAATAGAAATAAAAAATATATAAAAAAATTACGCTTCATTTATTTCGTGAAAACGGCAATTTCATAGGTAAAGACCTACTTGAATGTCTTACGAAAAATATTAAATTATACTTATGGTTTTTTTACCATTAAAATCTTGACAATCTTAAGGTTGTATGCAGATTGCCTGCTCTTTCAATCCACCAGATAAACCAGACATGTTATGCGAAAGAAGCATAAACTCATATTTTGGTAATTTAATCAGTTAAATAAATAGCAGCATGAAAACCCAAAACAATATAACTTGTACGGCTGTGCATATTCGGAAAACATGACGTCACATTTTACCTAGTCTAGTTTGTTGTTCAAGACCATTGAACTACTATTACTAGCGTATAGAACGGACACCGCGAACCAGCTTTTTGTCCCACTGTTTTGTCACACCCAAAACAACTCATTCAGTCACTCGCTACCGCTCTTAGTGACCGGGTGACGACTTAATGTCAAAACAAATATTTAAATTGCCGATTTGCGTGTTAAAAACTTATAAAAACCAATCTACTGTGAACAAAAAAGATAGTGGAGTAAGTTATTATCGGAAAGTAAACAAAATGTTTAGTTAAAACCAATAAAAACCATTTTTGTACATTATTTTCTATTGAACCGGGCATTTTGTATGAAAATCATAGATCAACGGTCATAGATTAAGAAAAGTTAACTGCACAGAATGAATACGTAGTGTTGGTGAACTATAATATAGGGATGACTTAGATGTAACTGATCATTACCCCACTGCTTCAGAAGGAGGGTTATGTAATTCGAGCGTTTGTATGTATGTATGTGAACCAAAAAAAAGTAGTTCATGAGTTACAGTCACAGAACCTATAACAATAGTATAGCAATAGCTTTGTTTCAATTCACTAGCAGTTCCACTGACACTTGCAAGTAATGCTCACACGCAAATAACTAGAATTGTTCTCTACATCACCGGCCCAGTACGTTTACAAGCTCATTTTATAACCAGAGATAATGAACATTATTACCGTGACATCATCGTAAGAACCGCTGGCCCTAAAATGCACTTCATTTATACCATATTAGTAGTACACAAAATAAATAAAATTCTCATGTAGGTTAACGCTCGACAAAAACAGTAAGAACATTTGCCTCAGCAAATCTAACAATGCCTTGATCATAAAAATTCACCCAGCCGAGTCTCCAATACGAGGTAAGAAAGAATATTACATACATAGGCGTGAAAAACCCTCTTTGCAGTCGGGTAAAAATAGTAAGTACAAAGAGTGACGGAGGCCTGCTTTTATCTCAGAAAATCTAATGTATGGGCAAAAGCTAATTGCATATAATACCAATTTATATATAAATGAGGTAAATAAAGTTAAAATAATATTTTTACTTAATTACGCCTAAGCTATCGTATATATATCCACTTTAATGTTAATTTACGTATATTACAAAATGTATATTCATTTTCTATGCAGTTAGGTAAAATTTTAATATTTTGTCCATTCTGTACCACTCGTATAATCTATTGGTATGACAAATTGCAATTCATTGATTGGTCGAGAGATATTAAACACTATTGTAGCAATCTAAGCGCTGCATGTTTGAATCATTTGACTAGACAACTTAAATTTTTTGTAGCGCTGCATCTAATAATAAATGATTGAATAGGTAAAAATGGAATATGACACAAAATTTGTTTTGAATAGCTTCTCTAGTACGTAGTACATAGTAACTCAATGTTCAAGACACGTGACGTGACACGTGCTCGTAGAACATATCTTCATTTGCTTGTGAAAGTGGCTGTGTCTTCGCTATAAGGCCTGTTAGACCTGCAGGTACGCTGACCAGCTTATACAAACGGATATACTAAAACTATTTACTTTAAGCCGTAGAAACTACACACGTACAGTTAAGAAATGATCCGACTATTCGGAAATAAAATTTATGATGAATTCGGAAGTACAATTTTAAATACAAGTACCTACGCCTTTTTTATTACTTAATAAAGATTATTTATTTTATTATAGAATCTTATTGCGAATGGAGATAAAACACATATATACATATTCATAGAATTTGGTATGGAGAGTATTTTGAGGAAAATATTTTAATTCTTTTCGTAAGAATAAAAAACATTTACTATTTCGAAAGAGGTAATTTGAGAAATCAATTAGTTCGTACGATGAATTAGATCTTTTTGAAATCGGATTACAAGTTCTGTTATTATTTCTGGAATGAAAATCTGTACAATTGTCTATAGATCAGTTTAACCAAAGAGAAGTTGTAATATGTTGATACACTACATGGTATCACGTAGAGGTTGAGTGAGAATTACATTCATTTCATTTTTATTCATTTCTGGTTAAATAATTTTTTCTGCAAACTGTTACTACAGTTTTGAATTAGAACCTGGATTTTTTTTACATAACGAATTATTTTTATTGTCTTTCTGGTGTCTGTCACTTTAGAGACGTTTACTTCAAAATTGATGTTTGCATAGGTTCATAAGGAAATCAGTGGGACAAAAACTTGTATACTTAAGCATCCACTTTAAATTCGAATGCATTCAAAAGTTTAATGCTGCATCAATGAGCTACCTCAGTGCCTAATTCATGGATGACAAAAAACTTTATTTTTAAAAAAAAATAAATAACTGGTTCAACTATTCATATCGAAAATGTATACTAGTTTATAAGAACGGCACAATATTTTTTTTAGATTTTGGAATATAACAGTTACGTTCTAAAGTCTACATAAATGATCTTTAATAAACAATTATAATAATATTAACAAAAATACGAAGCCAAACAGTAGGAATAAGTAAAGATTGCACGTTTGCGATCACCCTAAGCTAAGAATTTAATGGCACCCCGTGGAACCAGTGCAGTCAGACCAAAGTTCTAAATTATTCGTGAACTGTCAGGTTAGCACATTTCCGCAGTTTGGCAGGCGACAAGGCCGACTCCAATTCAAATATTGTGTCTCCATTCGGGCTAATATCAAAACTCGATTGGCATAAGCCGGGTGGCCTTTTCCCTGACACTTATCTACGCTCCGACTACTAAAACAACAATTATTGTGCCTTATACAAAACATTTATTATTTTTTCGATACTGAAACGTTATTACATTTTCATTGCGCGTTACATAGATTACCGAATATTTAATATTAAATTTATAAGATCACTTTTTAAAAACAAAATGGCCAAACAAAATTTTTGGGTATTTCATATTTAATAGCCGAATCAAGTTAAATGACTGATGTAAAATAAATTGTTTATAATTGGGATACCGTTTTCTAGAATAGGATATTTTATTTAAATTTTTCTGAGTACAGGCGGTGCACTCTGCTTTTTTCTCTCTGTTTGACACTCTGTTTGAATGTTACCAGTCGCCCAAGAAAGTGGTCTAACACTTGAAAACTTCCTGTGACGTAGATGTACTAAAAAGAGAACATTAGCTGTTTATAAGTCATCAAGAAATTGTGGAGTACAGATTCGATTTTAAAATTCTTTCACCGTATGAAAGGAATTTTATTCTGTGATAGACTATATTTCATCCTGATTTCTTTTCTGAAACATGAGTCACGTGGTTGAAACCTTTTCTGACTTCTACTGTAAATTATAAGTTAACAACATTTAGATTGAATGCGTTTGTACAAGCGCAGGCACATGGTTAAATTAATAATAATAAATCCCCAGACAAACACACCAACTGTACGATCCCAAAGTAAGCAGAGCTTGTGTTATGGGTGACCATACAGCGAACTGGGGACCCCGAATAATAATACATATATACATATCAACAACCATGACCGGAGAATAAATATGTATATTCTATATATATAATGCCCCGACCAGGACTCGAACCTAGGACCTTCGGCGTATGGAGCAGGGCTACTAACCACTACGCTACTCGGTCGTCAAATTAGCTTTTAACTATCGAACGTTTTATGTTTGTTTAGTCTTCATTCATTTTCAAAATGGCGCTACGACGAATTGTAGAACTGCACCACGCTACCTTTACTTACTTAGCTTGCGCACATCGCAGGATATCAACAAGTTTGTAAGAAAACTTTCCTACGTATGATTAACTTTCCTACGTTAATCTTAGCCGATTAGCTGAACAAATAAATTCATCCAAATGGCTAGCTGTTTCGTTAAATGGCTAATTAAACACATACACATAGAACAAAACGAGGTGTTTTACAATTTCTTTAAAACTATCTCCAAAAACATCCGCCAAACTTTTACTATTACTTTCCGTAACATAACATACGTGCATCCATATTTCAATATCACATGTATTTATTGATTAACCCGTTTCGGCCGCGTGTAAATCAAAAGACACCCAACCTAAGGAAGTTACGTGATCGCGGCTAACAAGCCGGGAGATTACCTGTTAACTGTTGGCGGTGAATGTGTTAAGGCCGAGTTTGGGTTACGGATTGGTTGCGTCGGTATTTGAGGGGTTAAAGGGTTAATATTTAAAACTGTTGTGTGATTGTTCTCGTTTTTAAATTAAGTTTGTAAGCGTGTCTAGGTTCGATGCTATTAGTTTTTGCGTAGATATGGTGTTAGTAAAATTGGCTTTTGTAGCAGATACAAGTTTTAATTGGTTTTAACTTAATTTACTTAAATATGTATAATATTAGCGAAAATTGTCTTTTAGAGTATGAACTTACTTGGTACAAATCATTTCTACTTAAATGTAATTCAGTTATCCTTTTGGCAATTATATACACTGCAAAAATTTGTAAACTATTTAATTTAATTTTTCTTTTAATGTGGAAAATAAATACGTATTTTGTTAAAACCCAAATTCAATTAAACTTATCCTGCTCAGAGGCACGACCTACATGTTCGGGCCTGTATTGATTGGCACTGCCGAGCGGCAACATTGAATATGTTTATATGTTTATATGGTTCGGCAATTATATATACTGCAAAAATTTGTAAACTATTTAATTTAATTTTTCTTTTAATGTGGAAAATAAATACGTATTTTGTTAAAACCCAAATTCAATTAAACTTATCCTGCTCAGAGGCACGACCTACATGTTCGGGCCTGTATTGATTGGCACTGCCGAACGGCAACATTGAATATGTTTATATGGCTGTTCGGGAAAAACGCTGCCCGGCTTATGTGTTTCGGATTTTATAGAGATGAGCCGAATGTGCCGACATATATGTAGCCCGAAAAGATTAAGCGATTGGCACTCGCTGAATATGTTTTAAAATTGCTACAAGGTGGTCTTGTTGTTCAACAAATGCTGCCAACCCGAGTATAAAATAACAGTAATAATAATAATAATTCAATTATTTGAGCACTCCGGAAACATCAGTGTTTTTACTACTTTGGTAGACAACGTTTTAAGAAATCAAATCTACAACGCGAAGATGGTATCACGACAATTAATGGGCATTACGAATGACCTTTAACCAGCTTACAAGTTTCAGAATCGAAACGGAAAACTTCCTCTTTCAAATGAGTCTATAACAAAAACTCTTAATACCAAAAAGTTCTAACCGAAAGCCATGTAGGTTAAACTCACAAAAAACTTGCAAAAAAGTTATAAACGTCCAACTTTTCAACAAACTCTATATAATTCTCGTTTTTACCATGTTTTACAATAATATAAAAGTTGTTTTCACTTAACAGATACGACACAAGCCTGTACAAACCTGTCACATGTCATTTACATGTCAACAGAATATTGTTACAATAGAAAAACGTGCATTTAACTTCAAAAAGGCTCGTGTAAAATTCTGATAATATGTATTTATAAAAGGAATATATTTATATTTGTCCTAAATTCATTCTAATGAGATGCGAAACCATTCATAGTATTGTATCATAGTATAGTATGTAAACTTTGTTGGGAAGCTCTTTTGGTGTACATGCTGCAATTACTAAAATACCTACTAAAAGTAAGCTGTTTTACAGGGTGTAAAAAAGTAGTCTTAAGCCACAGACAGACGAAAGAGTTGTTTTAACTGAACAATGTCGAATTCAAGCTGTATACCTAATTACCTATGTCTTGTATTTAAAATTGTTGACAAAAGAAGGTTTTTCCGCCGGCTTTTTTTTCCTATCGATCTACCCACAATACTTTTTCAAAGCCGAAATTAAGTTGTATTAACGCAATCACGACGAAGACGAAGAAAGAGAAGTCATTTATCTCGTGTATTTTTTACTTACGATGAAATAAAATATTTTGATTGTTGGACAACTTTCGCTAATTTGATTTGATTTGATAAGTGGAAATCGTGAAAATACCCAGATTTACTATGTACTTAGTATGTAGGTACTACTGAAACTTTTTTCTGCAGAAACGTAGCGTTATTTATGTGTGGTCTGATATTATATTGTCTTGTTTCTACGACTATTTTAATGATTACTTTTGTGTCGTTTCCTTTTTTCTTCGAAGTAACTTACGTCATTTTATATTTCATAGTACCAAAAAGGTCTTCGTTGTTTGCTTTTAGAATTTTTACTTTTTACGTTTCTTTAAAATATTTTTTTTACATAAAAATATTTTTTTAAACGCGGGACCTTAACGAATAAATTTTTTTTTTGTCCCGATGACTTAATTTTCAAAAATTTTAATCGTAGTTGTAGTTGCGCCCAAAATATTGAAATATTAATTATTTCACAGATCTTTTAGAAATCTTCGCATTTGAATACGTTGCAGATACTTCACTTAAATAGTTAAGACTGAACTTATGACTCAGGTTATGTAGTGGCAGTAGTTTCTTATATGAAGCTCTCGTCCGGGGCGGCGCTACGGTCCTTCCTGTTGTGACCGCCGTGATAATAACGTTTACGTGGCTGTGTTCCGAGCAAAGGGAATGAACAGCCAGTGCAATTACTGGAACAAAGGCAATTCCAGCTTCTGCCTAAGGTCGACAATGGATCATTAATCGATAATCAATAAATAACAAAAAAAAAATTATTTATTTAACTTTACATAAAATTAAAGTCTATGAATTTTACATTGTTAGGTAATTACCTAACTACAAAATATGTGACCCTTAAACTAGGATTACGTCCTGATTCTTAAGGAACAATGTTCGACCGTGGATTTACAATTGACTATACATTATACTTTTTGTGTGTCTTAGATTACTTAAAACAATACAATTAATTAAAGTAAAAAATAACAATAATTACCATGGTAAAACACCTGTGTGGGTGTGTATATGTGTGTAGTGTGTACGCACTTATAGTGTAATGTAGTGTATTGTATATATATTTATGTTGATGTCATATTTAAGTTACAACTTTAAGCAAGTACTGAGTCTCTGATTTGTGCAACCAATTTGTTACTATTTTTGAGATTTCATATCTGTTTTATTACAAATATGTAGCTGTTTGCAATACAATTGATAATTGGGTCTATGGGCACGGATGCTAATTACCATCAGGCGGAGCGCGAGCTTATTTCTCGGCTGGTAAAGAATAAAAGACGTGTAAAAAATTCACGTACTTTTAAAATAAATATCTAGTTTCAAAACTTACCCCTACCCAGTATCTACAAAAAGAGTATATACATTTTTGAAGTTCAGGTACAATAGTTGGAGTGGACAAACATTCGGCGAGAAAAGCGCTTTCTCACAGTTGGAAAACATTTGTCTTCAAGTATTCGACAAATACTCGACAGAGTACCAGTCGAGTTCTACTCTTTGTACTACGAGATAGTTCGAATACTGTAGTGGCTGGATTTATGAGTTTTATCGTCGCCTATACATTTAAATGTAAACTTGCTATTTGGGGGCGCTTCAAAAATTGTTCTGTCTAGTTGAAGCTACGATATCCAAAAGGAACATCCGCACGCAAATTAAAAAAAAGACAAAAATATCACGTTTATTTATTCACCATTTTTAAAAAAACTTACACATAATTTGGAATGTACCGTAAGAAATGCATTTGGCTATTTATCTTTACCTAGTTGGGTACCATTTCGAAACTAAACCTTTTTCTGCGATCCCAAAAAAGTCTTGACCTTAAATTGATTCACGCGAACGAATTAAGCGCATGGAGTGTCTGAAAGAACGAATGAGTGAACGAGTCAACAACTTTGTTTAGGATAGCTTTAGGTAACTACGCTCTATTGTGGAGGATATTTTGAAATAGTATACATTTCTGCTCTTGTTATCTTGGGCTCTCTAGGGTCAAATGGTTTTACTATATTTTCTTTATGCAAATTCAAGATCAATCGTTGACAATATAAATGATGTGTCTAGAGAATAAAGATCATTGGTCAACTTAAAAATACAGTAAAATAGCATTGCATTCTATGATATGGATCAGTTTGTAGCATTTATAATCAGAAAATTCGTATAATTGCAAGGGATCTGAAATCTTTGCGAACACTCCAATTTAGTTGGATAGAAAATTCGTTAGCTGATTGGTTTGTTAAAAACATATAAATGTATTCCTGCGTTGCGATTGGTTGAAGTTAGTACATCCAGCAATTGATTTGCTTTAGATGTTTTGTTGAAGAGCATTACAAAAGATGATAAAATGAAACAGTGTATAAAACGACTTAAGTCGGCCACGACAGGCTGTTCTTAATTCAACGTGACTTTTACAACAAAGTACTTTTTCTATCTTGAAGTGAACTTGAGTAGTTTTAAAACACAATTATTATTTTGTAAAGACAATTAAAATAATGGGGAATATCAATAAAATTAAAAATAAATTACATTTATTACTGCAAATGTTTGCAGAGTGAATTTTAAAGTTGGTTATGCTTTCGCCCATTAGTTACTCTACCAGATATGACATTTTGCAAACACCTTATCACGTAAAAGAAAGGATCTAAGGTACCTCTTATCGAGAAATACACAGTTGTGGTCAAGAGTTACGCGAGCGACACCGCGGCTACAAGCTAGTTTACTAGATCCTGCATCAATAATCAAGTTGACGTCGTCCTTTGAATTAGCATTAAAATAGCAAAAGATCGGTGACGTACTTATATGACGTACTAGAGTCATAGATCTAGTATTTACACTTACTGTTGTAAATACTAGATCTATGACTCACTTCCATTGTCACTTACATTGTTGAAACTTTACATAAGCAAGAGGCAGAATGATGCAAATATTAGGCGCGCGAGCGAGACGGAATACGTACTCGTGCCGTGTCGTTGCCTCAGTTCTTTTTACGAAGTGACAGTCGGATTACGATTGAGTTCATTCAGGCGACGGAGACAAGGTTTACGAGGTCCGGTCGTCAGGAGCTTGTCAACTATCTTTCACTGTTTTATTTTAATCAGAGAAGTCATCACATGTTACTACATATCACAAAATTAAAACACAAAAACCTTTCTCAAACGCGAAATAAAACCAAAAAATCCTGCGCTATATATAAAAGTTATCATACACAAGCCGAATAGAAACAAACAAACGGACAGGTCTATCAACTTGTTGATTTATATGTTTGGTCAGAGAGCGAGCCGCCATGTTGTACTAAATCAAAGCCATTCGTTTAGGAAATGAACGAATGAGGACCGAGAACTAGGAAAATTACAGTTTAGTTTTTGAGGTTACTTTCAATCCAATCATTTCGAGCAAACCTTTTCAAGATCAACAAGGGTTTTCTGGAATAATTTAATCTCGTCGTTTTAAAATTAAATTATAATTTTAACGTTTGCTAAGATTTACATTTAGAGTCTTATGAAATAAAAGATATCAGTAAAGCTTGCGAACTTGCATTAATAAAATGTTTTGTTTCACTTACTAATTTGTTATACCACGTATTCTCAGATCCACATTATAGTTACGTTTATGGTATTGTTCCTTCTTATAGTGTCTAACGCGAAGCTCTAGATATAGCGAAAACAAATCAAATCTGACAGCTAAATGAAGACATCTTTCTCCCATCACATGTCACGTGACGTGTAATGACCATACCAATTAGATGACTGTCAAATGTGACGCCTTGATTTCGGATAGTGACTGCAGCGCTATTAATAGTTATTTCTATATTTTGTGCCAGTAATTATTTAGTATATAGATACTTTTTTGCAGATCTCGTGTTGTTTAGTAGCAATTGATTGAAATTGGAAGTAAAACCCCATGGCCACAAAGTAAGCAGAGTTTTTGTTATGGATAACCATGCAGCGAACTGCCGCCAAAAAGAACCCAGGGTAAATGTACTCGTACGTAAAGAAATATTAACAACCTCGGTTTAAGAACAAACATCTGTGTTCATCACACAAATGAATGCCCCGATCAGGACTCGAACCTCGGACCTCCAGTGTATACTGTGTATAGTGGCAGGGCCACTACGTTACTTGGCCGTCAAGACGACCTGCAGATGTCATTTAAATTTAATACCCGTATGTACACTGTATCAATTATAAATTAAGTTTAGATTTAAAAAAACCCTCGACTAAGATTTCAAACTAAAAAATACCACCCTCCACAGACACAGGTGCATAAAAATAAAAATAAAACATAGATGAGATAAATATACGCTTTTTGCATGCGAATGTGATTGAACTCGCCAAGCGTAGTCAATTGTTCTGCATTATTCATACTGAAAGTGGCCATTCTGCGAACTATTCTTTGTCCCGATGCTAATACTAATTGAGCTGGCAAATTGAGTGCAGAAAAACCTCATCGAATGATAAATAAATGGCATATAGGTGTGATTCTGTTTGAATTTATGGCTTTGCTTTGAGGGTCGTGTTTGTAGTGTTTTATTTCAAGTGCAACAAAAAATAAGAGCTTTTTGTTGTGTACGAAGTCCTGGGTTTAGGGTGCTTGTAGACTATTGAAACCTGGAGTAAGAAAACAACTTGTGAGAAACACTGTTTGTCTTCTTTCTTCCTCCGTGCTTTTTTGTCTAAAATTAATTGTATTGTGAAATTGTTGCATGCCTCAAACATTAATTCATTCGTTTATTTATTGTATAGTTTGAAAACAAATACACAACTATTACATTATAGTATGTAGTAGTGGGAGTAGTTTTTATTATTTTTTAACGTGTGAACCCGTTCACAGCTTGATACACTTTTCCCTTCGCTCGAAGCAGTTATTAAAACATTTATTCCACTCCGAACTCGGGTTGTTCAATATGGCTGACTTTAAAGCACCAACTACTTCTTCGCTTGACTGGAACCTAGAACCGTGAAGATTTTTTTTGACATTTTGCAAATTGTTAGGGCTTAGGTCAGGACTATAAGGAGGATGGTCCTGGAGAACGCTGTGTGAGCATGCTTTACCATGATGTAGGATAATTGGGTTAGATTTCCAAAGGGCAATAACTAGTAAACAAACAGTGGTATAATACTCTGCATTAACTGTTCTACGATGTTCAGGTGCAATCTGCTTAACATGACCGGTTTTCGCAACGACCGTGGCTACCATCTTGTCTAAAGTTCTTCATGAACAAACCACTTTCGTTGGGTTTGGTTGATCTTGGAGGATCCATATTGTAACCAAGGTGATGTCAAAGATGTTATTGACTCTCATCAATTGAACCTTTGAAGAGTTTTCTTACACCATCTGATGCTGGCCGCCTTGTGATCGTCTTGAAGTTAATGTGGGATCCAAAGGCAAATTAGCTCGCACCAGGTGCCCCATGCAATATCGTTTGCAACATCTAATGCTTTTATCTCATTATAAGTCCCATAACGCGCTTTCATGAAAATTAATTGTTTCAATCAAGGCAGATTTTGGACGTCCTTCATGAGATTTATCACTTAGACTGGTATGTCCGTGCTGGAATGCTTAATAGACAGTCACAATTGGACTGTGAGTCTGGGCTTCATCGTTGACACTGAGTAGAGCTCTTCGAAACACTGAAGCCGTGGTAAGCCTCTTCGAATTTTATAGTATTATTGCACAGAAATATACTTTCGTAAGATTGATTTTCATAAGTATCTGAGAGATTCACTACAACGACGTGACTTAACTACAGCCTTAATCCTTATACTATCCTTGTTTTAAGATTTAAAATTCAAACAAATTTATATATTGAATAGTTCCAAATTAAAAATTGCCGGTAAATATGTAAAAGTTAAAACTAAAAAGGTACGCTTGATATCTGGCTCAGTGTAAAAGTGCAATAATTTTTTCATCTATTGAAACTGTGATTATCTCTGAAAATATTATGGTGTTCGAAAATATCCAGTTCAGGCAGGACCTATTTACTGAACCGTTTTTAACGCATCTATGACTACAGCGTGTGATGTCCTTGCTTACCCACCTGATTCCCATGAAGAAGTACATAATATATCCAATACATAATGTAACAAAATCAAAAGATATGGTTAGCTTTTTAAAACTATTTCATTTAATTTTATACATTTTATCTTATTTTCTCAACACGTTAAGTTTGAAACCGACACTATACAACCGACACTATACCGACGTTTTGATGCATCGTTCTGCAAGTATGGGTACTTTAGCTGTGCATTTAAAGATAATGGTCAAAGCCAATATGGGATTTTGACCAGCTAATGGTCAGTAGTACACATGAAAGATTAACTCATGAGTAACCTTTTCCCCTTTAAACTTCCCTAATTTCAAATCTAAAAATCTTGTAAAAAAATAATAAGTAATTTGCGAAAAATCAATCATAAGCTACCATTTTGTTTTCTTTTGAATGTATCAATGTCAATGTCAAAAAAAGTAACAAAACTATATCGAATGAACCCACAAGTAATGGACCTTATTGGCGGATTAGTTTTGACATTCAATCAACAATCTGTCAGTTTGTGATAATCTGTATAGATGTATCATTATTTGTGTATAAAAAAAGGAAGCCTTTCTGCCCTAATCCTAATACTTCGAATTGTTATGAGATTCCGAATTTTAATATTGAACAATTCCAAATACAAAATTACAGGTACATGTGTAAAAGACCGAACTTAAAAGACTTCCCTAGTATGCATAATTAGTTTTTCGGTCTGATATGTTGTGTTAAAAGCCATTATTTTATTATAATTAAAACTGATTTATAAGTAATAAATGCACAGACATTCAAAAATCAAAATACTCGGACAAAAATTTACAAAAATAGGTATTTACAATACAAAACAAAAAAAGACATGCGTTACCGGTATTTTTATCAGATGAAACGGCCAAAGCCTTGAGCAGCACTGCTTAAGAAGTTTTTTATTAAGGGCTGACTTTTCAGTGCTCAGACAACTTCAATCGGTTGAAAAATTTGGAGTGGTTGACTTCTTTGAAAAGTCTCGTCGAGGTTCAAAGTTTTTCTCCACATAAAACATATTTGAGCATTGACAAATCTGCTGTTAATGTATAGGATTAAAAGCGTACTCCGCAGTCCGCCCCTTCATCCAAATTGCTTGTTGGTTACCTAAAAACTCCTCAAAACATTTACCTAAAACACCTTTAGGCTGCTGACAGACATGCTCATTACAAGCACGAAAGCATGCCATTAGGAGCAATCGATTCTTGCGTGTGCGTACTCAAAAATCAACAGATTTACCATTAACATAAAACAGATTTAGCATGCTTAAACCTTGCTAGTTTCACATTAATAAGAAAAATAGTTCAGATTGATATCTTGTTTCTTACGAACATGTAACACCTTTACACAAAAAGTTCGTAATTCAATTCGTGACCGAACCTTGCACCAACGGGATCGCAGCTTACTTCACTCTGCATCGAGCGACTAAGTAAACAGATCGTCAAATGCAAATGAATATGTGACTACCTTCAGTTTGAGGAAGGTAATTAATTTGCGGATTGGAGAATCCTATGAGATTCGCTGTCTTAAGTTTCGGGAGTTGCAGTTGAATATTTGTCAACTAAGTTTTGTTCGTAGTTTTATTTAAATATTAAATTGCGTTTTTTGAATTTGGTCATGAAATAAGAGCTCTGTCTGTGCATTATGCATCCAAGTTGTTTTATAAACAATACAATCAAAAAAGATGATCTTTCGAACGTGCAAAAATCTTTTGCAAATACCTTCTAATTTAGTAGGTTACTGTAGAACAATTCTCATTCAGGGCCAATGTCTCTTAAATTCGAAAGGCAACTCAATAGACATTTTCATCTCTACCGCTTACACGTACTGGCTGCGTGTCGATCAGTAAATTTCGTTTTTCAAGTTCGACATGTGTTTGACAACCCTAGACTGTCATAAACACCGATAGAAATATCTGTAGATTCGAGATCTTTTTTAACTTCGACATTACATTGAAAAATAAGAATTACTTATTACTAATGTTGTTTATTACCCTTTGTTACGACTGCCGACATAATTTTAACAATAACGAAATTCTCCGAAATATACGCAACCCAAGACCTACATTTACATCATTTAAATATTAGGACTTATAATAAAATTCCACTGCCCAAGGAAACCGAGGCTCAAAGGTTTGCCAAGATTCTAACTCTGAGCCGTCTCAAGTCGGAACTCGTAAACATGCACAAGTTTTGAAAACTTTCAGAAACTCAGAAAGAGCAGACAGGTACAAACAATGAATTATAGTGATTTGTCACTCTCCAAAGTTTTCTTGAATATCTGCGTTGTATTTTGCGTTGGTTTAAAATTTGTGTGTAGGCTTTGTTTAGAAAATAACGTTCTCAATAAGCTCATAAAAATAATTTGCATTCTTGAGTTCCAGGATCTGCTCGAGCACAAGCTGCTGGAAATGATAAATAAAAAAATCCTGACTGCTAAAGTTATTTTCCCGTGTAACTCTTGTTCCTATGGGAATTTTGGAAATAATGTAATGTCACTCTTACAACTGGGAAAAATCTACACTTCATATGTTAAAATCGGGTAACAAAATGATTAAAATATAACCGGACATACAAAAAAACCTTTTGATTCCATAGAAGGTACATCTTGTTATGGGTATGGCTTGGTATGGGTAGAGTGCATTGGTAGTGCGAGGCGTGGATTATAGTTGCTCTATATGAAGAGGCTTTAAACTTAACCCCATTAAGTTTAAAGTTTCTTAACCCTGATTTTCAGTTGGCGATCTTAATGTAACTCGACTCCCTGCACATAAAAATAGTGTCATTCAAAAAACTTTCATAAAATTTTCAATAAATGGGATGCCCCGGATTTGTTAAGCCATGTTTCGTTTAGGGTGGGAGGTAGCCAGAGAATACCAAAATTGTTTTTTGTGCCTTGTTGTAATAATAATGTTACATACCATAACCCATTATACCGTATGTGCAGAGCATATAACAAGAAATGTAAAGATGCTGATATTTTTTGAAACCCATAATAGGAAATACCTCAAAATTGTAATATAATATAAAAATAATTTAGATATTTTCTTTATATTTTATTTTTTTGTTTTCTTACTTTAAAGACAAATAATGTTTCTGAAATGTTAATAATTACTTTGTGTTACTCTATTAAATTGTGTAATTCTAATGCTGTGCGTAGCAATAACTGGTGTGCAATTTTAGAAGATAATTGTTCAACATGTATAAGTTTAAGATGTTTTAGATTGTACACTGTTAGCTGTGCCATCAAATAAATAAATAAATAAAGATTTATCAGCTGCACCGGGGCGCCATTTTTACACTTCTGTTGTTGTTGAACTGAAATGTTCGCATTATTTTGGTATATTAGGAAAAATCACTCTAAGCGGTAAAAAATCACCAAACAAATAAACAGGCTACTAAATCTCCCTGCCATTATTATTATAATATGATGAAATGAAATATATTTAATTTGAATTTTCGCTATTCAATTAATGATACGGAAGCCTCCCTCCGTATTATGCCTCCCGGAATAAAAGTATCAAATAACCGCCAACAACAAAGTCTTAACCCCAAGTTCACATTTCAGTTGAAAATATATCTTCCGTAACGACTTGATTTTATTGGAAACTGTTTAGTATCGCAGTAAATAAGTGCTCCGTGCCGAGTGCTGTAAAATATGTTATAAACACAGGTACTCATGTTTATTGAACCGTTTTGTTCGGTTTTATCTTAAATTTTGATTATGACAGTATTTTGTATAATAAAATGTTCGCTTGCGTCATTGGAGAGACTTAATATCAAAATAAGTATCTTTACCTGTGTGATATAGACTTGTTCTATTCTATTTAATTTGTAGTTTGGTTGTGAATATAGAGAAATTTTTCTCAATATTCACAACTCAAAAATTCGCAAACATAAGTAATAATCTGTTATTTTTATGGGATGTAGGTAAGGCATAAAAATTTGTTTGATGTGACTTTTCTTTAAAAAAAGGTTATGCCGTATAAAGCAGTAAGTACAAAAGATGACCTACTAATAGTCAGTATATCAAATTAAAGGCCAATAAATATATAGATTATCATACATTCATTAGTTTGAATATATAGTCCTTCCTACCATTGTAAGATATTTTTTTAAATATATCTTTTTCCCGATTTTTTTAGGATTCACTCTAGGTAATTCATGTGAAAAAAAGAACTGACAGATTGTTGATTGACTGTCAAAACTAATCCGCCATTAACGTCCATTACTTCTGGTTTCATTCGACATTACTTTTTTTGACATTGACATTGATACATTCATAAGAAAACAACATGGTAACTATATAAAAGTATATATATATATGATGTATTTTTCGCAAATTATTCATAAATTTTTTTCAAGATTTTTAGATTTAAAATTAGGGAAGTTTAAGTGTGCATGTTTCTTTTCTATCATCATCTAACAAAGTTACATCTTAACCTGGTTTCTCCTGGCTGAAAAATAATAATCCGTTTTCAAAATTACTATAATGACTTCTAAGTACTTAAACATTTAAGTCTTTCTTGAAATGGATTGAGCAACTAAAAATACCGTTGTATTTGTGCATATTTCATCTGAGTCTGCCCGGTCCAAAACCGGGTTTGACCTTTAGAACACGTCCTGAACATGACTCTACCACCAGTTCGAAAAAACTTCGTGAAGAAGAACTGGCAAGAAACTTCACGGGTATATTTTTTTTCAAAATAAATTTACAGAGTCTCTTATATCTATACAAAATTATTCTTATCTGTATCTGTTAGCTCGGCAAGTCTCCCTCCCCCCAAGTATACAAACGACGAACACCCTCAAACGGCACCCGTTCACGAGTTAACGCGGGATCCAGCCGTCGAATTACTTAGGTTACGTACAAAGCGCTTTCATCGTCACATTCCTAACTTGATTATGAATCTATTTTATTAAAAGAATTCCCTATCAACCATTTTATCTCGTTCCTGTTTTTAATATCCAATCTATTATCCTGCCCACGAATTTAATTTAAAAAGGCAACATTAATTGCTCGGGCTTCGTTTAATAACACGTATTTCTTTGTGAAGGCGTTCGCGCGTCATTGCACACTGTTTGATCTTGCAAATATTAGTATGCCTTAGCTTCAGAGGCAGCAATGAAAGGTAATTTAATAAATTTCCCTTTTTTTATAGTGAATGGTAGTTTAGTCGTGAGCATATGCTGTGAATTGAAGCGAATATTATTATTAAAATGGAAATAATAATTGAGCGGCTTTTTTTCGACGGCCGAGTGGCGAAGTGGGTAGTAGCCCTGCCTTATACGCCAGAGGTACCAGGGTCGAGTCCTGGTCAAGGCATACAAATTCACACATTTATTTAACATAAAATATAAACAAGATACACAAATACAAAATAAACGGATTAAAAATGACACAATTAAAAAAATAAGAAAGAAAGAAAAAACAGAAGTTAAAAGCGATTACAATTGCCCCGTACTGTAGTGCACGTTCAATGGCACACATCTCATCATGGAGCTACAGCCGAAGCCGCAGCACTGGTTTTCTGATGTGCCCCGGTAGATGCGTGTGCGCACCTGCCAGCATATTTTTTTTTTTTTTTTTTGTTCCCCTCCGCGGGAAGGGCAGGAGGATAAAAATGCCCTGACGCATACTCTGGCGCGATTCCAAAGTTATGTGGGACTCGTCCCGACGCCTACCAGGACCATACCCACTAAAAACCCCCTGTCGGCTCGTGCATTTTTGCCACTCAGCCTTCATCTGAGCGACGGCCAATTGGAGAAAGAGGCCGCGCTAGCGGGGCCCAGAAGGGGTCACCCGCTGGGATTACATAGCACTGAAGGTGCTCAAAGCACTGAAGGTGAATACGTAGCACTGAAGGTGCTCAAAATGAAATCAAAAATTAAAACAAAAATTAAAAAATTGCAAAATAAAATTGAATTAACTCGCATTTATGTTAGAATTAGGATTTACGTTAGAATTAGAATTTACGTTAGAATTAGAATTTGCGGCCAGAAGGGCCTCGAGATCGCGTGACAGTCTGGTGGATGAGTACGCTTGCGCATTTCTAGGCCTAGCGACTTTGAACTTCGAGTCTAACACAGGAGTAGCATATGAGACAGAATCACGAACTAGAGGATTGGGATGGGTTTCGGAGCGTTTGAAGAACGCTTCAGAGAGTGTTTTGAGATATTGTTGTACTGTAGGCAGTTCAAGATCTCTATGCAAGTCCGCGTTACGCACGTACCACGGTGCGCCTGTGGCCCGGCGGCAAAAGAGGTTTTGAACTACCTGCAGTTTGTGCAGGAGGGAGGTATTGGCGTGGGCAAAGATTGGCGAGGCATACGTCATGACGGGTCTAACGCAGACCTTGTAAAGTGTACGTTTGTTTCTGAAGGACATTTTACTTTTTCTACCTAACATGCTATTTAGGCGGACTAAATAGTGACGAGCGAGTTTCGAAACTCTTTCGACGTGTGGCTTGAAAGAAAGCGTCGGATCTAATGTGACGCCTAGGTATTTAGTACTGCGCTTCCACGGGATGGGAATGCCTAACATTCGAACGTGGGGATCGCCATCGGGACGACGGCGTTTGTGGTCGAAGCGCATCGCAGAACTCTTTTCAGGGTTCACATCGATGCGCCATTCTTGAAACCATGCACCAAGGGCGTTTACGGCCTTTTGGAGTCTGGTTACAAGGCGCCGAACACCGTGGCCTTTGGTATAGAGTGCGGTGTCGTCAGCGAAGAGGGCGAGTTCGACGCCTTTCGGCGGGATGGGAATGTCGTTGGTGTACACGGTGTACAGCAGAGGGGCGAGGACTGAGCCTTGAGGGACTCCAGCCTTTATGGGACGAGGTGCAGAAAGCGTGCCTTCGTGTTTAAATCGAAACGTACGGTCTTTGAGAAACGACGCTATTATCCTGACTAGGCGATCCGGTAAGCCAATCTTGTAGAGTTTATAAACGAGACCGCTGTGCCAGACTTTATCGAAAGCCTTGGCTACGTCAAAGAAAACCGCGACTGTTTTATAACGACGCGGATAGAAACCGTCAAGTATATACTCGACGATTCGGTGGACTTGCTGAGGGCAGGAGTGTTTAGCGCGAAAGCCGAACTGATGGGGGATAATGAGAGGATCGCCATCCGTTGGAAACAGATGGTTCCGCATTCGAGAAAGTATGACTCTCTCGAGAAGTTTAGACATTGCCTTGAGGAGGCTGATGGGTCTGTGATTAGCCGGGACGTTCAGAGGTTTGCCCGGCTTGGGAATGCCTATGACTGTCGCTTCTTTCCAAGCTTTAGGAAAGTAGCTATGGTCGAAGCAGGCATTGAAAATGATAGCTAACAAGGTAAGCATCTGTTGCGGTAGGTGCTTAAGTGCGTGGTTGGAAATTCCATCCGCACCCGGAGCCTTTTTGGACTTTTGATTTCTAATGAGAAGCAAGATTTCGTCATTAGAGACTGTGACAGGGTCGGCGGTGATGGGGAGAGAGTCTCTGCGAAGGACTTCGTCCTCCACCGCTTTGATGTGAGTGGGATTCGCGGGTTGCGTGCTGGGCGAGCATTGTGCGGCAATGCTGTCGGCGAAGCATTCGGCTTTCTCTTCGACTTCGAAGGCAGTAGTGCCATCGGGACGAGTGAGAGGAGGAACGTGAGAGACGGTGTCTACGCGTAAGGCTCGGGCCATGCTATAGTACGCTTGGTGGGACGGAGAGATATTCGCCATGAGATCGTTCATCTGAGCGTCTCGGAGTTCCGCGAGGCAAGACCTAACTTTACGTTGAAGCTGATTCGCAGCTGTTCTATAGGCGGGCGTGGGATATTTCTTGGCTCTCCGGAGAGCCGCGTTTTTAGCTTTAATAAGATTGCTAACGGCTAAGGGAAGCGTGGGTTTGCCTTGCTTAGCAACCTTTTCGTTGTCACTGATGGCTGAGTTGATAGCATCAGTGAGAGAATTTACTAATGAATCGATTTTATCCGGGCTATCTAATTGCTCGGGAGAGATCGCGAGTGGAGAGTTCGGAGCCTCTAAGGCTGAAACTAACGTATTTTTAAAACTTTTCCAATTGGTAAAGGTCTTAGGAGATGAGACGTTATCGTTCGGCGGTCCTAGCACGAGGGAAACGGGGCGATGGTCGGAGCCTAGGTCATCGAGCGGTTCGATAGACCTTAGGTCAAGATTGATACGCTTGATAATTGCAAAGTCGAGGATGTCAGGAGAGTAGGACGGGTTGTTGGGATAGTGAGTGGGAGTGACGGGGGATATGACATCTAGGTCAAGGGAGTTAGTGATGTCGAGGAGAGCGATACCGCTGGTGTTAGTCGATAGGCACGTCCAGTCAGTATGTTTGGAGTTAAAGTCTCCGAACATAATGACTGAATGGCCGAGGGCGAGAATGGCCTCAAAGTCGCTGCGGATTGGTCTGGTACCACTAGGTATGTAGATTGAAGCTATGATGATGGTCGGATGACCAGTCATAGCCAATCTACACACAGTGGCTTCCATGTTGAGGAGAGGAGGGGTAGGGAGAGGACAGCAGTGGAAGCCTCTTTTGTAATATATAGCGGTGCCGCCGAAACCGTCAGAGTTGGGCCTATCGTTACGAATAAACGCGTACTTAGGTATAGCGAATCCCCTGGAGCGATTTGGAGTAAGCCATGTCTCCTGGAGAAGGAATAAGTCAGGTTCTTTGTTCTGAAGGAACAGTTTAATCTCGGGAAGGTTGGTATTAAGGCTACGAGCGTTAAAAGATACTAGGGATAAGCCCTTGGGTTTAATACGACTGGACGCGGGATTCGCGGGTCTAGACATTATAATTTATTTTTTACGAATTTATAAATTATAAAAGAATTTACAACGAACTTAGGAGCGAGTGATGCTCGGCTAAAGCAAATAAACGCTCTTGAGGAGAGCGGGCGGCTCGCAGTTTGCGTGCGAGCACGGAAATTTCGTTAATATCGACGTTTTGAATAACGTCGAATACGGTCTTCATGTCCTCAGCCAACGACGACTGAGGTGCGGAAGACGGAGAAGGACGCGACCCTACGGGAGCTACGGGAGCTGGGATAGGTCGGGAAGGTGCAGGCGGAACGGCCGGACGCTGCCTCCAAGACAGAGCCGGAGTAGGTGTCGGCTGAACGGGCTTTGCTTCCGGGGGACCCCGGTTGCGCAGCGGCGGGAAGTGAGCGGGAGTGAGTGGCGGCGCCGGTTTAGGCGCGACCCTCTTGGTGGTGGAGCGCGGAGCGCGCGGGCAACCCCTGTAGTTAGCTGTGTGGCCGGACTGCCCGCACAGCACACAGGCAGGGGGGGAAGTGGATTCGGGAGTGCGAGTGCACTCCTTAGTGAAGTGAGGATCCAGGCACTTTACGCACCTGGGGGGAGCTGAACAGTTAGCCGCTGCGTGGCCATAGAGCTGGCAGCGGTGGCACTGCCCAGGGTGACCATGGGGGTTGGGACGCTCGACGGAGATATTTGAGAGTCCGCAAATTGTGCGAGCCTCTCTAAAGATCTCCCTCGAGTTGGGAGTATTCGACAGGATTACCAACGCTAAGGGAAAACGCCTACCGCGGTTGGAGTGCATCTTGTGCACTGCTGTGACCGGGAAACCCTGAGACTTAAGGTCATCGAGGATGTCTTCGTTGCTGAGTTCGAACGGGACGCCCCCTAGTACTGCGCGGATCTTACGCTCCTCCGGGAGTGCGTAGGTGTGATACGCGATTTGGTTTAATCCGAGTAACCTGGTAAACGAGCGGAAGTCGTCGACGGTCGCTATTTGAATCTTGATTGTATCGCCAGCGTTGGCGGCTTTTAAATAATTAATTTTGTGCACTTTGCACAAGTTTGAGACCGCGGTCCAGCGCGCTTTTTCACGCAGGAAGACGGGCGGAGGGAGCTGAGGCTTCGGCGGGACGGGAGCGCAGCGCGTCGCTGGCTTCGATGGGACCGACGGAATCGCGGTCACTTCGAGTGACATGAGCGGCGCGGGGGCGGGTGTAGAAGACACCGGGGTTGGCTCGGGTGTTGAAGACACCGCGGCCTTTTTCGAACGCTTCTTAGAGCGTTTGGCAACTAATTGGAACTCGGGCTCTGGAGAGCCGGTTAGGGTGGCGGCGACCGACGAAGCTACGGACGCGGCGGAGTCTGAATCGCTCCCGGGAGCGGTACGCTTCCTACGAGATGAGCGCGAGGATGAGACCGACGCGCAGTCCATATCGGATGGAACGGGAGACGCGGGAGAGCTATAGACCTGAGGGGTCTGGATGTTGGAGGCCTGAGGGGCTGGGGTTGGGGCCTGAGGGGCCGGGGACGCGTTAAGCGCTAGTACAGCTTGCGTAAATATGTCGTCAGAAATTGAAACACCCGACGCGGCGAGTGCTTGGGCGAACGCCTTCGCAATGTTAATGACGATTTGCTTATCCATTTGGGAAGGGGTTGGGACAATAATATGTAAAAATATAAGTATAATAAAAGATGCCTAGTTCTTAAAAACCTAGCAAAATCCTAGTGGCAAACCTCCCTACCAGCGGTAGGGGGGCTGGGGAGAATAACTTAAAACTAACCGTAGTACGCCGAAGGCCGCTACCTAGAAACCTAAAAAAGGGTACGCAGGTAAAGAGTTGACCGCGTTAGGGTCAACCTTTACCGACAGAAAGGACAAAAACACACGAAAACACACAAATATGATAAAAATAATATGAAAATAGGAGAAAAATAAATAAAATAGAGAAGAGAAATAAATAAAAATAAAAAGGACTGGTTCAGTACAAATTCGTTGTCACCGTTAAGTATCCTTTGCACTGAAACCAGACTACTTACGCCGGGCACAACACTGCACTCAGCACAAGCACAACACAACTTAGCACAGCACTTTGAAGACTAAGAGGCTTAGTCGCAAAGAAAAATCGCACTTCGAAAGCACTCAGACGGAGTAGAAAGACTTAGGAAACCGTAGCACGGAGCCAACACGCTAGACTGTGACGTCAGTAAACTGAGCGCCGCGGAATGGCGGGAAGGGACCGATCAACGGAGAGCTGGGTCTTGCACGTCCGCACTGGGCGGCGATCGGAGCGAGAATGCGCCAGCATATTAGGAACACCATTAATTTATAATCATTCATCAATCATCATTTATCTGATGAACACAGATTTTTGTTTTCAGGTCATGGTTTACATTGATATATGTATGTTTATTCTGGGTTCCCCCCAGTTTGCTGTATGGTCGTCCATAAATCAAGCACTGCTTACTTTGGGGCCATACAGTTGGTGTTTTTGTCTGGGGGTCGCTTTTATAGACGAAAAAGTTGCCGAAATATTTTTTTGTAGAAATTGTTTTTGACATGTTTCTGCACAATGTACAACAGAGCACGACCATGCCAGCCTCTGCTGTTTGTTTATTGTCTTATTTCAACCTCGTAAGGTTACAAGATTCAGTAAATTACTTTCAAGTTACTTTCAAATAAATGTCTACTTAAAATAAAATAAAATTTACTTAATATATGTCTCACCCGTTTACTGGTTCTAGGAAAAGTTTAAGTCGGTAACGTGCCAGAGAATCCAGTTAAACTAGGCTATAAATAAAAATATGGAATACAGGGCTCTTTGCCGTACATTTTTAATTTAATTTACTAAAACTAACAACCATGGTAAATGGAATTCTTTATAACACTCACCGTGCCTTAAGTAGGGTCACAAAGATTGAAGAAACAAGAGAAAAAGACAGATGAAAGCTTTTTCCGATGATGCCTTCCAGAACTGATTCCAATTATGGAACCATGTAGGAACAAGAGTGCATAGGAGTAGCCCCTAATGAAGAGTCTATCAAGAAATAATATAATAAGAATTATTTGTTATCGATAAACTCCGAATTACTATTTGTTGTGTGTACCAATGCTTGTATTAAAAAGCTTAGTTAGAAAGCTTCTTATTGGCAGTAGTTTCTTGTGTTAATCTCCTCTGTGGCCATACTTCAGTCCTTCCTATAGTGACCGCCGTAATGGTTACGTCTACGTGCTTGTGTTCCGGTTACAGAGAAGGAACAATTACTGGAACAAAGGCCAACTGAAGCCGGTCGGAGAGACGCGCCATTAGTAAATACAATATTGATAAATAAAATATCTATGACTAATGATATCCATTGGTCCATGGCCAGTTCCCATCAGGTGAGTCACGTGTCTTTTGCCGGCTTTGAAAAAAAAACCTACGTATTCATAAAATTAGACACATACGTCACGCATCTCAAGTGAATATCTTATCTACTTCCCACTTGAGTTGAAACAATAACCCAACTTCCTAAACTTAAATGCTAGATTTCATTTCTGGCTTTAGGTTAGGAATAAAATAATGTTATTGTTAAAATTAATAGTATTTTTTTTAAACTTAATGATTAGGTAATCGGAGTGCAACAAATTAATAAAATGCAGATGCTATAAAGCAATATTATTGTAACTCCAAGGTAGGCCGGTGGACAGAGTGTTGCTGCGCACACATTACCACAATCATTTGGTACCTTGGCTGGGCAAGGTATGAAAATAATGTTGTAACACCTGCCCAGTCATTAGATAATGTACTTCTCATATATTGATCGGAATAATTACATAAAAAACTACGTCCTTAATTTATTTTCTAACTTTTTAATATTCTTCAATTCCACCCGTATTTTGAGCTTACAGAATCAAACTTTTGATTATTCCATTAAATAACTCTTAATATCATAATTCCAGTACCTTGTTTTACCTAGACAATATAAAATTTTATGCGAAAGATTTTGGGCACTTTTAAGCCGGACCATGTATGGAAAGTGAAATGAAGCTTTTCTGTTAAAATGAAAAAGCTTTATGACCTCTCTTTTTAGCTTCATTTTCTTTCTCAATATCATTTATTTTCCCCAACCAGCAGTTGTAATACGAATATAAACCAACAAATAATGATTACATTCACATTTTGCTTTACAAAGATAATTTGCCGGATCGCAGACCCCGTTTTGAAGATAATAACGTGTGAATCCGCCATTTTTGTGTCACCATTTTATTTGTTACATGTTTTACCGTAATTGTCACAATGTTTATGTATTAATCAGGGTAAATTTATAGGGTACGTAATACGACTTAAATAAGTATTCATAGTTATTGTAAACCTGACATAAAATATTTACGATTCAACCATCAACCAATATTTGTACAATAAATTCGGAATTGTATACATATTTGCTGGAGGTGTATAGTCTTTCTACCCACACAAGCACAGACATGGATGTGTAAGTTGCTTTAAACCACACATATTGTGGTGGGCTTATGGCATGTCTGAAATTGCTCAGCAAAAGAATTGCCGTTATATTATTTGGTCATATTTTTAGACATACTTGCTGAATTTTATTGAAAAGAAGTAAACGTACACATTGCGGTTGTCTTCTAGCTAAGTAACTTATAAGTAAGTTAATACCTATGACTATATCAATAAAATATAGTTATCTTTTCATTTTTTTATGACACTGGCGTGAGGAAGCTTTTTGCGGAAACTTTAACGTTGTTATTCAAATATTGCTGTAAAATTGATGCTTCATATTAACATATGAATTCGAGTGGTGAAATATAGCTTTATAGTTCATTTGAAACTTAAATTAAGGGTTACTAAAGAAAATGTAAAAAATTTTTTATCTCTTTTTACTTTCTTTAATGATACCACAACTTAGAACAAAGTTTTTTTAAACTTTGTACTAATTTAAAAGTTCTTGAACTAACTTCGACATTATGTCGAAATATGAGAATTGATATCTATGTTATAATGAGTCACACAATCTTTCTATCCAGTCATATCTTACATTACTGAAAGTAGCCTGAAACAAACACTCTAAATTAAACCTAATTCTAATCTTGATTCAACTCAATTTTTATCGGTGGTTGACTAGTCTTTAAAGACAAAAAAAAAGTTCTTTATCGAACATTAGCACAAGCACTCTCAAAAAGAACCGTTTGCACGTGCTTCTGGAATCTAAACCGTTGCCAATCAGTAAAGTTACGTTAGAACTCTACTGAACTAGATTCAGTATGAAATGCATTCACTAATGCTAGGTAACCAAGAGTCGTTTCTTCGAAGTGTCAAATCAAAGTTTACCCGTAGTTTAAGTTGCTGCATTCGTGTCTGCAGCTGCTGTGTCCGTTAAGTCAATGACCTTAGATTTTTATAGTTTTTATTTCTATTAGACAGCTAGCTTCACGTATATTAGGAAATTTTACACCATTGTGACCAGGGAAATGGTAAATGCTTGATGATGAATAGCGGCCGAGTGGCGTGGTTGTTGTAGCCCTGCCTCTTACGCCGAGGGTCCAGGTCCTGGTCGGGGCACACGTTTGTGAGATGAACCCAGATGTTTGTTCTCGGGTCATGGCTGTTGATATTTATATATAAATATTTATTCTAGGTTTCTTCTAGGTTTGCTGTATGGTCGTAAATAACAAAAGCTCTGCGTACATTGGGGTTTAACAGATGTTGTGTTTGGTTGGGGATTTAGTTTTTTAACGAAAAACAGAAAATGTGTGTTGTTGAAACTTTTTCTGGTCTAATGGAGGGTCTAAATGGAGGGTCTCCGGAAGGAGTTGAGTGTGCTATTATTTATTGTTTTAGTGACGATATTCAATTTTATATGTGAAGCTTTGCCATACGAGATATAGCTAATGAACTAAAAAAAATAAAACAAAAAGAATAACAAATTAAAACATATACCCGTAAATAAAAAATTATATTGCCCAACAAAATAGCAATTATTCGTATTTTGTTACAGATTTAAAGTACTAAAATAGAATAAAAATGTCCATTCCGCCCATATCATAATCCTCAGCGATGATACATACGCTTTCTTCCTGGCAATCCATTTCTAATTTTAATGACCATCATATAATATCATAATCATCAAGCATTTACCATTTCCCTGGTCACAATGGTGTAATATTTCCTAATATACGAGAAGCTAGCTGTCTAATAGAAATAAAAACTATAAAAATCTAAGGTCATTGACTTCAAACTAGCACGCCAAGGTGCAGTCGAGGAACTTGGTGCTGGCCCAGATTCGCGTTCGAATCCCGTGCAGTGTCGACGCATCGTAGTATGCGGAACGCCTACAAACGACCGAACAACGCGTAGGCGATTCTCGCCGACCCAGGCGATTCCGCGGACTTCCTCGTATAAACGTATACCTTGGCTAGATTGCACTCTAAAAGTGTAGTCTGGTTACAATATATACTACATTTTGATATGAACTAATCATTTCTAGACCACGCAAACATCATTACAATCAAACAAACATAAACCTTAAAGATCAACTCTATACATACATCGAAAATAAACAATTTAACATTGAACAAATTATAACTGCGGGGTATTTTATTTATATATTCCCCTTAAAAAGCTACTTAAATCCGTCGTATCAATATAGAGAGAAACCTGAGGCCTGGTCTCTCGGGACGCCCTCCGTAATCTGTTTTGTTACAACGCAGCCAGCAGCCACTAGTGTGTGGATTTGTGATTTTTAACCGACTATATAAAAGGTTGTATTGGATGATCAGTTTGTGGGGTTTAATGTTATGAAATTTTTGAAGGATGTAGAATATCGGTCTATTGCCATTTACGATGTACTTTATTATTAAATAAGTATAATATTAATAATAGTAGACATTTTATCTATACATATAATAAAATTGCAGATTTCATTCCCACATTAAAAGAAAAATTAAATTAAATAGTATACAAATTTTTGCAGTGTATATAATTGCCAAAAGGATAACTGAATTACATTTCTGAAATACATAATCTATCTATACATATAATAAAATTGCAGAAACATACTTTCTGTATATTGAAAATAAAAATACAAAAAATGGCAGGAGTTGTTATAATAACGATGCCTAACCTAAAAATGTAATAAATAATTTTTTGTCTGTTTGTCTGTGTGTTTGTGCACGCTAATCTCAGAAACGGCTTATACGATTAAGATGCGGTTTTCATTAATATATTGTGGTAAGTTTCATATTTCAGTTTTGTTTCATATTAATCTGTTCAGAAATAAAGAAGTTATGTCAATTTAAAGAATCACGTCGAACATTTTTTGAATAATTCTGTATCTATCTTCTATCTTCGTCCGAAGCAATTATTAGCGACAGTCGTCAGCGATTGCGCCATTTATTTGCAGTCATGCTGGTGTTCTGTGCACTTTCTGATGCTTCACAATTATGGCATAAGTATCAGAACAAATTAGTAAGGAAATTTTCAGGCACGCACAACTAAATGATGACAACCCAATTAGTGAGCAATTACGTGAAAGTCATTTAAATCGTTGTTTGTTGGCTATTCAAGCTATAGTCACATCTATTGGGGGTAATCCTTTTTCTCAATATGGCATGCCCGAGCCATCCTTCGGCGGTGAACGTATTGACAGAGATTACGCGATGGAAATCAATTATGATGCAGTAGATCTGGCCGAAATTTTACAAACTGATGTCTCGAGACCAACTGAAGAATAGCGTTTAATATTTGATCGGGTGTGTCGCAGCGTTGACAGTGCTTTGGGAGAAATGCTATTCCTAGATGCTCCCGGTGGAACGGGTAAGACATTTCTTACCAAAGTGATTTTGGCGAAGGTACGAAGCCAAGGTAAAAGTGCGCTTGCTATCGCTTCATCGGGCATAGCAGCCACTTTGTTGCCAGGAGGGAAAACTGCTCATACAATGTTTAAAATCCCGATCGACTTGGACCGCACAGCAAGCCCTGTTTGTAATATTTCTAGAAACAGCGATAAGGCTAAGGTTCTTCGTGATTGTAGCCTTATTATATGGGATGAGTGCACAATGGCAAACCGAAAAGCAGTTGAAGCAGTAGACAGAACGTTGCGTGATGTCGAGCAAAATAGCCAACCTATGGGTGGCATTACTATGCTTTTTTGTGGCGATTTTCGTCAGACTCTCCCTCTAATACCACGGTGAACAAGGGCTGATGAAGTTAGAGCCTGCCTAAAGAGTTCTCAACTGTGGCATTACATTATCCCTTTGCATTTAGCATTAAATATGCGAGCTCAAATCGGAGGCAACGAAAATGCTGAAGAGTTTTCAGATTTGCTACTCCAGATTGGTAACGGTGTGTATCCACAGGAACAACGAAAAGTTGTTCTTAATGAAAACCTATGCTGCTAAGTTTCATTAATCCGAGACCTCATATCATCTGTGTATTGAAACGCAACGCAAATACTAACTTGCGAAAATTCCTGGATTTGCGAAAGAGCTATTTTGACTCCACGAAACTACCAAGCAGCAGCACTAAACGATGAAATTTTGAGCTTTGTTCCGGGGAATAATGTAGAGTATATCTCCATAAACAGAGTTATGGAAGAAGAAGAATCCATCAGCTACTCAGTAGAATTTTTAGAATCTCTCAGGGCTCCTGGACTACCAGCTCACAAATAAAATTAAAAGTCTGCGTACCCATAATGCTGCTAAGAAATTTAAGCCCACCAAAACTTTGCAACGGTACCAGATCAAAAGTGACCAATGTACAACGAAATCTGATAGAAGCAAAGATTTTAACCGGGTGCGGAATAGGTGAAAGTGTTTTTATTTCTCGGATTCCTCTCATTCCAAACTATTTTCCATTTAGTTTTAAACAGGTCCAGTTTCCAGTACGCCTATGTTTTGCAATGACAATTAATAAAGCCCAAGGTCAGACGCTAAAAGTTGTTGGTGTGGATCTAAGCATTAGATATTTTTATACGGTCAGTTATATGTGGCTCTGTCACGTGTTAGCAATCCTAGCAGCCTGTATGCTTTCATCCCCCATGGCCATGCGTCTAATATCGTGTACAGAGAAGCATTACTGTAAAGCAGATTTTTTTAGCTACCCAAAACGACGGTGTTTATAATAATATAATAATAATAATAATTTATTTCGGACACTTGATCCATATAAATGTTTAGTTATTAAAGTAATCCCAATTTGTTGTTTTTTTTTAAATTTTATTTTACATTACATTGTATGTGGCAATTATTCCAATGTTTTAATATAGATTACCTATCTACATATCTAAGCTATCTACCATTTCTTTTACTACTATACTTTATGATCCCATATTAACCAAAAGCTGTATCCAAAAAATGCTGCCCAAAGTCACTATTCCACGCGAACAAAGTCGCGGGCACAGCTAGTATTAAAATAAAATGCTGAAAAATTATGTTTGAGTTTTTAGTCTACCTACATAAAGCTACAATAGAGATTTTTTTTCTCGTGTAATCAACACTTCCTCACCATAGGATCTCAAATATAGGGTCTAGTTTAATCCTAATGATTTTTCTGGAAAAGTTCAAAATGGCCGAGACACTGAAAAAAACTGTTCCCCCTTTAACCAAGATGGCGGGTAACTCAGCAGTAGAGTTTCTTTGCGATTTCATATTTACATTGACCGGTGACACAGTGACACCAGAGGCTGGCTAAATGAAATTTTGGCGTGGATTTTTTCGAGGTTGGGACCTTTTTCCACAACCAAGGATATCAGCCTCAGCTAACTAAGAGGTGGCATTAGGCAGTTTATATTCCACTACACTGCGAGCTGGCAGAGTTTGCACATATCTTTGAAATCATTTCCCAGGTATGCGGCTATCCTCACGATTATTTCCTTCACTTCTCATGTACTCGAGGTATATACAGGGGGACTGGTAATTAGTGGTGGAGCCGTTGAAGGGTGATATTACCATCAGACCTACTGTTCTAAAGTTAAGCCTTTCCAAGATATACCTATTTTAAGATGTTTACAAAAAGATCCTACTTAAAATGTTGAAATATCAATAAATCTTAAAAATTGTTTTTTCTGAGCCAGTTTTTTTTGTTTTGCTATAAAGGTATTAATAGTCAAATATTCGTTATCGTCGTTATCTTATGCGAAAATCGTTAAACAAAAACATAAAATGAAAATACGTTACGGTGACTGCCTCTAAAACGTCGATTTACTCAAAAGAGTCACCTACAATTATTCCGTATATAATAATTTAAAAATATATGGTACATTTGACAGTACCAATGAGGTTATAACCTCATATGTCCCATGGTTCACATTGAGAAGTTGAATATTACAATTGATCCATGTTAAAAAACACAAAAATTTTCGAACACCGTACTATAAAGGTACTCCTATTTCGTACTCCTCCTGAACAAGAGGAACTTAACAAAAAGCTAAGATGATAGAAACAAAACAGACTAACTTTACGTGACTTGCAATTTAATGGGATTGTTGCTTTTCGGTCTACGTTTTCTGGGCCATTGTCTCAGTAAAGTTAGGTTTAAAGCTAGGTTGTACTAAATTAGAGAGAAAATTTGTGAAAAACACTTCGCTTGTTTCGAAAAATTAAAAAAAATACTAGAAGATACAGTTTTTATTTGGACCAACTGCAAGATAGAACTCAAAGGTTTGTCGCACCACAATTCGATCATTGATGAATAATTTCCCAAAAAGTTTTTTATTCATTTCATAAGTTGCAGCACACCCTAAATTACCAGTACCAGAAATCCTAGATACCTTCTGGACCTGGACGACCGCGTAGCGTAGTGGTTAGTGGTCCTGCCTCATACGCCGCAGGCTGTCATCAATGACACAAGCTCTGCTTACTTTGGGGCCATACAGCTGGTGTGTGTTTCTGGGGATTATTATGGAGGTTTCATATCAATGTTTAAATTATAACCTGGGTTTCTTCACAAAATCACTCCATTTTTTTAATGTCTGCATATCAGCCCTATAGAAAAACCTGAAACTGTATAGGTATAAACACAATTTAATTTTATTAAACTTTAATTTTTTAACAAATTTAGTGAAATAGTTATTCTCTTTAAAAAAATTCCTTTATTTTTCATTAGAACAGACGAGCTGCAATCTCGAGGCGTGTAACGAGATTAAGTCAATGTCTGACACAGAGAGAAAAAAACCTTTTTTTACGTAAAAATTTTAAGTAAAACTTGGTCATTAGACTTTTAGATGTTTTACTTTAAGTTCGACAAATAAAGCTTGTATATTTATCAATATTGTTTTCAACACTGAAAGTCGTTAAACTTGAATGCCATCTTAACATTATATATTTAGGTATGAGAATGTATCATTCGTTGTCCAAGATGTATATAATTGTCATATAAATTCTTTTAATTTTTTCAAACATTATATTGGATTACAAGATAGTACCAAAAAACCGAGTTCTCCGCCATCAAATACTTCGTTTTGATACTAAGAAACTACATGACACGGTATCTCGCTGTGCTCTACCCTTCAGCAATGTAATACCTGGCACTATCATCGTTAATTCAATATTTAATAACGTTTACGGTAAGAAACTTATATTCATTAGTTTGAAGATTTCATAATGTCACATAAATGAATTATGTACAGAAAAATGTAGCCAAATTAAAAGTAACTAAGACAAACCACAAAATGTCCAGTCATTATAGACATTCGAAATCGAAAATTTGATAATAATTCCAAAAGTTTTCAAACTTCGGTCAAGTGAATGGTACATTGGGACGACAATAAATCTCATTTTGCAACCTTGTCCGCAGTCCGGAACATTGTTAAAATTGCAATTAAATTAATTTTTGCTGTATGGTCGTGAAAAAAATTCCAAAAGTTCTGCAAACTTGGGGAAGTTTTCGATATAATATTTCATATCACGTATAAAATTTGCAACCAACCTAAGTGTACGGAACATTTTTTGTTATTGAAAATTTTTCCGATATATCTGTCAAATTTGCAGAACTTTTGGAACGTTTTCCTTCAGTTTAATAAAGAAAAACATTAATTTTTAATAACAAAAAATGTTCCGTACACTTAAATTGGTTGCAAATTTGACACGTGATGTAAAATAATATATTTAACACCACTCCAACTTTGCAGAACTTTTGGAATTTTGGTCTCAAGAACTGAGCAAATTATCATTTATTGCATTTTTAACAATGTTCCGGACCGCAGAGCAGGTTGCAAAATTTTATAGTTTGTTTTAATACCACTCCCGACCTTACATCAAAATTTGAAAACTTTTGGAATTATAATGAATTAATTGTCTTGACTGACTGGACTATATGCGTGTGGTGTTTGCCTGGGCACTTGGCCTTATTGTACCGCTAGCGTATAAGAACTTGTGTGTACTTGTATTAATTGATTGTATCTAATGCCGAAGATGTTGACAAACCTTAATTGGTCCAAGTCTTTGCCGTAGGTACGGATTTTTATACTCCTCAACAATCTTGGTGCCTAATCTGAGCGCAATTGTTCTTTTTATATTCCTCGAAAATCTTGGTGCCTAATCTGAGAGCAATCATCATTTTATATTCCTCAACAATCTTGGTGCCTAATTTGAATTTTTTATTTACAAATTAGGCTTTTCAACAGTGAGTACAATTCAATAAAAACATTTTTAAAACACACTCAATTAGATGAAATTGCCTCACTACTCACAGGACAACACAGCGTGCAAATAAAAAGGATTACAAACTACAATCAAGTAAAACATCAATTAGCAAAGAAAAACAATTCAATAACAACAACAAAGGGAGAAAAAAACAAAACATAGACTACTAAATAAAGTGGACACAAATACTGCTTAGGACAACAACAGCTTTTTCAAACATGGAATCGAAGAGTGTGTCAAGTCTGCCTCATCATCTAATTGAGAATAGGTTTCAAACAAGCGGGTCAAAGCTAATCTGACCGCAATTATCATTTTTATATTCCTCAACAATCTTGGTGCCCAATCTGAGCGCAATTCTCACTTTGAAAGCGGAGTTATCTAAAAATTTACCAAGACTTGGACAAGGAAATGCGTTTGACCAGTGGTCCAATTCGGCATCAAATATAGCCATAGAAGACATGTTTTGTCTTATACGTCGTGAAAATAATGGAATTGCATTATAATGTTTTCGAAATTAACAGACATTACAAAACCAAAATAATTATCCTGCAAAAGAGAGATAATTTTAAACGTATAAGAAACGTCAACGGATTTAATTACCTATTTAATAAAGTGAAAAAAAAAATGTAAAACTATTTTCAAAAGTTCTGCAACTAAATTTGCATGTTTAGATAATAAATCAATTATTTCTAAAACCTTTTATTCATCCGTACGTGTATAAGTCTGTACATTTTCTAACTCGTATATCATCGCAAAGTAATTTTCATAATTTTCAACAAAATTGACTTAATTCATAAAGTTATAGCATTAAGTTCTGCAAGAATCAACATGGCGGTTTACACAGGAGCTCTGCTGGAGCGATGTATTCTGAACTCCTTATTATAACTTTTTTGGTTATTCGGGGGAAAATATTATAAGAAAACTTTGTTTGAACGTAAATAAAGTGACGAGTTGGTAAATAATAAAAAGGTTAAACTTATTTTATTGTTGATTCTTTCATATGTAAAAAATCTTGTGGGTTTCAAACATCTTAACGATTAGGGACAAAAATTCGTTTTAGCTAAAAATTTAATATTGTGAAAAGTGCCATGGCGTAAGAGGAAATCGAATAAAAAGACTTTATAAATTACAACATATTATTGAACTTGTCAGCTTTCTTGAAACAAGATTGAAGAAGATGAATTGTAACATTAGAATGTATCGTAGAGTGAAATGAAATGAAATATTTTTTTCTCAACATTGACAATTACTTAAAAAGCATGACTCTACCACCAGTTCGGAAAAATCTTCGTGAGTACAACTGGTAAGAAACTCTTTATGCCTTTACAAAGTTATTCTTATCTGCATCTGTTAGCTCGGCAAGTCTCCCTCCCCCCAAGTATCCAAACGACGAACACCCTCAAACGGCACCCCTTCACGAATTAACGCGGGATCCAGCCATCGCCCTCCTCAACCATATTGGAGGGAAGTGACAAAGTACCAGAGAGTTTAAATTTCCTCCTCTATTATGTTTTGACTAATGTCGGCCGGCATTAGGCGGCACTGCTGAGCGTCAAAATCCAATATGTGTGGACGACCCTTCGGGAAAATAGCCGCTCGGCTTATGCTATTCTAGGTTTGGCGAGAAGAACCGAATGTATCATAGAGCGTATGGACTGCCCGATCGGCGCAAGCCTAATAGGTGTGGCCTTGCTTCGGACCGGCCTTGCCGTTCAACAAGTGCTGCCGACTCGAACGTGTCACCCCGAACATGTGGCTAGCGTCTCTTAATTAGGTCTGACGCTGCCAATTCGTTAAGGTACATTAAAAAAAATTTAATGGTTCACTATTTTCCTAAAATTTGTAACTGCAATAATGTTGGAATCATTTTTCAATGTCCAACTGCGAATGAATAAATTTAAAAAAGAACATTTGACTGAAAGCAATGTCTTGAACAACAAACAAAGCCTTGAAGTAACAAACCAGTTCCTTCCCCGTCACGTGGTTACAAGTACTGTCCGTTTCTTCGTCTTAACTTTTCACAACAAGAACAAATGCTTATCAGTTTTAAATAATTTTAGTTTTTATATATTTTTTTTAAAATAAATATTTATTTGCAAACAATAATATTTGCTAATTAATTAGCGGAAGAAGAAATACAAGCGTAGAAAAGGTATTAAATGTGTTTTGTACATTATATACCTGCAATACAGTGATTTGCAATACACTGCAATCACTAATGATTGCTATTTACTAGACTTACTTAACTACAATTAACACTAACCATGCCTCACCCATGGTTTTACTGGAATTTCGTATAAATTAAAGATTATACATGTACACAATAATTCAATCATAATAATAAATATACTCATAGTATAATAATAAATATAAACAATAATAATTATCAATAATTCACAAGTCAATTTCACCATTTTAGGGGTTGAATTTTTGAAAAGTTTTTCTTCACAGTTTTCACAAATTAACAAGGGTTAAAGAAAAACCAATTCAGAGCGTTGTATACTCCGCTTGAATTACTTCGTGCAAAGGAATTGTAAGGAAAGGAAATGAATTACTTCGTGCAAAGGAATTGTAAGGAAAGGAAATGAATTACTTCGTGCAAAGGAATTGTAAGGAAAGGAAATGAATTACTTCGTGCAAAGGAATTGTAAGGGAAGGAAATGAATTACTTCGTGCAAAGGAATTGTGAGGAAAGGAAATGAATTACTTCGTGCAAAGGAATTGTAAGGGAAGGAAATGAATTACTTCATGCAAAGGAATTGTAAGGGAAGGTAAGAATTACTTCGTGCAAAGGAATTGTAAGGAAAGGAAATGAATTACTTCGTGCAAAGGAATTGTAAGGGAAGAAAATGAATTACTTTGTGCAAAGGAATTGTAAGGGAAGGAAATGAATTACTTCGTGCAAAGTAATTGTAAGGGAAGGTAAGAATTACTTCGTGCAAAGGAATTGTAAGGAAAGGAAATGAATTACTTCGTGCAAAGTAATTGTAAGGGAAGGTAAGAATTACTTCGTGCAAAGGAATTGTAAGGAAAGGAAATGAATTACTTCGTGCAAAGGAATTGTAAGGGAAGAAAATGAATTACTTTGTGCAAAGGAATTGTAAGGGAAGGAAATGAATTACTTCGTGCAAAGGAATTGTAAGAAAAGGAAATGAATTACTTCATGCAAAGGAATTGGGAAGGAAATGAATTACTTCGTGCAAAGGAATTGTAAGGAAAGGAAATAAATTACTACGCCAGTAGGCGGCAGAATGACCGCGTTTGATCTGTATCGACAAACGTTATGCAAAACTTGTTTCTGCGTTAGGGTCACGAGTTTCACTCACCAATCGCTTTGCAATTTCATTGTAAACTCTATTAGCTCAGCTCCTCGGCCCTGAGCTCAGGTCCCCAAAGTCTCAATGCAAAATACCTCAAAAATGATTATACCACATAATGAACCATTCTCTCTTAAAATATTTGCCCACATAAAACAAGTGATCGGTTGCTTTTCCAATTATTGGAAGAATTATTGCGTTTGACAAATGTTTTTAAAGTATGTACCTTAAGGCAGGGTTTCTCAAATTGGGGTACGCGAACCACCCTCATTTACCTTCTTGCATTCTTTTCGTTCTAGATATTACCTATACCGATTGTATAAACATATATACGATTTATAAACCAGAAACACATTTCTAATTCACCACTTTTTTATTGTAAAAGGATAAGACGTTTGTCTTCTATCTCACCTGGTGGAAAGTGACGATGAAGACGAAGGTGTTACACGTCTATCCACGAGATACCTATTAACTCGACGCTTGAAAGAACTGGGACTATAGTTTCTGGAAAATCAGACGCAGGCAGTTCATTCCACACCTTGGCGACCCGCACCAAAAAGGAACAATAACTTGCCCATCACAATATCGCATTCACTGTTTCTTCAGGAAACATTTTCACATTTACCTACATACTGACAAATACAACGTTTACCTGAATACTATTAAATTTACATATTATAATGTACGCGGGATTCGAGTTATTCCACCACATTGGCTTTGAATGAGAGCGGGTTGAACCTGACATGAGGTGGCACATACCATTTGAATTTTTATCGTATTATTTATTACTCAGAAATACATGTAGAAGATGCTATATAAAAGTTTAATATTTTGTAATATAGATATATAGTAACTAGGTGTCTCACGGAGGCGGAATTTTGAAAATTCTTGCCAAAAATTTCAAAATCTAAAGCCAACATATATTAGTACCTGACCGGAAGTCTTGAATCCTAGGCTTGCGCAACTCATTTCAATATAAGCTAACATTAGGCTAAATATCGCTTTTTGTCTCTATCAGTTCAATAGAAATAGAACATGACGGAGGAACATGTTAAGTAACTGGCTAGCTAGATTGAAGTTATACTTATCTCAGACTTGTCTCAGAAAAACGGTCAAATAAAAAGTGGCTTTATTCCTTACAATATAAAATACATATTGTTAAAATATGTGACAACAATCTTTTCAAAATGGCAGCCATTATTTTTGACTGCATTTTCATCACTACTTACATTAAACGAAGTCGCTTTTTATTTGAATAGTTTCGAATAAATCTAAGCACGCTTTATACTAGTAGAGCCAGCCCTTTAAAAGAAAATTACCACCCTTTTTATATTTTACGGATTAATAATAAAACTATGAAAGAAAAGATCATACTTCCAAGAGTAATTTATATAATGCCGTATCATAAACCTGCAACCCTGTAAATAGTCATCACTTATGAAAACCTCCTTTATATTATACAGGGAGTTACAGAAAAAGATGTCACAGGGTCTGTACTCTGAGTCAGAGGACTATTCTAGAATTGCGCAGACATGTTTTATTCACATAATCTCTGGTACCCTGACTGTGGGTATAATAAACATGAAATATTTCAACAAAAGCTGTTGAAAAGCATTAATTACAAATAGCATGGGCTGAAAGTTAGCAGAGCTTGTGTTATATATTAGTGACCGTTCAATTAATCAGAATAAGTAAATATAACTTCAACTCTATTCACTTTTGTCGATTTCAATGATTTGTTCATTTTCAGAAAATTTAATTTTCTTACAATGCGTTACCTGTTGACGCGTAGATGTTTGTGAAAATGTGAGCAGCAAGAAGTCCCGCGCAATGACACCTGTTTTAAACTGAAAACATTCGCGTGTTTGTATCAATTTCTGCCCTTTGTGTGTATTAGTTAGTGTATACTCGGACTTAACACACACTTGACGGAGGAGGGTAAGGAGCCTTGCCTCATATAACGGAGGTCCCAGGTTTTTGTCCTGGGGCATTTATTTGTGTGAAGAACACAGATGCTTGTTCTCGGGTCATGGTTTTGGTATACTCTGCTCTGCTTACTTTGGGGCCATTCAGTTGGTGTGTATGTCTGGGGATTTATTTATTATTTATTTATTTAATACACAGGAACAGTTGATTGTACACGCACACCAAAGAGCGCGAACACGGTTTGACAAGATTCCCGCCACCACACAACGCTGGGATACATATTAACAAGCACACACACACATAGAACCACGCACATATGAGTTAAACCATGTATAGCTCGATATCCTGTAGGAATGTCAGGACAAAATATACACTAATTACTCCTGCGAGTCTAAGTTGATGTCCTAAGCATCATAGCCCATTTGACAACCAAATGAAGCCATCTTTCTACAGCCACACGTCACGTAACTTGTTACGACCAAGCCAACTAGTACCTAATAGTATAGATTGACAGACATGAAATCATCAAAATACGCCCTAATCAGTAATAAACGCTTAAATTCGTAAATATTTGTCGGATGTGCAGTGGGTGGAAACTTTAATTAAATCGTTTACCTACAGACTTAAAAAAACTAAAAAGCTTAACCTAACCATTTATCCTACCCGCACCCACTCGGTAACACACAAAATCGAAGCGATTACAAAACTCCATTACACGAAACTTTTGAATTGGACACAAATGGGAATCGAACCCGGGCCTTAGGATTTAAAGCGACAGTGACTAATGGTGGTGGAACTGAATGAATGAATTTGAATATTGGGTGTTGGTATATGGAACACAGATACGTTTGATAACATATTTCAGTAACCTATGCTCTGATTGATCGATACATGTGGAATGTAATTTAGGGTTTTTTGGGACGTTTATTGAGTTTGTTTGATATGTTTCTTCTGTTTCTGTCTTGTATTCATAACTAATGATTCAGTGTCAAAAACTGGTTTATTGGATAAAGGATGTATGTGTAAATTTTTCTAGGTGAATCTGCACTTTATATAAACTCGAGAGCTCCTTAAAACCAAAAAAAACCATTTGACATGTCTGAGTGCGTTTCTGTCGAATCTGAGTGTTGAGATGAAAAAACCTATGTTATTCAAGGATGATGTTCCTTTACATGAATTTTTAAAAATATCTAGTTTTTACCGGGTTTTTCGGTAGTAAATAAACAAACAAGCAAGCAGAGCTTTTGTTATGGATGACCATACAGCGAACTGGGGGGAACCCAGAATAGACATATTTTTATAAATATAAACAACCAAAACCCGAGAACAAACATGTGTTCAGGACACAAATTAACAACCCGACCAGGACTCAATCAAAGTAATACACCACTCGGCCATCAAAACAAACAGAATTTTTCTCTTTTTACATCATTGGCGCGAATCTCCGGCTAGAAGGAAACATTATTTACTATTGTCTTGTTTTAAATATGGCCTACAAGAGTAACAATGGCGTCGTTATTATTAGTTTAGTACTAAATTAAGGGCGACATGGAAGAACTGAAATATGAGGTTTAAGGAGCCGTAATTGATGAGACCACAAGCCCTTATCATTTCTAGTCATGTATGTGTATGTATATTTATTTAAGTTTATTTCTAATATTTATATTTAAAAAAATATCTATGTGTGTTTATATATTTCTTAAGTTTATTTATCCGTTATCTAGTATCCATAACACAAGTTCTTATGATACTTAATTTGGGCTAGATAATGTGGTGGTGTGTTAGTTAGAAATATTTATTTATTTAATTAATAAGTTTCTAAGAATAGTTGATGTTATATCATAATAAAAAAGAGTGTAATGTGCTACATTTTAAAGTACAAGCTACAGGGATCTTTATTAAAAATTTACTCAAGATTTTTCACTAAATAAATATTAATTTAAATTTTCCGGTACTATATTCGTTGATATTGAAAATAAAGCAGTTTGCTTATCAAAATACTATCTATCTAAATATTATTGGCGGTTATTATTTTTAGTGAAACTTTAAAAAATATTCAAACGTTCTTGTTTTGTTATATTGAATAAAAATAAATGTATTCACCCAGGCCGGGCTAGTAACTTCAGGATTTCTAATTTAAAAATAGAATGAATTTGAAAATGTATGTAACCTGCCAAAGTTACGATCAACGAAAACCACGAATACTGTAACGTGTACAGTTTGTGTTCGCGAGTGAATTAATGAATTAATGAAAAAGATAAATTCTGAACATACAAAAGTAAATTTTTGACAGTCATGAAAGATATGATGACTGTTAAAAATGTACTTTTCTGTCAAAAATGACATTTAAATGGTGGATCTCATATGCTGGTTGTTCGCTTACTTGTTTTTTTTGGTAAATTTTTATGGAAACATCAAAATCTTAATTTACTTTGTCTGTATGCCTTTGAAACTGTAGGACGCGAAAAAGAGATTTTTAGACTTAGCACCCATTTTCAAAAAGTACCTGTATTTTTCGATTTCTGAACATCTTTTGGGCATGACCATAATGTCAAAACTTTCTTCTTCAGTCATGATTTTCTGATTAAATCCATTGCTCGAACTGCTTCGGAAAAGTTGAGTTGAATTGAATGTCCGGCGGTACTTCAGCTGCTGCGTACAATCCAGATTAGATCTTGTGTGGAGTAAGTACTGCAGTCATCTTTGGGATGATTCAACCAAGTATCACCTAGAAGCGTTGGACTCTATTGACCGAACAGCCCGAGGATTCTTCATCATTCCACAGTCTCGATTACCGTCACAAAGTCGAAAGTCTGTTGGTTTTTTGCAGAACAAACTTTGCAGTATGTGAATGCTCTGTTTGAACAAGTAGAACTCTAACCAAATTTCTGCTGATCAACCCAGACAGAAATTCAACAGTTTCGACAGTTCATTTTTTACTCACTTTGGCAAAATATGAAATGACCTGATTGCGTATCTTTTTCCTGAAAAATACAATTCTGAGATTTTTACCTACCACTAGTTCGGAAAAACCTTCGTGAAGAAGAACTAGCAAGAAACTTCACGGGTATATTTTTTTCAATATAAATTTACAGAGTCTCTTTATGTCTATACAAAGTTATTCTTATCTGAATCCGTTAGCTCGGCAAGTTTCCCTTCCCCGAAGTATCCAAACGACGAACACCCTCAAACGGCACCCGTTCACGAGTTAACGTGGGAATCAGCCATTGCCCTCCTAAACCCACAGACAGCCTCTTGCGCAAGTGGGTAACATCCTAAATTCTCTACTTCACTTTCCACCAGGTGAGACGGAAGACAAACGCCGATTAATTGTAAAAAAATCTTGCCTTTTAATGATTACAACTGCATGGTGTAATTTTTTAAAACTATTTTTGACGTTATTCATGAAAATGTGGCTAAAATTTTCATTTTCTATAACTTAGAAATAAGATCTTAGTTTTAACCGTAACTTAAATAATAGAAAAACTGGTAATAACATACCACATGAAATGTACTATTTTTTACCTTCATATTTTCTACAAGATCTGTTGTAAATGTATAACTAGCTAGCAGTGCGTAAAGATTGAAAAAAGAATTTATCTGTGAAGAGTGTAAAACGATTTTCAGAATGAGAATAAGAAATTAATCTCGTGGAATTATTCGTTCTCAGCCTAGAATAAATTTTGCAACACGGAAGGTGCGTGACGCAGGAAGTCCACGACAAAGAACTGCTAAGAAACTTTTTCTTGAAACCTGCATAAATTATTACTTAACCTCATCGTATTCAAAAAGTCTCTTTATTGTGCTACCCACAGATCTCGAATCACGAATATTGAGCGCCTAAACTAACAAGAGAAAAAAAACTATCTTTCTTAATATATGGAAATTGGACTTTGGCACGCTTTGGTAAATTCAAGTTTGTGTGTTTTCTTACAATACTGTTTACTATTTACCTCCAGATTATCTACACAATCTTTAATACACGTATAACTAGATAGTAGTGCTATATAACGTATAACTATATATTTATAGCCAATTTTATAGCTACAGTCGGGGAACTTAGTGCAGGCTCAGTTTCGCACGCGAATCCCCTGCAGCGTTGTCGCCCTTATTATGCAGAGCGCCTACAAAAGACCGAACAACATGCAAGTGATTGTCAGCCTTTCCTGAGCCTCCGCGGAGAACTATTAAAAACCACTATAAATTCAGTACAGCCAACTAAAAATACCACATGCATCCAAATTTCAAAATTCGGATCCAAGGTCAGTCACCTGTCGCCTTCAAAGGTCAGTTACAAGTCCATTAATCCGAACAGGTTAGGACAAGTCAACTGTCGAGTTAGCGGGTAACTTGGGCGGTGGGTAAGCACCTGTTGATAGGAACGTTACGCCCAATATCGCTGCTCCGAATAAGGTAGCTCTAGGTTAAATATTGATTTGTATTCAGTTCAATATAAATACATTTCAAATAACTAACAGGCTAGATCAGATCTGCGCGAAAGGGCCTTAAGTTAGTGGAGGCAAGGGTTGAAATGACGTTTTTTGGGTGTTTCATATGGTACCTACTTAATCTGTTTTGAGTTTAGTTCGACTTTAAATTTAGTCTAATACCTAGCTTGAATCCAAACGAGTAAACAAGATGGCTTAGTTTTTTTTAAAGTACTCTCGGTTTCTTTGTATAAGAGATATTTCACGATAGCCTTGAAATAAAAGACATACTCTAAAAAAGTTACAATGGGGAAATTTTCACATGTCTTTATTATTGCCATCTTTGGTTTAAGTTTTTGCAGAAAGTTTATTTTTATTTCCCACTTTAAGATCTTGATTCAGTCGAAGTTTTTATTTCTTTTGGTAGTAAAAACTGTCAATCAACATCCGAACAAGACAGCTCCTAGGCATTTCATTCAAACTTTCATTATACTTGCAGAACTCTCTAGAAAGGGATCCAATTTCCAGAAAACCTCACTCCTTGGACCTTACATCAGACAATCATAGCTACCGAAATAATATAATTGTTCGTGCTGATAATCTGTAAAGTATTAAATAAATATTTTATCAACCTAATTCCGCTATACTAATAAAAACAATATTTTTATTGGAGGACGATTTCAATGTGTGATGTCTTCCGAAATTTTATAGTAATTTATTAAATATTTATGCTAATCAAAAGTAATGAAAACAGTATTGCACACACAAACTTAAATTTTCCAAAGCCTGCCAAAGTCTCCATTTCCAGTTTCCATTTATTAGTAGAAAGATAGTCTTTCTTTTTTCTCTTGTTAGTTTAGGCGCTCGATATTCGTGATTCAAATATCGATTCTGTAGGTAGCACAATAAAGACACTTTTTGAGAACGATGTGGTCAAGTAATAATTTGTTCAGGTGCTTGTCATGGAATGCTTTGTCATGGAATACCATAGTCTCGCACCTTCCGTGTTGCAAAAATTTGAGAACGAATAACTCTACGAGATTATTTTTCTTGTTCACATGCTGAAAATGTTTTCACAGCGTAATATTAAAGAAACTCTTCCTTGATACTTTCACCTCTCTTATAAACCATTTACGTGTTAGATTGCGTGTTAAGATTAAGATGTACGGAGTAAAATAGCTAAATTTTACGGCTTTACGATATCGCCGCTGCTTTAAAAAATATGAACAGTTCGATAAAAATAAACGATTTGAGAGGGATCAAGAAACAGAGATATTGCGCCTAGTCGAAGTTGCCAAAGTAGTGGATTACCAGGCATTTTCAAAGTTCGAGTACAGACCGTATTGTGTAGGGACCGTAGCGACGTCTTGTCGGGGCCAGACTCTTTTAAACTTTCTGTTTAGTTAAACGCATTAAACAGCACGTAAGATAATATTTTTTATTTATTTCCAAATTTCACTATAAAAAATGGTCTGACAGCGGAGTGGGTTGGAAGGTTTAATTCGCAATTTATTTTATTGGCGTGATCTATTGGCCCTAAATTTTTAAACTTTATAAGATTACCAACCTTTTTATTTAGCGTAGTGGTTAGAATCTCATTCTTATACGCCGGAGGTCCTAGGTTCGAGTTCTGGCTAGGACGTATTAATTTTGTGTAATGACCATAAATGTTTGTTTTTGGCTCATAGTTGTTATTGGTTTGTTCTCGGGTATAGCATATATAGATATGTTTATTCTGGGTTACCTCCAAGTTCGCAGTATGGTCATCCAAAACTGTGGGGCCATTATTATTCCTCCTAAGGCACAGCCATCACGATACTTACAGGCAAAGCTTCTTCACCAAGACCAGGAAACCTTTAAACCTACAAATAAAACCATTTAACCAAACCTAACCTAAAAATAGGTTATAAAATCTATGGCGCCTTCCATTTCAACGCAGCAATAAAGCGATGGCGTGTAAACTGCGCCGACAGAGGTCGCCTCGCTTGTTGACAACCAAGTTGACAACTCTGTTTTAACAAAACTGTTTTATTACTTACCGGTACCAGGTAACTTTCATTGCGGTGTACTTTGCCATTACTCCGGGGTAAGGGTGCGATTCAATGGCGTTCAATTCTTGTGATAGGAATGAAGTATGTTAGAAGTTATTTGTTGTATTTCGATTTAGAAATGAACATAAGTGGAGATGGATCAGTCTTTATAATATGAAATGAGTGGAAATTTTTTAACAGTCTCTTCATGAAAATGTTAATATCCTTACTAAACTAACTAAGTTTAAACTAACTTAATTAGCAGTCGTAAGTAATATGATAAAACTTGAGTTTATTTTGTATGAGCTCCTAATATAAAGCCAGGTTTTTCTCGAATAAGTCTGAAATATTGTGAAGTTTATTAAATTTAATTTTATTCATAATGGATACAATAAAGAATGAAGCTGATAATATTGTTTGATACCTACTATGTGCAACGTATTTGAATAACAAAATAAAAAGTTCGCAATGTGTATGTTCAATGTAATTTATATTTAAATTATTGTCTTCTTGATTTGAAAAATCCAAATATAATAAAATTACTTAGAGGATGCTTTTACTATAACCGCAAAATGGTAAAAATTTTCAGCTTGTACCAGAAAAATATTTCTCTTTTTAAGTTAAGTTAAAAAACTTTCTCACAGACTGTAGGCCTGAGTCGGCATTGCCTTTCCCCGTAAATTACACAAGCTGTTTCTTCTCTCTATACGCAACACAGCCACGTGAATGTGGCTACTATGCGGTTTAAATAAGGGCTATAGTACCGCCCTATTTTTATCGAAATGGACTGTTTATTTATGGCCCATAGGGCTTTTTAAAATTCACCAGACTTTGTAGCTGACGGCGCTTAGCCGGAACTTAAATTACGTAGTTCCGCGCCAGACGAGAGCTCAACGTAAGACCTGCTACCCCTAATTATACTGTATTACGAGTGTAGCCGCAGCTTTACAACGCTTAGTGAACTTTTAAGCCCCAGTTGAAAGTTTATTGTGTAACAAGATTTTATTGTATTATGCTGTAGTTATACGTCATTATTAATTTAATGCTTCCATTCGTTGTTTACAAGTCATTTTGTTAATAATGTCGTTGATGGTTCGCCACAATTGCGTTTATAGGTGTTCATTTATAAAACGCGTAAATTTGATTTGAGAAATAAGACTTAAACTTGTTTGTTGTTTGAAATACTTAATTTTGTTTGTGACTTCATTCTTATTTTGTTTTGATTTTAACTCAAACTTTTCCGTGGTTGAGAATTTTGAGAGAAATAAAACATTTTATTGAGCGCTCATGATTGCTCAATTCATCAGTTGATTAATTTCAAAAAATTTAAGTAATTTATATGGAAATTCTTGTATCAATATTATTCTACAGATTATAGATATCTGTCGATTGAAAAATCAGCCCTCAATTGATTAAATAACTGTTTGCTTAATTTCAACCCCTAAGCTGTATGACCCGATAAGGTTTTCTTTTGTATTTCTAGAGTTTACAACAGCGAAACATAATGTGCCATATACTAAACCATTGAAGTTCCAGCACAATAGAAAACCCACAATAGATCAAGATCAGATCAAGATAGTAAAAGAACTTGAAATCAGTGTAAATTGGAAAAAGCGTCCAAAATCCAAAACTCAAAAAACACGTACAGTGACGTTGAAAATAAAACTATCGTTCAAACAGCGTTAACTGTAACTGTTCGGACAATGATAATGCAGTACTTACATTAAGCTTAATCACGATACAGGCTATAATCCGATATGTATGACATATTGACTCAATGTCAGCTATCTTTACAAACGACCAGCACTTTGCACTATCAGGTACAGGTGGGCGGAGAGTCGGTAATATTTGACAACTTCTATTTCGTACAAGCTTTGCGCCTAAAATTTCCTGTCAGTGTTCAAATCATATACCTATACGGAAAAGTATAATTTTTTTTTTGTATCTTAATTGGCAGGCATTTCCGTCTTACCTGAAGGAAAGTGATGATGGAGACGCCTGTCCAAAATTACTTTTGGAAATGATTGTTAAAACAATAAATCATCATATTTGTAATCGCCAGCGAAGTGTGTTTTTCATATTGTAGAATTAAAAACTATTTAAAAAGCGATATTTAATTACATATTATAATACATTGTGAACCAAACGGCACAGTTGAACATTATTCTAGTTAGTTGACATTTCGAATTCTGTCACAATCTGTCACATTGACACAAACCACACAAACCTTTTCAAAAACGAGACAGATTTTATTTGTGTTTCAAAAGTGTATAGTTACCGGTAGATTCCGCTACAGCGAAACAAATTGCTGCAATAACATTCCACCGCCCAGAAGGACCCTTAGATGTTAATTACCTTTAAAAGCAAATTTCTTTTTAATTATCTTTATTTTTTTTAAAGCAAATTTAAAGTGTAGCTTATAAAATAACAAATACACCCAATTCCAGCACATTTTGCAATTTGCAAAGTAGCGCAAATATGATACATTTATAATTTTTTATTATTTCTTTTTAATAATTTATTTTTGATCGCACTTTTCCATAAATTGCCTTCGTATTGTTCGTATGCTATTCTATGGTATGTATTAATCTCGTAATACATATATTATGTTTTTTCTTTCTTCTCTTCTCTATATAAATTACTCAAATTTATATTATTTTATTTTGAATATATAGACATGAATGACATGAAAGATGTAATTAATTAATGATTTTATTTATCAAACCTCCTCGGGTTGTTGCTTAAAATCAGCGGTGACAACAGAGACGCTGAGCTGTGGCCTTTTGCGCCGCTACAGCACACATACGCATGCTTATGCATTTACGTATTACTTATATAAAATCCAGGCGGCACTCTCTTCTTTTCGTTTTAATTTTTTTAAATATGTATATCCCATTGATGTGTTATTTTGTGTGTGTTATAGCACTCAACAAACGTTTTATCTCTATAGCTATATCTGTCCTGCTCTTACTCACTCTCAATAATTATTTCAGTTATTACTACTTATTATACTATTTCCATTTCTTTATTTTCTCGATGACAGCTCCTGTGTAACCTTTTTTTTACATTACGTATGCATTATATTTTATAAAAATATGACGTTTACACACGTACAAGGTTAAATAATACCAGAGTCGGAGAAACTGGTAGGGATGGAGCTATTCGATGGAGCTAGAGAGCATTATATCAAATTATAACTGTCATCGAGAAAATAAAGAAATGGAAATAGTATAATACGGGACATTTTTTACCTGTCTATATAGCCGGAAACGAAGACACGACCCACGTGGTGTTAAGAGCCAACCAAAATTCAAAATACAAAGTATTTTACTTCATCATGTGTAAAAATTAGACTTTATAAACGTCTTCTTCTTCTTCGTCTTCACCCTAACTTCGACTTGTAATAGGTATTATGTGTAGACTGAGAGGAAATATTTACGGCGCAAACAAAACCTCCCAGCACTCTCTCGGCGCCCATGGACATCCATAGTCATCCGAGGGCGTTTGATTCTTTTTTATGCCGCCTAAGCAGCACCCTCACGGGAGGGAGGTGGAAGATGCGTCATGCATACCGCCGCAGGCAACCGACTTCCGCGATCAATTATCAATATATAGACTAATGACACGTTGCTGACTGCAGGCTTCCGCTGGAATGACCTTCCCTTTAACTGGAACACAACCATGCAGACGTGATTATTATGGCGGGAAAAATAGGAAGGACCAAGCAAGGCCCCAGACAAGATCTACTTAAGAAACTCTACTTCCAGTAATTATACTCATTCACAGCCGCAGCTTCACAACGCTTAGTGAAGTATCTTAAGATCCATCTTAATGTTAAAATACATTTTCAATTAAAATTGTTCTTCATTATCGATTGATAAATATTTTTGCTAATTTCGTACCTGACTGTACGGTTGTAAGGCAAAAGATATGAAAATTTGAATAAACTGATGTTCGATGAGTCTATGTTTGACACTCACAAATGTGGTTGGTGTATTTTGGTGACAATATCCAGTACAGTTTAGGTAATATTTTTTTTTCTAAATTTATTAACCTCTATCTTGATCATTTTTTAATCTATCGTAAGCCTTCCCATGAGCACCTAACTATCCCCGTCTGAAGCCAAACGTATCCATCCACGGGCAGCCACTTGCTTTAAGTTGTCAATCGGCGGTACACCCGGCGGTGCTACTATTTAACACATTGCCGATGGAATTAAAATCGCCGCATAGTTTCCCAATTTTCAAAAATAAGCTCAGAGCCATCTTGTAGTAAAAATGTTATTCAGCTTTCGACGACTTTTAAATAATAATGATAAGAATAAAGAAATTGTGTTTATTATAATCTTAAATATAATTTAAAATGTGTAATTAAATAGTAATTTTAGATAATCGAATAAAATGTGTATTGTGGCTTATTTTATATGTTCGCATAAAATGAAAATTGTTTTTTGAATAATTGAACTTGAACTTGAATCCATCTCGCCGCAGGTCTTCCTACACTATAACTGCCTCGGCGTGGTCTCCATTAACTTATACATATATCATATACACCCAGAGGTTAAGTTCACGTTATGTTTAAAATTCGAGTATATTTATGACTCAAGAATAGTTTTCATTAGTAACATCATAATATTATGAGTGCTATTGACTGACCATAGATGTAATGCTGTTGTTAGGCCTGGCTTTAAAAATAGATTATAAATAATGAAATATCCTTTTTTTATAAAATAGAATTATGGATTTTACATAGTATTCTTATAGTTTGCATGGTGAAATGTAAATTTCAGGTAAACTAAGTAAACTAAACTTTTTATTTTATTTATTTATTTAATTAATTAGGATATGCCAACAATATAAGTAGGTACATCAAACTTAAAATAAACATTTCAAGATGTCTTAAATCTAGTACAAATATCACTAACAGGCATATTCAGCATTCCATAAGTCAAAGCGTATCTAGTACAATTATTAATATAATGGACACATTAAACAATTTATAATAATAGGTCTTTACCTATGAAACTGCCGTTTTGCCGTACTGGCCATTTCAAATGAAAATATTCTTTTTTTGACTGATAATTCTAATTTCAAATTAATTTTATTCGACAAACATGGATTTCTTTTCTAAAATCGTCATTTGTTTAATATTTAGTATTTTTTTTTCAACGCATTCGAACATTTTTCGTCATCATGGATAAGTTAAAAATTCGAGTAATTATGGAGTATGAGTACCGTCGTGGCAGCAAAGCGGCACAAGCGGCACGCAACATCAACGACGTTTACGGAGCGAACACTACAAACGAACGCACCACCCGTAATTGGTTTACCCGCTTCCGTTCTGGAAATTTTGACCTGAAAAATGAACCCCGTGGTCGTCCGAAAACTTTGGTCGACAATGACGAATTAAAGGCAATTGTGGAAGCTGATGAAACTCAATCCACGGCTGAATTAGCAGCAGCTTTCGACGTTAGCATCAAAACAATATTGGTCCATTTGCGTCAAATTGGCAAGGTAAAAAGCTTGACAAATAGGTACCCCACGAACTCAATGACCGCCAGCGCGAAGTACGCGTGGAGACGTCCCTTGCACTGCTCAGCAGGCATACAAATGAAGGAATTCTGAACCGCATTGTTACTTGTGACGAGAATGGATCCTGTTTGACAATCGTAAGCGTTCAGCAAGTTGGTTGGACCCTGGTTCAGCACCCAAACAATGCCCTAAACGAAAACTTACCCCTAGACAAGTGATGGTCACTGTTTGGTGGTCTAACGCGGGTGTAATTCATCACAGCTTCTTGCCAAACGGGACAAGCATTACAGCAGATGTGTACTGTGAAGAACTGAACACGATGATGGAGAAGCTCGCACGTCTCCAACCAGCTTTGGTCAATCGTTCGGCTCCACTGCTCCTACACGACAACGCGCGACCTCATACTGCACAGCAGACGGTCTCCAAGCTACAAGAGTTGGGGTTGGAAGTTCTCCGTCATCCACCGTACTCACCAGACCTTGCGCCTACAGACTTCTACTTTTTCCAGAATTTGGATAACTTCTTGGCGGGAAAAAAATTCAATACCCGAGAGGCAGTACAAAATGCCTTTGAAGAATTTGTTGCCTCCCGTCCAGCTGATTTCTTCAAGAAAGGCATCAATAAGCTACCAATGCGCTGGCAAAGATGCATTGATTGCATGGGTGATTATTTTGATTAATAGAAATAAAAAATATATAAAAAAAATTACGCTTCATTTATTTCGTGAAAAACGGCAATTTCATAGGTAAAGACCTAATATGTCAAACAAAAATATATACAGAAAAATATAAAAATTAGATTAATATAATGTCAGACGTACTAAAATGTCAGCTTTCATTGTAAATTATTAATGTCAGTTAAATTCAATAAAAATTACATTTCACAAAATGATAACAGAAAAACAAAAAACTTCAAACAAAAATCATAAATAAGACGATTTAAAATTGTTTTATAATGAACGGTATAGACAGGAGACTGACAACCACGTCGCAGGGAAACCTGATGTGGGTTTCAAAGCTACAATAATTTTTGTATCAATATTTTTTACAAATAAATATTTTTTTATTATGTAATAAAAAATTCAATTTTGCATGTAGGTTACATCATACATCAATAATACACATCTGTATAAAGCAATATTTGAAGTGGAGGTGAAATGAATGAATGTGAACGGAAATTACTTATCATTGTTACTTACCAATTCACCATCAAGTGAGAAAATAATGAACAAAAAGAAACAACACTTTTTTTGATTTTTAATATTTATAAATTCAGTAGCGATAGCTTTAACAGTACTTCAAACAATTTCGAATATTAAGACAAAATTACATCTCAGACCTTTTTTTCAATAAAATACTCACAAAAAGTTAGTTATATTACTTGCTTACATTCTTTCAACAATTATTCAGTACTCAAAAATGAATACTGAACAATTTCTGACAGAAAGTTCAAATAAACGAAAATAATATTATTTTTCACCCCTATAATTTTTATTTAACAGCCATTGTTCTAGAGATATCGTTTAATGACAGGTCCAAAGGTAATGAAATTGCTTTCTGCCTTTTTATTATTATTATAATTTATTGTTTAGTCTAATATGCGTTCGTAAGGTAGACACCAAGTATACAGGCGTTTGTGGAAATGTTGGCTTGCCACCGTTGCACAAAGACGGTAAGCATATGCTACATAAAAGGAAAATCTACTTTTTGTTTTACTATCTTTTCTATATTTATCTCCGACTACGTGGGCCCATATAAAATATTAGAATGTATCAAATATTTCACACGTAAATAGTCGGCGACGCGACGTGTGACTCGCGGTGTCAGGCAGGCGGGACTATTTCCCGAGCAATACCTCTTTCGGCTAAATTCCTCCTTGGTGAAGATTGACAGATGGCTCGTTAGCACTCTCACCGCAAAGGATTTGACGCTGACATTGTGCTTTATACTAAAAAGTATAGTAACATAATATGCTTTTCTATTAATGTACCTGTAATCGTAGATATAAATTTGTAATCGTAGGAGATGGTAGGTATTGAACGGCCGCAGGAAGATCACAAATATGTTACTCGCTACGTGTCATATTAAATTGTATAATGACTAATTTTCTACTCATATATTAGCGGTTTGTAATCATGAGTTATAAATATGGATTTTAACGCTTCAACACGGAAATACTTTTCATATTGTTTCCCATCACGGCATAAATTGGAACTGGCGTAACGTATTTCTTTTTGGCGAAAAAGAGATAACCTGGTAACCCTATTGTCATACATGCCAGGTTCTGAGGTTGAATTTATAAAGAAGTCGAACTTTGTACAATCATATATGTTTTAAATTACACTTTGTATGCATTTTTATTCTTAATTTAAAAAAATTCGCAAAGCTATCAAATTTTTTACAGCATGTGCGAAGATATATTGTAGGTATATATGTTCTCTCACCAAGTTTATCGTTGATTTAACAAAAAATTAAAGCTAAGCTTTAGTTGTATTTAGTGTTGTTCATATCAAAATAAATTAAGCTTTTGAATAAGCACTTAGAATCGATATCTGTATCTTCGTTTCTGTCCGGATTTCACGTGATTTGTGAAAAACGTTTCTTAAATTAAAAAAGGCTAAACTAATTTTTATTTACTGTTTCACGCGGGGTTTCATTCACTCACACGATGTCCATTAACTTTTGCGATCATTACTTATAGAAGTGAAGTATTATTTCGAATCCGTTTATTAAAAAAATACGTCTTAAAAAAGGAATTTGCCCACGAAGCTGCCTTTGTCACTTGTTAGCAAATCCTTCGATTCTCATTATAGAAAAAAAATGTAATCAGAGGAGTCAAAATGATAATTAAGGCGGTTCAAGTCGGGGCATGCATTTGTTTTATTCTGAGTTCCCAACAGGTCACTGTATGTCATCCATAACACGAGCTCTGCTTACTTTTGGGCTATACAATTGGTGTGTATGTTTGGGGAGTTATTTATTATTAAAAAAAAATCATTATTATTTATTCATAAAGTACAGATTCTAGTAGCAAAAGCTTTAATTAACATGGCGACACCCCAAACGCTGTCCTAGGCCAGCTAAACGCATGAAAACGTAGATTCATCATTTGCTAGCCTTGTGTGGATAAACCACATTTTGCTTAAGACTAATAAACACAAAAATCGCAACGAAACAATTTCAAATATTTATTTCTCAACATTGACAATCACTTGTTTTTATTGACGTCAAATAAAGCATGACTATACCATCAGTTTGGAAAAACCTTCGTGAAGAACAACTGGCTAACCAATTAGTTTTAACCTCACCGAATTTATACGGTTTCTTAAATCGTCGAGGGTTTTCAGACCTCGACGGGGATTGTTATCGTTTCGTCATTAAAACCTGTCAATTATTCAAAAAACATTTTTCATTGTGGTTTAGATACCGTCCTGTTTAATATAAAATCAAAACGACTTGCTGCCTCAAAGGCGCCTTTTTAAAATTACGAAATTAAGAGTGCGGTACATCTTCATCAGGCGTGATGCTTGTTAAACAACACAATTTACAAGAAACGGAAGACTTGCGGAGCTAACAGACGCACATAAAAAAACACACTTTTTGAAAAAAATTATACCCGTGAAATTTCTTGCCAGTTCTTATTCACGAAGGTTTTGGAATCATGCTTTTTTTGACGTCAATAAGAATAAGAAATTGTCAATGTTAAGAAATAAATATTTGAGTTTGAAACAAAGAAGGCATACTTACCTACATTATTAAAAAGTAGAACGTTTGCTTTTATTATTTTTCATCAAATCATAGGTATTTTTATAACTTTTATCTTTGTGAACGTATGTATACCCTCGAATTATTGCTGAAAATATAAAAATGTTTTCTATTTGCCTATAATGTTTGAAGCTTTCTTTATTACTCACAAATCCTAAAAACAATACTGATCGTATTTCAGAGGATCAAACCGCAAGTCTATCCAATTGCAACAATGCAAATGATATGCTGGATCGCAGACCTCCCCTTTTTTTCAAATTCGATTGAAAAGTACAATAATTTGAACCTTCACCTAAATCACACATGAATGTACCACTACTCTCTTCGAACTGGCAACAAATTGCATTTGTCGAAACTGTGGCGGGCGGAGCAGGCTGCGTGGAAAAATTGCATTTAGTTTTGTGTCACCATTGCAGCAGGATGGAGGTTAGGTGGTCACAGAGGTGTGCGAAATTGTGGATTTTCATTTATGGCTCATTTAAAGTGGTAGTGTTTTTTATATTACAACAGATAGCTCTTTAGTTTTAAATTTTACTAACAAATATTCAAAACACCTTACGTTCTTAAGAGCAACTTAAAATTATAAAATTCACAGTATAATTACCATAAATAGTCTGTCGTCTTGTTAACGAAAATTCCGTTCAATTCTGTATGAACTGCTTAAAACATAAACATGAAAACTTACGTTGTTATTTTCATACCTCACGTAACACAAGTCGTATGAAGTCATAACACGCATCTTATCCCCAGCTAGATACCTCCACTCGTTTTTGTTGGGTATTGAAAAAGTACAAGAAATTTAAGAGCTTTATCCCTAATCGTTACAACATAACCTATAATCACTGTCCACAAAAATAAACAATATCATTTTTACATGTGCCTTATTTATAGTGCAAATTTACCAGTGCTTGCGTTACCGCGTCCAGTGCGTTACTCTCGCTTACTGATCACTCGTTACCAAAACGTGACTTGTACGACAACGCCGCTGATTATATCCAACAGACCATTTTTATCGCACTGCGTATTAATATTAATAGTATTATACGCATTACCTCATTACAGTGATAGGATTATGTCACAGTATTTCGTAATATTTTGCTTTATTCTCTTTATTTCGGTTAAGTTAGTCTTGTTACTTTGTTTTTATTAAGTTCTATTGGAAAGGTTAGAGGTTATGTTACATATTCATAGTTTGTTTATCGATAATTTGGATCGTCAATTTGTTGTTATCTTTCAGTTTGCTACCCGATATTAGTTTTGTCCTGTTTTTGTTTTGTTCAAAAAGTCCAGGAATACTAGGATAATGTAGGTAATATTTTTTTCATATTTTTATATGTATCTACAATACTTTACGTTTAAATGTCCTAGATATTTTAATAAAATATATTTAAAATAAAAGGAATGTTTAAAGGACACGGTTATTATCTTTTAAGGTCTCGCAATATTTGTTATATTACTTTCTTGTTCTTTATAAGGTACATTTCAGAAACATCCATAATTTAAAAATATACTTAACTTATAATGGTTTTTCATTTATATTTTTCTCAATTTTAATGAATGTCGAATTTCTGAGTACTCAGATTTTAGAACAAAACTTTTTTCGTATTTGTACTGTGGATTTCCGTTACATCAAATATGAATTGAACTTGGGATCGAACAAATATACATGCAAGAAAAATAATTCTCACGCAGTGTGCAAAACTAGCTGTAATAAAACTAATAAATTTCAAGTTGAATAAAACCCTCTGCAGTTTTACGTAAGAATAGCGATCAGCAAACAATCAACAATTACTACGCAGTTATCGCGCGAACATCGCTTTACGTTCATTACATACAGATTGTTTGCCATTGTATTGCTGGCACGTCGTGAGATTTTTTTCACAATTAGCAATCGAAGTGCAAATATAGCACGATTTTTGCTATCGCAGGTTACATATTAAACCTGTCGGAAAATCTAATGATTCACGTTTTCAACAATTCTCATCACCATCAAATTAATCCAGCACTTAGAAACTAATTTGAAGCTTTATTTCAAAAGAAAATGCAAGAAAAACATATTACATAGGTTTAACAAACAGCGCTTAAATCTTCTTCTAATGGTTCATACTGATGAGCGAGTCGAAAAGTGCTCATTAGGGCTCTTCTTTCTCTTTCACACTCATTGTAGTCTTTATGTTTTATCTCTCTGAAGTAGAGTTTAAAAAGTAGAGGTAAAATTAAAGGATGTGTGTTCTAAGTGAGATCATAGTAAAAACCTTAAAACCTTAGATTAATTACTATCACTACCTGCTTTATGTTGACGTATCAATGTTTAACGAATAGTACATAATTTCTTACTTTTTGGTGGTAGTAGAATTTCTTTGTTCCGTCTGGGGCGGTAGTACAGTCATCCGTCTGGGGCGGTAGTACAGTCATCCGTCTGGGGCGGTAGTACAGTCATCCGTCTGGGGCGGGAGTACAGTCATCCGTCTGGGGCGGTAGTACAGTCATCCGTCTGGGGCGGTAATACAGTCATCCGTCTGGGGCGGTAGTACAGTCATCCGTCTGGGGCGGGAGTACAGTCGTACCTATTTTGACCATTATAATACCCACACGTAGTTGTGTACCGCTCACATGGAAGGAACAATCAGTGCAATAGCTGGAACAAAGCCAGCCTGTGGTCCGTCAATAAATCATTAGTTGATATTATGATCACATCCAATATTGTTCAATAAAACGCCTACGCTACAACCAATAGTGTCCATGGGCCTGGATGCCAATTATCATCCGATGCGTCAGGTGCTCGTTTGCCGGCTATGACAATAGTAAAAAAAAATTATATAATAATTTAGCATAGTAAAAATAAATCACGTTTATATTGAAATAAAGTATGTCAAACCATGTTCAAATCTTACAGATTTTTAGTAGAGTATTTTCATTATTATTTCATTTGCCGATATATGGTTACGCTTCAGTTAAAATAGGTATATTATAGTCGAGCTATATTTATTTTGTAATTAATGCTGTTCTAACTATATTATAACTCGGATCTTATATATAATTGATTGAAAAATTATCTATTTTGTTCCCAAAATGCCAAAAGATTGCCTAAAGGATTGTTCGTCCAATAGCAATTTAAAATTATTAAGGTATACCTAACTACATTATTGACACAAAGTCGACTAGTTCTTGAGCGCGAGTAAAAGACAAAATACATACAGGTACCGGGAACATTCATGACCATTACTGTTTACCCGTAGAGCCATAAATAAACGGTACTTTTCGAAAAAATCATGGGCATTTTAAACAAGGTAATTTATGGAAAAAAAAATTGTCCCTGTCGCGATGAAAAGGACCGTCTATTATTAAACATCTTTTAAATAACGTTATCGTCGTAAATAACATGCCTACAATCAATATTTTATCTGAAAATTAAAAATAATAAATACCAATTACAATTTTAGATATAATCGCAATTAATAATCGCAATAATTCTAACTATAAATACGGATTCAATCTCCGTGGCCATGGTCCTTGCTACAAAAATCATCGGTTAGATTCGCTAAGGTATAGCAAGGAAACTAACTGAACTGAACATGTCATGTCTGCAGGCACTAGACACTTCCCCAGGGACCACTCCACTGCCGACAGCACACTCAAAAAGCCTGCGATTTACATAATTCATAGAATTTACACATTTACTCATGTCGAGTGTTGCCGTGTCTGCAGTCATGACTAGTTTCGTTGTGTCATGTTATGTAGTATCATGCCATTTGGTTTATTTCAATTTTGACGTGGTGAAAATGTTACGTTGAATTATCTTCTTTGCAAGCATTACCATATGTATGTCAAAAGATTTATAGTTTAAATGAATAAATTATAACCATCTGTGAAAGCTTACAATTAGCTTTTCGGTATTTACTTATAGGAAAGTGGGGGAAATACGAACACCTGAGGGAAAACTTAAATAAAACAGTGGAATTTGACCACAGAGTTTTTTTATTGTTTAATTATAAAGTTTACTTATCTGTCTAACGAATTCACTAAGCAACATTCATATTTTTAATAAATTGTAACAATAAGAAAAAAAAAACAAAATCCTTACTGTTCGGCTTTACCCGACATTAGTTGGGTAAACACGAACACCAATTGGGGTAATTACGTATTAACATTAATAACGACAGTGATTACATTTATAACCCAACGATGTTGACTGTCCATCAGTACCATTCTCGTGAGCCCATTTTTTATACACGTAGCACATAATCCAGTCTTCATGGGGGGGATATTTATCTCTACAAAATATAAAAAAGTAGTTTTTATTTTCCGTTCCGCCTTTTTCTTTTTTTCTTTCTTTTTCTTTCTTTTCGTTTCCTGCCCATCTGTAAATAAAGGATTTCGTCCAGACCTTGGCTGTTTTATCACTGCTTTCTTTAGGTGGTCAAAAATTGTTGTTTTTGGAACATTATAAGTTTCTGCTGCTCTGCCAATGCTGAGGTTTTGGTTTTAACATCGTCGATAGCCTTTTTGAGGTCTTCAAGACTGTACTTCGGTTTGATCTTTATTTTGTAATTACGAGGCATCTGAAAAAATAATAAAAAAAGATAAACGGGAAACCAACAAAAGGGAGGGGGGTAATGCCGAACGTTCGAAATTGCCTGACATGGAATGTTCGCATTTACCCCGCTGCATCGAAAACAATTAAATGGAAAAATAATTTTGAATATTTCTTTTGCCGATTGCGTCAATGTCGTTAAGCTGATTAATATGTGAGTATTCCACTATATAAAAGTTAAATTACTATTGTAGATAGAAATAAAGCAACACCAACTTGAATTTACCAAAAAAATTACATCAAAAACATGCAAAATATTAAAAAATGCATACCTTGACAAGTACGTGCGCTCGCGTTTCCCGTGTTGTTGAGTGGCACTAGTGGTGGTGGCCAAGTCCAATATGGCTATCTCTATCTAACACATTGGAACCATTGGATTCGAGATTACCCCGCGTTCGCGTTTCCCCCACTTTCCCCTACATGTTTTGTCATATTTTCTATAAGCTTACATTTCTAAAATAGAATATACATAGATAAGAAAAACTAATAATAAGAAATTAAAATGTTAATTTCAGATAATACATACAATACATAGCTTCTTTGTCAAGGGTCTAGTGCAGTAAAACGGTTTCTGTGTTCTTCTCAATTTTACGTAAAAGGTTTATAGTAGTTAGGTACTATTATTAAATTCGTCAAACCAAACTTTTCCCCACATTCGATCTGTAACATCACAATATAACGTAACAATTTTCCATCTTTACAGACCAACAATTAACCATGGGTGTATCAAAGGCCTGCTTTATCTTCATCGGCCTTCACCTGCTCCAAGCCATAGCTGCGCAGGAGTTGGCCAAACGCGTCCCGCAGGGATTCCTCGGTATGCGCGGCAAAAAATACGACCAGGAAGAAGTCGAGCACTTCTTCAAGAGGAAGCCGCAGTTTTTCGTCGGTGTCAAAGGAAAAAAGAACATCTATGACCTACTGAACGAGGAACCTTACAGTAAAAGGGCACCTATGGGCTTCGTCGGCATGCGAGGGAAAAAAGAAACCGTAGACGTCCCTGATAGTTACGAGTTTATTCCGCAGAAACAAGGCTCTTTGATTGGAGAAATCGATTATGCGGCCAATGATCAGCTCACAAATCAACAGTTCCCCTTTTTGAATGATCTTCTAAACGAATACTTAGCGGAATTGGAACAAAGCGACTCTTCTTCGAATTCTGTCTCGTCGCAAGAATCAATGGATAAAGCCTCAAATGAGATCGAAAAGCGTGCGGCAAATATCCACCAGTGTTTTGAAGTTCGCGGGAAAAAGTCTGACCAGAACAAACGGCCCTACGATTTGACTTTTCGTGGCAGATTTATCGGTGTACGAGGCAAGAAAGACTTGAAGAGTCAGGCTCAAGAGATCAGGCTCTTGATGGATCAGAACGGACCATGGTCAAAGAGAAAGAGCCAAATGGGCTTTTTCGGGATGCGCGGCAAAAAGTGGAGTGATGGTAAGTCTATGCTCACAAAGTTACAACCTTTTTGCTGACATGTCAAGGGTCGCATTTGGGACTAAAACATAATAATCGTGGTAACTGTTTTTGCCTCGCGACCCTTAGCTAGTATGCTTTTTGTCGGCACTTTAGGTTTAAATCTTTATTAAATGCCTGTAATAGGTATCTCATATAGTTGTTTCGTTGTGTGTACGAACTATAGATCATTTCATATTTTATAGTAAAAGTGACGTACGACGTTTATTTAAAGAATTATTTTATGAAACATTATGACTTTATATGAAAAAATTTACTAGTTAATAACCTTTTTAAGAAACTTTTCCAAGTACAGAATTAGTACGTATATAGGTACATACGGGTGGATTCTAACCTAACCTTAGAATTAAATACAAATTCGTTAGTATGGTTCTGTGAATAATTAAAAAGTAATTTCATAGTTCAACTACTTTTGGTTTATGTATTTTTCTTCTTATTTTACAGGTTCAGTGGAGGAAACAGAAAACCAGACTCAGTAAACCCCGACCACTGCTCACCTACATATAACAGGAGTTGCCAAATTTTGTATAAGAGGCTTGTTGTAGCGTTAAAGTCATCAATTTATTTCGAAAAAGTTCTTGAAAGTCTTTAAAATATGCATAAATAGAAATGTATAGAATTGTTTAGCCATTGAAAATATCCGTAATGTAATTTAAATGACAAAGTTGATTGGTCAATTCGTATATAAAAACGTAATTGTAGCGATGTAGTTCAGTGTGTTAATTTCTAATCACAACTTAACTATGATAAATGTTTTGAAGTATTTTCAAGTTACCTAGTTCTTATTATTTTAATATTTGTTTCATGTTTGAAATAAATTGACAAATAGTACCTTTTAAGTAATTAAGGGTACCTTTTGAATTTGTATTTTGAATTGGATACGTACTTAATTTGCATTTAACATTCTAATACAAATTAAATTTGTTTAATTTTGAACCCGATATTGTATTTTACAGTTATTACGAGCTGGGCTGGAGTTTTAATTACTTTTATCCTGTAAAGTGTACGATTATTTCAAAATAATAATTAATTTATGCCTAGTTTTCTTACATCTGTACCGATTGCTTTAGATGACAAATTGAAAGTAATAACTTTAATTATCATTTAATTTTAATTTTGTCTAATTCTAGGGTAACCACTGTAATGGTTGGCCACTTGCACTCAAAATATTTATAAAGGTTTATATTACGCGTTGGCTTAACTGGTGATCTAGACTGGGGGCTGTCTGAAATATATAGATTTCACGCATAAGAGGACACACATTTGTACTATCGAATCGACTTCAACGAATTATAGATGTTTGTATGTGAAAGCATACTTTGATTTTTCTTGTATTCCTTCGTTCAGCAGAAAGTTGTCTTGTTTTAATATAAATTTCTACATCTTAAATTTAATGTCGCTTAGAGTACTTACGAGAACATTAATAACTTGGTGAAATAATTAGTGGGTTTTATTATTTATACGAAAGTTTACTATTTGCTGGAATAATCGTTACTTTCTCAAAATCCTTAGAAAAAGCAGAAAGGAAGAATTTAGAAATTTATGAAGGTATTTATTTATTTTAACTCAAAAAAGAAAATTACTTAAATTTTTTATCTAATCAAGACACATTCCTAGCGGAATCTAGGTTGAGCTATTCTCAATTTCAAAGCAGGAAAATTGAAATATCAAATCGGCCAGTCATGCAGCGGGAACCTTCGTTATTATTACTTGTGAGTCGTTCGGGTACAATATGATTATGTTTTTCCGTATAAGCACCTGCGTAGTTAATGTATTGAATCAGCTAGTCAAATGACTGCATATTGTTAGGCTAGGTAAACTTTATATTTTAAATGTTAATGAAATCTTAAATTATTCTATAAGTACTTAGATAGAACATTTAAAACTTATATGTATAAATTAAAAAATTATTTTCTATGTAATGCAATTTTCTTTATTATCTTCTTATTTCTTTAGAATTTATTTAAAATGATCTCTTAAAACTTTGTTCTATTCTTCTAAAAATAAGCCATGTTATGCATCATTAATAAATGTTTAATATAGATAACTACATTTTGGAAAGGCTGTCAAAATGTAAAGTTTGTGAAATATAAATAAAGTTATATTAAATACACGGGCCATGTGTTTTTTTCATTTAAACATAATTATTTAAGTCTTTTTTATTAATTACCTTTTAGCTCACAGCTTCGGCTGCATCAACTTTAAGCAGTTTTTCATACAAGCGATGTAGCGTTAAGATTTCGGCGTATAAATACTTCTAACTGCGGGGATAGGTGGTATGTCTACCAAAGATGTGCGAAGCGATCCGCTACGTATTTCATTTTTTATTTTATAATTAGAAAACTGAAGTAAGTTATCCTCCTGTAGGATTGTAGGCTTTCTCGCACATCTTCTGTGTTCTGTGTTCATCACACAAATGAATGCCCCGGTAAGGGCTCGAACCTCGGACCTCCGGCGTATGAGACAGGGTTACTACCCACGACGCCACTTGACCGTCGACTAAAATAATTTACTTCTTGTTTATTACATGTAACTGACATATGTATTAAACAGATTTGACAACGTAAAATGACATATGATTTTGCTTAAGTTATCTCAGTTTAGTATAGCATAATATTGATGTTTACACGGCCGTTATGCGCACTGTGCTTGGCTTTCTATATTAACATTCACATTACCATTACAAAGATTATCTCAGATTCACATTTTGGAAAAAAATTAGTGAATTAATTATTTTATATAGGTAAGCTTTAACACACGTCTTGGTGACAAAAGTTCCCTTCTCGATCCGTTGACCATCGACGAAACCTATAAGTATTCCTTAATGATGGCGAAAGAAAACATAGCCTAATATTATTCCGAAATAAGCGTCGTGGAGTACAAGTTGTCTGAGGGTGATCGATGTTGGTATCCCTGCATTGAGATGTTCAGCAACATATGACAAACTTTATCCCCTCATAAAAATAGGCAATTACAATTCAATAAAATTCATAATTATAAGTTCAGGTTTCAAAAGTTTAAACTGTATACAAATATTCATTTGTACAAGTAATTCTTAGTTAAAACTGTGTACTGTAACTGTATCTGTAGTATCGTTTAAATGTTGCCATTTAATTAAAATGCATACTAATTTCGGTAAAACAAAAGAAAGCTTGTAAATAGTGAAATTATTTTGGCAGTTTTCATGTAGGCAGTGGGGTTTCGAAATACTGTCATTTCACAGAGAGTTGGTTCGTATAATATAGCGTTTTTGTAATTCGGTGGGCTTAGAAACGCCTGTGAGCTGTGGCAGCGCGCGAATTCGGGTGCGGCATAGCCATTTTGCTCCAAATGTAGGAGCCGCAGCACGGCCCCTACATTTTTCTAATTAACGCAGTTGCTAGTTCAGCTAATTAAAGAACCGATTTCTATGTAAATGTATAACAATGATAATACGTCTCATACGTAATAGTTTTTTCTCTATGTTTATTGTTACATAGTATCTTAAACAAGGTTTTTTGGAATAAAATTATCGCAAATTGAATGAAACCTCATTGCTCACAACTGAATTAAAATTTTCTGCCAGTACCTCCGACAGCCAGTAAAGAAAAACAATTGAATGTATTTATGGAAGGAGAAAAGTGAATTTCGTGCGTTGATTAAAAATAGTTTTTTGCGCAAAAGATCTAATCCTGAAACGAAACAAGTGTTTGATAAATTTTATGGGGACTCTGCTCCGTCGATTAAAATTATTTATAAGGGGTTTACTGATTTTCGATGTGGTCGTACAAGCACAAGTGACGCTGAACGTCCAAAGTTGAGGTCTCTATTCCAGAGATGATCGACAAAATCCATGACATAGTGTTAAATGACCGAAGAGTAAAAGTGAGGAAAAGATAGGTGAGATAAAATATACCTCAGACGGACGTGTGCCCAATGTCTTACACCAACATTTCCTCCCCGGCCAATTGCGTTATATCTGCGCGGCGAAGTAAGTATGCCACAGCGCCCATGGCTACCGGCGACGTGAACTGCAACGCGGCCAGTTAATAATACATTGTTGAAACGACTAAAATCTGAACTCATCTCTAAAGACCAAATATCAAATGAATAAAATAATAAAAACACTTGGGCTGTCTTGGTGTGATGTAAAAATGAATGCATGAATGCGATATCAATTGTGGTATAATGGTCTTAAAACTAATTAAATCTTACCACTTCTGCTCACTAAACTATTTAACAGCATGCAATACAATAAAGTAGGTATCAAGAATACTACAATACTTTTTTAATTAAAAAAAATCGATATAAATGAGAAACAATGTCAATACACACATGTCATTTGCTATTGATTTTTACGTAGGTACATCTGATTATTAGTAAGTGCTTACAAAACTAATTCATCGACTAACAAAGACTTACATCCTTCATTGTTGTCAATTTGTTTAGGTTTTGTGTAATTTTATAATAATATTCTTTTTGAATATAATAGGTCTTTACCTATGAAACTGCCGTTTTGCCGTACTGGCCATTTCAAATGAAAATATTTTTTTTTTGACTGATAATTCTAATTTCAAATTAATTTTATTTGACAAACATGGAATTCTTTTTCTAAAATCGTCATTTGTTTAATAGTTAGTGTTTTGTTTTCAACGCATTCGAACATTTTTCGTCATCATGGATAAGTTAAAAATTCGAGTAATTATGGAGTATGAGTACCGTCGTGGCAGCAAAGCGGCACAAGCGGCACGCAACATCAACGACGTTTACGGAGCGAACACTACAAACGAACGCACCACCCGTTTTTGGTTTACCCGCTTCCGTTCTGGAAATTTTGACCTGAAAAATGAACCCCGTGGTCGTCCGAAAACTTTGGTCGACAATGACGAATTAAAGGCAATTGTGGAAGCTGATGAAACTCAATCCACGGCTGAATTAGCAGCAGCATCCGCCGTACTCACCAGACCTTGCGCCTACAGACTTCTACTTTTTCCAGAATTTGGATAACTTCTTGGCGGGAAAAAAATTCAATACCCGAGAGGCAGTACAAAATGCCTTTGAAGAATTTGTTGCCCGTCCAGCTGATTTCTTAAAGAAAGGCATCAATAAGCTACCAATGCGTTGGCAAAGATGCATTGATTGCATGGGTGATTATTTTGATTAATAGAAATAAAAAATATATAAAAAAATTACGCTTCATTTATTTCGTGAAAAACGGCAATTTCATAGGTAAAGACCTAATATTATAAAATTATATAAACAAAAAACCTACTATAAAGGACGTCCATAAGTGCTATTACTCGGTGGATCAAGTTCGCGTTTGTCGGGCGAAAATTATCTAAAAAATAATCGTTTGATTGTGTTAAATACTTTCCTATATTTAGGTAGTTGAATCACGTATAAGTCCCTACTTCTTTTTTTGTTTTGCGCCAAAGCAGCCGGTCTGCAGGGTGACTGGGGCTCACCAGAGTGGCACCTAAAAACCACCTTGATGGTTGTAGCAAGATGTTGCCGTTAACCTTCACCGGAAGCAACACCCGATTAGGGAAGGGGGTGCGCAAGCGGGGAGCTAACGGGTCGTCCGCCGGTTGTTAAAGTTGAACGGTTGTCAAAGGGACATGAGGTAGCCATGGGCAGCCGGGCTGCGCAGACCAGCCGAAGCCAGTGTATCCGAGGGATCATTTCATTTTAATGAACCTATGATGAACTGAGAAGGGAACTACGTTCTGTAAAAGCCATGAGGCGCTCTGTGTCCCTACAGGCTAAACATATTTAAATACTACTAGGTACGCACACAAGGTCAAACTGTATAAGTTGTCTAATTACTAATTACTTAAGTAAGACATCAAGTCTTGACATTGATTTGGGATCGGAAAGTTAAGCTAAATCAGTACTTGACACTGTTAATTATTTATGAGTTTTCCTATTTCAGACTCGCACAACAAGTGTTTATTATGCATATAAACGACTTAATTTTTTTTATTGATACGATATTGAGCCCTCCATTGGAGCTATGCCACGTTATAAAAATAATATATCAGTAGTCTCCTTGTGCGTTGCTTTTTTTTAGTCAACGAGTAACTAGTAACGAGTAACGAGTAACTAAAAATATTATGAAAACAATAATTTAAGAAAAACAGGTTTTAACAGAGAAATTAAAGGGCGTTTCAGGCGATGAAACACCTTTAACAATAATTTCTGCGAGCAAACGATTCCCAATTCCAAATTAAGTAGGTATTTTAACTGTTTTTATTTTAGTATGGTAGTAGCATTGCTGCTAACAATATGTTATGAAACTAATTGGAAATGAAACCTCAACAAAACGATTCGATGACACAGCAAAATCTTTCAAAATTGAAAAATATTTATGGTATCCCGAAATTTCCACGGGATAAGGATGTAAGCGAGACTGACGCCGCGCAAGGACTTCTTGTATTGTATGGTTACGATACGAGGTACGATTTATTTAATGGTAATATGTTGCACTGTAGAAGACCACCAGTGACGCAGTGGTTAAGGCGCTGGTTCCTCGATCTTAACATTCCAGGTTTAATTCCCGTGTTTGCCAAATATCATTGGTACACAACATTGGGCAGTCACAACTTAAGTACCTAAAGCCGACTGCTTTTACGGTTAAGGAAAACATCGAGAGGAAAACCCACATACCTAAGAAATTATTTCCAAGGTATGTGTGAAGTGTGCCAACTCGCAGTGGACAAGGGTGGTGAACTATAACTTGCGTAAAACTGCTGAAGCTGATTTCCTTGTCGTTGGATAGTTACGACGAGTGACAAGAAGATCAGCAAGTGATAATCTTTTTAAGTAGTTAGTACTAATGTTATGAGAAACTGGAATCCTCAAACCTATTCTTAGACATTAACTGTAGATTGCCTCCACTCAACCTTAGCTAAGGTAGTTTTAAAGAATTTCTCAAACCTCACTGGAAATCGGTAATCTTAGTCGTTAACTCAACCTTTCCTCCGGCGAGGCTGAGTGGAGTAGTGACGCCATTTTTAATAAATATTAGGTTGGCTGCACTTTATGCTAAGTTATATACTTTTTATACTTTATGTTTGTTTAAAGTCAGGTTTATATATCAAATAAACGGTCAAAAAAAAAGCTATCCAGTGTCAAAATAATTAAAAAAGAGCACGTTTTGTAGCACGTTTCCTTCCGTAACAGCAGCCACAGGAGCACTTCCTTCTTCATCCTTCAAATTTAAGCGTCCACACTTAAACTCGGTGTACGAGCGGTACACAGCTGCGTTAGAAGGCGTCTTGTTCATAAAAGCTAATGGAGTCGATTAAACGCTTGAGGTTTAAAGGTTTCAAGTTGGACTTGAAGTCGTAAAAAATCATTGCACGAAAATGTTTCCGACGCAGATACATTTGTCTATGACACAATAGTTTCATTATGCTGGTAACAAACGAGGAGTGACTTTACAAAAGGGGATATCTACATCTTATCATTGCAAAAGGGGATATTTAATTTTTGTATATTTTGTACCACTAAATAAGAAAGCCAAATATTTTTTTTTATATGCCCTTCTATTAATCTTATTACATAGTACCTACATAGCTATGCAGACTTTGTGTAGACCTGTGTGTCTTGTATTTGTCGGTTTTCTTAATTTTCTGAAAAAAATTTAAAGATGTAGATATCCCCTTTTGTAAACTCACTCCTCAAATGTAAGAACAAAAAATTTAAAATAAATATATTAATTGTCAAAATAAATTATAACTCGCCAGCGTTCCACACGCAAAGAACCTATAATAAAAAATATATATATAAATACATATACATCATAGATATATGATAGTGTAATACCCTTCTTACTCCCAATATAATAATAAGGAATCAGCAAAACTCGTTGTAGAAAGATTTTTGTGTGCCCACGATTGAAATCACCGATTGAGGTATAGAACTTTATTTATCTTTCGCTAATTTAAGTAAAAAAGCGAAAGATAGGTGACAAGCTCGGCCCTTGGAAACTGCGCGTCGCAATCCGACCGACGACGCAAATACGAACAAGCTTAATCCCGCCTTGGCCCCGCGCCTAGTCCTTGTATCATTCTGTCTCATCTACAGCTTATTTTTCAACAATGTTTCTTTTTTTAAATACAATATCTGCTGTCCACTTGAAACACGCTTCTAGTTTAATTTAGAATGCGCGATCTTTGCAATATAAAACTCATTTAATCTAGAGCTGAAAATTATCCGATATAGAAAGCCGATACCACGCACGTAGCTTACAACGGACTTCATATCATATGATATGTAATATTTATATTCAAATTCAAATATTTATTTGCGTGAAAATGTGTACATAAGTTGGTTTAACATGTCATTCAGATCAACATTTTCTGCTAAGAGTCAGCGTGCAAATGTTTATTTAATTTAACAAAAATATGTTAATGTCAAATTAGTTTCAAATAAATCCAGTACAATACAATGTCAAAATATAAATTATCACCCTAAGATTATATAATGTCTTAAAATTATAATTCGGTGTCTTTAAAATATTCATTAATTGAATAATGTATCCGCCAATGCGCCGAACGAGTAACACTGCGCAATTTTGCTTCGATCTTTATAATTAATTTTTGGTGGTAAAAAGTGTTCTTTACGATACAACAGTTATTTAATAGGCTGGTTTATTTGATTAGCTTAAGAAATCACTTTATATCAGCTGTCTACTGTTCGTGGTTTGTGGAGTATCTTAGTTCTTGTTTCAACAAAATATCAACGTAACGAGCCGACCACCGCGCGAAGCGCGTACTCATGGGCCGGCAGCGTGAATCACCTAGTGCGCGTTTACCGTTAACTTGCCACTTGCCCAAGGCAAAAGGAGTGTTTACAAGTATCGTACCGGAATTCGCTTGAATATTTATAACAAAATGCTTTTATGTTGTGAACGTTTACTTGAAAATGAAGAACCAGTACTGGTATGTGAGTATTGCAATGGGAAGTATCACCTAAGTTGCTTTGACCCCACTGGTAGTATTAATATTTCAAAAACTGGCGCTGATGACTGGATTTGCCCAACTTGCGTATCGAAAAAGCCAAAAAAAGCTAAGGATGATAATACCCCGGTTCGTTCGGGTGTTCAAAAGTCCACCGTAATTCAGGAGAACGTTACTCAACGGTTATAAAAAAAAAAATTGGTGACAGTACTCTGGGGGGTCGGTACCCGGGATGGACCTAATCTAACCTAGGGAGGTCTTCCTAATCAACAAAGGAAAGATAATATACTTTTACTTTAAGTTACTTTTATTTAAGATGAATCTATTTTATAGGAAAATACAATGATAATTATTAGACTGTTTTGGGGACGAAGCCCGCAATAGAATTCCGTAAGGAATTCCGTCAAGGAATCCCATGAAGGGATGCCATGGAACAACCTTCCATATTATATATATTTTACATTTTACAAATAAAATCAAATAATGACAGACTTATAAGTTGCCAGTCATAAATGTCGGCAAGTTTGTTTGTGCAATAACCTCTTTTATTAAATACGGCACAAGCAAACGTTGCAATCGCCCCTCTTGTTTAATTTATTTAATTAGTGAAGCTGATTAAATAAATTCCTATATACATTTCATTCTTAAATAACGACCCTACTTAAATCAGGACCATATACATTAATCGGGATTACTCTCAGATGAGCCCCCTACCGATAGGAATATATATACTTGATCATGTTTAAATTACAACATCTTATTACACCAAAAATGATCTTATTGTATTTATTTTCCATCAATAGAGCCTTAGCCACAAAACCTGATGAAAATCAGCCAAGATCCCGGCTGGTTAATTAATATCTAAATAAAACAGTGTAAATTATTTTAATTTCTCATACAATTCATGAATAATCAACAACCCCATATTAATCATTTACGTTACACAATCATACGCAAATTCAAATAACCAATATTTATTATTAAATTAATCAACAATTGTTAAAATAACCCATTGAATACAATCAAATTATAATTATAATTAATTGATAAGTAATAAATACATTAATATCCCAATAAAAGTAAATTTAATTAATCCCATTTATATTAAAATTAATACTAAATCAAATTATATTATCAAACATTATCATTCAGTTGGCAAAACAAACACGTTTGACATGAACTGTCATATTAACTTTAAACTTTTCTGAATGATTAAAAGTTTATTTGAAAGTTTGTAACTTTCGAAACTTTAAATATTACCTACCTAAATATTAAGATTTTACCTGTCTAACTATTACCGGACAAACCTTCCTATGAATAGATCATAAAATCGGATCCAAAGTATTTTACTTAACCCAGAATGATATCTATAAATTAATGAATTTATATTTCACAACGCAATGCAGAGAACTTTTTCAAAATGCACCGAAATACACCTGACAAAATTCTATACCAATACCGTTTAAAATACATTACCTATTCCATCACAACCCTTTTATTATTTAACGCCACTGAGGATCCTATTCTACATCCGCGTGTTCACCCACAGACATCAATATCACAATATTATATATACTCGTAAACTTTGGCCGCATAGCTAAATCGGCTATCACCTTCTCTCTTATGGAGATTATTAGGCGTGGCTCAAATTAAACGTGCACATTATCTATAGTGTTATTTTAGTCTTTGAAAAATGACTTCTTTAGAGCATTGGCACCACACGTATATTTATGATTCGTAAATAAAATGTAACGCGGTAAATACGTGCCGCGTGTACCTGCCGCCCCTTAGAGGTTTCTCTTCGGGTATCTAAAATTAATTTATTAAATCATTAGATAAAATATATACATATGTATATAGAGAGACCCTCTTATCTCAATATATAAAAACCTTTTCCTTATTTTTCTTTTATCTGCATCGTCCATCCATTGCATCTCCTTTTTGGTGATGCTGTTTGGATCGGCTTTGCAGAATATATCATCTCGGAACATTGCGTTGTGAAGTGTACATAGAATTTGAAAAAAAAAAAAATATTAGTTTCTTATATTATTCTAAAACCCCAACGAAATTATAACCGTTGCATATCTACAAATGAACGATATACATATTTGTACACCTAAATGTGTACTTTTACTCTATTAATTCTAAGAATAAAGAAATTATAATATTATTGTAGTATTTCAAGAAATAAATGTATATACAAAAACTTTGTTTTATATATATATAAATATAGACATATTTTTATCATTAGTTTTACTTTATCGAATATTATATGGTTTCAATCTATTCACATGTACAATTAATTCTTGGTTATTTTGTATTTTTTTTTCAAGATAATTGTCACATCCTATATATCGCAATACTCGAATAAACCTTCATATGGTCGACCAAGTTTTCGACTTCCACCCAATATTCTTTCTGGACAATGTAACGAAACCAATTGTCCTACAAGATTTAAATCCAAATGATAATACGTTAAACTCGTATAATCCAGACGGTGTGATGATTGCCGTTTCGTGTCTATCCTTCTCCGCTATCGATAATTACCAATAGGCACAGTTTAAATCCAAATCAGCGCAGAATTTCGCCCCATTCAGCTGCACTATCATACCTTCGATGATAAGCAAATGATACAAATCTTTATTTACCTTCTTATTTATCTCCAAGTAACATTGTCTTGATCAATCGGCATCAACAATGTCCCAAGCTGTCTTACTGACGCCGGTTGAAGTTTGGGAAATTCCTTCCTCGCCCATTGGATGAATCACCTTCTAGAGTCTTTCCTTTACTCTTGGTATTTCAGATGGCTCTTGCCTTCTAAAATTTTCTTTCCGCTATACTCAGTGGCGTATATAGCTGAAATAAAACACAAAACACTACAACTGCGCGCGGCGCCTCCACCATCCGGGGTCGGTACCCGGGATGGACCTAATCTAACCTAGGGAGGTCTTCCTAATCAACAAAGGAAAGATAATATACTTTTACTTTAAGTTACTTTTATTTAAGATGAATCTATTTTATAGGAAAATACAATGATAATTATTAGACTATTTTGGGGACGAAGCCCGCAATAGAATTCCGTAAGGAATTCCGTCAAGGAATCCCATGAAGGGATGCCATGGAACAACCTTCCATATTATATATATTTTACATTTTACAAATAAAATCAAATAATGACAGACTTATAAGTTGCCAGTCATAAATGTCGGCAAGTTTGTTTGTGCAATAACCTCTTTTATTAAATACGGCACAAGCAAACGTTGCAGTACCTACAAAGGATGACAAGTTCAAAAATATCACTGGCGATATCTCAACTATCAAATCTAAAGAAGCGAACGCAGGGGCTATCCGTAGCCTAAGCGCGTTAACTGCAACCGATTTACAAGATATAATTAAACAAGAAATGATGTCGTTAAAAAGCAGTTTAGAAGAAAGCTTCAAGAGTTTCATAAATAAAGAGATCTACGAAGTTAAGAAGGAAATACTGCAGCTAAGGAAAAGTGTCTCATTTATAAGTGAAAATTATCATGAGTTAAAAAATCACCTGGAAGACCAAGACAAAAGACAAATCTACAGATGTTATTTTAGCAGATATAACTTAGAGATAAAACTTCACTTTTAAAATCAGAGATCGAGAATAATGCAAGAGACCAGTGGGCCAGGAGGTCTAATGTCGAAATTTGCAGCGTCCCCGAAAAAAAATTCGAGAACCTCAACAAAATAATGGAGAGTTTAGTTAAAGTGGCAGATATACCATTCAACTCTTTATTTAACTCTTCTTCGGACATAGATTTTATTACTAGAGTGGCCGCGGTATCTAAAGATAGTAAGAGACCAAAAAATATAATTGTGCGATTCATGTCCCGATACTATAAAGATGAAATTCTAAGTAAGGTAAGGCGACTGCAAAATTTGAAGGCATCTGATATTGGATTCATAGGTAATGACTCATTGATATTTTTTAATGATCATTTAACAAGTTCTAATAAGTTACTTCTTCAAAAAGCAAAAACAAAAGTAAAGATTGTAATTACAAATTTGTCTGGGTTAAAAATTGTACTATCATGGTTCGTCAGTGTGAGAATAGTCCAGTAATCCACATGAACTCTGAAAGAAAGAAAGAATATGTTTATTTGCACAAAAATAATAAAGAATATGTTTATTTGCACAAAAATAATAAAACGTGTACAAAAAAAAGGTAAAGATAATAACTATATATAAATTATATATAAACTCTGCTAATGATTTATTGAAGATAAAGTAAGAGTTATTCCACATTCTTTCCGACTTTCCACAATATTGATTGATGCACGCCTGACCATTACAACCTGTTTACTTAATTTAGGACTATGTCTTGTTTATTTAGTTTCTGCACTTATGTTTTGCTTACTTGAGTTTAATGTGAAATACTTTTTTTGTAACCTGCCGAATGTTGCTATTGTATACTACTACTTGATTAATCTGGTTATTCTATTGGTACAAAACGTCGATCATGATGGCATCCAATTTAAATATTTAAAAAGTTTTGCTTATTTGAATTATTATATTAACGTAGTACTTTAATGGGATCTAAATTGAGAATTTTTTATCAAAATGTTAGAGGTTTAAGAACCAAGACCAACATATTTTTCAAAAACGTGGCACTTAATGACTATGGTTTGATTTGCATCATCGAAACATGGTTGTTGCCTGGCATTTTCGATTCGGAGCTCTTTGACTCAAGGTACAATGTTTCTAGAGGTGGCCGCATGGGAGGTGGTGTTCTTACTGCTGTTCGTCGCGAGCTAAGTGTACTTGACTTTACCATCGTTCCCACGTATCATACAATGTTTCTAGAGGTGGCCGCATGGGAGGTGGTGTTCTTACTGCTGTTCGTCGCGAGCTAAGTGTACTTGACTTTACCATCGTTCCCACGTATCATACAATGTTTCTAGAGGTGGCCGCATGGGAGGTGGTGTTCTTACTGCTGCTCGTCGCGAGCTAAGTGTACTTGACTTTACCATCGTTCCCACGTATCATACAATGTTTCTAGAGGTGGCCGCATGGGAGGTGGTGTTCTTACTGCTGTTCGTCGCGAGCTAAGTGTACTTGACTTTACCATCGTTCCCACGTATCATACAATGTTTCTAGAGGTGGCCGCATGGGAGGTGGTGTTCTTACTGCTGTTCGTCGCGAGCTAAGTGTACTTGACTTTACCATCGTTCCCACGTATCATACAATGTTTCTAGAGGTGGCCGCATGGGAGGTGGTGTTCTTACTGCTGTTCGTCGCGAGCTAAATGTACTTGACTTTACCATCGTTCCCACGTATCATACAATGTTTCTAGAGGTGGCCGCATGGGAGGTGGTGTTCTTACTGCTGTTCGTCGCGAGCTAAGTGTACTTGACTTTACCATCGTTCCCACGTATCATACAATGTTTCTAGAGGTGGCCGCATGGGAGGTGGTGTTCTTACTGCTGTTCGTCGCGAGCTAAGTGTACTTGACTTTACCATCGTTCCCACGTATCATACAATGTTTCTAGAGGTGGCCGCACGGAGGTGGTGTTCTTACTGCTGCTCGTCGCGAGCTAAGTGTACTTGACTTTACCATCGTTCCCACGTATCATACAATGTTTCTAGAGGTGGCCGCATGGGAGGTGGTGTTCTTACTGCTGCTCGTCGCGAGCTAAGTGTACTTGACTTTACCATCGTTCCCACGTATCATACAATGTTTCTTGAGGTGGCCGCATGGGAGGTGGTGTTCTTACTGCTGCTCGTCGCGAGCTAAGTGTACTTGACTTTACCATCGTTCCCACGTATCATACAATGTTTCTAGAGGTGGCCGCATGGGAGGTGGTGTTCTTACTGCTGCTCGTCGCGAGCTAAGTGTACTTGACTTTACCATCGTTCCCACGTATCATACAATGTTTCTAGAGGTGGCCGCATGGGAGGTGGTGTTCTTACTGCTGTTCGTCGCGAGCTAAGTGTACTTGACTTTACCATCGTTCCCACGTATCATACAATGTTTCTAGACGTGGCCGCATGGGAGGTGGTGTTCTTACTGCTGTTCGTCGCGAGCTAAGTGTACTTGACTTTACCATCGTTCCCACGTATCATACAATGTTTCTTGAGGTGGCCGCATGGGAGGTGGTGTTCTTACTGCTGCTCGTCGCGAGCTAAGTGTACTTGACTTTACCATCGTTCCCACGTATCATACAATGTTTCTTGAGGTGGCCGCATGGGAGGTGGTGTTCTTACTGCTGCTCGTCGCGAGCTAAGTGTACTTGACTTTACCATCGTTCCCACGTATCATACAATGTTTCTAGAGGTGGCCGCATGGGAGGTGGTGTTCTTACTGCTGCTCGTCGCGAGCTAAGTGTACTTGACTTTACCATCGTTCCCACGTATCATACAATGTTTCTAGAGGTGGCCGCATGGGAGGTGGTGTTCTTACTGCTGTTCGTCGCGAGCTAAGTGTACTTGACTTTACCATCGTTCCCACGTATCATACAATGTTTCTAGACGTGGCCGCATGGGAGGTGGTGTTCTTACTGCTGTTCGTCGCGAGCTAAGTGTACTTGACTTTACCATCGTTCCCACGTATCATACAATGTTTCTAGAGGTGGCCGCATGGGAGGTGGTGTTCTTACTGCTGCTCGTCGCGAGCTAAGTGTACTTGACTTTACCATCGTTCCCACGTATCATACAATGTTTCTAGAGGTGGCCGCATGGGAGGTGGTGTTCTTACTGCTGTTCGTCGCGAGCTAAGTGTACTTGACTTTACCATCGTTCCCACGTATCATACAATGTTTCTAGACGTGGCCGCATGGGAGGTGGTGTTCTTACTGCTGTTCGTCGCGAGCTAAGTGTACTTGACTTTACCATCGTTCCCACGTATCATACAATGTTTCTTGAGGTGGCCGCATGGGAGGTGGTGTTCTTACTGCTGTTCGTCGCGAGCTAAGTGTACTTGACTTTACCATCGTTCCCACGTATCATACAATGTTTCTAGAGGTGGCCGCATGGGAGGTGGTGTTCTTACTGCTGTTCGTCGCGAGCTAAGTGTACTTGACTTTACCATCGTTCCCACGTATCATACAATGTTTCTAGACGTGGCCGCATGGGAGGTGGTGTTCTTACTGCTGTTCGTCGCGAGCTAAGTGTACTTGACTTTACCATCGTTCCCACGTATCATACAATGTTTCTAGAGGTGGCCGCATGGGAGGTGGTGTTCTTACTGCTGTTCGTCGCGAGCTAAGTGTACTTGACTTTACCATCGTTCCCACGTATCATACAATGTTTCTAGACGTGGCCGCATGGGAGGTGGTGTTCTTACTGCTGCTCGTCGCGAGCTAAGTGTACTTGACTTTACCATCGTTCCCACGTATCATACAATGTTTCTTGAGGTGGCCGCATGGGAGGTGGTGTTCTTACTGCTGTTCGTCGCGAGCTAAGTGTACTTGACTTTACCATCGTTCCCACGTATCATACAATGTTTCTAGAGGTGGCCGCATGGGAGGTGGTGTTCTTACTGCTGTTCGTCGCGAGCTAAGTGTACTTGACTTTACCATCGTTCCCACGTATCATACAATGTTTCTAGAGGTGGCCGCATGGGAGGTGGTGTTCTTACTGCTGTTCGTCGCGAGCTAAGTGTACTTGACTTTACCATCGTTCCCACGTATCATACAATGTTTCTAGACGTGGCCGCATGGGAGGTGGTGTTCTTACTGCTGCTCGTCGCGAGCTAAGTGTACTTGACTTTACCATCGTTCCCACGTATCATACAATGTTTCTTGAGGTGGCCGCATGGGAGGTGGTGTTCTTACTGCTGTTCGTCGCGAGCTAAGTGTACTTGACTTTACCATCGTTCCCACGTATCATACAATGTTTCTAGACGTGGCCGCATGGGAGGTGGTGTTCTTACTGCTGTTCGTCGCGAGCTAAGTGTACTTGACTTTACCATCGTTCCCACGTATCATACAATGTTTCTAGAGGTGGCCGCATGGGAGGTGGTGTTCTTACTGCTGCTCGTCGCGAGCTAAGTGTACTTGACTTTACCATCGTTCCCACGTATCATACAATGTTTCTTGAGGTGGCCGCATGGGAGGTGGTGTTCTTACTGCTGTTCGTCGCGAGCTAAGTGTACTTGACTTTACCATCGTTCCCACGTATCATACAATGTTTCTAGAGGTGGCCGCATGGGAGGTGGTGTTCTTACTGCTGCTCGTCGCGAGCTAAGTGTACTTGACTTTACCATCGTTCCCACGTATCATACAATGTTTCTAGACGTGGCCGCATGGGAGGTGGTGTTCTTACTGCTGTTCGTCGCGAGCTAAGTGTACTTGACTTTACCATCGTTCCCACGTATCATACAATGTTTCTAGAGGTGGCCGCATGGGAGGTGGTGTTCTTACTGCTGTTCGTCGCGAGCTAAGTGTACTTGACTTTACCATCGTTCCCACGTATCATACAATGTTTCTTGAATTGGCCGCATGGGAGGTGGTGTTCTTACTGCTGCTCGTCGCGAGCTAAGTGTACTTGACTTTACCATCGTTCCCACGTATCATACAATGTTTCTAGACGTGGCCGCATGGGAGGTGGTGTTCTTACTGCTGCTCGTCGCGAGCTAAGTGTACTTGACTTTACCATCGTTCCCACGTATCATACAATGTTTCTTGAGGTGGCCGCATGGGAGGTGGTGTTCTTACTGCTGTTCGTCGCGAGCTAAGTGTACTTGACTTTACCATCGTTCCCACGTATCATACAATGTTTCTTGAGGTGGCCGCATGGGAGGTGGTGTTCTTACTGCTGTTCGTCGCGAGCTAAGTGTACTTGACTTTACCATCGTTCCCACGTATCATACAATGTTTCTAGAGGTGGCCGCATGGGAGGTGGTGTTCTTACTGCTGCTCGTCGCGAGCTAAGTGTACTTGACTTTACCATCGTTCCCACGTATCATACAATGTTTCTAGAGGTGGCCGCATGGGAGGTGGTGTTCTTACTGCTGTTCGTCGCGAGCTAAGTGTACTTGACTTTACCATCGTTCCCACGTATCATACAATGTTTCTAGACGTGGCCGCATGGGAGGTGGTGTTCTTACTGCTGTTCGTCGCGAGCTAAGTGTACTTGACTTTACCATCGTTCCCACGTATCATACAATGTTTCTAGAGGTGGCCGCATGGGAGGTGGTGTTCTTACTGCTGCTCGTCGCGAGCTAAGTGTACTTGACTTTACCATCGTTCCCACGTATCATACAATGTTTCTAGAGGTGGCCGCATGGGAGGTGGTGTTCTTACTGCTGTTCGTCGCGAGCTAAGTGTACTTGACTTTACCATCGTTCCCACGTATCATACAATGTTTCTAGAGGTGGCCGCATGGGAGGTGGTGTTCTTACTGCTGTTCGTCGCGAGCTAAGTGTACTTGACTTTACCATCGTTCCCACGTATCATACAATGTTTCTAGAGGTGGCCGCATGGGAGGTGGTGTTCTTACTGCTGCTCGTCGCGAGCTAAGTGTACTTGACTTTACCATCGTTCCCACGTATCATACAATGTTTCTTGAGGTGGCCGCATGGGAGGTGGTGTTCTTACTGCTGTTCGTCGCGAGCTAAGTGTACTTGACTTTACCATCGTTCCCACGTATCATACAATGTTTCTAGAGGTGGCCGCATGGGAGGTGGTGTTCTTACTGCTGCTCGTCGCGAGCTAAGTGTACTTGACTTTACCATCGTTCCCACGTATCATACAATGTTTCTAGACGTGGCCGCATGGGAGGTGGTGTTCTTACTGCTGTTCGTCGCGAGCTAAGTGTACTTGACTTTACCATCGTTCCCACGTATCATACAATGTTTCTAGAGGTGGCCGCATGGGAGGTGGTGTTCTTACTGCTGCTCGTCGCGAGCTAAGTGTACTTGACTTTACCATCGTTCCCACGTATCATACAATGTTTCTTGAGGTGGCCGCATGGGAGGTGGTGTTCTTACTGCTGTTCGTCGCGAGCTAAGTGTACTTGACTTTACCATCGTTCCCACGTATCATACAATGTTTCTAGAGGTGGCCGCATGGGAGGTGGTGTTCTTACTGCTGCTCGTCGCGAGCTAAGTGTACTTGACTTTACCATCGTTCCCACGTATCATACAATGTTTCTAGACGTGGCCGCATGGGAGGTGGTGTTCTTACTGCTGTTCGTCGCGAGCTAAGTGTACTTGACTTTACCATCGTTCCCACGTATCATACAATGTTTCTTGAGGTGGCCGCATGGGAGGTGGTGTTCTTACTGCTGTTCGTCGCGAGCTAAGTGTACTTGACTTTACCATCGTTCCCACGTATCATACAATGTTTCTAGAGGTGGCCGCATGGGAGGTGGTGTTCTTACTGCTGCTCGTCGCGAGCTAAGTGTACTTGACTTTACCATCGTTCCCACGTATCATACAATGTTTCTAGACGTGGCCGCATGGGAGGTGGTGTTCTTACTGCTGTTCGTCGCGAGCTAAGTGTACTTGACTTTACCACCGTTCCCTCGTATCATTCTGTGGCTGAAATAATATCTGTATCTTTATCCTTAGGAACGAATCCCAAACGTATTTATTACTTTTATACATGTTATTTTCCACACCTTAAAAATGACATTTTAAAAGCATTTTATGAAAACATATCTAATAAAATGTTAGAATGTCTGGATAATTGTTTCGTGGTCCTAGGAGATTTTAATATCTCCGATGCTAACTGTTACCTGGAGTCCAACATGCAACATTGAGCGGTCATTTTGAGTTTGACTCTGTTAACGAATTGTCTAACCTTTTTTATCATTTAACGATATGCAGCAATACAACTCCCTGTATTATAAAAACAATCGAGTGTTGGTTCTTGTCATAGCTAATACTATTTGCACGGTAAGTTTGGCTGAACCTCTTGTGTGTGTGTAGATGGGCATCATTCCGCAATGTGTTGTGAGATATCAGTTATTAAACAAAAAACATTGCAGTCGCAAACTAAGGGCCTTAAGTTATTTAAACACGCAAATTATGACAAAATCAATAGTTCTCTAGCCAACATAAACTGGGATGATGTTTTGTAATTTTTCTAAAATATTTTGTAAAATTCCAACCGTCTCAATTAAAAACAAAAAATAAAAATATCCACCTTGGTTCAATCGTTCACTCATAAAAATAATAAATGAAAAATCTAAGTGTCATCGAAAGTGGAAAGTATATGGATGGTCATTTAAGTGATTACGAGGAATTTAGGCTATTAAGAGACAGACAAAATAAATTTCAGGTTGAATGTTTTGATCAGTTTATAAACAAAGTAGAATCTAAATTAGCTATAAACAGTAAATACTTTTGGTCTTATATTGTCACGTAGTAAGAATGTTAACGATCTGCCAGATTCAATGTATTTAGGAGATAAAAGAGTATCGCCTGCAATCAATATTTTGATTCAGTCTTTGAACTTCACAATACAACCTCCACAAACAATTCCAAACAGTCTGAATACAGTAATCTAGTCAACCTTCATACATTAAGTATAAGTATGCAAAATTCAAATAGAGACTTATCTTAAAAATATTGACATTAAGAAAGGTTAGGGGCCTGATGAAATACCTCCCATTTTTTTACACCATTGTCGTGAGCAGTTATCTGAACCTCTGTTCAGAATATTTAATAGCTCACTGAAGAAAGGAGTTATGCCTAGCTCATGGAAGCAGACTTTTATAACTTCATTATTGAAGAGTGGTGATAAACAAGATATTAGTAATTATCGTCCAATATCCAAAATTAGCGCTATTCCTAAGCTCTTTGAAAAAAAGAAAAAATACAGAGAAGAAACCAGGTAGTGGCGCTTAGGGGCTTTACATCAACACCCGTATTGATAACGTCAGGCGTGCCCCAGGGATCGCATTTAGGACCGTTGCTGTTCCTCATCTTCATTAATGATCTGGCAAGTTCCTTATTGAACCCATGTCTTCTGTATGCCGACGACTTAAAAGTATTTTCTGCCATAAAGAATATCGAAGACTGTGTTTCTCTCCAGCATGATCTTGACAAAATTTCCGATTGGTGCACAAAAAACAATATGCAGCTGTCCATTACCAAATGTCAAGTCATATCTTTTACAAAGAAAAAACATAAGATGACTTTTAACTACCACCTCCAAAACCAGCCCCTTAGCCGTGTTTTAGTTGTCAAGGATTTAGGCGTAACTTTTGATACAGGTTTGTCATTCACTAACAATTATGACACAGTAATAAATAAAAGCTTTAAAACTCTTGGTTTCATAACAAGATCGACACAACAATTTAAACGACATGATAGTTATCTCTATCTTTATTTTAGTTTGGTAAGAAGTGCAATTGAATATGCATCTGTAATCTGGTCACCTTAGTATGGAGTGCATTCCTCACGCTTAGAAAGTGTGCAGAGAAAAACATTAAGTTACCGATGCGGCCTCGCCCGGAAGATACCATCTTATAGTGACAGATTGCTTCACTTCAAAATACCTTCTCTGGAAATTCGTCGTAAGCAGCAGGATCTTCTCCATTTGCACAAATTACTTCAAGCTAGAATTGACTCAACTAACCTACTCTCACACCTCAACCTCAATACTAGATTGTTAAAAAGGATCCGGAAACATAAGGTTTTTACTCTTCAAATCTACAAAAACAATACCTCATTTTTCAACCCCGTTGTAAGAATGTGTAGGCTGTACAACGATCTAGTAACATCCTCTCAAGAGCTTGATGTATTTTGCGACAGTTACAGGTCGTTTAAACGCCAGGTCAAACAAATTCTCAACTGAGTGTCCACCCTTCATTTGCTTAACTATTGCACACAATTCACAATATATGATACAGAAAGACATCACTCTCTATTATTTTATTACATATTATATAGTCCTGACATTGATATTATTCACATTGTAATCCAGTTAAATATACAGAATTTTGTAATGTTATCCAATTTTGCATTTTAATTCAACTTTAATTCAATGTTTAATGAAATCTGATCCCACAATCTAATTCAACTTGATTCTATTCTTGAATAAGAAATTAGTAATGTAATATTGTAATTTTATTTAATGAAATTTATTTTATAATTTATTTTAATCTTACAAAGAAGTTTAACTTCAGAATTAAATTCAATCTTTGTTCAATTTTTTTTTCTTGTGTAATTTTGTAATGAAACTTAATTTTTGTTGTGCTGAAATATTATAATTTTAATCCCTGTTTTAATTATATTAAGAAATATTGTAATTCCTATTATCATTTAGCTTTATTTTGTGTAAAGTTTACGCACAAGTCATAATGCTGTGCACACAATTTTTGGGTACCGATCTAGGTCTTGATTGTTTAACATCCATATTAATACATATACTTATTTCTTTCTGATTGTTACCTGTATGTGTGCCTTAATAATAATAAATAAAATAAAAATTTGTTTCTGCCACTCTATCTTTGGCATCTCAAATTAATTTGGCCTAAAAGACTTATGGAATCAATTTTATTGTGGAGAATTTTGTATAAAAATATCTGGTCTCTGAGGATACGACGGGACTTAAGGTCCCGGGACTTAAGGTCCTGACACAATTGAGACAAGTTCAAAGAATGGTCGCTATCTCTATAGTTAACATGTTAAAGAAATTTTGTGTGAATCCTTTCGATCATGTTTATGTATACTGCATATTGCGGGTTCCACACTGAGAGCGTTATATAAAATAATTAAAGTGGAGCTTCTTTGAAAATCATTAGAAACCCTCAAATTTCATTATCAGTTATTTTTTTCAATATGAGACTTAAATAACAACTTATGGTCCAGCTGTAGTCCCAAATCCCGCAACCCGGTCACTCGACAATTGGATACATTGTCAAATTTATAATTAAAAAGTAAATACTTGCGTTTTCTGCTGAAAGATATGACATTGCATTTTTTATGTTAAAGTAAAGACAACTTTTGATACAATATTGAAGCAAGCGATCTAAATCGCTCTGCAACAAATCACTGTCATCAGTGTGTTTAATAATTTTGAATAACTTTTTATCGTCGGCGAATAAAAGACTATTTGAATGTTTAATTTCTAATAAAACGTCATTTATATATATATTAAATAAAAGAGGACCGAGGTGCGAGCCCTGGGGGACACCAGAAGACACAGGCAAAAATGAAAAGCAGTAACCTCTGACTACCACAGCTTGGCTACGTTCCCGCAGATATGAAGTAATCCACCGTAGCAGATCGCCGTGTATACCAATCAGTTCCAACTTCGAGATTAGAAATCCATGAGAAATTTTATAAAAAGCTTTGGAATAATCAGTATACACGGCATCTTCCTGGTACCCTTCATCCATTGCATTAGTAATATTTATAACATATTTATTTAGGTTACTTTCAGTAGATCTTTTTGTTATAAAACCATGTTGCTGAGTTAACAAGATGAGTATGATGACGAGATAAATAGAATCAAAAACGTTTTTTATTTTTTTTTTTTTTAGCCATTTATAATAGAACTTCCACTTGACACGTTGTTCAATGAAGTTTCAGACTTGTACTTCGTCGAAAGGTAAAATTTTTCATTGTATCTGTAGATAACTTATCAAAGGTATTTAGGCAGGTGAGTTGTTTATAATATTATATAAGACACATTTTTAATAATGTTCATGTCATCCGTGGCGTTTACTTCATTATAAATAGCACTATCTATGAATCAGTAGCTGAACTAAAAATTCAAAACTTAAGTTATCATAAATCCGTTGTTTGCACCATCTATTGGGGAATAGCTGAACTATTTATAGTATATATTTATTGTCAGACTGAGACTAAACAGGCAATAACTATTTAAAACATCACCGCATTTATTCATAGAGAGCAGTAATCTAGTCATTGTTTATAAAAACACAGGTAAAACAATTAAAAAAAGCCCAAGTATATAATTTCATAATATTTTTTATTAAAACTTTCTCCTTAAAAATCCATCGACAGCTAACATAATAGAACATATAGGAAAAAGCGATGATATAAGTGATACATTTACATACATACAGTAACTACAGCAGATTAAAGATGACAACCAAGAATAGCAACGCAAGGCAATCGTTATAAACTTATTTTACAAAAAAGAACTTATGCGTTATCGAAACATAGCTTTCACTGTTCTTCTGAAATTTCTTTGACTATTCTTTCAGTCACACCTTCTGATAATTATAATCTGAAATCAGATCAATAACTTCAGCAATTTTCGTATACACATGCAAACGTTACTGAAGCTCATTATGACATTAGTCGATAACATATTTAGATAACGCATACGTATACAGACTTTAATAACATAGACAGGTCACTGCAATAAAAACGAACATAATTTCAAAGTTGGCAGACACAAGTGTTAACACTTTAAATCCTTAGTAATAAAAAATAATCAGCACTACATTTTTATTCGTTAAACTAATAAAAAAAACGGACATACAAATTGGAATTGAAACACACAATTGTTGACAACTAAATAAATTTAATCAAAAATCAGCAAATGGAACACAAAGACCGTTTGTTTGCTAAAGATGCCATAATTAATACCAACCCAGCTTTTACGCTTCGATCTGTATTGCATGGAAAGTCACGTTGAAAAAACATTTCCAAACGAATGGTTTAACAATGAGTGATATTTATATATACATGATTTTTATTGAAAATTACTTTCGTAAACACAAAAAAAAGTTGTAAGCAAGTACAGTTTTACAATAAGCTTTGCTATGATAATTATTTTATCCATCTCCCGGTTACAATTTGTGAAGGTATACAGTGAGTTCTTTCATATTCTATAGTGTGTTACAAAATAACAATTAGAAGATTGGAGAAAAGCTTTTAGATGTACAGATATGTTTCGAGTTTACAAACCAACAGTGAAACAAACTTATACAAAGTAATATGATACCGTCACGCTGAGAATTGCTAATTTAAAGAGAGAAAAATATGTTGACGTAATGTATGAACGAATAAAAATTTTAAAATTACAAACAAAACTTATCTGTACTAAGCAAAAACTAAAAAAAAGTCAAATTTTAATACAGAAACATAATCATAAAACTATAGAAAAACAGAATTATTTATTAATAACCTAATAGATATAAAAAAAGGAAAAAAATCAGTGCTTTGTAATATTTTTTATGTCTAAATTCATTGCCACACTTACTAATATAAGAGATATGTAAGAATGAAGGACATTTTAACATTATATTGTAGTAACAAGCAGATATTATATAAACAACAAAAAAGGGGGAAAAGATATAGATTATTATAACCATTTGAACGCTAACTACTATTATACAAAAAAAGTTTATGCATTTAGTTAAATATCTTAAATAACCTGTTATTTAATTATTATTATTAATTTATTATCAGTTTTAGCCATGTCACATAAATCTAACATATTTTTGTAAGCATTCTAAGCTTATTTTAATGCATGTTAACATATTAGCATGATTTCTTGTTAACTACTGGAGGTATATTGACTATAGATTCATTATAGAACCTTAATATTGTATTGGAAATAAATAGTATTCAGTACAACGACGACCTTAAGGTCAAAAAATTCACATCATAGTCTTTTTCAAATAAAAAATTGCCTTGCTTTTCTAAAGCTAACCTTAACCACTGCAAATAAGGCTGATTTTTATGCTTCATAATTTAATACTATAAACATTTCACGTATGTTCGTTTGTAAAATAAAGTAGCGTGTGGAAAACGAGTCTTGCGCACTTAAGGAATATATCCGCCTCGCTTTGACGTTCACGCCTTTGTATATTTCTGTCTCCTTCCCACGGGCGGCCATATTGTTTTACTGGGACAAGCAATATCATCTGTCAAACGTACTTGTTCATCGATATCGGCACAAAAATAGCATTTTAATGATTATTTTATTTAAGATCACAATAAATTATAAATAATTTACACGCAAACTGAAAACACACAGTGTGTGTCGTACTTTTCTATACACAACCTAATGATTCTTTATGATATAATATATATATATATATATTACCATTATCCATTTAACAAAATGCTTCATTTTTCCAAATATTATTTATTTATCGCTTTATTTTGTTATAAATTTAGTAATAAATTATGCATCGCGTTACACCCCATTCTCAAAATAATTATTTTTACATCTTCAAAATAATGGTAAAATTAAGTTGCAGCTTCGATATTAAACATTTGCATTTTGACCAGCAATCTGTTGCAACCGGACATCGGATTAATTCGCAAAATAACTTTACCATTATTTAAATAATTGAGGTATAATTATAATTTTTTATGAAATTATTTAAGAATGATTTTTTCCTAAGGCTGGTTTTTATAATAATAACTAATTATTTGCTTAATGTTGGCGAAATAGTATTCCTTTAAGACTTTAACCACTACATACCATAGAGTCTAAAATGTATTTGCAATGTTATCGCAGATTATAGTATATATGTTGCCTATACAACACCAGCCAAAGGAAGTCTATGTAGAATCATGTTTTTTCACTTATGAAGTATTTAAGAACTTTAACATTAACTTGAATGTATTAATTTTCATGAATTGTATTTTTTCCATTTTATTTTATATATTATGAAAACTTACATAAATATAACTAATAAAAAGGAAGCGATGACAAATATTATGGATCGAAATGGTTTGCCTTAACTTTAACGATGATAAGCGATAAATTCAATTTATCATTAGAAATGTTTTGTGAATAAATGCATTAATATATTATGATAATAAAGTGTGTTCTTTCAACGCTTCTCTTAAGCTTCCGTTATACTTTTGACAAGGTATTTCAAAGAATTTAGTTTATGGTTCACAAAGAGAAGCGTCTATAGTGTTTTAATGCATACATATTGGTGGCCACATTTCCTAATAATTTCCTACTTACAACCAACATTCTTATTTTAAATATTTGCATGCATTTCAACAATCTCTATTAAATTTTTTAACACGATACCCCGTTTATAGATGTGATTTCCGTTTTAAATTAAATAACGTACTAAAATTACTTTTCTAGCACCTGAGAATTTTATAAATTATTACAAAAAATTTTTATTTAAACAATGATAATTCTATTTATATAGACGTTTCTTTGGAGCATAATTTACTATAGATCCTCTTGTATAGCTCCAGATTAATAAGATATTAACTAAAGATTTGAAACAAAACATTTCCCGTATAATCCTCTCTTTCCATCATCAAAACTCTCCAAAATCTATATTCAAGGTCCCATTTCCAACTATAACAAACTCGCGTACTGAACCAATATGTACGCATCAAAACAGTACACCATCCAATATCCAATGAATCTAACCACGTATACATTTAGATCGCATTTTGCAGTGTCAACGGATGATTATGGCCATTGTGCGTAGTGAAGTCCTCTTCGAACTTTTCTGGAATTTTCGTTTGAAGCTCTGACGTCATGCGCTCGGTTTGGATGAAGTTGGCCGAGATGTGGCCAACATTGGCCGGTTGGACGTTACCGTTGTTGGCGGGCTGTTGGTCCAGTGCTGGCGTTGTTTCCAATTGTTGGTTCTGGATTGGCTTCGTGAACTGCTCTTCGGGTTTGTCCTCGGTCTGAAAATTTATTGTTAATTTTTGTTGCTGTCCCATAACTTGGTGTGAATGTGATGAATTAAAGACCTCCAAATAAGATGAATATTGCGGCCTCAGGTTCAAATACTGCTGATTATCAGGTGAAACCAAGCATTAGAAAACAATTAAATTTAAATACTGCTAAAATACTTTAAGAGAGATGCTGTATTTTATTACTTTTTCTGGCCTAATGTGTCTGGGCGACGACTGTACGAAAATATTTGCCTTGTGGAGTCAAAATCCAACGCCCTCCATACGGCAGCCAATTTTTATTTCCTTTGAGTTTAACACTTTCAGGTTGAAGAGTTACAACATTAATTCAAATCACTTACATGGTTTAATTCGGACAGCCCCATAAGATCAGCGACGTTGCCGTTGTTCGTGGGAACGGACCCCGAGTTCGACTCCTTTTTTTGCTCTGTACTGCTTGAAACTTCTGCCTTTGAATCTTCACCCTAGAATATTGGTTTGGTATATTATTAGTTATGTCATTGAAAACTTCAAACGGTTTGTGTGAAATAATATTTTTCATGGGCTTTTGATCCCTGAAATAGATTAGTTTAATAATAAAAGAATAATTTTAAATATACGTAACTCGCTATATTTATTCTGGGAAGAAAACAAAGCGAGATATTAAGTTATATTCAATGCCGTTTTATGGAGAAAAAATATACGCGCGCGCGCTGTTGTGTGTGTACCTATATGTATGTGTAATGATATATATATTACCACTTGTTTTTGAAATGTGTCCGGCCATTCTTACCAGGATTTCTTCCACGTCAAGATAGTTGAGGGAAGAGAGCCACTCAGTCATAATTATCTTACACTCATAGAGTTGCATCGGGTAAATTTTAAGGATAAGATTTATTTTATTGTAAGCTAAGGGGCTTGAGCTAAATATTGCCTGGTGGCAAAAACTGTTCGTGCAGGATATGTAGGAGCTACAACATCGCACCGTCTTCTACTAAGTTTGGCATGATCTAGAGGTAGCCTTTTGTGATATATTAGTATCATGAAATTACATTTTTCAAAAAGTAAAATTAGTAAGCCGTCACTTTATTTTATAGAACTTGTCCGTGTCACTTCGATGTGATATAATACAACGCATTGTTTGTATCGAGTAACAAATTAGTACGAGATTTCAACAATCGAGTTTCGAGCGCACGCTACCGATCTGCAAGCGGCAGCGACGCCAGCGCCCTCAGCGAGGAGACACTTGAACTATGGATTGTGTCACATAGGTCTACTTTGAGAAAGATTGCTACATTTGATCGGGACATCTCTTCTTTGTATCTTCTCTATTGAATATCCTATCGAAATATTGTTATACAAACATATTCTACAAATAAATAAATGATTTGATTTAAGTTATTTGAAACTTTGACACTTATACACAGGTTTTTCTGTTTCCAAAATCTAGATCTAGGTTAGATAAAAACAGATGTTTGTTTACAACACAGATTGTCCTATATACAGTCGCCCAAGGAAGTGGTTTACCACTTTTGACATAACTACAATTAATTGTCAGAATATTATTACAAGAATACATCAACCTTGTTCTTCTACGACATGCTTATGAACATCACCCATGAGGCGAAAGACCACATTTTTGGTCGACTGTACAAACTGCACGTTTCTACTGGATTCTATAATATTTTCCGTAATACAAGTTACGTCATAGCAAATTTTTCTTATTTCATTTGGTTAACTTAATCTTATCTTATTTATTTACTGACTATCACAATGTTCACAGATCTTAATGGCACTTCAGTAAGTAATTTGACAAAAATTCACATAATTTTTTTATAAATTTAACGAATTGATATTTCACTATTGCATCTTCTTATGGGAAATTCTGTTATACTGTGATAAACCCTTTCCAACCCGACTAGTTGAATGAACAGTATGTACGGTGTGCATCGCTACCTGACTAGCATTCATTCCTAACAGATCGCCGGTGTGGACGTTGCCGTTGTTCACCGGCTTGTTGTTCGCTTCGGCGGCTGCTTTCTCCGCTGCTTTCTTCTCTTCTTCTTCTTGCTGTGAGTTGGATATACAATTGAATTAGCTAGTGTATGTGAGCTTCAGCAATAAGACATAGTACTTTATCTTCACTATTATAAAGAGGAAACATTTGTTACAAGTCTCTCACCATTGAAAAGCGTATGTTGAAATTTCGTTAGCTATATTTAATACAGAAATTTCAACAATATTACAAGTAAAACGAGGGTGCCCGCGTGGGATTTATAGTATTAAGTAAAAAGAATTGAAACAGTAAAAATTATGAGTATTTTAAAGAAACTTTATAAATTAGAATACCTGGGAGACTGGACTGCTGAAAAGCCCTAATTATTTATGTAATAAATCATCAAGTTAAAATATCTTAGATTAAGAGTCTAAGTCTAGATCAATAGTTGTATTCCGTCACCAGAACCAATAATTTCATGAGATAAAGTGTGACTATAGACTGGTAAAGTGTTTTTGCGAACATCCACAGGCGGGGGCGGGGGCGGGGGCGGGGGCGTGGGCGCAAGCTCAGGTTCGAATTCGAATCCCCTTATGGGGGGCCCGGTGTACTATTTATATTTAAAGGAGACATTTCACTTTTTAAGGGGCGCTTGGCTAGCTTTTGTACGGGTGTTAACAGGGTTCCATAAAACGAACAGAACAAGTATTAAGGGGCAATATTTCATAATTTCTTTTAGTTTTGTCTTAGGAAAACATTTTCAAATCCGTAAAATAGCCACACTACACAACGAAAACATGGCATGGCAACATTACCTGTAATGTTGATGTTTTATTTTTATTTTAAGTTTAGAGTTTAATTCTGTTGTTACTTTTATTTTTCTAATTAACCGCTTATCTCATTTGCGAGCTCCCTTCATTGTTTTATTATTCGACTATTAACCATTTATTATTTACAACAGCTGCAAACATCTTGATTTGTAATCAAGTAATTGACAATGTGTAAAAGGATATTTTAATTATTTTTAAGGTTGCCAAAACAAATGTGTTCTTTGTGATCGATCATTAAATACCTCCATAGTCATACAAATGTTTTATACATCTTAGTTTTAAATGTGTTTGTAAGTTGTTGCGGAAAACTTACTACGTCGTAACTCGTAAAGCATAAGGATTATTGAAACCCTACAGTCCGCTCTAGTTCGACAAATGGACCTGAACAAACCACAGACTGGAATGACAACAAATTGCCACAGACTCAGTGGTACAAGCATGCTGTTTCATATTATCGTCGAAAATGGCGGAATACGGAAACCTCACCTCGGTGTAGCCACATGTTTTGTTTTTTGTTTCAAAATAAAACATAATGCAGAATATAATTTTTTAAATAAATTTTGTGTTTTTCCATTCATTTCGAAAAGGTGTATATTGCGCTACACGAAAATGAAATGTCTCCTTTAAATTTTATTATAACTCCAAATGAAAATATTATTTATCTATAGCACTTAACTATAATAAACTTGTTCTATATACTATGAACTAAAAACCCATGTAAAACACACACAAAAAAAAACTTCAAAATATTCATAACCCTACCTTTTTACGCCTAGTTCTGGCCATAATAGCTTCAACACGCTGTCTTCTCGCATTCCTTTCAGCTTCTTCCTTCTCCGCTTCAATCTTCCTGAGTCTCTCCGCTTCCGCCGCCTGCTTTCTCTTCTCTTCCTCCTCTTGGAGACGAGTCTGACGCTCCATCTCCTCTCGGATTTTACGCTCATTCTCTTCACGCTCTAGTTGTTGTTGGGCCTGTTAAGGAATCATTTTGCCTTAGTGTCATTCGAACATGTAAAAAATTTATACAGAATAGAGGGTTTTAGATACAGAACTATGATTTTCGTGACTATTTGAAGAGCTCTTAATAAAAAAGCAAGTGATAGTTCTTTTGATTTTTTTTGAGTTTGAAACGGATAGGCTGATTGAAGATTATTTCAAATGAATTTAATACTGTTTTAAATCACTATTACTGTAAGTTAACTTTCGGTTGAAGTTTCACACTCAAAAGCCATTGCTATTGTCGTATCTAATATAAAGACGGTTCAAATCATTTGTGCACGCAAGTGTGTGTGCGTGACAAACATGTACTGATTGTACGCGCACCGAAGCAATTATAATCCGCACGCTGAATGATGATCCCTATGACAGTTCGTTAGCGCTTAACATTGTACTGACGTCCTATCACATCAAATCCTTTAGAGGTCCATTAAAAAGACGAAAAAATCATAATTGTGTACAATTGTAAATTATAAAAATGAATATTAAGAAATTATTACGTAATGTTCGGAAATAATAGAAAAAAACTCAATGCAAATGTACATGGTACGTGCTGCAAAAGTTACGTCGTCAAGCTGTTATCGACTAAGAAGGGACACATCGATAAACAAAATATCGATAATTTGTTGGAAATATAAAACAAATGCTTTGAGTTTGTATTTTATTTATATCAATCTGAATCTGATACAGGGTCAATCTGAATCTGATACAGGGTCAATCGGATTTTCAAAATCTGAGTCTGAACTGCAGCTATCCGTGACGTTTATTATTAACGGTTGGTCAATGATATTGTCGTATTGTACATCTCGATCCCAGTCTTGTAAGCAAATTTTCTTCGTTCTTTCGACCACTTTTCGCCAATCGTCAAAATAAATACTTTTAAACTTAAAGTATTTAAAACTATACCTTTTAAATACTTTTCCATGTAATCCATAATTGCCAGCTAATTATGAATTCTTTAAAATTCAATTCAAAAAGAATTTTAAATTCTTTAAATTATGCAATTTGAATAAAAATTAAAATAAAATATAATAAGGCTGTTACTTTTTTATCTAGTGTTTTATGTCCATCAATGCGCGTAGTCTTTTTTTCAAAATAAATAAATATTGCTTATTATGTTGAATGACCTGGCTGAATGACATGACATTTGCCTGAAAAAACAGTATTTTATAGAAATTGTTTCGCATAACTAATACAACTGTCAGTTGAAACGTCATAGGGATCATCATTCGGCGTGCGGAGTATAGAACACGGTTCGACAAGATGGCGGCCGCCACACACAGCTAAGTTGCATCTTTACATATAATATAACAACCTAAAATATAATACACAATTTGCAACTGTAGACAAACTATTATTCCGGATGAATTCGAAATGTTTATTAATAATTGTTTTTGTTTTCTTTCAAGTAAACTATTACTGTACCCATTTTTTAACAATAAAAGAACTCGGCGCATCTTTGGGATCGTTTTTCAACATTTTAAGACCTTTAAATTACGTCAGGCTCAGCCAAATAAAAACAACATTAAAAAATATATACGCACACCACATTTCCATAATTAAAATTTCACTTCACTCATTTTATTTTATTGGCTTACCTCAATAGCCTTCCTAAGTTTTTCTTCTTCCAATCGTCGTTGTAAAGCAGCTAGCTCTCTCGCTTCCTCCTCTTCCTTTCTCTGTCTCTCTTCTTCTTGTCTTTGTCTTTCTGCTTCTAACTCTGCTTCGCGTTGCAATCTGAAATTATTTACTAATGAAATTAACTGCAAAATGAAAAGTGAATAAACTTTCCGAAAAATGTTAGGCTGGTGTATAAGTAGTATATGAAGATTTTATCCCGGAAGTCGCTAATTCGAAAAAACTGATTCTGGTTTCTATTTTGATATCTTCTGTAAATTTATTTTATATGCAATACAGAAAACAGACGTTATGTTCTACGAGTTATAATTACGTTTTAAATAGTGCAATAATATTATACCGGAACATAAGTGCTTTGTAACTACGATAATATCATGCGGCCAACTTAGTAAAGATATCGTTAGAAAGTATCAAATGCGTAGGCAGTTCTTTTTTATAGACCACTCTATTAAAAACTACGCCAACCCTTATAATCCCATTCTAAATACATACCAGGCCAAAAGCGTGGTCTATCACCCTACATGTGAAGTTCATTTGGACGTCACAGAACAACAAGGTTGCCTAATAATAACAACTTTCACAGTTATAAAATCAACCTTACTGCTATCTTGGTTATCTAGGAAGTTATGTCAAATTAATATATTACTTCTTGGGTGTCAATATATTAGCCTCATCCAGCAGAGAGACCACCTTTAGGCGGTTTATGGTCCACGCACCTATATTTGTTATTTTACAATCGCACAATAACAAACCATCTCACCTCTCCCTCTCCATCTGAGCATGTCTCTCCAGCTCTTCTCTGGCTCTTCGCCGACGTTCAGCTAAGGCCGCTTTCGCCTCTTCTTCCGTGGTTATCTTACGAGATATCATTGAGGCTGAAAAGGAAGATACATTTTTCTTAAAATAGGTGGTTTTAGGATTTATACGTGTGTATTTTGTTACGTTATTTCTAATACTATGATAAAAGTACATCCAGTACTTGTCGGGAGACACGTTTGTTTGTCATAAAAATTAGAGGAATGGACAGGATTCGTATAAAATGTAAAGGGTTAAGTCCCTTTTAGGCCGTCAGTAAGCTCTTTGTTTCAGCACTTACTGGAAGAATGGAATGCACGATAATTCGTATGATTTATGTAAATGATTATTAACCCGTCCCGTGTCCTAGGCACAGCATTTGTGCCTAACGATTTCGTACCTACAATGTCCTAGTGCCAAGGTTTGGCACTAACGCATTCATTGAAAATGAATGACGAATATGGCCATAATTCTTTTTCCAAAGACAAAAAAAAGCATTCACTCTGAAGCTCTCATCTATGTACTCTTTGTTTTAAACGATTGTAGCTTTTGTATTGACCAAACCCTCGGTGTTCATAAAAAAGACCATTCCGCCATTTTGCATTCGCGAGTGAAAATAGTTAGTGAATAAAAATGTCCTGGAATTTGAAACGGTAAGTATTTGTGATTTGTTTTCTATACCAATTTACTAAGAATATAATATAGATTGTGTGAATTGTATTCATTTTACCTTTTTATAGTTGTATTACAGTGAAAAAAGTGTCTAACTTTGATATTGCTATGAAATAATGCAAGCAGACGCCATTGATTTGCGTTAAAATATCACTTTATTATGTTCATACATTGAGAAAAATAGACAAGTTAGTGGGAAATTTATCCAGCAATTTAAGTTCGACTTCATATTTACGTAATATTGAATACTTTTAGCAATATTACGATTTCTAGTAAAAACAACCTAAAAATTAATGCAAAGTACTAACAGCAAAAAAATATATGTTTGATTGATAGATTGAATGAAAGTAGTACTGAACAGAAATATTAAATTGCAATGCATATTTTTTAAATTATAAAATAGGAAATTTTATATTTTACGTTTCGAATTGTTTTCACGAAATAATGGCATATATATTAATAAAATAAAAAATGACTTGAATCTAAAAATAGTTAAAAAAATGTATTTCTTCAATAGAATTCAGAAGAAGCATCAACGGTGTCGCGGTCTCAGCCACGTGACCTCTGTCCCATCAGGGGAACGAGCAGGCTTGAGAATGCCAGCATTTCCGCCATAGAAAGAGCCGCTGCCCGTGGAATTGACGAGGAAGAGCGATGTTTCGTATTGGAAGAGGACTCCAACCACATAATAAATTATTTTTATATATGTATATAACTTAGAAAATTTCCAGCTCAGCTGTTGGTTAATACGTTCTTGTAACACATACTATACTTTATACAGGGTGAAAGGCAATTCAATACATTCCTTTGAAGGGGTTGTAGTAGAGCTTATTTCCAATAGATTTGGATAGATAACATGTGGTCGGAAATTATTATTTACTAAGTCTTGCCAATTGTAGACAAAAAAATTGTTTCTTAGAAACTAGTTTATCGGTATTAGGCCTTTTAGGGGCATAATACTTTTTTAGTACCATTCGTAACTAGATTTGTGATTTAAATAAGTTTCTTGTTTATTTACTTTTAAAAAAAACATTAAGTCTTATTGTTTATATTTTTCTAGAAAATACATCAATTTGGAGTTTGAAATCGGACATTTTTCTCAAAAAACACAAAAATACGTAGGTAAAACTTGATAAATAATAATTTCCACCGCATGTTGTCTATCCAAATTTATTGGAAGTAAGCTCAACTACAACTCCTTAAACGGTATGTCTCGCAATTCCTTTCACCCTATGTAATAAAAAGAGAAACAGGCTCTTTAAATGTTACTCAAAGTGAAAATATTGTAAATAAATATATTGTTTTTCTTTTTGTGTGTTTCTCTTATAAATAATATATATCATATATATATATATATATATATATATATGAATATAGACCAGCAAATAAATGCCGTTCAGGCTTCTAAAAGTTATGAGCAATATTAGATAATTTGGTCAGTATTTATTTTAATAGAAACGACAAAGTTATGAATAAATTTATTAGATACAATAAAAGCACTCTAATATTAAATCTCTTTGCAAAACTAATAGCTGAAAACAACATTAAAGTCCTTTGTATAATTTTGGCATGCAATCCAGCACAATCTACAGTTCAGCAAAAGGATCGCTATTTATCGCATTTCCGCAAAACTATTGGGCTATATTTCATAATATTGAACGTAAAAATTACTATTATCTCAATAGGATAAGGATTAATTTTGTAGTAAACGTAACTAAAGTATCTAATAGTATGTTTTTTTAAAATCAATTTATAATTTTTATCAATCAAAATTAAAATATATTAATTTCTTTTTTGTCAACGGTTCTTCGCAATCAACCACGGCAGCTAGCGCGCAACGCGTTGTGATACTCCGTGAATAAATTAATATTGTGAAGTTATTTTTTGGTCTACATAATAACTAATTTATGAAATAGACTAAGTAAATAGTAGAGTTTCAAATAATGTGTAACAAAAGTGATGGGTGATTAACAGTATTCTGTAATAAATCAAAGTATTTCAAAAAATGTAAACAAAAATTGCTAACTTCACGAAAACCACGTATTTTCGGAAACATAACGCATATATTTAAATAACATTATTAAACGTTCATATAGCTTGGAATCTAAGCTTTTTAACGATGTATATAATGTGGCACATACTTGTAAGAATCTAGGAATTATTTCAAGTTTTCTAACCTAAGTCGCAACAAAAAATTTTTGTCGAAAATCCCTGGACACTACCGGCGTTTGAGCTAATTTGGCCCTCGACACGGGACGGGTTAAAAAAAGTATCAGAACTAAAATATATTCCAATAAAATTATCTCAATTAATAAGAAACAAAACGTGAGGAGTCTCCATACAATAGCTGCGCAACGTTGGGGTTACTGATTCAATGCAAAAGAAGTTTTGCTGGTGGATTATGTTAAAGATAAAGGCACAAAGTTTTCATAAACAGTAAAGTAAACATATAAAGTATACATTTAAAACTAAATAAATAATATCAAAAACATATTACAAACTTAATTATGTCAATTGTATAATCTTGTAAAGCATTTTTCGATTGCAACTATAACTTTTTGTGAGTTTTGTTTTCTTGTAGTTCGGGATCCTTATCACCAAACTTCAAAATTCAAATACGTCAATCAAATATTCGCTCTGTTATTTTGCAACAAGAGGATGTGCTCTTTCGGTTTTCCTTTTTTTTTGACGTTTTTTCCTCTATTTATTTCCTTTTTGATTTTCCTTTATATTAGAACGTATTTTACCATAAAATAAACTAAATTATCCAAAAAAACTCTCCTGTGTTAGACAATGAGAACTCAAGCTGAAAACAAGCTACATAAGCGTATAATATAAGCGCATAATTAGCCGAGAAGGTGTCTAAACGCGACAAACACTCGCTTCGGGTCGAGAGATAATGTGGCTCAGTAGCGTCAGTTTCTCGCATTTTGAGACCTGCTCGACTTGTCGCGGGTACAGACCTCTTCCTTTAAAAGCCTTTAGGTTAGTGTAATGTATAAATGTGTTTTCTTTCTATATTCGATATATAAGATTATATATAAGCTTTTGGACATGTGACTTGTGTTGTACGTACGATTTCCTTTGACTTCATTATTTAATTAAACTACCAAAAACAAAAAAGTTAGTTCAATAACCTTTTAAATATGGTTCATGACTATATAGTCAATCTATTAAAAACAATCATGATGGTATTATTTGCCGAAACATCATCGGCCGATGGATCAAACACTATGGACTTAAGCCTTTATATATTCGTCTTTAGCAATTATTGATTTCAGATTTCGAATGCACATTTATTTACACAATATAGGTGTCGAATTCGCTTTTTAACTACAAATATCAAAGGTTATTGCCCCATTTGTGAGATTAGAAACCTAAACAAAGGAATGTTTCATAAAATACTAACATGAATCGCTACGGCAATATTATAAATGTTTTGCAGTAACTATTAAGCTCCGATGGGACTGACATGGTCACAACTGTAGTGACCCAAAGTCCCAATAAAAAAAAATAATAATAATAAAGAGAAAAAAAAAAAAAAACTATACACATCCGCTGTATAACTATACAATAGATGCATGGTTGGGTTTTCGTTTATTTGTAATAGAATTCAATTCTGGAATTACAGAATTGAATTTATAAAATTTTCACCATTACAAATTTACACTATCCAAAAAATGTATGGATATATAGTTCTGAGGTCGGCACCGGACGTTGATGCATCTTATTTTTATGAAGCTAAGTTAATAAAACTCGGGTTAAGATATTGCCATTTGTTTCGCAGTTCAATAGAAATGGACAGTGATGGAGCCCTTCTCACTAACTGGTTAACTCTGGGGAAAATAATTTAACTCAGATTTATTTTTTAAGATAAATAGAACATATTGAACATTTAATTGTAGAGTGAATAGGTACCCCCTGTACAGGAGTGTACTGTCCTGGTGTTCATCGTCACTTTACACCAGGTGAGATGAAAGACAAACGCGTGCCAATTAAAAAAAGTAACATAAGAAGCGCGCAAGAGATTTCACAGCTTCAGGCTGCTGTGAAATCGTTTTGTGATCAAATAAAAAAAACTGACCAGTCATTTCGTTCTCCTCCACCTTAGTCTCTTCTTTCTTCTCGTCTTTGTTCTCAACTTTGTCTTCACTCGGCTTCTCCTGCGGCTTCGGTTCGTTTGCTTGGATCTCGGGTTTAACAGCTTGTTTCGATTCTGGATCCTTTGATAATGTCTGGAATGTTGGAAAAAAAATATTTTTATAGTTATTAAATAATAAATGGAAGTCAGCGTCAGCTCGTGATGGGATGTATTTATTCACGCCCCTGTGAACCTTCCACGGTTCTATATCGCGTCTAGCAATACAATTATAAATTGTAATAAGTTGTTTAAATAAAAAATAAAATAACATTTTTGTTTCAAAATACATGTACCTATCTTGTTTTGCTACTCTTTTTCAAGTAGGCGCAGGGATGTTAAAGATAAGGACTGTATAATTCAAGAAATTTTGAACCTATGCTATTGTATGTCCATACAAGCTTAAGGTCATTGCTTACTTCACTGCACAATGTACAAAATTCAATATACAATCATGCAGTAAATTAATGCATTTAAATAAAAACCAAGTAGAACCGTGTGAAGCGGTGACTTTAAATATGTTAATATTTAAATACTTAATATACTATTTCCATTTCTTTATTTTCTCGATGACAGTTCTAATTTTATATAATGCTCTCTAGCTCCATCCCTATCAGTTTCTCCGACTCTGGTATTATATAACCTTGTACGTGTGTAAACGTCATATTTTAATAACGCTCGCACAAGGTTACACAGGAGCTGTCATCGAGAAAATAAAGAAATGGAAAGAGTATAACAAAATGTATATAATATTAACGAAATCCAAAAAGCTTTGATTTGCGTGCGTCGGTATAACTCAGAAAAAATGTGAGTGTCGATTTTATTACTTCCGGGTTCGTACACTGATGCACACCATTTGTTGCTACATGTTTATTGTATATTCCGTAGCTCGCCCTGTAGCTCCACCCTTAATTGTACAGACAAACTGTTTTCTAATCATCTTTTGTATTGATGGGGTATTATAATAAAAATAAATCTTTATTTCTCATTAAAAAAATACAAACAGTTTATGAATCTTGTAGCCCGTACAGTAATAACTGACTGTATTACAGTCTTCCCCAAAATTCATACAGTAATTTAGAGATTTGATTTGTATAATAGGAGTTCGAATCGATCAGTACAAAGAAAAACAAGTTATGTATAATACAATAAACAAAAAACAATAAGATTAGAGTTGCGTGTTTGTTTTGTGTGTGTGTGTGTGTGTGTGTGTGTGTGTGTGTGTGTGTGTGTGTGTGTGTGTGTGTGTGTGTGTGAATGCGTGTATGACTCTAATCTAAAACAATACCAAATCTAAGCAATCATACATTTTTTTAAATGAATAATATAAATATACTCACAACATGTGGAACAACGGTCTGCTCGTGTTGTATCTGCAGCGCTTCCAGTTTCTGCGTCACTTCTTTAGCGCAAACTTGACTCTTGTCAGCGTTCGGCGGCGCTTGCTGCAATCAAATTTCATTCGTTGTAGTGTTACTAAGTTATCAAATATTGGAATTTATAAATTTGAAATTTTAAGAAATTATCACGGAGAAAACTGTTGTACACTTTTGTGCACTGATTCAAAAGTGCAAAGTTTTTTTAATTCTATGTACGATAATTTTGATTGGAATTGTTATAAAAGAGCTATACCATGCCATTGGCAAAGAAACAAAGATTTGTTTTGTTGTTTATTAGAAATCCATAATCTTTACAGTTACTAAATCAATTTTAAAAATTATTTTAAATAAAACACTTTTTACCGGATATTATCGCGTATATTTTAGTTAATTTTAAAATTATTTCGACGTTTCGGCATCTTTGCAGTTGCCGTGGTCACGTCTATCGTGACCACGGCAACTGCAAAGTATACGCGATAATATCCGGTAAAAAGTGTTTTATTTAAAGTATGAATTGTGAAAATTTAAGAAAATATTTAAAAATTATTTCCCATTAACAAGATACATTATAGAAAAGTAACATTAGTTCATTCGTGTAAGCATTTAACCACGAAATAATTCTAGAAACCGGACGTTTATTCACGAAAATAAAGCCTGATTTCATCATTTTTTCGTACGATCCTCCTCCTTAACTTAGAAAATACCGACCGCACAAATATTATAAAAATTTGACATTTGAACAAAAAACAACTTTTGTTCCAATATATTTTTTAGAAATGTTGAAAATGGCCAAGACATTGAGGAAAACAGTTCTACTTTAAAATCAAGATGGCGGCTGACCATCTAAGGCTGGTGAAATAAAACTTTGGCCAAGAATTATTCCGAGTTTAACCACCATGTTTTATATATATTTGTTAACGCTTTTAATAAGAGATTATAAGTTGCATTAAAGTTCTAAGGAAACGTACTTTAGGCACGTCCTTCTCCACGCTGTGTTCCTTAGTGACGGCCGGGGAAGGCGACAGGGTGCGCCCGGGGGACGCCGACAGGGACTTGTTGCGGGGCGTCTGGAATTTTATCAATCAATATATATCGAAAAGTTACAATATTAATCATAACCAGCAGCGTGTACTAGATAGTATAAACCAGTCATGTCAAAGATACGGCCCGCGGGCCGCATCCTGCCCCTGGGCCGTATCAATAAGGCCCGCGATCGATATTATTTCAAACAACCGTATATTATATACTATATAACTTAATAAATAAATTGTTATAATAATTCAGTTCATTTTTTTATGTTCAATCTGGCCCGCCTACGAATTACGAATTCAAAATTTAATACATGGCCCTCTGCAAAATTGAGTTTGACACCTCTGGTTTAAGCTTTCTGAGAGTCTGTAGTACGTTCTGGACCTGTACGATAGAACTCCTCTCTCCTCTAGAGTCAGGATTAATTACTTATACGAAACAAGTAGTACCTATTGCTATACGACATAATGTTTCTTAACTTTATAACAATTACATTGTATAGAGCTGCAATGCAACTGATGCTAGTTTAGGACAGTATTGCAGCTGTAACGCCCATTCCCGTATTACTGTGGATATATAATGATTGCTAGCCACGAAGACGCGCCCCACTACTCTTTCCATTATGGTCACACGGTACGATTAATAACCAAAAATTAATGGGGCGCAACGTGAACCTTACTTTACTCTACCTAGTGTGTTCACTGCTGTACAGTTGGAACTATGATGGTATCTACGTTTTTGTCGATAAATGGTTTGGCTAAACGACTGCCTTGAGCACGAATAGAAATTTCACACTTTCCATTATCATTTAAATATTGAGTAATTAATTAATAAATATTCATTATTTTCAAAGAACTTTTCAAAAAAGAAATCAGAAAAAAAAGTTTTTAACATTTTTCCTGTTTGTGTAGGTACTGGAAATGATAAAATGTCATTTGTCATTTTCCTAAATTAAAAAGTATAGACTTCTCGAAACATTTTTTTTAATGACTCGATTAGTAAAGTGTTGTATTTTGATTCTTTTTTTAAGGTTAGAAAAAAATTATCACTAGGTCACTGTTATTAATTATGCTACGAGGTTAAGGTTTGAATAAAATAAGAAGAAAGTTGTAATAACTGTACAGTCTTGGATTTTATTAAATCGATGTCTTGTTTAAATAAAGTTAAATAATTCTCAGTAAAAGAAGCTTTTACCATTCATTTATAAAAAAATATAAAATCGGTGAAGTTAAGTGCTAGTCGGTGTCCATGTTCCGTAGTCACCCTATGCTATATTACTGATTACTACCTGTCATCGTACAAGTAACAATTTCGTCTAAGGTGTTTTTTAAGAATTTCATATTTTATAGGAACTATTCCAAAGTACATTTTATAAGATGGACTTGTTTTGACTGCTCTTAAAGTAGCGGAGCTAACTATACCATGATACTTTTCCTTCTAAATTAATTAATCGAAAAAAAAATTATAGAGTAACTACTCACTCGTATTTGATATTTGTATTGATCGTTTGATTTGACTGACATAATCAATCGGTCGTACCATCGATCGATTGATCGCCTTGTCTTCACTCGTACGGTTTTGTTTTGGTATTCTTTCGGCGTTTATTTGGGATTTTATTTCGACTCTTGCTTTACTAACGGACTTGTGTGTGCCCCGACGTTGAAATAATAAATAATTCAGGTGGACGAAGACCTCAACTTTTACGAGGACGTATTGAATTCAGTTTACATTTTATACGAAACAGACAGTACGAATAATCCTTAAGACGATACATTGTCATATTACTGCCTCTTTGGTAATATGACTCTTGGTTGCCGTCGTCATGTAATGGCGGTCATATGGTATTTGGGACGGGCAAGGCACCAACATACTATGCCTGTTCGGCCGGCTTCATTTTTAGATAATATTTTAATTAGAATTAATGAATGAATAAATACCTAAAAGTCTCATTATTGTTTTTTTTCAATATTTTATTGATCCTTAGTCTGTGAGAAAATGTTATAAAAGACTGCCTCCGTAGTCTAGGTGCATAAAATGTCTTTTTTCAACCCGGTCATGTCCTAGTCTTGTTTGTACTTTTTTAACACCATTTTATTTTTATTAACATTATATTTTTAACACCAAACAACTTCATTCTTAATGAAAATGGCCACCATGGTTGCAGGTGTTGCAATGATATTACGATTCCGATGACAAAGTGGGTTACGATTCCGATGATAAATGTGGAAAAATCGTGCCGAGTGGAAAGCCGCAAACTTACCCTTTGTTCTTGCAAAGTTCGTAGATTTATAAAAATGCCTTATAAAATATTTATAGAAAAAACTAAACCAGTTGGTATTATTTCGTAGATATGAAAGGGTCGTTCATTTCTTTTTTTCCGTTTTTTAACAATTTGAAAAGTTCCTAGGTTTTATTTTAAATGCAGTTACACTACGTAGCAGTTTAATATCCTATTCCACTGTCGCCATGATTATACATTGCCAAGTCAGACGTCCATACGGTATTTAGCCAACCCCTTTGATCAAATATATCCTCACACTGTGAAACTCAACAGTAACAAAGTAAAGAGTTTTATAGTTTATGACGTACTATCACTTACAAACCCTTTCAGTGCCATCGAAGAGATATCTGATTTCTCAAAATGTCCTTTCATATACTGCTGCCAGGAAAATGAAACTTCTCCCTGCGGATTTTTGTGGTACGACCTTGTCATCAAGGTAAAACGCAAAATATTAGACAAACCCCTTTTATTAACTATGCTCATTTTGTTAGAGTGAAAAATCATCAAACATTACATTTGGTAAATGTAAATCACAAAGTATTTGTCTGCGAAATTTGAATGGATGCTTTCACACAATAACTACAGCACCAGAACAACTCCTAAACTGGCAATTCCATACTATAGAACCATGGCCTTTAAAGGAAGTTTTCGCTATCAGGCTAGCAAGTACTGCAACGGCTTCCCGCCGCTGGCGCGGCAATCAAAGTCCCGTTACTACTTCAAATCACGACTATAACACATCTTTTATCTCAGCAATTGTTAGCTTGATCGAAAGCTTTTCTCGGCTGTGTTAAAACTTTACTAACACATTTTTTTATATTTAAAATGCTCTACATCGTATAGAATATATTATTCTATATCTTAATATTGTCTATGTAAGTTTATCAAACTAATATAGAAATTCAATGACATTAATATTCGTTGATACAGTTTTTCCTCACGGGATATCTCGTAACCAGTACTCAAATTGTGGTTTAATTTTATTTTTGAGTTAGTTTTGAGCGGCCATATAGAGTATTGTCCAGTCAGCATTAAAAGGGAAGTATTTCTTCTCTGAACATGGTAAGAATGAATCACAGCCTCGAAGCAAACAAAGCACAGAAATCAAAGAAAACTACCTTATCATGTTCTTTGGATGGCTTTGGTTTTCTGTGTAGCGGCGGCTTGCCCTCCCCGGGGGTGACCGGCGTGGTCGCTGAAATATTATATTCATATTATTAATGCTTTTATAAAGTAATTATACAACACATTTACATTCAGAGAACTTTAATGGTTACATAAGGCGCTCTTTAATATTGATTTTGCTGAGCGAATTCATGCTTTATCAATAAGAAATCAAAGTCTAAGTTTGCTAATTAAAATCTATACTTAAAAGCGCTTTAATCAAACATTCTCTGAGTGCGCACGTTACCTATTCCCTGAACCCATGCAGATTCTCCGCTCATAAGAGACCATCTTCTTCTCAAAACATTAAAAACAAAAACTCCCTCACTATATAACCTTACAGCATAATTCTGTTCAACAACATCCGACACAGGATACGAAAATAAATAAAATTTGCGTCAAATGGAGGGAAAATAGTTTTCGTTCACAAAATTACCTCTCTTTAAGAAAGTTAGAGAGCACCCGTCCTTAATACAATCGTAGTCGTCATGTTACTAGTCGTATGCGCGGTTCCATTAAATTAAAATATATGTATTATTTTATTATATTAATATGTATGTATATTATATGTATTTAGTGTATGTAAATATATATTTTCAATACACACTTATTTGCATTTCTTAATTAAGTTTTCCAGTCACAGGTCTGCTGGAAGAAATTTCTTTTAGAGAAAAGCAGTACCTTTGTACATTACTTTTTTGTTTTTTTAAGGCTCCTTTTATGCTTTAAGGTACATAAATGATTAAATAAATAAATAAAGCAAACATTCGCAGTATCTTTTTCTACAAATTACTATAACTCTGTTGCTTAGTTATTGCGTGTGTAATTATTATTTGCTATTATGAATACATTTGATATTTAACTATGTATGCACAATGTACCTCTAAAATAACTCCTATATATACATCCTAAACAAAGCTTTGATGTAATGAAACGTAATTATTTATACGTACGGTTGTGCTGCGAGAGCGGCCGGGCGCGGCGCGCGGGCACGGCGTGCGTGGACGGGTCACGTGAGACGCTCGGCGTCGTCGCCACGCTCAACGACTCTGCCGTCCCTGAGGAGTTACACATGCACTAGTGTCACAAGGAAAGATATAAAAGTCCATCGACAATATCTATATCCCACTAAATGGGCATCAGACTTATTACTTATTATTCATTATTACTCATTCTGAAACGAAATTCATCGGAAAAGCCCACACAACGCCAGTCTTTTGTTTGCACGAGCCCATTGTAATTGGGCCCTACGATTGCAGAGTGTTATAGGTATGTCTCTCAGCGGCTTTTAGGAACGCAGACCCACTTTTTTATTTGATCTCTTATTAACAAGCCTGAAGAGTTGTGAACCAAATTAATGTGATAACTGTATAATTGCTGTGAACTTATTACAAAAGTTAAATTATTTCACGGCAAAATAAAGCGGGGGCAGATGTGATTTTGAGTAAAGATAGTTGAAGGGTCCTATATTGAGTCTAATCTAAGGATTAACTTAAACGTCATTCCATCACAAACTTCTAATAATCAATATTCCCAATTTATCAATCAATAAAAAACCTACGAAGAATGACATCTCTAGGCAATTCCATCAGGCGGACGCCGAGATGAACGTTTCCTTAATGAGCGATGTGTTATATGGACAAATGAAGTCGACTGATCAAATAATGGCCGAACACATCGTCACAAGACACCTACAAATTATCTAATCGCGACGGAGACATATAGAAGGTAAGTGTAAAATCTGCCAATTCACAGTTGGCCATAAATTGCTAGAACCACCCCTTAGCTGGGAGGCTGATGTTCCCGCAGAGTAATTATAATACTGTCGTGGATTTATATATAGGAATACGTCTATTTATTGATGAATTAGTTAGTTGCATAGTTATATTAAGCAAGGCTGTAAAACTGTGCGTTGAGACTTTTTTTCCGTAATAATAAAGCTCGACGCACAGCGCCCCCTTTGTACTGCAATGCTATACGTTAAGCGTTACAAGGCATGTGCGATTTATTGGTGATTCTTTAAAACACTGTGATATACTGCGATTTGTGCAAGCGGAGCGAAGGAAGTAAGCGTGACGCGGTCGCACCCGGCGAAGCGCCATTATCAAAATTGAAGACTATAAATAAACCAAAAAACGTACAACCAAACGGCCAGCTCTTGAGTTGAATATCTTATTTTTACTATCCTCTTCCGACATATCTGTTTCTGTTTCGCAGTAATTTATTGAGTGCCTCTAGATTTATTGTGTGCCCTATTTGTATAAATAACATACCTCTCGGTGTGTTAACGCCGGTCCCGGCGATGCTGGCGGGCCGGGGCTTCCTGGCCGTGTGTCCGCGCCGCATCACCGTGGACGTCGACAGGGCGCTACCGGGCCGCGAGCCCGTGGGCGTGGTCTCACCCGAGCACCGCTCTGCGGGGGGGGGATGTGGCGGTCAGATTGTTGCTAGGTACATTATAAGTGTTTCTACAAATTTTAAACATAGATTGGTACTTCAAGAGGCAATAGTGAACGTAGACATCGAGTTGTTAGTTGGGTTTAGGTTTTGTGGAATATAGATAAAAAAAAATCTGTATAATATTTTTAAGGAGTTTTATAGGTTGTTGAATATTTGAGAAGTAGATTGATACTATCAAATAAAAAAAAATAAGGAATATTTGTAAAGTATGTATTATTGTAATACATACTTTACAAAATGATGTTGTGTTCTGACATCGTTGATCGTTGACAAGACCCATATAGTAAAATACAATATAACTTTAAAACATAATTAAAATTTATAAATTTACTATGGATCAATGAAATTATAGGAACAAAATCAACAGTTTATTAATAAATTTGATTTATACCAAACATTAAATAATGCCAATACACAGCAGGAATATGAATATTGCCATGCTAGAAACTGATCAAATAACGCTTATATTTAATAATAATAAATAGTACCCAATATTCAAAGCGGTATCAGAACCATTACGGCTATAACACATAGAACCGAGGACCAATTATAAATATTGATATATTTTAGATAAATTTAAATAATTAAAACAGATACAGAAGTTGTACTAATATACCATGTCTGATACTATATGTAACTGTGTTAATTACTGGTAAGTATAAGAGTTTTGTTTTAGGTTTAAAAATATTAGAAATTTCCCCACTTCACTTGGTGGACCAGTAAAATGGTTAAGTATCCAAAATATTTTGGCTTACCTGGTTCTATGCATAGAATAATATATTGTAATATATTGCGATATTAATTGTGCACTTACAATAAATAATAGTGACTTACCAACTATAATACTTACTGGGTTCTATATTAGTCATGTTGTGAAGTTGTTAACACCGCCCCAACATATATAACAGTACTTACATTTTTATGATGGTAGCCAGACACCAATGGTCATTGGTCATTTTGGATAAAGAAGGTTACAGAAATTTAGATATTAGGAAAGAAAAAATATGAGACAGTGAAAAATTAAAATACAAAGAAGTTTTACTACTACCAAAAAAATCATAATTTTTGAAAACTTCATTTTTTATGTTTTTCTTTTAACCTAAGCTACATCCTTACGAAGAGCTTTTTCATAAATAGTATTAAAATATATCTATAAGAGTATTATAGAACTTTAAACGAACATTTATTAATATTTCAATTATTAATTCACTTTTAACAATCTTATAAAAGATTATAGTATAATAACAAGCTCGATAAATAAATAAATGCACAAAAACATAAATTCATAATAACATTAATCCAAGACGTATACCAGGCCACTCAGGAAGTTTTGTGATAAAATAGTTTTTATGTATTAAACGCTGGCGACTTATAATTTATTTTGAACATTCGATTATTTAAAAGTAAAAATATATTTGCTCTAATTTTAAATATTCCTCAAATTTTTTTATTGTATTATCATAGAAAATCTGCGTCGGGAACATTTTCTTGCAATGATTTTTTACGAATTCAAATCCAACTTGAAACGTGGTTTGATCATATAATCGACTTCAATTAGCTTTTATGAACAAGCCGCCTTCTTAAACTGTGTACCGCTGGTATAACGAGTTTAAGTGCGGTCGATTAAATTTGAAGGATGACGAAAGAAGTGGTCGTCCTTTGACGCTAAGGAAGAAAACGTGTTACAAGTAAAAAAACACACGAGGAGATTGATTGAGATATTGGGAAGGGTTCATGATGTGTTTTCTTCTAGTTCCCTAAAATTAAAAACCAGCTCAGGGGGATACAATTTTCATCGCCAGAAGATGCGCTCACTGCGTTTAAGAAGGCCGTTGAGAAAGTTCTTGTTGCGGACTGGATAATCTGCTTTGAAAATTTGTGCAGACGCATGAACCTTTGCATAGACGCTGGTGGAGAGTTCTTCGAAAAGAGGCAATAAAAAAATATAACCTATAGAACATTTTTATTTTTTTCTTCAAAACTTTCTGAGTGTTCCACGTATGTCCCAATTTTAAATCAATGTCCCAATTGCGACACAGAGTAAATAAACAAGCTTACAGCGTAGAAGCGACAGTTGGAAGCAGAAAGCGGTCCCGAAGCTGTGTACCATAGTCTCTGAAAATTAGTCACTCGCCGGGTTTAGTGTAAGCTGGGTATGGTCGTACTTTGACAGTGGTTTATGTGGGGCTTTTATTCGAATTAAGTCTATAGTTAGGATTAAAAATTATGTAGTTTAGCAGTAAAATACAAATATATAAAATTATTTGCTTTCCTGACGTACACTCAATTTGAGAATTATTTAAAAAAATTGAAAAAATTATATCAATATTGACAAGAATCTTTAAAAAATAAAGCTACTTATGAAAAACCGGGTATCGTAAGTCGTATGGGTAAATAGTTTTTTTCACAGAGATGATTTACAATAACATTGAACTTAACTCGAAGATAAAACTTTTTTGAGCAAGTTCAACCTTTTCATCCCACATAAACCACCATCTTTAAAATCCCAAACAAAATATCACCAGCCCAAACGGAACCCTAAAAATAACTTACGTTTACTCGGCGTCACTTTACTTCCGCGCTCTGCGTTCCCGAGCTTATTGATACGATCGACAGATGGAGACCTTTGGGCGATGCGGTCCATGGACGGCGACATGGAGTATCTGTTGGAGATCCTGTCCATGGATGGAGACAGCCCTGATGAGGGTCTGGAGGGGATGCGGTCCAGCCTCGTCATGGAGTAGGCCCTACCTGGCGCGCGTGAAGCGGGGATCGTGGGTACTAAGTCTGTGCGCCGACGCGCTACAGAGGACCAGGTTATGGGTGGCTGGCGGTCTGATTCGTCTGCAATTAAAAGATTAAAGAGGTTAGTTTCTTTAACTCCTAGTCTAGGACTGTTGAAGATACTGTATTATTGGTGCATTTGCTCCGTATGTTGAATTGTTACTCTCTTACCGCTATCTTAACTCTCTCTACCGCTCACGTTACGACATTCATACCGCAATCTGAGTGTGTTCCGCATATCGTGAGAGAATATACCGTAAGTACGTCACAAATTGCTTATTTTTTTAAGTTCATTTATTCAATACCAATTATATAAATAAACAAACCAAAAGAATACCTAATAGGTATGTATTGCAGAGTTTGAAAATCCCATCATAGATACAAAGAAAAATTTCTCGTTTTGACTCATTTTACACTCTGGGTTAAATAATATCTAATAATCTTAAGCAATTTAGTAGGTATAAATTGTTTTTGGATGTATTTTTTATTAAAATATCTTTATTGTAAGCTAATTCCGATTTTCTGTTTTGTCATTATTATACAAAATTTGCCTAAAATGAATCCACCAATAACTGATATTATAATTCTAGACATAATATTTCGGTAACCTAGAAAGTGCAGCGCAACAACGCACTAGTTTAGTTACAATACTGCAAGACTGAAGCAAAATTCATCTCATCAAAAAAAATTGTTTCACCCATTAACAACGACAAAATTTTTGCAAACAAAAAACGTCCTTAAGTTCTATTCAAAGGTATGTAAATGTATATCATATTAGCAACAAACTGTAGCGTCTCTAGTTTTAAGACTTACTGAGCATTACAAGGAATTATCTTTGCTAATCGGTTGCAAGGCCGACTGTGCGATTATCTAGATCATAACGTGGAATAATACAGCGGCACCGTACAGATATTATAAAGAATTAATTAAAAGTAGGTTCCTTGCTACAATATTCAAACGTCTATCAGTTAAAAATTACCCAAAATAAATTAAAATACGTATTAAAAATTTTTAATCTTTATGCAGTCATTATTAATTTTGCGGTATCACTTTTTACTGAATTAATAAGCTTCTTTGAGTAAACAATTTGAATTATTTTGGGTTCGGTGCAAGTATTTGATTTTAAATAATTTTTTTAAGAAGTTCGTATGATGGCGTCACCGATTATTTATCGGTTTAAAATCGCAGTACAAAGTTTATTATATTTCCTGGAATGAACAACTCTACAATTTTCTACGTATTCTTGATGACACATATTTATTGCAGACATTCATATCAGAATAACCAGAGTAGTTAGAAGATGATACTGCTATATGACGTCACACTAAGGTTGAACGAGAATTGAACTATTTTGCGCTTTTTCGTTAAGATAATCTCGCCCGCATGGTACATGAGCCATTACTAACACGATGTATAATAGAAAAGTGATATCAAGGAATGACTTTCGTACTAGAATCTGGATTTAATCTTTACATACCGAACTTTTATTTAAAAAAATTAACAGAGTAGCAAAGAATCCCTCCAGCCATCTGTACCGTAGATCGATCGTAACCCAGCCGTAATTGACATTGTATTCAATTATCAACAGCATATCGCAAGAAATTCCACCTTTACTCGCTTATCTTCAGTAACATTCGCACAATCAGAAGTAAAACAATAAATAAGATATTACACGGTAGGTACAGAAAACAACAAAAGTGGGCTGTGTTCGTGAAAAAAAGATTCAAAAACAATTGCATTCCATATTCGAAGGTCTCGGTTACAGTTAGTTGCGTTTGAATGGCAAGGAAATGACGTAATGCAGACGATTGAAATAAGAAATATGAAAAATTGATCGCGATTAATCAAATTAATCATATTATACTGACGAGTAAAATTTTTTGCTTACATATTTTCTCTATGAAAGCCCTGTCGTGTAGTTGGTAGTTGCGGTTTACAAAATTCTGGTATGAACAGACGTTTTTTTCCTGATGAACACAGGTATTTGTTTACGGATGTTTTCGATTAATATAGTCATTCAGTGTTTATAAAAGAATCTCTGTTCACTTTGAGGTCATACAGGTTTGTTTACGTGGCATGGTTTCGGTTTATGGTAACACAAGCTTTTTCAGAGAACTAATATATCTGCTTACTTTATGAATAAGTATTGTCACTACTTAGTTGTAAAATATACGTAGGTATTGTTTGTTTTATGACCTTATTGGCCTTTTAAATTTCCATACCGAGAACCCTCTTGGAGCTTGGAACGTTCTATATTGAAACCGCTACTGGTTCGAGAGGGACAAAAGACAGTAACTCAGATATACAGCGTGAACTTAAAAGTTGTCACAACTATTACGAAATCTGTACTTGTTATTAAACAAGTTAAACTTTTGACGTTAACTGTACTAGCAGTCATGCTGGCTTCGTTAATGTGCAACGCCGAACGACCTTGCCAAGGATGTGAAAGATAATTACCTCCACGTATCTCTTTTAATATAACGTTTGTTGTATGGTATGTGCATTATTATGTAACTACATTGAGTGCATGGAGAGATTATTATATTTGAAAACTGTTTAAGCTAAATGAGGGTGCCTATTTATTTATTATTTGCACAATTTACTAACATTTGTTGTGTATGTATGTTGTGTATGTAAATTTTCTGACATAACTGAATTTATTTTAAGCGACCCGAGGCCTTAGCCAAGTTGCAATCTATAATCGGTAACGCTGTAGAAAACTTGCGTTAGCGATCATTAATTGCAACTTGGCTAGGGCCTTTGTATGTATCTCGTAGACATAGTAAGACACAAACCAATGAGGCATTTTGATCATCCCTCGTAAAGGGTAAAACACCCAAATACACAATAACACTTTTATTAATTCCAACCGACATCGAATACAGATCAAATGTATATATTAACGGCTTTCCTAGAATTTGTAGGTCGAAACACGAGTAAAGGATCGAAAATTAGGACTTGTTTGGCTACCATCTCGCTGAGAGATATTGAATACGAAGATCAGCATATATATTAGCTTATTAAATAATTTTCGCCCTTTTTGAGGAAAATGTGACAGTCAACAAACATATATCACATTCTCATGTTATTGCTTCAATAGCAGAATGCTTAAAAAGTATGTGGAACAGGATTTTAACATCCATCCAACTTTTTTTTAAAGAAACATCTTATACGTATTGACCAATTTGCTTATAGGTTCAGGAATATTATTAATTTAGCATGCACTAATATATAATTTGGTTAAATAAAACTTACAGAAACTCGTGCACATCCTCATTCCGATCATTCCTATATCAAAGAATGAAAGCAGCGTAAAGAGAAACAAGAAAGGTATAATTTATATAGAATACAATTATTAATAAAATTCACACAAAGTTATCAATGTAATCATATTTTTGATGACTCGTTACTTAAAATCAATACTTTTCTATGAAAATCTTAGAAAATATTTCACAGAATGAAAGCTTCAAATTATAATTTTTTGAATGACATTTCGTGCTTAGCATTTCATTTATCATCTAGAATGAAACGGTAAAAATCACAATGACACCCACGAACACAACTAGGGGTGTTACCACACCAATCGATCGACGTTGCCTGTTCCATGCTACCATGCTACAATGGTGTGGTAACGCCCTTAGTTATTACAAATCAAGATCGCAATACCAAGTTGTTTATATTTTTGGTACATTAAATTAATTATTTTGTTACACAAAAAGTCATATAAAAACCTTACGCTTAAATGTTTATCAGTGAACTTCAGTGATAGAAGAGTTTCCGTTGTTAAGATCTCGCCTGGTGCGGTGTACTACAGTCCCTCGTATTATGACCGCCATAATAACCAGGTTAACGTGGTGTCTAATAACTGGAACAAAGGCTCTATTCCAAACTACGCCTACAGTCGGCAACGCATCGTTCAGCGATTATCATTTAAAACATCATATTAATCAATAACTATGTCTATGGGCACAGATGCCTCTTACCAGAAGTTGGATCGCGTGCTCTTTTGCTGGCTATGAAAAAGTTAAAAAACTAGTTAGTGTACTGAGTGCCACTCGCAAAGACGCGCCTCACTTCCTTCTAATTAAATCCCCAGACAATCACACCAACTGTATGGCCCCAAAGTAAGCAGAGCTTGTGTTATGGATGACCATACAGCGAGCTGGGGGGAGGCGGGAACCAGAATAAAAATACATATACAAATATCACAAACATGACCATTTTAGGTTTTAATACGTAGTGTGCGACCCCCACTAAAAATACTTACGCGTCTCCATTGATGGCAGTCAATATAACCCTTTAAGCCTACGTAATGCAGATTTCTTTCACAAATAACCAAAAATAATGATTTAGAACTTTAAGTTTAAGTGTTTAAGTAACAATTAAAACGACAAACAAATATTCACCTTTATTGTCAATGTCTGAGGAATCAAGTTGCAGTGCAGAGGCTCGTCTCGTGAGCGGCGCAGACGCACACATCACATTCGTCGTTGATGCCGCCCTGAAACATTTACATAATTTGTCTTTAATATACTGTTTGTAAAAATGTAATAACATATTACGTGAAATACCTGCCTAACAAGAAATCTTAAAAAGTTCTGATGAGCTTGGCTCGTTAGATAAAAGATATAGTTTTAAGTTAAGTAACCTCTTAAAAGATGATTCATTAACATTTTTAAAGAGACTATAAAATTACATTGCGGAGAAAAGTCTTTTTATATATTAAATTAAATTAAAATTACCGAAGATAGGCGACGCTCTTGCATGGCGTCCTCGAGCAATGGATCTATTACTCCCACACTCTCAATATAATACATTGTATAATAAATTTATGAAACTGAAAAAGAAACAAATGATGCAATGACGAGGCGCGCGAGCAAGACGGAATATCGTGTACGTGTATAGCCTCGGTTCTTTTCGCGAAATGACAGTCGGATTGTGACTTAACTTAAATCAGGCGACGGGGCCAACGTTTATGAGGTCCGTGCGTCAGGAGCTTGTCAACTATCTTCCGCAATTTTACTTTAATCAAAGGTTAAACTTAAGTACCCCATTACGAGTACCAAGTTATAAGAGACTGGTTATAGCACACGCATGTTTTACATATGAAACTAGCAAAAGGGAAGGCGTATTGGATCTATAAACACTTACTGATCCTTATTGTTCTGGCAGTGATTACAAAGATCTGAACAAGACAATAGCCACAAACAATAATGTTTAGTAAATGTCTTCTTGTCTTCTAATGTATTGATGTAATTTAGGTCTCTTACTGTAGGCAAAGATAACATATAAGATGAACAAATCAATGGCTACCAAATTCTTTTCAAATTAAATGCAATAGATCTCATCTTATTTTAAACATTATTACCATTAGGGTTAGGTCTAATGTCAATTGCCAGATCTAATGAAATCTGTTAGTTTAAATTTCTACATATTCTTATAAAGGGGCATTAATAAAACTGCATTATGTTATTATTGACTTAGCTAAATCGTGGTTCGAATTATTAGACAATGAATACTTAAGTACCTAATTTTTATATTTTACAAACGCACTGAGAGACCTCTATCTAATAGATACTTAAAACACTTCTAACTATAGATTTTGATTTAAAAATCTAGACCTTTATTTCATTCAGATAAAATGTAAATTAGTTTGGCAAAATCTTACAATAGGATCGCCATGAGTAAAAATTTGTGCGGCCGATAGTTTACACAAATACAAACGAAACATTTTACCTTTACATAATAACAAAAATATTTTCATTTACGTACGCTATTAATAAAGAAACATACTAAACAAAACGATCAAGTAAACATGCAGCAACAAAATAAAATATTTCTACGAATCCAAATTTATACATACATTAATCTCAAGAGAGAAAAAGAGCAAAACCGCATGCAACATGCAAGTAGAAAGTGTCTGATGATATACATACAATTACAGAGTCTCATACAAAACTGTATGAATTATGTATTGCTAATGTATGGCGACATACATTTACGTACGCGTCTGGCGTATTAGTATAATGGATATTATAATGAAGAAATCACGTTTTGAAGTGCAGTTAAAATTGAATTATACAGATAGTAACAGCTGGTATGATTTTATTCTTTTTTTTTTCATTATAATAATGGTCTGGGACAACCAGTAGTTTGTGTTTTGAGACAGTGGGTGCGGTCCACGAAATCCCACTACTGTTTCATTTCATTTCATTTCATTCTATAATAGTTGCTATACTATATACTAGATCACGTCGCTCAAAACTAATCTTACACGTCTTTGGCCCAACTGTTCAAAAACAAATCAAGATTGAGAATCAAAAACCATAAATATTTAAATCAACATAATCGCATTCTATTTAAAGAAGCGATATCAACAAGCACGTGCACATCTACATTTATATTTAAAAAATCCTTCCAATATTTATTAAAATAAAAAATCTGTCAACTGTCAAAGCGAGCCCAAAGAGGAAGTAATATAAAAATTTCACCACTAAAAAGCGGTGCGTCCGCAAAAAGGCTATTGTTTTATGACAATGTGGCGGCGTGACCACATCGGAAGGAAGCTTGCGTCACCACTGAGTTGGCTTTATAATTTGGATAATTTGATGTTGGATTTAGAAAACGATGAATCTAAAAATTAATACCTCCAGCCACGTAGCTCGCTGTGCGGATGAAATTAAAAAATTTGTTGTTGTAACGTTTCTTTGTTAAGATCTCGTGTGAGCCGGTACTACAGTCCTTCCGATTTTGACTGCCATTCCAACTGAAGCCGTTGCTCGGCAACGCTTCATTAGTCGAGATAATAATCACAATCACTGTTAATAAATTAAACACATATGACTACAGTTCGTTCGCGTTAAGAATACAGTGACGTACCGTCTCAGATTAGGTTTTAGCCAATAGCATCACCGACAATAAGAAAACTTTTACTAATACGGTGCCCTCATTGGCTAATATTTGTAGTTGCATCGATGATTCACTGTTTGGATAGACTATAATGCTGTCCATGAGCGCGGATGCCACTTACCATCAGATGGAACTGCATTCTACATATTACTTGACCACGTTACGTAAAACTTTATTTTAGGTAATTAATTAGTTAGTGAAATATAAGTAATGACTTAGGCAAGCAGTTTTTTTTCTCGAAATTTAGAAATTCGCAGAATTAAGAATTCTTACCCAAAACAACATCATCATTTTCTTCAGTTAAGATGGTTAAAAAATGTCACATTTGCATTTGCGCAGTGACGCGTGTTACGCGACTGTAAAATAAGTTTTGTGACTTAGGAATCCTAGTCCCAAGTTCGTTACTTCCCTAAATAATTACTTGTACAAGTGTACACGGGCGTTAGGCTCTAGATATTATAAATTTACTGGTGAAAGAGTTTTAAAATCGTTTTGGTTGTTTAGATATAGATACTATACAATAAAAATTGTGAGGCGTTAGTGTTTCATATCACTTGGTGAATAGTGAAAATGAGCAAGAGGATGGTCCACCAAAATGCAACTTTAAAAAAAATAAAAATGTAATGAAATTAGTTTCCTGTACATCTATTTTCCAAAAAACTATCCATGTTGATAAATATAAATGGCTTTGTTTTAATTAACTGCCTAAGCAGCTCTTTCCAAGGTGAGGGAAATGGAAGATGCGTCATGCATACCTCTGCAGCCAGTCTGCGGGGTGATGTGGGACTCACCAACGTGGCACCTACCCACTTAAAACCACCTTCGCGGCTGTGGCATGGGAAGGCTGTGCAGCCTTCATAGGAGCGACACCCGATTAGGGAAGGGGGTGCGGATTGTTGCTTGCAGTTCTACTGATGCCACATTGCTCCCTACTTCGTGCCAATAGCTAAGACGCGCAACTAATTTCAACCAATCACACCAGTTAAAACTCGTGCACCACGATGTACGCTTGACAACGATTCGTTGCGTAAATCGAGTATGAGGCCCATAGGACTAAGCTGGGCTTGCTATACCGGCTCGCATACCATTCCTATTTCTTTCTATTAAAGTTTTGTGGTTTCAACACACATAATAAGTGTTAAGAATACACAGCACCAGTAACAACAAAACCGCATTACATAAGCTTGCATAGAATTGGAATCGTCCAATGTAATTTGCAGTTAAACAGCTAATAAAATGTCTGCACAACAAATAAAGTCCACATTTTTAAAGAGAATAAGTGTTTCATAATTCGTACATAACAAAAACACTTAAATATCTTAAGTACAGCAAAATGCTCAGTAAGAGGGAAAATGCAATCAAAAATGTGTAATATGCTACAGAATACACTGTATATTTTACCTCGTTACGCCATTTTCATACAACTTAAAATAGGCGAAGGTCACGCAAAGGGAACGTGGCGTACGTAACTACAACCTGAACTTCCTGATGCGGAAACCCTATGACGTCACTTATAGGTCAACCAACTATTTATAGACAACAATTACCATTATTACCTTGGGAACACCTAAGCGCAAAACAAAAATAGGCCACAGCAAAGCGAAACTGCCAAAATCTAGTTCCTTTTTTAAAAGCGGAACTTCGAAACAATAATTGCTAGTCATCTTAAAATTTCACGGTCGGTTAACTCATGTCACGGCTCGCAAATTTAGACTATATTTTCTACACGATTAGTGCCAAATTAGCATGTATTGGAGCGAGGCATTTTTTGCCTATGACGACAAACACTAAATCTGCAGACACTGAATCTATTATATCCGTGATTCATTTTGTAAGTGGGAAGATATTGATAAATATTTATGTATGTAAAATTCATGAGGTTACCTTTGTCTGAACATACGCCCTCATATTTAAAGATGATTAACAGGTTGACAAAGTAACGGCCGTTCTCAGAGACCTGAAATGGTCACTTAGAGCAATCATAAGTATAGATTATGCTTTGCGAATTTATACTTTATACACACTACATCAAAGTCTAGATTTGGTAAGCAAAATGTATAATTAGAACCGCCTTTAGGCTCTGACTGCGTTAGCCATTGTTGTGTGAAATGTTTTATTTATATTTAGTATTGCTTCCTGATTAGAGGTAATTCGCGCATTTCCTGTGACGTTTCGTCGTTTCGTTTTAAATTAGTCAATTTTAAATAATACCGAGAACGCATATGAGTCGATATATTGATACAGGCTTTATTGATACATTTTATTATAGGTAGATTATGTTCAATCGTTATCTTATTTTATTACATTTTCATATAAATTGCTACTATGTAGAACAACGTCGAATATCATCAAATCCACCAGATATTTTTTTGTGATAAGGTTAATTATTTTGGACCTAGGACCTTTGAAATTACACCGGGGAATTTGCCGGTAATATCCAATGGGTGCGGTAGGTTCAAACGTCGATTGATTCGAGAAATGATAATAACAATTTAAATATACAAAAGCTGAAGATTTTGACAATTTAAAAAACCCGACTGCTAAAGTTATTTTCCCGTTTAATTCCTGTTCCCACGGGAATCCCGAGAAATAATACGAGAAATAATCTAATGACACCTCATATGTTCGAATCTATCAAATTAAAACAGTAGAGCGTGCCAAAGTAATTTACAAACATACCATTGGAAAACATAACCCTGTTTCTGACAGTCGGGTAAAAGAATCCCCACTTTTGTTCGACTTCTACAATCATGCTTACTTTTTCCAACGGCTTGTAATAGCCATCGAAGACATTTTCATTTAGAGAAAAGAGCCATTTGTCAACCAGGTCGCATTAAGTACGTGACAAATCTGATGCTCGGAAAGTGATAAAATTGTTACCAGAGTTTCTAAAAGCACTTTAAAATGTATTTTGTTGATCACACTGAGTGGAGATCAAACACTTATGTTCAAATGATTTCACTTTTCAAACTAAATCTGCAAAAGTAACATATAGTATAGATGGTTCAAGTAATTTGTGCGCTCGGCCCTATGTGTGCGTATATACATATATACAGGGTGTCCTAGAAATGACACGTAAGGGTGACACTGGAAGTAAATGGACTTTAGGCCTATCAGATAACACCAACATGCCTCCAGTAAAAGTTTTCTGGTTTTCGAGATATTGCCATATTTGTGATTGTTTATGAAATTTCCACTTTTTGATCCTTTTTTGCCTACAGCTGCAATAAATTTCTTTTAACTCACGGTTTTTTTTACCAAGACTATCGTTAGAAGTTAGTTGAGAAAACCTAGTAATAATTTTGACGGAAAATAGCACCCTATGCTAAGAAAAAGAGTTGACGAAAGCTTAGCTGATTGCTGTAAAAAAAATGTGGGGGATACTGTTCATCATCTTAAAAAATAGCTTATTTAATGCCCTTTTCAAAATAGCATCACAATAGCCTTTTTTTTTAAACCGAATCTTAGAAAATATTTTTTCATGAAAGGCGTGCTACTTAGAAAATAGTACAACTGCATGATAATGCTTAATAACAGGTCCAGGTGTTTTTTGCTGCAAAATTACGAATAAATGAAATTGCAGAAGCACATAAATATCTATCTTTTTTTCTCTTTTATTATTTTTTGAAGGTAGGTGGTTCTGTAAAGAGGACCCGCAGTCATCGGCCTCCTTGCGACGTGGTACTCGCGCCAATTTAAAGTTAATCTTTAGACTGCGATCTTGAACGGGCAGATAATAGGCCAGTTCGAACTGCCTGCTACCCTAAATGCAGACCTATATTTCGGGTTTTTACAAAATCATCTATAATGATGGAAGATGTGCCACTTGAATTAAGAAGAAATATGTGGCTTCAAAATGATGGGTGTCCTGCACACTACGCTCGTGCAGCACGGAGGCATCTTGATCAGGCATTTCCAAGCAGATGGATTGGCCGACTAGGACCAATTTTGTGGCCCCCACGCTCTCCATACTTAAATATAAGAAATATTGAAACCGATAACAGCGTTGCAAGTTTGACAGGATAATTGATAAATAAACAGTTTTGTGCGTAGCGAGAATACCCTGCATCTGTAGGTACTGAGTTGGCTCACATTCTTAATAAGTATTATAATATTTATATAATTTGTCGAAGCCGTTGATGTTAAATAATTCAAGAAACTGCCAGCTGACACATATCTATGAGCTATAATTTACTGCCAATTCTTCTCAGATGCAAATAATTTGAGTTCTCTCTCGTAACATACAGCATATAATTTTTGCAGTACACATGGAAAATATAACTTAAATCTTAAACGATTCATTATATTACATAAATTACTTTTTTGTTGGTGACTCGTAACTACCGAAACGTCCAGCTCTCTCACACACATACACTCTCTCTCTCACACACACATACTCTCTCTCTCTCACAGAGATATTTACAATAATTGTTGGTCGTGTACTGTTTTTTTTTTAAGTAAAGTATGACATATGCTTTTCTCTTTCTTTTCTCTCCTTTAAATGATAAAGCGTAACCAAATGATAAATAATCTTGCATTGCAATCTATATAATCTTTGTCACTGTATTAAATTTAGTAGTAAATTTTACTATCTGTAATCTTGTAAAGTCCTCTTCTATGTTAAATTAAAAATTTGGGAACCGGTAATGTGCAGTATATATAAAAATGTTTGTGTATTTTTTTTTTGTTAAGTGCTGTTGGTGCTTTGAAGATAAATAAATAAATAAAAAAATAAAAAGTATAGAGCGCTTGTTGCGCAGCACTTGTTTACCATTAACGAACGATTGTAAGGAGAAGCAATCTAGTTCGTCTGGTTTGATCGAAGGGGCAGCGTGTACACTTCGGTCGAATAGTTCCGATTTTCAAAGCAGCACCTTATTAATAGAAATTAGGGCCAAGCCTTAGAAACTGCACTCCAGTTAACCGCTGCGACGCGGTCTGAATACTGGGGCCGTGACAAGACGGGGCACTTGCGACCTGGATTGCTACATTTCAATATAGGCTGGCAGACGACGGGTTAATGTCAGAGGTGGAGTATTTTGGGTATTTCGGGTATTGTCGAGAGACAGATGCGCGGTTGAAGGCGTATTGGGTAGGACATAGTATAATCGTTGTGACTTAAGACCATGTTTTATATAAATACGCAAGAGTGTCATAGGCCCGTATTTAAAAACCTGAATTGAACATGTATCACGCAGCGAGACAAGTTTTATTTATTATTATTTTCTATCCCAAAACAGTATATCTGTCTTGCTCTTTCCGACTCAAGAGTCGCATCAATGCTAAGTACGTAGCCGAGAGCTAAACTCCGCGGTAGCCCACTTTTTCTCCTGTTTTTAGCAGCTATCTACTTGTTATTTAATAGACATATCAACTTATGAAAATATTTGACTTTTCTATATAATCTAATATAATAAATAAATAAATAAATAATATAATCTTGGTTCCATATTGAAAATCTTTAATTATTTTTTAGTTATAAAATAAAATACATATTAATTGTATTTATAAAATAAAATACACTGTACATTGAACTACAAAAAAGAAAAAGAATGACAATGTGGACCGCCTTATCATTAAAAGAGTCATCTCTTCCAGGCAACCTTGAAATTTCATAAATTATATATTAACTAGAACTACTGTTGGGCAGTGCATTTTAGTAAGTAACATGAAGACCATATACAGATACAGATACATACATACAAAGATGAGTAAATTCAAGATTTCACTTGACATTTCAGTTTGCAATAATTCGCATGTAGCTGAAATTTGGTACAGTCGGGTAAGTCGCTGGCTCAACTTACGGCGAGAATCGCATGCACGTTGTTCGGTCTTCTGTAGGCGCCCCGCATACTAAGGGGCGACAACACTGCAGGGGATTCGAATGCGAAACTGAGCCTACATACCTTTGGGTCGCTATTACAAAAGAAATACCAAAAGTCCTATCAATATCGATCCTATTTGTGCCCAAAAAGTTATTCACAGTCATATAAATGTCATTGGGTTCGGACACTTTTCTTCTTTCTTAACGTTCCCGAACACTTTAAAACTGTGAGAACGCTCTACATTCTTGAACTTAAAACAATCGCAATGTAGCAGGAATTGCGGTTCTTAGGAAAAAATGCAAGTAACTTGATTGTAAGTAGATAATTTAATGGTCTACAGCTTTGTCTAATCAATTTTTATGATTAAACTTACAGTTAACTGGAAACTTGAAATTTTACCTTGAACAATTTTTTTAGCACACGTGGTGCGATATTATTTTGATATTTAATTAGTGATAATGTCCGAAAGATCTGTACCAAACTTCAGCTCTATGCGAATTAACACAAACCTACCACAATCTTTTCAGCAATTTTGATCACACTGATCTATCATGTCCACAAAAAGTTCAAAAATGGAATCACACATTAAAACTTTCAACTTCTACATGCCTACCTACATTCTCAACATTTGACCTTCCCAAAGAACCCATGCAAAACTGACCGCTATTACAATAGCACTAAATCTATATATTTAGCGGCAATGAAGCGTGCATTTTAAACTTGGAATTATTTCCGAACGGCCCGATGACGTCATCGGCTAATTAAACACGAGTATTTGCTAAACGGCTGGCGTATTATGAAATTACCATAGGAATGCTGTGGGTAATATTTCTATATTAATAATGTTAGAATAACAGATTTGAGATTTGATTGGATTTTACGATTGATTTTAATCTTCTTTTAGGTCATCATTACAAAGCTAAGTGATTTTTTCAGTAATAAATAATTCAGGAGAACGTTAGTCTGTTTGTTAATTTATAATCTTTCCTAGACTCAGATCTGAGAAGATCAAAAGAAAAAGCTGTGTTATCCCTAGTTACATACGATATATTTTACCCCGCTATTGCCACGCTGTTGAAGAGAATAGACACCTCTAGCTACTTGTAAACTGTGGTGAACCGAATTCACGAAGTCGCGCCTCGCACCTTTTTTGGTCTATACATCGTACCTAGTGTGCGAGCATAGAACAGAAACATAGCTGGGCGCGTCTTCGTGGGTAACATTCAATATTACTTCGGGCACGTTCGGGTCGGCAATTGTTGAACGTTGGCTCGAAGAAATAGCCGCGCATATTCGGCATACTCTCCAACGATTATCCCCGAATATGCCGCCACAACCCTCAAGACTCAAGGCAGTCTTAGTATTGTTATTTTGATGGATTTGTAACTGAATATTTTTTTTTATTTTCAAGGATTTTGGTTTAAATACAGTTATTTTCATAGCTGTTGCATGGGCAATGATATGCGATTAAAGGTAATATGATATCAGTAAGTTTAAGTCAAATAATATAAATATGTATACATATAAAAAAGTAATTTGTTTGAAAAATTAAGAAAACTTTTAAGAAAGCACTGTAGAAGTATTCAGATTATTGTATTATTATAGGTACTTCGGTAGGTAAGTATATTGAAAATATAAGAAAATATAACTGATTATAAATTGAGCCTTAAACTTAAATTACATTTATTGAATATAAACTAATCTCATTAAAATGGATTGTATACCCAAAATTTAGCTATACACAAGCAAATACAAATATTTACTGATATTTTACTTAGTGCAAAGATGGTACAAACCTGTATAGATGGCTTAGGTCATTTGTGTGCCCGGCCGTATGTGTGCGTTAAGCAATATACACAATTCTTATGTGTGCGTGCAGAAAATGTAATGACTTTACAGGCACACCGACGAGATCTCTTGTTAACAAGATGGCTGCTGCCACACAAAGTTAAGTTGCATATTTACAGGCACACACACACACAGGACCGCGCGCACATATTAATTGAACGATCTATAGAACTATATCACGGATCATGCAAAAACAATTACAAAGGCCAAAAGTAAATTCACAAAACAAACCAAGCAATCTAACTAAAAAAACATACTTTCCATACACTGTACCTGTTAATAAATTAACCAAAATACTAACTTCAAGATACTCTATTAGTATATTAAACAAAAAGACACATTTAACATAAAATAAATAAAAATTTGCTTACAGCGACTCAAAAAAGTTCATCTGATCTATGGGGTTGGTGCTAAGGGATGGAAAAAAAAGAAAAATAACATTAAAAAGAATAAACGAAATAAAAAGGGAGAAATTATGAAAAAAACCGGTTATTCACCATAGGGGACGGAAAACCCACAACCATGAGGACAGAGAACACATTTAAAAACATAAGCCACCCTCTTTTATTGTAGGACTAATAAAACAAAAAATAACTAATCAAAATAAATTTTTACGTTCTTTAAAAATAACCAAAACAGAAAAATATTTTCAAAAGCACATTTTGGATTTAAATTCCCAGCCTTGTTTGCCAGATTGTTAATATTTAAAGTCTTTAAAAAAAAGAAGTTAACCGACTTTATATAAGGCACAGTATTGCGCGCGCAATTTTTAAATGCGTTGGACCACACATACATAACATTTAACTTCATAACAGTTAACATTAGCTTCATAAGAGAATTACGAATTATTAGTTTAAAAAAAAAAGAGAACTTGACCAACACTAAAAAGTTGACACGTGTCTTGACGTTTACACATTAATTGACAATTATAACTCGATCTAACCTATCAGATGTCCCAAAATAAGCATCACATTACCAGTCTAAAGAAGGTCACACAAGAGTCACCATAATCGTCTTTGGAACCCGCCTCAAGGTCACAAAACAAGATCTTTATACAATCATACTTACAGATGACTCAAACGGTCCTCACCTTACGCAATCAACCTTGTTCATTACCGCGTATGATCACTAAGTTATTTCAGTTTACACAATTTAATCCTAAACACATTAAACGAAAACCCACATCACTGGGTTCTTACGTGACTGCAAGTTTGACAGCTGTCAACGGTAACCATGGCGACGACATGTAAATAAGGTGACGTAATACTTATTGAATGGGACTATTGGCATAGTTTTGAGGTTATTCTAGAACGAGTTTGCGTCGACGTCATCTATAATTATTTTTTGAATCAACAGATTTATAACTCGTAATAATAGTAACAATAGAAAAAGGTTGTTCCTAAAAATAGTTCTACAAAATAAGTGGAAACAAGAAAAAAAACTGTGCTTTGAAATTGCTACAACGCGAACCTAACCTTTCGACGTTTAAAAACATTTTTGGAATACCTGCGCGCCCAGAAGAATCCAGCTGAGTCCAGTGGTTCCAGAAGACGCGGGGTCGACGACCCGAAGGCGTACGCCGAACGGGACGACGACCTCGTGGCTCTCTGCTTCTCTAGTCTTTCGGTCCTCTCCTTTTCTCTTTGGAGGAGAGTCTCCCGTCGTGATATCGACGCCTCCCATATTGCACGTTTTCTTTCCTCGACCTGGGAATGGAAAATTTCGTTGAAATAAACAGGATACTTAGGTTATTTGATTTCTGGATACAAACCTAGTATTGAGATAAATAAATAAAATATGAACATGCACAAAACATGTCACGTTGACCGCATACACCGTATTAGACTGAGATTTCGCATCGAACTTACTTAAATGGCGTTCAGAACGGATTTTTTTGGAAAGGTACCTAACTGGAATTGAAAAATTGTAGAAACGAGAACAAGTTTTGTATCTATCATATAAAACTTCAAAATATTTTATTTCATCATCGGTAAACCTTCGTCTTTCTTCGTCTTCATCGCGATTGACCTTAATACACATTAACTTTGGCTTTTAGTATCAAAGTTAGGCCGAGAGGAAAAAAGCCGGGGGAAAACATCTTTCAGCACTCTTTTGTCAAAATTAAAAAGAAAACATAAAATATAATAAATAACAATAATTATAACTAATAAATCCCCAGACAAACACACCTACTGCATGGCCCTAAAGTAAGCAGAGCTTGTGTATGGATGACCATACAGCGAAATGGGGGGGATCCCAGAATAAACGTACATCACCACATAGTATCTCCAATCCATCTCCAACACAGAGAAGTGGTTCTCAGCTAATAATTTGCTCCTCAATGAAAAAGAAACTAAATGTGTTAAGTTTACATTGCCAAATGTCAAACAGGTAAACACAAACATTGTAGTTCAGAGCCAGGAACTGACTCCTGTAAACTCAACTGTATTTCTGGGCATAACCTTAGACGCCAAACTCCAGTGGGGACCGCATGGTGATGGTTTAGCGAAAAGGCTTGGCTCTGCCGCATATGCTGTTAAAAAATGAGGCAAATTTCAAATGAAACAACTGCTCGATTAGTCTATTTTGGTTACTTCCATAGCCTCATGACAAATGGTATTCTATTGTGGGGGAGTGCTGCCGACATCGATACTATATTTATTCTGCAGAAACGGGCTGTTCGCGCAATCTATCAGCTCGGTCTAAGGGTGTCACTTAGAAGTAAATTTAAGGAAATCAATACTCTTACTTTCTATTCACAATGCCTATATTTTAGAAAATTTAATGTATGTAAAAAAACATAACCTCAAAAGAAAAAAAAGATTGCGCAATGTTAACACAAGAGGAAGAAATATGCTGGTAGCTCATTATAGTAGGCTTCATAAAGTCACTAACTCATTCATGGGTCAATGTATACGCTTTTATAATAAGGTTCCTGAGGATATCCAAGGTCTTCCTATTGACAAATTCAAAGAAACTATAAAAGCAGAAGTTTTGTGCTAAAGCATATTATAAACTATTCGATTATTTGGATGATAAAAGCCCTTGGGTATAATCCCCTCATTAACAGTGTTGTACTAGTATTTGTAAGAAAACATGTGCCTGTTTGTTCGTTGAGCTCTTCGTCCCGATGAATATCTAAAACGTCATTGTCACTAAAGTACCCAACTAGCACATTAGTAATAATTGTAGCTAAGTTTATGACTCAAAGTTGTATATCGGTGCTATTTGGGTAAAAATTACAACTTCTTACTGCATAGGAGTGGTAAATATAAATAAAGTCTATAAAATGGACTATGGGTTCCAAATTTTCAATTAATACCACCTACAGGTTAAAGTTGAGCACATTGCCACTGTTGTACCACTCTAAGCTACAGTGCGAGCGTGAATTGCTACTTTAAGTGGTAATTTATACCTGTAGTGCGTCTTATAGCTACAAACGAGAAGCAATAACCACCATTACGCCCAACATTTCTAAAAGTAAGCAAAATCAACTCTTAAACCACTGGAATATCTAGAAGGATGATAAAATGAGCCTTAATGGCATGATTGGTTCTTATTATTTTCTTCTGAAGTTTTAGAGGAGGGTTCCGTAGAAAGTTCAATATTTTTTTATTGTGGAATTTACCCAAAGTTTAACTTGTGAAGGTTTACGATGTGTTAATTATCTCCCTTTGTTATAAAAACAAAAGATATTACTACGGGATACATTAATATTTTATTGATATTATTATATTACTTTAATTATTCTAAATTCATTTTCATCTGATAATCAACATTTAGAACACAATTTGCTTTTTTTTTATATGATATGCTTGTACCCTAATGACATGTTAGCCAAAATCAATATTTTACAATGCGCATTCAACTTTTGGAATAAATATGAAAATAAAAGTAATTAGAACTCAGAATAATTAGATTCATATAAATTGTTTTCTGATTGCTGAACGACAAAGGGAAATAAAATACATTTTTAACAGCTATCTGACTTATATTAAAAATTAAATAATTAGGTTATTACTTATACAAGGAAACAACTATATTTGTATAATGTTGATCTAAAATAATATTTCACTTATCAGTTGCGCGCGAGTCGTGTTGACGAACGCACGTAGCAGTGCGATACTACGCGTTGTGAATATTTTTTTACAACTACCCACAATAAAAAATAAACATGAACGAGGACGATGCTAGTGACTCTGATATTATAAATGAATGTGAGCGGGAATTGTTAGAGATGTCAAATGCAAATATATCCGAAACGTGTGAATTGGGTAATGGTGGCGAGAATATATCGTTAATGGTGCAAAAGGCGGATAAAAGAAAACGAGAAAGTGAAGGTGAAGGCAGTAGTGAGGATGGGTTTATAACAGTCACAAGGAGAAGATCTAAGAAGCTTATCAGAAGCGAATCTGAGGAGATGAGTATTAATGATAACGTGGAAAATAACTTAAGTTCTTACGAAGTAAGTTTGTTTTCATTACAAATATTGCCGAAACAAATGGCTTTGGCGAGATTGTTGAGAGACGAAGAGATTGTAAGCGTAACAAAAATAAAATACAAAAGTCCATATAAAGTATTCATCCAATTTAGTGATAAGACACAAGCTGAAAAACTCATAGCTTGTAAGAAACTTTCCGAAAGGGACATAAGAACACAGTTCACTGACTTAAGAAATTTGACATATGGCATTATTAAGGGCGTAGATCTGGATATAAATGAAACTGAATTATTGAAAAATTTGGAATGTTCTCAAGAGATTATTTCTATAAAAAGGTTGAAAAGAATGAATAATGATGGCAAATGGATTGATAGCGAAGCTATTAGACTATGTTTCAGGGGCCCGTCTCCTCCTCAATTTATATATGCGTACAAATGTAGATTTGAGATAGAAAAGTATGTGTTCCCTGTAACCCAGTGTTCTGGGTGCTGGAGATTTGGCCACGTCAGGAAATTTTGTGGATTGAATAAGAACATCTGTCCGAAATGTGGTGGTGATCATAGCAATTGCGAAACAGAATCATTTAATTGTCCAAATTGTGGTGGTAGTCATATGGCCCTTGATAAGAACTGTCCATGTTTTAACAAAGAAAAGAGGCTTCGTGTTATAATGAGCGAGCAAAACATAACATATAAAAAGGCGTTGGAATTTTATTCACAAAGCCAAACAAAGCGCTTGAACAAAATAAGAGAAGACCCAACGATGGAGCACGATACTATTCAGGGTTTGCCAATTATAAACCCAGAGAAAACGTATAGCAGTGTAGTCAAAACAACAGCCATAGTTCATAGAAGCTACGAGGAAAAAGAAAAGGGTGCAGAAGTCGAAACCAAAAAGTTAAATAGGAAACAGAGTGATAAAACAAGTAAAAACAAGAGTTCGAGAAAGAATGAGGAAGAAATTACAAACGTGGAGTATGAAGAAGGAACAACTAGTGGAAAAGAAGGTGATAGTGAGTCAAGGGATAACATAAAGAGAACAATGAAGAAGAAGCTTGATATATGGAAATTACTATTAAAAATAAAAACAATAGTGTTAGCGGACAATAAATTTGAGGATAAGATATTGTTAGTGCTGAGGGCTGTTTTCGAAGAATGTAAATTATTAATATCAAATATTTTGAGTAGTGTGGGTTTATCTGAAGGTTTTTGAAATTTTATTAATGGATAAGGTAAGCTTTTTAAATATTTTCCAATGGAATTCACAAAGTTTGATGCCGAAACTTGTAGAATTTGATGCGTTGCTTTCTCAAGAAAAGATACATATAGCTATTATCTCTGAAACTTGGTTGAACTCAGAGATCTTTCTTCATCTGAATGGTTATAATATATATAGGAATGACAGGTCTGACTCTTATGGGGGGGTTGCTTTAATTATTCACAAATCTGTTGAAGCTCACATTTGTCCGATCCAAGGCATTCATTCTGGCGTAGAAACGATTCACATCAAAATAATGAACTTTAAATGGATCGAAAATATTATTGGTATCTACTGTCCTTCTTCTGTACGCACCCATCAAGCAGACTTGGATAAAATTTTTGCTCTTGCGGATAACAAAACATTAGTGTTGGGTGACTTTAACGGGCATCGCACAAATTGGTCTTACAAGACAGATCAGAGAGGTACACAATTATTAAACGCAGCATTAGATTATGGTTTTATATCTCTTAATAATGGTCAAGCTACTAGAGTGAAATTAGTAAATGGTTCGATTCAAAAGTCGTCGCCCGATATTACCTTTGCATCAACTGATATAAGCATTAATTTTGACTGGCAAGTTTTAAGTGAAAATTTAGGAAGCGACCATTTAATAATTAAAATGGCTATCAAACTTAATGTTGAACCTTTTCAGTCCGTAAACAGGAACTTCAAAAAGGCGAACTGGTCAGTTTACCGGGAGGATCTGAGGAATTTCTGCAAAGATAAGTTTAGTCAATTCAATTATTGCGAGCCACCTGACATCCAAAAGTTGTATGACGATTTTCAAAGCCAAATATTAACATCCGCTGACAAAAACATTCCCATTATTAAAGTGTGCAAAAACCCCGCAAATTCATTTAAACCTAAAGCCTATTGGAGTTTGAAATTGTCACAAGTTGTAGCAGAGCGTAGACTTGCCTTAAGCATTTTTAGAAGGAAGCCTACACCTATTAACCTCAGCAAACTCGAGCAAAAAGTTAAAGAAGCAAAAACTCTCATAAAACAGGCTAAGTCGGACAGCTGGAAAGCATTTTGTAATAGTGTCAATGAATCCATGTCAATTTCTAATATGTGGGATAGTATGCGATGGTTTAAGGGATTCCGAAAGAGACACTTTACCGTATCTATAGAAAAAAAAAGAAAAGCTATTAAGATCCCTTAGCCCTGATTATGTGATGAATTCCCCTCCTACGTTCAATTCCACTAATGAACAGATGCAATCATTATTTACGTTACAGGAGCTAGAGAGTAGTTTGAAAAAAAAAGACACTGCCCCAGGATGTGACAACATTACCTATTCTATGATTTACAATCTACCTGTGACAGCCAAAATCTACCTTCTAAACTTGTATAATGCTATATTTAAAACTGGTGTTATACCAAATCAGTGGCGGCAAATTTCGATAGTACCAATCCCCAAATCCAATTGTAATATAAATAGTAATTGTGAACCTAAAATAAGACCAATCTCACTCATTTCCTGCCTGTGTAAAACTTTTCACTGTATGTTAGGAGGAAGAATTGAGTGGTATATTGAAAAACATAATGTTCTTTCATCTGGCACAACCGGATTCAGAAGATCACAATCATGTTTGGACTCTCTTTCAAGACTTGTTACTTATGTACAGATAGGTTTTTCCAAAAATAATCCTACAGCGGCCGTTTTTTTAGACATTGAAAATGCTTACAACAATATTTTAGCAGAAAAGGTAGTGGAGACGTTGGATGATTTAGGACTCGGAAATGATATCTGCAGTTATCTGTGGGCTTTCCTAAGCAATCGGCAATTGATGATTAGAGGCGATGAGTATATTAGGTGCACAAGCAGAGGTCTGGCTCAGGGAGATCCCTTGTCACCTCTTTTATTTAATATAGCTACCATTCAAATATGTCGTCAGTTGCAGAATGTTTTAGTAGCTCAATATGCAGATGATTTTGTCTTATTTCTAAGTAATAAAGATTTAAACTATTGTAAAAATATGTTGCAGCAAGCCTTAAATGATATTATTACGTTATTAGATGCAATCGGTCTTCGAGTGTCTGCTACAAAAACTTATTGTTGTGTTTTCAATAAGGGTTATAAACGGAAAGAGGTAGATTTAGTGATTGAAAATAATATTTTATCTGTAGTTGAAAATGTGCGATATTTAGGATTATGGTTGGACAAAAATTTAAGATGGAATAAGCATATAAACGAAATTGCCGAGAAAACCACTAAATTTCTAAATTTACTAAAAGTGTTAGCAGGGCCGGGATGGGGTGTACATCCCAAATACCTACGTACTATTTACATTTCTTTAGTACGAAGTAGACTTGACTACGGCTGTTTTTTATATGATACTAGTGCAAAAACACATTTAAGCAAATTAGATAGAATACAAAATCAGGCTCTTCGCATCATAGGTGGTTTTATTAAAAGCACACCTATCCATGTGATGGAGAGTGAGCTCAGTGTCCAACCATTGTATGTCAGGAGATTATACCTAGCTTTTAAAAATTGTCTCAAATGTATGTCCTGGGCGAATAACGATACTATTCAGCTTCTAGATTGTTTGAGTTCTGAAATTCATAATAGATATTGGCAACCTAAAAAAAAACCATTACTGGCTATGGCATATGTTGAGTGTAAAGAATATAACATTCATAAATCTAATCCCTTAGAAATGTTTAAATTGTCAGTCTGGGTATCATATGTAAATATAAAAGACATTATAGTAGATAACTTAGAATGTATTGTGAAACCCAAAAAGAAATGTATAATTGATTGTATGAGAGCAAACGTATTAAGAGAGTTATGTGAAAAATATACAGGTTGGTCACATATATTTACTGATGGATCTAAGAGTGGGGTAAGACTGGGCGCAGCCTATTGTGATGCTATGGGAAATAAAAATATGTTCAGAAACAAATTTAATGTTTCTATCATGACGATGGAACTCATTGCAATCTTTGAGGCATTAAAATTTATAGGTGGATTAGAAGGCCACCAATTTGTTATCTTTACCGATAGCAAAAGTGCCTTACAGCATTTAGCTCGATGCACCTCTGGATATAGCAGAGGTACATCGATAGCTTACAGAATTCTTGATATAATTCATAATTTCAGTAAACGCGATATAACTCTGAGGTTGCAATGGGTTCCTTCTCATATAGGATTAAGGGGAAACGAAGAGGCTGACCGATTGGCAAACTTAGCTGTAACTGAAGGTTTAGAAATATCAATTTTACCAAGTTATACGGAGATTTTATACGAATTCAAAAATAAATGTTATGAAAAATTTAGAGAATATTATGATGAAAGAAGCAAAGAAAAGGGCGTTTGGTATAAGATAATACAATGTCAGCCTCTAAGGATCCCATGGTTTATAAGTGAACCTAAAAGTAGACAGTATATTATTACAGCCCACAGACTTCGATCCAATCATTATCCATCTAAGAAATTTGGTTACTTAATGAAAAAGTTAGAATCGCCTTATTGTGAAACCTGTAATATTGTAGATGATGTCCAGCACATGCTTTCAGAATGTGTAAAGTATCAGCGAGAAAGGGAATCTTTATTGCAAAAATATAATATTAATAAATTAGATGTAGGTATATTCATGACCATATTAGCAAATCCAAATTCAGATGTCTTTGACTTTCTAATTCATATATTCTTACAAAAACAAGCCTCTCTCACTGATCCTTCAGTTATAATATAATTAGAGTTGCGGTTTATCTTAAGTATAAGTTATGATGAGGCTGACATGTTCTCATTGAATAAAAGCCTCTTTTAAAAAATATGATTAAAAAAAAAATAAAAAAAATAAAAAAAAATTTCACTTATAAAATTCTTATAAGAAAAGTGCTTCTGTAGCTTTTGTGCCTTTTGGATTTTAACGAATTAGTATATAATTTTCGGTGCTTGGCTCTGTGACAGTGTTTGGTTTTCATGGCAAAGTATTGTATGCTGCATCTGTAGTTCCGTTCAATAACTGAAATGAAAATATAATTGTATAAAAATATATAATACTTAATCAATATTGAGTGTATTACATTATGTTTATCCAAAAAAAGGTTTCTGTATTGTCAATTGAGCCCTAAACTATTTTCCCTACTAAAACAAAAGAATCATATATAAAGTAAATAAAATTCACTCCTATAGCCCTTCTCTGGACCACTTAGTAATAAGAAAGGTGATTTTTAGCACTTTGAACAGCAAAAATTGAAGTAAGCGGGTGAAAATTATTACCTACAGTAACAAAACGATTCGCCATTTTTAATGGAATGTTTTTATGAAAATCTAACCTCTAATTTACATTATTTTTACTAAACATGTTTTTGTTGTAACAAAAGAAGTGATTTTACAACTATACTACGTAAATTCACTATAAATACTTGTTATACCAATTATATTCTTGGTCATTTTGTATTAAAACTACTAAAACCATATTTTATTTACACTGTTTTTTGTTGAAATTCTCATGAAATCAATATGGCGTGTAAATTTACTTAATAAACATATACGCATTTTGCAGTAAAGTTGAGATCCCACTTGATTTTTCAGTACAGATATAGCAAATAGTTGAATAAAAGTATTTGGTACTTACAATTATGTTTTGTAAGTTGTCACTCAAAAACTGTCACACGCCATTAATATTTTCAACATTGCAACTACAGAAATGAAACGTACGTATGAATGAACAAAATCTAATCGTTCACTCAACCGTTCAATCAACAGTTCAATCAAAGTGGCAAATCAGGGGTACAGGCGCTGCAATTTGCACCTTTAGTCACAATATGATACGCTCTAGACCTGCTATGCGATGTGCCCACTTAGGGCCATATCTGTTGCATAAGGGGTCTAGAGCAGGATATAGACCTTATCGTTAGCACCTTAAGTTGCAATATGATACGCTCTAAAGCTTATTGGCTACCATTTGTGCTAGTTGGGTACCTCTTCTTATGGTAGCGTCGCGTGACGGGTCGCTCACTTCCCTCTAATATGGTTGAGTGGCTGGATCCCGCGTTAACTCGTGAACGGGTGCCGTTTGAGGGTGTTCGTCGTTTGGATACTTGGGTAGAGGGAGACTTACAGAGCTAACAGTTGCAGATAAGAATAAATGTATATAGACATGAAGAGGCTGATTAGAGGGAATTTTATAAAACTATTTTATTGAACTAAAAATGGGTATGTTTCTGAAAGTAGAGTTTTTTGTTAGGAACCAACAGGAACTAACAGATGCAGATAAGAAAAACTTTGTGTAGACATAAAGACACTCTGTAAATTTATTTTGAAAACAAATATACCCGTGAAGATTCTTGCCAGTTCTTCTTTACGAAGGTTTTTCCGAACTGGTGGTAGAGTCATGTTTTATTTGACGTCAATAAGAACAAGTAATTGTCAATGTTGAGAAATAAATATTTCATTTCATTTCATAGTATAAAATAAAGTCCCTTCCCTCTGTCTGTCCCTATGTATGCTTAGATCTTTAAAACTACGCAACGGATTTTGATAAGGTTTTTTTAAATAGATAAAGTGATTCAAGAGGAAGGTTTATATGTATAATACATGCATAATAAGTAGAGAAACACTGCTAATCTTAGAGGTTTCTAATGTGATGTAAATAAACACATTTTTTGCGCTTACATTGCAAATGCTGGCTGAACCCTACGATATAGATCAAAATAATGTACTACAGTATTGTACACCTTAAAAGGGTCTACAAAAAAGTCCGCGATGGTATAAGTCTCTATCTCTTAGGAATAACCCACAATAACCATTTTTATCCTCTACTTTTTACAAGAAATAATGGCTTATTTACGAAGCGACTTTAAGCAATACCGCATTAATCCTTATCCAATAAGTACCTTAAATACGTGTAATTTAAATGAATATTTTCGAAGACATTACAGGTTTAAAACGCAGGGATACAGACCCGTGCGAAGCCGGGGCGGGTCGCTAGTATATAAATATAAACAACCGCGACCCGAGAACAAACATCTGTGTTCATTTCACAAATGAATGCCCCGGCCAGGAGTCGAACCTGGGACCTCCGGCGCACGAAGCAGGGCTACTAAATAGATAATTATATATACAACTTGACTACGAAAGTCGACCACAAAAAGAATGATTAATGCAGTAAAATTTGATAATAATACAAAGTTTGAGATTTTACCTCCTATAAACCTTGTAACAACACTTTAATTCTTGCCGTACAACAAATACTGCGTCTACCCCTGTGCTGGCCCGAACATGCCGGATCGGCACTAACAAATGTATGAACATTAAGTTATAGAATTTTCTAGATTGCCCAGACGACAACTGTATAAAGTTGACATACAACTGCTTATGGTATGCTATATAAATAAGTATAAAAAAGGCCTTATGATTCAAGTTAGGGATATAAAAAAACCCTGTGTCACCGTCTATCTTTGATAGAATTATGTATGAGTAATTTTTTCTTAGGCCCATATCTGTATGTCCATATTGTACTATGCTACAAAATGAAAATGTTATCGTTCGTTATGTCTCTTTTTGCTTGGCTAAGCATGATCTCTACGTCGTTCGGTTTTCGAGAACAGCACCGGCTTTAACAAACGCCATTTATTTGTTTCTGCTGAGTATTTCAGAGAGGTATTCATATAAAAACTTGATTCATAAGTTCTAAATATCGGATTTCCAATAAGGTATTACTATACTTGATGAACCATTCAGTCCATAACAAGTAAAGAACTCTGTGAATGAAATGGATGAGAAAACCTAATACATAATAGTGTGCGATGAGAATGCATAGCAACCGAACACATTATTTTACTTCGCAGACAAAAATTATCTGGGTTATACTGATTGTAAAATCAGCGGTTATAAGCGCGCGGTGCAGTCGCTACAACCACGTAGTGACATTGCATAACCAGCAGTAACCGCGTGTAGGTACAAGCATAATTTAGTAATATTTGTCTTTGTTTAATTCAAGCAGCAAAAAATCAATAATAATTGCAATAAATCCCCAAAAAAAACACACCAACTGTTTGGCCCCAAAGTAAGCAGAGCTTGTGTTAGCGATGGACCACACAGTGAATAAGGAGAGGGGTAAGCCAAAATAAACATACATATATACGAGAACAAACATCTGTGTTCATCACACAAATAAAAGCCCCGGCCAGGACTCGAACCTGGGACCTCCGGCGTACGAGGCAGGGCCTGTACCCACTACGCCACTCGGCGTCATAATCCTATCGTCCTAGTTTAACTCCTAGCAGCAGTAGCATCGGCCAGCGACCGACACAGTTCACTGAGCCGCATATTTTCGACTCGGATTGAAACCAGCGATCTATCCATAGGTTTAGTTTTAAAAAAAACATGAAATAGTCGTATTTTAAAGTAGTTTTAAATGTAGAACCAATAAAAACTATAGTAAATATAAATTTTGGTTCATTTGAATGCATTCTACGTAACATTCAAGAACAGCATAAGCAAAGTTGCAATAACTATCCTGTCACTAGTATTGTTCAATTTTGTAAGTTGTTTATACGGAGCATCGCCACAACTCACTTATTTGCGTCTAAATTGATGATCATGCATGTGCACGTGATTTATATTTGCAATACAAGAACTCGACGCCTGAACGAAAAGTATTGCTCAAAGAGTCGTACGATACCCATTTAGAAGAAAAGACATTGAGCCGCCAAGAAAAATACCATGACCGCTGCAAAATAGAGGATAAAAATTAAGTTCTTGTGTTTGATTTGCAAGCTGTTCTGCAATCTCCTAGAGGAGATACCTCAGGATAGCCTCATAGAAAAGGAGATTAGAAAAAATCTAAAATCCGGTCCAATATATTCCCCTCACCAATATGTATCCATAATTAAAATTATAAAAAAAAAATTTCAATACATGAACTGACATTTGAGTCATTTTTAGATTTAAAATAACTTCAAGAAGATTTGGGTCTTAATTTTAATAAAACTATAGACGGGAAAACTATTTTATGGAATGGCCTAAAGGTTATAAGAGTTGACAAAGATACACCTTTTTCATTTTTTCTTCAAATTCGTACAGAGATAGTTAATACCAGGAAGTAACCGTCAAATAAAAGAAAGAAAATGCTTCCTCTGTGTGAAATTGTACCAACTATGTCTACATACAACCTCTGTGTGAAATTGTACCAACTATGTCTGCATACAACCTCTGTGTGAAATTGTACCAACTATGTCTACGTACAACCTCTGTGTGAAATTGTACCAACTATGTCTACATACAACCTCTGTGTGAAATTGTACCAACTATGTCTACATACAACCTCTGTGTGAAATTGTACCAACTATGTCTACATATAACCCCTCTGTGAAATTGTAACAACTATGTTTACATACAAAGGCAAGAACTAAGTGAGAATAAAAAGAAAGATCTAAGAGAGTTTTATAAAAAAAAATTGATCCCAAAAATTTTATTCAGACTTTTATAACTCTACTATTTCATAGTGTACCTACCTTAAAATTGTTAAATTACTGATTACATACAGTTCATTAAAAAAAGAAGGTTCCTTAAGTTAAATTATGTTTGCTTTACAAGTTTTTATTTCATATTTTATAGAGATTTAACTAAAGTTGATTATGACATTATTTTAAATTTTGGTTATTTTAATTTTTATTCTAAATACTGAATTAGACATTATAAATAATAGATGATTTAAACTGAAACAGGCTTAAAACTTAATTGAATACTTGCGTTTTAAAATGTTTGCTTTACTCTTCATAAAAAACTGACTTAACTTAGAATGTACACTTTTTAATATTTTTTATAAATAGATAGAAATTATATACGGTTTTTTTTTAACTCTGATCTCATCAATAGTTAATCATACGCTAAAAATGCAAGCATTTATGATCAATTAATAAATTAATTTTAATTTTATGCGTCAACAAGTAGGATGAGTCCTCACAGCAAGATCTTCTTTTGCGATTTTCCAATTGAATTAAGTCAGTATTCCATTGAGCCTGCGAAATATTGTACGGATTAATGGTGGTCCGAATATGTTGGTAGCTCCCACCCCCCAACCTGGTTGGAATACAAGACATGGTATTTCTTTTAAACGCGAAATCATATTTTATGCGATTTGGGTAAGATCGTTGTACACGATTTGACAGCGTGTTGTGCAGCCTTTTCCACGTGACGTAATATTGTGATGAGTCAGTACTTATACATGGGTAGCGCCAATATAGACCTATCCCTTTTTTATATTAAAAAGACTGTGTAAAGAACAAGTAGCCGAAACACCCCTAATTTTCGCTCATTAAAAGTCTATCTAAATTGTAGTAGTAACAGTTACATTAAGATACGACGAAATCGCCTGAAAATCTAGTGAAACCTAAACATCATTCCTTGATTTATTTTAAAGTAACTTGATACGAAACCCTAGATCTAAGAAGACATCGTCCTTCAAAGAGATTGCTGCTAAAAAATTCAGACACAGAGTACAGCGAATTCGAATTTTACTACCAAAGCAGGCTTAAGATCAATTTTATGACGAAGCGTAACGGCGAAGAACTCAATAATTAAAAAAAAATTTTGTGGTATAGTTAAGTTAAACCTCCATATAGTGAGATTTAATTTACAAGGCCTAGCTTAGAAGAACCTAAAAATTGATAACTTGTTTCACGTATAAAGAATAGAAAACTCTTTTAACCACATTTATACGCCTTTCCTAATAATGTTACTACATTTTAACTCGACGTTGTCATCTTAGTATCTTCTCGTGGTAACGCAAAGACATCCAGTTAAAATGTAAAAATATAATTAATAATAATAATAATAAATCCCCAGACAAACACACCAACTGTATGGCCCCAAAGTAAGCAGAGCTTGTGTTATGGATGACCGTACAGCGGACTGGGAGGAAACCCAGAAGAAACATACATATATAAATAGCAACAACCATGACCCGAGAACAAACATCTGTGTTCATCACACAAATGATGCCCCGGCCAGGACTCGAACCTGGGACCTGCGGCGTATGAAGCAAGGCTACTTACCACTACACCACTCGGAAACTTAATGGAAGTACTTTTATTCACATACGAGTATACTCGATAAGTTTACTTTAGATCACTTAAAGAGTCGAACAAAATGTGCGTTAGTGAAACACTTTCAGGCTTTAAATTTAAGTGCCCTTAATTTATTTTGAAAGAAGAGACCAATGGAATAGCTTCAATTATAATATTATGTACCTTCGTCAAGTTAGTCCATTATTACCGAGGATGGCGTAAACAGTAAATGGTAAACAAATGTAAATTGTCCAGAGACCTTTTATTAATCGATTATTCACTTTTGAAAAAACGGATTTAAAAATCCGCTTGGCTTTGTAAAAGTTTGATCGATTATCTCTACGTTAAAGTATACTTTCATCATAGTACTGACTCATCACAATATTACGTCACGTGGACAAGGCTGCACAACACGCAGTAGAATCGTGTACAACGATCTTACACAAATCGCATTAACATATGATTTCGCATTTAAAAGAAGTACCATGTCTTGTATTCCAACCAGGATATAAAGTCCTATAAATAAAATAATAAATAAACCCGGCTAGTGCCGTTCGGATTATATGCGAGAAGACACGAATGTGCCGATCCACCTAAAGCCTAAATAAACTTCTCGATCGGCACAAGCTTAATATGTGTAGTACTTACTTCGGGCCGGCCTTGCCGTTCAAAAAAAGAACAAGCGCCACTAAGCCACTAACAACAAGCGCCACTAAGCCACTTAGAACAAGCGCCCCGACCAACTAAATGCACAAACTGATACTTTCCATTGTTGACATCAAGAAGATAACCGAGACGAATGACATCATGCAACCATGGAAAGAAGCACATATTTTAATTATTTTCAGTTAATTGCGCGAAATGACAGAGCTGTATATTTTGCCATTGTAATTTACATACTCTAAAATCCTTTTAAAATCATTTCGCCATTTATTTCACTCATAAGTTTGATCCCATCTACATTGTATATAATTTATATATAATATTTTTTGGCATTATTCGGCCTATAAAATGAAAATAAAAATGATAATCTGGACGAATCTCATGAGATAACAGTAACTGTTCACTTGATCTATCATGGTTATTTTCTGGCTGGGCATAAGCAATAACGCTGTGTTGTGATTTGGACACCCGCCAGATACACTTGAAGAGCACAACTTGAAACAACTTTTGTTTCTGGTGGAAAGGTTCTTCTTTTATGATGAGGAAGAAATGTTAACTTACAGCCAATATAATTTGGCTGCTTAGTTTCAAAAGTAAGTAAGTGCGATTAAAAACTTGCAGCTGGTTTCGGCCAACGCATAGCGTGGACATGTTAGGGTGAGTTTCAATTCAATATACGATTATTCAAAATATATGAAACGCTCAACAATATTTTAGATATGATGATCAGTATGATTGCAATAAACTATTTTGTTTTATTCTAAGAACAGATCTTTTAACAATAGCTTCATCAGACATAATATTGATTTACGACTAATCAGAAACAATAAACCCTAAGATATAATAATAATAAACAATTAAACAGGTCTTGGCGAAAACGTAGATCACGTTTTAGAATCATTTCATCATTCCCTTTTAAATACTAGAATCCCGAGAAAAACTAACGACTAAACAAATTCCCTTAAATTACAGCTTACTTATGCTTACTATGATACTTTCCGGCATCAATAACGTAATCCAAATAACGTCTATGTATCCATAAACACACAAAACACCCTGCTTTTTAGCGTCAGGCGTTAATAAGTTTCAAACACGATCTAGTTTCTTTCACTTTTCCAAGTGTGGCTTACAAGATTCACAAGCACAGATAGAAACACCCATTACCAAACAGCACTGATCTATGGACGCTAATATTAACATGGATGTCACTTTAGCAAGCATGTTTTCCACAGCCAAAACAATCTAAAACACTACGTCCATTGAGAAAAAACTCATATAAAATAAAATAAAATATACACGTACATTCATAGTAACAATATTACACTGGATGACATCACTTATTTATAAACATTTCTCCGCATGACAGCACGCGGTCGGATGCCTCAGTCCAGCTTATAAAAGAAACTATTGCAAGTGGATAAAGAAGAATGATCTAGAAATAAAATCGGCACGATAAAAAAATCTGATTAGACAATGTATAGATATCGGTACATTTGCCTGAATGGGCTAAATGGGCAGCGAGATAACGTGAAATTAAAAATCGACATGTGCATCATCTAGCACCGCTTCAGTACATTCTTTAATCACGAATATTATAAATATATAAATCAAAGTCCTGCCTGAATGGCTCATTCATTCAACGCCCAGCACAAAAGCATAAGAATGCTGAAATTTTCCATGTAGTTCCTCTAGAAGGAATGATTATGTGTCGAGATTCCATCCCTAAGGAAGCCCCTATTTCGACTGTGACGAGATTTACGATCACGAAGCCGTAGACAAATCAGCATCAAGTTATTTTGTTGCCATTTAGAAAACAGCACAAGAGTGAAACATAATTGCCCAGCCAAGTATTCATTTGTCCAAGTAATATAAACTTTGCAAAGAGAGAGACTATTAAGCGCTGTGCAAAGTGCGCTAACGGGGACACTTCTGAGTCTTGTTTTGGCGACATAACACCAGCGAACGTTTCATTTTCATATAATCAATATCTAAACAATTACGCAGATGTAGAAATCATCTGTATCCAGTTGCAAAAACTGTTCAATTTTCAAGCCATTGTACTGAGCAAACTACGGTGTCTAGTGGTGAGCCGTGTCGGCAACAGACTACCGGCGACTTTCTCTGGTTGCAGCCACTGGACAAAGTTACTACGTGTGATTGTGCGCTGTGCCAGCAACACAACGTTTCCACAGCGCCTCAATTGCCAGCTAATTAAGCCTAAAGCTAGTACTTAATTTTGAGCTCAAAGCAAAATTGCTTAATATTTTACCACAGTCTAAAACAATCCGAAATTAAAGGCCGATAACATATATATAGGTCCATCTTCAGCCCAGAACAAAAGTAAAATATCATATCACTGCGCCCAATAAAACAACAGCATATTGTGAAAAAACGTAAAGATCGCCAGTTTCAGCGAGTAAGATGTCAAATGTCTTTGGCCCAATTCACTTTGTGTGTCAATGTCAATGCCAGTTGGCTTTCGGCGCGAACGTGACAGACGGGCTTAGGTTTCTTTATGCGAATCACTGTTCACTTTTGGAGAGTTCACGGTTTCAGCTTTCTCACTTTTTATGATCTTTTAGAAGACGTTTTTTTGGTAAGATAAAGCCTTCTTAGTCTAGCTATTTGAAGAATTTAAAATTCCCTTAAAGATGTATTTTGTAGTTTGTATATGGCTTCAGAACAAAGTTTTATAACTATGGTAACGGTATTTCCTAGTTCAGGCTAGATTTATTTTTAAAATAGTAAATCTAGAATAATTTTAAAAAATTTCTAGTAACTGAAATTTGTGTTTTCTGTCTTCCAAAAACTATTAACAAAGCCAAAAATACTATTTTAACAAAACGTTTTGTACGTGCTATTTTTAACTTTTATTTAAGGAATAATAATACTTAGATTATAATAAAAATATACTTCTAAATCGGATTCTGCAAATACTTTTTGAAATATATTTGTACTTTTTATCAATAGAAATAAAACCAGTTTATTACATAAATTAGTTATATTAATATATTTTTATTAATAAGAAAGAGTAGGCAGGTACTGCGTATGTATAAGAGGAAGAGGAAGAAGGAATGAAGGTGAAGGCCACATATATATGTCCCAGAACTTTCTTCTTTAACTATATTGACGACCGAGTGGTGTAATGGTAAGCAGCCTTGCCTCATACGCCGAAGGTCCCAGGTTCGAGTCCTGGCCGGGGCATTCATTTGTGTGTTGAACACAGATGATTGTTCTCGGGTCATGGTTGTTTGTATTTATATATGTATGTTTATCTGGGTTCCCCCCCAGTTCGCTGTATGGTCATCCATAACACAAGCTCTGCTTACTTTGCATACAGCTAGTGTGTTTGTCTGGGGATTTAAAAAAAAAACCTTGCATCTCTGCATGATTCTCAACTCTTCATGAATCAAAGACAAAATTTAAAAAAAAATTGTATCATTTAAAAAATTTGAACCACCATTTGCCAAACAAGACTTTATAAGAATAATTCCGCTACCAACACCAAAAAATCAAACCCATTCATTTCAGAAAACGCCGCTTGAAATATGCTCAAGAAAGTTTACTCCAAGGCACTCCACTGCAATAACTTCTTATGCAAAAGACTAACATAAACTCAAAAATATTTCCCAAAAGAGAGTCCTTTCGTATTCCCTAGTCTATTATTATCTTTATTCTGAAGGAAGTTGAGTTATTTTCGTCGAAATACCGCCGCGGCGTAAGTATAAATTTATCATTTTCGATGCAGTCGCTTTGGGTATTTCTGGAGCGCGACATTTTAAATATTTCCCTACGGTAGTTTGACTCGATTCGGTTCATGGTATACTGTTGTCATTATTGCCCTGAAAGAGGTTCAAAGTTTTAGGAATATAAGATTTGTACTGGGTAATATATTATGCAATAGTCATATTGCCTTTACAAATATTATTTTCATTTTCATAGACAGCAAAGACACCAACGTTACGTGACCCATCTGGTGGTAAGCGGTTTCCGCAGCCATTGCACATCGTTAGACGTAGGTTTTTTTTTCTTGAAAAAGGATGAGACCATTGTCTTCTATCTCACCTGATGGGAAGTGACGATGAAGACGAAGGTGTAACACGTCTATCCACGAGATACCTATTCATGTGATGATTATATCTTAAGGCGTTTGCCGCAAGTAGGTTGTAGTTCGAATTGCCGTTGTTTCAGCAGTAGCATTGCCTGTTCCTTTGCTTGCTTGCTAACCGAAGCTCAACCACGTGAACGAGAATTTTATGGAACAGCGATCTATATAGAAAGGACTCTAGTACCGCCCCAGACGAGTTCTTGAAAGAAGAATCTCCACCACCCACCCCTATTCTTCTTTATAACCAAACATATTCTTTAGATAATTTATTTCTCTTTAACAGACTTTCAATAAAATCTAATTATTTTAATATCCAGTACATCATAGACGTAATACACGCAGAAGCATTCTGCAAAGTCGCTTCTGTATAACACGACAGATTTATAGATGTTCGTATCTGTTTGACTGCGTTATGCATTCTCATAGGTCCTGCTATCACGATATCTTCACGTACAGTAAGTCAACTATTGCCTGTGCGGTAACCACTTAGTAAATGGATAAATCTAGATCTGCGAAGACGCAACTATAAGACTATTTTAATGCATAATCGCCAATATTAGACTAGAGTAACCTACTTCAGTTTCCATATCATTTTGCTGTGAATTTTTTTTGTTATTTTAAACAAATGAATGTGTATATGATATACCCCACATTATGTCGTCCGTTTATTTAAAAGGTCAAATGTAATCAGGCTAAACTTTGCAAATATTACAACAGAAAAACCCTATTGAAACAACAATTAAAAGCACCAAGTGGCCCCAAATTAAAGCAGACCTCATGTTTGACGGGGCGGTACATGCCGGTCGGCAGAGGTTGTTGAACGGCAAGGCCAGCCCGAAGCAATACAACACATATTCGGATTTTTCTAGAACGTTTATCCACACATATCAGACAGTATAGTTTTATATCACCACAATAATGTTGGGTAGCATCCCTCAAAATTGAACATGGCAAACCCAAGAATTACGACTAGTTTCTACTAACATCCAAGTTTATCATATAGATGTCTTGCGCAGGTTTCGATCCCAGAAATACTGGCTTATACAGCTATGTATAACTACGGAAACTATTGTTCTTGAAAAATTACCCCAACAAGGGACCAAAACTAAGTCAATCCCTACCTCTTTTAAAGAACATTACTCAAATCATACCTACAACATATTTATCGACATAGTACGCAATGGAATTACTAGGTATCTACAATCCGCGCGCGCCTCCCATCTGATCGCGTTTGCGCTTGACCTCGACCAATCAGTGATCTCGGAGCTTCTAGCAAATGGAGGAATATGCAGATGCTAAATCAAAAAAAAATAATTGAGACACCCCAATTATATGACGCTAAAACGGCAAACTGTGTAGCTCATAGGGTATGAAAGAAATTGGCATGAATTTAAAAAAAAAACAAACAAAAACCTATGTAATACGATTCGAATGATCAATGCTACGGATTATTCTACAAATTTTTAACCAAATTATACTTTTTGTCAAATATTCTATAGAAATGTAGTATTATAAATGAATAGCGAAATAAATAAAATTAGCCGAGACGGACAAAAACGTGAATTTTATGACCACAAAGTTGGCCAAGGCTTAGCTCGCCAAACCAATCTTATGTAAGAAATGGGCGTTACGGGTAAAAAAACAAAAAACAATAGAAAGCATTGCTTTGTTTTTTTTTTGTATAAATAGTTCGGTTAGTAAAAGCTAAGATCTCATTTATATTTTTAGTTTTTAACCCAAACTTCACAACTAAGTTAATGGTTTTCAACACACCACCAGCGAATACTTTATTTTCATATAATCGATACAAAATCGATCACTTTCCACGCAGACGTAGATACTATGTGTGCCCAGTTGCTTCCAATTGAAAAAAGAGTACGGTCTAGGCCACCGAAAACTAAAAATTGTCAGTTGAAGACAAGAGCCACAGATTTTCAAACAACTGTACTGCTCAAACTACGGTATCTTTTGGAGACTCTTATCGGCAACAGGCAACGCATCATTAGTCGGTATAATAATCACATTCAATATTGATAAAAAGACACGTACGACCAACGCTGTCCATGGGTGCGAATGACACTTACTATCAGTGTTCACGTGATCACGTGATCTTTTGCCTGCTATTACAATAAGAAAAAATATTTCACAATTAACCTCGTTTACCTACTCTAAAGATATTCCATCTACTGCACATTACTAGGTCACCCGGCCTCAGAGGTCCTTACTAGTACTACGGGTCAATTGAATCTCGCTTATGGCGGTTTGTTTTGCAGACATTTCTGTTTCTAGGTCATGTTAAGATAAATAATTTAAATTTGTGAATTATTAATCAGCTAGTAATTTATTGCTGCTGATATGTCGGTGCGCTTGTTAATTTGGAATTCCTAAACCGTACGGTTGTCATGGTTATTAAAGTATAAAGATATTCTTCTTAACTTCAAATCAAATGGCTAAAACAATAAATAAATAAATATTCGTAACAATACGACCCAGATAAAGTTTAGCTAAGAACTTGTGTCACGGATGCTAGATAGCGATAAACTCTGGAAATGCATTAACCTATTGCACATCACTATCAAAAAATATTGACATGATTTCAAAATGATTAGTTTAATTTGAATAAACTACCTAAACTGCACTACGTACAACACCATAAGAAATTAAAATCAATTATTCGGCATTTAAGCCAATTAACTACTGGAATAACATTCATTTGTTGCATTGCACTACATCCGAGATACAAAATGGCATTCGAATTGTAAGTTTCTGCTGTGCAATTAGCTTTTAATTTTAATAATCATAACCTTTCATAAAAACCAAAAATATTATGTCTAAAACTTTAATAATGATAAAAAATGCCAAGATGATCGTAGTCACATATATCGGATATCTGGATATATCTTATTTTATTTAGGTTTAATATCTATACTAAAGCTTACATTATATATATTTAAAGCTATTATCTCAGAATAGGTAGGAGAAAAATCTTTTAGTTTTTGGTATGAAACATTTTGTAATTATATATGTTTGGATTTATTGTTAGTTCTGGAAAGTTTTCAAATTTCAACATATTTTGTTAATTTATTTCAAAAAGGATAAAGTGCGACACAGTTTATGGATATGATGTAGGGTCAGTAAGAAAAGCACAAAGTTGGTTGAAGAGTTTTGAATCCGGTAGTTATGATGTCAAAGATACCGCTCGCCCTCGTCGCCCTTGCTTGTAAAAACTATATAATAATACCGCAATATTCCATGTCTAGTGTGATTGAAAGGGCATCGTACATTATGAGCCTTTGCCGCAAAATAAAACCATCGATTTGGATCCTTACTGCCAGCAGTTCCACAGACCCGAACAAGAAATTTAGAAAGATCGTCCTGAACTAAGCAACAAGAAGGAATTTCATGACAACGCCAGACCACTCACATCTTTAGCCAATCAGCAAATATTATATAAGTTTCTACAGCTATATTATGTCACTTACTACAAGATGGCAATAAATTATTGAACAAAAGAATACATATAAATTATAACTAAATATATACATACTATGAAACATATTGTCTTCAATTTGTATGTAAAATACCAAGAAAATTTTTCCCTGGGCTTTATTTTAACCTACATTTTATAATGCATTTACGACCAATCCGTAGATAACTGTTCGAATTATAAAAACGTATTCTCATTTTAACTTTAATCCTTTGAACGGTAATTAATACTTATACTCTCCTTTGTTATTTTATACTAAGTGAAAGAGTGCAAACTATTTACTGGTGGATCAAATAACAAAATTAATAAATGCGCAGTGTAGATTCAAACAATAAAGTTGAGGTTTATATTTTTTTTTAATGCACCATGTATGTCATATCTGAAACTTCAATTTATGTTATACTGGCAAGAGTTAGAAGCCGGTTACAGGGAGGGAAAGCACGCGAACTAACAGGGACAAGGGCAACTGCAACCGCAGCCCACGGTCGGTAACGACTATATTTTTTTTCAATTTCTATTACGGGTTTGACATTACACTTAAGGGTGGTATCTCATTTACAAAAAAAAACCCATACGGGTTCAATACTAGGAATGAGCCGTATAAATTATGTAAAATACGTTAAGTCTTTTGAGTTATGTATGGATTTTATTACCACAAATCAGACCAGACAATAAAAATAATTTCATTAATTTAAATCAGTACAAAAAATTAATAATTTCAATACACTTATCAAGATAATCAATCGAACACATGCGGTAACGCTGTCCATGGGCACGTTTCCTATATACCATTAGGTGGACCGCGTGCTCGTTAGTCAATTATGACAAATAGAAAAAAAAAGTCCTAAATTATTTTCCTTTAATTTCCTGGTAAAAAAAGGTAACTTCTATCGATCGGCTTTGATTAGATTAGATTAGTCAAATATTATTGCAATATAATAATATTTAACAATTTTGCCAATAGTATATGTAGCAATCTGTATTTAAGATTATCAAAGGAAATAATTGCTATTTTTATAATCGAAACTACAGACGCGTCTTTAAAAACTCCGACACCGATAAAAAACTTAGTTGTCCAGAAATAACATAGGTTTCCTTTTTTAAACTTTTCCTACGGGATCAGGGTTATGCCGAGGAAATCGCGCAGGGACCACAGGACACTACTTATAATTTAGACATTCTAGACCTTAAAGAGTAATAACGTCGTATCAATTTCCCCTGATGAGAAATCGACTGTACATCGCATGTCAGTAAATCTCGAAACTTTTATAGCTTGCGAAGTTGTGCACTTGTGTAAGGCTTGTGGAGCCTTTCACGCAACAAACAAGTGACAACCGCGTAGCCTTGTGGTTAGTAGCCCTGCCTCATACGCCGGAAGTCCCAGGTTCGAGTCCTGGCCGGGGCATTCATTTGTGTGATGAACACAGATGTTTGTTCTCGGGTCATGGTTTTTTATATTTATATATGTATGTTTATTCTGGGTTCCCCCCAGTTCAGTCTTAGGTCATCCATAACACAATCTGCTTACTTTAAGGCCATACAATTGGTGTTTGTCTAGGGGTAATTAATATTTATTATATATGCTGCCAAATATTTTGTAGGAGATTCGGTAGCAGTGTCGTTAACAACATCGCCGGCAGATCAGCTTCAATCTACAGAAAATTCTGTGTTTGCGCGGCAACCACAAAGTTTTCTACAACATCCGCAGGCAGAAAGTTCATGGTCGCTTTTGTTCACTTACGGCTTAATCTTAAATAACAATATGGCTGAGTTACAGACAATTTCTACAATCGTATCACTAAATATAAAAATTAGACTGCATTTTGAGACTGGACAGTAAGGACAGGTACCTTAACCGTTATAGTTACAGGAAAATTTCCAATCAGAATATCCATAACAGACAATTATAGACAAGGCCAGGATTAAAGTTTCAGTCTCTCAAATTGATACAGAAGTTTTGTAGTGAATATTTTAGTTCACATATACATGGCGTTTTTATCTAGTGACACTATTGATAACACAACGCATATAAATAAACAGCTTATATCTAATATAAGCTAAATAAATAAAGACGATGATTCTACCCACAAGCCATGTTTTTACTGTTACGAAGTCTCAGGCTCATCTGTTTACAGACTTCAAAAGAAAAGGAGGTTAAACACACACAAGTCTAACGACTTCATTATGAAAAAATCCTTTTTGATGGAGAGTCGCCACGGGAGGCAGTGTTGTTTACTTTCTGACATTTAAAAATAGAACTTCAAGAAGTTGCGGAAACGGTGAAAGTTTTTTGACCTGAAAATGCTGTTGAATAATTGAATAAATCCCCAGACAATCACACCAACAGTATAGCCCCAAAGTAAGCAGAGCTTGTGTTATGGATGACCTTAGAGCGAACTGGGGGGGATCCATAATAAACATACATATATAAATATCAACAATCATGACTCGAGAACAAACATTTATGTTCATCACACAAATGAATACCCCGGCCAGGACTCGAAGCTGGGACCTCCGGCGTATGAGGCAGGACCCCTACGCTGCTCGGTCGTATACTTAAAAATGTGATGACTCGTGTGAGAGGCGCTTCCCACACGTTCAGGCCAGTAGTTGTTGATCCGCAGGGCCAGCTCGAAGCAATTACTATACATATTCGTATAGTGTCAATCGGGTAGTCGAAACATTCGGCTCGACTAAACCGAACAGCATTGGCCGGGCTTTTTTCCGAATGTTCATCTACACATTTCTGAGTATGCCGCCCTGCCGATTGGTGGTTGATTATACACTTGAAAATACTGTAGAATTTGATGCAGAATTCCAAATCAATCTAGATCTTAGCTAGTAGAGAGCTACAATTTCGTTAAATGCCGCATATCCATCAAAGCTGGGCTACACACGTGAAATAATATAATAGTTTTTTATATTTTTTTTATTTCATTAAGAAAATAAACTCATCCTTCCCATGGATTTATTCTAAAACTCCACCGCGCTCCTGCGCATAGCTTCGGTACACATATTATTTCAAGTCATTCCCTACATGTGCGCAATCCTTACATCTGCGTTAAGCTCGTATACCTATACACAGCAACTGTGACCAACATGTACTGATTGTACACGCACACCAAAGCAAAGAGAACAAGGAAAGTCAAGATGGCGGCTACCACATAAAATTAAGTTGCAAAGAACGATGGCGAGATTCGCCTTATAGTTAAAAACAAAACGACAAAGCGTTCACACTCGACAATATAACACAATTCAACAAAAAATAAATCCCCTACTTTTTCAAAATTCGTTACATTTTTAAAAGAACGGCATAAAAAGTAATCAATTTCATTTTGCGGATTTAAATTGTTGATTACGGAAACATTTTCTTTTTGTTGTTGTTTGTTCTATTTGCTCGTAAGAAGAGGCAAGGAGTTAAGCCATACAGCCTTATCATAAATAAATATATCATTATTTGTTTTCGTTTTTTTTTTGACTTAACATACACGTAATTAATTGATCAATACAAGAACGTTGCAAGCGATCAAGTAAAAATTAAATAAGCTAAATTAATATACTTATTAATAATAAAATAAAAAGTTCAAACATACGTCGTAACCATATAAGTAAAGTCCTTTGCCTTTCTAGAAGGAATAAATATGAATGAGGTAAACAATTAAAGAATAAAAAAAAAATAGTCGCAGAGCAATCTTAAGTTATTGTTATTATTGTAATTGTGCCGCTGGAAATAGGACTGTGGAATGTTGCTCCCATGTAATGAGTATATTATGGTATATGGGTTATGCAAGATATTTGGGACACCAGCGGCATTTCTCGACAGTGTTATGATTGAATCAAGAAAAAATATAATTAAGTGTTTTTTTTATTATACCTACCCTTTTTCAATAACTGGTTTCTACAATCCACTAATCGTTATGTCCATGTGATCAACTGGTAAATGGCATCTGACTCCATAGCTATCATTATGCATTGATTAACATATTACTGTCCTTATTCACAATCTCTTATAGCGGTGATTTAGTAACATCATATTTTATTTCTTTCTATCAACTACATTGTCTTATGTATAAGTCAAAAAGAGACAGAACATATTTTAGTTACAGTTATAGTTTTATAAAAGGATTATGAATAAAACTGTGTATACCTAGAGACTTAAGTTAAAATATTCACAGAAATAGAAAATAAAGCGGCTTGTAATTGTAAATAATTATAATCCTAATAGTGATTTGTTTGTAGTGATAAAATTAGTGCCACACAGTTGAATAAGTGATATTCGTAAAAACCTAACCTAAAATTATTAGTGTTTTTTAAGTCAATTATCTTTTTTCTCCTATCTTTCAATGATATTATTCAAAAGATAATTTGATATATTTAATTCGCTCTATCAAAAGACACACGTTTCATTAAAGCATGCCGTTTCTAAAGTTTTTTTTTATGTAAGGCAGAATATGTATTGAATTTGCCATCATTCTTTACAGGCACACGCACACATAGCGCAGCGCGCGCACTTGACATGAGCAGGCGGTTTTTTTTTCCTCTAGTCTAAGGTACATATTCACTTTGACAATGAACATGATGGTCAAGATGAAGAAAAAGAAGTTTATTTCTTTCATCAAGTGTATTTTTTTTCAACAGTGATGAAATAACATTTCAAATTCCATGTATACAAATTTTAGATCAGCTCTTTTCGTTCTTTCTCTCGTTAAAAAAACATGTAAATTATAAAAAATAAATAAACAAACAACTAATCAAACGAGGGTGGATTGAAAAGTTCGCGGCTTACATAGATAGCGTTGTCATATTATTATAAAACTACCCTCATATGAAACCTAGACTCTTTGTCAGTCTCTGTGCAATTTTTCTCTGAGATACATGCGTAATTATTTATTTTATTGAACATTAAGTGAGAGTAAGTTTCATTAATTTTTAAACTGGATAGTTTAGAGCACCGTGCCGTGATCAAATACCTCCACAATAAACACTTAACTCCAAAGCAGATTCATGAAGATATGGTGGCTACTTTAGGAACATCTGCTCCGTTGTATACAATAATAAAAAAATGGACAGCTGAATTTAGACGTGGACGAGAGAGCATCAAAGATGACCCCCACTCTGGACGCCCTTCTTCAGCTAAGACTTCGGAAAACATTGAAAAAATTATGTGATCTCATCATGGAAGACAGAAAATTGAAGGTATCTGAGATAGCTGAAGCTCTAGGGATTTCATATGAACGTACACAAAACATGATCGTTAACGAATTAGGGTTCCACAAGGTATCTGCAAGATGGGTTCCATGGACCCTTTCAGTTAAACAGAAACGAAATCTGGCTCACGATTTCTAGAGACTGTTTAGAGCTTTTTCAAACTGATTCAAACGCATTTTTGGCAAGGTTTGTTACTATGGACAAAACATGGGTTCATCACTATACTCCTGAATCCAAACAACAATCCAAACAATGGAAGAGACCCAGATCTCCGACCCCCAAGAAAACTAAGGTGTGTTTTTCAGTAAACAAGGTAATGGCATCGGTTTCCTGGGATTCTAAGGGTGTCGTCTTGGTTGATTACTTAGAAAGAGGTCAAAGTATACATTCTGCATACTACTGCACACTAAGTTTACGCGAAGAAATAAAGTCTAAAAGACCAGGATTGTTGACCAAGAAAGTTTTGTTTCATCAGGACAATGCTAGTGTTCAAACATCTGTAGAATCGATGGCTCAAATAGTGAATTGTGGTTTTGAATTGCTTCCTCATCCCCCTTATTCACCTGACTTGGCACCTTCTGACTTCCACCTATTTCCAAAACTAAAAAAACACCTAGGTGGAATGAAATTTTCTACCAATGAGGAGGTCAAAGTGGCCATAGATGCCTTTTTTGAAGACCTTGACGAGACCTTATATTAAATGGGATCAAGGCTTTGGAGGATCGCTGGACTAAGTGCTGTAACCTAGTAGGAGAGTATGTAAAAAAATAAATAAAAAAAATTTCAATTTTCCTGTGTTTTCTTATTTGGGCCGCGAACTTTTCAATCCACCCTCGTATAACTCGCAACAATCTGCACCCAATTCTCTCAACAAATGAATGAATTTCCTTCCAGTTTTCAGTTTGCCAGGTTCATTCACAAAGATTAAATCTACTTACAATAAAAACTAATGAATATTTTATGCAAATCTATCTAGTTATACTAAAAAAGAGAGTAATAACTTATTAGTATAAAGCTGTACAGCCGTTGTTTAAAAGGAAATATTTATGGCATGAGTAGACAAGATGGTAGGCAGATATGACATCATCAGTCACCTGTGATAAGGTCGTCTCACGTCAGTTTTGAGATGTGGACTTTAGAATTATGCAAGATTAAGTTAATGCTTTTAATGGATTTCATATTTTCTGAATTAAACGTATTTTGTGAATTACTGTCTAGCGAGGTGATTCTGTATTCATTTTAATTATTTTCAACACTGGAAAACGATCCCCGTTCCACATAACGGAAAGCGGCATTCGACTCATGTTGATAAGTGCGTTTATATACCTAAATATGGTTGAGATGGCCTTTTTTCTTTTAATTTTACTTTCTGTCTCTTTCATTACCATACCATAACCAGAACACTATCAAATATACGCGTTTACGGCAGGAAGGACTGTAGTCCAGACGGAGTTTGTGACCAGGCCCCAGAGATGTCCAAACAAAAATATCAACTACCTCATAAATTTTGCTTCTTTTTATTTTCCTTTTTTCTTTTGTTACTAAGTATATGGCATCTTTATATAGGGAACTAAGGAAAACTTGAGGCAAAAATGAGTATGCCTGGTCTACTAAGGCACTCCAAGAGGCCGCACCCTTAAATACAAACCCTATTTCAATCTTCAAAGCATATTTATTTCGCATTTAATATATTTCTCATCACACAACACAGATTTCGCCGTCATTCTTCAGGGAAAGGCTTAATAAATGAGCAACACTGCCACTAAGATTTACTTTATCTTATTTTTTCCGGTCTGTTACACTTTTAGCGATAACGAGAATCTAGCTTAATAATGGCAACATTGTGATACTTGCTGGCTTTTGTCCGTGACTCCGTTCACGGATTCAAAGAGTCTTGACAATATGTTTGAATTTAAACAGTTCCATTTAAGCTTTCATTAACATTTCTCTCTAGAGATTGAAATTACGAAAAATAGTTCTCAGGGGACAGCAAAGTTACGTCGATGTTTTTCCAGTACGGCCCCGCAGCGGGCTGAAACAACTTCTACATTGAAAGCGCCCTTAGGTCATTCGCGAATCGTTCCTTGATTTGTGACGTAGACTTTAAGGTATCCTAAACTTGTTTGGACATCCTACAAAACAAAATTTTTGCGTTTAACATCTTTAACGTACTACAAACACATTAACATATTTATTCACAAAACTACGCAAATTACAAAACAAACCACATTTTTTTACCAACGTCAAATTGAAAAAGAACGCTTCGAAAGTGGTCTCAAGAACAAAAACGCGTAGGCAGAACGAATCCCATATAAACGCCGACATAAAAAAAATGGAAACGAAAGTGAAACTTAAAGACGTCCGGAAAATTCCACGAACAGACTAGAAGGCGCTTTTTGTGCTTTTTCTTGCAATTGACGCGGCGCGGCGCCGGCGCAGCTTACAGCACGTTACAGATGATGAAGATACGAAAGTCATTTAAGCTAAGGTAAAATATCGCTCGCCATTGCGACTCTTCGGAGCATCTCACAAGATAGATAATATATAAAGGTACGATACAAAATTGTTGAAATTGAAAAATAATTAAAATTTTATTTTATTTTGATCTCAAAATTTACTCTCCCAAAGTAGCTTGAGACAACTTCAATGCGATTTTTTTAACAATATTTTCTTTCACCATCAACAATGAAAAACAAAATACTACCGAGTCTGCGTCTGTAACGCTCCTAATTTGTGGAATCGGTGCTCACATAGGTACATTAAATGCAAGGTGTACTTTACGCAATGTACAATTAGAGAGGAAATCTAACTAATGGGCGATGTGGGTAGTTCCACCTTGAGTGGGGCTTTTGTTGGTAATTAAGGTTTATAACCGCTGATGAATGATAGCTGAATCTTGGTAACAATTGTAACGCATTATGTGAATCTAAGCATGAATACAGTTAATAGAATACAGTAAGTTAAGTCCCTCTAAATAAATAAAATAAATGCTCTTAAAGTTCCTTCTGGGAACAGAAAAATCCATCGTTATGTAGATGTTAAATAGCGGTGTACGAAAATCTATACGGCGACAAAGCCTGGATACTTCAAAAGGCTTCAGGGCTATAAATAAACAACATTTCGAAAAATAATTTTACAGTTAAAATTTCAATGGTACATTAAAAAATGTTAGCTACATGCCACCCTAAAGATTTCCGCAACATTTGTAAAACAAAGCCGAAGTGACATACTGTTTTCATGTCACAAGAAACGTCAATACCTAAACCACGACATAAACCAAAAACACAGCCATCAAATAACACAACCACCGTAACATTCAGCACCGCCCACATACAAAATCAATTCCAAACACGATCTCCAAGCTGCAGCCAACCGCAGGCATTATCTACTTATTTGCTACATTATCAACAATAATATAAGACAAATTTTTAGAATTCATGTTAAATGGTCTATAGAGTGTAATTTACGTGACAGATTCCGCCATAACGGGGCGCGTGGTTCAAATGGTCCAAATTGAACACCGCGTGTAGGCGGGACTTGTGCGCTTATGCGGGCCTTTAGATGATATCGAGATATTTCATTTGGTTCTAAGTCGGATGTTTGATCCGATCTGCAATTAGAAACTTCTGTTTTTGGAAACTTGTACCTGTTCAAAGTAGGTTTATTTGCACGCGGCTGTATATAGTTAATCAGGATTTGTTGGTAATTGACCATTGGTTTAATCTAAGCCTGTATAAATGCTTATATCGATTAACAAGCATTCGCCTTAAAATGCTGCCCTAGGTAAGTTGAAGCCAAATTACAAGTATAATTAATTGTAGTTTAAAGTGAAAAGATTTTAAACTATTCTTGTACTTCAAAAAACCTATACCCATCGACATGCGGAACTCTCCCGTATTTTCATCCTCGCATCGTTCTTGCATACAATGCGTAATTGTTCGATTTATTTAATACGTCAACGGCTATTTCTAAATAAACTACCTAACCTTACTGATGTATGTAGCCAAGTTTATAACGTTATCCTTTTATTTGACCTACAACATCTGCAGAGCAACATTCCAAGCGTATCTTTTGACACAATAAATGCGTACTTACACATCTTAAACGTCAGTACGTGGAAGATCGATAAAAACCACGATAAGATAAAAAAAATACTCAACACTCAGGTCAAATAGTTGTAACGTGTACAACACTACAACTATATACTTATCTATGTGAAGAGTTGAGAACTGAGATCGTTGCCAAATGCAGGGTAGGTACGAAATCTGAATGCATTCGAGTCTTTGTGTATGTTTTAGGAAATTCGACGCAGTATACAATATTGCTAATTCACGGTGACAAATATGGAGCTCGACATAACGAAGTTTCATTTATGGTCAGATATGTCTAAATTAAGTGACACCGCCCATGCGCATAGAGTCAGCCGTCGTTCCGACAGGCATAGAATCGAAGCAACGAAACATATTTATTATTGAATTGATATTAAAAATCCATTTCGGAATGCAATATCCCCGTGAAGTTTCTAACCAGCAAGAAACAGATCTTGCGAACAGGTGGTAGAATCTTGGGTATGTATAACATTATATAATTCAACAAGGGATTTCACTTGTGTCCAACGTTCAAACGTTTCACTTCATTTTAGCAAAAACCTTACGTAGGATACAGACTCGACGACTGGGGTGAAAACGGGTGTGACTTAGATACTTACTACTTATCGTGTGAGGGTGGTGTCAGACTGAGTTAGATCGGGCCGCCTCTGGATGCCCACAGGCCCCTGACGTGGCTTTAGGACAACTTCCCGACAACAACCGGGACCGACGACGGCTCAACGTGCCCTCCGAAGCACGGAAATGCTTTAGCCACTGGCCACCCATTCTAGGTCTACCACCGAGCGTAGCTAACTTACTGAACTAACCTGCTGCCGTCTATCGTCGTCCCTCGCACGCTGCTCGGCCTGGCGTCGCCTGCGGTCCTCGTCCCGCTTCTCGCGCTGCGCCTGCGCCGCGGCGGCGTGTGCGCGCAGCTCGTCCAGCCGCTTGCGTTGCTCTGCTTCACGCCGCTCGCGGGCTAAGCGAGCTCGGTCGAGGGCTTCGGATGCCGCTGAAAGGTGGGTATACAGGTTAAGAGAGAATGAAAAATACATTTAAATGATATATCTATACTAGTATTCGCTTTGTTAATTTATTGGTAAATTGGAAAATAATGCCTTAAGGCAGACATTTTTAGAGTATTTGTCCAAAAAGGTTCTAAGAAACATCATATTTTTTCATATTCAGAGCCTAAACGAAAATAAAATTAATTTAAAAAATAAATTATTTAGAGATACGATTAATATCAAGATTATAATAATACATGATAAATCCCCAGACAAACACACCAACTGTATGGCCCAACAATAAGCAGAGCTTGCGTACGGATGACCCTACAGCGAACTGGGGGGAACTCAGAATAAGCATACATATATAAATATAAACAACCACGACCCGAGATCAAACGGGTACACTACATAAATACGAAAAACTTAATTTCGATAGTCATAATTACGAATTTCTCTAATTTAACTTAATTTTATAACACCGAATGGTTCATAATTCCGATAATGAATATAATGAAATAATCCGTAATATCATAAATACGAATCCCGAATATCAAAATTCCGAAGAATATTAGTTGCAATAATAAACGCCTTTTAAAACTGCATGAGCACATCAATTTATACGTTCGAGCATTCAAGTAGTCAGCTGGAAATGAGAAAGTTTATTTAGTTTTTTGTACCGAGTTATTTCTTGAGTATGAAGTTAATGTACTGAAATTCAAATCCCTTTTTGACGCTTCGCATTCGGCACGCTCGCTGCGCTCGCTCGGCTCGCCCTGCATTATCTACATAGAAACTGCTCCTCCTCGCTTCGCTCGTCGTCGCGCCTAATTTATATAATTTCAAAATGTGCCTTATTAATTTTAATTTCTGTCACAGACGATTTAGATTATAATTATAAATATATACCCGTTTTAGATACAAAATCGGAATACCATATTTCGGACTAGTAAGTAGTTCCCAGATCAAACATTAGTGACTCGCACCTGGGACCTCCATCCAATGCATACTAAATTCCATCCAACAAACTACACATTCAAGACATAAACCCCAACAGGGTAACCGTATAACCTAAACCCTACGAAACTCATACCCTATTATAGATCCAGGGCAAAGTAATGTTTTGTTCCTCGTAACTATAAAATATGTAAGCCATATGTTCACGTTTTCCTAATGAATAACTAAATGTACAATTACCTACCATTCCACCTGTAACTCAGTAACTTTACGCTGTGCTTACACTTAATAGGTTTTCGATTACAACTTCAAATATTGAATAAAACATTTAACTAGGCCTTTATTCAATATTTGTATTAAAAGCATCGTTTACGTGATATCAAATATGATATTAAGGGCTGACTTTTCAATGCTTAGATATCTTTTCTTAGTAGACTTGTTATGGGAATTTGACTTCTATGGAAAGCCTTGTCAGGTGTCAAAGTTATTCTCCAGATAATACTGATATGACGATTTTTTTTTAGCCGCCTAAGCAGAACCCTCCGCGAAGAAGGAGGTGGAAGATGCGTCATGCATACCTCCGCAGTCACCGCTTCTGCGGGGTGATGTGGGATTTACCAGAGTGGCACCGACCCACTATAAAACCACATTGCTGGCTGTGGCTTGGGAATGCTAAGCAGCCTTCATCGGAGCGACACCCGGTTAGGGAAAGGGTGCGCAATATCTGACAATTGAAATATAACCCTAAGCGTTTAGCTTATAAGCTCAGCACATAGCTTTCATGTAATTACAAAAAAACTACATATTAACGATTTATTAAATGTTCTCTTTTACTATCGGCATCACTCAGAGACATCAAACGGTTACCTAAGGCGCTCCTAAGTATAATAATAATAATAATAAAATTTATTTATTTCACACTCAGTAAAAACTTAACAAGTATGTAGTAAACATAAAGATATAAAAGGTCTTAAGTCTTAGTGTCACTTGTATCTAAACTAGGCTGAGCCTGTGTCTTAGATACAAGTCCCTACCCGTGGTTACCATTACATTTATTTTCATGTGTTTCTTACTACTTAAAGATAAGAATTACATTGATCTTATACAAGTTTTAAAGGTTACAGATTTTAATAATATTTGCCAAACTATCTTATTATGGTAAACAAATCCTCAGTTTGTACATAATCTAACGTTTTAAGCCAAGAACTTAATAGTTTTTTACATGCATTGGTATTTGAGCTGTACAAATTTAAAATCTTATTTAATTTATTATAAAAGAATGGGCCGAGAAACATTTGGAATCTATTAATAAAAGAGGTCTTAAAGTTAGTAGTTGGGCAAACTTTGTTCCTTCTTCGAAGTTCTAACAGTTTGGGATCAAAAGTAAGCTTTATATTTTTCATAGCAAATGTACACTTTATTCATACTTCGTTTGATTCTAGTCTAAGTCAAACTCATCCCATGACCGGCCGTTAATGTGTTAAATCGGTCTTTAAAAATGTTCGATATTTAAAAATAAAAACGGTAATAACTGTTGTAACAATTACACTATCAAATGTCACAAGAAACAAGACATTTGGAATTAGCTTATTTCTAACGGGATTCTAATAATTTTGGATTCTAATAACTTGCAGAATCGTCTATCTCCGCGTAAAAATCCACAATGTCTATATCTATGTTTTAGGTGATTCTTAAGCAGCTTTATATTGAAAAATTAATAATAATTTAAGAGTATTAAATCGATTTTTGAAGAAACTTACTCCAAACCCAAGTCATGAACTCAACGTCATACATTTCTGCACGTCACCGCAAGTATCAAAATTGTTTATATTAATACAAACTATACCACTACACACTGTTCAATGCATTTATCACCTACCCACAATTTATTAATAACGGAGTAAAACTGTAATAGACACTTAAACACCACTAGCACAAGCTATAAATGCAAATATCTATTATATAAATGCTCCAATACAATGGGTAATATATAAAAAATATTTATACTTTTAATTGAATGGCCGTGTTGATAAATAGATAGATATTTATTACACGATGTCATCGAATTTTTCTACATGGTTATGGAGACACAATCTGGTGCTCGGCCTCACTCAACTAAGGCTTATTTTTTTATTTAAGGCTCTCTTTAAATTCGAATTTATTTAACGGTACTATAATAAGCACCTTCAGTATCCATTTCAAAATCAAATTCAAATATTTATTTCTCAACGTTGACAATTACTTCTTATTGGCGTCAAATAAATGCTGACTGTACCACCAGTTCGGAAAAATCTTCGCGAAGAACTGGCAACAAGCTTCACGGGTATAACTTTTCAAAATAGATTTACAATATCTCTTTGTCTATTCAAAATTATTCTTATCTGCATCTGTTAGTTGGCAAGTCTCCCTCCCCTCAAGTATCCATACGACGAACACCCTCAAACGGCACCCGTTCACGAGTTAATGTTGGGATCCAGCCATCGCCCTACTCAACTATATTAGTGGGAAGTGAGCGGCCAGACGTAAGTAAGAAGACGTATTTTAGTGACAATGACGCTTTAGTTTGACATTAATTTGACGTCTCTGAGTGTGACCGATAGTCACATAAATTATTTTAATATTAGTGGATTGCAAAGGTACAATGATAAAAATTGTAGAAATGTTGTAGAAACGTCCGGTCTCCCGATTTCAAGTGATATTCCAACTAAATTACTTGTCACTAGGGCAAAAAACAAGTAGCCTATACAAAAACAAATGCTGTAAGGGGCGCTGCTCAAGTTTAGAGACGATCGGGTTGAAGATTCGAAATTATATTGAACGCTAAAAAACCTGACAAGCATAGAGGCGACTTTTATCCCCACCACATATTTTCAGCCCGAATAAGCCTTAACACATTTATGTCCAAATTTTAGTTGTTACTGCTTCTTGAAATGGCATAATGTCTACAGAGCAGAATTAATAGCTTTTATTCAATAGGATCAAGCAAACATGTAAAATCGAGACTATACAAAAAAAATTCGTTACTTTGTAAACAATTCCTCAGATTTTTGTCAATAATAATTAATTAAATCTTGAAACAGATATTTACTGTCGCATTTATTATAGCAACAAAGTAATATACATTGAAAACTTAATCCAGATAATTGCATATTCGTGAATAATTCCTTAGTTCACAATGCAATTTAAAAATAATTCAGTTAAGATGTGTACTATAAAAAACCTTCGAAACTTCATACCTACCCACATTGTAAAATACATTTCCAAGAACGCTCCAATTAATGTCCAACAACAAATAATTACAGTGGATGGCACCTTTTGTTGATCAAGTGGAGTAAAACGAAGAGTAATGTAATCGGCTAGACTAAGTTATCGATCCGTCCCACGAATCTTAGGCTTATAGATACGATTCGGTGAATACGACGCAGGTCACACAATACACGGGGTGATTGAACTCAAACCTTTCGTCCTTTATAAAAATGTGCCATTTTAAGATAGTTCTCCTCCAAGCAAACTAGACGACTGACAAACGTTTCGTCATTTACTTCGGATACGGACACCAGCACCATCGTTACAGTCCGTCTAGCTTACCAGTAAAGAGTGGCGCTGCATTCTACGCGTTAATGAAGTTTGACATTTAGTCACGTAACGAAACCTGGAACTACAGCAGTTTTCGCTACTGGTGGGCATTTGGCCCAATTCTAAGCCCTGAGCGCTTCGCTCGTAGACTGAGACACGGAAGGAGGTGATTGAATGTTTAGACGCGTGTCATCTTAGTCACTCGTGACCACGGTGTCTGTAAATTTTCCGAACCGTCGAGTTCAAATGTTAAAATGTAAACTAAAAAATTTATTATTTTTTTTATACTATTAGCTTACTGACATTTAATATAACAATTTTTTATGACAGTATGCAAGGAAACGCATTATCTACGTAGCAAGTATACATTTTATCCAAACGCCCATAAAAAAATTAGTATGATTTACAGGTTGTGACGTCACAACTCGGTACGAGCGATTTTCGGCGACTCGCATCGCATCTCCTGAAACATATCGCTGTATCTAGAAAACTATCGATTGTAAACATACTGTTACTTCTGCAATATTTCTTTACTGTTGATAAACTATTTAAATATAAAACAATTGAAACGCTTAAATTACCAATTAAACGCAATGCAATCCGGTTTAAAAGTGTTTTACTAAATATTTATTTATTTGAGCGGCATTCCTTTGCAGAGCTTGAATGTTTCACCACTGGCCAAGGATTGACAGGCTTGGCTTGGTCGAGGAGGGAATCCTAAAGTTAAATTTAACGGTGTTTCTATTTCATTGCAGTAAAGGAATGATAGTGATCTAATTATTATTAGTAGTTTCAAAGTTTATTAGAGAAATGTAAAAGAATGGAATTTTATTGGAAAAGTAATCAGCGTAGGTATAAAGGACTATTAGTATTTTAGGTGCAATGTTTGTGGTTCTGTCACTTACATGCCTAAGCTAAAATGATATGCTACAAATTAAATATAAGAAATTAATTATGTGAAAAGACCATTTTTTCACTAGTCGCACACTACGATGAATAGACCAAAAGAGTAGAGGGCGAATCCTCGCGGATGGTACTCACTATAGGCACTTCTGGCACTCACTATATACGGCGAGTGCCAGAAGGGGGCTTGCATACAGAAGCTCATTGAGTTACAATAAAATAACCAGAACAGACCCAATTAGACTACAAAAATGTAGACGTTTTTTATGCATAAAGAACATGAGAGGAAGCAAAATTAAGGTGGCGCGTGATCTGTTTGGTATAAAATTTTTCCATAATAAAACGTCGCAATGAAAAGAATTTGAGATTTTTTTTTTTTTGGCAAAAAAAGGTCATGCGCCATCATAACAACACTAGTTATGGTGCTGAGAACTCATGACAAAGTCATAAAAAAAAATCAGCCTCAAAATCGCTGGTGGCGCGATACGGAATATTTACCAAAAATAATTACACTTGCCTTTTGTTTAATTTGGGATTTTAATGAAAGCTAGGTACATACTGATAAATGCCAACTAATTTTAGATGCTATCTCCAGATGGCGCTTGGCGTAACAGGATGGCAATTTTCATTTTTTGAGGTAATGTCGAAGTTACAGACAAATCTGGAATCTAGATCGAAATTTCAAATTTGATATTATTAAGGGATGTCAACCTCAACATTTTACGAAGTTTAGCGATCGACATGCAGCGCGTGTGTGTAAGCGGTAGAGAGGAAGTGTACATATACTTGCATTTCTCAATGCGAGTTACAAAGTCACTAAACTAGAGTTGCCCAGCGACACATAATAATAATAATAATATAATAATCATTTATTTGCAAGAATGTGTGTACAATAAGATGTTGTTGATTTGATAATAGAATTTCCAATTCACAAACTGCCAGATCTAATAGGCGTGCCAATATTATTGGTTTAACAAGTCAACCTAAATATAAAACGAACAGACAAAAGACTCAGATATACCCCAAAGGGACTGCACCATACTACAATATCAATACACACCTAGACACCATACGCCGGCACACAAACGCAATCAAAGTTAAAATTGAAACGTTATTTAACTAACGGATAGAGTAACTATAACTGTAGCCTGTCTAGATTGGATTTAAATATTATAGTACCCCAAGTTACCTTTGCAATCAAGGGTGGCGCTCCTTCTACGTTAACCTTTCTTTTGCCCTAAGAATCTGTTAGTTCCAATTTTGTCTGCACGCAAATATAACTCGGTGGCGGTGTAACCGCTGTTTCACAGGCGTTGGGTGTAATCCGCTCTGGATTTAGTTTAAATTGCTCTTTTTATTGGAGGTTAACATGTGAGAGAAAGTATGGCTGTGTGTAAATTTGATTTAGATAACGGTTGTTTACGCTTTGAGGTTATGCCGGATTGTATTTTATTAATTTTTTTGAGTGCTCATACAAGGTAAAAAAGTCTAAAAGATACGACAACAATACTGAACTCTGTAGCGACTAAGTAATTTTTTATAATTTAATTACCTTATAAGAAAGAACATTAAGCGATCAACAAAAGAAAACCGGGAAAGTAAAATAGCATGTACAATTTTAGCTTAAATATCATCTCGCTGAATTTGTAAATGGACAGATGTAGCTAGTTCGATTTTAGTCACGTACTTAAGTAATTTTAAAAAATGAGGGGCTTATTTCCTTCTCGACTAACACAGTATTCAAGAGTTACATATTTTAAATTAAAAGTATTTTTAAATTAATGTTAAAAAAAACTACAAATTGCGAAGCTTACACGTAGTAAAACACACTGTATATTCCTTTACCGTTATATGCACGCGCACCACAGACAATACCTCAGCGATTCTCCAACATTTCGCCATTAAACCCGTTCCTCCACTCATTCCCCAATTAGCAGAACTACAAGCTCAGTAACTGGTTACAAACGGACCGACGCGACGCGCACAAAAAAGGTAATAACAATAAGGTCGAACCGCGACCTTGGCGACCTCGATGGATCGGCAGAAAGTTTATTTATTTATTACAAAGGAGACACAACAGAAACAAAAGATACAAGTAAGAATTTGACAGATACATAGTTTTACAATTACAATTGTTCCCTTGGATGGTCTCACTGAGAACAGAAGGAAGAGACAAACAAACAAATTCAGATGAATGGACCAGATAATATGTTGATCTCATTTGTAATTATTTATTCTTTAGTTTAGGTCTTGGATTCTAAATACAAAATGTTTGGAGAGGAGAGTAGGTATATTATAGATTTTTTTTAATTGTCTTGGCTTTGAAAAGTTTAGTCTTTCAAAGTAGGTAATATTCCCATAACTTGATATCGATGCTTAACTCAATTTGTTAAGTCAAGACAGTATTATAATTAATTAGTAGTTTCACAAGATTTTATCTGCGTAATTCCTGAGCTTGTAAAATCTTATTGATAAAATGAACTCTTATTTTTTCACAAGTCAAAGATTTTCCAATTTAGAGCCTCTGTGTATTTGTTACCTAAACTAGAACCCAGGTATGCAGAGCATAAATTCTCAAGGTGTCAAAATTTTTCGTTTACTATATTGGCAGATGTTTAGACCTCCATCTCATCTGGTGGAAAGGGACGATGAAGACCAGGATGGCACACGCCAGTCCAAGAGAAACCTATTCACTGTATACTTGAAAGCTCAAGGGTTATATTTATCTGGAAAAACACGTGCAAGCAAATCGTTCTACGCTTTGGCAGAATTAACGGTTGAACGGTTTAGTTCGACTTGTTGGTACGCCAAACACGAACGGGTGAAACTTTTGTCTTTGTCTGGTTGACCAGTGGAGAAAGGGTAAAAATTCGGAAACATTTAATTTCCTCTAGAAAATACCTATCAATAGCAAAATTATTTCCTAACGTACATGCAATGCTGGCTAAACATGGCATAGCCTTGCCACAAATAAATCTTTGACTCATTCTGATGCCCAATTAACACTTGTCTCACTTGTTTCTGGAACAATATTTTGTTACTCAATGCACCATTTTAGTTAGTACTAATACTTTTGGTAAAATACTTATAATGTTTAGATATTTAAATTCGTTCTATTTATTTGATTACTAGTTCAATGTTAGATAAAGAAAAGAACCATTACAGGCTGGCTACACTTATCACTAGGTTTGCCAGTGTATCCTTCGAGAACTGAACTAATTTTCTACATTAATTAGGTACCCTATGTCGTTTTCTGGGTTAATTGGTATTTAGTCTTGATGATATTTTAGAGGAAGTTAGGGTTTGCGCTATTCTTTACACATTTTATTGACCTTGACTGTCTCATGGTGTTAGTAGTGTTAAGACTGTCTCCAGCAAGCAAAGTTCCAATTTTAATTTTGGTTTAGAGGTACTTGCGTGAAAATGCATCTAATGCAAAATCTATTTTTATACACATAGGTATATTATAAAAAGACACATAAAGCAATAGGATTCCCTATCTCAATACAGGCTATAATAACAGATAGCTCAACAAATTAACAAATCAGTATGTAAGGCCTTTTATAGGTATATATGATCATTGATCCACTATGACTGGAATGTTCCCTGCTGAAAAAACTCAGACATGGTTTTTAAAGAAGACATAATTTGATACTGTTTGTAAAGTATAGTATTTTCATAGTTAAAGAACAGCTCCTTTTGTAAGCCCCTGTCGCCATGACCCTGAATGTCTTGATGTACCAGGTATATTTATAAAATTATTTTTTATTTTACTAGTGACTACTTAGATTTTGATGCCAGAGGTATTATAGTCACTGACTTATGTTTAAATTATGCTTAAGGCTTTTGGATTCGGATTACATTGCAGTGGGAAATATGTAAAAAACCTCACTAAAAACAATCAAAAAATGTTTGCAACTACTTTTCAATATTTTATTATCAGTACTTAAACAAATGTATATGGACAAATAGTGAGTCAATCATCGATGCCCATAGGAATCTTTTTGACTTGGGCAAAAACAAAAATAGCAGATATTTTATCAAAAAGATTTTTAGAAGCTCAGGATTACCACAGGTAAAACCTTATGAAACTACTAATTAATTATAACACTGTCCTGATATAACCTATATTCACAAGTAGTTTTAAGAAATAAAGCATTATTCTATCGAGGTGTTTAAAACTATGATGCAGGCTTGTTTGACGAAATGGAGCGGCATTTTGCTGAATTCTCAAATTACAAAGGACTATGGTATAGAATCATTCAAAGTGAGCCACATCTAAAACCATTGTTCGACAATGCTTGCCTCTCCAGAACTTGCTAAGATTGCTTTCAGGTCACATTCCGCTCAACAAATTCTATCACATGGTTGGGAAAGTGACATCTCCTTTGTGCACTTTTTGTGGTGTCACAGAGGTTTTCATACATTTTTTGGTGGAGTGTAGTCGGAACCGATATCTTAGGATCAAGATGTTTGCCAACAGCCTTTATGGAGAGCAGATAAACTGCATACTGGTTGATCCAGTGGCAGACGAAGCTAGAATATTGTGCAAGTTTTACATATCGAAAATATGTTTATACTTGTATAATATTATGAGGCTGGCATAGTCTACAAGAAAGACGGAAGCCTCAAAAATCAAAACAGATGAGAAAAAAAAGTAATTAAAGCACAGTGAATGGATCTTCCTCAAGTATCAAGAATTCAGAACTTAACAGTTGATCATACATCAATGGTACTTTAAATAGGGGTGCTACCTACCTATGTGGGCCGGCAACATCGAATATATTTAGAATGAATATATATTCATAGATAGGAGATAAATTACACTTTTAGCAAGACGAGCCGAACCTGCCGACCTGCATAAAGCCCGAATGGACAACATCATTGGCGCTAGCAACATAATTTATAAAAATACTGCCTAACTTTACTATCTTTTTATTATTTCTTACATCACAGGTTAATACAAAATGTATAACTTCACATTTGACCTACCGCTGCCTATAGAAAGGAAAGTGAATGGAAATTGGGTCAAAGTAGTATATATTATCATGAATTCTAGTATGCCATTAAAGGGTGGTAAGTTCACAATATCATGCAAAGTTTAATTCTACTGAGAGGTTTTTAATATTCTATTCTATACATTTTTGTGAAAAAAAAGCTGTTTTTGTGCTTTGAATAAAAAACTGTCTATTATTTGTTTTTTTTTTTTTTCATAGTTGACGAAGGAGCGCGCGGCCCACCTTATGGTGAGTAGCATCCGCGCCCATGGACATAATTAGTCATAGGTATTTTATAAACTTAATAATACTGACTGTGATTATTATCTCGACTATTAGTACTTTGCCCACTGTAGGCTTCAGTTGAAATCATCTCTGTTCCAGTAACTGCACTGGCCGGTCCTTCCCTTTGACCGGAACACAACCACGTACACGTGATTATTATGGTGGTCAAAATGGGAAACTCTGTACTACCGCCTCAGACAAGATCCTAACAAAGAAACTCCTACTACCACTAATAATAATGTTTTTGCTGTAATTTTTTGGTGTGTATGTTCATTGTAGAGCAAATTATTTGTTGATTATAGTTGTTGGTTGCATAATTTTAATCAATTCTATTTTATAAGGTATGGCTAACAGCAGTTGTTGTTTTGCAGCAGTTTACTGATAACTTTGTCAAGTGTTGCATGGGTAGTTCTTTGAAAATAATGTCTTAATTAATGCCAATTTTAATCACAATTAAAACTGGTATTTTGTGGCATCCAGTGATAATCTACCCTGACACCAAATATAATATTTAATAAAGAAATTGATTATGGTTTTTAGTAGTATGCTGAAAATTCTAGTTGAAAAAAGAGGTAAGAATCATTAAAGAAAATGGTCTTTAAGAGGAAGTATAACAAATTACATAATTTATTAAAAGCATTCATTTTAGGATCCTACTCACTATATTTGGAAAAACCTTGCTTTCAAAATTCTTCAGTTAAACAAAACTTGTTTACTATCTAAAAAGTAATAATTAAAACCTGTATATATCTAGGAAGAAACAACTAAAAAACTAAATTGATAGTCTTTTACTGTAGAAACAAATAAATGTTATGAAGAAATTCTTTCACTAAGAATGGTTCAAACTGTAATATGCAGGGTGTTTGTATTGTCATAAGTCCACACAAAGACTTATGCTGAAGTCTGTATCACACACTTAGACTTATCTTTGCTACATGTGCAAATATATACTGTAATCACATTCAAAAACTTGGACAACAACTATGTAAATATTTTCCGAAAGAGATGTTCAAACTCTATTCACTGTCTAACAAAGTCCCTTTTTACTTGACCATTTAGCTAATCAGGTCTGAAATAAGTTGAAGCATGCTTTATAGATTTTGGCCATAGATAACAATAATTGTTATTTGAGTTTGTCACAAAGGCAGAAAAGGTTTTGGGCAATATTTTTACTAAGTAACACTTTAATTGTTAAAACCCAGGTGTGATTAGTTTCAGACTAAGGTTATACTAAAGTAAACCTAATACATACAAGCTCTTAATTATGACATGTTCAAATATCTACTTCATAATGCCTTCGCAACAAATTTATAAGTGATAAAAAATAACTTTACTTGATTTCATAAATAATATACTTAAATAATGTTAATGTGTAATCATAATATGTGCTACATTCTAAACATAATTCAATAAGACCAAGGTAGGAATTACAAGTTTTTTTAGAAATCTTTCTTACAGTCCTACTTTCCTAAAGCACAAAAATTAATATGTAAAAATAAAAACCTACATTTGAAAAACAAAGGAATAAGCCTTAATCAAACGCAACTTTTTTTTGTGAAAAGTGAAATCTGAGAATGGTTTTTGGGTGAGTTTGATCCGTAGATTTCAAAAATTGTTATGTCTTTTTTTTTAGGGGTGGATAGAGGGTACTTTTGCTTATTTTATTTCTGTATGATTTGAACTGCTTGGTGTTGCCAATAAAAATAAAAAAAATAATTTGTAAATTCAGAACAAGTGGGAAAAAGTATCCCAGTGTTTGATTAAGGGTTAAATGCAAATAAAAATTGCTAGTACTCACCTATAGATTTCATCAACACATGAATACATAGCTTGAATGGTTTCACACTAGGGCAACATTTGAACGGGCTGTTTTGATTATTTGTTAGTCACTGCATTGGAACTCAATTCAATGTAAGTAGCTTGATACATTTATTTAGGTCATTTTGATAAAATATATTTATACTGATGTGACAGTAATCTTCATCTTGGTTTAAGAACATTTAAAAGGTTAGTTAAAAACAGTTGTTTACTTGGACAGAGTTGGACATATTAATGAAAATATATGGTCTTTGAAATAAGGTAAATCTATGTGGATTTTGGCGAACAAAAATAAAAATGAAAATGTGTTAGGTACACAAATGCCACAAACCTCACTAGAATTATATATTATGCAAGCATTCATCATCAGCCTTCCACATCACACAGAAGAAATATAATTGTAATGTTACATACTTACTACTTTTTAAAGATATAGAACTCTAACACTACTCCGTTAATTATTTAATACAGTTACCCAAAAGTACTAAAGAAAGATAACTACTAAATAGTTACAAAATTAAACAGTTGATGATGATACAAGTTTATGAACCATATAATTCATTATATTTAATAAATTAAACATTACACCTTAGATGCACATTAAGTAAGTGATAGTATTGCTAACTATGCCTCATAAGATAACTTTAGAATGGAAACTATTTCTGTCATGTGTAAATCTAAATTTGTATGAACACAATTTCCTCTATAGCATGAGAATTATTTATAAAATACTCTTCTCTAGTCAATGCAAGAGCACTGATAATATTGTTTTACAGTTTTGGATTTGATTCTAACTTTAACCTTAACCTCAATATTTTAGCACCAATCCTTACTGCCTGAAATTTTTCTGAGGATTAACAAAAGGAATGAAAGACTTTTTTACATTGAATGTAGTTCAAACAAAATGCTTGCTGAATTAAATTTGCTATTTTTGGCTTAATTTTTAAATTGTTGTTTTCAGTCCAATAAAACGAGAAATAAAGTTGTATAGACATATTCAAAATATTTTCTTTGAATATATTTAAATAAAAATATCCTTTTTTTTCTTTTGTATTTGCAGGCAAATGAGCATGCGGCCCATGGACACCATTACTTGTAGGGGTTTTATTTATTAATATTCAGTGTGATTATTGATTTGCCATTTTTAAAAAGGCTTCAGCTGGAATTGCCTTTGTTCCAGAAATTGCATCGGCTGCTCCTTCCCTTTAACGGGAGCACAACCACATGGTTATTATAATAAAAATAGGAATTAATGTAGTACCACCCCACAGAAGACCTTAGTAAAACTACTAAAAAGTCAAATTTGTTTTACAGATCATTCAGTTAAAGTTCAGTAAAGTAAATATTTTGAATTAAATGATAGGCAAAAGTGCAACATTTTATTGAAACTGATGCAGTTATGAAGCGAAGCCTTGGAAGGTCATGGTGAAGCTATAGCTATCCTTATCTATATCCTTAGACATTTCCAAGGCTTTTGATAGGGTCTGGCATGATGGTCTCTTGAGTAAGCTTCCAAGATACGGAATACCTAAAGGGGTCTGCAACTGGATATCTGATTTTCGGCTTTGAGAGAGTCCATGATTGAGCGGGTGGATTTGGCCTTAAAGAAAGTGTCCGATTGGGGCGAGTCCAACTTGGTCAAATTTAACCCGTCGAAAACACAGGTGCGTTTATTCTCCGCGAAAAAGAGCAGTTTCAACCTAACGCCCACTTTCCAAAATGTTTCTGTACCCTTAACAGACCACCTAGGGCTTCTGGGCGTAACTATATCGTCCTAACTAAACTTCGGGCATCAAATTATGTCCATGGCTCAAACTGCTTCAAAGAAGTTGGGAATCATCTCGAAGGTCCAACGGTACTTCAGCCCTGAACAGCTACTTAATTCGTATACAGCTCAAGTTCGATCTTGTATGGAGTACTGTAGCCACCTTTGGGATGGTTCTGCAAAGTACCAACTAGAAGCGATGGACGCAGTTGACCGAAGAGCCCGTAAAGTTACTAACAACTTTGACCTCACCACCAAAAAATTGCAAAGCCTCGACCATCGTCGGAAAATTGCCAGTTTAGCAGTCTTCTACAGATTACATTTTGAAGAGTGCGCGAATGCTCTTTTTGATCAGGTTGAACCCACACCCTTCATGGTACCTTCCATCCCTTCATGGTAGATATCCCAAGAAGTCGAACCAAACGCTTCGACAGTTCCTTTTTGGTGCGGGTCGCCAAGGTGTGGAATGAACTGCCTGCGTCTGTTTTTCCAGAAAACTATAGTCCTAGTTCTTTCAAGCGTCGAGTGAATAGGTATCTCGTGGATAGACGAGTTACACCTTCATCTTCATCGTCACTTTCCATCAGGTGAGATAGAAGACAAATGTCTAATCCTTTTTCAATAAAAAAAAAATATGTCTCAGGACTTGAAAGATCATCACAGGGTGTCAGGTTATCAGTTTATTTTTTAAAACATATTTTTATAATTTTAAATGTACAAGACTAACATTTTTTTTATATTTTGCTGAAACCTATCACAACTTGGCCTATCACTTGGTTCCAGCTTGATATCAATTTCCAGGACAATCAGTATAAGCGAAAACTACCTGGCATATTCTTGATATACTTTGTTGAAAATTTTTTGAGGAACCTTGAGTTCAATTCTTACAAGGTACTAACTTTCAAGTAAAACTTTTCAAAACTTTCAAGTTAACATAATCTAAGAACTGGCATGATTCAAGTAAGGGAAGTACCGAATGTTTTTCCTGAACAAGAGTTTAAAATCATACTGTTATGTCATGACATACACAACTTAAATAAACTGAATAAATTGAATAATTTCAAATGAGTAAATTTTAAATATTGAGCACAAAATTTATTAGTAATATATTTTTTATTCAATTAAATTTTAAAATGGTTAGAATTTTGCTTAGAATTGAAATCCATTAGTGGTTTCCTATTTTTTTTAACCTATAATATTGTAATAAACTGTTAAATGCTTTATACAGGCATGAACATTTCTCAAAAAAAGTGTTATGTCCTGAAAAGATAGTTACAAAATAGTAACCTTATACTACAGTCTTATGACTCATGATTAGGTATCCCTACTTTTTTATTCTTTTTTATTTATTGTTCCAAATACAAGTAGGTACTTACTTTTGCTGAACAAAATACAAGAAAGTTAATATTTAATTGTATTTTTTTTATGTCTATATAAATAAGGTAAATAAGAGTCGAAAAATAAGCTTAATGGAATTGGAATAAATAAATAATATTTTGTTATTTTGTAACAAACCTTATGATTACAATATTTCATCAATAAAACAAGAGTATGTGAGTGTGTAGTTAGTTGTTACATAATGGTGGAGAATGGGGGAGGGTGCATTCTAGCATTGAAACAATGTGAAGCATTTACAGAAGGGTAGATAGTACTAAATACAGTGTATGTAACAGTCCCCGAGACTCAAAATTGTAGAAGTAGGTAATAGTATTATTAGATTTATATTTGAAATGGATGCCCTCATATCCTCACAGATTCTTAGCACCTGATTCTATCAAAAATGTTTGCTGAAATAAAATAAAAAATAATTAATATTATATTGTATAATCAAAGAAAATAAACTTTTTAGAAGTTATATCTTTGATGAATAACAAGAATTTAACCTTGTTAAGCATAAGCAACAACAATAAGTTTATTAAGTAATTATAATTCTATGGAACTCAACAGGTGGGTGTTCCTTACACCTTCACAGAAATGATCAATATTCAATAAAATAACTTTCAACACACTATGAGAAGGTTACTCAAGCGTGTAGGTGTAAATGTCCTAATAGAACAGCATAGAGACTATTTTTCTCTGTCACATTTTCAAAATGTAAACATAAGAATTCTGGGCATTTTTTATTTGAATTATTGCTTTTCAAGGCTGTTATGTTGCCTAATATGACTTTTTGTAATTTATTATATTACTTTAAAGGATTAGGTAAGTCTTTCAATATATTTTTGTGTTTAATTTGTGTGTCTGCTTCACTAGTTATATGCTGCCATATCAGATTTATACATTTCCTAGATTAAAATTTTTTCAAACAAAGTAAGACATGTTTTTAAATAAAATATTGAATCATAACATACTTGATATTTATGTAAGCCTGTCTAGTATTCATTAAAATAATTTGTTTCCATTATCTTGTACTTTGAAAAGTAAATGCAATAATCTATTACATGTAAAATTTTATACCATTTTATTGTTGCCACAGGAAATTGACAAGTGAACTGGGTCAAAAAATTTGGGAAAAATAAATATATTTTCAATTGGTATTTAAGGAAAATATTTAAAGGTTGAAAAGGTCATAGTTTATGCAAAATATATATGACATACTATGGGTCTATTTCTACCGCAATTAGCACAAACATTTGATATGTGTAAACTGTTTTACTGGATTTTTGTAATGAGATTCTTTGCACCACCATCATTATTCACCTTTATTCATATGTTATCATGTGTTGTTGATAATAAAGCTAGTCATACTGAAGCTAGATAAACGTTATCAGTACCTATCAGAATGTTATCATAATTTTCTTTTCGCTTTCCATTTAATTTATGTACCTGAAGTCAACTGACTTTCAAATATATATAAACTGTAGTCTTAGGTAAACTAAATAACTAGAAAGTACAGTGCATGTGAAGGTAAAATCTAATGCAAATTACACACGTACTGCGCGATGTACGTCATTCTAAAACAATCATATGCCAGTATGACTCAAATATCATGTCCTCAGATAAATAAAATCAACTATAATCAATGATGTCAAAGTAGAGAAACCGAAACCGACATTCCATATTATTAAATATATCAATTGCACACCGAAAGAGGTTGAAAACCCAACTCTACGCTAATGACATTATGAGGTCTCTTGGCACATTCTTACCGTCTGGCATTCCTTTGGCTAATAATAGAACATACCACAACGGGAAAAAGACGTCCAAATAAAGATGAAAAACAAAACATTACTTTGCGTCGGCAACTATCCACTGCGGACATTCTCGAAAGCGGTGCACCAACCCACGACGTGGGGCCACGACACGGGTTATGGTTAGATAATTTCAACTTCAATTATCACTTTAACACAACAATAACACGAATACCTTTAGCATCAGCGTTTTCCGTAATATCTTTCACTTCATCAACCATCTTGCAGGATGACAGTCACTAAAAACACTTTTTATTCGAACATATTTCGAAAACTCATACTTCGTTCACTATTTTCAGCCAGACAGACAGCCTGCGATCTATACAACGACAGTTCGTTCCGTTCACTGCCAACGACAACGACGTTTTGTAATGGCGCTCAGTTCTGTCAAATTTTGGTATTGCCGTTTTTAAAAATCATATTTACCGTATGCTGGTTTGAGGATTTCAAGAAAGTTTTGCACTGAAGCATGTATTGAAATAACTCAATGTTTTAAAAGTTAAATTGAAGTAATTTAAAAAAGTCTGTTGTATTGGTGGGGTTAGTGACGTTGTGGTGGGCGATTTAGATTGGTAATCCACAACGCCACAAAAGCGTATATTTTATAGATTTAAAGAAATATTCTTATAATATATTTATGGCTAGATATATGGACAGAATATCAGTGGTGGTTTACGATTTCATAAATTTAATCAGCTCATAATTTTTAACCTTATGTTTTGCGTAAAGTAAAACTAAATTGTTACGTAATTTTGAAAAATTCAGTGTTGTTGTTATAAATAATAACTAGGTTTTACCCACGATATCACTCGCGTATTACTTGGAAATTGGGCTTTCCAAACCTGTACACCCCATTTTGCATGATTAAGTATTAATCATCCAAACCAAACTTGTATATTTATAATATAAGTAGGATTGGATACTAAAAGGAAGAATTTGTTTGTTTTAATATATTGTGAAGTCGCGAGTAAAACTACCAAACCAGTATTAAACATTCTTTCAAAATTAGAGAGGTGCATTATCTATAATAAAAAAGACTTAATTCTACCAAAAATCCCACGGGATCCGGAGTTACATGGGTAAGACCGGATTTTTTCAGATAATACTTGAACAATACTACGAAACAATGACTTCCTAAAAAAATTTTAGGTCCCCCGTGTCGTGATGATCAGATTTATACTGTATCACATCCATACATGTTCCGCGACCTTATAGCTTTTGAGTTACCTTTTCTCCAAAGGTTTTAAAAAGATAAACATACTTGTAATTTGGTATGGTCGCTAGAAACATGAAATCAAAATTCTCAAAACATTGTTTATTGCCTGGTCTGGATATGTGGTGCTAACCTTTATTTCTCAACTGCATCCCTGGGCATAACCTATAACGTCAAACTCCAGTATAGATTACATGTTGATGGGTTAGCTAAAAGGGTTGGCTCTGTAGCATAAGCTGTTAAAAAAGCGACAAATTTCAAACTGGTCAATTTGTGTGTTTCGGGTGTCACTTAGTAATACATTTAAGGAAATAAATATCCTTACTTTTCATGCACAGAAAAAATATATTTAGACAATGAAATGTTTGTAAAAAAGAACACTATCAATCTAAATAAAAAGAGATCTGCACAACATTTACACAAAAGGAAGAAATAAGCTGGCAGCTCATAATAGTAGGTTTCATATAGTTATTAACTCATTGATGGTTCACTGTATACGCTTTTATAATAGGGCCCTGAGCATATCCAGGTCTTTTCAAATTCAAAGAAACTATAAAGCAAACATTGTGTGGTAAAGCTTATTATAAAGTATCCAATTATTTAGACGATTAAAGCCCTTGGTTATAATTCACTCATTTATAGGCTTTTTCAATGAAGGGATTGTAACCAAGGAATAATAACTCACACTAGTTTTATCATAAAACATGAGTTGAGTCTGTTTGTTCGTTAAGTTTTTCGTCCAGATGAATGTCTAAAGCGTCATTGTTGGTAAAGTACGTCTTCTTAAGGTAGTTTTGGGTGACGGGTCGCTCAAATTCTTCTAATATGGTTGAGGAGGGCGATGGCTGGACCCCGCCTTAACTCGTGAGGGTGCCCTTTGAGGGTGTTTGTCGTTTAGATACTTGGGTGATTTTTCCAAGTGTGCCAAAAACCAGCGTTATGTGAAGCAAAAATATGTATTTACTGTATTTTTATTATAGGAAGCAACACTAAATATTTCATGGATTAGATAGACGCCCCTTATTCCATTCTGCTTTAAAATAATAAGTCCTGTACTTCGGTTGCTCTTTTTTATTTGTATAACTTTTGTAAATAAATTTTATAAGAAAGTATGAACACAATTTCAAAAGATATAAATTCAACTTACCTTATTAGGTAGCTACTTGCCATCTAGTGACACGTTTGATTATTTTTTAAATGCCGTTGCGAACTAAAGATGGCGCTAATTATATATTTTTTTAAGGAAATCCATAGCGACATCTTTTTTGTGAAAATATTCACCTACGCAAGATAGTACGAGTATTGTGGAATCTTATTTTTGCTTGAATCTGCACATCACGTTAATGAATGGCCATCATAAAGTAGCGTCACTACTTTATGATGCAGATACACAAGGAATATAGAGGATATTTCAAAATTAACAACATGCTTGTTTGATTATCATATTAAAAATTTTGTGTAATATGTATTTATTTATTTAGTTAAATTTTATTTATATTTCAGTTACCAAGTGCTCTTGTTTTCATAATTTACATAAACTCTTCTAAAACAATTATTAGCAAAATGAATTTCCAGCCGTTTCCATAAAAGTTTAAGGTTCTTACATAAGAAATTGGCGTTTTGTCGTACTGGCCACTTTGATCTGTATTATCTCCTCTTTGGTTAAGAGTTCCAATTTCAAATTAATACAGCTATTGACTCATGCATTTGTGTTTTGAAAACCGTAATTCATTTGTTTTTTCCTCTTTTGGTTTATTCTTTGCGTCACTTAGTTTACAAAATGGAAAACTTTAAATGGTACCGTGGCACCAGTGCTGCAGAAACGGCTCGAAGTATTATTATATTGCTGTATATGGCGGGGGTGTCGCAAAAGAAAACACAGTGCGTTTTTGGTTCTAACGTTTTCGTTCTGGAAATTTTGACCTGCAGAACAAACCCCGTGAACTGCCAGAGATAACTGATAATGAAGAACTGAAGGCTATTGTGGAAGCGGATCCATCGCAAACCACGTCCGAGTTAGCTGTAAGCTGCGATGTTAGCGTAAAAACTGTTTTAATTCACTTGAAGCAAATTGGGAAGGTGAAAAAGCTTGATAGGTGGGTACCTCATGAATTAAGTGCAGCAAACCGACAAACGCGCGTCGTCTGCTACGTTTCATTACTCAACCGGCACATTAATGAAAGGATTTTAAATCGAATCATTACCTGTGATGAAAAGTGGACCCTGTACGACAATCGGAAATGCACATCGCAATGGTTGAACCCTGGCGAATCAGCCAAATTCTGCCCCAAGCAAAAAAATACTCAAAAAAATTTACTTGTGAGCGTTTGGTGGAGTTGTACCGGTGTCGTTCACTACAGCTTTCTTAAATCTGGCCAGAGGAATACGGCAGATGTCTATTGTCAGCAACTGCAAACCATGATGGAAAAGCTATCTGCTAAGGAACCGTGGCTGGTCAATCGCTCTAGGCCACTGCTGCTTCAGGACAACGCTAGACCACACACTGCACAACAGACGGTTACCAAATTAGAGGAGCTTCGATTGGAATGTCTAAGACATCCATCTTACTCCCCGGACCTTGCTCCAACAGATTACCATTTTTTTCGAAATTTGAATAACTTCTTGCAAGGGAAAAAGTTTAACTCCGATGGGGATTTTATTGATTCCCGTCCGAATGGCTTTTTAGTAAAGGGAGTTCACCTATGATATGCAAAAATTTAAAAAAGGTATATCTTTTATCATCCTTGCACTTGTCGTAATTTTGCTCCAGGGTAAACAGAAGTCTCACGCGTGCCATTTCAAAAAAAGTTAAAAATATTTAAATGTTCCTAATGATTTCTTTTGCTAGAAATACGATAATTTCTGCCATTTATAGTAAGTAATCGAATTGACTTAGACCTAGAAGACTTATAGTAACTATCTGCATAATTATTTTTCAATGCATGCATACTTATACTAGTCAGTCTTTTCTTTCACTGTACTGCACTGGATTCGACCTGCAGTTAATTGCTTAATGCACAAATACATTTTAAAGATAATTATGCTTGCCTTCACGAAAAATGCAGTACCCATGTGGATAACATTTCGTGAAATATATTTAACTATTTGTAATTTTATATTTATTTTTAAATTATTAATCTAGTGACGGCATTTTCAGTTTTAATTTTGCCATTATTCTCAAAAAGAGCAACGAATGATTTTGAAGAACGCTCAAGTATTTTTATTTTAACAGAATTGATGATTTTATGTTATTTTCGGAATGTATAAGTACTATTAATGTCTTAGAGCCCTGTTACAATACATCTCTCTTAAGTTGATAGATTTCTAAGTAATTGAAATATATCTAAATTGAAAAAAAAAATAACTCAACTTTTTAAATTTGCCTATCAGTGCTTAATTAGTTTCCTAACTCATATCAAGAATGTTATGTAGGAAGAGAAAGCGAATAGTTTACTATACCTTTCATTTGTGAAGAGCAATGTTGCGAATCTTTCACTTTGCGTTAATCAGTCAGTATCGACATTGTCGGCCCCCACAGCAAGTAGCAAGCAAGCAACTAATTTCATTCAGAGGTTTGTAATAAATCATTATTTATTAAATATACCTAGAGCATGCATGGCATGGACGTATGTTCCAAAGAGAAAACAGATACATCCACAATTTACGATAGTAAGGCAAACTGGAACTTCTCTTATAAATGCTTATGGTCCTCATTACAAGTTTATTAATATGGAAACAATTCTCAGTAAGGAAAAATCGAAATGTCCAAAATTAATGATGACTTATCTTACTTAAGTTTATATTAGTTGATAAATGTGCGATATTTTGAATACCCGCAAGTAGCTAGTAGGTACCTACCTGTATCCGTTGTTACTGAAGTTGTTGTTCAGGGTTTAACCAATAAAAATATGTTATTGAAATATTTACGTCTTATTCAATGTTTGAATTAATTTCAAGAATTGTGAAAAACAAGTGTAGCTAACTATTTAGCCAACTAGTTACAAAAAATAGACCAGTAATTGTGTCAGTTCTGAGAGGTAAATTAGTTAATGCTAGCATTTATTCTCAATGCTAAATACTACTGTACGTACGTATACGAATTGGTCATAATACGTAACAGTTCAATGTTAATTATACGCCTAGTCCAATTTTCCAAACAAACAAGTTGCCATTGCAACCACGCACTGTAACCCGACCGAATAAACCGTCTATAATTCTATAGAGCTTAATTAATTACGCGTGCACTTTCAAAAATGGAAGGGTAAAAGGAGGTTTTGTGCGAACAGGTTGCATACAAACCTTGCTGAGTTATCTGTGGCCAGTGGCGCGCAGTGTGCGTTTGACTTTCGAACGAGATCGCTCGACGCGCGTTATTCGCGAAACGTCACTGCCAAACTGGCGTCTTCGGTTTAAAATACGAAATTTATTTTCCGATCTATGCGTGTTTGTTAACTTTTTTCTGTTTCTATTTGTTGTTAATTTCTGACAAAACTACTAATAACGTAATGATTTATAATACTCTATTTGGTTTATGATAGTGAAAAAGAAGAAATTACTTAATTAAAACAACTTCGTGTATTGGAATGCAAGTGCGGTGTTTTTAGTGAAAGTGTGGAAGGATATTAACCGAATCAAAATGAAGTTGTCCAATTGTTTGGTCAGCGGATGCATTTTGCTGTTAGTGTTAATTGGTAAGATATTTTTTTTATTTTATAACATTAAGTAAGTGTAAGTTACAGCCTTCAACGATGGTTATCGTAAAAATTTAAATACATAACTTGATTTGGGGAGGTGCTACATCGGAGGTTTCTATTTACAAGGTTTAATTGTTTTTGTTTATAAAACAACTGTATAGTCATATTTTAACTAATAATTAATATTAAAATGTACAATAAATGTGATAAGGTACTAACGTCCGTCGAGGTCTTTTGTTTTAAAATGAAATATTTTTTATTATAGGTATCGATTGAATAATTTTGTAAACCTAACTTCTGATTGTTCATCATTTTATTTCATTCTGACTCAAGAAAGCATTACAAACAAAAATTCAAAACCTGCCTCAGTCAAACTAACTGATGATTTTTATTTTGCAGCTTTATCGATTTTTACCACTTAGTTTATAGACATCCAATATTTCCTGAAGTTTTCAAGATTCATTATATTGAATAAAACACTTTTCAATCGGATTTGTCGCAGTGACTCATCACCACCGAAACGTTGAGTTAAAATGTAAAAATATAATTAAACGGTTCAAAAAGCGTTGTATTTAACAGCCGACATCTTTTGAAATTCGACGGGTTTTCTGCATGTTTTATTAATTCCGTACATAAAATCATACTAACAACAAATAAATGAATTATAACCTAACTAACTTAAACGTGTCGTTATGTATTGTCATTCTTGCCTCATTGAAGGACAATACACGGTACCTATACTGCAAGTACAATCACATTGGCGAATAAAAAAAATAATAAATTCATTAAACTTTCTTATGAAATGCTACTGATAAATCGTAGATAGCGTTTGTTCTGGCGCGCTAATCTATGACAATTCATAACGCATTTGAAAATAGAAATTATGTGTATATTATGTTTATTTATTTTTTAATTTTTTTGTTGGTATTTATTTTATATATTTGATAAGGCAAACACACAGAATACAATCGTAATTAATTTAGAAGGGATTGAGTAAACAATTTTGAGCAAGATTGCTACCCTAGACGTGCTTACACGATAAATTTAATATTTTTTTATCGATTACGCCTGCAATTTAAGTTGTATCGAATAAAAACAACTTCTCCAATCCAAGTTTTGGTTTCAGTGATAAAGTTAGTTCAATAATAACAAATAGAACAGTTTTATAAAGTTAGCATACTTAAATACATAGTTTGGATCACAACGTCGTCTCGTTCACGGTCAGAGCGGTCGACTATATGTACTTATTACTGAATTCAGAAAGCTACAACGAGACATGTAGCAGGTGCAACAAATTTCCCAAAACCCATGTAAATAATAAAGAATAATCTACTACTAACTTTTTCATTAATAAATAAGTAATTATGTAACGCTGTGGGTTGTCGCATTCATTTAATGTGCAGCGGCATTTAAAAAAAACAAAGGCTTTTTTCCACTGTCGTCACTTTTTTCTGGAGTAACATATTTTTTTCATATTGAAGCCCTGATAAACCTTATCACTATTAAATTAAACGGAATCGTATTATATCACTATCCCACGAAACCTTACTACAAGAAATCAGTAATTTAGATATTGGTTCCAAAAGTAATTAGATCAGGTCATGCTATTTTACCCAGACAAATAGATTATATGCTACAAATACCAAATACCCACCAATTAGAACATAAAATGGTAGGAAATTACAATCAGGCCGGAGCTGAGCTAGGGCAGGGCTTTGTAGAAGAACCCTATGATCTATCATCTAATTTACTTACGTCCACCAAATACCTACATTCGGATCCTGTAGTAACCTCGTCGACGAGAAGACGTATAATGATAGCACGTTATGCGTAAAGTAAACGCGGTTTTGGTTGGATTTAAAATTTTATTCAAACTCTTATTCGATGTATTTTGATAAATCCATCGAAGATGCCTCACAAAACAGTGCCTGTAAAGCATACTAATAAAGAAAATATAAAACAAGCTTCAAAATATGACAAATTAAAAAACCCGACTGCTTAAGTAATTTTCTCACGCAATAAAGAATAGAAAAGAATATAATTTATTTCCGTTTATATGCGAATTCCGGGAATAAATATATCCTACGTCACTTGCATAACTGAGGCAAATGCCATGAACATATGTTGGAATCTGTCAAACGTCTTTGGCTCTAGAGAGTGCCAAATGAATGTACATACGTCCATGCACTCGAAAAACAAAACTCTCCTTCTGGCAGTCAGACAAAACGACAGATAATTATAAATATAATATATTAAAATGGCTGCTTTACTTTCGAAGCGACGGAGAAAGTGGCTATGCATTCCTTGTAGCATATAAAATAATTATTAATGAGTTTTAAAACTCGTTTTTTTGGTAACATTTCCGCTTGGAGATTATAAAGAAAGAAAGTGAATTTTTCACGGCCGTTTTGTAGTTAAGGTTGTGGGAGGCAAGCTACAAGAATGGGCTTTTTCGATTTCATATTATAAATTGGGTAACAAATGCTGTCCATCGGTCTGTCACAGTCATTAGTCAACCAGTATGGTAATACATAAAGGTTTCATTATAGTTAAAGCTTGTTTTGCGAATTCATCCGGTTATTATGGGAAAGATCGACGACCGAGTTGTGTAGGGGTAAGTAGCCTTGCCTCATACGCCGAAGGTTCCAGGTTCGAGTCCTGGCCGGGGCATTCATTTGTGTGATGAACACAGATGTTTGTTCTCGGGCCATGGTTGTTTGTATTTATATATGTATGTTTATTCTGGGTTCCCCCCCAGTTCGATGTATGATCATCCATTACCAAGCTCTGTTTACTTTGGGGCCATACAGTTGGTGTGTTTGTCGGGGGATTTATAATTATAATTTCAAACTTTTATTACGAAAAATTATTGTGTACTTTAAAAAAAACGAATGTTACTTTGGAAAACTGTCTCAAATTAAATTTCAAGTGTATACGTGGCAAAAATCATTGTGGCTCAGAAAGTGACATTAATATGCTGGAGAACCGTTATTTGCGTAATATGCAGATTTATTATTCCATCTCAAACTAATTTTAATTATTCCATAGTAAATTTTTATTTTCATCATTTCCTTCATAGACAGTAATAGCAGTGGTGATAGAAGTTCTTTGTTAAGATCTCGTCTGGGGGGGTACTACAGTCCCTTATATTTTGACCGCCGTAATAACCATAAGGTTGTGTTCCAATCAGAGAAACGGAACAGCCGGTGCTGTTCCAGAACAAAGATAATCCCAACTTGAAGCCTACCATCAGCGACGAATTATTAGTCGATATAAATAGATCACGGACGAGGAATGCTGTCCGAGGGTGCCGATGTCACTGTACCAGGTCCGTCGCGTGCTCGTTTATTGGCTATGGTAATAGTAAAAACAGGCGTAATATTTCTACAATTTCAAACGATATACTCTGTAATACTTATACAAGTGAAACATATTTTAACAATACAATTTTCATGTTATATCTATACCACACATAATAATATATTGTTAGAAATGGTAGAATTATTATGCCTGTTTTGCTGTACTACCGCTTTGATTCACTTTGCCCCATGACCGTACCTTCCCCGATGCGAGACCCAGCCCTACAAAAAAGTCGGCTAAGTGCGAGTCGTACTTACCCTCGAATAATCACCCCCTTAATGTATTTGAATTTATATAATTTTTTGTTATAGATAGAGGCAAGACAATCACGAATTATTTCTATATTGTACTGTCTTACTCAAAGGAGGCTGAGTAGTCGTGGGCTAGACAGTTAATAGGTGGAAATTCGTGTCAAAAAGTTAGATAAAACTTATTATAAATGTTATAAACCGCGAACGATTTAATTTCTGGAAAGGAAATAAATTCAAAATATGTAAATTCACTGTGATTTTTATGAGTGGAATTTAGTTTTAACATCGGCAATACTAATGTTTTCCCCCAATAACGAGCGAAAAGAACGAACGAACCGTACGTGATTGACGATTCACTCACTCATCTATGCCATCAAATGGCCATCATTCTGTTAGGTACTCGTTTGTTTGGCTTTGTTCCATGCGCTTCAGTTGTTATATGGTTATATATTATTTATTTTCTTACGAATTATGCTTGTTACACGAACTAACTACGATTCTTCTTTACTCGAATACTTTCTGCTTGCCAACCGGATCCCGAGAACCCGCCTTACACGACGAATATTGGTTTTGTTCTATTGGATACCCGATTTTGCATTTCGACATGGATTGCTGTGTTAACTGTGGCATTGCGTTTGGTCGCTGTGCTACTATTGGCAGACGAGTTTTAAATAAAGAAAGAATTATTGGTTGTGATTCGACAATAGCGTACGACTGAAACAGTAAGTAATCTATTCTTGCCAATAATTTCAAAGTGAACAAGATATTGGTTGAGGTAATAATTTATTGAAAAGTCCAACGAAATAATTTAAAATAAAATTCTCATAACCTAACGAAACTTTATATGACACTACAAAATATCTTATATCTTAACCTCTAGAAGTACAAATGTTTTCAAATTTTAGGTGAACACTTCAAATGTATGTTTCTTACAGAAAACACAATTTTCAAGTTATTAACACCATAGCCCAGAAATGTACGGGACGGTATCTGCCTCCTTTGCATTTAAAACCTAAACATATGATTTGTTATTCAACATCCTTCTTTACAATTATTTTCATAGATGTTGTATTTATAAAACAAGCTCTACAGAAAGTATCGCTTTGAAATATTCTATGAAAACATAATTTATTTTTTATCGTCATTACATTGTCTAGCTAGCATTGCCAGCAGTCCTGAGCCAACAATTGAACTTGGAATTCACTGGGTACTCAGTTAAAGACATCCTGCCATCATTGCCAATTTCTACTGGAGTGTTAGAGACTTCCAGCAATGTTTCAACCAGAGTTAGGCGCGCTACTTCGGCGACGGGTCGCTCACTTCCCTCTAATATGGTTGAGGAGAGCGATGGCTGGATCCCGCGTTAACTCGTGAACGAGTGCCGTTTGAGGGTGTTCGTCGTTTGGATACTTGGGGGGAGGGGAACCTACCGAGCTAACAGATGCATAATCATTTTGTATTGACATAAAGAGGAAGTTTCTTGCCAGTTCTTCTTCACGAAGGTGGTAGAGTCATGCTTTATTTGACGTCAATTAGAAATAGTAATTGTCAACGTTGAGAGATAAAGATTTGAATTTTAAATTTGAATTTCCTACATGTTCGGGCCGGCACATTCGAATTGGCTGTAATTGTGAAGCGGCAATGCCAGCCTGAACCATAGACTACACATATTCGGCAATAGCTCATTTGGCTCTTCTCGCCAAAACATTTTTATAATGGCGAAATTTTCGCGAATTTCCATCCATATTCGACTTTATTGCCCGGCAGTGCAATACAGTCGATTGTCGACAGTGATTAAGCTTAGATTAAATTTTTTATTCAAGTCTTAAACATTTTGAAACAGTTTGAATTTTTAACGCATGTTACATTTTATTTATGAAAAACCACAAAGAAAATACCGTCCGCTCTATGTGAATCTTCGAAATAACTTCTCCGATGTATTTTTCTTCACTTGACTTGATTTCAGTGAGCGTAATGCATAGGGTGTTAATCCAACTACGTGTCATAGTTTAGTCGCGTTTTGTATCAATGAACAATCCTAGAAAAAGATATTGTATTTATATATATTTCAATATCCTTTTCATCTACCCGCCCTGGATGTAATGACATGCTGAAATGTTTTTACAAAGCAATATGTACAGTGGGGGAAGCCGGCGGTGGCTCAGCCTAAGCCGAGAATCGCTTGCGTGTTGTTCGGTCTTTTGTAGGCGCTCCGCACACTGAGAGGCGTCAACACTGTACTTGCCCGACTGTACCTAACTTTAGATTCGACCCAGTGAATACGATTGTTTAGACACCACAAACACGAAACAAGTCATTGAAAAAAACCCATATTACTAATCACGTTTATATTTCTGCTTATTCATAAGTCTTAAAGTTAATTTAATTTTAATCCATGAATCACCACGCCGTAAAACTTTCATTTAATAATTCCATCATTAACTAATTGTCAAAAATTAAGAGTAACCAAAGAATTACAGGTATTAAAAGTAAATTAATAGTACTCAAAACTGATAATGGATCCATGAATAATCGGTAATTCTTAAGTCGAAAACACAGCATTTTAAAAGTTCTTAGTTACACATCAATATTTGCAAAACTTACTGAAATTTGAAAGAATATGTTGTCTTAATTATCGGCAATTTCATTTTTTTTTACCTCGTCACGGTCGGCAAACGCGTACCCGATCCACTGACGAGAAGTGGCGTCCGCACCCATGGTCATAATTAATCGTAAGTATTTAGATGTCCCTTGTTGTTTATTGATCTATCAATGAATGACGCGTTGCCGGCCATAGGCTTCAGTTGGATTTGCGTTCGTCCCAGCAATGGAACTGGCTGTTGCAGCCGTTGTTCCGAACACAACCACATAAACATGGTGAATGTGGCAGTTAAACGAAGAATGACTGTGGCATCGTCTCAGACGAGATCTTGACAGAAGAAACTCTCCTACAACTATTGTATTGTTTTGGTTTTGAACTGTTTCTATATTTGCAATATTATTCTCCTATATGTTATTATCCTATCAATAACTACGTGTAATAGGTATGTGAAAAAAAATTCAGATTCAACTCGAAAAACATTTAGAGATATCACTTTTCGGTAACATATTTATCACTAACAGCTCGCAGATTTATGTGATTGTGCATATTGTATCGATAATACGCAATTTCAGTTGACTCTCATTCAACCTCTATATGACGTCATCGAATAGCATCAACTTTGCTTGCAAATAATTAGTCTTTGGTTAAACTGTCATGTCAATGTCTGCAATAAATATCTGTCACAAGAATCCATAATCTTTGCTAGACGATTTTCAAAATCATATTATTCCATGACGTCATGATACGAAATACTTTAAAATTATTTTAAATTAAGCACTGCACGAAAATCAGAATTATTCAAATAGTTTTCTCATTTTTTGAAAAAAAAAAAAATTACAAATTCAAAATGTCTTTACCTACCGAATTGAATTTATGTCACAGATATCTCTGGCCCATAATAAGGGTGTAAGGTTTTTTTTTCAATTTATAAAAAGTGCCTGGGTTTTTTTGGAACACATGTCTTAAAAGCAATGTTTTAATTTTATTAATACTTTTATTATACTAATACTTGAAATTGGCAGAAATAGTTGTTGTGTAGTAACAAAAGCTGATTGCCATAAAACATAAATCATAATAATAATAAGGGTGTAAGCGTTGAGTAATAAATCGTATAAAAATGATTCATATTATTTAAAAAAAATATTGCTTTTATATTCGCTAGCGTCGCTAAGATGTGAAACACAGCTTAAACCTTAAATATGACATTTTCCAAGCCTGACATTTTCATGCGTAAGATTAATATGGACATCATCTATAAGATTGTCCGTCCACAAGTTCATCTTAATTTCAACGTTCTATTGTAAATATGATACGATACAAATCATATCCCACTTTAAATAACAAACTACAGAACTGGACAAATTGGAAAACCCGACTGCTAAAGTTGCCATATAATTTCTGATTCCATGGGAGTTCCGGGAAATAATATACCTACTGTGTCACTCCCACGACTGAGGTGAATCAAATGATACCCAAGTTTTGAAATTCTGCAAACGGTTTAGGTCATAGACCGTGCCAAAGAAAATATACACACATCAAAGAAGTCTAACATACATACATACATTTGAAAACCATAACCCTCATTCCGACAGTCGGGTAACAAGAAATATAGTACACAAGTAACTTTTACAGAGGTTTAGTACCTACTTAACAATAATTTAAAAGACAAATTCTTCTTGACTACTAATCAAAATTTACCTAATAAAACGCCAAATAAATCATATGGCAGTGAAACCGAAGTCAACAATATCTTTAACTAGGATTGAAGTTCGTAACCGCAATCGGTAAAGTGGGATATGTATGTTTAACGGTAACCGTGCCCCTTGCGCTTGCGCAGGCATGGTTGACAGTTGACAGTTGGCTGACAGGTCAAGCGAATTACGTGACGGTTGCTAGGTTACTAATACAGGTGATTTTATTTTCAAGGTATGAAACGTTTTGCGTACCTGAGGTAGTTTTTTGTGTTTTGTCAAATGACGACTATGCACTCTTTTGCGGTAAGGTGACCTGATAACTACATTTAGTTGGTTAATTAATAAATAAAATATATGCTTTAGAGGAAAAAAAGATCAGGAACATTATTTATATGTTTAATGTTATTATTCTCACAGGAGAATAATAACATTTTGGTACATTTAGGTATTACACTAGGTACATTTTGAATGTGAATGCATAACTGCTAGGACCATAAAATTGTTTATCACTTCAAAAAAATATTTCAACCCGACTTTTAACTTGTAAATTTTTTTGTAAAAATAGATTTGTAGTAGGCTGCAAAATGTTATTGCTGATATCTGTTAGTTACTTTTTTCATTTTTAATTTGATTTCCTACTACAATACTTACAAATCTTACAAATGAATCCTCTTTTAAATTAATCATACTTTTAAAAAGCTCAATTTCATAGTGTTTCATTCTCTTTCTAATTTCCTTAAAATACCTTAAACATTTACGTGATCTCGATGAATATGAAGAAAAAGAAGACTGAAAGTGTAATTTTTTTTACCTACAATGAAATAAAATATTTTTAATATTTTTGTATTTACGATGAATAATATTTTTACATATGTATCTTTCCAGAAGCCACCTAACAACCTCAAATTGCAATCTAATTTTACCTCTTAAACATCGTCTTTATTACTAAAGCAGAAAGAACATCACATAAAATCCCTTTTTGATCGCCATGGCTAGTAGCACAGTAGCCCAATGTAAGGTTTATGCCACTGACCAGTCTACCTACTTCACTAGAATTTATATAAAAGTGCCCTAGAAAAGATACCGTCAAGCGTGTTATAAAGGACCAAACGGATTAGGTTCATCTTTGAACTAGAATGCTAAAACCCTTATTAATAAAGTAGTATTTTGTTTAAACCTTTTGTGACATTTGTGTCCTTTATTATCGTTTAGCTTCTTGTGAAGTATTAACCCTGCTGCTCACCCAGTCAGGGTTGACAGCCAGTCATTTTTTCTACTTCGCCAAATTAATATTTCTCTTCATTTATATCAATTTTCATTGTAGTTGTATCAATATGTATTTTACTACATGCATGCTTTTAGAGAACATATTCCGGAAACACGAATCTTGTAAAAATTTGTCAAATGCTATTTTCATCACTATGCTGTACAGAACAAAGGCACTTTTCGTTTGAACAATTAGCTGAGATATGTCTGAACCAAGTATAAGCAGAAAGAAGATACATCAGGTTATAGCCTTTTATATCAAAAAGTTACTTAAAACCTTTTAAAACCGTCGGAGCCAATTTTTCCGAGCTATTAAACATCACTGTATCAGGGAATACCCTGATTGGACAGTGGGCCTGATTTCATGTCCGATTTCTTCGCCAGCCGATATTTCTGTGTTCACGAAAACAAAACAATATCGATTTTATGGTTGTTTTATCCAACCATGGAGCACTTATTTGGATAGCAGACACATCTTTATACAAAAAGGCCATTAACAGACACAGCGGAAAGTTTGCATGTGTCCACCTTTTTAAAATGTGCGTTTCTTAAAATTTTGCATACATTAGAAAATAACCGTGACTCGACCAAACTAATTACCATAATAAAGGTTAGCAAATGTTCTACACGCAAATAGGAAAAGTTGTATTCCTGGTTAGAAGAAATTTAATTATTGTTAGAGTTACACAACTTGGTGAAATTCAATATTGAATTAACAGTATCTTAAACAATTTGCAAAGAGCGCTTCAAAACTTAAAATAAAATCGAATTCTCAATCAAATAATTGTTTCAATTCTTGAACAAAGGCATCAGATGAAGGGAAAAATAAATGCATTTCCGTCACAAATCTTCTAAAGCTACATATCAAAATAAGATTTCTGTAAGACGCTATGATCCACCCAGTTAAACCGAAAATTTGCGTCATAAAAAATAAACGTTTTCTGTTATTGACGCTGGGTTAATTCAAAAAGTAATTCTTTTAAATATTTTGGGTCAGTCTATTGAAACGACTTTTTACTTTCTTCATAATGGTATGGTGTACAGAATAAACTGAAGTCGGAATTCTAATAATTGAATGAAACTGAACCGGAAAACCCAGTGTGGTATTGGAAGTGTACATCAATCGCTAGAGTGTAGTCAGCGGTAGCACCCTTGCCTCATACGCCGGAGGCCCCAGGTTCGATTCCTGGTCGGGGCGTGCATTTGTGTGATGAACATAGATTTTTGTTCTCCAGGCATAGTTGTTTAAATGTATATAGGTAGTTTTTCCTTCTGGATTTCCCCCAATTTTCTGTATGGGCATCCATAACACAAGCTCTGCTTACTTTGGGGCCATACAGTTGGTGTGTTTGTCTGGGGATTAATTATTATTAATTATTGTTATATTTTTACTGCTATAATAGTTGGCAAACGAGCACAAGACGATCTACAGATACTGAAGTGTCCGATCGATAGTCTGTACAATCTCGATTTATAAAAAAATATTTATGATATTCACTTAAATGCCCAAAGAAACCGGACACGCTTTTGAAATTACACGATATTTTCACATACCTCGTTCCGACGCAATGCGTTTACTTTCATAGGATGCCCGATAGATACGTTCGCAGCCGTGTAATTCACCATTTTGCGGCTACCATATTAGTCTAGTATCATTATTTTATAACATATCGATTTTGTTACGGGTAATTTATTGTTAGTATTGTTAGGGTAAATTATAAGTTTATGTTTCAGTTTATTTCATTGTTTAGAACTATTTTTCTATTATCGTAACAAGATATAGGTAATGTTTCTCTTCATCGTTCGTTTGTTCGGTAGAAAGTGTTGGACGTAATTCACTTACTGTATGTTTTTTGATCTATATATGCCTGCGTTATGTTTATTATATTTTTTGTAGACAGTTCGAATGATGGAAATTGATGAGTTCACTTTGGTTTTAAAATGCTTAGAGCTTAAATGCTAGGGCCAAAACATAGTGTACTAAGACTTATCTTAGCTAATCGGTCATATAAAAAGCGACTTTGTTTTATAATTTATAGAAAATATAATCCGAAAACAGGTGACACCAACCTTGTTAAAAAAACTTTACTGGCATTTTATCCGTATGTAGTACAGACAAAGAAATAAAGAATAGATTCGCAAAGAAAATTCTATATTTAGGTCCTATGCCTATTCGAAGCGCGATAATGAGCTTAATATGTACAATGTAGTTACTATAGGTACTAGTGCAACATTAAATTAAATTAACAAAACTACGACCATAGGGCAAACCGAAGCAAACGCCCACTTCTCCCAGTGCACATCTACAAGTTTACTTTGGAAACATCGGCGCCGCTGATTGGAAAGTTTAATAGCTAGTCTATTATTAGAGAGTTATTGATATCAAGTTATTTATTTATAGCGTTTTCGTCGCAGTGGGACACAAAGGCAGTACCGACTAAGTTGCTTGACAGCTACCACAGATCTTCATTAAGGTCTTTTTTAATTTTAAATTACTGCCACTAAACTTTCTTTTTTTTTTAATAATTTTTTTTTAATATTTCTAACAATCACACCACATTATCTAGCCCAAATTAAGTATCATTAAGAACTTGTGCTATGGATACTAGATAACGGATAAATAAACTTAAGAAATATATAAACACACTTAGATTTTTTTTTTATATATAAATATTAGAAACAAACTTAAATAAACGTCATATAAACGTCATAATAAACGTCGTTAATGTTAAATACACATCCATGACTAGAAAGCAAATATAATATTATATCTGCCCCTACCAAGATTCAAACCCGGGACCTCTGGCATGAAAGGCAAGGCTTCTTACCTCCACACCAAACAGGCCGTCGATTTCTTTAGTTGGATGATTCCCACGCAAATCCTTCTTAACCTAAAGTTAGATTTTAATAATATAGTATAACTAAAAGACTTACTATTTACTTACTCTGAGAGAGATAAGTCCTCGCGGCGTTTTAACCGCAACTGATTAACTGGGTACTTTCGCTGGATGAAAATAACCGTAAGATAACAGCGGTAATCGTTTGCATAAGTGCCATTTAAACTTATTTTTATTTAATTGCCTTAAGTGTTACTTGACGTAAAAAGGTGAATCTTTACGTGATTTTTAAAAATTAAATAACTTGGCTTTGCACGTGGCTTCGCTTGTGTTTCCCCAGTACCCTCAGTAACCGACAGGAACTTCTGAAATCTACCATATTTACTTATGTCTTTCGAGCCCTGACATTTGTATACAAAATTTCATGGCGATCAGATGCGCACGGGTGACGTTAAAGCGCAACAAACAAACAAATAATATTTGAAAATATTAGTTTAGTTTTAGTAAGGCCTAATAAGACATTACTGAGACACATATTTATATATTTATCAAGAATAGTTTGTCTCTTATCAAGATTCAATATGCTTTATATCAAAAAGTGACTACTGTAAACATTTTGTACGCTAGCCTCTGTTCCCAGTGGCATTGTATGCCATTCCTCTTGTCGTTATCCTTAGAGATATTCTATATTTACATTCGTTTATTTTTTGTATTATCGTTATAATGAATCATACTATATTATAAATGAGAAAGTATTTTTGTTTGGACGTTTGGATTTTTGTTTCTCAGTCACACCTAATTCTGATTGAATTTGGATTAAATTGGTAACAAATGGTTAACCTCTATCTCGAAATTATCGAAAACTGGATATTACATGAGTACAATCTCAACTAAAACTGGTTGCAATGCTACATTGAACTAAAATTGTAATAAACTTCGATGTCAAAATTAAATTCGGGAAATACCACCGTACTGTTCAGTACTTATACTGGTTCCATAATTAGACGCGTGAACTACTGGTTCACCTTATTGAATTTAGCAATGACTATTTTATACAATTTTAACTAAACTGATCAAAATTTGCGAGGTCAAAATATAGGGCATAATTAATGTAACCTTTTCGTCTTGTCTGTAAGGTCTTTGCATTAAGTAAAACACATAAAGTTCCGGGTTTAAGCTGAAAAAATTGTCGCATATTTTATTGGTACAATGACCTGATAGTATCCCCTACTATCAGGTCATTGTACCAAGAAACTATAATATACTTTTTTGCTTTGACGGGAAATTGAAAACTAATTTCTTACATTGCCGTCGTATTTTTTTGTTACTTTTATTGCCAGCAAACAATGATACATCTTGGCAAGTTTCAACGCGCCTGTCAAGACAAGACTTATGTCACAAGTCATATCCCATTCATTGGTCGACCCGTGCTACCACTTAAGACTCATGCCAAGACGGCGACTAGCCAATTCCTTGTCTTGTAATTTGAGTCTTATGTAGTGACAAAAGAGACTCAGTCCTTTAAGTCTGATTATGAAGACTTGATTGATTTTTGACAACTCGAATCACGAGTGACTGAGACTTTTAGTTCCCAAACTTTGGTTTATGACCAAAGTCTAGTCATTATTGTTTTTTAATGTAAGAAACTGATCAGTAACTTAAAAGGCTTAAACGACTTAAAGGGCTTCATGCTTGGGCTGGGGGAGTCGTCAGTCAGGAGGCGTACAGCTACAATATTTTTGGTGATTAACGATATATGTAAATACAAATGAGCTGAGTTTTTTTACATCTCAATTCAATCTAAAAAACTTGGCTGTACTGGTTACAACGCGTGACTCAAGCGCCCAGTTCTTTGGTAAACGAATGCAGTCAAATCTATCAGTGTTATAGTAAAACGAGTGTGTCGTATCAAACATGATCGACTTTAGATTTAACTTTAAATTCGAGCCGTGTTAGTCGAGTCGAGTGCGAATATAGGCGACTCGAGTCTCTGTCAGCGCTAGCCTTATGACGCCCGCGCTAATCCTGATGCAGTGTATAATTAATAAATGACGCAATGCCGTCCCTGCCGTCGAGGTACAAAGTCCGTAGACTGAGAAATGCTCTCTCGGATCTCCTGAACAGATCTCGGCAAATCTGGACCAGCTTATGGCTGTCTAGGCCAAACCAACCTCCCACCAGTCAGGAGCACCATAAGTGCTCATTAATCCTCAGCGGGTGACCCGGTAGCGGGTCCCTGCTTGCGCACCCCCTTCCCTAATCGGGTGTCGCTCCGATGAAGGCTGCACAGCATTCCTATGCAACAGCCGTGAAGGTGGTTTTTAGTGGGTAAGTGCCACTTTGGCACTGAGTCCCACATCACCCTGCAGACCGGTTACCGAGGTATGCATGACGCATTTACAACCTCCCACCCCGCGGAGGGTGCCTGCTTAGACGCTAAACAAAAAATAAACAGCTTAGGATTCAGTTGAAATTGGCTTTGCCCCTAATTCCTGACTTTTTCATCGCTTTAAACGGAACCGGACCACGTTGATGAAGTTCTTAAAGCATTTTACGGTACTTAAAGCACGTTGGAAGGACCGTCGTAGCACCCCCTTTTCATTTTCTTTCCTTGTAAGTTAAGCTAATATCACTACAAAATTTCGTATTTTGCAGCGATGATTTGTCTTGCATAAATATTGTTAAAACGAATTTACTTAAGAATTTACTACCCAATCAATAATAAGCGTGAGAGTTGGTACATATATTTTTAAATATAGAGTATGTGAACGCATTTTTTTCTATATAGAGTCTATGTATTAGGTACTAGTTATTATTACGGATTACGGAACTATGAAATTATGATATATTTCCGTATTTGATTCATTGATAAAGAAACAAAAAATGCTGACGTTTGTATGTATATATTTTTTGTGCGCTATTAAGCAAAGAGATTATTTTTTGTCATGTAGCATTACTATAAAGTAAATTAATGCCGGTGGAATCGGCACACTCTCAGGCTAGGGTGACAATCGGTTGCACGTTGTTAGGCATTTTGTAGTCTTACCGCATATTAGGATACGACGACACAACACGGGATTCGAATACATGTCGGGGCATGCACTAAATCTCCCGACTGTTAACCCACAACAACGTATAACCGGAAGGTTGGTGGGGCCATGGGAGGTACCCCGGAGCAATAATGATGCAAATGAACTATATGTTTTTTACCATAAACTATCTACTATAGATAAGCGTAGGAAAGTTTCATTATACTACAATTTGCAATGGGTTCACCCATACAAGGCTCAGTAATTTATTTTTTATTATGTGGGCTACAAATAAAAAACTAAATGGATGGAGAAACGTTAACGTAATACATAAAATTTAATAAATAAATAAAAAGCTTACTTCAGAGAAAATTCTAAAAGATTTTACATAAATTATATTTAAATTCGACCTCAATTTCGATACTGACTTTTACATTATTTAAACGGTACTCAAACATAAGATCCATATCATTGTAAAGTGTAACGTAACGACTAAGGTCAAAACTAATCAAGTTAATGATAGACATCTTCAGTTACTTGTTGAAGTTATTTTGAAACCATATTGAGGATGTTACTGTAATACGTGGTGTCTTTGATATAACATTGTTGATAAAAATTTAGTTTAGAAACTTTTGCAAGGGTTTTTAATTAGTGCAATTGTTGGTTATTTATAAAATATTGACAGTATTAACTTGCAGTACAGTTTGATTGACTGATGACAGCTTGCACAATGAATGACACTTCATTGTCACAAAAGGCCTCTTCTTACGGTAGCGTCTGGCGCCGGATCGCTCACTTCCCTCTAACATGGTTGAGGAGGGCGATGGCTGGCTCCCATGTTATGTCTGTAAACGGATGCTATTCGCGGAGGTTCGTCGTTTGAGTGTGATTGGGGACGGAGTCTTGCCGAGCTAACAGATGCAGACAAAGGTTGTTTTGTATAGACATAAGAGCCATTGTAAAGTAATTTTGAAAAAATGACTGCCATGAATTTTTTTGCCAGATCTTTTTCACGAAAACCACGAACTGGAGGTAGACGTGAATATGTAGGTACAAAAAGTTTACATTGCTCAAAAATTATTATTTAAATTTAAATGTAAGTAATTAAGGTAAAATCTTAAACCTGAACATATCTAAGTATATATAGAAATCCGGATATACAGATTTTTGGTTGACATAGCTGGGTGCTGGGTAAAAAAATACACGTTTGTCAACATTAAATAAACATACATGACATTGTATTTCGTGGTATTTCGGTACTTCGGTATTTCATGGTACTTCGGTATACAGCTTGACTAAGATATGAAAGTAACGGGCTGGGAAAACCTCAATCCCACGTCTTTTTGTCATCCAAATAATCTTTGATTTTATAATATAGATTTTACATAAAAATTGATTTTATTATAGCTTTTTGTCATAAAGTTTCCTTGATAGTTTTCTTGAATTTACTTTAAGAATTGCGCTAGCCATCCTGATCCACTCTTGAATATTTCTCAAGCCCAACTTCTTTCACCGCCAAAAATGAAAAAAGTACTGCCATATGAAAGTATGTTTCGTTTCAGTCAACCCTATCAAAACAAAAACTTGAAGAAATGGTTCAAGTCGTTTGTGAGCACCATCCTGTGTGCGCTTGTTATTATGCAACCTAATATTTTGTGGCACTTGTGGCAGCCGTCATCTTGACAAACCGTGTTCTTGTCGCTTTGGTGTGCGTGTATAATCAGTACATCACGCACACACAGTTGCTGTGTATATGTAAGCTTAACGCACATAGAGGGCCGTTCGCACAACTCTTGAAGCATACAAATATTAAACTAGTGTGTAGTAACCACTACTTAAACCACACACAGTTCGACATTGTATCAAGTTAATTGAAGGTAGTTATTTATTTATTCGTAGAGATAGCCTTCGTTCATTGACGAAACTGTAGGAAGTACGGCGTTGCATAGTTAAAAGTGGTTTATTATACGCTATTTGGCAGAAGTTATAATTAAATTATATTTTTGTGTGTACTCAGAGAGCTGTGTTCCAAATTTATCAATGTCTTAAGAAGTTCAAATTTACCTCTACCTCTTTAGACGACCGTTTGACTGCCTTTCCTTGGACACACTGTACGAGTATGTCAACTCTACATGGTTTAAAACAAAGTAATTTTCTGATTGACTATTTAGCTGAGATAAATCTGAGAAAATCCGCGGTGAGCTTTGTAGATTTCAACCTTCGTCACCGGAAACCATGAACCACTCAAAACACGGGTGCAGTCACGGGAAAAACCGAGTGAAAGGCAATATTCAAAGGCATCCTTACTTATTACTGTGCCATGAACTTTTCAAGGCAAATCAGTCACAATTTATAACGGACTTAAAACGGCTTAAAATTGTTTCGGAGTTTTGTATTTTTATCAAAAACCTGTTTGTATTTTCAAAAAAATAGTACAGATAAACATTGCGATATGAGTAAAAGGGGTATAATTAGTTAGAGAGATTTGATTCTTATGATTGACTACATTGATTATAGCAATTTATTATTACATGTTTTTACTCATGCGAATATCTTACTTAACATCCGGCCTGTGTTTGTCTAAAAAAAAAAAAAAGAAATAACTAACCCCCTACCTTTTTTTATTGGCCTAAAAACCATTCTGCCATCTAACCTCTAATTAAAATCTTTATCTGAAAATATTTGGTCGATTTCACATTCCGGTTTTGTTGGTTTCGAAGGTTAATGTTAAAGTTTGAATCGTATGGTCCTTTACACGCGTACAGCTTAACTACAGGTCTTGCCTTGGTTGGGAATAATAAATGAATGGTAATAATAAATTTGTTTTGCGGAAGCGTTTTTGAAGATTTGCGAAATTAATGGCAACACTGCTTTACTGAGGAATAGCTTATAAATATGCGGCATTGGTAATTTTTGATCACGAAGCAACCATTAAAAGTGAGGGTAAACAAACTTGTTACTATTATTAAAAAAAAAATAACATAAAATAAAATTATTTGGGTATTTTGCGTAAAGTTAAAATAGTTAAATGTGTTTGACGGTTAATCATTACATTACACTTTTTAAATAATGTAATAATTTCGGATTTATGTAATTTGTTATAACGTAAATCCTGTATCAAGTAGCTTTGAGCTCGTGGTTTAGTACTCAAAATGACTTACTTATGAGGTAAGTATTCTCTCCTTAATGAGATATTCTTATCTCATACACTCGTATAGTAAATACACCGTACGTAAATAGATTAGTACACTTTTAATATTCTTTAAATCAACAATGTACTTGCGGGCCAGCATTAGCATAAGGACTTTTGAATAACATCTTATACAGCCTTCTTGGTAAATTAATGATTTGGTTTTGAACTTGTGTCATATTTAAATATGACTATTCTATAGATACATTAGGTGCGATAGCTCGTTATTTGCTGTGATGGTTAAGGCTGAGGTCCCTCTTTTCTAATCTGACTTCCAAAAAGTTAACATGGTTGTGTTCTAATTGAAGGGAAGAAAGCCAGTAAAATTACAGGACCGACTCAGCGTGTAACGCTTTTAAATTATGTCAAAAGTTACCAAAAAGTAAAAGTACAGTACAAAAGTTACTTACCTTTTGGTGGGGCGGGAACCATCATTGTTTTTGTCAATTATTTTCAATGAAGTGAGATGGAACTTTGCCTGTATTAATTGAAAAAGGATTGAAAACTAAGTGGAATAAAATTGCATAATGAATATAAGCGCGACACTTTTTAGCTTTCGTATAATTCTGATCATATAAAAGAAATCGGCGCAGTTACAACCGCGATCCCGTTAACATTTCTAGGTGAAATACAGCCTATGAATTCCTAGAACGCTGTAACAAACAATCATAAAATAAGTTTGTTACAGAATTTAAAAATATTCTACATGTTCGTGCAGTAGGCGAAAAAAGACGCGTTGGCCTATGGCTGTTTTTTTTAGAATTGTTGTCATGGCCGGTACTAATGCCCAGGTTATTTATGAAAGTCAAACAGGTGTACCAAAGATGATCGGATTGTAGTTTCTGAAAAGTATTGCATGGGAGAAAATATTACTCTTTATGCCACTACAAAAAAAAGAATAAAGACTGTTTGTATGTGTGCGAAATGTATGAGACCAATATGTTTGACTTGCTCAAAAAAGATATGCCGACGCTGCTTGTAACTAGTCACCGAAATGCCATATTTTTTTAAATTCAATTTATCATATCTATGAGATTCCAAAAAAAAGGTTTTTGCTTAATATTTAGACATTTTGTTTAATTTTGGAAGAGTTTAATAAAGTCCTTATTTTTTGAGACTGATAATTTTGGCTTCTTTAATTTGTTGGAGGAATTCACATATTATTAAATTTCATTTAGTTTAATAAGTGAAAAGATAAAGAAGAATAAAGAAAAATTCAAACAATATTGTTTTATTACCTAAAAATGTTTAAACAATAAATGTGAGTCAATGGGACTCATAGAAGGTGTTTACATAAGTCTAGTTCACCAAGTGAATAGAGGGTTCATATAAATAAATAATAAATAAATAAATATTTCTAACAATCACACCACATTATCTAGCCCAAATTAAGTATCATTAAGAACTTGTGTTATGGATACTAGATAATGGATAAATAAACTTAAGAAATATATAAGCACAAATAGATTTTTTTTTCATATATAAATATTAGAAATAAACTTAAATAAACATACACATCCATGACTAGAGAGCAAATATATTTAAATATCTGCCTCTACCAGGATTCGAACCCGGGACCTCTGGCATGGAAGGCAAGGGTACTTACCTCCACACCAAACAGTGTGAACGGGTGTAAATAAAAAATATCGCTTGAATATAGTTCTTTATTTTAAACACACACATTTATATGTGTAAACACAGCTCCTACAACATTAAATTATTTTATCTTAATAAATAACAAATTTGAAGGCGTCATGTATAAAGTGAGTCAGTAATTAAATGTTAAGAAAAAATGTCATTGCTATCTGAATTATGTCGCTTTGCTACCGTGGTTCGTATAATGGCTGCCTTGTCGTGTCTCCGTTTGATGCCATCGTGTTAATGCCTACTAGTTAGGAGTCATTTTCTTGATTTTTAAATCATGTAGAGAACCTTTTATTTCCAAATTTTCAGATTATAATTTATGAATAATTAGTAAAATGCCTGAAATATATGTAAACGGGTTGCAAACAAAGATTGTCTAGGTGATGTCATTTTACCCATTGGGCAACGTACCAAGGTACTTTCGATATTAGCTAAAAATGTCATAGTTACGGAGACATTGTCCGGGCACACTAAGGGTTTACATCCTGTATAGTTAAACATAAATACTAAACAACAAAATTGTAGCCGACTGTGTTAGAAATGCTGAAATTAGTAATCGGATGCGGTAATATGTAAGATAATCGTGTGATGATCGTATTTCTCCAAAAAAGTTTCATATTACAAACAATTTGATTACTATCGCTGATATGTAATGCGGCTTTTTTGACATTTAGCGATTGAAAAGCAAATGTCACACGAAATTTGCTACTGCGTTGCTATCGCTAGTTACGTGGTAAAAATTCTTTATTGTGAAACTGATAGATACATATAAGTTATTTTCAACTGTCTGTTGAGTTGAAGAAGCATACATTACGGAAAGGAGATTCAGATGCTAATTTTTATTCGTGGTTATAAATTAAATTTTCTACATCTTAATTAATCACACCAACAATCACACCACATTATTTAGCCCAAATTAAGTATCATTAAAGAACTTGTGTTATGGATACTAGTTAACGGATAAATAAACTTAAGAAATATATAAACACACGTAAATATTTTTCTTTTTATATATAAATATTAGAAATAAACTTAAATAAACGTAAATACATGCTTTCTATGACTAGAAAGCAAATATAATAATATATCTGCCCCTACCAGGATTCGAACCCGGGACCTCTGGCATGGAAGGCAAGGCTACTTACCAACATACCAAACAGCTAATATTTCGCTATGAACTGCAATAAGTACAAGGGTAATCGAGTACATGCGACTTCCCTAATTTTCTGCTAATAAATAAACATAACATTATTTAACCCTATTTACGGAAGTATTAACCTCCAAAGAGTCACTTAGTGAATTATGCATTAACTAAAACTTAAATACTTACTTCCTGGTTAAAATATGCTCTATATTACTTTCAAAAACTGACAAATACCAATAAATGTCATGACCAATACACAAGTTTATACCAATTTCTACAAGCATTGTGTGTACATGACTAAATCCTTGACTTTAATTTCCTGAATTAATCAATAATTTTGACCCAAAAAGCTTTGCAAGTAAATAAGTAACGTGTTCGCGTGCGGCGCAGAGTACCGACCGACGCAAGCGCAGTCAAACAATGAAGTTTATTTAGTACACAGAAGCAGAGAAAATTTAAATATGAAAAGAAAAACGTGACTGATGCATCAACACGCAGCTCCAATAACTAGACGAATCGGCAAAGTTCGGCAAAAAGATAGATTATAAAGTTCGAATCTTTGATTAAATAATTGCGCAGGATACTAGCTCTGGAGGCACGAATCCCAAAAATCTTGTCCAGGTCGCCCGATTTACTTCTCAAATGGTTTACTCACTGCGCGAACCGGACCGACAATATACTACACAAATATGAATAAAATTATATGTTTTTCTTGCTCGCAAGACTTTGTTGTGTTAAGAATTTTTGAAAATTTAACTTTTTCACATTGCAATATTTATTTCTCAACATTGACAGTTACTTGTTCTTATTGACGTTAAATAAAACATGATTCTACCACCAGTTCATAAAAACCTTCGTGAAGAAGAACTGGCAAGAAACTTCACGGGTATATTTTTTTTCAAAATAAATTTACAGTGTCTCTTTATGTTTATGTAAAATTATTCTTATCTACATCTGTTAGCTCGCCAAGTATCCCCCCAAGTACACCTTGAAACGGCACCCGTTCACGAGTTAACGCGGGAACCAGCCATCTCCCTCCTCAACCATATTAGAGGGAAGTGAACGACCCGTCACCCGACGCTACCATAAGAAGACGTACCCTCAGAATATATTTAAAGCCTTTCCTGAAATCACCTTTTTATTTAAAACTAGTCCCTACGCGCTCCTGGTCCTGTAGAGAAATTGAGATAAAATGTAGCCTATAATAATAAGCTTTCTAATGATGGAAGAATTTTTAAAATCGGTTTAGTGGTTTCCAATTTTGTTGATTACAAACATACAAACGAACAAATGAACGCATGTTTTTTCTTAATTTAATATTTAATAGAAAATGGCACGAAGTCTAAGGCTGAATCTATGAAGCTTGCTTAGACTTATCTAATCGAGTAAAAGACGACTCCGTTTTATACGACACTGTGACGAAAACCTGAATAAGCAATTAATTACTAATTCTTCATTTATTGATTTACAAACTATTAAAAATATTTAGAATTCCAAAATGTACACATAAAAATATAATAATAATAAGAAGGATAAAATTACACTACAATTAAAAAAAACTACTTGACTAGAATCTATCGGAGGCAGCCAACAACGTTGCCAAAAGGCTGGCTGAATTAATGTTTAGGTTGGTGTCACATGTTTTCAGAATATCTGTACTATACTGTACGGAATAAAGTTGATTTTTATTTGACCATCTAGTTAAGCTAAGTACGTTTTGCAGATTTCTGCCTATAGTTTCGCCGGTGCGGTCACGCACGAGTAAAAGTTATTTTAGATAAAAAGAAACTTGATTGAATCGATTGATCAATGTTTTTTTTAATGTACGATGATTTTGTAAGCTTATAAAAACTGATTTTTTAAATGATTGTATAGTTATTTGTCAGTTATCACGTCGACAAGCTATAATGATGCTTTTATTGTATAATTTTGGCGTTATTGTAGCTTTTGACCTTTGCATTTTTGATAAAGTACTTTTTAGGTTTCTAAACTTTTGGGTCGACTTTAATTAATAAGTTGCATTGCTTGATTGTCGTTGTTGAATTGTGAAAGAGGTGAAAAGGTGTTTACTTAAATTGTTTGTATAAGCAATGGGTGTCTCGGAAATTGTGCGTTTGTTTATCAGAGACCTGTAGCTTGTGAACTATAATAAAAGTTGATATTTCTTTTGCCACAAATCTGTAAATCAAACTAAATGAACCATTAAAAGGTCGTACTGTCCACGGTACGGAATCCTCCTGTTTTTTATCCTGTCAGAATGGTTTTCGATAAGTCGGATTTTTTAATTTGTCAAATTTTGCAACTTGTATTAATATTTTACATTTTACATCTACTCATTTTAGTTAAGATATGTATTACCTTTTCTAACTTAGGTATAAAAAAAAGTTATCCTGCAGTATTATTTAAATTATCAATAGTTTTTTTTTATCATTTTCATAACCGGCAAATTAGCTTGCGTTCCACCTGTATCGTACTGCTATAGTAGTATCCGCATCCAAGAACATCATCAGTTGTAGGTGTTATATTTCTCAATATTGAATGTTATATTCGACTAATAATAGATACTTTTCTGACCCCAGGCTTCAGTTGGTATTGACTTCGTTCCAGTTATTGCACTGCCTGTTCTTTAACTAAACACACCCGTTATTGGAAAAACTTGAAGTACCGCCCCAGATGAGATGTTGTCAAAAAAAGAAAAAAAAAAACTCTAGATCACTAAAAACATTTAAGATTTTTGACACTTACCAAATTCAAAACAGATTTCACCGTTACTGTATATACGTAGCTAAGATTATTTTTACCGTAGTTTGCATGTAAATAATCGATTAATTTGTAAAAAAATAATTACTCTGCCGATGTACAGCATCAAGGGTGAAACTGCCAGATGAAAAGTCTCGACGCCATTGTGTTTGCCTCTCACGGTTTAGTATATTGTAATTGATGCGCTTATTATATTGAGGAACGCCCGTAATGGGTATTAGAAATTACTGGTTGATACGTTTCAAGGTGAATGTGGCGTATCACGTATTTTCTATCAAGTTATTTTGCGAATTATTTGTGTGTGCATGGTACAAGTTTTTTTGAAAGCATCGCCGGAAGAAAATAAACGATCAAATCACACTTTTGAAACTATAGTATAGATAAGAAGAATCCATAGTTTGTTATTGTTGATAAATTTTAATTAAAAATATATTTCGCAATGATCGCGTCACTGTTGAAGTTATCAAACAACGTCAGCCTACTGTTGAGTAAGCTTATTTTGTACAATTTGTGAAGTTTATTTGCTCATACGATAAAGTGTCGTTTTACCAGTTTAAAACAAATTAAAATGCCTTGACACTAACCTATAGATGAGATAAAACAAAAGTTTGGGAATATGCTATTTATGTCCTTTTTAGCCTCAGCAGAGAAGGAACTACTGAACTGTATATTTTAGTTAATACTTGCAACACTTTCGCTACCAAATAAGTTTACAGGTAAGTGTCATTAACTTGATCATCATTGACCCATAAACTGTAAAATAATTCCAGTGACCATTATGATAGCCTTAATAATACCCAACTGTATGGCCCTAAAGTAAGCAAAGCTCGTGTCATGGATGACCATACAGCGAACTACAACGACCCGAGAACAAATATTTATATTAATCACACAAATGTATGCCCCGGCCAGGTCTCGGACCTGGGACCTCCGGCGTATGAGACAGGACTACTGACCACTACGCTGCTCGGCCGTCGGCTTCTGAATAATTCCACTGCAGGAGCACCTGCCTTACCAGACAGCCGCATTAGTTTCAGGCAATTGATAAATAGATTACCTACTGCGAAATATGCTGGCAGCTCATAGTAAATAGTAGCTTCATAAAGTCACTAAATCATTCATGGGTCAATGTATACACTTTATAATAACGTTCCTGAGGATATCCAAGGTCTTCCTATTGACAAATTCAAAGAAACTATAAAGCAGAAGTTGTGTGCTCAAACTTATTATAAACTATCCTCTATTACTTTTATTTGGATGAAAAAATCCTTTGGGTATAATCCCCTCATTAACAGGATTTTACTAGTATTTGTAACAAAATATGTGTAATGTGACTGCTTGTTCGTTGAGTTCTTCGTCCCGATGAATCTCTACAGCGTCATTGTCAGTAAAATACATCTTCTCATGGTAGCGTCGGGTGACTTCCCTCTAATATGGTTAAGGAGGGCAATGGCTGGATCCCGCGTTAACTCGTGAACGAGTGCCGTTTGAGGGTATTCAAACGTAGTTTAGATACTTGGGGGGAGGGAGACTTGCCGAGCTAACAGATGCAGATAATAATAACTTTATATAGACACAAAGAGACACCGTTACTTTATTTAAAAAAAAAGTGAAGTTCTTGCCATTTCTTCTTCACGAAGTTTTTCCGAACTGGTGGTAGAGTCATGTTTTATTTGACTGTAATAAGAACAAGTAATTGTCAATGTTGAGAAATAAATATTTGAATTTGAATACACATACCTTCGAAATAGTGTCTTAGGTATGTAAGGTTTCTCTCAACGTTTCCTTTCAACGTCAGAACAGGTCGCTTCATATACTTAAGTTATAAAAACTGATTGTGACATTAGGTATTGAAAAGCTATCGCCTTCACCACTGCACCCCGACGTGTTCGTTAAATCAAAAATGTTAGCATATATTTCCAGTTGTGTAACTCTCTTATTTCTACACAGAATTTTATACAGCGTGGAAGTAAACTTCGCAACTAAGGTAAGTTTGGAAATGTGGAGGCTTGGCGGCTATGTCAACAATTTTAGGTGAAATAAATAATTTATGGACAAAATGTTAATAAGTGACAACTCTTGAGTTTTCGTCAAAATCCGGTGACAAAACAGCTAATGAATATTAAAAAGTGATGGCCAAAGTTCAAGTGTCCAAATACAAGTGACATTTAAACTGAACAAAAATGCTGTAACATTTCTTTAACTATAATGATAATAATAGTTTTAAGAACGTTATAACGACCGCTCTCCATCATTTGAGATGAAATACTTATTACGATGTCTAAGTGCAAAGCCATGTTTTTCCTTTTTAATGTCAATGGGTAAATTTTACTACCAACGAGTAATGAGCACAATAAAAACCTTAAAACCCTATTTTTCTTGATCATTAATTAAAAGAAGAGTTAAAAATTTATTACTACTATACTTAAAGTATACTTTACTAGTGTAAACGAAAATATGAAAACAGTTGAACTTATGTTCGCTAATCAAACAAAGATTAGCCAATCAAATTGCCTTCTAAAAAATTTAGAACGAAATCAGATTACCCGTTTAGGAGCTACAATGCCACAGACCAACATATAGAACTTATAAATTCATATTATACATCAATGATAAAAATTGTTTGCAACAACTTAATGACCAAATTTTCGGCCACTTGCGTGTGTCATTTTGCTTGCTTTATAAAGTAGGGACTGGGGATCTCGGGTTTAAATCCTGGCGAGCTAATCCCTTTTGTTATGAATGGTGATGTTTCGCTCAGGCCATGGATGATTTTTTTACTAAATACTTACATACCTACTGTAGTATATATATTTATTTATTTATTTACTTCTATTTGGGCGGTTTACAGCCGTTTACACATAATAAGCTAACAATTTAATCGCTTAAGGCTAATAACAAACCTCCACATATAGTGATGATTTTAAAAAAAGCAACTAGTATATAACAAAAAACTAAGATAAATCAAATGACATTGACCAAAGTGCTATAACATTAATTACAAATTATATGGCATGCTGAGAAAAGTAAATGTTGGCTAAATATTTAGTAATAAAGATAGGCTTACTGTTGAATAAGTCTAAGTCCGGGGCATTTTTAACAGTAACATTAGAGCAAGCGCGCATTATAAAACAGTTTTTACGGAAATTAGTGCGGGTGATCGGGGTGTAAAGGGGATTTCTAGGGCGGCAATGTCGTGCTGGTAGATTCAGGTGGATGTTTCCGAGGAGTTCAGGGCAGTCAATGGATGCTTGAGCTATTTTAGCAAGAGTTCTTAGATCGGAAATTTCACGTCTTTTGGTGAGTGGTAGCAGGTGGAAATGTGAGCAACGAAGGTTGTAGCTAAGTTTAGGCACTTTGAACTTAAAGCCAAGATAACGTGTGAACTTCCTTTGCACTAGCTCAAGCCGTTTTGAATGAACTGCGTATTGTGGATTCCAAACTTGGCTGCAATATTCTGAGTGACTGCATATATATATATATATATATATATGTTTGAGAAGGGCGATGGCTGGATCTCACGTTAACTCATGGACGGGTGCGGTTTGAGGGTGTTCGTCGTTTGGAAAACTTGGGGAGAGAGACTTGTCGAGCTAACAGATGCAGATAAAAATAATTTTGTATAGACAAACAGAGACACTGTAAATTTATTTAAAAAAAAATACCCGTGAAGTTTTTAGCCAGTTCTTCTTCACGAAGGTTTTTCCGAGCTGGTGGTAGAGTCATGTTTTATTGACGTTAAAAGAACAACTTATTATCAATGTTAAGAAATAAATATTTGAATATAAATACATAATATGTATTTTGGGACCCCACATTCCACAATTCAGTGTGTGGCCACTACCGTTAACGTTACGTCACTCCTGATAACATTTATTTTTGTAGCGTAGTTTCAATAAAACACAAAATTCTCTTCTGTGTTTATTTTTTCGGTAAAATTTAAAATATACAAAGATGCCTGTAAATACAAACAGAAAAATATAAACAAAATTGAAATAAAAAATAGTCACACAAAATAGAACAGAAATATTAATACAATTAAATTTGATCTGAAAAGAAAAAATAACAATAAAATAAATTTTAATGAGTGAGAATCCTTACCAACAATTTTGGCTACGCACACTCGTGAACGTAAAAAATAGGTTTCTTAAAAAGAACTTTGATTATCGATAATAAAATATCTTAACTATATAATTTTGAATGATAAACTCGGAAAAAATAATAAATAAATAGATTCAAGTTGCTTTGATGAATAATTTTTCGTGACTGACTTGTCAAATCAAAACATTGCCGTTCTCCGACACTACGTAATTCCTAGTTTAAAATTACGTCGGAAACGACAAAAAAATAAAATTTACTGACAAAAAGAGGTCGAAATAGACAACCGTCACAATACCCCGGGGGCCGGGAAAAAAAAAATCTGAAAGATTTTTTTTAGTAAAATTTCAAATTCAAACCAAATCAAAATAAACCGCATATACATATCGAATTTTAATATTTAATCTGCTAAATGAAAGAACAATCAAAAAAAAAAATAATAATTAAAAGCAAAATGAAAATTAATATTAACATCCTATAGAAAAATTTTTCTGAAAAAACATCCTGTATATATGAAAAAATAATATTGATATATTGCATATCAACAAATTATTTAATAGAAAAAAAAAAACAAAACAGACAAGAGAGAGAAAAAAAAATCCTAAATAATTATCTTAAATTACATGGTTCATGAATGATAAAATTTTAAACATGTTCCTGGAATATACAATGTTAATATACATCGTTCAACTCCATCAACGTACATTATAATTACAACATACATTCTCTTTCATACTAGTCTTATTCCAACTACTGGAAATAAAACATCATGCAGTTAGAGTTGCTTATGAGGAATCGTATCCTAAATAAGTCAACTCAACAGAGTTGAACGCAACGGCAAAAGGCTTTAATAGTTGCCATCCGCTGAAAATATTAATAGCTTATGGCTTCTTTAACGTGTCGCTAAATCCCGCACGGTGATTACTATAAACAAGTTTCAGTTAAAGACTGAAATAAATATGCCGGAAAGCATATGAAAATAATTCTCACAGGAAAGTGATTCAAGCGTATAAATAATACACATAGGTATGGTTTAGTTTAACGAGTTACCATAATAAACGCTCGTGCAGAAGGCTTAATTTTACAAGTTGCAAACCGCTTGAAAAAAAAAATTGAGAAAAAAAAAAATTGATAACATTTAACAAATTATACTATAAAGTATAATACAGATATTGAAAATAAGAGTTTACACTCCTAGAATTGCAAATATTAAATAAATTACACAATAAGTTAACCTAATACTACGATGATGATAATTAATTATAAGTTTTGACCAACGTCAATGTTAATGGTATAGCCAAACGATAATGAGGTGCATAGAAAAAAAAATAAGACAAAAAGAATCGGCTTATGCTCGCCGTGAAAATTCTCTCTCTCTCTCTGAAAATTCTTCAGGGCTATTTTGTAAAATTTCTGTTTCAGAATCTACATTAATATTTAATAATAATGATCGTAGTTCGTCTACAGATTGCGTCGAAGAAAAATTTATATTTCTGATTTTTAATTCATAAATTATTTCAGGTTTATTTAATTGTGAAAAATTCATTGCAAAATCAAAAAAAATGTTAAAGTGAAACAAATTTGTTAATAGTCGTTATGCAGAATAGAGCCTTAAAAATATACGTATTTTCAAGTGATGAAAATGAATAGAAAATGTTATTTAAATAGTGAAATTACTGGGTTATAGAATGTTGTGTCTTCAGAAAATTTCTTCAAGGATATTATAACGAAAGAAACTAAAGAAACTTAAATGTCTGAATAATTTAGCAGTATTTTGATATATTATAGTAGATATATTATAGTAGATACATATATAAATATATTATAGTGAATGTTAATGCTTGAAAATGGTAACAAATAAAGTTTTATGCCTGACCTCAATAATAATTATAAAAAAATTATTTTTAATGTTGCAATTCTTCTGTTCCTTTTGTTCCTTCTGTTGCAATTTCTCCTCTCTTCTCCATAAACTACGTTTGAATATTCGGGCGCCAGTATGTAGCGTAGTTTCAATAAAACACAAAATTCTCTTCTGTGTTTATTTTTTCGGTAAAATTTAAAATATACAAAGATGCCTGTAAATACAAACAGAAAAATATAAACAAAATTGAAATAAAAAATAGTCACACAAAATAGAACAGAAATATTAATACAATTAAATTTGATCTGAAAAGAAAAAATAACAATAAAATAAATTTTAATGAGTGAGAATCCTTACCAACAATTTTGGCTACGCACACTCGTGAACGTAAAAAATAGGTTTCTTAAAAAGAACTTTGATTATCGATAATAAAATATCTTAACTATATAATTTTGAATGATAAACTCGGAAAAAATAATAAATAAATAGATTCAAGTTGCTTTGATGAATAATTTTTCGTGACTGACTTGTCAAATCAAAACATTGCCGTTCTCCGACACTACGTAATTCCTAGTTTAAAATTACGTCGGAAACGACAAAAAAATAAAATTTACTGACAAAAAGAGGTCGAAATAGACAACCGTCACATTTTATTTTATCTTCCTTGGATAGCAAATAGTGTTACAATAGTAAATAAAATATGAGTCTATATAAGCGGCAAGACACCATTAGGTACTTTTACACTGAGCAGATAAGGAGAGACAGGGTAACAGACAAATAAATAGAGTCACTTTCATATTTATAGTATTGTGTTACTCATACTATATCAAAAAATTGTCTTACAATTTCTACTGTATGGTATCATCAGCCTTAACAATCCTACTGCAAGGAAACCAGCGACACCCAACCAAGGGCGGTATCAACCAATGTATAGTCCATCACCTTGCCTACTGCGGGTTGGCAAGCTTTACACATACCTTCGAAATCATTTCAACGGTATTGGATTGGCTCACGGTATTTTTCTTTCGCCGATCGGCTTGATGCACTTGAGTTGTTGACGCTCATTGGTACATTTGTCTGTCACTGGAGATCGAACCCTGGACCTTTGGATAAAAAACCCAGCACCTTAACCACTACTACAAAGACGTACATATAATATTCAGTGATACACATTCCAAAAATGTGGTTTTCCTCAAGCACAAACTAGTTTGGGAACATTCATTAATACGTAAATTAGTAAGAAAACGTTTAAATAAATATATCAAAGATTAACCGATAACATAAAAATAGGTCATATGCTGTGGTCGTAAGCATCTAATTAGTGTCCATCTTCATCAATTTCACAATGTCATTAGCAAACGCAACATTAGTGTTAATATCATAGCAATGTGTCAACCATCGTCGGACTGTTGGACTATATGACCGCTATTACAACACGATTCAAATTAACAGTTCTACGTGATATGTCATTTAGTTCTTATGAACCTTTATGTTTATATTATAATAGTTAGGAAGTTTAGAGCCAAGGTCATTTTGAATTTTGTTGTAACCTAGACGGGTATGTAGCAATGAGATAGAGTAACTATTTTTGAACTTTGTCTTGCCGGCAAACGAACATGCGAACCACTCGATGGTAAATAAGTGGAACCTGGCCCGCAGCCGTCACAATCGTAGATGTTACTAAATAATTATATTGTTATTTATTGAGAATCGACTGATGATGCTTTGCTGACCGTAGTATTAAATTGGGATTGCATTTGTTCCGGAATTATAAAAAGCTCTGGGTTTTCATGGTTAGACATAGTTATAATAATAATAATAATAATAAATCCCCAGACAAACACACCAACTGTATGGCCCCAAAGTAAGCAGAGCTTGTGTTATGGATGACCATACAGCAAACTTGGGTGGGAACCCAAAATAAACATACATATATAAATTTCCACAACCATGACCCGAACACAAACATCTATGTTCATTACACAAACGAACGCCCCGGCCAGGACTGGAACCTGGGATCTCCGGCGTATGCGACAAGGCTATAAACCACTACGCTACTCGGCCGTCGTCATTATGGCGACACATTTTGGTCGCGGTATTAATTAAACTAAAAGGCCAGCCCGAAGCAATTACTGAACATGGTCGGACTGTGACGATCGGGTACTCCATACACACGTCATGCTGGTCGGCACATTCGACTCATCTCGCCGAAAACCAAACGGCTTCGGCATTGGCGATCGATGCCAACCCGTGGGTATCGCTTCTGAGGTTTCTCTGAAGTGGTCTCAAAGCACTGGAATGTTACGAATAGAGTCTTACATACGTAACTGAGTTACTATTTTTGTTGCTAGCTCAACATAATCTAATCATTTAGATTGCTTAGAGTGACGAAGGTTGTCGTGTAATCATTAATTTTAAATGTACATTAACAGGGAATTTATGAGTCTGTTTACAATTAGTCCTTCAAGTAAACGTAAAATATGTGACTTCTAAAAAAATATATTTAATTACTATAGATATAAAATGAAGTCACGGTGCTTTAGGATAATTAAAAAATTACAAGCCACAATGACAACAATAAATATTATAAGCTAGCCACGGTCAAGAACCATTTAATTTATTCAAACCATGTATATGTATATTGTTTCACTTTTTAAAAACCGTATCACTTTCACTCGAGTCTACCAGTTTTTCATCGCATCTTCAAACTTGACAGATATTTGATATTCTTCACGATAATGTCAAACCGGAATGTCAATGTCACTAGTATTTGCTATAACTCTCACCTGTTGGGTTAACCCCAATGTTGTGAAATTGTGAATATTGTGAAAGTGCGAACAAAATCTTGGATTTTATGTGAAATATCGTTTGCATGTAAATGTGAATTATCGCTTATTGATCGATCGTTGGCAATATTTGTTTGTGACGGTTTCGAAGTGGTTTTTTACAGGCAACATTTAAATGTTTTTATTGGTAAAGTGATTGACATTTTGTAGGCTAGAAAATAAATTTTGATAACGGTCAGCAATTTCGTAAACTATCTTCGTTAGGTGTCTGGTTTTTATATAATTATAGAATCAGGAAGGCTGCATATCCACCAAAAACGTGTGAAAAGTGCCGGAAAATACCTACCAATAAGATTACATAGACATCATTTATTTTTGTCTTTTTTTACAAGAACAATAAAGTAATTTTATTGTTTGACATTTAACACCACTGGACTAATGATACGCTGCATTAAACCACGACTTTCCAAAATTAATAAACAGTTTGCATAATAAGTCGTATTAGTTTTTGCGTTTCCCTTTGGTCAACTAATAAAAATATAATGATACAATTTGAGTCACACAGACAAACGCACCAACTGCATGGCCCCAAAAGTAAGCAGAGCTTGTGTTATGGATGACCATACAGCGAACTGGGGGAAGGGGAAATAAACATACATATATAAATACAAACTACCATGACCCGAGAACCAAATGAATTCCCCGGCCAGGACTTGAACCTGGGACCTTCAGCGTATGAGGCAGGGTTACTTACCACTATACCACTCGGTCGTCCATTCAATGATTGACTGTTCTAAATAAAAAAGAACTGAAAGGGAAACACTCAAAATGGAGTATATGGAGTATATGCTGGCTTGCTTGCCGTTAAAGTGATTTATCGATGTTCGAAAAGTGTCACTACGAAATCTCTAACCAATTAAAACATACATTGTTTAAAAAGCTATAAGGCTGCAAATCCAAAACTGGTCAACCACTAAAACGCTGACCCTACTTATATTGGGTTTAAAAATCCTAGACCAATAGAACATTTAGTTGTAACCAGCAACATTAATGCATTCTTAGAAAAACCTACGACTCAGTAAGTCCGGTACTTACAGTACATTTCTACGAACACTGTTATTAGGGTGAAATGTCCGGTAACTGGACCGGCAACACTCGATTGACTGTTAAATTGACGGCCGATGTGACAGTTTGTTGGCCAGCGGTCTTTGCCAAGTTTACGCGGTATAGATAGCAAAAAGATATTTAAAAAAAGGTAAATTAAAAAATAAAATAAGGTTTTACAAAATAGGTTTACTTTGCTTATAATAAAAAGGTTGTTTGCTTATAATAAAAAAGGTTTTTTGAGAGTCGTTAAAGTTTCACAGGCCTAATAATATCTCAGTACAGGTATGTTTCAGATATGATTTTACCGGGCTTGTTTGGTGTGGAGGTAAGTAGCCTTGCCTTCTATGCCAGAGGTCCCGAGTTCGAATCCTGGTAGTGGCAGATATTTTATCATATTTGCTTTCTAGTCATGGATGTGTGTTTATTTAAGTTTATTTATGATATTTATATATAAAAAAATATCTATGTGTGTTTATATATTTCTGAAGTTTATTTATTCGTTTTCTAGTATCCATAACACAAGTTCTTAATGATACTTATTTTGGGCTAGATAATGTGGCGTGACTGTTAGAAATATTTATTATTATTATTATTACATATCTATGTAAAACATATTAAAAACTATGAAGCATTTCCTCAAGTTTGCACGATCCTCATATTAAATAAAACATTTTTGTAGAGGGATATTATCGCGTTTAACAATATTGTTACATTTTAAGTCGACGTGTCGTTGCCTCTACGAGGGTCAGTCTTAGATCCGACTGAATAGTGTTTTATAGAATTACGAAGCAGATTCAAGTTTTGGGTCAAAGGTAGCACACGTAGTACAGTAAAGTATCTTTTGATAAGATCCCGCCTGCAGCGTTACTACAGTCCTTCCTATTGTGACCGCCGCAATGATCGCGTTTATGTGGATGTGATCCGGTTCGAGAGAAGGAGCGGCCAGGGCAGTAACGGGAACAAAGGTCAATCCAACTGAAGCCTACAGTTGGCTCCACGTCCATTTAACACCTAAGATGAATGATATCCCTGGGCACGATTGCCACACACCATCAGGTAGAATACGTGTTCCTTTTCAATTATATTTTATCGTGTTTCATATATCACCTTATTTACTGTTTTGAAGGGATTTTTTATTGGAAATTATATTTGACCCTGACTTATTTATGTCTCCACACTATGAATTCAACACGACCAAATTTATTACTTGGATTTTTGGCGAGAGGGAGACTTGAGCAAACAGACGCAGATAAGAACATTTTTTTATAGACATAAAGAGACATTGTAAATTTATTTTGAAAAATTATACCGGTTATATTATATTATAATGATTACTGCTAGAACCAGGGCAGAATTATAGTCGTAGATTGCGAGTTTTCTGCTTCGATTTAAATAGAAGACCAATACTTGATTTGACAATTGCCATCTCATCCGATTGTTTCTAGCCAGTTCTCCTTCACGAAGCTCTTTTGAACTGGTGGTAAAGTCTTTATTTATTTATTTATTTATTTATTTTCACAGAACCAACAGCACTTAAAACATATTACACTGATAATAAATTTAAATATACATACTGCCAATAATAGGTTCACAATTTTTTAATTAAACAGTAACGAGCAGAATAATTATACAAAATTATTAAAGGTTTTATAAAATTAACGGTATTTATGTGGAAATGAAAAATGTTTTGAAGTTATATATATATTGAAACTATAGTACGCAATATAGTGTGTGGATAAAGTGCATGTGTTTGTGTATGTGTGAGTTTGTATGAGTGTGTGTGAGAGTGAGAGAAATCAGAAGTGTGGTGCAAATCTTACATTGCAAGCATACCAAACCAAACATACTATATTTATTTGTTATCAGGTGACAGTGTAATTGTGATTTGCTTTTTTAATGACTGTTTTGATAATTGAAACAAATTGAGAGACTGAAATTGTTTATTATAACAACACAGTATTCGACAAATTACAGAGTTTTTAGCATAGTTACAGTGGCTAAATGGAACATCAAATAAAGAGCAGTGTCGCGTACGCCCAGTTGGTGTTCTTAGTTGCATGACCAGAGAGGTTAACTCGGGACTATCAATACGGTTGCTGCAGATGTCATGCAGGAACAACATTTGCAACAATATTCGTCTGTCTTTTAGGGGTAATAATTTGTGATTGCGACACAATATATCGTAACTCCCTTTTTTCAGCTGGGTGCGATAGTTTAAGATTTTGAGGAATTTGAATTGGATCTTTTCGATTTCTTGGACGTATAATACATACTGTGGGTTCCAAATTACACAGCAATACTCCAGCATACTCCGAACATATGCATAGTATAACAATTTTATGCAATCAGAGTCTGAGAAAGGCCTAGTCACACGTAAAATAAACCCAAGGTTTTTGTCATATAATACAAGTAATTGTCACTGTGGAGAAATAAATATTTGAATTTGACGTACAATGAACTTCACCCGTTAGGCGATAGATTTTTGGCTGGCCGATCTTGCGTTGCATGTAAGTCATAGCCTAAATGTTTAGATAATCATGTTAACCTTCGAAGTGCATTCTCACCTTTTTTTTAGCGTATAGGGCCGCTACCCACTTATTCGGCCTGGCGTTGTTCGGCACAGCTGGGCGGCAAAGTCGAGTATGTGTAGATAAATAATCGGGAAGAAATCGTGAAATCGAGAAATATGCCGACCTGCCTGTAGCCCAAATAGATTATCCGATAGGCACAAGCTGAATTTGTGAAAGTGTTGCTTTGGTCCTTCTCGTTCAACTTAGGGCCCAATAAGTAGATAGCGCCCCTGACAGCCTCGTCTCTATCGTCACTCTCCATCAGGTGTGAAGGAAGGCAATTGCTTGTAATGTATGAAACATAAGGAAAGCATTGGCTAGACACACAATAAAAAGCTATGAATATCCTTCAGTTTCCTCAAACGATATATAAGACTTCAACGCGGGCTAAGTGAAAAAGAATTCTCATCCTATGTGATAATAATTCACGTTGTGTCTCGAATGCAAAAGTACGTGTAAGTTAAGTGGTGGTAGACGTTTTTGACTATATAATCAAAAGAAACGAATTAATTTCATGGTAGTCTTATATTTTTTTTTGTGAAGATGACTTGCAAGTGCCGAAAGGCTTTTTTTCCGCCGGCCTTATTTTACCTATGATGAAATAAAATGTTTTGAATGTATCGTTATGTATACTTTTGAATGTTAAATGTATCGGACAACTATCACATTTAACTAATGTAATCACATCAATTATTTACTCAATCGGCTTCGAATACAATTTTAATTAATTGATTTTATATAATTACGGATGTTTTGAATTTCGATAATGATATAGAGGTCGCAAAATAAAAATAATTATAATTTAATATCTTAGTTAAATCAGCTTTTTAATAGAACAAAAAATGAACGCTAAATAACATAACAAGGTGACAACAAGGTAATTTTACCTCGCTTAATAATCTATATCTATGTTACAAAACGCCATGTTTATTTTTAATTATTAAAATGTAAATATACTGGTTTGATTTAATAATTATTTTGAAAAATATATTTTATTATGAAATGTTTCAAAGGATCAGCTTAGATCAGGCACTAAGTGGGCAAAATAGTAGGATCTTTGTACGACGACTTTGACGACCGAGCAGCTTAGTGGAAAGTAGCCCTGTCTCATGCGCCGCAGGTCCCAGGTTCGAGTCCCACACACAGATGTTTGCTCTCGGGGCATGGTTGTTGATATTTATATGTATATTTATTCTGGGTTCCCCCTAGTTCGCTGTATGGTCATCCATAACTCAAACTCTGCTTACTTGGGGGCATACAGTTGGTGTCTGATGATTTATAATGAATTAAGCCAAAACATCGGGTTTATTACAGTTGAAAATAAATTAGGAGAACTTGTTCACAATATTTAATGTTTGTTTCCTTTGGAAAATAAGCAGAAAAGCCTGTCTTATGTTACAATCGAGATTGAAACAAATTAATCTTATTAAAAAAAACTTTTAAACATTAGGTAAACTTATAAATATTTACATATCTAAATTATGATAAAACTCGTTTTGGATTCCAAAGGTCGGTGAAAATTTTCTTATCATTATAAAATCACAATGCAGAGATGGACGGGTTTCATCATAACTTTATAAGGTGTTCAATAAACATAAGTTTTTAAAAGCATTAATTACGCTGGCTATATACGCAGAACGTAACAGGCAAGCAAAAACAATGAAGATTGATGCTTACAAGTTTTTCTTTTATATACAGGGTGGCCAGAAAAGTGACGTCCAAAATTTTTTATAGGTGCCTCGTGTTGAGACGTATCTGAATCACCCCTGTTATAATAGGTCTTTACCTATGAAAATGCCGTTTGGCCGTACTGGCCATTTCAAATAAAAAAATTTTTCTTTGACTGATAATTCTAATTTCAAATTAATTTTATTTGACAAACATGGAATTCTTTTTCTAAAATCGTCATTTGTTTAATAGTTAGTGTTTTGTTTTCAACGCATTCGAACATTTTTCGTCATCATGGATAAGTTAAAAATTCGAGTAATTATGGAGTATGAGTACCGTCGTGGCAGCAAAGCGGCACAAGCGGCACGCAACATCAACGACGTTTACGGAGCGAACACTACAAACGAACGCACCCCGTTATTGGTTTACCCGCTTCCGTTCTGGAAATTTTGACCTGAAAAATGAACCCCGTGGTCGTCTGAAAACTTTGGTCGACAATGACGAATTAAAGGCAATTGTGGAAGCTGTGAAACTCAATCCACGGCTGAATTAGCAGCAGCTTTCGACGTTAGCATCAAAACAATATTGGTCCATTTGGGTCAAATTGGCAAGGTAAAAAAGCTTGACAAATGGGTACCCCACGAACTCAATGACCGCCAGCGCGAAGTACGCGTGGAGACGTGCCTTGCACTGCTCAGCAGGCATACAAATGAAGGAATTCTGACAGCACCCAAACAATGCCCTAAACGAAAACTTACCCCTAGAAAAGTGATGGTCACTGTTTGGTGGTCTAACTGTTTGGTGGAACTGAACACAATGATGGAGAAGCTCACACGTCTCCAACCAGCTTTGGTCAATCGTTCGGCTCCACTGCTCCTGCACGACAACGCGCGACCTCATACTGCACAGCAGACGGTCTCCAAGCTACAAGAGTTGGGGTTGGAATTTCTCCGTCATCCGCCGTACCACCAGACCTTGCGCCTACAGACTTCTACTTTTTCCAGAATTTGGATAACTTCTTGGCGGGAAAAAAATGCAATACCCGAGAGGCAGTACAAAATGCCTTTGAAGAATTTGTTGCCTCCCGTCCAGCTGATTTCTTCAAGAAAGGCATCAATAAGCTACCAATGCGTTGGCAAAGATGCATTAATTGCATGGGTGATTATTTTGATTAATAGAAATAAAAAATATATAAAAAAATTACGCTTCATTTATTTCGTGAAAAACGGCAATTTCATAGGTAAAGACCTAATATATTACGTCTTTTTTAATGAATTTTCGCAAAATTGCGACCGACGCTGTTTCAAAAATTTCAAAAAAAAAGGTAGAAGGTTTCTTCGGATTTCTATTCTTGCTACTAAATATCTATGAACTGTGTGTTTATGTATAAAATAAACAGCCTCGTAACTTTAATGAAAGTTACTAAAAAATTACCTTAAGTTGAGAATTTATGTTAAGTGAGTTATCATTTACGTTTTCAACTTAAAATTTAAAATCTAAACTGGTAGTTTCTAAGGGCTACAGAGAATGCGTTAGACTCTAAGCTTTCATAGTGATAATAACAAAATAGTACTTCATAGGCAATTGCTATCGCTGAAATCAGCCATCAAAGACAGTGAGGTGGAAAATTTGAATAAAAGAAATTCCTTTTTTTTTTCATTTGTAAGATTGATACATTTGTTAACTAACCAAAAATAACTCTAGAAAAGTTAAAATCTAACATAAATTGAAAGCTTATTTAATTATAAGTTTCCCCGCTCTAGGCGCGAGAACTATTTTAACGCCTGAACCAATTTACCACTGAGCTTTTAAACAAAACCGCATCAAAATCGGTCTATACGCATCGCAGATATAATGACACACACACACACAGAACAAGCATTAAGCTTATCGTCCTCTTTGCGTTAGGGGTTACAAAAGAGAGATATTCGTACCATTATTGTTATAATTATACTAGTATACAAAGACGAACGATTTGTCTGCTTGTTTGTTTATACGTTATAGATAAAAACCGAAACGTATAACCGATTTTTCAAAATTATTTCACCAGTTAAAAATATATTAGAAGTAATAAGTATAGTTTTCCTGTAATTTCTACTGAAAAAAAAGACATTCACTCATATCCACAAGATATTAACCCATTACAATAACTTAACTATAACCCGAATATCATATTTAATATCACAGCTTAGTAAACATGCTTTTGTTTTTACTAGCTTTCAAAAACCACAGATTGATATCTCTTTTAATACAAAAGTTTGACCAACATCCCTGCTTTCACATCTAACATTATCTATCAATACGTATTTATAAGTGTAATCAATACGTATATCTCTAGTAACACACGGAAATTACAAAACATGACAACTGTTCTCTATTCTTAGCTGTTGACCACATCTCCAGTTTGTAAGGTTAACCTCGCTTTTGTGTCTTTCGATCTTTGACCCCGCCTGTGTGTTGAAAAGTTTGGGAAAATATTTCAAAAATATTAAGAAATACTGTTGGGTAAAAAGTTGTGAAATTATTTAAATAGTTTGATTAATTGGTTTGTGATTACCGTTTGAGCAAAGGAGATTAAATCATTTTCAACAAAATATTATTTGTAATCTTTAATCAGTTGTTGATAGTATGATCTTCAATCAATCGTTGACCGACGAAATCTATGAAGAGTGCTTGGAATGATCTCAGACATCCCAGCTAAATGGTCAAACAAAAAGCGACTTCTTATACACGGTATAGTGATGAAAATAGCATTTAGTTATTTTTGATAAGATTAGTGTCACAAGTTTCTAGAATATGTATTCTATATGGTGCACAATAAAGTCGCTTTTTATTTTACCATTCAGCCGAGATAGTGCGCTTTATGGATTTCAGCCTAAACCATTTCGCGCCTTCTCTTTACAGGCTATATAAGAAATAAAATTTATATTTGCTTTTTATTTCTTTTACTGTCATATTTAAAAAGGTTTGAAAAAGAAGCATATTTATGCGTCGTCATTAAAGACGTGTATTGGTAGTAGAGCTTCTTTGTTAAGAGCTCGTGTCGGTAATACAGTCCTTCCTATATTGGCCGCCATGATAATTTTGCCATTAAATTTTTTGTGGTTGTGTACCGGTCAAACGGAAAGAACAGCCCGTGCAGTTACTGGAACAAAGCCAGTTTTTATCTAAAGCCTATGGACGGCAACGCGTCATTAGTCAAGACATTAATTGCAATCGCTATTCATAAATAAAACACATTTGACTTGTCCATGGTTGTGAATGCCACTTACCATCAGATGGGGCTCGTGCTCGTTTGCCGGCTATAGTGAAATAGTATAAATACATAATACACATACCCATAAACAAACACTTTTACATACAAACACACTTATTGTACACGCACTACACAGATCCATGTGAGTTACATAAGATTTTGAATTTATTAAAAACTTTTAAAATAAAAACAATAATGAAAATTGTTAAAATTGTAAAAATTGTTAAAGACGTTTTTAAATGTAAATAAAAATTGTCATTAGAATAGTTAGAATAAATTTAATTGTAAAGTAAGGGAGGGCGGGTTCTCCAAATACAGGGCATTACATGCTTACATTGGGACCCCAATCTACATCTGTATTAGACTAAGATTTTAATGAATGAATGAATTGACTGAATGAATGATGACGGCCTGTTTGGTGTGAAGGTAAGTAGCCTTGCCTTCCATGCCAGAGGTCCCGGGTTCGAATCCTGGTAGGGGCAGATATATGATTATATTTGCTTACTAGTCATGGATGTGTATTTACGTTTATTTAAGCTTATCTCGGCCTCTGTACTCGGCCTCTTACTGTACTGTACTGTACTCGGCCCTGATGATGGACTCCATACGAGTCCGAAATTAGTCGGACCTTTCCGACAATAACGCGTGAGTATAAGCTGTAGTTTCAAAACTTATCTCTATATTGTGTGTTTATATATTTCTTAAGTTTATTAATCCGTTATCTAGTATCCATAACACAAGTTCTTTAGTAACACTTAATTTGGGCTAGATAATGTGGTGTGATTGTTAGAAATATTTATTTATTATTATTATTATAATTTATAATAATAATCTTTATTAACCAAAAATTGTATATAAATATTAACATAGTTTAAATTGCTCTTGTCTCTTGAGCTAGTAGTAGCTAGTAGGAACATCTGTATTAGAGGAGACAGCATTTCATTCTAATACATTTACATGAATAGGTTAATGCAGATAACAATTAAGACAATTTTTACAATCGCTTATTAGATTTCTATTATGGCTTACTATGTGGTTCAAATTTTATATGTTTGATAGTAACATCACACAAATAAACAAATCCCCACCACCAGTTCTTTCTTTTCTGTTGCCTAAGTAAAGGCATACAGAACGTAACGCATTATTACGAAATGCAATAAACTCTTTACTTAAAATATTGTTTATTTATTAGAAAGTATAAGAACAGTTTGAAGACAGCCAAAACAAACAGCTTGTTTACTCACCACTCTTTAGGTAGCCATGGTCAGAGATACGTTCACTTTCACATCCACTGAGTCAAACGTGAAAGGAAAAACGTAAATAAGTGTAAAATATTTGAACTATCTGTAGAGGCAGAAGGCATATTTTACAGCGTCATCATTCATAGCTATTGTATTTTAACAAGGTTTTGATTTTACTCATTGTTTTTTAGAGCAGATCTTAAGAATTTCTGAGAAAAGGTTACCTACACAAACAACGACCGCACATTACATAATTAACAGATATACTTTTCATACAATCCAAATTCAATTTCAAACATTTATTTCTCAACATTGACAATTACTTGTTCTTATTGATGTCAAATAAATCATGACTCTACCACCAGTTCGGAAAAACCTTCGCATAGAAGAAGAGGCAAGAAACTTCATTGGTAAAACTTTTCAAAATAAATTTACCGTATCTATTTATGTCTATTTAAAATAATTCTTATCTGCATCTGTTAGCTCGGGAAGTCTCCCTCCCCCAATTATGCAAACGACGAACACCCTCAAACGGCACCCGTTCACGAGTTAACGCGGGATCCAGCCGTCGTCCTCCTCAACTATATTAGAGGGTAGTCACCAGACGCTACCATAAACGTAAATGTTAGTTTAAACAGAGGGATGCCCTAATTTGTCGGGTAATTCTACCAAATCATTGTAAAACTACGAGTGTCACAGTAGCCGCAGTGCATGCTTCATTAATGAACGCCTCAAATTAGATTCTAGATGGCAATTCTAATTTTTTGAGATAATGTCGAAGTTAGAGAGAAAGCTCGAGTTTAGAGATTATTCGATCGATATTTCAAATTCCGTATCCCGAGGTTGTCAAACTCATGTCAAACTCGACATTTTACCATGCCACGTCTTGTAAACAACAAGGTTTGCGGTAGAGATGAAAATATCTATAAAAATGCATCTCTAATTCTGGATACTATGTCACCGAACGAGGATCGCCCTACTCGCCACTGTCAAATGTACCAATGAGTTTAATATTATAAACCGTCAAAAGTTGTATAAACTCATTATGCCGATTAATTATGATAAAATTTATTTAACATTGCATTCCACAGTTATGCGAACAATTTACGTGAAATACATTAAGTGAAAAACAGCAACGTTAGAGTTTTCACTCAGATTATAAATACTTTCAACATGTTGAGGGTAACCATTGTAAAGAAGACAGTGCATGTCTGGTTACCGCTGCCATAGGTAGTTTCGTAAGGATCGATCAATAAATAAACAATTAACAGTTGTATTACCAGTTAATTTACCTTAATCGCTATCAGTAAAACAATCATGTAGACATGGATCAATACTGTGTAAAAACTGACATACTAAAACGTTCAATTTGTTGTAGATAAGGCAGTAACTAAATAGTGTACACTTTTTGATGAAAGACAAGCAATAGTACTGATTAAAAAAAACAAACAAAAGACGGCCGAGTAGCGTAGTGGTCAGTCGGAGGTCCCAGGTTCGAGTCCTGGCCGGGGCATTCATTTGTGTGATGAACACAGATGTTTGTGCTCGGGTCATGGTTGTTGATATTTATATATGTATGTTTATTCTGGGTTCCCCCCCAGTTCGCTGTATGGTCATCCATAACACAAGCTCTGGTTACTTTGGAGCCATACAGTTGGTGTGTTTGTCTGGGGATTATTATTATTATTAAACTATTTCACAGATATATAATAAAAGCACTCTTGAATCTGAGGTAAAAACAACGTGTAGTTTAATATTGTTACCTGCACGTGATTACGTTTTTATATCTAGTTTAAGGTTGTTCCATTTTTGAATGTAAATAAAGCTAGACTTTTAGAACAGCAGTCTTTTTGTACAGTCGCAATCCAAATTCATATACATATTAATATACTTAAGCCTGTAATTCAAACGCATTATTAAAATCTATAAAGTACTTATCTGTCTAAGGCAGTTATAATAAGCAGTGCCTTGAGTAACCACTGACGTCTCTGAGTCCGGACGTTAGATACATAATCAAAGTAACACAGATTATAATTAATCGAAAAATGTAAAGGTGTTAGGAGCTATGAAATTGCTGAGATGTAACAATAAAACTAATTTGTGTTAAGGTATTATAAAAAATTGTAGAGGAACCAACTGATTTGAAAGTGCTTGATTGAAATCAATATTTTTTTGAGCAATAAATAATGACAGGCGTTCGTATTTTTTCGTTTCGTTACTTTTCAATTACTTCTTCGAGTTTTTCTTTTATCAAGCACCTTTATATAACAAACATATTATATATGCTAACCTTTTTGTTTATCGTGTCTGAAAGTACCGATTTTGAGGTTTCTTTGAACATTAAAAAGTTACTAACCAGAAAAATGGGATATGTATGGACGAAACCAGAAGTTATGTGAATGATAATTCTAGTTCGTGACAAATTCTTAAACTATTATCGTTCATATTTTTATAGTAATTTACAGCCGTACTTAGACCCTTTACTTTTTGGATTTTTCTTAGCCAATATAGACTAAGATGAATTTTTCTAGCCACTTAAGAAACCATTAAACGTGTGACTGCGGCCGTAAATCTGTCGAACGACTCTTCTCTCTGACTGTACAGTTTACACATTACCCCGCACTGAACTAACAGCAATGATACGGTACTTGGCGTATATAACTGAGATTTTTTTAGTTTCGCAATCACGAGACAATATAATAAAGTTAAAGACAATATCGTCATTGTCTTTTTCGCTTATTGTTCATTGAGTATTTGGGAAAACGATCAATTTTGCGTACTATTTGGTTCTGGGTTTTCACGTGGGATTCAATTAAGACGACCTACTCCGGCAGCCTTAATAATCATATAGGCAATTTGTAGCCCACGCTTCCCTACCGGGGGTTGGTTACATTTACACGTACCATCGAAATCATGTCCGTGATATGTGCGCTTCCGCACAACATTTTCCTACACAGTAACAGCAGTCGGCATAAAGTAATTATGTTGTTAAAACTCATGAGTACCTTTGGGAGTCACCAGGATCGAATCCGGGACCTTCTAAACGAGCACCAGCGACTTAACCACAGCACCGCCGACGTGTATTTTAAATTATTTGGAGGTAATAGGATTAAATAAAAATCTTTTAACTTGGTGATCACGGTGTCCGCAAAGATACCAATACTTTGAGTTAATATGTATAAACATAATTAAACGCAATAAAATCCGGTCATAAAGTGTCTTATTTAATATTATAAATCGTGAAAACTTTAGGACATATTTACAGGATTAAAGACTGGCACTGTTTCTATCTCCAACAGCATGCAGTCTCAGTGGTGAAAATTAAAATCGCCTCTAAAATTTAATATAGGTATCACGCATTTTAATAGCAATTTTAGGCCACATTTTGTAAACCCACTGTACATCTTCACGAACTAAAACATTACAAAAATGCTGTACCTACAGTATAATGACACAAGTCCATGAGTAGTATCACAAAAAGAAACAATAAAATAATCGCGTGAGTGTACATACATGCATCGTGGTTGCGCAAGATCACGTAAATCTAGTGATAGTAATACTCGCCGAATATGAAACTCTCGTCTTGTCGGACCGGACTGTTTCATTTGTAAGTGTGCTTTTACACTGCCTGTAGAGGCACTGTTGTCAAAACTGTATTTTGTGCGTTTTGAGCTGGTCGTACGAACACTGTTTTGATGATAATTTCAATAATACAAATTTCAGGCCGTTTTGACCTCAATACAACGCCGTTTGTTAAGCGTTTATAATCTTTTATGAATCAATTCGAATCTTTTACGAATCAACCAACACGAAAAGTAGTAGAAAAAAGAAAGAAACCGCATACATATTTTTGATCTTGAAGTCAGACATTGTTGTAGTGACATTAGAGTAGAGAAAGCAACTGAAAGAGCACTTGTTGTGTTATTCGAATTAATTAAATAAACAAATTCTGAAACGCATTTTCACTCCATGTAAACGCTCCTTTACATTATTGTCCAGAAGTTAGAAGCACGTACTTTCTATTGTTCGCCTAAAACGTGGATTTCACGTAATCTCGTCACAGGCAGTTTTCCTTAAAATGGCTCCTTTGTGCTTAATCAGGGATTATGTGACCAGTGACCTAAAGTGTACGACTTTATTATATTTAAGTGGTAAAAGCTCGTTGATTATTTGGAAGTCAGTAGGATCTGGGACCTCACATATTATAAGTTGAGGTCATACACGGACGCTACTATATGGCAATGTTTGTTATGATATCGCCTGAGGCGTAACTTCAGCTATTTCTATTTATAATTTATTCAGTTTTACGTGGTTGTGTTCCGGTCAAAGGCAAAGGAACAGCGAGTGCAACTGGGACAAAGGCGATTTCAAGTGGAGGCTACGGTCGGCGGAGACATTTAGTCGATCACTATCACAATCACTATCATTTAAGAAAACTCCTGCGTTTAATGATGCGTATGGATACGTATGTCACCTACCATCAGCCTCTTTGCCCTCTAAGAACATATAAAAATTACCATTGTTGTATATAACAAATATTATACAATTTAAACAAAAAAAGTTTAGTTTGGCTTAAGACATCTTGGAACGACGCTAATAAATAACCAAACAACCTTTTAATCAATAAGTGGGTAACATTTTATAACTATTATGATATAGCCATCATAATAATAAAAAGCAATAAAACAAAGTCTTGACTCGACCTACTAACTCCGCAATTATTAAGTAGACACATACGCCCGTGACCTATTAGGTTAGGTCTAAAGTTAGAATAACTTAGGTATTATGTGTATGTCAACTTCGTTTTGCAAGATTTTTATTGAGCGTTAGTACTGGTAATTTTTGGTAAGTTTTTCTTAGATTTCATGATGGGTCTAGGTCGTAGGTTTAAATTATTTCAATGGTTGTGTTAAAAATTAATTAAAAAATCCCTTTTTAATAAATTTTAATATCTATTAGATTATCTACTAGTTAGCGTTTTTCTTTATATGGTGACCACACCATATAAAGAAAAACTGGTCAAAGAAAGAACCTTTCTCTACCATTAAATTAATACATAAAAAGACAGAGTTCAAATCGACAACTTTGACGATGTATCACAATAAACGCCGCTGATACCTACAAAGTTACAGAACTTAGGCACCCAGCGACAGTTTTATTTACAACCTTTATTAAGTTACGAAATACTTTAAAATAACTACTTAGCTACTTAGTAAACATTACAGTGTCACGCTATCATCCGAATTGACATATCACTAGCCCATCTGTCAATGTCATATAAAACCCGTGCGCACACGCCTGTCATACGATAAATTAGTAACAGATGGCTTTTTGTAACAATGGCGGGTGATTCGTCTTCATTCTGGGGGTTTTTATTTTATTGAATTTACTGTGCATCTAATAGAGACAAGCTTATAAGAAAATTAAGCACTGATTTAGACGTGAAGAAAATCGGAATACTATTTACAATTACACAACATTTGTGTTGCGCGTAGTTTTGTTGCGCCGGCTGGAGAAGATGCCGCCGTATGTACCCTTTGGCCCCGAAGACACCACGACCTGACTAACCACGGAGTGACACCCGACTTGATCGAGTGCAGGTTGGAGCGCAGTGAAAACAACACAAATCTTCGAAGTAGGAACGTTTATTGCGTATACAATTAAACCTTAAGTTTAAATAAGCCTATGAACCGCAATCGTTCCTGTAGTTCAGCTTCTTTCTTCAGACCTCTTCACTGGCCTCCGGATACACCGAACAGCGCTTATGTGTTCTTGGGTCTTCACTGGCCTCCGGATTCACCGAACAGCACTTTCTTTCTTCTAACTGGAAGCTTCTGAACTTTTCTTCTTAGACTTTTTCTTTCTTCTTATTAGACCTTTTCTTTCTTCTTATTAGTTGTTGTTTTCTTCGCTGCAGGCACCGAACTGACTTCCAAAGTTCGGCGTGCGCCTTTTATACAAATTTCGCCCTAAATAATTCCAGCGCTCTGATTGGCTGGCGCGTTTGTGCAATTTGCACCTAATTACACTTAAGTTTTACTTGGATTCTAAACTTTACATCGAATTATCTTTCAAACTATTAAGCAAAACTATTACAATATTATATTCAAATAATAGAACGAAACGATTCCTATATGTTTACATAAATACCAATTTGATAAAATTAAATACAAAAAACTTTCTAGAACAAAGACCATCTCAAAACCCCGTTTGCGCCGGCAGACTATTTACTTAGCCTAACATTGTACCTAAGGCGAAACGGTTACAAACATAATTTTATCATTTTACATTATTAAAATATGCAAACATTCTAATTACAATTAGTTTTTAACATAATCAAACAAGATATAACTACCAATTAGGAACATATACAACAACAAAGGTTTTCTCGTTATTCCCTTCAAATACGTAAAACACCATGAAAATAATTATTACATTTCGATAAAAGAAAGCAATTTACACATTATTATCAATAAACCATTACAATAAACCATATAATTACGTAGTTATTCAACGAGAAAATATCTAACCATATTACGTCATTTATTACTTCAAATGCGTATTTTATTATATGAACCTATATACAATAACGTTATATCTACCATTATCTACCTAATCTGATAAGAAATAACCATAAAATTACCAAAATTATGACAAATCTGAACAAATCAGTATTTTACAAATAACCTAGGTCTAAATTCTATCCAAATCATACATAAAGCTTCTCATGTTATGCTTATATTATACCAATGAACTCTAAGAACTTTATTAAACACAAACATCATCAATTCAACCATAAATCAACGTTATCAAAATAGAATTCAAAATATACCTATACCTAGGTTCCTATAACATCATAATTTCCTATAAGAATCTTATTAGTACTTGCTTACGTCACACTCGAAAATAACCACCTATCCGAGGACGGGCGCAAGTAGTGAGGGCGTGGACTAGCGTTATTTACAAAACTATTTGTATGGCTATGTCCCTATTATGCCGAATCCATTTCATGTCGCGTCGCTAACAGTCTCCCCCGCAGTGCGTAGCACTCCATCCTGCGGTTGCGACGCTGCAGCTGGAACCAGGATGACGACCCGTCTCGTTGGCCGCCTCAGGATTCCCCATGGTGTCTGCACGTCCAGAACTCGAACTCTCCCATCAGGTCCAGGGTAGACTCGGTGAACTCTTCCTCTCGGCCAGGTGTTCCTCGGCAGTGTTGCGTCGACGACCATGACAATGTCGCCAACGCGCGGATCCTGCGTTGCTGCTTCGTTGACCTTCTTCGGCAGCAGGGTAGGCAGATACTCCTTGATCCACCTGTTCCAGAAGTGATCCGTCAGCCGTTGTGCCGTCTTCCACGTTGCCCTTCCGACGAGCTCGATGTCTGCAAACTCTCCAGGCGCCGGTGCTCCACAAGATCTGCCAAGTAAAAAGTGGTTCGGCGTTAGAGCTTCCTCGTCGTCAGGGTCTACGCTAACGTGGGTGAGTGGCCTCGAGTTCACCACGTGTTCGACTTCGGTCATCAGTGTGTGTAGGACTTCCTCTTGTGGTGTCCTGGACTGCAGCACCGTCGTCAGAGCCGTCTTCACCGATCGTACGAGCCTTTCCCAAGCGCCGCCCATGTTTGGACAGCCAGGTGGTATGAACTTCCACCGGGTTCCCTCTTGACTCGCTGCCTTTTCTAATTTCGGTGAATTGCATCTGAGTATTGGAAGGTCTCTCAATATGGACACTTCCTTCCCGTATTTGGCCCAGGCTGCTCGCTGTTCTTCGGGAATCTCGTCGTCCCAGCCGATCTCCCCGCGCCATATGTCTCGAATTAGCTTCTTTCCCTGAATTAAGACTGGGGTAGCAAGGCCCAGGGGGTCGAAGGTGGACATCACGGCGCTGGTGACTTCTCTCTTCGTCGGCGTCTTCTTGCCTTCGAGTATGTCCGGGCTGGTATTCCGGAACCCGACGTTGAAGGCCAGCAAGTCTTCTGCCATTAGCCATCTCAGCCCAAGGGTCTTCTCTTCAGCAACCAGTTCTGTGCTGTCTTCTTTGAGCTGATCACCTATCCCGTCGAGGATCTTCGGCCTGTTGCTGCTCCATCCCCTCAAGTGGAAGCCTGCCTTTGCGTGAATGCTTTGCACCTGATGCGCGATCCTTCTTGCATCTTCCTCTGTGGCAAAGCTTTGCAAATAATCATCCATATTGTGATTCTTCTTGATGGCTTCCACTGCCGCCGGGTAATCTTCTCTGAAGTCTTCTGCGTTCTTATTCATTACAAATATCGCCGTAGATGGTGATGAAGCCGCACCAAACACCACTGAGCACATTCGGTATTCGTCTGGTGTCCCATTTCTTCTGTCGCCGCGCCACAGGAACCTCAGGCTGTCGCGGTCCTCTTCCCGCATCTGTACCCTCAGGAACATATCTTGAATGTCGGCGACGACGGCGACCGGCTTCTCTCTGAACCTCACAAGCACCCCAAATAGTGATTGCAGAAGATCTGGTCCCGGCAGGAGTGCGTCGTTCAGGCACTTCCCGTCAAATTTGGCAGCAGCATCCAGGACTATCCTTGGCTTCTTCTTCACGGGATGCATTACCGCAAAATGCGGCAAATAAAATATTCTTCCAGCGGTCGTTGATACTGGAGCCTTCTCTGCATAACCATTTTCTATCAGCTTCTTCATCTGGTCTTCATATGACGTCTTCAGGGTTGCATCCTCGTCCAATTTCCTTTCAATCCCAATAAGACGTCGATGAGCTTGCACGTAGTTGTTTGGGAGGGTTTCGTCTTCACTCTTCCACAGCAGCCCGGATTCAAACCTCCCCTCTGGAAGGCGCTTCGTCGTTGACTGCAGGACCTTAAGTGCTCGTTGGTCTGCGTCGTTGCTCGGGCGGCGAGGCTGCACTCCGATTGATTCGATGTCGAAGTGTCGCCGCACCAAGGCTTCTGTCTCATCTTCTTCGATGAGTCTGCTGTGGTTGACGAACTGTACCGGTGACGTCTTCCCGTTGTGACGCCCATGGAGGACCCATCCCAAGCTCGTTAGTGATGCAACTGGATCGGACCTTTTCCCTTTCTTCAGTCTTCTCGTGACGATGAGACCCCAGTTGTCTTGCCCGATGAGAAGTTTTGGCTCTTCATTTTCATATATCAGTTGACCTTGGATGCCTTGCAGGTGCGAGCATCCTTGGATGACACCTCGATCCACACCTTGTCTTGAGAGCTTCAAACTGTCGATTGTTCGAACTTCAATCGTTTCTTTCTTCTTACGATAAGCTCCCTTGATCTTGACGCTTATCTTCTGCGAGTCACACCTCTTGATTCCATGTTCTCCAATTGTCTCGATAGTTATCGGACTCGCCTTGCCTTCAGCCCCAATCATCTGCGCCACCCCAGCATCCAATAACGTGACTGTTGACCCCTCATCCAGAAGGGCCAGTACGCGTGCTGCGCCCTTCGGTCCATACAGGTCCACTGGGATCATCTTCAGATACACCTGCCCATCACTGGCAGTGTGCACGGAGGTGACGACTTCTTTGGGCTCTTCTCTGCGACTGGAGACATTGCAGCGGGATTCTTCTCTATCCCCAACAGCTGCTGGTGGACGGCTTTCTTCATGAAGACTGGTGTGGTGCCATCTTCCGCACTTCTTGCAATCTGCTGCCCTGCAGGTCTTCCTTGAATGTCTTCCTCGTAGACACCTGAAGCATAAAATTGCCTTCTTAGCCATTTCGTACTTTTGACTAAGGTTTGCTTCTTTGAACTTCTTGCATTCGTAAATCCAGTGTTCGCCGTTACACACTGGACACCGATTCTTGCGGGGGTGCTCTTCATTCCCCTGCACGTAGTGAACCTTCTTCACTGGTCTTCGCTCGTGGCCCCATGATGTCTTCGGTGGTGCAGATCGCTGACGGTCTTCTTTCTTCCAGGATACTTCAGGGTCGGCTATTTCCGCGTACCATTCGCTTTCATCCTCCAGGAATGCGTTCATGACTTCCAGGTCCCGAAGTTCTTCGTCAGGATTCGCCCTCTTGTATGCAATCCACCGGTGTTTCATCGTAGTCGGCATCTTCGCAATGAGGGCCCTCGTGGTTCTAAGGGCATCTAAGTACTTGCTTGCCCCCATTGCCTTGATCGTGGCCACGGCGTTCCTCACGTGGCTGTAGAACGTGCTCACGTCGTTCGGATCCTCTGTGACCCGTGGCAGGTTCTCCAGCTTTTCCAACTCCGCAGTTGCCAGAGCTTCGGGTCTTCCGAACCTCAATTGTAGCCCCCTCATGACTTCGCTGGGATGCTCCGCCGTAAACAAGAGGCTCTTCACTGCCTCTCGCGCCCTGCCTTGCAGCGCCTTCCGTAATCTGGCCAGGTTCTGCACGTGACTGAAGCTGGGTGCCGTGTCTTCGAACGTCCTCTTGAACGCCAGCCATTCTTCTGCGGCGCCGTCGAAGTTGGGAAGCTCGATGTGTACAGCTTCCGACCGGCCTCTAGGTAGCTTCCCCAATGCTTCAGCCAACTCCTGGATGTCGGTCTTCCTCGACACAGGCGGCGGCTGTGGTAGCCGCGGTGGTGGTGGTGGTGACGGTGGTCGCGACGGCGGCACCAAGGGTGGCATTACCCTCGCTCTCCTCTCGGTCTTCTGTAGCCACTCCTCCACGTGGTGCTGCCGCTCCTCGTCTGCGAAGTCTTCTTCGCTGCCGGACTCGACCCGCACGAGCTCCAGTTCGGCCTCGGCGAGATCCAGCTTCCTCTGGGCTATTTCCATTTTCAATTCGGCTTCTCTTCTTCTGGAAGCCCTCGACCTGGTGGTGGAACCAATCCTCCTGGGTTCCACGGGCGCTGGTACCGCGAACCGTGCTTCTTCGTCCGCAGCGCCCCTCGTCGCAACCCCATCCATTGCTGGCGGTACGGTGCAACCTTCGGCGTGGCGTGCTTCAGGCGCTCCTCCGGCGGGGTGAGTTGGTGCCCCTGGTGTCAACGTCGACCCCGTAGACGACCCCATCGTGTCTGTCGTCTCTGTCGGCGTTGCTGCACTCCAGTCCCTCGAAGACTCCGTGGCGGTGGTGGGCTTCGTTCTTCCAGTTGACCGCGTGGTTGGCATCTTCTTGATCCAGGATCTCGGCTCGAAGGACCAGGAAAACTGTTGCGCGTAGTTTTGTTGCGCCGGCTGGAGAAGATGCCGCCGTATGTACCCTTTGGCCCCGAAGACACCACGACCTGACTAACCACGGAGTGACACCCGACTTGATCGAGTGCAGGTTGGAGCGCAGTGAAAACAACACAAATCTTCGAAGTAGGAACGTTTATTGCGTATACAATTAAACCTTAAGTTTAAATAAGCCTATGAACCGCAATCGTTCCTGTAGTTCAGCTTCTTTCTTCAGACCTCTTCACTGGCCTCCGGATACACCGAACAGCGCTTATGTGTTCTTGGGTCTTCACTGGCCTCCGGATTCACCGAACAGCACTTTCTTTCTTCTAACTGGAAGCTTCTGAACTTTTCTTCTTAGACTTTTTCTTTCTTCTTATTAGACCTTTTCTTTCTTCTTATTAGTTGTTGTTTTCTTCGCTGCAGGCACCGAACTGACTTCCAAAGTTCGGCGTGCGCCTTTTATACAAATTTCGCCCTAAATAATTCCAGCGCTCTGATTGGCTGGCGCGTTTGTGCAATTTGCACCTAATTACACTTAAGTTTTACTTGGATTCTAAACTTTACATCGAATTATCTTTCAAACTATTAAGCAAAACTATTACAATATTATATTCAAATAATAGAACGAAACGATTCCTATATGTTTACATAAATACCAATTTGATAAAATTAAATACAAAAAACTTTCTAGAACAAAGACCATCTCAAAACCCCGTTTGCGCCGGCAGACTATTTACTTAGCCTAACATTGTACCTAAGGCGAAACGGTTACAAACATAATTTTATCATTTTACATTATTAAAATATGCAAACATTCTAATTACAATTAGTTTTTAACATAATCAAACAAGATATAACTACCAATTAGGAACATATACAACAACAAAGGTTTTCTCGTTATTCCCTTCAAATACGTAAAACACCATGAAAATAATTATTACATTTCGATAAAAGAAAGCAATTTACACATTATTATCAATAAACCATTACAATAAACCATATAATTACGTAGTTATTCAACGAGAAAATATCTAACCATATTACGTCATTTATTACTTCAAATGCGTATTTTATTATATGAACCTATATACAATAACGTTATATCTACCATTATCTACCTAATCTGATAAGAAATAACCATAAAATTACCAAAATTATGACAAATCTGAACAAATCAGTATTTTACAAATAACCTAGGTCTAAATTCTATCCAAATCATACATAAAGCTTCTCATGTTATGCTTATATTATACCAATGAACTCTAAGAACTTTATTAAACACAAACATCATCAATTCAACCATAAATCAACGTTATCAAAATAGAATTCAAAATATACCTATACCTAGGTTCCTATAACATCATAATTTCCTATAAGAATCTTATTAGTACTTGCTTACGTCACACTCGAAAATAACCACCTATCCGAGGACGGGCGCAAGTAGTGAGGGCGTGGACTAGCGTTATTTACAAAACTATTTGTATGGCTATGTCCCTATTATGCCGAATCCATTTCATGTCGCGTCGCTAACAATTTGAATGAATGAACCGATTTTCTTCAAATATGGCTAAGAATATTCTCGATTTATTTAGTTAAAACGAAAGAAAAACACATCAAAATTGCTCTATTCGTCTAGGCATTACGATGCCACAGACCAACACACAGATACAACCACTCTTTTTGAGTCGGGAGTTTAAATGAGCTTTAAGTTGTAAAAATATGTAATTTGCGATTATTTTGACATTACTGTTTGTGTCAAAGAAATGCCATTGAAGTTAATTTATTTGTTTTAAAAAGTGGGTGGTTTAGAAACCTTCTGCTGATCGTTTATGAGCAGTCGCTTCCTTCTAAGGTTTATCCACGGATTACTAGACCGATAAGCAAAAATTATCATTTTATTTATCACCAGATGTGCAGATTTCATCTGCATTAAACCTGGTATCGCAACCCCTGGGAATCTCAGGATAAATTATAGCCTTTTTTAACTTAAATGAAGAATTTTTTAATCTGGTTTAGTAGTTCAATTGATTAACCAGTTATAAAATGTTTAGCCTGCTACAGTGGAAATGTACACATTCTTAACACATATACACCATTTGCGTACTTTACAAATTTGTCCGGTCCAAGAAAACAACAGTTTCATATTCGGCGAGTACGTGGGACACTCAGAAATTTTTGAGAAAAAAATGTAATTGTACTATTCGTGCGTTTCAACCAATTTTCAAAGCAAGCCTCCAGTCTGCAACAGCCATACTGTTGACTAACGTTTGTTTCTGGATTATATTGATAAATCCCAAATTCGTCACTGGTATGATATCGTAAGCACGGCGGGAAGACGCGCGCGCCTACTTTTTTTCGCAAAACTTTCTGGATGGCCTTAAATTACTCATGCTAGAATTAAGGCGCTGTCCAAAGTTAGACACTGTTTCGTCTTATGACGAAATATTTATTTTCATATAATCAGTATGTAATTAATAAGTCCCCACGCAGCATAGACACTATTTGTGCCCAGCTGCTTCCACTTGGAAAAGGTGTACGGTCTAGGTCACTGGCAACTAAAATTTATCAGTTGAAGACACAAGCTACATTTCATTTTTAAACAATTTGTAGGTACAGCAAACTATGGCAACCGGCAACTGTGTCCAAATGCCGCCACTGGCACGGCAACAATGGTTCTTGTGATGGTGTGCTGTGTCAGAAACAAAAAGTATCCAGGTTTGCGCAGCGCCTAATTACACATATGTCGGTAAAACCTAGGACTATCCAAGTCAGAAACACAGTGCCTTATGCGGTTGTGTCATTAGACATAGTTGCTATGTCGGTCAAAAATCATTGGTATTCAAAGTATACGTAAACGAAAACCTACAAACAAAACCAAATAAGGAAAGTAATAAATTAATCATATTTACGATTTACATAAACTATCTACTTTATTTATAAAAGATACATAAATGTACTTAAACATCCTGTTGTTTGAGAAAATTCTAAACCAAAGTAATACTACAACTTCTGCCTACTGTTTTCACCATCTTAAAGCTTATCGTTCAAACGTTATCCTTATTTTGAATACAAATACAGCTCACATTTGCGTGAATAATAAGGTTTCTATAAACAATAGTTCAATATTTACAACTTTGTCACACAAATTTCGCTTGAAGCCATGTGAGAGTAAAAATAGTTAATTACAAATACAATATGTGGCGGTAAAAGTAGTGAAAACTCTTTACAGTTTTTTATTACCGGTTGTTGCTAACGGTACAGTGTGGTTATGGTAAAGAATTGAGTTGTACTGATCATTTCTAAATCACTTATATTTTTCATAAATACGTAGTACGTAAATCAAAATACACCCTATGTTTCTTTTGAGTGATGTTTGCTAATGGTAATATAATGAATTATTATTAATAAATGATTAACAGAAACAGTAGATTCACAGTTTATCGTTTATATAAAGAATTATTGTTTTAACATTTTCTTTATAATGATAATAACTCACAGTTTTTGGTTAAAGTAAAATACACGGAACATAGGCGATGAGCTCCTGACGGACGGCTCTGATTAATTTTGTCCCCGTCGCCTCATTTATCAAGACTAACTAACTGACACCACAAGTATACAAATAATGTAGTATGTTAAGTCTGTGTGAGTACCACATCCATTGCTGCCATACGTCACGTAAGAATGTCGCCTATTTCCAGCTATTTTATATAAAATCAAAACTCACAGTAAAATCATATTGTACAAATAAATTTGACAACTCCGAACTGTGTGTGTAACATTTTGACAAGTTTTATCGTGAACGCGTTATTTGAGTAAACAAATGCCACTTCAATATTACACTTATAAAATTACGTAATGAAACGAGCATAGAGGATATGACGTGTGTGCGTAACCTACATTCAACTGTCGGGTTTTCCTTAATCTAAATATATATAAAGTAAATGTGATCGACCGACTGATTCATCAGTATTATTAAGATTTAAGGATGTATGTATGTTCGTCACTACTTAGTTAAAAAAGATGATGCTGACTAATTTCGAACTCATTGCTCACGTTTATTTTAGTATGAATAAAAGTGTTAATACTTAATAACTCAATTTCTTTGCAGACGAAGCCGCGGGAAAAATGAAATCTATAATATAATTTAAACGTTAATGGTTTTACTTAAAAGTTAAACTTGTTTCATTTGATGTAAAGGAAATGCTTGTCCTATAGCCTATAATAAGTACTTGTTCGATATGAAAGGGCATTTTACTACTTGTAAAGTTAATTAAGATATTTCTATAAATAATTTTGTTCAATTCTGTTTTGTTAATATATTTTGTTTTTGTTTGCAGGTACGTCAGCGAACTTAGACAAAACAAAAAAAAAACAACAAAAAAAGTAACGCGTCCCGATGTTGCACACTCGTCTTTTTGGTAATAACGAATCTGTACTGTATCTTTGCTGAACTTAAGTTCAGATTTGTTTAGGACAAACCGGTACTTACGAGCGCTTTTATTGACTGACTTGTCTGAGTGAGCCTGTATACAACAAGTTATTTGTTTCTACATATTTATAAAATTTTTACTACTTACGAGTATATAACAACCAACGTTTTTACTGACATTTTTCTCAAAAACACCCTACCCTAACTCTTGGACTTGGAAAGCTAAAATTTGGTGTATAGAGAGAACTAGGATATGTTTACTGATCAAAGTCGTGGAAAAACGCTTGTTGAGCATAAAAGACACCATATCTATGTATATTTTAATTAGTTTTTGCCCCAAGGTACGCTTTTTGGAGATAAGATGGTTGTGCGGCGTAAAAACCAAACTGGCATTCATAATATTAGGTCTTTACCTATGAAATTGCCGTTTTTCACGAAATAAATGAAGCGTAATTTTTTTATATATTTTTTATTTCTATTAATCAAAATAATCACCCATGCAATCAATGCATCTTTGCCAACGCATTGGTAGCTTATTGATGCCTTTCTTGAAGAAATCAGCTGGACGGGAGGCAACCAATTCTTCAAAGGCATTTTGTACTGCCTCTCGGGTATTTAATTTTTTCCCCGCCAAGAAGTTATGCAAATTCTGGAAAAAGTAGAATTCTGTAGGCGCAAGGTCTGGTGAGTACGGCGGATGACGGAGAACTTCCAACCCCAACTCTTGTAGCTTGGAGACCGTCTGCTGTGCAGTATGAGGTCGCGCGTTGTCGTGCAGGAGCAGTGGAGCCGAACGATTGACCAGAGCTGGTTGGAGACGTGCGAGCTTCTCCATCATTGTGTTCAGTTCTTCACAGTACACATCTGCAGTAATGCTTGTCCCGTTTGGCAAGAAGCTGTGATGAATTACACCCGCGTTAGACCACCAAACAGTGACCATAACTTTTCTAGGGGTAAGTTTTCGTTTAGGGCATTGTTTGGGTGCTGAACCAGGGTCCAACCAACTTGCTGAGTGCTTACGATTGTCAAACAGGATCCATTTCTCGTCACAAGTAACAATGCGGTTCAGAATTCCTTCATTTGTATGCCTGCTGAGCAGTGCAAGGCACGTCTCCACGCGTACTTCGCGCTGGCGGTCATTGAGTTCGTAGGGTACCCATTTGTCAAGCTTTTTTACCTTGCCAATTTGACGCACTGGACCAATATTGTTTTGATGCTAACGTCGAAAGCTGCTGCTAATTCAGCCGTGGATTGAGTTTCATCAGCTTCCACAATTGCCTTTAATTCGTCATTGTCGACCAAAGTTTTCGGACGACCACGGGGTTCATTTTTCAGGTCCAAATTTCCAGAACGGAAGCGGGTAAACCAATAACGGGTGGTGCGTTCGTTTGTAGTGTTCGCTCCGTAAACGTCGTTGATGTTGCGTGCCGCTTGTGCCGCTTTGCTGCCACGACGGTACTCATACTCCATAATTACTCGAATTTTTAACTTATCCATGATGACGAAAAATGTTCGAATGCGTTGAAAACAAAACACTAACTATTAAACAAATGACGATTTTAGAAAAAGAATTCCATGTTTGTCAAATAAAATTAATTTGAAATTAGAATTATCAGTCAAAAAAAAAATTTTTTTCATTTGAAATGGCCAGTACGGCAAAACGGCAGTTTCATAGGTAAAGACCTATTATAAGAATGATTAATTCGTCTAAACGATTTTACCCTTATAGGGGATGGATTTCCGAAAACCCTTTTAGTTCTCCCTTTTACTATGGAGATCCTGTTCGACGTTTCGCATTTTTGGTTCACTGATTAGACAACTAGACTTGTAGCGCAGGAAGATGTGGAGAGGACTGGAATAATGTAACCAAAAATGAAAGCAGATCTTTATTTATTGTATTGTAAAACAAGGGTATACAAAAAGGCCTATAAACAAAGATTACAAACGTTAAGATAAAGCGATATGATCATAAATCAATTACGAAAATGAAATTATAAACTTATGAAATATATATAACATAGAATTTAACTCACCAAAATGGCCACATACAGGTTTTTTTTTATTGAAAAAGGTTTAGACGTTAGTCTTCTATCTCATCTGATGGAAAGTGACGATGAAGACGAAGGTGTTACACGTCTATCTACGAGATACCTATTCACTCGACGCTTGAAAGAACTAGGACTATAGTTTTCTGGAAAAACAGACGCAGGCAGTTCATTCCACACCTTGGCGACCCGCACCAAAAAGTAACTATCGAAGCGTTTGGTTCGACTTCTTGGGATGTCTACCATGAAGGGATGGAAGGTCTGTATGCATCTAGTAGAAATCAAGAAGGGTGTGGGTTCAACCTGATCACCTCCAAAACCAGTTACCCGGCGAGTCAATAAATTACGAGCTGAAGACAGTTCTCTGATGCAGCACGATTACTCAGACCTACCCTCCTCGATGGCTGCACTAAACATCATGCCGGAACACGACCATGTCACTTGGCGGCATGGCTTTGTTTAGTGGGTGGTGACAAGCCACGGCCGAAGCCTACCACCAGAAGATACTGCTCGTTTAGCACCACCCAGGGACCACGTACAAGGCATCGAGGGCTAAACCTTGCGGACGCGAGCAGTTCCAGTCCACAAAATATGTTCATGTACTGAACTAATATGTACTGCAGTTCATATTAGTTTAATATGAACTGCAGAGTTTACCGCATTCATTTTAGAAAGTAAAACTTCTATATAAAGTATACTTCTATCATTTTTACTAATTTCTGCGGCTCAGTTTAGAAGAATAAATAAACTGCCAGTGAAGTCTATCATCACAAATAATGTTTAAGTATAACAGATAACTTGCCTCACAAGTCAGCACACCGACCTGTCACTCAAATCCAGTTACAATGGCGTTAGATTTGCTTTCCCTTTCTGGTTTGGTAAATTTTCACACAGGAGAATATTCTCTGACGCACACTTTGGTCGTATAAACGGAGTTATACGGAGTAATGCTAAAAGGCTTAATATACTTGACATACCATTAGCATAGAACTATTTTTGCCAATGATGATTATCACTAACAGAGTTAATAACAATAAAAGGTACTTAAATTACCTTAAAAACTAATGCATATTGCTTTGTCCGCTAATGTATTTGAAAAATACTTAAAAGTAATTACTTTTACGAAATATAATGTTGAAATTCACACCTTCCAATGGACGGAGGTAGTAGATTAACCTTCATGAATGTAAATATTGCCATATTGTTACTAAGTAAAAACATAGAAAACACACAAAATACAGAGATATTTTGTTTATTGTGATAATTCGTAGATATGTCAATCGAATAATTGAATGCTTACTAACGCTGTGTGATTTCGTAAAATAGAAGAGATTACCTAATATTTCTTTTTTAAATGCATAGTAATAGTTATAATCGCAAATTATGATTTTGTAAAGTACTTCTGCTATGAAAAATAAGGAAAAACAAAAGGTAAAAGTTTTCTTTTCGTTTGAATGTTACAAATGAGTAGAAAACATGTAATGTCTGTTTATCTGCTTAACTTTCTGGTGTACAGCCTACAGAATCAACATCATATTACAATAAACATACAACAACTGCTTATCCCCGACCCAATAAATCGATTTCAATAAAATATCTCCAATACACAAATTGGTGTAATATTACTGTCATATATTATTACTTTCGTATCATCGTGTAGAGAGTGAAATTTTGTATGCGCAAGAGTATCCTTGTTGGTACAGACGCGGCATTATAATCGCGTGGAGTAACAATTTCGGGAGGAATTCGAAAAATGTAAATAAATAAATTTTGATGCACTATTCAGAAATTACATAGATCTTGTATGTAGAAACTGAAAAACAAGTAGGGTTAACGTCACTGTGAATCATTTATTTTAAAACAAATATAAATCAAAACAAAGGTTGATTTCTAAGCTAGTTAAAAAGCTTAGAAACATTTGAGACCCTATTTCAAAATACTCAAGGTCTATAATGTTGTAAATAACACACTGAATCGTGAAAACTTACCACATTTTCCATAAAATTAGAAAATCAAGGCATCAGTTCATTTCTATACTCAAAGTTTAAAGTCCAAAATGATTTTTCAATTCCATAAAAACGAATACATTATCTAATTGACCTACACAATATATCCAAAAATATCAGCTACAGTAATAACAATAAATCAAAATTACCAAACAAACACATTTTTTATTAAAAATTATTACTCTATTGTATTCCCATTACCGTTAGTCAACCTTGACTGAATGGTCAATGTGTAACATAGATATGCTTTAGAAACTGTACACTGGATGTGGCATTCAGCCTTCGAGATTGTGACCTTCGAACTATGTGTAAATTCCTGTAGAAAGTGTAATTGCCAGATAATGCACGTAACGTTGATGTGCATGATTACAATCGCAATAATTTGTTATCGTGTACTTCGATTGGATTGGCCATTTTGAGATTGAAAATTGATCTTTTATTATTTTTATTGGAATGTTTTTTTTATTAGATATGTTTTATTATAATGAGTTTCACGTGGTTTCAACAGCGTAGCTAGTCATAAAATATAGCTTGTATTGCTTTTGGATATATTGTGTGTATAAGTGTTAAATTTTCTTCAGTAATAGCAAAGTTTATGTATTAGAAATAAACAAAATAGTATTTACAATTTATATTAGCAGTTATTCAAGTTTTATAAAATATAGTCCAAGTTTAAAGATTATTGTACTTATAGAATTGAAAATTTTCAAAAGACAATAGAAAGTAAAAATGTCACATCTAGTTCAACTAATTCTATGTATCACTTTCACCGATGACCCATCGCGAAACGGAGACCTATTATGTATCCGAATCCGGTTGACTGTCCCGACCAAATACTTACACCGACAACTCCAAACATTTCTATTAAATTCAGAGCTCATGAATCGTTGGTCGCAGTATTTGAAACCAGTAATAGTTGTCTAGTTTTGTCTTATAATTGTTTTAATTGGGAGGTCTTTGTATATTGGTGTGGAGAAAGCACGTGTGTGAGCAGGTGTGTTTACATCTAATTATAGTGTAGACTCTAAAAGTGAGTTTGAAGATTCGAGATCGGAGATATGGTTCTACTGTTTAATTAGTTGTTAATGCTTAGAGCTATTACAATAATAATGTTGAGTCATTAAGTATATTGTGGATTCGATATTTTTTAGATAAGATAGTCGTTATTTAAGTTACTTAACCACGTGTAAGTAAAAATAATAAGTTATATTTTCTGAATATGTTTGCTTAAAAAAATTCGATGCTTTACCCATCTAAAGGGTCAAATATTGACCAGACGTAATCACAATTTTTTTTATATCTCGTGAAGAGGATTTAATGCACTTTTTAATGTTTCCGGTACGTAGAACAGTCGTTAGTTTCACGAACTCCACAATGAATGTAATTACTGATTGGCATCGTCCACAAATAAAAAGCACTTACTTTCTTCTATACATTCAAGTTAGTAGTTTAGTATGTCGGACGTGAGTGTTCGTCTGTCAAGTTTCGATTAAATTTCAATCAGAACAGCTGAACGATATCTGATAGGTTTCGAGTTTTTTGTAGCTTGAAACTCGGAAAGTCGTTTCAAGTTTTTTTCGGACTTATAATCTTGATATGTAGAGTATTATATCAGAAAATCAAGGTTCTAATTTTAATATAATCATACTGATACATTATTATTAACGAGAAAGTATAGTACGAAGATTTTAAATCGATCTAAAATTGATTGTACTGAGTTTTATGAAAGTATATAGTAATCATTAAGCTTGTATTGGTAATGTTTTACTAAATAAATATTGTGATAACAGAAGCGCCTAGTTTAATGAAACAGAAGTTTTGCTAAAACGATACTAGGAAAGTAAAAGCATTTGCAAACTTTGATGCATTTCTCTTTTTAAGTTAAAATACTAAAATTCTTTTGCATTGTACGCCTTTGTCCATGACACCACGTAGACTTCTTCTTCATATTAATGTGCTACTTCATAACTGGAGATTGACTGTCAGAGTGGCGTACTTATCCCTGTCCATGTAGACTTAATCTTCGTAATTACATTTGCATTGCAACGATGAAAATAATTTATATTTACGAGCAAATACAAACTAATGCTGGTTCCTTATGCTCGCTGTTACATCAGTAGTAAATTTTTTTTAACAAATAACAATTATTACGAGCCCCTGAATGTACGTGCGTATCAAGTCATTAATCTTCCGTTTTTTCATTGACAGTATAACAACAGAATACCTATTTCACGCGCTACCAAAGCACAACCATGTCTACGTCACAGTTAGGTCACAATTATGACAATTATAAATGGTAGAACTATAGTACCAACAACCGAATACAAAAGAACTCTCTCATGTACGGGCCAGAACTCACAGAGCGTTAGTCTTCTTCTGCTTCTTCACGGTGCCCGCCACGTTTGTGGGCGTGCGGCTTCGAAAGTTGGCTTAAAATGTTAGCAAGTCTCACGACGTGTTTTATGCCCGCGGCAACGCAGGGGCTCACTACACCGGCAGCTGCACTGACCAACTAGTAGAACAGAACGGCGGCCAACCGCGTGCTGGGCGGTCCTCGTATTCTATATGCCAATGCAAAGAACCGCGCGGCTAGCCCTCAACTCCCGTCAACCGTGGCGTTACGGTGCCGCAAAAAATCAGAAGCTTCGTTACCACAGCGTTCGCGGGTGCATACAGAAGATCTTTCAAAGTGACAACGCTTCGCACTTCGCAACCTACACGCCACTCCAACGCGTTCAACTATAAATTAGATTCACTTTTCTGACCGCAAGCAAACCACAGACTTGCCGAGTATCTTCCGTGATTCTAACTTTTGTATGACGCTTTAAACAGTGTTCATTATCTTTATTACAGTTAATCAAGTTTTCAGAGCATGGAATGTAATATGGTGGTAACGTACATTTGTAAGAACAAATGTTGAATATAAATCCCCGAACCAACACACCTACTGTATGACCCCAAGGTAAGCAGAGCTTGTGTTGTAGAGGACCATAGAGCGAAATGGGGGGAACTTGTTCAACTTTAGAGCTGTTTTCAAAACTTTAATTTAACTTATGGTTTCCATTCGTTGTAGATTAGTCAGTACCGACAGAATAAAAACAGATTGCTGAGCTTCTATTCTAACTACTTATTTCTTTACTCTCATATTTACTAGACATAAAAGTAAAAGCTTAAGTAATAAAAAGTTTACATTATATTGTTACAACAATTACGTGAGAGGTTGAGTGCAATTATGTTAAAAAAGTGGATTGTGCCGTTGTCCCACCGACAGCAGAATATGATATCATTCTGTTAATGAAATAGAAAGGTTCTCATGAATAAGTTTTATTGCAGTTTTTCCTTAAAACTTTTTTGCTCCAAGTTTCTTAAAGAATATGATTCCTTACTTTTACTGTTTTGATATTAAGCATCTAATTTGGCAGGACAGGCAGGCTTTCGTCGAATCACACGTGGTAGTAGTTTCCCTAGACTGGCGTGGTACAGTTCTTCCTTTTTTGACCTGGTGGATTATACCTCCTCATTTACAGGGCTTTTACCGTCACAATAATCAGATAGTTTATAATAAGCTTTAGCACAGAACTTTTGCTTTATAGTTTCTTGAATTCGTCAGTAAGAAGACCATGGTTATCCTCAGGAATCTTATAATAAAAGCGTACACATTGACCCGTAATTGAGTCAGTGGCTTTATGAAGCCTGCTATTATGACTTGCTAGCTTATTTCTATCTCTTGTGTTAACATTTTGCTTAACTCTTGGTTATGTTCTTTTTTACAAGCATTTTATTTGCTAAGATATACTGGGAATGAAAAGTAAGAATATTTATTTCCCTACATTTATTTCTAAATTGACGTCCCCAGCATTGGCCCCAGCTAATACCTAGATTGCGCGAACGACCCTTTTCTGCAGAATAAATATAGTATCGATCGATTTTCTCAAAAATTTCTGAATGTTCCACGTATTAATTTAGAATATTAATATGTTAATAGATATTTATATAAAATATCTTATATTAATACATAAAAAACAAGATATTTACTGGATCTTGAACCAAAAACACTGTGAGCCATTTTAACACCTAAACTGTCATTTAAAGATTTCAGAACAAAGCCGACATTCGTAAAGCTATAATCCAGATGAGGTTTAATAGGAGATGAGATATGGTCCCGGAGTTTAAGGGTAATATTAGGATATAGTAAAAAAACTGGCAGATCCCAAGCAAAAACTTGTTGAAAAAGTTATATCAGCAAAGGGAGGATACATTGTCAAAAAAATAATATACATTTTAGTCTCTTTATCTTCTTTTTTGTCTGTAAATAACAAAGTGGTCTCTTTGTTCATGTTAGTGACAGCTGGTGTTCACATTAACTCGCCGACAAGTTCCTACTTTTGATTCTCACCTCGACGATTTGATCGGATTACTCCTACGACCGCGGTTACGAGTTTTTTGTGTGACACTACAACACAGATGGTTACCATATTATTTATTCAAGTCTTTGCTATGAACATTATATATATATCGATATTGATCTACCCATGTTTCATTTACATTGTTCATAATCTGCTGCTTTTTCGGTACGTTATATGAAAACAAAACTACCATCTATTATCTTATGCAAACCTGGGGTCAATACGAGAGGTCATCAATTATATTGATAACTAATTAACGCCTGTCCTCTTTCGCAGTCGATGTGGAAAGTAGCAAAAAGTGCGACATCAACTTGCCAGGTAAAGCATTGTTTATACGGGTAATTTGCACAGATTTGATTGGTTTGATTGATATCTAACTTGCATTAACATGTTCTTACAGACTCGTTTTGATAAAACTTTTCATGTTATAATTGTGTGATGAACATAGATGTTTGTTCTCGGGTCATGGTTGTTTATATTTTTATATGTATGTTTATTCTGGGTCCCTCAGTTCGTTGTATGGTCATCCATACATAACACAAGCTTAGGGGCCATAGTCGGTGTGTTTGTCTAGGGATTTATTATAATATTATTATATTTGCAATCATTTAAAAGAGTCATACTTATACTACTTACTCAAGTAAGTAGTTAGTAGTTTACGGGTGAAATTTCTTTGCACGCTATTAAAAAAAAGGTAGATATTCTCTTGTAATAAAATTCTGATAGTTAATTACTCAACCTATGATGGTTACACAGGAAGCTTTGTCAAAATTGGTAGACCACTTCCTAGGTCACTGTACCTACTCACGAAACACACCAACGTTTACTAATATATTAACTTTGAAATAAAGAATAAACAGTTGTTCCATATATCATATATTTATTATATTGTTCACTCGTAAATAGTCACTTGCACTACGCGTCACAAGTCTGGAACCCTAGATACATAACGCATGTTGCCCGAAAAAGTTCATAAGGTATCTTGTCTTTCGCACGAAAGATCATAATTATTCCTCTGACGACTACATAGATTATTGCAGAAAGCACCACCTTCTCCCTCTTGCAAAGAGACGGGAAATTGCAGACCTTATTTTCCTGCTGAAGATAGCCTCTGGTTATATTGATAGCCCTGAACTTCTCAGCCAACTTCACCTTAGTTGTCCTGCCAAACCTCTTTGAAATAATTCACTTTTGTATTTACCCTTAGTATCTACGAATTATAGGCAAAACGCCTTTATTTGGCGAGCGAGCAATAATTTTAATAAATTGAGTTAAAAATTTGATTTTGGTTTATTTAATACCAACGTTGCATCAGCGAGACGTGTCATGAGCAATGTTTTTTTTCTTATAAGAAGTAGGTTTATGTAGTGACCGAAATGTTAGGTTATCGTAGTAATTGTCAATAGTTTTTAAGGAGTAGATTTAAGTGTGATTTAAAGAACATAATTGTGTGGTAAATTTGGACTGTTTTATATTGGTGAGGACTTATAATTGGCCCATTATTGTTATCAGTCGTCAGCTAGTCTTCCTTTAATAAATAAATAAAAATAAATATCTATATAGCGACCATTTCTTTGTGAAACAGTAGCTTGAGATGTTAGTAGCAGTACACAGACTGCTACTAACATCTCTCTCTTTCTCTCAATTGCATTTTTGTTCCCGTATGATGTTGGCGTCTGCCAATCCATGGCCTTCTTCCACTTTACGGTGTTGAGAGAATGCGTAGGTACTAATATGTTGGCGATATTTTAAATATACTACCTAGATAACTTCAGTTGGTATCGACTAGATAATGTTGTTACATCTTACTTAGGGTTCTTTCATGTAAGCACAGGTCAACCTTTAACCCAGCAACCCTTCACTTTATGTATACACCTTACCTATCACTTTCATATACATATCTTTCGTAATAAGAAAAGATATGTTCTTGCCGAGCGTGTAACGTTAAGTTTATTGAAACCAAGTAAACGCGACCGAATACTGTCTTCAAATCTTTGCAATTGATTTTTTAAATATTTATTATAGATTTCGTAATGATTTTACGTAATCCGTTTTGTTGACATATTGACACATTGTTGATCCGCGAACTTTGACAAAACCTCATGTTGCATATTGTGTACGCAATTTAGATTTAATGTTTGCAAGATGGGCGCTATTTGGCTTGTTGCTAAGTTTTCGAATAGGATGTCGCATCTGTGTTACGACTTCATGCTATTAAACAATGTTTTAAACAATAAATCTTAATGCTAAGTTGTGGGGATTTGAGTGCCTATAAATTTTATGCCACAACCTCTTACATCAGTTAGATACATCTATGAAAAGAGAGGCATTTTTAAAATTTTTAAATGATAGCTGCCCAGTCAATAATGCAAACTACCAAGTTAAAAATAGCTTATTTCTAAATAAACGACACACAAAGGTGGTTTGCGAATTAATGCGAATATAATTGCCGTCTCAAAATCCTTGACCTCTCGTAATGGCTTCAGTGACACGACACATCCATCGCAAGTTCATTTTCTCACAAATTCAAATTTGTTACACATTTAATTTACTGTTGAGTAGTTCAATGGTAGACACTCCATCGTAATAAACTGATTGCAATACGGTATAAAATAACACGGGGTAAAGATGGTTCGAGTAATTTGTGCACACGGTCCTATGTGTGAATTAAGCTTGCATATACAGGGTAATTGGAAAATTACTGAACACCCTTGTAAGGCGGTGTGGTGCAGGCCATTTGCAACAAATTTAGTTATGTATGTGATTGTGCCAAAGTCAATCATTAAAGAGATATTTCAATTTTGATAATTTTTTGAAAAATCATTATGTGTCCTCTTTAGGCTTAAATAAATAAAACTATTGTTTTTTTCCAAGTTTTTAATGAATTTTTATTTGCTACATTTCAGTAACTAAACCGACACTAAATGAGGTACAATTATTTGCCATATTTAGATGCAGTGCTTCAAACAAATAAAAAGAGCACAAAATTTTAGCACAAAAGTCTTGCTCTTAAACACTTAATTTTAACACTAAAAAAACACGGTAACTTTAGTTGGTATATTATTAAAAAAAAAACATTTAAATTTAATTTAAATTGAGGTATTTTAATCCGACGTAGCAAACATACCGCCAAATATATTGGTTTGACAATGGAGTCAGGCAAAGACATGGCAAATAAATGTACCTTATTTAGTGTCGATTTAGTTACTGAAATGTAGCAAATAAAAATTCATGAAAAAACTTGAAAAAAAAACCGATAGTTTTATTTTTATTTAAGCCTAAAGAGGACTCATTATGATATTTCAAAAACATTATTAAAATTGAAATATCTCATTAATTATTGACTTTGGCACAATCATATACATAACTAAATTTGTTGAAAATGGCCTGTACCACACTCCCATACAAGGGTGTTCACTAATTTCAAGTCACCCTGTATACAACAGCGAGACAAAAATTTACTGAATGTATGTACGCCCACCAAAGCGACGAGATCACGGTTTGACAAGTGCCGGCTGCCACAACAAAGTTAGTTAAAAAATGGCAATCAGCCGTCGACCTGGTGCGGCGGGCTATTTCTGCCAGTATCGCGTATTGGTTCAACACAGTACAAAAACAAAAAAGTTGCCAAAAAAAACACAACAAGTTGCGTATTTATCTGACCAAGCTGAATGTGGAACGGTCTTTTTTGGAAACTAGGCTGTCATTTTGAGATTTTGCTTGCCAATTTATTAGCATTGATCTTTATAATTTTTCTAAAATTAGAATACAGTTAATTAAAGGGGAACATTTAAACGGCACTAGCGATACTTGTCAGTTCACAGATAGTTTGGTTATACATGCAGCACACATAGGGGACTTAATCTATAAATACTCAACGGTTGTATCTTTATACGTTTCGGTTTATTTAATTTTGATATAATTGAGAATATTTGTACATATTATGTTATAGATAGCGATCTTAACCTAAGAGTAACTGAGTTCTGTATTGCATATTTAACGAAATACTAAGGCCCCCGGCGCGATATCACCCGCTTAACTCTTGATCTCGTGGGAATTTGGAGACAACATATATGTGGCGAGAAAGCTGAGCTCTGAAAGGATGCGTGTGATTTTGACTCACATATTTTTCCTGTCCTAACTCGATACACGGACTCCATCCAGACAACATTCCGCAAGCACCCTTATGACGTATCTAGAGCCCGCATTATTCTTCAGTCGCACTGCAACAATCTGAAGAACGTTACATGCCACATATTTATCTACAAAGCTCTATGATCACAAGGCATAGACGTCATGATTATGCACTTCGTAATTTATTAGACAGCACCGATATAACTTATAACTTTCCTTCACAACTAACAAGGGGTCAGGGTAATCATAATGTATTACACAATTATTGTACAATTTTCGTTCATAAATCCGTAGCCCAGCCACTCTGTTTGACATAATACAAGATAAATCATAGTTACATGTAAACAACGACATAACCTCTAGTAACTTAGATGCTCCGACTATATAGTTACACTTAATTATTTGTAAAAAGTTGCAAAATAAACCCGACGAAGAGTTTTGCATTGTATTGTTTCAGTCCACCCCTTTCAATCCAGACTTCTAGTCAATATATGAAGTCCTAAGCCGAGGTGCGTACTCTATCGGCGGGTGCGCTTGGGTGAATCGTACGTCGTGTCGTTTAACTTCGGGCTAAGCGCTTTTATCGCACCAGTCCAGTCACGAAGTCCAGTGACATTTAAAAGCCAATGGGGCATTAATAATTTGTTCACATAGAGAAAAAGCAAAGAAGATTACTAGATTCACAGCTTAATTCGTTAAGCAAAAAGTTTAATTTATTAACCATGCAATAAATCTCATGGCTAAAAATACAAGGAGAATCGGCCGATAATATGGCGAGGGCTTTGAGTTAAAATTCCGGATGGCATTTGTTGGATTATCACATGTTCTTCCTGTGACTTTCTGATGATTCCGGATTTTTCTATTTATACCTGGTCAAAAATTTAGCTTTGGAATCTTTAGTTCTAACATAAGTAAAAAAAAAGTTTTAAATTAGTGAGAAGATTTTTTTATTTTTTCGCAACTTTACCTACCGTATCCGTAGATCGTATATATAGGTAGGTTCACGATCATGCTAACACTGCTAAATTACATTTATTTTCGTACTCAGTTATTTTATAATATACTCAGAACTTTCATTAACATACGAAAGCCTATGGGATATTGATTGTTGTAAATTCTTCTCAGAGACCCTAGTTCACTGCATGTAAGTAACAAAATGCACTGCTTTTTAGGCTATGCCATTGACCTCTTTGTCTAGCATAAAAAATACTGAGAAATTACATCGAAGCCAGCAAACCTACATCTTCCAAAACTTTTCATAAGTAACTTCTGTTTATATTTTTGACTTAAAATTGTTCTAAGTTTTCAATATTTTGTTTAAAAAGGATTTAAAAAATCCGAGATATTTATTTATTAGTAAAGACTCAGCAAACATTTTGTGCAATAAACATGAATGGGCATCCGTGACTAAATGCAAGTTAATACGTAACAACTCGCCGGCAGGATGTACCGATTGCAAAATAACCTTCATTTTAAAATTACATGCATATCTCGAAATTTTTAATAAATTGAAATCCAATATACTAGGCTGTGCGTAGATAGGTATTCTAACAAGACATCAAAACGGGTACCATTTTATCTAATTCTTTTGACGCTTCTCCTTTATAATCGCATACACAACAGATTGACAGAATAACCTTTAAATCTCTGATTAAATTAATTTTTCATCACATATTCTACATCTAATAAAAAAAACTTTGCAATCCAATAGGTAGATAGTGTGTAGATATTAGTGCGTCCTAAGCAATAAAACCTTCAGCTTTATACCTGATAATTCATATAATTATTCAAGTCACCAGGTAGTTTATATAAAAAAGACAAATTGTAATTATAATTTTAAAAATTCCATCAAAGGGAGGCAGACCGGGCAGACAAACACATTCATCCAAAATCGATCACTTTAATTGCCATTTATACCAATATCTGTAATATTTCTGTAATCTGTACTGGCCGACTCTTGCTCCTTTCTCCAGAACATCCGGTTGGCAGCGGTTTATACCCTTTGCAGACTAAGTTAAACACTTAAATTGGTCACTTCATGCTTAAGTATCAATAAATTGCCTTATTTCTAATTTATCCTAGAGATCAAGTTCTTAGAATAGTGTCTCGGCGATGTCTGTAGTTATGGTAAATCGAATTTACCCTAATTTAACCTAGTATTTATTACCTTAAGTGATAAATGAGAAGTAGTTCTGTTCATTATAATTTAATTGTTTTTGTTTTGTTTATTGAGTTTCCAGGCAGTTTCATTGATATCTGGGGAAATATGCTATTCAATAATGCTTAATGGGTTACGTTTAAAATGGTGTAAAACTAGGCTTGATACACTTGGTTTCTTCTTTAGCCAAAATAATGCAACCCAATCCATATTTTGATATGTCTTCGAACCAACAAAACATTTAACTACTCCGCAGAATGACCAAAATTATGCAGTTCAAATGTATTAAATACTCTATGATTATAATAGGTATATATATATTAACAGTCTTTAAAGTAATAACGGGGACACCAGCCTTCTCAGGGCTGGTACATATACCTTCGTTATAATATCTAGGGATCTCGATTATTTATTTATTACCAAATCCACAGCTTTCAACAAAACAGTTATATAGTTACAAAGAAAATATGATACATACAGTCATTTATGGATTTACATTACATTTTTCTTATACATGAAAGACAGAAGACGCTGTTTACCTTTAAGACTTAAGGCGTCTAAAGTAAATGGTTTGTGGACTCACCATGGTACATTTAGCAGGAACTAGCTTGGACGTTAAAAAAAGGTAATCACGAATCATCGCAGAGCCTCATAAAAACTTCATATCACACTCTGTGTTTGCTTTCGCTGTAAGCTAACAATATAGTAATAAGCTTTTTTCTGACAATTAGCGATTGCAGCACAAGTATCGCGCAATTTTGCTATCGCAAGTAATGTAATAAACCTGAGGGATCGAACCTTGGAACTTGATTCAAAAACCTTTTCAATCACAGCGCCACTGACACACTAGTACGCTTGTAATCATAGATATAAATATGTTTTATAACATCAAAATAGCTTATTTAATGCATATTGCACATGGGTGTTAAAATTCGCACCACGCGAATTCTCATATTCGGAAGGCAATCCTGTCATTTATTTAAATCATTTGGCAACACAGCGTTACAACATGTTACAAGAGATGCATATAAATCTATGCGAATTTAATCTGTGTGAGAAAACTGCGGTGGGACGGTCAAGGTCACTGACACGTCCTCATTGCTCAAGCTGTAGCGTAGGTTGCATTTGAACTAAAGCGATCCTGTGGTAAATAATAATAAATCCCCAGACAAACACACCAACTGTATGGCCCCAAAGTAAGCAGAGCTTGTGTTATGGGTGACCATTTAGCGAACTGGGGCGGGGGAACCCAGTATAAATATACATACATACATATAAACGCAATGACCCGGGAAAAACACCTGTGTTCATCACACAAATAGACGCCTCGACCAGGATTCGAACCTGGGACCTAGCTTTGTGTTATTTCGAAGAGGTACCTACTTAAAATGTAAGTAATCAGAAAAGAAACAAAAAGTTATCACAATAGAAATTTTTTTCGAATTCTTTTGAAAAACCCAAAATTAAAATATCATAAAAACTAGATATTTCCGGCTAGGGTGTTACATGACAAAAACTATGGCCAAATATGCTCTACTTTTACCCTGTAAACAATCAAAACGATTTACTTATCGAAATGAATTAATTTTTTACTATTTCAAAATCTAGAAACATAGCAATGAAGGTAATGATATTTTCTTATCCTACAAAGTACAGTCCTACGAAGGACATGTTTAAAAATTTTTAAATTATCAATTACCAACATCCTTATATTTCTATCGCTACATTAATCTGAAATGCCTTAATAAAGTTAACATTTATTATAAAAAATCTGCGTAGGAGAACAATGCCTAATTGGTCAGTTAGTCAGATACGTTCTTGGAGAAATCTAGGTTACTTCGTAATATGCGGTATCCTGTAGACTTAAGCCCCTTTTATACGAGGATGTTTAAAGAAACGGTATATGTTGTTTTGTAAAATGTAAAAATTAAAGTGATGATATGCTGTGTGCTTTTGATTTGGTGAAATTTGAGTGTTTGTTACATGTATAATTATTTCTCAATTTTCTAAATTCACCAATACCCCCGTTAAATGTTATATTTTACACATATGAAGGTGAAAATATTCACCAATACATACCCACATGCCTTCGGTTACTTACAAGTAAACTTTGTCATATATTTCAAGATAAAATTGTTTGTAAGAAGTTGAAAAAAATAAAGAACAGGTAATACTGAGCTTTGGTCGCTACGAAACGAAACAATGCACTTGATACATGGAATAAAATATATGTTTAAATAGTATTTTGATTTAGTGAGTTAGCCAAATTAGCTAGTGCTCAAAACAAATACAGTGTATGAACTCCTCTAGAGATATTTAAGACGTCTAAACTATTGCAATTTATACGGCAACACTGTTAGACGTGGTGTTTGGGTGTTTTGAGTGTCTTATGAAGGGCTTTTAATCAATTATTTGTACGATGAACTAATGGATTAGATAAAAGGAATATATATATAAATATTGAAAATAATATTAGAAAGTTTCGTTTTCTAATGGTATTACAATGTTTTTATGCTGAGATATTACCCCAGGATAAGAAATGTTGCCAAATGTAGTTTTGTATCTACATAGCTCTTTACTTATACGTTTCTGAAAGGTTTTATAAATTTAATTCATAAATAGAAATATTTGCTACCAACAAACTCACGGTAGCAAAAATTGTAAAAAAAAAAACATTAAATAACTTAACATTTTGGTGCATTTTAAATATATGTTACGATTGATTTGTTGTTAAGATAGTGATTTGATAATTGAACACCTACATAAATCAAAGCCATGAAATAATATCTGACTGTCAATCCTTAACTGCATTTAAACGTTAAGTAATTCAAACGGCAATTTTCGCTAAAGTTTGTTAGTTGCTAGCAAATTATTTCCATTTAATATAATCACTTTAGGCCCATTATAATAGGTTTTAAGAGTCACTTCATTATATAACCTATAAAATTGCGGACACGTGGTTAGTAAAATATGTAGTTATACAATTTTCATATGATGAAGCAATATTTGGATCGACGTCTATTGGAGTGCTTTACAATTGTTGTTACACATAAAAATAGATAGTCTCACATGACAGTCTTCGTAATTCTACTGAAGGAGTATCAACCTGGCAACTAAGTGGTAGTGCTAGGTAAATAAGTTGCCACCACGCCTGCCTACTGGGGATTGCCAGACTTTTCACATACCTTCGGTATAATTGTGAGGTATCTGGGTTCCAAACGAAGTTTTCCTTTACTGTTGGACCAGTCGGCTTGATGTTCTTAAGTTGAAACTGATCGGGACTTTCAGATCGAGTAGCCAGCCAATCACTGCGCCACCCATGCTCAATACATTCATATATCTATATTAAATAAAATAATTTCTAAAATAAATTAAATAAAATAATTTTCAAGATGGTGAGTAGCATCTATACCCATGTACATTAATCGTCGAAGGTACTGTAGGTGTCATAATGATATGTTGCCAAACCTTGAGATTCGGTCGGAATCACCTTTGTTCCTATGACTCGATGATGGGGTAAATTCTTTTACCGGCGATAACAATTGGAAGGACTGTAGTGTCTGACGAACTCTGAACAAAAACTCTACAGCACTAACAGTTTATTTCATGCTAATTGATATTTCTTAGTAACATTTGATACGGTCTACAGTTTTTGTACGAATGATAATTAATACTTAGATGATATTTATTCTGGAGATATTCCGTCCACTGTCTAATTATACAAATTATGTAAATCTCGGGCCATACTGTTGGTATCGAGGGATACCAACCAACAAAAAAGATAAAATGTTTAAATTTCAACTCTTCGACTATATACTAATAATAATTGTTTTCTTTTTTTCCCATTACAGAAATAGTACAACCCACCTGCGTCTTGGAGTCAGACTTCGGCTTCAAAATCAACTGCGCCTTCAAAAAGTCTGGTCTATTTAGAGTAAGGAACCTTGGCGGCGTCAAGGCTCATGCTAGCATAGGTAAGTGTACATACTTAACCCGCCTGTCACGAAATAAGTTCACTATCCGGGCAGTACAGACTTTTCACAGACAGCTTATTGGGCCGTTAGGCCTCTTTAAGTAGTAGCTTATAAATTACTTTTTTCTGTTTCTCACTTGAGTATAATGCGACTAAAAGAAAATGTTCTCGCAACGAGATGTAGTTTGTGTTATCCTGAGCGTGGTACAAAATTGATTTGGGCCAATTAGATGAACACAGGATGGCTATTTTCATATTTCGAGTATGTCGAAGTTACAGAAATATTTCGAACTTAAAGATTCTTGGGACGATAAAATTTGTCAAACTCATCTTAAAAATGCATTACGAAGTTTACCAATCGGCATGCAGCGAGTGCTTGTCCGTGGTGAAATGCAAATAGACTTACATCTCAAATTCGCGGTATAATATCACTGAATAAGTTTTGCATACGTTTATCCTGGGTAAGGTGCTGTACGGTCCGAAATTAACAGTGCTTACTTCTTGTTCCTATAAGTGTCTGAAGGATTTGTGATTTAATTCTGCTAACGTTCAAAAAGGTGTAGAAACCCACTTTGTAAAGGATACAATAAAGTAAGGCAAAGATTACGTCAGCAAACAGCAACACCAAGTCCAGTTTCTCCGTAAGCTCTTTTGAAACAAGTAATGTCAGATTGTGAAACACAATATTACTGGGATACAGAAAACGTAGTATTATACCTAATAGTCACACTGATTTACTGAAGTAATGGAAAAAATGTTATGTATTGTTACCAATATGCTATTGTATGTTGACCTTGAGTTGCATGAATCAATAGGGTTTGTTCTATAATTAATTTTTGCCGGTTTAATCTTTGTCTATTAATATGGATATACTCACGTAGAACAATGAACAATTTTAACAGTAAGTTCCGGAAAGACCTATATTAGTTGATAGAAATCAGTTTAAAGTGAGATTTACGAGCATAGTTGAATACTGTGTCAAGTTTAAATATATTGGTTTAACATTAGGTGGGAGTGCGCCTAATTTTTTATAAATGAGTTTTGATAAACGAAATGTTCATTGACTTGTTTCTTTTTAAATTGAATGAGTTTATAAATATCTGCACTGACGAACATCATTTCTACTTGTTGACATTATCAAAGGCTGTAAAAGTGTTGATTTACCTTGTTCGTGAAGTTTTACTGAAATGTTTACTCAGCACCTCTTATTTTAAAAGGTCTGAAACTCAAATAAAAATATCGTAGAATTACCGTGTAAACATTTTTTAATGTTTTGGAAAACATTTTCATGTACCTCAAATATATAAAAAAAATTATTTTACAATAATCAAAACAAACTCCTAAATTCCAGGGTTCAGCCTGGGCGACGAGTTGGGCTTCGAACAGTCGCTTACCAACCTGGATCCCAGTCGGCGGAGATCTGTCAACGTCAAGAACGGCGCGCCTGTTAACTTCGTCGAGACTTCGGCCAGGCCAGCCGTTAAGCAGGAGGTAGATTTACTGTCAATTAAGTATTGTTGAAAACCATTTTCACATTATCAGGTTTTTATTAGTTAGGGAAAAGATATTTCTATATTTCTAAGATATTATATTATTTCTATTTTAACTGCTTGACGTTGGTAGTTATTTTTGCTATATTTCGCTAAAAGTTCACATACTTAAGAAATGGTATTTCGATCAATGAGTATTGTTCTATTTGTTCACTTTCCTACATACAAAATATAAATAACGTCTGTGATTGTTAGGCTTTTCTGACCACTTACACCATATAAATCTAATTTCAGAAACGTGGCAAGCAAAACAGAATAATGATGCGTCCAATGGCGCCAGCGACGCGTCCCAACCAAGCCACACTCGACAAGCTGAGCTCCTTGCACCGCCGCGTCTCCACTATGCAGCCCATCGTCGTAGAACCCCACCCTACCCTGCCCCAATCTCACCCCACCCTCACCCAGGCCAAGCCCATGTCCATGAACGTCCCCGCTTTTAAACCCCTGCCTCCCAAAGAAGAAACTTTAAAAGTACTCCCTCTCGCCTCGAAGCAATCCAGCCCATTACCCCAGCCGAAAGGACCCGGACTCGCCTACCAAAGTGAGAACTATCCCCACGCTTCCCACGATCAAATCTCAAAAATGCTCTCTCAAATGACCATCCATAATCCACTCAGAATCACACCCGCTCCCATTTTCACGAACACTCCAAAAATTTTCATACCCACTACAGTGCATCCATTCGTGCCTATGCCCGTTGTAGCTCCACCCACACAAACCATATCATTCATACCGTCCATGCCATCCATTTACGAAAACAGACCACTCCAAAATACCAATTCCCTTTCTAATTTTATAGATCCAGCTCCCCATCAAATCCACGAACTGGCGAGTCAGTACGCGTACAACACTAAAAAAGTTGATGACTACAACAGCATCACTGGATACGGTGATGATACCGTTCTCAAGTTTAACAAAGATGATATAAATGAGAAGATAGCTGAGATAGCGAAGGCTGGTAACATATCAATGGACGCGGTTGAGGCTGCTATTGCTTTGAGACAGCAACAGTTGCTGTCGAAGTACGCGAACTTCGCGGTTCCTGAGGCGTCAAGCACGACTACAACTACTTCGACGACCAGTTCGACCACGGAAGCACCTTTCTTCTTCCAACCAGAGCCGGAACCAGAAATTGTGGTGGTGCCAGCGCCGTCCAAGCCAAAGAATAGGTAAGTTTTATCATCAGAACTAGCATAAATGATTTAGTCATTTTGGAAAAGCTTTTATTTTAATTGTAACACAAACACAAATTAAAGATACACGAGAGCCACAAACTGAGCAAGCCTAATACTAAAGAATGCACTCTTTAATGATACCAAATTACAACTGAGTTAATTAATTTTTTAGACCGCTGCAGGCCACTATTTCAAAAATTACACCTTCTCACGGTTCCCTCTTTGTAGATTTATGAAATTTGTGTTTTTGTGCGAGGTCATACACAGTTGTTCCGAGGTCATACACAAAACTAATGACTATATGTTTAATGGTACAGGGACACATAAACAGAAATTACATATACCAATGCAAAGATTAGATTTATATTCGAACAATGGTGTCTGAATGGCAATCCGCGTTTTTAATAAATTACCAAACAACTTAAAACCATTGCCATTACACGTATTTAAAAAAAGATTGCATAGTTTTCTTCTAGAAAAAAATGACTAGTGCATAAATGAATTTTTAAGAATCCCATAAATATTTTATTGACATTTTATAATTTTATGCTATACGGACATCTAGATATAATAGAGAAATTAAATTGTTATTTTTCTGTATACCGAATTTAATATAAAATATAATAACCAGTAATTAAAATAATTTATTCTATGTAATTCAATGGATTCAATTAGGTTTTTTCTATGTTGACAATTTTAATTTTATTATTTATCTACTGATTTTATTGCTTATGACATTTTATTTATATTAGGGATATTTAATGTTGAATAATAAGGACATCTAATTTGTATTATTTTTTCTTGTATAATAAATTAATTTGAATTGTAACATTACTAAATAATTATTATAAATATTTGCACGCCTGTTAAGGTTGAATATGATTGTATTTCCAAATTATTTAAGACCATTTTATATTTTGACCATATTCAGCGAATAAATGTTTCTTTCTTTCTTAAAAACATCTTTTAGGGTGGCTCATATAGGACCCCAAATGAAAAAGTCCCAACACTTATTGAATCCAAGTTGATAACATAATTACTGTTTTCTACATAGAAGCTTAGTATTTGCTGAGTCATTATTATAAAATGTTAGTAGGTAAGTAGGACCGTAAGAAAGTAAACGATATTTTGTACCAATTTTTTTTTATAATAGTGTTGCGATATTCGGGTCATGTGATCAGCAATTTTCCACTTTTTAAGCTTATAAATAGTATGTATAAGTGGATAAAAGACGTGTAAATGCTCTAATAATTGGCTTAATAAAAGATTCAGATATTTATGTGTGAAAGCTATACTTGAGCATTTCATTTTGTCCCCACAGGAATGAACAGTTATAGCAGCTATTGAGAACACTGTGCTTGAGTCTAAATTGGCGATAAAATAAAGATCAGATCTGATATTTATACGAGGGTCGAACTGAAAGTTCTTAGAAAATCAAAAACTGATTAAACTAGCTAGTTATTAGTTTTATTATATCTTTTGAAAATAGAGTCCATTCACGTCAATACATCGCTGCATCCGATGGAACCACTGAGAAAAGCACTTTGCTACTCGTCCTTAAGGGTATCTTCGACGGAATTTTGAAAAGCAGCCACAGATCCCACGGCATCGAGGTCGTTTCTCCCAAACTTTTTCCAAGACAAGTGAATGCAATTGTTAGTGTACCACTCCGCAGAAACTGTTTTTCTATCCTTTTTAAACAATTGTCGCGAAATGACCTGCCCTTCCGAAGAACGAGGCCACCCTCTTTTTTCCCACGCTTCGACCTCTGTTCACTTTAGTTGGCAACTCCTCGGAAGAAAACACCAACAGAGCAGACTGTCTTTTGGTTTCGGGGTCATAACAGTAAGTCCAGCTTTCGTCATCCGTAAGTATGGCAATCACAGCATGTGAGTCACCACCTTTCAACCATTTCACGGCACCAATCACGATGGACTTTTGGCCCGCGGTCAAATTATGAGGTATCCACCGGGCACAAAGCTTCCTGACCGCTAAATGTTCATGGAGGATTTTGTGCACCTGACTCATAGCGATGCCTAAGCTTGTCCAAATCGGCTGATAGGTCACTTTTTTTGTCAGTCTGTATCATACGCCGCACAACAGGAGACGTTATCTTCAGTCGTCGCCGTAGAAGGCCGTCCCTCGCGCAGATCATCGGTGAGATTAGTGCGATCTCGTTTCAACTCATTAAATCAGTTGGAAACAGTGGCACAAGATGGGTCTTTATCGTGAAATGCCAATCATAGTCTATTATAACTTTCTTGTTGACTTAAATGACATCGAAAGGCATAAAAAATCATAGCGCGAAAATTTTCTCGCGTAAAGTCATACTGACGTGACACAGACCATTTTCAATTTGCCGCCAAATCGTAAAACAAATGACAAATGAATAAAATACATACATACTCAATAATATTGGCAGAGTTCCATTTTCAAAATTTAAAATATTTTTTTTATTATAATTTTCACAAGTGGCCAGTTCTAAGAACTTTCAGTTTGATCCTCGTTCATTTCATAGTGGTTATTTAATAACAACTAAAGATGAAAGTTCTATATAAAAACGACTAATTCACTTTAAATTTTTTTTTCCGATTGTGTGCGTTAATGATTTTCTCGTTAAAGTTATATTAATCAAATGCTAGTATAAGTTAAAAATGTTCAATGTTTTACAAATATTGCATATTACTAGTCTCAATCTAGTTGGTACATTAACTAAAATATGAAATCTTTTATATCTAAATAACTCTTCAAAAAAAAAAAGCTATTTGCTCCTAAAAATGCCATGAGTTATATATTTTCTTAAATTTTCACGATTCATACTTTAAATAAAACACTTTTTACCGGATATAATCGCGTATATTTTAGTTAATTTTAAAATTATTTCGACGTTTCGGCATCTTTGCAGTTGCCGTGGTCTTTGCAACTGCAAAGATGCCGAAACGTCGAAATAATTTTAAAATTAACTAAAATATACGCGATAATATCCGGTAAAAAGTGTTTTATTTAAATGCCATGAGTCCAAATTTTAGTTCTGTAGACCAATTTTTTTAAATAAATCAAATTAAAACCAAACCCTTTCAGAAATCCAACAACAGGCAAAGTAATGAACGCGCCCCGGGAATACTATCCCGTGGGATATGAGAAGAACTTTGACGACCACTTCCAGAGTAAAGTAGATCTCCCCGACACCACCTTCCATTGTGGCGACCAGAAATACTTTCCGGGATTGTATGGGGATGAGAATTTGGGGTGTATGGTAAGAATTATAAACTAATTTTGTGTTAAAAAATTTAGTAAGTCTATTTTTGTGTACCTCCTTATGTAATTCAGGTATTAACTGTGAAATAATTAGATTGATAGGGAATAGTGATTAGATTAATAGTGACGACACTGCATATGCTGTATCTGTTAATAGCAATTAAGTATAACATTTAACACATTCATTGTCGTGGACCCACGTTGTGGGCTCACTCTTTCCACATCCGAAGTCACTGCAAACCCCGTCGAGGGCTCATCCTAAAAATAGATTTTCCTTTGCAAATTGTTTACTTTTAATAAAAATATTAGTATCTCTTTGCATTCAGTGCTGGCCAACATTGAACTAGCTACACCTGTTCTTAAACCGGAACGCAATCACGTCACTGCGATTAATGTGGCAATTTAAATTGGATGGAGACGAGCTCCTAACAAAAGTACCTCAACCTTGCGGAGTTTCGCTTCTTACATGATAAATAAAACAGGAACATTATCGTGGGTTATATTGTATGTTTAGAATTATAAACAAAGAGTCTGTAAAGACATAACGATAATGATTTACATATTTACATTCGATTGAAAAAAAATAACTTTTATAAAATTGGATACGTAAGTAATTTAAATATGAGTATATCGGCTATTTTACACTGTTATATTTATTTTCTCACATTATTGAGAATCGATTAATTCCTCTAGCGAAACACAGAAGGTGTCCTGGGTGTCTGTTGGCATATTTCATATTCCGGAAACTTTTGATTTTCGAAAAAAAAGTTTTTAGCAATTATAGTAGAAACATAAACTAAATTGTAATTGTTAATAAAAGTGTCCGTGTATTATCTTTCAAAACAAAAAACAAGCAAATTTTGCTTTTTACATATTCTGAATTTTTTTAAAAAAAATTTCAACTTCAGATATTTGGAGTTCATGAATTATTTACAATTATCATAGGTAAATTCAAATTCAAATTCAAATTCAAATTCAAATTCAAATATTTATTTCTCAAAATTGACAATTACTTGTTCTTATTGACGTCAAATAAAACATGATTCTACCACCAGTTCGAAAAAAACCTTCGTGAAGAAGAACTGGCAAGAAACTTCACGGGTATATTTTTTTTCAAAATAAATTTACAGAGTCTCTTTATGTCTATACAAAATTATTCTTTTCTGCATCTGTTAGCTCGGCAAGTCTCCCTCCCCCCAAGTATCCAAACGACGAACACCCTCAAACGGCACCCGTTCACGAGTTAACGCGGGATCCAGCCATCGCCCTCCTCAACCATATTAGAGGGAAGTGAGCGACCCGTCACCCGACGCTACCATAAGAAGACGTACTTTAGTGACAATGACGCTTTAGATATTCATCGGGACGAAGAACTCATCGCACAAACAGACACATTACACATGCTTTGTTACAAATACTAGTACAATCCTGTTAATGAGGGAATTATACCCAAGGGCTTTTATCATCCAAATAATCGGATAGTTTATAATATGCTCTAGCACACAACTTCTCCTTTATAGTTTCTTTGAATTTGTCAACAGGAAGACCTTGGATATCCTCAGGAACCTTATTATAAAAGCGTATACATTGACCCATGAATGAGTTAGTGACTTTATGAAGCCTGCTATTATGAGCTGCCAGCATATTTCTTCCTCTTGTGTTAACATTGTGCAGATCTTTTTTTCTTTTGAACAAGGTTATGTTCTTTTTAACATACATTAAATTTTCTAAAATATATTGTGAATGTATATGTATATGGTACCAATTGAGAACCATCAGAATCAGGCCCCTATTTCTGTTTAAATTCTCAAAATATTATTCACTTTTAACTAACCATCCCACAGGTGTTCCACGTGTGCGCGCTCACAGACGATGGCCTGGTCATGAAATCCTTTCTTTGTCCCGAATCTACCCTGTTCGATCAAACTATCCTCAAGTGTAACTGGTGGTTCTACGTCGATTGCAAGAACACGAGGAAGCTGTATGACACCAATATACCAGTGTCCAAGAGCTACCAACTAATGAAGGCTTTGACCTTCTTCTCGTCTTATAAGAAGGAGATGCAGGAATGTACGTATTTTGTAGTCGAATTTAAATATTTATGTTTATATAACCTAGGCCTGTATTAATAAATCTCAATTTGATCGTACGTCAACTCAAGAAACGAGATAATTCAAAATTCAAATTCCAATAAAAATATTTATTTCTCAACATTTTCAATTACTTGTAATTATGGACGTCAAAGAAAACATAAGCATACCACCACTTTGCAAAAACCTTCGTGCATAAGAACAGGCAAGAAACTTCACGAGTATAATAAAAAAAAAAAAATTAACAATGTCTCTTCACGTCTATACAAAATTATTCTTGTCTGCATCTGTTAGCTATTGCACTAGTGCTGTCATGCTCTCCCAATCTCAAGATGGCGCGCACATCTAAGTGATATTTATTAATACCGGCCCTGAGCTAACCCTGCCGCGGCGTATAAACGGTACATTTTGGAAATTTTGTACTTGGAACCAATATGCTAATAATGATCACGATACTTTTCATATTTTATCCAATCAACCAGTAAAAAACATTATTCCCTATATATGATATCGATACCAAGTGCAAAATCAACCTTGTGTTGTTAAGCCAGACTATATTTTAACTTGGTATGCCTTGGGACAGATCTATCCCAAGGTCCTAGATTGACGTGGGATAGATCTATCCCGGAGTAATTTCAATTATATTTTGCTTAAGGTTGCCTAGCAGATGTCACTATGGCAACAAAGCCCTCATGTTTCTAAGAATATGTGCGAAGTTTTAATTGAAACATTAAACAATTCACGTTTAAGTCTCATTCTCGTTTCCATTGTAGCCGAGTGGCGTAGTGTAGGTAGTAGTAGCCCTGTTTTAGTTCTTACGCCAGAGGTCCCAGGTTTGAGTCCTGACCGGGGTTTTTTTCTTGTGTGTTGTCCTCGGGTCATGATTGTCTATATTGATGTATGTATGCATGTTTAATCTGGGCTCCCCCCAGTTCGCTGTATGGTCAGCCATAGCGCAAGCTCTGCTTAGTTTGGGGCCATACAGTTGGTTTGCTTGTCAAGGGATGTGTTTAAAAAGATTGCCCAATTTGTTTATGACGATGGATAACATGTATATCGCATGTTGCCTATTGAATATATAGCTTTGATAATAAATATATTGATATATTTGATAACATACAAGATAACATATGATATAAAAATATTAATTTATTATTAAATTATTGAAATAAACCCCTCTATCCCCTTTCAAATTGTTGAACCCAACAGGGTCCATGATGTATGTACCTACTATAAAATTTTGTCACCTGAATTAACCACTGAGGATCGCAATAAAGATTTGAATTTAATGAAGAACTTTTAGTTAACAAAGTTGAAAAATATCAATCTTAAAAAGTGAAACCTATTCGATCTGACTACAAAAAAGTACTTGTTTATCTTTAGATATGATCTTAATAATAATAGGCAAATTAAAACAATAGTCAACAGGGATCAACATTTAGTTTTGCTGGGTGAGCTAAACTTTGTTTGCTTGTTAGCAATCAGAAAATGTCCAAAAATAACCAAGGGTTTCCAGTTCACTGTATGGTCATCCATAACAAAAGCTCTGCTTACTTGGCCCACACAGTTGCTGTGTTTGTCTGGGGATTTATTATTATTATAACACAAAAATATTTTTCAGCCGCTACAACGAACCCTGAAGAGGATTCCGGTATCAAACAAGCTATATCAATATTAGAAAATCAAGATAATAGACCAGTGCAGACTGACAGTGCTCCAAATGCTTTACACGTTGTAACACCCCACCCCATAGTCGATGAAAGAGCTAATAATCATAGAGAAAATTATTCATCACCTGTCTACAGAGGGAACAGAAACTTCAATGTATCCAAAACTAGCGTTAGAAGAACCACATCAAAGCCAAAGATCCAAGAACATACTACAGGATTTAAACTAGTTAATTTACGCAGCAAAGAAGAGACTAACAATACTAGTTCTGAAAATACATCAGCTGCAAATTCTGCTGAAACTACCACTGAGAAAAAAGAAGCTGTCACTGAGAAGAGACATAGAAGAAGAATGACATTGAAGAATAGCACGAGTGGTAGTAGCTCAACTGTAAAATACTCAACTGTACCAAGTACCACAAAAACTTACGACTTCTTTGCGGAGTCAACTACGATTCAACCTATTATAAAACCCACAGCAGCAAACGCTTTAGTAGAAATCATAAAACAAGAGATACAACCAATAGAAAACCTAACAGAAGTAGCTCAAGTAAAACTGACTGACCACATAGATGATTTAAGACCAATAGACCATACTATTTTAGAGAATGCAGCAAATCTACCTCAGGCAAAAAGATTTTATCGATCTAGTGCAGAGAAAAACGACGATAAAGAGATTGAAATAGTTAATAATGAAAAAGTCCAGGTTATACGCCCGACTTCAACTGCTACGTTAGTTGGCGAATATGCTAGCCCCACGGCGACCATAGCCAGATTAGACAAAGCAGTCTTAGGAAATAACCGACGTTTCAAAAAGTCTGTAATATCAATAGTTACACCAATAAATCATCGAGACCGAAAACGAACGTAGCCCTTACATTCTATTAGTCAATAACTATTATTATTAGTGTCATAAACTTTCTTGTTAACTTATTTATTTTTATCGAATGCGTCAATAGAGGCCAATTTACTGAACTGTTATGATTGCGTATTTGCTCAAACTTCTGTTAGTCTAGTGTGGATTCAGTCAAGTGATATTATGGTGTATGTTAGATTTGTAGAAATAAAGTTTGTGTTTTGTATCAGTGTTTCCTTTAACTTCGCCAAAACTATGTTTGATTTATTATTGATCGACGCCAGTATATCTCCGTAATCTACAAATTATAATTTTTATGCCTCCATTTTATTTTCAAAAATGTGAAACAATTAGCAGCATATGTTTACTTGTCAATTCTCACATATGAATTATCAAACAAACAATTTTGCTAATTTATTTGAATTTTAAATAGAAATTGGTCATTGTTACGCTTGTGAGACCTGGGGCTACAAATCTTAATTTCTCATTACAAATCGTTTCTTCTCTTTTTGATCTATTTCTTAGTGCCACACAAGTAAGTATCTAAATCTAAGGGATCGCATGCTATCAATCCTAGAACAATAGCAGCCGTAGTATAACGCATGCAATTCATACGAACAAATTTTTGTCTCACATGAAAAAAACCAATTGGCGTGAGAGGACAATAAGCACTTTGACGGGTCTTGGTACTGAGAGCCTTCTGTTGAAGGCCTTAACTGCAAATTGGTGTACAAAAAGCTACTGCCGTTAGAAACTAAAGTGTATACTGAAACTAACATGCAGTTTCTGTAACAAGCATATACCATGCAGATGGCAACATCAACTAGAAGTTTGAATATCAATAGCTCACACGCCTAATTCTGGCTCTACTTGAAAATATGCCTAATAATGCGCCTAGTCAGAATAAACTTGATAGGTGAGCCATTAGAAAAAAAATTCGGCAGAATTAATAAAAGTAAGTTTTCTGTAGAGGCTTTCTTTTTAGCTTACATCTGTTCAAATTACGTTTAATACTGTTTTCTCCAAATGCAAGAAGAGGAAAGATAAGGCAGTCAGATTTTTTGATTGATTGATTTGACTGAGTAGTCAATATTATTTTACGATTAGAACGTTATGTTTTCCAGCAATAGCATAAGCCTTTTATTTGGACGCAGTTTAGCAACGAGGATCCTTATTGCTAAACTACATCCATTTAATGTTCTTAACAATCGTATTTATAAACAAGTAAATAAATAAAAGTTACTGCTGCTGTAAATATACAAATTTATTTGAAAAATAACAAATCTGGCTATGACAGAAACATACTTCTATAAAACTACAAACATAATCTAAAATAATATATAGTTCTTATTTTTTTTTCGTTTGTCATTATTTATTTTTTAGCTTTGCCTTTTTCTTTACTTTTCTCACTACAGATACATTGAATGAGTTTCTCTAAAGCCAATGGCCCACAGGCGATGATGCCAATAGCTGCTATAGCAGTCGTATAACATAAGCAAATCATTTCATATATTTTGATACGTCGCCCAAATTCCTAAATATAACTTTTTGATAATTTTAACTGGTTTATTAAAATAGTAAAGGGATTTTATTTTACTAGCTTTGCCCAAACTTTAGCCTCTTTCTCACGCCCTTGTGTCTTCTCCTCCGGTAGCTATTTTTTTCTAGCAGCACTCTTTTTCCGGTGAATCCCTGTTTTTCTACTTCCAATATTTTCTCACAGAGTGATTTTGTTAAGCCTGCTGATCCAGATATTGAACCCCTTTTATCTTTCTTAGACCTCCGAGATTTTTTAGACTTACCAGATGTTTCAGAATAACTAGACTTCCCAGATGTTTTAGAATTATCAGACTTTTCAGATGTTTCAGTAATACCAGACCTTTTCGACTTCCCAGACTTTTCCGACGTCAAGGATTACACGGAGTTATCAAATTGGTCAGATAAATCAGTAGATTTAGAGGTTGTGCTCAAAGAAGTTGAGGAATCCTCAGAGCTTTCTGAATGCAACGTATGTTTCCAACTTTTAGATTTGTGGTAGTTTTTCGAATAATGATATACAAATCATACACCGCGTCAGTGCCTGTAACAAGGAGAACATAATATTATTTTAAGAGATTTCTGGAATAACATGCTGACAGCTACAGTGCCATTTTCTCTATAGTTCTTTCAGATAGTCACTAGATGTTGTATTGATTTGATTATGTTTCTTAAATATTACTTTTAATTGAATTTTTATTATAACCTCTCCAAAAAATACTTTTAATTTAGATTTAGTTTAGGGTTTTTATCAATAACGCTGTCAGATTTTGTGTTAGGTCCAGGAAATCTCTACAATAATATTTGGTCCTCCTGTTGACAGACTGACGTCGCAAGGAACTGATAAACTGATAAATAAAAGCATCTTTTGGAGACAACACTCTAGTCTAAACAAAAGTTCAATGTGCAATGTAAGTGTAATAGGGTCATAAGCACACCTATTTTTTAAGATATGCAACTAGTGACATTCTGTTATGTTAAGTTGAAAAAACCATAGAGAATAAAACAAACGTGACTCGGTGCAAAAATTAAACGTTTAAATTTTTAATTCGTATTTTATTAAATAACCATTATAATAACGGCAATGATTCTTATATGATCTCAATGATTTAAAAGGTAGCGGAAAATGGATTGATTTTCGGAGGAGGTTGCGATGGCATTGGTGTCCCTCTCCGAGCTCTGGAGACAATCTTTACTCCAGATCTTCTTAAAACTCGGCTTTTTTGGAATTTTTCTGCACTACATATAAGTTTCTCAAAGGCAATTGGTCCACATGTTAAGATTCCCACTATCAATATTGCAGTAAAATATCCTAGACAAATCATAATCTTCAACTGTTTGTTGGGATGCGTAAATAATAAGCGAAGACTAATAGATAAATTAATAATTGTACCGCTTATAAGGTTGCTGCCTGGCGTCCTTTCAGGTGAAGTTAATTCTTCAGAAAAGACGATGAATAATCAGCTAGTCTGAAACAAATAGAGAAATTGAATTAAACAAATGACTTTTCTTGGGTAAATAACTTTACACAAAACCTATAAATAATTAAGTCCATAAATAACTGAATTCAAAACTATTCAAAACTCTATTTTAGTTTGTGGATATCTTTTTACAATCAAACAAGTCTTGTTTCTCTGTCATCGTTTTGTCCACTACTAGCTTTTAATTACCTGTGCTGTCTCGAGCAAGCAGACCAGCATTTTTCCTCTTTAGACGCAACCCTAGAAGCAAGCAAGTGCTACTGACTCGAGGCGGCTTCGCTCCACCATTTTATAACATCCTTGTAGCAATCCGCATTTCTCTGCAAATCTGAAGCAAAAACAAAAAAAATTATTTTTGGTATCATAAACGTATAATCCTATGAGATCCTAGCTAACCAAAAAGCTGATAAGATTTGCTGTGTGTAGGGGTTGATCACCCCGTTCAAGGGATCTTGCCCCCGCGAAAACGCTTAATTTTAGAGATATTATATATTGAAAATTTTATTTTGAGGTTAGGTCTTTGCTAGGGTTTTGTTCGGTTTGGTTAGGGTTTTGCTAGATCAAACAAATATTTTGTACTTGGATATTTTTCTTTAAAGGCTATAGTTGTCGAAAAAATCGTCTTTGAATATAGGTTACTAAGGCAGTAGGACTTAATTTTTTGCTCTATGATAACATCCACTTTCGATGCTTGTTTTCTCTACGTTAGACCAACATAAACAGTTCATGTTAAACGTATGCGACGTTTGAGGCAATCATTTTAATATAATGATAAACCTGACTAAAATAAAGCTTATATACACTCGGCGTCACAAAAATCGCACCAGTTTTTTTCAGTAAATTGCTCCTAGAATCTGGCCCATAAATACCACGCGTGAAAAAGAAATATCATTGTAAAGTGCACTTCAATACCTTTACATTCATTACCTGTATCATTAAAAAATCAATTACCATTTCTAACCAGGGACCAATCAATAAGATATTGGGAAAAATGCTCGCTTAAGGAGCGCTAGTTGGGCTACCTTAAAAGGGTATAAAATGTTATGTCCAGGTAAGAAATGGGTCAGTCGCTACTCAGACTTTAGAGTGAACACACTGAAACAACATACGCAAAAGAACTGTACCTGAAGATGGATACAACCCCTGAAGAAGCCGCTCAAATCGTTGCTCTATTGCAAACAGGACTGCGACAGGTTGACGTTGCTCGACAGTTGAACCTTAGCCGATTTGCAGTACGACGAGTATACCAACGGTTCCGTGAGACTAGTGGCTATACCCGAAGACGTGGATCCGGAAGAAAACGTTGTACATCAGAAAGAGACGACCATTTCATTGTGTCTACGTCGTTGCGCCACCGCTTCAGCAATGCTGTTGAGGTGCAACAAGAGCTCCGGTCAGCTCGTAGAACGTCTGTGAGTGTCTCTACGATTAGAAGAAGATTGAAAGAAAAGGAATTAAGAGCTCACAGACCTGCTAGAGGCCCAAAATTGACCGTGCGACATCGGAGAGAGCGGTTACAATTTGCTCAGGAGAATGTCAACTGGACGCTTGACCAGTGGAGGGCCGTTCTCTTTACCGATGAGACACGAGTATGTCTTTTCTGCAACGATAGACGCAGAATGGTATACCGAAGAAGAGGGGAACGTTTTACCCAAGCGTGTATAGAGGAATCCGTCGAATACGGAGATGGTTCCTGTATGTTCTGGGGTAGCATATCCGTTGAAGGGAAAACGGAACTTGTGTGCGTCTCTCGGACTGGCGGTGGTCGCGGGCAATGGTCGCTGAATGCTGGGCGGTACATAACAGAAATCTTACAAGACCATGTGGTCCCATATGCCGGTTTTGTTGGCGATGGTTTCATGTTAATGCACGATAACGCCCTTTTTGCTGCGTTTTCTGTGCGGGACTACTTGGAAGAGGTTGAGATTCCTGTTATGCAGTGGCCAGCACGAAGCCCAGACCTAAACCCGATCGAGCATCTCTGGGACGATGTAAAGAGACACGTACGAGCACGTGATCCTGCTCCCACCACTCTCCAAGAGCTTCAGGATGCCGTGAAGGAAGAATGGGAGAACATACCCCAAGAGAGAGTGGTGACCCTCGTGAGGTCCATGAAGGATCGGATTGAAGCTGTCATCAAAGCAAGGGGAGGAAACACTAGATTTTAAGGACTGATTTGAGATTTTTTTATGTTTTTTTAAATTGAGTTTTTGTAACTTTTATCCTTTTTAAGATTTTTTTATTAAAAGCTTTAAAACATATACACATGTTTGTAATTTCTAATAGGCAATTAAATAACCTTTCCAATGATATCCTACAATCATACCCTAACTATGGACAAAGTTTGAGTAAAAGTATTTTAAAGTTGCTTTTTCGAAAGGTGCGATTTTTGTGACGCCGAGTGTATTACTAGGTAAGGTTAGGATTGTATTTCAGAAACGAAAATTATGCTAAATCTTAATTTCTACGAGAAACAAATTAGCATTTAGAGATTTGTTTTGGTAAACACAAAATCAAAAGTATGTTAAAAAATTAAAAAACCTTGCGATTTACTTAATTCGCGCTTGGAGCAGTTTTCTCCCCATGAATCCAAAAATACTTATTTCGAAATACGATTTTCTAATGCGACCCTTTAAAAAAATGTATTGGCGTCCACACATCCAAGGATGATGAGCCGTAACTTTGATAAATCTAAAACAATCTTTGCGACAGTGGCAAACGTCAAAAGCTGCGGAGACACAATCAATACTCAGCACTCTCTTTTCGGTGGATTACAACATTGGAGTTTTCAAATGAATAAGTAAACAGTCATGAGATTCGAATACATAGAGACATTAGATACTTACATAAATATCCGAAGCACCCTTGCCAATACAAAAATTTGCTAACTTTGAAGGATAACCCTACCTCCAAGATTATCCTTCACGTAATTCACAATAATTTAGCATACCCAATTTGCATTATTTGTTTTCGACTTTAATTTTCGACGAACAATTTTATTTTTACAATCAAAAATTGACAGCACTATTAATGAAGTAGCCGAATCAAATTTAGAATAGAAGTTGTCAAAGATTAGTAAAGATAAAAAACCTGACAGTAACTATTGAATGAGGTCTGAGTCTGTTAAAGCGTGACTTGACCTAACAAGTAATGCTAGGGTGCAAACATACGGGTGGCCCCTTGTATTAGAGAAGCAAGCTTGTCTGTAGGATGTTAAAATGAATAGTTTGTATTATTTTTTGATCACGCGCTAGTTGTAGAATTATAATTTTTTTACGTTACTTTGAAAAGCATCAGAAATATATTTATTTGAAGTATCTTCTGAGTCATGAGCATTTTGGAAATTTATGTCAAAAAAAAGGTTTTTCGAATAAATCAGTGAAGTACTTCTGTTCTTTTGGCGCTCGTACGTCTCGTACGTATTTAGTTATCCAGGTAAAAGAAATAATCATCGAATTGGTGCTATCACAGAACAAAGAAAGAGGTTACAATGGTTCTATGGGTGTGGCAGCGTCGCCACTCCTAGTTGCATGGAAACGCGCGAACCTGGCGTTTATGCGCAGTTACAAGTATTATGTAGTTAAGTGGTAACTAAATTTTAAGTTACTACATTTTACTTGTGTGTCCAAACGCATTCAGTAGTAGTCCAAGTATGACCAAGCTCATAAGACGGTCGATAACTCAAGGGACTCTTGAGGAATGTACTTAGATAAATTTGTGTTAAGCGGGATTTTGGGCCAGGCTAGAAAAAAAATTGTTAAGAAAATTAAAACCTTTACAAATCTAAGTTCGTCTTCGAGGTTCACCAACATCTTCTACTATCATTAAAATATTTGATCCAGTTTTTCAAAAATATTAATAAGTTATACATTTATTTATTAAAAACACCTTAGAAGCATCATTACAGGGTAAACCCAATGCGATAGTTCAGTTACATTTAATAAAAACCTTCCCCTGGATTCGCCTGAATTATGTATCGGTGAAAACCGGGTGAAAATCCGTTTGGTAGTCAATGAGTTTAAAGCGTTCAGACTGACAAATAGAAATTTGCGGTCGGGGACTTTGTTTTGTAAAATACTCGGATACTGCGTTCGTAGCGTGCGTCTGGTGTGTAAAAATTTATATATTACATCTTTTTAAAGAACTCTCCACCAGCGTCTTTACAAAGTTTCATGCGTCTGAACCAATTTTCATTTTCATATATTCAATTTTCATAGCACATTTTTTCTTCAAAACTTCTGGCAACCATTTGGTAGTGTACCACTCTGATTGATGCTACTTTGGTCCCTTAAGGTAATTGATACTAAACAACTCGTTAAGGATAATAAAATTGCTATTAAAATTTTTCCAGCGCTTCTCGGACTCGCGAAACAGCTAAATTGCTGACTGGCGCTTTGTTCCTGGATCATACTGATAAATCCAAGACTAGTCACCTGTTATGATATCGTAAACTCGGCGGGAAGAACCTGCTTTAAATGTATCAATCATATCATGGCACCACTTCGTGCACGCCAGCTTCTGAGCATCGGTGAGCTTGTGGAGTACCCAGCGCTAAACTATCCTTCTTACGCAAAGGTGGTTGTATAGAATATCATAACAATTTTTTACGGTAACACTTTATTAAGTTTATGTTACATTGTTTTAAGCATATTAATAATATATTTGTTTTTCTAATAAATTGAAATTGAAATTTAATAATTTCCTGAACCAATCTCCAGATTGTGCTGAATCTCCTCGTATGTGATTCGTGTTGAATCAAATTTTTCACTTGTAGTACGTTTTCTTCCGTAACAGCAGTCACAGGACGACCACTTGTTTCCTCATACTTCAAAAAGCGACCGCACTTAAACTCGTTATACCAGCGGTACTCAGTTGCTTTATAGAAGGCTTCTTGTTCATAAAAGCTAATCGAAGTCAATTAAACGATTCGTTTCAAGTTGAACTTGAAGTCGTAAAAAATCATTTCACGAAAATGTTCCCGACGCACATCCATTTTTCTATGACACACAAAAGTTTCATAATACTGTGAAAAAAAGTTAGAGGGAAATTTAAATTTGGAACACATGCAATTTTACTCTTAAATAATCAAATTTTCAAGATAAATTTTAACTCGCCGGCGTTCCGTACATAAAAACTTTTTATATTACGGTTGTTATGCTCATACAGACCCATAACAACTATATCTTGTTCATAGAGGAATCCACAATGTCAGTTACCTCCAATTCTATTGAGATTGACATTTCTATTATAATTCCAGACAACTCAAACAATAACTTTAATGACATTATCAATAATACAATTTTTGACATAATCAATTGGCTTAAATGTAATAATTTGACTATTAATATGACTAAAACTAAGTACATACAATTTTTAAATAGAGGAGCAAAAAAACAAAAACTTGACATAACATATAATGACCAAATAATACAAGAAACAGATAGTTATTCTTTCTTAGGTATACTTTTTGACCTACACTGTACGTGGAACTTGCATGTAGAAAATGTTTGTTCTAAATTAAACAGGTTCGCCTATGTCCTATGGAAACTGAATAAAATCATAAATAAAGAAACGGTACTCAAAGCATATCACGGCTATGTTGCTTCAATCCTAAGGTATGGTATTCTGCTTTGGGGGAACTCGGTTAAAATAAATAAAGCATTCATATCTCAAAAGCAATGTATTCGAGCAATAGCTGATGTTGATTCGTGGACAACCCGCAAGCCTTTGTTTAAAAGTATGACACTTCTAACCGTTCCAAGTATGTATATCTACGAAACAGCGTTGTTTGTTAAAATGCATCCTGAATGTTTTGTTAAAAAAAAAGAGATCTTGTGTTTTAATACTAGATTTCCAAATAAATTATGTCTTCCGAATGTTAAAACCGAAATATGTAGCAGAAATTGTCTCGTTATGTGTATAAAATTTTTTTAAATAAATTACTAGAAAACATAAAAACTTTGCCACTAATTAAATTTAAATATATTCTACGCTGCTGGCTAATTGAACAATGTATTTATGATATAAAAGATTTTTTTAATAGTAAATTTGACATGAAAAATAATATTAAGTATTAAATAATTGTGCTCCCGAATAAGGAATGAGTATCTTGTGATTATAATTATAAATAGTAAAATATAAAATAATCAACTGTAGAGTAATATTAGATAGTTTTAATATTGCATGCTGTTGTAATACAGTGAAATTTGTGCTCAAAAATGATGTAGACCACCAAATGTTACCATATTTCTGCAATAAATTGCTTTTGATTTTGATTGATGAATGCAGCGTCCTCAGGTACAAGTGGACTAAGGGAACACCAATAGTTATATATTCTATAAACACTGGACAGGCTTTGACATACAAATGATAGCAACATTTTTTGTTCCTATTTGAAGCGCCTCTAGCGAGTAGTCGCAGGACGTGCCATGAAAATGAAATATCTTTGTCATGTTCTAAAGGACAAACCTGGTTTTGAGCCTGGCAAACTTGGATGAATTATGCCCAATAATTTATTAATTCTAGTTGGTTAACCAGTTAAAAATAACGCAATTGGTAAAGTACAGAATAAAACATGGTTTTTTGAAAATGTTTATTAATTAAAATACCTATTGTGCGAGATATTGTTTTATTTATTAATATTCAGTCTAGTAACCCTTAATAATTAATTAAAAATAAGAAACGACTCTATTTTATGATAGTATTTCCAGTCCGTAGTTAATTAATAAATCGGGTTTTTGTTGTTACTATTTGCTGGTTGGTGGAATCTTTGTTTCGACAGGCCTGTAAAGCAAACACAACAATAAGCCGCCAGTAGAAAATAGTTTTCCCGCGATTCTTACTACGAAATGAAAGAGCTATTACCCGAATTGAAATCGTTGTTGTCACAATTACAGAATAGCTATTGTCGCCAAGCTTTTAAAAATATTAACTCCGTAGGATTTAATACTTATTAGAATTACACTTTTAGCTTTTTGCAATTGTATAAATAATAGTTTGGAGAAAAAGACTTTTCGTATTTTGCAGGTTATATTTTGTAAATATATGTATTTGATTGGTTCTTTGTTTCTTGCTGATTTTGGTGCTATGAATAAGCCTACATGTAAAAAAAATACTACTGCCCGGAATTTTTTAACCATTTTTCTGTTCGATAAAATGAGCTACATAAAAAACAAGCAATTGGACACATTCTGAATTTGTATTTCAAAAAAGGGAAAAGTGTGACATAAGATTTGTCCTAACTGATACAATTTGTTATGGAAAGTAATTTTAAAGTATCTTTTATTTTATATATCTTATTTTATTTTATTTTATATTTTAATAATTTTAGAAATTAAATAATTTTAATTTTAAATCAATTTTTAAATAATTTCGTATGTTGACGTCACGCACGCAGGAGTTATCTTGTTTTATATCGCATTAAATAGTTCATTATTATACCTGGAATGAAAAACCGAAGATTTTGAGTAATTGTACTGTGATCAAAAATTTATGTGGACAGGACTTGGAACAACAAAATTCAAATAACAGAATTCCTAAAATTAAAACGACGCGTACATGAGAATGGATTCGATTAATTTACAAAAAGAGAAAAAAAAGTAATAAAAGAGCGTGAATTGATCAGGTTGAACCCACACCCTTCTTACATCGGACTACTAGACGCAGACAGGCCTTCCATACCTTTGTAGTAGATATCCCAAGAAGTCGAATCAAACGCTTCGATAGTTCCTTTTTGGTCCGGGTCGCCAAGGTTTGGAATGAACTGCCTGCTTCTGTTATTCCAGAAAACTATAGAACTTACAAGCGTCGAGTGAATAGGTATCTCGTGGATAGACGTGTAACACCTTCGACTTCATCGTCACTTTCCATCAGGTGAGATAGAAGACAAACGTCTAATCCTTTTTCAATTAAAAAAAAATTGTATTCTATCAAACGACATGTCGTAACAAAGGCCTTGTGTTTATTTTCGCTAGTTTCGCTTTATAGAAAGAAGCTTTTAATTGAGGAAGTGTAACATTTCAGCTTTCACAGCTTTAGTGATTAGATCTTTTTTTACTTTGAATGATCATTTGACAAAAGATGCAAACTGCCTGTATAAAGTTAAGGAGCAATGATTTTGTTCTCCTGAATTGCGTTATCTTAACTAAAGCATTATTCTATTTTAAACAATTCAGTCCTGGTTCATTTCGTACTGGTTTGCCAGTCGACTCGTTCAGAACGTATTCTCTACTCCAATTCTGACAAAAATGTTGCCGAAGTTGCTCCAACATTTGATGAGGCATAAAAATAATAATCGCAATAATAATAGTAATGATTTACCGGTGCAATGGTGTCACTTATAAGTAAGTAAATTTAAGGAAATAAATATTCTTACTTTTATTCACAGTATATTTTAGAAAATTAAATGTGCGTAAAGAAGAACTTTGTTCTAAAGAAAAAGATCTGCACAACGTCAACACAAGAGGAAGAAATATGCTGGCAGCTCATAATAGTAGGCTTCATAAAGTCACTAACTCATTCATAGCTCAATGTATACGCTTTTATAATAAGGTTCCTGAAGATATCCAAGGTCTTCCTAGTGACAAATCCAAAGAAATTATAAGACATAAAGTGACACTGTAAATTAATTTCTTGAAAAAAAGATACCCGTGAAATTTCTTGCCAATTCTTCTTCGCGAAGGTGTTTCCGAATCCGAATGGTAGAGTCATATTTTATTTGACGTCAATAAGAACAAGCAATTGTCAATGTTGAGAAATAAATATTTGAATTTTAAATTTGAATTTGACTTTACCAGAATGTAATAAAAAATGCTTTGTTTATCAACTTCTCTGTCGGTTGACAATAATTTGCGAGGGTGGATTGAAATGTTTGCGGCCTAAATAAGAAAACACAGGAATAATGCAATTTTTATATTTATTTTTGTACATACTCTCCTCCTAGATCACAGCACTTAGTCCAGCGGTCCTCCAAAGCTTTGATCCCATTTAAATAAAAGGTCTCGTCAAGGTCTTCAAAAAACGCATCTATGGCTACTTTGACCTCCTCATTGGTAGAAAATTTTATTCCACCTAAGTTTTTAGTTTTGGAAATAGGAGGCAGTCAGAAGGTGCCAAGTCAGGTGAATAAGGGGATGAGGAAGCAATTCAAAACCAAAATTCACTATTTGAGCCATCGATTCTGCAGATGTGTGAACACGAGCATTTTCCTCATGAAACAAAACCTTCTTGGTCAACTATCCTGGTCTCTTAGACTTTATTTCTTCGCGTAAACGACGTGATAGTGTGCAGTAGTATGCATTAATAGTTTGACCTCTTTCTAAGTAATCAACCAAGATGACACCCTTAGAATCCCAGAAAACCGATGCTATTAACTTGTTTACTGAACAACACACCTTGGCTTTCTTGGGGGTCGGAGATCCGGGTCTCTTCCATTGTTTGGATTGTTGTTTGGATTCAGGAGTATAGTGATGAACCCATGTTTTGTCCATAGTAACAAACCTTGCCAAAAATTCAAAAATTTGGATCAGCTTGAAAAAGCTCTAAACAGTCTCTAGAAATCGTGAGCCGAGTTCGTTTCTGTTCAACTGCAAGGAGCCGTGGAACCCATCTTGCAGACACCTTGTGGAACCCTAATTCGTTAACGATAATGTTTTGTGTACGTTCATATTAAATTCCTAGAGCTTCAGCTATCTCAGATACCTTCAATTTTCTGTCTCCCATGATGAGATCAAATATGTGATGTGATGAATTTCGATGTTTTCCGAAGTCGTAGCTGTAGAAGGCCGTCCAGAGCGGGGGTCATCTTTGATGCTCTCTCGTCCACGTTTAAATTCAGCTGTCCACTTTTTTATTATTGTATACAACGGAGCAGATGTTCCTAAAGTAGCATGGTGGCATGGTAGCATCTTCATGAATCTGCTTTGGAGTTAAGTGTTTCTTGTGGAGGTATTTGATCACGGTACGGTGCTCTAAACTATCCAGTTTAAAAATTAATGAAACTTACTCTCACTTAACGTTCAATAAAATAAATAATTACGCATGTATCTCAGAGAAAACTTGCACACAGACTGACAAAGAGTCTAGGTTTCATATGAGGGTAGTTTTATAATAATATGACAACGCTATCTATGTTAGGCCTCGAACTTTTCAATCCACCCTCGTATCATTAATTTTTTAATTATATTTGGTGTGGGGGTTTTTTGCTTTCCCAGTTTCCTGATTAATTATATTTCATGTAGTTTTTGAAATATTAGTACTATATTTAATTTTATTATTAGTGTAATTACATTTAGTAACACTGCATACTCGTTTAAATAATTTTGATTACTTTTTACATTAGTCATAAAATGTATTATTATGATTATAAGTTCTTTCATTGTACAATTCATATAATCTGTTTCTACTTTTGCATATTCCCACTGTTGCCCAGGTATACTGAGTAATTGTATGACTACAATGTTTCAAGCTGATTCAGGGTTTCAGGGATACAGGGTATAAAGGTATTTCTCTTTTAGATGATTTTTTTTCCCAATATCAAAATAGGCCAATCGCCACATTAATTAATAAACATTGTTTATTAATTACTGACTGTATATGGCACTGAATTAATGAAATTATGATCAAGGCATGTGGCTGAAGTCTGTTATTAGATTAGAAGTGGCTGTGATTAGCTTAGCCACTTAGATGTGATTAGCACTTAGAACAAGAGATTTTTTAGGTCGTAACAAATAAAAAGATTCAAAAACCGTTTACTTTGTGATGTATCTTCTAATCGATCAATATTAAAATCGTGTTTATTAGTTACTCTATGTAATACCTCATCCATAGTACCCTCAAACACTTCAAACGGTGAGGACGGTTCTTTAGACTCTTATTATAACAAATCCCTAGTTCAATACAGGCTATGCTTCACTTTACCCCTACAGCGTGTATAAAAAGAAATATGATGATCAGTCGCCCTGTTGTGCCATGAAAGTTACAAAAAAACAATAAACAAAATAAATAAACAAACTGCCAACTCATTTTCGCATTTGTTAGGATTCCGGAGAAATCTGGTTGAAATATAGTTCTTGTTGGTATATAATATAGATAGTTGAAAGTTAATATAGTTGAAATATAGATCTTGAAAGACAAATTATCTAAGTGTTTCATTCGTTTTGTATTATTTTCCTATTTCTTAACATTGTAATTTTCTTGGTTGTTTTAATAACTAAGCGATTTTCATTCCTCTTGGTTTGTTAATGCTAAAGATAACATAAGTACTATTAAGCATTTTGTAATAGCCCAACCCAAAATTGTTCATTCTCCTAATATTTAATATTTCAAACAACAGTATATTATTCTTTACAAATACAGCTATTTTAAGAATCTCTATATATGGAAAGTCAGAATTTTTAGTTGTTTAAACAGTGGTTTATGAGAATCCCTAATTTTAAGATTGCACATGGATCTAATGCATCTCTGTAACGTCTTAGCGACTGTGCCTTTTTCCGTGGAAATCTTTATTAATTGATGTAATAATAGTTCACAAGTTCTAAATTATAGGCCACTGAAAAAAGGTAAAGGTGTTAATATGTTTCACTTACCTGACCCGATATTTTTGATAACTTAATTATGTACAAATAATCCTTTCAATTACTTTTCATTGAGTAAAATTCGAGCTGATTAGTTGTTAGATCTTTCATGGCTTGCCTGATCGTATGACACAGATACGATTTGCTGGTATAAAATTAACGAGCAATGACGCTGCTCTTCTGAATTGCACACAAAATCGTGATTCTATTTGAAATGTTCAATACAAATCAATATAAAGGATTATATTATTTATAAACCAATGACACTATAGATAAACTTAATATCAAATCCCTCATCTGTTTAGGAGATACTAGCTAGATCATGAGTGAAGATTTTTTTTTACAGTTTTATATGGGAAAAGTTCTGCGAAACCATTCTCTTTGATAAAAATATAACAAATTATTAACAGTCCTCGAGATCCAGCGCAGTGTATCGAGTGTCAGGGTTGAAAGGGCAGATTTGTAAAGGCACCAAAACGTCGAGTTAAATATAAACTTAAAATTAAACGCGATAAAATCCGATAAAAGTGTTAAGTAAAAAACTCCTTCCAATAGTGCGTATCGTTTATTCCTTTCATCTCCAATAGATTGGGAAGATCTGCTAAAACATAATAAAATAAAATGGGATAATTTGAACCAATTCTGAGATATGACCGCGTGTGCAGCCCTAATATGGGTAGCCCCAAGATCGTTGAATTTGAAAAGACAAGGCGACTTAATAGAAAAATATAATTACAATGCATCAATAAACCTACTGCACCATGAACCGCAATCAACTAAGGAATACTTAAGGCAATTTGCAGTCCACAACTCTTGCTCACTGCCAGCTAGCGGACGTTACGTGTATTTGCGTACCTGCGTGAATTTACTCACGAATATTCCCCTTCCCCACTCCTAAAGCAGTCTGCTCAATGCGCAAACGTTGTATTTTCAGGCACTATGATCACACCCACGACGTTGGACACAGACAGCACCGCGACCAACCTCCACAGGCATTCAATGAAAGAATCTGTTTGAATCACAGAACTCTTAATAAAGAGAAATAGATGTGGTATGCGAGCCGGTAGCGCGAGCTAAGCGTTCTCCTATAGGCCTAATACTCGATTTACGCAACGAATCGTCGTCAAGCGTACATCGTGGCGCAGGAGTTTAAATGCTGTGATTGGTTGAAATTATTTGCGCGTCTTAGTAAGTAGCAAGAAGTACAGATCAATGTGGCATCAATGGCACTGCAAGTAAATTCAAACAAAGGCATTTAACTACATGTCAAATATTACTAAGTAGGATAGACAAGCCTCTGTTATAAATCAATTCAATTACTCATTTGGGCCCTTCGTTAGTACATTTAAAAATGATATACCCGCTTGATTGCTGATTGATTGATGATTGACGCTTGAAGTACGATTCGCTTTCTGAACTAAATCGAATTAGCACTAAATTTTAATTAACTTTTAAGTACCAGGAGAAAGGATGTAGGCTAGCAGGTATTTAAAATCAAACTCAAATAAATTGATGATTCAATCTCTTTTATTTAATTATTATAAGGACAACAAGCCATTTATACATAGTAAAATATATTAAGTATGAACTAATATAGTAATAAGACAGTAAAACTTCAATATATCTATAGATCTTATACTACCTGATGCAAGTTATCTAATAACTCCTCTAGTTCAAGAATAATGTAATGTTAAGTAAACTATCGTATAAATAGATAAGTTTTAGCTTCAACTTCTGACAAATACAGGCTTCCAAATCTTTACTTATTCATTTCAAAATAGATCAAAGTCAAAATGTATGGATACCAAATAATTACTTAGTGACATCACATCCTATATTCAAGCCGTGATTTTTTCACACAAAGATCTCATACAACCTATCCCTATACATTTATTTTAAAAATATGTTTGCATCAAACACACGTTATTTAGTAATTCGTTGTTCTTTAGCCCGCATTTGACAAAAGTTTTAAAACGTTTATTTTAAGAGACTAACGGTCATTAGGTGATATAGTTTTGATAAATGTTTATATCTATCGAAAAAGATGTATTTGCCTACACCATCTCGTATTTGCGATTATTTTATTAACTTATTTGTTAATAAGTTATATCATTTTGATGAAACAGCGATGTAAAGGCTAAGTTAGACGGCCGAGCGGCTTACTCAGCGCCTAGAGCATAATAACTTGCAGAATTTGCGTCATCTTCATTGACAACTGAAGGTCTATAGATGTGAATCTAACCAGCCAATCACGTCTCCCAATACAAGAAAGTGCAATCTCATTGGTTCACCATTGCAATGTAGCGTTCGCTATTTGAAACTTGCCTGAATAATTCATCTGGAGTACTACGCTTTATATAGATGTCACAAACAATCATGTAGGGAATTTTCTAGTATCGACTTGCCTTTCTTTGACCCTAGGCGCTACTGAAACCGCTCAACACTGTTTTACATAGCTTTGATGAACCGTTTAGTATTAAGTTCAGATAAAATTATCAAGAATTTAATCATATCATATGTAAATGATTTGATCATTATATCCTACGTATACATGTCTACTCTTTACCTTAAAAGTTTAAATGCATATAATCTAATTAATATTTTGTTTTTAATCACATAATTTTGATATGTTTTGGGAATTAAGTGCAGCACCGTTCGAAGTGTTCTGAACTACTTTGAAGGTATAAATTTCAATGATGGTAAGATTTTCAAAGGTTCTATAAAATGTTCGATGACGCTACAATATTGTAATAGATATTAAAATACTTGTACTTTATCTGCTACGTTTACATCTATGATATGTTTCGTCTACAGCTACATTCACAATGATATGTCTCGATGGTCCTACTCTGGTACAAGCCAGATATAAAGCGCATGCATTCTTTTCTCAATCGGTAAACATTTACTTTACAATCTACGGACATCTCGCACTGAAGCGTTTATAATTAGACAAACAGCATTTTATATCTCGCTTAGGACGTACAATAATGAATGGAGTCGCCTCTGCTCGTTTAGGGTTCATAGAAAGGTTGCGAAAAGGGACAACACTCATAATACTCCTTTTACTCTTACATAACTATCAGGGACACCATTTTGAGTAATAAAAGCTGATCTTTTACTCGATAAAACATTCCGTAACGTTCTTGTAATTTCTTTTAGAGTATTCTTTCGAATATTTTTATCTTAAAGATGGTGTTCATTCTAGTTTTAATACTCAAAACGATTTGGACGCGAATTGAATCCCTGAATTAATTTTGTTCTTATTTCAAAAATTATCATCATAAAAATGCTAAAAAGCAACTTCTAAAAATATAACCTACCCTAAAGATGTGAAGAAAAATTAATCACATTTTATTTTTCTATCTATTATCTAATACAAACTCGTTGGTAATAAATTAATCACGAAATCAAATTGTTATAATCAGAGTCGTAATTACGTGGCCGGTATTAGCAACTCCAGAAAATAACAATTCTGCCGGACACCAAAACTAAAAAATCACAAGCTCACAGGAGAAGAAACAGTATTGAAAACGGAAGATTTATTTCCTCCTGTATTTCATAGGGTCGTAGGGAAGATAGCTATAGAAAGAAGGGGAGAGTGGGGCAAATTGGACGACGTGGTAGACAGAGGCCGACTCCGGTGCTATTCAGTCCAGGAAGCCGGTGTTGACGAGCTTCTCGAGGAAGAACTTGACGTCTCCGAGCTCCGAGTCCTTGATGCCGAGGGACTTGAGCATGCCAAGGTCTCCGTTCTCGACTGCCATGAAGACTGAGCGGAGGTGTTCCAGATCAGAGCGCATCAGGTGGAGAGCCGCGCCGAAGTCCTCGATAGTTTGGGATTCTGTAAGATGCAGTTATGAGTCGTTAGAATAAGGCTGATTATAGTATTGATGTAAAATAAAGAAGAAAATAAATACAACTATTAGTCATTGTTTTTCATCGTATACCTTGTTAGTATTCAATGTAATATAAGCTTTTTATTTTATCTGTATTTATTTTGCTTTTTTCGTTTTTCTTAAATATTACTATAATCTATAAATAACTATACTATAAATAAACAGTGATGACTTATTAAAAACGCATTCATTTTCTCATACATTATGATATGATAGATGTCAAGTGATGGATACTTTTACAAAAACAGGGTAAGATAGATAACTAACGTATGTAACGCATTTATTACTTTTCAATAATTAATTCAATATTTTATCTTAATTCATACCTGACAGAGCAATAGCGACCTTCTCAACGCCGCCCAGTGGTTCGAGAGCGTCCCTGGCCTTGCTGCCGAACAGTTTCTCCAGGTAGTTGGGTCCGTGGGAAGCCAGCAGAGATTGTAGGAAGGAAGCCGTCTCTTCTACTGGAGGTCGTTTAGCTGGAAAATGGAGATAAAATTTTTGAAAGAAGGTAGGAGTAGCGGTTAGATTATTTGTGAATTATGAAAAGTTGAAAATATAAAACGAAGTTGTGGATGATCACACCTACTGCAGTATGTGAGTAAAGGACCCCAAACCTGTAAGTGCAGAACAAAAAAGGTTGCATGTAGATAGATAAAGAACATGTTGCAATCCAATATGTTCCCTAGCAGGATTCAGTACCTCTTGGGATTTTATTGATTTATCCAATAAAATTTTGGATGAAATTTGCGGGTTAGTACTTATATAAAATTGCAACATGCGCCGATATTCATTGGAATCAACTCATGAGGAAAAATTTACCCTATTATATTTTTACAATATTTTAAACAAAAATTTGATCGGTATAAGATATTATTGAAATTAAAACATCTTTAGCGCTCCCTGTCGTGGATATCCACTAAGTGCCGTGTTAAGCCTGGATTCTTTCTTGTTTATAGCCTCTCTCCTGTCCATGGCTTTCTTTTGCATAAGGATTTTTCACTACTTTTACGGCCTTGGTTGAACAGATAGTTCGATCAGGATTTTGAATTTTATTAAAATATGTTGCCTGGGTGCTTAGAATGGTAAAGTAATCCTGCCACGTCTACTACACTATTCGGTGACGATGTGATTTTAGGTGTAACGAATACCACCTCGGACCGCCAAGCATAATGCGGAGAACGTGTCTTCTTGGATAACCTGGTAAGGTATCTGTGGGTCTATTTAATGCGATTTAAGCTTTTTATTCAGAGTTTGTAAATATATATACGAAAAATTGAGATCTAAAATACCATCACGATTTGCTTTTTTGCAAACTGACGCTATTCCTATAATTTTATGATGGGCCTAGTAATTAATATTAGAAACATACCTTTATACAGAAGATTTTTAAATTAAAGATCAAAAATTCGTCCTATTATTTAAATAAAACCCACTTTAGCTTACCACCATATCCTTAAACCAAACCTTTATTCAGCAAAGCAAGACATTTTATTCAATTATAAAACATGTATATTCTACCAGGCCTTTAGATTATCTTTGTACAAAAACATTGAACCGTAAACGCGTTCGATTATATGATTTCCTGTTCAAAATGAAAAGCGTATTATTTGCTATATGAATTACAAGGGATTACTGAACCCTTGAAATAGTTTTGGGAAAGGCACCGTTAAATTGAAACGTGTAATATTGGTTGGTAAAGTAAACCTTTTTAGGGATTGATAGTTCAGTAGGTAGTTTATCATAACTTATTTTTGGATTTATTTGCAAACGTACGAGTAACATAAAGAAATGTAGAAAATTCCTTATTTGGGACACAAATAATTACCAAATATTTTAGTTTACCTACATATGGTTCACAGAAATTCGACGACCGAGTGGTGTAGTGTTAACTAGCCTTGGCTCATACGCCAAAGGTCCCAGGTTCGAGACCTGGCCGGGGCATTCATTTGTGTGATGAAAACAGATGTTTGTTCTCGGGTCATGGTTGTTTGTGTATGTTTATTCTGGGTTCCCCCCAGTTTCCTGTATGGTCTTCCATAACACAAGCTCTGTTTACTTTGGGGCCATATAGTTGGCATATTTGCCTGCGGATTTATTATTATTATTATTAGAAATAATGATACAGTTATTTAAGAAATATTTAACATACACAATGTTTAACTGAGGTAAAATATACTGCTAGTAGTGAGTGGTAGTGAGTGGTCGTGGTCATCAATGTTTTTCCGACCGTAGGCATCGAGAGCTGCGTTTGTTTGTAAAACATAGCTATTTCGTCCCTTTGTCTGGATGAAAAACAACCATTATGTTGTTTACTAAGTCCTAATTACCGTCCTAGGGTCAAATAATGTAATATCTATAAATTATTATAAGGTCAAAAGCAATCTAAACAATATCTCAGGAGATTTCATTCACCTAGTGACCTACATAACTAAATATAAACTAAGGGTGAACTGTGGCCTAATACCGCGTTGCTTTATTCCCGTGGGAACACCAAGTGAAACTTTGTGTGATCAGAACGAGGGATAAGGCATATTTTTCCATTACGTAAAAACATGTGGTCGAATAAAGTTTGTAAATTTATTTTTTATTTTATATTCACTTATTTTGGGAACAATCAGTCATTATATTGTATACAGTCTTATATGTTACCAATAAATATACCAGTGTATAACAGTGTCAAATTGTTACAACTTCAAAGCAGGCCTGGTACAAAAGATGACCTACTAATAGTCAGTATATCAAATTAAAGGCCAATAATTATAGATTATCATACAATCATTAGTTTGAATATATAGTCCTTCCTACCATTGTAAGATATTTTTTTAATATATCTTTTCACCGAATTTTTTAGGATTCACTCTAGGTAATTCATGTGAAAAAAAAGAACTGACAGATTGTTGATTGACTGTCAAAACTAATCCGCCAATAACGTCCATTACTTGTGGGTTCATTCTATATTGTCTTGTTACTTTTTTTGACATTGACATTGATACATTCAAAAGAAAACAAAATGGTAACTTATGATGTATTTTTCGCAAATTATTTATTATTGAGTTTTACCATCATCTTTACAAAAACCACCAAACTGAATCTGTATCATGTTTTAATTGCGAACTATTTGCGATGTAGCATGGTGCGGGTGATAGTTGCCTGTATGACTTTGACATCTGTCAGTACCACATGATACGTCAATAGCGTTACGTTATACGCATAAAATTTGACTTAATTTTTCTTGTTGGGTTTAAATTAATTACCTACAGTTATGGTGGTACAGCGGAAATACTAAGTCATTATTTGTAAATCGCGGCAACTTTCAATATTTAATTTTATAGCTTTTTTGTAAATTTTTTTTTGGCAATTTTTAATTCATAATAATCCATCTGACATACATTTTTTAATGACATATAATTTTATAAATGAAATACAATTGTTTATATGGAATAACTGAATTTAAATTGACATTTTCCAGTTTTCTGACATCTTATTGACATAGCTAATAATTATTTTTATTTATTTATAATTGTTGTTTATTATTTACTAATCTAATGGAATATAAGATATATTATTTATTAAATAGACATAGTCAATAATTGAATATTATTTAATTGAGGTATTTATCACTTCTAAATTACACAAAAGCCCTTTACCGCCATCACAGTCTTAATTTATCATTTAATTTACAAATTTGTTTTGAAATAGTATTGAAATAAACCTGCTTTGGATTTTATGTTTTATTATTATTATTATTCTTTTTGTCGTGTGTTATATATGTGTGAATTTAATGATGAGGATTTGCAGAACATTTTGGTTACATTAACATAGTTATTAAGCTTTGTAATATTAACAAGTGGGCCTAGTTGCCACAACAAAGAAATTTATTATTATTATTATTAATAGTGACACGAAACGTTACTGAAACTGTCACCCGCATCATGCTGTAGCGCAAATAGTGCAGTACAGTTCTACAGGTTGTAAGTGAAAAAACAAAACAAATATTTATATTGACAAATTAAATAGATTGTACAATAAGCATCAACGAGTTGGAAATGATAGTACTTATAAAATTATTTGTTATGTTCGCATGTTGTTGTGTTTACCAAAAGCTTATTTTAAATTGTTGTTTCACACTGCCTTAAGGACTGCCTTAAGGGGTTATTTTTAAAAGCTGATGGAATTAAATTTAGCGACTGACTTAACTTTTATATAAAGGCTATCTTTCTTGGTTATTCCGTTCCAAATAATATGTACGAAACAAAATTTAACGCTCTGTATAAAAACATTTATGATATTTTTTAGGTTTATGCATTACAAGTCCCTACCCACACGGCGTACTCCAGGACTTGGTCGCCTATCGAGAATTTTACTGCCCCAAAGTCATCCATTCTACGACTTTTCTCTCATTGTTATACTGGAGTCTTTCTAAATCGGTTACCTTAGTTCGCTTGCAAGTCTTGTTATTCCTGTTTTGAGTGCTAGCATAGGCCTCTTGAAGGTTCTCTGCGACTTTGAGCTTTCTGGACGAAAACCTTCATCTTTTGACACTGGTTTTTGGGACGAGAAGATATACTTTGTCGATAGTAGTAGGTATTATTACTTGGTGACTCACCAGCAGTACACAGCTTGGAGTCTTCATCATATCCATCAATGCAGTCTGGAGCTCCATCGCAGAGGTACTGGATCGAGATGCAGTTGCCGTCTACCGGGCACTTGAACGGCTCGTATGGATGACAGTACTCTGAAATGGAAGGAGTTAAGGTTTTACTACTTCAATATGTTTTTTTTATTATTACAACTTTGTAAGGCAAATGAGTTGCAGTATCATAGGGAGGCATTCACGCCCATAGTCAATATTAAAAAGTACATTGTTTTGATTAATTATACAAATATAACATTGGGTACTGACTGATTCAGTTAGAATTGTCTATTCTGTAACTTACTGGCTCCGTTTACTCGAAAAAAAACCAAGTTAATGATTTCATTATGTTGGTTAAAATAGGAACTGTATTGGTGCAGTAGCAGCCACTCTACAATGCTAATGTATTTTGCATTTATTAGATAGTTTGACGCTGTTTTGAATGGTTTCTGTGCCACGTAGGCCCAAATCCTGCAAGATACACGTATTTATTGTCATATTACATGTCCTTATTTGGTTTGAGGTACTTATGTATCACTTAATATAGATATTGCTAAGTAAATATTTAATGTATACATACTTCACCTAAGTCTAGATGTATACACAAAATGTATACTTAGGAGGGCCTTAAGTGACCATTTAAAGTCGCACTAAGCATCGTCGAAATGGATAGGTTATTTGCAGTTATTTACATTTCATTTCATATGTTGCCTGCGTGTCTTTGAATTTGGAATATGTTGTCTTAATATATAGACGTTTTCATAATTTAAATTTACTTAGGAATATATGACGCTTCAGCAACAATTAAAAATAAACCACTTTATAACTAAACAAATTAAAGGTAGCGCGTAGGGATTTTAGGAATTTATGTAATATATATTATGTAAAATGATAAATTATATATCTTTTAAGTGAATCTCCTACTTATTCCAAAATGTTTTATTGTCCGGAGGAGATCGCTGTAAATCGATTAGACTGCTAAGTTGTACCTGTAATACGTATTCCTAAATTGTGGATTGCTATATTTAAGTTTTACATAAATTTATTAAGAAATATTCCTTCTCACCCTTTTCCTTGCTTTATGTTCCTTATCTTTTATAGCATTTGACCTTCAAATTTTTCTTTTTTACGAAAAGAGCAATTTCTGCCTAAAACGTCGTTAAAATAAATTGGCCCACAATTAGGCCCAACATTTTGTTAAGAATTTTAAACAAAAGGCGGCAGAGTGAAAGTTTTTTGCAAAACTTTTCACTTTTTCTTATCGAGTAGCTTTTATTACTGAATTTTATGTGAGTCAGAGTTGTGTCATTATTAGATTTAAGAAAATTAGTAAATGATTACAGCATATCGTTTATATAATTGTAATTGTTATTATGAAGGTAAACTAGCCCAAAGAACGCGACTTCTCCTGCGAGAATTCCCACTAAATTAGAAAAGCGTAGCATTTTTACTGTCTGAAGCATTTTGCTTGTCATAAGTGCTGTGGAATGTTTCAACGATTCGCAATCTTGACTAAATTGTGAGTTGAGCTACGCCCTTCGATCATACATAAAAAATTATAGACGTTTTCATACAAACATGACACTTGAAACTGTCCACAACGGTTTAGACGTTTGCCAAGAGATGACAATTGGTACATATCAACCTATATTATTAAAAATAGAACCCTTCATGCATGATTTAAAATACAATTTAGAAAGTCGATACAAAAATTTAAATGCTGTTGACAATTGGGATTAAACTGAAGAACATTATTATATACTGATTTCTGGACTGAGTTCTTATTTAAATTCATTGATAATAATTACAAATTGACTTCCCCTTTGCATGACAATTCATTCGAACAGCAAACCGGATGTTTAATTTTTAAAATTGTCTGACATGTTTACTGTCGTAGTGACCGAATGCTAAATTAAAAGAGAACCCAAACTCAAACATATTTAGGTATACTGTCAGTGATGACGTTGTTCTGACCCTGATTGTGTTACTACTTTTTATGTATGTGTGATCGATGGCTACACTCTAAGTATCACACTTCTGGATACAAAAAAATAAACAGCGGTAGTTTACTTTCAACTATCTTTTTAACAAAACGTAAGAAGTCGCATATCAACTAATGAGTGGTTTTTTACTATACTATTTCCATTTCTTTATTTAAATTATTTATGTTTCTGCGTTTTAAAGATTTCACTCAACCATCTCACAGTAAAATTTTATTTCCAACTTGTGTTCTTAATGTACCTTCCTTGATAATCACTGATGACCAACAACTTAAGTTTGTATTTCAGTATCAACGAATATGTTTTTCTTTTCATTGATATTTTGTATGTATTAATATTATATAATATATACGTATGTTTATGTATGTTTAATATTGTTATAATTGTAATAATTAATAATCGCACTATGTTTGTTAATATTTGTATGCAGTACACACTAAATTTGTTAATCTGTCACACTTTCCAGCCTCAGGCTAGCTGGAAGAAATTTCTTTTAGAAATAAGCTGTGCCTTTGTACATTATCTTTCACTTATTTTTAGTTTATTTTTTATATTTTCTAATGTGTGTACATAAATTATTAAATAAATAAATAAAAGTTCGGTTATCTTACCAGTACAATTTGTATTCCTTCGTGTTTTTGAACACCATTACTCATAGATGTTTATTTATTATTTATAAGTATTGAATGTCATTATTAAATCGACTAAAGATGCGTTACCGACTGTAGGCTTCATTTGGAATTGTCTTCAAAAAAGAGTCCCAGATGAACCCTGACATAAAGAAACTCAACTACAAGTAAATTGATTAGGTCCTGAGTAAAACAACAATAATTTTCATTTCTTCAAACTGTACATTTTTACAACAGAGATTGTTACACAAAAGTTTGGTGTTTAAAACAACTTAATATCAAAGCTCCGGTAGTAACGATGAAAGCGCTGCACGTGCTGAACAGAAAGTTTTGAAAGCTCCGTAGCACGTTCTAGAAGCTTATAATCGCCTCATAATTAAAGTTTTTACATCAATGCTTTGATAGTTTTTCTTTTTTGTGAAAGTTTACCCGAAGTTATTTGCACATGTCAGGGTACCAGGTCGATAACGACAAACCTGGTCAAACGAAGTGATCGAATCATTTTTGCAAAAACACATGAGAGAGTTAAAATTAAATTTTTAAATAATTTCTTATTATTGAAAGATTCTCTATTGATTTGTGATAATTCCAATGGTATATGTTATTGGAAATAATATATATCTTAAAATTGTTTATTTACTGCAATCGATATGTCAAAATAAAGACAATCTGCAATTCATTGAGTTAACAGTAGGAATCTCGGGTGTCGCTCACTTCCCTCTCATGTGGTCGAGGAGGGCGCTGGCTGGAACCCGCGTTAACTCGTGAACCGCTGCCGTTTGAGATTATATCTTGGATGTTAAATTTCTTGTATAGATGTAAAATTTTTGAGATTTTATCTCTAGATAAAAAAAGAAATACAGATCTTAAAGTACGTGTCATAATAGTTCTGGCTTTGCTTGAATAAATAATAATGTAAAAAAGCGCTAAGATGTGAACAAAAAAAAATGTATACAATGGATCAATATCTATATAACAATAATTAAAATAGACAGTTTATCACAAAACAGGTGCAAAATAAAACCACGAATATACGATAAAATGAGTGGAATATATTTATAAACTTTTATAATTTTCAAATTTTTGTAAAAGTCAAGTACTTATACTGTGTATTTATTAGCTTGCGTATATTAATATATCCTGGATATTCTATTTATATGTAGGTAAGTAGTGTATAATCAATACAATATGTAAGCATATGAGCATTTGTAAATAATATTTATCTTATGTATAAACATACATAAGATACAAGCTAGTAGTACACAAAAAATTTGCTATTATTCACACTCTCCAGTCTCAGGTCAGCTGGAAGAGATTTCTTTTAGAAATAAGCAGTACTTTTGTACATAATTTAGTAACTACTTTTTACACTTTCATTAAAATCTGTGTGTACAATCATTATTAAATAAATAAATAATTTTGTTTTAGCAATACCCTAAAATAGCACTTTAAAGAACGCATCTTTATTTTCTATACTTATTTAAAAATTAAATTGCAAAACGTGGTTCACGAACAGAGCTCTACTTACCGAAAACAATTTAATATAACAATGTCAACTACTGCATTATTCATTCATACAAATTTATTTATTTCGTCTATTCTAAAATTGAAATTTTGCCAAATAATAAAATTTTTACCGTTTGGCTTCTGTTTATTCAATTTAATATTTTTCCCGCTTCGAATATGTTTAACATTTTCTATTTTAAATTTCGAATGCTTCGCAAAGTCCCAGATATGATTTAGGTTACATCACTACCTTCTATATATATTTTCGCCCTCATAAATATTTTGTACCAAAATTCGTGGCTTCGTATCAACATATTCTGAGTTAATCTAAATATATAAGAAGTATTTTTATTTATAGCGTCCGTTTGTTTCTCCGTATCGGTGTTTCTTAAACATGAAAAGTTTTTTACTTTTTTACGATAGAGTATTAATTTTTGGAAGAAAAATGCATTTCGCAAGCTGAACCTACAAAAATCACACTAGCTTATCTTTCAGAGGTCGCTTTACAAACGTCTTTCATAAAAGAAAAGGCCATTACGTACGAGAGTTTTACTACCTCGCTATTGTAAAATAAAACTCGTTATCTCATCCTAAAACTAACACCCATTAAAACGAAAATAAATTAAACCTACAGTACACGCAGTGATCACCAGGATGGCCTCTAACGTTGAGGCTATAAAAGCATTAACACTAAGTGTCCCAAGTAAACCAAGCCAGTTTTAATTGGGACGAACCTTAAATTTCGAACGTAAAATTCTATCCTTTTAAAATAAAACTGTAAAGTTTTAACGTAGATTTCTGCAGTAAAAGCTGGTGTAAAAGTCGGTAGTTATGACTTTTGAGATTTTGAATTTAGAATCGTAAAAGTTTATGAAAATTTGAGTGGAAATGGAAGTTGTTGTTGAAGAGCAAATCTACTTATTTCTTAAGGCAGTCGCTGTAATTCAAAATTTTTGCGACGCTTACTTTTGCTAAAGATATTGCTTTGTATTTTTATTAAACTTATGTATAATTACAATATTTATAAATGAATTATTAAATAAGATACTACGAATAAAATTTTCAAAAAAAAAATAGAATAAAATAATTTTCAATGTTGTGGTAATTTTTATGTATACGTGTAATCTGGTGTGTAGGTACTTACTCACCCTTTATATATGTTTTAATAACCTAAATGGATCTATACTTGTCTAAGCAATAAATGATTGATTATAATTACTAGAAGTCATTGCCCCTTACATAGTAACATATTTTTTGCTATGTAGGTACATAGGTTGAGAGAAAACAATTTCTACTTGCTTGAACCGGTTTTATTTGTTCGCGTAAACTTCTCTTTTCCAGTAAAAACGTCGGGATTAAACGGAGTAGTATATACAATATTTTGTCTTAAACTCTACTACTGTTGGCGGCGTGCGTTGAACATATGGAATAGGATAAATATAACTTCATAACTTGTTTGTTATTCTCTCCGTGACAGCATTCTGTCGCGGTTGTCGCTGGGAGTCATCGCTTTGCTCCCCGACGCGCTATGACCTTTGCTCTCGCGTGTGTTCCGTACAAAACTGCCCTTTTTATGTTTCCTAGTTTTGCAATGTATGTTGCTTTATTTTTTTTTTATTAGGGAAATGAAATAATCTCATGGTGGGGTTTTCTTAGCACTTAGCTTTCTGATACGGCTTTGGTGTTTACGCAGCCCGTGTTTTTTTCAAGAAAATTGGCGCGCGTTAGTCTTCCATCTCTCCTGATGGTAAATGATGATAAAGACTAGGATGGCACGTGCCTATTCAAGAGGTACCTCTTTAGTCAGCCCTCTGTTTGCTTTCTTTGTTGCTTTCCATCATGATTCTCGAACGTCAAGCCCAGTTTATTTATTTACATTCTTAACTCGTTAGCTTTAAAAGTGCCGCGACGAGAATAACCTAATCTCTGAAAGCACAGACACCATAAACCGTAAAGTTTATTGCTACCCTTACATCCAAATTACTGAAGCCCTACAGCACCCTAGGCAATCTACTCCGGTACTCCCAAACTGGTACTTTCGGAGTAGTTCACATCTGGCAGCTTAAAGGTGGATTTTAGGTTTAATTTAAGAGAAAAGGTTTATAGGGTTTATATAAATATACTTGGTAATAGAATTTAGATTTAGATGATAAAAGTGGCCCAAGTTGGAAGACAACATTTAAGTGTTTATATATATTATATTGTGTTTATACATATACATATATTGTATTGTATATATATATAGGTCTTTACCTATGAAATTGCCGTTTTCACGAAATAAATGAAGCGTAATTTTTTTATATATTTTTTATTTCTATTAATCAAAATAATCACCCATGCAATCAATGCATCTTTGCCAACGCATTGGTAGCTTATTGATGCCTTTCTTGAAGAAATCAGCTGGACGGGACAACAAATTCTTCAAAGGCATTTTGTACTGCCTCTCGGGTATTGAATTTTTTTCCCGCCAAGAAGTTATCCAAATTCTGGAAAAAGTAGAAGTTTGTAGGCGCAAGGTCTGGTGAATACGGCGGATGACGGAGAACTTCCAACCCCAACTCTTGTAGCTTGGAGACCGTCTGCTGTGCAGTATGAGGTCGCGCGTTGTCGTGCAGGAGCAGTGGAGCCGAACGATTGACCAAAGCTGGTTAGAGACGTGCGAGCTTCTCCATCATTGTGTTCAGTTCTTCACAGTACACATCTGCAGTAATGCTTGTCCCGTTTGGCAAGAAGCTGTGATGAATTACACCCGCGTTAGACCACCAAACAGTGACCATCACTTTTATAGGGGTAAGTTTTCATTTAGGGCATTGTTTGGGTGCTGAACCAGGGTCCAACCAACTTGCTGAGCGCTTGCGATTGTCAAACAGGATCCATTTCTCGTCACAAGTAACAATGCGGTTCAGAATTCCTTCATTTGTATGCCTGCTGAGCAGTGCAAGTCACGTCTCCACGCGTACTTCGCGCTGGCGGTCATTGAGTTCGTGGGGTACCCATTTGTCAAGCTTTTTTACCTTGCCAATTTGACGCAAATGGACCAATATTGTTTTGATGCTAACGTCGAAAGCTGCTGCTAATTCAGCCGTGGATTGAGTTTCATCAGCTTCCACAATTGCCTTTAATTCGTCATTGTCGACCAAAGTTTTCGGACGACCAAGGGGTTCATTTTTCAAGTCAAAATTTCCAGAACGGAAGCGGGTAAACCAATAACGGGTGGTGCGTTCGTTTGTAGTGTTCGCTCCGTAAACGTCGTTGATGTTGCGTGCCGCTTGTGCCGCTTTGCTGCCACGACGGTACTCATACTCCATAATTACTCGAATTTTTAACTTATCCATGATGACGAAAAATGTTCGAATGCGTTGAAAACAAAACACTTACTATTAAACAAATGACGATTTTAGAAAAAGAATTTTATGTTTGTCAAATAAAATTAATTTGCAATTAGAATTATCAGTCAAAAAAAAAAATATTTTCATTCGAAATGGCCAGTACGGCAAAACGGCAGTTTCATAGGTAAAGACCTATTATGATTTATTATTACCATTCTTTCTTTCATAAAGTTGTCACCTATTATTGGTAACTGAAATCAATATCACAATATTGATAACTGAAAACATTGACAGCCAATTATTATTAATAATTTAGCACTAGCCATCAACGTGAATGTTTTGTATCAATTATTATTATTAATTAAGTACTGTTCGTTTTAAAATGATATATTTTTAAAAGACTGTTATCTAATGCATTCATCTAATTTTCTATGATACTGTTTTAATAAACACACCTTTCCAAACATTGTATAAATCCTAAATCATTCTTGTTCCACGACCTCAATATTTAAGTTTGATACAAACTTCTCCAAACTACTTCAAAATAAAGAGAAAACTATCATTAAAACAAGAAAATACAATTCAAAAGGAACCACATAGATACACAACTACCTGTAACGGCGTCTTTACATAGTACGTACGAGTACCAGATTTCTGGAACTATAACCCGAAGTACGTACGACGAATACCGAGTACCGTCTTTCAATGATGTCATATTATGTACTCACCTGGAGTAAGCTGAAAGTATTTTAATGAGTCAATTCTTTTGTTTTTGTGGTTATTTCTTTTTACACAAGCAAGCTTGTTATGATGTAGCGTTTTTTATTAGTCTGGCAACAGTGTTTACTTTTGAAGTCTTGAAATTATGTTAACAATATGGCTAAATACATTTTTTTTAACTTTACATTAAGGATTAATTTATTTTCTCAATAACTATATAAACTTTTGTTTTAAGACAAGCTTTTTGTAGAAAATATACCTCAAAATTCATATAATTAATAATGAAAATATAGTTCCAAAATATAAATTCGTACGGTTATGTTTGCAGAATTATAAAATCGATATTAACATCCGATATATGTTAGAAATTTTCACCAAAATTTAAATTTATTTTTAACAACCTTAAACAGTTCCTTCAGCTTAAACTTAATAAGAAAGAAACCACTACAAAGTATTATTAACTCCAGACAATGAACTTCAAAAGAAGCTTTTACAAAATGGCGTATCTACTAAAGAGTTATTCCTAGTATCCTGCTCGCAACGAAGACATCATTAGATAATGGTGCCTTCAACATAACGGAAGAATAATCGTTTTGTTCACTGCAGTTTTTGTACAGGAAAGCTGATGAGTATGGATAATGAGTGGTTTCCTTCTGAACCAAAGTAAACAGAATAGTAACGCTGTAATTGGCGATGTATTGCAGTTATTCTGAACAGAATTTACGATAAATATCGTAGTATGCTAGCGTCGGGTGACGGGTCACTTCCCTCTAATATGGTTGAGGAGGGCGATGGCTGGATCCCGCGTTAACTCGTGAACGGGTGCCGGTTGATGGTGTTCCTCGTTTGGATACTTAGGGGGAGGGAGACTTGCCGAGCAAACAGATGCAGATAAGAATAATTTTGTATAGACATAAAGAGACACTGTAAAATGATTTTGAAAAAAATATACCCGTTTAGTTTCTTGCCAGTTCTTCTTCACGGAGGTTTTTCCGAACTGATGGTAGAGTCATGCTTTATTTGATTTCAATTAGAACAAGTCACTGTCAATGTTGAGAAATAAATATTTGAATTTGAATTTGAATAAGCGTTAAACCGGAACAGATAGTAATGACAGTAGAGTTTCGTTTGCTAAGTTCTCGCCTGGAAGGTATTAAAGTCTTTTTTAATACAACCATCTTTATGTAATCGGGATCTGGGCAAAGGGAAGGAAAAGCAAGTACAAATACAGAAACAAAGGCAACCCTAACCGTGGGGTACCGTCGGCAAGACTGCACTGAGTGAGCAACCAATCAGGTTTAAATGTTTGTATTCGAAATTAATTTGCAACGCTGATGATTGAAGATGTCCACGGTCAATGGCGTTCTCGTGAGTCACACAGATAAAGGAGTAATGTGAATTAATATATTATGTTATTTCTATCACAACTGTTTACTAGGTAAATAAATTCCCAGTCAAACAAGAGCAACATTCAGAAAACGATCGTTGAAAGCTCAGCAGCGTAGTGGTTGCTCATACGCTGGAGGTTCCAGGTCCGAACCCTGGCCAGAGCATTCCTTTGCGTGATGATCACAGATGTTTGTTCTCGAGTCATGGTTCTCTATATATATGTATGTAATTCTGGGCTCCCCTTCCAGTTTCATAACACAAGCTCTGCTTACTTTGGGGACATACAGTTGGTGAGTTTGTCTTGGGATTTATTATTAATATTAGTTTAACAGCTAATTTATATTATTCAACAGATTCACTACAAAGGTTTTTAAACATTTTAAACTCACTACACACAATTTTCTTATATTTTAACGGACAAATGTTTTGTTCTTATAATCGAATATAATTAATTCAATTACGTGGACGGATTAATAAGTAAAGTATCAAAATAAGTAAATTAAGTTAACTTTCGCAACTTCCTGCGATCTAAAGTATCTTATCGAGGATTCTAAGTCGTCTTAATCTTGTGAAAGATTCTGAAGAGACTTGGCTTCAAGTAAACGAGGGAGTAGGTAGTGGGGTAACCTTGTACCTACTTGGTAAACTATTAACTTTTGCTCATGACTTGGTTCTGTGAATCTTTTTGTCAGTTCGTTTTTCATGTACTGAAATAATAATTCTGAAAAGGTTGTTTTCTTTGCTGAAACTCACAAATCTGTGGACTTACGTGTACCAACCAGTAGGATAGACAAATTATCTATAAGTAAATTACTACTTTTAAAAATAAATATTCTGTAGTATTTTTTTTACTTGAAAATTGTGCATTTTACTCGAAATTACACACTCGAAATTACTTCAAAATTAGTAATATCAAATTAGTTGACCAGCCACATAAAACTGCTGAGTGGAGTTTTTAAAATTCTTTCACCCAGAAGTGACTTAGGAACTTCTAGCACCTAATATGTATGTACGACGGCCGAGTTTTGTAGTGGGCTACTGCCCTACCTCATACGCTGGAGGTCCCAAGTTCGAGTCCTGGTCGAGGCATTCATTTGTGTGACGAACATAATTGATTCTTCTCGGGTCATGGTTGTTTATATTTATAAATGTATGTTTATTCTTGACCCCCCCAGTTTGCTTATGGTTATCCATAACACAAGCTCTGCTTTATTTGATTATTTTTAAATATTTATTTTATTAAATTTTTTCGTCTTAGCTTGTTAGTTTGAACCTCGACATTGAATCCAGTTTCAATTAAAAATTAACGCTTTGATAGAGACATTGTGTTCGACACTCTACTCCGGCTTGCTAATGCTGTTGTTTGTATTGATTGGAATATGTAAATTGTTCTATGAAATATTAAAAGTGAGCCGAGATTTAGTGGATTGTTATTTACTGCATAAAGGTCTCTTTTCAATTTTTGTCTCAATATGTGAAGTGGACTTTAATTTGTATTGTGATACTTTTCTAAAATAATATAGTTACTTAAAAAAAAAACGGGAAGGGATCGATAGATTAGTGTAAAAAGTTTTTGATTGGTCTGTACTATCGTCGCCATTTCCTGAACGTAAGACAAAAACAATTGCCTAGAAAAATATGAGCTTTATCCAAAATATAAAATATATAAAAAAATATCCATCCACTAAACCTTGTTAGGTACAATGGATATGAAACTTCTTAAAAATAACGGTTGATCAAAAACTATTCCAAAGACAAAAACAATCGAGTAACCCAGACATTTTTTAGTGACGGTCTTTTGTCACTCACTAAACATTGTCGTTCAACAAATGTGCTAGAAACATTTACCACTCATATTCGGCTCATGACCATTGTGTAGTCCATTCGGCTCGCCAAAACCAGGATGGCATAAACCTGGCGGCACTTATCCCGAACGTTCATCCACAGTGAGTAGTGCCCCTTACGGTGCCTGGACTACATCTTGTTCAGGACAACAAATGGAACTGCCGTCTGTACGCTACGATGGAATCTAGCTACGACGTAGTGTCTCCGTAGCTTCCAAGCCCCAAACCGCAGCGAGCCGCATCGCAGCGCAAAATTCGTACTTTACACATCATTGTGGCACTTTGTATTATACACTTTCTATTTGTGTGTGTGTCTTTGTATATGTGGCCTAGCGCTGATAGCTGGTTTACACGCGTTAAGTAGTTAAGTTGTTAACTAAATTTTAAGTTAAAAATTGCGTGCAAACAGTCAATTAAGTGACAAGGGGCCATTTAAAATTTAGTACGCAACTGATAAGTAGATAAGAATTCGTTCTATTTTTCGTATAAGTAGGTGGGCGGGGCTTCTCACTTAACACGTTTGGACGTGATTTTTTATTTAAGTGCATAAGTTGACAAAGCGGCTGGCGGCAAGAGCTCGTATTTATTTTGCATTAACTCTTTTCTTTTTCAAAATGTCGGAGGGAATTTAATTTCAAGTTTAAAATTTGTTGAAGAATATTTGAAATAGGAATGCTTGTGGATTAAACGAGATAAAAAATTTTGAATAAATATATTCTTATAGAGATTTCAATTTCCGAAACAAATTATTTTCTGAATTTGTCCAAACTCTCGTTTACCACATATCTAGGTACAGAATTGACGAATCCATTGACATTCATCACTGTTCATCTTCATTGAACTTATGAGCTTTACTACTTAATCTGTTTGGACACACAAGTGACATGTAGTAATTTAAAATTTTGTTTAATTACTCAATACGTGTAAACCGCGCATGAGGGTGGTTATGCGCGGTTGTTAGCCGAAACTAGTGGGTCGCACTGCTTTGTTAGATTTTTTGGATTTTAAGAAGAGTAAATTGCTGGCTAAAATTCGCGCTCAAAAATCTACCGCGCAATAATGGCCCGCTGCGCCCCAGTATACTGTACATAGTGTTCATATCAAATACATACAGGCGGTTAGAACGGCTTTTGCGCTTCAGCCCTACCCGCTGTGACCTGACATAACAAGCTCGTTCGTACCTCGGCCACCATGAATACACTAACAGTTAGATAGTTATCATTAGAGTCATTGAACCCGAGGTCATCAATAAATTCATTCATCACAAATTGGTCCGAATCTCCGGCGCCGGCAGTTACCTCCAGCGTACACTTAGTCATACAACTTGGTTACTCTGCAAGGATGCTTTCAATGCCGAGGAGCAAAGAATTGCACCAGGTATTCTTTTTATAATCATTGTATTGTATTATTTTTTACATTTTTATTATAATTACAAAATTAAATTGCAAATATGTGTTGATAAACGAGTAAACGTATGTAATAATTCATCTTATGTTCGTACTTATTAAATTTCTACTGTTATATATTGTGTTCAATTACAATAGAGACAACAGTAAATTGTAATTGTTTTCACAACGGGATAAGCTAAGTAAAGTTAAGCTAAGGATCCTGCGATAAGCTTATTTACTGTGGAAAACAGACATTTTCAGAATGTCTGCGTTCTAAATACAGGGCTTAAGTTTTGAATTGGATAGCGTTAAGACATTATATTTCATGACGTTCATTTAATACTAGAAGTCTTTGCACTGCTCCACCGGCGTAGTTTCTGGCTCCGTGGGTGTTTTGGGGTAAAATATTTCTGGACAATGAACATTTATAATGGGAAAGAATTTACAAAATCGTATCATTCGTTTTTAAGTTTATCGATCACAAATAAACATTCAGATAATGGAACAAGTATTTTCATTATATAATAATAGTATTTTAATATAATTATGAAAAGTACATCTGATTAAACTTATTACTATTTAAAGTTTGGTATTTATGTGTCGTAAAATTGTGAAATTTCATATATTATTTCAAGTTCTACAAACCTTTTTTAGTGTATTTATCTACGTACAATTTGATTTATAAGCCATATATTTCTTACTAAAGAGTGCCTTGCCCTATTTTTCCATATATTTTGTCCAATATGAGTAAATTTAAAAAAAATATTTATCAACTACCTATTTGCCTCAGATAGTGCTTTTTACTCAAAAGTGTTAAGTTAAACATTTATAGATACGTAATTAATTTATATTTGCTGCTTGCGGTAAGAATGTCCGAACTAACCGAAATATGAACAGGAATTATTTTTACAAAAGTTAACCCTGACACAATATGGAAAACGGTGTCTTTAATAATAAATGCAAAATCATCATTTATCTTGAGATAACAAAAAATCGAGCTAGCATTGTGCTAGCTAAATTGACCGCTAGCGCCATCTATCGCCACAACTACTAATTGCTGGCACGGTTCTGATGAAAGCCCTTTGACAAGGGCCTTAGTCCTTTGTGATCAGCCCTTTTGTCGTCAAAGGGCCTTTGTGATCGCTATTTGGTTACAGTAGGTTGAGATTTCAGAGAAGTGAAGCTTTGTTAGTTGACGCGATCGGATTTGGTCTATTGTCATGTGCTGATTTAGTTTCTTGGTCCATAATTAAGTTGTATGGCTTTTCATGTCTGTGCTTCTATAGATTTTTCAGCTATCTATTAATGTGCTTTTGTAGTAAATTTCTATTGAATACAACTAACATTAAGAAAATACACGAATACTAAAACAACGCTCAGATTTACTTTTGATTATTTATATTCTAAAAGCTATTCAGCCAGTTCACATTTCAGTTTCAAAGGCTGGCAATACCACATCATAAAAATATCTTGTTCCTTCATTTTACATTCACTTCTCGTGTCTCTATTAACTCATATTATATTTAACTAAACATAAATGTACGCAAACCTTTACTTCATCCCGAAGGTCCACTAACCTGATCTTTTAGTATGATGCCCATACAACTTGTTAAGGTCCAACGCATATACAGAAGGTGGCAACGCGCAACACAACGCGACCAGCGCCGCCACGCACGCTCCAAAGCGGCACGACATGTCTGTGGACAATATAAGAGGATATTGTTATCGTATTTTTCACCATCAATTTAATTATACCTCTGCAGAGACATCAGTTCAAATCTCTTCACCACCCTTGTCACCACTAGTAAGTACGCACTATAGCTAAGTTGCGTATATTATATATTTTTTATATTTATTATTACACAGTTGAAGTATTTTTCTGAAAAGTCCGTCGTTTTCTAATGCTCGTATTGAACGTCACTTGTAATAAAAACCCATTATCTTTTAAATGTAATATATATCTTTTTGGCACAAGGTTCTTTTTTGTCATCGAATATCACACGTAAGGTATCGGGGCTGATACTGTTAGGCCCGCCTTCTTCCTCCTGTGTATAATATAACCAAACGTGCGAGTGTGGTGACGAGGCTTCGTGAAGAAGAACTAGCAAGAAACTTCACGGGTATAATCTTTTTCAAAATTAATTTACAATGTACCTTTATGTCTATACAAAATTATTCTTATCTGCATCTAAGACGCTTTAACATGGAACTGATAAATTAATACGAGTACGAAAAAAAATCCTTCCACTCCTGAACATCTGTATAAAATTTCCATTTAGGATACATTCAAAATTAATAAACAGCAGCAACTCGGCAACTCGGATTGACAAGTAATTTCCATGCAAATGAGTTAGCAGTATGAACAATGCGGCATACGAATCGCAAGCCTATTTTCTTGGATATACATAAGACTCAGTTGAAATTCAATACTGAGTACAGAAATATGCTCGCGGTCGCTTGTCATTATTTTTATATTTATGTTCAAAATCACAAAATATTTTAACTGCCAGGGTTTATGAGTTGGTTACTCCGTCACACAGATAAGGGAGAATGGATTTAGATGAAGTTTGACACTTGAATGTCATCTTTAGCCTTAATGGGACGGGAACAGTAATTCATCTGAAGAAAATCGTAGGTGCTGTAGTCCAGTCGGGATGTCGAAAAAGGCCCTAACTTCGAAATTATTCTAGGCCAATATTTTATTTTCCCAGTCTGGAGTGTAAATTGAAAATCACGACCAAATTCGACCTGTCCGTTAGCCGCTATCTTGATTTAAAGGTGAGAACTGTTTTTTTCAATACATATTCAACTTTTCGGGAAAAACTACTGGGACTTAAGTTCATTATTTAATTGACTACATTTAATTTTATGTAATATATTTTTATACGTTCGATATTTTCCGAGTAAGGACGAAATAAGGGCGTTATCACAGGAATAAGATCTTAAGGAATCAAATATCCACACAGCTTTGTTTCCGGTATTTATGCTCTAAAATCAAAAATAAATGAGAACATTCAAAAACTAGATTCCTGGGGCCACTTTTCTTTAAAAAACCTCGATGGTACAATAAATTTACTAAATATCCATTGCCTACACAGGCATAAATAAGAGAAACATCCACATCTATAGGAGTACAAAATAATTACAATTCATTCATCAATGAATTCTCCTACAACGCCGGAACACCTCAGACAGAATAGGCAATATTTCACTAACAACCCTCCCTCCAACCCTCGCAGGAACTTCGATCATTACTCCTGGCGTCCCGATGTTCATTTGTCAGAAGTAACACAAATATTGTTCGGATTATTGACACGAGTTGGTACAAGCAGGTGACAATATAATTCTGACTGAAGAACCGTGTGTTGGGTTTGTGCTATATTTAAGTTTCAATAGTGGCTGATGTAATAGTATGATTATGATTATATTAAAAAACGAATATACCAAACGTGCCAAATATTACGGATGACTATATATAATTCAGCTTGGTTCAGCTACACAATGGTAATGGGCCTCTTGGCGTTGAGACTAAGCGGTCACGGTGCTCATAGACTCTTCAAAACGATATCTTAGTGAAACTCGTGACTGGAACTTATTTGGCACAACATTTATCGTTAACGTATAAAGGCCGGCTAAATTACCGCGCAGATCCTACAAAAGCGTAGAAATCCTTTTGGCCGCTTTGCCCTACGTGCAAAGTAATGTAGACATTATACTCTGTCTTGTTGGAAATGTTGCTAAATAGTACGTTACATAAAAACATGTATTCAAGTGTAACTTAAAATACTAACTATCAAATAAATGCGACGAAACAGTCAACATTTCTCAAAAATTAATAAAACTGAACATTGCCGATGTTTTCATTCGTCGAACACAGATCCCAGACCCGAGCTGAAGCTGGAGTATTGTGAAATATTTATTACAACAAATTGATGACATTTATTTGAACGCAAAGGGAATTTCAAATAACATTTCTGTTAAGAAAGGTTGTAATTTGTACAGTTTCTTAGGAAACATGTTTTTGATAAATTTCGCGAGACTAACAAACTTTGAAAAGCTGTTGAATAATTAATGTTCTAGGAAATGTTTATTTATTTTTCAGACATTGATGAACATGGAATTATTTATTATCTTTTATAACTAAGTATGCGAACATGTAATGCGGCATTTGGATATCATATGTTCAACCATAGGTGTTCTACAAACTTCATGATTTACGATGAAAGTTTGTAAAAACAGTTATTTATTTCAATAAAATCTGACAGTTAAGGTATATGCTTATATGTTGAAATGACGAACAAGAGTAATAAATTGAAGTTAAGTCCAAGGCTCAACATGTCGAAAACACACGCCAACAAACTCGTGCCGTCAACTCTACGCATAGAACGCAGCGCCACCGTTTACTGAACAGATAACTGTATAGCTATACGTTGGTACATGTATATGAAACCTCATCTGGCATGTGTGTGGAGTGTAACTTTGTAACTTTGTAATTTCAGCACAACTTGATATAGGCTTGCAAGACACCCTTTGGCCGGTTCTCAGTTGAATATATCAGGCTGTTTTTCTTCTATTTATGTGATCACAAGACTCAGTCCACGCGGACTGTCGGTGTCAACTTGTATGTAAATAGATAATGTATGACAATGATTGTATGTTTAAATGAAATAGATAAATCTTGGTACTTTTGAAATTTCTTCTAATATAAAGGAAGGTACTCTATCTAAGAAAAGCGTGAGCTATGTTTGTTCCCGAGATTCCCCCGAGATCCACCACGCGACGATATCTTGCTGGCGATATGATAGACGTTATAGGAACAGTTAGCATTAATTTTAAATATTATTAGGGCCAAGGTGAGGAGTGGTTCGGATTTTTTAAGATACTCTTATCATTTCATGCTATTACTTCAAGACTGCCCATTGTTTTTATCTATTTAAAATCTGTAGGAATGTAAATTAAAAACACTGAAACTGGTAAACTTAAGCCTATGTTTATTTTGTATAACATTTCCCTTTGAAGTAAATTACAATTTTTCTGAGGATCTCAGTTATGTCTTTAGAAGTCTGCCGAAATGACAATAATAAACACTCAAATCAAATTAGCACAGAACTGGGAATAAGCCATCATAATTACATCCTGCACAAGGCGAGTTATATGAAAAACACCAGTCATTTGAAACAAGGATATGTGTCACGAACTTGGCACGGCGTATCTTGGAAGCAAATGAGATCAGGATCTCTATTATTCAGCTTCACCCAACGTAATAAACAAGTCATAAGAAACATTTAATGTTGTATGATATTGTTGATTTATGAAGCTACACTTGTGTTGGAGCAAAGCTCAAAGATAAATTAATTGGTACATGTGTTAGCTTTCATATACATGTGTGTGTATGCGTGCATGTATCTACAGCCCGACCAGCTTATATGTCTAGTTATCGTTAAAATTTAACTCTATATGATCTAAATAATGTTAGTACACTATAAAGAAAGGCCTGTTATCATGGAGATATTTTCTTGGCGTCACATTAGTTACGCGAGTTGAATCGCACAGAACTACCTTCACTAACACAAAACTTACACCATCAACTTATCAGCTATCGGTTTTCACGTTTATATACGTTTATATACCTGTGTACATGAGCATCACCGGAATTAAATCAACCAACAAGGTTTACATTTTCACTTATACCACCAAGCATAAAAGTTTTTCAATATTTATTTATTCAGTCCCTTTTCAAACTTGTCTCCAGTGAGATGTAAATTTCCCTAATTTTTGGATCCTTTAGAAAAGGTGTATTTAGTTCACTCAAGTGTTACGGGGACTCTAAGATCCCTAGGGACCTGTCTGTAGACATTGACATGAATGACGTCATCTTGTAATTTGGTTAAAGGTAGAATTCAAGAAATTTAATCAGGCTTAAGTGCAGACAGTACTAATGATATTTTGATTGGTGTGTAGAAGGCGTGTGTTTTAGATCAACAAGTTTAGTAATATTTTACGTGGAAGCAATCTGCGAACAAAACGTTAGAATTTGTGGTTTTGTGAAAGATAAACTTTGATAAACTTATATTAGTAAATGATAAAAAATAAACACTCAAAATCGTGACATGATACTCAAAGTCTTAAGTGGTGAAATCATTGATTTATGTTGGTTCCAAGTAAAACATAAAATCTTCTTATTCTTCAGCTCAGATTTTAACCAATGACGCAATCCTTTCCTAAATCAGTGAATCGGGTCCATAAATTGCCATGTTTTCATTTTTCAGCCATCGACACAAAATCCCATTCAATTATTCAAAACAGCCGCAAAATAGACAGCCAATTTCAGTGCAACACATTATATTCCGTCATTCAAATCTCGCGGGATTAAGTTCTGTGAATTCAGCCGAATACTGACGTATATAAAATACCTTTGTTTGTGTTTAAATTACTACTGCAGAAATCTCTGGTATATTTTATGTAGTTTTAATTAATGTAGGTGTACAGGGAATACTAACTGTAAATTGCTTGTTGATTATGCAAAGGTAAGTTTTTTTTGCTCATTGTACTCAGCACATCTTTTTCAATTATCGTTCATCATTTATTATTGTTCAGTTCGATTTATTCTTTTAATTTGTTCGATATTCGAATATATTCTTTAGTAAGAAAACTACTTATTGTTTCACCGTCCTTCCCGTTTCGGACGTACTCGTAGTTGTAACAAATATTCCTATATTCATAAATAAATAGAAAGATAATGGACCTTTTTAGTTCGTAATATCAACAAGCTCCTTATAAAAGACATTTATGTTAGGTTATTAATTATTACCTTAAGTTTGTTAAATATATTATTGGTAGTTATCATGAGAAAATATAATGTTTATTATTTTTGCTAAACGAAACCATTTCAAAAGACTAAAAGGAGATCGAAATTTAAGATATTTCAATTATAAACAATGTGTTTAAAGAGATGATTCACACAAATCATATATTTTCAATGTACAAAACCAATTAAATCTTAAGATATACGATAAATAGATATTATATCATATGTTAGCCAAATTGCATAAAAATAAAAATAAAACAAACTGTTTATATATATACTAAAGTAAATAATGTAAAGTAAAAAATATACTAAACAAGAAGAGTCTGTAGGCAATACACATCACGTAACAAGGTATAACAAGTCATAGTGTGGTGTGCCGCACTTACCCATCTGCCCGAAGGAGTTTACTTGACAAAGCTAGTTAGTTCTCTGGCGCATGTGTTGAACCAATATTTGGACATTTAAATGCATTGAACATAGCCGAGGCCAAAGGAGGGAGAAAGGGACCGATTCCTATGTCTTGCCTACGCTGTTCGACACTACACTTGTGCGAAGTAAAAAAGACCTACTTATCTTTTATTTTAAATTGTTGAATGAATTTTGTCCCGACAATAAAAAAAATAGTATCTTCGTACAAAAAAAAATCTGTATAAGGTTTTTACCTTTTATTTATACCAAATTATGAAGATAGGCATCGAAAATACATTACTATCTATTTCGAATTAAATAAAAATATATACGTAAAAAATTAAGTCCTAGCATCTAGGGCTTGAGTTAGTCAATCGAAGGTACCTCAAAATTTTAATCTAGAAAACAAACGTCCCACGTGGTGTCACCCCCATCCCGCAGGACTTTTTGGATAAAGTAGCCTTTTTTAGTACTAGATATACCAGTTATCAGATATCCAGGTACCAATTTATCGCTCTAATCGCTCTAACAAACAATATATATCTTTTGCTGACTGCACGGACAGTGGCGAGAGCGACATAATGAGTTCTCAAAATGGCTTATAGCTAGTGCAATGAACCAGGAATCATCGCAAAACTTGCGACCTTCTCACACGGGTTAGCGCCATTCCGTTCGTTTTTTTTTCAATATGCTCCCAGTTATGATAGTCGATTTTAAAACCGGCCATGTCAGTCTTGGTGCAGTCTTCTAAGATAACTCCCGCGATAGGAAACCAAGGTTACCACGCTAATATACGAATAAAACTTCACTCTAGATACATCCAAAGACTTTTTGGAAGACCTCAGTTTATGTCAACAAAATAACCAAAGATTAAATGAAAATTATATTTCCCAGTTGTTAATATCTGAATATTGTTTAATGTGACTTTATGTCTCTCTCTATCGAGTATCCAGGATATTTCCCCTTCATAAGCATGTACGAAGGAGTTCTAAGGTTGATGCAATCGATAATTCAGATAGCTTTTTGTTTGAACCAACATTCTGTAAATAGTAACGTCTTACCTTAGTTAGTACTTCTATAAATGAAGTTAGTATAATGATAAGGTTACGTTTCATATTAAATCTTAGTCTAAATGTTTTAATAATTGAAACTAATATTCCATTTATAGAATAAATTAAAGTCAGCAGCAAAGTTTGTAATGAAAAAGCTCAGCAACCTCTCGTATGTACGTAGATATGTCATGTATATTTACTAAAGATAGAACGACAAGTTTAAGCATTGAACTACAGCCAACATTCAGTGCTGTGGGGCTATTTTTAAAGCTTTATTGAACACGTAACCAGAGCTTAAGAGACAACGTTCAGCAATTTTACTTAAATTAATATTGTTAAAATTGGTTTGCAGCTCATTTTTTCCATTCCCATACAGAAAGTCGTAACTGTTTTCCAATATTTTTTAACGAAACAGGAAATCTGTTTTTCCATTTTCTTGTTCAATTAAAAACCAATATTCTTGGTACGGAAAATATTTCAAATATTTTCTGAAAATTTACCGTATTTTATTATGAGTTGTCAAAATGGCTTCTGTGTCTCTTATAGCTAGTTAGTGAATCAGGAATCGTCGTTATAACGGCGAACTTTGACTACTTGCAAAGCAATTATTAAGTTAATGTGTCTCGAATTTTTGATGTTTGAATATAACTATACATTTAGTAGTTTTGGAAACATATCGAGTATTTTGCAGATTGTATCATTATTTCACTCTTCGGCGGCTGAGTGGGGAAATGGGTAGTAGGCCGGCCTCATACGCCGGAGGTCCCTGGTTTGAGTCCTGGTTGGGGCATTCATTTTGGTGATGATACATATGATTTTTCTCGGGTCATTTGTTTTTTTTATTTATATATGTTTATTTAACCTAGGTTCCCCTAGTTCGCTGTATGGTCATCCATAACACAAGCTCTGCTTACTTCAGGGCCATACAGTTGGCGTGTTTGTCTGGGGATTATTATTATTAATGATTACGAAATAAATAAGTATTACGACAAATATAAAGTCACAGTTTCGTGAGAACATTTCAGTTTTACAGGTTGGGTAGGCGCCAGAATCTAAATATGAATTCTGTTTTCATCACACCCTGTATTGCTAAATCTACATTACCACCTACTGTATGTAGTTAGAGCCCAATCCTCGGAGAATATCCAGAAAAGAACGAAACATAAACAGAAACAGAAAATAAAACCGCTTCTTTCACTTTGTTTAGCTTTTCTTAGAAATAAAAACGAGTGTTTGTTGTTTGTATTCGTAAATGTGAAACACATTTTTTTTTTCTTATGAGACTAACGCTTGGCGATTTGAAGTTCTTATTTTATCTGGGTCTTACTTTAGTAGAGTTTTTGGAGGTTTTTTGTATCCATATTGGTTAGTATGATTGGGTATGATGTATCTATAATATAATTTTCTAATATATAAGTATATGTATAACTTCTTATGAACGCATATAATCTTTAAAAAAACAGACGTACAGATGTTTCATCATAATTTATTTGTGTATTTTAAAGCCATGGACTATCAAATGGTCCAACACAACTAGGACACAAAAGCTTGTAATTTAGAGCTTTTTCTCTTCATAGATTCTTAAAGTCAAGTATATATATCATATTGTATCACAAAACAACATAACAACAAAGCAATATCTGTCCAGGAACACATAACAAATGACAATCAAATTACACAAATTAATAACAGATCAGTTAACAAAGTAATTTAGATCGATACTAACTGTTAAGTTTACAGCTCACTTAACGTCAAAGTTAAAGTACGTCTTAGTATAATGAATTGGTAATGAACCCTAGTTACATCAGTTTACTTATTTACTTATGTCTTACTTACGTAATTTTTACCTTTGGATATTTCTAAACTGCACTTTTAGGGCTTCAGGGTTTTTAAGCTCTATTTTACCCTCCTGTCTATGCAACAGGAGGGCTATGTTTTTGGAGTGTATGTATGTATATTTCTTTGGCGCGTTCTACAGCCTTACAGTTTGACGAATTTCAACAAATGAGGTGTCTTGTGAGAGTGACGTAGGGAATATTTTGTCCCGGAATTCCCATAGGAACTATTCCAGTAGGTTTTTTAATATGTCCAATTTAGCCGCTTATTTTCGTTTTCGTTTGATGAGTTCAATGGCAGACTAACAGTAGATATTTCGCAAAAAAACATACACGTGCTTTCTCAGCTTTCAAATAAACATTTTTATAATGTATCTCACATTATTTTCTCACCATACGTGATAAGCTAAGACCACTTATAATAATCACAACATGCAGTAAACCAAAGTCAAAAACCACCTCCATTTTGTAGTAATTTTCGCCCAGCTTATACAGGGTGTATTATAAGTAAATTTGTTTGGGCTGTTTTTTCAATGCTAAGATAATTTATATCAAAGGAATAATTTTAACACTTGACGAGACTTTTCATAGAAATTATGTCAAATTTTAAATTAATCTATGGATAAAAGTTTATATATACCCTTAGAAATCTCTTCTAAAAATCTGTCGAATTTGGTCTAATCCCTGCGAACATAAATGATTGATAGTTGTTGGCCATCCCACACCGCTATGTTAGAATTATAAACCTTGGCAAGCTATTAGGAGCTGTACGCTTTTTTAAGTTACGCTGTTATAAGCAGCATGTAAGGTCGGGCGACATTTTCAGCGAGAAAACTTACAAGCATCTTGCTTGTTATGTTTTTTGATACTCTACTACTAGCTGCAGATTGTTAATCATTACAGTTACTATCGGAGACCTCCACAGAGGCGCGGGGTGACGGTTAAAATCGCTAGCGCTTTATTCGGTCTTTTGTGATATCTCTTGAATGATAGTCCATACATTAAATCAATAAAAAGCCTGTCAAATTTTATTTTATTGCGAGATGTCATTAAAATTAATAAATAAATAATTTAATAAAATTGGTAAAGCACTTTGTTGGTCGACCATATAATATAATAAACTGTATTAAAATATTCACTGTTTCAAAATAAAGCCAACCAACTCTGTGAAATACTTCTAACGATTTCGTCGCAGTATTACATATGCATAGGTTATATTGAAGTTATGTGCAAAGGCATATTATAAACAATCCGACTATTTGGATGATAAAAGCCCTTGGGTGTAATCCCCTCATTAACAGGATTGTACTAGTATTTGTAACAAAACATGTGTAATGTGTCTGTTTGTTCGTTAAGTTCTTCGTTCCGACGAATATCTAAAGCGTCATTGTCACTAACGTACGTCTTCTTATGGTAGCGTCGGGTGACGAATCACTCACTTCCCTGTAATATGGTTGAGGAGGGCGATGGCTGGATTCCGCGTTAACTCGTGAACGGGTGCCTTTTGAGGGTGTTCGTCGTTTGGATACTTGGGGGGAGGGAGATTTGCCGAGCTAATAGATGCAGATAAGAATAATTTTGTATAAACACAAGAGACTCTGTAAATTTATTTTGAAAAAAAATATACCCGTGAAGTTTCTTGCCAGTTCTTCTTCACGAAGGTTTTTTCGAAATGGTGGTAGAATCATGTTTTATTTGACGTCTTTCATCTCATTTCTCTAGGTAATTAGGGAACTCCTGCATATTGCAGGAGGGCTGGAATTTTAAATTAGTGAAACTACACTTGTAACGCAATAATTAGTGACCTCTCAGAGAATCCCAGCGGTGGAGTAGTGCGACCATGGCGCGGGAGAACTCATGAGACTAGAGATTAACGTACCTACTTAAGTTTTTCAGATATCTATTCTACTCTTAAATGTCACGTTCAACTTCTAAGGCAAACCGGTATTTAAGTTTATTGTAAAGCTGAGTATTGCTTCATTGTCCATTATGTATATCAGTAAATTGCTTTTGTTCCTCTCTCTCTAAATGTTGACATTTGCAAATAAAGTTAATTGTCAAAAGTGGAGGGTATTTCCATAATCGTGGTAAATGGTCATGCACAAAATATAAATAATGTGAATAAGATAGATATATATAAAGCTTTAAATTGTTAATAGCATTTGACTTTTAAATATCTTTTGTATTTACAAATTAGTAATCTTTTTCTATTTTTAAAACTAACCTAATAACGTTTCCCATTAAAAAAAAGAATAATAGTAGTGTCCTCTAAAACCATAACTCATGGTAACTTTAGTGCGGGCGTTAAAAGTAAATGAGTAAAATATAACGCGGTGTGAAACTGCTGTGTTGTTTACGAGCCAACTGATGAACCGTCGACGGCGCAGCGGCGGCACGGTGCCGGCGTCAAAAACCACGATTTTCCTGCCTTTTAGCAACTAATATATTTTTAAAGTACGAAGAGTGTTGTGTAACAAAACTTGTTCAAAGAGAAAAGAAAATTTAAGCACACGGAGCGCGTTTGTGTAAAATTTTCTTTTTTGATATATTTAAGAAAAGCTGTTATTTTTTAGTTTGTGTTGTAGGTATTTGCGTATAGTTTTACGTAAATTACGTAAAATTGAAAGAGGAATCAAATAAATTTTCTAAGAGAGAAAATCTCTCATTATAACTTATAAGATTTTTCTGTACAGTTTTAAGTGAAAAGTCGATTCACATAATTAAACTTTACCGGGCACGTGTATGCACAAATGTTTAAAACTAACCCAGTAACCTAATATTGATATACAATTGATATATAAAAATATTGCTATACAATGAAGTAGTTCACATTTCAAAAAAAAAAATTTATAATTTCAATTTTATTTCCATTTATAAAAAGCAACGATTGTCGGCGGTTAGATGATACAAAAGGCCTACTATTAAGATATTTTGAGGCAAAAATTCATGAGCGTAGACCTGAAAGTTAGGTTGTAATTTAAAGTTTTCTTTGAGAATATGATTTTTTCAAAAAAATCACTAACTCCCATAAATCACAAGAACCACTAAATATTGCTGAACATACATGGGGGTTAAATTGGTAGGTATTGAGGTCCCGCACCCCTCAGAGTCCGTCGATCCACCCCGCCTGTTACACCCTGTATATGCTTACATTTTAAGTTCCTCAGTGTAATGTTGTATCTACGTAGTCTCACGTGGAGCTAAAATATAGTAGTAAAAAATTATATTACTCTTTAATCAAAGAACAGGGTTAGGGCTTTCTTTTTCTTTGAGGTCCAGAAAAAGCCTCTAGTTATGAAGAACTCTACCAAAACAAGAACAAACTTATAGTATAGAAGCTACTTATATTGCGAATCCGCCGTATGGTCAGCATATTATGTTATTCCGCACTGCATATTCTGTTAATAAAATTATGTTTTTGACAAATTTCAGGGTTAATGTTACACCATACTTGATAATACATCGTTTACAAATCATCGTTTACATTCGTTAGACAAAAATGTCTGTAATAGATTTTCACAAAATTTTCATATGCTCTGATTTTAATGCGTTTTATAGAATAGAAAAAAAAATTTGTTTAGGTTTTAGCGATTGTAGATTGCAACTTGGCTACATATCCCTGAATGAAATGATGTCTTTGCCCATGTTATAGGTTTATATACCGCAAATATGCGGTTTACTAAATTGAATTACTTTATGGGTATTGAAATACAATCGTGTTGAGAATTCGGATTAATTTGAAAGTAGCTAATCACTTTGTGTCAGTGCGCTACAGTACTTCGAATTACGAAATCGCGATGTACGTAAGTTTAAAAGTATAGAAGTACCATGTACATTAGTTCAAATATTTACTGTAGTACCAACCCACGTGGGTACATACCAGTCGGCGTTCCGATTACCTTTTTGACTATGCATGATGTTCTTTGTAAATGAATTCTGGTTTAAAAATAATACTGTGCATTGAAAATGTAGTTTTATAACTCAGTTCTTTTCTACATTTCTATAGAATCTCCTATCCGATAGACTATTTCTTATCCTACAGAGTTACGAAATATATTTTCTTAAATTTTCACGATCCATACTTTAAATAAAACACTTTTTACCGGATATTATCGCGTATATTTTAGTTAATTTTAAAATTATTTCGACGTTTCGGCATCTTTGCAGTTGCCGTGGTCACGATAGTCTAAAAATATACGCGATAATATCCGGTAAAAAGTGTTTTATTTAGAGTTACGAAATATATTGCCTTCCACGAAAAATAGATTGGATTGGTCTGCCGGGGCTCAGCTTGGGGCGTCGTGTGGCAGTGCTCAAACTACCTACTTTAGGTTATGATTTTACTTGATATAAAAGAAATAAAAAGGTTTCCTCTTTATATTAATAAACATAAACATATGTAAACCTGTCCTTGATCTATATTTCACAGTCAAAAGTACTTGGTTATAAAAAATATCTTCACTTTGACATACCAAGTATAATCGGTCTTTACAGAGATTTAGAGAAAAAAAAAATTTCAGAAAACATTTTTTAGTTAATTTGGAGTTTACTAAATGTAATTATAATATAATCTTTATAAGTATTATTTGTTAGAAGGTTATTCCTTAAAGTAGATATTAGACCTGAATAGTATTAATTAAATTTAAAATGGCCATCTCAACTGGTCGCCGTTTTTACGACAACTCCCAATTTGTGGCACCTGCCATGGCTCAACTTGAATCTACAGACGGACGAAAATAGATTTAATTTTTCTAGTTAAATCTGGTCGGAAATGTTGTGTATCCATTCTGAGACGGATATTTTGTTATTTTTCTATTCACTTAATATGCTTGTGTTCAAGAAACCTTCACTTAAGTTCGAAAAACAGCTTTCGGAACAGTAGGCAGCCTTTCAATAATCCTCGTGGTCAGGTAGAATTGAAAAACACAATATAACTTATTATATTAGGATAAAGACGGATCTTGCTTAATTTGGAAGGCAACGTGAACAAGCTTTAGTACTTTTAGACAAGCTTTCATAAGAAAGAATTGGACTGATTTCTATATTTTTGGCAAAGATAAAATATAAAGGTATTAGATAGGGTAAGTACGTCCAAAATGTGTCATACGGAGAAAACGGCATAGTGGCTGTATTTAAAAATTGGTGCGATCTAGACTGACATAACCAACCAATCAGGAAGCATCCAGATCTGAGATTTGCCATTGGATAGCTGAGAGAGAGACAAAAAAAGTTTGTCTTCTGTTTTTTTGTAAGTTTCCTCAATTTTTTATTTCATTGATGTGTAATTTTTTTCACGAGCATATTATGCTCCTGGTCTCCATGCGATGCATGCAATACTTTCGTTTGGTTCACGCGGCCAGTGCAAATTTGCCAAAGCGTACAAAAAAGTTTGTTCGGGAATTGTGCATGTAAGTTTTGTTATTTAATGTTATTTTCAGGTTGATTAATGTGTATGTCATTTTTTACACACGGTATGGAAAAAAGGAAGTTAATGATGATAAAAAACATTTGTTGTTTCATGTCATTCAACATGTCATTTTGGACGTACTTTCCCTAAATGTGAATAAAAGGCAAAATATTTTTTATTGATGTTCTTGGATTTATGCAAAGAACGAATACCCACCTTTTTGAAAGCTGTCGGCGGTCTATCGTATAGTTAGCTATTTCACACGGCTTTATATTTGACCTTATATTTTTTTTATAACTTTTGGTATCCTAAATATTTTATTTTATTTGTTAATTAAAAATTAATTATTTTCCTTGTAAGGTAATTAGGCACATTACAACCAAGTTTTAAGAGAAGTAATTAGAAAAATATTAAAGTATACAAATTAATTTTCTTTGTATTTTCAGTATTGCCATATTATTTATTTTTTACTTCCCGTTTTTTTCAAATGTCAAGACTTGCTGTCCAGACTCTTAAAATGTAATCATGAAATTATCCCAGTTGTTACTTAGTTTAGGGCCTAAATGTACAGGAACAAAGTTGTGCGCAATTAAAATTACTACAACTTACAATTACTACAACTCCCCGCTGTTTTTTCGTAGACCCAATATTCGGCTCCTACGCCTATGGCAATCCTTGCGCTACTTTACAGCCAGTTAATGCAATGTCACAGTTCCTAGAAAAAGGTCAAGGAGAAAGGTAAATATGCTATTTCAAAAGCTGCATTAGCCGCCATCTTGATTTTAAGGTGGGAATCGTTTTTCCTTAATACCTCAGACATTTTCAATATTTCGAGAAAAAAATTCGGGACTAAACTTGTTCATTATTCATTTGTCTATATTTTATTTTATGCGATCGATATTTTCCGCTTTTACTTTAATTCTCTGCATAAATCCAATAACACCAAGAAAAAATATTTTGCCTTTTCCTCACACATACCTAATACCTTTTTATTTCTAGAATCTGTGTAACACTAATATTCCTAATGAAAAAAGGGCTAAAAAGGTATGAAGGTCGCTCAAATTACCCTTCAAATGAAGAAAGATTCGTCTCCATCCCAAGTTAAAGTGTGTTTTTCAATCCTACCTGCTCACGAGGATTACTGAAAAGCTACCTTATTTTTCGAAAGATGTTTTTCTTACTTAGGTTCTGTATTTTAGATAAAATGGTATTGATTTTAGCTCCAAAGAAGGTTCCTTGGATTTTGAATTCATACCTACGACTACTGTTCATACGATGACAAAGGCTTATTGTTATGTTTTTGATTCTGAATATTTAAAGATTTAAAATATTCTTTCATCAGTTAATTCATTTTCAGATCGGAAACATGAAATTCCCGGCTGGATTTAACTAGAACTGCGATTCGTTGTGCAAGCTTTGTTTGAATAGAAAGAAATAAAAAATATTTTAGTTGTTTAAAAGTTTCCAGTTACGAATGATATTGAATGTGCCACAGATAGGCAAATTCAAATTCAAATATTTATTTCTCAACATTGACAATTACTTGTTCTTATTGACGACAAATGAAGCATGACTCTACCACCAGTTCGGAAAAACCTTCGCGAAGAAGAATTGGCAAGAAAAAATCATAAAACTAGCTATCGGATGAGATGATAATTGCCAAATCAAGTATTGGTCTTGTATTTGATTCGAAGCAGAAAACTCACAATCTACGACTATAGTTACACCCTTGTTCTAGTAGCAATCGTTATTTTTTATTACAAGTCGATGCAAAAAATACGATTATATTTTTTATAATTCACATGTGAATTCTTAAATTTTTGTATCTTAAAGCGATATTTCATAATATTATCACTCCATCTTTGATCGTTATCATTTAGAAAAACACCAATAGTTCTATAACTAAGAAAGAAAAAATAATTATGGCAATTGCTCTCCTATTAACGCTATGCAAAAAAGCTTTAATATAAAAGGTGCAATTTGGATATTTTTTGTGAAAAAAAACCCTTTTAAGAAGTGCATATTTCAATGTTGTGAAGAATATTTTTAGTTTTTCATTTTGTCACTTTTCTATCAACGATTTTCAATAAAACAGTGTTTTGCGTTCCTGTAATTTAGGTGCATATATGATAGTACAAATTTAAAAATATTTGTCAACATATATTTTTATTATAACATTAGAAGACACAGACAGCAACTATCTGTAAACCAAATCCAACACACTTAGACAACAAACCTACTCGCTGAACTTAAATAAATATAAGACATTGTGCGGACCCTGAATAAATACTGACTTGGTATTTCAAAGCCAAGATAATGTTTTTATAAGCAAGTACCTAATTGACTGTGAGTGATCAATAGCGAGATAAAGGAGAGGTTTTCTTTGCTCTTTATTCAAATTGAGAGGATAGATTTTTGTTTGCACTCGAATCTATTGAACTGATTTAAAACTATTGCTCCAATAAAACGTAACTATCATTGGAAGCTAAGAACTGTACCTATTAAAAAACCATACACTTAGCTTTTTTAAGTATTATTATTATTATTTATGTTAAGAGCCTTATCTTGATTATTAATGAAATACCGACACACAGTTTACTTTATAGCATTATTCTGAATAACTTGTCATGACGGTGAAATAATCGCCAGTCTGCTGTATATCTGCTTACATTTCCAATTCTTGACACGATCGATGTTTACTTCTTCCGTCACCTCACTCATGTAACTTGTACTTGGTGTGCCTTGGTCCCTCTTTTTCCTTCTACATTTCGTTTAATATTCAAAGATTCGACATGCCCTATTATATTATGTCCTCTCATTTTTCCACATAACGTTACATCAAATTGTTCAGTATGTCTTTAGTTATTGACTGTGCCATCACTATTTTCAAATATGTTAATGTAGAATTTAAAACATTCACAACAACTAATGGTATGCTCGTAAAGTTTACTACCTGCTTACCTACAGCTTGTGAAGCAAATTGATTCAATCACGCCGTTTTAAGTATTTATTAACTTTAGGAAACACCAAAAAGTTACACTTTGTTCACATTGCAAGGATACAATTTGAATAGTTTTAAAAGACAGGAAAATGAAGTGCCAAAGTCTTAGTTAACAGACCAAAAACATTTTTGAATCTATCTTTAAACTCATTGAATCATATATTCAACAGACATGTTAAAGAATATCGTAAATCTATCAGAAAAGAACCTACTAATAAAACTACTAAGTAGGTTAAACAAATTGTTACCGAACATTTCCATTCTCAATGCTCAACCTTATTTTCATACAGATTTTGTTAACAAAGAATATCATGCATAGTCAAAATGATAGTCAGAACGCCCACTGTACGTACCCACGTAGCTTGCTCGCTCCCTTACTCCTACGCTAGCTTTGAAAAACCTTGCCGTATGTAATAAGACATGGTAGATACATACAATTTGTAGGTATATATGTACACACATACACAGGTACGTATGTAATTTTTTGAATCCTGACGGACATACATTTTACGGATTTCCTTTAGCCGTGTCTCTAAGCGGGGTTTCGTATACACAATACCCCTGATTGACGGGACAAAGAACACATAACTTTTAAATGGCTGAGCAGATTTCCTTCAAACATGACTTAGAACACTCTCCATACTTTCACTTTTAATAAAAAAATCAAAAATTGCTCCATGGGTATGGGAGAAATAATGCCTCAGATACACAGATATAAATGTTAAACATACAACTCCCTTCTTTTTGCCCCCGGGGCTTCAAAAGAAAATCAAATAAGACCTCACACTGGAAATATTTTTTAAATATTTGTATAACGACAACAAACACGCGATTAACTCAATCAACTATATTATTTAAAGTTTAGATTAGACCAATGATTTTCTTTTAATTTATTTATTTTAGGTCGCTTTTTAACATCATAGGTCATTAGCGACCTCTGTAGGTACATCTGATTAAATTATACAAGGTTATACAAGTTTATCAGCTTAAGGAACTTAATAGTATTTTTATAGCCATCTACATTTAAACAGTCCTTTAAATTATTACGGATATTACATATTATTTTCTCATGGCTGTAGGCTTGACATTCTGTTAATAGGTGAAATATGGTTAGATCCACTCCGCATTTACATTTTGTTTTACTATTTTTAGTTATTAAATGAATATGTGTCACGTTGGTATGTCCTATGCGAAGTCGGGTGAGAGTAACTTGGTCCTTTCTAGAGTTAAATATCGCTGGAGACTTTTCAAAAACAGAATTTCTAACATTATGCAATTTACTTATGTTGTTTATTTTCCAAGTAGCATCCCATACTTTCATTATTGTGTTGTCAGTTGAAGTAATATTTGTTCTTGTAATTTTACTGGTTCCTTCCCGTTTATCGAGACACATCGTGTTTTTGTGTTAGAAAAAAATAAGGTTTTAGAAACGCCTCAGGTAAGGTTTACTTCCGGTACCAAGTATGCAATGTTTGAGCGCGTCGACCAATTTTTTTTTTGATGATATCATCATTCGATAATAACTAAAAAACTGCTTTCTTTCTTACATGTCTTTACCAATTATGGTGCTACTTATTATAAAATAAAATTTAGATATCAAACTGCATTATAAAAGTCTATTGAAATATTTATATATTAGGTAAATATAATGAACTATGGCTTTAAAAATATTCATGATTCTCAATGCGATATTGAATTTAGAAAACTCTCGTCGTATACATTAAGTAATAGATGCATTAATTTATGATACATATACATGAGGTAATTTGAGTCAGAACCACCATTTTTTGAATTTATAGTTTTGTAGGGTCTAAACCTTTATCTCAATCTTCTGAACTTCAATCAAAAACGCTTAACTTCTTAAATGCTTCATAAACGCTTAACTTCCTATTTGTAAATTAAATTCATAACTGAATTAATATTAAATTTCTCAATAATTATAAGTGAGAGTCTGACTCGCGCGGTGTATGTACGGCCGATTTGGCTACGCTTCCATACGCGATCTTTCTTCTATGTTATATGTTTCTTATATTATTTGTGATTGGTGATTATTTATTGTGAAATAGACAAGACTAAATTAATTGTATAACCTATTCTGTGTCCATATACTTGATATATAATTTTGGAACGTTAAATATATAGTGTGTGAAGAGTTATATACGTCTTTTATTGGATATTTAGCATAACTCCCACAATAGTTTAATTACGCCCAGTTATGTCTCCTCCCACACAAATTCCGATTATTTCAGTGAAATTTAGCTCAAAAAAAGGATGCTTCGATTTTGAAACCTATACTTGACGACAAAAACTTAATTTCATGTTTTATTGTGAATATACACAACATATCCTTCGACCAGTTAGTTCGTTTTCAGATTGGAAACAAGAAATTCCCGACTGGGTTTAACTAGAACACGGCTGCGCTTCGATGTGCAAGCTTTGTCTGAATAAAAAAAATAAAAACGTTATTCTGTTGTTTAAAAGTCTCCAACTTAGCTAATTACGAATGACATTGAATGTGCCACAAAGAAGCCGTTGTAAAGCTACCTGTCGGATGAGATGGCCATTCAATATCAAATCAGAAATCTCCCAATTTATAACTGTTTAGTTGTGAGTTAGTTCAGCAATCTTTATTTTTTATTAGAAGTCGATGCAAAATGCCGATTTTTTTTTTGTATTTTAAAGTGATATCATAATAATATCGCTCATTCGTAACTCTTAGCTAAGTTAAAGTTAATTTAGTAAACAAAACAACATCTATAGTTCTAAAACCAATATGCTGTTTCTAGAGTATAAATAGAATATACGTTCGAAGACACAGACCTGCCTCTGTAAACTACATCCAATACAGTTAGCAAACATCAAATAAACTTACTAAACTAAATATAAGACATTGTACGGACCCTGGATAAATATTGGACTTATACTGGAGTTTTTATAAACAAGTACACTTGACTGCGAGAGATATATAAAGGAGAGATTGTTTATTTGTACTCGGAAGCTATCAAACCAATCGTAAAAAAAATATTTGGGTCGGAGCTAGTTGTATCAACTGATTGAAGTGTGATTCGTGACGGTGTCGTCGAATTGTTATTTCAAATAAAGTACCAATATTTCAATTTAAATAAACACCGATCGGCATGTTATGATATAACATTATTTCTTATAATTTAAAAATTGTGCACTTGTCAATGGAGAAATCGCCATTCCATTCTATTTTCCGCTTCAATTTCTACTTCTTTTTATGATTCGACGTTACTTGAAGGAGTTACTTGATCTACGATCCTTTCCTAATCCAACATCCAACAATAATAACAATAAATGCCCAGACAAACGCACCAACTGTATGGCACCAAAGTAAGCAGAGCTTGTGTTATGGATGACCGTACAGCAAACGGGGGGGGGACCCAGAATAAACATACATATATAAATACAAACAACCATGACCCGAAACAAACATCTGTGTTCATCACACAAATGAATGCCCCAGCCAGGGCTCGAACTTGGGACATTCGGTGTATGAGGCAAGGCTACTTACCACTACACCACTCGGTCGTCTTTTGTGTGTGAAACAAGCTGCAAGACCGCAAACTCAAGACACTGTCAGAACTTTCTGTGTTAATCCTGAATGCTGCGCTCGCAGACTGAACAACAGATGGGGATGATTGAATGTTTCATATCTGTCAACACGTCTGTCATCTTAGTCACTCGTGACCTCGGTGTCTGTAAAGGTTCCAAACCGTCGAGTTCAAATGTAAAAACATAATTACACGCAATAGAGTCACGTTAAAAAAGTGTTGTATCTGCTTTTACATTCTACCTTTTTCTTCAATAATGTTATTCTAACTTTGCTCTTAAATGTCATGCTCGTATATATATTACGTACAGCTCGTGAGAACAACCAAGTTGAATCAATTACGCTGTTCGAAGAATTTTCTTTAGGGAAACGAATAAACCGATCACTTTTTGTTTGCTAGACAGGAATAAGTTATTTGAGTTTTATTTGAAAATGATATGAATATAAAATACCTGGATTGATGGCATAGTAAATTGAATTAATCGAGTTACTGTCTAAATAAAATATTTGAAACGAAAATATTTATTGATAATTCAAACTCAAATTCAAATATTTATTTCTCAACATTGACAATAACTTGTCAAATAAAACATGACTCTACCACCAGTTCGGAAAAACCTTTGTGAACAAGAACTGGCAAGAAACTTCACGGGTATATGTTTTTCAAAATAAATTAACAGAGTCTCTTTATGTCTATACAAAATTATTCTTATCTGCATCTGTTAGCTCGGCAAGTCTCCCTCAACCAAGTATCCAAACGACGAACACCCTCAAACGGCACCCGTTCATAACATTTCTCTAATATTATAGAAACGTAGAGAAGAACCGACTTACAAGCTATTATGAGGATAAAAAATGTTAACTGAAATTTAACATTCTCAGTGCACAATATTATTTAAAAAAATTAATTTATATACGAAGAACATAATTCATAGTCGAAATGGCAGTCAAAACGCCCACTGGTATACCCACGTGGGTTGCCCACTCCCTTACTCCTACGCTAGATTTGAAAAATGATGCTGTGGTTAGACTAGACACGTCATTGCAGGTTAATACTGATAATAGGAAATCTTCTTTCATCATCAAGTCTGCTTATGGAGATGAAATGTGTTTAATTTTTATAATTTGGTATTTAAGACCATTTTAAAATGGAAGTTTTTATTAAAAAAATATAAGTTATATTGTCCCAAAAATGATTTGAAAATAAAAATGCTGAATTTAAAAATCGAAATTAGATAGATTAGAAAACTTATTTAAAGTTTTCTCATAATAAATAAAAAAAATTTAATATTGTTCGCTTACTGACATTAAATATAAGTATAATAATTTTTATCAAGGCGCGGCGCATGTGAACGTATTATCTATGTAGCTATTTTTAGTGCCGTTTTGTATGGAGCGTTTTTTGGCGTCTCGCAGCAGCTCCCCAAACATATCGCTGTATCTCAATACTCAATACTTTATTGCTTCCTTACATCATTTACATAAATTGTTACAAACGAATTAATGAGATTCTAGAAAACCATTGATTGTAAACATACTGTTACCTCTGAAATACTTCTTAACTGTTCATTAACTATTTAAAAAAGCTTGTGAAATATCCAATTTTGATTATTATATTCGAACACCGATGAATACTATTAACAATGCTTTGTCTTCGTTCCTGTAATTTTACAGGTTCCTTTCCTTTAAGAGAACACAACCATATGCTAGCAAAATAAACTCTACTACATAAGCCTTACGACCTATTAACGTTCTTTGATGAAGTGCCCATCATTCAAGAATAACTATTAAGCGGTTTAGTAACACGTCATCGCCAGCTGTTGCAGCATGTTCCTCATCATGGTGCTTGCTACTCATGTTTAAACGGGACTTCGAGAATAAATTGCAAAGCTAAAAACAATTGGATTGTTCGTTAGGTATTCCAAGTGATTACCAACTTTGTAAATGTTTAGAATTTTCCTCACGATTGAACTTAAATCTCTCTTCATATACATTTAGTCATTTGAATTAGAACTGTTTAGGCATAACTTAATCAATTTACATGGCATTAGTATTCCACGCCCCAGTTAGGTCTCCACCCACACAAATTCAAATGTCTCGATTAAATTACTGTGTGCTTTTGTTTGGAAACTTTCAACGTTGGAAAGTATATCTACTGGGAATATATATATTACGTATAATTATGGGATTGATTAGGTTAGATATGTTTCATTTAGTTGGATGTAGTCATTTCGATGTGGTTAATTATTTTTTAATGACCTAACTTAAACCTAAAGCTTCAGCAATCAAAATCAGATATTGTTACTAACGGGTTCATTTAATTTTCATTCTCTATTACTAAAATATAATTCTCATGTCTTCAAAGAGATTTATCAGAACGTTTTCAGATAGGTACTGCAGCCGTAATCTCCCTGTGGTTGAAGTTTGAGCAAATACCAGTGCTGAGCTATGGCCGCCTACACTGCAAGCGCTCACATACTTAGTTTTGTGTATACTTTTAGTGTTTTTGTTATTTATAATTTAAATGTAATGTATGTGTCTGTAATTTTAGGCTATAAACTTTTCTTTATTATTATTATTTTTTAACTTTTCATATTCTCGGCATCTACCGGTATTTTAGAGCACACGGGCCTAAGCCAAGTGTACATTAGGGTTAATTCGCAGGAAGGAGGAGCAGTGGATCACGGGGGGTATCAAGTTCAGTTTTGCTCGGTTTGTAGAAATTTTTTGAATAATAACATGTGTTGAGTATAATTGCTTTTTGTCATACTTGGAAGAGGTTTGCAGGGAAGTCTAAACTTTTTAAAGTTATGAGACTGAGTTATATCTCCTATAACTTATGAGAATGCTATATATTTTTGGTGCGGGCTTTTCGCCAAACAGCCGAGTTTTATACCTATCGGATTTAATTTTATTATTACATGAAATTTTTCCCTGACACCAGGGTAAACCTGTGCAACTTGAATTATGTTTTTTTTCAATTATTGTTTGAGTTTACTCCTAAGTTCAAACTTAATTTTGGTAACAGTTAGAATATGCAGTGAAGAATATTAAAAACTCCTAAACATATATTAGAGTCGTAATACAAGTCACTTCTAAACTATAAGTTCCAGGTTAATATTACGGTAGACTCCTTCTTGTCTAGAGCTTTTTAAGGAGATCTGTCGTAAAAGGAAGAGTGTCTGAAAGGAATTAAAGAGTTATTTATTTCCTTGATATACATCCCTGAAAAATATTAGCCCTTAGATATTGTAAGGCCAAGTAGATATAACATAACACTGTAATAGGCTACTTCATTGTATGGCCACACCCACGCTTGTATAGAAACCTTACGCTTTACGCTGGGTTAAGCGTGTGTTTATCAGCAGACTAAGTGGTTTTGTTTCAAACAATTCTCTAACACACTCCATCTAAAAAAATAACTAATTTTAGGCGAGCAATTGGACTAATTCGGATATTTCTATACGACAAATAAAATACCAACTAAAAACCAGTTGTTTCTAAAATTCTAATAAAAATCTTCATTTCAGACCAGAGATCCATTATTACAAACAAAGTAGAAGTAAAAATCAATTGTAATAACATGAGTGATACAAGTGAAATGAGATAACAAGTCAAAATCAGATGTCAAAATCTTACAATTAATGTCCAAGTAACAATGAAGTCATTATAAGATATCAATAGTAAAAACAACTTTAAATTAAATATCACGTCACAAAATGGTAAGATTAAAATAATAAAACATTAAAATATGTTTCAAGTACGTACATTAAATTCAGAATACAAAAAATTCGAAATCTGTTCTTAAACCTATCCCACGTACCTACGAGGGTTTATGGCTGAGGAATAGCCGACGTGCAGCTGATCCCAGCGTCTTAAAATAACACATTCCGGCTTGTCAAAAAGAAAATCTTACAAAAACGCGCTCCGAGTGTCGAAACCTACTTCATAAAACTTTTCGCACAGGTTTTGTTCCACAAATCTTTTTAGTTTAAAAATGTATTCGTTCCTGGAACAGCGGAAACAATGCCTGTTTTGACGCGGCTGCCTTGCCGCCGCCACGCCGTCGACGGTTCTATACGGCAGTTTCACACCACGGTATATTTTACTCATTTATTTTTAACGGCCGCACTAAAGTCGCCATGAGTTATGGTGTTAATAGACGGATACTATGTTATAATTTGCTCATTTTTTAGAATAGGAAACATTTATTAGATATAATTTGGGAAATTATAAGTCAAGCCACCAATTTCTTTATTGGCCGCGTGATCAAACTTCTAATTTTATAACTTAGCCACGGGAAAATGAGAAAGCCTCTAATACACTAATTCGTCTTTTTTGCTACACCTACTAAAAATTCTATAGGAAGCGTAGTAGTTAAATTTGGGTTAGGTTAATGGTAAGGCGAGCGAAGCGAGCGTAGTGCGGGAGCACCGGCGAAGCGTCTTAATCGAAATTGGATGATAATTCAAAATTGTATAGCAATTTTTTAAGCAACATCATGTAACAACATATTTTTAGTGGCGAAGATAGTTTCGTTCAGACGCTCGTAAATTGTGGCTGACTTAGTAATTTAGGAGGCAATGTAGATTTTTTGAGGCGAATAATGCTATTAAAAATAAGTCTGTTTATTAGCACCCATATAAATTGAGATAAAGACAAAAAGATTCGAGCCAATAATTCTTTCTTTTACTTAAATACAAAAGATACTAAGTTCAAGTTATTTTTACTTTAAATAAAACACTTTTTACCGGATATTATCGCGTATATTTTAGTTAATTTTAAAATTATTATTTCGACGTTTCGGCATCTTTGCAGTTGCCGTGGTCACGATAGACTGGTCAGTCCATCGTGTTTTATTTAAAGTATGTATCGTGAAAATTTAAGAAAATATATATATTTTTACTTTGTTCATGAAAGTTCATGAACTTTATTAACAAAAGTGGTTGTATCTTTTACCTAATTTATTGGAAATATCACTATTATTATGTTGTTCAATGTGAAAGAATCAGGCAGGCATCCAACACAATTGTGTACTGCTGACTAATAAATTAAATAGCGTAAATATGTCAACATTATTAGAGAAAATAAGAAATTAAATTCTACGGCAATAGTAAATAATAAAGCAAGAAAAGAGTCTTTGTTATACGGATAGATACGACATCCTGTATATAAAAAAAAAACTTTAATATCAATATAATATTTCAAAAGTTCTCCCCCGCCGTGGTCACCCTACTCAACCGTTGGGACGTTTCTGGAAGGTCACTAAATTATTGCATTGCAAGTTTTGTTTGACTTGTTTTTAATTTGCAGCCCTCCTGTAATATGGAGTTTCTAATAACTTATGCATTTGTAATACTACGACCAAATTGTGAAATAGAATGAGAAATAAACCAAATTTAGCTTTAATTTGGGGTTATGATTTGTAGAGTTAATAGGATTGTTAACTCTTTGATAAAATGTATATTTAATTGTAATGTTAAATTCAGGGCTTTATGTGTGTATAGTTTAACTCAAGGAAAGTAATACGGCAGTAAGTCATGTCCAATTAAAACTGAAATTATAACTTGTATGTTTAGTGTATTAATGTACAGTGAAAAACTAAATAATGTAATCGGAACGCCCTGTTACATTTTTAATCTCTTACAAAAATGACTGTGTTACAATGTACTCCATGAATTTTTTATACTAATCAAAAGTTCCTATCTAATCTAAAGCTTTTAACGTAAAATGAAAACTCTAGTGATCGTTAAGTAGAGCTTCGGGCTCAGCTAGTTATGATTAGTGCACACCTTACCACAGATTACCACTAACAATAATAACAAGCGATATGTTATGCAATGTCTCTGAAAAATTCCACCCCGCCACTTACGTGCTCATAGTATAAGCGTTTGAAATAGTGTTAAAATCTTTCCATAGCTCGCCAAATTTATTATTCTAACATAGTAGGGTGGCATGGCCAAGAGCTATCCATTACTTTTGTTCACAGAGATTTGACAGATTTTTATGAGAAATCTCTGAAAAATTTCCACGTTATAGATAAACTGAGAAATGAGATATAATGGTGATAAAATCGAAGAATTTGTTTACGAACTGCATGTTATGAATGTAGCTTTAGGAATTCATATTTTTCACAAATGCTGACATAGCGTGTAATATTTTTGTCATCCAGAAATTTAACGAAATAATAATCCTATTCTTAAACTACAATCTAACTCATCATTCATAATAAATAAAAATATTCAGAACAGACTAAAGCACTCGTCTCAAAATGCAGTTCAAATATTGCTTAACAAAACTCTACAATACCAAATTAGTAGTAACAAATGTGAGTTAAACATACTGTGAACTGACGTAACTAGTCTTAGTTGCTAAATCATTTAACTAAGATGTGCCTTTGATGTTAAGTGAACTGTAATCTTAATTGTGAATAGATCTAATTACTATGTTAATAATTGATCTGTTGAGTATGTGTTGTTATTAATATTTTATTCAGTAATTGTTTATTTAGTATGCTTGGAGAATTTAATAACCTTTCGGGTTAAAACAAACCATTTCAGTTCTAAAACAGACAAGAACTTAGTTCTTTCTTATGCTATACCGTAACCCTCTTTTAAGTTACTGTAAGTCGATTTGCTACGCTGCAATAGTTTGTTCATGGAGTGGATCCAGCAGAATTGGAGCAAATTATGTAGTTATGCAGGGCATCCCACGGCTATGCCACATGGAGGGCAAGTACCTTGAATATTGTAGATGGAACATTTTACTGAAAGAAGACATTATTTTAATTTAAAAAACTTTAAAATTGCATTCAAAGATTTTTAATAATAGGTCTTTACCTATGAAACTGCCGTTTTGCCGTACTGGCCATTTCAAATGAAAATATTTTTTTTTTGACTGATAATTCTAATTTCAAATTAATTTTATTTGACAAACATGGAATTCTTTTTCTAAAATCGTCATTTGTTTAATAGTTAGTGTTTTGTTTTCAACGCATTCGAACATTTTTCGTCATCATGGATAAGTTAAAAATTCGAGTAATTACGGAGTATGAGTACCGTCGTGGCAGCAAAGCGGCACAAGCGGCACGCAACATCAACGACGTTTACGGAGCGAACACTACAAACGAACGCACCACCCGTTATTGGTTTACCCGCTTCCGTTCTGGAAATTTTGACCTGAAAAATGAACCCCGTGGTCGTCCGAAAACTTTGGTCGACAATGACGAATTAAAGGCAATTGTAGAAGCTGATGAAACTCAATCAACGGCTGAATTAGCAGCAGCTTTCGACGTTAGCATCAAAACAATATTGGTCCATTTGCGTCAAATTGGCAAGGTAAAAAAGCTTGACAAATGGGTACCCCACGAACTTAATGACCGCCAGCGCGAATTACGCGTGGAGACGTGCCTTGCACTGCTCAGCAGGCATACAAATGAAGGAATTCTGAACCGCATTGTTACTTGTGACGAGAAATGGATCCTGTTTGACAATCGTAAGCGCTCAGCAAGGTGGTTGGACCCTGGTTCAGCACCCAAACAATGCCCTAAACGAAAACTTACCCCTAGAAAAGTGATGGCCACTGTTTGGTGGTCTAACGCGGGTGTAATTCATCACAGCTTCTTGCCAAACGGGACAAGCATTACTGCAGATGTGTACTGTGAAGAACTGAACACAATGATGGAGAAGCTCGCACGTCTCCAACCAGCTTTGGTCAATCGTTCGGCTCCACTGCTCCTGGACGACAACGCGCGACCTCATACTGCATAGCAGACGGTCTCCAAGCTACAAGAGTTGGGGTTGGAAGTTCTCCGTCATCCGCCGTACTCACCAGACCTTGCGCCTACAGACTTCTACTTTTTCCAGAATTTGGATAACTTCTTGGCGGCAAAAAAATTCAATACCCGAGAGGCAGTACAAAATGCCTTTGAAGAATTTGTTGCCTCCCGTCCAGCTGATTTCTTCAAGAAAGGCATCAATAAGCTACCAATGCGTTGGCAAAGATGCATTGATTGCGTGGGTGATTATTTTGATTAATAGAAATAAAAAATATATAAAAAAATTACGCTTCATTTATTTCGTGAAAAACGGCAATTTCATAGGTAAAGACCTAATAATTACATGGTTAAACCGGGAATCGAATCCGCTACACGAGAAAAAAAATTACCCTGTAGTTTTATCATACCGATCTAAAGGCTTTACATACAGTCAGAAATAAAAGAAGACCATAAATTTTTTACATTTGATGTGAAATTTGTTCAGAAAAATGAAAAGCTTTGCCGTAAGGACATGCAACTGACATTATCATTTTAAAGTACCTATTACCAAGGAATCAGTACCCACTTGAGAAGTACGCATCATTTCAAAAATAATGACAATTAGACTCTAACATCACTCTAGACGACGTGTATCTGTGGAGTGCTTTCTTCGTGCGTGTGGCCTTTGCAGGGTGACCTGTAGGATACAGTTCTGATCCATTAACTAGCACAATGTATCACTTTTTCAATAAGTTCACGTACAAGAGCTTTTTTACCAAGATATGCTCAAAAAACTTGGGTCTACGAAAGTAAGCCTAGATAAAATATGTAGGTACTCAAAAGCAAAAGTATAGTGTTTCACATTTTCGAATTCAAACAACAAATTCTTACTTTCATTTCTAAGAAAAGCGAAACAAAGCGAAACAAACGTTGATATTTTGTGTTTCTGTTTTGGTGTACTTCTTTTTTGGCAATGTTCCGAGGATCGGGCTCAAACTACATCCAGTAGGTGGCAACGTAGATTTAGTACTACAGGGGGGATGAAAGCAGAGTTCAGATTAAGATGCTGGTGCCTAACCTAACCAACTAAGACGACCCAGTGGTGTAGTAGTAAGTACCCCTGCCTCATACGCCGAAGGTCCCAGGTTCGAGTCCTGGCCGGGGCATACGTTTGTTTGATGAACACAGATGTTTGTTCTCGGGTCATGGTTGTTTGTATTTATATGTGTATGTTTAATCTGGGTTTCCCCTCAGTTCGCTGTATGGTCATCCATAACACAAGCTCTGCTTACTTTGGGGACATACAGTTGGTGTGTTTGCCTGGGGATTAAAAAATATATATATATAACTTTATATGTTTCGTAAATTATCACATCTTCTACTTTAGTAAAATAAGTATCAAATATTCACATAGAATCTGCGAAATATTGAACCTGTAACCGAAAAACGTCAAAAATTCGAGTGGCATTGCAATAGTCGAAGTTCTCCATTATTATGATGTTCAAATTCAGTAAATTTTCTGGAAATATTAAAAATACTTTCCCTTCTAATTATATAAGTGGCAAAAAAGAGACTAAATAAACAGATTTCCTGTTCGTTAAAAAATAATTGAAAAGTGGTCACGACCTTTTGTCGCGCCGGAAAAAAACAAGCTGTAAACCAGAGATATGATTAAAGTTGTTGAATATTACCCTTTAGCCCAATTTCGTGATGTCTATTCAGTCAGGCTTTGAAAATATCTTTACTGCTATAATAATAATAATAATAATTTATTTCAGACACAATTATCCATATGAAAAAGTGAGGACAAAATTCAACAAAATACAAAAAAGTGTTAGTATTCAATGACTTAATAACTATGTTAGTACGTACTATTAGTTAATATTCCTATATATAATTGACATTTATGTGGATTTTGTTCCAATGTCTGAAGATTGGATTATCCACTTTATCTGCTAAAGTATTAAGGATGCTGTTTGAGCTCCCAGAGGTACGGCGCATCAGCGAGGCTGATCTTTTTCGTATGATTGCGAAGAAATCATCCACTCGTGTCTCCGCAAATATGCCTGACGCGCTACAGTACGTCGGGAGTCCAAGCAGCATCCTTAGACCGTTATTGTACTGGACACGTAGGGCCGTGAAATACCTTTTTGTGTAATAAAGCCAAAGGCTGCACGTGTAGAGACACTGACAATATGCACGGAACAATGTTAGTTTAACCTGCATACGCGCGAACCTTCGAGCCAACATGTTAGTTCTTATCACTAAAGCCCGACGTGCCCTCTCAATGTCAGTTCAGTGCTTAAACTTGAGCTTTAAATACATGAGTATATTACATATCTATGTACGCACGTCAGGTTGCTGAGCGTTTATTACAAAGTTCTTGCTATAATTGAGCCATTACAAACGTGCAAACTGAGTCATAAATCATTTTTATCAGATCTCTCGCTCACCCTTATAGGCATATCGGAACTCTCGCTCGCACTTCTAGTGTTTGGTGTAACAACAATGAAGGGATTTGTCCTAATGTTTTATGACTCAGTTCACACGTTTGTAATGGCTCAACTATTATCTACAATCAACCACAATTTCTTATTGTACGATTGCTTAAATTGTAAAATTTCAAGACTTACTAAAAAGGTAATAGAAAGTTTATTTAAGTAATATATTACTTCGGGGTAATATTTTACCATTAGGTATGTATAGCTATCAATCAATAACATTATGTTGGTTCAAATTGTATCAACCTTGGAACTGCTTCCTAGTTGCTTGTGCCCCCGCACTATCTTGGATACTCGATATCTGAATCGATGTGATCTATTCACATTCAACGACATTCAGATGTTTAGAACTGTGGAATAAATTTTCATTAAATTATCTTATTTTGTAGACCTTACATTAAAGACTCGACAGTCTTTTTTTTTGTTTTAAAGTATCTAGTTGTTATCTAAGTTTCAAATTGCGGGAGTTTCTATAGAGATTTGTTCGTTTATTTATTATATTACAAGAGCCCGTGAACCCCAGACCTTCGTTATTTTATAAAAGGTAAGAACGATGGACCATTATGAAGTTTGGGTTACCGTGGCTTTGGCAGGTAAACGGTACTAAAGGTGTGTAAAATATCGATATAAATTCATCAAATAATAAAGTGCGAATTTTTGGTGCTACCTTGGGAATATTATTATAAATCATGTTATTCATTGCCAGACACTTAACATCGTGGCAACACCTTGCCAGACACCCTTAATGTTCATGAAATTATAATTTTACGTTATATTATAAAAGCTGATTTTTGTATATAATACTTGGGTAATAATTAAATGATGTTTCCTCATCAGCCAGCCACTTTTTAAAAGTTCCTACGGACATTAGTCGATTAGAAAAATCTATTAAAAAAACAGCTTTTCATAATTTTTCAAAAAATTTGGAAAAAAAGAAGAAAATTCAAATCGGTGGTGCAATTGAAGAGGTAAAAATTCAACGAACGTTTGTGGCCGAATGCTGGGGATCTCGATGGATTACAATGTGGATATCTCGAAAATTTTGTCATACCCAATTACCGATGTGCCTTTATCTATGTGCCATTTAAATGGTACTATTTGTAAGACGGATAATTCTGCCTTAATGAAGTGTTTGGAAAAGGAGGTCCAGCATCATCCACCTACTATACATGTAATAATTGATGGGCTTTTTTTATTGCACACAATGAAAAATGTTCCAAATAAGTTTGGGGGCATTTCTAAGAAAATGTTACAAATGGTCACCAAATTCGAAGCGCTAAGAATTGACGTTATTTTTGATCAATACCTGACTCCATCGATCAAATATTACGAGCATTATCAGCGTTTAGAATCAGTACAATTGTACTACACCATATCTGGACCTGATCAAACACGTCCGAGTGATTTTACAAAAGAATTGAAAAATTCAAATTTTGAACAAGCTCTGGTAGATTTTTTCTTTTTGCATTGGGCCAGTGATGAAATAATACCTTTCATTGGAAACAAAACTATTCACATCAATTCTAAACAGTGCCATTCTTTTGTCGTTGATGCTTCTAACAATATAGTAACAAGGGTTGTAGAAGAGTTATCATGTCCAGAACATGAAGAAGCTGATACCAAAATAGTCTACCATGCGTGCAGTATTTCAAATCAAGTGAATATTGTGATCAGAAGTGTCGATACTGACACTGCTGCTATTATGCTTGGTCATATGCACCATCTATAAAATGATTCACTTATTTGGATGCTGATAGGCACTGGAAACAACTTGAGAAACGTAGACCTCATAAAGATTAACGTCAAATTAGGAATATCTCTTTGTAAGAGCTTGTCAGGATTTCATGCAATCACAGGGTGTGATTATAATCCCGCATTTTTCCGAAAAGGAAAGAAAGAGCCTTTTAAAATATTGAAAAGAACACGAGAATATCAAAAAGCTTTTTTTAAATTACGTAAAATCGAATTATTTGAAAATGATAATGAACGACAAAGCATTTTTGATGTTATTCAACAGTTTATATGTGAGGTATATAATAATAATAATAATAATAATAATCGTTTATTTCAGACCATCGATCCATATTTTTTTAGTTATACATTTCTTATGAGCTATGTTAGTAGAGAAAACAGATTATATTTACACATTTATTTTTTTTACAATTACAAATATAAACAATACATACAATACAATTTATTTATGCATTCCTTCTTCTATGCACATCATTCCAGTACTTATAGATCGTACTGTCCACTTTCCCGTAAAATACTTGTAGAATGCTGTTAGGACTATTACAGATTCGAAATTTTAGGGAAGCAATCCTCTTCCTTAAGATGCCATAAAAGTCATCGACCCTTGCTTCAGCGAACAAAGTCAATGCGCTGCAAAATCGCGGTAGTCCCAACAGCACTCTGTAACCATTATTATATTGGACACGAAGAGCTCCATATAATGTCGGTTCGATAATTGACGTTGATGCAGCACGACTTCATCTATTCATTAATACGTATCAGGTCGCAAATATTAATGAAGCGTTTAGTCGTAAAAAACGACGAAATTTTGACGCTAGTAGTCTACCATCGTGTAAATCCGAACTGCTACAACAATTTCTGCGAGCCAACTATGTGTCTAGCATTTGGAATAATGCAAATCAGCAAATTCCAACAATTTATCAACCCGAGAATAATGGATGGCCACTCGAAAATAATCAGTAACATCTTAAATGGTCCAAAGGTGATCAGTTACCAAACGTCTACCAAACTTATTTTTAAATACTTTCAATCCCATTAACTTTTTCAGATTTTTACAGAAACTGACGAAGAAGAAGAAGACCACGGTATCGAATGGAGTGACAGTGACGAATAAAATGATAACATTGGTGATGATAATGATAATGAACGAAATAATATTGTCTTTTATGCACTATAATAATAAGTAATGTCATCAATCTGTATTTTTATTCTTTATAATACCTTGTAGTGTACCTTGTAGTAACCTATTTTTAATAAAAATTTTGAGAAATATTTTATGTGGCTTTTTTTAAACCTGTTATTGACAGAATAAATTAAAATTTTTAACAATTTAAAGTAGTCGATTTTTTCAAAGATTTAAGGTAGTATCGAATATCTTTTCTTAAGATGTTTTTAAAATTTACATACATTATATAAATAGTTATATAAATCTGCACCAAAATGAGATTCGTGATTATAGGGTTGGAACTATCAAAAATGTCTGGCTAATGAGGAAACGTCATTTAATTATTACCAAAGTATTATACATAAAAATCAGTTTTTATACTATAACGTAAGTAAAATTATAATTTCATGAACATTAAGGGTGTCTGGCACGGGGTTGAAACTATCAAAAATGTCTGGCTGCTGTGGAAACATCATTTACTTATTACTTAAATATTATATATAAAAATCAGCTTTTATACTATAACGTAAGTAAAATTATAATTTCATGAACATTAAGGGTGTCTGGCAAGGTGTTGCCACGATGTTAAGTGTCTGGCAATGAATAACGTGTTTTTAATAATATTCCCAAGGTAACACCACTTTATTATTTGATGAATTTAGATCGGTATTTTACACACCTTTAGTACCGTTTACCTGCCAAAGCCATGGTAACCCAAACTTCATAATGGTCCATCGTTCTTACCTAATGTGTCGCCTGTGTTGGGAGCATGCGCTGACAAACTTTCAGCTTTTATAAAATAACGAAGGTCTGGGGTTCACGGTCTCTTAGACTTTGAACGTGTAATTGATAAATGCATAAACTCTGAAACGATTTTAAACATTCAATCGCCAATGGAAACCTATATTATTCAGGAGTAACCAAGGCTATAATTATCCAGAAATTCCCGCGGGGTAGAAAGACAGGCGGACTTAGACGTCATTCATGTCAATATCTACAGACAGGTCCATAGGGATCGTAGATTATGCTTAACACTTGAGTGAACTAAATACACCTTTTCTAAAGGATCCAGAAATTAGGGATATTTACATCTCACTGGATACACGTTTGAAAAGGGACGGAATAAATAAATATTGAAAAACTAAGTTGGTTGCTGGTGTAAGTGAAAATGTAAACCGTGTTGTGTGAATTTGATTGCGGTGATGTTCGTGTGAGAATTGTGGATATAATATATAGATTTATAAGATTATTCAAATGAGTTACTTTTTATGACCCTTGAATGTGATAACTGAAGATTTTTGAGCTAGTGAAGGTAGTTCTGTGCGTTACAACAGATAAGCTGGTCGGGCTGTAGAGACATACATATACACACACATGTATATGAAAGCTAACATATGTACCAATTAATTTATCTTTGAGCTTTGCTCCAACACAACTGTTGCTTCATAAATCAACAATACCACACACCACTCGTTTCGTGTCACTTGTTTATTACATTGTGTGAACTTGAATAATAAAGATCTTGATAACATTTGCTTCCAAGATACGCCATGCCAATTTTGTGATACATGTCCTAGAAACATTGTTTCAAATGACTGGTGTTTTTCATGCGAGTTAACTTGTGCAGGATGTGAATTAGGCCTATTCCCAGTTCTGTGCTTTTTGTTCAAAATAATTTTTAATTTATTTTGAATCCTAATTCAATAAGTGTTATTTCATTTGGTTTCATACCATCCTCGGTATTGAATTTTCTCAGAAAATTGTAAATTAACTTCATTAGACTTAAGGTAGCCATTCCTAGACATTTCCAATAAAAGAAGCAGACAAGCATGAAATGATAAGAAGACCTAAAAATCCCCACTCACTCCTCACTTTCGACCTAATCTTATTTAGTCCTTAATCTAAAAAAATTGTGAACCTGTTATTGGCAGTATGTATATTAGTGTTATTTATAATCAAACTATATTCTTGTTTTAAGTGCTCTTGGCTCTGTGAAAATAAATAAATAAATAATTAAAAATTATTTCTAGCTGTTTACTTAATATACCTTATATCGCCAAAAACATATACTCATGTGGTGTCACACTAATTTATCCGGATCCCTGGGAAATTTCGGGAAAAAATAAAGTATACTCTCAAAATTTATCTATTTCATATAAACATACAAACAAACAACATTATCATACGTTATTTAACTGAATTATTACATACTTATTAATATTATTAAATATTATTACATATTTACATACAAGTTGACACCGACAGTCCGCGTGGACTGAGTCTTGTGATAACATAAATAGAAGATAAACAGCCTGATATATTCAACTGAGAACCGGCCAAAGGGTGTCTTGCAAGCCTATATCAAGTTGTGCTGAAATTACAAAGTTACAAAGTTACACTCCGCACACATGCCAGATGAGGTTTCATATACATGTACCTACGTATAGCTGTACATTTATCTGTTCAGTAAACGGTGGCGCAGCGTTCTATGCTTAAATGAAGTTTGACATTTAGTCACGTAACAAATGCTTTAGTTCTAATTTCTGCTACTGAGCATATAAGTTGGTGCGTAGACCATATAGACCGAACAGTTCACGTGTACAGTTGACGGCAGCGCGTTGTTGTTTCATGTGGCGTGTTTTGACATGTTGAGCCTTGGATCCACTCCGCTCTACTACGCGTTGTGCTACTTGTGTTTGATGTAAAAATTTATATGAAATTACGGTATTCTGGATTTTGCATAAACGTTGTGAGGTTTTGTAATTCATGTTTCACACATTGCTTTTAGTGAATAAATACTAGGATTATATGTTTCCAAAAATTTCATACATTTTCTTTTACAATTAATTAGACATTTAATTATCGATGTGATTGGTTTTTAAGGTATTTATAATAATAACAAATCCCCATAAAAACACACCAACCGTATGCAGAGGCCCCAAAGTCAGCAGAAGTTGTCTTATGGATCCACTTATGGACCATACAGCGAACTCAGGCAAGAAAAATATACATTTGAATATATCAACAACCATGTCGCGAGAACAATCATCAATTAATTAATGTTCCGACCAGGACTGGAACCTGGGACCCCTTGTTATAAGGGCAACTACCCACTTTGCCAGTTGGCCGTCACTCTGTGTTACATGCCTCTGGATAACAAATTTTCTATCGGTGAATGCCTCAGTTCATCGGGTACATATAACTAAAAAAACAAACAGTTATTTTGATTTAATAACAATGCTATACATCAGATGTTTTTGAAATAATACATTTAAAAGAAAATTTGTGTAAATTGTCTAAATATCTAAGGCTGAAAAGGCTCAGACTAAACTCAGACTTATCTCACCTAAATTGATAAATGAAAAGCGACTTTATTTTATATTACATAGAATACATATTCTGAAATAACGTGACATAATCTTGTCAAATTGGGATCCATTATTTTTTGCTCAATGTTCAACACTAAGAAGTATAAAACAAAGTCGCTTTTTACTTAAGCATTTGGCGGCTGCCTCGCTTTAAAGATTTAAGCTTTAGATAGGTATTGATCTTTGAATACCTAAGAAGTGCTTATTTTCCTGTCAGATTTTACTGAAATAAAGAACACCTAATGGTTTAGGTTTCTATGAAATGTTGAAATTTGTAGAACACCTATCGAACATATGATATCCAAATGCCAAATGCATTTTCGCATACTAAGTTATAAAAGAAAATAAATACTTCAATTTTCATGAATGTCTGAGAAATATATAAACTTTATAAAATAAATAAAAAAAATGTTTAGTCACGCGAAATATATCAAAAACATGTTTACTAAGAAACTGTACAATTACAACCATTCTTAACAGAAATGATATTTTAAATTTCCTTTGCGTTTAAATAAATGTCGTCAGTTTGTTGTTATAAATATTTCACAATGCTCCAGCTTCCAGCTTCGGCCTGGGATCTGTGCTTGACGAATGAAAACATTGGCAATGTTCCGCTTTATGATCAATTTAAGAAATGTCGACTGTTTCGTCGTATTTATTTGGTAATTAGTATTTTTTAAGTATTTTCTTTGAGTAACAATATCATCATTACCTTGCTTTCAACGGGAAAAGAAATGGTTAAAATAGGATACCGCCTAGTTACTGTACAGCAAATAATCATGTGTCTTTACGAACAAGAATGATAATAAATTACCAATTAGAAAAAGAATAGCGAGAAAGTAAAATAAATACAGATAATACAATGTCTGAATTACTGTGTATATAGGGCCAAGTGGGCAAAGGGCTGGCAGAGAGACGTTGTGCAAAGTCAGTTTTAACCTTAGGGCTACGAGTTTCACTCACCGTCCTATGTGTACCCTGCCCCCAGGACCCCATAATATCATCGCAAAAAGCCTCAAAATTATTGATATTTTCTATGCTTGTCATTTTACGCGTCGTTGGTAACCGAACCAGCTTGAACACTCTTCGTAGGAAGATGAGAGGCCTCCAGAATGTCCAAGTAGGTTGCAGCCTACACCATCGGCCTAGAGACGAACTTGCATGACGTTTTTCAATCAAGTTTAACCCCCACAATACCTAAATATATAAAGCCATAATAGATTTGGTTTTTAAAAAGAGTCGTAACTTTGGAAGATGGATTAGCCTACAACCAGAGCCCTACAGCAAAAAGGCGGGCGTGCTCTATAGAATTAGACGTAGTCAAAACTTGGTTCCATTCACACACACCGCACCATCACTACGACTGTGATGTTCGATTTTCAGAAAGAACTGGACTAATCTGACATAAAGTTATCCTTCATATTTGGCGCGTTTCCTGTATTTGTCTTTTAATAATAATAATAATAATAATAAATTCTTTATTTGCTAGTATAAGCGTTACAATAGGTCTTAATTTTTAATATAATGTCCGTACATATACTGCTACAATGTCAGCGTGCAAATTTACATAATATCAATAATTAATTTTATTAAGTTAAGAGATTCGAAATATTTACAAACATAAAAATTATACAATAAGGCTATTCAATAAAAACACATGTCACATAATAAAAAATTGTCTATAAAATTAAAATGACATCATAAATCAACATTCAAATAAAATAGTAAATGTCAAAATGTAAAAAAAAGTAATAAAAATAAATTAAATTAAATGTAAAGTCATTATAATGTTTTGTCGTTTAGATATTCCTTCACACTATAAAATATTTTATCTAGTAATAAATTAAATAGTACGGTTTTGAATTTGTTAGTAAGGAATATACAATTTTTCTTTGTCCCTTCCGCGCCGTCCGGTCACATCACCACTACATTGGAACAGGTGTTTGTTTTGTTTTACTAAACAGCATATTTCATATATATATATAAAATTTTCAACCGTTTGAAAAGTGGTTTACAGCTGTTTTGCATATCTTTATTACAGATTGATTAAATAAAATTTATTTTAATAAAACCTTAAATTTATCACAAATCGAACTATACTGTCACCTGAATGTACGAACTCGTGTCAATAGTCCGCGCAATATTTGTAGTACCTCTGACAAAAGACCATCGGGACGCCCCTTGAGTAATGATCCAAGTTCCAGGGAGGGCGGAGGGAAAGGGGACTAATGTATCAGAACTGTCTGTGAAATATTGTCTTTTAAAATTCATTGATGAATGAGTTGTAATTATTTTGGGCTTCTGTACGTGTTTCTTTTTGTCTGAGCTAAGGATACATTCTTTGACATATTTTAAAGATGGCTTGGGGTTCAAAAAATTCTCATGTTTTCTATCAATATCGTAAAGTGGAAAAGTTGTTTTTGTTCATTTCTTATCGATGTGCTCTCAAAGTACTGAACTTATTAAATAGTTCTTTCAACATTAAATAGCTACATTTAAGAACGTAGTTTATCCAATTAAAATCCACTCCCACGAGATACGGAATGCCGCGGTTGATATGTTCCACAGGGAAATTTTGATAACTTGAAATTATTTCAAATATGATATACTAAAGAACTTGTTTCTGAAACCTTTCAACAAATTTTATTTTCCGTTTTATTAAAAATATTTTAAATTTGAGTTTTATTACCTTAACGGTATAGTATAGCAATACAATTTTATGATGATCAAAATGTATTACATGAACTGCAAACGCAATAACATTATACATTAACATTTAATGTGACAACATTAAAATTTATTTCCTTACATGCATGCTGAGGGAAAATTAATAAATTTTTTCTTAATATTTATTTTTAATATTATTATTCATCTTTGATATAAGTAACCGATATTTATATTTTTTCCTGAAATTCATCTTGTTCGATGTATTTCGATTCATTCGAGCCAGCATCCTCTGTCAATACCCCGCTAAGACTCGTAAAATTTACGTAAACTGAATTAAAAATACCCAATTTCTTGATAAAAAATTCAATTTACGATTTTAAACTAAGCCAATTTTGTCCATCCCAGTCGTTTCCGGTATTTCTTCGAAATATTATAACAATACAAAAAACGAATTGTATTATTATTATTGTAACTAGTTGTATTTCTTTTGCAAAGCAAAGTAAATCAACCGTTCTCAAGGGCCATTTACGAAGAGATATTGCTAGGAATGAATGTAAAACGCAAAAGGGAGTTGTTTATGACAGAGGGGTGATTAAAGCTGACTGATCTTTACCAACGTAAATAAGTCGACTTAAGCTTTCTACCCATTTGATAAAATCATTGGATTAGTAGAAGCTTTGTGATTATACAAGGTTTTTAAGTACCTAGACTGTTTTATTCATTTTGGAATTTACTCAAATTTTTTTTTAGACTAATTTAGATTTAATATTCCTTTACTATAAAAATAATAATAATAATATTTTTTAGTCCCAAATAGAAAGTACATTGTAATGTAGTGTACTACAACATGTCCCATGATCATCGCACAAGGCACAGCCTGAATCGCGAGGATCATAAATAATTCAGTAACGAGGAAAATTATAAGACAAGTTTTTAAAAGAATTTTAAAAAGGCAGTGGATAAATTATTAATAATTAAAAAAGAAAACAATGTATCGATCGCGGTTATTTTCACTATAATTTAATGAATTTACGGGATTCTTACCACGATTTTCGATTACGACGCGCGAAATAAAAATCGAAAATCGTGGTAAGAATCCCGTAAATTCATTAAATTACAATGTATCGATTCCACGAGGGTGTAGCGGGAAAAATTATGTTTGGTATGTGTGTGTGTGTGTGCGTGTGTGTGTGTGTGTGTGTGTGTGTGTGGGGTTCTTTGTTATTATTCGTAACAGAGCTTCCGACTCATTGTAGTTTTGAGGCAGCATAATTAATTAATAATGGATTTCTTGATTTCTCTGACAGTTGCATATAAAAGAAAAGCGCATTGCTTCAGTATTATAAATAAACCTAATATCCAGGAACTAATGTAAAGCCTCGCCCAAATAAGGGGTAGGCCATTCAATTTATATTCCGTTGGCAGGTTTACACATACGGCAGACTTTGCTCATACCTTTCGAAATAATTTCTTGGGTCCTTCACCGTTCGAGACGTCGGCCACTACTGCAGCATCAGCCACACTGAATTAGATAATCAAAAACAATGTAATTTATGATCATTTAGTTCAGTGGGACTCTTATTTAAAATAAAATATAACGCAGTGAATGTGCAGGTATTACACTTTTTTTATTTGATTTACCGTTATTAAGAGAAACAAATCACACTAGGATCATTCTAAGAACTGCGGATTCTGATTCTGAAATCTGATTTTTTTGTTTCGAAATGGACAGTTTATTTATGGGCCTTTTTAATTTCACCGGACTTTGTAGCTTAGCGCTGACGGCGCTTAGTCGGAACTTAAACTACTCCTACATACGATACGCCTAAGGGCACCCGAGAGGGTACGGACCTCGGCTTAGGACGTCGTATATTGAAACTACTACTGGTTCGACTGGCTCGGAAGGATACTGCCAAAGAAAGCGGAGAATACTGACTGTAATGCGTATGAAATCAGAAACCTGCTTAACGAATTTCACGTTAATCGCGTAATGGAATATTTCACAAGCTTGGAACAGTGTTGTTTCATTGTGTTCATTTCCGTCATTTGTTTTTATGTATATGTATAAATACGGTTTATAGAAAAATTATGTTTGACTAATTTACTTCATTTGCAAGGAAAAACTTGCTGTTAGGAATTCACTAATGAATGTTTCAATGCTTATCGAAAAATACTTAATACAAATCAAGCCTTTTTTATTAACACCGTTAAACAAAGTCAGAGTAGTAAACATAACCAAAGTGGGCCGTCAAAATGGCGGCCGAATGTCTCTCGGCAGCAATGAACACAAATTCAACGCCGAATACAATGATGAAAACTTCACTTTCAGCCCGAAACCACTTCGAGCTTTCAAGATCAAAGCGAAAGCTCTCAAGAATATTCAAATCTTATATTTAACTAGTTTCAATTTGAATAATATTAATTAATGAAAGTTTCTGAGTCAGTTGGAAATATTTTGGAGCAATGTTAGAGATTTGTTGCCTGTTTTGATGTCCCGGTTGTTTGATGGGAGGTTTTGTTTGCACAATATTTAAATTAAATTAAATTATTATAATTTGGTTTGAGTTAAATGTAACTTAAGGTTAAACGTGGCAACTTATTGACGTTGTCAACGAAAAGCTCTTTACGAAATGTCTTATAACTAAGCTACAGCATAGCTGCAGGTTTCCAACAAGGAACGCCGACGTTCCAGTCAGAAATAGGGCAGCACGGCATTCGAACCACCTAACCCACCGGTGGGCCAGGGGCTGGTTCTTTGGCAGTAGATGACCGAACCAGTGGTAGTTTCAATATACGACGTCCTAAGCCGAAGTCCGTGCCCTCTCGGGTGCCCTTAGGCATATCGTATGTAGGAGTAGTTTAAGATCCAGCTAAGCGCCGTCAGCGCTAGGCCACAAAGTCCGGTGAAGTTTAAAAGACCCATAGGGCCATAAATAAACTGTCCATTTCGAAAAAAAAAGCTGCAGGTTCAAAGATATGGGGAGATGGTTATACTTATACGTGTATGTATATGTATATCCACTTATTATTGAAACAATAATTGCTACTGTTTTATTTATTATTGGTAATTGTGATTGTTATGTCGACTAATGACGCATTGCGGACCGTAGGCTTCAGTTGCCTGTGTTCCAGTAACCGCACTGGCTGCTCCTTCCATTTGACCGGAACACAGCCACGCAAACGTGATTCTTATGGCGGTCAAAATAAGAAGGACTGGACCTGAGAAGGAGGAAGGAGGAGTAATAATAGCAAAAAGGTCTTAACATAAAAAACTTTACTGCCACAATCGTACCTAATCTAGCTTCTATTACACGTTTACACGTTTTAAAGTTTACTGTACGCTTAACAGTTACTTACACGTTTTTTCCCATCTACCAAAATGATCCTAAGAACCAATGCCTACCAAGCGACTCATTTAGTAAATTACACAGTGAGTCACTCAACTGTACTAGTCTGGTTAGCTGGTGCAATCATTGGAGGAGTTGTTCGTGATGTGTCATTCTGAAGAAGCATTTAATTATTTTCTTGTAAAGTGCGGTCCGTGAAGGCAATGCCAAATGAGGCATATGTCACTTCAACTATGCGGTTATGTTGTAATAAATATCTCCATAATAGAAATAAGTTTGCCAGAGTTTAGGTTAGAAAATTACGTGATTAATAAATAAATAAAATTCTGAAAGTATCTGCTAGACAATAAAAACTATAGGTAAACTTTATGCGGTGTTATTTTTTTTATTAATGTCTATAAACTCTCAAATAAATTGTACATCGTAAAGAAATTATTTCCTTTCAATACCTCTAAACGATCCAAAGAGCTTTATAAGTACGTTAAAGGGTCTTTAACAAAAATTCTTAAAAGTACCTTACATAATAAATGAAGCAATTCCTTTTTGAATTAAATATCAACAATAAATTAAAACTCACTTGAATGAAATTCTAAGCTAACATTCAGCTTAAATAGAATCCATTCATTCATTCAGTTTCAACTGATTGGGTTTCATTGATAAACGATTGACTTTACGTGGCAGAGTTTTTAATCTTTGTAAGATGTTCGACTTTCAAATTGCCGTCAACTCGTTTGGCTGCTTTGTAAAGTTATGAAAAAGTTAAAATTAGTTTCAACCATAGAAAGGCTTTTTTCAACGATTTCAACTTATTTTTTTTTCAGTCAAACGTTACGTCATTATTCTGGATACTCACAGCAACACTATTATTATTAGCTTCGGTATTTTTTTGGTTGGTATTAATTTAGCTGACTAAACAACAACAGCAAGCTACTCTCCATGTCAATCATTCCGCATTGCTTATATTGATTATGAGTAGTAGATATAGGATTGGAAGAAATTCGACTTTCGAAGTCAAATCGAAATTAGAATTAAGAATCGAAGTCGAAGGAAATTCGCTTGGACTACACTCGTAGTACGCTACGATCCAAACTACGCCGCGGTGGCGCACCAAGCTACGGTCAGTATGAAGAGCATCCATTGGCTAAAATTTCCGCATAATACTTAACCCAGCAAACTAAACAAATGAGCGTTATGATTTTGTCCTTCGCTACTATCAAACAAATCAAGCGCTGCAAAAAAGTGTCAATCAGTAATTTAGCCAGGACAAAAATAATGAATTATTGTACAAAAATATAAAAAAATAGTTTATGCTTTTCACATCTGAAATCAATGATGTCACAATAAACAGTTGCTAGTTGGCTCGGTCGAGAACTTAACAAAACGAATAAAGGGCGGGCTATTGTATACTCACTCTTAGTTAAACAAAATTGCAGTTAATGGTTACCTGTAACACAGAAATATTGATTAATAATCACATAACCATTAGACTACTTAATTACTAAAGTCAATTATTATTTTTATTTGAAATTGCAACCATGAAAAAGAAAATTTTGTAGTCGCAAAATGTAATTGGATTTCACTTTTAGTTATGGATTTGTGTACAAAAATTATGACGTGTATAAGTTTAAGACTTGTCAGAAGCTTAAATCTTTAAACTTATTTATTAATTAACAATATTTTACTAATCAGTATTGGAACTGCTCTGTAATAACACAAGGCATTTTTTGGTAACTAATATACAGCTTTAAATGCACATATACAATAATGTGCATTTTAAGCTATTTGTTACAAACTGAATAATTCGCCAAATTGCAATCAACCAGCATCTGCTAAACTACTTCTGAGACGACACAAGATTTGCAACAGATCAAAGAAAAACGGTTCTTATATTTAACATCCAAAAAATTAAGCTTGAATACTAGGACAAAGTTACTTAATTCGTAACTTCAATCAAATCATGCTTACGTTAAGACTTTGACAAGAATCTATAACTTAACAATTTGTTTTGGAATTATTTTAATGAGTTCGACGAAACTTTCAACTCCCGATCGTTCTAACTTACAAATAATTAACGAAATCAGAGTCAGTTCTAAGTTTGTTCTTGGTTTTAATTATTTTGAAGGTAATTTGTTGTCTTTGGTTTCATGGAAATTGTATTTTTAACTTTTGATATCTGATACTGTCGCTGTTTTGTTTTTCTATTGACTATAACGCAAATATGTTGCAAAAGTTTGTTATTTAAGATAGGAACGATGACATGTGCCGACGTTTGTGCATTTCCGCTACCTACAGTCCAAGATTGTAACGTATGTAGCGTACGTGGACTGGCACAAACGATTTCCAAAAAAGAAGAAAGTATTTGTAGACGAATATCGCATAAATTTTAAACTTATAGTTTATCTCCTTTGTGTAAGACGGTATGACGATGTAATCTCTGCCTTCTTTATAGCCCTTTAGAGCCACTTTAAGAAAGAGTTGGTATGTTACGTGTAACAAAAGATAGAAACGAATAAACTTTAGCATAAGTCAAGATTTTTTATTCTAATCGGTTTTAAGTATTCACTTTAAATTTAAACGCAAGTTTTTACTCAAATCTACAACCTCCTTCCAACATGATTAACCTAACAAGAATTAATCCTAAGTACATAACTAAACGTAGAAAGCTGCCCGAGCTGAGCAGACGTCCCGTGTCCCTTTGATCTACACTGCAGCGGCCCTAGTGGACGTCACCGTGTTCGTTCAAGTGATAGGTGATATTCACCTGAATAATTAAATGTCTAATTCAGGTCAGAGTTCAACTATCTAGTGGTAGGCGATGGTTATTTGACTCGGGACCGTTTTTGAAATGACATCTGTAGTGTTACAACTCTTGGAGCCGGTTTTGAATATGTTCGGGCCATGCTTGTTAAACTTTTTGTATAAGAGGGTTATAAAGGTTGGTTTTATACAAAATTTTAAACTTTCTAATTAATAATTTCTAATAATTAAAATTCTAATATTTGATGTAACTTCTTTGTTTCGGATAAAAGAAACCAGTTAATAGAACGTAAGTAGTCGCCTCAACAATTATTTAAATTTTCACTTCGCTTTCGAAACCAAAATTTACTAGTGTCTCCTCAAACCTTAATTAAACAGAAGACAAACTAGTCTGCAGTGAACATTTCTATTGTAGAGTCAGCTTAATTCAATGAACATTGTATAACGTCAAATTGAATCAGTCCGAACAGAAGCAACTTAAATTTTGAGGTTTAATTCAGTGCAACCAACTTGAAAGAATCTTAAATATTTTTTAAGCGCTTGTATTTTTAAATATAAAAGGCTATCCCTCCAGTTATGTAATACAATGAACGATACAAAATATATTTTAAAATATGAAATCTGTATAATCTAATAGCTTTGTCATTTGTTTTGGCGTCCGTAAATCTAAAGGATCAGTTTTGGCGAATACGTTACTTCATCTGGTTATATTGACACGTGTCATCAACACCATCAAACATTAACCCTCCATGCGTATCATCACCGCTGGCATCCAAGCTGAGAGCAAATGTTTGGATACAACGCACCCACTATAACGCTCTGTACAGGTATAATTTGATTGAAAGTGAGGTGTAAGCTACCCTTGGTGCAAGGGTCGATTAATTAGATCAAAAGCAGTTAAACTTTCCAACTGTATTTTACAAATTCGTGTCTACGCTTTTTTCATGATCAGGAGCCATCTTGGATTCACAATTACCTATTTCTATATGAATTATATATTTTGCATGAAAATAATTGCCTCATTTTTTCTTTCTTAGACAAATATGATTTTTTTCAACTAAAAAGAAAAATGTGGCTATATTATATGGCCAAATAGCTATATTATTTTTCTCATGAAACACAAGTAATGTGTCCGAAAGTGTCAGGAAAACTATCCAAATGAAATCTAACTATCTAACTAATAAATGCAAAACTGAGTTTGTTCGTTTATTTCGTTGTTTGTTTGATACGCATTCACAGCTCACTAACGCAATCGATCGTAATGAAATTTTGCATTCACGTTTCTCAGGGGTACAGGAAAACGCAGTTTCATTCAGAAAAACACACTATCCCGTGGGATGCAAGAGCTTGGATGTCAGCCAAACCTATCTCTCATGAAAATATGAAACATCCATAGTACTTAAACACAAACTTGTTCCAACCACTACTTCTCTCTACAAAGATTCGAACTGCTATACCTTCAGCGTTATAGGCATAGCTGTTACCATTAACGCCAAATGCCATCGCATTTTTAAACAATGTAATAATATCTAAAATCTAAAGCCAACTGCATTGTGTCCTAATTCCTGGCTTATGCAATTTAAGCACATGATTCAGCTATCCCCTCCCACACACTGGGTCGAAGTTGATGTTACCGTTAATTAGAAACCAAGCGTTTGATATTATAGACCAGTTCGTTCTGCGCGTGAAGTTAGTAATGAATAAAATGAAAGAAAATAACTACAGATATTATATGTTGAGATATATTGAATATTGAATTTTAAAAGTAGGACTAAATTATTTATTTAAAATACTAGATATTTCATGGGTTTTCACATGGGATTATTTGTATAAAATATAAAAATCAGTTGAGAAGTTGATAGTAGTCCTGCCTCATACGCCGGAGGTCTTAGGTTCGTGTTCAGTCGGGGCATTAATTCGTGTGATGAACACAGAATCTGTTATCGGGTGATGGTCGTGTATATATGAATGTTTATTCTGTATTTCCCTCCCAGTCCGCTGTAGGGCCATCCATAACACTAAGCCCTGGTTACTTAGGGGCCATACAGGTAGTGCGTTGGCTTTATAATTATTAGTTTCAGTTTAAAAAATAAATAAAATTTAATTAAATATTTTCTCTCTAACAATTTTCATGTTTGAGCCTTCCATTATCCGCTGCTGTTCCAAGTGGACCGATAGCAGTAGATGCTCCGCAATTGATTCAACAAGAGCTTGATAATTAAACTAGCTATAATTTATTAATTTATAAATTAACTATTTTAATTGAAACTAGAGTTCCAATAAAAGTTCTAAGGCTGCGAAGTTTGTTTTATGGAAATCTATATTTAAATAACTAGAAGTAAACAGTATATGTAGGTTCTTTCTAAAAGGTATTTAACAATTTACATTTAAATGGATTCCTCTGAATAATGTTTATATAATTAAATTAAGTTTAATAAATAATATTCCACAACACAACTGCAGTCAGTTCACGCTTGATTAACTCGGGCAGACTTTATTTACCTCGGAACTATCTACCTAGTTCTAATGTACAGTGCCCGAAAGGCTGTTCACAATAATTTTTATCTAAATAAATGCCGGTGCCTTAAAAATAACGTTGCATTTTGTTACTTAATAGACTCTGAATTTCATTTTACCGCGATATTTACTAAGCATTATTTCTTATTTACTATATCAATTCTGTCAGCAACACCGAGCAGGCTTAATAGTTACGAGCTAAAACCTACATTACATTTGCGCTTAATCGCTATGAACCCTTTGTTGAGGTAATATTTAGGTTGATAACTGCCTCCTGTATGGTACAAGAAATAACACAGAATATATAATATAACACAGAATATAGAATACAGAATATGGCTCGGGAAAAACAATAGATTAATATTGTTACATATTCATTATTTTACACAGGTAGAGCAATAATGTTTGTAAAAAAAAGCAAAGGCATTTTTATTACAAGTAGACATGAAAAGTATGCGATGCTATAATACGCTTATTTAGGAAATATTTGTAAGAAAAGATACTTTTTTACCCCATTATAATAACGTGATATAAAGTTTGGTAGTATTTTTCATCTTCACTTAAGATTCAAATTAAATCAAATCAAATGAATTTATTTGCGAAAAATTGTGTACAAATAGTTCTTTATTAAAATTGACAGTTTTACAATTTTTTACTGTTAAACAGCGTGCAAATATTTATAAGTTAATTACAAAATGATTTACTATCTAAAAACCTATTAAATAATATCAGAATAGTATTTACAAGTATTAATATTTAAGTGTTGTTAAAATATTACAAAACACTATGATTTCTAAATAGATTCATTTAATTACAATTCAGTGTCTTTAAAATATGCATCAATTGTGTAGTAACATTTTTGTCAGCTAGAGAATTAAAGTCTCAAAAATACTTTACAAACTACAGGGATAAGTAATTAATCCTCAACCCAGATCTCGTCGAGTAAATCGTAATGTAAGATGACCAGCCACGTGACGCTCTAATTAGTAAAAGAAGACGGCTGAGAATTGGCGCGTTCGCAAAAAGTGAAAAGCGAATTGATAAGCATAATATTTGATTAATATATTTATGATTATGGAGGGATTTAATGTTATGAAGTAGACAAGCTTTACTTTCCGATCATGTCGCATAGCTTTTGTCTTGTATAGCTAAAGCTGAAAAGAAATTGCTAATGAGCTAGACCCAACGCTCGCCCATATTATATCTCAAGCAAACTTACGCACGTAGCAAAACTAGAATATGATGAAAAATGGGTCTGAACAAGAGTTCAGAGAGGATATCCACATAACATAGGACTAATTTTCTAAACAAGAAAAACCGTCGTGTATTTAAATAGCCCCCGTGCAGCACGCGACCAGCCACTGAACTCGTATTTATGACGTGTGTAATGTGTTTGAAAGGGTTTCCAGTCAAGTAAACTAATTTCTAAGTGCTTTTTAATTACTTTTGTACGCGGAAAATTATACGAGGCGTGTAACTAAGGCTTTCGGTTAAATGTCAGGAAGGTTGGTGAGGTAGAATTGATTAACATTATTGATTTTTAAGTATGGAGGATATGGTGTTTAAAAATGGGATGTATTGCGATAATTGAAGAATGATCAGTTAATAATTTGAATATTTAATTTTACGATCCCCAGTCTTTCAGGACTAAAAAATATATTCACGTAAAGGATATAAAAAAATTTTTTTTTTGAAATTATTTGGTTACAATATATTATTATTGGTTACGTTGTGGGTTCTGGGGAAACCCCCTTTCCCTACTGACCTGAACTATATATGAGTACTGTCCCTCGAATGTCTTTAACTCTTGTTCCAGGTCCAGGTCTGCTATGAACCTTAGGATCTTGGACGACATTTTTATTCGGTTCCAAGTAGTAGGAATCGAATAGTTTACTGCGAGCTTATTTTTAAGCTTCGCAGTCACGGATGGTCAAGGATGTGGAGATGTGTTTCTTCTTCCTCACATCAGAATTTGCACTCCGGGACGTCTGTTGCTGGTTAAAATTTAATAATGCGGAATATACGAACGATAGCCAAAAACTAGTCCCTCTCTAGTATACTTTAGAGATAGAATTCATAATATATTTGAACATGGGCTTCTGTCAACTGCATAACTTATTTAAACATATTAATATATCACGTAAAAGAGTGAGCTAGGTACTCGTGGATACAGGCTAGGGGTTTCTTCATTATCACCATAATATATGCATTTCGTGTACATTGAAAAGCCTTGCTGTGTTTTGAAAAAAGGTAAATTCAGTGACATTAATCAACTTCACGCGGTGAGTAATGTAGGGATGTATTTTAGTATATAACAAATTACTTCCATAAATTATAGTTTACATACAGAACGCCGCAGAGATTTATAATAGGGCACGCCTGGGTTTAATTTCTGGTTGGGGCAAACATTTTTTTTATAAATAGAGGTGTTAGTAAAGTTCACGTCAGAATATTTTCACTATGTATACATCTATATATATTCTAAGTTCCCCCCCAACTAGTAATATTCATAGCATAAATAGTCCTATCTTTGGGATATGCAGTCGATGTCTTGACACAGGGTTTCATTACTATATTAATAAAACTTCTTAATCTAATTGTCCCTTACCTCTTCAACTTGTACATCTTATAACATTATGCATGAAACATTTCCAGCAGCGGGCCCAAAAATACCCATGTTTCTAACTTTGTTCTTAAAGTAGGGAATTACGGAGTTCCGACCAACTTCCTAACTTGTCGAAAACTTGGCCATTTCATTTGCTTCTAAGAAAGCTGATTTTTGTTAAGGCTGCTTGGGGAATTAAATGAAATGAGGCCGAAAATCGTTGACAAACTTGTATTTTTGATGTTCATGAGGAAATAACATGATCTAGTAGGATCATGGTAACATTTGCTAGTTCTCGTTAAGTACTTTACGTCATTTTAGTTATTTATTGAGTATTGTCAAGAGATTATACATAGAACGTTAAATAATAAGTAATTTTTTTTTTTTTTTTTTTTGCGGGGGTAGTTGTAAAGTAAGCATCAAAAATTTGTCTCTCCAACATTTTATTTAAATAAAATAGGAAAATAATATATTTCTATTTATTTACTTTATCTTCATGTTTGTGTGACTATATACTACCCACCAGCTATAAATTCCTTTGTTGGAACACAATAGAACACAACACTCAACAAAGTTAACCTCAAAATTGGTGAGTCATGGAGGCTGTACAGCAGTCAGTCAAATCAGCAATGGAATTCTTCACAACCAGTATGGCACAATTCCAAGATGAATTAAAGAAAAACAGTACTACATCACCAACATTGTCATCATTGGCTGCTGATTTTAACACTTTTAAGAAGTTAATGCTCACTGTCATCGATGCACTGAAAACTCAAGTCCAACTTCTTATCCAGGACTGTGACCGCTTGGAGATGAGAAGCCGTCGCAAAATGCTTTTAATTCATGGGGTTCCTGAATCCAAAGCTGAAGATATTCTTGAATGTTTTCTTAAAATTACAAATCAAAAACTTAAGTTGCCTACTATTATCAAGGATGACATCAGTTTCTGTGGCCGGCTGGGAAAGTCAGTGCGCGAAGACAGACCCAGGCCTATCCTCGTCAAGTTTAATAATCGCAAGACTCGTGAAAATGTCTGGATGTCGAAGACGTCGCTGAAGGGTACGGGCATTGCAGTCTCCGAATATCTCACACGGCTCCGGCATGAGATTTTTATCGCAGCGAGGCAGCGTCTCGGTGTATCACGTTGCTGGACTCGTGATGGAGATATCTATGTCACTGATGCTGATGGGCTTCGACGACTTATCAGAACTTCGAATGATTTGAACAGCATTCCAGAGGCAGCTTGCATTACGGAAGCACCCAATAAGGAAGGGAAGCAGCCGAAGGTGACTGCTACTGGTAGAAATCGACGTGCCGTATGTAAAAAATAAGACTGTATTTGGAGTTTTCCAAGTAGCCTTTGTTTATTTTTAGAAGTGTTGCTTTGTTTACTTTTTATCAATCAATTATTGATCATAAATCGGTGATTGACATTAAGACAGACTTAATCAATCAATCAATTAAGATGCGTTCTAAATTTGTTATTAAGTTTTTTAACTATTGCGAAATTAGTTCTCTCTAATGCTTTTTTTCTCTGCTTTAGATTTCGTAATTCCTATGTAGTGATATATTTCACAAAATTGTGTTGAGTTTACTTTCTTTATTTTCTTTATTGTAAGCAGCTGGAGGGTATTCAATTTGATTTTAGGTTTATTTGTAACATTACATATTTATACTTAAGTAGCTATATAGTTATTCTTATACGTATATAACACACACACACACATATATATATATACATTTATATTATATATTTCTATACATTTATATTTAAATACTTTTATAATTATATACAAACTTTTTTTAATTTTTACTTTTTATTGATTTCTTGTGATGTCTGATGATTTATATCATTCTGCTCAAAACTCTGATGATGATAGCCTGTCATTCTGCTCTCTCAGTGATACTGATTCCGTAACTCACCTCGAGCCCAAAAATTTCTTGTCACTAACAGATTTTAACATTTGTCATATAAATGCCCAAAGTATCCCACGACATCACACAGATTTAATAAACACTTTTTCACCTGATATAGTACAAGCTCTTTTGGTGTCTGAAAGTTGGCTTACGCCTTATGTTAGTGCTAATCTATACAATATTCCAGGATATACTCTGATTAGGAATGACAGAATTGGATTGCGTGGTGGTGGAGTAGCGATATACCTAAACTCAGCTTACAAGTATAAAGTTATATCTATTTCACCGGGTCTCTATTCCGGTTCAGCAGAATATATTTTTATCGAGCTGTATCTGAATAGCTTAAAATATTGTCTTGGAGTTATCTATTGTCCACCGTCCATTACTTATTTCCCCACTTTGGAATCCGTACTCGACGCAGTTGCCACCGAATACACACATCACGTGATTATGGGTGACTTGAATACGGATCTCCTCACAGATGACTCTCGAGCTCGCAAACTAAACAGTTTGATTAGTGCGTTTAATCTCCAAATACTGCCACTTAATGCTACTCATCATAACGTAGGTTCTCCTGATACTTGGCTTGATGTAATCATTACGTCAACTAATTTATCACCTAATTACGGTCAAATGGCTGCTCCGGGTTTCTCACGGCATGACCTTATTTACGTATCTCTTAATACTTATTGTCAAAAGCGGCCATCTAAATTTATTGACGCCAGAAACTATAAGTGCATCGACTTCAATCTGTTTAATACGCAATGTGCTGATACTAATTGGTCACCAGTCCTTGAAGCAACTACCATTGACGATAAATTAAAAACGTTTTGCGATATCGTTACCGCCATATTTGATCGCCATGCACCGATTCACAAAGTGAAAATCAAAAGGCCTCCTGCACCTTGGATCAACCAAGATGTTCGGATGGCCATGAAAAACCGTAATCGAGCCTTTATAAAATTTAGGAAAAGTAAGACTGAGGAAAACTGGTGCAGGTTTAAACTACTTCGAAATCGTTGCAATCAGGTCATACGTAACGTTAAACGTCGTTACTTTCATAATAATATTGTGGATAACTCCTCGGCCAACATGTGGAAATTCCTCAAATCACTTGGCTTAGGCTCGCAATCTGTTAATTTCAGTTTTTCTAACTTCACTCCCGATGATTTAAATAAACATTTTGTTCCAACCCCCTTTCTCGATATTGGCACCAAATCAAGTACTGTATCTCAATTGGCATCTTCACCAAAATTAACACAGGATACCTTCGAATTTTCGCCAATTACCATAGACGATGTGAAAAAAATACTCAAATCTTTGAAGTCTAAAGCTATCGGTATAGACGGAATAGGACGTACAATGATACTTCGAATGCTTGAATGGATTCTTCCAATCTTTACTCACATCGTTAATTTCTCACTTACATCAGGTACCTTTCCTGCCATGTGGAGTAAAGCTCTGGTAATACCTTTACCTAAAACCAATAGTCCCTCTTTGATGAGCCACTTTAGACCAATATCTATTCTGCCATATCAGTCTAAAGTTGTTGAAGCAGTAGTGCACAAGCAACTATCAGACTTTACATTAGCACACAACTTATGGAATCAGTATCAATCTGGATTTCGGCCCGGACACAGTACTTGTACAGCTCTTCTAAAAGTTCTAGAAGATGTAAGAGCAGGAATGGATAAATCAAAGATTACATTGCTGGTTTTAGTTGACTTCTCAAACGCATTTAACGCTGTAGACCATGACATTCTTCTTGCTGCTCTTGAGAAGCTCAATATTTCCCCAGTGGTATCGAAGTGGTTTTCCTCCTACCTCCATGGTCGTCAACAGGCTATTAAAATAAGTCCTGATAATCGTAGCACATCTGACTGGCTGAATCTTGATGCTGGCGTTCCCCAAGGTGGCATACTTTCTCCACTGTTATTTTCTATTTTTATAAACCTTGTCACCCTAAATCTCAAATGTTCGTATCATCTTTATGCCGATGATTTACAACTGTACACGCAAACCAGTACACATGATATTGATATAGCTGTTGATTTGCTTAACGCTGACCTTGCACATATTAACCAGTGGTCACAGCAGTTCGGTATCAGAGTTAATCCCAGCAAGTGTCAGGCCATAATATTAGGTAGCTCACGACAGATTAATAAAATTGATATTTCCTGTGCGCCATCTCTTTCTTTAAACTCATCCGTTATTGCCTACTATTCTTCCGTCAAAGATCTCGGCTTACACATTGATGCTACTCTCAGCTGGAACAAGCATATAGAGGAAGTTAGTCGAAAGGTAACAGCTTCACTGCGTTCTTTGTACCGTTTGAAGTATTTTCTTCCTAGGCAGACCAAGATTCTACTTGTAAACGCGTTGGTATTGCCAATAATAGATTACGCGGATATGTGCTACACAGATCTCAACGAAGATCACCTCAACAAGTTGGACCGTCTTCTGAACAACTGCATTCGGTTCATCTATGGGCTGCGCAAATATGATCACATATCCAACTTTCGCAAACAACTTGGTTGGCTGCCTATTAGGCAACGCAGGCACGTTAGGATACTTTGTACACTCTTTTCAATCCTCAACGATCCTCACGCTCCGGAATATTTAAAGTGTAAATTCCAGTTTCTAAGCTCTACACATGATAGATGTCTCCGGTCTTCCTATAATCTGAGCCTTCATATTCCTATGCATCATTCCGGATTTATCTCTTATTCTTTTGTTCTCCAGGCTACACGTTTATGGGATACTCTACCGGTGGAGTTAAGGAAAGCTTCCAGTAAACTCTCTTTTAAGCAGCGAATTAGAGCTCATTTTTTAAAGTCACTCAGGGAATCATGAAAAATAATATATGTGAATTTATGATTAATGTGATAAGTTATAATATAATGTCTGTTTACTTATCTATTTTATTATATATATCTTATTTATTTATTATAATTTTTTAAATATCGTTTATGACGTTGATATATTATTATATTAAAAGTCATTCTTATAGTATATAAGTATTAGTATATAAGTATGTACGCATATGTATTTTGTAGGCACCCCTTATTTTGAAAACCTCTCCATTGCTGCGGTAGACTGGTAGAGAATGCCAAATGGCATTAAGTCCGCCGTTTGTACAATAAAAATAATTTTATTTTGTGCAATAAAGTTTTAAATAAATAAATAAATAAATAATTTTAAAATGAATTTTGACCTCATCCGAATAAAAGAAACCATGGCTAGCATAAATAATTTGCTTTTAAATGCATGAGTGAAAATTTTATAGGTAATTATAGTATATAATACATATTACACGTACATTATAATGCCTTATAGCCCATGGAACAATGTCCATTTATAGATTTACATGCTCCGATAAGACGTAAGCTGCATAAGAACTTCGACAAACTTAGTATCCGAATAAAGTCAATGTGTGATCTCACGAAAATTAATGATTAGCAGAAGGTAATTTTAAGACTCACCCATGCTGCAATGTAAAACTATAAAACCACAAAAAAGCATTGCTAAATAACTTTGAATAAAAGTCAAAGTAATCTACATGCCCCTAAACAATATGCCCGTTTGTTTTTACGACGCGTTTCAATATTGCGTAACTCAGTAAGGCGACAAGGCAATAACGTAAATGTTATTTCACGTGACATGGAAATTATTAGTACGTTAAGTCATCGAATAACGGCTGGATCTCGCGTTAACGCGAGGGTGTTCGTCGTTTGGATAGTTGGCGGAAGGGAGACTTGTCGAGCCAAAGGATACAGATAAGAATATTTTTTTATAGATACTGTTAATGTATGTTAAAAAAATTATACCCAAGAAATTTCTTGCCAGTTCTTCTCCACAAAGGTTTTCCATGTCAAGAGCCATGCTTTATTTAACAAGTAATTGTCAACGTTTGTATTTGAATTTGAATTCGAGGCCTAATGTGGGGCAAATGTCGGTTTTGTGTCACAATACGCGTTGTAAAAGGGTTGAAATCATTATTTGTTTATTGTAATATGGAAAATATACTTTTTGATAGTTACGTTTACAAACGACCAAGTAACAAACAAGTAAAAAGTAAACAGTTCGAGTCAATCTGAACGATTGCGTCATTAAACGCGAATTCATTAAATATATTAATATATGCTTATAAGTTCAATAGAAGCTTGAAACATGACACATACTGTAAATTCATTGGCTGGCAGTTAGCCTGTTTTAACTTCAACCTTTCAAAATTTAACAAAGTAAAAAATACTTAACTTACATACGGACTTTAAAATAAAGTTATATCTAACTTTCTTTTCAGTTGAAATCTCAGACCCAACTTGAAGTTAACTCAACGTTCAACACGTGAAGTTTTTCTTTGTTTAAAGTCTTGATTTAAACTTGTTATGAACACATTTGGAAAGTTTATTTTTGTAACTTTAAATTAGACAATTTAATGTTTGAACTAGTTCGTTATTGCAGTCGAGCTAAAACCAAAAGCTTTGCGTGTGAACTCATTTAATAGTTTTATAATATTATACGCCTTTATAATTCACCGTTACAATTTTTCTATTTACCGATTTTTATATTTGTCGTAGCCGACAAACGAGGACGCGGCTCACCTGGTGGTATGTGGCATCCAAAGAGAAATATACATTTTTAAAGAAAACGAGTGGCAACACATAGCCATTTCTGGTTTGTGTGGGAGTGCTGCCTCAAACGAACTGCTGAGGAATTAAATCTGTGTAAATTATACCTTGCTCGATTTATTTTAGGATATGACCAACCGGCAATAAACTCAATTTCAAATTATGATTTTGTTTTGATGATGATTAATAAAAATCATAATTTGAAATAAGACGAATGATAGAGACTGAGATATAGCTGGTTAAAAAAAAAACAATTGTTCCATTTTAATGTTTCAACTTGTGTTAATTATAAAAATCTGGAGCTGCGATTTTCCAGATCCGGATACCGTAGGGATACACTATGTGGACTGAAATAGTAATACTTAACATTTAATGAACGTCAAGTTTATCCCATTTTTTCTACATCTGTGATGATGATGATGGGTGTGAAAGGTTTCGAGAGTTATAAGTGATTAAATAAGTAACATCAATAATGGTTGACAGCCTAACACTCAATATTTTGCGATCCGTTAGTTGTCACAATAACAACGAAAATAACAGAAACAACAAACAAATACCTATGAAATAACAACAAATTCACTATCGAATTAGAAGCGAATTTGAAACTATAGACAAGACATGGTGCCTTTTTTAAATGTCGCCGTGTTCGCCGCATTTGTCAATATCTATGACGCTGTAACGGTGGCTTCATAGGTATTATTGATTAGTTATTTTGTTTTTTTATTGATTACTGTTATCTGAATGTTATTTTATCAGTTAAAACGACCAATGGGATTACTTCAATATACCCAATAGAATATGATAAATATTTTTTATTTATTTTATTTTTTATAATTAATTAATTAAATAATTATATAAATATTGATGTAGTCATCCCATTGGTTGATACGTTCCCTCAATACCGTGGCCGTTCCTCGCACAGCATTGGTGGATAAACAATCTGAATGTTTTATTTGACAATTTCGAATCTGTTTACTATAGTATAGTGAATACAAATACATATTACATATAGACAAGTTGTCCGCTGTCAATAATGGCAACGCAAATGCAAGGCAATTGCCCACCGTTTCACTTAGTCTTGTGCAACCCAGTGTCACGGCTAAACGTCAGACAAGACTTATTCCCAATTTTATATTTTTATACCTACCGTCCAATACCTTCTTGTGTGTTTAGACAGTGTGCAAATTACACACTTACAGTAAAAGAAAGAATAAACATTTCCTTTCATGCGTAAGTACTATTTTTTTATATGAAATGAAATGAAATGAAATATTTATTTCTCAACATTGACAATTACTTGTTCTTATTGATGTCAAATAAAACATGACTACCACCAGTTCGAAAAAACCTTCGTGAAGAAAAACTGGCAAGAAACTTCACGGGTATATTTTTTCAAAATAAATTTAGAGAGTCTCTTTATGTCTGTACAAAATTGTGCTTATCTGCATCTGTTAGCTCGGCAAGTCTCCCTCCCCCCAAGTATCCAAACGACGAACACCCTCAAACGGCGCCCGTTCACGAGTTAACGCGGGATCCAGCCATCGCCCTCCTCAACCATATTAGAGGGAAGTGAATATCTAGTGAATATATTTTTAAATATAAAATGACGTTTTCAAATTGACATGGCTATACATTTCAACAAACTCAAAGAGCGAGATGTAATATGATTTTGTACGTGGGAGTAAAAGAGACAGCGCTATATACTGCGAAAATTTACGTACTACGTTACGTACGCTCGCGACCAATTAGTGCGAAGCCACGTAACTCAGTACATAGATATCTCTATCTTACAACAAGTAAACCGTATTATTCTTTCCTTCTCCCACATATTATATGCATGTATATATCTATAGTTTAGTTGACGCCGTTTTTTCGTGCGGTAATGTTTGGGTATGACTTGTCTATATGTAATATTATATGTCATTGAGTGAATAGTTTTAAATTGAAATGTATTCAATGGTCATATTTTAGTTTATAATACGATTCGGTTTTCTCACCAACTTTTTGTACCGAGAATTCTCTGAAACATAAAAGTTATTCGCAGTGATGTAATTAAATTATAATGCGTGTTATTTTAGGACAAAATGTATAAAAGGGTACGGAATGAGGTATAACCACACTCGCCAGTTACGTTTCACTAAGTACAACGTAATGGGATATGAATGAGATCATGTTTAAATAAATAAGCTTAAATATGATAATCAAATATTTCTATTTATTAAACAATTAAGATCCAAATTTCGTATGTTTTTGTCAGGACATATACAACGACATTGCTCACACGCAGACATTTTGTACTATGTTTTTACGTGGCCTTAAGTGTGTCGATAATAAAATGTAAAAATCATGAACGTTTATTCAGTGGACACAAACTGTACTATAATATAATTAGAACCAACATAATCAACATTGTTTAAATTTCTTATCCAAGATGTCGAAACGAAGGTAAACAAACTTAACCGAGAGCGGTTTTCTATAAAGTTTATAGCGAGAAAATTAATTAGCTTACAGAACTTTCTAGAGCAAATTTATTGAAAAATTTAATGAAAACTGCGTCGCGTCAAGAAAACTGATCGCAAACTTTATTACTCCAAGTAATTAATTGAAGCCTGAGGGAGGTTCAATGAGGTTTCAATGTACTCTTGCGCTAGAAATAAGAGATAAAAGTATTAATAAGAGGAGAAAGATTAGTATTATTATATTATATAGATTAGTAGCTTAATACATTTGGATGAAAGTTATTTTTGGTCGGCATTGACAGCGGAGTACCTTAGTCAAGTAGCCCTTGCCTCATAGGCCGGAGGTTTCAAGTTCGAGTCCTGGCCGGGGCATTAATTTTTGTGATGAACACAGATGTTTGTTTTACAGTCATGGTTGTTGATATTAACATATGTAGGTTTACTCTGGGTCCCCCCCAGTTCGCTGTACGGTCATCCATGACACAAGCTCCGCTTACTCACAGTACAGGGGCCATTCGGTTGGTGTTGGGGTGAACTGGGTATTATATTATATTTTGTACAAAGCATTGCATTGTTTGAATTATATTAAGATCTTTTTTATTAACATAGATATGTTCAAGTATTTAAAATCTAACAAGAGGCATTATTCTAACTGCCTATAGAATTACTGGTATAATTATTCTTTAAAAAATAATTAGAACTGATATAATGGAGAGGAAAGTTTTGGATTTTATTAACTCGTATACAGGGTATCCCAAAATTCAACGTCAAGCCGAAACGGGACGAAATCATTCATCATTCTGCCTTAAAATTAAGGACCACCAAAGAGTTTGTGTGAATCAAATACATGATTCGCAAAAAATCGGATTACCTCAAGTTTTTTTTAAATCTTTTTCCGTATTTTTTAAGTATTAACTCATTTTTTTTTTTCAGGAGTTTTTGTCAAAATCTAGATATTTTGAAAATGTGAAATTCATAGTTCGGCAAAAAGTGTTATTTCTAAGAAAATTTGGGGCAATTGTGTTATTATGTTTTTATGTGATTAAAGATATGTTATTAAGGGTGAAGGGACAAAAATAATTAACATTAACTACATTAACCAAAAAACTGTTAAAAAATTGAGAACTTCTGCTTTTTTTTGTTTAATGTCCATAATTTCTAAAGAACATGGGATGCATTTTTTTTTTCAATTTTTTCTGATGATGGTTAACATCTATCCTATCGTCCCGTTCCGGCTTGACGTTGAATTATGGGACACCCTGTATATATTACATAAAGTGCTAAAATAAGTAAAGTATGAAACTCATAGTTAAATATAAAATATACCATCGCCAAAAGATGGCTGTCTTGTTCGCATCCAGGTATAGCAAATATCTAGCTGAATATACTTTGGGTAACAACTTCGACAAATACAACAAATACTTTATCATCTTTAAGTATCATCACTCACTATGTGAAAAAAATATATTTCTCTATATTATACAAAACATACTCAGACATAAACACTTTGTATGAAGACCATAAATTTAAGTCTTTTTTTTATGACATTAGTGACACAGACTCAAATCCAAAACTAATTATCGAAGAGACATATATACCAATACAATACGCTTTAATGTAAAATAAAAAATGCAAACAAAGTCGTCAGATAATGGTTGTCCCCAAGAAAACACAATTTATCCTTCTTATCTCACATTTTTCGGCGAAGACCCCTGACAAAGGGTAACACGCCCCGGGGGTTTGGCTGGTTAACTCTGCAGGGATGATATGACAAACATTAACGGTTTTAGAAAAATATATACATCCGTCTCGACTGATACTTTTGGAAGAAGAAAATCTTTCTTTGGTTGTATTTTATTGTTTATAATGCAGGTCGTTGGTCTGTTACCAGATTGTTCAATTTATATTTTTAAACAATGAGCTTTTCAGTGTGTTTCTTGAGATATTTAGGCAGAATGTAATTCTCAGAGTATTATGATAATTTGTGGTAATTCTGCCAGCTTTTTGCCATATTTGCTTATAATGAATTGTTCATAGTATTTTACACGTGTTTAATATTGTAGGCACTTGCCAGTTTCAATTATTTCTGTAAATTTTTGATTTATTCAATAAATATAATATAGTATGGAAATAATAAATAATAAAGTATGGAAAAAATTTACTGTGAACATACCTAAAAAATTTTTGGTTTCATTTAAAATGTAAAACTTTTATACAATTGAAAACATTACACGTCGTGGTCATATCGTAGAATTGCTGTCAATCATGGTTATATTAAGTTTAGTGTGCACTGTTTATTGATCATTCAATCACAAGGCTGTAGTCGTAAACTAATCCCAATGTTCAATATAATAATAAAACTGTTTTCAGGAGTAGGAAGTCAAGTCACGTTTGCATTATCTTTGGGCGTGGATTGGTGTTAATTAGAATTAGAATTAGTTTCGCGAGTAAGGTCAGCAACCTTGGTAATTAAATTAAGTTGATAACTGAAGTCGGAGTTAGCCGGATAGTCAGGTAAAATGTCCCTCCATCACTGTCAGTGTCTGTAGGACTGACAGTGGCATACCTCATACATTATTCACTCGCAAGTCGCCCCTTCGGAGTATCATCGTAGGAAAGGCCAAAATAAATGAACAATATGAACTCCAAAACGCTCCAAACCACATATACATTATTTAAATTAAAATTCATTATGCCGTTCAGAAAAATTCGGCCTCATTTCGCATCCATATTTATCAAGATTTCCTTTCCTCACAATATTAAATATTACATCTGTTTTAATTACTGTAATGAACTCTGGAACGTTGTATACATGAAACCGAAAACAAAAACCTTTTTACAACGAAGTTTAAATAATTAATACGTTTACTTTGTTTCATACATCATGTAGAGTTTCACTTCTCACAATGGAGATTTAATTATAAAGATTGAATAGTGTGAAGTTCAAATAAAGAATAAATAAAGATTTTTAGTTATGGCTATTTAATAAAACAAGTCATGAGATTTTCATACGGACCATACGGGTCAGCTGCCAGTTTTGTATGAGGGCAGAATATATATGGTGTCTTTGTGAAAGTTGCCCAGAATTGGGAAAGTAAAGTGTAGAAAAGTCGGTATATTTCGGTCGGTAAAAGTCGGTAGACACGCTTTCGTAAATTCCGGAAATTCCTTAAACTCGTGTGTCACAGAACTGTATCCATGACGTCACAACACCTTATTTCCGGTGGCCAGTTGGAGAGAGCCGAGTCCATGTACGTTCGGCGCACTCAGCGGGGGCCCTAAATGAGGGCGAGAATAGCTTGCACGTAACTCAGTCTGTTGTAGGCACCCGTATACTAGGGGATGGCGATACTACAGAGGATTCTAATGCGAATACATACATGCATGCACGCTCCCGACTGTACCTACCTAGTTCGTGTCTTGAGATGATTGAGGAAAACCAACATGATAAATTGTAGCGTAAAACCTATTTATTTACATGGGATCAAAAAATATTTGCGGAAGGACAATTACGAAGGCTGCAGCCGTAGGATTCAAAAAAATACAAAAATTGAAATTAATATTAGTTTAATTTCGATTTAAAAGGTTTACAATTAAAAAATTACAATTTAACTTATTACTAGAATAATGTGTCTAATGGCCGATGTGAGAACCAAAAGTGAAATAAATTTGATGCGACGGACGAAGCGCGTGGAAACTGCAGCGTCGGCAATCCTTACACGTGTCTTCACCGTGGGAACGTTGACTTTTAGGTTCCTTGGTTAAGTAGGTGCATAACACCTCCCGCCGCAGATCAGCAACTATTAGAAGACTTTGGTCGAGAAAGTTGCTGAACGTAGAATATCTTCTTCTTCTTTCTTCCCCTTCGTTATAGGAAAGGTATCTTCAACAGGTAGGTAAGCTGTCAGTATTTTCCTTAGGCTTTGCCTTGTCGTTCCTGCGATACTTCCGATAAAGTAGTGCAAGTATGAGTGCACCTGCACTAAATAAGAGTAAGTACATAGGCACCGTGGTATGGTATATGACGTAGTTTTCGTTAAGTTTCACAGGTGGTTGAAGATCAATCTTAGTATTAGCAGAGTGGAGGCCGGTTAGATTTACAGTGTCTAAGCGGAATATGGTTTCGTCTCGGCGTGGCGCGGTCGTACTGGGTAGGTTTGTTATCTTCATGACTTGACCTTTGACCTCGTCGTTGCTGTTGGCGATCGTCAGCTCGGGAGTCTTCATGGAACATCCTTTAGGTATTTTCGCGAGGTAGCTTCCTTGGAGAGTGATGAATTGTTGTAGTTCGCATGAAGTCTCGACTTTTGTAGGTACAGGAAAGCTGATGGTGTATTGCTTGTCGTCTAACCGCTCGAGCGCTTCTTTGGTTAAGATGACCGTGGTGAGTTTGCAGCTTGGATCCAGGTGTTGAGTCGTAATGAGTTGGTGGACGCAATCAACTTGTTCTCGGTGTTGATAGGTCAACTTATTTTCGCACAAATACCAGTTATTGGACTTCGGGCATTCAGCCTCTATGTACACGTAATCGTTATCATGTATCGCTATGTAGGGATAGGACGGGACTAACATTTGATTATATTTATTAGGGATAATAGATAATTTATAAAAGTTATATACATAAGCCGAGACAATAGGTATCTTGAAAACTATTACTACTTGTTCGTTACTATAATATGAACCTAACTTTATCGCGTTGTAATATTCTCTAACATTAAGATCTAATATTTGATTTTTGTTATAAATTAACTCCAATCGTTGCAACATAAATTTCAAGGAATCGACGCTTAGTAAAGAATGATGACTACTTGAAACGTGAATAAAAGCTAAATTATTTTCCAATCTCACCAACTCATCAGAAATGGTGTCGATGTTGTCACCAATAATGAGTAGGTATTGCGCAAAGTTCATGTATTCTGCTAATTTGACACTCGTGGAATTATTCTGCGAAATCGTAAAATTAATTATTTGTTCAATCTTGTGCTGATTTTGAATAATGGAATCTAAAACTTTATAATTTTCTGATACCCATGTTTTACCTAAGCTAATGTGATTGTTTAATTTTAATGTTAATTTATTCTCATTATCCTGGAGCAATTTTAAGGCATTATTGTACTTTATAGCGTCAGTATAGTCTAAGTTTCCGGAAATGCTTTTGATTATTGACCCAAGTCCGTCTATAAGGCCACGCTTAATACGAGTAGGTTCAAAAGTATCTAGCTGGTCATATACTTTAAATAATTTAGTTTTAAGGTAGTCAAGGTGTGGTAAGTATATGGATAATTGGTTACTATTAGCCTGAGAAGTTAAACTAGTCAGTTGACCCTTTACTATTTTTATCCTAGATCTAATTTCGTCTATAGGTATGTACTGTAGGAAAGAATGATAATGTGTAATAAGGCGCGCGTCGCCTAGCTTGAAAGGTAGGAGTCCAGGGCCGTCCTGTAGGCTATCAAGTGTGATCTCCTGCCCGGTCGCTATGCACGGTAGAAGTAAGATGGTCATCAGTGTCCTGTAACAAACGAGCGCTTTTAGGGACTCGCTTGAGACGCGACTTAGCTATCGGGTTACGCTTTTTCTTAGTATATATATGTACAGGGAGGTCTGCTAAGACTGTATCATGGGTGAATCGCGGAGCTAATTTCTGTCGATTTGCGAGGGGGTTTCGAATAAAAATGGGTTGTTCTGGTAAGTACTCTTGCTCGGGCTCTCTATCTTTATTCCGGTTTTCTATTAGTTGGGTGCGTTCATGCAACGCTGTTTCACTAATTAAACTGTAGACTTTACTCATCTGTTCGCGGTGATCTAAAATATATTGTTGTAAAACGTGTTCCGTTAAATTAACACTTAGAGGGTCGCGGGGGTCAAAGTGACCAGTTATAATATCTATTGGGCGGCATTTCGTGAAGCTATGGATGGAATGATTATATGCTAAAAGTGCGTAGGGCATGAGATTATTTATTAATTCTTGTTTCCTTTCTAATTTAAGAATACGTAAGTGTTCTAAGAGGGTGGAATGTAGTCTTTCTACCATTCCATTCTCGTTAGGGGTATGAGCTAAGATTTTATGATGAGAAATATTATGTAGTCTACAAAATTCTGAAAATAATTGGTTAGTAAATTCGGGACCTCTGTCTGATATAATACTTAAGGGTAATCCGTGATGAGTGCTAAACTGTAACAAAGCTTGAACTACGCTAATCGCAGTACCATCTTTTACATAATAAGCTTGGGCATATTTTGAAAATGCGTCAATCATAGTAAGATATTTATTACCTTGAATAGTCAGTAAGTCTAAATGAACAATTTCGAATGGTTTGGTCGGGGGTGGAACAATATGCAATCTTTGATTAATGGGGTTACGGTCATACTTGGCTTGGCCGCATATTTCACATTCATTTATGAATTTGGTTATAGATTCTTTCATTTTTGGCCAATAATATCTTTTTGAAAGTGATAGGTATGTTTCGGTAATACCACGATGGTTGGTTTTACCCTCGTGATATTTGCGAATTATATCCTGTTGATCTAAATATTCTTTTACATTTTCTAATTCATTTTTGGTCATGATAATTTTCATAGCCGAATTTTTAAAATGATTTTGAATTATGGGTATAATTGTGTACATAGCCAAAGGAGGTTTTATGAGGATGCCTGTTTTTACTTTGGGGTTGACATATTCTTTTATTGCAGCAATTACGTCACTTTCAAGGTTATTTTCAGTAAGTTGTATGTGAGTCCTGGTATGCGTGTCAAACGGTTTCGTCGTAGTCGTTCGTCTATGTGAGTCAGTTACTATGGTAAAAAGGATCTGTCGGTTAAACTTATTTAAAGGGTCGTCGGTTATAGGTATCTCAAGAATTGGATTTTCGGCTGAGGTGTGAGCTGTTAGAGTGTCAGAATGGCGACTTTGTACTGTAAGGGTATCTGATTCGGCTACAGAAGGTGCCTTTTCCGAAACATTGACTAGGATGGAACTGACCTCTTCGTTATGTATTTCTATGCGAGATAGTGCGTCGGCGTTAAGGTTACGTTTGCCTTGCTTATAAATTACGGTAAAATCGTACTCGCTTAATTTTAATTTCCATCGGGTTAAACGTGAGTTGGGTTCTTTTAAGTTCATGACCCATTGTAAAGGTTTGTGATCTGTAATAATTTTGAATTTTCTACCAAAAAGGTAAGGGCGGAAGTATTTTGTGGCCCAAACTATGGCTAACAGCTCCTTTTCTATAGTACTATAATTGGATTCGCTGGAATTTAGGGTACGGGATGCAAAGGAGATGGGTTTGTCTGAGCCAATAGGTCCTTGTGAAAGGATGGCGCCTACGGCAACGTTTGATGCGTCGGTCGTTAAAATAAAATCTTTTGAAAAGTCTGGGTACTGGAGTATAGGATCATTGGTCAGTAAAGTCTTACATTTTTCAAAACAGTCAAGGTAATTCTGGTCAAAAGTTATACGTGAGCCTTTCTTTAAACATTGCGTCATTGGTTTTACTACTCTAGCAAAGTCTGGTATGAACTTTCGGTAATATCCTAAAAGTCCAAGAAAACGTTTTATTTCGGTAGCTGTTTTTGGTAAGGGGTAGTTCTGGATTGCTGTTATCTTGTCTGGGTTTGGTTTTATGCCTTCTTTGCTGATTACATGACCTAGGTACGCCGTTTCGTGTTTAAGAAATTCGGATTTATCTAACTGAATTTTGAAGTTTGATTGTCGAAGCCTCTCAAAAACTTTACCAAGGTTAACTATATGCTCCTGAAGGGAGGTGCTAAATACGATTATGTCGTCTAAATAGACCAAGCAGACTACGTTTTGGAGACCCCGGAGGACATTATCCATAACGCGCTGGAAAGTAGACGGTGAATTTTTAAGTCCCATCGGCATTCGCAAAAACTCAAAGTGGCCGTGTTCGACATTGAATGCAGTTTTGTGGATGTCGCTAGGCTCCATTTCAACCTGGTAGAAACCACTGGCCAGGTCCAGCGTGGTGAAATATAAGCAATTTCCTAGCTTATCCAGCACGTCATTGATGTTTGGAATGGGATATTTATCATCAATGGTCTTTTCATTAACTTTTCTAAAATCAACTACTATGCGCCATTTGGTTTTCCCTGAGGCGTCAGCTTTCTTAGGAACCACCCAAATTGGAGAGCTCCAGGCCGAATCTGAAGGTCTTATAATACCTTGGTCTAGCATTTTTTCTATTTGATCGCGAACTTCTTGCCTATGTACGTACGGGTAACGATATGTCTTAGTATGTACCGGTATTTCGTCTGTAGTTTTAATTTTATGCTTAATTTGGTTAGTGAAGGTCAAAACCTCGTCCTCTAAATAAAAAATATCTGAATACTGTGAACAAAGCGACTCTAAATTAGCACGTTCTTCTGAGTTTAAATGATCCATACGTAGACGGGAAAGTACTTCACTAGCGCGCGATGTTGGTTGTTTGGTGCGCGTGCACTCAACATTATAAACTCTTGCGTCCAAAGGTCTATTTAAAGAAAATATAACGTCGCTATTCGTCGTGTTAGTTACTTCTATAAAACCACGATTCTTAAAAACTCTAGTCAAACAATTATTAATAACGCAATTAGAAACAGTCTGTTCTGGAATTAATGCATCACAATTTTCAAGATTAATAGGCAATTTTACTAACTTGGATGTCCGGGCTGGTATGATTTCCTCGTAATAATTCACATTTTTTGAATCGTACACGTGTAACTTATTAGTTGCAAATTTACTTACTAACTGCTTATTCTTAAAATCGATATTACACTCCCACTTGTCTAACAAATCTGACCCAATTAATCCGTCGAAGTAATTGTGAAACTTGTACACGAATAAAGTAATGTCGTCGCTATCATTGAATTCTCGGAAGCACGGTAAAGTTATCGAGTAATCATTTCTGCTGGTCGTATGCACGTTTGTGACTTCAAATGGGTCGTAGTTAAGCTGAATATGTGAGAAATAATTATTAACTGCATCGGGACTAATAAACGATTGGTTTGCGCCGGTGTCAATTAAAAATTTTAAAGGGGGTGAATTAATTTCTATAAAGGGTAACTGTCTTTGAGTCTGAAGGTTAACCTCTATTTTGGTTTTTCTAACTTGGGGTCTTTCTGAAAATTTTGGGGTTCGTTAACTAAATTATCATTTTGAAAATCGTCAGAGGTCGCATCACAAGTTGGCTCGTAACACACACTTTCACTCAAATAAGTAGGTTCGCAATTGTAATAGTTAAAATAAGCGTTATCAGAATCGTCGTAAGTATAGTCATAAGCATTATAACAGTCAAAGTTATAGTTGGGGTCATATTCATAGTCACGACAATAATTAAAATTCATTTCTCTAGATCTAAAATAATTGGAAGGAGGCGGGTTACCTGATTTGCTCCAATCGTGCCCACGCAATTGTGGGGGCTTTGTGGCATAGTGGCTGACGCCACTCATTGGCTTCGGTGCGCTTGGACCAGGATTCGAACCTGGATTGCGCGGAGTCATGCGGAAACCTAATTGTGGATTATAGTTTGGCGGGGCCGCTCTAAACATTTGCTGGGTACGTGAAGGTCCTTGGTTCGGTTTCCAGGGTGCTAGTTGGTTCGTCGGCCTCGGATGCATAGGTACATTATAAATAGGTAATTTTATAGGTGGTTGAAAGGTAGGTACATTACAAAATTTAGGCTGCAAAGAAAATTGAGGTTGAGGTTGAGATTGCAATCGTTTATCGGAATTATCATTTCTATTTTGTAAGTATAAAGTATTCATTTCCTCGTGTACGTATTCTAGCGCTTTTTCCATAGTAGGAGGTCTCATGCAGCGAATGCGTGACCCTAGTGGATCTTTCAAACCGCGGAGGTATGATTGCAATGTCAATCTCTGATAAAGTTCGCGTTTCGATTCTACGGTCGAAGGTAATGATTCGTGCAGTGTAACATACGTCATGATAGTGCTAAACAGTCCCTGACAACGTTCGTAGAATTCTTGTGGTGAATTACTGCCTTGGGTCAATAACGAAAGATCATTATAAAGGGCTGTTTCATCCCTGTGGTCTGCAAAATTATTAATGAGAGCATTTCTAATGCCTAACCAATTGTCCGGGATACCGTTTGTATTAATAAGACGAGACGCGGGCCCAGTTACTTTATTCAGAATCCCATTTATTAAGGCAAGATTAGTAAGCTCGCTGCCCGATTCCGGTTGTAAGTAATTATGTACAAGTTGGTCACAGAGCCTAATGAAACGCGTCAGAACATGGGGGTTGCCATCGAACTCCGGCACTAACCTAAGGGCCTTTAAAATCGTGTCTAAATCTACACTCATTTTTGTACTACAATTTAATTCACTATTTTCTAAGTTTAAATTTCTACCACTATCTAGGCGATTTTGCCTCAAACTTCTTAAATTAACACTATTCACAGAAGACCTAGATTGTCTCGGATGAAAAATTTTGGAAGTTTAAATAAAATACTTAAAATAGAATAAAAATTGGCTTAAAACTTACGGGGAAGCGACACAAGAATAACTCTTAGTGCACTTACAACTTCATAACTCTAGGTATTTTCTTGATGTATCGATGTCTTGATACTCCTCGGCAGCAGCACTTGTAGGTTCGGATCTCGTTGCTGGGGGTTGAAACCACCACGGGGCGGTACGCGCGACGTGAATTTATTAATTTAGCTCGCGAACCGGCTCGCGAGATCCTACCGACTGCGCCAATTACGAAGGCTGCAGCCGTAGGATTCAAAAAAATACAAAAATTGAAATTAATATTAGTTTAATTTCGATTTAAAAGGTTTACAATTAAAAAATTACAATTTAACTTATTACTAGAATAATGTGTCTAATGGCCGATGTGAGAACCAAAAGTGAAATAAATTTGATGCGACGGACGAAGCGCGTGGAAACTGCAGCGTCGGCAATCCTTACACGTGTCTTCACCGTGGGAACGTTGACTTTTAGGTTCCTTGGTTAAGTAGGTGCATAACAGGACTCTTCCTATGTTTATTTTTGTGAAGTATAATAAACACGGTCAGCTGGTTTTACAAATTAGCCCTTTATTTTATAAATGATTTAAAGTTTTCATTGATCTATTTGTAAATGGATGTTTATTTGATCTATTTATTTAAATGTAATTAAGGCAAATTCATTATTCATACGAGGCTTGCCACAGCTCTCCCTACAAGTACATGAGTCTATTTGTTTTGGCTCTAATGTTTTTGCTTTTAATATTTTAATGAAAAAGCTTCCCCTACTCTACTACATTTTAAACTATTATTTAGTTATAAACAGAACAAAATGACGCAGTTACAAAAATAGTGCTTGTCTTAGAAAACTCGGACTTTCCATAACTGCATTTTATTTACTTATTATTTACTTCAAAATAGAAAAGTGAAACATGATGAATAAAATAACGCACTGGTTAAGGTGCTGATTTTTGGGTCTGTGGTCCCGGGTTCGACTGCGGCAACTTTCAAATGTATCAATAAATTTAACTATTTAGTAGTACACTAAGCCGATTTGTTTAACGTTAAGGGAGGAAGTATTTTAACCGCGTTAAAATATTGCGGATCAAATGTAGTCTGTAACCCCCCTTAAATTGAGACGAAAATATCAAACGGAAATACTTGAGGAAAATTGAATTTTACAGTTAGAAAAAGAACTAAGCTCCGCTATCACAAATGAAAGCTTTGAACTGCAACTTTGCGGGTATTTCTAAATTGTAATAAAATTTTCGGATTGCTGTGGAGTTTAATTTTATGGAGGAAACTTTGTAATAGATAGCCTAACGTAGCATCTCGGGAAATAAAATAATATATATTATAAATAAATAAATAATATAAATAAAATATAAATTTTAATAAGAAAGTGAATTGCGCGTGTAATATTATATGCTGTTGTAAAGGTAAAAGTAAATTTTTTATCTTTACTAGTTATTGCCCGCGTCTTCCTTTGGGTATCGCATCGCCGGAAACGGTTTTATCGCATTTATAGTATTAGATTGGACTATAAACAAGAATTTTTTTTGGTTGATTGTGTAAAAAATATGTTTACGATTAGTCTACCGGTTAACAGTTTTTTAATCGATAAACTGTCAACATAATATAATATATAAATAACCATGATCCGATAGCAAACATCACACAAATGAACGCCCCGACCTGGACTCGAACCTGGGATCGCTGGCGCATGAGGCAGAGTTATTATCAGTGACCTTAGGCCAAAACCAAACAAATTTTCTACAATTCACTCAATAAATTTTCACCCACGTTAAACAGAGGATACAAAAGTAAGTAGTACGAATTAACTACATTCAATTGGCAAACGATACCAACTTAACAAAATAAAAGACAGAATATCCATCAATTCGACCGGTTATCTACACAAACATTTGTAAAGTACCCTCGGCGTTGTACCACAAATTTTGAATTCTCTGAAAACGCTGGAATTTGCCGTGAAGCATTGTTACTCGGACGAAAACCAAAACAATAAATGTATTTTTTGTTATTTCAATTCAATTGGAGCCGTTGTTCATGTCAAACTGTCAGCTGTCATTCTCCTGGCGGGATGTCATGAATGTTTCATTTAATTACTTTTTTGACAGAATCACGAAATGTTATTTTAGGATTTCACAAAAGACAATACACAAGGTGATTCAGTTTGAAACTGTAAGAGAAAGAGCAATTTGTTCGCAGGATTTCCAAATGGTATGTAATATTTTTGAAAATTTTCGAATGTAATTTTTTATAACTAGAAATGGGTGGATGACATGGTTCCTTTAAAACAAATATCTTTATCTTTTTTAGTTTTAGACTTTCCTATACTGACCCATCTCGTTGAATCATCCTTTATATGGTTAAAAATGTAAATTTTTTAAATTACAGTACCAAAATAAATAATAATAATAATTCAAACGAAAAAACTAATTGTATGGCAATTGTGGGAAAAGATAAGGACTTTATTAACTAATTAGAGTAGGATAATATATAAAGGAAAAATTAAGTTATCTGCAACAGTGATTTTTTGGTTTTCCTCAGATGTAAACGCTATTGAAAACGAGGTTAATTAGACAAACCTACTCGAGATCATGTACCTTATAAGGGATGGGAACAATAAAACCACATCGATACAAAATTCACGTCAAAACAAAGAAAGTCTTAAATATCCCTTGACTGCCAAGACTGTAATTCTTAGTTTATAAATTCTCCAGCTCAGCTATAAATATATCAGTTGTTATTCCAAACCAGGACTGAAATATAATATATAAACATTCATAAGCCTGTACATTTGCAGTCTGCGCATAAATCAGAAGCCAGCGCTGAAGAACTCTGAATCCCGTATTCATAAAGAACTGGCCTTGGCCGCGGATATGTAGCTTGGAACGTCTTTGACAAGTCTGTTTGAATCCAAAGATATTTCTGGCGCATTTTCTTAAAAACCTAGCCAACAAGTTTTCATGTACATGTTGAATATTTTTATACTGTAAGAATGATTTAGATTTGGTTTGGGTCAAGCAGTATAAGGTGATTTTAAAAATATTCCCTCCTACATTGACTTACAAATATTTTTTTATAGAACGCAGTATCATTGTTTCTGCACTAAAATAAAACAATTTTATTTTATATTTGCCTAGTGTATACCTACCAGATTGGAGAAATATGGTCGTTTTCTACAGCCACGAGTGAGCACTTAACTCCAGAACTTTTTCGTAGGCATACTACACAGTAAGTAGGTTTCATACATATTTTTATCGTTTCTCGTTCTGTTAAATTTATTAACGTTTTTATTAGAAATCGTAAAATAAACAACGGTTTAAAGGCTCATTTGTATGCATTTCGCGGTTATTTATTACAGCTCTATAACCGTACGAGGTAATGTATTCCACATGTTCCCACGTAATTCAGTTTAAATATGAGTTAGGGCTGTAACAAGTTTTATCGATAGGATCGTTTAATTTGATCTAACTTTGAACCACTTTAAGTTACGGCTTTTTTCCACAAAAATCGAAATGATGTAATAATGAATGAAAATATCTAATCCATCATCGTTGTATCGTAGAATTTTCATAAGGTTAAATCAAGAGATACAACGTTTTCAATTGAATAAAAAGAAGTACAAATATTATCATTTAGAAGTACCACATTTCAGCTAACTGACAAATTTTCCAAACGTAGCATTCATTCAAATTTCGATAAACAAATATTTTTGATGATTAAACTGCCTTTACAATTTAGTGTTTCTACCTACCGATTTATCCATTTAGTGCAATTAGAAAAAATATCGACATGAACTGATCTGAAAGTCCCACCACTATCAAGCCATGTATCAACGAAGCTCAAACTCGATGCTCGGTTTGAATATTTTATAAACTGCTGACGTCAGGCATCGATCGACTTGAAATTATTATCCTGGCTTTTATTTTGAACACCGAAATTCTGGACCTTGTGACATAATTTGTTGATATTACAATTGACATTACAATTGACATTAGTTTCATGTTTTATTTAAACCTATTTGTCGGATACCTATGAGTTTCTTGTTGAGTCTAAAATTCAATTATAATCAATTCAATATTTAATAGTTATTGCGATCTTCTTCACTTTTAGATGGGTGCGAAACGTTAAATAAATATTCTTTTCGTTTTATCGATTATTCTCAGGTTGTCGCGACACCTGTCATGATGAGATCATTAGTGAAAGTGCATTCCAGAACCGCATGCTAGGTACGTGGGCGAAGAGGCGGTGCTTCTACTATACGTCTTACTTAGTCTTAAACAATTTTAATGTGCAAGTCTAACAAATTAAATCGATTAACTTATGCACTAGATTCGCATAGTAACGCCTAATTAAATAATACTTATACGACAAGCTCCGCTGGTCCTCTCAAGGGAATTCTTACAGAACAAGAGCTTCTGCGCATCTTTTGGTGACGGCTAAATTTAAGAGTTGTGCCTTTCGAGGCAGTTTTCGGTATCAGGCTACAAAATGTTGGAACAATATCCCACCACCTTTAAAACTTCCCCTAATAAAAACTACTTTCAGGAAGAAATTTAAGGGATTTCTGCTAGAGAGACAACTTTCTCTGTAGCCTGATATTCGTTCTTAGCCATCAAAATTATTAATTTATAGTTATATAATAATATAATATTATATTCTGGTCTTGATGCTACTTTAATTATTTCATTATTATTATTATTTATTTATTTTTTTATATATTAATTGGTCACATATACTTCATATTAAAACATACATATGAAATGAATGGTCACTACCGGTGTGTTCCTGCGTTATGTTGTACCCGGCGGCAACTGAAAATCAGTGTATTATTATGTACAGCATAATAATGCAGTGCTGAGTTTGTCAGCCATTTATTGCCACAGTACTTATTACTTTTCATTATATTTAAGTACTTAGGTTGTTTCAAGTTGTATAGTTATTTTTTAGAGGTGAAATGAATTGCTATTACCTTTACTTGTTCTCCTTGTCCATTTTTTTTATTTTGTACCTGATGTGGTGATAATAAAGCTTATATTATTATTATTATTATTAATTCGATAGATTGTGAGTACGGTTTTTTTCACATGGGTTTCTCCAATCTTCCAAAAGTTATTTATTACACACCACCATAAATCATATGTTGCAGTGAAAAAAGTAAAAATTACCTACCACTACATACAGGTCTACATTATGCAGTTCCCGATCATTATTGTAATAATCTCAATGTAACTTATTAAAGAAAACTGCTTTAAGTATTTTAAAAGTAAGCTTAATGCCAATTAGTTTACAATTGTTGAAACATTCATATCAAAATCAAAAGGGCATTTATATATTTATCAAAATACAACAAAAATAGCACCTTTGCTTACAAACACACACTCATACACCTACTGCAAACTTACTAAACTGTAGCTTTTAAATAAAAATAAAAGTCCAAAAAGAAAATTGGACCTCCTCAGAGACAAGTGGTCAGAGCCATAATTGTCACGAATTGGCCAATTTGGCCACAGGGCCGGGCCGGTAATTACATAAATGAAATAGACAGAGCGGAGCTAAATAACAGCTGATACAGCTATAAACAATACTATCCAAGTATATGAGGAGGGTAGATACGCTGTACGCACCCCATTTGGGACCCGAAAAAACTTGGCAATTTGGTTCAGTTTTCCTTGTCCTACGTTGATCCAGTTGACAGTTTTTCTTAATACGTTTTCTCGCACTTTTGTTTGTTGTTAAAATTGCCATATTTAGCTAGCTTTATTTAAAACAAAACTGAACGCTCTTTTTTTGGTTTGCCCACTAAGACATGTAATTTGTTAACATTTATTTTGTGTTACGTACAACACCAATTCGTTTATTTATTGAAATATGCGTATAAGCTGCACTTTCACAGAAACTTTGAGCATTTCTGGAACCGTAAAAGCGTGAGAATATTATTCAAAAATAAGATTCATATAAAATGCAAATTGAACCTCCGCGCTGCTGGAATCCAATAGACTGTGCTCTCTGGCTCATTGCGTTTGACATTTCAATTTATATATCAAAAGGAGTGACTGTGAAAGACAAATAGTAGAAATATAAAAGATAAGAAAAATATAAAAAGATACGTCACAAATATCATATTTCATCCCAGTTGAGATGAAATATTCTTAATAAATATATTTAGATTATATTCAATTACAGTTATCGATGATATATTTAACTTGATATTTTTCACAATTTTTTTCGAGTAAATCCCACGAAAGTATTAATCTTAGTGCCATTTAGACTAAACATGATAAATATATCAAGTTAAAACTATGCATTCAATACAATGGCGTATGAATTATTTTTTAAATAATTCATTAATTCGTTGTGTCCTCGAAAAAACGGTACGCTGTTCTCATTATTACGTTCTTTTGTTTGAAATTAAACGTTAACATATTAACGATGGTATAGTTTCACGATAAAATATACTTCAAAGAATTAATATATTTTCTAATACGACCCAAAAAACTTAAGTATTAAAAAAATGGTATCTGTAATCTGAATACGGTTTGACGGAATAAAGATATTTACGCAAGTTCTTTACTTACATAATCATTGTATAACATGGTTATCGTTCCATTCAATTTATTTATCCCGTTCTTCGAATAAAACATTCAATCACTCTCACGTCAAGTAAAACTAATGACATTTCCAATAAAATATATATCCAAAGGTTGTAGACTTACGAACGAAATAGTTACTTACTTATGTATTGTATGGACCTTAGCGGCTGAGCCGGGATAAGTGTAAGATCGAAAGTATGATTTGGCGTAATCTTAATTTTGAGATACATACGGTATGGTAATAAGCTTTGGTTTTTATCTGCTACAGTCAAAAGCCAGATAAACTCTTAAATGTAAGATTGCTACACAATCAAAACATATTATTTTAAATTGTTTGTTGTTGTTATGTAAATTAAAACGCACTTTTGCGCAACTGTGTTGCGACTTGTACTTATTTATATTTCTGTTTTAAATTATAATTGTGCAAGTGTTGACTTACAGACGTGTTTTTTTAAGTATATTTTCAATAAACATCACCTCTTACAACTGCGTAGTATACGTACCTAGTTATTTTAAGTAAGATCATGGAACTCCTTGTAAATGTACCTACCTATTTTATTAAGATCCCCAGTCTGGTTCCACGTCATGTATGACAACTGCCTGTGTTTACGCGCCCTCGGTATAAATGTTGCCGAATAAACAAGACTACCACCAAGAAATACAACCTTACTCCGTGAAAGCCCGCTTTTTGGCAATGTTAGAGAATATGAACCTTACGACACTGGAAATAAGGGTGAGAGATAATTAGATCAACGAAATTGGTGTGAGATATGTACTGCTGTTTAATGTTTATGATCTCGTGTGTTATTGTGTGTAAATTTTCATTATGGTTTACAAGTTTTTGTTGTTGAACCGTCCTCAAAAAAATATGATCGCCGGAAATATTATTTTTGCTTCATTACAAAATAATTCGTTTTATAATTATTTTCAAGGTAGAAAAATTAATATTTTTGTATTTGTAGCAGTGCAGTGCTAGCTTGCAGGATGTGAAAATTAGAATTGTATATTTTGAAAAGAAAAATTGGTAATGTTTTATACTCGCTGTGTTAGTATTACCGTCTGTGTTGAATAATTAGCATAATAGATAAGTATAAGAGTTGATTATTTTCTATAATTGCTTGGAGAGGACTTTGTTTTCCACTCATCGCGAAAAGAAACCTACAATTTACGTAAATCGTACACCTTTAGTCCTATTTCAAAACTATTTTAGTTTTATTTATTGGGAAAACCAGGCGCAGGTTCTTCAAACCTTTTAAACAGACTTATTAGAGTCATTAGACAGTTGTCTTATAGGTTATATTTCTGTCATTTAAAACAATTAAAGTAGGCACCCCTATGTAACCTATCAGTTTATTTTAGTCAAGTGAAAATCCCAACTAGCTGCAATTATGCACCAATTCATAGGTTATGGTTACTAGAATTCGTAGATCGTAATTGTATGTATGTATCAAAAATACTAAAATTACAAAATCAAATCAAACCAAACACATGCAGAAGCTCCTACGAAAACCTTTTCCCAAGCACAAAGATTTTATATTTGACGGACAATAAACCCTCGCACCGTGATGCCAATCCTTTTTGACAAATAAAAATGAATATTAAATGTACCTTCGCGTTGTTTGTGAATCCAGCGACGGTCACAAAATGGCCGCTGCAGGATATGGTTCACGTGGAAACCCAGCCATTTACATTTACAATCATGTTATACATTAAATCTTTCTTTTGTGAATACATTAACTACAGGTGATGTGCTTTTTGTAATTAATTACCTGAATTACATATTTTAACCATATTGTCTGTCCATATATTAATTATACTCGCTAAAACGTCATTTCTCATTACTTGATTGAAAAAATTTGCCAATTTTGCTTGTTATTCATTGCGTTTTAGTTAAAAACACATAAATCTTGCTTAAATATAGATAGACTTTGATCCCCGTTTTTCTAACAAAAGGGTGAATTGCGATAAACATTAAAAATAATAGTGGGAGCTTGCGTCGAAAGAATCATTTTATTTTATTTATGTTCAAAGTTAAAAGTTTTAAATCCCTGTAAATAAATATAAATCAAAAATTTTTCGTAGATTGCTACTTACACTTTGACATATGGTTAACAAATAAATATTTGAATATTTCAATTATTCACAAAATAATATGATCCGATCAAATTTAGACTTTTCGCACGTATTCGTACATATTATCAGAAATAAATTGAAAATCCATGAAAAACCTTAACTAGCCTCGAACTCAGGGCTTCCATTTATAGTAAGAAAAGCTGATGCCACTTTATTTCCTAGCCGATAATTCTGAAAACATTTTAAACATACAAATAAAACATTCACAGTATATTTGTTATCTTACCTACTGGGTATTTAACAGTGCAGAGCACATTATACAGTGTATTAAAACTACGCCGTAGTCAACGCAGTGTAGTCGATGTTTACTGCGTAGCACCACGTAGCCACCAACTACGGCATGCATTATAAACAAGGCTTCATTAAAATGAATATTCAGTAGTTAAATACCTTTTGTTTGATAAATACTGTATAAATGCGCGCTTTGTAAGTTAAATATACTACGAGTATATCGCATTATTAAACACGAATTGTCTTGACGGCCAAGTGGCGTAGTGGGTAATAGTCCTGCCTCATACGCCGGAGGTCTCATGTTCGAGTCCTGGTCGGGACAATCATTGTTGTGTTTGTCTGAGGATTTATTATTATGATTATTGCATAGTGCTACAAGATAGCTATTAGGTATTATTTCTGCTGCAATTATTGAAGTGACGAGAATGAGTGTATGAGATGATGGACTCAAGCGACAAGTGCTCTAACTAGTATATTAGATCTAGTATTTTTGTGAGAAACGAATAATCTGCATTTTTGCAGTGTTTTCTTCTTTGTGTGAATCCTTAATTATATTATATTTAAAATCATTTCTTTATATTTTTTAAGATCAATTTCAAAAATTAATTTATGTGTTAGATTTAAATGCAAATAAGAAGAAGCTTTCAAAATGTCCAGCTTTGTGTCGATAAAAAAAATTGGTTTTCATCACTATGCGTCCAAGAGGAAGAATACCTGTCTTTCGAATACGCTACAATACGACTTATGTACTCTCTAACATGTCTGTACGAGGGTAATCAATCGTTGCAGCCAGCTATGACTTGATTGACAGCTGCCAATCACATACATTTTGAATACTTATGTATGCTTTTAATGGTAATTGACTGACTTAACTATTCGGACTTAATTTTGCAGCAAGATATGTTGATATTAAAGCTTTTGGCTTTAATATAGCTTAATAGTGTCTAACTAAAAAAGTAATAAAAAGATCCTAAGCAGTGGCGTAGTGAGTAGTAGCCCTGCGTCATACGCCGTTGGTCCCAAGTTCAAATCCAGCTCAGGACTTCATTTGTGATGAAGACAAATTTGTTTCCTTGGGTCATGGGTGCTTGTATTTATTTATATATATGTATGTTTGTGATTATCCATAACACAAGCTCTGCTTACTTAGGGATCAATACAGTTGGTGTGTTTGTGTGGGGATTCATTATTATTATATTTGTTTTCGTATAGAAGTATGCTCCTAAAATCCTCCAATAAAGCACATTATTATTACTAAAACCTGGATGTATCTTTAAATACCGGTGCACATACATTAATAACGTCCCTAACTATTGTTTCAATAGCAAGTGCTAAATCTCCTTTAAATCTATTGCATGGATTTTGAATAAAAATATTTCTTAATTTTGCAATAAAGGGTTAAAACGAATGGTAAATTTGTTAGTAAGTTTTCAGGAGACTTTAACGGTAAATCTAAGATACATCAAATATTTATGAATAAGATATGCATTAAAATTTCCAGCCCTCTTTAAATGTGGTATCGAAGGGGATATCATCGTTGTTGGTTTTAGTTGGTTAGGTTAGATCATTTCATATGGTTAAGTGCCAATAGTTTTTAGTAATTATAAGATTTTGCATAAACTTTGAGTGGTGACAAAAATCTTCCACTACACTTAATTTTTTCATTTCCTATTCCACTTTCATTTCACTTTCATTCCACGGATTTGCATTCAAAATATGCTTACCAAAAGGTGAACATTTCTGTGGATGCGTTATGGCAACATCCAACGCGCTAATATTCAACTGACTAATAATGATAATTTTTAAAAGCTAAGACAAAAATCAAATTGATCATTTATACTCTTTCTTCATTATATAAAGTAGCCAAATGAAAATGTATCCTATGAATTTTTCAACAACGCATATAGCTTTTCGATTAACCTTCATTGAAAAATCATATCTTTATTTAAAACATGTTTCGTTTTCATTGCTAATTTATCATCATAATATCTTTTTGTTTCAATCTGTTATACTCGTATAATATCATTTCTCAAAGCGGGCCTGAATAGTAACGATCAATTGACGTAAAAACATATCTTTAAAAATAAACCCAAAGTATGGTAACAATAAAGTTCTATGTAGCTTTGTAAAGTTAGCAGATTTCCCAGCTATAGTCAATCGATTCATCTATTTTAGTCTTTCGTGTCTAGACTAGGTTTAGACCTAAACCATGACCTAGTTTAAAATATTATATTTTCCATGGATAATACTTAGAATTTAAAATTCTTCTGTGTGAATAAAAGTGTTTTGATTCCGTGCGTAATGCATATTAGTTCAAATATGTTATGTTGCTCATGTTATTGCTTGTGACTTACTGACCGTCAAATAACCTTGTTAAACGTATGTTTCAGTATCAGAATTTGAATATTGTAGCCGCCACGTAAAATTAACTATTCTGGGCTGCAAATAAATAAAGATTTAAATAAAACAGACATCGCAACTCAACAACCAGAAGTAACTCTCATAGAAATTAAAATCACTAAACTAATATCTAATATCTAGTAATTATGTTGCAATATTCCTAGACAAGCAATAATTTAGCTAAGTACAAGTCAAGCCCTTTACTCAAGCTCTTTGCTGAACTCCATACAAGTTAATCAATTAGTAAGTTAACCGAACGTTAACTTACTAATTGTTAAACCTAAGTTAAGTTAGGTTACCGAACTTAGGTCTCATCATACTGACTGATGTCCCCGTTTACAAAAAGGGCCTAACTCCCTTAAGTGTTTAGCAAGTTCTATAGCCTTGGAAGGGCCGATCTAACTTCGAACCATTTAGAAAGTTTTGACAGACGTCTGTCAGGGTAGATAGACGTTTGTCGAAACTTTTGTAGTCGGTATTAAACCTTTTTGAATGTTGTATTGTGCCACTAGATCTACATAAAGGGAAATCAGATGAATGTTATCTTTATAAATGGATATTTCGATGACTCGGGTGTATCATGTTATGTATATCGAGCATCGAGGGTAAAATGCAAATTTGAAACAGAATTTTAGAAATGTTTCGATTACCCGATATCTCAGCAAATAATGCGCATGGTTTAATTTCTTTATAACTGTACAAAATTGATGTTTTCTGACTACGTAGTTGTGACATCTTTATCTGAGGAATCTGAAATGATTATATTGGCTGATTTTTTTGGGATATCAATAGAAAACATTTTTTTTTTAAATGTTGACAACATCTGTCAACTAGGATACCGCCACTAGGTACTATTACCTATTTAATAAATAGATAATTGAACATATTAAAATTCTAAGCCTGATTAAAAAATTAAAAGTCTAGAAACATGTAACTACAACCTTTATTTACGATTTTTACAAACAATCCTAATAATATCCACAACGCTTTTACCATGAAATATTCACAGAAGTGTATTCATAATAGTGCATAAAATTTTACGCCTTCCTGTAAGGAAAGATCAACATAGGATCCCAGCCACAAATGGTTATGCGGAAACTTTCAATAACTTCGATCCCTCGTAAAGGAAAATGGTATCGGAAATATACTCAAGACGGTAATTATACAAGATTGCCACTTGTAGCTAATACATTAGCAAGGCATTTTGTGAATTAAGAATAAAAATATTAATTGATAAAAACAATGGAATTTTTTACACATATAGTACAATGGATTTTCTTAATCCTAATTATGTTATGCGCCTGATCACAGGCACTCAAACGATGTCTTATCATAACTTGTTTTAAATCAAAATACAAATTATAAATAAAAGTTTACAATTAAATACAATATAAATTTTAATCAAAAGTGTAACATAGGTAAGAATAAGTAAGCTTTGCTTCTACACCGTTTTATGATATCTCTGGTTTGAATTCTGCAAGGGGTAACTTTATTTAAATATTATTGTAAAAGTTGGTTCTTGCCATTTACCACTTTGTAATGTGTGTATATTCTGCACTAGAAAGTGGTTATTTACACGGGTCTGAAGGCGCTACTTTTCATCGCTCCCATTTAACCTTTCCTAACCAAGTAAGCCATAGAAGGCTGAACTTAACTTACTCGTGGTGGTAGAGTTTCTTAAGCGGCAAAGTCCTTCCTATTTTAACCGCCATAATAATCACATTTACGTGGCTGCGTTCCGGATTAAAAGATGGAAGTAAGTGCTGGAACAAAAGCATTTCCGACTTAAGCTTACTGTCGGCAAAACATCTTTAATCGATAATCAACAAATAGTAATTATGTCTATGGGCACGGATGCCACTTACCATCAGGTAAATTGCAGGCTGGTTTACTAGCTATGACAACGGTTAAAACAACGTTATCCTAATTTCGCATTAGCTCTGTAATGAGTTATAAATAAAATTCAATATAAACAATATTACCTTTTTACCTACTTACCTACTATAACAATTTAGAATGAATATTATATCCATTTGTTACACATTCAAATTGATATTCCAAGACCTTCATTTCAACCTCGCTCCAATAACACAAATTAATTCAAAGTCCACAGCCACATTACATCAACAAGTGCTATCAACTATATATCAACTTGGACCTATATTAAATCAACCCATGCTATCACGCTGGGCTGTAATCTATTGTACAATCCATATATGTACAGCACCACCATTTTATCTTCAGAAGCAAAATCCGTAACTAACCGTCAAACTTCATGTACGCGTAGAATACAGCTCCACCCTTTACTGACTAGATAACTTGGTTATACAAGTTGGCTTTACAGCGAATCAATACAGCCAATGTAAATATCAAACATGTCCCTAGATAGACATGGGCGGTTGACAAACGGCCTAGCCGAGTGACTATGGGTTTAATCATTGGGCTTAACGTAAAAGTCAGGTTTGCCTAATCAGGGAAAATTAGGTCGTGCCCATGCAATCTAATTAAATGCCTGTTTTGTGGTGATTATGGAGCGGAAAAGCGGTTGATAATAATGACTCTGCAGTTTGCACAGAAGTGAATTTAAAAAATTGTGGGCGAATGAATAGTTATAAAATTTACTCAGACAAAAAAGTGAGAAACAATTTTTCACAAAGTTCTATATGATAATTTCATTGAAACAGTTTAAAATTAGTTTTAAGAACAGTTACATACAATTCTTGCCGACTTCTTAATAAATAATATAATAGCGTTTTTAATCAATAAATAAAAAATATAAATCCCCAGACGACCAACTGTATAGCATCAAAGTTATGTGGAGGACCCTACAGCGAACTGGGGGGAACCCAGAATAAACATACATAAACAAAATATCAACTACAATAACCGAAAACACACGTCTATATTCATGACACATATGTATTCCCCGACCAGAACTCGAACCTGGGACCTCCGTATGAGGCAGGGTTACTAATCACTACGCCAGTCGGCCTTCAGAACTTTTACTTCAACGACAGTTTTGTCTATACCTCTACCTTCTATTTTTGTAAGGAAGAAAGATCTTTTATGTATAATCAATCGATCAATTCTAAAACTACTGAACAAGTATTTGAAATTACTTTACCATTGGAAAGCGGCGTTGTTCAAGAATGACTTACGCTAAATATATTTCATCCAGGAATCCCCGAGAACTAGGGAACTACATGGGCGAAACCTAATTCTTTACTATCTTTGAAAAATATCAGCAAAAAAAATGATTACAATACAATTAAAACCTTATGACCAGAGAAAATAGGCTCCGTATTATATAAAGGAAAATCAATAAAATAACAAGTTATATAGATAGACGTTCGTCTACATCGCAATATGCAGATCGATACATCTGTCCGACCTCATGGAAAACCCTGGAAAATAACTTGTATAATGAACTATGACGTCAGAATAGTGATGTTCTTACGTCGTACTTGTTTACAACAGAACCAAATTACATATTCATGTAAAAGCTATTGTTGGACTACGTTATTAGAAACTTTCCGTTTTGTATTATCGAAAACTATGCGTCATTAGTATTGTAGTGGTTCAACCTATGTGTGCGTGCGGCTTTATGTGTGCCTGTACTAGTAAATATGCAACATAATTTGGGCAGCCGTCATCGTCAAACTGTGTTCACGACGCTTTGGTGTGCGTGTACAATCAGTACATTTATTCACACACACACAAGAGTGCTGTATATACAGGGTGGAATTTTGCGAAGCCAACTGGGAGATAGTACTCTAAATACCGAAGATAGCAAGTTTCACTCTAAGGAAACATTCCTCTATTTTCAAAAGGAAGATAAACTGCATTCAAATGTATTTGAAAATAAGCCTGCCACGCCCGGGATACGACTAATAAGTACATACAGACTAACAAATATTTTCTCTTTATTATAATAGCAAAGATATTACGTCTAAACTGGAGTGATGAAAAAGCTTAAAAATGGTGCGATAGTTTCATATAGATTTCGAATTAACGAAGTACGACGCTTTAATACCTAGGTTACATGTAATAATAACAATAATAAAAATTTTATTTACAGACAGTTAGTCCATAGATGTCTTAGTAACAATGATCTTAATAACTTAGACTTAGTAAACTTAAATATTATAAAAACATTAGTCTTGGGAGGATTTAGCGTCACGGTTTCACCACATGAGGCTGCATCCATCGGCGCAACATTGGCAAGTCCTCGCAGCAAACACGCTGAGGATGGTGTTGGAGCTGCGGTGGAGGCGGTTGAGTATGGAGGCACAGCGTTTGCGAATGATGGCCGCGAAACTGTCGGCGTGCTCCTCCGTGAACATTCCCGACGCACTCCACCGCCACGGCAGCCCCAACAGCGCGTGCTCCCCCAAGCCAAGGCCAAATACTTTCACTGGCGGCTGATGATGGTGGATTACTCAAAATTCTGAAGGCAACAGCAGACCATGCCTTGACTGACACAGTCCTCGCCACCAATAATTTTGCGGCGAAGCGAATAATGCGAAAAATACATGTAAAATACGTAAACTTATGAAAGGTACGTCGTGAGAACTCAATGAAAGTTTCTGTACTTTATTGAAAAATAGAATGCTCAATTGAAAATCACATGTATTTTACATGTGATTTTCAACCTTAAATTTGGGACACTTTAAACAGTGGTCTTTACGAGAGAGAATCTACCGCCACTAAAATAAACCGAACCCCAGTAAACAGATTCAGGTTGTAAACTATGAAGAGTACGAACCCAGTAAGACCGTATTTCGGGTGTGGGTCAGGTATTTAAAAATGGAAAGATCAGTGATTGGCTAACTGACATTTTTAATCTTGTCAGGGTCTCAACCCAAGTAACAGCCGAAATAGAGAATGAGTTCTAGAGCTTTCGAGAATTTTTATTTAATTCTTGCTCATAATTCAGTCTTTATTCAATACACATAGCGATTTATTTTTACCTTCTTGTATTTTTAACTTTAACTATTTATACTTAAATTTAACGGCCAAGTAACAAAGTGGTTGCTATATATATTTATATACGCATATACGCCCCATAGGTTGCTAGGGGCATTAATTTGTATGATGAACGAAGATGTGCGTTCTTGGGGCATGGTTGTTTGTATTTATACATATATGTTTATTCTGGGTTCGCTGTATGGCCATCCATAACACAAGCTCTGCTTACTTTGGGGCCGTGCAGTTGGTGTGTTTGTCTAGGGATTTATATTTTTTGTTTATTTATGAAAAACAATGTGAATTTAAATATTGTGTTAATATTACACAAATGTACGTGTATGTGTATGACAAATTATTTTTTTATTTTGATCCTAAGAGTAAGAAACATAAAACAGCACTTAGGCTAAATTCTGTAAGGCGTTTATAATAATAATCTTTACTCCACAATCCTGAAATCGTTCCTTTCAGCCAAATTATTAAATAAAACAACAATCTGGCAGAAGGATTATACAATTTTAAAAATGATCCTTGAAGCACGCGACACCCTGTATTAATAATGTCTGTACTAATATGGATAGCTTCCAGTCGAATGCATTAAGTTAGTACTGATGCTCCTAATAACCTTTATTCCCAAACACAATTCTCTATGAAATTTTGAAAAAAACATAAATTTTTTCATACATGCCCAATGTGAAAAAGAATTACGTCTCTTTCCTATGAAAACATGTAAGGCTCAGCACAACCAAATATTTCTTGTTGGCAGGTGAGAAAAATTCTGGATTTTCTCATCCACTTCCCGTATAACAAATTTATTTTTATCTTAGAAGGGAAATATCGAGCCGGTAGGTTTATTACCGACTGGAGGGTTATCCATCCCTGTAATGATACCATGAAAAAATAAATGTTAAAAGGAAAAAAGTTATTCTTATTGTATTTTTTTGGTAAGAATGTTTAATTTTTAAGCTTAATAGAATTTTTACAAGCTTTTATCAACTCAAACGTTAGTAGAAGGTAAAACTCGCTGAATGAAAACTATTCCAAGGTGGTTTAGATGGTAATATATTCCAATGAAAATTGTATCAAGAGGGATTGATGTAGCGGTAACGCGCTACTCAACCGACCAATCAAAACACGAGATCTACATCACAATATCAACTTGTACTAAGCTATAAGTATAGATACGTATAACTCGAAATTATAAATGGCATATCGATGTGAGCCCAGACAACGTCGTGTCGCTGACAATCTGCACGTTCGAATGTTAGGTACTCCCATCCCCACTAGAAGCGGAAGCGCACTATCAAATACTTAGGCGTCACCTTAGACCAGACGCTTTCTTTCAAGCCACACGGCGATAGAGTAACGAAACTCGTCCGTTTTTACTTAGGCCGCCTATATAGTATGCTAGGTAGAAAAAGTAAAATGTCCCTCAGAAACAAACGTACGCTTTATAAGACCTGCGTTAGACCCGTCATGACATATGTCTCGCCAATCTTTGCCCATGCCAAACCCTCCGTCCTGCACAAACTACAGGTAGTTCAAAATCTCTTTTGCCGCAGGGCCACAAACGCACCGTGGTACGTGCGTAACGCAGACCTGCACAGAGATCTTGAACTGCCTACAGTACAACAACACCTCAAAACACTCTCCAAAGCCTTCTTCAAACGCTCCGAAACCCATCCCAATCCTCTAATTCGAGATTCAGTATCACTCCTGTCTTAGATTCGAAATTCAAAATCGCTAGACCGCGAAACGTGCACACGAACGTAGCCACGCAACTGTCACTAGATCTCGAAGCCCTTCAGGCCGCAACTTCTAATTCTAATGTAAATTCGAATTAATCAATTTTTATTTTTCAATTTTCACTTTTCATTTTGAGCACCTTCAGTGCTATGATTCACCTTCAGTGCTTTGAGCACCTTCAGTGCGATCTAATTCCCAGCGGGTGACCCCTTCTGGGCCCCGCTAGCGTGGCCTCTTTTTCCAATTGGCCGTCGTTCAGATGAAGGCTGTGTGGCAAAAAATTGCACGAGTCATTCAGGGGGTTTTTTAGTGGGTATAGACTCTGGTAGGCACGGAGTGACGAGTCCCACATATCTCCGATCACGCACGCGGAGTATGCGTAAGGGCATTTTTTAGATCCTTCTGCCCTCTCCGTGGAGGGTAACAAAAAAAAAACTCGAAATTATTATAAGAAATAAGAAAAGAAAGATAAATTGTAACAGAACAAGAAATTATTTTAGGATAAAAAAATTTTTAGTTATAATTAATTATTATTCTTAAAAGAAAGGTTATATTGGTTATTGATAAATTATTATGATATTGGTAGAGTTTCAATTATGAATCTAATAACAAATTAAATAACACATATTGTACGTTCAAGTTTATAAGAAAACTGCTCCCATTGAAACATAAATCTGCGAAAGTTTTAACTACAATTTATTTTTAATCATAACGAGAGAATGAATAGTCGTTTGACGCTCACTTGCGTTTGTGACTGATTGCAATAAAACCGTTGTTTTATTTAGCCACTATCAGCGTTGTCGCTCGGTTTCAATTTAACTAGAGTTCAGTTTATGGTTCTCAGTTAAAACTGATGGTTAAGATGACTTTCCTGTCATATAACCGGGAAGTATGTTCTACTGAAGAAATCTGCAGAAGTTAAATTAATAAGATCAAGCCAGTGTAATCTAAATTCAGGTACTCAAATATGACGCAAAATGTAAAGAGCTGACTTACGTACTCTTAAAGTAGCAAACAAACATTCTTCTAATTGATTACCTACCTTAATTTAATTTCTTAACGCTTCTCATTAAGAAAAGTTACAACTTCAAGATGAGTAATTTTAGCAACAATTTTTAGGTCTTAACGAGCAGTCAGCAAGTCGAAACCTTAGTTGGCTTTCAATTTTGATTTAATATGTACTTTCTTGTGATGGCTACTCGTGATTTATAAAAAAAGGGTAACAAGAGAAAGAGAGAAGAGTAACAAAAGGTAATCAAAGCTGCATAATTACAAAGGATGGATCACTCTGTATGTAGTATTTGTAAATACGTGTATTTGTACGGGACGCTACGCACTTGTTTGGATCGGCAGTATTTGTTGAACGTCGATGCCGGCCCGAACCAACTACTACAGATATTCAGCTAGTGCATCTGGGTTTGATACCGGTCGGCTCATTCAGCTCATCTCACCATATCCAGAACGGCATTGGCTGGGCGGTACATTTCCCGAACGTTCATCTAAACACATTTGATTTTGCCGCCCGATTGATGCCTAACGATGCGGCAGTGATGATTGGTGATACAGATAATTACAGATATTTTTTTGTTAGCTTTTACATAGGTGCTACTATTTTGCGGACATGAAATGAAATGAATATATATTTCTCAACATTGACAATTACTTGTTCTTATTAATGTCAAATAAAACATGACTCTACCACGAGTTCAAAAAAAAATCCTTCGTGAAGAAGAACTGGCAAGAAACTTCACGGATATATTTTTTTCAAAATAAATTTACAGAGTCTCTTTATGTCTACACAAAGTTATTCTTATCTGTTAGCTCGGCAAGTCTCCCTCCCCCCAAGTATCCAAACGACGAACACCCTCAAACGGAACCCGTTCACGAGTTAACGCGGTTAAAACATTAAATGAAGCAAGTTTGACATGGTTTAACATCTCAGGTTGGTTCCTAACAAAAAACTCTACTTTCAGAAACATACCCATTTTTAGTTCAATAAAATAGTTTTATAAAATTTTCTCTAATCATAAATTATTACAACTCTCAGAGATAAATCAGCAAAAGGTATGAACTTCGATAAAGAAGTGTGAATGAATCTTGTGCCACAAAGCTAAATACTGGCAAAATATAAAACGAATTGTTGAACAAAATGGAATTAAATCTTCATAAGTACACCCCTGTAATGGAAAGATCAGGAACAAAGGGTGACTTATACAACTTTTCCTTTTTTACGTAAAATACGACGTTCGCTGCATCTGGAGCCACAAAATGTAAGTTTTACTGTTTAATTCTCTCTTTTGAAAGCCGTTTTACCGAAAGGCTATAAATTATGTCATAACGGTGTACATAGAAATTTATTTTTAGACATGTCGGTGAAAATGAAATAGTCTTTTTAATACATATTTTTTTAATCCCCAGACAAACATGCCAACTGTTTGGCCCTAAAGTAAGCAGAGCTTGTATTATGATAGAGACCATACAGCGAACCGCGTGGGGAAGGAGACTAAACATACATATAAAAACATAAACAACCATGACCGGGAACAAACATCTTTGTTCATCATACAAATGTATGCCCCGACCAGGACTCGAACTTGGAACCTCCAGCGTATGAGGCAAGGCCACTGCCACTGACGCTACTCGGCTGTCAAACACATAATTTTTTTTTCATCTTTGACACATTAATAACTAAATCGGCAATAAAGCGGAACCGTCATCCTCAATTTTAAAATAAAGACAATCGCGGAAAGTGTCCAGCGAACGGCCATACAATAACATGCGAATCCTCTGAAATCTGTTCGGCAACGATATTACTTACAATTTGGCACGTTTGGATAAGTTTTTATACCTCTCCTTCGATCAATGAATCGCGTTATAGCCTATAACGGTCGACGAAAAAAATCTTTAACGTGTAACTATAAATTAAAAATTACACGCCCTCGACACAAATTAAGAAAAAAAGAAAAGAAACACTATTATTGTAACAGTAAAAAAATTTAATTCCGAAATAAAGGGCTCTATTGTTATTATTCATAAAACTTATTGATGTATTCGACTTTTTAAATTTTATCATGTTAAAATATGGTTTATACTTACACTTAAAATATATTTTACAAATAAAACAACTTATATTGTTCAAACGAGTTTATAAGAAAAAAGTTTGCATCTGAAAGATACAACTGTGAAAGTTTTAAATTTAATTTATTTTTGATCATAACGAAAGCATGAATAGTGTTTTGATGTGTTTGACGCTAACTCCCTTTTGTGACTGAATCTAATAAACCGTTGTTTCATATTGTCAGAATTGTCGCTTATTTTCAATTTAACTAGAGTAAAGTTTATGGTTCTCAGTTAAAGTTGATGGTTAAGGCGACTTTCATGTCACATAACTGGGAAGTTCGTTCTACTAAAGAAATCTGCAGAAGTTAAATTATTACTAAGAAGATCAATCCATTATAATCCAAATTCAGGTGCACATAACAAGACGCAAAATGTAAATTAATTTAAAGAGATGGCTTACGTATTCTTGAAGTAGCAAACGCATAAACCGCTTCTAATTTATTACCTTAATTTAATTTCTTAACGCCTCTCTCGAACTTCGAACCTTCGTTCCAGTTTTTTTTAAGTTATTCATTGAGCCATAATGGGTATGAACACTTTTTAAGAAAAAAATATGTGAGCCAAAAACCGAAGTGATAAGTTTTTTTACATTGTTCTTTTTAATGTTACGGTTCTTAAACACATTAATAACTAAATCGCCTATAAAGAAAAGCCGATAACCTCAGTTTTACAACAAAGACAATAGCGAACAGCTTCTACCAAACGGCCATACAGTAAAATGCAAAGCCTCTGGAATTGGTTTACAACGATATAACTTACAAACTTGGCAAGTTCCAATAAGTTATATATCTTTCTTTTGATCAATGAATCGCGTTAAAGCCTGTTATCGCCGACGGTGAAACAATCTTTAACTTATAACTTTAAATTGAAAAAGCGCAGGGGTTTGACACGAAATTATTCATAGAAAAAGAAAAAAAAATTAAAATTTATTACTTTATTCAGAAAATAATAGTTTGTTCATATATTCGACTTTGGTATCACATTTTGTCGTGTTTAAATAGGATATTGGTAGAGTTTTGATTATGAATATACTTAAGAATAAAATTAAAAACTCATCTTGTTCGTTCGAGTTTAAAAGAAAAAACGCCCGCATCTTAAAGTTTAACTGTGAAAGTTTTGATAATATTGGATTTATTTAGTATAGTCATTTGATGTTTTAAACATAACTTTCTAATGTGACTGTTTTGAATTAAACCGTATGTAGCCACTATCAGCGTTATCGCTTAGTTTCAATTTAATTAGAGTTAAGTTTATGGTTCTTAGTTAAAGTTGATGGTTAAGTCGAGTTACACGTCACAGAACCAGGTAGTATATTCTACAGATATAATCTGCAAAAATTCAAATGAGAAGATCAAGCCATTTTATTCCAAATTCTACCTGCATTACCTTACTAATATGGAAAATCTGAATAAATTTATAGAGATGAGTAATTTGTGTCAATATTGTGAAAGCTGCATTATTACAAAGGATGCATCACTCTGTATGGCTGTAGGCGATGGCGCCCGAACCACACTCTACACACACTCAGCTTGGACGCCCGGCGGTGCAGTTTGTACTATTAAAGGTTATTCAAGCTAAAATCAAACGAAGCTACAATCACTGCATGAATAAATAAAAATGGCCTCGCAAGCCGGAATAAAATTTGAATACTTATACGAGAACTAAGCTATAAGAATGACCTTAGTAATTTACAGCTAAGCAGGCACAATGTAAAACAACGGCTCTAAACACCGGTACTCGTGCCACATAAAGTGCTAGGTTTGAAACAAAATTTTAATTTTAAATCAGGTACAGCGCATTATATCCTTAAGGTTTCCGACGGCCGCCAAGTTGCTTGACATTTTGGACTCACGTAAACCACACAGTAACTATGAAAAACGTTCTTTCACAAATTAAACAACCTTTCAAAAGTCACTCACTCTCACATAGTCATATCATATATTAAGTACACATAATATAACTGTTATGTGTACTTAAATCTTCTAAGAAACCCAAACGTACCTATATATACCATCCTCTTATGATAATTACATTCAAAAGCTTCCTGTAGGATAATTTCCTGTTGAGCAGGAACAAGGGACCTCCGGAAGTAAAAGCCAAATTAATCCGGAACTAGAAAATGTTACCCTTTCCTGTATTAATACCGTAATACAAGACATGTTTGTTTTAACAGCAAAAGAAAAAATAGTATTTGAAATGTATTTTTTAATCTTATATCTCAAAAATATCGGTTAAAAGTTTCCTTTTATAATGGAGTTTAGATATTCGTGAAATTTGTAATAATCAAGTAATATATTGCTTTGTCTTTATATAAGGTATACATTTCTTCATACAACCAAAAGACATTTCATAAAGTCGGACTTGTTGAGTACCAGCGCAACAGTTAGTCCACATCCTTTGTGTGCGACTCTACATTTAGCACAACACTATTTTATTATCAAGTCTTTCAACATGTTATGAAATGGATTATTTCTTTACGTTTTATTGTAAATTTAAATAAAAATGGCATATAAATCATATGTATATTGCTTTCATTTTCTTTCATATCAATATTTTTAAGTTATAAATTTAATTTTCGTCTATCAGGTACAGAACAAAACTTACCTTTTCAAATCGTAGCGGCCGCTTATCGTAAATTCACAAATAAAAATCAAATATTTTTTTTAAATATTGTGTGTCATGTGGTTCCCGAAAGTAACAACGCCCGACCTTCTCGGGGGCGAGTGGCTAACTGCGTTCCTCCCTGAATGGCTTACCTGTTACTTTCCACCCCTAGGGCTGGGACACTGATATCGATATTATACGCAGAAAGGTCGCGTTGTAAGCGTTAAATTTGAATAAAGATTCAGATCTCTATTACTGCTTTTGTGGAATTTTGCTGAGAAGTGAATAGTAATTCTTTTTGGTCAGTTTGTATCTAGAAATGGAGATTGTTTTATTAGGTTATATAATAATATTTTTGAAGCTGTAACTTTTGATATCCAGGTTTTACTGTCTAGATTTAGGATTTTTTGCCAGATATTAGTTAGGTATATGCATCTAGATTGCTTGAATATCGATAAAAAATATGCTTTTTATATTTAAAGTTTTTAATTAAATATGCTGAATCAATTAATTGAGAATGTGATACGTAATCCCTGGATCTAACATATAAATGATGATATATTGTGACCGAGGCCTTCTATATGTCAATATTTAAAAAAAATTGAAAATAATACAAAATATGTTATTCGAAATAAGCCACAGACACTCTCGTCGTTTCCTAAAACAGTCAAAGTATAATAAAATAAATCTAAATTTATGCGTTATAAAACTAATATTTGGGAAATGTATGGTTCGACTTTTATAAGTATTATAATAAGTAAATCTATTCTAATTAATAAACCAACTGGAAGATTCAATCGATAACTACCGATACATCACTACTGCACAGTATGGCTCGAACATATTTTTTATTCCATACACGTCACATTCCACCCGTAGTAAATTTCGGCATCCGTCTCTTTCTCGCGCATTACTGAAACTGTAATTATGAATAAGTGTGAGAGAGACACGAGATATTGAAATTTTCTATTACCCTGCTGAGTTAGACAAAACAGATTGGGGAAGATCTTATTATATACTTTTTTAGGGCTTAATTAAAAGGCTCAAAATATATTTTGGGTTTTCTGCTTTGAATCATAAAAATAAAGTTATACCTGAGATGTTGCTCCTAAAATATGTCTGCAAACTAATTCAATTGTGTTAAGTTTATGTATTAATGTATAGGACATTTTACGTAAAGCAAGATTGCCAAGGAGCTTGCGCTTTTTGCAAATATAAAAATATATAAATTCCATTTAACTTTGTCATAGCTGGCACACGAGCTCGTGATTTTCCTGGTGGTAAGTAGCATCCGCGACCATGGACGTAATTCATCGTAGACGTTGTAAATTGATTACCTCATCGATTAATGGCGTGTTGCCGAATGCAGGCTTTACCAAGACTGGTCTTTGTTCCTATAATTGCACTGACCGCTTACATTTAACTGGAACACGACTACATAAAAGTGGTGCTTATGGGGGTTGATATAAGGACCACTAAGGCCGACCTGAAGTACCAATTTACCTCCGAGTCAGCTGGTTAGTCAGTTTAAATGTATCTCCATTACTGTCAATTCGTATTGGATTGACAGAGACAAACAACAATATTTTAACCTGAGTAGGTTTGAACGATTCACTCAAATCCGCGCAAGCGGCCATAATGTTTGTTTAAAATTGTAAAATTGACACATGACAGTTGCAATTGTCATCTTAGTGATAAAGTTAAGTAGCATCAACAAAACAAAGAAGTACCCCAGTGTTTATTGTACATACACGGTGTTTATTTCCGTTGAACATTTTTTTGAAGATTCCTTATACATACAGATCTCTTTCTGTAATACAACTATAAAAAAATAATTAAAAAAATAAAAATAATTTATTTCATTAAAATCTTAGTCTAATACAGATGTAGATTGGGGTCCCAATGTAAGCAAGTAATGCCTGTATTTTGAGACCCTGTTAAACTTAACTAACAGATATTAAACTTTATTTTCAAAAGACCCTTCCTTTATATTACTTTCAGCTTGAGACTTTCAGCCCCTTATCACGAACACGTAAGGTCGCACGTTACAGAATGAGATAAGCTTTCTCATTTTAGATAGAATCACGTAGTTAAGATTTTTAAAGATTTAAATGAATGTCTTAGATATGACGTTACAAATTTTTTGCAAGTCCGAAAGTTTAACTCCTAATTTTTGGTTAATTTTTCCATCTAAACGTACATCTTATGCCTGCCACTTAGCGATATTATATTAATAAATACGAACACACAATATAATAAAACATACCGGGTGACCCCGAAATGATAAAAATAAATCTCGAGACAAACACACCAACTGTATGGCCTCAAATTAAGCTTAGCTTGTGTAATGGATGATCATATAGTGAACTGAGGGAAATTATTTGAAAAGCCCCAAATAAATAGACATACATATATGTGATAACGATTACCCGAGAACAATCATCTGTGTCCATCACACAACTGAATGGCCCGACCAGGCCTCGAGCTTGGCCCCTCCGGTGCATAAGGTAGGAAGCCAGGCTATGTGAACTTAGCACCCGACTTTCGTAAAATGGATCTCCTGATGGTTTTTATGAAAGATATTGGTTAGTAGTAGATAGTAGTGAAGTTATTTTCGTTTTCTATTCGGCCGTCATGGGTAGATTAAAGCGAAAATGAAAATGAATCCTGTAGGTTTTGTATGATAACTTAATTTGTTTTAATTTTCGTTACCTGACGTTATTCCCTGATGCCCATGGGAAAGTTGTTCGGTATCGAACAACCCGAACGTTACAAAAAGTCACGTGGTATAAATAATAAAGCTATATTTTAATAAATAATTAATATTATTATACTTAATTAATATTTGAAATATGGCAACACTCGGACATTTTCTTTTAGAAATGATTATGATTTTTTAACAATATTTGCAATCATTCAGTATTGTAGGTTTGTATCTCCATACTTGTTTGACAGATCACCACAGTAGAAGTCCAGAAGAAGATCAGTAGAAATGACTTGTCCTCTGAACTTTGTAAAGCTGAAAGATGAGGCTTCGTTTGCCGAACATTCCAACTTAATCCTAAAAAAATGTGTACTGTATAAACCACTTAACAAAGCACTTTCAGAAACCCTTTTAATTTTTTACATTTGTTAATTTGAACTTGACATTTTAGGCGGCTATGTAGACTACGTGGTCAAAAATGATATCGCGATACAATCCGAGTACAAATGTAATTTATTTAATACGTTGTAGTGTAGTGGTAAGTAGCTGTGTTACATACGCCGCAGGTCCCAGGTTCGAGCCCTGGCCAGGGCCCTTATTTGTGAGATGAACACAGATGTTTAATCTCCGGTCATGGTTGTTGATATTTATGTATGTATGTTCATTCTGGGTTCCCTCCAGTTCGCTGTATGGTCATCCATAACACAAGCTCTGATTAATTTATGGACATGCAGTTGGTGTGTTGTTTAACTTAAGAAGATACTGTGTATAGATACTTCTAGAAGTATAACCAAGGAACACACAACGTAAGCTAAAAGACAAGTAGTTTTTGCTTTTATAACCAAGAGTAGTAGTAGTTCATTTCATTTCATTTCATTTCATTTCATACCAAAACCAAAGTGCAAAAAGATATCGGTTAAAAATTTAATAAATCATACAAAGTAGTTTCCGAGACAAGCAGTTTAGTTTATTTTACTTTTAAGGAGTAAAAATACATTTAAACTTCGCCCATTTAGGATTATGTTACAATGTGTTTGTTCAAGTCCGACCTTTGCCTCGAACTAAGCCACGTTTCCTCATTTATATAACTTGTAATGTAATCTGTGCCCTTTGTTCGTTGAGCAAACACAAAACGTTGAAATATGTAGTTTGAAGCACTAACAATAGAACATACAATGGAATAGCTTTATTTTAATTTTCATATTTTGTGCTGAAGTTCCTGTGGAAGTTAGTTACTATTCTATAGAAACTAATTATAATAAGAAATCGTCAGACTATCACTCCAACTGTATGACTCCAAAGTAAGTAGAGCTTGTGTTATGGATAGCCGTACAGCGAACTAGGGGGGAACTCAGAATAAACATAAATATATAAATACAAACAACCAGGACCCGAGAACAAACATCTGTGTTCATCTCACAAATGAATGCCCCGGCCAGGAGTCGAACCTGGGACCTTCGGCATATGAGGCAGAGCTACTAACTGCTACACCACTCGGTCGTCATGGTTAGTAAAGTATTAGTATAACTTCATATTTGCAAATCACTGTACGGGAAACCGGAGAAAGTAGTTTTTGTAAAGTTATTATTATATTCGAATTCTCACTTTCATTTTGTCAGACGTTTTTTCAACAACAATGTTTAACGATATTTGGTTTTAAAGATAAAAATTTAAAGAAGGAAAAGAAATATACATACACTTGCTGCGATTTATATTTGCATATAGAAAAGTAGCCCATAGCCGCATAGAATAAAATCAAGGGATAAACGATTCAAATTCAAACTCCAATATTTATTTCTCAACGTTGACGATTATTTGTTCTTATTGACGTGAAATAAAATGTGACTCTACCACCAGTCGTGAAGAAGAAATGGCAAGAAACTTCACGGGTATAATTTTTACAAAATAAATTTAGAGTGTCTCTTTATGTCTATACAAAATTTTCTTATCTGCATCTGTTAGCTCGGCAAGTCTCCCTCATCCCAAGTATCCAAAAGACGAACACCCTCAAACGGCACCCGTTCACGAGTTAACGCAGGATCCAGCCATCGCCCTCCTCAACCATATTAGAGGGAAGTGAGAAAGTGATATTAACGATTCATGCGTGGCAAATGAACATCGCGTACTGCAAAGACAATATCAGCTTTCAGTATTCAGTTCGCAAAAACTGTCCTCCAAAATGTTTGTATGAACTTTATTAATAAAGTTATGTGAAATAATTAAAACATCTACTTTTCCGACATGTTACAACTTTTCATTTTCTCTTATCGTAATAAAACTATGCAATTTTCACCGCAGGATATTTTACTACTGAAGTTAGCAACAACATAAAGCACGAAGTCAGCAACTGCTGCACTAATTTGAGAATTTCATTATGCATTTATGGCTCAAAGTTAAACAGCAAAATTTAAGTAGCATGCCAAGTAAAAAGCAACTTTCCACAACTTAGTTTAAGGTTACAATATGTTTACAGCTCAGCTAATTTTCGAGCTTAGATCTCGTAGAGTTTCTTAATAGTAAAAGTGACGCTGGCAATTAGTTAATTTGGCTATGTTTATGTAGATCTGTTGCGAAGATAATAGATTTTGGTGATATTTATATCTTTTCTACAATCTTTTGGTCTATTTCGTGAAGTGTTTTATTGGTAGTTTCGTGAGAGCTATTAACCTGATTTGCGCGCAATTTTAACGATGGGGTCAGCTTTAGTTTACAACACGATGGTTTCTTCTTGCATGCTAGCTGACTGTTGTCTGTATCTTGAAAGTATGCTGTTTGAGTCAATTTTCGAACCATATTTTTCAAAGCTGTCGGTACCGCCATTTTGTGGGATGTTTATGTTAAAAAAAATAGAATTTTTTTAGAAGAAATTTTTCTTCAATGTTTCAATAGGTATTCTTTGCGTGAATATAGGATGGTTGAATATAGGATGTATTGCCTGCACAGACTTTGTTAACATACAGAATCGGTGACAAAAGATCGAATCATGTGTCCGGTTGAAAATGACACCGTCAAAAAGTGGTACGTTTTTAATGCACATACATATAACGTAATTCCTACGAGTCATAAAAAGCGCTTATTTACTAAACAACAAAGTGCGTACTGACAGATTTATTGAAGTTCTAGTGCCAAAGTTGTAATATTTACATAAGAACGCAGATATTTATTCAAGGATTATTTCTGTTTTCTATTTATACATTACCTATTTATATATATTATAATAACGATAGGAAAACAAGGAATTAACAATAATAGTAAATAAAAAAAGTCACCTAAATTACACTGTAAATAGTGGGGGAGGGATCAGCGCCACAGGGTTGGATGGCTATCGACTGTTCGTAAAAGCTAATTGAAGTCGATTAAACGATTCATAAGGTTTCAAGTTGGACTTGAAGTCGTAAAAAATGTTCCCGACGCAGATCCATCATTCTATGTCACACAAAAGTTTCATAATGCTGGAAAAAAAATTAAGGAAATTTAATACATTTGGAAAAAATATATTTTAGCTTTAAATTATCAAATTTCCAAAATAAATTGCATAATAAAAAAACTGCTCTAAGCAACCTTTTTTTCAATATGGTCGCGCGAGGCGCAAGAATTGGCAATGATGGCGAGTTTGTTTCAGTCTGGGCTATTATCAAAGAAGATATTTTAACCTATTTCAAAAAACCTCCTTTTTGTCCAAATTGTCTGTATTTTTATTATCAGGCACTAACAAATAATTTGCTGGTCCAAAAAAGAACTCTTTATAGCCGTAGCTCAGTACCAAGAATAACAGCTCCCTATGCATTTCGAACCTCCAAAAAAGTCCAAAGAAACGTCGTTAATTGAACAATATTTTACTATTTAACAGAGAAAATTAATAAAAACTTAATACAGTTGAATAAATAAAAAATTTCCATAATCAAACAACTAGGGAAGTTTGTTACTGAGGAGTTCTCCTTGCGCTCACCATCAGCACCACTTCACCTTCAGTAAATATACGACCGAGTAGCGTAGTGGTTAGTACCCCTGCCTCATACGCCGGAGGTCCCAGGTTCCAACCTGGCCGGGGCCATTTCATTCATTCATTTATGTGAAGAACAGAAATGTTTGTTCTCGGGTCATGATTGTTGACATTTATATATGTATGTTATTATGGGTTCCCGCCCAGTTCCCTGTATGGTCATCCATAACACAAGCTCTGCTTATTTTGGTGCCATACAGTTGGTGTGATTGTTTGGGAATTTATAAAAAAAAAAAAGATAAAAATGAGTGTCCCTTTTTATGAGTTTGACTTGCAATGCGTAAAGGGACACAATGCATATGCACGTTTTTGTGCATGAAATAGTAGTTATAATTTCACATTATTAATTTTTGCAACAATGGCTGCGACAATTTTCTGTGTCGTGATATTTTATGACTGTCATTACAAGCACAGATCTTAAAAAATTATAAAGAGTATATAAACAACTGTATTGTCATTTTGAAACACATTCTCGCTTCGATCGCCACGCGGTGCGGACGCGCAAGACCCCGTTCTCCGTTGATCGGTCCCTTCCCGATATTCCGTGGCTCTCAGTCTACTGACGTCACAGTTTAGCGTGTTGGTTCCGTGCTACGGTTTTCAAGGTTTTTCTACTCACTCTGAGTGCTATCGAAGTGCGATTTTTCTTTGCGACTAAGCCCCTTAGTCTTCAAAGTGCTGTGCTAAGTTGTGTTGTGTTTGTGCTGAGTGCAGTGTTGTGCCCAGCGTAAGTAGTCTGGTCTCAGTACAAAGGATACTTAACGGTGACAACGAATTTGTGCTGAACCAGTCCTTTTATTTTTATTTTATTTCTCTATTTTATTTATTTTTTCTTTTCTCCTACTTTCATATTTATTTTTATCATATCTGTGTGTTTTCGTGTGTATTTGTCCTTTCTGTCGGTAAAGGTTGACCCTAACGTGGTCAATTCTTTACCTGAGTACCCTTTTTTAGGTTTCTAGGTAGCGGCCTTTGGCGTACTACGGTTAGTTTTAAGTTATTCTCCCCAGCCCCCCTACCGCTGGTAGGGAGGTTAGCCGCTAGGGTTCGCTAGGTTTTTAGGAACAAGGCATCCTGTGACATACTTATTTTATACTTATATTTGTCCCAACCCTCCCTAATGGATTCGCTAAGCGTTATTAACTTCGCGAACGCGTTCACCCAGGCGCTTGCTGCGGCAGGCGTCTCCATCCCGAAAGACATCCTAACGCAGGCCTTGCAGGCATCAATCGCGTCCCCGGCCCCTCAGGCCTCCAACGCCCAGACCCCTCAGGTCTACAGCTCTCCCGCGTCTCCCGTTCCATCCGATATGGACTGCGCGTCGGTCTCATCCTCGCGATCATCTCGTAGGAAGCGTACCGCTCCCGGGAGCGATTCAGACTCCGCCGCGTCCGAAGCTTCGTCGGTCGCCGCCACCTTAACCGGCTCTCCTGAGCCCGCGTTCCAATTAGTTACCAAACGCTCTAAGAAGCGTTCGAAAAAAGCCGCGGTGTCTTCAACACCCGAACCAACCCCGGTGTCTTCTACACCCGCCCCCGCGCCGCTCATGTCACTCGAAGTGACCGCGTCTCCGTCGGTCCCATCGAAGCCAGCGACGCGCTGCGCTCCCGTCCCGCCGAAACCTCAGCTCCCTCCGCCCGTCTTCCTGCGTGAAAAAGCGCGCTGGACCGCGGTTTCTAACTTGTGCAAAGAGCACAAAATTAATTACTTAAAAGCCGCCAACGCTGGCGATACAATTAAAACTCAAGTCGCGACCGTCGACGACTTCCGCGCGTTCACCAGGTTACTTTCTTAAAAACAAATCGCGTATCACACCTACTCCCTCCCGGAGGAGCGTAAGATCCGCGCAGTACTACGGGGCGTCCCGTTCGAGCTCGCGAATTAAGAAATCCTCGAGGACCTTAAGTCCCAGGGTTTCCCGGCCGAAGCAGTGCACAAGATGCACTCTAACCGCGGTAGGCGCTTTCCGTTAGCTTTAGTTATCTTGTCTAATACTCCCAACTCGAGGGAGATCCTTAGAGAGGCTCGCACAATTTGCGGACTCTCAAATATCTCTGTCGAGCGTCCCAACCCCCGCGGTCACCCTGGGCAGTGCCACCGCTGCCAGCTCTACGGCCACGCAGTGGCTAACTGCTCAGCTCCCCCCAGGTGCGTTAAGTGCCTAGATCCACATATTACGAAGGAGTGCACTCGCACTCCCGAATCCACTTCATCCCCTGCCTGTGTGCTGTGCGGCCAGTCCGGTCACACAGCTAACTACAGGGGTTGCCCGCGCGCTTCGCGCTCCACCATCAAGAGGGTCGCGCCTAAACCGGCGCCGCCGCTCACTCCCGCTAACTTCCCGCCGCTGCGCAACCGGGGTCCCCCGGAAGCAAAGCCCGTTCAGCCGACGCCTACTCCGGCTCTGTCTTGGAGGTCCCGCCTGCACCTTCCCGACCCATCCCAGCTCCCGTAGCTTCCGTAGGGCCGCGTCCTGCTTTGTCATCTTCACCTCAGTCGTCGCTGGCTGAGGACATGAAGACCGTGTTCGACGTCATTCAAAACGTCGACATTACGGAAATTTCTGTTCTCGCACGCAAACTGCGAGCCGCCCGCTCTCCTCAAGAGCGTTTATTTGCGTTAGCCGAGCATCACTCGCTTCTAAGTTCTTTATAATTTTTTTTATTTTTGTATAAAATCGTAAATAAGTAAATTATAATGTCTAGACCCGTGAATCCCGCGTCCAGTCGTATTAAACCCAAGGGCTTATCCCTAGTATCTTTTAATGCTCGTAGCCTTAACACCAACCTTCCCGAGATTAAACTGTTCCTTCAGAACAAGGAACCTGACTTATTCCTTCTCCAGGAGACATGGCTTACTCCAAACCGCTCCAGGGGATTCGCTATACCTAAGTACGCGTTTATTCGTAACGACAGGCCCAACTCCGACGGTTTCGGCGGCACTGCTATTTATTACAAAAGAGGATTCCATTGCTGCCCTCTCCCTACCCCTCCTCTCCTCAACACGGAAGCCACTGTGTGTAGATTGGCTATGACTGGTCATCCGACCATCATCATAGCTTCAGTCTACATACCTAGTGGTACCAGACCAATCCGCAGCGACTTTGAGGCCATTCTCGCCCTCGGCCATTCAGTCATTATGTTCGGAGACTTTAACTCCAAACATACTGACTGGACGTGGCTATCAACCAACACCAGCGGTATCGCTCTCCTCGACATCACAATTCACTTGACTTAGATGTCATATCCCATCACTCCCACTCACTATCCCGACAACCCGAACCACTCTCCTGATATCCTCGATTTTGCAAAAGTCAAGCGAATCAACCTCGACCTCAGGTCTATCGAACCTCTCGATGACCTAGGTTCTGCCCACCACCCCGTCTCCCTCGTGCTAGGACCTAAGACCTTTACCAACTGGAAAGGCTTTAAAAATACGTTAGTTTCAGCCTTAGAGGCCCCGAACTCTCCACTCGCGATCTCTCCCGAACAATTAGATAAAATTTTTTCACTAGTAAATTCTCTCACTGATGAAATCAACTCAGCCATCAGTGTCAACGAAAAGATTGCTAAGCACGGCAAACCCACGCTTCCCTTAGCCGTTAGCAATCTTATTAAAGATAAAAATGCGGCTCTCCGGAGAGCCAAGAAATATCCCACGCCCGCCTATAGAACAGCTGCGAATCAGCTTCAACGTAAAGTTAGGTCTTGCCTCGCGGAACTCCGAGACGCTCAGATGAACGATCTCATGGCAAATATCTCTCCGTCCTACCAAGCGTACTATAGCATGGCCCGAGCCTTACGCGTAGACACCGCCTCTCACGTTCCTCCTCTCACTCGTCCCAATGGCACTACTGCCTTTGAAGTCGAAGAGAAAGCCGAATGCCTCGCTGACAGCATTGCCGCACAATGCTCGCCCAGCACGCAACCTGCTGATCCCTCACACATCCAGGCGGTGGAGGACGAAGTCCTTCGCAGAGACTCTCTCCCCATCAACGCCGACCCTGTCACAGTCTCCAAAGACGAAATCTTGCTTCTCATTAGAAATCAAAAGTCCAAAAAGGCTCCGGGTGCGGATGGAATTTCCAACCACGCACTTAAGCACCTACCTCAACAGATGCTTACCTTGTTAGCTATCATTTTCAATGCCTGCTTCGACCATAGCTACTTTCCAAAAGCTTGGAAAGAAGCGACAGTCATAGGCATTCCCAAGCCGGGCAAACCTCTGAACGTCCTGGCGAATCACAGACCCATCAGCCTCCTCAAGGCAATGTCTAAACTTCTCGAGAGAGTCATACTCTCTCGAATGCGGAACCATCTGTTTCCAACGGATGGCGATCCTCTCATTATTCCCCATCAGTTCGGCTTTCGCGCCAAACACTCCTGCCTTCAGCAAGTCCATCGAATCGTCGAGTACATACTTGACCGTTTCTATCCGCGTCGTTATAAAACAGTCGCGGTTTTCTTTGACGTAGCCAAGGCTTTCGATAAAGTCTGGCACAGCGGTCTCGTTTATAAACTCTACAAAATAGGCTTACTGGATCGCCTAGTCAGGTTAATAGCGTCGTTTCTCAAAGACCGTACGTTTCGATTTAAACACGAAGGCACGTTTTCTGCGCCCTGTCCCATAAAGGCTGGAGTCCCTCAAGGCTCAGTCCTCGCCCCTCTGCTATACACCGTGTACACCAACGACATTCCCATCCCGCCGAAAGGCGTCGAACTCGCCCTCTTTGCCGACGACACCGCACTCTATACCAAAGGCCACAGTGTTCGGCACCTTGTAACCAGACTCCAAAAGGCCGTAAACGCCCTTGGTGTATGGTTTCAAAAATGGCGCATCGATGTGAACCCTGAAAAGAGTTCTGCGATGCGCTTCGACCACAAACGCCGTCGTCCCGATGGCGATCCCCACGTTCGAATGTTAGGCATTCCCATCCCCTGGAAGCGCAGTACTAAATACTTAGGCGTCACATTAGATCCGACGCTTTCTTTCAAGCCACACGTCGAAAGAGTTTCGAAACTCGCTCGTCACTACTTAGGCCGCCTAAATAGCATGTTAGGTAGAAAAAGTAAAATGTCTTTCAGAAACAAACGTACACTTTACAAGGTCTGCGTAAGACCCGTCATGACGTATGCCTCGCCAATCTTTGCCCACGCCAAACCCTCCCTCCTGCACAAACTGCAGGTAGTTCAAAACCTCTTTTGCCGCAGGGCCACAAACGCACCGTGGTACGTGCGTAACGCGGACTTGCATAGAGATCTTGAACTGCCTACAGTACAACAACACCTCAAAACACTCTCTGAAGCGTTCTTCAAACGCTCCGAAACCCATCCCAATCCTCTAGTTCGTGATTCAGTCTCAAATACTACTCCTGTCTTAGATTCGAAGTTCAAAGTCGCTAGGCCTAGGAATGTGCAAGCGTACTCATCCACCAGACTGTCAGCCGATCTCGAAGCCCTTCTGGCCGCAAATTCTAATTCTAACGTAAATCCTAATTCTAACGTAAATGCGAATTAATTCAATTTTATTTTGCAATTTTTAATTTTTTAGTTTTTTTATTATTTGATTTTCATTTTGAGCACCTTCAGTGCTATGTATTCACCTTCAGTGCTTTGAGCACCTTCAGTGCTATGTAATCCCAGCGGGTGACCCCTTCTGGGCCCCGCTAGCGCGGCCTCTTTCTCCAATTAGCCTTCGCTCAGATGAAGGCTGAGTGGCAAAAATGCACGAGCCGACAGGGGGTTTTTAGTGGGTATGGTTCTGGTAGGCGTCGGGACGAGTCCCACATAACTCTGGAATCGCGCCAGAGTATGCGTCAGGGCATTTTTATCCTCCTGCCGTTCCCGCGGAGGGGAACAAAAAAAAAACATTTTGAAACAGTTTATTCAACAAGCGTAACATAAGGGTAGTTCAAAATGTACAAATTTGTAATTTCATTGTACTTAGTAGCCGTGGTTGTGACGGTAAGTAAGAATTATAGACATAAGCGTCAGCAATTATTTATAATAAAGTATTAAATAAAAATAATATAAGTTCCATTTTTATATGTCATTCTTTGAACAATATATTGTTCGCAAGGATGGATGTTTCACGCGAAGATTTATATACCGTGGTTTTTAACAATCAAATTCAAGTTTTTGGGGTCGGCTCCTGTGGTAACAACGGTTATCTACAATAACTTACTCATGGAGATATTCGTTTGAATATTTCTACCTTATTAAAACGATTGCAGTACGCAGTTAGGTTTTGTATCGTCGGTCAAGTCTTCTGAGGACTTTTTAACACATTGAATTTAAACAGATTTTTTTAGGAAAAATATTTCCTTACCATCGATAATAACTGGGTGTCCTTGGCTTTCGTATATCGAGTAAAAATTTTGCCCACAATTTTTGTCTTCCCTTTCAAAACCTGTTCCCATAAAAATTTATAAAATACGCAGTAGTTATATATTTTTTCTATTTTGAAATCCCATGTCATTTTTATATAAATATTTTTTAGATTTTGTGAGTTCTACGGTTCTTTTAACATGAATAAACATTAAATACATTTGAAATAAGTTCATAAAACCAAAACCACAAATTAAACATCAGAAGATCTCGTCTAAAACAATAAACAAATACATGTATTAAAGAACAATTTTACCACGGCATTACTAAGACAATATTGAAAATAATTATTTTCTAGTGAAACATGGTTACTACGTCACAGACCAGTACTTTCCATAAAGATTAGTAGTAGGCAGTGGTCGTGGGTGTGGTCCATCAGCTAGCAGGCTGCCGGTGCTCGCTGTACTTAGTTCCTGATACCTCCATCTCGGTACTGCTACTTTACATGTGTATTGATTCCAGTTAATTTCATCAGTCCCTGAAGCCACCGACTCATCAAGTGAAAGTCCCGGTGAGTATATTAAATAATATACTGTATATTTTTATTTTGTGAAATTGGTTTAAAAATACTAGAAATAAAATAAAATTAAATTTCTGTTTTGAGCGTAAATAAAAAAGTAATACCATATAAATTTGCAACATTAGCAAAACTTTCACTTTTCACATTTTGTTCACGATTGTAAGGGTTAAAATTTATATAATTCTTGCAACAAGTGGCATTGAGGTTTTTCATTGTAATATGATTGAAATAAACTTAAAATAACCATTCCTAAGCTACATAAATGATAAGTTTAACTTGATAGTTATTGTACCTATGTTTCAAAAGAATACACAAAGCGTATGTGACATAATAAATTATCTTTGTCGGCTGATCTGAGTCTATAAATATTATCAATTTTATATGTGATAACATGTAAATGGTGTCGTTTGTTACTTAGCAGTTCTGTTGGTATATTATTATCTTAGCAACACTGTTTGTTGTCCAGAAGTAATAAAATAAAATACTAAGGCAACCGATGCAACAGAAGCCCAACACGAAATCTACGTTATAATGTTGTAAAGTAATTGTACCATGTCCTCTTTAGAATTCTGTACCGTACCCAAAGGATGCTTGCGGAACCCTATAACAAAGGGACCTACCCACATGTTCGGGTCGGCAGTGTTTATTAAACGACAAAGGCCGGCCAGAAGAAGTTACTGTATATATTCGGCTAGTGCCGATGAAGCAGTCCATTCGGGCTTTATGCCGGTCGGCACGCTCGGCTCGTTTTGACAATACCCGGGCGGCTTTTCATCAACACATACTTGAACTTGCCGCCCGGCACCACCAATGAATAAGAATTCAAATTCAAGTATTTGTTTCTCAACATGGACAATTACTTGTTCTTATTGACGTCAAATGAATAATGAATCTACCACCAGTACGGAAAAAGCTTCGTGAAGAACAACTGGCAAGAAACTTCACTAAAAGAATTGTCACAACCTGGGCTAGGTCTTTGTACACCATCTAAAAAAATTAACAAATAAATGGTAATTATAGGTAAAATACAAATAATATGATTTAATTTGTAATTAGATGGTAACAAAGTAAAAAAGTTGACAACATTTGTGTTCGTTTTAGCGGGCAACATTGACAATGAGTCTTTTCTATGGCGGAAGTTGTCAAGTGAAGTTAGTTCACTAAGCAGAGGGGACAGCCACCTCACTCACAGCACACTTCACTCACATCACATTGATAGTTTCTGTCTGTGTGTTTGATTGTTCGTTGCGCTTCAGCTCTTTCTTTCGTTCTTTGGCAACCAGCCATCGATGCTACTCGATACACAAAACTAAAAGATGTTTGTAAACCTTAGCTGTTAAAATGACATATTTTTCGCCATGTTATTTGTTATTTGTGTTGCACACTAATAATGCACAATTTAATTTCCTACCAATAAACAAATTGTTTTAATAACAATTTAACAATCAAAAAGTGTTCTAATCATCTTAAACCATTTTTTGATACAGTGTACATAGACCTGGCCCAGACTCCTTGCATTTTGGGACATTTCTTTTACAGTGTCTCTTTATGTCTATACAAAATTATTTTTATGTGCATCTGTTAGCTGGGCAAGCCCCTCAAGTATCCAAACGACGAACACCCTCAAACGGCACCCGTTCACGAGTTAAAGCGCAATCCAGCCATCGCCCTCCTCAACCAGGAAGAGAATACTCCGGAATACGTGGGTTGCGTCCCTAAGCATCCGCGGTCCGACCTGTGTCTACGGTTTTATATATCATCATATATAACTTACATGTCGTTTACAACTGTTTATTTATACATTTATTTGCACAGCACTTAAATATAATATACAACAATACAATTTTAAAAAGCATTAAGATTGCCTATAAGAGGTTCATAATTTTTTTATTTTCCTTTTGTTATATGTATAGGATATAATCATATTGCCCATAATTTATCAGTCATAAAAAAATATTTATTATACCTTTATATTGTTCAAAAATTTCCTTGTCATAAATTCAAATATTCAGAAATTAAAATGTCTATGCGAATGTCAAAGACTCGCTTCCCGCGAGGCAATAATATGTAGCAACAGGACGCTGCAGGTTAAGCTCCCTGTCACACTCATACGCCTAATGGGAGGTAGTAGATACAAATACAAAAATGCATTACATTATTGACGTGCGGCACGCGTTGCTTTATTGCCTCGCGAGTTGCGTGTCTTTGACATTACTACGAGGGAGCGTTTTTAAGTTCGCGGAATGAGGGGGTTGGAAGGGGATGAACATGCTCTTTTGTGTAGTAACGTGTTTAGTGACTCATAAATAGTATTAATACAAAGTTTCAACATAATTAGACCATTAGTCTTTATACCGTCGTCGATCAAGCAGCATAATCGGGAGTAAAAAGTGAAATATGGAAAAAATCGAATATCGTGCCGTCATTAAGTTCCTTACCAAGTAAGGAAAATCTGTTCAGACCATACTGAATGAGATGTCTTCGGTATACGGGGACTCTTGCCCAGGAATAACCATGGTTTACAAGTGGCACAGCTTATTCAACCAAGGCAGAGAATCATTGGAAGACGACTCACGGCCGGGTAGGGCAGTCGAGGTGACCACCCCAGAAAGTTGAAAAATTAGTACTTGACGATGCTCAACTAAAAAAGAAACAACTCGCAGAAATGGTTGGAGTATCCGATACAACCATTTTTTAAATTTTACATGATAATCGTGGTATGACTACGATACCCATCTTGCGCTGACCTTAGCCGAGAATGCTCACGCCGCCGCAAAAACAACAGCACGTAGAGTGTTCTCGTGCGTATTTGGACCTCTGCAGTGAAGGCAAGGTACGCCTTTTGAATAGTATTGTTACTGGAGATGAAATTTGAGTTCATCACTATGAAACTGAGTCTAAACAAGATTCCATGCAGTGGTATAAGAAGAGCACCCCACCGCCTAAAAAGTTTAAGGTGTCACAGTCGGCTGGGAAACTCATGGTGACGGTCTTCTGGGATTCAGAAGGGATCCTTTTAATAGATTATAAAAACAAACACCTTTCTATAACCGGAGAATACTACGCTTCAATATTAAAAAAAAACTCAAAGAAGCTATTCGAGAAAAAAGATTGGGGAAAACTGAAGAAAGGTGTGCTGCTTTTGCACGACAACGCCCCCGTTCACAAGAATCGCGTTGCGTTGGCTGCCCTTCATAAAGAGGGCTCCGATATTTTGAATCACCCACCCTACAGTCCAGACCTAGCCCCTAGTGATTATTATCTTTTTCCAAAGATGAAAAAAGAGCTGCGGGGTAGGAAGTTTTCCACCGATGAAGTGGTCAAGGAGGCAGTTTCGGCGTACTTTTCAGACAAAGAGAATTAATTTTTTTTTTCGAGGGTATAAATAAACTTATTCAAAGATCATAAAAATGTATTCGTCTTGCAGGTGAAAAAATAATATGTTTTTTTTATTTTCATTCTATATCCCCCATTCCGCGAACTTAAAAACGTATAATGTTTAAAATTCTACTTTCATAAATATATATTTTATCCTCAGCGTAGGTCACATTTATTTTGGTTCTTTTTTTGTTTGACAGTTTTTCAGTCCACTATCATTCAATTTAATTTAAAACTGGCGATGAAACTTTTCACCAACCTTATTATATTATTTAAATCTAATTAAATCTCCCTTTCATGGAGGTATATGTCAAACGTATATGTATATTTCATCAAGCATGCACGCGTACATGAAGACGTTCGTTTTAGCAAGCATATGTGAAACTATGCAAGAGGCATGCATGCAATCATGCATTCACGCGTGCAAGCATATTCTTCTTCGTGTTTTCCTCCCGACGACTCGCTATGTCAGCCCTTCGTTTCATTTGTACCCTCGATCAAAGCTGAGAAACTCGCTTTTCTCGCCACTGTCCTACCCTTGCTATGCGTCGTTCTCTTGTGCTCTAGTTCTCAGAACTTCCTTCACAAGGTTCTCCACGTTTTTGATTGCTTTTTATATATTTTGGGATAAACGTTTTTATGGCAACCAAAGTTATAAGAAATATATATATACAGGGTGTCCCGTAAGGAATGGACCAACGGAATGTTGGTGATAGAGGGGGTTGTTATGTATCCGAAACAATGAATTTTATTGCTCTTGGCCAAATAGTTTAAGAGATAAGATTTTTTAAATGTTATTTTGAATTTTTGTTTCCAAGAACACAAAGGTTATTGTTATTTTATTATTGCTTTTGTTATTTGTACATTTTATTGTTTAAAATTATTAAGTAGATATTTGTCTTCATTAAAATCAAGTTTTTCCTAAGAAGTTATTGGTCACTTAATAATTATAAGCTAAAAGCTCAGTTATTTTTTTGTTACAAAATAAGCAATGCCATATTTGAACTGAGCTGGTGTAAAAAAAATGTATGACAAAGTTGTGGAACTTTATTTTAAAAACATCCTCAACTCACGCAAATTCCAAAAAGGTACAATAATGTTACATTTAAAATAATGGCACCTCCGAAAACATACTTTATTGGACTAATACCTGAATTTCTTAGAAATGATTACAATGTATTAGTGCGGTTTACAGCATTGTTTCGATAATCTTTTATTACCTACCCTCATTTGTATTTGTTCTCCGCCGACGTCCAACTATCCCCACCCCATTTCTCGCGGATTCGCTCATTTCCCTCAGTGCCTTGCATACCGTTCGGAGCTACAACGTGCCTATTATTGTTTTGCGATACGACTATCTTTATTTGTTACCCTACGCCTGAATTTGGACTCTGTTTTGTGCTTGTGATTTGGAAGTTGACTGAGAAAATATGCCTCGATCCTTCTCTGCCCGTGAATACGCAGAAATGTATTTCATTTATGGCCTTTGCGATGGGAATGCTAGAGCAGCTACTCGAACCTATCGTGAGCGCTATCCCAACCGCGAACGTTATCCTGATCACAGAGTTATCCTTCGAGTTAACAATGCATATTTAGAAGGTCGAATACCTGGCGATGTACATCCTGCAGGCAGACCTAGACCCGTAGATGAACGTCAGGTGCTCCGTGAAGTAGAAGGAGATCCTTCTACTAGTGTTCGTCGTATTTCTCGACGCTGTGGTGTGGCAAGGAGTACAGTACATCGCATTTTAAAACGAAACAATTTATTCCCGTACCATGTACAACGTGTTCAAGCGCTGATACCTGCAGATTATCAGCGGCGGATAGATTTTTGTAGAGAAATCCTGCGCCGATGCCGACAGGATCCATTATTTTTTAATACAATTTTATGGAGCGATGAGTCTTGTTTTAAAAGAAATGGAGTGTTCAACATGCACAACCTACATCAATGGGCCGTAGAAAATCCCCACGTGATAAGAGAAGATCGATTCCAGCACCAGTTTGGAGTTAATTTGTGGGCTGGAATTCTGGATGGGCAAATTATCGGCCCATTTGAACTCCCAACAAGGCTTAATGGAGCTCGTTATCTACGATTTTTAAGGGATGATATGCAGAACTTACTTGGTGAAGTACCGCAAGAAGTGCGCGACAGAATGTGGCTGCAACATGATGGTGCACCTCCTCACTATTCCCGGCAAGTAACCGAATATTTAAACGAGACCTTTTCTAATCGATGGATAGGACGTGGTGGAACCATTGCATGGCCACCTAGATCACCAGATCTTAATCCTTTGGATTACTTTTTATGGGGCTATTTCAAGGAAGCAGTCTATGAGTCTCGCATCGCTAATGAAAGTGAATTACGACAAAAGTTGCAACATGTGGCTGCGGTGGTCAAAAGTAATAACCGGGCTTTAAGAAGCCTCAAAAGAAATTTTATCAGACGGTGTTGGTTGTGTATTCGAGCTAGAGGAAGACATTTTGAACATTTATTGTAATAAAATACCAATAATAAAAAAAATAATAAATTTTGTCTCTTTTATTTTATTTCCCGTCCCAAAAACATGCTGTAAACCGCACTAATACATTGTAATCATTTCTAAGAAATTCAGGTATTAGTCCAATATAGTATGTTTTTGGAGGTGCCATTATTTTAAATGTAACATTATTGTACCTTTTTGGAATTTGCGTGAGTTGAGGATGTTTTTAAAATAAAGTTCCACAACTTTGTCATACATTTTTTTTACACCAGCTCAGTTCAAATATGACATTGCTTATTTTGTAACAAAAAAATAACTGAGCTTTTAGCTTATAATTATTAAGTGACCAATAATTTCTTAGGAAAAAATTGGTTTTAATGAAGACAAATATCTACTTAATAATTTTAAACAATAAAATGTACAAATAACAATAGCAATAATAAAATAACAATAACCTTTGTGTTCTTGGTAACAAAAATTCAAAATAACATTTAAAAAATCTTATCTCGTAAACTATTTGGCCAAGAGCAATAAAATTCATTGTTTCGGATACATAACAACCTCCTCTATCACCAACATTCCGTTGGTCCATTCCTTACGGGACACCCTGTATAATATTGTTGTCCCTGTATAATAATGCCCACTTTTGAGATTTGAACTAGCAGGTTAAAACAAAATGCGGAGTTTCAAATATTATGACAAATGATGTTTATAAAAAAGAATTTGTCATGGAATTTGATTTTATGACAGTAAATTTTATGACGCAAAGGGGAATCCCATTTGTGTTTTTATCCTCGCGTTAACAGCAAACAATGAAAATTTATTGAAATTTGTGTATAAAAATACGTAATCATTTGGCTCTTCACATGTTACTTTATAGTAAAAGTGAAAACATAATTTAATAAATACTTAGTTCTTGTTTGTTTCGTTTTTGTTGTAAGAACAAACGTTGTTTTCACAGACTCCCAAATATATAATTAATAAATAAGTAGGTAGATAAATATGTTTCGCTACCGGATAGTAAGTTTAATATTTACTGACATAATAATATCACAAATAATAATAAATAACGTAAAAAACTAGTCTCAAATTATTATTGGATGGTTGGTGGAGTTTTCGACAAGGGCTTTCAATTGTGTTGAACACAAATGTTTGTTCTCGGGTCATGGTTGTTTATATTTATATTCTATGTTTATTCTGGGTCCCCCCCCCCCAGCTCGCTGTATGGTCATTCATAACGCAAGCTATAACGAAGGCTTCTTTGGGTCCATACAGTTATTGTGTTTGTCTAAGGATTTCAATAAAAGTATTTACACGTATTCTACACTGTGTTTGAAAGACAAAGTCTTGTTGGTCTCCACATTTATTACGTTAAAATGATTTGTGCGAAAGTTTCAATACAAATGCGTTCATATGAACGATGTCGCTTACATATGATTTTAAGTAATTGTTCTCTTTCTATTAAAATTTCAGATCCCAAATGTTTACAACCCATTGATCCTGGACCCTGCGAATCATCTATTCCACTGTAAGTTAAAGTAGTTTAAGTTAAGTGTAAGTAACATAAATAATAAATCGTATATAGTAAATAATAAATTAGGGCCCCCAAACGTAACTTATTTTGTGAGAGAAAGCATATGCGCATTGTAGTTGTGTTGGTATTTACAGCAAGGATACCGACGACGGCCAATTTACAGGTGCAGGTGCTAAAGTTAAGTAAAAGAACTACTTTTCTTTAAGTCTCAGTGCTAGGTTTTATTGATGTTTCGTAGAATATTGTTTAAAGTAATAGTTAATGCCATGCCAGACATGTCAAGTCAACGGTAACATATTCCGTGCGCGCTAAAGGTCCCTAAAAATAATGTTAGTATTCAAGAGACATAAACATCACCTTCTTTCTTCATCGAGGTTCTTTAATCAGGCCTATGCTGTGGTAGATTGTGTTGTTCTATTTTTAAAAGTATCTTAACCGTTTGATATACGTGAAAAGGTCATTCAAAATACATTTTCTAAGCCATGTAGGAGTATTTCTTAATTTAGACTTGGAGCTGGCGTCCAGTGTCTTTCATTGTCACTCGGAACTTGTTTATAGAAATTTCGTCTAAATTGGTTTTTTGGTACAAAAAATGCCTTGCATTATTTCAAGTTAAAATAACACTGATGATCAGAATTAAATTAACGGAAGACAGCGTGTTTATTCCCTTGAAATAATTTATAGAGCTGTCTTTGTAAATGATAAAATATTCGGTGCTAACTAGCCAGTGCCGCCTGCTAGTGAATTATATCTGAACCTTTTCGATAAGTCATCAAAAGTTTCTAATTTAAACCATTTCAGAGTAGCGATGGCGTCGCAAATCTCCCTCGACCTAGGTACCACACGCCTCGGCTTTATTTGATTCCCTTAAGAATGCCCTTTACTTTGTATTTTCTATATGATTTAAGATAATTAAGTCACTTATAAATTGTAGGATTTTAATTGTCTCCCTTAGTATAAAACGTAGATATATTTTAAAGACTTCGGGCTTACAAGATTTCTCATACAGAATTGTTTAGTCAATTACCATCTAATTTCGACGGCCGAGTAGCGTAGTGGTCAGTAGCCCTGTCTCATACGCCGGAGGTCCCAGGTTCGAGTCCTGGCTGAGGCATTCATTTGTGTGATGAACACAGATGTTTGTTCTCGGGTCATTGTTGTTTGTATTTATATATGTATGTTTATTCTGGGTTCCCCCCCAGTTCGCTGTATGGTCATCCATAACACAAGCTCTGCTTACTTTGGGACCATACAGTTGGTGTGTTTGTCTGGGGATTATTATTATTAATTTAGAATAGTAGGTAAAATGTCATTTATCCCAGCAAATAATGAATGTATATATTAATAAATTTCAAGACATAGTGATATGTACGGAGGTTTAGGTATAAAAACATAACGACATCAGAGAAGTATGTTTTAATAATAAAATGTGAAAACCGTTGTTCCTAGTTACTTTAAGCCGCTATTGCTAGATTTATTAGAAAGAATATCATAAGTTGTCACAAACTACATAACAAATCAGCGGGAATGGAGAAAGGGGACCCATTATATTCAGTAAAAACCTGCACCCGAAACTAACTAAACTAATCTTTGGTTGGATTAGTGTTGCATTTTCGTTTGTCATGCCAACTAACCTTGAGCAACTGCATCGTCATAATGGAACCTTTATGAAATGTTTTTTTAATAATAGTATTTTTGTTAACAGATATGCTTTTGATAAGGCCCAAAACAAATGCGTGAATTTTATCTACGGAGGTGGTCAAGGAAATGATAATTAATTCGAAAATGAACAAATTTGCTAGCAGTTGTTCGAGTAAGAAAATCTGTCAACTTATTTATGTATAATCGTCCATAACACAAACGCTGCTTACTTTGGAGCCATACAGTTGGTGTGTTTGTCTGGGGATCCCACTACATTTACATTGCCAGTACACACAGAGATAAACAAGGACCGACCTTAAGCATTTTCTTATACTATATTTCTTATCGTGAAGTAAAGCAAGTAACTTTTTTTAAATCAATTTTCGCTTGTATCACAGGTAATGATTCGATGTAAAATCCGTTCATTATTATGCCAGTCGACGCGCGTTGGTCGGTTTGTTGCACTCAATTCATGAGGTACCCACCTCTCAATGATTTTCACCTTCCCAATTTGCCTCAAGTGGATTAAAACAGTTTTGTCACTAACACCACAGCCTACAGCTAACTCGGACGTGGTTTGGGATGGATCCGCTGTGTTTTCTTTTGCAACACCGCCGCTATACACAACATTAATACTTCGAGCCGTTTCTGCAGCACTGGTGCCACGGCGGAACTCGTACTCATAAATAACGCGATATTTCAAGTTTTCCTTTTTGTAAACTAAGTGACGCAAAGAAAAAACCAAAAGAGGAAAAAACAAATGGATTACGATTTTCGGAATACAAATGCGTGAGTAAATAGCTGTATAAATTTGAAACTGAAATTATTAACCAAAGAGGAGATAATAATTATCAAAGTGGCCAGTACGACAATACGCCAAGAACCTAATATTTTGAAGCTCTATCAGTTGTCAAAAATTTAAAAGAAACTTAATTATATGGTGTTTTTATGAACTATACACATTTTTAGAGCTTTACCTCACGTCAATTTACTTGTTTCATTTCTATAAACATTTTTAATATCCCCGAAATCCTCTCAGTTCTCTCGCTCATCATTTTGGTGGGACTCCGACTGCAAAAAGTATGTTCAAGCTGGCCGCTAGTATACTACTGGAACTTCGAACACGCTGCTACCACACACGTTCATGTACAATTAATTGCACAAGTTTAAGATTCTAAAATCATAACTATTGAAAAACTTGTACAAATATTAGCTTTTTGATATTGGCGCTGAAATCTTGCAGCACACGATACCTTCCAATATCTACCGAAAAATAGTTTAATTACCTATTTTTAAAGATAAATTTTTTTTTAATTAAAATAATAAGAATTGTAACTAGCAAGTTATAGAAAAGTTTTATCCGTCAAATTGCAAAAAAAGGAATTAAAAAAAACTATTTCTTCTTTATATACCTATATTTAGATTGTTGTCATAACATTGCATGCTGTTGTCACGCATAATTGAATCTACGACTTGCAATATATTGTCAAAACCCATTGCCCAAATGTGTTGTGAGCTTGTTGGTGATCGAATAAATACATTAATTAATTAATTAACTTCAGCACTCAGCGACGTCATATGGTTACTAAAGGATCTCTTAATTATAAATTTGGCTTAGCAAATCTAGACTTAAACAAATATGGATAAAGTTTAAATTCGCTAAAGCAAAATGTATAGGACTACGTACTTAGAAGCGTCTCAGTGCGTTCATAAGACTTCAACCTATTGGCGCCATTAGCTGCGTCAAAGTAATATAAGTAAAACACATAAATAAGTCAAGAATAATGTTTATTGTATGGTTTTTTAAACATTTCATTTGGAAGTTTTATTAAACAACTTGGGTTTATGCCTTGTTCCATTGAATAGGTTCAGACGTAACTTTTAAAAATTATTACGTCATAATAGAAACACAATAAATTATGAAAAGCCTAGGATAATATTTTGATTTTTATAATTACTAGCTAAGTGAACTTTTAAAAAAATGCGTTATTGACTAACATCAAAACCGTAAATTAATACAATTCAGTAGAAAATTAAGTTACCAAGACAAAATACATCGTAACTGGGTACAAAAAATTTTTTTACTCTAAGTAATGAAGATAAATGTAATTTGCATTCGAATCAAAAGTTATATTTATCTAACGACCATACATTCCTCTCGAACCATTTTTATAAATGACAATAGTTTTTAAATTATACATTCACACATACCTTTTTTATATCAACTTATATCGCATAGCACAATCTCATTCATAAATTCGAAAATTTATTCCATCCAACGAGTTTGTACAACACTGCAACCTCTTCAAATTATTTTTATAGTTCCGTATGTTTCGAAGGAAATTTCTTCAATACTGCATGGTATAGATTATAAAAGGCATAAATTGAGACACTTATGATCACAACCAAAGATCCCCCGAAGACAAAGCTGAGAAAGTTGCCATCAATCATGGTGGTGCCGTGGAGGCTCCTGGCCTGACCTTGGAAGAGGTCTTTGGTGCCAGCCCCAGCAGCTTTTCGTTCCTCCATCATCTTCTTCATGGAGGTTAACCGCTCCTTTAGCTCATCAATTGATTCTTGTACATCTTCGGTTACTATGAATAAAAACAAGTTTTAGTTAAGTGTCAGCTAAAAGTATTTAATGATGATTTAAAAATTGAAAATGTGAGTAATAGAGCTGGGTAATGAAGTCTCGAATGTTTTTCCCGCAATATTTTTTCTCGATGTTTTGTTTAGATTAAATGTAGGTATTAGAGAAATGTCGACGGATGTGATTCTTAATTCATTTGCTGTTATCGTTAGACCTGCGAATTAAGAGGAAAAGGTTTTTCAGATCAATTTTATGACCAATTTTTTTAAAGTCTGCCAAAAGCATAAGTTCTATTGGACCCCATAAATGGAATATCAGATGATCGTACGACGAAGTTTAGGCGTCTTATCTCGATAACAAATCCCTTGTCTACAACTTCTACCCTACTTACAATCGAATCTAAACATTCCGTGGTTCAAAACGAAATATTATAATCAATAAATTGTTCGATATCCGTATCTGCGTCCTGATCTTTTGGGATCTTGCACACAAATCTTAACTGATAAAAAAACTAGACAACTACTACAATTTTGGCGGGATTTCATGATAATTAAATGACCAATTTAGTTTATATTATTAGATACAGCAGGTAGTACACCAAAACATTTCTGGAATAGGCCAAATATTAAATTAAAACATGCAATTACATCTCAACATTTAAGAGAAATGAATCGTTATCGTAAATATCAACAAAATAAAAGCATTAAACACCATTTTTTTCTACCGAAATACTAAAATAAAACAGTCCTAGAGCAGAAATAAATTTGAAACCAACAAAAGAAGATATTTTATGCTACAGAAAGTATCCATAAATGCTAAATTCCCTATAAATGCTTATTTCACACACTTTGTAACACCAACCAACACTAAAACTTTATAAATGACATCACTAACCTTCAGATTCTCGTTCCGGGCTCATATTTACAATTAAAATAGATTATTTCTTTATTTTCAATATGTTTATGATATTTTCCCGGCGTTCTTGGTTATCCCGAACAAGATGGTGGCCGCGCATGCGTCGTGCGAGCTTCGGGAGCAGACCCTGGATGGCCTATTGATCGAACTTCAGATGAAACCGGTACCTTTTAAGACCTAGGGATTGGGAAAAAATGTTTGACGCAGGGATTGTCAACTCATTTTATCAGATTAGATATCCTGAATATTAGATTCTAGAAGGTTTTGGGTTATTTGTTAGGTATGTACTGATAAAAGATATTCTTTAGCTTTTTTAAAAATTGATTATTAACAATTATAATGGTTGAAACGGTTGGAATGTTTTACTGAACAAATGTGGATCATAATTCCCACAACTAGATTACAACCATTTAAACTGGCGGTTTAAATATGAAGGAAGGTTTAAATATGACGGAAGGTTTAAATGTGAAGGACTGTAGTACTGGCCCAAATGAAATCTTAACAAAGAAACTCTACAATAACTAAAGTTAGTTTTATTACATGGTAGTTTTGTATGTGACTGGAAAATTGTCGCAGTATGGTATCCTCTAAAAGAAAAAAGGAAGAGAGGAACACCACAAAAAAGATGGGATGATGACATCAAACAGGTAGCTGGAACAACGTGGAAAAGAGTGGCTCAAGATGGGCAAAGGTTGGAGGAGGCCTATGCTGATTGGCGGACAGATGCACAGGCAACAAGCAAGAAACAAATAATGGACCTTTCATTTTATATGTTAATGTAAATTGTTGATTTGAATAAAGGCTTTATTATTAATATTATTATTTGCTATGTGACAGACGGTTACAACAAACATGAAATTAAGATATTAACTTCAATTGTCGGTCAAGTGCGGTTTCAAAGGGGTAGTTTAGGACAGGGGTAAGGAATTAGTTTCATAGGGATACTTGGGGTTGTGTTGTAGGTATTTCGTCACATTACTCGACTACGGAATAAAATTTGGCCTACATCATTTGTCCAAGTATATAACTTGCTTGTCTAACGGCGTTCATATTTTATAAGGAGTTCATAAGTATAGACTTAGAATACGTAAACATAAACTACAGATTCGCTTAGCAAAATCTAAACTTAAGTTAGCCTTAATTAACTTTTTGTCGACTCTGAATAAGACTGTAATAATTTATGGTTTATGAATACGCGTGTTTATGCCTTAAGGTATTCTCCACTGGCCAACCTGTAGATAGTAGATAAATGTAATACTCTAATTATAGTATCGATATTACGGTAAGTATACAGTATATTGAAGTTGAAGCAAGTAAAGTTAACGTTAAAGCAGGATGTAGGGGTGAGAATATAAAACAAAGTATAAAATAGATAAATAGTCCATTTGGTTGTCTTCTGTAATTGTTTAAAGAAAGGTTCCCGGGTAAAATGTTATCATAAAGACATCGATGTTCTAGAGCTATCCCAAAGGTACGTAACGGGTCACTGCACTACCAGGATCTTATATGTGGAGCAAACGGAAGCAAACTATTATTTCCAAATCCTGGAAACATTAACCAAACGGGACTTGCTTGTCCCGTTAAATAAGTAATCTCTCTTTCAGCAATCTGACAGGAAGTAAATTACAAATTCACCTTAAGAGCATCTTCAATGAATATAATTGATATAATTCAAACTGAGAATCGTCGTTACTTCAGTATTTATAAACCCCGACGCAAAAATTGGAGTGTTATAAATTTTACGTGTGTAATGTGTGTTTTACTGATAACAGTATCTGTGTGTCTGTCTGTCTGTGGTCTTTGTTTAAGTGTTTGTGAAACTGAACAGGGTTCTTAGCCATGCTTAAAGAATACCACATCCATTCAAAAGTTATCGTGCTTTGTCCAGACAGTTATTTAACTTGTGCTTACAAAGGTGATTGTGATTCGACCGAAGTTAGACAGACAGAGGCCAAACTTTTACCCAATGACTTTACAATAAAAGATGCCGGTGGCAGCGGACCTCAGTTTATATCAGGTGCGTTCATTTGTCTCATATTATGCAAAAGATACACTACAGTCGAAAAACTTAAGCGCCTAGTGTAATAAACTTTACCAATAATAGTAAGTACAATTTCAACGGAAACTTATTACTCACGTTACCTTGAATCGGTTTGTCTTGTTTCGAACTGAGTAACAATATTGTAACAAACTATGTGAGCCGTTGCGGCTGCATTATAATCGCTATGTCAAATTGTCCTTGCTTGTAACATTTTGGCATTGTTGCTTTAAGCTAAGGGTAAGGCTCTGTTGATTTCACTACCGTTTCACGAAATGAAATTTACGATTCTTTACTTATTATTGCACAACAAAAGCATTTAAACAACGCATTATGTCATTACGAAGCTGCTGTTTAAAAAATACTGCAACAAAACACCTGATTTTCAATAAAATAATACTATATAGATTTACGTCGTATCTACATTTATATCCATTCGATTTAAAAGTCAAAGTTCTTTGACTTCAAAGTGATTTGATTCAAGGCTCAGATAACTGTTATCTGGAGAGTTACTTTGACACTTGACTAGACTTTCCATCGCAATTATGTCAAACTCTCAAAATTATTCCACAGATAAGAGTTATATGAGCTGGGATTTACTAACTTCCGAAAGTCAAACTGCCAGTAACTAACACAAACTTGTTAGAAAAATAAGAAACCCACAAGCTGTCTAGACTCAGTTATTCCACGAGTTTGTAATAAAACATTAGAACAAAACAGTCAAGCCACAGTCTGAAATGAAATATTTACTTCTCAACATTGACAATTACTTGTTCTTATTGACGTCAAATAAAACATGACTCTACCCCCAGTTCGAAAAAACCTTCGTGAAGAAGAACTGGCAAGAAACTTCACGGGTATATCTTTTTTCAAAATAAATTTACAGAGTCTCTTTATGTCTATACAAAATTATTCTTATCTGCATCTGTTAGCTCGACAAGTCTCCCTCCCCCCAAGTATCCAAACGACGAACACCCTCAAACGGCACCCGTTCACGAGTTAACGCGGGATCCAGCCATCGCCCTCCTCAGCCGTCTATGCTCACAGACTGCCGAATGCAGTGCTTTGATATGCAAGTTTCATTGTGCCAGTAAAGTTTATTTAGTACTAACTATACTTGTCCTATTTCAATCATTCTTATAAAAACGTTCGCGTAATAATTGTGTTCCGCTAAATGAGAATAAGGCCAGCAAAGCAATAAGGGTGTAGTAAGTATATACCTACATGGGCTTAGATGCAGAAGCAGTTAAATTATTTTGACAAGAGAAGAAATAGGAGACTAAGGGGCCACCACATGAACCATGCTGAGTTCCAGTTGAAGGGCCAGTGAGAGGAAATCGGCGAGTCTTGCCCTGCGACTAATTGGGAAAAAATGCATAGTAAATCATATTTTATTTTATTGTAATGTGGGCAAAACCCCTCGGACAACCATTAATAAAAATTAATGCTTTTAAGGTATGCAAATAACTAGATTTTTGGAAACATCAGTTTCACGTCGATGCGGTACATACGATATATCGATATAAAAAAAATCGATAGCAATATATATTTGTAACGTTATTACTATATTGATATCATTTTTAAATAACACAGAAGTATGTTTTAGTTTATAAATACGCGATATGTATTATTTTTAGAGTATAACATATAAAAAAAATTCTCGAATTGCAAAAATAAAATTCTTATTACTAAAATATACATTATATACTAAATCCTGATGTCAAAATAGATCGTGAATTTTAAATTTAGAATTGGCAGTTATTTTCTCGTGGTTACGATTCTAATAACCAAAAAATTGTGGATGGCCTAGTTGGAAAGGAAATTGCCTAATGACTAATATTTAATTCATCAAAAATAGTGAGTATAGAGACTTTATATTTCAAAACTAATGTGTACCTACCATTAGGTATCTTAATGTTAGGCACAAGATGACAACCGTTAAGTCCAGTACGTTTTCTGTCACTGTAAGCTTTACACGCTTGTCAGTAAACAAAATAAATATATGAGGAGCATCTACTTCAGGTCCAGATTACAGTAAACACGATGGCACATTCCTGAGGTCCGGGGCGCAGTACGATGGGTGGTTTGTATGGGTGCAGAATGATGTCATTTCCAGAACAAAAGTAATTTCAACTTCGGGAACGCTTCCAACGTTACCTGCTTTTAAATATTATTAACCAGGCTACGATCATAACTTCTTCTCTTTAAATTAACTTTATTTATTCATTACTTTCAAAATTATTCATTAATCAGAGGAAGTAAAGGAGCTAAACTATTGAAGTTACCAACCTCACTCTACTTTGCAAATTTCGAGTTAATTTATTCACAACACTATAATGAAAAGTAAATTTGCTGAGACGGTAATGCAAACGCACAATATGAACGAGTAATTTACGAGTTCCAAGAAAATTCTACCTAATACCAAGAAATTAGATTTCATTATCCAACGACAAAACCGAAAACATACATTTCAATAGGGACTTGTCCGTACTAGCTACTATTATAAGTTACGTAGACCTTTTTCAGAAATAAGAAAAGGCTTTGAATAAAGGTTGTATATGTAATTTGGAGGGACACAGTATTTTTCATTTCTTATTTACCAACTACACAGATGTCGGCGTTTTTAGCCATATGCGTCCCGTTTAAGAAAGCAAGGAACAAAAGGACGCCAGATAAAAAGGTATATTTTGAAAAGAAACTTGGACACAAATGAGAACGAAAATTTGAAACAGATGTTTGTTCTCGGATCACGGTTGTTGATATTTATATGTGTATGTTTATTCTGGGCCCCCCCCCAGTTCTCTACATGGTCATCCATAACTCAGGTTAACTTTGGTGTGTTTCTCTGGGGATTTATTTTTTTTTCTTCAATATTTGCCCTATAAGGCCTGGGAAAAATGTACAGTTTAGTCAGAGTCAGACAATGAACTTGAAGTGAACTTTATTTTTACGCCTACCCAATAATAAAATCAAGTCAAGAAAATAAGAAATCCATTCGTCATGCGAATAAAAAGGTCATGAATACATTAAAAGTTATATCCCGGGGCGCAAAACTCGGCGACTACTTGTACACAGTAACCAAACTGAGTTTGATCGTTTTTTGTTTAAAAAATCTATTATACCCATATTTCAGCCGGCATCAATCGGCACGGCCGGGCAGCAATGTCAAAAACGTGTGGATGAATGTTCGGGAAAATTACCAGCTGGACAAAGCCGGGTGTTGGCGGCACGAGCCGAATAACGTATAAAGCCCCAGTGGACTCTCGTTGCGCACCCCCTTCCCTAATCGGGTGTCGCTCCGATGAAGGCTGCATAGCATTCCCATGCCACGACCATGAAGGTGGTTTTTTGTGGGTAGGTGCCACTGTGGTGAGTCTCACATCATCCCGCAGACCGGCTGCGGAGGTATGCATGACGCATCTTCCACCTCCCTTCCCGCGCAGGGTGCTGCTTAGGCGGCCAAAAAAACCCGACTGCTTGTCGAAAAGTGCTGTAGTTGGTCCGGGCCGGCCTAGCCCTTTTACATATACTGCCTACCCGAAGGTGCTAGCCCGACTGTGTGGTGCCCCCTGATATTTTAATTTATTTATGCTTACACAAGTTTTAGTGATAACTTTATTTTTAATCCTGCTAATTACAACTCTTACAGCTCTGTGTTTGAAAATACGACGAAATATTTTGAGAATAGTTGCGTAATGTCCGGAGATTCTTAAGTTATAAATTCAAACAAAATTTAAATGAACACTGAAAGAATAAAAGTCTATTAATCATGTTGGCCTTGAGAGCCAAGATCTTTGCACCACAAGAACACCCATTTTGCAGACACCAGTATCTCATCGAAACGAATAATCCTTTTATTATTATTACTAATATATATATATATATAATATATATATATATATTATTACATTTCTTTGGGATTTACTTGGTGAAATATTAATGTATATTATATTAAAGTTAATTTATAATTGTTGATTGTACGGAGACTCGATCCCACAGTCAAACCAACACCATGGTTTTGTGGGGTTAGATGTAAGATAAAAATTTGTTAAATTCTAAGAAATAAGTAAATAATATTTTAAAACTTCGCTACCTACCTCCTGCGGCTGTCCTCTAGGAATGATAGCAGACATACGTAACACAGTGCGCTCGACTATTTTTCCTCGACTCGCTGTGCTGGCAGATTTTGTCGTACTAAAAACCTTCTCCTGACTAAACCCACTATAGCAGTTCATTCTTTATTTGATATATACAGATATTTGCACTTGTCCATGTCTATCCATATATACAATGTCATTTATAACAATAAGTTAAGCTTGTAAATATGCTTTCTTTCTTTGACATTTACAAGTATAGGCTCTGACTGTACCAGGTTTGAATCATTCATATAATTTCGGAATACTGATTTTGTTTGTTTGAAATTGTTAGCTATATTTTTTTTCGATAAAAAAAAATGAAGAAGAAGACGAAGGTGTTACAATTCTATCCACGAGATACCTAAATAATAATTATATATAATATAATATTCTATACAATAATTTAATTTTAATTTTAAATTATTTTAATATTTATTACAATATTTTTTTTTAATCCTATAAAACTGATCGCAGTAAAATCATATCATCTGGAAGGAACTCAATACAGATATCATCGTATTAATTAGTTACATCGCATCTAAGTTTATTATTTATGAAAAATAATAAAACAATGTGGCGAAATAATTCGATCCAGAACTCCAGTTCTTGATACGAGGGGTACAATAACCACGTTAGGAAATTAAGACGAAGACTTGAACGTTCTTGATTCAATAAAGAATCTAAAAGAAAATAATTTTAAAACGTATTAAGGAACAGTTTTGTACATTTTATAAATATTCGCAGGCGAATGGTGAAAATTGAGTTAACTGTCCACGTCTTGGCGCGCTGCAAGTTAACGCAAAGTTTTGATTACATTCAGGATGCATACCGAGCGAAGCTGTCCAAGAGGCGGTGTGCTACCAAAATCATTCTACGAGTAGGATTTGTTCAGTTTCCTAATAAAAAAATATATAAATATTTGAAGTTCTTTTTTTGACTAACTTCATAGCCGGCAAACAAGTCAGCAACCCGCCTGGTGGTGAGGGATGCGCTCATGGATATCATGAATCGTAGGTGTTTTATTTGTTAATAGTAATAAATAAAGGGTGCTAATTGAACAGAGTTCTTTTTAATCATTATATTGCCTTTTAAATTACTAAGTCAGCCACAATTTACGAGCGTCTGAACGATACTATCTTTGCCACTAAAAATATGTTGTTACATGATGTTTTTGCTACAAAATTTTGAATTATCACCCAATTTCGATTACGGTGCATTGCCGGGTGCTCCCGCACCACGCTCGCTTCATAAATATAGCCTAATAAATGCAGCCTAACATTAACCAAACCCAAACTTAACTACTACGTTTTCTATAGAATATTTACTAGGAGTTGCAAAAAAGACGAATAAGTGTATTAGAGGCTATCTTATTTTCCATGGCTTAGAAGTTTGATCACGTGGCCAATAAAGAAATTTGTGGCTTGACTTGTCCCATAATTAAAATGGTAAGCAAAACAATTTCAGTTTCTAATTTGAAAACCATTTGGTGATATCACTTTTCTATATTACATTATGTCAGTACGAACCAACGCACAGAACACACGATTGTACTTACTTCAACAATAATGCCTATATATAACAATAAACAGCCTCTGTCGTGGCGAGCAGCATCTATGTCCAATTCCTCTTCTGTTAAACTGTCATGGCAATGTTTTCAAGAATTTCTGGCACAAGAGTTTTCTCAAAACACCTCATTCTTTCGGAAAACATATAAAACGATACTTCTAAATTGCTTTTCATACCGAATTGTGATTGTTATATCGGCTAATGGGTATCCCGTCATTTGATAAAAAAACCAGTTGCAAATTGTCATTTCACAAACAACGTTTGGCTAAATCATTATTCATAAGTTCATCATTGTACAAACTAATGGTTCTATAAATAATTCATTTGATAAAACAATTAGAGACAAAGTTTTTTCTTATAAACATCAATTAACAAACTATTCATTTATTATATACGACGTATATTATACGTTAATAGGTAAAACAACGCAAGGCATAAAAACCTTTGATAAAATGCATTGTTTGGTAAGTACTTGATTTACCCAAAAATGTGAAATCTTTTGTATATACATAAATAATATAAACAGAAAGTTTTTCATTACAGACAGTAAGTAGGTATTTTAAATTCAGTTTATGTTTCTAATTACTGTAGTATAATTTGATTCAACAACCAGAATTATTGGGGATCCCCTTGGTTCGCCGACAAACTCTTCAACGAATTGCAAATCATCGAAAACGATACATCGAACAATTAGTTCATGTATTTCCAATTACTGTATTTTCATTTCATCGACAACTCATTTTAAAGATTTTTTAATTCGTTTAAATACGGTTCTTGTAAAATTGTTTCATCGATTCATCACTTCATGGACATTTTAAATCACAGAACACAATGTAAGTAAGGTGTGACGACGAGCGTAGCGAAGAGAAGTAGCCAGGTTGTATGTAGGTCGCACGTGTGGGAACCGAGCGAGTGGAGCGAGCGTGGTGTGGTTGCACCCGGCGAAGCGCCATAAGCGAAATCGAACGAATTTATATGTGAGGTATTAAGAATAAATTACATGAAATAATAAAGTACTTACTTGTACTACGGCGATATAATCGTTACTAATATATAGCCTTAATAGTATAACAGTTAGTGGTTTGTCAACAGTAATAATTATACAATACCCATTTATTAACCAACGTTTTGTCAAATTGCGACTTAGAAAAACGAATACTTTGGTAGTTTAAAAAATTGATAACTGGCAGTTTTACATTCAGAACATGTGTTAAATATTTAAAAAATGTATTCTTGTCAAATGATCACTTATAAAACGATCAGTTTGGTAAATGAACAGTTTGTGAAATGATTATTTTTTCAAAAATAATTCGTAAAATGATCATTTGTCATACGTTTTTTGGCAAACATTAGAAAACCCGGCTAACCGACCGTAGGCTTGAGTTGGAATTGTTTTTGTTCCAGTAGTTACACGGGCTGTTCCGTCCCTTTATCCGGAACACAAGAACGTAAACGTGGCTATTAACGCGGTTTAAATAGGAAGGACTGTAGTATTGTCCCAGATGAGGTCTTAACAATGAAGCTCTACTGTCACTAATATAAAATTCTATTGTTTCAGTGTTTACCTCGCTCAGCTTTCGTGAGGCCGGGGCCACTTTGGTGGACCTTTGGTGGTTGCAGCTCCGTTAACCTTCTTCGTAATGAAACTAAGTAAGAAATACCTTAACTTGGGTAGCTTTAGATTCCTGATGAATCTGACGTTTTGAGTCGGACCTTCAACGGACGGAGCATGTTCTGAAGGTTCAGGCAAACTGTAAAATAAAACTAGTTTGCTTGATTAACAGGTAAACGTTATCTTTATCAATTAAACTAAATATTCGAAATTTGATGCATTCCTTTCGAGAGGGCAAAATAGAGTTTATTAGCGATATATTTTTTCATGTCTAATATTTTATCCTAGCCGGTAATGCCTTGATCCTGGTGCAGAAATCTCTTCGGCACTAAACCAATAATGCTAACAGGGTTACCATACCTCATCATACGCCTACCAGCGTCGCCGTAAGCAAGATAACAAAATCCTAGACGCCACAAACATAAAAAATATATATAATATATAAAATAAAATATTAGTAACAAAATAAGATTTTAAACAAAAAACAAAACAAAAACTTTTTATTATTTAAAGCAAGTACATAATAATGTTAGAGATTGGAGTCTCCTTTTAAGCGTACATAGCCTGTATCAGGGGACTCCGCTCTTCCATATAAGCACGTCATAGGTTAACATACCATTTACACAATAAATTAGGTTTTAAATATTTCCATTACACAGATTACAGTATTTTTTTTTACAGTTTAAGAATTTTAAAAGACTAATGTAAAAGAAAAATAGAAAGTAAATGTGTGTGTAAAAGTGAGTGCGTGTAGGTATGTATGTGGGCGTGTAAGTGTGTATGTGTGTGTGTTTGTGAGAGTTTGTGATACATACCAGCGTAAGTGGATATGTGTTATAGAATTGATCGTATTATGTTAAGTTATTATATTCAGGAGAGCTTCTGTTTCGACATAGGTTTTAGATTTAAGCCATAAAGTAATAATTTTCTTACACTGGACATATAATTTGTCATAAATATCAAGCTCTTTGTTAAGTTTGTTATATAGGAATGCTGATCTTACGTAAAATTGTCTTTGTGCAAAACTAGTTACAGCGTTAGGTACTACAACGACTCTGTCTTTTCTTCGTATATATTTTACTAGAGGGTTATAATGTAAATGTTTGTGAGTTGATAATACACAGTGTAAAATATACAACTGTCTAACAGTAAGAAGGTTGCATTCTTGGTATAAAGATACGGTTGAAAATATATTTCTCTTAAAATACATAATTTTAAGTAGATATCTCTGGGCTCTTTCAAGGTCAAGAAAATGCGTCTTAACTGCTCCCCCCCATATCGTTATACAGTAAATAAGAATAGATTGAACTAGAGATATATATACGTTGTTAAAAAGGTTATAGTAATCATTTGAATTTGCCTGAGTCTGTACGTTTAAGTTTCTCGGTACAACATGCCGTAGTGACTTGAAAATATATGATAGCTTTCTGACTCTGTTTATGACATGATCAAGATGTGAAAACCATGATAGTCTTTGATCCACCATTACACCAAGGTATTTTATTTCAGTGACTCTTTTGATCTCTGGACAATCACAGCTCGGAGCAGCCCGATTACAAGAGTGTATTTTAACATTAAAATCTACATTGGGTTGATTACGAGAGTCAAGACCAAAACAGACATAGTTCGTTTTAGAAGTATTAAGAGTAAGTAAATTGACTCTCAGCCAGTCAGCTATCCGGATCAAACCCCTCTCAGCACTAACTTTGGCGTCATTCCACGTGGACCCAGTAAAGACAATCGCTGTGTCATCAGCATAAGTCAAAATTTTTGCGCTATTGATGGTCATGTTACATAGATCATTGATGTAGGCTAAAAATAAAGTAGGGCCAAGGACACTACCTTGGGGTACACCGTATGTAACCTCCTCCCAATCACTTATATGGTTTTCAATTTTTACACTTTGTTTTCTATTGCTGAGATAATCTTTAAATAAATCCAGTGCTACACCTCTTATTCCAAGCCGCTCCAGTTTGCGTAGGAGAATGGGGATAGATACAGAGTCGAAAGCACTTTTCAGGTCAAGAAATACCGAGACACATTTGACGCCCTTGTCCAAAGACTGTGCTACGAGATTACTAAATACGGTCACTGCGTCCTCAGTTGATTTGCCCCGCCTAAAACCAAACTGAGTAGAGGAGAGAATGTTAAACTTTTCCAAATATTTAACTAGTCTAACGTTAAGTAGCTTTTCCACTACCTTAGAGATGGCAGATAGGACGGAAATGGGTCTGTAGTTACTGATTTCACGTCTGTCCCCTTTCTTGTGGACCGGTGTAATGATGGACTGTTTAAGCTGAATTGGAAAGACACCTCGTGCAAAACAAAGGTTTGTAAGGTATGTTAAAATTGGTATAATTTCTTCTTTGGCAAGTTTAAGAAAAGAAATAGGGACACAAATTCTAATCGCCGTGTGATAATTTTTACTACTCTTTGTGTCTAAGGTTTGTCTTCAAAATGTGGTAACAAAATATGCACTATGCGACTGAGATGTATCGGAAAACCTTTTATAGGAATGTTTTGTAAATATAACAACAAAGTTCTCATGGCAACCAGATCAAAATTATCCTAAGATAAAGTGTACACACTGTGTCTACACTGTTTAAATTTTGGGATTAGAATGTTAATAATGTTAGTGTCTACTCAACAATGTTTACACCAATTTGTATTGTTTCGAAACAGAGTCGTAACCAAGTACAAAGTATTGGAATATTCGATTCCTATTAAAAATGGCAGTGACGCTCAAAGGTTGAAGCAAGAAGAACCGCGACTTCATGAAACTAAGTGAAATACTATCTAACCTAGTTTTAACAAAAGAGAAGAGAAGAGAAGAGCGAAGTGCCAAAAAGGGATTTGCATTTCAGTACATAACCTATATACTCAAGAAATAACTCTGTACAAAAAACTAAATAAACATTCTCATTTCCAGCTGACTACTTGAATGCTCGAACGTATAAATTGATGTGCTCATGCAGTTTTACAAGGCGTTTGTTATTGCAACTTGTTTTGGCCGTTTTGTTTTCCTTTGTACAATTTTGAATAATTCCCTGAATCTTTGTGGAGGCGCTTCGCCTGCGTAAAACGAAACGCAGATTTGAATTTGACGCGTACTTCACGTTCGGTATTTTCAATTTTCAAATTCTATTTAAAAATTACGAATGATGATACACGGAATTTTCATTATCGGAATTTTGAACCATTCGGTGTTATAAAATTCGGAATTTTGAAATTCGTGATTATGACTGAATTAAGTTTTTCGTATTTATGTAGTGTATCCGCAAACATGACATAGGTAGTAGTAACACTGTTAGGTAATTTACTTTATCTACAAAAGACGTGTTTAATTCTGGAAATTGAAATATCTAATCAATGTCATAAATTTATCACATGCTTTAGAAGCAATAAACTGTTTATGGTCGATAATTATTTTACAGCGTTGAAAGCAGTAGCCAAATGACGTAGTGAATAATTATCATAAAGATTGCCCTAACATAGTAAGGATATCATAATAAACTGATAGTCCAGACGGTAGACGATCAGAATGAGTTTAGTTCAACTATTTTATTAAACTTATATAACATTATTAAGGAATCTTTAAGGCAACTTGTAAATAGGTAGACTTAAATTTTCATGCAGAAAACAAATAGCTAATTCGAATGTAAATCACATTGTATCTTTAAATGAATGTACCATTCTTGTAAGTAGTTGTAGTAGTCGTTATAATTAGTCGAGTTTACATTGCTAAGAACTCATCTGGAGTGGTAGACTGTATGCCTGCCTCTTTTTTTTTTGTCCCCTCCACGGAGAGGGCAGGAGGATAAAAAATGCTCTGACGCATACTCCGCGCGCATCTGGGCGATGGCCAATCGGAGAAAGAGGCCGCGCTAGCGGGGCCCAGAAGGGGTCACCCGCTGGGATTTACATAGCACTAAAGGTGCTCAAAGCACTGAAGGCGAATACATAGCACTGAAGGTGCTCAATATTAAATTAAAAATTGAATTATTTCGAATTTACGTTAGAATTAGAAGTTGCGGCCTGAAGGGCTTCCAGATCTAGTGTAAGTTGCGTGGGTTCGCTCGTGTGCGCGTTTCTCGGTCTAGCAATTTTGAACTTCGAATCTAAGACAGGGGTAGTATACGAGACTGAATCTCGAACTAAGGGATTGGGGTGGGTTTCGGAGCGTTTGAAGAACGATTCTTAGAGTGTTTTGAGGTGCTGTTGCACTGTAGGTAGTTTAAGATCTCTGTGCAGGGCCACGTTGCGCACGTACCAAGGTGCGTTTGTGGCCCTGCGGCAGAAGAGGTTTTGAACTACCTGCAGTTTGTGCAGGACGGAGGGTTTGGCGTGGGCTAAGATTGGCGAGGCATATGTCATGACGGGTCTAACGCAGGTCTTATAAAGCGTACGTTTATTTCTAAAACATACTATGTAGGCGGCCTAAGTAAAAACGTGCGAGTTTCGTTACTCTATCGACGTGAGGTTTGAAAGAAAGCGTCTGGTCTAAGGTGACGCCTAAATATTTGGTATTGCGCTTCCAGGGGATGGGAATGCCTAGCATTCTAACTGTGGAGATTGTCGGCGATACGACGGCGTTTGCAGTCGAAGTAAACCGCAGAGCTCTTCTCTGGGTTCACATTTATGCGCCATTTTCGAAACCATGCACCGAGGGCGTTTATGGCCTTTTGGAGTCTGGTGACGAGACCCGGGACACTGAGGGCTTTGGTGTAAAGGGCGTTGTCGTTGGCGAAGAGGGCGAGATCGACGTCTTTCGGCGGAATGGGAATGTCGTTAGTGTACACGGTGTACAACAGAGGGGCGAGGACTGAGCCTTGAGGGACTCCAGCCTTTATGAGACAGGGTGCGGAAAGCGTGCTTTCATGTTTAAACCGAAACGTGCGGTCTTTGAGAAACGACGCGACTATTCTAACTAGGCGATCCGGTAAGCCTATGTTGTGGAGTTTATAGACAGGACCGCTGTGCCAGACTTTATCGAAAGCCTTGGCTTCGACCGTTTTAAAACGGCGCGGGTAGAAGCCGTCGAGTATGTACTCGACGATTCGATGGACTTGCTGAGGGCAGGAGTGCTTAGCGTAAAAGCCGAACTGGTGGGGAATGATGAGGGGATCGCCATCCGTTGTAAACAGATGGTTTCGCATTCGAGAGAGTATAATTCTCTCGAGAAGTTTAGACATGGCCTTGAGGAGGCTGATGGGTCTGTAATTAGCCGGGACATTCAGAGGTTTACCCGGCTTGGGAATGCCTATGACTGTCGCTTCTTTCCAAGCTTTTGGAAAGTAGCTAAGGTCGAAGCAGGCATTGAATATAACAGCGAACCTGTTGAGGCAGGTGCTTAAGTGCGTGGTTGAAAATACCATCCGCACCCGGAGCCTTTTTGGACTTTTGACTTGTAATGAGAAGCGAGATTTCATCATTAGAGACTGTGACGGGGTCAGCGGTGATGGGGAGAGAGTCTCTGCGGAGGACTTCGTCTTCCACCGCCTAGATGTGGGAGGGATTCACGGGTTGCGTGCTGGGCGAGCATTGAGAGCGTTGCCTGTCAGCGAAGCATTCGGCTTTCTCTTCGACTTCGAAGGCAATAGAGCCATCGGGACGAGTGAGAGGAGGGACGTGAGAGGCGGCGTCTACGCGTAAGGCTCGTGCCATACTATAATACGCTTGGTGGGACGGAGAGATATTCGCCATGAGATCGTTCATCTGAGCGTCTCGGAGTTCCGCGAGGCAAGACCTAACTTTACGTTGTAGCTGATTCGCAGCTAATCTATAGGCGGGCATGGGATAGAGCTTGGCTCTCCGGAGAGCCGCGTTCTTAGTTTTAATAAAATTGCTAACGGCTAAGGAAAGCGTGGGTTTGCCTTGCATAGCAACTTTTTCGTTGTCACTGATGGCTGAGTTGATGGGATCAGTGAGACAATTGACTAATGAATCTATTTTATCCGGGCTATCTGATTGATCGGGCGAGATCGCGAGTGGAGAGTTCGGGGCATCTAAGGATGAAACTAACGTATTTTTAAAGCCTTTCCAGTTTGTAAAGGTCTTAGGAGAGGTGAAGTTATCGTTAGGCGGTCCTAGCACGAGGGAGACGGGGCAGTGGTCAGAGCCTAGGTCACCGAGTGGTTCGATAGACCTGAAATCGAGGTTGATTCGCTTGACAATTGCAAAATCGAGGATGTCAGGAGAGTGGTTCGGGTTGTCGGGATAGTGAGTGGCAGTGATGGGAGAGATGACGTCTAAGTCGAGTGAGTTAGTGATATTAAGGAGATTGATACCGCTGACGTTGGTCGATAGGCACTTCCAGTCAGTATGTTTGGAGTTAAAGTCTCCGAACACAATGACTGAATGGGCGAGGGCGAGAATGGCCTCAAGGTCGCTGCGGATTGGTCTAGTGCCACTAGGTTGTAGACTGAAGCTATAATGATGGTCGGATGACCAGTCATAGCAAATCTACACACAGTGGCTTCTATGTTGAGGAGAGGAGGGGTAGGGAGAGGACAGCAATGGAATCCTCTTTTGTAATAAATAGCAGTGCCGCCGAAACCATCGGAGTTGGACCTTTTTTTTTTTTTGTTCCCCTCCGCGGGAAGGGCAGGAGGATAAAAATGCCCTGACGCATACTCTGGCGCGATTCCAGAGTTATGTGGGACTCGTCCCGACGCCTTCCAGGACCATACCCACTAAAAACCCCTTGTCGGCTCGTGCATTTTTGCCACTCAGCCTTCATCTGAGCGACGGCCAATTGGAGAAAGAGGCCGCGCTAGCGGGGCCCAGAAGGGGTCACCCACTGGGATTACATCAAAATGAAAATCAATAATTAAAAAAAAATTAAAAATTGCAAAATAAAATTGAATTAATTCGCATTTACGTTAGAATTAGGATTTACGTTAGAATTAGAATTTACGTTAGAATTAGAATTTGCGGCCAGAAGGGCTTCGAGATCGGCTGACAGTCTGGTGGATGAGTACGCTTGCGCATTCCTAGGCCTAGCGACTTTGAACTTCGAATCTAAAACAGGAGTAGTATATGAGACTGAATCACGAACTAGAGGGTTGGGATGGGTTTCGGAGCGTTTGAAGAAAGCTTCAGAGAGTGTTTTGAGGTGTTGTTGTACTGTAGGCAGTTCAAGATCTCTATGCAAGTCCGCGTTACGCACGTACCACGGTGCGTTTGTTGCCCTGCGGCAAAAGAGGTTTTGAACTACCTGCAGTTTGTGCAGGAGGGAGGGTTTGGCGTGGGCAAAGATTGGCGAGGCATATGTCATGACGGGTCTGACGCAGACCTTGTAAAGTGTACGTTTGTTTCTGAAAGACATTTACTTTTTCTACCTAACATGCTATTTAGGCGGCCTAAGTAGTGACGAGCGAGTTTCGAAACTCTTTCGACGTGTGGCTTGAAAGAAAGCGTCGGATCTAATGTGACGCCTAAGTATTTAGTACTGCGCTTCCAGGGGATGGGAATGCCTAACATTCGAACGTGGGGATCGCCAGCGGGACGACGGCGTTTGTGGTCGAAGCGCAACGCAGAACTCTTTTCAGGGTTCACATCGATGCGCCATTTTTGAAACCATACACCAAGGGCGTTTACGGCCTTTTGGAGTCTGGTTACAAGGTGCCGAACACTGTGGCCTTTGGTATAGAGTGCGGTGTCGTCGGCAAAGAGGGCGAGTTCGACGCCTTTCGGCGGGATGGGAATGTCGTTGGTGTACACGGTGTATAGCAGAGGGGCGAGGACTGAGCCTTGAGGGACTCCAGCCTTTATGGGACGAGGCGCAGAAAACGTGCCTTCGTGTTTAAATCGAAACGTACGGTCTTTGAGAAACGACGCTATTAACCTGACTAGGCGATCCGGTGAGCCTATTTTGTAGAGTTTATAAACGAGACCGCTGTGCCAGACTTTATCGAAAGCCTTGGCTACGTCAAAGAAAACCGCGACTGTTTTATAACGACGCGGATAGAAACCGTCAAGTATATACTCGACGATTCGATGGACTTGCTGAGGGCAGGAGTGTTTGGCGCGAAAGCCGAACTGATGGGGAATAATGAGAGGATCGCCATCCGTTGGAAACAGATGGTTCCGCATTCGAGAGAGTATGACTCTCTCGAGAAGTTTAGACATTGCCTTGAGGAGGCTGATGGGTCTGTGATTCACCGGGACGTTCAGAGGTTTGCCCGGCTTGGGAATGCCTATGACTGTCGCTTCTTTCCAAGCTTTTGGAAAGTAGCTATGGTCGAAGCAGGCATTGAAAATGATAGCTAACAAGGTAAGCATCTGTTGAGGTAGGTGCTTAAGTGCGTGGTTGGAAATTCCATCCGCACCCGGAGCCTTTTTGGACTTTTGATTTCTAATGAGAAGCAAGATTTCGTCATTAGAGACTGTGACAGGGTCGGCGGTGATGGGGAGAGAGTCTCTGCGAAGGACTTCGTCCTCCACCGCCTGGATGTGTGAGGGATCAGCAGGTTGCGTGCTGGGTGAGCATTGTGCGGCAATGCTGTCTGCGAAGCATTCAGCTTTCTCTTCGATTTCAAAGGCAGTAGTGCCATCGGGACGAGTGAGATGAGGAACGTGAGAGGCAGTGTCTACGCGTAAGGCTCGGGCCATGCTATAGTACGCTTGGTGGGACGGAGAGATATTCGCCATGAGATCGTTCATCTGAGCGTCTCGGAGTTCCGCGAGGCAAGACCTGACGTTGAAGCTGATTCGCAGCTGTTCTATAGGCGGGCGTGGGATATTTCTTGGCTCTCCGGAGAGCCACGTTTTTAGCTTTAATAAGATTGCTAACGGCTAAGGGAAGCGTGGGTTTGCCGTGCTTAGCAACCTTTTCGTTGTCACTGATGGCTGAGTTGATAGCATTAGTGAGAGAATTTACTAGTGAATCAATTTTATCCGGGCTATCTAATTGTTCGGGAGAGATCGCGAGTGGAGAGTTCGGGGCCTCTAAGGCTGAAACTAACGTATTTTTAAAGCCTTTCCAGTTGGTAAAGGTCTTAGGAGAGGTAGCGTTATCGTTAGACGGTCCTAGCACGAGGGAAACGGGGCGGTGGTCAGAACCTAGGTCATCGAGAGGTTCGATAGACCTGAGGTCGAGGTTGATTCGCTTGACTATTGCAAAATCGAGGATATCAGGAGAGTGGTTCGGGTTGTCGGGATAGTGAGTGGGAGTGATGGGGGAGATGACATCTAAGTCAAGTGAATTTGTGATGTCGAGGAGAGCGATACCGCTGGTGTTAGTCGATAGGCACGTCCAGTCAGTATGTTTGGAGTTAAAGTATCCGAACATAATGACTGAATGGCCGAGGGCGAGAATGGCCTCAAAGTCGCTGCGGATTGGTCTGGTACCACTAGGTATGTAGATTGAAGCTATGATGATGGTCGGATGACCAGACATAGCCAATCTACACACAGTGGCTTCCATGTTGAGGAGAGGAGGGGTAGGGAGAGGACAGCAATGGAAGCCTCTTTTGTAATATATAGCGGTGCCGCCGAAACCGTCGGTGTTGGGCCTATCGTTACGAATAAACGCGTACTTAGGTATAGCGAATCCCCTGGAGCGGTTTGGAGTAAGCCATGTCTCCTGGAGAAGGAATAAGTCAGGTTCTTTGTTCTGAAGGAACAGTTTAATCTCGGGAAGGTTGGTCTTAAGGCTACGAGCGTTAAAAGATACTAGGGATAAGCCCTTGGGTTTAATACGACTGGACGCGGGATTCGCGGGTCTAGACATTATAATTTACTTATTTACAATTTTATACAAAATAAAAAAATAAATTTATAACGAACTTAGAAGTGAGTGATGCTCGGCTAACGCAAATAAACGCTCTTGAGGAGAGCGAGCGGCTCGCAGTTTGCGTGCGAGCACGGAAATTTCGTTAATATCGACGTTTTGAATAACGTCGAACACGGTCTTCATGTCCTCAGCCAACGACGACTGAGGTGCGGATGACGGAGGAGGACGCGGCCCTACGGAAGCTACGGGAGGTGGGATGGGTCGGGAAGGTGCAGGCAGAACGGCCGGACGCTGCCTCCAAGACAGAGCCTGAGTAGGCGTCGGCTGAACGGGCTTTGCTTCCGGGGGACCCCAGTTGCGCAGCGGCGGGAAGTGAGCGGGAATGAGCGGCGGCGCCGGTTTAGGCGCGGCCCTCTTAGCGGTGGAGCGCGGAGCGCGCGGGCAACCCCTGTAGTTAGCTGTGTGGCCAGACTGACCGCACAGCACACAGGCAGGGGGGGAAGTGGATTCGGGAGTGCGAGTGCACTCCTTCGTTATGTGCGGATCCAGGCACTTAACGCACCTGGGGGGAGCTGAGCAGTTAGCCGCTGCGTGGCCATAGAGCTGGCAGCGGTGGCACTGCCCAGGGTGACCACGGGGGTTGGGACGCTCGACGGAGATATTTGAGAGTCCGCAAATTGTGCGAGCCTCTCTAAAGATCTCCCTCGAGTTGGGAGTATTCGACAAGATAACTAAAGCTAACGGAAAGCGCCTACCGCGGTTAGAGTGCATCTTGTGCACTGCTTCGGCCGGGAAACCCTGGGACTTAAGGTCCTCGAGGATTTCTTCATTCGCGAGCTCGAACGGGACGCCCCGTAGTACTGCGCGGATCTTACGCTCCTCCGGGAGGGCGTAGGTGTGATACGCGATTTGTTTTAAAGAAAGTAACCTGGTGAACGCGCGGAAGTCGTCGACGGTCGCGACCTGAATTTTGATTGTTTCGCCAGCGTTGGCGGCTTTTAAGTAATTAATTTTGTGCTCTTTGCACAAGTTAGAAACCGCTGTCCAGCGCGCTTTTTCACGGAGGAAGACGGGCGGAGGGAGCTGAGGCTTCGGTGGGACGGGAGCGCAGCGCAACGCTGGCTTCGAAGGGACCGACGGAGACGCGGTCACTTCGAGTGACATGAGCGGCGCGGGGGCGGGTGTAGAAGACACCGGGGTTGGCTCGGGTGTTGAAGACACCGCGGCTTTTTTCGAACGCTTCTTAGAGCGGTTGGCAACTAACTGGAACGCGGGCTCAGGAGAACCGGTTAGGGTGGCGGCGACTGACGAAGCTTCGGACGTGGCGGAGTCTGAATCGCTCCCGGGAGCGGTACGCTTCCTGCGAGATGAGCGCGAGGATGAGACCGACGCGCAGTCCATATCGGATGGAACGGGAGACGCGGGAGAGCTATACACCTGAGGGGTCTGGACATTAGAGGCCTTAGGGGCCGGGGTTGAGGCCTGAGGGGCCGGGGTTGAGGCCTGAGGGGCCGGGGACGCAATAGATGCCTGTAAGGCCTGCGTTACTACGTCAGCGGGTATGCTTACGCCGGACGCAGCGAGCGCCTGTGCGAATGACCTAAGAATATTAACAAGGTCCATTGGAGGGCTTGGAATTGCAATATGTAATATATAAATATATAATGTATGCCTAGGTTCCCTAGCAAACCTAGCACCTATTTATATAACAAATGCCTAGGAATCCTAAATAAAAAACCTAGCGAACCCTAGCGGCAAACCTCCCTACCAGCGGTAGGGGGGCTGGGGAGAATAACTTAAAACTAACCGGAGTACGCCGAAGGCCGCTACCTAGAAACCTAAAACAGGGTACGCAGGTAAAGATTTGACCGCGTTAGGGTCAACCTTTACCGACAGAAAGGACAAGTACACACGAAAACACACAGATATGATAAAAATAAATATGAAAGTAGGAGAAAAAATAAATAAAATAGAGAAGAGAAATAAAATTAAAATAAAAGGACTGGTTTAGTACAAATTCGTTGTCACCGTTAAATATCCTTTGTACTGATACCAGACTACTTACGCTGGGCACAACACTGCACTCAGCACAAGCACAACACAACTTAGCACAGCACTTTGAAGACTAAGGGGCTTAGTCGCAAAGAAAAAATCGCACTTCGATAGCACTCAGAGGGAGTAGAAAAACCTTGAAAACCGTAGCACGGAACCAACACGCTAAACTGTGACGTCAGTAAACTGAGCGCCACGGAATATCGGGCAGGGACCGATCAACGGAGAACGGGGTCATGCACGTCCGCACCGCGTGGCGATCGGAGCGAGAATGTTCGGGAGTTGGACCTATCATTTAAAGAATTTATACAAAATAAATAATTTACAACGAAATAAGTAGCGAGTGATGCTTGGCTAACGCGAAGAGATGCTCTTGAGGAGAGCGGGTGGCTCGCAGTTTACGTGAGAGTACAGAGATTTCCCTAATGTCGACGTTCTGAATAACGTCGAACACGGTCTTCATGTCTTCAGCCAACGACAACTGAGGTTGAGACGACGGAGCGGGACGCGGGCCTACGGGAGCTACGGGAGCTGGGATAGGACAGGAAGGTGTAGCTGGAACGGCCGGACGCTGTCTCCAGTAGACAGCCGGAGTCGGCGTCGGCTGTACGGGCTTAGCTTCCGGGGGAGCCCGGTTGCGCAGCGGTGAAAAGTTAGCGGGAGTGAGTGGCGGCGGCGGTTTAGGCGCGGCCCTCTTAGATGAGGAGCGCGGAGCACGCGGGCAACCCCTGTAGTTAGCTGTGTGGCCGGACTGGCCGCACAGCATATAGGCAGGGGGGAAGTGGATTCGGGAGTGCGAGTGCACTCGTTTGTTATGTGTGGATCCAGGCACTTAATGCACCTGGGGGGAGCTGAGCAGTTAGCCGCTACGTGGCCATAGAGCTGGCAACGGTGGCACTGCCCAGGGTGACCGCGGGGGTTGGGACGCTCGACGGAGATATTCGAAAGTCCGCAGATTGTGCAAGCCTCTCTGAAGATCTAAAGCGAGTGGAAAACGCCTACCGTGGTTGGATTGCATCTTGTGCATTGCTTCAGCCGGGAAACTCTGGGACTTAAGGTCCTCGTTCGCGAGCTCGAGCATCGACGATATGAAGACGCATCAGACGTGGGTTCGGAGTCGCTCCCGGGAGCAGTACGCTTGCGGCGCGACGCGCGAGAGGATGTGACCGATTCACAGTCCATCTCGGATGGCACTATAAAGAGCTACAGACCTGAGGGGTCTGGGCGTCGGTGGCCTGAGGGGCGGGGTTGGGAACTGAGGGGCCGGGGACGCGATAGTTGCCTGCGTTAGTACGTCATCGGAAATGGCGACGCCGGACGCAACGAGCGCCTGGGCGAACGACCTAGCAAAGTTTACAAAGCTTTGCTGGTCCATTGGATGGCTTGGGACTACAATATATAATATATAAATATGTAATAATGCCTAGGTTCCCTAACAAATCTAGCACCTAAACCTCCCTACCCGCGGTAGGCGGGCTGGGGACGACGCGAAGTGGTGCCCCTAATTCGGACAGCAATGTACCGTCACCCTGGGAAAAGCCGAAGTGCAATGGGATCGGGTCTGCCGGTTTCTTCTTAGCCTGAAGGGCCTTGGAAGCGCACCGGGGCAACGCTAGCAGGCTTAGTTGTCACCGTTAAGTATCCACCTGCTCAACGCGAGTCTAATACGGAGAGTGTTGTCAATAAATTGACAACAAAAACTGGCAGTAGATCTGACGAGGTTGGGTTGCACTGAAAGTGCGGGATTGACGGCCAAAGCCGGCCGCAGAGCTAGTCTCTAACTAACGTAACAAGCGCCCAGCGTCAAGTACGCAGCCAGAAAAACAGCCCGAGCCTTGCGAACTACTATCGAATTTATTCGACCGTAGTAAGCTCAGCTGTTGCTGTTGCTCTGTTGTTGCTGCGAGACTGACTTAGTTATAGCCGGTCGAAACCGGCCGCAGCGTAAGTTCTAAAGAGGCTTATCGCGCGTCGTCGAGGACGAAGCAAGATATTGTACGAATCTCAGCGTATGAGTATTGCTACGAGTTGTCAATCGTGAGTCAACGGCTGGTGCGACCGCGAACACGTCCGAGCGGAGCCGAACGCAGAACGGATCTGAGAGTGGCGTTTCAGTATTGCTACGAGAGAAGTCGTGAGACAACAATCGTGACTCGGCAGCCGGGAGCGACCGTCAACACGTCCGAACGGGGCCGGACGCAGACCGGGTCTCGATGCCGGCCTCTTTAAACCGCCATTTTAAATACGTGGTAAGTGACTGCGCTGCGGGAAGAACAGCAGCGAAATTAATTAAGTAAACAAGCCAAACCAACCAACCAACTATGTTTGGCAACGCATCATTAATCGCTAAACCCCTCCCCTAGATGCCTATACGAGTATATATAAATAATAGTAACAATATTTATGTAAATCTCAGGTTTATCTTGTTTTATCCCACGTGAAATCTCCTTGTATCTGTATGTGTAAAAATGTTTCGTTGCTCAATAAAGATTTACTATTATTATAATGAATCGTGACAACTTCAGGAAATATTACGTACGGAAAACGTTAGACTGTTTCCAAAACAGAAATTAAAATGAAATGACATGAAATGAAATGAAAATTACATTTATTAGGTGTTCCTACATACTAAAGTGATGCCATCTGTATGGTAATAAAAACAAAAATAATAATTAAGTAACAGCTTGGAAGTCGTGTTGTGCGAACACGCCAGGACGCTGATCTTCCGTAAACGCCTAACACTGTAAACGAGTTATACTGCTGTGCACGTCCAGTACAAAATACGGTTTTTAGACAATTACATACACACTATCTACTAAACGGATACAACACACTACTATACGCATACCTAGTAATACTACATTAAATAAATAATAAACAAAATAAAGACAAATATATTCTAAAATGCGTCATACTTATAACAAGCTTAGGTATATGTACGAAATAACATGATTTATATGTTACTATATGAAACTCAAATAAATAATCAACAAATAGGAATCAGATAGTACAGAAATGGAAAATCTCATCAAAATTAATTGACATTCTAACCTCGCCTGCATCGAATACCATCACATACAATTATTAAACACAGTACGCACATACTATACACTCGTATAAACAACACGCATATACGTACATTCTGGGCGTTATATCTGATAAACCTGAGTGTCCTATATTGAGACACTGGACACATGTGCATGTCCATGTGCCCAGTGCTTCAAAAAATCTGAAAAAATTTATGAATTAATATTATATCTACTATATCTACTAACATAGTCTTTAAGTTCATTGTGCTACTAACCAAGATATGGATTATGGTCCGTAATAAAAGATTTTATTTATTTATTTATTTATTTATTTATAAACATGCAATTTTTACCCCATATATGTATATTAAACACAGGCAAGACATACTATTTTTTCGAAATGGACTACTTATTTATGGGTCCTACGTGCCTTTTCAATTTTTCAACTTTATCGGATTTTCATCGGATCTTAAACTACTCCTACATACGACAGGAAACACGTGGATGCACATGAACTGTATGATGTTGATTGCCCCGACCTGCTACAGCTTCTCTGTATTAATGATCCTATCAAGCCTCTTAGGCACAATTTACAATTACATCTGCCATTAGTTACAGCAAATTATAGGGAAAACACTTATTTGGCGTGTGTGTAGTAATTTTTATAAATTAAGCATTACACTCGGCGAGGCGTGCACTCGGTGACATCTTCAATATCGAACGATTCAGTTGTAAAGGATTGTTAAGAGTATGGTATAAGTACGAGAGGAACAAGTAATGATGTCTACTGTATTAGAGTGTAAAGAATTTATCTTTTTTTTGTAAATTGCCATTATTAATTTTGAATATGTTTTTAATGGTTAGGATCTATAATTGGCCACAAAATCTATATATTTTTAAATATTATTGTTATTTTGGCTGTTGATCTTTCTGTTACAATAAAAAAAAATGTATAGCACACAGATACCAAGTACCTTTATGAATCCGATTATCTGACTCAAAATGTGATTAGATATCTTTAAATGTTTTATGGTCTTGATAATAATTAAGCTAAAATTATAACCTGGGTATATAAGATCGGTGCGGTTTAGCAACAGTGTTGTTCTGTGACATTCCCAGCAGCGGCAGAATGGAACTCAAAGCTACGCTCGTTCTCTTAGCCATCGCAGGTAAATTTAACGTTCAATTTCATTTTCCGAAAAGGTCCAGGTTCGATCAGTGAATGTTAAGTGTGCCGATGACTTTTGGTAGATTATACATTGCCTGATACCGCACCAACAGTTCGAGAAGGTAGATGTCCCTCGGCACATTCGGGTCGGCAGTCTCGTCGAAGCTCGAAAAACATTGGCCGATCGGCATTTTTCGGTAATATTCGTCTAGTATATTCGACTTTGGCACCCGGTTACGCCGATTGATGCCGGCCTCGTGGTGGCGGAACATGATGGTAGAGCCTGTAAGGCCGTATTTGGTGTGGGTTAACAAATCGATAAGAATAAATTATGTATTTTGCCTGCTGCGCGTCCTTAAGCTTAAATTTTTTAAAAATAAAAAAAACATTTTATCGCGGTAACAGTTTTGATTCATACAAGACTCCACACAATTCTCTACGACAGCCTTCCATAATAATAATGCGAGTTAAACTTGTGGGGTTTGTTGTACTGCCTATCGTTAACTAAGGTAAATTTTAACTCTTATATTTGAAGGCCTTATAGAATTATTAATTATACAAACTTTATTAAGTTAATTTATTTCAAAGAAGAAGACCACTAATTTACTTACTCTCACTTTTGCAGGCGTCTGCCTGGCGGGGGAATCGAACCGCATCATCGGTGGCTCTCCAGTTGAAATGCAGACCCACCCGTCAATCGTGCAAGTGGAATTCCGCGGCACATTCTCAGGAAGCTGGGGCCAGTCATGCGCTGGTAGCATCCTTAATGCGATCCTCATACTCTCAGCTGCTCACTGTTTCGAAGGACTGTACGTATTTATCCCACAACCATTAGTTCGGGCAGGTCCTTAAAAAAATCGGGAGAGAAGTATCCTGAATCCTGAGAATGATTAAGTAATAGGCATCTTAACGTGAAAATTATCCCATTTATGGTTTTCTAGTAGCGCACAATCTTCCACAATGCTTCCAGAAGTGACCGCTGCGGTTCTTAATTAATTAATTTAATTAATTGATTAAGTTTGGTCAGGTCGCAAAAAATATGATCCATGAACTCAGTATGTCGCAGTACAGCATGTTAAAAAACATGTGACTAGCCTACACGTAATCAAAACACAAAAATGCTATGACATATCGATCTGATAACACTTAGGCTAACTTATTCATGAGAAAGGGCTACTATTGATTTTATCCCCGAAGCTCTGACCGTACTATAATACTTTCTTAATCCAAAAATCTGTATATAAAAAGGTAATATTTTATTCCTTTAAATTCAAATCCATCGTCACAAAATATATTTTCTTTGTAAAATGTGTTTATGCTAGAACCCGCAATTAAAATGTTTCTCTTCTAAAAGACAATTGCAAAATAGGTACTTTGACATTCACAGGTTCTACACTCCCGAAGCCCGTCGCATTCGGGCTGGTAGCAGCACTCGTAACGAGGGAGGTCAGGTGATCTACGTAGTGAAAGAGAATAACCATCCCAGCTACGACTCTTCGAACGGCTTCGATGGAGACATATCTCTCATTCAGCTCCTCGCCCCCTTGTTCTGGACTCCCTATGTACAGCAGGGAGCTATCCCACCTCAGGGCTACGCAGTACCTGACAACCAGCCTGTTGTACACGCTGGATGGGGTACGACTACGGTGAGATTTATCGGACAATTCTTGAAGAATAGGAAACGGAACATCTTCATAATTGGCAAGAAGAGTCCTAACGGTCGTTTCAGTTAGATTTCACACATTCATTTTTAACAGTACCTTACCAGATGCGCATGCACCTAAAGAACACATCTAAGTCCAGTATAATAACCGCCAATACTATCTAACAGATAGTGCGCAAATGTATGTATTTATGTTCAGTAAGGCTTCTATAATAAACTATTAAAATCGCGGCATCTGAAAAATGGCTATACATAGGGAAAAATGTGTAAGATCCTTCATTGTAGACAATTTTATAATCTACAACTTTGTCGAGAATGTTTTTATGATAAATCTCTAAGTTTATCAAAACATTTTGAGATTGACATTCGACATTTCAAGTTCAAATCAATATACTATCAAAACAACAATTACTTATTACTATGCTTAAAAACAGTGTGACATAAAGTTTTAGTGTTCATCATGATTTGAACTTAAATAACATTTTTAGTATAAGTGGGATCGATGGGGAATGTTAATATTTTCCTTGTATGTGTATTAATGTCCTTAAAGTTTGTACTGAAATTTAGTACTGTGGGAGTAATAATGCAAACTGGAAAGTCTATTTTAACCGGACTATTAATCGGGAGAAGAACAAACATAAGTTAAAATTGTAATAATTATCAAATTAAGCAGCTTAATCCGTGACAGATTTGCCTTTGTCACGGGAGACCAATAAAGTAAGTTTAAGTCTAAGTATTTTTTGTGATAATCACAAATTCATTTACAAATTTCAGTTTGGAGGATCTGCATCCAGCCAATTGTTGGACGTCACAATCTTCACCGTGAATAACCAGCTCTGCGCTCAGCGTTACTTAGAGCTGTCTCCTTTCCCTGGTAACGTAACCAGCAACATGATCTGCGCTGGTCTCCTTGACATCGGAGGTGCTGATGCCTGCCAGGGTGACTCTGGAGGTCCTCTTTACTACGGTAACGTTATTGCTGGAGTGGTTTCTTGGGGCCACCAATGCGCTCATGCCTACTACCCTGGCGTAAGCACAGCCGTGTCTTCTTACACTGATTGGATCTTGTCTGAAGCAGAGTTAACGGTTTAGTATTGGAATGGGTTTTGTTCAAAAAATCTTATAATGTATATTATTGGATTAAAACTTTGTGACTTATTGGTGTGTATCATTTAGAATTTGAGAGCTCTGTAAAAAACTAGGTCAATATGAAATAAATATTGGTAATCATACGAAAAGGTAGAGATATTTGTGTATTGTTTGTTTTTAGGGACTGTTTAAGTAATTATTTTGCTCTACTACCATGAGCTTCGATCACAGGTGTTCCTTGGAAATCATTGATCTATACATATACTATGTATGTATGTATCTGCGCTCATCACGGAAAAACTACCCGTGTACTACTTACGGATTTCTCTTGAAATATGGCATAGATAGACAAACACTAGATACCTAAGCAAAATCTAAGATTTATAAATTCCGAATAGATTGGATGGGTTCTGAAGAAAACCTAGAAGACGTAATACGTAGACAGCGTGTACTAGGAAAAATAATTAATCAGTGGCTCAAAAACAAAAGAGCCTTTGAGCCACCCGAATCAACCCCATCTGCTACTTATCCGATTGTTATACAGCTTTTTCTCGCTCTTTATGATTTTCGATTTTTGAGCTTATTTTGGCTATAAATAGTATACAAGTAAGACATATGCTGGTTTATATCTTTAGTTAGCAACAGGTAAGGGCCTTATCAAAACTTAACATACTATATCCAGAAAAAAATGTGAAAAAATTTTATCATTCTAAAGGTGTTTTAGCAATAAAAGCATTTAAAAACTTTGTACCAAAACTGTTTTTAAAACATCTTTATACTTTATACCGAATTTTTTTTATTGATGTACCTTAGTTGCATCACACCTAAATTTTGCTTCAAATGGTACAGAACCTATATTAAAATTAAAATCATTTAAATTTATAAACTCACTTTTTTAAATATTTGTCAAAGATAACCTTGGTTACTGAGCATCTTTAAATAAATTGTCATGATGGATCTTTTTTACGTTGAATATGATTCTATAAGCAACTTTTTACTTAAAAATGCTTTTACCGGTTTGAAAAAGGTAATCGTTCACCCGATATCACCTGACACATTACTACCACTTCACTTTTTTTACTTTGGAAATAATTCGAAGACATGTAGTTTTGCGACTCTGTGTGGAGTCTTATTTTTTGACCTAGTTTGTAAATCTTGCTCTTATCGCTGAAATAAAAGCATTTGCAATGAAAGCAAATGCTTTCATTCGATATTAACAATCGGAGGAAAAACGGGGAAAACAGCTTCAGCAATTTCAAAAGAAAAAAATTTTTGTTGCGTAAAAAAGGCATCTCATATTCATTAAGTGCTTACTTAAAAATTTTTTACTTTAGCCCTCATTTTACGTGAGCGAAGTCTCGGGTAGCAGCTAGTAGGTACTGCAACGTTTGCTTGTGCCGTATTTAATAAAAGAGGTTATTGCACAAACAAACTTGCCGACATTTATGACTGGCAACTTATAAGTCTGTCATTATTTGATTTTATTTGTAAAATGTAAAATATATAGAATATGGAAGATTGTTCCATGGTATCCCTTCATGGGATTCCTTGACGGGATTCCTTACGGAATTCTATTGCGGGCTTCGTCCCCAAAATAGCCTAATAATTATCATTGTATTTTCCTATAAAATAGATTCATCTTGAATAAAAGTAACTTAAAGAAAAAGTGTATTATCTTTCCTTTGTTGATTAGGAAGACCTCCCTAGGTTAGATTAGGTCCATTCCGGGTACCGACCCCAGATGGTGGAGGCGCCGCGTAGTGATGTAATGTGGTAGTGTTTTACTATTTTTCAGATTAATTCAGCTATATACGTCACTGAGTATGGCGGAAAGAAAATTTTAGAAGGCAAGAGCCATCTGAATACCAAGAGTAAAGGAAAGACTCTAGAAGGTGATTCATCCAACGGGCGAGGAAGGAATTTCCCAAACTTCAACCGGCGTCAGTAAGACAGCTTGGGACATTGTTGATGCCGATTGATCAAGACGAATAAGAAGGTAATTAAAGATTTCTATCATTTGCTTATCATCGAAGGTATGATAGTGCAGCTGAATGGGGCGAAATTCTGCGCTGATTTGGATATAAACTGTAGGACAATTGGTTTCGTTACATTGTCCAGAAAGAATATCAGGCGGAAGTCGAAAACTTGGTCGACCATATGAAGGTTTATTTCGATTATTGCGATATATAGGATGTGACAATTATCTTGTAAAATAAATACAAAATAACCAAGAATTGATTGTGCATGTGAATAGATTGGAACCATATAATGTTCGATAGAATGGAATTAATGATGAAATTGTGTCTGTATTTATATAAGTAAAACGGGGTTTTTGTATATACATTTATTTCTTGAAATATTATATTATTATAATTTCTTGATTCTTAGAATTAATAGAGTAAAAGTACACATTTACGTGTACAAATATGTATATCGTTCATTTGTAGATATGCAACGGTTAGAATTTCGTTGGGGTTTTAGAATAATATAGGAAACTAATATTTTTTTTTCTCAAATTCTATGTACACTTCACAACGCAATGTTCCGAGATGATATATCCTGCAAAGCCGATCCAAACAGCATCACCAAAAAGGAGATGCAATGGATGGACGATGCAGATAAAAGAAAATAAGGAAAAGGTTTTTATATATTATATATTGAGATAAGAGGGTATTTTATTTAATGATTTAATAAATTAATTTTAGATACCCGAAGAGAAACCTCTAAGGGGCGGCAGGTACACGCGGCACGTATTTACCGCGTTACATTTTATTTACGAATCATAAATATACGTGTGGTGCCAATGCTCTAAAGAAGTCAATTTTCAAAGACTAAAATAACACTATAGATAATGTGCACGTTTAATTTGAGCCACGCCTAATAATCTCCATAAGAGAGAAGGTGATAGCCGATTTAGCTATGCGGCCAAAGTTTACGAGTATATATAATATTGTGATATTGATGTCTGTTGGTCAACACGCGGATGTAGAATAGGATCCTCAGTGGGTTAAATAATAAAAGGGTTATGATGGAATAGGTAATGTATTTTAAACGTTATTGGTATAGAATTTTGTCAGGTGTATTTCGGTGCATTTTGAAAAAGTTCTCTGCATTGCGTTGTGAAATATAAATCCTTTAATTTATAGATATCATTCTGGGTTAAGTAAAATACTTTGGATCCAATTTTATGATCTATTCATAGGTAAGTTTGTCCGGTAATAGTTAGGCAGGTAAAATCTTAATATTTAGGTAGGTAATGTTTAAATTTTCGAAAGTTACAAACTTTCAAATAAACTTTTAATCATTCAGAAAAGTTTAAAGTTAATATGACAGTTCATGTCAAACGTGTTTGTTTTGCCAACTGAATGATAATGTTTGATAATATAATTTGATTAATTTAGTATTAATTTTAATATAAATGGGATTAATTAAATTTACTTTTATTGGGATATTAATGTATTTATTACTTATCAATTAATTATAATTATAATTTGATTGTATTCAATGGGTTATTTTAACAATTGTTGATTAATTTAATAATAAATATTGGTTATTTGAATTTGCGTATGATTGTGTAACGTAAATGATTAATATGGGGTTGTTGATTATTAATGAATTGTATGAGAAATTATAATAACTTACATTGTTTTATTTAGATATTAATTAACCAGCCGGGATCTTGGCTGATTTTCATCAGGTTTTGTGGCTAAGGCTCTATTGATGGAAAATAAATACAATAAGATCATTTTTGGTGTAATAAGATGTTGTAATTTAAACATGATCAAGTATATATATTCCTATCATCTGAGAGTAATCCCGATTAATGTATATGGTCCTGATTTAAGTAGGGTCGTTATTTAAGAATGAAATGTATATAGGAATTTATTTAATCAGCTTCACTAATTAAATAAATTAAACAAGAGGGGCGATTGCAACGTTTGCTTGTGCCGTATTTAATAAAAGAGGTTATTGCACAAACAAACTTGCCGACATTTATGACTGGCAACTTATAAGTCTGTCATTATTTGATTTTATTTGTAAAATGTAAAATATATAGAATATGGAAGATTGTTCTATGGTATCCCTTCACGGGATTCCTTGACGGGATTCCTTACGGAATTCTATTGCGGGCTTCGTCCCCAAAATAGTCTAATAATTATCATTGTATTTTCCTATAAAATAGATTCATCTTGAATAAAAGTAACTTAAAGAAAAAGTGTATTATCTTTCCTTTGTTGATTAGGAAGACCTCCCTAGGTTAGATTAGGTCCATCCCGGGTACCGACCCCAGAGTACTATATAAAATCTTTATGTAGTATCAACCGGTTAAGTTAATAATAATGTCGATTTTTTATTCAAGCGTATCTTATTCACTCTACTAATAATAAGATAGAGATAAAAGATAATATAATTTTCTTTTTTGTTTATAGCAGACGAACTAATAAGATATGTCTTAATTTCAAACCCGTCAATCGATAAATATATTGGCCGGTCGTAAGATATTCATCGCACTTAAAAGAAATTATATCTTTGTTCGAATTAGTAGTCTTATCGTCTCTCCTAATATCACATTAACAATGTACCGAAATTATAACGAGATGGAATAAATGGATGTGAACCTACCAGTATACCACGGGTATTGTCAATTCAGTAGCTAAAGTAAACTTGGAAAGAATCTTGAGTGAGGTGTTCTCAGAAAACAATATGAATATTACTCTTTGACATTAAAACACATGTGGGCCTAATACAAAATCGACGTAAAAAGTGCCGAAATGGTTTTCAAATAAGAATCTGGATTTTTTTCTGGAGCGATTCGGTACAAAGGTCATTTAATATATAGGTAATGCTGGCTCGTTATTGCTGCAGAAACCAGCTATGAAATTCCTAAAAACCAAATTCCTACTTATATTGTTTAACATTGGATTCAAATATGTATTAAAATAATCTTTGGATTAGCTGCCGATATTATCAAATAAGTCGGCTTCTATTCAAAGCTTTATCAATAAACGTATTATCTAACAGAGATAGCATGCTTTATTTATTATAGGTACCTTGGTCAATTATTATTCAATTATTGGTGCCAAAACAACACGGCATGTTAAGAGACACACATGCTCATAGAAAAGTGTACTGTTCACATTTGCAAGCAATAAGCATGCTATGTGAACAGTAAAGGTACAGATAGACATGCTAGAAAAAAGTATGCTTAATAACATGCGTAAGAGCATGCTTTTCAGCTGAATACAATTGGTTTAAAAAAACACAGTCGATTTAAGCATGCTACTGAAAACGCACGCTCAAAGTATAAACACACGTGCTATTTAAGGCTTCTTGTTCCATGTTCCCGTAACTTTTGTATAGAAATCAGCGGCCTTCGGCGAACTTCAGTTGGTTTTTAAGTCACTTTTAGGCCGCGGTAGCTTTGGGTACTTTCATGGCCTTCGTTCGCGCGCAATATCCAGACGGCCAGAGATTAGTGATGTGTTGCCGACAACTTTAGTTGGAATTGCGTTTGTTCCAGTAATTACAATGGCTCTTCCTTCTATTAATCCGGAACACAAACACGTAAACATAGTTATTATGGCGGATATTACACGAACCCCAAAGCAAAAGAGTTCGTCAAGTGCCAAATATTACAAGTGTCTAATATTCGAAGTAAAATTTAGGCAACTAATTTAACTTTATTAGTTCAATAAATACAGAGTGGTTTTGAATAGGGTCTTAATCGGTGACAAATCTGGACTACTTGACGGCCACTCCATTGAAGGGATCTGTTTCCGGATAAACCAAGCCTTGGTTGTCCTCGCAGTGTGACAGGAAGCACCATCTTTTTGAAAGGTGTAGACATTACGATGCGTTTACGTTGGAATCGAGGGCATGAGACTTGTTTCCAGAATGTTTTGGTACTCTACTGCATTAACAGTTCCTTCTACAAAATGTAAACGACCCAGACCTCGTGCAGACATACATCCCCATATCTTTACCCATCCAGGAAACTTCACTTATCTTTTGCTACAATCGGTATGGACTGCTTTATCTTCATTTCTGATAACTGTTTTCCGTACATCACGGATAGTCCCCTCAAATTTAGATTCATCACTCCATATTATTTCACACCACTGGTCTGCATTCGAATTTTCATCATCTTTAGCGAACTTCAATTTCTTTTTTTGGAGAGGCGTGAGTAAAGGTTTCTCTTTAGCAGTATAAAATCCAGAGCCCAATCGTTTTACGACCCTCTTGCAGGTATCGACAGATACATCTTTGTGCAACATCTCTCTCCACTTCAAGGTAAGTTCTCCTGCGCGGGCACGACGACTCTTTTTAATGATTTTCCTTAAAAGTTGATTTTCATCTTCGCCTGTAATTCGCGGCTGACCAGGTTTCTTCAAACATTCAACGGTGCCATTCTTCCTGTGATGTTCGATGATGGTCTGAACTGTCAATCTTGGTAGGGATAAGTCCTTGGCTATTTGGTAAGCAGATTTGCCATTATTGTGGCTACGAATAATTATTTTTCGTACTTCATCGTCGATAGGTTTCCCGCAAGCCATTTTGTTTGAAAATAATGATAGAATTGCTATAGATGAAAGGACTCGAGGTTTTTAAGCTCTTTAAAAGTAACCCGACTCAAGTCATACGGTTCACAACTCAAAGGGTCTTTAAACCCTGAACCCTAAGTCTGATTTGAGTCCAAGACTGGGACTCGAGGTATACTATTTTAAGACGAGGTCATTTTGAAATTACTCCAAATTTTAAACGACTCACTCTCAACGAAAAGGTTTGTACCATTTTAAACCGACTCGGTTCGCGGAAGTCGTGAGGCGCATTCATATTCGTATAATAGAATTAATGTTTAAAAATAAAAGTAAAAAAAGCCAATATGCCGCGAACTTTTCAATCCACCCTCGTGAGTAGTAAATAAAAAAATGCTGCGTTCTCGTCATACTTACATGACGTATTTTGCTTCGAGCGACTTTTTTCGTCGTTGTCATAGCTGACAAACGAGTGCCCCGATCCACCTGATGGTAAGAAGTATCTCTGCAAGTATCTAAGAATCGTGGATGTTGTAGAATTATATTTTTATTGACTGATTGAACCATTAATGGAACATTGCCTACCACAGGGATCTGAAATTGCACTCACTGTTCCTTCCCGTTGATCGGAACACAACCACACAAATTTGTTTATTATGTCGGCTTCCGGCCTGGCCTAGTACATAATCTAATTGACTCACAAGCTCAAAACTAAAGACCGTAGAAAAGAGACAGGATTTGACAAGCGATTCAACTAGACTTTCTGTAGTGAAGTTTTCTGAAGTCGAGCGTCGTCAATCGGTATGTCGTACTTAACCCACGCTACCGCAACATAAAGGATACAGGCCGCATTCATTTACAATTTGACATTTCAGATATATTTAAACGATGTCATTATGGCGTATAAGACTTAAAAATAATGAATTTAGATAATACTTCATCATATAAGGGTCGCTCACTTCCCTCTCATATGGTTGAGGAGGAATCAGGATGGATTCCGCGCTAACTCGTGAACGGGTGCCGTTTGAGGGTGTTCGCCGTTTGAATTGTTGGGGGGGAGGGAGACTTGCCGAGCTAACAGACATATTTAATAACTTACAATGTTTATATAGTATTTTTTTTATCGCATTATACCGCTGGTAGTAATCCAGTCTAACCAGAAGTCGTGGATTAGATTCCTGGAAAGAAAAATAATATTAAATTAAACTGAGCGCGAGTTTTCACTTTCAGCCGTATTTTTGGAATGAATAAAGTTGGTTTACCCGGTTTATCTACATGGCGATGTTAAATATTCATGTAAATTACCCAGATATGGCGTAAAGTAAATGTGAAAACTCGCATTCAGCACAGTAATGTTTCTGCATACGTTTTGTTATTTAAAATGTTTAAACAAGGTGAATATAAAAAACTGTAAAGTGTCGCATAGCCAACTATTAGGTCTTTACCTATGAAATTGCCGTTTTTCACGAAATAAATGAAGCGTAATTTTTTTTTATATTTTTTATTTCTATTAATCAAAATAATCACCCATGCAATCAATGCATCTTTGCCAACGCATTGGTAGCTTATTGATGCCTTTCTTGAAGAAATCAGCTGGACGGGAGGCAACAAATTCTTCAAAGGCATTTTGTACTGCCTCTCGGGTATTGAATTTTTTTCCCGCATAGAAGTTATCCAAATTCTGGAAAAAGTAGAAGTCTGTAGGCGCAAGGTCTGGTGCGTACGGCGGATGACGGAGAACTTCCAACCCCAACTCTTGTAGCTTGGAGACCGTCTGCTGTGCAGTATGAGGTCGCGCGTTGTCGTGCAGGAGCAGTGGAGCCGAACGATTGACCAAAGCTGGTTGGAGACGTGCGAGCTTCTCCATCATTGTGTTCAGTTCTTCACAGTACACATCTGCAGTAATGCTTGTCCCGTTTGGCAAGAAGCTGTGATGAATTACACCCGCGTTAGACCACCAAACAGTGACCATCACTTTTCTAGGGGTAAGTTTTCGTTTAGGGCATTGTTTGGGTGCTGAACCAGGGTCCAACCAACTTGCTGAGCGCTTACGATTGTCAAACAGGATCCATTTCTCGTCACAAGTAACAATGCGGTTCAGAATTCCTTCATTTGTATGCCTGCTGAGCAGTGCAAGGCACGTCTCCACGCGTACTTCGTGCTGGCGGTCATTGAGTTCGTGGGGTACCCATTTGTCAAGCTTTTTTACCTTGCCAATTTGACGCAAATGGACCAATATTGTTTTGATGCTAACGTCGAAAGCTGCTGCTAATTCAGCCGTGGATTGAGTTTCATCAGCTTCCACAATTGCCTTTAATTCGTCATTGTCGACCAAAGTTTTCGGACGACCACGGGGTTCATTTTTCAGGTCAAAATTTCCAGAACGGAAGCAGGTAAACCAATAACGGGTGGTGCGTTCGTTTGTAGTGTTTGCTCCGTAAACGTCGTTGATGTTGCGTGCCGCTTGTGCCGCTTTGCTGCCACGACGGTGCTCATACTCCATAATTACTCGAATTTTTAACTTATCCATGATGACGAAAAATGTTCGAATGCGTTGAAAACAAAACACTAACTATTAAACAAATGACGATTTTAGAAAAAGAATTCCATGTTTGTCAAATAAAATTAATTTGAAATTAGAATTATCAGTCAAAAAAAAAATATTTTCATTTGAAATGGCCAGTACGGCAAAACGGCAGTTTCATAGGTAAAGACCTATTATAATTTGTGCTTTGTATTTGAGCGAAAATTCGAAGTCAATGGTAACAAAGTGATATATTGAGAAAATTGTAATACGTCGAAAAATTTGTAACAATATGTAACTCTATCTAAAATATTTTAGAAAATTGTATTAATGTTTAATAATTTTGTTTTACAAAGTTATATAACTGGTAGGAAATAAATATGTTCGGGGTGGCTAAACCTGGCATCCGCGCTTTGGAATGTCCAAAAAATTTCTATCAAAGGAACAATAAGCAGTGAATCAATTTAAAATGTTTTAATTTACTTACAACTTTATACATTTTATATGAATAGGCTATCCAATGCCACTACGATTTTCATGATGTCTACACGGATGCCGGATGAGTCCCCGGCACTTCAATATGAATTACCTAAATTTTTGTGGCTGCCGCAGTTTCTGTAAGGGGTACATTGCAAGTAAAAGTTATTGGCGACTTTTTCGTGTGTTTTAACTGAGGATCATGTCAACAAACAAAATAAAAGGTAAGTTTGTTTCGTATTTTAAGCAGAGTTTGTCAATCTTTTGGTATGTTTATGTCTTATTGGACGTGAACTTTAAATATGCGTAAGGCGCACATGTGCACCTTTGAATTAGAATAGTATTACCGTCAGTGAATCATATCGTCTTTGATCGAAGATTTATGACATTTGCTGTTAGATAGGATTATAGGAATAGGTAATTTTTGTGGCGTTTTTATTGACGGATAAAAAGTAAAAACAACGAAAACGAAAACATTTTTGGCATAAGTTCAAAATATACTTAGCATCATTCGAAAATTATTGGTGGCAATACTGCTGTCGAACAGATCCATGATCTTAACCTTTCTTCGATTTCTTCTTAATTTTCTCTATCTTTTTAAATAAAACTACTACATATATCTGTGTATATACTATACTATACTATATACTATATATATGTACAGGGTTGCAGGTTAAGTCGACCTAGATCCTTTAAGAGGTTGTAGTTTTCATCATTTCTGACTAATTTCACTATGAAACACCATACCCCAAAACTAACCGTTTCTGAGATATTGGACTTTCAAGGTTTTTAAAAAAAATCCAGTCTTTTTTTCTTTAGACTTATTTTTTTTGGGTTTCCTATTATCTAATTTACGTGTGTTTGCTATTGTTGTGTAGAAGATAAGTTCTGTTATTATTATCAATACTAAAATTTCAGATACATGAACCGACTGGGTTGTAGTAGACGATTGATTGTAATAAAATTTATTAAATCTGTAAAAAGTTTATTTTTCTCTCTAAAATATTGCAAAAAAAATCTATGAAAGATAATCAGCAGATGTGTTTAAAAATATCTACGTTTCTTTAGCTATCCAACAAGGTATAACAAACTAGGGTTTTATCAAAATTCTTGGAAAAAACATTGATGAAAGGTAGAGAACTAAGGAATAAAGTCAAATTCATTACTTGGGTCAGACAATAAAATAAAATAATGAAATGGTTAAAAAATCATGTTTATTGCTATTTTACATCAATTGCCAACATGTTTACTGTCTACAGTTCATGTTCCACATGTCCACCTCTGTTTCGCACACGTACTCTCATTCTGCGTCTTAATCCAGTCTTTACTACGCCAGTTGTTAAAGTGCTTCTCATTTTATTGGCTGCGTCGATAATTCTTTGTCTTAAAACATCAACAGAGGTGATTGGGTTTGGTTCACTGTAGACTAAAGTCTTCATATGCCCCCAAACATAAAAATCCATGGGGGCCAGGTCTGGACTTCTTGCTGGCCACGGTATGGGTCCACCTCTTCCGATCCACTTGTTAGGGAAATTAGTATCTAACCATTCTCTGACACTTCTCCTGTAGTGTGCAGGGCACCCGTCGTGTTGATACCACATATCTCGAATAAGGTTGAGTGGTATGTCTTCTAATAATACGGGTAAGTCTTCTCTTAAAAAGTTTTCATAGTGTTCTCCGTTTAAATTTCTAGGGAGAAAGAAAGGCCCAATCAAATGGTTAGATATTATTCCCATCCATACATTTAAACTGAATCGTCTTTGTGATCCTTGTGGCCGTTTCTTATTGGGGTTGCCTTGATTTTTTGGAGCCCAATAGTGAGCGTTGTAGTAATTTGTTATACCGTCTTTATCAAACTTCGACTCGTCTGTCCACAAGATATTTTTCAAAAATGATGGGCCTTCTAAATCCGCATTGAGCATGAATCTGCAGAAATCCAACCTCCTGACAGGATCTCCTTCTTCGATAACGTGTACCGGCGTGTAATGGTATGGGTATAATCCGGCAGTGTTCACCGTAAACCACACTTTCCACTGCGTCAGTCCAAGTTCTCGGGTGACGATATTGGTTGACGTTGTTGGATCCAATCTAAACCGTTGAAATATTTCATCGTCTTGCTGTTCATCGCCATCAATGACGCGTGGTCTACCTAGGTCTGATAGTCGCCTCGAGACAGAGCCAGTCTCCCTAAGTCGTCGGTAAACTCCATCAAAGACACTAACATCTGGTACTCGGCGGCCAGGATAACGTAATATGTATTCATCACGGGCTCGAGCGGATACACAGTTGCAGTATCCATAACAAATCAAAATGTCAGCATATTCCTCGTTCGTAAAGGACGTCATCTTCAACAGTTCCAAGTCGAAAGCAAAAACCAAAGTCCAGTATGCAAGCACAGTCAAATCACGAATCGAATCAAACAGTCCAGAAATGCAAGCCAAGTCGAGTAAAAACACCAAGAGCACAAAGTAATCGCATCTACAACGGACGAATCGCGTTAGCAGACTAACACCAATTTAATCAGTGTTGCCACCTTGCAGAATTTTTTTTCACTAGTTTTGATCTGAAATTTCACCAGATTTAGGGATATTTTTAACTTAAAAAAATCTCCAGAACACACTAAATAATTTAAAATGAATGACAAGGCAAGTAAAAAATTATACTTTAATTGTGAAAACAATGAATAAGATAACGACAAAATTAAAAATCAACTTCAAAAACTTTTCGTCGTAACCAAGTCTTGAACTCTTCTTGAGTTTCCCATTCTTTCCGATATTTTTGAGAATAACAGTCTTTTTTTTCAGTGGCACGTCCATGGTAATGCGAAATAAATACACTACAAAAACTCACACAAAAACTTTTGAATTATTTTAGACCTGTCTCTTACTTTCACGAACTTAAACTAGCAACTAATTAAATAAAAACAATAATAAATGCAGTACTCACTCATACAAATACGTACGGGGGATGTCCCGTTTAATGAATCAAACCTAACATGGTTTGATTAATTAGTCGGGAAATCCCCAAGCATAACCAAACAAAGATATACATTTTTCATTTTCTGACGGTTAAGGGGGTTGTCAATATGTATTTTCTAAATTCCTGGAGATTTGATAAATATCACTAAAAGTCATTAAAATATTTTTCAGTTATTTATTTTTCAGAATATCACTGTCTAACTTCGAAAATTCACTAAATCTAGTGACAAAATCACTGAAGTGGCAACACTGATTTCAATAGCAACAACATGGGCGGATCTTTTTTCTCAGTCACACCTGCTAAATTCACATAAGTACTGTCCCACTCGCATGCACTAGAACCACATGAAAGACAATAGGCGTAGCAGGTAACCAGTCTTTCATCAATGTTTTTCCAAGAATTTTGATAAAACCCTAGCTTGTTATACCTTGTTGGATAGCTAATGAAACGTAGATATTTTTAAACACATCTGCCGATTATCTTTCGTAGATATTTTTTGCAATATTTTAGAGAGAAAAATAAACTTTTTACAGATTTAATAAATTTTATTACAATCAATCGACTACTACAACCCAGTCGGTTCCTGTATCTGAAATTTTAGTGTTGATAATAATAACACAACTTATCTTCTACACAACAATAGCAAACACACGTAAATTAGATAATAGAAACCCAAAAAAAATAAGTCTAAAGAAAAAAAGACTGGTTTTTTTTAAAAACCTTGAAAGTCCAATATCTCGGAAACGGTTAGGTTTGGGGTATGGTGTTTCATAGTGAAATTAGTCAGAAATGATGGAAACTACCACCTCTTAAAGGATCTAGGTCGACTTAACCTGTAACCCTGTATATATAATAAATACTACATATACATACACATATCAAAAAAGTCTAAGCAACACACATTATTTCAAATTTATTAATCAATTATTATCTATATCTTTTCTTACCAAGTAGGTAGTACTAAAGTAAACTTTTTTTTTATAGATGACATACTGGTTGGTTGTAAAAAAAATTTCGACTATCATTTGTTTTTTCACAAAATTTAAAGCGAATGCATGTTTTCGAATTTGAAGGCGTTTTCTGAAATATAAAAGGTTCACGATAATCTGAGGTTTCACGATATTTTGGTGTCAACAGAAGCGTTATTTGCAGACTTTATCAACGTTACACTAACACAGGAGATCCTGCCGAGCAGCACCCAGGCCGCGGAAGTAGTACAACCATTCGGCAAGACCGATACATTCAACTGACCGCAAGACGTCAGCCGATGTTAACCACCCGAGAGATAGGTTTGAAGCTACAAAACACAAGTGGTGTTGTTGTTAGCACCCAAACCGTGCGAAATCGACTTCATGAGTACGGCCTACATGCACGACGACCAATTAGAAGAACAGACGAACTGAGCTCGTTTTTGTAAATGGAAACATTAACGTTGCAAATTACGTTGAGGATGTTCTAAGGCCTTATGTCCGTCCATTTGCACAAACCCTTGGCTTCGATTTTACGTTGATGCATGATAATGCGCGTTGGCATACAGGTTTGCACACCAGGGAGTACTTGGCAAGGGAAAACATCCGGGTATTGTCTTGGCCTGCACAATCGCCAGACCTCAACCCCATCGAGCACGCATGGGACATGCTCCAGCGACGTGTTTTAGAGGACTTGGACGGAGTGACAACATCCTGACAACTGATCCATCAGTTGTTTTTGTACTAAAATTTCATTGGGAGCAATTGCCGCAGGATAACAAACAGATTCTAAGAATAATCGGTGTCAGCAAGGTTCTCAACAACAGAGACGGCTACTCTTTGTTCTCTCAAGTTATCCTATTTATTTTACAATAAATTAATTTTGTTTAACAATTTCGTTAAGTTCATTAAAATTTTAGTTGCTTAGGCATCGTAGTGTGTACTACGTATGATACAGTACTCGCAATATTGTTCATTTATGTTATTAAAATAAAAATTTTAAATTTTTAAAAAAATTTTAAATAATATAAATACTAACGATTTAATGTGAAAATAAATTGTAAAATTCAAATTTGTACTTAAAGACTTTTTTGATGTGTGTAACAACAATACACCCTACTGACAGTAAAGTATAGTATACACACTCTCGACTCGTCCTCCGCAACCATATGCACAGTCGGCCGCATAAGTCGCTTAACAGAATCAAAAGTGCAAAACAACTGAACACCCAACAAACTATAAGTCTTAGTCTTTACAAGGGCGCAAAATAAACTTAACTTACAAACGTTCATAATAAGCATAACACAACTGATTCGTAAGTTGCTAAAAGCTTTCATTCCAAAAGTCGAACTTTTCATTCTGTTAACCGATTCGTTGCGATGTCTTAACTTCTAAGTGTAGCCTCGAACAAAAATAACGTGACACGGTTCAGTGCCCACCGCCATACGATTAGATGACACGCATCTGTGTCTTCAACCATGCAAAAAAGAAAACAGTATTTTGACCATTTTTACATGTTCAAAGTTTGAATACTTTTAGTTTACATTGGAAATCTATCGTGAAAGGCTAGGCACATTGTTTTAAGTGATAAGAAGTGGCAAAATAAGTGTATTTCTAGAAATGGAGGGTAAGTGACTTTTTAAATACAAGTGTGCTAAACCTTTTCAACTAATTTTGCATTTCCTAATGATTTGATTGATAATGAGCTATTAAATTAGGTCTTTAAACATTGTTTCGGTTTTCATCACGACTGTTCAAACTATGCAAATGAAAAACTGCCAAGTTCGATTTAATAGATAATAGATATTCACAAAAAATATCTAAATTATTATTGTCAATAAAAAATAACATTTTGCTAAATACTGCCATTATATTATGGTTATTTATCGTCTATTTATTGTTTAAGAATTACGACGAAAAAGAAAATACATTTTCGAGACAGAAATTGAAACTCAATGCGACGATGACGAAGTGATAGAACAGAATTCGCAAACGTATTCGCAACACGTATCAAATAATACAACTATCAAAAAGGTTGGTGACCACTATTTTAAAAAAAGTCTTAAAATATCCAGAAACCAAGGCTACGAGCTCAATATACGTAAAAAATTAAGTTAGTTTGGTTCTGGGTAAAAACTCCCTAAAACTTAATTGAAGGAGTTACCATGGATTTTTAAATGACACACATCCGTGCCTGACGCCCCACGCAAAAAACAGTGATGGCACTGAAACGTGCCATCCGCAACGAATCGGTTAAGCGACTTATGCGGCCGACTGTACATAAAATAGGATCATCGAACTATGATAACACAGACATGATTCTAGAGATCATATATGAAGAATAAGCGTAGGATCCTATATATGATCATAAATATATTCAAATTCAAAATTCAAATTCAAATATTTATTTCTCAACATTGACAATTACTTGTTCTTATTGACGTCAAATAAAACATGATTCTACCACCAGTTCGAAAAAAACCTTCGTGAAGAAGAACTGGCAAGAAACTTCACGGGTATATTTTTTTTTTCAAAATAAATTTACAGAGTCTCTTTATGTCTATACAAAATTATTCTATTCTGCATCTGTTAGCTCGGCAAGTCTCCCTCCCCCCAAGTATCCAAACGACGAACACCCTCAAACGGCACCCGTTCACGAGTTAACGCGGGATCCAGCCATCGCCCTCCTCAACCATATTAGAGGGAAGTGAACGACCCGTCACCCGACGCTACCATAAGAAGACGTACTTAGACGACTTAGAAGACGTACGAGAACGTGACAATGACGCTTTAGATATTCATCGGGACGAAGAACTCATCGCACAAACAGACACATTACACATGCTTTGTTACAAATACTAGTACAATCCTGTTAATGAGGGGATTATACCCAAGGGCTTTTATCATCCAAATAATCGGATAGTTTATAATATGCTCCAGCACACAACTTCTCCTTTATAGTTTCTTTGAATTTGTCAGTAGGAAGACCTTGGATATCCTCAGGAACCTTATTATAAAAGCGTATACATTGACCCATGAATGAGTTAGTGACTTTATGAAGCCTGCTATTATGAGCTGCCAGCATATTTCTTCCTCTTGTGTTAACATTGTGCAGGTCTTTTTTTCTTTTGAACAAGGTTATGTTCTTTTTAACATACATTAAATTTTCTAAAATATATTGTGAATGGAAGGTAAGAATATTTATTTCCTTAAATTTACTTCTAAGTGACACCCTTGGACCGAGCTGATAGATTGCGCGAACAGCCCTTTTCTGCAGAATAAATATAGCATCGATGTCGGCAGCACTCCCCCACAGCAGAATACCATATGTCATGAGGCTGTGGAAGTAACCAAAATAGACTAATCGAGCAGTTGTTTCATTTGAAATTTGTCTAATTTTTTTAACAGCATATGCGGCAGAGCCAAGCCATTTCGCTAAACCATCAACATGCGGTCCCCACTGCAGTTTGGCGTCTAAGGTTATGCCCAGAAATACAGTTGAGTTTACAGGAGTCAGTTCCTGGCTCTTAACTACAATGTTTGTGTTTACCTGTTTGACATTTGGCAATGTAAATTTAACACATTTCGTTTTTTTTTCATTGAGGAGCAAATTATTAGCTGAGAACCACTGCTCTGTGTTGGAGATGCATTTGTTCACCGCTCGATAGTCAATTTCTTGTCTTTTGATTTTAAACAAGAAGGAAGTATCGTCAGCAAACAAAATGACCTCGCATTGATTCTTAACGACCGATGGCAGATCATTAATATAAACTAAAAATAGGAAAGGACCAAGAACTGAGCCCTGGGGCACACCCATTGTCACTGCCGATCCTGATGATTTTTCTCCATTTATTGCAACTTTCTGTTTTCTATTAGAAATATATGATTTAATCAAGGCAAGCGCTCGGTTTTTAATGCCGTAATGGTGCAGTTTCATGAGTAGAGTAGTATGATCCACACAGTCGAACGCCTTGGACAAGTCACAAAAGACACCAATAGCATCACACGACTCCTCCCAGGCGCTGAATACGTGTTTTATGAGCTCAACACCGGCATCGGTTGTTGAGCGACCCCGCGTGAAACCAAACTGCTTAAAATTCATTAGACTATTACCGTAAAAATGAGAAAGTAATTGATTTAAAATTAATTTTTCAAAAATCTTACTGAGCGTTGGTAGTATAGATATAGGTCTAAAATTATTAGGGTCAGACATACTACCTGCTTTGAATATTGGAATGACCTTACTCAATTTCATTAAATCAGGAAAAACACCATTATCAACACAGTCATTAAATATACTGGCTAAGTACGGGGCTATACCATCAATGACAGATTCAATAATTTTAACAGAAATCCCATCTAAATCGGCAGTATTTTTTACTTTAATGCTTTTAAATGCATTTAAAACTTGTGGAACAGTAACATGTTTAAAAATAAAATCAATATTGCATGAATTTACATTTTCCGTTAGCAGTGACTGTGCAAGAGTGGAACATGAATTAATACTCGAAGTAGTTGACACAGGGATGGCAGTAAAAAAATTTTCAAATGCTTCAGCAACTTCTTTGTCAGTTGACAACACTTTATCATTAATTTTTAAATTATATTTGGTGTGTGGTTCTTTTGCTTTCCCAGTTTCCTGATTAATTATATTCCATGCAGTTTTTGAAATGTTAGTACTATATTTAATTTTATTATTAATGTAATTAGATTTAGCTACACTGCAAACTCGTTTAAATAATTTTGAATACTTTTTAACATATTCATAAAATGTCTTATTATGATTATAAGTTCTTTCACTGTACAATTCATATAATCTATTTCTACTTCTGCATATTCCCACTGTTGCCCAGTCACTAAACCTAAATAAATTATTATTTATACATATTTTCTTTTTTTTTAAAACAGAGTCATATTCATTTCTAATTATATTATGAATAGAGTTATATTGAGTAATAGGATCTGCACAGTAATCTAATTTAAATGTTTTTTCAAATACATTTTTCCTAAATGTTTCAAGCCGTCTCTCATTCATGGGTATAAAGGTAATTTAAATAAAAAAATTCTCTTTTTAAAGTCTTTTTTAGCCCAATATCAAAAGTGGCCAACTGCCCACTATGATCTGATTGTAGTTTATTAATTACTGACTTTGTACATGGCATTAAATTTGTAAAAATGTTATCAAGACATGTGGCTGAGGTCGCTGTGATTCGCGTAGGCTCTAAGAAGAGATTTTTTAGGTTGTAACAATTAAAAAGATTCAAGAATCGTTTACTTAGTGATGTCTCTACTAATAAATCAATATTAAAATCGCCACAAATAATTATTTCTTTGTTTTTGTTATTTACTCTATGTAATACCTCATCCATAGTGCTCTCAAATACTTCAAATGGTGAGGATGGGGGTCTGTATACACTTATTATAACAATATTCCCTATCTCAATACAGGCTATTTCAACTGATCGCTCAACAGACAGACTTACAATATCAGTGCGTTCTTTAAATGTTAGGCTCTTATGAGTGATGATCATTGAGCCGCCGCAAGTTGTTTGTTCTCTGTTGAATGAACTAGCAATTACATGATTCTTATAAGAAGACATAATTTGACACTGTGTGAGCCAGTGCTCTGTGATACATAGTATATGAATATTTTCACAGTTTATGAATAGTTCGATCTGTAATTCCTTACCATCAATGCCCTGCATATTTTGATGGACTATGTTCAGAAAATTATTTTTTACATTTTTATTGCTTAAATTACTACTACTGGTGCTAGATGTATTATCTATTGTCACTAACTTATGTTTAAATTATTTCTAATACTATGTTTTGGAATATTACATTCCAACGGGTCAAAAGTATAAAGTGACTGCTCAATAGAAGCAGCGGTTGTAGTCAACGGATTGACTGTTATGAATAAAATATGATAGTGTCTTGATAATCTCAACCTCTCTTAGGTCGATCGATTGATGCGGTAACACCCTTAGCTAGCACTAGGTTACATATAGCTGTCTCTATCAGTTCAATAGAAATTGAAAGTGACAGAGGGACATTTAACTAACTAATCGGCTAGCGTAGATCTACCCAAGTTGAGCCAATACAAACGCGCGAACTGAGTCATAAATCATTTTTATCAGATCTCTCGCTTACACTTATAGGCATATCGGAACTCTCGCTCGCACTTCTAGTGTTGTGTGTAACAACCAAGAAGGGATTTGTCGTAATGTTTTATGACTCAGTTCGCACGTTTGTAATTGCTCAAACTATAGTCGGTAATATTCACTGATTTTTTAAAACTAGCCCCATAATTTTTTTGCGCAATGGAGGCTGCAAGAGCCTCAATCTATATATAACCGCATATATAACAAAATATCTATTTATGAAATCGGAATTTATCTCAGATCTGGATGTTTCTGATACCTTCTAGTCAGTGTATTTTAGAACTTCCATAACACAAGTAAATAGGGCCAGCTACTATGTTGCCCTCTTGTTGTCTAATATCAAATATAGGACCGGCCTCAGCGAACTCGTCTAGCGAGTTCATGCACTGCAGAATGAGTGTATTATTTCAAATAAAATAAATGGTATTTGGATAGGGGTCACCAGCAACTCTTTAAGTTAATGCATATTTAGTCTACACAGTAATTTTGAGCAGAAAACAGAGATGCTATTCGGAAATATTACCAAAATTTTTTGAACTCGCTACGAGAGTCGTGGGCACTGGGCGAGATGACTAGGGATACTTATTGCACAGATAATGTATTTGGCGGTTATCACACTGCCCCGGACACCACTCAGTGTGATCGCAGAATCTTGATTTGTATGCAAAAACCACAGACGGGCAAACGGAATTAGCGGTAGTGGCCCTCATACGCCGCAGGTCCCAGGTAGAGGGTAGAGTCCTGGTCGGGGCAATCATTTGTGTGAAGAACACAGATGTTTGTTCCCGGGTCATGGTTGTTTATATTTATATATGTATGTATACTCTTGGTTCCCCCAGTATGCTGTATGGTTATCCAGCCATATAGTCGGTGATTTCTGGGGATATTACATTGCTATTATCAGACACCAGAGCGATGCCTTACATCCGAGCCAATGTTGACCAATAAACTAAACAAAGTTTTAGATCAGGAAGTTTTTAATAGTTCTTCTAATTAAATCCACATATTTCTTATTACTTTCAAGTCTTAATTTAAAAAGGTATTCATTTAATTTTAATTATTTCTGTTAAGACGGTAAAACAACGACATGACATAATCGTAAGATATATTTACAAAATGGTTATAAATGGTTGACTTCACATTATTTTATTGCTTATCGAAGTAACATAGATAGGCCAAGCATATATTTCAAGACAAAGAATTAAGGGAGATCATAAATGTTTTAAATAATAATTAATAATTCGTTGAAAGTTAGTAAACAAGTTTAATGCCGCCACATTGTCAATAACTTGAATAGAGTACCTATATAGGTATAATATACAGTAATTAATATAGAACTAGGGTATACCAAACCTAACAACATATTTAAATTTGAAAACCTACTTATACTAGGATTGAAAAAATAATTGTTACTTACAGTTAAAAACAAAATAACAAATAAGAACAAGTGAAGAAAGTATTATGAAACATTCAATATTGATTTTTTGATTAAATTAAACGAATGAAATTATTGATGTCGTAGTCAAATAGTTTAAATAACAATTTTGACAAAAGAGGACACAGGGGGTCTTTTGTTCCGCCAGCTTTTTTTTCGATCAGTCTACACATAATACTTTTTAAAAGCGAAGTTAATGTGTGTTTAGGCAATCTATTAATAAGAAGAAAAAGAAGTCTTTTATCAAGTGATTTTTTTTACCCATTATGAAATACATTATTGATATTTTTTCATTTGGTATTTAGATATATCAAGTAGAAAATAAAATTGGTTTTGTTTTGAAAATCTTAAATTAGACAGAAGTTATACGAATCGCCTTTTAATTTCTTCATGATTTTTTTTTTATAATCAAAAAGTAAATATAAATAAATAAATAAATAAGACATGATAAAAATGAAGAGATTGGATACCTGTATTCACAATTTCAAATTAAAAGGTATTAAAAATTAAAGAGGGAACAATGTTTCATAAGACCCATTATTATTTTTTCTAATTAAAACTGTAGCGTATGAGAAAGATAGCTTTACATTTATTTTCTTACAATAAAAGACAGTGACTTCACTACTAGAAGACAGAATAATTTCTGACGAGTCTACAGTTTGGAAAAAAAATACGTTCTTGAACAGCACAACAAAATAACACAATTAATTGTAATCCAATTCCGAATTATCCGCAACTTGCTGTTGGTCATTCGAACCGCTAGCACTTGCTCTGTTTTGAACTCTAAAAAGATCTAGAATAGGTAATCTTAACACATAATCTTGGTCCCAAGCTCCATCGATCCTGTTCCTTTCAGACCACGGAACAACTCTTATTTCAGCCGAACCACTTGAAGATGAAGAAGAACTCTGATTGTTAGATGTAGAAGCAACTATTGCGTTCAATCTTGGCATCCGTTGAGCTATGGCTCTTAATCTAGAACTTTCTGCTCTCTCCGCTCGTTCTGATCTTGATTCCGGTACATTCTGAGGCTCTCTTCGTTGGGATTCTTGTCTTTGTGGAGCAAACATGTGTTGGTATCTTGCTATTTCAGCTGGTAGTAATGGTCTAGCATCTCTTCCTATTCTTTGTACTGTGATTTGTCTTTGATTCTGCTGGTTCGGAGAAGTAACTGAAGGTGACTCGATGGATGTAGATGGATTCATCATGAGGTTACTTTGTTGGTTGTGGTTGGAAGACGGGCAGTTCAATGCAAGGAAGTGTGGCAGTGGCACGCAATATGCTCCATCGTCCTGTAATGGGAAAATTCATTTAGAAAATGACTCTTGAACAAATTAAAAAAAATGGTGGTGAGTTCTATTTACCTACAAGCTAAATTTATCTGTAGCTAGTGCTCGGCGTAGCGTTTACAATGCTCTACTATACAGGGTGGCCAGCAAAGTGACATCCAAAATTTTTTTTAGGTGCCTCGTGTTGAGAGGTATCTTAATCACCCCTATGAATGTTATAGGACTTTTCATAGTTTTCGAGTCACAATTTTTGTATGAATTTTCGAAAATTGCGACCGTATCAGTTTAAAAAATTTCTAAAAAAAAAAGTAGAAGTTTTCTTTGGACCCCTATTTATGCTACTCTGAAAAAGAAATCTAAAAATCGCGACTGATCGCTTCGTAAGCCTTCTCCTACAGTGCCCAGCAGTATCTTTTCACTCGGTACAATAATATTTTTATTTACGTTGACTTTTTTTTGTTCCAAAAATACTGCAACATTGCAGTAGATGTCGCTACCCGTACATTACTTACTATACTATACAATACTTTATCAATGGGATAAGGTCCAATTAAAGTAAAGTTGTCCCTCAGTCAGACTTCACCGGAGGCTGCCTAGACCGGCCCAAACTCATGTCCCTTTGAGCACCTTCAGTGCAACTATCACATCCGGCGGACAACCCGTTAACGAGTCTCCGCTTGCGCACCCACCTCACAACGGGTGTTGCTTCCGATGAAAGCTAACGGCAAAATCGCAACAGCTAGACATGGATCATTAACGGTTTTCTGATTAATGAAATTTAACTGTTTATCGTCAATGGTCAACAGGTAAAAAAGCTGTTAATTTAACAACAGGTTTTGAAGGTTGTAAGCGAAAAGTGTTTTTTTTACGATTGTATTTCCTATATACATATATATTGAAATATGGATCGATCTCATCATCCCAAGAAACTAAGCCACGCAGACGACACGTGCCCGGTCGTAGACGCGGTGGCCTGAGAAAATAATTGCATAGGATTTTGACTCATATCAAACGTTTTCCTGCGATAAATAAGGAGCAAAATTGTATGAAAAAAAAAGTTGAAGATCGAAGTATTTTTTTCATAAAAACCATTGTGTTTCTTATTTATATCGATAAATGGTTCACTTTTCTATGCATTTCTTCGTTTGAAAGTGTTATTTTCGTAAACCAGTTGATTCTCAGAAATAATTGAAATTTGTATTGAAATTATCCGTTGAGCAGAAACTGTTGAGAACTTAACAATTAATATTTTCAACCGCTTTTTTGATATTGAATAAAATAATGTCTATTGGACTAATGCGTGTCATGTTCGTTGACGTAAATTGACAGATAATATTTTCAACCTGTTTTTTCATCAATGATTAACAGTTAATTCGTTGAAAAGTGAAAAGCTTTTAAAAACTGTTGATTGATCAACGACCACCTCTAATCAGAATTTTAAAAATTCTATTACTAGCGCACTGTAAAAATTCAATTTTTACTGAGATTCTATCTATACTAGTCAGTATGTATATGTATAAGGTACTCTGTGGTACCCAGTACGAGTCTGGAATCTCAATACTCAATCATTTATTGCTTCCATAATGTTACAAAGTTTTAAATCTATTTTTACATTGCAGGAGCGTACATATAAACACATTAAACATGTCTATAGGCCTAATGTAGGCACTATAACATACATAAGGGGACTTATACCAATAAGAAATCATTGCTGTTTACTATTTGACAAATAAAGTTTTCAAACGAAAATTACATATTAGTCATAGTTTGCATCAACACCATTGTTGACGCGTTTTTTATTTTGTCACCCCTCGTTTTAAAATAAAACATGAAATAATTGTTGCCGTCCGTAAAAAATAAAACAATAGCCGGATAAGATTCTCGAAAACTTTAACATATTTTATATCTTCTCGAGAAAAATTTTGATGATATTAAAAATTTATTTCAACAAAAGATTAAGAACACCTGACTTTAAGGTCAGTTGGCATAATGGTATAGTCAAACTAATTTAAGATTGTATTAAGACGGTTGTTTAGGATCAGCATTGCTCACACGCAGCTCGCTGCGTTACTTGCTAAGACGGGCTTAGTGTACTTTTCTAGCGAATTGCAATCACACCCCCATGTTAAACTTGCCATTTATAAAAAAAAAACAAAAAGAAAACCCTACTTTTTTCATAGCGGCCTTTTTGTGTCACTTGACATGTTAGTTTTATTAAATGCAAAACTAAAACGTCATCAAATGGTGTCGATTTTACTAGGTCACAAATGGAGGGATCAGACAATGTATGATAAAACTAAAACGTTACTAAAATATTCGTTCTAAACTTAATTTTGCAATTTAACTTCTCGCATCTCAGCGAGCATGAACTTAGAGTTATTTGAAAAATAGGCGTAAAGTAATCCGTCTATTCTTGGCGGATTATCATATTGTCCTTTTCCAACCGTCTACCTACCATATCTTATAATGTACTTAACGCTAATGTAAAACCTATGCCAGCTATTCACAAAAACATTTCAGCTAGAAACAGTATTGTATTAGGTGGCAATGAACAAGTGACAATATATTGATGGCCAATTGGGACGTGACGTCACGCTTGCATGGAACTCCCGCACGACTTTTTCGAAAACTTGAAAACTAAAATCGTCATAACTTCAAATATACGACAGTTTATCGCTTTATTGAAATGAACAAAAGGACAGATGTACTTCTATATATCAGAGCTTCACGGTCATAGTGTTGCAAGAAATTCTACGGACCCACTGACATTCTTTATTGTATAAAAATTGGTAAAAAGAACTAAGAAAATTTTAACAATGTCTAATACATTGTATATATTCAATAATACATAATTAGCATGTGTACGAGAGTTATGTGAGACTTGTAACCGCAGTGAGCGCTAATGAAGACCGCGTGATGAATGCTTAAGATCAAGTACACCTACTTCTAAACATTACTCTGTACTTACATTAGCTCCAGGTGACTTTTCTCCAGTCTCTGGTATATTCAAAAACGGGTTTTTCTCCTCAACCGGTTTCTCAGCACTAGTGGCAGGCTTTTCTTTTTCTTCTTCTAACGGGATATCAGGTACGACTTGAAGGTCTTCCGAGGGATTTGGCACTATTACATAACTGGCTATTATACTAGATAACTGGTCTAAAACCTGTAAATGAGAGGAAAGGTAATTTATAATGTGAAATTCTTAATTTATTTTATGGCATTATAGCTAGGTTCAATCGCACTCTGGTAGGAAAATGCATGTCTTCTATGGATACTTTGAGTTTTCGTGATATTCACAGCTTGATACATGCACACTTGGGTCAGCGGTATTTGTTAAATGCCGATCGATTGGTCCAGTCCAGTTAGGCAAATTTGGTTGTTCTCGCAAAAACCCGTGGGGCATTATTCCCGAACAATCTATTACATATATTCGACTTTGTCACCCGGCAGTGCCGACTAAGGGTGTTACCACACCAATCGATCGATCGTAAATCGAGGCCATCGATATACTGTAACAGTCAACGTCGATCGACAGTTTTACCAGACCAATCTACATGCATCGATGGCGTCGATCGACGATCGATAGATTGGTGTGGTAACGTTGTTATAGTGATATTTTCTGCAAAATACGTCATGTACATATTATTGAGACACACAACTATGGACGCGTAGTTTTTCTACCGCGACAACGAATAATGAGTGATTCTTCGTCTTTATTGTTTTAGTTTATAGTGCGATTTGTTCATCTCGGGTCCTTGTGCCGACTTCGAATTTATAAAATAGGGTTTTTATCTATTCGAAGTACTTACTACTTAGTAGGTTTCTTGTGTACTACGAGCAAGATCAAAACATTGACACACAATCAATTTGACTAAGGGCTGATTTTTCAATAACTTTTATCATAAGAATAATTTGACAAAAGTTTAGGAGTGCATGGAGAACAAACGTACCAACATGCATTCTTGTTAATAAATATATATATAACAAATGTGTGTATTGTTATATTATAATCACATAGCCATTTTCCGAGATAAAAACGCAAAACTCATTTCTTGAAGTTAGCCAATGAATAAATAATAATTACCTCATGGGCAAGTAGTCTGTGTTTTGGATCTTTAACTAGAAGTCTTTGGATGAGAAACACGGTGTTGTCCGACACCTGGACAGAGTTGCCATCGCTGAAAAGGAATAACATTTATTTTCAATTGACGTTTAAGAACAAAATATATACTATTCCGGAATCATTGCGAAGGCCTAGGTAACCTTTTCTACTTGGAACTATAAAAGCGGTTATCTTGCGTTTTGGTTTTTGGTTCATGCTTCTAAAGTACTCAAATATAGTCTTAAAGACTATAGCGCTTTTAAAATATAACGTTTTCAAAAGTAGAGTGGATAGTTACTACTGGGATGGGCCTTTCACGTCCATCCATCTATCAGGTGAAATGGAAGACAGTCTGTCCTTATTCATCATCTTCAGTGCTCTCCACTGGGTCACATAATAGACAAACATTTGTATTTGATTTCGAGACTTTGTCAAGAATGAAATACATTCTAAAGTTTCCTCAGCTAGTTAACAGTGCATAGAACTATGACTTAGTGTAGTTATTTCATGTTTATATAAAATCGATAAATTATTTAATGGTTTTTTGTTAATATCACATTACAATAGTCGTTATAAGAACGTCGCTGGCACAGGGGTAAAGCGATGGTTTTTCGATCTGAAGGTCCCGGGCTCGATCCCGGTAACTGCCGAATGTACCAATAAGTCTGTACAATATAAACACACTCTTCTAACGGTGAAGGAATACTTCGAGAAGGAACCCAATTTAATTAAACATTTATTTAGAAGGTATATGTAAAGTCTGCGGAACCGCGGCAGGCAGGGGTGTTGGATTATTCACCCCCTGAAACCATATACCTACATAATAGTTGGTTGAATCTGATATCCCTGCAGTAGTCCAGCAAAGTTGTCCTCAACATGAGAATACTTTTTTGTACGAGGTCAAAAAGTTCGCATAATGACATGGAAGGAGGTTAAAATTAAACACGAAAATACAACATTTTCCCTATTCAATGACTTCTCTCTTAAAACTAAAACATTTCAGTCCTATAATATAACTTGTTTTACCACTGAAAAAAATGATTTGTCATTGGTATCAAAATAGGCGGAAATGTCGACTTGACTTCCTTATCGTCGTTTAATTTTTTCCACGCAGCTCTTTTTTCAATTTTGGGAATAGATAATAGTTTGGTAGGGTAGGTGACGAAGTTGTTATAAGCCACATTTTTGAATGGCAGCCATCACAACGTGGCTCAGGTCCGCAGGCGCACGTGCAAAAGAAGCAGATCCCATGTAAATTTTCCGCTCCTTTTTTATTTGATAGCTTCGATCAATTGCTCTTAAAGGAAGGGTAGTAACTTCCCGTTATAGCAACACCGCGTTCTTTGTAACCGATCAACAGGGTACGTTCTGAATATCAAAGGATAGTCGCAACGATCTTTCCGGCCGACTGCGACACTAACATTTATAGGACGGGCTGTGCCTTTTTTGAGTCGCATCCCTCCTCTTCAGCAACTCTACGGTGGGAGGGATGCTATTTGACCTCCCCTCGTAAGTTAGGGTGATAAGTCTAAAAATATTTTAACGATAAATGCGATAAACGAAAACTGGCAAGAAATACATACTATTTTTATTAGAACGACCCTACCAAATCTTTGATTTAGTCAAAACTTCTAACATAATAATAAACTTTAAAATCTACTCACGGAGGTATATTATAACTGGCAGCCTGGATTCTCGTAAATAATTGAGCTAAGCTTGTATCACAGAAGGGGAACTGTCCATACAGCATTGTGTACAGAACCACGCCTAGAGCCCACATATCCGATGGTTTACCGAGGTAGGGCTTACACATTAAGACGTCAGGCGAAATATAGGCTGGAGATCCTGTAAATATTACAAAAAAAATAAAAACATTTTCATTATAAGAATAATGTGGAGGTTGAATGGCGTATACATACGCTTGTATCTGTTAAAAAGTAATTGTTAGCGGTTGTCAGCATCTCTATTTCATAAACTCACCTGGCTCTAGTCATTTCTATTATAATAACCGCGTAATATTTTGGCAGTAAAATAAAATAGGGTTGTATCGGAACGATCGGAACAAAGGAAGCTATTTTTTCGGTAATTTTTGACTTCATGAATAATTGAATACAAAAATGTTCACCTCGCTTGTCTTTGATAGCCGATTTCTAATTAAGCCAATTAAGAACTAAGAAATTGCCTGCTTAGATTTTTAATTTTAAATTGATAATTTAAACGATAGCTCACATAACATAAATTCTCAACTTAAGGTATTTATTTAGTAACTTTTATGTAAGTAAGCTGTTTATTTAATGCATAAACACACAGCTCATAGAGATTTAGTAGCAAAAATAGCAATCCGAAGAAACATTCTACTTTTTTTTTTTTAATTTTTTGAAATTTTTTGAAACTGATTCGGTCGCAATTTTGCCAAAATTCATAAAAAAAGTCGTAACTCGAAAACTATGAAACATCATGTAACATACATAGGGGTGATTCAGATACCTCTCAATACGAGGCACCTAAAAAAAATTTTTGGACGTCACTTTTCTGGCCACCCTGTGTATCTAAAATATATAGAGAGGCCAACACAAATTTATATTTTTACTTTTAATATGAATAGAAAAATAACATAAACAATTGGGAACGAGTAATAGATGTGCCTGTAAGGTTTAGTTTTCGATACAGACACTTTCGTTGATTGTAAATGAATTTTCTATGTCATAAAATTTTCAATCAATAATTTTATTTCGAATCATGCATGGTTTTATTCCTATGTGGTTAAAATTGGTTGGTTAAAATTTCATAATTTACATCGATAATAATTTAATATTTCTTACACGACTTGAGGAAAATTTTTCTTAGCCTAATTATAAAAACTGTCTGACTTAATAAGCCGATACAATAACAGATAAACATACATATATAAATCGTAAATGAATGCCTCGACCAGGACTCAAACCTGGGAGCTACTTATGAGGCAGGACTACTATTAGAGTTGCTACTCCTCCGTCAAAATAGCTATAGTGAAAGAAAGTTGTATTCTAAATTTATCTGCGAGCTCAAACAGCAAATGAGAAGATCCGTAAGCGACCTACAGTCACGAACATAGCCCGAAAGATTAGGAAACTAAAGCAGAGCTCGTTTTAGCTCGAAAAACTGATAGTCGATCACGCCCCTAGAGACGCAGAGTACGTAGCCCCCACCAGCTGGGCCGGCGACGCGGCGATGTAGTCAAGATCTCTGTGAGCCGTATAAATCTAAACGGTGATGATTATCCATCCAAAGATTATCCATCTTGGATGAAAGCCGTCGTTCACAGTGGACACTCTTTGGTTCAATCCTTTGGTTTCATTGAAAAAAATGCAAAATTGTTTATAATTTCTTGTAATATAATTTAAATCTTTTACGACTACATAAAACTTTTTAACAAATTATACTTTTACACTAGTAAATTATCTATAATTATCTTTTTTTATGTTTAATTAATTTTACTTTTCATGAGACTTCGTATTTAGTTGAATTTTTATGAAGTTGTACCAGCATCTTTTTTCTATATGACACTTTTTATTGCGCTATTGATATGTTGTAACCATTCAGTTCAAACAATTTGGGCTTCGGGTCTGCGTTCAAAAGCGTCCAGGCAAAAATGGAATGAAGATACAAAAATGGTGCTAGTATCATATAGACTGGTATCATTATTTGATCGGCCGCAACACGTCTAAGAAGGCATAGCTACTACAGTGTTCAAAAAGTAGTAAGAATGAATGGAAAAAAAAATATTGTCACGGAAAGATTAGGTCTTTGTCATGATACCCTTAAATAATTAGCTTGCTATCTTGTCTGTGTCAGTTGTATTAATTATTTGTTTGTAACGTGTCGATAACTCTCGCTAAATATGGATAAAATTGAAATCCGTGCGATGATAAAATACTTTTGGTTCAAAAATCTTACTACGGAGCAAATTTTTTAAAGATTTACGTGAGACGTTGGAGGAGTCTGTTCCTCCATATTCCACAGTGGCTCAGTGGTGTGCAGAGTTTAAACGAGGTAGAACATCGGTCAGTCACACGGGAAATGGTCAAAAAAGTTGAAAAAATTGTTCTGGATGATCGCCGTGTAACTGTCCGTTTTATAGCTGAAGAGTTGAAGATTTCAAATGGTTGTGTGCATAGCATTTTGCAGGATCATTTAGGAATGAAAAAGGTATCCGCGCGTTGGGTCCCGAGAATGCTAACGGACGCACAAAATCAAACGCGACTCAACATTTCAAAGAGCTCATTGGAACTGTTTCAACGAGGTCCTAATCTTTTTTGGCTCGATTTGTAACAATGGATAAAACATGGCTTCATCATTATGATCCAGAAACGAAACAACAATCAATGTCCTGGAAAAGACCTTCATCACCCACACCAAAGAAGTTCAAGACTCAACCATCTGCCAACAAGATCATGGGCTCAGTTTTTTGGGACAGCCAGGGGCTGATAATGATTGAATACCTTGAACATGGTGTCACTATCACAGGAAATGTCTACGCAGAACAAATAAAACAATTGCGCCAGGAAATCCTTGAAATGCAACGAGGAAAACTCGCGAAAAATGTTTTGTTCCATCAAGACAACGCGCCGGCGCACAAGTCTGCAGTTGCCATGGCAGCAATTCCAGACGCTGGCTTTGAGATCCTCGATCATCCGCTATATTCACCGGACTTGGCCCCTTGTTTTAATTAATAAATAATTAATTCTACCTATTCCCGCGCTTGAAAGAACACTTGAGGTGAACAAAATTTGAAGCAGACGAAGAAGCGAAGGCCCCCGTAAACGGTTCTTTAAGTACTCAAGATGAAGATTTAATTTTCTTACGTAGCTAAAGTATTCATTTTCAATTCGTATTTCTTGGTGAAAACTGCAAAAGGTGATGTTATTGTCAACTTCCTAGTGGGACCTACATAAGGTGAAAAATTGTGGCAAGCAATAATCAGATGTAATGCAACGATACACGATTTAAACTTGAAGTTATTTAATTTAGTCATTAAATAAAACATTACCGGATATTATCGCGTATATTTTCGATTCGTGACCACGGCAACTGCAAAGATGCCGAAACGTCGAAATAATTTTAAAATTAACTAAAATATACGCGATAATATCCGGTAAAAAGTGTTTTATTTAAAGTATGCATCGCGAAAATTTAAGAATAGATTTAATTTAGTCATTCTGTGAGTTGTGTTAACTCGGGACAATTGTTACGTAAATTTTGTATTAGACTCATCATGCATTGGTTTTTATTTAGTTATTATTTTATTATTGGTTGTAGCAAAAATGTCTTATCATTTCGTTGCCATGGTAACAGTAATACATACACATATTAATTTAGGTGTATAAGTTTATGTTGAGCACATTGATGTGTGTGTTGTTGCCATATTTCATGAAATGATCGACTGTCGTTTGAACACATCATGATGTATCTTAGCCAGATCATTGATAAGAAATCGTTTGTCTGTATGGTTAACTAAACGGGCGGCTACTTCATGAAATGGCCAAGTTTGTTTTATCATATCGTAAAATGGTTCCTTTAACTATCGACAGAGGCACTGCAAAAACTTTGTTTATGTGCCAATGTCGTACAACATGACGTTTTGTTAAAAAAATTTTGGCTGTCATGTTCTCTTTCATAATTTAATTTTTATTACGGAGCAACGCCGGTGCTGCCGCACCACACTCACATCGTTCGCTCGGCTCGCGCAAATAGCCAGATATCAACTTTTAAAAAAAACTAACGCTATGACATGTTTGCGATTCATGTTCCAAAGTGCAAACCCGGTTTAGGGCCTGGCAGACTGAAATGAAATACGAACGAAATAGTGGGTATTTTTAGTTGGTTAATGCATTTCAAGAATGACTTCAACGGCCAAGTACTGAGAAGTTATTATTTAAAATTCCTAGAGAGCAAACATTTTTAGGAATAATATACCATAAACCAATATAACAACAATCTAGGGTATCTGCTAATCTAGGGTAGACGCTAAAATAATTACAAAATAAATTAGAAAATACTTTATTTTACAACAGTATTCTCTATATAAATAATAAAACAAGTTAGATATGTTTTTATTTAGCCATTGCTTTTTGAAATGTTCCAATTAATTGCCTAATTTTACCCCGGCAATGCCAGGCTAAAAATTTTATGACTGAGTTAGTTCTTATGTGTATTTTATTTTGTCAAAATTTGTACGAGAGAACCTTGCCGCTGCCTTCATCAACAAAATGTTGAAAATTAAACAGGCACAAAAAGACCATAGCCAATCTAGTGTTAAAATATGTCAGTGCTTAAAATATAAATAAAAATGTGGCAAGATCACTTAGAAGGCTCGTTTTATTTAATTTAGAAGGTTGAGTACTCCTGATGAAAACTCTTTATAATGACAGATTGTTTTCTAATGATAAATGACAACAATAGATACAGTATACAAAACAATACATAGTTTCCTTACCTACACTAACCTGCACTAGTAATGTACCCATTATTCAACAGATATTTACATACTTATATGTTTGCTGCATGCTTTTTACATCATATAGAGCTATTTTAAAGTCCAGTACCGAAAATCCAGTGCCGGTTTTTTGAGAGGGAACCGGTACTGCATCCCCTAAACCATTGCACTATGAATTTGAAGGAGACATTTCAGGCATGAGCACAATATTTTTTATATATACTGCATTCCTTATCTGGTCATAATGCAAGTTTGGGATTCTATAGTTTAATAATATTCTATTATTAAATACAGACAAAACTAGCCCTAACTAAAGGAACATGTTACTTTTAATTTATTTGATTGTATTAAAAATTTTAACTTTAAAAATTCAGAAAATATTTTTTTATTAACTTCATAAGATTTATTTAAAAACTCTTAACTTATTTATTGTTCTAAAAATAAAAGGTTAACTAATAGTTATTTAATAATTAGAAAACCAATCAACTTTGTAATCTTTAAAGCTACATGCATAGTTTGCCTAGACATTACAAAAAATGGAAAGATGGATTAAAAAACTGAGCCTAACTAATATAGTAATTACTAATTAAAGCTATGATGGTAATGTGAACTAAATTTTAGGGACAGAATATATATTATTCCTCATAAATACTCATACTTTCTAGGAGCCCAGATGCCTATTAACTTTCACTGACTACCACTTATTCAGTATGTAATTAATTGTATGGTTACCAACATAAATGGTCACATTCACTTTTCAAATTAGAGTAGTTATCTTAAAATCCACACAATATGAAGAGTTGAGCCTTCAGACTGTATGATCTGATGGCAAAATAGTTGTGTATACAAATAATAGGATTTTTATGTTCTTGTTTGGACTTAATTTATAAAAAAAAAATAATATAGTTTATTTTATTGAATCAGTTTCATATTTCCAAAAAAAAAAACACTTCTATAATTAAAATGTTGATACATCAATTTAAATTTTTAATTCTGCACCATAAGTGGCAATGTTTATGCATCTTCTAATAGGGTACACATTTGTGATAAAACCAAACAAGCACCTATGTTTTGGATGGTTTTCAATGTAAGATATGCAGTTCCCACTATGCATATCGTAAAAATAAATCTATAAACATGGCAGTTTACGAATTCCTTGAAAAGGTTATAACTAATGTAGAGAAAAGGAACCCAACTTTAGCCTTATTCATGGACATGACTAAAGCTTTTGATTCCGTGCATCACAAAACTCTATATCACAAGCTTGAATCTTATGGTATTCGAGGCAATACTCTCGAACTTATAAGATCATATGTAAGTAATAGAAGACAAATAACCCACATCAACAGATTGAACCCTGAAACCGGCTTTAATGCGACTTATGCATCGCAAGAAAGACGTGTAGGTATTGGCATTCCTCAGGGCAGTGTGCTTGGGCCACTATTATTTATTATTTATATAAACGACCTCCCTAATGTGACTAACCACTATATGACAATGTTTGCGGACGATAGTACAGTTCTATTTACTTATGAAAATAATCAAAATATAGAAGTTGACATAAATAATACATTAACATCATTAATAAACTGGTTGACATTAAATAATTTGACAATTAATTTGACTAAGACATATTATATTAACTTTAAACAAAGGAATACCTATCCATTAAACATTAACATAAACCATCTTAGTAAGACGGTGAAAGAAGTTGATTCTACAACATTTTTAGGTTTGACAATAGATAATAAGTTGACATGGAAAAAGCATATTACAATCTTAACCAAAAAAGTTAATCAGTTCTCATTTGCACTATATAAGTTAAAAAATGTTGCCAATATTAAGACCTTATTAACATCATATCATGGATATGTTGGATCAATTTTAAGATATGGGATTATGTTTTGGGGCAACACCACAGATAAACACTCAGTTTTCAGGGCTCAAAAGAGATGTCTTAGGTCTATGTTTGGACTCAAGCAAGAAGAATCTTGTAAACCGTACTTCCGTAAATACAAAATCTTAAAATTACCGGCTATGTACATTAGCGAAATTGCACATTTTGTAAGGAGTAACCCACATTACTTCGAGAAAAATTCTATAGGCACTCGCCGTGAGGACACTATAAAACGTACAATTACGCGCAAAACTCTTCTTCAAAGGATTAGCATTAAAAGCATGGCCCCTATTGTCTATAATAAACTACCGCGAGCTATTAGGGCAATACCAGACAACACAAAGTTTAAATCTGAGCTCAATGGTTTTCTTGCTGAAAAAGCATATTATGATATAAAAGATTTTTTTGATGACATGACCCATAATTAAAATTGATATTAAATAGATATTAAATTTTTATTCTCTTTTCATTCTAAATAATGACATTGTATTACATTTGAAATTCATAATAGGTTTACTGTAATTTGACATTAATGATCTCATTTTTTGACATAATTTATACATTAATTGTTATTATCGTTATTGTCTTTTATTCCTAATTTTTTATATTATTATTATTGTTATTCTTATTCATTAATGAAATTGTAATACATTTAATTTTTTATAACTATTAGAATTCATATGCCATTAAGGCGAATCATAGCTGTACAAAAAATAACGTCTCACCACCTGTAAAATCTTCCTATGATTATGAATAAATGATTTGATTTGATTTGATTTGATTATGGTTATACTTTGGGGTTATATTTATGTTTTTGTCTAGATACTTGTTTTATTTTGTTGTTATTAACTTACCTCTTTGATCTTTAAGCAAATCCCTGTCACTCCCTAAATGTGTACCAAGGCAGAAGTTAGTGATAGTGATACGGCCAGTCCGCTGATTCAGTACAATATTACCTAACTTTAGATCTCTGTGCACTATATTTCGCTGAAATAAAAAACAGTATTATGATTTCGTTTTTAATTTCATATGATTTCAAACAGATTTTGTATTTCTGTAGATTAAAATGTGTTTTGTAAAGATTAAAATTACAAAAAAAAAAAATGAAAACAAGATTTTGTAAGCAGCATGTGTTCAAACATTCAAATAAATAGTTACTTTACTGAAGTGAATAATAAGCAAGTTTATTAGTTACTGCAAACATTCATTGCATTTTCTTTAGAAATAACAATTTGTTATCAAAACAAATAACTGTTACAAGCACACATTTTTCATTATACCTACTTGGGCAATAACAATAAATAAGAAAGAATCCAAATTTTCAAAAAAACCCTTGTTCATACTAACCTTATGTAAGTTTGAAACTACTCGGACAATGTCATAAAATATTAAAATGGCTTCTCTTTCTGGGACTTTTTTGACTTTTGTTACATATTGCTGTAGATTTATAAGTTCATTGCCTTTTTCACTAAACTGATGAGCTGTTACTGAATCCAGAACTAAAAATAATCTTTGACGGACTCTACCAGTGAAAACAAACCCAGGTCCATTAGGATTTGGCATTTCCTCCAATGCATTATCCTAGAATGTATAAATTTCACATGCTAAAAAGTTCTTTTTGAATAATAAAGATAATTTGCACCATATAACAACAAATATTTGTCACAAATATATCATAATAATCAAATAGCTGTTAAAACTATCTTTCTAAGAAATCCTACCTTGAAAAGACCATGATGATGTATCACCCCATCTTGATCTTTCAATAAAGATAATAAAGAATATTCTGTGTGCAGTAGCATTTTCCCTTGCCTGTCATCTTGAGTCTCAGCTTGTCCTTCATTTCTCAGAGTTAGTATTTTAATCTGATAAAAGCTATCAGTTTTCTCTTTCCTGGCCAAACACTGCACAATACTCTTTACAGGACTAGGACCAAGTTTTGGGCCCAACAAAAAAGGACCAGCCTTGCGCACATAATTTTCCGGAACTACAGTCCCAGATGGTGGGACATCACTTTTGTTATAATTAAGTTTCGACTTTTTAGGAGACCCTGGACTAGATTTTTTAGCAATTTTTACACCACTGCTAGAACTTGAGCTTGCATACGCTGACAATCGGGGGACCTTGGCGTTCGTTTGTAAAAGTAAAGGGCGAGTCCTCTTTCCGTAAGTGGTGCTCGAGCTGCTGCTGCTTTCTGGTTTCTCTTGATCCATAACGTAACAAGATCCGTATTGAAAATAGAACACCTCATACAATCTGTTTCCTATTTTCAATCTGAATATTGTTTTAATACGTGCTTCTTCGAACTAGATAAGGGTAGGCTGGACGTTCGCATAGATCAGTTTTATTTAAACCATTTTTGTTTCTTTGTTGTCGAAACATAACATAAGTAAAGATAATTTTTTATTTATTTCATCAACAAACACGTTATTGGATGACCACAGTGATTGACTGAGTGCCACTCAGTGAGTGGAAATAGGAAGGATTCAGACATTTACTTTTTTAAATAGAACTGTAGTCTGTGGAATGGAAACACATTGTACAGGGTGTTGTTTGTAACGACATCTGAAGAACAGGTGTGCATCTGGATCATTGACCTCTAACTAATGGACAGGCCCTAAGTACGAAAAAAACGTGCATACCTAAACTTGAAATGTAACATAAAATGGCGTCCATTTTAGTGTTGCACAGAGAGTATCGAATCTACTATCGATATTTTAAAACTAAATATAGAACTTGCAATATAATATTGTAATTTAATAAACTTTTGCGAGAGATTGACGTAAATAAAATAATCATAGTTTATGGTTTATTTACTTTCATTATAATTCTTTTAATATAAAAAATAAAGAACTATACAGTTTATTTTCTTATTCCTGATATAGTCCCGTCAAATTAGCCAGAAAAATAGCTGTCAGTTTGCATTAATTCCCAACATGCTGAATTTTGGTACAGACCTGGGGTACACTATTATAAATAAAACACCGCAAGATCCCATGTTTGCTAAAAAAGTTATTCAAGGTCAAGCATCAAAATTTTCGGTTCAATCAATTAAAGTCTGGCTTGTCTTCAATAATTACGATTCATAAACAGACAAAACAACTACCAATAATATACTAATATTCAATTACAAATTTAACAATTCTAAGCAAGCTTAATCCCCTCTTTCTTCACGCCTTTTTGATTCAAAAATACTCGCACAACGGCAAGGAAAGCAAATACCGTTTCGATATGATTTACTGCTTAAGCCCCTGTTATCATTTACATCGAAAGTATAAAAAATAAAAACATATTAATAATGATCATCGATATCTGGTTAAATAATCAAAGCTCCGGAACATCTCTTTTGACAGCTTTTTTTGACAGTAATGTAACAATAAATGGCGATTTGTGGCACGCTAGCCACCTGCTATGACGTCACTACATGATTGATATTTTAGTGACAACATACAAAAATAGTACTATCTCTTTCTTTTATGAGTATTTTTGTATAAGTAAAGGGAGATAACCAAGTTCTTCCTCTTCTTCCTCGTCGATATACATAACTACTTATTTATATAGGACATTACGGCTACTCCATGTATTTATCACCTCGCTGATCTGGATTTACCTACAATTCAAACCAACTGAAATAAGGATAAACACAGCTCTGAAAAATAGCATTACGGCTGTACGCTCTATGAAATAAAAAGTAGTTACGAGAAAGACTAGCCACTAAGATTGTTTTGAAAAGTTGGACTCTTTCCTATTTATTGTTATTGCCTACTTATAATAAAAAAATGTGTCCTTGTAGGAGTTATTTGTAGGCAGAACACAATGCATGGCCGCCGTGGACCGTACATGACAGATAATGTTGTGGATTATGTCAATCGATAATTAAATCGTTCGCACTCAGCGAGGTGATAAATACATGGAGTAGCCGTAATGTCCTATATAAATAAGTAGTTATGTATATCGAATCATAGAAGAGGAAGAACTTGGTTGTCTCCCTCTACTTATACAAAAATGCTAATAAAAGAAAGAGATAATACTATTTTTGAATGTTGTCACTAAAATATCAATCGTGTAGTGGCGTCATAGCAGGTGGCTAGCGTGCCACAAATCGCCATTTATTGTTACATTTCTGTCAAAAAAAGCTGTCAAAAGTGATGTTCCGGAGCTTTGATTATTTAACCAGATATCGATAATCATTATTAATATGTTTTTATTTTTCATACTTTCGATACAAATGATAACAGGCGCTTACGCAGTAAATCATATCGAAACGGCATTTGCTTTGCTTGCCGTTGTGCGTGTATTTTTGAAACAAAAAGACGTGAAGAAAGAGGGAATTAAGTTTGCTTATAATTGTTCATTTTGTTATTGAATAGCCAGGTAGTTGTTTTGTTTATTTTTGATTCTAAATCATTGAAGACAAGCCAGACTATAATTGACATCAAGAGGTAGTGACAAACTTCTCACGAACGTGATAATGATTTTCAGTTCAGCACTTATAGCGTCAATAATATTGATTCAGAAAGCAGCCAAGGGTGCCACCATTTTGTTTTTTTTTCAGTACTTGAGGCACTTGAGCTTTTACTTGTTTTAGTGAGTCTGGTGTGTCCTGCTCTGAGGAACCCATCGTCATTCAATAACCGTGGCTCTTCCAATACCTGACACTGGCAGTAATAGTCTGTCCAGTCGTAACGACGGCTGATTGCCATATATGACAAGAATAGAATAGGGCTTACTAAAATAACTGCGTAGTTCTTTATTTTTATATTTAAAGAATTATAATAAAAGTAGATAAATAATTACTGAGATTATTTCATCTACGTCAACTCTTACAAAAGTTCATTATGTAATATTTAGTTCTAAAATATCGATAGTAGATTCGATACTCTCTGTGCAACACTAAAAATGGACGCCATTTTATGTTACATTTCAAGTTTAGGTATGCACGTTTTTTTCGTACTTAGGGCTTGTCCATTGGTTGAGGTCAATGTTCGCACCAGACGTAAAAGCTATGTATACATAGAATAGTAAAAAGGTAAAAATAGATTTTTTATACACACGCTGTGACATAACTCTAGAAAAAATTCATGTGGTTAAAAAGAACAGCGTTAGTTAATTACTACCTGTTAAAAATATTTATGAAAATACATCTACCCAGTATGATAAGGTAATATTATTGTAATAAGTAAAACAGTAAAAATAAATAATAGTAATAATTATTAAATAACTGTGCAATTTTAGGAACAAACAAAAATCATGCCTTCTTTTTCAAAAAATACCTTTTAATTCGTAGCAAAAAAATTTTTACAAGTAGGTACCTACTTATATATATTAGAAGCTAACACCTATTTATAGTTTGTAACCTATAATCCAAGGTATTTCAGAAAGAAATCTAGGGTAAGTTACTCACACACAAGTTACAAGACATCACTGACCTAATTCTGGTTTGGCAAGGATATTTGGATTCGATTTAAGTATACCATAGTTATCAACCTAGACGGTGTGAAAAAATAAAACTAGATTTGTCCAAATCAGTGATAAATGTTCGCGTAAAATTTGCAATTTTACTCTGACCTATCCGCTAAGACTAGGCACATATAATAGGCAATTTGAAAATCATTTTAAATCTTTCGATTACATAGGTGATAAGCACATTATATTGATATTTCGGGAAAAAAATCAATATTTGAATTACATTTTCAAAACCGCGCAAAAAGCGCTGTTGCTTTCATAGCGCTAATCACGTGACTCGTGTGACCTTATATTAAGAGTGAAACTAAAGTACATTACATTATTTTTCTTCAAATCTATTGGACAACATTGTGTATTAATGGTGTATATAATTACGTCTAAAAGTGATTTTCAAAAACCAAACACCATGAGTACCATGACAAAGAAACTTTTATCATGACAAAGAAATATTTAACATATAATTGTAGCACTTATTAAAAAAAACAATTATTGTAACAAGTATAAGGATTGACTTTTTGCATTAAGTAAAGCAGTTGTCCCACCGCCAGCGAGAAAACGACTAACTATCGGTTATTTTCTCGCTCAAGAAACGTACAAAAGATATACATTCCGTGTAAACAAAACAGATGCATAAACAAATAGTTGATCGCTGACTGTTCACACTGCCGGCGAGGACTCGCTTCAACAGTTTGACGCTGAGCGACAAGAACTATCAAAGATAATACTCGCTCAGCGATACTCGATCAGAACTCACGCCGAGAGAGCAACTAGCAGTAATTTCTCTACAGTGCGAATCTGAAAGTACACGTATTTTTATTTATTATGAATATCGAACAATCATTTGAATTCTAACATCATTGTTATCTAGTTCAGACGACGATGATGATGTATTATAATATGATAGGCTGTGTGTAGTGGCAGCGGCAATTTTGAAAAAACGAAAGAAAATAAGGGGATAAAAAGAAGATTATGGATGGAAACTATTGATTATTTCTATTTAACTATCTAACTATTCTATTAATTAACAAATTTTACGCACATATTTTAGAAAGACAAGAGATGAGTTTGAGTATTTGCATGGTTTAATAGAATATGACATTTAAAAAAATTATACAAATTCTAGAGAAGCTATTAGTACAAGAGACCGTCTCGTCATTACATTAAGGTAAGACTTGATCTCAGACTCAAAATAGCGAAAAATGCCGGTCTCAAACTATAGTATTAGACGCCATTTCACGCCTCATTTTTTTCTGTCAATCAATCAGTCATTGACACATAGTGCTGCCGTATCAAACAAATTTTTATTATTAATCGATGTTACGATTTGTAAAAATCATAGCGTCTGTGATTGGTCAGCTTTTTCCCACATAGGTATTTAAATGAACAACGTTAGAACAACGACCCCCCCCCCGTGCAGGACTGTTGGCTTGGCCGCCGCGAGCGAGTGATGCGAGTAATCGCTCGCGCTCTCGCTCCCCGCTGCTCGTCAACTTGTTCCTACATTCTAGCTTTACTCGCTACTCGTTCATCGTTGCCGGTGTGACTACTGCCTAAATGGTCATATAACATATTCTTTATAAATTTTTTTTACTTATCTATAAATCAAACATTATTCAAAGTTAAAATATATACACATATCAAAAAAAGGCCGCGTTCACTCGGAACAGTTGAGATACTTTTTCTCGTGTTAAAATTGTATTGTATATAATAATTGGATTATTTTTGGCTCTAACATCTAAAAACGCATAATTTTGATATGAAAAATCTTAATTTCCTTTTTATTTTTCTTAAATAAATCTATAAATAAAAAAGTAACTCCTCCCCTGGCTCGAGCGCAAAAATCCTCCTAGGCATATTATAGATCACAATATTTAATCCAAACGTTCTTGAGATAACTTGTCCCATTCTTTAGTGGAAGCTTCCTTTATCTCGGACAAAATTCTTAGAGCTGGCTGATGACTCCAACCATTTCGCTTGAAAACGTCCCATACGTTCTCGATTGGGTTTAAGTCTGGAGAGCCAGCAGGCCAGTCTAACCACGTGATGTCGTACTCCCGGAGAACAGCGTTAACTCGTTCAGCTCGATGTGCCGACGCACTATCGTCGACCAATACGAATCGGTTACCATAATTTATGCTGAAAGATCTGAAGATCCATCGATAACAGCTGTCTTGTACAAATTAGGTGTCATATCCCCTTGGTACGAGATAAAAGGCGCTAGCGCTCTTATCATTATTCCGCCTCAAAAAGATACCAATATGCCACCTTGCCTTACAATTAGTAAGTAAAGCATATTCAACCGTTGCAAATGGTGTGCAAATGTTTAACTTGACTTTAGTGGGGAATACAATACATGGACGACAATACTTAAGACGTTTGCAATTAAAAAATTTAATGTCAAAAAATCATTTTAAAATACAATGTTACGATGTCAATATAAATGTCAATTAATAAAATTAAATATGATTCCAAATCACAACTAAATTATTACATTCATTTATAATATACATGTCAATAAAATAATAAAAACAAATTCCATTTAATAATGATTGACATATTTGATTCTATTCAAAAGGAAGGATTGTTATTGTACGAGTATAAGATGTCAATTTTAAACGTCTGTTATCAGGGTACGCACTAATTCGTGTTTCGTCAACTAAAAGACAATTCATCGTTTTGAAGCTGCATGTGTCGTTCCCATATATTTGAAGGTGCTCGCCAGCATCTTCCTGATCGTAATCCAAAGTTGTGTAAACAATTACGAATGGTCTGAGTCCTAGTATCCAGTTCAGTAGCAGCTCACAGCTCTAATCTCAGTTTAGTAGCGTTTATTTTTGGGTCACGGGCGGCAAGAAGTCTTATGTAGCGCTGATGTACAGCCGGGTGGCCACTGCGAAGTGGATCAATTTTACTTGTGGACTTAATTGATGGTATCGATTTAATCGATTCAATTTAATATTGGTTAAGATTATATTGCCCATGTTACTGATCTGTACTCTATCCGTAGTGCATCGTGAAATGTTATAATAAAATACTTTACCACTAATTTTTGTTAACGTGCTTGTTGTTTGTGAAATAGGACAAAATGTGTAAGTATTATTTTCGCATATTGAATAATAGTCAGTAGTATATTCTCATCAAATTATTATAATATTAATATTATTATTATGTTTGCTCATACTTACTCGTATAACTAATAGTTAATAGTCCAATCGATAGTGTAAATAGAGCTTGAAAATTTAAAGATTAAGTCTGGCGAGTCTAATTTAGATTTTTGTGGTAGGATACAAACTGTTAAATCTTTTTTAATTTCTAAGGTTAATTTAATAGAGGATATTAGTATGCGACAAAATAAAATTATAATATATAATAACAGAGCTCATAAGGTTTTTCTTTATAACTTAACTGAAAATTTAGTACGGATAGTTAAATTAAAGGCCCCAACCACCTTGGAAGAAGCCCTAAGCATAGTGTTAGAAGAGGTTGATTTTTACGATTGTTTTCACAAGCAAAAACCTTTAGGCAACTCTTCTAACCCTAAGCCACAAAGTATACAGAGTACATCTAATCAACAAATAGTTCCGCTTAATCATAAATTCGGTATTCCTAATTTCAACCCAGGCTTTAAGTTCGGTATTCTTAATTTTAACCCAAGCCTTAAATTCGGCATTCCTAATTACAGTAATAATCCAGGTTTTAAATTTGGGAATAATAACAATCAACCCAGATTCACTTACCAATCGAACAATCAAGTGCCTGGGTTTAAGTTTGGTATACCTCAAAACCAACAATTTAACCAACGTGCACCAATATGATACAGACCGCAATTCAGATATAAACCCCAGGGCCTTCAGCCACAACCACCTATGACACTTCAACAATTTATTCAACATTATCAGAATAAAAATCAGAAAAATCCTCAACCTCATAACTCTACTGACATATTTGTATCTAAGACACAGGCTCAGCCGAGTTTAGATACAAGTGACTCTAAGACTTTAATATCTTTATGTTCACTACATACTTGTTAAGTTTCTACTGAGCGTGAAATAAATAAAAGAAATGTCACAACCTGGGCTAGGTCTTTGTACACCATCTAAAAAAATTGACAAATAAATGGTAATTATAGGAAAAATACAAATAATTTGATTTAATTAGTAGATAGATGGTAAGAAAATAAAAAAGTCAACATTAATTGTGTTCGTTTTAGCGGGCAACATTGACAATGAGTCTTTTCTGTGGCAGGAAGTTGTCAGGTGAAGTTAGTTCACTATGCAGAGGGGACAGCCACCTCACTCACAGCACACTTCACGCACATCACATTGATAGTTGTCTCCTGAGTGTTTCATTGTTCGTTGCGCTTGAGTTCTTTCTTTCGGTTCCTTTTTAACTTTACAACTGAAAAGCTAAATACACAAAACAATTCAATTCTTTGGGCTTAATGGCAACCAGTCATCGATACTACTCAATACACAAAACAAAATGTAAACACTTGATGTTCGCCATGTTGTTTTTTGTTTGTGTTGCACACTAACAATGCACAATTTCATTTCCTACCAATAAACAAAGTGTTTTAATAACAATTTAACAATCAAAAAGTGTTCTAAGCATCTTAAACTATTTTTTGATAAAGTGTACAAAGACCTGGCCCAGACTCTTTGCATTTTGGGACATTTCTTTTTATTATTATTATTACTTTAGCGATTACCTCAGTGATGTATCAATGCAAACCACCCCACCTTTTAAACCTCAGCAAGAATTTCCGTTACATGAATTAGACTTGTATGAGAATAATTACGCTTACCAGGAGTATGACCATGACTACGACCCTTCTTATTACCCTTATTATTGTGACTATGACCAATACACACAAATCCAAGACACTACTCAAAATGATATGACGTTGACTGAAAATGAACAAACAGAACCATTAGAATTGCAAAAATTTGACGAAACATCAGAAAATTTTCAAATTTAAGCCTCCACAAAACCAGAGAAAAAATAGCGTTAAACTGTGACTCTAATACCTTACAGTTACCATATATTTACATACCTGAAATTGAAGCCAAACTGATGATTGACACTGGTAGCACCAGGTCATTTATTGCTCCTAGAAAAGTTTTTTAATATTTTACACCATATATGTACCACGAATCATTTGAAGTTATTAGCACACATGCCTCAAGTAAACATGATCAAGTAATAGAAGTATCTTTATTTCCAACTTTCAACTGTAACGAAATTCATAAATTCTACGTCTTCAATGTAGATTCACACTACGATGGCTTGATAGGAAACGATCTTTTCAGACAAATTGGAGCAATTATAAATCTTAAAAGCCTTTCTTTAATAACCAACACCACTAGAAAATCTACAGTTCATAATAACCTTGTAACGCGTTGTTTGCGGAGTGGTAATTGAGGGTCCAGAAAGGAAATACCAAAGCTCTCTTCTATGTTTATTTTGCAGTAAAATTAAAAATATACAAAAATGCCTGTAAAAACAAACAAAAAATATAAACAAAATTGAAATAAAAAATAGTCACACAAAATAAAACAGAAACATTAATACAATTAAATTTGATCTGAAAAGAAAAAGTAACAACAAAATAAAATTTTAATGAATGAGAATCCTTACCAAAAATTTTGGCTACGCACACTCGTGTACGTAAAAATAAATTATTGATTTCATGAAAACTTTGATTGTAGATAATAAAAAATTGATAAACATGTAATTTTGAATAATAAACTCGGAAACAATAATAAATAAATAGATTCTAGTTGTTATGATGGATAATTTTTCGTGACTGGCTTGTCAAATCAAAACATTGCCGTTCTCCGACACTACGTAATTCGTAGTTTAAAATTACGTCGGGAACGACAAAAAAATAAAATTTACTGACAAAAAGAGGTCGAAATAGACAACCGTCACAATACCCCGGGGGCCGGGAAAAAAAATCTGAAAGATTTTTTTCAGTATAGTTTTAAAAAAAAAAAAATATTCAAACCAAATCAAAATAAACCGCATATACATATCGAATTTTAATATTTAATCTGCCAAATGAAAGAACGATCAAAAAAAAAAAATAATAATAATTAAAGCAAAATGAAAATTAATATTAACATCCTATAGAAGAATTTTTCTGAAAAAACATCCTGTATATATGAAAAAAAAAATAATACTGATATATTGCATATCAACAAGTTATTTAATAGAAAAAGAAAACAAAACAGACGAGAGAGAGAAAAAAAAAATCCTAAATAATTATCTTAAATTACATGGTTCATGAATGATAAAATTTTAAACATGTTCCTGGAATATACAATGTCAATATACATCGTTCAACTCCATCAACGTACATTATAATTACAACATACATTCTCTTTCATACTAGTCTTATTCCAACTACTGGAAATAAAACATCATGCAGTTAGAGTTGCTTATGAGGAATCATATCCTAAATAAGTCAACTCAACAGAGTTGAACGCAACGGCAAAAGGCTTTAATAGTTGCCATCCGCTGAAAATATTAATAGCTTATGGCTTCTTTAACGTGTCGCTAACTCCCGCACGGTGATTACTATAAACAAGTTTCAGTTAAAGACTGAAATAAATATGCCGGAAAGAAAAGAAAATCATAGCCAGTCGTGAAACATTGACTTTTAAATAAAATCCAAGGGTCTTTTGTGAAGTAATTAAAATACTTATGTAATAAACATATGAAAATAAATCTCACGGGAAAGTGATTCAAGCGTATAAATAATACACATAGGTATGGTTTAGTTTAACGAGTTACCTTAATAAACGCTCGTGCAGAAGGCTTAATTTTACAAGTTGCAAACCGCTTGAAAAAAAAATTGAGAAAAAAAATTGATAACATTTAACAAATTATACTATAAAGTATAATACAGATATTGAAAATAAGAGTTTACACTCCTAGAATTGCAAATATTAAATAAATTACACAATAAGTTAACCTAATACTACGATGATGATAATTAATTATAAGTTTTGACCAACGTCAATGTTAATGGTATAGCCAAACGATAATGAGGTGCATAGAAAAAAAATAAGACAAAAAGAATCGGCTTATGCTCGCCGTGAGATAATTAGCAATAATTATATATGAATTCATATAAAGTAATTGGTAACAACCAATCTAGTCACTCAAAGAAGAAGTTAAACGCGGTAGAGGTTTAATGTCTCTGATATGCCAACGACCTAATGGGTTATTATTCATATCCACTAAATCGTAAATTAATGGTGAAACTTTATTTGAAACTTTACATTTAATAAATTTGGGTGCAAACTTAGCACAAAAATGTTTTTTAGAGGAACTTATTACATGGTTTCGCCTCCAAACAATATCACCGTTATTAAATTCTAAATTCTGATGATGTTTGTTATAATAAGTTGCATTATATTGATGTGCATTAAATAACCGTTTCTGTACTTCGGAAAATAAGATGAAATTTTTTGTTTCCTAATAGGATAAGAGTTTATACAAGCTTCAACAAGTTTTAAATTTTTTTTAATGGCATTAATATCCTCTGAAAATTCTTATTGCTATTTTGTAAAATTTCTGTTTCAGAATCTACATTAATATTTAATAATAATGATCGTAGTTCGTCTACAGATTGCGTCGAAGAAAAATTTATATTTCTGATTTTTAATTCATAAATTATTTCAGGTTTATTAAGTTGTGAAAAATTCATTGCAAAATCCAAAAAAAAAAATGTTAAAGTGAAATAAATTTGTTAATAGTCGTTATGCAGAAAAGAGCCTTAAAAATATACGTATTTTCAAGTGATGAAAATGAATAGAAAATGTTATTTAAATAGTGAAATTACTGGGTTATAGAATAAATGTTGTGCCTTCAGAAAATTTCTTCAAAGATATTATAACGAAAGAAACTAAAGAAACTTAAATGTCTGAATAATTTAGCAGTAATTTGATATATTATAGTAGATATATAACCTAACTAGTGAATGTTAATGGTTGAAAATGGTAACAAATAAAGTTTTATGCCTGACCTCAATAATAATTATAAAAAAATTATTTTTAATGTTGCTATTCCTCTGTTGATATTGTTCCTCCTCTCTTCTCCATAAACTGCGTTTGAATGGTCGGCGCCAGTATGTAACGTATGTTCGGGCGCCAGTATGTAACGCGTTGTTTGCGGAGTGGTAATTGAGGGTCCAGAAAGGAAATACCAAAGCTCTCTTCTATGTTTATTTTGCAGTAAAATTAAAAATATACAAAAATGCCTGTAAAAACAAACAAAAAATATAAACAAAATTGAAATAAAAAATAGTCACACAAAATAAAACAGAAACATTAATACAATTAAATTTGATCTGAAAAGAAAAAGTAACAACAAAATAAAATTTTAATGAATGAGAATCCTTACCAAAAATTTTGGCTACGCACACTCGTGTACGTAAAAATAAATTATTGATTTCATGAAAACTTTGATTGTAGATAATAAAAAATTGATAAACATGTAATTTTTAATAATAAACTCGGAAACAATAATAAATAAATAGATTCTAGTTGTTATGATGGATAATTTTTCGTGACTGGCTTGTCAAATCAAAACATTGCCGTTCTCCGACACTACGTAATTCGTAGTTTAAAATTACGTCGGGAACGACAAAAAAATAAAATTTACTGACAAAAAGAGGTCGAAATAGACAACCGTCACAACCTCGATTATAAAATTAAATTACCCACAGACACGTTTCAAGGTTATGCTATATAAATTTTACTGAATTCTCAAATCAAATCAAATCAAATCAAATCAATTTATTTGCACAAATATGGGTTTTTACAAATGTTGGATTATAATAGGTAGTTCAGACCATATCTAACCTAGGAGGTATGTACAATACTTGTGTAAAACGTTGCTACTAAATTTACAATATTAATTTACCAAATAAACGTCATTTACATGTCATATCTAACATTTTACAATAACATTACCATCTTAAATTATAACAATTATAATTACATGCGTACCAACTTGTCATTGAAGTATTCAAAAATAGTGTAGTAAGCCTTATCTGCTAAAAACATTTTTAGTTTCTTTTTAAATTCAGTAACATTATTAATATTTTTAATACAATTCGGCAATTTATTGAAAATTTTGGAAGCCATACCGAAGAAACTCTCAGAATATAGAGTAGTTTTACGAGGTTGAGACCGGATTTTGCCTTTAAGCCTTTGGCTGTTTAAGCCTTCAAACAGGTTCATGTTCTTTTTAACAAACAATACTGTTTCTAAAATGTATAAACAGGGAAAAGTCAGAATACCTAACTTTTTGAAAAAGGGCTTACAAGATTGTCTGCTTTTCAGGTGACAAATCGATCTAATACAGCGCTTTTGAGCTTTGAAAATGTTTAATCTGTCAGTAGAGTTCCCCCAAAATATGACACCATAGCGTAGAATCGACTCAATGTAGGCATAATACGCTGATATTATTGCTGATTCGTTGACTAAGTTTGATAACATGCGTAAGGCGTAGGAATATTTACTTATTTTATTACAAGTGATATTTATGTGTTCCTTCCAGTTGAGGTTGGAGTCCAGTGTTAAACCTAAAAATTTTGTTGTAATTACTTCACTAATTTTATGTCCATTACAATCAATATTACCGAAAGTCAAGCCCCCATATCTATTCCTAAAATTCATAATGTTAGTTTTATTTAAATTTATTTTTAGATTATTGTTTGTCAGCCAGTCCATAATATTACTTAATGTAGATTTAATGTCAGATTTTAATATGTCAATGTCTTTATTGCTACAGATCAATGTACTGTCATCTGCAAATAAAATCATTGAATGCGAAGTTATGTCTGGAAAGTCATTAAAATTCTGCAAAGGAGTGCGGATGCCTGAAGCTTTCGTAGCCTGTGAAAACGGTTATGCTTATATTGTAATTCAAAACACTAAAGATGAGCATTTTACAATTACTGTTACTAGACCTTTTAAGACATTACAATACGAAATAACTGATTGTCAAATTAATGCGACCACAGTACAACAAAACCCTAGTGAATATGATAAATTATTAACCGAAAATTTATTTAAACTCTGACTTGATCACATGAACGAAGAAGAACGACAACGTGTACTTATGTAAAAAGCTCTGTGATAAATATTGGTGTTTCACTCACGGAAAATTACTTAAAATGTTGTTCTTCTTTGTTTTGTTTTAAAATGTTGTTAAGCCATATTCCCTTGTCCAAACATTTAATAAGCTTAAAAACCTGGTTGTCTGGAATAAATCGCTTCCCAGCGATAAGACCGCCTATTGTTTTGAACACTGTACTCGTGTGTCGCTAAATGTATTATGGTTAACAATAAAGAGTAAATAAATAAAGTATATTAAGTTTATGCACAGAATATAAAGATATATTTTATTGTGAACATATACCTTTATCTTTTACCAATGAAGTCAAACATTTTATCCGAACTAAAAACGAAGACCCCTTTTACATTAAGCCTTATAGGCAAAGCCCCGTAATAGCAGACGAAATTAAAAATCAAGTAACTAAACTTTTAAGAGATAACGTAATAAAAGAATCTTTCTCATCCTGGACTGCACCGGTTCATCTTGTACCTAAGAAGCCTAACGCTTCTGGTGAAATAAAATACCCGATGGTTATTGACTACAGACGGCTGAACGAAATAACTATCGATGACAAATACCCACTTCCCAATATTCATGACTTATTTGACAAGTTAGGTAAAAGTACTTACTTCACAACACTAGATCTTTGGTGCGGCTAAATGACCTTGATAGACAAAAAACCGCCTTTAGTACACAATTTGGACACTATGAGTTCTTAAGGATGCCTTTCGGACTAAACACAGCCCTAGCAACCTTTTCAAAGATCAATGGATAATGTGCTGCGTGGGTTGCAAGGCCATCACGCCCTAATTTACCTTGACGATATTCTTGTGTTTTCCTCCAGCAGAGAGGAGCATTTACAGAAGCTAAGAGCAATTTTTGACCGACTTAGAACGACAAACTTAAAAATACAACTTGACAAATCTGAATTTCTCCGAACTAAAGTAATTTATCTTGGACATACTATGACTAAAGATGGTTTGAAGCCTTATGAAGACAGAATTAAAGCCGTGTTAAATTATCCTATCCCAAAGACGACCATTGAAATAAAGACGACCACTGAAGCTTTTTGGGCTTAGACAGATACTATCGACGATTCATAAAAGACTTTGCAAAAATTACTCAACCGCTCACAAATTGTCTTAAAAACGAAATAAAATAATTATTGACCGAGCTTACATAGACGCCTTTGAAAAATGTAAAGAACTACTGATCCACAAAGCCTTATATACTTACTACAGATGCTTCGAATGTGGCCTTAGGCGGTGTGCTTTCTCAGGGATCAGTAGGTAATGATAAACCAGTAGCCTATGCAAGTCGCACCCTCAGTGATACTAAATCTCCATACAGTACCATAGAAAGAGAGTTGCTTGCTATTATCTGGGCAGTAAAACATTTCCGCCCATGTCTTTATGGTCGAAAACGTTATATTTACAGCGATCATCGACCACTAGCTTGGCTTTATTCATTAAAAGAACCAAATTCTCAACTTACCCGTTGGCGCCTTAGACTCCAGGAATACGACTTTGAAATATTGTATAAGAAGACAAACAAAAGGCTCTTAGCCGTATTAAATTAAACGCCCTAGGATCCGACGGTGACCAACTGTCCATGAAAGTAAATGTAGACAAAGAACAAGACATACGAAAATACGTAACTGAGTTAACTGACGAAATTAGCAAAGGGTTAAGTCCATTTTAGGCCGTCAGTAAGCTTTATGTTTCAGCACCTAATGGACGAATGGAATGCACGATAATTCATATCATTTATGTAAATGATTATTTAAAAAAGTATCAGAACTAAAATATTTCCCAATAAAATTATCTAAATTAATAAGAAACTAAACGTGAGGAGTCTCCATACAATAGCTGCGCAACGTTGGGGTTACCGATTCAATGCAAAAGAAGTTTTGCTGGTGGCTTATTCTAAAGATAAAGGCATAAAGCTTTTCATAAACAGTAAAGTAAACATATAAAGTATACATTTAAAACTAAATAAATAAAATCAAAAACATATTACAAACTTAATTATGTTAATTGTGTAATCTTGCAAAGCATTATTTCGATTGCAACTATAACTTTTTGTTAGTTTTATTTTTTTTAGTTCGGGATCCCTATGACCAAACTTCAAAATTCAAATACGTCAATCCATGTTATTTTGCAACGAGTGGGTGTGCTCTTTCGGTTTTCCTTTTTTTTTACATTTTTTCTTACCATGTTAGTAATAGTAGCCTCAGTAGCGTCAGTTTCTCGCATTTTGAGACCTCCTCGACTTGTCGCGGGTACAGACCTCTTCCTTTAAAAGCCTTTAGGTTAGTCTAATGTATAAATGTGTTTTCTTTCTATATTCTAATTAAGATTTTGGTCACGTGACTCTAGTGTTGTACGTAAGATTTCCTTTGACTTAATTATTTAATTTAAATACCAAAAACAAAAAAGTTAGTTCAATAACCTTTTAAATATGGTTTATGACTGTATATTCAATCTATTAAAAATAATCATGACGGTATTATATGCTGAAACATCATCGGCCGACGGCTCAAACACTATGGACTTAAGCCTTTCCCGACAACGTCCCTCTAAAGACACATCAGAGACTATAACTGTATCAGACAGTGAAAAAAACTATATCCATATCCTCAGAATCTGACATCATATCTGTAATTGACCCACAAGACAACTTGACGTATCCCGTTCCTTCAATATCCAATAGCGATTGCTATGGACCCAGACGCCGCTGTTATACCAATTCTACATGAAGCGGTTGATACTAAGCCTAATCAGATTTTAGTTTTCGAATGGTTTAAAAATGACATGCAAGTTATTTTATCTAGGAAAAAGCAAAATGTGTTAGAAGTTTTTATGCCTATTCGTAACGAGAATATAGTTAAAAGATTCCTATTAGAATACATTTAAAATAATTAAAAATACTTTATTTATTTTGAAAAAGAAGCTCACCGTAAAATCTTTTCTAAAGTAATAAGAGAACTGTTTAAGAAAGGTGCAGTCTGTTTCTATGAGTGCACTGAACGAGTTATATACATAGAGGACGAAAATGAACAGCGAGTAGTAGTTGAGGGCAAGACGTCCCATCGCGGTATTAAAGAAACTATGACTAGAATACGTAGAAGTTACTATTGGGAAAACATGCAGGAAACCGTAGCAGCTATTATTAACAGTTGTGATCTATGCCGTAAAATGAAATATGACCGTAAGCCACTAAAACCATTTATCCAGTTAAAACAGACTCAAAGCGCACCATTTCAGGAAATATTCATAGATCTTTTTAGTATAGAAGGCAAGTATTTTCTCACGTTAGTAGACGCATTCAGCAAACTTGGTCAGGCAATAGAAATCTCTAACCGTTCAACACCCGACGTTGTAAGAACTCTGATTAAGTATTTCTCGACATATGGCATTCCTAGAAAAGTATCATGTGATCCAGGCTCTGAATTTAACAATGAACTTATAAGAGAACTTATGGATATGTACAAAATAGCGTTGCACGTGAGCACATCTAATATTCCAAACTCCACAAGTATAGACGAAAGATTTCACACACTCATAGAAATATATCGTTTAGCCAAATACGAACAAAAATGTACAGACGCCGCTACAATAATGACTTATGCTATAATGGCCTGTAATAATACTATACATAGTGTTACAGGATTAACCCCATTTGAAGTAGTCTTTGGACACACAGACAATAATAATAGTTTTGATATTAATTTTCAAAAAGTCATATATACAGCAGCTGATGAAAGATCATTCGAAACTTACGAAATACTTATATAATTACATTTCAGATAAAATGGTTTCAACAAAGGAAAAGACTATAGAGAAGAAGGGTGGTGAAATAAATAGGGAATTTCAAGTAGGTGAAGTCGTCTTCACTAAAGACGTAAATACCCGTAAAAGCAAGGATAAGCCACGCTACGTTAAGGCCATAGTAATAGGTACAACAGAAAAAAATGTAGTTCCCATTAGAATAGGAAATAGAAATACCAAAGTCCCAGTTAAAAATATTAAACGTTCTCCACAGGTGGAGTTTTGTCCTGATGGACTTGGCCGAACTACTCCCTCAGAGCCCAAGGCTTCACATTCGCAAGTTAGGGTTGTTACCTGTAAAACAAGGACATGCGTACAGACAGGTGGATACTTGAACTGTAATCAAAATCATAGACCTGATTAAAATACAAAAAGACTTTATTTTTAATGTTAATTGTTATAAAAAATGTATTAATCTTTTAGATACAGACAAGCCTTTCGTTCATGAATTCATTAGTATGAAAAAACAGACACAGTTTATGCTTATTAGAACTCTAGATAAAATAAAACAAATTATTCCAGCTGGCTTTGGCCGAAACAAAAGAGGCATTTTCAACCCATTAGGATCTTTTATAAAAATTATTACAGGCAATTTAGACAATCAGGATGCCCTTAAATATGATAAACTTATTTCACAGTTTAAGCTTGACCAAAGTACCGTTTTTAATAAAATTACCATTATATCTAAAATGCTGGATTATATGATCAACAGTACGGAAACCACAAACTAATTAGTGATGCTACGCATCAGACGAACGTCTTCCTAACTACAACACTAGGAACTAGGAACCCCCACGTTTTCAAACCAACAAAAAAATTTTTTTAATTAGATTATCCTTCGTTTTTTAATTTTAAAATAACGTTATTGGATTTTGGCGTAATGCCATTGTAGCAGCGCGAAAGCCCCTCTCCTTTTCTACAAGATACTTTAACAATCTAAAAGATTAAGAAGGTAAGATAAATAAAAGACTTGTATACTCATGACTTTTTTTCATCTTTATATGCTTTGTTCATATTGCACGGGAGGCAAATTTTTATTTTCTAGAAGCGAGACATCAGTACCTTTTATTCATATTCTGTTAATTATGTAACACCAATTAAACACCGTTATTTATATTGAGTAACCCAGAAAACATTTCTTGTGTGGCTTACAAACAATTTACAAAGTTTTACCACACTTAAACCTTGTAAGCACAAAGGACTATTAGCACAAAGACACGGTAACCATTGTTAAGTCCTATCTCAGTTCTTGGAAAGTGATCGAAAATAACGTCCTTTCGGCTACTTTCTCATTCACTACACAGCACTTGTTGTACATTGTAAAGCACCGAGTAAACGCAAATTAATAACTATATTTGGTAAATGAGAGGTTATGCTTCGGAGATTGATTAATGCACACTCTTCTACGGCAGATCGAGCTGTTGATTGAAAATTAAATTAAATTTTGCGTTTTATGGCAATCAGCTGTAGTTACTACACAATAACTATTTCTGCCAATTTCAAGTATTAATAAAATATAAATAGTTTTAACAAATGCTGCGTTCCGTTTGCCGATTACAGCGCTCACAGCGCTAAAAGTGCTCAAAACGGTTCCGATTCGTTTGAGCGCGCTAAAAGTGTTATTAGTGCTATTGCAATCGGAACGGCAAATAGCGCGCTAACATTCTGATTGTTCGTCGATTAAGTCTAAAGTTATAATTTCATTCAGATCTTTGACCCTGAATGAAGCAGGAGCCATTTGTTTACATTATTACGAAAGAAAATTAATAATCAAGCTTTTAAAATCTTTTATCGACTAATAAAAACATCAACATAGTAACGTCATGTGTCAGTTTTGACAGGCTGTTCACAGCGACCATGGTCCATAGCGTTGGCACTGTGAGCGGTAAGATGGCGGCGTTTATGACGTCAATGATGACGTATCATTAACGCTGTGAGCGCGCTCACGGGCAAACGGAACGGGTATATGAGCGCTGTGAGCGCTGTAATCGGCAAACGGAACGCAGCAATAATTAAAACATTGAAACATAACCTAAAACCGTACATCATTGATTGAACATAGTGTTATCATTCATCATTCACTTTGAAGTGACATATGACAATTGTTCGCTCGAAAAGTAGCAAGAGCTGTAGCATCAAAAAGTTCTAACCATAGACATAATTCCTAGTTTTTTTTTTGTTTGAAGACTACCTGCTATGACGGAAACCTTGCAGAACGAGACCTTAATACTAGATGAACGTTTAAAAATAATTGAAATTATTGTTAAAAATATAGCTACCAAAGAAAATAATTCCATATACGCGACATATATTTTAGTCATGTTTCATACCTTTATGAATAATTTTAATATGATTTATACCACCATAAGTGAAATAGAAACAGCTTTGGCCCTAAATAAGCTTTCAGTATTTTTATTCTACTTATTTTTATTTATTTATTTATTTATGGCACAGTAACATATTATAAGATAAAACACTATTTAATTATTCACAGAAATACAATCATTTTCACCTTATAACATAGTAACAACTGAGCACAGCATTTATATTATTATATTACTTAACACAGTAACTTCTTAATACTAACATAGAAAAATTGCATCAGTCTGTCATAAATACCACCAATTATGTAATACCAATTATGTATATTTTAACATCCATAGAAAAGAAAAATCATTTAATCTACCCTGTTACTGAAAATAATGTAATAAAATTAGAAAGAACATTTCAATTTTTTATTAATTCATTTTTTAGAACACATTGTCTGTGTCAAACGTTTGTAAAGAGACATTACTTAACATTTATTTTTGAGATACCTATTGTAGGTAACTATTTTAAATTATATACGTTTCCATGTATAATATTCATGATAACAGAACATCGGTAATCATACCTAAATATCGGTATTTAATGGTGAATGGGCTGAAGTACTTACCAGTCGCGACGCCGTGTGCTGACATAGATGCTGATGAGTTCCTGTGCACCGTTAATAACGTAGTAACTTACTAACTAAAATTGAAATAGGGTTTTTAAAAAGTCGATCCCAGTGCTTCCGATCTTGACTAGATGGTATCAAAATACCAAATAATTATATTTTAACTTAGCCCTAAAGCTTATATAAATATTTTATTTGCGATTTACTGTGACTTAAAGCATTATTAACCAGAGGCTTCCATAGAAACAGGAATCTTTATTTTGCGCATAAGCTACGATAAATTTGTGTGCGTTTTGGCGCCATTTTGGCACGGTCAGCTTCGATACAAATGATGTTTATTGCCATAAGTTATTATAAGTAGTTCCCCCTTTAGTGGCAATTATCCCAATGTGTTTCTGCTATCTTGCCTAAGTATTCCCAATTGAATGAAACCCAGATTTGAGTGACTAGCCACTCGTATTGAACATTGAACCCTATCTAATCTGTGAGTTTGACATATGCTTGTGTGACAGACGGACAAATGACAATTTTTCCAACCATGTTCACCAATAGTCGCATGACAATTTTCTGATTTTAATTTCCAAACATTGTGTAATAATAACATAAAATAAAAAAAGTCACAAAAAAAAAGCAAAAGCTTCATCATGTGGAAGGGCATAAGATTGACCCAATCTCAACTTACTAAAATTCATAGTGGGCACAAACTTTTGCCTTTGGGTGTCCCAGCTCTGGATTCCGTGTTGAATCAGTGGTATGAATTTTGTAAGAAACCCCCGAAAGGATTCGAAAAGTATTTTGAGCCGAGCAATAGTCAAAAGCAAGCAAAAAAACCGGAAATAGATGATTCACCAGCACCATCGAAAAGCTCGCCATCGTCTCCAAAACCAAGTTCCTCATCAGATAAATGGAATATGAATATGTTTTCACCTAGTGGTGGCAGAACAGGTGGTCGAGGTGGATACGAAGGGCAAGACAGAGAAAAGTGGATGTTATTTGGTGCGGCTGGAATAATGACATTATTTGCCTCCATAGCTTATTTTGAATTAAGGTACAGAGAAATTAGTTGGAAAGACTTTGTAAACTTATATTTAAACAAAGGATTAGTCGAAAAATTAGAAGTTATCAATAAAAAATGGGTTAGAGTGAGATTGCAACCTGGTGCGTCCATGGAAAGCAAGATTGTATGGTTTGCAATTGGCAGTGTTGATTCTTTTGAAAGAAATTTGGAAAATGCACAACTAGAGATGCACATGGAGCCATCTAACTTTCTACCTGTCATTTATAAAACTGAAGTAGAGGCCTCTAGTCTGACTGGAATGCTTCCTACTTTGTTGATCATTGGGTTTTTAATTTATATGATGAGGAGGTCGGCGGACATGATGGGTAGAGGGGGGCGTAAAGGTGGTGGCTTGTTTGGTGGAGTCATGGAATCTACAGCCAAACTAATTAACCCCAGTGACATTGGAGTTAAATTTCAAGATGTAGCTGGTTGTGAAGAAGCAAAAATTGAAATTATGGAGTTTGTTAACTTCTTGAAGAACCCACAACAGTACATTGATTTGGGAGCTAAAATCCCAAAGGGTGCTCTGCTTACAGGGCCTCCTGGAACTGGTAAGACTCTGCTTGCTAAGGCCACAGCTGGAGAAGCTAATGTGCCATTTCTTACTGTGTCTGGGTCAGAGTTCTTAGAAATGTTTGTTGGAGTTGGTCCTTCCAGGGTAAGAGATATGTTCTCAATGGCTCGAAAACATGCTCCATGCATATTGTTTATTGATGAAATTGATGCTGTTGGTAGAAAGAGAGGGGGCCGTAGCTTTGGTGGACATTCTGAACAAGAGAACACCCTAAATCAACTTTTGGTGGAAATGGATGGCTTTAACACAACTACAAATGTTGTGGTTTTAGCAGCAACTAACAGAGTCGATATCCTTGATAAAGCTTTATTGAGACCTGGTAGATTTGATAGACAAATCTTTGTGTCAGCTCCAGATATCAAGGGCAGAGCCTCCATCTTCAAAGTCCATCTGGCACCTTTGAAAACAACACTGAACAAGGAAAACTTGGCACGTAAAATGGCAGCACTGACACCAGGTTAGTTAATGCAAAATATCAACTTGGATATTAACATAAATTTATGATTATTATGTTATTGCTTTTGTCACAATTTAGAATAAATAGTTAATTTTGCTAATGATACTGGTTTACAGTAACATAATAATATCTTAGTTTGAAGCCTACTTTAGAGCTGTTTACAATTTTTATTTATTTTTAAAGTATATATTCCCTGACAATTAAAATATTGTTTGATTCTTTCACTTTCAGGTTTCACCGGTGCTGATATTGCAAATGTATGCAATGAAGCTGCCCTTATAGCCGCTAGGGAGCTTGCAAATGATATCAACATGAAAAACTTTGAACAAGCTATTGAAAGAGTTGTAGCAGGAATGGAAAAGAAGTCTAATGTGCTACAGCCGGATGAAAGGAAAATAGTGGCGTACCATGAAGCAGGCCATGCTGTTGCTGGTTGGTTTCTGCAACACGCTGACCCATTACTAAAAGTCTCCATCATCCCAAGAGGTAAAGGACTTGGTTATGCCCAATACCTCCCTAAAGAACAATACTTGTACAGCAAAGAACAATTATTTGACAGAATGTGCATGACTCTTGGTGGAAGAGTTAGTGAGGAACTATTCTTTGGTAGAATCACAACAGGAGCACAAGATGACTTAAAGAAAATCACCCAAAGTGCCTATGCCCAAATAGTTCACTATGGTATGAATAAGAAGGTAGGTAATGTCTCATTTGAAATGCCACAACCAGGTGAAATGGTGATTGATAAACCTTATTCTGAAAAAACAGCAGAATTGATAGATGCAGAGGTACGAGATTTAATAAACTCAGCTCATGAACGTACAACTGAGTTGCTGACAGTTCAAAAGGAAAACATTATTAAAGTTGCAGAGAGATTATTAAAACAGGAAATATTAAGTAGAGATGACATGATTGAGTTATTAGGGCCACGGCCGTTTAAAGAAAAGAGTACTTATGAAGAGTTTGTTGAAGGTACTGGATCTTTGGATGAAGATACATCACTCCCAGAAGGCCTTAAAGATTGGAACAAGAAAAAGCCAGAACCAGACAGTAATCCAATGTCTCCAGGTGATAAGCCATCTTGCAATCCAAGTACAAAGGGCTAAGATACATATAATGTAGATGATAATTTGTAGTGAGTTTTATGTGAAATAAATATTTAAATTACCTTTAAGAAAAGGTTGTTTTTGTTATTATTTTACAGTTTATATTGAATTAGTTCCTGTTAATTGCTCTAGTGCTATGCAAGTAATTTTAAAAGTTGAATTGTTTACTTTGCTGCATCAACTAAAAAAGGCTGTTCCCATTTGCATTTCTGTTTGTAATATAATAACAAGTTGAGTAGATGTGACTGTGAATCATTTTTTTTGTAAATCAAATAAATTCCTAAAGTAAACTGTATTTATGTTTGTCCATTTTTTCTTTTGTGTGACACCTTTTTTTTATTAGCTGAGTGAGCCACTACAACACCCTATATTGTGTGGCTTATATTCTTGATAGTGTTTCAACTGATATGTAGGTACAATACACCTAGGCTAAATTACTTATTACTTTTATTTCCTATAATAAAAACTCATATGGATGTGCATATGTTTTTGATATTTTTTTTAATCCCTAGACAAACACATCAACTGTATGCCTCTAAGTAAGCAGAACTGGTTTAATGGAGAACCATACAACAAACTGGGGGGGCACAGAATAAAAATACACATACAGGGTGTAACTTAAAGGAAGCACGATACTTAGGGTCAGTAAATATACGCTAAAAGAATAGGAGTTATAGGGGCTGGTTAAGTCTTCCATCACTTTTTATTTCAATTTTTTTACTCTACATCTTTGACAGCCCTAAGTGGTTTTCATATCTACCTATGCATGAGGCACGCAAGGCCGTTATAACTTACCTACCTATCGAGTAGCACGTGATGCGATGCGACTGGACACGATTTTAGTTACTTTATTTATTTTCCTAGATAGGTATGAAAACCACGTAGGGATGTCAAAGATGTTGAAGTAAAAAAATTTTAATTTGTGAAAGTCTTAACCTGCCCCAATAACTCCAAATCTTTTACAGTGCATTCTAACAATGGTATATTTACTGACCCTTAAGTATTATGCTTCCTTTATGTTACACCCTGTATAAAGTTTAACAACCATGACCCGAGAATAAACATCTGTGTTTATCACACAAAGGAATGCCCCGGCCAGGACTCGAACTGGTGCATGAGGCCGGGTGGCGTCAGTTATACATACGATTATATACTACCTGTCAGAAACTATCTCTAGTATCTGCATATCTTTGCAGTGTTGAGTGGATCCTGGAATAAAAATACATGTGAGATGGATTTTCTGAGCTGCGTGCGGTAACTTAAACTTAAATTATTTTAAATTAAACAAAGAGAAATTAAATTTACTGATAAACACTCAAAATCTAGTAAATACTATGTTACGGCACAGTTTAAGTTCCGGATTAAAGCTATTATAAAATAGTGCGCCATTTCCGATTAAACACTTGGATAATTTAATGGCGCCCACGTACATAATATAATTAGGTTGATAGGTATTTGTACACAGGTGTCGAAATAAGGGTAATTGAATCGAGTTCAATAATCATACTACAGAATGTTACCTCTACATATTAAGTTTTTACAGGCTAAATTTATTTCACTAAATGTTTAACAAGCTTGTTGAGGCCTTTTAATTATTTACCTAATTAAATTACCTATTTACATGATGAAAAGTATGCATTTTGCCCGCTCAATGAAGATACTGCACCACATGATAGTGCATATTAAGAAATATACGGTCAAAACGCGAACATCAGGCTAGCTGAGAGTCCTCGTATATCTAGCCCGATAGACTATCGTAGTTCCTTGGTCGCTTACCAGGGTTTTATCTGTCGCGAATCGTGGCGCAACAGTTTTTTTGTAAGGGTGTTACCACACCATTCGATCGATGTCATCGATCGACGTCGACTGTTCCATTCTACCATCGATCGATGGCGTCGATAGACGATCGATCGATTGGTGTGGTAACACCCTAAAAGAGAAAAAATTTGGTACAGCCAGCAAGAATTTCCAGCTTCGCGTGCAACAGATCTTAGACCCAAAGGTTTCTATGTAGGGATCCATTTTATGAAGAAAAAAATTGTTACGCTATTTATTTAAATATTATCATGGCATACACAAAAGGTTCAATTACCATATCGAAACTGTAATTAAAATTAGATTATTATTATTAAAACTAGATATAAACCCATGCCAGAGGTCCCGGGTTCGAATCCTGGTAAGGGCAGATATATTATTATATTTGCCTACTAGTCATGGATGTGTATTTACGTTTATTTAAGCTTATCTCTAATGTTATTACATAATGTGTTTTTATATATTTCTTAAGTTTATTTATCCGTTATCTAGTATCCATAACACAAGTTCTTTAATGATACTTAATTTGGGCTAGATAATGTGGTGTGATTGTTAGAAATATTTATTAATTATTTATTTAGTTATCGCGTGGATAATAGACTGTGAGAATCAAGAATCGATAATACCTAAACAAAATCTTAAATTACCTTAAATATAGATTATAAGACATGAAATTAAGGAGGTTCGTTTAGCTCAGGATATTTTTCACTATATACCTAAACACAATATGTTTATATATGAATATATCCAGAATGTGTTCCACTAATAATTCGTTATATGAACGACACATCCGAACTATCGGGTTATAAAAAGAAATACTGTATTTATGTTTCTCCAGAGTAAATAGGTGTTTGCTGTCTCGCTTTAGAAGTGTGATGCTAAATTTAGTTTTAAGAATATTTGTGGCTACAAATTCAGAATGATCGATTTTGTGCAAGTGAAGGAGATCCAATTGCGTGCGACGCGTTTCTAGGGAAGTGACAACGCCTATCTTTGTAGGAAGTAAGCTTACGACTTAAACCCGAACTCTCGAACATCTCCGTCGAGCGTCCCAACCCTCGCGGGAGCCCTGGGCAATGCCACCGTTGCCAGCTTTACGGCCACGCAGCGGCTATTTGCTCAGCCCCTCCCAGGTGCGTTAAGTGCCTTGATCCTCACATCACAAAGGAGTGCACTCGCACTCCCGAGTCCACTTCCCCCCTGCATGTATGCTCACACAGCAAACTACAGGGGTTGTCCGCGCGCTCCGCGCTCATCCGCAAAGACGGCCGCGCCTAAACCGGCGCTGCCGCTCACTCCCGCTAACTTCCCACCGCTGCGCAACCGGGGTCCCCCGGAAACAAAGCCCGAGCAGTCGATGCCGACTCCGGCTCCTTCCTGGATACAGCGTCCGGCCACTCCCGCACCACCTTCCCGTCCTATCCCAGCTCCCGTAGCTCCCGTAGGCCCGCGTCCCGCTCCATCGTCTTCACCTCAGTCATCTTTGGCTGAGGACATGAAAACCGTGTTCGACGTTATTCAAAACGTCGACATTAAGGAAATCTCCGTACTCGCACGTAAACTGCGAGCCACCCGCTCTCCTCAAGAGCGTCTCTACGCGTAAGCCGAGCATCACTCGCTACTTATTTCCTTGTAAATTATTTATTTAGTATTAATTCTTTAAATAACAAACATAATGTCTAGACCTGCTAATCCCGCGTCCGGTCGTATCAAACCAAAGGGCTTATCCCTAGTTTCTTTTAATGCTCGTAGCCTTAGTTCTAACCTTCCTGAGCTCAAACTATTTTTTCAGAACAATGAGCCAGACTTACTGCTCTTGCAAAAGACGTGGCTCACTCCAGGGGATTCGCTATTCCCAAATACGCGCTAACTCGTAACAATAGGCCCAACGCCGACGGTCACGGCCGCACAGCTATTTAATATAAAAGAGGTTTCCATTGCTCTCTTCTCCCTACCCCTCCTCTCCTCAACATGGAGGCCACTATGTGTATATTAGCTATGACTGGTCATCCGACCGTCATCATAGCTTCAATCTACATACCTAGTGGCACCAGACCTATCCGCAGCGACTTTGAGGCCATTCTCGCCCTCGGCCGTTCAGTCATTATGTTTGGAGACTTTAACTCTAAACATACTGACTGGACGTGCCTATCGACCAACACCAGTCGTATCGTTCTCCTCGAAATCACTGAGCAACTCGCCTTAGACGTCATCTCTCCCGTCACTCCTACTCATTATCCCGACAACCCGAACCATTCTCCCAACATCCTCGATTTCGCAATAGTAAAGCGTATCAGCCTTGATCTCAGCTCTATCGAACCGCTCGATAACCTAGGCTCTGATCACTGCCCCGTTTCCCTCGTGCTAGGATCGCCCAACGTTAACGATAACTCTCCTAAGACCTTTACCAACTGGAAAGGCTTTAAAAATACGTTAGTTTCAGCCTTAGAGGCCCCGAACTCTCCGCTCAAAATAGATTTATTAGTCGATTCCCTCACTGATGCTATCAACTCAGCCATTAGTGATAACGAAAAGGTTGCTAAACGAGGCAAACCCACGCTTCCCTTAGCAATTAGGAATCTTATTAAAGCTAAGAACGCGGCTCTCCGGAGAGCCAAGAAATATCCCACGCCCGCCTATAGATCAGCTGGGAATCAGCTTCAACGCAAAGTTAGGTCTTGCCTCGCGGAATTCCGAGACGCTCAGATGAACGATCTCATGAAAAATATCTCCCCGTCCCACCAAGCATATCATAGTAGGGCCCGAGCCTTACGCGTAGACGCCGCCTCTCACGTTCTTTCTCTCACTCGTCCAGATGGCACTATTGCCTTCGAAATCGAAGAGAAAGCCGAATGGTTCGCTGACAGCATTGCCTCACAATGCTCGCCCAGCACCCAACCCGCGAATCCCTCCCACATCCAGGCGGTGGAGAACGAAGTCCTCTGCAGAGACTCTCTTCCCATCACCGCGGACCCCGTCACAGTTTCTGATGATATAATCACGCTTCTCATTAGAAGTCAAAAGTCTAAAAAGGCTCCGGGTGTGGATGGAATTTCCAACCACGCACTTAAGCACCTGCCTCAACAGGTGATTACCTTGTTAGCTATCATTTTCAATGCCTGCTTCGACCTTAGCTACTTTCCAAAAGCATGTCTAAACTTCTCGAGAGAGTCATACTCTCTCGAATGCGGAACCATCTTTTTCCAACGGATGGCGATCCCCTCATCATTCCCACCAGTTCGGCTTTCGCGCTAAGCACCATCGAAACGAATCGTTAATTTTTTTATCCGCGGCGTAAGAAAACGATCGCAGTTCTCTTTGATGTAGCAAAGGCTTTCGATAAAGTCTGGCACAGCGGTCACGTTTATAAACTTTATAAAATAGGGTTACCGGATCGCCTAGTTAGAATAATAGCGTCCTTTCTCAAAAATCTTTTAGACATGAAGGCACGCTTTCCGCACCTCGTCTGATAAAGGCTAGAGTCCCTCAAGGCTCAGTCCTCGCACCTCTATTGTACACCGTGTACACAAACGACCTTCCCATTCCGCCAAAAGGCGTCGAACTCGCCATATTTGCCGACGACACCGCCCTTTACACCAAAGGCCTCAGTGACCCGGGTCTCGTCATCAGACTCCAAAAGGCCGTAAACGCCCTCGGTGCATGGTTTCAAAAATGGCGCATCGATGTGAACCCAGCCAAGAGTTCTGCGGTTTACTTCGACTGCAAACACCGTCGTTTCGCCGACAATCTCCACGTTCGAATGTGTTCAGATGCCTTGTAACGCGCGCGAGAGGTATGCGGAAATGCATTTTTTGCCTGCTGCCCAAACGGGGAACAAAAAAAACCCGAACGGTATGCTGCTATTTTAAGACATTCCTTTTGGACATTTTCGATCTTATCAGAGTGAATAGTATAGTTTCCTAACTACTAGACCATACTACACATACATACTCAAGACGTCTTCGGACTAGACTATTGAAAAGATAAATCAAGCATACGGTGTTTTTGAACTGCACTGTGGATCTGGCAATAAACCCTAAGGTTTGAAGACATTTCATTGTGATGCTCTCATAGTGCTCCTTAAAGGATAATTGCTCATCAAATATGATTTCTAAATCCACGATAGTTGATTTTCTTTGAAGACTATGATGGCATAATTTTATAGGTGAACAAATTTTTTTTTTTGTGAAAGATATAATTTGACACTGTTCAGTATTCAAAAGTATTTGAATTTGCAGGCACCAAGTTATTAGTATAGCAAGGTCACGTTGAAGGATTTGACAATATTTTTTGTTGCGAAAATCGTAAAATATTTTCAAAAGGTGACTATTTACCTTGTCAAAGGCTTTGGTGAAATCAGTGTAAGTATATGGAATCCACCTGACCACCGCTAGCAACAAAAGTAATTTTTGTATTATTACAAATTAGTGAATGTAGATCTACGACTTATAAATTCTTGTTGATTATGAGAAAGTAAAGGACTAACGTGGTTATATAACTGGTCATGCACACCCCTTTCAAATAACTTTGGAAAAGCAGTAACAGTTAGATTTATTACTTGATTCGAAGAAAGGACTGACATGTTCAATTTTCCAGATTGTAGGAAAAGTGCCCTGTTGAAGAGATCAGTTAAATATTGTCGTCAGAGGTAAACTAAGTTCTTGAGCACATTCCTTCAGAAATTTAGGTGGGATACAGTGTAAACTATATGTGCTAAAATGGGAATATATACACCTTCTTCACCTTAAGCTCATTATGTTAACTGAAGGTATATTAATTAAAAGTCTGAACTTTTAAGTACGCAGTAAAAAAGTAATCATCATCAGCCCATTATCGACCCACTGCAGGGTATTTATCTCTATTTTTTGTCAGTGTAAAAAATTTGTCAACGTTATTAGTCAATTTAATAGCTCTAGTCATTTTCAATTTGCTATACGATTTTGCACCTCAAGTGGGTCCCAAATTAAAATAAAATTCGGTCTAGTTTCCCCCATTTTAATATGTGCACATTATACAGATTCACAATATTAATAACATCAATCTATTTAATTATATAATATAATTAAGCCCTTATTGTACCCCAATTTTATTTTGTCCCATTTTATCCTAATCATGTATTTAAATATCTTACTTTGTAAAACATAACTCAAGTAATAACTTACATTAATCCATATTTCTACAAACCAAAATATAATAACGTAAAATAAGTCAAATATATTTGAAAAAGTATCAAGCCTATGCGGACGCGCTACTTGACGGCCAGCAGCTGTATCATACAGCACTGCAGATGTGTGCGTGTAACGGATACCTACGTGTGCGTGTTGCAGTTTACCAATTTGGGAGAGCGTTGATTTGTATAAAGGCTCTTAAGGGAGGAAATTTTAAATCTTGAAAAACATACATAAATAGTAATCAATGTACATTAAAAAAACACATTGTTAAACGTTATCAACTTTCTTATAAAGGATTGCCAATAAATTATTTATTGTTAGATCTATTCACAAAGAGCTTGTTTATTGTTCGTTAACAGGGACTCAAATAGCTCTTTGACCCTTAGGCACTAAACGTGATTGGCATGCGGATATTGCAGTGAGCGCTCCGACCAGCACAGAGATCAACCACGAACAAGTTACATGTTCGGTGACTCGACGCGCCAAATGCATGCCGTCTTCGTCCGTAATACATTACTCAAAGCGCATTTTACTTAGTTTTATAAAAATGAGCGTGTCTTCCTCAACTTTGCGTCCGTAACTGTATGTAAATAAATAAACAAACTTTTCTTATTCATAAGTTGCACTTATTTATTTTCTTGCAGCGGGTGATATAAAGTAACGAGTATCATTCGGTCGCGAAACTATGTTTGCCTCGAGCGGAATACTTTGAATCCCTCACTGCGATCAGGGTTCTAGGATCGAATCCCAATCGTAGCGAGTACACTACTTTCGTAATTCAAAATACCACCCTCGCCATAAAAATATAATTTTGCTCTCTGATGATAAAATCTTCTATTTTATCATTAGTCAATGATAAAATAGTCTGCAAAGACTCTTGTCAAAACAAAAGATACAAAGTGTCTTTTCTTTTTATTTCTTGCTTCCGCAACCTGATCAACATATTTATAAAATAATTACTTATCACCAAATATTGCACTAGTTCAAGCGCAAATATCACAAAAATAAAAACTTTGTCTGTAATATGTTTAAATAGAGCTTCATTCAAATATTTTTACTTAACATGGTTTTATCTCTCTTATTTTATATATTAAATATAATAATATTATATTGTTATACATTTAACTAATGCGAATTTATTTGTAGACCGATAATAATTTGCCTATCCGGCAATATTTCACAAGTAGCCGTCTAGTGCTGCAACCTTATTTGAATCCAAAGCTTTGAATTTTTTTAGAACGTCCTCATAAGACAAGACAAGACTAGAAATACAAGAATCAAACGCCAAAAAAAGTTTACATCATCTAACGATGGTTGAGTGTTGGACTCGAATACTGAACGAAAAAAGGATGAGAAAAGTTCTCTGACACTTTCACCACCAGAAGCCGTTCTATCTCATATTTCATAAATTGAGGAATATCCATGGTGCCTTTTCTACTATAAATGAATTTCCAAAATGATTTTAAGTTGTCCTGTAGACCCGCCTCAACAGACGTAATAGATATACCGCTTGTAAAATTCTTGTATCATGTTCTTACATCGCACGAATAGACACAAACGAATAGTAATCTTTTGGGGTAACCCAAATTACGATATTTTTTATACATTTTGTGAAATTTTCGTTTTTCATTAAGACTCTTAACTAACTGAGGCGAATACCAATCTGGACAGTGATCATTAGCTTGGTTATTTTGTAAGGAGCATATTTTTCAAGCAGTGAATTTAATTCCAGGTATAACCTTTCTAGAGCGTTCTTGATATCGTTGCAAGGCAATAATACGGTAGGCCAACCTATTGTTGGTAATCTTAGCCTAATTTCCCCATTATTACGTTCGTTAAAGTTAAATACTTTTGATTTAATTTTCTTCAACGATGGTAATGTTTAATGTTTTCGAATTTTATGTAGAATGGTGGATGGTGGTCGTTTACATGCGATAAGGGTTGCGCTACAGTCACTGGTATGTCAGGCGCTTCACAAAGTATTAAATTAAGGAGTCTGCCATTCTTGTTTGGGATGTGATTATATTGAGAGGGTTTACATAGTGCCAAAGTACTCAGTCAACATGATGACCTAGCATCACTAGACGTATTAGGTACCATAGCGAACCCAACCCGCTTCCATGAAATGGGGGTAATAAAGTCACCAATTTATGTTTACAGAATTTGTCGAATTTTTATTTTATACAAATTTGAATATCTGAATGCCGGCATCAAATCTTCTAAATTTGCTCAAGCCGTGAAGTGTAAAAATTATATTGGGTATTCTACACCTTAGTAGAGTATTCTAAATGACTACGAACACATAATGTACCTATTAAACAGCATTTTTATTTTTTCAAGCTATGGAACTCGGACGACATTCGAAATACAACCCTAACGCGTTGGACGCTCTTTTAACAACTGTGTCGATTTGAGCATCGAACAACAGTTTGCTGTTGAATATTAGGTACTCCCAAATCTTTGATTGAGTTGCCTCTAGAAATAGGGCTATCAGAAGGTAGTCAAAGGTAAACACAACTTTTATCCGTGTGTATGAACAAATAAAGCATTTCGATACATTGAGATCTAATTTTACGGTACAAGTATTTGGTAATATACGAGGGTGGAATGAAAAGTTCGCAGCCTAAATAAGAAAACACAGGAATAATATAATTTTTAATATTAATTTTTCTACATACTACTCCTGCAAACTAATCCTAGGTCATGGCACTTAGTCCAGCGGTCCTCCAAGGCCTTGATCCCATTTAAATAGAAGGTCTCGTAAAGGAAAAGGAAATCTTAGAAAACCGATGCCATTACCTTGTTTACTGAAAAACACACCTTGGCTTTCTTGGGGGTCGGAGATCCGGGTCTCTTCCATTGTTTGGATTGTTGTTTGGATTCAGGAGTATAGTGATGAACCCATGTTTCGTCCATAGTAACAAATCTTACCAAAAATTTCATTTGGATCAGCTTGAAAAAGCTCTGAACAGTCTCTAGAAATCGTGAGCCGAGTTCGTTTCTGTTCCACTGAAGGGAGCCGCGGTACCCATCTTGCAGACACCTTGTGGAACCCTAATTCGTTAACGATCATGTTTTGTATACGTTCATATGGAATCCCTAGAGCTTCAGCTATCTCAGATACCTTCAATCTTCTGTCTCCCATGATGTGATCACATATTTTTTCAATGTTTTCCGAAGTCGTAGCTGTAGAAGGCCGTTCAGAGCGGGGGTCATCTTTGATGCTCTCTCGTCCACGTTTAAATTCAGCTGTCCACTTTTTTATCATTGTATACGACGGAACAGATGTTCCTAAAGTAGCCACCATATCATCATGAATCTGCTTTGGAGTTTAGTGTTTCTTGTGGAGGTATTTGATCACGGCATGGTGCTCTAAACTATCAATTTTCAAAATTAATTAAACTTACTATCACTTAATGTTCAATAAAATAAATAATTACGCATGTACCTCAGAGAAAAATTGCACAGAGACTGACAAAGAGTCTAGGTTTCGTATGAGGTAGTTTTATAGTAATATGACAACGCTATCTATGTTAGGCCGGAAACTTTGGTATCCACCCTCGTATTTTGACAGTTTAAATAGAAACATTTATGATCATTCATTGGCAAATCTGGTGGTAAGTAGCAAACACACATATTAATAGATATTTTTCTTCTATGTATTTTTATCTATATGTGAAAATTCGTTAATGCCCTTCATTTTTTGTTAATGTTAATATGTATGCAATAATTTATAGCTGTAAATTTTGCAAAAATTACAAAATAAAAATAAAATTGATCCAAATACCTATCCTCCCCACTACTCTCCCATGACGTGTTACGGATTGCATTATATTTCTTTTTAACAGCTACTAAAACTCCTCCTTCTTTTTTCTTTATACAAGAAGTTTCGCGATCCCTACGAAATTAATTCTATTTTTTGATCAAACAATTCCGTATCAAAAAAACCCGAGTTAAGATTTTTTTCTAATATATATAAATTATGTCATAATCAAAATTTTATATAGAATGAAATAGACCAGTAGTTTCAGTTTTAATCCCATTGACATTTTACACATAATCATGAGAAAGGAAAATATAATAAATTATATACTTAAATATTTTAAGTAAACTTATCTAGGTTCTTAATGAGGTTCTTAATGAGAACTGCCGAACCCGGCCGAACTTAACCCACACGTAGCTGTAGTACTGTCGCTCCTTGGCAACCTTCCTGGCTAAGTGTACGGCATCTGAAGTTATTTCAACCCAATTCATGCAAAAAATCAACAAAAAACTGTGTTGCGCCGGCCTGACATAAAGCTGGCTGAACCATTTGTGATTTTGTCACTCTCACTAAATACAGCTTTTTGATGAATGTTGCGACACCAACGGCTGATTGCCGCTTCTTGTTAACTTTAAAGAAATACTTACAAATACATCTGGCCTCTGCTGCTAGATCGGCAAATTCTGTCTTCCATTTCAGCGCTTAAATAATAATGGTGCATACTGATATGAATAGTGTTTAACAAGAAATACAATATTTGTCAGGTTAATTATATTCCCATGCAGCTATATAACGACTTCGATTCATTGGTTTCACTGGTTGTTGTTTATTTATTACTGAAACATATCTACATAGGTATATCATAGTAATTATAAATAAAAACCAATCCCCTGACAAACACACCAACTGTATGGCCCCAAAGTAAGCAGAGCTCCTGTTATGGAAGACCATACAGCGAACTGGGGGGGAACCCAGAATAAACATACATATATAAACATAAAAAACCATGACCCGAGAACAAACGTCTGTGATCATCACACAAATGAATGCCCTGGCAAAGACTGGAATCTGCGACCTTCGGCTTATGGGGCATGGTTACTTATCACTACACCACTCGGTCGTCTGTGTGTGTGTCGGACTCACATACAGAGGGTTCCTTAGTTTCATATCTACAATAAATTATCTTAATTGTCATTTTTATAGGTGAAATGAATACACACTCATGATATACAGCCCGCTTATAGACAGACGCACGGATGGCGTAGACTTGTAATAGGTTTTCACTGGCCGGTACTTTTTTGTTTGGTATCCATAAAAAGCATATTTGTTCATAGTTCTTAAAAATATTACAAACATATTTGTTGCTACCTAAATTTGAGATCAAGTGTAATCTAGTATAGGTCGGTGGCCGACCGCTAGGCGTTAGCGAGGGTCACACTTGAGGTCGAACCGTGAAGCCTACCGGGCGACGATGCATCGATCAGATTCTAGAGGTCAACCACGTAGGTGATTGCACGTAAGTACGTGTAATTCTGAAAGTATAACTTTTATGAGTTGAACTCAATATGAACTTACAAGGCCTTTTTTAAGTAGGTACGATATATGTATGTGGCCGGCAAATAAGCTGAATATAGGTTCATGGATTAATAACAAGTTAACAATAAGGTTCATTGCTGGTCTAAACTGGAAAGATTAACAAATTAATCTTAATCCTTTTCTTCATATGATTTTAATGATACAAGTATCCTTCAATTAGGTATTCCAAATAAAATTGCCCACTGATCCAACTTGGTAGTTTTACTTATAAAGCTAGTTCACGATAACTTGCGCTTCTTGAAGAGATTTCTCCTTCGCATCTGGCTTACTGGAACTTGGCGGCAAGATGGACTCTACCGCGTCATTGATGCCTCCGCTCCTTAGGCCTCCACCCATGACTCCGTCTTCGATGACTCCGAAAAAGTTGAAACCTAGCTGATAGCTTAGCCCAACAATGTACACCCAGTACAGAAAGCACTAACGCCCTCCACATAGAAACTGTGAATAGCACAGTCGAAACAAAATGCGTCAACCCACCGACTGACATAGTTCAAATAATAATTAAAAATCTTAAATCACGGAAAGCTGAAATACCAAACAGGATTCTGAAAGCTCTCCCACTCGCACTCATACAACTCTTAGTAGTTATCTTCAATAAGTTACTAACAAACTGCTCCTTTCCGAAAACATGGAAAGAAGCGATTGTCATAGGTATTAGGAAAGCCTGAAAGCCGGCTAATCTACCTTCCTATTAGCTTGTTTAGCGCTATAGGCAAATTATACGAAAGGATAATTTTGAACAGGCTCCGAGAGGTCATCGATTCGAAGCACCTGTTACCGGATGAACAGTTCGGCTTTAGGTCCCGTCACTCCTGCGTCCAACAGGTGCACCGCATCACGGAGCACATCTTGGAGCAAAGGAACGTAGGTCGAAAACCGATAGGCAGGGGTGCGCTTTTCTTTGAAGTGGCTAATACTTTCAACGAGGTCTGGCACAACGGCTTGTTATTAAAGCTCTTTGAACTAGGCATGCCAGACAGCCTCGTGCACATCATACGAGACTTTCTACATTGACGAACTTTTCGTTACAGATTGGAAGGTGCACTTTCCGATCCCCGTTCTGTACTAGCCGCTGTCCCCCAAGGCTCAGTGCTTTCTCCAACTTTGTTTTCACAATACACTAGTGACATGCCTAGGACGGAGGAAGAAGAACTCGCGCTCTTCGTAGACGACATCGCGCTTTACACATCTACTAGAAATGTACGTAGGTTAACTAGACTGCTCCAATCCGCAATAGAATGCAAAATCCAATGGAGAATAGAAGTCAACCCAGAAATAAGTGTTGCTGCACTTCACGAACCTCAATCACTTGCAGGTTATTCAAAGTAGGTTCTCACGCAAATGCGTCGAGGCCCCACCCTATGTCCGCAACCTAGACCTGCACAAGGATCTCGAGCTGCCCACCATTGCCGCATTCATGAAGTTGGCGTCTAGACGCTACTTTGACAATGCTCCCCACCACCCCAACCCGTTGGTCAATAAAGGTGTTACCACACCAATCGATCGACGTTGCCTGTTCCATTCTACAATCGATTGATTGGTGTGGTAACACCCTAAGTCAGCTGACTACACGGCCAAGCGACGGCTTGTTATAGGCGTCAGCGTAACGTTTTAACAGATTCCGACGCTATTACAACACGGAACGCCGGCGTTCCAGTTATAAATAGGGTATCACGGCATTCGAATTGCCTAACCCACCGATGGGTCAGGCTGACGCGGCTTGCGCATTCCTACTAGGTTTCTTACTGGTTCTTTGGCAGTAGATGACCCTTCCGAACCAAGTAGTAGTTTGAATATACGACGTCCTAAGCCGAGGTCCGTGCCCTCTCAGGTGCCCTTAGGCGTATTGTATGTAGGAGTAGTTTAAGATCCGGCTAACCACCGTCAGCGCTAAGCTACCAATTGCGGTGAAATTTAAAAGGTGCACAGGGCCATAAATAAACAGTCCATTTCGAAAAAAAAATCACGATTTCTTGCATCACAAGATTAGGACCATCCTAACATAGTTAAACATGTAGAAATTCTTATGTATTCTTGAGTAAAAGGACCTACCTAGCCTAGAAGCATGGTCAAAATTCTTATAAAATTTCCAGATTCAGCATATCAAGCACAAAAGTGTTAATTTTTTAACTTCTTCCAGGAATTCGTGCAAATTATATCCTCTCGACTGCAAGGTCTGCTACGTCGTAATTTTAATTTCTGAGATGCGGCTGGTTAGCCCCGATGCTCGTCCTACCTTGCAGTGTAGATTTATATATACAATATAAAAATAATATCCCCAGACAAAACACACAGAGTGTGGCCCCAAAATAAGCAGAGCTTATGTTGAACCCAGAATATTGTATGCATACAAACAACAAACATCAGTGTTCATTACACTAATGAATGCCGAGACAGCATATTACAGTTCAGCAGTAATATGCTACATAAACATTAAGCGTTTTCTAAAGCGTTAGCGATTGTGTGGCTAGACCCCCGGGACTACAATTGACGTTATACGGCCTTCAATGTTATTCGATTGTTTTGTCACAGTCGACGAAATCTGAAACCGCTAAAATTTAAATTACAAATTATACAATTTTCGGTCAGATTGTCTCAAACAATAACTCTCCAGCGACGTAAATAAGTAAATATAAATTATGTAGTCCTAAACATCGTCAATCGCTATCAACATTTTAATTACACCTAGTTATAAAAAATTATATATAAAATTATGACCAGCATGACTACAAATACTGCAGTTGCAATACTTGCAACATGGCTGTTTGTGCTGTGATTTGTAAACAAATGTTTAACCCACTTACTTACTGACGTCAATGGCATGGCCGGTCGAGATTGTAACCTACGTAAAAGGATATGAAAGCCCTTTGCTACAGAGAAAGCTCATTGGTGCACTTTCTATGTCGCAAAGTCCGAAATTATACCACAGTTCAAGAACCAATGTTTATTGGCCACTGGCTGAAATCAAAAGTTTACATTTGTCTCCTTTCTCCTTCTATTGTGAGGCTGCTACAATCGCTTGAACCTCTAAACCCCAAGCAATTATATCAGACTCGTACATTAAAATGATGGAACAACATTAACAAAAAAAAAACAGGGTTATATTAAAATTATAATATGAAAATATTCAAATATTAGCCAGAAATACATCCAGCCTTCATCTGTTTATTATTATTTAAATATTCACTACATTACTTTATACATCACCAATTTTCTTAAGTAAATTCAGTTTTTGTACAATATAAAAAGAATCTTATATTAATCCTCTATGTTTACACGCGAAAAGTGTATAACACATCCGCCATTATTAATCTTGATCTAATCGACCGACCGAGAAATAAAGGAATCGTAACAAAATAAGTATTAAAATTATGGTAATTATTACAAGAACTACACTATTTTATGTTCAACATTTTATGTCAATATTCAATTATTATCTATACTTAAATACTACCCTATGATATAACATTATAAATGATGCAAACATTTCTTCATGATATCATTCAACAATTAATCCATTAACAATTCATACCACTTATTCGCGCCTATCGAAAGAAAAATTAAAACTAATCTCATAAACAACATAAAAATCTGCTATCAATGACAGTCTCTCATTTTTTCCGCTTTAGGTTTGCGGCCACGTTTCCTGCCCGACGGGACGCCGGCAAACACCATCGCAGCTCGTTTCGCCAGACAAGACTTACAGAACCAGTCTTCCGTCGCCCCGGGCTCCTCCGTGATGCCCACACACACCCAGTGGTACCATCCGTCGCACCCGTCACAACCAATCATCGGTGATCCATTATCAGGTCTACCACATGCAGGACAAACCCATATTTTGTTGCCGTCATTATCTAAATAAAACGGCGTCGGCAAAGGACCACTTGGTTTGTTCTCAGGTGTGGCGGGCGTAGGTGGCGCCAGCGCCGCCACTGCAGATCCTTCAGCCTCCAATACTACATCATCATCAAAGTTTTCTATGTGCCCCTTCTTTGATAACGGTTTAAATAATATTCTTTTATACTTGTTGGAATGACTTGAGGATGGTGGCCTATTTTTTCTAGTCGGCGAACTAACCGAAGGCGGCGGCGACGGTGGCGGCTCTTCACTTACATTATTATGCTTAGAATGCTTCTGTTTAGGGGGCCTCGTTATTAAAGCAGAAATTTGCGCCAATTCGGGAGATCGGTTGTGCTCTCGCGATATTGACTCTTCTTTAGGCGACAACTCCTCCTCATCTTCTTTTTCTTCGTTTTTGACTACCGGTTTTATATTCAATTTAAAAGTATCCGGCGAACTGGGTGGCATCGGTGAATTCGAGTTAGAAGAATTGAGTTTTAAAGTCAGTTTAGGCACCAAACCATCAGCTAATTTTTCCTTCTTTTTCTCTTTCTTCTCTTTCTTAACTTTATCTTTTAACTCGAGTTTCTCCTCCTTCTCGCGCTTCTTTTCCGATTTATCTTTGTTTTTATCTTTTTTGTCCTTTTTCTTTTTAATTTTAATACCATCTTTGTCCCGCTTTTCTTTTTTATGAGATTTATCTTTTTTTCTATCGGAATTTTCAGGCTCCGAAGGTTCTTGTTCGGGGGTGACGATCCTCTGTGGCTCTGGCGACAGTGGAGGTTTAGCTACGGGTGCCGGAGGCTCTGGGGTTGGAACACGAACTGGGGGAGGAGGGGCTGCTTTGGGAGATTCTTGCCTTAAAGGCTCGACTTTAGGAGGATTCAATTCAATTGTTATATCAGGCTGAACAGGAGGCATTTTATACATACTTGATTTGTGGTCTTTATGTGACTTTGACTTGTGTTTTTGTAATATATTAGGAATAGTAGGTGATTTGTGCTTGTCATGCCTTTCTTTTTCACGTGGTGTTACTGGTGACTTATGCACACCTCTGTCATCATCATTGTCAACTGGAATTACTTCTAAACTAGGACGACGTAACATGGTTGGTAATCTAGCATTCGATCGAGAGGAGTGTGGGAAGTTTCCCATAGACATTAAAGGATTTGGTACCCCAGGTCCTAAGTTACCAGACAGAAAACTATGACCAGGAATGAGGCCAGGCCCTCCAGCCCCTAAAGCAAAGGGATTTGTCAGCAGACCACTAGAAGAGAGCCCTCGTAAAGCTGGATTATGTGCTAAACCAGCAAGGAAGTCACCCCCAGGGATCAAACCCGGGTTGAGATTTAAACCAGTGCCTGGAATCAAACCTCCAGCAGCTGGCATGCCTGAAAAGAATGGAAATCCTGGAGGCATTTGTGGCATTTTAGAATCATTCTTCGGCCTTTTAGGTTTAGGAGTTCTCATTTTCAAACTTTGTTTTTGAGCTTGTGCCATTTCAAAAGCCAACTGCTGCTGTTGTTGTTTCTTTAATAATTTTGCTTCCATTTTTGCTAATTTATCCTTTTTATCCTTATGTTTCTTTTCTTTTTTAATTTTTGGACTGACACTAGCTACATCTTTGGAAAATGGTATTTGCAATGATTTGTTAATAGATAAGCTTGGACGAGGCTCAGGTGGTAAGGATCTAGATAAATGTGGGTTCATGTCGAAAGAGTCATCATCAATGCTTATGACCTCATTAGTTCTTAAATCTATCTCTTTAGACAAATCTAATGCACTATTGTCATTATTGTTCACTACCGGATCTTCTGTTTTAACTTTAACATGTTCAAATGAATTATTTTCGGTTGCACTGAATGAATTCGGCAACCTTGAGATCATGGGATCAGACTGTGGCTTTTCTGTAACAACCTCTGGAGTGTTTTTATCTTCTTTAGATTTGTTCGATATTCTTTTGAAAATATTAACCTTTGATCTGTCTGGTTGGGACTGCAATTTTTCTTCTTCGTCTATAATTTCTTTTTTAATTTTTGTTTCTGGTATCAATGAGTTTATTGACTGTGGATCTTTATAAACAGATGGTGAGTTAGAAATCAGTGGAGATTTTGATATAGGAATTCTCCTTGGTACCGGAATAGCATCTTCAGTGCGAGCCGGATTTTTAAGAATAACTGGTGGTACATCAAGAGGTTCTTGTTTGATTTGTTGAATTGGTTCTGGAACAGGAATTGATGGTGGTGGCAATGATGCTGATGGAGGCACCACTGGCTTAGGGGGAGGCGGCAGCACAGGTTTCGGCGCTGGCATTGTAACGTGGTTGTGAAGTGTTGGATGAACATCTTTACTTTTGATGGAATAACCTGGAGGATACTTAGATTTATTATCTTTTGATTTACTAGTCTCACCTTTATGACTTTTATCTTTTCTTTTACTTTTAATTATTTTACCATTCAATAACTTATTTTTCTTAGATTTCTTATCACTTTTCTCTACCATTGATGCTTTCATAGGATTAGCATGATGTGAGTTTGCCTTATGTTTATCATGTTTTTCATGAATAATAGTGGGTGGTCTTGGTTCAGGTAATTTACCTTCTCTGGCAGGAGAAAGAAACCCCGACATAGTCATCATCACGCTGCTAATTTCTCTAGTCCGTTCTTCCTCCTCAAGTCGTAATCTTGGCCTTTTACTGTTTGGTAAGGACACTGGATCAATAGGCCTTTTGAAAGGATCTTTAGTCTTTTCAGGGCTATCAGTAACAGATATTTCAGGACTAGTACAAGCTACATTACCATTCTCCAGAGTATCAATACCATTTTGTTTGATTTCCACTGTACTGGCCACAGCCAGGGTACTCTTTTCTTTTTCAGGAAACATAGGAGGCAGGTGCTCATGCACATGCATTGGTCTTGTGACAACTTCATCGCTGCCAGGTTTAAGAAAATTTAAGTTAGATTCTTTTGGTGCAGGAAACTTATCTATATTAACTGGCGGAGGCACTGGAGGTACACTTTGTGTGTACTCAGCTAGTTCTGGCAGATGGAAACGTAAATCCCGAAATACTAATCCTAAATCATGTAAATTTGGTTCAGTCCTATTAAATTGTTCGGCATATCTATTAGCTTGAGTCCCAAGTTTGATAATATACTTTTCCAATACATGTACTAAAATGTCCAGTGGAGTCGAGTTTATACCATTCCATCCAATAGTTTGACATATTTGCGCAACATTTCTTCGCAGTATTTCTCGGGCGTACGCCTCTGACATTATGACACCAACAAGCTATCTGGAACAAATGGTATACATCAGATTCTAAAACAACAAATGATAACCCAATTGACAACTAAATGTTTCATGATGAATTCGGCACAAATAAAACTAAAACATACATCTTCAAGTTATGATATCCACCTAAAACAGCAATTCCCATGATTTTCTCACCTGCAAGTGTCTAGTAGCACGGAGATGATATTGCGATTTAATGAATTCATCAAGTTTGAAACATACATGTATACTTAAGAACAATCCTTAGGGGTTACGGATAATTTATAACTATAATCAATTCTGTTTTATTGCGATAAAACGAAGTGTTTACGTAAAAACTTCTCAGCATTCTAAAAACACAGTACCCCGTGCGCCATGATTGCATTTTGGAATGTCAATGCGATGTTGCCAATAAAAAAATAAAATGGCGGCATTTCTATGGGTGCGTTCAGTTTTACTCAATATAATTTATAAAAATGAAAGAGCAAATGAGCAAAACTAATTTGTAATTGTAAAGAAACAAACAAAATGGTCCACATCGAGTGGAATCATTCCATTGTGAAGATTCACATATGCATTTGCGCACTACAATCAATAAACTCGTTCGATTATTGAATTCCTACATAAAAGCACTTCTTAATAAAATAAAGAGTTAAAATAATCAATTTTAAAAATTTATGTTAAAATTTTTAAAATTTATCGACTGATATTACCGTACCGATATTACGATTGTGTCCCAAGGTGTTATGATTGTTTGGTTATCCTAATGCATAGAGACAAAGGCTCTCTCAAAGCTATCTTACTCGGACCACATTTGGCCACCCGTGTATAACTTGGGTAGAAGTTTGTTGAAAAAAATCAAAAAATGAAAATATCTAAGAAACCAGCAACTTCTAACTCGGGTATTAAGTCACAAAATCCATTGAAAATAAGTTCTAACTTTACTCACACAAGGAATACTTATATCGAATTACCAGTAACGGTCTATAATAATAAAACAACAAAAAACCAATAGAATTTTCTTTAAAACAAAAATATCAAAGGTGTTACTTATGATATATTATGTTTCGTATTTTTTTTCAAACCACCATAAGTTCTACTATTAGACATTTCAAGGTTATCCATTCATTACCGGACACTGTGTATAAGTTATATTAGAGTATTTTATTCGAATGTTAATTTGGTGCGCTGACATTCTCATGGTTTGGTATTGATTAGCAATTAATTTCAAAAAACAATAAAATTTGTGAATATGGCGGGTGGTAACCATAGATTAAGAACTTTGATTAAGAGCTTATTTGTGAAACTAAAATAAACTTCAATATTATTATGTTTTAAACATTCACAGGATTTTATTTAATTTGCTTCGTTCGTAAGTGTACGATTGTAGCACGTATGCATGTGTATAAGCACGTGTGTGATGAAATCAATCAAATTTTTTGTTGTTGTTAATGTTTAGAACTATCAATTATGTACTTAATGGTTTAAATTGATTTGGAATAATTTACTGTTTGGCAGCTGCTTATGTTTACTCACTTAATGTATGTAATGCTATGTATACACGATTGCTGGGTACCAATCTGGCTGAAACCTATATTTTAATACTAATACATTTTTGTAACTTTCATGATTGATACCTGTGTGTGTACCTTAATAATAAATAAATAAATAAATAAATAAATTGCGAGCTGCAACTGACCAACGTCTCGTTGTCCAGTTAGCTGAAATTTTGCGCACATGTATATATATATATATAAGAGGAATAATATGCTACTCAGGAGCTGATCCGATGGTGGAGTCAGAATGTAGCACTAAGAACTCCTAAAATAACAAAATATTCCCGTATGTTTGGACTCATTGGTACATCTTAAAAGGAGCTATCCAAGGTCCTCCTACTGACACATTTAAAGGAACTATAAAGCAAAAATTGTGTTGAAAAGCTTATTATAACTATCAAATTATTTGGATATAAAAGCCCTTGGATATAGGAAATTCCCTCGCTTACAGGCTTCTCATAGTATTTGTCATAAGTATTATTACGGTAGTGTCGGGTAACGTATCGGTCACTGCCCTCTAATATGTTTGAGGCGGGCGATGGCTGAATCCCACGTTAACCTGGTGACCGGATACCGTTTGAAGGTGTTTGGATAATTGAGGGGAGGCAGACTTGCCGAGCTAAGAGATGCGAAAAATGAATAATTTTGTAGGTATGAATGATTTGATTTTGATTTGATTTAGGTATAAAAATAAAAAGAGATTGTAAATTTATTTTGAAAAAATTATACTTCTGGTTTTTGTAACTATAGTTCTTCGAACAGAAGATTTTCCGAACTGGCGGCAGAGTCATGCTTTATTTAACGTCAGTAAGTAATTAGGAATCTAAATTAAAAGGAAGATTAAAAGCTGAATGTGTCAAGCCGTCCTTGAGCTGCTTGTCACTATACACATTATAAAATGTATAAAGTGCTGGACATTTTGTTTTTGCAATTGTGATCCGTCAAATTATGCCAGAAAATACCTAATATCTTTTTTCGGTATTAGATTATTTTTATACTTCTATTTTGATTTCGAGCTGATGTATTTCTTAAAAATTTTATTGATTATGGCAATAAAAATATGGTAACCATAACTACCATAAAAATAACTTTCATGACTGTGTCGTCGATGTATGCATTTCTGTTTTCTGAAAAACTGCCTTTTACTTTGATTTAGTATTTAATTTTTTGGTCAAAAGTACTACTGAAATCGTTACTAAAAAAAACTTTGTACGAAGCTTAAAAGACTACGACGAATTATTAACTTAATATTATGCTGATAGGATGTTCCATCGCGATAACCCTCAATCTATCAACGTATTATTGTATTTCACTTATTAATTCTGGATAACTTTTAATGTAAATGTTGTTTCTGAAATAATTGAAACTAGTTTTAACCTACTCGTAACAGTACCTATAGATAAACATTGTGAACCTGCCATTAGCATTATGTATCTATTAATTTAAATCAATTGTAATATTTCAAAGAGCTGTTGGTTCTGTAATAAATAAATAAAATAAAATAAATAAAAACAGAATGTGGAGGAGGATAATTGAAAAACACAGTGACAGCTTCCTCAAAATATTTACGACAATTTTCAATCTTCGCTTGTCTTTTTAATTTTTTTTTAAATTTTAATCGGTCACTCGCGGCACAATGTATGAAAACAACGCGTTCTAATAACCTATTGCGTGAAAACTTTTTTGAATTTTCAATAGGAAAGCATTTTCAAATCTCAGTGCCCAGAAGAGGTAATTTATATGTTCCTGTAAATATTTTTGTAATAATTTCGTCCAGATGCTTTACATGATCTTTACAAGGATTTTGGGCACTAAAAAGTGAGCCAAAAGTTGGGCAGTATTAAATACTCTCATATTAAGCAAAGTATTCGTTAGTAGTAGTAGTTGTCAGCTGTCAGTTATCAGTCATAATTTCAGTCAAACCAATGTCAAACAACGGTATGAGAAATAATGGTCGACGATGGATTGATATGGATTGGTGTGCTTTTAATTCCATATTAGTATTATATTTTACACATTTCGTGTTCAACAGTGTTGGAAACCTACGTAGGGTGTTTATTTGGATGGTTGAATCAATTTAAATACATAGTGACGTTATTTCAATAAAGTTGTAAATTCAAGTTCAAGTGCTTGTCTACATTGGTAAAACTTTAGTCAAGTCTCACAATGACTACGTCCTCCGAAGATGTACTGCTTAGTATTGGCCATGTGCGATACAAGAAGGGTGATGGCACTCTATATGTTATGAATCAGAGATTGGCATGGATGCTAGAGAATCGGGATACCGTTGCTGTTTCACACAAGTATGCCGATATTAAAAGTAAGTAAACCTTGAAATAGTTTTTACGCATTAATGTCCTGCTAGAGTACAACTTTATTACTGTAGTATCTAAACAACATAAGCGTATCTAACGTAAATCACAAGTGAAACAAATTTTTGCTGTCTTTGTAAACTTCCACCACAATTGACTTTAAAATATACGAGCTAAAGTTTTGGTCCTAGTAAATTTTAAAATGTAGACCACAATAATTAAGTATCATACACATTTGGATCTGTTCAAGTAAGTGTATAAAACACGAAATGTATTTGCTTAGGTTTTTCAACTGCATTCTGATCATCCTTGTTATCATGATGTTCTATAGGATTTTAACCTCATACCTAAAAAGGAAACCTTTTAAAAGTATGTGGTGCTGAAATATACAGTTTATTAGTAAAGAAGAAAGTTTATTTGTTAGATTTATTAGTAACATCTCTATCAATGTTCAAGTCTATGTCTATGATAAGAATTAAAATACCTACTAAATGAAATAAACAAAATGTGCTTTACTTAAAATTTTTTTATCTATCTTTCGCAGCTCAGAAAATATCACCAGCGGGGAAACCCAAGGTTCAACTGCAAGTGGTGCTACATGATGGAACATGTTCAACATTTCATTTTGTTAATCCTGCGGGAGCGGAAGCACAGGCTGCGGACAGGGATCAAGTTAAGATGTTATTGCAGAATTTGCTGCCAAAGTTTAAGAGGCAGATTGATGGTGAACTTGAGATGAAGTCGAAGTAAGTTGTAATAGTGTTTATAGAGCTACATGTTGCGCTTATGTGAAGATTCTAATGTTAAATTATTTTACTTGTGTTATATCAATTTTCATGAATAAATCTATACACTTAACTTTGTTATGATACATTAGGTAAATCCTGAATATTTTGATAGAATTTTCTTTTTGCTATTTTACAAATGAGCATGTGATCCACCTACTGGTAGGTGGCATCCACACATAATCATTGTTTTATTCATTAAAAGTGATTGTGATTATTATATATGCTATTGAGGAGTTGCCAAATGTTAAAATTGCTTTTGTTCCAGTAATCACACTGGCTGTTCCCTTCCTTTAACTGGAACACAACATTTTAAAACTAATTATTATGGGAGTCAAAATAAGAAGGACTGTAGTTCTGACCAGACAAGATCATAAAATATAATATACTACCAATATGGAAATGACTTTTTTTCTCTCTTACCCTTTTGGAATGGACCTTGTATTAATATTTCCTATTTTAATTAGGTATAACATACTTTATGGACCAAAAAACTTAAGTAAATCTTAATGAGACCATATAAATTTATAAAACTAGTATGATAAATGACAGTGTTGCTTGGCTAGGGAGTATGTTACTAAGCAGTTAGAGCAATTTTATGTAAAGAGTATTATCACCTTGTACATTTTATCTGTAAATATGTAAAATATTGCACCTTTACTACCTAATAAGTATACTTTCCAGATTATTATCACTTCATCCTACATTAAAGCATTTATATGAAGACTTAGTGATATCAAAAGTGATTAACAGTGAAGAATACTGGAACACTCCTACTTTGAAGCAATACACTGAATCAAATAATATAAAGCAGGAGGCTGGTATGTGTCAACTATAATAAGAAATATTTTTACTATAACAAAGAAATCCTCATTATTTATTGATGGTTCATTCAAATAGTTCTATAAATTTTTAAAACAATGTTTTACCCTTATGTTGCATACTGCACTAAGAGCATACTCTTAGTCTCACAATGAATAAGATGATTCAAAACATTTGAAAGGCCTGATCAAGGGATGTTCTATCATTTTACTATAAACTGAAAATTAGCTTGTAGAATGCATTTCCTTTTAAAACCTGAGAATTCAAAATGTTATCCTTGTTTAAAAAGTGAGTAAGAAATCTTTACCTTTCTCAAATTTATAAACTGTTCATGTTCTTGTAACTCTGTATCAATGTCTTATGTTCATTAATTTATATGTAACATTTGTAAACTTACAGTACATAAGTTTACAAATAATACTCGACGACCGAGTGGCATAGTGGTTAGTAGCCCTGCCTCATACGCCGGAGGTACGTCCCCCCCAGTTCGCTGTATGGTCATCCATAACACAAGCTCTGCTTACTTTGGGCCATACAGTTGGTGTAATTGTCAGGGGATTAAAAAATATAATATACATATATTGTATGCTTCTTTATTTTTTATTTTGTTTGATTTTACATAAAGTACTGTTTTGTCAATGCTCAGATAAGTTTTATCTGTAGAAATAGTATTGTCAAAGTATTCCTTAGTAAAGTTTGCAAGTTTGCTGAACTCTATGAGTACAGTTTATGCAATGAACAGGCTACTTTTTAATTCTTAATTTTTTAAATATTTGTCCACACGTGCTTAGTATTAGAAACTTCACATACATTTTCAACTACCTTTAATTTGATGTATAATTGTAGGTGTCTCTGGAGCTTTTCTAGCTGATATTCAACCGCAGACGGATGGTTGCAACGGACTGAAATACAATCTTACACAGGATATTATAGACGCTATTTTTAAGACATATCCAGCTGTTAGGAAGAAACATGTAGATTATGTTCCTAATAAAATGACCGAGGCTGAATTTTGGACTAAGTTCTTTCAATCTCATTATTTTCATAGGTAAGTGTGATGAAATAAAACAAAATTCCATATATTTTCCTATTTGTGAGGTTTATTATTGTGTTGACATACTCATATATTTTATAATCTCATTGAACAAGATCAGAAAATCAAATTGTCTGTTTTGTTACTGAAAAATCTGTAACGAGTAACTATATATTATTAATGTGAAACGCAGTATTTGTCTTACATGTAGTTGCTGAAATTTTTGTTGTTTTGTTTATTTTTTTATTTTCAATAACTACATAATGTAAATATGTAATTATATTATTTCAGAGATAGGATAGCATCTTCATCAAGCAAGGATTTATTTGGAGAATGTGCCAAAATGGATGACCAAGCTATAGCATCAACCATGAAACATACAACTTTAGATCTCACAGTAAGTTAACAAAGTTATTAAGGTGATAGACTTAAAGACTATTACAAGTAACAATAAGTATTATACATTTTAAAACTACAGCTTTTACTCACGCGTTATTGTCGGAGAGGTCCGACTAGTTTCGGACTCGTATGGAGTCCATCATCAGGGCCGAGTACAGTTAACATTTTTATATTAATTGCTGACCTATTCGGCGAGGTATGGCAACCGCGAGTGAAACAGTTTTCGGCCTTAAGAATGAAACGCGTAAAACTTGAGTGCGCTTTAAATTTTGTGATACAGTGTCGCGACCACGATGTTATACCGAAATTCGCGCGCATTAAAGTGGTTAAGCTTATTCCTGATTATGGAACGTTCTTTAAGACGGCAAATAAAAAACTGTTGGTGCGAATTATTCAAAATCTCGTTCGTTAATTCAGACCTATACTCCTTACACCTTGAGTTGTCTGGGTTTCTTTGACCTGATCTATTTTATAAACTTGATGCAATGTCATATGGAAGAGCAAATAGACTACTTGGCGATATTAGTGAGAAACATAATAAAAAACTGACAAACCTTTTCCGGGAAAATAGCAATAGCAATAAAGACGTTAAGAATAATTGCTCGCCTTCAAATGTGAATGTAGTTAACTTGTCTTCACAGACTTTTACATCGGACACTATTAACGCATTCGCTAAAGGGTTGAACTTTGCCATCGCTCCGTCCAAAATACCCGTGGAATCAATCGTAGCTAGCATTGAGGACACGATCTTTCGAAATAGAGTCCCGGGTATTGACGCCGAATGTCTAAGACAAGATGTTAGTTCAATTATGCGCAATCAATTATGAAATGGCAGCGCTAACCGTCTTACGAAAAAATACTGACATTTTAGTTTTGCCTGCGGATAAGGGAAACGCAACAGTCATCGTTGACACGTCGCGGTATGAAGAAAAGCTCACATAGATTGTAAGTGACACACAAGTATATAAAAAGGTGCCTTACAATCCAACTTCCCGTGTGACTAACAAACTGAACAAAATCCTCTTAATCGTACGTCGCCTAAAATATATGGCCAACCAAAAATAGCCAAACAGTGTTGGCCCCTTCGCCCGATTGTAAGCCAGATAGACTCCCCTACGTATAAGGCTTCTCGTCACATGGCGAATCTTTTACAGCCGCTGACGGGAAAAACTGCCCTTGCCCTTGCCGGGCCCTTATAAACCGAGCTTTACGTTTATGTGACCCACAGAGCATAAACACGGAACTGGAACATGGAATTGGAGACAGAGCTTAAAGAATAGCGAACACAACCAATCGACAGAAACCCGCGATAGTTGAACGAGCGCCTGTATACCTACCGTACATAAAGGGTGTAACTGATACCATTGGGCACTTACTGAACCGCAAGTTTAGTATAAGGACGATTTACCGCCCTTTTACTAAAATACGACAACTTTTGCGATCCCCAAAGGACAAAGACCCTCTAGGTAGACCAGGCGTATACGAGATTCCCTGTGACTGTGGTAAGAGCTACATAGGAGAGACGGGCAGAAACATCAATACGAGACTCACTGAACACATACGAAGTGTGAAGAATATGGATGAAAAGACCTCTGCAGTTGTCGACCATGTGTTAGACACTGGTCCGTCGCATTTCCAAGCCAGAGTATTAGTTCAGGAGAAAAACTTCGTGTCTCGCAAAGTCCATGAAGCAATTGAAATAAATAGACGGCGTAATTTCAATCGTGATACAGGCTGGACTGTACCCGCTGCGTGGAAGCCTATACTTCACAAACACGGACACGTGAAGAACCGGACACCGCTCTCCAATGACACCGTGAGCTCAGCATGCCGCTACACTACGGCATCGTCCGCACCACCGTCAGTGCCTACTCCACCCGCCGCGCATGCGCAGCCCCTGCAACCCCCGCCCGCCCCGTGCTCTCCGATCGCGCGCGCAGAGCAGCGGCCCGCAGTGCGAGGCGAGGCACAGCCGCGACTGTACTCGGCCCTGATGATGGACTCCATACGAGTCCGAAACTAGTCTGACCTTTCCGACAATAACGTGTGGGTAAAAGCTGTAGTTTTAAAATTATTAAAATTACTCACTTAACATTTTTAAAATTAATAAGTATTATGTTTAGACAATAAACCAATGAGTGTGCATGATAAAAAATTATTGCCACAGAGCTGCAAATAAGAAGTTTGCCTTTTTAAACACAATTAGTATGTCGTTCTCTTCCTTGTTACTGTAATTAAGTTCTAATATAGTAAGGTTTTATTTAGGGGAAACATTGAATAGTATATCTTCTCAAATTGTATATGATTTTCGATCAGTATTTTGAAGTATGTCTGATGGCCAAACAAAAGCCTAAACAAGCAAATTTGATTATATCAGTTACCTTATTTGTTACGAGTCTTTTTTGTATTTCAATGTCTGTACAATTTTTAAATTTAATGTTTTATTTTTACAGTGTCTAATTTAATTGTTTTTATCTATTTTATGTGACTTATTAAATTATTCATTTCGTAGGTGGATTTAGCTCAATTCAACGAACCTATACCGTTACTTCCGAATGAAGACGAAGTTCCGCACGAAAAGGAGAAAGGGGACAGCACTTCGATACATAGAAATATGATTAAACGGTTTAACCAACATTCTATAATGGTAAGATATTTGACTGCAGCAAGATCCAATTTCAGGTTAATTTCATTTAACTACATTTCTAATGGAAAAATGGCATATTATGATGTGTAATAAGGCTCAGTTTTATTGGTCAACTAGATGTCCAGGCGAGATTTCACCCACGTAGCTTCTGATCCCGCGGGAATATCTTGATAAAATATAGATTATGTAAGTACAGGATAAATAACATTTTCATTGGTGAAATAATTTTTAAATCGGTTTCATAGATTTACGTTTATCAATTATATGTAAGCAAGCACACAAACAGACGAAGTAAAAAATCTTTCCTCCTAATAATAATAGTATGGAAGTTTAAAATACTCGTTCGATACACTGCGTATGAGAGCCTCCGCGCATCTTGTAATAGTGCTGTAGTGTGCCTACAATTGACATAAAAAGTGTCCCGAGTTACAATATGTGCAAAATAACTTGACTGGTGTGAAGTTAGCGTGGGAACCGTCGCAGTAGTCATATTTTAGATCTCATTGGTGGTATGAAGAGCGGGGGAAGGGAATGAATTTACCAGAATGTTGCTACTTTATCGGATTACCCGAAATGTTGGGTAAGAATTACCCGCTTTTCGTTTGTGGTAACATTTTGGAAATCCTTTTTTTGTAATAAAACACTACAAAATGTTTTATTTCGTTGAAAATTGAGTCAAAATAAAGCGAAAGGTTTTAAAAACACTACCCACACTACACACATAGGAAATATTAGATGTGACAACACTGAGTGAATGAGTGATTGATTCAGTCACTAATCAGTGCTTCTCTTTTGTTCTTGTCGCTATCTCTCTGGCTCGTACTTACAGTTGGAAAACTGTTATTGCATTGTTTTGTTGTTGATTTCATTGTCAAGTTTCGTTGTTGTTATAATTTAAAGTTTTTTGTTATTGTTCGGATTAATCATGCCGGCATCGCATCGGCGGGCCCGAAACAATCGAACAATCATTCGAAAAGAAAAGTTGCACGACACTATGTAATTGCTTGTACGTGCGCCCCGGATACGCCCGGAGAAGCTCACTTCACACCGGTCAAGTTATTTTGCGCGTATTGTACCCCACCTAAACCACTTGAAATTATAATAATAAAATCACTTTAAGCTTCTACTACTTCGAGCGTTCACATTATAGTCCAATAGCATATGTTTTGGAAACCGCCGAAACTCTGAAAACGGCTTGAACGACTATAACCTGAGCCATTACAAATGTGTGAACTGAATAATAAATCATTTTTATCGGATCTCTCGCTCGCACCTAGTTGTCTGGTGCTGTGTGTAACAGCAAAAAATTGCAGTTCCATAAAGGCCTATGAGTGCTAGGTCGAGCATAATGAAAATGATCCTTATGGAATTAAGAGTAATAAGCATCCACGGCACCTTAGTAATCCCACTGGAGGGACATTAGCCTCACTCAAACAAGGGGTGGTTTTAGGCCATTCATAGTCCACCCTTGCCTACTGCGGGTTGGCAAACTTTTACACATACCTTTGAAATCATTTCTTTGGCATGTGGCTCATGTGGGTTTCCATAATACGTTTCCCTTGATCAACAGAGCAGTCGGCTGTATGTACTCAAGTTGTTAGAGCTCACTGGTGCATTTGGCAATGACGGGGGGATCGAACTCGCGACCTCAAAATTGAGAAGCCAGTACCTTACGCACTGCGCCATCGAGGCTTAAATGTAATTAAATTAAATAAGGAGCTTAGATAATGAGCCCTTTCTAATAAAGTAAAAATTACAATAATAAACATCACCTTTTCAAAGTTTATTTTGTTGAATGTAATTGCTAATATTTCTGATAATTTTATTGAAATTTCTCAACAGGTGCTCAAAGCTAGTCAAAAAACAAATTCTAGTAGTAATAGCAATAGTAGTAGCAAAGCGACAAACAACAACAACAAAGTTGTAGAAAACGGCATCGAACCGGAGCCAACAGAAAACGGGCTGGCGCTGAAACGGCATTCCGCAGAGAACAACAGCGAACCGTCTGTGAAAAAGAAAAGAATATTAGAAAGGATACATTATGAAGATTTAGTAGATAGTAAAACAAATAATGATATACAGGAATTAAAGTTATCTAAGGTAAGTTATTGTTATTTTTTTAAACCTCGATGTTTTTGCGAGTTTCATGTGTATGGTTTTATTCTCTGTGGGTTTATTGCTCAATGGAGGGTTTTCGCTTGAAAGCTTGGTTTTTATCCTGACTAGAAAAAAATATACATTATATTTTGTAAAAAAAATTGTAATAAAGCCACGACCTTAAATTTTGTTCCTCAAGCTCATTTCATTAAGGGAAATTTTTTTGTAGTTCAATTTAATATTTAATAGTCAATTCGGTGGTCAGAATTTCAGACTTTATGATTGCTATAATTTCTGTTGTGCAATATCATCAAAGAAACAAAAAGTCTGGAATAATTACACATCCCAACATTATCATTCTGGTGCAAAAAGCAAATTTACACTTTACAAGTATCACGTAGGTCGACTTGCGCAGACTCGCGGTAACAATTCAACTCTTAGTGAGCCAGTTAAATACGTCCCTCCATCACTGTCAATTGCTGTCGGATTGACAGAGACATTCAGCAATCAATCAATCAACCTATATTTATTCAATCATTGTTCTTACTCAATCTAATTTTGAATGTTTCTAAAATTGCAGGTAGAAAGATATTTATTAGGTCCGTCGTCGCAAGTGAATCAGTCGAGCGCGAGTACCAGCAACCCGCCGCCGCTGTCGGCGTTATCTTCCATTTGTCAGGTTTGTGTAATATATCTGCTATCGATCAAAAGACTAGATCAATCAGGGTCATAAAACTGTCAAACCAAAAGAGTGTCCAAATGAGGATTCTCTTTCAGTTTAGTAGCATTCGGCCACATTGACAAAAACGCGTCAACAAATTAAAAAATACACGACATATCCTCTAAAACGGAAAGGATTACAATACTTATGAATTCTGTCAGACAAATAATATTCCAGCTAAAATCAACAGCCGGGTTTCGTTCATACGTTCATATTCGATAAAAGTATTCAATTTTGTCATCAGCTTTCTAAATTCTATTATAAATCATGCACGTGGAGTTCTATTTGTAATAACATAGGTGGTTATTTACCAATTGTATTTTCTTAGTAAATGTCTAAACCAATCTTAAACTTTTAAGAGTTATATTTGTACGAAACTGTGAATCTAGTTTTTAAATATATATAAAAACTAGATACGAAAAATATACATATTCGAAGATACCGCGTCACTTTTTTACAGACAATGAACAAAAAGTTCGACACTTCTCTACATACTGGTCAATTGCCAATTTTGCATGATTAGTAAAATTATTTTGTGCGCTTTATGGTTTGTTAAGATTTGCGGTCTGAGTCCATTTTCCGAACAGGTACATGTCACTTGGTATAGAGGGTGTTGTAAAAAAGGAAAAACCTTATTCCCTTTAAAGAAGTTGTTACACTTATGTGTTGAAGGTTACTACCAACACTAACAGTATTTCTCTGTTACGGAAAATGCTTGTACAGCGCAATTACTGGAAGAAAGGCAATTTAATCTGAAGCCTGCGTCGGCAATCGAGATAATAATCACAATCATCACTATTAATAAACAAAACACCTACTACGTGCATGGACGCGGTTGCCACTTACCATCACGTGGGTGGCATACTCTTTTGCCCACAAATATGTAAAAAGAAATGACTAAAAATAAATATATATATATATACCTATGGTACCCATTAAGGATGACATGCATAAAACGCACTTGGACTTATCTCAGCTAAAACTATCTAATGAAACGCGACTTTATTTTATACTAGATTGGATACATATTATAAAAATATATGCTAGCAGTGTTGTCAAAAATGTTTCCTCTGATTTTCAGCACTATGTTGCTGAAAACAAAGTCGCTTTTTGTTTATTTATTTAGTACAACAGATAATACACAGTGGTAATGATATAAGAGGTAACAATTCTAAGAACATAGATATAGTGGATTTGTTTGACATTGTTTGACAATTTAGCTGAGTTAAGGCTGAGTTCAGTCTTAGCACACTTTATTATTTTTACCATTAGTTTTCTTTGCCAGTAATGTGAAAGGTTTTATCCCATCACAACAAACATTGCTGAACGGGTTGGATGGAATTTACCATACAGATATATAGTACGAACTGGAGTGACATTCGTTCGCAAAGTTCATCTGTTTATTTATTATTATAAATAATCTTCCTATCGTGTGGCACTGACAATGTATAGTGTCTAAAATTGATCAATTACTCACAGATCAAATACCCTGGCGTGGATCAAAGACATTTTTCAAGTTTGCAATATATTGCAGGTGAAATGATTATAATTCGCTATAGGTATACTGAACATACAATACTATTTAATAAAACTGAATACTATGTCAATAACATTTGTCTGTGCGTAGTTAAAACCCGTGTTCGTTGGAAGGCTTAACTTAAAATTAACATATTTGATATACAGCTGGATTTGAAATGTAAATTATATGTAAATTTATATATATATATATATATTATATATATATATATATTATATATATATATATATATATATATATATATATATATATAATATATATATATAATATAAATGTAATGAGTAGGTATTACACGTATAGGCCACTTATATAACTATACCAATCAAATAATCAAAAAATATTGCACAGTTTCAACAAAAGGTTATTATTAATATTACATTGGAGGTACTGTAATGGTATTTATCAAATTATTCAAATATCTACGGTTTGATCCACAAACCGTCCAAGCATTGTTTTATTTATTTAAAAAACAGGTCGGCTATATTCAGTTCATATCTACAAAAGCCGAAGGGCCTAAGCCGGGTCGCATTATACCCGCATGTTCGTCCTCATAGATTTGATTTTGCCGTCCGGCAGTTCCGATTAATACAGGTCCATAAATGTGGGTAGTGCCAATAAACTCCATTATCTATCGGTCTATAGATACCTATATATTAATTTATATTTGGTTTCCAACAGGCATGGTCCAACGGTCAACTAAGTCAACGCGGGCACCGGCTGTCGGGCAGCACGGCAGTGGCCGCGCTCGGAGAGCTCAGTCCCGGCGGCGCGCTCATGACGTCGCTACAGCGAGCCAGCCTTGCGCGTGAGTATGTCCCCTTAGCTAGCCTCGCGTGTCCCCTCTCGCCAGCTACTCGAATGCTGAGCTACGAATGCTACGAGCGTAGGAGAGCTGAGCCTGAAGATCGACTACGAGCTATTGTGTAAATGCTTTTATGCGAAGCAGTTCAAAGAAATAGTTTAAACTTAATCGTTTAGTTTGTTGTTTAGAAGGTCGAAGGACGTATAAGCGAAAAATTCACTGCAGTACCTAAAATAAATCGAAATAAAAGTTTATGGTGGCCAGCAGAATCGCTTCAAAAATGGTATAAAAAATGGTGCTTCAAAAATGGTATAAAAAATGGTGCGTAAAATTACACGTTCATAAATTAGCCATACAAATACAAAAACATTGACAATTACTTGTTCTTATTGACGTCAAATAAAGCATGACTCTACCACCAGTTCGGAAAAACCTTCGTGAAGAAGAACTGGTAAGAAACTTCACGGGTATATTTTTTTCAAAATAAATTTACAATGTCTCTTTATGTCTATTCAAAATTATTCTTATCTGCATCTGTTAGCTTGGCAAATCTCCCTCCCCCCAAGTATCCAAACGACGAACACCCTCAAACGATCTAGCCATCGCCCTCCTCAACCTCCTCCTCAACTCACTCACTGAGTTTTTTTATTTCTGTATTTTGACCAGCTATAATTATTTCAGTAAAAATCTCTAATAGTGATATTTAGTAAGTCACACGATGGCGTACATGTAATCTGGCCCTGTAGTTTTGACGTTAAGCATTTATCCACCTCAACTGAGACTAGGTTTTAATAAATTTTGAATTTAATAATAACACTTAAGAACTAAGTCACCCTAATACCATTTCAATGTTCATTATTCGCAGCCCTAAGTTTCACGACTATCGACCTCTGTATTCCAGAACTAATACCCCCCGACGTAAAATCGGAGCTGCACCGAATCTACCTGAGCGGCGGCGAGTTACTACGCGAACTCTGGCGCTGCTTCCCGCAGCCGGGCGCGACCTCCGAAGCGGACGACGTGGCGGCGCGAGCCGCCAACTTCTACGATGCTTTGTGCCGGTTTCGGAACCTTAAGTTGAGGCCGTTTGAGGTAAGATAAAGTTTAAAAAAAAACTTATTTAAGTTATAAAACTTAACTAATTACAATACAATGGCAACACATATTGCTGTTTTGTAGTAACCATATGAAAATAATATAGATTTAAAAAAAAAAATTATCTACTCTTATACGACCTACGGTAAAGTTAGTTACCAGAGTAAAGAAGGTTGGTGAAATCCGCCTCATCATTTAAAATAAAGTATTAATGTAATAATACCCCAGTTTTTTTCAATAATTTAGTGCTAGTTAATAATAATATTTATTTATTCAGTACTTATTCGAATAGGTAATAGGAGTGAAGTTTTTCTTCTTTTTATCGATGCATATTTAATTTGTTAATTCAGCCATCAAACATTATTTTTAATGAAAATTGATCTATATTGCTTAAATAACTTTTATCAAATATAATAATGTAAATAATGTTAAACTATATATTAATTCCATTAGGTAATATATTTCTAAACTTATGAAAAATGGACACCCCGAAGTTCCCGTTAGTTCTTTGTTTCAGTTACACTAACACTTTTCTAAGCCTTTCAAGTTGAAAATTGACTTTTCCAATATACATCACCGTTAAAATTTTTAATCATTTTAAAAATAATTAACACATGTTTTTCTTTACAGGAAAAAATGTTACGCGACCTAACTCCTTTAGCTACATCTTTAACAAAACACATGAACCAAATGATAGATACGGCATGCGCAAAATACGCAGTTTGGCAGCAAAGACAAGCCAAACTGCGGTAATAGTAAGCCCACTTCTAGATAATTATAACTCTGTGTCGTTGTCACAAGTTTATCCTGAAAAAAAAAAATTAAATTGAAATTTAAAAAAATTTAAATAAAATTTGTGTTGCCAGTGTTATTATTTTTGTTTGTTGTTTCGGGATTGCTGTTGTGTTATTTTTAGTTAGTGATGATTTATTTTTTACTGTTGATTTTTTAAATTGTAGTTGCTAATGATAATTTTTGGTTCAGATTAAAGTTTCTCGAATATTATAATTAGTCTATTTTATGAAACTCTTGAACTGCAATTGCATTTGTTTAAATATAGTATGTACAAAAGGATAATCTGATCACAACCACTTTAATTATAGAAAAAAGATATTTGAAAACTCCACCAAAACTATGAATTTTCTTCATATTTTTGAATAGTTACTAAATTCGTTTGAAACCATAAAAAGTTGAGATAAACATGTGACAACGTTATTCTCGTACCATCTGTTAGGTTTAATAAAACGAATCATATATATGTATGTATAAAAAGTTATAACTAAACGAATTACTCAAAACTTCGCCTTTCCAAAGACTGCACTGCTATAGGATAGAAATATGTGTTTTTGTAGGTTTATAAACACTCAAGCACTGACTTAAAACATTATTATATGGAACACCATAAAGTATTGCCATTTTGATAAAAATATAATTTGCAATAAACCTTAGTCAATAATAATCTGAAAAATCATTGATAGTTCCAAATATTTCCAACAAATGTCGTAGTAATTAGTAAAGTGGCATTTCATAAACCAACTGTAATGGCAATATCAAATAAAATACAACAGTAAAAATGTTACTTTTTATGTTATTTTACGTAACAAGGAGCCATATCCAGTAATTAACATCTTTGTTTTTAGTGAAATATGAAAACTGTTATAAACTGTTATAATTTGATAATTAACTACTTTTTTCTACACGATAAATTATTTCAATAGTATCAGTAAGATTAACAGTAAAATATACCTTTTTTACTTTAAAAAATAACTATTGTTTATTATAACAGATGGTATGACTCATAATTTAAAACATAAGTTATTTGTAAACAAGTCAAATTATAACAAAATAAAAATATTGAACTGGTAGTTTCGGCAAGAGTTGTGATAAATATATACTTTTTGATTAATTCATACTGTATGTACGTATTGACACCTTGCCCATGTTGTTGTTGAACCTTTAAAAAAAAAAACCTGTTAAAGTCGAGCGCAGATTACTTATGAATAAATTTATTGTATTGAAAAGCCATTTGAGTATCATTGAAACAAGCCAAACATTATCAGACCTTAATAAAAGTGTGTAATCTTTTGTATGAAACAAGAAACCTTCTTCTTATGCAATCTGTCTGGGGACGAGTGTACAAACTTTATGGGCGAGTATTCAATTTAATTTCTATCGAAAAAAATATACAACATGTACGGTCAAAACCCATAAACGTTGGGGGACCATATGGCAGCCATTTCCAGTTTTTTAATGATTCAAGACGAGGCGCAGGTACTAAAATGGCAATAATTTTCGAAATAAAAGCACTATCTTAATATAAAAAAATGGATACCTTAAAGTATTGCCTATAATAAGTATTGACTTAGGTAGGGGACAGTCGTCGCTCCTTGACAAATTGTATAAATTGACATCTTATACCTGGCTCATCCTTGTTTTACTATAAATAGTTGAAAACGCCATAAACTCGATTGAAACCGACGATTTTAATGTAGATAATTCACTGTAAACGTGTCATTTTATAAATTAACTAATATAGACAGTAATACCTTTTCAATCAATCATGAACCACCCAGTTAAAACTGTATTTTTTTCAACTAGCAACTGACACTAGTATTTGTGATACTGTTGGGCATTAGCTCAAGTTAACAATCAATAGATGTCTAACGGGCCAATCAGCGGTCGCCAATACTATGTGAGTGCGGTCTCTCATTGGCTAGCTAGTGCACGTCTTATTCGGGTTGTTTATAGTTCGCGTGTACCGTAGATAACTACCCTCGGTCGACTCGTTGTAAATGTACCTATAAAAATTGCAATGAATGCATTTCCATACCGAATCAAACGTTATTTATTTAGAAATTATATACAGCATATCATTAGTTTTGCAATACTTTATGAAATGATATATTGCTTTCCCTAATAACTGTTCACGTACCTACCTAAAAACGAGCATATCTTGTTATATCTACTAATGCCAGTGGTTTATAATTGGATGTCGTATAAATTTATATAAAACGTATTAAATGTATGCAACATAGACATAAATATAAAAGTCTGGTTTGGGAAATATAAACTAAAATAAAGAATTAGATTTGTTTTGAAACAAGTTTTAAATTCCAAGAAAGTATCCTACTTACCGGTCTAGTGTTACAACAACAAACAAAAGGCTTGTCAACGGAATCCCATGCATAATGAGCATAGACTACATAACTCACCAATTAAGGTAAATAATCTACAGAACCAAATAAAACGCCAAAGGTTTTAATTCCCAGACAGGCTTATATTACATATAGACAAGTTATCCGCTCTCAAAAATGGCAACGCAAATTTAAGGCAATTGCCGGCAATTTGACTCAGTCCTGTGCAACCCAGTGCCACAGTTAAATGTCAAACAAAACTTTCCCCTATTCTGTGTTTTTAATACCGTACAATGCCTTCTTGTGTGTTTGACAGTGTACGAATTACACTGTTACTGTTAAAGATAAAATAAACGTTTCTTTTCATTCGTAAGTACTATTTTTTTATAACTAACTCATTTATTATCTTATTTTGCTATTTAAAATGACGTTTTCAAATTGACATGGCTATTCATTTTAACAAACTCGAAGAGCGAGATGTAATATGATTTTGTATGTGGGAGTAAAAGAGACAACGGTATAGAGTTTCGACAATATACGTACTACGTCACGTACGCTCATGACCAATTAGTGCGAAGCAACGTCACGAAGTACATAGGTATCTCTTTCTTACAACAAGCGAACCGTATTATTCTTTCCTTCTCCCAAAAATTATATTACTGTATATATCGGGTAGGTATCTATAGTTACGTTGACGCCGTTTTTGTGTGCGGTAATGTTTGGGTATGGCTTGTCTATATGTAATATGTCATTGGACAGGCTAAAACATGTTAAAGTTCCTTATCATGTTGTTTCAAAGATAATTTAGTCAGCTCTTAATGAACTACACTCAATCATATAAGAAATTAATTAAGACAATAAACTAAAGTAAATGTTTCCACCATCGATATTTTATCGATAAATGTCTAAAGTGTTTGTTAATAAGTTATAGACCTAGCAGAATTAGATTTAAAGTCTATAATTAATCGACGCATTGATTTATCACCTATAGACAAAGAGTATAGAAATAAAACAAAAACTACAGCCTTTTTATCTGTTTACTTTTGTATGTAAATTTAAATGGCACGAAACGAATCTTCTATGTTTAGTTTGTATTTATTGCGTCATTTCTCAAATGTGTCATTGTATAAAAATACCTTAAATTGTTTAATAAAACGTCTTACTGAAAGTATGAACTAAAAATATCTTATGGTTTGGAATTTAAGTATCAATATAAGTTGCTAAATAACTATTACAGGAACCTCTTCTGTGAATAAATATCATTGTAACTACAACCTCTTCCTTCTCAACTTGTTCTGTTATATTTTAAATTATATCAATCCAAATTATTTTTAATTGTCATCTATCAGATTGTGTGCATATAATGTTTAACTTCCTGTTTATTTAAACCATATTTATTCAATAGGGTTTTATATATATATATATATATATAAAACCCAAATAAAATTCATTTTGATGTTCTGACTTAACGATGACTACAGTTGCACCTGACTGTGATTTTAGCCGGATAACTTTGGTTAGAAGCGTGTAAAAGCAAAAGCTTTAGGCCGCATTTCCACAGCTGCGCGAGAAAGCTCGTAAATGTTCGAGGAAAAAGTCGACGAACGGGTTAGTTTTTTTTTTAATGAAAATAAAGTAATCCAATTGGTGGATTTTTATAACCATACCGCGTTCCTTGCTCAGCTCTTTTGACGGCTGAGTGGCGTAGCGACTAGTAGCCCTGCCTCATACGCCGGAGGTCCTAGGTTCGAGGCTCGATCGGGGCAGTCATTTGTGTATGGTCAATCATAACACAAGCTTTCTATATATTATTATTCTTAACCATAAGCCACAGGAAATTATTCTCACCAGGCTCAAAGCGTGATTCATACAGTTTCTAGTCAGCGGCCGTAGCCAAGTGGCCCATCTATCCTTGCTAACGCTAGAAAAACTCGTTAACAGAATGGAGCATGACGTGATATAACGATATGCTCCAATCAATCGTAGCGTTAGCGATCGTAGATTGCAACTTGGCTAGCGCTCAGGTATCCTACTACATACTAATGATAGCCAAAGAGAATTTTTTGTGAGCAAAATTCCCGGCTTCAAAATTGTATTTTATATCGTGTTCTGTATGAACTTCTTTTAAAAAGAAACAATTTTTTTTCTACCTTTAAAATATCTCGTAGCATTAATAAACTAAATATGTGGTGTAAGCCGTTGAGTCATTGTTAAGTTGGTAATTATTTACCAAGTAAGAAAATTACTGTAATGGGTGAGAGCAATGTGATAACTAATTCTATAAAGCTATATATGTATCAAACAATCGATTGTGGGAAATAACTGAATGACGATGACAAGCTATAATTTCACTTATTCGAATTTGCGAAATTAAATGTGTGTATTTTTTCAGTATGGCGTCTTACCCAATTTTTATTTGCTGAGAATAATTTAGATTTTCATTTGATTTGGCAAATTTATCCCAAATTATGTGATATAGTATTATCCAAATTATTTTTATTGTATGTTCTAGGTTTGTATAGCATTTTGTCAAATACTTTCCAAACGAAACAAGTATCGTTTATTTGTATTTTAGGTATGAACGCATTAAAAAGATTTTTTAGAAAATTTACGTATTTTAATTTTTTTACTATAATAATATGGCTTTTTTAGAAGAATGATTCCTAACCCTTCCTATATATAAATATAAAAAGTCTTGAAGACTTAAAGGCGTATTTTGTTAATAACTCTCACTTAAGTGCGCGTGCCATCAGAGTGGGAAAGAACAAGACAGATATACTGTTGCTGTATAGAAATGAAAATCTGTCTCGTTTCTTGAGATTACACATAACTTGGGTGAGTTTTATGAATACGGACTAGCCCATTTATTCCCTGTAGTATCGTAACAATGTAAATAACAGCACAAACGTAGTACGCAAGTGATTAGGTAGATTAGGAGTCGTTACATTTTTCTGGTACGTAGGTGTGCGGGGCTTCTCACTTAACACGTTTGGACATGATTTTTTTAGTGAAGTTCCTAATGACAAATTCAAAGAAACTATAAAGCAGAAGTTGTGTGCTAAAGCATATTATAAACTAGGTATCCGATTATTTGGATGATTAAATCCCCTCATTAACAGGATTTTACTAGTTTTGTAACAAAATATCTGTAATGTATCTGTTTGTTCGTTGAGTTCTTCGTCCCGATGAATGTCTACAGCGTCATTGTCAGTAAAGTACGTCTTCTTATGGGGAAGAAGTAACAGAACCTGACACTGTAACATACTTATAAGTATCCTCATTTGGGGTAGAAATCATGGTGTCACGTCAACAGCTGCCCTGACAATATTCGAATTTATTTACTTGAAGTAAAGGAAACACAACCAATACATAGTACTTCAAACATTTAATACAAATTAATAACAAAAAAGCCAAAGAATTTTCCAATGATGTACAATTGTTTTATAACGGTAGCAAATTGAAGAAGTATTAAACAAAACATAAAATTAACCAGTTGGGTGGTAACTAAATTTTAAGTTACTACATAGCACTTGAAATGAAATATTTATTTCTCAACATTGACAATTACTTGGTCTTATTGACGTCAAATAAAGCATGACTCTACCACCAGTTCGGAAAAACCTTCGTGAAGAAGAACTGGCAAGAAACTTCACGAGTATATTTTTTTCAAAATAAATTTACAGAGTCTCTTTATGTCTATACAAAGTTATTCTTATCTGCGTCTCCCTCCCCCCCAAGTGTCCAAACGACGAACACCCTCAAACGGCACCTGTTCACGAGTTAACCCAGAATCCAGCTATCGCAACAATAATGAATAGTGTGTATTGTAGATACAACTACAACCTGAATGCTAACAGCTTTATTACAAAGACATTTTTTTTATTTCTGTGATGTGTAAGACCCTATAACGGCATATTTTTGAATGCTCAGATATTATTTCACATTGGACCGAACTAGCGATGGTCGTTATCTAACTTAAATAGTTGTACAACTATCTATTTTGCTGAACAACGATCAATAGTTATCCATCGAACATAAAACTATCTATTTTCCACAACGCTCTAGTCATCAAACTGCAATCAATCTATTGACTTGGCTATTTCAATAACTGTCACTGTGATCGTTGCGATACGTTGCCATAATTCCTTAAGTAACGCTTTACATTGCCTGTTTTACAGTATAACTCTAATAACTGAATAGAATTGGATGAGTAATGTAGAAAAGGGCGTTTTTATAATTTCGGACCCATGAAGAAGAGCGAATGAAATGGTTATACTACTCGAGTCGCGCAAGGTGCCTAAACGATTGAATTGCATAGCTCGGCTATAGTTATTTTTAATTGATTTTGTGTCTTATGTTGAAATACCGAAAGTCCATTAAATATTGCTTTTTTTTCTTTGGGGTTGATTTAAATTATTGGTCGGTAATGGTATTTTTTGATTTTATGTCTTATGATTAACGACTGAAAGGGCATTAAAGATTGCATACACTGTTTTCATTTAGTTTAAACTGTTGACCTTGACACTTGTTTCCGGATATTTAATAAAAATTTAAATAAAAATATTTTATGCAATTCATTAGCGGCATTAGCGCATTACAATTGCACAAATGTGTTTGTAATTCTTGTAGTTCGTGTATGAAAAATAGTTTACTGATACATTTTGTATATTTTGAATAATTTTTATTTCTTTAATGTTAGTAATAGGTAAAGGTAATATTTATTAGTGCGCAAATAGTGTAAACATATTTTGTAACATTTCTATACTAGTGTGTTGTGGGAACATTTTGAGAAAACTGATCCATTGAATAAGAAAGCAAAATGCTTAATTTGTGGCTCTCTTATTAGCTACAAAACCACGACGGGCAACTTGAAAAACAAAACGTCTCAAGCTATATACTTTTAATCTTAATTATTGGATGGTGTAGAAATAGATAGTTGTCAAAAATAGATAGTTATTACAACGTTATTCATAAACGTATAAAGTTTTCGTTTCGTGATTTCAAAAAACGATAACGTCACATCGCTAGACCTGGAGTATAAGCCTATTTTATCCTGGGTCATTTTGAAAATTGGGCCAGACAGCCTGAGGTACGTGTCTCTTGCACAGCAAATTTTGTACCCTAATTGTTTTATGTTGTTTAAAGATGTTTCTGCTTCTTTAAAAAACTGTAACAACGTACTATGCGATTCAAGTGAGAAAAGGAACGTCAATGACCTCTATCTGTCAAATGTCACTGGAAAATTATGGTCCGCAAAGAAAACTTTTTGCATACAATTGTGATTTAAATCCTTTTCGAATACATTTGACATTTAATTAATCGTAGAGTGGCAGACAAAAACGTCAAATAAAAAAAGCCAAATTGAGAGTTTGACGCTAGAACCAATTGCTTACTTAAATAAATCTTTTATTGCTCACGCTACCTAACCGGGTCGAATTGGCGGCTATGGTGCTAATTCTATGCTATGGTCCTATTGTTACTTGAAGCGCATAGTAGTTCGTTAGTTATACTAAGTTAGGCTAACCACAAAAGCAGCTCGGGAAGATCATAGGATTGAGTAACATCACTTTATTTTAAAAATTAAGTTATAGTAATCTTTTAGTGTATTTTCCTAAGCACGTGTCGCCGAGCTTCCTTGCACGCTTTTGTGGTGGTGGATAACCCTAGGCCATTTAAGATTGGTGACACCACGTTTGTCAATGATTAAGATATTATTGTCGTTACACAGACGTTTGGGTCGGCAGTAGTTGTTGAACTGCAACGCCGGCCTTAACCTACTACACATTAAACAAGTGCCGGTCGGCTCGTTTATTCGGGCTTTATACCAGGCCACTCGGAAATATTTTATGTATGGAACGCTGGCGAGCCATAATTTATTTTAAAAATTCGATTACTTACTTAAAAGTAAAAATATATTTGTTCCAAATTCAACGTTCCCTCTAATTTTTTTTACCAGCATTATTAAACTATTGTGTCTCAAATTGTAAGAAAAATGGATCTGCGTCGGGAACATTTTTTACGACTTCAAGTCCAAGTTGAAGCTTGATGTATGGTTTTTATCGGCTTCAATGAGCTATGAACAAGGCGCCTGTTTACCGCTGGTGTAAGTTTAAGTGCGGTTGCTTAAATTTGAAGGATGAAGAAAGAAGTGGTCGTCCTTCGACTGCTATTACGGAAGAAAACGTGCTACAAGTGAGTAATTTGATTCGACGAAACTGGCGAATCACATACGAGGAGGTTCAGCACAGTCTGCCGATTAGATCGCTAAGTGTTCATGATAAGTTAGACAACCACCTTTGTGTAAGGATTGTTGCGCGCTCGATACGCCACAACCTCGCCGATTCTCAGAAGCAGCAGTGCGTGGAATGGTGTCATAAATTGATAACTTCAAGGCACTTTCTTCCCGCCGTGTTTACGATATCATAACAGGTGGCGAACTTTGGATTTATCAATATAATCCAGAAACAAAGCGCCAGTCAATAGTATGGCTGTTTCAAAACGAACAAATGCCTACCAAACCCTACCATTCAACGATTAAGACCCGCTGGAAACATTTTGATCACTATTTTTCTCCTTAACGGGGTATTTAGTATTAATTCCTTTAAAAAACCAAAATAGCATCAATGCAGAGTGGTATACTAACAAACGTAAAAGTTTTTGCTGCTGCGAGCCACAAGCGACAATGAACTCAGAGGCTTTTTGCTCCACCAAGACGCACCCGCGCCACCACACCGGTAAAACCTTTGGGTCATCCGACTTACAGTAGGCCTACCATCAACTTTTAGTTTGCCATTCAATTCCGATGCAATTCAGTTTAGGTACCTAAACTGAATCGCTAAGATTCGTACCATGAAGTGCCTTGAGCTAACTGGCGTTTGAATCGCTCACGGAGGAATGAAAGATCGAAATTTGTCTGTGGTCCGCGTGTGAGAAAGAGATGACGCTGTACACAAGAGATGACGATGTTGCATAAGTCTGTCTCTTTTAATCGAACCATATGCGTTGCGTTTCGAAATTTAGTTGATATGATTTTAGCGGTGTTTTTTGTGTAAAAATAACAACAAATTTATTTTAAAATTGCGCTTTTTAGTGTCAAATTATATACCGTCGTGTTCCATAACTTCGCCTTTGGTACCAATCGTCGCCTATTTTCAAATAATTAAAAATTGCCAGTATAATTATAGGACAGAGTCTGCATAAAACTAGGAAATACGAAGTATTTTTTCTCTATCGCAAGATTTTGCGATTTACTTGCGGCTAACTTCACCTGTTGCTGACTGGTGTGTTTTTTCCGTGGGAAGAACGACGCGTTTTTCTTTTGTCAGTGTTTAAACTTCAGTTTTTGGCAGTGCAAAGGAACAGGTAATGTGATTTGTTTTATTGAATTATAATGTTTAACTAGTATTCTTTCATGTGAAATTGTTATTTTCTATCTACTTTACGTTTATAAAACATAATTAACTAAAATGTAATGAGGTGACAGCGGCGGACATCTTGTTGCCAAACTTCGCCTGCCTGTAGGGCTGTCAGTCTTGATTTTTATGCCCTTATACTATTATTTAATTTTATCTTTTAATTATTATTTATTTATTATTGTTTATGATCGTTTTCTCGACAAGGTATAGGTCAATTTATATTTTAATTTTTATTATTTATTGAGATAGGCTAAACATTGAGCGGTTAAATAAAAGCTTTTTACCCGCAAACATGTGTGATTTAAGTAATTAGACAATAACATTTTTGCTGTTGCTATTAAAAAATATTCAGCCTTGTGTTATATGCAGAGAAATTATTAAAAATCAATATATTTATGACGGCGAGAATTTCTAAGATCAATCTCAGGTCAGCTCTGAGATTTATCACGGGTTTTTTGCTATCTATATATTTATTTATTTCAGGATAGCTTGGTTGCTCGGTTAGTCTGCCTTAAAAATCAAGCAAAAAGGAAAGTCTTTAAAGAAATTACACAAGAAATAAAAGAAAAACAGGAAATAAGGGCAGATACAGAAAAAAAACAAACCATGATATCAGGAAGAGAAAAAGAAAAATTAACGTAACAACTAGTGCAAATAATATCACACGAAAGCATAAATCTGTGAGAACAAAAAAGAATAGACTTAGTAGTGAATCTAGCTTCGAAACAGACATTGAAACTTGGATAGCTGACACGGATGATTCAGAATATGAAACAGTTAACGACTTTATTAGGGTATGCCAACAAGAAGACCAAGAAAATATAGAACCATCAATACCCTTCGAGATTTCTGACATAGAGTACTTTACAGAGGATAACAATAAATTAAAAACAGACTCCTGGATTTTGGCTAAATTTGTTACTAAGAAAAGTGTGAAGCATTTTGTAGGAAAAGTAATATTATTGGAACATAACATTCCTGAGGTTAAATTCGTGAGAAAAGTGAAGAAATCAAAATCTGACAGAGGAACAGTATTTACTTATCCAACAGTGGATGATATCTGCATCATGAACAATTTAGATGATATTATTTTGCTACTGCCTGAGCCAAACGTTTCTCGCCGTGGTCAAATTATATTTAATATCGATTTGAGTAATTACAACGTACAAATATACTTAAGCCAATTTTTTTATCCAAAAGAATATACTTTTTTTTGAGTTTAAATGTCAGACTGATCTGTTTGAGGCTGATTTAATGTTAATGTTACGCTGATGTTAGTTTTTTTAAGAATTGTAAGCCAAATATTTTTACCTACCTCAATTTGTTTTTGATGAATGTTTATCTCTACCTTTAATTCTAGAAGCGACTGATAAATATATATTTGATTTTAAGATCAATATTTGATCTAATCCCATACTGTCATACCTAAAAAATATAATAATGTGTATTGTATTTTATAATAGATAATGTGTATTTAACAATTATTAGTCAACTATTGTTACTTTCTCAGTTTTTATGTTTAATACTTAACTTTTTTGCTTTTACATATTTGATTTTAATTCCGACGGTTAAATCTGATTTAATGTCTATATTCCGTTTTTTTTCAAAATCATTGATTTGTTTCATAAGTATTTTTGTTCATTTAAGTTAGTAGTTTGAAAAATAAATAATACAAAAAAATGCTATTTTTCTCAAATCATCACACCTTTTTATTTTGGAGTACGTCATAATGATTTTGGCAGCCCTGTGACTGGCAAAGCAAATGTATGAAACCAACTTCATACTGCTACTTAACTTCGCCTACCACACATTTTTTTTAAATGAGATCTCTATTTCGTTTTACGTAGCGTGCTTATTTGTCTGTGTCGTTCTAAATTTCTTAAACTAAATATAATTTTAGTGATTAAAACATTTGCTTATAATTTCACGTCATTGCATAATGTAGGCGAAGTTAGGGAAAAATACCCTTACTTCGCCTATTACATTTAGGGCGACTTTTTAACGAATCAAACAATTAAATCAAAAGCATATGTTGTCTGTGCCGATAGCCGCAGGTAAATCCTACTGTTAGCGACGCAACATGAAATGGATTCGGCATAATAGGGACATAGCCATTCAAATAGTTTTGTAAATAACGCTAGTCCACGCCCTCACTACTTGCGCCCGTCCTCGGATAGGTGGTTATTTTCGAGTGTGACGTAAGCAAGTACTAATAAGATTCTTATAGGAAATTATGATGTTATAGGAACCTAGGTATAGGTATATTTTGAATTCTATTTTGATAACATTGATTTATGGTTGAATTGATGATGTTTGTGTTTAATAAAGTTCTTAGAGATTTCATTGGTATAATATAAGCATAATATGAGAAGCTTATGTATGTTTTGGATAGAATTTAGACCTAGGTTATTTGTAAAATACTGATTTGTTCAGATTTGTCATAATTGTGGTAAATTTATGGTTATTTCGTATCAGATTAAGTAGATAATGGTAGATATAACGTTATTGTATATAGGTTCATATAATAAAGTACGCATTTGAAGTAATAAATGACGTAATATGGTTAGATATTTTCTCGTTGAATAACTACGTAATTATAGGGTTTATTGTTATGGTTTTTTGATAATAATGTGTAAATTGCTTTCTTTTATCGAAATGTAATAATTATTTTCATGGTATTTTACGTATTTGAAGAGAATAACGAAAAAACCTTTGTTGTTGTATATGTTCCTAATTGGTAGTTATATCTTGTTTGATTATGTTAAAATCTAATTGTAATTAGAATGTTTGCATATTTTAATAATATAAAATGATAAAATTACGTTTGTAACCGTTTCGCCTTAGGTACAATGTTAGGCTAAGTAAGTAGTCTGCCGGCGCAAACGGTGTTTTGAGGTAGTCTTTGTTCTAGAAAGTTTTTGGTATTTAATTTTATCAAATTGATATTTATGTAAACATATAGGAATCGTTTCGCTCTATTATTTGAATATAATATTGTAATAGTTTGGATTAATAGTTTGAAAGATAATTCGATGTAAAGTTTAGAATCCAAGTAAACTTAAGTGTAATTAGGTGCAAATTGCAGAAACGCGCCAGCCAATCAGAGCGCTGGAATTATTTAGGGCAAAATTTGTATAAAAGGCGCACGCCGAGCTTTGGAAGTTCATTCTCGCTCCGATCGCCGCCCAGTGCGGACGTGCAAGACCCCGTTCTCCGTTGTTTGGTCCCTTCCCGATACTCCGTGGCGCTCAGTCTACTGGCGTCACGGTTTAGCGTGTTGGTTCCGTGCTACGGTTTTCAAGGTTCTTTCTACTCCCTCTGAGTGCTATCGAAGTGCGATTTTTCTTTGCGACTAAGCCCCTTAGTCTTCAAAGTGCTGTGCTAAGTAGTGTTGTGCTTGTGCTGAGTGCAGTGTTGTGCCCAGCGTAAGTAGTCTGGTTTCAGTGCAAAGGATACTTAACGGTGACAACGAATTTGTACTGAACCAGTCCTTTTTATTTTTATTTATTTCTCTTCTCTATTTTATTTATTTTTCTTCTATTTTTCATATTTATTTTTATCATATCTGTGTGTTTTCGTGTGTATTTGTCCTTTCTGTCGGTAAAGGTTGACCCTAACGTGGTCAACTCTTTACCTGCGTACCCTTTTTTAGGTTTCTAGGTAGCGGCCTTCGGCGTACTACTGTTAATTTTAAGTTTTCCTCCCCAGCCCCCCTACCGCTGGTAGGGAGGTTAGCCGCTAGGATTTTGCTAGGTTTTAGGAACTAGGCATCTTTTATTATACTTATATTTATTAATATTACTGTCCCAACTCTCCCTTATGGATCCGCTAAGCGTTATTAACGCATTCACCCAGGCACTTGCTGCGGTAGGCGTCTACATCCCGAATGACATCATAACGCAGGCCTTACAGGCATCAATCGCGTCCCCGGCCCCTCAGGCCTCAACCCCGGCCCCTCAGGCCTCAAACCCGGCCCCTCAGGCCTCCAACGTCGAGACCCCTCAGGTCTCCAACGTCGAGACCCCTCAGGTCTACAGCTCTTCCTCGTCTCCCGCCTCGTCCGAGATGGACTGCGAATCGGTCGCATCCTCTCACGCGTCGCGTCGCAAGCGTACCGCTCCCGGGAGCGACTCCGAACCCGCGTCTGATACGTCATCAGATGCCGTCACCTTAACCGGCTCTCCTGAGCCCGCGTTTCAACTCGTCGCCAAGCGCTCCAAGAAGCGCTCGAAGAAAGCTTCGGTATCATCAATACCCGAGCCCTCCCCGGTGTCTTCAACACCAGCCCCCGCGCCGTTAAAATCACTCGAAGTTACCGCGCCTCCGTCGGTCCCATCGAAGCCAGCGACGCGCTGCGCTCCCGTCCCGCCGAAACCTCAGCTCCCTCCGCCCGTCTTCCTGCGTGAAAAAGCGCGCTGGACCGCGGTTTCTAACTTGTGCAAAGAGCACAAAATTAATTACTTAAAAGCCGCCAACGCTGGCGATACAATCAAAATTCAAGTAGCGACCGTCGACGACTTCCGCGCGTTTACCAGGTTGCTCGGGTTAAATAAAATCGCGTATCACACCTACGCCCTCCCGGAGGAGCGTAAGATCCGCGCAGTACTACGGGGCGTCCCGTTCGAACTCAGTAACGAAGACATCCTCGAGGACCTTAAGTCTCAGGGTTTCCCGGTCACAGCAGTGCACAAGATGCACTCCAACCGCGGTAGGCGTTTTCCTTTAGCTTTAGTAATCCTTTCAAATACTCCCAACTCGAAGGAGATTTTCAAAGAGGCTCGCACAATTTGCGGACTCGAACATCTCCGTCGAGCGTCCCAACCCCCGTGGTCACCCTGGGCAGTGCCACCGCTGCCAGCTATATGGCCACGCAGCGGCTAACTGTTCAGCTCCCCCCAGGTGCGTTAAGTGCCTGGATCCCCACTTCACTAAGGAGTGCACTCGCACTCCCGAATCCACTTCCCCCCCTGCCTGTGTGCTGTGCGGCCAGTCCGGCCACACAGCAAACTACAGGGATTGCCCGCGCGCTCCGCGCTCCACCGTCAAGAGGGTCGCGCCTAAACCGGCGCCGCCGCTCACCTCCGCTAACTTCCCGCCGCTGCGCAACCGGGGTCCCCCGGAAGCAAAGCCCGTTCAGCCGACGCCTACTCCGGCTCTGTCTTGGAGGCAGCGTCCGGCCGTCCCGCCTGCACCTTCCCGACCCATCCCAGCTCCCGTAGCTTCCGTAGGGCCGCGTCCCGCTCCGTTATCCGTACCTCAGTCGTCGTTGGCTGAGGATATGAAGACCGTATTCGACGTCATCCAAAACGTCGATATTAACGAAATTTCCGTACTCGCACGCAAACTGCGAGCCGCCCGCTCTCCTCAAGAGCGTTTATTCGCGTTAGCCGAGCATCACTCGCTCCTAAGTTCGTTGTAAATTTATTTTTTATTCTTTTTATTTTTGTATAAAATCGTAAATAAGTAAATTATAATGTCTAGACCCGCGAATCCCGCGTCCAGTCGTATTAAACCCAAGGGCTTATCCCTAGTATCTTTTAACGCTCGTAGTCTTAGCACTAACCTTCCCGAGATTAAACTGTTCCTTCAGAACAAAGAACCTGACCTATTCCTCCTCCAGGAGACATGGCTTACTCCAAACCGCTCCAGGGGATACGCTATTCCTAAGTACGCATTTACTCGCAACGATAGGCCCAACTCCGACGGTTACGGCGGCACCGCTATATATTACAAAAGAGGCTTCCATTGCTGTCCTCTCCCTACCCCTCCTCTCCTCAACATGGAGGCCACTGTGTGTAGATTGGCTATGACTGGTCATCCGACCATCATCATAGCTTCAATCTACATACCTAGTGGTACCAGACCAATCCGCAGCGACTTTGAGGCCATTCTCGCCCTCGGCCATTCAGTCATTATGTTCGGAGACTTTAACTCCAAACATACTGACTGGACGTGCCTATCGACCAACACCAGCGGTATCGCTCTCCTCGACATCACTAACTCCCTTGACTTAGACGTCATATCCCCCATCACTCCCACTCACTATCCCAACAACCCGACCTATTCTCCTGACATCCTCGACTTTGCAATTATCAAGCGAATCAATCTTGATCTCAGGTCCATCGAACCGCTCGATGACCTAGGCTCCGACCATCGCCCCGTCTCCCTCGTGCTAGGCGCGCCTAACGATAATGTCACATCTCCTAAGACCTTTACCAACTGGAAAGGTTTTAAAAATACGTTAGTTTCAGCTTTAGAGGCACCGAACTCTCCGCTCGCGATTTCGCCCGAACAATTAGACAGCCCGATTAAAATAGATTCAGTAGTCGATACTCTCACTGATGCTATCAACTCAGCCATCAGCGACAACGTAATCATTGTTAAGCAAGGCAAACCCGCGCTTTCCTTAGCCGTTAGCAATCTTATTAAAGCTAAGAACGCGGCTCTCCGGAGAGCCAAGAAATATCCCACGCCCGCATATAGAACAGCTGCGAATCAGCTTCAACGTAAAGTTAGGTCTCGCCTCGCGGAACTCCGTGACACTCAGTTTAACGATCTCATGGAGAATATCTCCCCGTCCCACCAAGCGTATTATCGAATGGCCCGAGCTTTACGCGTAGACACCGCCTCTCACGTTCCTCCTCTCACTCGTCCCGACGGCACCATTGCCTTCGAAGTCGAAGAGAAAGCCGAATGCTTCGCCGACAGCATAGCGGCACAATGTTCGCCCAGCACGCAACCCGCGGATCCCTCCCACATCCAGGCGGTGGAGGACGAAGTCCTCCGCAGAGAATCTCTCCCTATCACCGACGACCCCGTCACAGTCTCTAATGATGAAATCTTGCTTCTCATTAGAAAGCAAAAGTCCAAAAAGGCTCCGGGTGCGGATGGAATTTCCAACCACGCACTTAAGCACCTGCCACAGCAGGTGCTTACCTTGTTAGCTATCATCTTCAATGCCTGCTTCGACCATAGCTACTTTCCAAAAGCCTGGAAAGAAGCGACAGTCATAGGCATTCCCAAGCCGGGCAAACCTCTGAACATCCCGGCTAATCACAGACCCATCAGCCTCCTCAAGGCAATGTCTAAACTTCTCGAAAGAGTCATACTCTCTCGAATGCGGAACCATCTGTTTCCAACGGATGGCGACCCTCTCATTATTCCCCACCAGTTCGGCTTTCGCGCTAAGCACTCCTGCCCTCAGCAAGTCCATCGAATCGTCGAGTACATTCTCGAAGGATTCTATCCGCATCGTAAAAAATCAATCGCGGTTCTCTTTGACGTAGCCAAGGCATTCGACAAAGTCTGGCACAGCGGTCTCGTTTTTAAACTCTATAAAATAGGCTTACCGGTTCGCCTAGTCAGATTAATCGCGTCGTTTCTTAAAGACCGTACGTTTCGATTCAAACATGAAGGCACGCTCTCCGCGCCTCGTCCCATAAAGGCTGGAGTCCCGCAAGGCTCATTCCTCGCCCCTCTGCTGTACACCGTGTACACTAATGACATGCCCATCCCGCCGAAAGGCGTCGAACTCGCCCTCTTTGCAGACGATACCGCCCTTTACACTAAAGGTAAAAGGATCCCGTATAACATCTCCAGACTCCAAAAGGCCGTAAACGCCCTCGGTGTTTGGTTTCAAAAATGGCGTATCGATGTCAACCCAGAAAAGAGTTCTGCCATTCTGTTCGACCACAAACGTCGTAATCGCCGCAACGATCCCCACATTCGAATGTTAGGTATTCCCATCCCCTGGAAGCGCAGTATCAAATACTTAGGCGTCACCTTAGATCAGACGCTTTCTTTTAAGCCACACGTCGATAGAGTAACGAAACTCGCGCGTTTCTACTTAAGCCGCTTAAATAGTATGATAGGTAGGAAAAGTAAAATGTCTTTTAGAAATAAACGTACGCTTTATAAGGTCTGCGTTAGACCCGTCATGTCATATGCTTCGCCAGTCTTTGCCCACGCCAATCCCTCCGTCCTGTATAAGCTGCAGGTGGTTCAAAATCTCTTCTGCCGCAGGGCCACAGACGCACCTTGGTATGTGCGCAACGCGGACCTGCACAGAGATCTTGAACTGCCTACAGTGCAACAGCACTTCAAAACACTCTCAGAATCGTTCTTCAAACGCGCCGAATCCCATCCCAATCATCTTGTTCGAGATTCAGTCTCATATACTGCTCCTGTGTTAGATTCGAAATTCAAAGTCGCTAGGCCGAGAAACGCGCACACGGGCGAACCTACGCAGTTAACTTTAGCTCTCGAGGCCCTTCAGGCCGCAAATCCTAATTCTAACGTAAATTCTAATTCTAACGTAAATCCGAATTAATGCAATTTTTATTTTATTTTGTTTTTTTTCATTTTTAATGTTTTTATTTTTACTTTTCATTTTTGAGCACCTTCAGTGCTATGTGAATCTCAGCGGGTGACCCCTTAAGGGCCCCGCTGGCGCGGCCTCTTTCTCCAATTGGCCGTCGCTCAGATGAAGGCTGAGTGGCAAAAATGCACGAGCCGACAGGGGGTTTTTTAGTGGGTATGGTTCTGGTAGGCGTCGGGACGAGTCCCACATAACTCCGATCGCGCGCGCGGAGTATGCGTCAGAGCATTTTTTCCCGTGGAGGGGAACCAAAAAAAAAAAAAAAAAAACTTTGGAAGTTAGTTCGGTGCCCACAAGCAAGAAAACAACATCTAATAAGAAGAAAGAAACAGTTCGGTGCCTGCAGCGAAGAAAACAACAAGAAGAAAGAAAAAGTCTAATAAGAAAAGTTCAGAAGCTTCCAGCTAGAAGAAAGAAAGTGCTGTTCGGTGAATCCAGAAGCCAGTGAAGACCCAAGAAGACGTAAGCGCTGTTCGGTGTATCCGGAGGCCAGTGAAGAGGTCTGAAGAAAGAAACTGAACTACAGGAACGATTGCGGTTCATAGGCTTGTTTAAACTTTAGGTTTATTTTGTATCCGCAATAAACGTTCATACTTTGAAGACGTGTTGTTTTCACTGCGCTCCAACCTGCACTCGATCAAGTCGGGTGTCACTCCGTGGTTCGTCAGGTCGTGGTGTCTTCGGGGCCAAAGGGTACATACGGCGGCATCTTCTCCAGCCGGCGCAAAACTCCGCAACACCTACAGTTTTTTTAACCATCGCGATACAAAATACTTAAATTCTGTGAGAGTTGTCAAAAAATGCGTCAAAACCTAGGCGAAGTTGTGGGTCACGACGGTACCATAAGCCCGTTTTAGTACTCATTAAATATTATAAATTTATATAATTCTTTAAATTACAAATAATTAAAGGTTTCCTTATTGTTGTCGTAAAAATAAATTGATTATGACGAGTTTAGAACGCACCCAATTTGACTTCTACCTTTGTCTCTACTGATAAATCAGTTGATTTTGTTGGATTTTTCAACAATAGGCTCAGCTCATCACACATTTCTAATACCAATTAGACAACCGATATCCTTTTTGTATATTCTTCATCTTCTAAATAAAAGGGGTCCGATTGTTTCCGTGTTGTTTTTATTTCATTATCATTTTCCAAGAAAATAAAAAAGACTAATTCGTCAGACATCTTCAATAAAAAATAGCTCTAGAAATCACTTTTTTTACATTAACACATAAGAAACACTAAATATCCAACTGAAATACCTTAAATTACCTATATTTTCAACCATTTTTTCAAAGATAAACCGAAACGATTCACTTCACGCCAAGAAAGTAGCAACTTTTTTTCAATCGCTTACCTACTTTGACATTTAAGTCATCCAATATAGGTTGAAATATCACCTCATGGTACGAAAAATGAACGAACTAAAACAGTTTGCGATCCAATTGCCGACTTGATTTGGCGTCAACCTAAACTGGATCGCTTTAATGACGTGGTATGAAATAGCAAAGCAGTTTATTTTAGGTCGTCAATTGAATCGCAATAATAGTTCATAGTAGGCCTTCAGATCTGTATATGATAAAAAATATAACCTAAAATGATTTTTATTTTTTTTCAAAACTTTCTGAGTATCCCACGTATTTGGCTTGTTCGATCGGCAGTGTCGATTGACGCCTGCCCAAATAAGCGCTCCTAACATTGTTACTGATTTACAGAAAGATTACTCATTTCTATTTACAAACAGAAATATATATGACTGAAGGTAGGTATTATATTTCGACTGAATTAAAAAAAAAATACCAAGTCAAGAAACAAGTTTATTATATGAATCAGATCAACACGCCCGGAACAGGCGACAGGCAACTAGACAATACTGAAGAAGCAATTAGGTACTTCTTACAAAAAAAAATCTTTCCTCTGTAAATTTATTTTTATACGAAAATAAATGTTCTAGTACCCTGTAGTAAAATGGTACAAAATAGTAATACAGTAAAGTTAGTAAGTAGATTAAATAGTGTCTGACCGTTTTAATGAAAACAGGTTTTAATACTATAGTTACAATAAAATAAATTCATGCGCTAAGATACGATTATAACTTAATAAACTTTAAAATATTAAAGATACTACATTATTTGATAGTAAGAAATAACTTATTTATATCATAGTAAGTATCTATAAGCAGATATTAGTATATAATAGGTATATACTAGATAAACATATGTTTTGCCAGCTTAGCTGTTTCTGTACCGACCATACCATGCTGGGCTTCAAGCATATTAAATATTAATTAGAAATACTCAGAAGAAACATATCAACTGACAAATAAGCAATTAGTAGTATGTTTGACCGTAGGGTTCAAACCCAGGACCTGCCATTACCAATGGTATATCGAGGTCAATAATTAGTTAATAATATGTAAACTCGTAATATTCCCGAATTTTGGCATCAGGTCTTGTTAATTTCAAGTCAGTCAATATTAATCTTGGAATGTTTCTACATTAATTTTTGAGACGAAATAACTAATAATTAGCAGGGAAATATTATAGTTACATAAAAATGTGTTTTAATCGCTTTTATGGTGAACATACTTTGACAATTTAAATTGAAAAAGAAATTGCACAATTTAAGCCTTAAAATACTATCTTCACATTTATAAGGCCTTTACATAATGTTATACAAATTAATAATCATCCATTATTATAACAAATCAATAATAATTTTACATTACAAATGTGTGTAATAATGAAATTACATCACATTAAATTATTAAAATAATAATTCAAATAAAAATAAAACACTAAACAGCTTTTATAGCTTTTTCTTAATTTTATGATTTAGAAAATGGTTATTACAATGAATGGGACACTATGCATCATTGATACATACATATTATAGGGCAAAGTTATATTTATTATCACATAGAACTAATTTAGTTCATAATAACAAGGCAAAATATGGCTACATATCTTATAAAATTACCTTTCATTCTTCCAATATTGTATTATGGTCATTGAAATCATTTCACATATTCGTTTTATGATTCTATGTAAAGAAAATAATGAATCCTGTTATATTATTACACATTCCATACAATGTTTAAAAAAAATTTCATGGTATCAAATGGTACCTATATTGTTATTTTAGCACAATTTACTACTACCTATTACTTTAAATATATAAAAACACAACCAAAGTAAAGAAAGAAACTTGAGCCAAGTTTTGCTAAAAAAATATTACAAATAATGTAACAGAGGATAAACAAAAGTTTTCCCAAATATTCATATTTTCCAAAATACAACTCTTCTAAAATTTTGTTTCAGAGATTAATTTACTTTGTGGTTAAAATGATTGTTCATAGCGTTTATGAAGGTTCAAAAAAAAATATTTTGCAAAATATTTTAATATAGTCACAATGGATTCAATATTTAAGTCATAAAAAAGTAACTAAAGAATAAAGTTGAGACACTACAAATTATATACAGAAAAAGACCAGGTTTTATTATATTATTATAAATATTTAAACAATATAATTTTGTATATATAATTACACTGAGAAATCTAAATAACTTTCATTTTTCAAAAGTCATATAATTTCAAAACCAAAAAGAAAAAAAATTTCTGTTATCAAATTTGAAACCACAGATTGTAAAAAAATATATAAAAAATGACCATTGACTACAAAATGGCAGTCTACTTGAAAGATTTGACAATCCAAACGATTAAAATAATGCCAATTATAAGTGCAATTAAAATGAGATAGAACATTTTCCTTCTGTACCGTCTTTGGTGTTCGGCTGCTTTGGCTAATTCATCGGCACCGCTTTCTACGCCCGCGGCCGCGGCTTCTATGTGACTTTCGACTGTATCTGTACAAGGTGAAGGTTCAAAATTGTATGTCAGTTATTCTTTTAAAAATACAAAATACAATTAAAATACCTAAATAATTAATTATATAAGGAACCTGAATGGAGAAGCAAGCTTCCTAACCATTGCACCGTAAGTAATGTATTGTAGACTTAATTACATACAAGTTACATACTAAGTTCTTTACCATGTACGCCAGACTCAAACTACTATCAGCAATCTCTAAAAGGCATTGACAACCAAGTAACTGCTACCACAATGCATAACAAACCCTAACCATATAGAAATAAGGTTTCCAATCAATCCTCAACTTACCAACAGTTTGTCCTTGAGCCTGAACCATTTCAGCCAAGTCTTGCATGATCTGATTGACGTCCAACACATCCGCCTCTATCTTGTTTATGTATGCTTCTCTTTCTAGAAGCATACTAGTTTCGAATTGTACAAGACGGGCCTGGTAAATAAATTAAATACATTTTTATTTTAAATTATTATATAGCAATTGAATTTACATATCCTAGTTAAATTGTACCTTCTAGGTTATGTAATGAACATCTTTAATAAAATAGTGTCGAGAGGTTTTTCCGCCGGAATCTTTTTCCCTCCCTACCGTTTTAAAAAAATCGATTGTTGTACCTTTTGTACCTTTTAAAAGCCATAATGTTATGAAATACTTTTTATTGGTTTGAATGTCTTGAAAATTTTAAAAACTATTAAAAAAAACAGCGAAACATATTTTATTAATCGTAACTAAGATTACACACGCTTGAGAAACATCCTCTGCATTTCTTTTTATCAGGTGAGTTGGAAGAGAAATGTGTCAAAAATAAAAGAAAACTATGTATGTCTAATCCTGGTCTGCTCCCAGTTTGCTGTATGGTCATCCATAATACAAGTTTTGTTAACTTTGGGGCCACAGTCAGGTTGATTTTCTGGGGATTTATTATTATTAAATTAATATAAATTAATTTAAGCTTGGCTTTCTTTTGTTAATATTGTCACAGCCAGCAAACAAGCACACAATCCACCAGTAAGTGCCCACGGACATCGTTGACCTTAGATGTTATGAACTAATTATATTGTTACTTATTGATTATCGACCAATGACCGTTGCAGATCGTGGGCTCAAGTTGCAATTGCCCCTGTTCCTGTAATTTCACTGGTTACCCAGAACACATCCAAGTAAATGTGTATATTTTGGTGGACAAAATAAGGACTATAGTACCGACCCAGACAAGATCTTAACAAAATAAACTCTAATATCACACCAGTTATTAATTACAACTAACAAATCCTTTCTGTCTACTCTACTAATACAGTTAATACCAGTTTACCTGAGCCTGTTGGTTAGCCAGCAATGTAGATTCTTCATCATCAGCTATAGCTTGTTGCTCCAAGGCAGCAGGGTCGTTCCTCTGGCGTGGCCTGCCTGGCATATGAGCTGCCATCTTCTCTGATACTTGCTGAAATTGTTCGATATATAGTCTTTAGTTAGACAGGCATGTAAATAGGGCAGTCTGTAAGTTATGTCAAACTTCAAGCGAGTGGAAAAAGGAATTTGTCTACAATTCACATAAATATTGTGTGGAAAAGATGACAAAGAATAAAACTTGTGACAAAGTCCAAAACTCAAACAACCTGTTCTGTGAGATGAAGTTTATGTGCAGCACCAAAGTAAATAAACACATAAACTCTACTTGCAGATGCTTTACTTTCCTTAAAGGACTCATTTACTCAATTTTATTTCATTTTCATTACTTGAATCTTCAAAAGTAGACTGTAGGCACTCTTAGATAGGCATGATTTCCTTCCATCAGGTCAAATGAGAGTCAAATGCATATCATCTCTCCACTAAATCAAAAAGAAACTCTTAAATTAGAGTTACATAAACTAATTTTCAATAAATACAATAATTACCTTCTGTACAGTAGAATAATTAGCCAATGCTTCTGTAAAGGTCTGTGTCAATCGTTCTACTTGAAGTTTCTGTGGTTTGTCACCTCGTCTGGCCATCACCCCCAGTCTTTGGATATCACGGGCTGTGGCTGATACACATGCATTTACACTCTGTTGGGTGTCATGGCTGAAATATAAAATTGGAAATGATTAATAGACACATTTACGTAATTGTATTTCATTCAAAGGGTAAGAACAGCCAGTGCATTTACAGGAACAAAGGCAATTCAAACTAAACCCTTTTGCTCCACAATCTTCATTAAATGATATTCCAACATGATTAATAATAGTTTAATAGGAGAAAAACCATTGAAATGGTTTTTTAGGGCTTATTGTATATTAATAAAAGTATTGTACATTTAGTAATAAAATAACAAATAAAGTAATTATATTGAATATTAATGTAGTATTAATAAAAATAAAAACCTATGATTAATGGTGTTTGGGCACAGACACCAATTATTAGCATCAGGTGGATTGCAAACTTTGTATTGAACGAAGAACAAAATGTTTTGTTATTGATCCACTTTCATTTCCAACTAAAAATCATCTACCCCAAACATCATAGAGTGTGAAAACCAGAGTTAGATAAATTATAGCTATGGATAATTCAGATGAAGAGAAAGATATATATGATACAAAAAAACTTACAATAAAAAGAATTAAAAAAATGTATTAATCTCTTTAGGGCAATGATGCTAAAGACACATTCGTAACAAACATTAAACTAATAAGACTGTTTGCTCTAATTAATTGTTATTCTAAGCTGTTCAGTTCTAGAATGGCAAAGCTTGTATTACTGAATAGGTAAAAATTCACTGAAGATTCAGAATCAACCTACAGTTGTAGATATTAATAGTTTTAAGTGAGATACCCACTTCTTGTCATACTAATCTTATTTTTACAATTGTAAGCAGACACAGCTTAAATTATAATATGCATATATAGATAATGATATTGAAATATATATATAGGGTTGCCAGGTCACCAAACCTAATAGCCGGACAGACCAGCCAGTTTGGCCGGTCACCCTACATTATTGAGGATTTTGTCTCAGTATTAATAGGTACGACAAAAAAAACTGTATGTTAAATCAAGCTTTTTTGATTATTATCATAATCTTGTGAAATTCTAGTGAAATAATAAATAAAATCGAATGCCAAATCAGTCTGGTAGGTACTTTATTATTAAACAGTCAAATAGTCAGCAGTCAAAATTAAATTCTAGATATTTAAACATTTATCAACATATTTAAATTCTTCTTAAATACTAATGAAAGGCTAAATGATAAGACTTTTTTAACTAAAAAAAAAAATAATCAAAAACTTCTTCTCATTAAGTTAAACATAAAACAAAACATCTTCTTCTCTTTGAGTTACACAATTTTTTTTGTATTGAAAAAGGATTAGAAAAAGGATTATCTTCTATCTCACCTGATGGAAAGTGACGATGAAGACGAAGGTGTTACACATCTATCCACGAGATACCTATTCACTCGACGCTTAAAAGAACTAGGACTATAGTTTAATTATTCATATTTTTTTGCAGAAACCTGCTTTAAGAGCTCTGTTTCTGTCAAAATGTAGTTCTTTACATGAAAAAAACTCTAAAAATCCTTACATGTCAAATATTTTAAATTAAATTCTACAACCAGCATTTTAGCCACAGTGTCAACATGTAATCTGTTGCATTCTTTCGTCCATTGCTGACCTATTAAGGAAAAACCTCTTTTAACATTTGCGTTATGACCTGGGATAGCAAAGTTATACTGACAAATAGTTAGAAATTCTGAAAAGCAATCTTGACTTATCATCGATTTAAAATAAGCTACCCAATTATTATGTGCTAACAGCTTCTTGAAATCAATGTTCTCTTTGTTAGTGTTCAGAAAACTTTTAAGATTTTGGAGTTGGTCAAAACATTTGCTATTGTTAATTTTAACGTTGTTTTGTGATAGGATACTTATAGTATTGGAAACTTGATTTCATTCAGGAACATCTTTTAAAGTCATCCATGTGAAATATTTTGTGTCTTTATATAAGTTTTCATTAGAGGAGTGAACAATACCGACAGAGGCTCACACTGCCGGACACTGTTTATTTTGGCTGGACACACAATCAAAAAGCCTACCTTACTAATCATAAAGCCTATCCGGCTTTACCAGGACATCTGGCAACGCTATAGTCATATATAGCGTATGTGTTTAATTAATAATAGTAGCATTATTAATTAAACACCTGGCTATATATGCCTCTATTTGATGTTGTTTATAGATTGAAGTCTTGTTAACAATGTACAGAAACAAAACATTTGAAACATACTTTTATAAGGATCTACAAACAACTTTTTACAATTATGCAATCTATAAAATATGTTACTTTTTGTAGTACTGCATTATTCATATGTAAATATAACCTACATTAATCATCTTGCACCTGTTATTAGAATGACTCATTAAAAACAGTATCTATTTTTCTGTATGTTTAACTAATGTTAATATTTTTCCCCCTGCATATCTGTCATTTGTGTTATTGTATTTTAATTTATTGTTTGTCACATAATATTCAGCTGATGAAATAGATAGAGAATAACCTATTACTAGGATACCTGGCAGGTCTAACATGGAGCTTTAGACATAGCAAAGACATAACCTATATGACAACCAAATGAAGGAACTTTTCTACAGTCATGTGACTTATATTTTCCTCCTAACATGAGACCCCAAGACATAAGTCCTATCTCTTCATCAATTAATGTTGACAGAAGATATAAGACAATATATCTTTTTTCTCTGATTTGAGGCAATGGAAAGGAGTTTGGATGTCTCAAAATAGGAAGAAAGAGATCTTTTCTACTTGATAATTGTTATATCTCTTGAAGAAAAAATGAAGAATTCTTATGTTAGATCTGCTGGAGTGAAGTATTTTAATTATTCATTTATTATAGGTATGTAATTTATACATCTATATTATTTAGTGTATAATAAATTTGCTATTATTCACACTAACTAATCTCAGGTCAGCTGGAAGAGATTTTATTTAGAAATAAGCAGTGCTTTTGTACATTATTTACTTCTACTCTGCTATGCAATTCCTGTTTTTAAACCTGTGTGTGTATTTGTAAATTTTTAAATAAATAAACAAAAATACTTTTTATTAAAACTTAATCTGGTTCTCATGATAAGGTCTTCTGCACAGTATTTAAAGTACTAACTTCATAATTCCGCTTACTTACATTTTATCTCTCAACTGTACACTATCATTTGGCCCTCCGATTTGTCTCATCTGCTTCTCCAGCGACTTTAAGCCACTATTTATAGTGTTGATATTGTCTGCAACACTTTCACTCAAATTGTATAACTCTGACGGACTGAACTCTGAGAAGCCAACTGTTGGTGGAGCCGCTGTGGCTCCATAGTCCCGGCTTGACCCACTGATAGGCTCCCTTTCTGACATATTGCTGTAATAAATAATTTAATAATTGAAATGTGAAAAATATTAAAAGTACAATTCTAACAAAAGAGAAAATGTATAAAGACATAAGTTGAAGATCTATAAGATCAGTTGATTGTAAAATAATATAACAAATCAATCAAAACTATTGTTTTATTTTTATGATGGAATTAAGGATAACTCAAATCATATCACTAAACAAAACATAAGCAGCTTTTCCTGCCATCTGTCCACTAGACAATAAATACATTTTTGATATTTGTTTTTGCATTGTGTTGCATTTGTTAGGGATGCGGCTAAACCCTTGTATGTGATTTATAATAACCTTAAAAGTCAGAATTGAAGAGTTGTTTGCATTTAAATTTAGTAATCGTTTTAAAAGAATCAATATATTCGTTCAGGGTATTTCCATAAATTGAGTAGTAATAGTTGTTTAACATAACCACACGCATTACGTTAACTGTTTTACTTACATACAAATGAGGCCCTGTTTCTATTCGCAAAGTAATCCTTATTATTTTACAACGAAGATAAGAAAATTTGTAAATAACACACTTGTTTATTGTCTAATAACGACGTAATGCATAGATGAATCACTATTATTGTAGTTTAAAACTTGTGAAATGTGCACAGTTGCATAATTTGGTATTGTAACCGCCACGTAACCGGTTTTTACATTACCTTATAACAACGTTTAAGCAGGTTTTAATTAGCTGCACAATTAATTTTAGTTTTTATTTTTATAAAAGTTTCGTTCCTTCGTTGATTGAACACGACCACAACACGAGCACGCACACAGAGAAGAATATTACTCCCCTAGCGGAGAAGAATATTAACTTCATACATAAGTTCATACATACAGTAAGTTCAAAAATCGACTACCGACATCTATGGTACACCCAAAATCCTGTTTTGAGGCGGGATATATGAAATGTAACGGTCGGAAAATTCAATCGTTTGATTTGATATTTTTCCAACACATACTCTGGAATATTGACGAAAACATAATTCTTAAATAGTAAATGAGTAGCCGTGGAAAAAGTAATTATGGAAAAGGTATGACAAACTTAGAAAAAAGAAATACAAATAAATAAAAATACGTTATTGACTTTTTAATAACCAAATTTTCTTGTGGGACGCGCTTAAAGAAACTGCATTTCAAAACTCTCTATTTTTAAAGATACAAAATCTTTTGACCCTTAAATACAGGGTATAACATAAAGGAAGCATAATACTTAAGGGTCAGTAAATATACCATTGTTAGAATAGACTTTAAATGAATTGGAGTTAGGCCCGGCGCCCACTATCGGCACAGCACGGCAAAGGATCCTTCGGCATACCTTTGCGTAGATGCACACTGACGGCAATGTTTGCTGAAGCATTCTCAGGCATGCTGAAGCGTGCCTAGGAATGCCAAGGCATGTCGAGGTGTGCTTGGAAATGCCAAAGCATCTTAAGGTATGCTATCGCAACAACCCACGTACGATCAGTGACGGCGTCGTCAAGCAAATGGTACTGGCAGCAAGCGCACGCGACGCGTCGGGGTGAGGGCTGCGGGTGATGCCCAGTTTTGTTTCGGTATACCGAAGACGGTCGAAACTACCCGAGAGATGCTTCGAGATGCTTTGGCTGCCTTACGTGTGCCTTAGGCTGCCGAAGTAACCCGAAGACTGTCGAGGGATCTTTAGCTGTGCCTAACGATGCTGAGCCATGCCTAAGGCCGTCGAAACAGCCTGAGGGCTACCTTGCCGAACCATGCCGCGCCGATAGTGGGCGCCAGGCCTTATTGGGGCCTTTATAATTTTTTATTTCAATTTTTGTCTTCAATATCTTTGACAGCCCTAAGTGGTTTTCATACGTACCAATGCATAAGGCGCGCGAGGAGACGGTCGCTCCGGTTTTAGGTAGCTTGGGTCCAACGGAATTGGTACATTATGCTTAGGATACACGCAGACACTGACACCTGACACAAGTGTCGACACTAGTGTCTGATGCGTCCACACGGTAAGCTATTTTTAGTGTCGACATTAGTTTATAGATCGAGTATCGCGGTTGAAGTGTATTGGCTGTCTCCACGGAGCGCTGTGCAATTCAGTGCCGGACATTCCATCACAAAATGCGTCGTCGTTAAAAGAGATGGATTTAGGTTAAGGATTTGATTACGAGAAGAGCACAGCTGGGGGCTATTAATCAGTTATTATCCAAACTGAAAAACGAAGATCCAGAATGCTACAAGGACTTTCTTCGGATGAAAGTAAAATAAAAATAACTTTTTAACTGGTTTTTATCGCGTACCTATAACAAATTTTCACACTTTTATAGATAAGAAAAATACTAAATAAAATCGCCCCGACCGAGATTGGAACCACTGGTCTCCCGCTTGCCGGGCGAGCGCTCTAACCAACTAATGCAAACTAAGCTACCGGGCTCTGGCTGATACTATGGACATTATTTAGTATCTATATAGGATTTTTTCGTTATATTGCTAAAGTAGCTCCATCTTGTGTTAATTATAAATAATGATTTTGTGTTAATATACAATGAAAGACTTTGCTTAGCTAGAAATTTCGCGCAGGCTCGATTACCACGACACTCGTGTCTGACACTGCCCAAGTTGCGTCTCCACGGCAGCGACACCGACACTGAGCTAGAGCGCCAGTAGGTCTGCAACTAAGTGTTGCGCCAGATGACACACGCGGACATTTGATGTATACACTGAGTGTCAAGTGTCGTCGTGTATTAGTAGCTTTAGTATGTTGGCCTTCATAACGTTGTGTGAATCATACACAGACAACTCCCTGAGGCGCCATTTCACCATGTGATTGACGTCCAAAAGAGCGCCATTATTATAGCTCGGATTATCTACGACGTGAGCGGCTTCTACTCATAGTAAGTATCATTACATAAGATCGTTGCTTTAGTGCTCAAGCCTTTTTATGTGATGCCAGCCTAGTGTGCATACACTAGTATGGAAGGAAAACCACCGTTCTCGCGCGCGCCCCATCCCATTTCGCAGCCTATACGTGTGAATTAGTGAAGTGCTTTTACTTTTTAAGTATGACATACTTAAATACATTGAATTTTAGTTTGAGGCATTTATCCATGGGCCTATTGTATAGTTTTTTCCTATCTTGGTATGAAATACAAATGTGTTGCCTGAAAAAACGTTATTATTATTAAAAACTCATTTTAAATACGTGTTTTTTTTTACAGGTGTTTTTTTAAATATTTTAAAGCATTAAAGTAACTAAAATCGTATCCAGTCGCATAGCATCACGTGCTACTCGTTAGATAGGTAAGTGACGACGGCTACGCTCGGCACGGAGCCGATCGCCGCCTCGCGCGTCTCATGCATAGGTAGGTATGAAAACTACTAAGGGCTGTCAAAGATGTTGAAGTAAAAACATTTTTGTGAAAGTCTTAACCACCCCCAATAACTTCAATTCTTTTACAGTATATTCTAACAATGGTATATGTACTGAATATTAAGTATTATGCTTCCTTTATGTTACAAAGTTGTATATTGAAGGTTTTATTTTGGAAAAAAAAACAAACTATTCAAGTTTTTTACACCCAACTTTTCTATTTTATGTCCCAGGTCCAGGTCCAGATCCCCTGGGGACCCCTAACTTTTGTAGACTTTAAACAAAGACAACGTTCCTTAAACAATTTAAAAAGATAACCAATAATTAAGCAGAAATACTCATGAAAAAAATGTTTAATTTTTAATGAAGGCGTTTCCAAATTAAAAGTTACAATTTAACTGGATAAATAGAAAAGAAATCCTGTCGATGATAAAAAATAACTATGTATTTGTGAAATGTTCTATTGTCCGGGACCTTTACAAGCTTATGTCATGATCTGTGACAGGAGATCACATTTAAAATTTGTACGTGTACAATCACCAACTAAAACTTTGACACTAATGCAAAGGAGCAATGGCTCCTTATAGATATTGCAAAAATTAACAGCAAACGCAATACAAACTCTAGAACCCGACATTTGCAATAAAAATATTTTTCAAATGTTGTCGATCGATCAATGGTACAAAATGTTGCCAATAAAAGATTTTATTTGCTGTTACAATTTGTAAATTAAACTATTTTTACGTAGCTAAACTCAAATAGAATATAAATAAAATCCATATAAGTATTTATTGGCAATATAATCTTATAATTGTGGCACTTTCATACTCAGTAATCAATCTCTGTAACATATCGTCTTATTCAAGACTTTTTAAATGTCGGATTATAAAGTCGGACTTACCATATTTATCGTAGATTCGGCATCAAATCGTGATCTTAATAGTAAAAGCCAAAAAACCATTATTGTACCATAACACATCTTTTATTTACTTATTATATAAATAAAATAAGGATCAGTGTTTCTGGTAACATTTTTTTATTTTTGATCAATAGAACACATAACGGTACATCCATTAAACATGTGATAACTTGGGAATTAATGCAAAATTTTCCATTTTAGCAGTTTGGTACGTAATATTGGTAACACTGTTATCGCCCTTTGACATGTACATATTATTTGCCATTTTTAATAAATACTAAATTCAATCTCCACTCCTATCCGTTCATTCTTAGTTAATTTCTAGCACAAACTAATTAGTGACGCTACGCATATATCTAGCAACACTAAAAAACCCCAAAAGGTGTGTCGCCTTATGTCGCGAACTCTCCATACAATTTCGACGGAGCCTTTCCCTGACATTGACTTGACGGGCATGACTTTGACGTTTGGTTCAGGTAATTTTTTAGAAAATTTACTAAGAACTACGATATACGGGAACTGTCAAGTGAGCGTTGTGTTGTAAACACGTGTTTTGCTTAATTTCGTGGTTTTCATATTTTTTTCATTGAGTTATTTCGTGTTTTTGTGTATGTTTTGTGTTGTTCTGGTTTGGTAAGCTGTATATTATAGATTATTTGTAGTTTTAATTAATTGTGGAGTACAATGGAGGCAGATAATATTCCGCCTAAGCCCCCAGATCCTACTACCGCATGCAATGTAGCATTAGTAGATGTTCCATCCTCTGTTTCCCAGTCTAGAAAACGACCCTTGGACGTTCCCGAATCATCTGTTACAAAAAAAACTCCAATTGATCCATCCTCTTCCATACAATCAGTTTACGTACACCCCAGCTTGTCTGCCAAAAAAGAATACACTGATGCAGATAACGGCCCCTTCCTTGTCCATGTGTCTAGAGACGAATCGCACCCGGCTTCTGGCACGACTCTAAATAAATTAAATTTCGGGAGGTTCCTTTTCACTAGCAATTTTAAAAATATTAAAAGTGATGGTGTTAAGAGCATTGGCCGAAACCGCGTGTCGGTGGAATTTACAAGCGCTGCTGCTGCCAATGATTTTTTGAATAGCCAACACCTTACTTCTCACAAATATGTGCCCACAATCCCCTCCTACAATATTACTAGAATGGGCTTAGTACGCGATGTCCCTACTACATGGTCAATGGAAGAATTGGTAGAAGCAATCTCCCCATCCCAGTCATATGGCTTAATCCTAAAAGCCCGCCGACTTAATAGAAAAATTGTTAATCCTTCTGGCCCAACGTGGGTCCCAACTGGTTCTGTTGTACTTACCTTTTCTGGCCAAGTCCTACCCCAAAGAGTCCTTGTATTTAATACTTCTCTTCCCGTTGAGACATACATCCTCCCCTCTATACAATGCCTGAATTGCTGCCGGTTTGGACATGTTAAAGCCCAGTGCCGTTCCTCCCCAAGGTGTTTTCGCTGTGCACAACCCCACTCAGGTGATTCATGCTTGGTACCTATTGATAAATCCTCTTGCCTTCAGTGTTCAGGCCCCCACCTGGCTACTGACAAGTCCTGTCCCGAATTCTCCAGACAGAAGTCCATTAAATTGGCTATGTCTCAAGATAGCATTTCCTTTCAGGAAGCAGCATCTCGCTTTCCTACTGTCCGTAAATCCTTTGCTGATACTTTGAAAGCCCCTCCCTCAAGTCTCTCACACCCTACTTCATCATCTAAGTCATATAAAAAAACTGTAGTAACTTCACCAAAACCTAGGTCACCACTTTCCCGTGGGTATGACAAGTCTGCCTATGTGGAATTAGTTGGTAACTACAATCCTCCATCTCCTACTCCTGGTTGTGCATTAGTAAATCCATACAGTGAACCCGAAAATGATAATCTCATTGAACAACTTGCTACCATTTTAGTGAATATCCTCTCCAGATTTAGTGATTGTTCCCTACCGCCCAACGTTGCATCAAAACTGATCCCACTTTATAATTTGATTAACCATGCCAGCTCTGCTCCAATGGAACAGTAGGAGCCTTCGTCCTAAAACCCATGAGCTTTCACATTTGGTTCGTCGACATGACCCTCTGGCTATTGCTATCTCTGAGACTTGGTTTTCCCCGGGCAGCCGATTTCGGCTGTCTGGTTTTGCCTGCCTCAGGGATGACAGGTCGGATCATCATGGAGGTGTGGCCTTGTTGGTGAAACGCTCATCCCCTTACTCCCTTATTCAACTCCCACCCCATTCCTTCCCTATAAACATTGTAGCCGTTAAAATTTTTGACTTCTCCCTTGTTTCTGTCTACATTTCCAACCCCACAGTTACGCTGATACATGAGTTTCATTCCCTTATTTCACTTATCCCACATCCCATTATTATCCTGGGGGACTTTAACTGTCATCATAGCCTATGGGGTATACATTGCTCTGCGCTGGATGATGCACCGGGTAGGTGTTTGGCGGATGTCATTGATGACCGGAACCTCTGTGTGTTGAACGATGGCCGCCCTACGCGCATTGCAGGGCCACATCAGAGTGATGGGGCGGTAGACATCTCCATCTGCTCTCCTTCCCTTAGTCTTTCTGTAACCTGGAACCGCCTTAATTCCCTTCATGGTAGTGATCACTATCCCATTATTCTTTCGGTACCCATTTCAACCCCTATCCCACAAAAACTCCCTCCCCTCCTTAAACACAAAATCGACAAGGCTGACTGGGACAATTTTGCCCTGAGCACAAACCGCCTGTCCTCCTTAATCCCTACCCCCACTCCAGACAATATCCAGTCCTGCTATGACTCTCTCGTATCCTGTCTACTCTCTGCTGCAAATTCATACATTCCTTTGAAAAATCCTGACCCAAAATATCGAGGGTCCCCCCCATGGTGGGACTCCGAGTGCTCAGACATGGTTCGAGAAAGGAGAATTGCTGAAAAAAGATACTGTTCATCCATGACCCCACAAAACTTTATGCTGTATAAAAGGGTTTCGGCTAAAGCCAGAAGGCTGTTCAAAAAAAAGAAAAGAGATTCCTGGCGCAGTTTCTGTGAAAGCCTAGGCCCCCGTACGCCTTCCCCAATTGTCTGGACCTCCCTGAAGCGCTTTAGAGGTGCCGCTTTTACCCTTCCTTCTCCTACGTCATCTGACCCCTCCGTATGGCTTGATCTGTTTTTTGACAAAATTGCCCCTCCATTTGTCCCATATCTAGACCAATTACCATCTCCCTATCCATCACTCTCCTCATCCAACCCCTTGGACAGCCCCTTTACAATGCAAGAACTCAAACTTACTCTTAACCGCCTCCATGACTCTAGTCCTGGCCTTGACGGCATTCCTTACTCCTTTATAACTAAATCAGGTTCCCATTTCCAAGAGGTTCTCCTCAGCATCATCAACACTATTTTTCTCACTGGTGATATCCCCTCCTCTTGGAGGCATCATTTAGTTATTCCTATTCTAAAGCCCGGTAAGGATCCTACAGATCCAAATTCTTTTCGTCCAGTTGCAATAGCTCCTACCCTCCTTAAAATTTCTGAACATTTAGTTAAACTCCGTCTGGAATGGTTTGCTGAAAATCACTCCCTCCTCAGTCCCACCCAGTATGGTTATAGGAAAGGTTATAGCACGATGGATAGCCTGAGTATTTTCGCCTCGGATTTAAGATTAGCCTTGGCTGATAATGAATCTGTGGTGGGAGTGTTCTTGGATGTCTCGTCGGCCTATGACAATGTCCTCCTCCCCCTACTCAGGCAGAAAATGCTCCAGCTGAGTATTCCGGTGAGACTGACACACTTTATCTATAACCTCCTATCTGGCAGATTTGTTCAAATCCGACATCAGCATGCTAATATTCCAGCTCGTATAGTATGGCAGGGTCTTCCACAAGGTTCTGTCCTCAGTCCCCTACTCTATAGTATATACACTTCGGATCTGGACAGATCAGTTAACCCATTCTGCAACATCCTACAGTATGCGGATGATATTGCCCTTTATCTTCGGGTAAGGGTAATTGAAGCTGCTTCCAGCCCTTTAAACATTGCTTTATCCTACCTAGGCAACTGGCTCCACTCTCATAATCTTACCTTATCTTCCTCCAAAAGTAATGTAATAGTCTTTACTAGGCAAAGACGCTATTGCCCTCCCTCTATATCTTTCCAAAACCATCCAATCCCAATTGTTCAAGATGTCAAGTTCCTTGGAGTTATTTTTGACTCTAAACTGACTGGTTCTCCCCATCTTAACTATGTAGCCAGGAAGTGCGAGCTTAATATTAATATTCTTCGTTGTCTGTCAGGTGCCTGGTGGGGTTCCCACCCTTACTCTCAAAAACTCCTCTACAATGCCCTAGTTAGGAGCGTCATTGACTATGGCTCATTTCTCTTGGAACCCTGTAACAAAGCAGGTCTTGTCACCCTTGATAAAATCCAGAACAAGTCAATGCGCATTATCCTAGGTGCAATGAAGTCATCTCCAGCTAATGCTATGAGGGTAGAATGTGTTGAACCACCTTTTCACCTTCGCAGACAGTACCTTGCCAATAGGTTTATTTCAAAAACCCTCCAACTTTCCTCCCACCCTCTCCACCCTAAACTAAGCTCTCTCCAGAGTTCCCTTTCAAACTCATCATATTGGCATCATAAATCTCCCCCCCGGCTTGTTACAAGCCTCTCTTCCCTAGTCCCTTCCACAACTCCAATTTTCCAATCAGAATCCCAGTATCTTTATACTTTTCCCTATGAATCTCTAGTGTTCTCCCCTCTAATCCTAACTAACCTTGGTATCCTCAAAAATGACCCTAATGCTAACCTCCTGTTCAACAACATCATCAACAGTAAATGGCATGACTGGACCCTTATCTTCACGGATGCTTCAAAACTCGCCACTGAGGGGTGTGTTGGGGTAGCTGTGTGGATACCTAAATTCATGGTTCTTCTGTCTTTCAAGTGCCCCCCCCAAACCAGTGTATTCACTGGGGAATCAATCGGCCTCTTAGAAGCGGTTAAATATGTGCTGGATAACAAGTTGAACAATTCCCTAATCCTTTCTGACTCCCTGAGTTGTCTAATAGCGCTCAAAAGTAACTCCTTCCAATTAGGGTCCAAATTTCCTCCAATCCTCCAATTAAAGCACCACCTTTTCCTCTGCAACCTTCAGGGCATAAACATAGTGCTGGCCTGGATCCCTGGACATGCAGGTATAGCTGGCAATGAGTCAGCTGACTGTTTTGCCAGGGATTCTGTAGAATCCGGTTCCTCAACACATTACAGGTGCTTTGCCCAGGACCTGAGTGCCCTGGCCAAAGTTCATCTGTACCATAACTGGAGCACAGATTGGGACAACTCCCGTAATATTGTTGGAAAGCATTATGGAGATATCCAGCCCACTATACCTGCTAAACCATGGTTCTGTCGATACAGGAAATTTAGCAAAAAGACCACATCTGTCATTAGCAGATTAAGGTTGGGTCACTGTTGCTCTCCTGTATTTCTATACAGGATTGGCATCCGTGACTCCCCATTGTGCAATTGTGGTTCAGAACATGGAACAGTAGACCATATTTTTTTCAACTGTCCCCTCCTCCCGATTTCTCTCTATGATTTTCTTCCCCCCCAGATCCCCAGGCCAACCAGCATGAAGGTCCTCCTTTCCTCTAACCAGCCTATTATCCTGAAAATCATCTGTAAATATATCTTGCAGTTTAATATATCTTTGTAAATATATTGATAGTCTATGTTAAATAGTGTATATATCTTTATGTCACTAACTCTTTTAGGTTAATAAGTAAAGTCTGTTGGTGCTGGTACTAACTGTGTTGTCCTATTGTTTTAGATAATTCAATGACTGGCCTACGTAGCGCATCAACTACCTCAAATAATACCGTGTTCATTCCACCACGTGAGACTGGCAGTAATAGCCTGTCGTGTAATATCGACGGCTGGTTGCCATTGTGCCCAAAGAATAATAACTACGATATACAGACAGTCTTGTAAGTCGTAAATATTACAAGACATTTATCAATGTTTATTTTATACGATGATGATAAGTGACATTGAAGATTATGATGAAGATTATAACGTCAATAGTAAAATTACAGTGTACTAATCTAAATGTAAATACCTAAATACGAGGACTTTTCGGAGTCTTAGACGGTTCTATTTGAGGGGACTGAGCTCTGGAGGTGAGAGGCTATTTTAAAACACTGACTTCATAGTTAATATATATTACAGACACTATACTATTACACATTTACAATATTTTATGTTTTTATAACCCTAGGATGTTTCAGTGTCCGTGTTTAGATGAGAAGTTAGTTGTCATAACAGAAACAATATTCGATACTGGAACTTCACATGTGACAAGTGTTACTGCCATTTATTACACATTCAAACGCCAACACGGAGCAAGTACATAACACTGTAGGTATATTATGGTACAATCATTATACACTGAACACTAAATAGGCACAAAAAAAGCTTGCCCCTAAAAAGCTTAATTGTCGTTTTGTTGTGATGTTTCAAAATAATATATTTTTTTAATTTTTTTTTCCTAGTACAGGTTTTCATAAACGACAATTCTTCGGGCTGAGACTGTTTAGTGGGACACATATACAGTTGACAGCTCATCAACCTACCATAAAATGTCTTCCTCAATTTGTTTTGAACTTTATAATGGTGAACTCTAGGTGAAAATCTATTGAGAAATTTGACATTTTGTGTTTGGCTGGTGAGCTGACTGTAAAATATTCTTAGAGCTTAGATTGTATAATAAGACACTGTTATTCTATTAAACGTGCGTTGCGACACTACAATTGTAAAATATACACAAAATAAATAAATAATTCTATTTTTGTGCTACTGTATTGCTTTTAAGTCAAAATGTGAACCAAATTAGGACCAAAAGTTCAAAATTTGAGCCCATTTACGAATTATATCAGTGTTAACAGAGCTGTAAACAGCATTGTAAGCCTATATTGTACAGCTCTGTATTTTTGTTTTGGCCAAAAGTGATCTCGCCTGAGGCTACTTGTGCTAGTTGGGTTAGGCCTGAAATCCCAAGAGCTCTCGCACTTATTTCAACAACATGACCCACTGGCTATTGCTATCTTGGAGTGGCAATCCTCGATTAGCCAGTATCGTTTGATATAGTATATTGGTTGTCTCAACGTCATTGTTGTTGCCTTCCTAATTATACCCTCGCAGACGTTTATATCTCTTACACAACTGTTCATTATTAGATGAAATTAACTCCCTCTTATCTTCCATTTGCTTATCATGGCAAATTTAACTGCTATCATTATCTATGAGGTAGTTATTCTTCCCAGACTTGTGATGGCCCTGGTATTCGACTGGTGGAAAGTCATTAACGACCAGAACCTCTGCACCTTTAATGATATGTGAATATGAATGATACTTTACTCGCGTTTCAAGATTGCACCTAAGCCCAAGTGCTGTAGACAGTGTGCTCATCCTGTTTGTGTGCAAACATGTCATTTAAGAAAATCAGGTCTTTATAGTCTTTATACGGTAGCGACCTTAAAGTATCGGAACCCTACAGTTCTGCCTTACTCCAGAACAACCAGCCTCCAACCAGCATAAAATTCAAGACTGCTGTGATTAAACTGCTATGATTTTTTTTAATTAAAAAAGAAAAATTCTGTTATGCCTAATTAGCGAAGCAGTTAACCATATCCCGAAAAATCAGAAAAAAAGTATCACTACTTTTGTGAAACTCAGAGTGTTCAATGTGATTCGTATAAGAAAGGCTGCAGAATCAACCTTCATATCAGCAATGACTAATAACTTTCTGGAAGTAAAGCGAGTTTAAGCCCCTACTAAAATTTTATTTAAGAAAAGGAAGAAGACAAGTTGGCGTAGGTTCTGTGAAAGCCAAATAAGACGTACACCTTCTGCTTCGGTTTGGGATTCAGCTAAGAGATTTCAAGGATCTCCGAAGCCACCCCTCTGGTTAGACTCCTTCCTCTACAGAATGATTCCCCTTTTTGTTACATTGTCAGACCATTTTCCCGGCCACATACACTTCATTTTCATGACATTTTATATTCAATGGATTTCCGAGGTACTTGACTTAGTTTAAAATTTTTGAATAAATTGAAAACTAAGTTAAGTAATTCAACCCCAGGCCACGGTTTTTATTTATTTTACTTTATTATCATTAATACCGGTTAAAATAAATCAATGAAAGTTAAAGTTACAATAAACATGTACATAAGCCTCACAGACACTCAGACATGCTGACAATAGATATTTCCATTCATCTGCACACAGTTCACAATCAGTGTACTCACCAGTATCTAGGAGGGTGTTCGAACAGGCAAGACCGCGAGGAATGGGTTTCTGCCAGCAACTTTTATCCACTACTTCTATAATAATTATTCGGTGCAAAATTCGGTGCACTGTTCATCGTATTCCGTAGAATCAATTCTACCTTTTGGAATTTTAAGATGGATGACATTTTTTTCGTAGGCTCGCCTAACCGCCGAAGAGTTATGATAGCGTTACAAACGCTTGTATAACTATAGAAGGACAATTTTTTGTACCTTATCAAGTGCGAGACGGTACGAAGTTCGTGAGGATTCCATATACAGGCAGCTGTCTCAGGCTTACTTCACTTTAATACACTGAACATTTTGATGACATGAATATTTTGAGCATTCTTTAGTTCAAACCCAAGACGCATGCCTGTGCTGTAAGGGTGGCTACATGGAAAGAAAGAAAGAAAGAAAGAAAGTGAAAGTGCCTTACAGTCTTTCGCCGACTAAATATTTCTGCAAAGAGATTTAGATCATCCACGTATAGTAAAGACCTGGCTGATTTGACCCTGGAAGGAATTTCTTTTACCATGAATAACAAAGGAGGAGGACCAAGTATTGATCCTTGACTAACACGTATGGTAAGTAGCACGTATGGTAAGTAAGGGATTCGTAGATTCCTAGTCTCACGTATTGTTGTCGATCTCGTGGGTAGTGCGCAAGCAGGTGAAGTATTTTAGGCATGATCCCTATAGCTGCAAGTTTTACCAAAATAATATCGTTTTGAACCCTGTCAAAAGCTTTTCTAAAAGTTGAAATATAATACGTCCAATTGAATTCTCTTATCGATTTTATCGGATATAGAATTAATTAAATAATTTATTTACGTGATGTTATATATTAATTTTATATTTTCAGTAAGAAAATGCATAATATCTTTTGAAAATATAAAATAAATTACAGTCAGTAAATTTGTTTCAACCGAGCGTTTACTCCTTAAACCACGGTGTTCGTTACATAGGTAATTTTATGTATGTAAGATACTTTCGAAGACTATGGCAGGTGATGGCATTATGGCAATGGGACGACTGTCTTCGACTTAAAAGGTATTTGATGACTTTCTGATTGGTGTTAAACAAGACACTTTCAAGCACTCAGGATAAACACCAGTTTGTAAGGCCAGAGTAAATATAGAACAAAGAGGATTGCACAGTTTACATTTGGCTTACCATACTCGTTCTTGGTTCAAGGACGTTCAACAACACTTTTAATGCTAGTTTCGTCTCAGATTCCTGGAAACTTCATTTCGTGAAGTGAAAAGCTGGAAAAGACCCTTAACTATTTTAACTTCTACAAACCAGTTGCCCTAGCTCCGACTCTCTAGAAAGTCACTGCAGATGTAATCATCACACAGTGTGTGGCTGAGGTAGTTTGTATAGAAACATAGCCAATCAAGTCCTATGGGTGCGACCCATATAAGTAACCGGTGCGATTTTTAAGGTGACAAACTACAATTTTTGCTACAATTTAAACAAATTATTTAACTACTAGACCGAATGTACTAAACGAGCGTATCGAATGTGGTTTCTCTTTTTAATCCTTTACTACTAAGTAATAAACAAAAAAAGAGCTGAAAAAAAAATGCCGCTCAATTCTTTGGTAATTTAATCAAATAAATAATGGCATAAAATACTTACCGAAATGATTAATAATAACGCTGTAGTCCGTATCCAAAGTAAATGACTTAACCTTTGACAGCCGTCTAGTTGGCTTAGTCTTGTAGTACAAACTCTTGATAAGATGCCACAGAAATGTGATTTAGTAAAGAAAAATTTCAATAACCACAATATTTACGAGTATTTCTACAATTTTCAAATAGTATTTCATGATTCTGATATTAAAATCCGCGCCAAAAGCCATTTGGTTGACTTTGCATTTTCATCATAATATGATCCTGTGCTTTTTTGATAAAGTATAATTTTTGTTATTTCTGGACCTTAAATCAAATTTTGATTTAAGAAATAACTCTGAGCACTCCAGTAATTTTCTAGACTTATTTTCTTATACAGGGTGTAACAAAAAGGAAGCATAATACTTAAGGGTCAGTAAATATTAGTCTTGGTTAATATAACGATCAACCAAGATACCGATAAAAAAAATTACCACTTTTAACTGATAAATAAAATTATCGTTATCGAATAAGCGAATAAATACCGTATACCTAGTAAAAAAATTTTGGTTGGCGATTGGCGATGTTAGGTGAATGCATTCACTCACTCAACGAACGCGCGAGAGAGCCGGCGGCTCAGCGACCGGTGTATGACAGTCTAAGTAGGAGTGCAGTAAAATTAAAGCTTTATGACATAAGCATTAAGATTTATTTTTGACTTAGGTACATTTTGATCGATATTTTACTCTTAATATATCAATCTAATCTATACTCTAATTCTCTTGCAATAAGGTATTAGTAATTAGCAGGAGTATTTTTGATAAATATATTGAATCGATACTTTTACCGTAAGATGAAATGAAACGTTATTGGTTGACTTTGTAAAACATTCGGTCGTTGGTTATTGGCATAAAATCGTTCGGTCCGTACAAATTGTTTGTGCTCTAAGTTTTACGTTATGAAACCTTTTTTATTTAAAACCTTTAAGAGTTCTAATTTAGATTGTAGGTTATTGTAGTGAGTGAATATAAAATGCCAAGACGGAATGCAGAAATATGGGAGCATTTTGAGAAATGTGTGGGAGCCGAAAAGCTCGCATCTTGCAATTATTGCAAGAAGATTTTATCGTATAAAGGTACTACCAATAATTTGAAAACTCATTTAAAATTGAAGCACCTTAGTGTGTATTTAAATTTGACCCGAGCTAGTCATGAGATTAGTTGTTCTAGAAATGTTGAATCTGATGAAGGGGTTCATGGTGGTGGTGACGGCGGTCGTGGTGGTGATGGCGGTCGTGGTGGTGACGGCGGTTGTGGTGGTGGCAGTGTTGACAGTAGTAGTAATTTTGGTGGTGGTTCTAGAGCCGTCCATCCTGTCGATGGAAGCCGAACTAAACCGTTTCAAACTCAAAATGTTGAACCCTCTGTTCCCATGATGGCTGCAACATCTTCTTCATCTCAAGAACAACCTTATAAAATTCAACGCATGATGTCCTCCTACTTGCCTAAGAAGCTTCGCCCAGCTGATAAAAAAATTATAGACAAATGCCTCATAAAGCTTATAGCATATGATTGTCAGCCCTTTTCTATAGTAGAGGATATTGGCTTCAGAGAGTTTGTTTGTGCTTTAAATTCATCTTCCGAGTTGCCCAGCAGAAAGACCATTTCGTCTTCTTTACTACCTGCCTTTTATGAAGAGCGTAAACAATACTTTTTAAATTATATTAAGGAAAACGCAGAAAGCGTCTGCATTACAGTCGATGATATGGGTATGATATGATATGGGTGTCACAGCTCATTTCTTTTCACATAATTTGCAGCTTAAGTCGGTTTTGCTGCAATGCAATAATTTCGACGGTAGTCATACTGGTGTCAGAATTGCACAAGAATTACGTGATATAACAGACGCTTGGGGTATATCACAAAAAATAAATTTTCTTGTGTCGGATAATGCCGCAAATATGTTACGAGCAAGTGCAATTTTAAATTGGAACCACTTTGGGTGCTTTGAGCACAAATTACATTTAATAGTACAGGATGCCTTAAATACAAATAAAGATACCATAGACAAAGTCAATAAAACAATATCATTTTTCAAAAAAAGCTCAGTCGGCAAAGAAAAGCTAATGAAATATCAAATTAATAATCAAAATATTCCACAACCAAGAACTCTTATTAAAGCTATTCCCACCCGGCGGAATTCCACTTTTTTAATGCTAGAAAGATTTTATGCTTTAAAAGAGGTAATCCAAGCCACTGTTGCCACAATGAATATTTCTTTACCGATAATACCGATCGAAGAATGGGAGTATATTGCGCAAATATGCGTTGTTCTAAAACCTTTTTATGAAGTCAGTGAAGTTATGAGTGGAGAAAACTATTTGACTGCAAGTACGGCTATGGTCCTGACAACAAGTTTGTTGTCTGTTTGCGACAGTCTATCATCAAGAAACTTTTACGCGCCTGTGACAGACCTGATAGGCAAGTTGAAGAGAGGTCTGTCAGAAAGACTGGGGGATATAAAAAATAACCTAAACATTACGGTATGCACACTTTTAGACCCTCGGTATAAAGACATAGCGTTTCCTGACCCTCAGTCAGTAAACGAAACAAAATCATACGTTCTGTCATTGATGGAAACATTACATTATGAGTCGATTGATGGTGATTGTGCGGCGGCGGAAACACAACAAAATAGTAGCGACAATTTCAGTATCTGGGGAGAGTTGGACTCAAAAATAAGATCGTCACATGCTCCTAAAACTGTGGAGACGAAGGCAAAAGAAGAATTGGATATGTTTTTAAAAGAAACAGTCATTCCAAAAAATGCCTGTCCATTAAGTTGGTGGAAGACGCACAAATGCATATATCCGATCTTGTATATAATTTTTAAATCGAAATGTAACATTATGGTCACTTCCGTTGCATGTGAACGGGCATTTTCTAAGGCAGGGTATATTGTTAATGACCGTAGAACCCGTCTTACAACATCCAAAGTGTCACAAATTATGTTTCTAAACTGCAAAAAAATGTAAATAATATAATTACGGTGTAAGCAAAGATGATATACTTACAAGTAAAACTGTTAACTCCTTATTTATATTTATTTAGTTAAATCAATGGAAGTTCATAAACTACATAGATGGCGCAACTAAGCGCACATGACCATTCCTAAATTATATATTTTTAACATGAAATGATAAATCCGTGAATGTATCTAATTGTTTTATTTTATCTTAATTATATTTTATTCATCAAATATTTTAATAATACTACTACCAGTACATTAGATTTGAAATGGATGGACCTAAATCTAACACTTAAATCTGATAGATGGCAGCACAACTTATAAAATATTTCATTATAGGTTTCCACGGAGTTAGCAATCTTACTTGTATACATATCAACTTAGTTGTGATATAAAAAAAGTATGTGTATAACAATAGAACTGTACATATTATGTTGTAAATAATAAAGAAACAAAAACAAACAAAAAAGCAAAAAATTAAACAATAAATATATGGCCAGTATTAGTACTGTATATAAATAAACAACAATAAAAAGTTTTAGGTATATCACAAAAAAAAATGTACATAATAGAAAATAACAATGAATATAAAAAAATGTATATTAAGTCATCGAATGTCGATTATATGTATAATAAAATCACTTACTTTAAATACGCCTATTTATGTTACCAACCTACCTAGATATTACGCTAGGCAGTTCTAAGCCTGCGAACCGAAAATATGAGTTAAAGTTCATTGATCTAAAATCAACCATTCGTGATTATCATTATCGAAATTTATATTTCAACGAAAATATCAACTAATATTTTAGACCAATAAAAATATCGATAAAAAAAAATATCGTTTACCAGTTAACAGTTGAAAAAATTCAACCAATAACGCCATATTTAGTAAATATACCATTGTTAGAATATAATGTAAAAGAATTGGAGTTATAGAGGCTGGTTAAGACTTCCATAATTTATATATTTCAATTTTTTAACTCAACATCTTTGACAGTCCTAAGTGATTTTCATATCTACCTATGCACGAGGCACGCATATTTTTTATTTATTTCCGCTTCGGGCGCCTCATGCGTAAGTAGGTATGAAAACCACCCAGGGCTGTCAAAGATGTTGTAGTAAAAAAATTTAAATGTGTGAAAGTCTTAACCAGCCCCCAATAACTCCAATTCTTTTACAGTGTATTCTAACAATGGTATATTTGCTGACCCTTAAGTATTATGCTTCCTTTATGTTACACCCTGTAGACTTATAATATTGGTAAAGAATTTATCTTGGTTTCGATCGCAGGTATGCATGAAGGTAAGAACGGTAAGGATAAGATTGTGACGTTATGGAGACCAAGTCAGGTTATGTTTCTTTAATTTGATTTGCATAACACAATCTAGAGTTCATAAAATGTTCCCTTGTTACAAAAAATTATAAAAGCGGACAAATTGTGTTTTGTAATTATAACAAACATGTATCATGTAATAATAAAAAAAAAAACTGTTACAACGTTTATTAAGTACTCTGTGTTGCTTTATTCACCTACTGTTTTTCTTGTTTTTCACGGTGGAATATTTCTTAGCTAATCAAAGCTGTACTGTTACTTATAAAATAATGAAGGTACATTCGGTCAAAGAGATTTAAAATTGTTTTTGCACTTACAAATAAATTAAAACATTGTGAACACAATTAAGTTCTTTACGATTTTCGATACTATGAAACGGGCGATGGAAAAGCCATAGGCAAACCGACGTACAGAAATCTGAGTATTATAAAGCTTTATAAAATTGTTATAAAACTTCTAATAAGTATAATTATAAAGTTTTTTTAAAACTTTACTAAAAACTTCTAATAATTATTATAAATTTTTTTAAAGTATGTACGTATACGTATTTTTGTGTGCACCCCTTAATTTGAAAAACTCTCCTTTGCTGCGGTAGACTGGTCGAGAATGCCAAATGGCTTTAAGTCCGCCGTTTGTACACTGATTTTATACTGTGCAATAAAGTTTTAAATAAAAAAAAATAAATAAATCTTCTTGATTTGTATAAGAATAGAAAAAATTATAATACAGTCCTCAAATCGGCATATATATCCCTAAAATCTGCCTGGCTCAAGCCTACCTGAAATGCACCACAATTTGCCATTTAAAAATGTTGCCTGATATAAAATTCAAAATATGTTATTTCATCGCAGAGAAAAAAGAATCAACTTGTTGAAAGTCTTCTTTTTCTTCATGATGAAGACATCGAGATTGCGTAAATACTCCTAGACTTCGGCTTTGAAAAGTTATTGTAGGTATATTATTTGAAAAAGATACCGGCGGAAAATAGAAACCTCTCTGCACTCTTTTATCAAAATTGTTGATTCCATGAAACAGATATTTAGCTATACAATTTGACTATGGCATAAAAGAAAAAGCTGAAAGTTCAATTTTAAATTTTATTTTTTATATGAAATTTTCATTTTGTTTTATATCAAACCAAATTTATTTGGTTTCGTCAAATTTTTTTGTAACTTGTTTTGATATGAGGGAGTTGAATATTATTTGAACTCATAACTCTGTTTATAGCCTTTTACTTTATAAGTAAAACTAAAGGCTTCTCACTTATTTAAGCAAAAAACTCTCCGCTTACCTGATTAATTAGTAGGGATTTTTGTAGGGGATTTTTGTAGTAGAGATTTGATACCTAGGGATTTCTTGAAAAGCCTTTGTCACACCTGTAATATTTAATTATGCAGGGATATCTATTTATAGAATGTAACTAAATTCTTTATTTGATTATTTCATCACATTGTACCAATTTCCAATTTCCAATCACCTATATTTTGATATTATTGTAAACACAAAGCAATAAGTGAGGCACGTATTTTGCTTTTCTTGGGGACATAAAGGTTCTGTTTGATGTAAAACTGTGTCAATAGGGAGTACCTAGTATTAAAAAAAAAAGATTTTTCATAATACCTACCGCAAAACGCACAAACTATTAGGCTTAATTGAGGGAACATAGAAAGAAAATAGCATGCGTACACCATTTGTCTTAAATGCATTGTCAAATTTAGAACCTCCCATGTTTACGACATCAAACAATAATTAGCGTCTAAAATGTTACAGCTATATTTCAACAATCTTCACCATCATTATACAGTAATAATACGTGTTAACCACTTCACACCGATCTTAGTAATCGTGAATGCAGATGTAAACTCTACTTTATGTATCCTGAATAATTCGCACGTGTGTGAGAAAATACCTTACGCGTGCTTAAAAATGCAAGGAATACCAAGAAGAGATCGTATGCAAGGATTGTCACGTTGTTTATGAAAACATTAAAATGCAGTTTATTGTATTTATGGTAATAATGTCCTTGGAAAACGGGTTTCGATTAAATTATAGTACTGATCGTATTCCTAATATAAAAAGAACTTTCAAGAATGTAATTATTGAATAAGTTCGTTGAACATTAAAAAACTGTAGCGCCGTACTTATTTTTGTGTGAGTTTAACGGTAAGCGTTAGAAATTTATTTATTTCATACCAGCATATGTAAATACTTTATTTAACGTCAAAAATAAACTTATATTTACATAAAAACGTGTTGAATACTCCAATATCAGGCCACGAGGATATTTGAATCTGGAACTTTTAGTCTATTGCAGGGCTAGTAAAGAAGTTAAAACAAGAAGTTAGCATTTAGCGTGTTGTAGAAACAAAAAAACTATAATTATACTGATTTCCGGTTTTTTGTGGAACTAAAAACGTAAAATTAAAGATTTTGATTGTATATAGTCAAAAAAATTCAGACCCTTACAATTTGGTTTACTTGCTGAATTTTTGCAGAAAGTTGGCGAAATTTACCTCATAATTAAAAATAAAACGACCAACCATTCATCGTTTTATCAAAAGTAATGATCGTTTTTTCATTGTGTTAATTATTAAAAAAATAGCTAAGTGTTTTTTTTAAAGAAGGAGATGCAATATTACGAATCTCCTACGAACATTGTACGCCATTTTCAATGATTTTTTTTTATTTTGACCTCTTCTGGAAAGGTTGGTATATGACATACAAATAAAAAAAAACTCGCTTCTTTTGCCATGTCACTTCGTTCTATAAGTTCGTAAGTACTACTGCGTAAATAACTTTCTTTCTACGATATTGATCTTCAATAAAATGAAATTATTTTTCCCATCTTGCAGGTAGGAAACAAACATAATTTGGTTATACTTATTTGTACTTTTAAAACGCAGAAGTTACATCAATGAAAGTTGCCACTTTGTATTTTTCTAAGGCTGAAATGTTTTATCCTTCTTTTTATTAATTTCTGATGACAGCGCATTATCTTGGATAAGATTCAGATCCAATAAAATATCATACTTACATATAAATAATTATAAATTGATTGTACTGAAACATATTATTACATGTTACCTGTACACATTACATAAAAATATTTTAATGAAATAAAATCTAAGGCGCAAAATTCAAAAGGTTTATGAAAACAATTTGATCATCTCGTTTTCCGTTCTAAGGACCAATTCCCAAAAATCCATTTCTTAACCGATAAAAGGAATCGTCCTAATCTCTGTCCATTATCTGTGCGTCACTAGACCAGTCATAAGATCACGTTTTCTTCTTATCTATGAAGAAGGGGCCAGAAGCATTAACAGTAATAGAATAAAATCTATTTTACACTTTTATCTAGCTTCAAACGCCACTTGCACTTAGCTGCCTCGTAATTGGAACTACCTATGGCTAGAAAGTACCATTTTTTCATAAGAAATTAGAAAATTGCTGCGATTAAGAACTTGTTCTAGACTGTTCTAAGATAAGCTGAATGTAGTTAATAACTACAATTAAATAAGCCGGGAATTACTGAGATAACACAGTTGTAGAATATTCTCATCTGGCAATAATTGCGGTGGTTGTAATAGGCGATAAGTACTTAAACTTGTTGGTAATGGTAACACTGACTGTTTTTGTTTTAGTTTGCAACATTTTAAGGATGTAAAGAACGTCCTCTTTTTTATGCTGTACGATTGTGTGACTTGGCCTTTCCCTAATGAGATAAATAATACAAGTATTGCTTGTTGGTGTGAGTGGTAGTGGACCTGGTAGTGACCTGACTAAACTGGCTATTGTCAAATGTTTTTTTGCTTCTTTGATTTGGCACTGGATGGAGGTAACGGCGAGGTTCTCTCGTACTTATATTGAAAATTAAAATACACAAGGAAACTAACCAGTCTCCATACAAAGGGCCTGGCATTTCAGATATAAAACTAGACAATAAATTGGAGCATTTATAAAAGCAATGGACAAACGAAAAATTATCAGTTGTACCCTGTTTTATTATTTATCTCTGGACTGAACATATTGTTATAAAATAAAGTAGTTTCTAATTTATTTTGTAAAATATAAAAATAAAACAATATCTCGCTTATTAGTGTTTTAAAAAAATAATAATCAGTTCCAAAAATACTAAATTCTCAGTGCTTAGTCAATTTATTCATTTTGAAATGGATTAACCAACTAAAAGTACGTTTTTTGTGTGCATATTTCATCTGAGTCTGGAAGGCCCATAACCGGGTTTGTATTTTAGAACACGACTAATGATATTTCAGTTTTATCTTTATTTTAAAACTTTCTGAGAGTAATCGCCAGAGGCGCTTCGTGCTGTCATTTTCAGTTAAGTGCCTGTGAAGATAACTTATAAGAAAAGCTTCTTCTTTCTTCCGACTTGCTTCATACCACTACAGGTTCCAGGTGAAATACTGCTAGGCAAAGATAATTATGCAAATGAAGAAATTTTCTGTTTAGGCCCTCTTATTTTTACGGACCGTCCCAATAGTGCATCTCCAGGGCCATATCAAACATGGTTCTAAAAACAGTTTTATTTTATTTTAATTAGCAGAATTGGATTTGAAAAATATCGCTTGATTAAACACTACAATTTTAAATCGTTATCTGAATCTATGCAGTATATCATAAATAAAATTGAAAAGAGATCGCAAAAAGCAGGAAGTTCTGATAATTTTTCATTCGGGAAAACTAAGCGCATCATGTTTTTAATGGGGTTTCATTTTAATAGTATCCTTGAAATTGTTATGAATTTTTTGGGCCCACAATATTTTTTTACATAATTTAAATTTGTAAAATTGATTTAAAAATTATGTTGTTTTAATGGGTCTCCTTCCAGTACTTGTAATAATTTTTTTGATAAGATCTTGCTGGGGACGGTACAAAAGTCCTTTCGATTTTGACCGTCTCAACAACCACATTGTCAGCGAACAAAGGCAATTTTAATTGGACCCTACGGACGGCCGCGCGTCATTAAATGATATTCCAATTTAACATTCAATATTTTTAACCAACTAAGTTAATGATACCCACGAGTACAGATGTTGCCAGCTTTGAAAATAGAAATAAAAAGTTAGCCTATGGTCATTTATTGCACAAGCTTTGCTTGTCTTACTTTCAGCTGGGGTTTGTGTTTGAAGATTGTCATTGTAATGTATAATTATGGCCCTATGACCTGTACTTGAAGATACGTATAATACCATTTTTTCTTCTGGTGTCTTACAGTATGTCCGGTGTCTAAGGAATTTATTCCATATTCTTAATGCACGATAATGGCATTAATCTACTACGTCTAAACTACGATAAAAATATCAAAACTGAGAAGCTTTTTACACTTGACATATGCATTTTCAATCTTATCTCCTAACAACAAAATTCATATTCCCATAACACAAGTTTAAACCAATTAGAATTAATGCCCAGCAAAGTCAAACGCTTCACGGATAAATTTACGCCTAGTTATTTGGCAAATAAAGTAATAAATTGACTAGGTATTAATCTACGAACTAAAAGCTAATAGAGTAGTAATGTGGAGAATAAAATTATTTCCAAATTATTTTCTTTTAAGACGATCCTAACAAATTTTTTGATCGATAAAATAGTGGAAGATCAGCGAACAGCATCTGCTGCGTGAACCTCACAAATCTTGCCCCGGTCGCTTGATTTAAGTAAGTCACAATCCACTGCCGCAATGCGAACAGAACCGAGGCACTACTACACGTCACGGGTATGCACAACATTGCAGAATTCGGTCTCGTTCTTAGTTTCATACATGTAAAGTTTCCACAATGTAAATAATCCACAATATACTTATAACTAAATAGAATCATACCAGTTTAAACGTGTTTTGGAATATTATAATACGAGTTTAATTTGAAATATAAATTGTAATAATAAGAAACAAACAAAAAGAAAAATTTTAAAGAATGTTACTATTAATGTACCTATGTATAAACGACATATAAACCTTGCGGGTTTTCATCGATATGACATTAGTACTAAGATCAGTTATACATGTTTTGTACAATAAATATATAAATGTAATATAATTGAGTTTTCTGTGAGTACTAGATACACTGCTCAAGTACCTTATCTACGCACGTCACCTATTTTATCTAGTGTAATTTAAAAAAAAGGATTGTAATGAAATTTTTTTAACTTATCTAAACTAACCTAACTAATATAATACAGGGTGTAAAATAAAGGAAGCATAATATTTAAGGGTCAGTAAGTATACCATTTTTAGAATATACTGTAAAAGATTTGGATTTATAGAGACTGGTTAAGACTTCCATAATTTTTTATTTAAATTTTTTTACTCAACATCTTTGACAGCCCTAAGTGGTTTTCATATCTACCTATGCATAAGGCGAGCGCAGCCGTCGTCAGTTACCTACATATCGAGTAGCACGTAATGCGATGCGACTGGACACGATTTTAGTTACTTTAAGGATTTAAAATAAATAAAAAAATTCGTATATTTCTATTTATTTGTACCTCGCGCGCCTCATGCGTAGACAGGTATGAAAACCACCAAGGGCTGACAAAGATGTTGAAGTAAAAAAATTTAAATGTGTGAAAGTCTTAACCAGGCCCAATAACTCCGATTCTTTTACAGTGTATTCTTACAATGGTATATTTATTGACCCTCAAGTGTTATGCTTCCTTTATGTTACACCCTGTATATGCATAAGTTAAATTATCATAATAAAAAGCATACACCAGAAAAGGCTAGTAGAAGAACATTTTACATAAGTCGGAAAGACGGAATCAAGCCACCGTCAAATAAAACCGAAATCATAAAGAATTATCCTAAGCCGACAAACATCGAAGAACTACGCCGATTCCTTAGTATGACTAATTTCTGCCGCGACCACATACTAAACGCCGCAGTGATCTAAGCACCACTGAAGACCTACCTTCACAACGTAAAGAAGCGAAAGAAAACATTATATTTATTTTTCACATATATTTTTTTAATAATTTCATAGCCGGTAAACGAGCATGCAACTTTCCTGATGATAAGTGGTGACCGAACATACGTCATTAACCGTTAATAGTAATTGTGACTATTATATTCACCAATAATGCGTTAGCGACCGTAGGCTTCAATTGAAATTGTCTTTGTTCTAGTAATTGCGCATGCGGTCCTTCCCTTTAACTGAAACTTTCTTTGGCATCCACGAAAACAAATTATCATGGCGGCAAAAATAGGAAGAACTGTAGTACCGCTCCAGAGGAGAGCTTAACAAAAGCACCTCTGCTACCACTAGAACAACGTGTGACATCACAAATAAACCTAATTCTCGTCCTGACATATTCAGTTTTCTGTAATCAACACAGTTCTATGTTATTATTTCACCCAAGCACGGAATGCAACAAGAATGGAGTAAGAATATGCCTACTCCATGGTTTACTAGCTCAATGTCTGAACAGTTCTGAAGCAGCAACGCGCGGTACAAATTCCAGTATTTTTAGAACGAAGGGCCGTTTCATTTGATTAAGATATATTTGTGAAAACTGAGAGGTTATGACACTAAAGATTTTAAGGAAAACTTTTTTTAGCTTAACAAAGCTAAAAAAAAACAAATGGGCTTTTTTTTTAGCTTAGAAAGAGATAAGAGTTGACCTAATTGATCGCCATTAAATTAGGCACTATGATTTTCAAGGAATATTATTGACCCTGCAGTAAAGATATGAATCGCTACTTTGCACAAAACATTTACTGTACCAAATATCCAAAGGGTATGTATAGGGTAAATAGTGCCATTAGTACGACATTATTACATGAAATTGTTTTTTTTAATAAATAAATAAATGAAACAACGAAATCCACATGGGGTAGACAGATAGTCAGATTTTCGGCTATCTAAGTTTCGTAGCAGGTAGAACTTGCGAATAATAATAATAATATAAGAAAGCCCCAGAAAAATAAACCAACTGTATGGCCCCAAAGTAAGCAGAGCTTGTGTTATGGATGACCATATAGCGAACTGGGGGGGAACCCAGAAATATATAATTACCGACGACCCACGTTGTTGTTGATAATTATATATGTACGTTTATTCTGGGTTCCCCCCAGTTCGCTGTTTGGTTTAATATTTTTCTATTCAATTCAAATTCAAACTATTCAAATCAATTCAAATCAAAGTCATTTATTTACCAAAAAATACAGCGTTTGCTACAGGTTTTAGCGCAGTAGGTATTAACATTAAGTCTCAACTGTATCTACCCTTTTTAAGTGGGTGTGCTAATTTTTCTTAAACTAAGTAGATAATAATAAAAAATTACAATATATTTAAAACATATTCTTATAATGCTAATTATGTTTGTGTCGATTTTTTACAATGCAAATATCCAATATAATAATCATGTCAAATTGAGAGATAATACATATTCTATAATTAATTGTACATTTGCGATGTCTTAATAATAATATTAGTAAAATTAGTAGTAATTATAGCAATCATACTTTATAGCCTAAAAATTCTGAGACAGAGTAGAAATTCATTTCATGTAACCATTTCAGCAATTCGTTTTTAAACTTATTTTGAGAGTTTAATAAGTCTCGTATATTGTGTGGCAATTTACTATATATTTTTATACACATGTAAAAAGCATTTCTTTGAAAAAGCGTTAATTTACATTTTGGAATAATTAATTTGGTTTTGCGGGTATTCCTTACTCCTTGTCTTATGTCCTCGTAGCTTGTGAAAAAGTTCTTATTATTTCTAACAAAGTTACACATCTCTGAAATATAAAGACACGGTAGTGGAAGTATTTTAAATTTTTTTTAATACGCTTTACATGACTCATCATATTTAATCCCAGCAATGGCTCTAATGCACTGTTTTTGTGCTTTAAATACTCTTTCAACCTCTACACTATTGCCCCAGTTTATCAAACCGTAGCGAAGGATTGATCCAATGTACCCATGATACGCAGTTAAAGCTTGTTCGACAGAAGCTATTTTCCTCAGTCGTACAGCCTGCAAATACAGTCTGCAAATACAAATTTGTTAATTTTTTTGCAAACACTGTCAACTTGTATTTTCAAATTTATGTGTTCATCTAAGATAATACCTAGGAACTTTGCACTGTCCACCAAATCGATATAATCGTTGTCATACTCAATCTGTATACTTGTCTTTAATGCATTTGATGTCCGAAAATTTATAGCCTTCGTTTTATTTATATTTATTTTAAGGTAATTATTGTTCATCCATTTGATTATCGTTATTATTGTATTATTGATTTCGTCTTGTAATTGGTTATTATTTTTATTTTTGTCACCCTTAAATATGATAGTTGTGTCGTCGTCAAAAAGAAAACATTTATTTTTAGTGATGTCCGGTAAGTCATTTATGTATAATAAAAGTAGTATAGTAATAAAAAGAGTATTATTATTATTAATGACCAGAGAACAAACATTTACGTTCATCACACAAATGCCCCCGGCCAGGACTCGAACCTAAGACCTTTGGCGTAGGAGGTAGGGCTACTTACCACTACGCTCGGTCGTCAAATAACTAACATACCGGATACTTTCTTTAACTCCAGCTCATATCGCTATCCCTTCGGTCTTTTCAGACATGGCACTAATATAATAAAAATGATAGTTTGTAAATGTTTTACTAATTTGTTACTTTTCATGCCCAAACGTCTAATTAAAAGACGGAATTTAGATAGTCCATACTCTGGATTAACATATGGGCTGCTCTCGTTCTAGCAACTTCTATGTTAGAATGTTTGTTGTTGATGCAAAATGTTGAAATTTAAATGAGGCATACGACCTGGAAATATACAAAGGCTAATTTACAAACTGAAATCTTGATGAAATTTAGAATAATACACCTACAAAATGGCGGCATATATCATTCTTTATTTTTGCAAATCACATACCTATATGTTGAGCTATATGAATGCCATACCGTCAGCCATATCGATCACAACTGCTAACTCATTAACCAACATGGAACTAGATCACACACCGCAAGCTTATTGCACCTGTGATTAGTCAGTTTCATTCACAACGCGTCGCAAGCGCAGGATGGAATCTTGCGCTGTGCTTCCTCGTTTACAGGATGTTTGGTGCACGGTAATTCACAATGTGGGAACCATAGTTGTATTGTAGATGTGTGTGTGTTTGGTTATGTTTTGTTGAATTGCATACTCAAACCAGCAATACTTTGGTAAATTGTACCTAATTCCACAGTTATCAATATGTATATTTCTAAACTTAAGTTCAACTTGTAAAGAGAAACTGTTCAACAGAGATCGTGCTCAATTAGACGGTTATCAACAAAAAAAAAGTAAAATTAACCATTTATAAATTACTTCGTTATGTACAATAGCAGCATGTCTTAATCGAAAATCAAAGAGCTTTCGGGTATTTAATGGTTTTCTTCACCCTGTTTTCACTTTATTTTTAATCATAATCATATGACGCTGGTTCGGATATCAATGTTTATATAATGTATCTTACCTACTTAAAGACCAACTTGTATTTTAAAATACTCCTCATGATAAAACAAAATATTGTATGTCTTTATTGCTTTACAACAGAAACTCCCAATGAACGTCAGGTGAACACGAATAACTTAGAACTTGGGCTTTTAAAAGATATTATAGACAGACTTATTCTAGTCTAAAGTTAGTGAATCAAGTGTATCCTAAAAACAGAGCGACAGTCTATTTCAGCCAGCACCAGTAGATGAATGGGAGTCGAAGCAGGTGTGCTCTAGATACAGGCTAATCTACATCACGTGTCCTGGGTTAAATCTAGACGACTTCTAGCTAGCTTTATTTTAATGACAGGATTGAGAAATTTCTTGGAGATTTTTAGCTGGACTAAGAGTATTAGATAAGTTAGACATGTCGCCGGCGAATCTTATACAAAGCTTAGACAATATAACAAATGTGATGTTTAAATCCCCTATTTGATGATATGCTCTAGTCTTAAGCAGTTCTATATAACAACTAAGAAATGACCTTTTAGTTATATGTATTTCATCACGATGTTTTTTTTTTTTTTTTTTTTGCTGCCGAGGCACCCTCACGGGAGGGAGGTGGAAGATGCGTCATGCATACCCGCCCGCAGGTAAATTCCTCTGCGGGGGGGTTATGTGGGACTCACCAGAATGGCACCTACCCACTAAAAACCACCTGTTGGCTGTAGTAAGCGTATACTGTTAGCCTTCATCGGAAGCGACACCCGTCGGGAAGTTGGGCGCGCTGGCGGAGACCCACTAGCGGGTCTTCCGCCTGTAGTGAAAGTTGCACTGAAGGTGCTCAAAGGGACATGAGTTGGTGGCCGTTCGGGGCAGCCTCCGGTGAAGCCGGGGCTGCGCGGAGGTCGGCCGAAGCATGATTTAGGGATCAATTCATTTAAATGAACCTATAATGAATTGAGAAGGGAACTATGTTCCGCCAGAGCTAGCAAGCGCTCTGTCGGAGTACGTGAAGCCCTAAGTTTTTGGGCTAAGACTGCAATCTCCCTAACATCGACACTTTTGATAGCGTCGCAGACGATACGCATATCGTCTGCTACGGAGGGTTGAGGAGTGATATTGGATGGGCGAGGAGCCAGGATAGGATTCGCTAGTGCAGCGGGGCGGTGCCTCCAGTTCTCTGGAGCAGGCTTGGGCTGGGTAGGCTTTGCAGCCGGAGGAACCCGGCTACGCAGCGGCGGAAAGTTTTCCTGAGAAAGGGGCGGGGCCTGTTTGGGTGCCGCCCTCTTAGAATTAGTACGCATACAACGGGGTGCACGGGGGCAGCCCCTGTAGTTTGCGGTGTGGCCGGACTGGCCACAAAGCACGCAATCGGGAGGAGAGGGAGTTTCAGGAGTGCGAGTGCACTCCTTTGTGAAATGAGGGACCAGGCACTTGACGCACCTGGGCGGAGCGGCGCAGTTGGCCGCCGCGTGCCCGTACAACTGGCACCGGTGGCACTGGCCGGGATGACCGCGGCGATGAGGCGCCTCGATCGAGATCCCAGAGAGGCCGCAAATGGTGCTAACCCCTTTGAGAATCTCCCTGTACTTGGGGACGTTGGTGAGAACCACCAAGGCGAGAGGGTGTTGCCTCCCGTACTTGCTGTGCATTTTATGCACCGCAAGTGCCGGGAAGCCCTGGGACTGCAGGTCTTCCAGGATAGCCTCGTTCGATAATTCGAACGGGACTCCCCTGAGTACCGCTCTGAACTTACGCTCTTCTGGGAGAGCGTAAGTGTGGTAAGCATATTGCTTACCGGAGAGGAGCTTAGTCAAAGCTCGGAAATCGTCTATCGACGAGACAGTGATTTTGATAGATTCACCCGAGTTGGTCGCTCGGGTGTAGTGGATCTTGTGCTCTTTGCACAAAGTCGAGACCTCGGACCATTTACCCTTTTCCCGAAGGAATACGGGTGGTGGGACCTTGGCCTTGGCAGAAGAGGCCGGGGCGGGTGTTGTATGCACCGGGGTAGCTGGCGTTGAAGACACCGGGACGGGCGTTGAGGACGCCGGGGCTTGTTTTGAGCGCTTTTTAGAGCGCTTCTTAACTAGGGTGAAGGAGGGTGGCTCAGGGCCAGATGGGGTGGCGTCCGAGGATGACTCGGTCGCGGGTGCGCGCTTGCGACGCGGAGGGGCGTCTACTTCACACTCCATGTCACTGGAGGAAGGGGACGCGGGAGGGCCTAAGACCAGAGTGGTCTGAGTAGCCTGAGGGACGGAGGTGGCCTGAGGGGCCATTGTGGGCATTACAGCCATGAAATGAGGGATAAGAGATTCTAGGAATCGATGCTTGTCGGCATTTATGTTCATACCTGCGTCACAGGTACTTTTAAGTACCTTACACCAAATTTCGTGATGGCTTAGGGAAGCCATCGCGGAGGGGTTGGGGAGGGACAACAATATATAAATATATATACTATGAACCTAATCAACGATGACTAACTTCCTAAAACCACCCTACTCGCAGTAGGGCGGTTGGAAACGACGCGGATAACTTACTCGAACACGAAGACTCGAAGTTCTGGAACGCAGATCTTGCCGGAGCGGCAACGGCGACGCAGTCGGCGACGTCGGGCAGCAGGCGGAACGAAGATTAGTCGTGAAAACGACTTTTCTATGAAATTTAGGAAATACGGTACGAAGCCTGGGTCGTGAAAACGACCCCTGAAATTTGGGGTGCTCAACTAGTGCGGGGACTAGAGAGCGGAAAAAGCGTCTGCGATCGACGTGCGAACGAATCCGCACGCAAACCGAGGCATCACGATGTCCTCCGGCACCATCAGAGTCGTCATCGTGCATGTATTACCGCGATCGAACTCGTAGCTCCATATTGAGGAGCCACCAGCCCCTTGCTCTTTTCACACTTCTGGTATCGGTAAATTTAAGTACATCATCTACAATATCAGATGGATTCTCTAATCTTTGCCATGTTTATTTGCTGCCACCTCGGGATTAATATCAACATGTCATTTGTTAGTTGGCAATGTGTCAAGTTGGCTATTTTTGGAAAGAAACAGAAACTCATGTAGTCCTCTTTAGATCGAGTGCACTTAGGGTGCCTTGCAGCGTATTTATTTCTCGGTATCATTTAAACTGACCTTATAAGTTTCTGTCTCTTCCAGTTGTTGTTTTGGTAAAAAATGATAACAAGGAATTTTAAACCAGGTTTAAACAAAATTAGGTTTTAAAGCTTATAATAATAATAATAATCCCCAGACAAACACACCAACTGTATGGCCCCAAAATAAGCAGAGCTTGTGTCATGGATGACCATACACCGTACTGGGGGGAACCCAGAATAAACATGCATATATAAATATCAACAACCATGACCAGAGGACAAACATCTGTGTTCATCACAGAAATAGATGCCTCGGCCAGGATTCAAATCTGGGACCTCCAGCGTATGAGGCAGGGCTACTCGGCCGTCAAGCTTGTTGAAAGACACTCTTAAAAACAGACTGACTTAAGTGTTAAATAATCAGTCTCGGTCTGCGTGCGTTCTTGAGCGCACGTCGATCGCAGACGCCTTCCCGCTCTTTTAGCCCCCGCGCTAATTGAGCACCCAAATTTCATAGTTTACCGTATTAAGTTTCTAACGCCGTTTTCACGGCGGACAGTGGCTCGTTAACCGTACTTCTAATAAGTTTCTAACGCCGTTTTCACGGCGAATAGTGGCTTGTTAACCGTACTTCGTGGAACGTGAGCTTCGTCGACGGGAATTCGTTGTTCCAGGACTCCAAGTGCAGTGTTTGAGTAAGTTATCCGCGTCGTTCTCAACCGCCCTACTGCGTGTAGGGTGGTTTTAGGAAGTTAGTCATCGTTGTTAGGTTCATATATTGTCCCTCCCCAACCCCTCCGCAATGGCTTCCCTAAGCTCTGATGAGATTAGGAAGAAGTTAGTTGATAGTACCGGTGCTGAAGGCATACATATAAATGCTGACAAGTTCCGATTCCTTGATTCTCTTATCCCGCATATCATGGCGTTAATTCCACCAATGGCCCCTCAGGCCACCCCAGTCCCCCAGACCCCTCAGGTCTTAGGCCCTCCCGCGTCCCCTTCCTCCAGTGACATGGAGTGCGAAGAAAACGCCCCTCCGCACCGCAAGCGCGCACCCGCGACCGAGTCATCCTCGGATGCCACCCCAACTGGCCCTGATGAGCCTCCCTCTTTCACCCTTGTTAAGAAGCGCTCTAAGAAGCGCTCGAAACAAGACCCGGCGCCCTCGGCGCCCGTCCCTACACCCCCTGCGGCGTCTTCAACGCCAGCTGCCCCGGTGTCTTCAACACCCGCTCCGGCCCCGACTTCTGTCAAGGCCAAGGTCCCACCACCCGTTTTCCTTCGGGAAAAGGGTAAATGGACTGAGGTCTCGGCATTGTGCAATGAGCACAAGATCCTTTACACCCGAGCGGTAAACTCGGGTGAATCTATTAAAATCACTGTCTCGTCGATAGACGGTTTCCGAGCTTTGACTAAGCTCCTCACCGATAAGCAATATGCTTATCACACTTATGCTCTGTCAGAAGAGCGTAAGATCAGAGCGGTACTCAGGGGAATCCCGTTCGAATTATCGAACGAGGCCATCCTGGAGGATCTGCAGTCCCAAGGCTTCCCGGCACTCGCGGTGCATAAAATGCACAGCAAGTACGGGAGGCAACACCCTCTCGCTTTGGTGATTCTCGCCAACTTCCCCAAGTCCAGAGAGATCCTGAAAGGGGTTAGCTCTATTTGCGGCCTCTCTGGGATCTCAATCGAGGCGCCTCATCGCCGCGGTCATCCCGGCCAGTGCCATCGGTGCCAATTGTACGGGCACGCGGCAGCCAACTGCCGCGCACCGCCCAGGTGCGTCAAGTGCCTGGTCCCGCACTTCACTAAGGAGTGCAATCGCACTCCTGAAACTCCCTCTCCTCCCGATTGCGTGCTTTGTGGCCAGTCCGGCCACACCGCAAACTACAGGGGCTGCCCTCGTGCACCCCGTTGTATGCGCTCCAATTTCAAAAGGGCGGCTCCCAAACAGGCCCCGCGCCTTTCTCAAGAAAACTTTCCGCCGCTGCGTAGCCGGGTTCCTCCGGCTGCAAAGCCTACTCAGCCCAAGCCTGCTCCAGAAAACTGGAGGCAGCGTCCCGCATCGAATCCCATCCCGGCTCCTCGCCCATACAAACCCACTCCTCAATCCTCCGTAGCAGACGATATGCGTATCGTCTGCGACGCTATTAAAAATGTCGATGTTAGTGAAATCGCAGTCTTAGCCCGTAAACTTAGGGCTTCACGTACTCCGACAGAGCGTTTGCTAGCTCTGGCGGAGCATAGTTCCCTTCTCAATTCATTGTAGGTTCATTTAAATGAATTGATCCCCAAATCATGCTTCGGCCGACCTCTGCCCAGCCCCGGCTTCACCGGAGGCTGCCCAGAACGGCCACCAACTCATGTCCCTTTGAGCACCTTCAGTGCAACTTTCACTACAGGCGGAAGACCCGCTAGCGGGTCTCCGCCAGCGCGCCCAACTTCCCGACGGGTGTCGCTTCCGATGAAGGCTAAAGGTATACGCTTACCACAGCCAACAGGTGGTTTTTAGTGGGTAGGTGCCATTCTGGTGAGTCCCACATAACCCCCCTGCAGAGGAATTTACCTGCGGGCGGGTATGCATGACGCATCTTCCACCTCCCTCCCGTGAGGGTGCCTCGGCAGCAAAAAAAAAAAAAAAAGTGTTAAATAAAGATTTGAAGATTATCTGTACTGATAAAGCAATATCACCTTATTACTTATAAGGTATTACAAATGTTTAACAATTACTTACACATAGGTACATATTTTATGATAATCGAATTTATATTTTATCTATACTGTTTCAAAGTCTAGATTTGCTAAGCAAAATCTATACTTAGAAGCGCCTTAAGTTACCATTTGACGCATATCCGCCAAACAAAAATGAACTAGTAAATGGACTTTATTTTCCTAACCAAAAAGACGCAATATGAATGTAAATTTTAATAATCACATTTCTCTCCGCTCGCCCCCGAGCTTCTACAGGTTTGGTATAGAAGCAGAAGCATTCTTAATCACTATACATGGGATACCTACCACCTGGACATAGTCTTAGTCTACACCACAACACCTTTACAGTGGAATCAGTAAAATATTGAGTAAAATAGGGAGGGGGTGGTTTCAGCCCCTTGTCGACGGCGGGTTGGCAGACTTACACATTTCCTTCACTGGGACTTATAGACTTAAGTTGTATAAACTCATTGGTACGTTGTGCTCGCTTATTCCTTCGCAGTACGTAGGTAACTTTTTTTGATGAAGAGTATCCTATATTGTACACCTCACAACGTGTGCAGTTCACATTTTTGGTGAAAATATACCTACTACCTAACTGTCCGGGACATCAATCCGCTAATAAGCCCTACAAGCCAATCAAAACCCTTGAAACATATACAGAAACCTAAGTAACAATAAACAGTAGAACAAATGCCAGTGAGGTACCACCTATTAAAAAGAAATAAACAATTTTAAACGTTCTATTTGCGGAGGCAGGTGGTTCTTGTTAACTTCACAACGTCTGCAAGGTCAATGTTGCCAGCTGAAACGATACGAAGTGGAATTTTAAAGGAATTTACTAAAAACAGCTTTTTGAAGAATATTTAAAAAGTTGCGTGTACTTTTATTGCAGACCTCTTTGGTGCAGTTTGATCGTTAGAGGTTGTATGTTTCGAAAAAGAGACGCCTGCACCGCACTTCTTTACACGTTTTAAAATCTTAAACGAAATAAAGAATTTCAAGTTATCTTAGTAGTTAGGTACACTACAGTTCTACGTCGGTGGGGGCGGTAATACAAATATTTATTTTAATACCTCATTTAGTTTATTTTCGTTCACTAGATATATTACATCTTACTCCGACGACAGAGCAACTCAGAATCTATTGTTTCTTCAATTATTTTATGTCATTCGATATACTAAAATTTAAATTATTTTCTTCTTAATTTATATCGACCTTTTGACTTAAATAACGTGGCATCCTGACGTGCTCGTAAGGATTTTAAACACTTAGACCATAAATAGAAGCCTTACCTGAGTCGTGTTGTGTAAAAATATGGAGTATACAATAAGCTTGAAAAGTGCAGTCACACATTCCCTAATTGCATTTTGTCAATATTAAAACAACCTTATAATAAATATTTCAATAAAACCCAAATATCATTTAAATAAACCAGTTAAATGTATTTGCTAGGTTTTAAATCTTTCGAAGTTTTTATAACTTACTCGATTCTTTTGTGTTATCGAAATAATTATAATATTGAACAATGGAGGGGAGGGAATTGCACTTCTGGTCGGAGTTCTAAATGTAAATTAGAAAACCGAATTAGAAAACCGACGAGAGAGCATACAAATTAAAAGTTTTTTCAGTTTTATGATAGAGCAAATCTTTAGGGAGGTATAATGGTTACATCTTTGCCTGCATCGTTATTTTCTTTCTATTATTTGTCATGAAAATTAATTATTACGACATGCTTAACAATCCCACCATCCAACTCAAGGGTGGTGTCAGGCAATTTGTAGCCACCACGCTTGGCAACCGTGGGTTGTCAGACTTTGCGGATACCTTCGAACTAATTTTTAATGTATGTAGGCTTCCTCATTATGTTTTCCTTCACCTTTTGGGCAGTCGACTTGATTTGCTTAAGGTATTAAAACTCATTGGTACAATTGACTGTCACCTGGCATCGAACCCAGAGTTTCCATCGAGAAGCCTTAACCACTGAGCCACCTAGTCCACCAAAGTTCTAACAAAAACAAGTACAAAAGACATACTTAATATATTCCGTAAATATGGAGTTTTTTATGACAAAAGAAATATGTCGCGACATCGAAGATTGATAATAAACTTATGATCTGAACTTCAAATCCAGAAAGCCCACAGACCCCGCAGACAAACGGACATAAAACGTTAGCTCATTAGTATCGATTAGTTAGTTAGATCCATGGCGGCCATTTTGTTTCCATAGACCATGAGCAATTTGTGCTCATCCGGTCGTTAATGAATTACAAATGAAATTATCCTTAGTTTATGGATGTTTCGGTAATAAGGGATTTTGTAGGTAGTTTTATTCAATAAGCTTATTCATTTGATTTGTTTCCGTATTACCTAAATGTTAAGAAGTAAATTATACAGCCAGCAAGGAATGCGTGGACAATCAAGAAGACAGTCTGATAGGTAGGCGCAATAATGTATAAAGAAATGTATAGAAAATATTAAATAAAATTACAATCACCGTATCGCCCCACAGTTGACAAAGTTTGTGTTTCACTGGGTAATTATTATATAATAGTATAAATAATTATAATGGATATTAAAATATATTCGGTATATGTATACGAATGATTATCAATACATAAATTATGTTTAAAACTTGTAAATGACTATAAGGTTGACAGTAATAGACCCTCCATTTTGCCAAAAAAGTGATAAAGATTTTGATGAAAGAATCGATATCTGTAACCGTACTCGCGGTGGACATTTGTCCGATGTCGATTTCATTTATGAGTGCCCAAACTTACTCTTACTAATACAATACAAATTTAAATCATTATCATTTTAATTCTTTGTTTAATTCAGATTTAAAAGACAAAGTTCTTGTTGAAAAACCCTGTATTTAATCTTAAATGTTAAATTGGTTGAATACTAGAGGATGTCATTAAAATATAGATAGCCTATGTGATATATATATAGATAGCCTATGTGATATATATAGAAAGCCTATGTGATATATATAGATAGCCTATGTGATAAACATAGATAGCCTATTTGATATATATAGATGGCCTTGTGGAGAAAAAACTATCAAATGCAATAATAATAATATTTTAAAATGGGTTTTGTAGTTTAAGAGATTAGACGTATACACACAAAAAAATCTTTCCTTTTTATGATGATATAGCACATTGATTATGCGTTAACATCGTTTGTTCGTGCTGAACAAAATATCAGGAACGTAACATTATGACGAATAAACGTTTGTGTTGTAGCTATTTTACCTATAGTAAATATGAATTGTGCATGTTCGTTTCCCAAATAAAGAAAAAAAATATCTTTAGTGCCGCCATAGACACGCTCTCCTCAAAATACATTCTACCACCACTACAAGGTGGTATAATGTGAGTTTATTAAATCATTGCTTTTTTATCAATGTCAGACTATTCCTGTGCGCCTCCTAGTAATATCTGAAGTATTTGATTGTACTTGACATTTTAAATTTTATTTTGATATTTTAATTGTGTTGTAAATGTATAATAATATACATATAACTTATATATAAATTATAAATTTTGAATAGAAATGAAATTTTTTTTTAATTGAATAGGTACTGTGAATTTAATAATATTAAATAATAATTATTTTTTATTATAAAATATGTTTGCATGCTCAGACTGAGTGAATGTGTTTTCGTACTTTAGAATACAGTATATTAAGAGCTTGTTATACCACATTCTGGTAAATAAGTAAATTCTTATTCTTATAAGAAACAAATATAACCTCTACGCACAAGGCTACCCACACACTGCACATTTCTTTATCAATGCGTGCTAATTTCCAGGCAGCTTGAATAAGCAATCCCTGATTTTAATTGAAATAGCAAAGCTCTTGGCAAAACGAGAATGAACATTAATTTATTCGCAATAAATCCTTTATTTATTGCTTTGTATGGCAATTAAGTGCAGCACATTTGTATCTTTTGATGTGTACACTTGACAGTTTTGTTGCGGATGAATCAGTGTTGCTAGCATACTAAAATAGTAGTAATTATATTTAGAATTAATTAGGTTTCTGAGACAATGGAATTCTTGTGCTTTGTGATTTATGACACAAACTGGCTTCAGAAAAGTGATGAGAATATTCGAATCTTAGCTCTTTAATCTTTGTACGGCTTGTTATGTTTTGAAACTGTTTTCTCGTACTATATGCACAAGAACCACATTGTATGAAATCGTTTTTAAAGAAACGTCCTTTTTATCTTATTATTTAACGAAATCAAACATACTCTTGACATGAGTACATCTTGTGTCCTTTAATTTCTAAGGAAGTGAAAGAGTATGATAATAAAAGATGATAAATTTCTTACCTATGTGCCGTCTTTTAAACACGAAATTATGGTGGAAATAAGAATATCACGCTGTCGAAGCTGTGCGTTTGGCTAGTAAATACAATAAAACAGGGTCATTAGCACTATTTTTCCCCTAATAAGACAAGTATTGTTAATAATTAGAAGTAACTCTGTCAATCAATTACCAATAACCGTCAGTCCGACGAAGATCTAATTAAAAAACGAACTAAACTGAACGGAGTCCGTTAAAAATAACGTATCTGTGGCTAGCTGTTCTAAAATCGAAGAATGCACGGACTTTGTTTTGTCTTTTTAGCGTTCGTTAGCGGGCTATTGTGATAAACCTATTTTTATTTGCTGGTTAAAATATAAGGCTCTGTGTATACTGGTTTTGCGTATTGTTTGGATTCTCTCTTTATCAATTGACGACGTCGTAACTTCTCGTGACAGAGTAATATAGGTAAGTAATCTCTGGAAATCCTACTGGTTGCTGTTTTGACTGTAACGCGACAGACAACAGCTAGAAGCGACGACTTAACGTGTCCTCCCTTTTTTTTTACTAAAATAATAGGTGCGACTCTTTAGGTCTACTTTTAAAAAGCTGCGATATTTTTATTTATTTTCATTGCCATTTAGAAACAAAATTTAATAAATTGCATAGTAAATTGTTTCAAAAATTGTTTTTAAATTAAACTAAGAAATTTTTTACATAAATATTTGAACCACGACCAGCTTTTAGATGCATGAAATACCTATAATAAATGATACCCAAAAAGAATTTATATTCTGACCGTGTTAGCAAACGCTTTGTTTTACAAACATCAAAACAAAATTTGTTACGGCGGTGTCTGTAAGCTTGTTGTCAGAATGAGCCCTTATATATACGTTTTGTATCCTGAATTTAATATGTAACCTTGCAGTTTTGCATTACATTGTATTAAATGGACGATAATTGAATTAGTTACGGCCATGCAATTTAATGGCACTTTGGATCTTGTTCACTTAGTTGTTAAAAAAGTGCAATTTTGTTAATAGTCTAAACACTCAATAATGCTAGGTGAATAAAAATGGAACGTAGATTGAACATTTAAGACAGATACTTACACATATTTACAGGTAGTAGAGTTTTTTTATCTAGGGGTGGTACTACAGCCCTTCCTATTTTGACCGCCGTAATGATCCCGTTTACGTGTTTGGGTTCCAGATAAAGGGAAGAAACAGCCAGTACATTTACTAGGACAAAGGCAATTTCAACTGAACCCTACGGTCGGAAGCCCATCATTAGCCGATATAATAATCACATACAATATTAAGAAATTAAACACATATGACTAATAATGTTCATGGGTTCGGATACCACTTACTATAAGGTAGGTCGCATGCTTGTTGCCAGCTAAGAAGGCAGTTAAAAAAAATTATTAAAAAAGTTATTCAAAAGATCTTTCGGGTAAGATTTGATTGAAGCCAGATTTAGTGCTGTTTTCACCCTGTTGGTTATCTGCGGTGCGTTGGTAGGTAACTCCTTACAGTTCAGATTGGAATCTTGTTCGATGCAAATGCAGATACTACAATTATAACTGCGTTTTTTTTAAAAATTGGATGTCCATTTGCCTTCCGTCATCCCTGAAGGAGAATGAATTCAATGAATCAAAAAAATTGATCCTTAATTTGTTTGAATAATTGCACTATTGTATTATTTTTAGACTTTATAAATTTTGCGTGATTTCTTTTTATGATTGGTATGCACTAATTTAAATTTTATTATACACCTTCACTAGCTTAAATATAATTCAGTGTGGTGATGTTTATTTTTTTTAGATTACTCGTAGTAGTTAAATACATTCATTCATTCATTCCGTTTCATTCATACATTTTACATTACATTCATACCGTTAATAGTTGTTGTTTAATATAGTAGAAGTCGTTTAAATTAGATTAACTTTTAAACTACGGAACCATTTTAATATATTTTTCCAAAGTATAATAGACTATATTTTATTATAAAATCCACCAAAAGCCGTTGCATATATAAAGTATTGACCAACTCTACCATCAAAGCTTCAAACTTCAAACACACCGCTTGTTTATAAACCGGGTTTATCAAACAGCAGTCAAATACCAACATCACAGTCAAAGGTAGTTTAATTGTTCAAAGAGAACAAAAAGATTAGATAATAATGGTTACCATCAAAAGAAAACAATTGATTTTTGTTGTTTGAGCAAAGTGTAGAGTTAGGTACGTTTGGAATGATATTAAATCAAGCATTTTTATATAGGAGTTTTTTTTTACTTTGACATAGCCGATTAACGAGCACGTAATTCATCTGATGGTAAGTAGCGTTTTATAGACATAGACATCGTTGATCGTAGATGTTACTGGTTAATTATAATGTTATTATTGAGTATCGGATTGATGATGCGTTGCCGACAGTAAGATTCAGTTGGGATTGCCTTTGTTTCCGTAATTACCTACCTTGTCCTCCCTCTCAATCCTTCCCTCTATCTGGAACACAACACGTAAACGGGTTTATGTGGCGGTTAAAATAGGCAGGACTGTATATCGTCTCAGACCAGGTCTTAACATAAGAAACTGTTACACCATTATTGATAAACCGAATCGGAAAAATGTTGTAACTTATTGTTACATAAAAAAAAAGATATATTTCTACTGCTTATTAAGTATTTCAATAATAATAAAAATAATATCAATTTAATTCGGAATGATTCCATATTATGTTAGTAACAATATTCTTAAAATTACGGGATTCGGGAAAAAAACTACGGGATCTTCTTGAATTTACGAGATTCTTACTATGATTTTCGATTTAAGAATCCAGCAAATTCATTTAATTCTAGTGAACATAACCGCGATAGTTTAAAACAGTTTGTTAATTAAGTAATGGTGTTCTCAACTGTCAGAAGACTTTCAGAAACTACATTAATAAAGGCCTCATTCTTGTTTACCTTTTATTTTTAGTAAATTGCGGTAGTTAAGACATTTTGTTGCTGATTGAATTAAACATTTTCAACTTTCTATTTCTCCATATGAAAATAACTTGATTTATTTTTTGTGACATTTTCATGACATTTAAACTATGCTTCTTAGACCAAGAAATATGATCGTGAGGTTTTTGGGTAAAAGATAAAATAGGAAACTCAAATACTCCTTTTTATGGGCAATTTTTTGACTAATGAGTAGCGTTGTGGTTAGTAGGCCTGCCTCATATGCCGGAGGTCCCAGGTTCGAGTCCTGGTCGGGGTATTCATTTGTGTGATGAACATAAATGTTTGTTCTCGGGTCATGGTTGTTGATATTTATATACTGATATTTTATATATTGATATTTATATATTCTGGGTGCCCTTTCATTTCCCTGTATGGTCATCTATAATACAAACTCTGCTTACTTTGGGGCCATACAGTTGGTGTGATTCTGTGAGGATTTATTATTATTATTAATTCAGAAACTCAATTATTGAAATTTTGTTGCAAAAACTGCGAAACATTGTGTAGAAGATCTCCCACTTATTAAATGATCATTGTAAACATACTTATAGACACCACGTGTTACAATCTAATAATTATACAAGGATACAAAACCACATTATAAGCTATGGGCACGTTTGATTTTCTGAAGTTTTCTTGTAGATGCAGCAACTGCATCTCGTCATCGTAGGTATAAAATATGAAAACAAAATCAATATTTATCGAAGGATGCATACTCTTATTAAATTTTGTAACAGTATTCGTAAGGATATCACAATTAATGTTCAGATGATTTTCATTAGAGCTTGTTTTAGCTTTTGTGAAATTAAGCGATTATATCACAAGTATTTTATTTTGTTTCACTAATCCATCCGCTATTTTCCTCTATCCCGTCATGAAAATTCTTACTAAAAGGAATTTAAAGCATTTTTTTTTATAAGTTCATATATATTCCCTCAAAACTTACTGGCAGATGTCACACATCGTTTAGAAAATTTCAGGGCAGATCACTAAAACAGTTTTACGAGTTACCGCGAGTTCATTTATATATTTTTATTAGTTTTTATGGTTTGGTGTTGCAAGTTTTAAATTTATACCCGATTAGTGTCATCTGAGGATGCGCAAGAGTCTGATGTTATGTTAAGCTGAAGCGATTTTATACGTTTTTAAAAATTAACCTGGTTTTAGGTCACTTTATTAGATTTAATGTTGGAATTTACAGATTTTGATGACCAATAAGTAAGCATACTAAGGTTCAACTGGACAAAAAGCTTTATCTGATGCAAACACCAAAGCTTTGATATTTCTTAGATATAAAAAATTTAATAGTTATGACGCGATGACGTTATGATAAAGCATGGCTCTACCACCAGTTTGGAAAGACCTTCGTGAAGAAATACTAGAGTATTTTTATCAGAGTGACTTTCAAATTCAAATATTAGGTCTTTACCTATGAAATTGCCGTTTTTCACGAAATAAGTGAAGCGTAATTTTTTCATAATCAAAATAATCACCCATGCAATCAATGCATCTTTGCCAACGCATTGGTAGCTTATTGATGCCTTTCTTAAAGAAATCAGCTGGACGGGAGGCAACAAATTCTTCAAAGGCATTTTGTACTGCCTCTCGGGCATTGAATTTTTTTCCCGCCAAGAAGTTATCCAAATTCTGGAAAAAGTAGAAGTCTGTAGGCGCAAGGTCTGGTGAGTACGGCAGATGACGGAGAACTTCCAACCCCAACTCTTGTAGCTTGGAGACCGTCTGCTGTGCAGTATGAGGTCGCGCGTTGTCGTGCAGGAGCAGTGGCGCCGAACGATTGACCAAAGCTGGTTGGAGACGTGCGAGCTTCTCCATCATTGTGTTCAGTTCTTCACAGTACACATCTGCAGTAATGCTTGTCCCGTTTGGCAAGAAGCTGTGATGAATTACACCCGCGTTAGACCACCAAACAGTGACCATGACTTTTCTAGGGGTAAGTTTTCGTTTAGGGAATTGTTTGGGTGCTGAACCAGGGTCCAACCAACTTGCTGAGCGCTTACGATTGTCAAACAGGATCCATTTCTCGTCACAAGTAACAATGCGGTTCAGAATTCCTTCATTTGTATGCCTGCTGAGCAGTGCAAGGCACGTCTCCACGCGTACTTCGCACTGGCGGTCATTGAATTCGTGGGCCATTTGTCAAGCTTTTTTACCTTGCCAATTTGACGCAAATGGACCAATATTATTTTGATGCTAACGTCGAAAGCTGCTGCTAATTCAGCCGTGGATTGAGTTTCATCAGCTTCCACAATTGCCTTTAATTCGTCATTGTCGACCAAAGTTTTCGGACGACCACGGGGTTCATTTTTCAGGTCAAAATTTCCAGAACGGAAGCGGGTAAACCAATCACGGGTGGTGCGTTCGTTTGTAGTGTTCGCTCCGTAAACGTCGTTGATGTTGCGTGCCGCTTGTGCTGCTTTGCTGCCACGACGGTACTCATACTCCATAATTACTCGAATTTTAACTTATACATGATGACGAAAAATGTTCGAATGCGTTGAAAACAAAACAGTAACTATTAAACAAATGACGATTTTAGAAAAAGAATTCCATGTTTGTCAAATAAAATTAATTTGAAATTAGAATTATCACTCAAAAAAAAATATTTTCCTTTGAAATGGCCAGTACGGCAAAACGGCAGTTTCATAGGTAAAGACCTATTATTAATTTCTCAACATTGACAATTAGTTGTTCTTATTGACGTCAAATAAAACATGACTACCACCAGTTTGGAGAAACCTTCGTGAAGAAGAACTGGCAAGAAACATCACGGGTATATTTTTTTGAAAATAAATTTACAGAGTCTCTTATTATCTATACAAAACTTTTTCGTCGTAAAGATTCTTTTCATTACGAGCAGGTCGTTGGCAGTCAGATGTATCCGTATTTGTATCTCTATTTGCATAGTAGCTTCTATGTGAACAAGATACAGATCAGTTTTTCAATCGTAGATGGAACAGATACTCCCCTTGCCTTCATCAGCATTTGGTACCATGTGGGATGTGGGTGAGATGGACAACCGCATGAAATGCCTGTCTGCATGATGAAAAAACCTTCGGCTTTGGTTAAGACTTCCAATTTCAAATTTATACAGCTATTTATTCACGCATTTGTGTTTCAAAAACCGTAATTTATTAGTTTTTTCCTCTTTTGGTATTTTCTTTGCGTCACTTAGTTTACAAAAAGGAAAACTTGAAATATCGCGTTATTTACGAGTACGAGTTCCACCGTGGCACCAGTACTGCAGAAACGGCTCGAAGTATTAATACCGTGTATGGCGGCGGTGTCGCAAAACAAAATACAGTGCGTTTTTAGTTCCAACGTTTTCGTTCTGGAAATTTCAACCTGCAGAACAAACCCCGTGGACGGCCGGAGACTACACCACGTCCGAGTTAGCTGTAGGCTGCGGTGTTAGTGACAAAACAGTTTAAATCCACTTGAAGCAAATTGGGAAGGTGAAAAAGCTTAAAGGTGGGTACCTCATGAATTGAGTGCAGCAAACCGACAAACGCGCGTCTACTGCTGCATTACATTACTCAAAAGGCAGAATAATTAAAGGATTTTAAGTCTAAGCATTACCTGTCATAAAAAATGAATCCTGTACGACAATCGTAAACGCTCATCGCAATGATTGAACCCTGGCCAACCAGCCAAATTCCCTGCCCTAAGCGAAAATTGACTCAAAAAAAAGTTACTTGTGAGCGTTTGGTGGACTAGTACCGGTGTCGTTCACTACAGCTTTCTTAAATCTGGCCGGACGATTACGGCAGTCTATAGTCTATTGTCAGCAACTGCAAACCGTGATGGAAAAGTTAGCTGCTAAACAACCGAGGCTGGTCAATCGCTCTAGGCCACTGCTGCTTCAGGACAACGCTAGACCACACACTGCACAACAGACGGCTACCATTGGAAGGAGCTTCAATTGGAATGTCTGAGACATCCACTGTACTCCCCGGACCTTGTTCCAACAGATTACTATTTTTTCGAAATTTGGATAGCTTCTTGCAACGGAAAAAATTCAACTCCAATGGAGCAGTCTAAAGCGTCTTCAAAGTTTTTATTGATTCCCGTCCAAATGGTTTTTTAGCAAAGGGATCAATGAACTGCCTATGAAATGGCAAAAGTGTATAGATAGCAATGGTATATACTTTGATTAAAAAAATATAAAAAAATTGACTTTATGTTCTCTACCGATGCGCATTCAAATATTTTTAAATTTAATAACAACCTTTTTTGTGTCGAATCCTAATGATTATTTTATTGTAGCGGGTGACTTTAATCTCCCTTACATAAACTGGAATAATGGTATCCCCACCATTCTTAAGAAAGTTTCAATAGAAATTCAAAAAATGGCCACTGAGTTAATAAACACTTTTACATACTATGGCTTAACTCAATATTATAACATTCAAAACTCGAGTAGTAACATTTTAGACTTGATGTTTTCTAATACACCACTGTGTATGACAAAATCGGAGTCGCCACTTGTAAAAGAGGATATTTATCACCCCGCCATTGGCATAAGTGTAAGTGACATCTTAGTTAAATGCATAAAACCGACCAATTATTAAATTATTCCGTAAAGCTGACTACCACAAATTAAACACTTTTTTCTCAAATTGCGACTGGACATTTTTAATATCAATGAAGTTACAATAAGCTTTAGATACATTTATGACATTTTGAATTTAGGTATAAGCAAATATGTACCAAATGTAAGAATATCTCATTATTATGTTTACCCACCGTGGTTTTCGAATACCTTAATAAAATTAATAAAAGAAAAAGCAAAATATCACAGACTGTGGAAGAAACATAATAATCCTATGGATTATTTATCTTTCACAACACTAAGATCCCGCTTAAAAAAATTAGAACCTGTCAGTTATTCAGCTTATAAAAAGTTGTCAGAAGAAAAAATAAAATCATGTCCGAAGCTGCTGTGGTCTTATGTGAAGGCAAAGCGAGATAACAAATCCAATTATCCTAACATAATGCAGTATAAAGACACAAATTATTGTAATGAATTTGACATTTGCGATGCCTTTAATAATTTTTTTTGCGCAAACTTTAATCCTCCAGCTCATAACTATCCAGATTTTCAGGAAAAAATGGATGTATATAGTGACATCATCACGGACATTAAATTAGAAGATTCTGAGATATATAAAATATTAAATAGTCTTGACAGTTCCAAAAGCACGGGATGTGACGATTTACCACCCTATTTCTTTCTCAGGTGTGCTGAATCACTAACCACCCCTTTATCTGTGATTTTCAATCGCTGTTTTTGCGAGGGCTATTTCCCGGACATATGGAAGACAGCTTATATTGTACCAGTTCATAAGAAAGGTGCAAAGACAGTTGTTGAAAATTATAGACCAATCTCTAAACTTAATGTCTTGAGGAAGGTGATGGAAGTGGTAGTTCACAAATACACTTTCCCAATAATTATACGCAATATACCTTCACAACAACACGGCTTTGTGCGGGGCCGTTCTACTAATACCAACTTGGCTATCTTTGTCAATGATGTGTTCCGAGGAATGGACGAAGGCTTTCAAATAGGCGCCATTTACACTGACCTTGAGAAAGCGTTTGATCGCGTTGATCATGACATTCTCCTCCGAAAGCTCCAAGAGCTTGGAATTCGGGGAAACCTGCTCCGGTGGACTGAGTCTTACCTACGTAATCGATCACAGGCTGAGATACTGGCTGGACATCGCTCCAATTTCATAAATGTCTCCTCGGGGGTTCCACAAGGCTCAATACTAGGTCCTTTATTATAAGCAGCATATTTGTACGACGTCGGTGGCTGCTTCTGCTTTGCAAAATATCTTATGTACACCGACGATAAACCTCAACAACTTGTGTCAGTATTATGAGACCAATTGTATTAATATAAATGTAACGAAATGTCTTCAAATAACGTTCACTCACAAGAAGAAAAAGCTTTCGACTCAGTACACTTTGCACGGTGAAAATTTTACTTCCGCTAATATTGTTAGGTACCTGGGAATCCTTCTAGATTCAAAATTGTCAATGACGGAACACATCAACGCCATTGTTACAAAGGCTTACAAAAACCTTGGGTTTATTTAACGTGTGACTAGGCCTTTCTCAGACTCTGATTGCATAAAATTGTTATACTACGCATATGTTCGGAGTGCTGGAGTATTGCTGTGTAATTTGGAACCCACAGTATGTATTATACGTCCAAGAAATCGAAAAAATCCAATTCAAATTCCTCAAAGTCTTAAACTATCGCACCCAGCTGAAAAAAGGGAATTACGATTTAATTCACAAATTATTACCCCTAAAAGACAGACGAATATTGTTTCAAATGTTGTTCCTACATGATATTTGCAGCAATCGCATTGATAGTCCCGAGTTAAATTCTCTAGTCCTATCCTAGTACCTAGTTATCCACACACTATATTGCGTACTATAGTTTCAATATATATATAACTTCAAAACAGATTTCATTTCCTCATAAATATTGTTAATTTTATTATAATAACTTTAATAATTTTGTATAATTTTTCTGCTCGTTACTGTTTAATAAAAAAATTGTGAACCTATTATTGGCAATATGTATATTTAAATTTATTATCAGTGTAATATGTTTTAAGTGCTGTTGGTTCTGTGAAAATAAATAAATAAAATAAATGTTCCTCCCTTACAAAAAGCCAATTCATATGAAATGACCTAGTATTTATACATGTATGTTTATTTTGAATTTATTCCCATCCCCTTCGCTGTATGGTCATCCGTAATACAAGCTCTGCTTACTTTGCTATTTCTATGTAATGCACAGGACTCACAAACAGTTTGAAAGATCTAAAAACACCCCACAACTCAAGGTTCGACACCCTAGACTGCAAAAATGTCTCCAAAAACTGTTGGACAGATCACGGTGAGGTTGAAAGTCACTTTTCCTCTCGACCTGAGTAACAAACAAATAAAAAAAAATCCTATGAGCAATAAAACTGAATCCACAAATACCTTAGTACCATCATGATATCGTAAACACAAGGAATTGGGTCATTTCCATCAGGATAGCAGTCCCGTATCAGAATCACAGCCACTCGTCATGATTTGTGTATCTACGACTTAAGTGTTCTACTCTAGTGACGCGCTGGCGTTGTTTATATCGATAGTTTTGAAGGCTGCCAAACACTATTAACGAACTGATGGAGAGCGCTCGAAGAATGTTAATAGTAATGGAATTAGTGTAAACAGAATGTCGAATCTGTGGGATTCTACTTTTTATTAGAAAGAAGTTTATTTTTAGGACTACTTTGTTTTAAACGATTCAAAATACTTCGAGTATATACTTTTAATATGGGTAAATATAAACGATATATTATATCAATGTACTGTTAATTATTCAATTAACATATTCTAGTAACATAACGTGTATCTGACCCAGCGACAGCCTTATTAACCCCACTACAGAGATATCGGCCTCGTACATCTAAAGGGTGGTGTCAGACAATTTATAGCTCACAACGCTTGTTTACTACGGGTTGTTAGACTTTACGCATACCTTCCAAATAATTTCTGTACAAGTTTGGTTTCCTCAGGATGTTCCCCTTAACCTTCAGAGCAGTCAGCTTAATATATTTAAAACTCATTGCTACATTTGGCTGTCACCGAGGATCGAACCTAAAATCTCTATCTGCACTCGATAACAATTGTTTCTTGACATTAATAGGACAAATAAGAACATAAATATAAAAATCCTTGTTTATCGAGTTTAACTACGGCTTCAAAAAAACTATCGACAGTAGAGTATATTTACCTCAGAACATCCCTATTCCTGGACCCCAGTCCACACGAGAACACAAATCGTTATTCAATTGTAAAACACTTATTGTGGGCCAATGATGGCGTTTTATCTATTTCATTTGTTTAATCTTGTTGGATTACAATGTCACATTGGTTAGCTAATCTTAGGTTAGAAAATGCGTATAATTTATGAAGAACTTTACCAACCGCATAAAAACAATACTTACAAAATCTACCGAGCACCTAACTAAACTGTTCGTTACTGAGCGGTACAATAATACGTCAATAGTTTCTCTTTTCACATAAAAATGTAACAAGGACCAAATTGAAGTATGCACACAATTTTTAATTCTCATCCAAAGGTGATTTAAAATGTAAATTATAATGAAATAGGGTGTATTTAGTAAAAAAAAAAAAATTAACAAATTGGTACGCACTAACTGGATTGTTACTTGAAAGGCCTTAATATCCTCTAACAATATAACAGATGGACTTTTAATAATAATAAATCCCCATACAATCACACCAGTTGGTTCATACAGTTATATGTCCCCAAAGTAAGCAGAGCTAAGCGATGACCATACAGCGAACTGGAGGAAACCCGTAATAGACAATTACATAATTAAATATTTAGAACCATGGCCCGAGAAAACCACAAACCCGACCCGACCAGGCATAAGGCAGGACATCTGTGCATTATAAAAATTATAACGTTTAACCTCATAATGTAGTACAAGCGAAAGTAACGTAGTAGAGTTTAATAGTAGACGATAATTTTATTTAAAAAAAAAACGTTTTATTGAATATTATCACGTTTAATTACATTTTTACATTTTAACTCGACCTTTCAGTTACCATGTTTAGAAATGACTAAGATGACAGGTGTCTTGACAACATTCAATCATCTCAATCAGTTGCTCAGTCTGCGAGCGTAGCTGTTAGGATGAATACAGAAAGTGCTGACAGTGTCTTGAGCTTAACATTTAATGTTTTTTTAGAATAGGTTACCATGTTGGACAAACCTTCCAACATCTTGTTTATTGAAAATGGAGTGTTTCTTAATTTCAATGGCCTCTCTGCTCTAGGTTTAAATGAATGAAAGGCCTTCATAACTGTCAAGACACCTTTCATTTTAGTAACTTGTGACCACGAATTTGTAAAGGTATTGAAACCTCGAGTAAATATGTAAAAATATAATTACACACGTAAAAAAAAAAAACAATTAAAAGTTTTATTTAATAAATAGAATAAGGAAATATTAAGAGTTCTTTTGTTAAGATGGGCCGGTACTAAAGTCCATCCTTTTTTGACCGCCATAATAAATACGTTTTTACGTGGTATGCTCTAGTTACACGACAGAAACAGTCAAAGCAAAGTGGAACAAAGGCAATTCGATATAATAATTGCAATCAATATGAATAACTTACATTATGAATATCGGTGCGGGCGTTTACCATAAGGCGGTCATTAGCTCGTTTGCCAAGTATGAAAAAAGCAAAAAAACGTTAGTAATTTACCAATACAAGAACTTATAAACCTAGACATTCTTTTCACATAAATAAGTAACGTTAAAAAATACACATAAGAATGCGGATGAAACAATATCTACGTAATCACTTTTCTTCGCTATTTCAAGCACACATCATAACTGACACATGAGCGAAAGAATGATTTCTAAAATGACCGAATGATTTTCAAAAAAAACTACAGAAGTATACATTTCAGTAAAGAATGCATTTATTTTTGTTTGCCATCGGGAAGTGAACCGGGTCAATAGCGACTTGTCACTGAATATTTGTAGAGGAAAGAACTAGCTTTAAATATTTTGGCGGTTTGGCCTTTCAACCTAACATACAAAATCTATTTTCAACGGATATCAATATTTGCTTTCTGTTATAATTTTTTACAGCTGCTTTAAGGGTAAGTGCTTTAAAATTTTGGATTAAGTCAAGTCTTTCATTTAGTTTTGGATTTTTCAGAAATTACCTATTGAGATTATGAAATACTTTGAAATGTCAGTTATATGGTGGAACAGAGACAACATTAACAATCTGAGTTACAATTTTGATCAACATAAATATAATTACACTAGCTTTTGCCCACAAATTGGCTTGAAATGCCTCAAGACAAGCATGGTTTTCGGAATGAAAGTTACCCTATGTTTTTTTACTATTTTTATAGCCGATAAATGACATCCGGATTATCTTATGCATGGAAATCATTAGTCGTAGGTGTTTCGTAATTAATATTAATATAAATTTATAAAACGACTAAAGATATCATCGATTTATATGCCAACAACAAACGTAAAAAAACAAGGAATCTGACTAAAACTCTTCACTCATACGGCGCTTAGCTGTGGGCGTACGATCGCAACTCCCGCGCTTCTAGTTGACATACGAAAACTACGTTGATGACAAATTAAAATGAGAGTTGGCAACACTCTTGACAGTTAAATATGACGTATTGATTGCTGGTAAGGGTTAAATATAAATAAATTATTTGTGTGAGTCAAGATGTTGTGTTCGTAAGAAATTATGCTTGTTTTAAATGTACAATAAAAACAAAACTTTATTTTCATACGAAAAAGACAATTTCACTTAGTCGAGATTAGCATTCGTCTGTCTACGGCCGTCATCCCGAAAAACAGCTATTCCCGCCCTTAGCCTTCAGCAATAATGTTTATACTATTCCAGATGTTAGAGAATTATTTATTTGCTTCAAATGTTAATAACTTAACTTTAAAACGCACCACGCACATAAACCTGACACAATCGTAAAGGGTGCGGCAATGGATTGTGTCCTGCTTCATTTAAGAGATGGTATTTTTTATATCTATTTTCAACTAAATTATATAACTATAATATACCTACTTTAAATGTAAAATTGTTTTTATTTGCACTTATTACACATCATAATTTTACTTCATTATAGGATCAATAGTTCCTTACAGAGCATTCCTATCCAGTGAGTATTAATAGTATTTCCTTAAAATTACGAATTTATTCACAGTACTTCAAAGCAAATTTAATTTAAGTTTAAAAACAATTTCAACAGTTGTTCGCTTTTGGACTTTATTATTCTATTTGGCCGCCCTTAGAGATGTAAATCGGTTACTGAGGACCCTCTTAAGTATAGGTTTTTTTCAGACAATAATGTCTTACATGAAGTATGTACAAAGTATGAAATCTCAAAGCAAAACCAATACATCGGAGTGCTCTAAGTGCGGTCCTCAAAACGCAAATAGGATGTAAGCTGGTTATAAGCATTTGGCGCAAACTGACTTAATACTTGTAATAAAAATTGCAGGAAAACCAACCTAAGTACATAACGGTTCCAAGATAGAATACGTTATTTTACAGATACAAATCAAAATGGAAGCTTTTATTTGTTTCTCAGAATTCACTACTATATAGTACAGGATAAGGTCACTTTTTATCTGACCGTTTAGCTGAGATAAGTCTGAGGCACATAAGTCTCAGCACGCTTCATATATTGTGCCGTATATCGGTACGCATTCCTTCTTGCTGGTTCTTTGGCAGTAGACGACCTTTCCGAACCAGTGGTAGTTTCAATATACGACGTCCTAAGCCAAGGTTGGCGCCCTCTCAGGTGCCCTTAGGCGTATCGTATGTAGTAGTAGTTTAAGTTCCGGCTAAGCGCCGTCAGCGCCAAGCTACAAAGTTTGGTGAAATTTAAGAGTCAAAAATAAATAAACAGTCCATTTCGAAAAAAGAAAACATAAACAAAAAATCGGTAAAACAAAAACTTTTCGGCCCCCTTCAACACACAAAAAAAATCTCAGGGGATTTATTATTATTATCTCGGTGTGCATCGGTTCGTTGTGTAGTTATACAAAACTCAGATGTGACTCAAGCAGTTTTGCTGTAATTTACATAGGTTTGTTTTACTTTTATTTTAATTCATAATTATTACCAAAAAAAACACATGTTTCTTATAGTAAATACTTTATCCACAAAATCAATGTTTAAAAAGCAAATTCTCGATCTTGTAACCCCAAGATACTGCTCTGTTACAGCAAGATATCTTTATTTTATGCAAATATTACGATAAGAATCTTATCATAAGATAGCCCATCACCACGTGGGTGTTCCTCTAGTTAAATATGTAGGTACCGTCGGGACACTCGGCGCAGGCGCAGATTCGCACCCGGCAGTGTTGTCGCCCCTGAGTATGCGGAGCGCCTTCAAAAGACCGAACAACGTGCAAGCGATTCTCGCCTTAGCCTGAGATTTCATGCAATTTTGTTCAAAATGCTGACGTTTTATTTGGCTGATACAGATTATTATAATCGCAAAAGCAACTAAAAAAATAGTTGACTTTCGCTGTGCCGTGCAGTGAGCCCAATTCCGCATGGTCTAGTTGGCTTGGTCAATTATATACTTACACTAGGTAAAAAAGCTATCATCAAACAATTTGCGTATCGGTTGAGGCAGTTGCACATCAATTAGTCATGAACTTTGATCAATTTGAAGTCGACGGGAATTGGCTGCAATTGTCTTGTCCTTCCTTCTGTGACCTGAGACATCCTGTTGAAAGGTTATTTGTAAGTTTCATTTTTAGTTCATTGGACTTGTGGATAATTTTGAAGAATTTTTCTCTATGTTTTGCAAAATGAATAAGATGTAAATGAAATTGACGTAGTATCCAATAACAAAAGCTGAAATTGCGATCAAAATCCGTCAGCCTTAAAATATTTAAACACAGTTATTATTGATTGAATAAAAATAGTTATTTAAAAAAGTAAATCACATACTGATTGTGATTATAAGTTAAACCATAGCATTATTGACGTTTGTACATTTTTAACATGTCAACTTTAGGCCATGGGGTTCCAAAGGCGTTTACGGCGTGGATGAAAAATACAGAAAAGAAAGTCAAACTAGAATTTTGTAAAACATATAGTTGTTTAGAAATATAAAACACCGCAAGCGGTACTTTTTATCTAAAAATACGACGAATTCCAATAACCTACTGCACACTGACTAGCATACAAAATAACTTCTTAATAAATCTTCTTGCTTCCATAAACTGATTCCGTTGTCAAAAATGCAGTAAATCTGTCCGCCATTGTTATCGATTTTTAGTATTCAATCGATACGATCAATTCGTCGGGAAATAGAGATGTGCAACTAAGATACATCGATAAATATACGCGTGGGTCGAATCGGCAACTTCGTCAATAAAAATTTGAATTTACAATGAAAATCGACGGATTTGTCGGATTTTATAGGTATTAAATGTGGATCAATATTGGATATTTTATTTGCATGTATTGATTAATTTTAACAGTAAGTTAGCAGAACACAGATTTGCAAAGTATTTGTACTTGAAAGCTCAATAAGTTTGATTACTAGAATACATTTTTTAAATGTCTAGACAGATATAAAAACTGTGTGTTTCGCATAAGTAAAGTTTGTTTACTCAAAGATGACCATACTGATGATGATTCGGGGCGGTAAACAAACACCACTCTTTATCACAGACCATCAAGGATAAGATATCCTGATAATGGAATCCAGACAGACATGTCAGGATTCCACTTCGGTGTAAGGGCTCTTACTGTTCTTCTTTTTCTGTCAATGATTCACATTGAAAATTTACAATACGCTTTGTCAAAATTTGAAGAAGAGGCAATGCAAAATTAACGAACGAATTATTTAAAATAATAAGTACGTACTGAGGCTGTTTTGAAATTAATAACGTTCTCACAAATATTTTGTATTTGGAATTAGAAGTGATTGTTAGATCCGCACCGAAAGGTATAAGTTTTGTTTATACTTCATCATTAAAAAAAAATAACTAGTCGAATAAATAGAAATTTTTACTCGTATACTCAAATTCAGCATAAAAATCAAATCTGAAAGAATCTATCTAAATATCTTATCGGCCCCTTCAAAATACATTTCCTCTGACTTTTTGATAAACATATTTAATACTTTACAAATCGGATGGGGCATCTACATATAGAACTACGGAAACTATTTATTGTTAACAAGAGTGATACTTTAAGTAAAGCGACGCGTGCGCATCCGTTGTCTATACCAACGTTTTTTGTAACGTCCAAATTTAAATTTCGAATATTTCTTTTTTAACTTTGGTGGAAATGGTGAGTCTATGGTTAATGATGTCCTGCATGGTTACTAGGGTATGGAGTTGGCTTTTTTTAAAAGATATTTTAATAATCTTAGTTTATGTTCTATTGTTTTTTTCGTGGAGATTTTTTGTGATTGAAGGTTTTGTCGAGTTACCAAAACATAAACTATTTTAAACTAAGTTGCTGTCAGACTCGATGCCTACTAAAAACTTACCACATTGTTTTTAATTTATTTATTTCACAAACCTTAAATTATCATTACACTCCAATGTGACAGGATGTATACATATGTCAATCAAATGTTACACTGAATTGAAAATGTTCAAATGATCTTAATACCAATTCAAATATTATTATGCATAAATCAATGATACTATTTTTTTGTCAGAAACCGTAGAAATAATAATAATTACTGATTTGAATAACTTCGTGCAGATAATTGAAGTTATTATAGTGATTAAGCTAATCTCATATAGATATATCTCAATAAGAGTGTCCTCACTTTTTACACAAATCTATCTTAACTAAGTGAAAGTTAATAGTCTATATTTTGAAAATACTGAACACATTTTGATGACCTTCTCAAGATGTGGCAGTCGATTTCTAGTTTTCAAGAAAACCGTGGAAAAGCGTATATTTATATACCTAACTTAATTTCACTTTAAGAAGCCTACACAATTATTTACAGTTTCAACAATATTAGTGGTCATATCTTTGTTTAGATCTTGTCTGGGGTGGAAATACATTCCTTCCTTTTTTGACCGCCATAATAATCGCCATTAAGTGGTTATGTTGCGGTCAATTTTTTTTTCGAAATGGACAGATTTTTTATGGCCCTATAAGCCTTTTAAATTTCACCGGACTTTATGGCCTAGCGCTGAAGTTTAGCCGGAACTTAAACTACTCCTACATACGATACGCCTAAGGGCATCCGAAAGCAAGAAACTCAGTAGGAATGCGTACGTCGCGTTAGCCTGGCCCACCGGTGGGTTAGGCAATTCAAATGCCGTGTTACCCTATTTCTAACTGGAACGCCGGCGTTTCTTATATTGTTCCTTGTTTTGCGATCAAAAGGAAGGAGCAGCCAATGCAATTACTAAAACACCTACGGCTAATGTCCATGGGCATGGATGCCACTTACCGTCAGACGCATCGCGTGCTCGTGTGCCAGTATGTATATAGTAAAACAATACATGCGCACCAAGTTGAAAACCTCATTTTCAAACTTAAAAATAATCATCTCTCTCCACACTGCGCAGCTTCATCAAAGTGCACCAATACTGGTCCCAGACAGCGGCCGCGGAAGTCATTAGTTACACACGCGGTGACAATCACGAAGAAAATGCCAGGTTTAGCTAACCCTAGTGTAGTTAACCCACTGACAGAAATACTGTGATGTTTCCGCTAAGGTGGCGTTGTATAGGTTGGATTCTGCAATGTATTGCTGTTAAAACTCTTTTTTGAAACAATGTCAATTGTCAGTCAATAGAACTAATTCGTATTACTGGTTAACGTAAATGAAGATAATTTATTTATTTTTAAAGAGGCTTTATTGATGATTTAATATCATAAAAACAGATCTGCGTTTATAATACAAAAAGTTTTGTTGACAGCAGAATATGAACTCGGTACCCCTCATGAATGATCTAGAATACTTACTTCTAAGCATTTATGTCACAAGGACTAGTACCAAAATCGTTATCAGAATTCGAAAGCGGAATTTAGAATATAAGTACGGTAATATAAGTACATACCGAAACTTTCTGGTCCCTTGCCAAGTCGGTTGAGATGAACTTCTGTCGCCCATCACTGCCACCACTGCAAAGGCCTGACGGGTCTTTGGCCCACAGCGCAAAAGAGAAGGCAGACTTGTTCGCAAATCTCTTCGCGGAATGTTCACGTCTAGATTCCAAAGGTCACCCAAAAGCCCACCCACGTTATCCCCATTCGGCCCCAAGATGGAGGCCGTCCAAATTCACCAGAAAGAGGTACTCAAATGGTTACTAAATCTAGACGTGAATAAAGCCAGTGGTCCGGTTGGCATTCCCGCAGTGGTTCTAAAGCACTGTGCAGCCGAGTTGTCTCCTGTTTTGACACGCCTATATCGAATCTCTCTAAGAACTGGAAAAGTTCCAAAATCATGGAAGTTTGCAAACGTACAGCCCGTACCAAAAAAGGGCAGTCGAGCCGACCCAGTCCCAGTCACTTCCATAATTTACAAAATTATGGAACGTCTATTGAACCATCGTCTCTCGACGTACCTAGAGACCAATGAGCTCCTCAGGGACAATCAATTTGGTTTCCGCGGAGGACGCTCAACAGGAGACCTTTTAGTGTACGTCACGCATCTATGGAGTATGGCCTTGGAAGGGCACGGAGAGGCAATAGCCGTAAACTTAGATATCTCCATGCCTTTGACCGGGTATCTGTTCTTTCTGCAAAGTGCAGCAGGAATAATGTTCTCTCTGCAACATTATTCCTGCTGTACATTAATGACCTTCTTTTATCGGAAGACATTATTGGTTACGCCGATGACAGCGGTATTGTAGAGAGATATGTGTCCAATGCGCGAGCGAGTCCAAACCAGATCCAATTTCAGAGAGAGTCGATGATCGAACGGGTTGATTTGACCTTGTCTGACTTGACCTTCAACCTCGTCAAGTTCAAAATAATAATAATAATAATTTATTTCAGAATGTAAATCCATATATGGTTAGTAAAACATACAATACTTAATATCTATGTTAGTGACACGTAAAATAAAATGGAATAAAATTCAAATAAAACATTAAAAAATACAAACAAATACACGCATGGGAGATCAGCGCGAGGAGGCCGTAATGCAGTGTACGCGCTGCCAGTGGGCCACCATCGGGCTGTCCCACCTGTCTGCTGTTGCCTTGATTATGCTGTTGGGACTGCCGCGAACGCGCTCGAGCTTAGAGGCACAGCGTTTTCTTATAATCGCGTGAAAACCGTCTGTACGCGCTTCTGCAAACATGCCAGATGCACTACTGCGTCGCGGCAATCCCAAAAGTGTCCTAAAACCATTGTTATATAGGGCGTTATATTCCCGACGCGTATAGCTGAGCCACAGACTGCACGTGTAGAGGGACTGATAATACGCTTTAAAGAGAACAAGTTTTACCTCCCTCGTACATCGTGCAAATCTGCGTGCCAGCATGTTGCACCGGACACACAACGCCCTGCGTTCCCTCTCAATGTCCAAGCTGTCTTTTAGATCCTCGGAGACCCAGTGACCCAGATACTTAAAGCTTTTAACTCTGTTTAGAGGCGACCCTGCGAGAGTAACAGGCGGCAGGTTAAAATAGGTTTTATTACCAGCTTTAAAAACCAAGAGTTTGCTTTTGTCAGGATTGTATCTGAGTCCGTGGGCCTCCACATATTTTTCACATATGTGAAGCAGTTTCCTCATGCCTCGGATTGAGGGGCTGAGCAAAACCATGCCGTCAACGTAACTTAGATTGTTGAGACATATTCCACCTAGATGACACCCAACATTGGCTTCGCTGAGCTCCCCAATCAAGCGGTTTACATACAGGTTAAAAAGTCTAGGAGAGCTCAATCCCCCCTGCCTTACTCCGACTTCCAACCCGTATGCATCCGATAGGGATCCTGCCCACCTCACATGATTTGTCTGGTTTTTGTACCAATAATCAAGTAAAATCACTACTTCATCAGTGACCTGGGTATCTGATTTTAGTTTTTGCCATAAAAGCTCATAAGAAACTAAATCAAAGGCTTAGTGGCTCAGGCGTGTCTCTTCTCCGGTAAAAAGAGCACATTAAACTTGACGCCCACTTTCAAAGGTGTATCTCTACCGATCACAAACCATCTAGGGCTTCTAGGCATGACCATCACGTCGAAACTTAATTTCGGTCAACAGATTGAAACCATGGCACAGTCAGCTTCCAAAAAAGTGGGAGCCATCGCAAAGGTCCGGTGCTACTTCAACTCCGAACAGTTGCTCAACCTGTACACAGCCCAGGTTCGATCCTGTATGGAGTACTGCAGCCATCTTTGGCATAATTCCGCTAAGTACCGTCTTGAAGCGTTGGATTCTGTCGACCGAAGGGCCCGTAGACTCATAAGTAACGACAAACTTACTTCTTCGAGACTGCAAAATCTCGAACATCGTTGAAAAGTTGCTAGTCTATCGGTTTTTTACACATTGCACTCTAGAGAGTGTGCAAATGCTCTTTTTCAGCTGATCGAACCTTCTCCATTTCTCCACCGGTCAACCAGACGCAGACAAAAGTTTCACCTGTTTGTGGTTAGCGTGCCGAAGAGCCGAACTAAACGGTTTGATAGCTCATTTTTGGTTCGTGTTGCCAAAGAGTGGAACGATTTGCCTGCGTCTGATTTTCCAGACAAATATAACCCTGGAGCTTTCAAGTGTAGAGTGAATAGGTACCTCTTGGACAGGCGTGTATGATCCTCGTCTTCATTATCACTTTCCTTCGGGTGAGATGGAAGACAAACGCCTGCTAATTATTAATAAAAAATAAAACAATATAAAAATACACGGCATTTGAATCGCCTAACCCACCGGTGGGCCAGACTAACGCGGTTTCTCCCATTTCTACTGAGTTTCTTGCTGGTTCTTTGGCAGTAGATTACCCTTCCGAACCAGTGGTAGTTTCAATATACGACGTCCTAAGCCGAGGTCCGTGCCCTCTCGGGTGCCCTTAAGTGTATCGTATGTAGGAGTACATTAAGTTCCGGCTAAGCGCCCTTTACGCCACAAAGTCCGGTGAAATTTAAAAGGCTAATATCCATATCGAAAAAAATGTGGACTTTTATAATTTTTTAATTTACGAAAATTTCTTCAAACTGCGGATTTTATGCGAAGTTACCTACAAGTGCCATTAAAAAAAAGGTAAGTAAATAAAACATGAATAAAAATAATCAACAATTAAATGATTTAATCGATTACAGTCATTAGCGATATTAATTAACTATTACGACTTGAGTAATAGTAGAACTTTTATTGTAAGACAATTTATTAAGCCCGGTAGTCTCATTTTAAAGTTCAATTAAAGCTTTAATGAACTTTTTGCATTCGTTGAGCAATTAATTTTAGATTGCTTAGTAATTAATTTTGTTCAGTGAAGTATTATTTGCGAGTTAGAGCTTTTAATTTCAATTAAAAGTTGATCTCCACGACCTCTTTACCAATGGACAACTCTTAGGAGATAAACTTATTTTTCAATGTGTCTAAAATGTAATGGTTCGGTTATTATTTCTGAACACAGAACCATTACTTTTTTGTACTTCCTCAGTACTTACGGCCATACTCAAAACCTTCAAAAAGTTAATTAGGATGCTCCTAAATATAGATTTTGCTTATTATAAATAAAAAAAGTAAATTCGCAAAGCAAAACCAAGACTAAGGAATGCCTTCTCTTAGTTTAGACGGCCTGTTTGGTATGGAGGTAAGTGGCCTTGCCTTTCATGCCAGAGGTCTCGGGTTCGAATCCTGGCAGGGGCAAATATTTTATCATGTTTGCTTCCTAGTCATGGATGTGTATGTATGGTTATTTAAGTTTATTTCTAATATATATAATCAAAAAAATATCTATGTGTGTTTATATATTTCTTAAGTTTATTTATCCGTTATCTAGTATCCATAACACAAGTTCTTAATGATACTTAATTTGGGCTAGATAATGTGGTGTGTTAGTTAGAAATATTTATTTATTGGTGCAATGGTTAGAATCCAGTAACAATGCAATAAAATTGTTCAACATAGCAGAATTTTGTCCAAGCAACATAGTGCTATTCCTTAGTGATCCCAATGGAAATAAAATGTAAAAATATTATTAAATGCGATAAAATCCGGTGTAAATTTGATGTAATTTTCTGCAAAATACATCTCGTTACAATTTTGAAACACAAAAAGAAATAAAAACATTTTTTTTAACTTAGTTTAGTTATCGTTATTTTGTTACCAGTGTGATCAAGTATTGAATTGAGAAATGAATTAATTATACTGAAAGAGGTGGAACAGATCGCTTGCACAAATGTAATGGGGCGTCCAGAGGTTGAGAGATCGTCGAATGTTAAGCATCTTCACCTTTGTTTACTTTCAACTGTTAAATTTATAAAATATACATTAAGAGCATTCTTTGTACGTATTTATTATACAAATAATAAATAAATAATGTGTATGATACACATTATTTATTTATTATTTGTGTACCGGAATATAAAACGTTTTTCTTAATGTGTTGAAACGTTGTATTTCCACCGAATAAGAGTGAGAGCGTTCGGCGATGTGTAATTTTTTCGTAATTTTTTTTATAGATGATGCTATTGGTGAATTCTGTCTTAGCACTCCGCCCTTTGGTGCACCTTACAGACCGTTCGAACATAGTTTCCGTATTTACGGTACAGGTTTTAACGGATACGACAAAAAAATTTGCTTTGTTCACACATTGGCACCGTATATCGTTCAACGTATACGTCATAACTGGATACGATGTTCACACGCGATGTTTTAATGAATGCAAAATAGTCAATCAAATTCAAAGTTTGCGTGTACAAAGCTGTTCGTCTAGCTGCACCACCCGCCCGCCCCTCATTTTTTTTTGCCTCCGAAGCATCCCCCTTCATGTGAGGGAGGTGGAAGATGCGTCATGCATACCGCCGCAGGCATACCGGCTCTGCGGGGTGATGTGGGACTCACCACAGTGGCACCTACCCACTAAAAACCATCTTGCCGGCTGTAGCATGGGAATGCTGTACAGCCTTCATGTGAGCGACACCCGGGTTGGGAGGTGGGTGCGCAGTTGGGAGGTAGGTGCAACTTTACTGGATATAAACTGTGTGTGGGGTGAGGTGGGCGGGCGGTACAACTAGACAAACAAGTTTGTACACGCACGTATTGTCTTTTTTGTATTCATAAAGAACACGTGCTTTCGATGCGACCTTGCGTGTGGACATCGTATCCAGTTATGATGGATACGTTGAACGTTATATGGTGGCTTCGTGTGAACGGGCTGCAAGAGGCGCTAACTGTTCACGTGTTCAGGCTTGCACTGCCGGATCAGAGCGCGTACACATAGAACGTCCGATTTTCCAGGATCCTTTTTAACAGATCCGACGCTACTGGAGTTTCATTCTTTAGTGTATCGCCTACTTTCTACAACGTGCCAAGCTTCGCGCGGTTTCGATTCGAACAGACAGTATTTCCACTGTTACCGGATCCGGAACACTGTCATGAGTGTGAACTGGCTCATACAACTAAACACGCTAATAACAAATACGTTTAAACGGATCTGTAAAACGGACGTTCTATGTGTACGCGCCCTCAGCGGTATTTGTCGAACGGCAATGCCGTGCCGAACCGAATCCACTACTATATCTACAACAGTCAATCAGGTAGTCCATTCAGGCTTTATACAGTTTATTACATTTGGTTCGTTTCGGCCCAACGCCATTGGCCGGCTGGCACTTTTCTCGAATGTTCGTCTACATATTGAATACGTAGCACCATAATACCGCCCTTAGAAACTAAAAGTTGTTTATATACACTTGAATGTAATTCAAAATAAAACTTGGCACTCTTTGTCATAGTAAAGAAAAGCATAATGTTTCTAGAAAAACAAAATGTACCGCTAAAAACCCACATGCGATTTGTGTCAAGATCACTATTGTTTTGTTTGGTTTCTTTACTCCTACACTTGTTTGTCTTGCAGCGGTGCATCAAACCCACGTTGGTTTCAACAATGCTTGGAGAAAACTTTGTTTTGATAAAGGTCTTTAAATCAGACTTTTTAAGCGATGTGTCTTCTTGTTGGGGACTTTAATAACAATAATAATAACTTTGTTTTCATTAAAATCAAGTTTTACAGGGTTATCTGGGGCCCTCTGTTTAGCTCAGAATGACTGTGTTAAAGGGTCCCGCTCTTCCATTCATTATTTTAAAATATAAAGTTATATCTATATCAACATGAATAAATAATAATAATGAAATGATGTGAATACATAATGGCAAATTTTAGCTCGTAAAACAACATAATGTAACTTATTAATTCTGTAAACTTAAATATGTAAACTTTTATCAATCATTCTAAACTTTACTTTTGATGCTAGATTTAAGATTGATTCAATCGTTTTCAGCTGTTCTTACATAATCATAGTTTTTGATTGACTTAAATATGACCTTGATTTTATAGTCTATTTTATAATGCCAAATAGAGCTAACGAAACGTAGTTTTGGTTTCTGTTAAGATCAGCGGATGATCGAAGATGGTGCGATGTCTTGTGAAAAAACAGAAAAAAGTTAATTAAAGTCTTAATATTAAATTTTATGCATCTTTAGCAAATTAACACCACCTTATCAGGTATTTTTATTAATTTCAACTTTTCAAACTTTTCTAAAGTCAATTCACGTTCAAATTCAAATATTTATTTGTCAACATTGACAACTACTTGTTCTTATTGACGTCAAATAAAACATGACTCTACCACCAGAAAGGTTCGTGATGACGAACTGGCAAGAAACTTCACGGGTATAATTCATTCAAAATAAATTTACAATGTTTTTTACGTCTAAACAAAATTATTTATATCTGCATCTGTTAGCTCGGCAAGAATCCTTTTTTCAAGTATCTAAACGACCAACTCTCCCCTTTTAACGGCACATTTTCGAGAGTTAACGCGGGATCCAGCCATCGACGTAAAATAAATGTCTTTCAACAAAATCTTATTAGGTATTTGCATAAATGAATCAAGTAGACTTATAGTAGTGAGTCCGATGTATTATATTTGCTATCGTTTTATTGTAAAGAATTGGATTTCGTTGAAACGGATAAAATGAGAATAAAAATGAAGCTGCGAACGTGATAGTAGCGTGTCCTTGTTTGTCGAAGCAACAAGCGAAAAACTATTTTCAACAAAAATCAAAACTTCCGTAAACAAATGATACACGATTCAAATTAAAAAAAGATTTAGTTAATGCTTCCACACCGAAAGTTGCTATGCACCCTTATTTAATATCAGAGGTAATTTCGAAGGTTTGAATATGATTATTGAATAATTTATACTTTCTCCTTTATTGTATTGTAGATCATACTCCACACAGAACATGCGTAGGCGCCACGTTCTTACATAATTTATACACTTGACCCGAGTTCGGATTTATCTGTATGATTCACTTTACAACCAGTTAACATGATAGCTACTATGTCAGGAGGCTGGTCCAATGAATAGGCAGCGAAGGAATAATGTGGAGTGGAGTTGCAGTCAATACTGGCCCATTGAAGCTGTGCGGAAATAGGTCGAGAGCGATTTTGTCATTCTGCGTTTAAGAACCCGCTTAAAGTAGTGTTGAAGAAATTGAAAGTTATTCATTAATAATATCTGGACCATAAGATTGCTGAAGCATTCATTTTTTAATGTATCAAATAAAAGGGAGTTCATCTTCTCAAAAATTTATGTTTATGTTCAGTAGCCTTTCAGAAGAGTATCATCTTCCTTCATTTTGTATGAAAAGACATATTGATATTAGAGGATTTTTATGTGTGAGTTGGTCGAATGCTGTAGTGGGTAGTACTCCTGGCCGGGGCAGACATTAGTGTGATGAACATTATATTTATATGTTAGTTAAAATATAGTTATGGGTACCTCCAGTTCGCTGTATGATCATCCATGACACAAGCTCTGCTTACTTTGGGGCCATACAGTTGGAGGGTTTGTCTGGGGGTTTATTATTATTATTATTCTCAAGATCACGACTGGGGTGGTAATGAAATGAAATGAAATGAAATTTTCTAGGTACTAGAGTCTTTTCCAATTTGAGCGTCATAAAATCACGTGTACGTGGTTGTGTTCCGGTCGAAGGGAAGGACTAGCCAGTGCAGTTACTGGAACACAGGCAATTCCAACTGAGCCGACGGCTGGCAACGCTTCATTAATCGATAATCATTTAATAACATCATAATTAAGTAATAACATCTATGATTAATGAAGTCTGTGGGCACGGATGCCACTTACCATCAGGTCGTTTGCTATTATATTTGTAATTAAATGATTAAAGTCGACGTATCTTCTGATTTTAGACTGAATTTATCAACCTATCATGTTTTGCATTAATAAATAATAATAATAAATCCCCAGACAAACACACCAACTGTACGGCCCCAAAGTAAGCAGAGCTTTTGTTATTGACCACACAGCTAACTGGGGGGAACCCAGAATAAACGTACATAAATATATATATATATATATATATACAAACAATCATGACCCGAGAACAAACGTCTGTGTTCATCACACAAATGAATGCCCCGGCCAGGACTCGAACCTGGGACCTTTGGCGTATGAGGCAGGGTTACTAACCACTACACCACTGGGTCGGCAAAGCGTAGATTCCACTCAGAACAGTCAGCCACTACACCATGACACAAGTTAAGTAAGCGAAGGTTAGTATTTTAGCTAGTATTTCAGTAAGTATTTAAATTTTAATCGCCATAAACAAAATACAATAAAACCTAATTGAAATTGGCGAGAAAAGAATACAGTACTTGCGTATGATTGTCTCTCTGTCTTATTATACGAACATGCGCATACGCCACGTTCTCGTAAAAGTAGAACAAAACAATACTAAGGTGTGTGGGCGAAAGGTTACCTCTCTTGTATTTGGTTTCTTCCGCATTTGTCTGTTATTAATCCTTTAATTTTTTCTGTACACATATGACTCTGCAAGAATTGATTGATATTAGGCACTTCGACGTAATGTTTTTTGGGCTTTTATACAATTTATTTACCTACTTATATAAAATAATATTTAATTATATTTTTACCTTTTTACTTGACGTTTCGGAACATTAACAGACACCGTGGTCACGAGTGACTAAGATGACAGGCGTCTTGACAGTTATGTGAACATTCAATCACTTCAATCATCCTTCCGTGTCTCAGTCTGCGAGCGTAGCGTTCAGGATTATAACAGAAAGTGCTGACAGGATCTTGAGCTTAAGGTCTCGCAGTTTGATGTATATTGGATTTTATATTATTTAGAATATGAAACCGTGTTGGAGAAACCTTGCAACCATCTTCTCTATTGAAATTGGGGTGTTTCTTCATTTCAATAGCTTCTTGAAACATCGAGTTAAAATGTAAAAATATTATTTACATGATATTATTTTAATTATAACGCGATAAAATCCGGTTTAAAAATTGTTTTACTGTTCAATGAAATACAATATTTACATGAATCTAAGTCTAAAGCTTTCTTTGCGGTTTCACCCGTACGAATTGTAGGATTGTATATAGCCTTAGTTCCTCCTAGATAATTAACCTTTCCAATGGTGAAATAATTTCTGAAGACAATTCAAAAGGTTCAGAGTTTGTCAATCAGTATAAGCAACCAATCGAATCTTTCCTCTTCATAAAAATAGTATGAATAACGTCAAGGTCACGCTTTGATGTGCGACGTAGGTAATCTGTGGAAGGCTCCGTAGAGAAATAAATGTAAATATTAAACAGGCGTAGGTTAAAGATACTCGAATAAAACCTCCCGAGGATTAGTTCGTTAATTAATTAATAGTATGGGTAAGTAAAATAAAAAGATACGTGACAAGCTCCTGACCCACGATCCTCATAAATCTTGTCCGAGCTGCCTGATTTCTTAGTCACAATCCGTCTCTCACTACGCGGAAAGAGCCGAGGCGATACAACATGACATCCGTCTTACTCGCACGCCATGTCATTGCATCATTCTGTTTCTTTCTTAGTTTCATAAATGTAATATACTTGAGTTCGTGTGAATACCTGCTCCATCGCTTGTTGGAGCGTCGTTTATCCTACGCTATTTTAATTAAATCAAAGTATGTGTTATACACACTTACTTTGATACAAATTGAATACAAATTGCATATCAAACAGTCTAGTCGAACCTTTACTACCAGCATGTTTTTAGGTTGTGACCAGGTTTTGTGTATTCACAAAACCAGGTTTTTTTCAGGTTTTCACCAGATATTTTGCATTTTTTCGAGGCCAATATCTGTATCTGTAAAATTGTATTGAAAATCATTATTTTATTTAACCATTAAACAATATTTTATAGTATAAATATAATACATTAATTTATTGGGTCTTTTATTCAATCCAAGGATTTATAAGAGAGGGTAAAGAGGATCAAACCTATCCAGACACTCAACTAATAAATGGGGCATACATTTTCTTGATACTATTATAAGCAAATAAAAATATGAAAAGGGTTTCTGCAACTCACATTCACTAAGAGCCTTGTGCTTGTATGTTTTAGCAATGACAGAGTTATGGCTCTACTATATTTTACATGTACCTTTCATTAAGATTAAGACTGGAAATTTATATTTTTGATGAGATGGTACAAAGTAATGTACAGTATAAATATTATAAATGTTTGTTACTTCATCAAGCTTAATCTGAAAGATTGTACATGTCATTAAACATTTAATGTACCTATAATTTGTATGTTAAACCCTTTGATCAAAAATAAATATATACACAGGTTCATACAAATATATGACACTTTAAACTGTCCACAATGTATTAGAAGTTTGTCAAGAAAAGACAATTGGTACAGTCAAACCTTCAAAAGACCGAACAACGCACAAGCGGTTCTTGCCTCAGCCTCAGCCAGCGCTGAATTACTCTTTAACTTGCTACAGTAATAAAATAAATAATAAAGTAAATTCAACCCCACGTGCATGATTCAATAAAGAATCTTAAAAGCCGACTGCAAATATTTAAACTTAAAAACAAGTTTTTATACTGATTTCTGGAAATTTACACGCAAAGTTCGGAAACATATGACAACGAATTTTTTTGGAGTTGAAATTTTCAGTTTTCTTGACGTGTTTACTTTCGAAGTGACCTAATGCTAATAAACTGACAGAAAATCCAAATACTCATGTGGGCACTCTTGGTGAGGACGTTTTTCTGACACTGATTGTGTATAAAAAAGTTCCTGAGAACCTCCAAGATCTTCTTACTGACAAAAACAAAGAAACTATAAAGTAAAAAAAATTTGAATTGTGAAGTTTTTCTGCTACCAGAAATAATATTATTAAACCCACTTTTATGGTGTGGATCTTACTATCGTTTTTTATCTAACTGACTAAAGAATTAACTATGGGTAGACTTTGACCAGAGTTAAAAGATCCTCCAGAGCTTAAGAGAGACGCACGGCATGTGTCACACTACCCGTAGTTAACTTGAACCCGTTAACGTTGTATCTCAGATCCACGCAAACGGGCATAAGAATTATAAAGTCTTTATTATTCTTTTCGTAGCTGGAGAAACGGCGATGTTTTTACCGACTTATAAAAAAGGACGAAGAGTTTAAATTGTATATTTTTACTTTTTCATATGTGGATATTCTCACCAATATACATCATTAGGCCTGGGTGTTTTAAGTTGAAATTGCCTTAGCTGCAGTTGTGGCTGGCTGCTCCTTACCATGGACTGATCACACCACGTGAATGCGATTATTATGGCGATTAAAAACAGCAAGGGCCTCAGACGAGACTTTACTATGAGAAAGTCTGGTACCACTGATTCGGCCATGCCTATATATTTATTATATTTAGAACAGAGTCAGTCAATTGTTTTGGACAATCGCGTGTAAATGTGTAATAAATAAATCCCCAGAACATGTGTCTGTTTGTGACGATTTCATCACTCAACGGCTCATCGCGAAACGCATATAAGAACAAGACTACATAGGGGATAACCGATAGCTTTTGGTCCAAGAAAACAGAAATATCACCAAGGTAACGTACAGGACAATGGCGCTTTAGACATTAATCGGGGAACTAGAGAAATTAATGCCCCACACGTCTGATATTAACTTTAACTGCAGATTGAACTGCTATTGAAAATTTTCGAGGGAAGATTCCGACTGTATATTTTGATTGGAGGTTGGCACGACGAACATCCATTTTAAATCTCATTACTTGCGTGTTTTATTGTGAACAGATATAAATTAGGTTTCAGGGAACAAAAAATAGCTAGCATGAGAAAAGTCTATTATTTGCAAAAGTATATTATATGATATAAAATAAAAGAGAAAATTATATAATTTCCGCTTCATCACATTTGAAGGTCGACTAGGACAAACCATATGTTATTAAGTACCAATTCTTTTGTTTTATTACGAATATTCTTGCCCAATTTTTAAAATGAGTAAGAAGCATTGCAAGTTCACTTTTAAATGTTTATTTTATACATGAAAATTCCAATTTGTCTTAGATTCAAACCCAAATTATTTTTAAATTAAAAAAACATTTAAGTAAACTTTTTTTAAACTTGTATTCATACGAGGAATATTATTATTTTACTGATGAAATTGAAATTCGCGGAAACTTTAGAAAAAAAAAGATAAAACTTTTTAAGTTACATCGTAATAAGATCCTTTAAAAAGTCTAATTAATTTAGGTACATCTCCGAAAGTACCAAAAGTCGGTTAACATACATTAATAAATAAATAACTGGTGTTACATGTGGTTACAGGACAGGATATGCAAGGGCCAGCTAAATTCTGACTTTTTAGTTTATAAATTTTAAAACTACAGCTTTTACTCACGCGTTATTACGCGACTGTACTCGGCCCTGATGATGAACTCCATATAATTTATGAAAATGACTGACTTAACATTTTTAAAATTAATTGTTAGTTTATCTTTTACCAGCTTGCAGAAAACAAGCATGGAAGCATGGAAAACAAGCAAAATTAAACATGGATCTAGTTTTTCAAATTCGTAAATTTCAATCGTAGTTTTGCAAATAATCTTTTATGTAAAAAACAAACAATTTTTCTCCGTTGTGCCCAGTGGTTTCCTGCTCTTTATTTCGAATTGAAATCTAATTCTATATTTTAAAGTTTAATGATCCTACTGCAGGAATATCAAAATGTGTACATTTGGCGACCTAGGTAGAGAATAGTTTGAGTGTGGTTTGGTCTTTTGTAGGCAATGACCGAACCTGTGTCGCACGCGGGGGGACGTTTTATATTTTTTATATTTTAAATATTTTCGAATGCGAATATAAGCTGCACCGATTGTCCCGACTGTAACTATACATATTTATATAAGAAATGAACTAATTTGTTGCCAGTTGCAATCACATCTAATTATAGGGAGGCCATAATGAATACACGAGTTAACCGAACATTTAAATAAACACGCCAGAAATAAATCAATTTGTGTTGCCAGTTGCATACAAATTTACTGGAATTGTTTTGAATTACTGGATTCTATATTGAGTTGAAAACCATTTCATTTATTTTTGTAAAAACGTATTTTAGCGATGAGAAAAATTATAAGGTGTAACCACCTCCTTCTCAATCTAACAAAGAATATTTACCTAAATAAATTCTATTAATAAATATAGTTTACCGATGTAATTAATTTAATTAATGGGTAAACCACGATTACACATAAAGGGTGGAGTGTTTACGACTTCGATTCATTTGTTTAATGTTATGCATTAATTATCGTCATGATTGATTGAATTTAATATTCGAATGAGTGTTGATAAAGTGTGTGATTGAATGAAATCGAATTAATTTGAATATTTAATGAAGTGGAACTGTAACGAAGTAATGAATATATTTAAGTAAGTAGCTTTTATGTTTACGGGTAATTAATTGTGTAATGTAAAATAAATCTGTTATATAAGTTAACGTAGGCCGAAAAATTAAATTTTAATACTTGGTTTGGCATAAAATGACAACCTCTTTCAAGCTGGAGCAGTTGGTTTAAAATTTAATATTACAGATTGCGGAAACACTATTCAGAAACTTGTTAAAAAAGAAACTTAGGTAAAAAATCAATATTTGTAGCAACAGCAGTTAAAAGACTGACAGAAGGTGTACATTTAAAAAAAAAATAAAAAGGCACTTTAATTTGAAAAATACATGACTGAATTTTTTTTTCATATTTTTCTGATAACTGTTATGATCTAGCCTATCACCAGGTTTCGACTAGACATCGACCTTTGGTACACCCTGTATATTTGGTTTCTTGATGCGATTTTTGTGAAGTTATAAGGGAAGCCTTCTTCAGTTTTCTTGTCTTCAGTTTTACTTATTACCTGATGAGAAGAAAGATGTGAGAACGAGAATGATCGATCTACAAAAACTGTAAAAAGTTCTCAACATATTCATTTTATTTTACAAATGCCTAAACTTTTCAGAGAAGGATTAAGTGCTATTGTATGTAAATTGTTTGAAAGGAAAACATTGCTGTGGTATTACCTAGAAAATGTATGATTGGCGGAAACAGAAATTTTATAAAATCTAACTAATTATATAAATCGAGAGCAACTAAGTTTGTTTATTTGTTACTCTTTCATGCCCAACCGATCCTCATAATACCATTATAAATCAGACCCCAAAATACTCACACATATATAGTTATAAACATCCACATTAAAACCCGAGCAAGCATCCTGTGCTCATCACAGATATGACTGCCCCGACCAGGCTTGGAACCTGGGACTCTCGGTTTTTGAGGCAGGGCTACTCCCACGTACGCAGCTCGGGTGTCAAATTTTTATTATTCGTAAACAGAAATACAAAGAGCATTTTCACAACTCATTAATAAATCCTAGTAAATGCAAGTGACGCATATACTTGCACTTTATGATATCAACAACGGGGTACGCTGCGAAGCTTACCAAGCTTGACAGCGATGCATAAATTTAATCCTTACTACCAAGAGTTACAGACTAATATAAACTAGTGTGTCAAAGAAAATGTACGTCAGATATTTGATTAACATTAGTATTTGCCCGCTCTGACGTCAAAGTGATTCTAAAAAGTGATTGATAACCTGTAAGTCGATTGAATATTGATCAACAGTAAGTGTGAATGGTTTTACATGTTTTTCGGAATTTTGGTACTTGTGATATTTTGGATTACATTTAAAGTTTAAAGTGGTTTGGCCGTAAAGTAGCTTTTGTTGTTCACGGGCATGTGATGAAAAATTGAATGAACTTCAATGTGTATTGTTGCTAAGTTTACCTACGACTCTGAAGTTTCATAACGTTTATGTCCTTTTTGTCCAACTAAAACTTGTTTTCACATTCTATTATACCCATAAATTGTACCTATGTGAAATAAACTGTACTGCTCCGAGTAGCACTGGGTAATGTAATATTAAGTTTTAAAGTTGGCTATGATGTTAAAGTTGTAATGTATGATTACAGTAAATGTACGAATTATTCAAAACTTGTATTCGAATTTCGTTAGCGACACACAATATAACCGATTATGCACGCAGCATCTTTTCTATTTGGATAGGTTTGTATAAACTGAGAACCTCTTGCATTTTGCTTATTTTGAGCTTTATTTTTTTTATTAATAAGATTCTATTTATGTAGGTTCCCAACAGGTACATTTCATTTTCATTATCTATGACTAAATTGCTACTATCGTGTCTTCAAAGAGATTATCAACATGAATTCAAACAGATAGATACCGCAGCCGCACGCCCGTGTGGTCGTTGGTTGTTGCTGAACCAGTGTCCAGCTCCCTGAGCAACTACCGGCGCTGAGTCAAGGGAACAATATTCAAGTGAATGCTGCGTTGTTTTACGTACTGTGCTTTACGGACATACGTCGGTCCATAAGAAATTTGCGTTTGACGTTATTACAGAACACACAGCTGTCAGAAATTTTGAATGATAAGAAAAACAAATTCTTGGTGGCCTAATCTTTATTTTTAAAATGTTATTCATTTCTTATGTTCAATAAGTAACTAATTATAAGCAAAAAATTTATGTTCCTGGCGCGGGACGGGTTGATTATTATTGTAATATTAATTTTTTGAACTGATCAGGGTTTCGAGGGTAAAAATATTCAAGTATTCTAAGTATATTTTTTGACTATTTCCTATTTTTCTCGAGAGAAGCTTGCTTAGCAATAATGGCTCAATGACCTCGAGTGTTTCGAAAATACGTAGTTAATAATTTCGGTACATTATAAATAAACAATTCTTTCATACAATACTGTGTAGTCTAATGGTGGTTAAATAGTGTAGTCATATTATACAAAGGCAACCAACTACTTACCTATGTAACGATTGTTTGAGACAAAATCCACTAACTCATTTCTTTCGTTCTACCTTATAGAATTATACCTAATAATAAATTGCAATAGCCAAAGCTATGAGTTATAAATAATGAAATAAAATCTTTTGTTACCAATGACATTGTTTGTAACTAAATCTTTACCATAAAGAGAATAAATAATGATGAAATACGCAAATATTACTAACCCTCACAATTACGTTTTTTAGTTTACGCTATTGATAGGTTCACAATGTATTTACGAGTATAACATTATTTAATCTGTTCAGTATTTGAAAAAGACTTATATACTTTAGTACCCCTGCCTCAAACGCTGGAGGTCCCAGGTTCAAGTCGGGTGACGGGTCGCTCATTTCCATCTAATATGGTTGAGGAGGGCGATGGCTGGATCCCGCGTTAACTCGTGAACGGGTGCCGTTTGAGGGTGTTCGTCGTTTGGATACTTGGGGGGAGGGGCACTTGCTGACCTAACAGATAAGAATAATTTTGTATAGACATAAAGAGACTCAAATATACCCGTGAAGTTTCTTGCCAGTTCTTCTTCACGAAGGTTTTTTCGAACTGGTGGTAGAGTCGTGTGTTGATGTTATATAAGATCAAGTAATTGTCAATGTTGAGAAATAAATATTTCATTTCATTTCATTTTAAGTCCTGGCCGGGGCATTCAGTTGTGACACGAACAGAAATGTTTATTCTCGGGTGATGGTTGTTGACATTTATATATGTATGTTTATTCTAGGTTCCCTACCAGTTCGCTGTATGGTCATCCATAACGCAAGCTCTGCTTACTTTGAGGCCATACAGTTGGAGTGATTGTCTAGGGAAAAAAATATCAATTCAAAGTATAAAGCACCCCTCCAGATTTAATCCGACACCTTAAGAAGTAACCAAAAAGAATCAACGTCATTGTCAATCACTTTAAACTACATTACGCATTCACTAAAACCCATAAAACGTGAATCAGATGCATTTATCAATCGCTAGTGATGTTCTTCAATCACTCGACACTCGATGCGGAGGGTCATGCCACTAATTTGTTCGAAATCCAAATCTAAAGCAAGTATCCGTTTCCGGTAGTAAAATGTAATCAGAGAGGATGCCACGTGCCATAGAAATTTTGAGATATTTTTGAGAGTTTTTTTCAAAGGAAGATGATATTTTGTAACTATATTTGTTTAGGGATGGTTAGTAGTAAAAACATTTTAATATTTTGAGTTGTGTTTGAAATATGCATTGTAAAGTTGTACAGATTGATGATATAGAAATCCTTGCATGCCTCTTATTTGATCATTGATAAAACAATATGATTAAAGAAAACACGAAATAATAAATAATTTAATATCAAAATATTGTACCATACATTAGAATCACAGTTTGATTTGATGAAATAATTATAGATCAATCCGCGCTCATTAATAACCTATATAAACAATTAGCTTAAACTTTTTCAAACCACTATTATGTATATCTCAATCATTATCTTTATAAAGCTAAATCTACACAACCAGTCGAATTCGAAAAAAGTTTGCTAAATGCAAGTTTGAGATTTAGTAAATTGATAAACTATGACCAAATATGACAAACTTTTGGGTAATTACCTATCATGCGAAAAAAAAGACGTCAACCCCAGTTGACGACAGTTCACAACACGAGCGACGCGCCGTAAAAGAGCCCAGTATTTTATAAAATAAATTCCAATACAACAAAAAGTCAACATATTTTATTTCATCATAGGTAAAAACAATTACACCTGTTGAAAGTCACTCAGTCAGCACTCTTCATCACACCATTAGACAAAATTATAGACGCACTCTATTACAATCACGCTAAATCTCTTCTATACTTATCTTCTATCTTCTATACTAATCTATCAATAATCTTATACTAACTAAAAAGTAACAAATTCTATAAAAAAAATAACAAAATTCAATTCATCATTAACCAGGAAACGGAAATGTAAAGCAATAGAAATCCAGCAAACGAAACTGTCTTCCAAGAATGGAACTCCAAGGAAATTCACTTCCGTAGCGTTAAATATTATGATTTCTTGAAGCTCACACCCCTTTCTCTAACGTATTGATTTGTAAGACACTACTTTATGACCAAGCGGTTTACAAAAACGGGGGGAACGAGGCTTTCTCTTTCAATAGTTTACTATCAATAAACAAACCAAGCGCTACGAAAGAAGTGCATCCTCGATATTTTGGTAATTTAGTTCGGTAAATAAATATTGCCATAAAATACCGAAATGAATAATATTTGTACAGTTCGTATGCGAAATCGTTACGTTTGACAGTAGTCTAGTTGGCTTGGTTCTATAGTATAGTAGATGACTCTTCCGAACCAGTGGCAGTATCAATATACGACGTCCTAAGCCAAGGTTGGCGCCCTCTCGGGTGCCCTTAGGCGTATCGTATGTAGGAGTACTTTAAGTTCCGGCTAAGCGCCGTCAGCGCTAAGCTACAAAGTCCGGTGAAATTTAAAAGTCAAAAATAACTAAACAGTCCATTTAGAAATTTAAAAAAATGGTCCTCTAGGATAGCGCGTTTTGTTGAATTTCTAGTCGCCTTTATGCTACAGCGGTGATAGTGTTATTGCCTTCTACACTCAGATTCTCGGTATTGATCTAGTTGAGCCTTGATCGACGGCCAGGTTTATGTGGGTACCCCCCTTGGTACGTTGTATGGTCATCCATAACACAAGTCAGTTGTGTTTGTCTGGGAATTTATTTATAATTTAGAGTGATGAACACTTTTATTGTTAAATATTTTCTTAAGTTTTCACGATACATACTTTAAATAAAACACTTTTTACCGGATATTATCGCGTATATTTTAGTTAATTTTAAAATTAAAATTATTTCGACGTTTCGGCATCTTTGCAGTTGCCGTGGTCACGATAGACTAAGGTGTTGTTCATCTATTGCCAGTAATAAAAACTACATGATTGTCAATACATATTAACGCCATCTGTTTCTCAGTCTTCTCGCATAACGTCCCGGATTGACACAAAAGGCACTGACTGTGTCCTGAGTTTGCAGTCTAACAGTTTGCTGGTTTTTCATTTTGATGTTTTTAAGTATTGGATCCCATGTTGATGAAAGTTTCCAACCATCTTCTCTATTGAAATTTGGATGTTTTTTAATTTCAATAGTTTCTCTGATCATCCTAGGTATAAAATGTTTCTCTTTTGCTAGGATCTTCACGGTATCAAATCTTAAATAATGGTTGGGCTTATCTATGGAATGTTCACAAACTGCAGATTTTGAGGTTCGTTTATTTTTAACATCAGAGATGTGTTCTTTAATGCGAGTTGACACATTTCGTTTGGTTTGACCGATATAAGAGAGCCCGCAGTCACAGTCGATTTTATAAACGCCTGGATCTTGTAAAGGGATGCTTGATTTTATTGGACGAAGATGCTGGCTTATCTTTGAGTGCGGCTTGTAGATAGTTTTGATTGAAGCTCGCCGAAGAATGCCTCCTATCTTGTCAGTAACACCCTTTATATAAGGCAGAACGTTTTGTATTTATAAATATACAGGTGTGGTGTTTATTTTAGTACAAAAGAAAAAGGAAAATTTGCGTAATAGTTACAGTTTAAATATTTGTATTTTTTGAAGTGTAACTATTTCAAAAAAATTTTGCAATCCTAATTGTAAAGTTTAAGTATTTGATGCCCTTTTAAACTAACTGTTTCAAATAATTAGAATTAAAATAAAAGCGTTTAAATAAATGTCAAAAAACCTTACCAGATCTTGCTGAAAGCTATAGTTCGTGATATATATACAATGTGGATGTAAAACACAATACCAGTCGGGTGCTTTTTTAACGTGTCGACATGTTAACTTTCTTATTAACTATTTTATTTTGTTACGCGATGAAACGAAAATTAATATCTACATTTAGAAGTCCTTTCATGAACCTATCCTCAATAAAATACATTTACTTTTTAACATTAAAATAAATAATTATGCAAATCACAACCTTCCTGAAAGAATAGTTACGTTGTCAATTATTTACATCACAATAGTTTAACAAAATTATGTTGAATGGTATTAAAAAAACATTTTTACAAAATTCAAATTAGACGAACAAAACAACATTAAATTATAAACTCTGCTACAACCTGACACAGCGGCTTTCAACGGCAATTCATTTAAATTTCGTATACAGGTCAACACAGTCAAATACAAAACGCCAACATTAAAAAACATTTATCAACATCTAGCAACACAAATCATAGAAAATGTATTATGTAACTTAATGAAGCAACCGTTTCATTTCCAGCGTTTTCAGACATTAACTTGGAAAGAGATACACATAGCTCTATATTTATACGTCAGAAAGAGATGGACGTATGTTTAAGTGTGTGGCGTAAACTGTTGCGCGGGCGACGCTGAAAAGCTTCACGTTTATTCAGTAGCTGCGAAAGCTTGACGCGTGTGGACGTATGCTCGCATCTGTCGAATTAGAAATTCGTATTTTTTACATACTTTTCGAAAGACTTTGCTAGTGACAAGTGACTTTAAATTAAAGTGTTGTGTTTTATTAACATACTGTGTATACAATATTTGGATTTTATTCTGTTTTTTTAGCAAAATTCAGTGTATCTGGATGGTCCGGGCGAGAATTGTGTACATTCCAAGAAGCTGGTAAGAAGATTTGTGTTATTTTAAGATATAATTAAATATAGAATGTTGTGATATGTACGTATAAAATGTACGTTGTAATTAGGATGGACTTTTTCTTGTTATACCGTATTTTGATCAGACTTATCCGATACTTAGATCATCAGTTTATTTTGGATTTCTCGTTTACATTAGAATATTGGCGCCACCAGTCTTATGTACTTTTTGCATGGCGTAATTCTTTTAAATATACTTGTAAGTCTTATTTGCGTATAATTTATAATTTGTAAGTTAAAAGGTTAATTTCGTAGTCATGCATCTCGTAGCAGCATCGTAGTTCGTAGAATTATACGATGGGATGATGACCTTGGGATTGTAGTTATCAATAAAATGCTACGAAAATGTGATTTTAAGATTTAATTTCTAAGATTTAGGAAGGTTTTTAGCAAGTACAAGCTTCATTATATAAGTAATATATAATAATATTATAGGTAAACAAAATATTTATTAATCTACGGTACATACGAGTATAAGTATATAATGAAAAAATGTTGGGAATGTGACAAAGTTTTAAGGACAAGTTTTTTGGAAAAATAAATATTTTTACAAAAGCAAAATATATAACCTGTGTTGACCAAATGCTTGATGGTTTGCAGCTGCAATTAAGTTAATAATAAGTTATTTGTAAGGTATATAAAGGCTTAAGAAATAAAAGAAATCTAGTGCACAAATTCAAACATCACAAAAGTAAAATAAAAATGTTTTTCCTACAGTTACAAACTCATTTCATACTTAACTAAGCCAAGTAATTAATAATCAATAAGAACAATAGTCCACTATGAGTTCAAACAATTAGCCTGCCTTAAACGACTCCAAGGTCCCTGGATGCTGTCGGGATTCGAACTCGGACCCTTTTAGCATTCAGCAGACGTCTTAACGCAGAACACGTGGCGGACAATGTGTTTTTGTTGCGAAAAGAACAAGGGTGTCATGGAGTCGTCCTTTTTTGGGTATAGAGGATTTGTAGGTTGTGAAATTGTAGAGTTTTAAAGTATTTATGTATATTTAGCATGGGTATTTGATCCGTAATTATGGAACAAGGTTTTTGTAGTATAATTTTGAGAGTTTTTCAGTCATTTGCGAAATTTAGGTTATAGATGTTTCTAATGTTACTTGATAATGTACTAATATTTGCTAGAAGTAAGATTGCATGTATGTATTAAGGCAAACCCTCACATTCAAATTCAAATTCAAATCAAATTCAAATATTTATTTCTCAACATTGACAATTACTTGTTCTTATTGACGTCAAATAAAACATGATTCTACCACCAGTTCGAAAAAAAACCTTCGTGAAGAAGAACTGGCAAGAAACTTCACGGGTATATTTTTTTTTTCAAAATAAATTTACAGAGTCTCTTTATGTCTATACAAAATTATTCTTTTCTGCATCTGTTAGCTCGGCAAGTCTCCCTCCCCCCAAGTATCCAAACGACGAACACCCTCAAACGGCACCCGTTGAGGGTGTTCGTTTGAGGGTTCATTCTTTTCATTAATAATTTATGTTATGACGTCATATACTTACACGAATAGAGCTTAATTGACATTAAATCGCTGGTTTAAATCGTATTGAATATATTAAATACAATCAAAACCAATATTTTAAAAAAATTTAAGCACGCAATAGCGACTCTACCATCCCCTAACTTTGTTCGCCACAACGTGTGCCCAACACGTGGTCGCAAAGGTACCCAAAAAAATGGACACAAAATGGAGATGTCACTGTCTTGTGATTCTTAGATACATCTGTCTGAATTTAAAACATATTAAACTGTAATCAATAAAAATGTTATCTGTCAACAATAGTGTACCCGACTAATTTATCTGTTCAGTAAAGGGTGGCGGTACGTTCTATGCCTAAATAAAGTTTGACATTTCGTCGTCCAACAAATGCTTTGGTTCCGATGTTTGACACTGAATGGATAAGTTGGAGGCCCTGAGTACTTAGTGTGTACTAAATAGAGTAAAAGTTATTTTGTTGAGGGAAAAGAAGTCTTGTTGGGTTGTAATAAGAATAGTTTTTGTTTGAGAAACTAACAGGATCAATGTATGTATGATTCTATATGAGATGGATTGATATGTCGTCGATGATAGGTGAACATATTTTTTTTGAGGATATAGGAATTTTTTTTTATATTTAAAGTAAGAAGTATTTTAAATTAATAAATTTTATATTGAAACATTACAATTTTGTAACGGAAAAAGTATTTTTACGCTTTTGCAAGTAGGTTTTATTATTTCCAATATTTATATTGATTTGCAAATTACTATTTTTATTGTTATTATATTAATAATGTAAGTTATATATTGCCCTAAGGCCATTTAAATTTCGCGGGGCTTGATGTGAGAGCCTCTAGCCGTGATAACTTTTACCTTCAGATCACCTTGTGAGTCATCTTGGCTGAAATCTATAACGTATCACGTAATCACTTAGACGTATGTTAGTAAATGATCAAATAAAAAGAAACTTTGCTCCACACTACATAGTATTCATATTCTGTAAAAATGTAACACTAATCTTGTCAAAATTGGAGCCACAATTTTTTACAGAATTTTCATTACTATTGTGGATAAAACAAAGTCGGTTTTATTTGACACTAATGGACGACTCTATTAGCTTTATAGAAGTAGTACTGTTGAAAAGTCCTTCAAAAGATGCAATTTATTATTTTTTCAGTAATACATATAAAATAAACAAAATAGAACTATATTGAGTTCTTTGTACCAACTCCAAGAAATACAACATATATATTTTTAAATCAAAGGATCGACTGTATGATCGGATCGGAAGTGCTGTCGTTTCCTATCAGATATCGTTCTTGAGATGTTTCTGTTTAATTCTATCTATATAATTTCGCAGTATCAAAATATTTATATCGAATGCGCTTATATGCAATGATAAGTTTGTAATAAAGAAAGTTGTTAGTGGAAGTGAGGTTTTTCTTGTTAAGATTTCGTCTGGGGCGTCACTACAGTCCTTCCTATTTCAACCTGCGATTGAACCGGCAACCAACAAAGGCTGAAATGAAATAAACGATTGACATGAATATATTATTATTATCTATGTTTGCAGATGGTGTTAATTGTGTTTAATTTATTAAATTTTAAGACACGCTTTTTTTTTCTTTTCTATTTTTTAAGGTTTTTTTTTTACTTCAACGTTATAATTTTTTATTTTTTAAGTAATTTACTACATTTTTTTTATGTTTGTGGGTTGATTGATTGTTAAATAATTATTACTTTGTTGTTGGACTTATAAATATTATCTAATTAGTAATTATGATTTCTTAATGACATTTTGCACGCTAAAATCCAGCAGTATATGAACGAACGAATAATAATTGTTATAATATTTCCATTTCTTTATTTTCTCGATGACAGCTCCTGTGTAACCTTGTGCGAGCGTTTTTTTTACATTACGTATGCATTATTTTATAAAAATATGACGTTTACACACGTACAAGGTTATATAATACCAGAGTCGGAGAAAATGATAGGGATGGAGCTATATCGATAATGAGATAGATAGAACTATCATCGAGAAAATAAAGAAATGGAAATAATATAATATCTGTTAAAACGCTTATACTTGCAAATAAACGATTTATTATATTATTTATTATTAAGCCTGTGATTAGCAACGCGTCATTAGTCGATATAAGTCTTTGTTAAGATCTTTGTTTGTCCATCCTATTTTTCCCGCCAAAACGATCAAGTTTACGTGGTTGTGTTCCGGAGTAAGGGAACGAACAGCCAGTGTAATCACTACTGGAAAAAAGGCCTTTCCAACTTAAGCCTACGGTTGGAAACGCGTCATAAACTGATAATCAATAAGTAATTAATAAACATATATCATTAATGATGACAATGGGCACGGATACCACCTACCATCAGGTGGATTTCATGCTCGTTTGCCAGCTGAGAGAAAGTTAAAAAAAATGTTCTGCTTACATATCATAAAACTCAACAAGTCAATATACTTATCTGTTCGTCTATTTCGGAGAACAGAAACTTGAAGCTTCTTAGTAAAAAAAAGTAATATAATTATAATAAAAGTTAAGTAATTCAGTAAAAAAGTAAAAGTAAAGGCTGTCGTTGAGACTAATGTTCAAGTTCAAGTAAAATTTGATTTTAAGTACAATGTTACCCGGTTATAATTGCACTGTAAATTTTCGAAATGCTACTTTCAAAAATAAGCAAGTAAATTGTTACCGTAAATTTTATTTTTTCAACCTGTATTTAATGCTAATATGTGGAATATGCTCGACGTAGAAAGGAAACAAACACATTATATGATTCATACAAGATTTTTAAATTCGATTAATGTAGGTTCCCACCCACATTATCCAGAATCTGCTATTTTTCCTGTTGTGCCCGCCTGCCCCAGTTACGATTCTTTTCATGTTTATAGTTAGTTTTTATTCGCTTATTCGTTTCGTAAGACGTTTTAGTTCGTTAATACTGCCAATAGTGACAATTAGTTGTCTTCCTAACTAAAAGTAGGCAATACTCGTAAGTAAGTGTAATTAGGATGTTTTTTTATTATATTTTATTGTTTACCTTTACAGGGTCTTAGATTCTAACTAGGTCATCGAACCTTAATCTAGATTATTCTAAGAACTTAAAATAAGCTTTTTAAGACTATTAAAAAATATATATACAAAGTAGCTTTGCTAACCAACTCGCAGGTTCTCACATTATGCTTTGAATTGATCCTAATAGAAACGGATTCAGTTCTATGACGTTGAAAACACATCTTTTGAGCTCGGTCCTGGCACACTTCGTCCAAATGTGGTATGTATGTACTTTATGGCATACTTCACAATTAGGCGAAGGTGCCTTCTTCAAAAGGAATCCGAAAGTATTTAACGGAAAATGCCCAGAACGGAGTCGAAAGGCTAGTTTAAATAGATTGCTATTTAAATTACTTTTGTCAAACCATGGCAACTGAGGACATTTATTCTGTATTGTTTTGTACCAAATAGCAAAAATTGGCAGTTGACTTATACTTAATTAAAAAAAAAATCATAAAATGTTTTCTTTAGCTCGCTACAATTTAAATACAGTTTTCGTTCAAGCTTTTTATATATTTACACAACATAAACAACCTTAAAAGACTAAAACTTACGAAAATATTCCAGAATTTACAATAAATAAAGAGTTTTGATACAAATAAAAAATCTAAAATACCTTTTCTTCCTAGAGCTCTTGTGATAGATGTCTTTATATAGTAATATAAGTATCAGACTTTTTGATAAATTACTACCTTATTGGCTTCTTCAGGAAGATGCATTAATCTCATAGTGTAAGAATTGTAATCGGTTAGTTATGGATTCAAAATTGACACCAACTTTTTAAATATATCATAACAATTTATGTGTGCTTGTAGTCGCTCACTGTATCAAAGGTTGTTTCATTCTGCACAAACTTTCTAAAAAATACAAAGAACATCTAGATTTGCCAAACCGCAAACGGGTTTCAGAATAGAATCTTTGTTATCTCACATTTTATTGTATATAGGTACTAAAAACAAATAACGAATTCTCGAAAACTATTTGATGTAATCGTAAAAACTTGCGAGAAAAATTCATAACGAAATTTGATGAAAGTTTACGAATTTTTTATGACCGAGAATTGTTATTTTTAGTTATGACTGAACGCCTTTTTATTAGGTTTTTATGGTGTACCTGTGATTCATCATTGTAGTTTTTTAGTTTTAGAACTCTAGCTTTTATTTTGAGGGACAGCTACAGTTGTCCTTTTTAACATGTTTTCAACACGATTATATTAGCTTCACTTGTAGCAGTCGTATCTAACAATGTAAACAAATCTTGGAAGTCATAATTAACTTACTTTTAATATAGTGTCATTCTGAAACTTTTCAAATGTATTTAATATTGATAACAATACAATTATTTAGTATCTTCCAGCTGATCTAATGTTAGAACAAAGAGCTGGGTAGTGGAACCCTTTAAAAGCTTCGAATAAGTCGCTTTAGTTTGGACTCATTGAATTGTTCTAACGAGTCGCATACACACTGGGTATTTAGTGCCTGATGATGCATTGTAGAGCCAACAGCTCATCAACCTACCATCAAATATGAAAATTGTACAATTAATTTTGAACTCTGTAATGGTAAACTTTGGATTAAAAATCGACTGAGAAAATTTGACATTTTGTTGTCGGTTGATGAAGTGTTGACTGTAAGTAATACAAAAGTGTTTTTTTGTAAGACCAACTCATTACAAACTACACTCAGCTTTCTTTAAGGCCACACAATTCATGAGATTTTTAAGAGATTATTCTGTGATTATTTCATTCCGAAACTTCTAAACATCAAGATTCAAAATTCAATAATATTTCCTGGAACCGGGCCCCCAACAAGCAATAGCTAAACTAATTTGTATGTGAGTTTGTATGTCACATTGGTTTAGTAGCGTTCCTGGTCGGAGCGCCAAGTTGCATAATAAGTAATCCATCAGGGCTATGTCATGTACATCATATACTTCTTTAATATATAAAATTAATTAGAAAATCCTTTACAAACTTTTTCCGAATCCATTGCTATAAAAACGTTAGATATGTACGTTTCATATTGTATAGTAAAAATTAACCTAAGTAGTAATCTTTTTCAACAGACTTCATTATGAAATAAAAGGCCGAGTTCCGTAGTGTCCGCCGGAGGTCCCAGGTTTGAGACCTGAGTGATGAGCCGATCATGGGTTCTCGGGTATTTTTATTCTAAGTCCCCCTCCTAGTTCGCTGTATGGTCATCCATAGCATAATCAGTTGCTGTGTTTGTCTGGCGATTTATTACTATTATTATTAATTGTTTAAATTTGTGATGATTATCCTTTCCATAAATGTATGATTCAAACTACTGTACTTAAACTGGCTCAAATCTGGCATACAAATAGATAATTTAAGAAAATATGCAGAAAGTATGACGTTGAAATTCAAATAGCAGAAACGAGGTAAGAACGTTAGTTGGTACGTTTTAAAGTAAGAAACTTGACACGCTTAATTCAACTTTAAGGTCAATATGACCATAAATAAGCAATCCCTATCGAAAAAAAACAGAATTAAACAAAAGATTGTCGGCACTTATATAGACACACAAATCAAAATTATGTTATTGTATCATCATGATCGAAAATAGAAAACCTAAAAACCAAAACCATTTCTTGTAGAAACATTATAAACAGACATCACATAGTTTAGTTTCTTACGGACACATTTGCAAACATCTTTACATACCATCTTCTTCGTTTGTCATTACCTGCCTTTCATGACATTAGAATAACGTAATATTTCTAATAAAAGAAGTCATGGAAAAATAAAATATCGCTATTGAATTTTACCTCGCACAGTTTTGGCAGACACGCAGCTTTACGCCCAGTTATTGGTCCCAAGACAGGTCAAGAAACGTCAATATCCTTTCGATATAACCTCTTCCTTGTAGATACGACATCTGCATGTCAATTTGTAAGGAAGCTGTCAGCTTGGTAATAGAACTATCATAGGCATGTTTTATTTATCAGGTCATGTACAGTCTGACCAACTTGTCCGTTCAGTAAAAGGTTCTGCGCGTAAATTAAGTTTGCTACTTAGTCACGTGAGAGATGCTTCAGTACCAGTTTTTACTAATGAACTGTCTTGAAAATGATATGGGAGCGTTAATTTGGTCAGTTGTGTTTAAGATTAGTTTTCAATAACTCTTTGTATTTATATGAGTTAAATACAAACTTTACACTATATCATGACTAACACACGATACCTAAATATATAATATTAAAGCTTCAACATCATGCTTGAAAAAGGTTTTAAACAAAAAACTTATTGAAAAACTCAAGTACTTAGACAAAAACCAGATAAACATAAATTAAATTAAAAATGTTGATTTTTTTACAGAAAAATGTAAACAAAATAATAAATAAAGAGCATTCTATCCAAATTCCTTTTACCCACACTATGTCCAGAATCTCAAGCATGCAAGTATCAACGCGTCATCAAAGATTATTGTCCACATTGAGACATAATAGGATGACCACGCTTTTATGGAATCACGGACAAACACTTAAAAGTCACGATCACATAAAAGTTAACGGCGCGACAAAGCAATGCACCTAGAAATAATGATTTAAGTAAAATACTTGGTTTGCTTTACCATATTTGTTAAGTTTTAATTAATTATTGTGTGGGATTTGTATTTGATATTCACTCAATTGCTAAACTAATTTCTTAAACATTGAAAGTGTCAATAAAAGGTTTGTAAGCAGTTACAGCTTAAATTTTTTATCACGAAACCAATGCCATTGCTGTTACGAAACAATACAAAAAATTATCCAATACTATAACCCACTATATGTATAAATGTCAAGAGAGAACCAGACATAAACATACATTCTAATTAGTACAAGCCAAACACAACCCTACGATTAGGTACTAGTCACAAATCTCCTTATCTCCTACATTTATGGTCACCCCACCCAGTCATACTGTAACCACAATTTAAGGACACCAAATAAGTCTCAAGCTACGTCCAAGTACAGTGCCACCGACTTATGTGTACGGGTGGACAAAATTTGAACTAAAGATTCGTATGGCAACTTGCTCCAAAATAAAGTCGACATAAAAGGCAGCGCCACCTTTGACCGCAGAGACAAATATGGTCAGACCGTACTGTCCAGTTAATTCAATGAAACAAAGACCGGTCGATTGTCACAAATCACATAAGTATTATCTTCGATGGTTCAACGTCAATAAATAAAATACGAAAAGACGAAAGTATCGTAACTGTTGAGAAACTTCCGAAGGAGTTTCGACTTTATACGCCTAAATTTAAAATTGATTTTGGGTTGAGTAAAAGTTGGTAAGTGGAGTTACGGTATTTTTAAAGGATGAGAGTCAATAAATTTCAATTAATGCCGACGATGGCTATCAGGACAATGTGTTACTGTAGAGATTTTGTTTGATATTTTTTTCGCCGGTCAAATTGTAATGGCTACTGGTTGTGTTAATCCTGATATATTGGTTTTTAATGGTTCTTGTTGGTTATAGAGTCGATTTGTGTTGTTTTTTGCAATTAAAGTATTTGCTGGAGGGAGTTATCCAATCTCTTATTTTAGATTTCTGATAAAAGAAATATACGTTACAAGTCTTGAACGGGAAACGGGGATGAGACAACATTATTACATTTTCCCTATATGAAATGTGTTGATATTGGACTTTCAAATCTTAGATTATTTAATGAAATAAAAATATTCGACTAATGCAAATATATTCGACGGCCGAGTAGCATCAATGGTAGTGCCGCATTTCCCGGTGGTCCCAGGTTCGAGTCCTTTTTGGGGCATTCATTTGTGTGATGAACACAGGCGTTTGTTCACGGGTCATGGTTGTTTATGTTTGGGTGGATCCCAGAATAAAGATAAATATATATTTATTCTGGGTTCCCCCAGTTCGCTGTATGGTCATCCATAACACAAGCTCTGCTTACTTTGGGGCCATACAGCTGGTGTGTTTGGTGTTTATTATTAATATAGTTTAAAAATCCAATAACTTTCTATGTGAATTCTGAGATAAGCATACCAAATATATGGCTGAATAAGAACAAAGCTAGTTTTATGAGCATAAAGTATTTGCATTTATTATACTCATAAGGTATGCCAATACCCGAGAAAAAGTTCTTATCCCACGATAATCTTCAAAAGATTTATTACAAAACGTGTAATAAACAATTTCACGCAACAATGCATGCGCAGGCGCCAAGTTTTACACAGATTTACAATATACATGATAATCAGGTTTCTACAATTTGCAAGCAAATTGAGAATGAGCTGTCGTTTAAAATGTCGTAAATTTTCTTAAGGAAATTTTCTTATAGCATGCTTTTTTTTGTACCAAGTTTTTTTTTCTCATATTGAAATTTATATTTAGGAACTTTGTATATCTGCCCCTGTAGTATCATTATTCAAATATGATTGAATCATTATAATATTGGGTATTACCTACTTTTCGTGAAAGTATGAAGGCTGTCGTGAAATAATGAAAGAGAAGAAGATTAAGTAAATATTGCTAATTCAAGAGTATGTAAACGAAAAGTTCATAGACATTGTTTGTGAGTAGATAAGTCATTGCCCATTTATTTATGCATAGCCTCATAAAGCAATATTCAATTTCAGCCCTTTTCCCTTTTAACTATCTGTTTTATCCTCTGCGTTCTATATTACAGAAAAACACGTAAAAAATTATATCTTTCACCGGTTAGCTCATAAACTCGAAAAATCTTAACATTCGACCTGCTCACTCTATTAATATTTCTATAAGGGCATCAAAATCGCAGGCACTTCCTCAAACGTGTAATGCATTTCATTGGTTATCATAGGTCCCTTTCTAACATAGAACTAATTTCTAGTGGTGAGAAAGAGACAGACAATGTCTTGTAACCACCAATCTGTATTCTTGTTGGATAGAAAATTATAGAAGCTTCCGGTTACTTGAGTCAATGACTGGGAGATGTTGATTTTGAGGGTTATTTAATATTAATATTATGTGACAGGAATAATAATATTATTAAAAAAACAATGGTCTACAACATTTTACACTAAAAACAAAATCAAAAATGAAAGACGAAGAATGAAAGTTACCTGAAAGAAGAACTTAGCTGATAAAAAAGTTCGGCGCATACTATTAAGAATTTCTATAGTAAGTTTTAATAATGATTACTAATTGTCATGCTTAGCTACAGACTACAACAAAAGTTTGTTATAACATTTTTTTTAAGTAAAGTCGAATTTGGCCCAAATTAACTATAACTGAAAAGAAACACCGAGTTTGTTATTTTGTTTCTTTGAGCACCTAACTTGAACTTAAACTCGAATCTCCTCCATACTTATAAAGTTTAGACAAATTTAATATAAAAACTGTACTATATGTGTTCTATATATAAAAATATTATATAAACTTTGTAATTCGGTGGCAACCAACGATATTATACCACGTAACCAATAACAAAAAATATATTTCTAAATAAAATACACTACTTACTATTCTCTATACGTATTTACTACTGTTGAAACTTCAAAACACGAATTCGAAATCAGTTTGACAAGTACCCACACTTGAACAAAATGGATCCATTGTGTGATCCCCGAAATATACAAGTCTTGACCCAGTATGACCTCTTTACTAAGTTTCAAAGGACATGGTAGGCTGATGGGTAATATTGAAATAAGGTTTCTCTCTAAAAATAAATAAAAAATGAAAAAAAAAGGAAATAAGTAAGTTTAAATAAAATGCAACGCTTAAATTATAGTGCGAAGCAACCGCAGATTGAGTGGCATATTACCGCGATTAATCACAATCGACATAGTTTTGCGAAATGGATTACGAGTTATTTTTACCAAAAACTTTGTAATATTATTTATAGATTAGTTAATATTCAGTTTAATTTAAGTTATTAAAGAAAAATGGCGAGATTAAATGTTTTGTAAAGCGTTGTTTGAAAAAATCGCTGTCAGTTGTTCACAATCATTACAAATAATATTTTCATGCATGTGTTTGTATTTCAGCCACCATTTAAAGGAGATAATAGGGCTTATTAATTATGGGGTATTGTAATATCAACGGTCATTATTTTCAAATACTTTCTCCAAAAATAATTAAAACATAAATAATTGTTCTTCAAAACAATCGGCTTTTGTTAAAAGCTTTCGACTAATTCCTTTGATTTTGTTGTTTTCAATTTTATTTGTTGCAGATGTTTGTAGAATCGCTTTTATTGCCTTTCCTGCTAGATAAAGGAATTTAAAAAAAACAACTTTTTAAATAAAGGGATGCATTTTATTATTTTCAAGGCATGTCACATACGTGCTTATATTATTAATTAGCTTCTATGATATCAAGTCATAACTTATTTATGATACCTACCGTTAAGTTTATTGCGAATTTTCGTATGCATTGATAATTTTGAATATTAATTAACTGTGTGTCTTGGTACTAATAAGGACGCGTGTAGCGTATATAGATTTTTAATATCAGTAATTTAAATATAGAAGCAAAACAATAACTTATAATTATAGATTCTCGTATTTTATAAATGTTTCTATAGCAACACGACATTCCCATTCCCGTAAGGTTTTGTGCTTACAAAATACGTAATTTATGTGTTGTTTTGGGTCTTTTTTGACGTAGTAAATATCATGAAAATGTATTTTAAATTTTAGCAGTAATAATAGTAGTTATTATATGTATATCGTATTGTTATTAAAAGGTAGAAAGGTAACCAACTTAAATCATAATTTTAACCATCATAATCATCGAGCTTATGATGTATAAACATATGTACATTAATTCCTAAAAAAAACAAGCGATAAAATAAGCGTAATAAAATCAATCAAATTCACACAATCTCAGAAACAACGGCATCTATTCTCAAAAACGATCGAATTACAAGAATCGACGTTGTTCGACAAGACGCAGGAATTCGTGTGACATGCTCGTGGAATGCTAATGATTCCATTCGAAATTCAAAATCGTCTTCTTATTTGTACACACGATTTATGTACACAACGCGTACTGTTTGAAAAATAGGTCAGCGGTACAGGATTTGCATACTTTTGTAGGTTACTCATATAATGGAAGTCAATTAGGCAGATTGCAGTGATTTCATTGGTCAACCGCTTGTAGGTGGGTCTGTTGTACCTGTCCGCAAATTGCTGCAAATTGCTCTGTTAGTTGAGTTGTTTTAATAATCGTTTTGATATTAGTTTGTTATAGTTCTTTGTAGAATGGGTCTTTTGTCTGGTGTTGTGAATTTTTAGTTGTAATTAGGGTTTGTAGGAAAGGATAGTCAGAGTATCTATTCAAATTGTTGCCTGCCTTTCTTTTCCCAATATTAATCTGTGTAAACTCCACTCCAGTCTAGTTTTCTGGAGTGCATGTTATTTCAAGCTACAAACATTCAAAAATAAACGCTTCCATATTATCAATTTCTTAGCAAATTCATACTATTTTTAAAAACCAATAAGAAAAGTGAATTCATAAAACTGAATTCATGATTCATTAAACCTATTAAAACTGAGTCTTGTCTCAATCAAACTCTGCTAATTTCCACACGACGCCAAAAACATTTGCAATTTATTGTTATCAATAAAAATTCCTAAATAATGCGTAATACCTACATAATTATAAAACTAATTCTCCGTAACTAATCCCCGGCACAATTTATTCAATCATAATTAGACATTTGTTCGGACTTTCTGGACGCCAGCCAATGCCTTGGCAGTGACCATGGTTTAATCTGTTTTCCACAATAATTTTCTTACTAGTATTTGGTTTGTTTATGTAAAATAGTACCTAACGACAGTAAGTACTTAACGAGAAAAAAGAGCGAAAGCGGTAAACATTTTGTCAACGACATTTTCACTTCAATGTTTATTTAAAGTGCACTAAAACTTTTGACAAACAGACCCTTTAAAACACTAGGTATAATAATTTATTTATTCCAATATTACGCAAAACTGACCATATTTATCAATTTGATTGAATTCTCAGACATTCTTTAAAAGTTATAAAAGTACATGAACGGTAAATTAAAAAGAATCACAAAACCTTTTCTTAATTACCTTGTCATCTCCACAACAATTTACCGCAATAACTCTTATGACAAGTAAGGTGTGAACACAACCTATTGTGTTCGAGATAATATCTAATTAATTGTCATTCTAATGTCGATTGTCACTCGACTGTTTGGTGTCCTTTTAGATTTTGTGAGATGCATCCAGAATAGGCTCCTGATTCTGAGAATTAAGTAAAAATGTGTCGCCTTCGTAAACTATTGTGTACGGGGTGAAACTAAAGAATTGGTAATGTTTGACTTTGAAATGTCAGAGCGTTGAAGGAATTACTAATGATTTTGGTTTGTTGTTTTAACCTCTGAATATGGACTTATTTTTATATTTTTTGGTATTTTTAGCACGTAGTAATAAGTTGTTTCTTTGACAAAATACAATAAAACTCATAATGCAGTTTCTTACTGCAAAAGCATTAACAAATATACAATGTGCTTGAAATTTTATTCTTTACGTTACTCCTTAACACTAAGTAAATAGGCTATGTTTAGTGTTTCTTATTCATTTTGTGTTGATTTGGCATTACTTTTCCATGTCACATATAGTTAAAAGATTTTGTAGAATCCCCATTGTTATATATTAAAAAAAACTTAAGGTAGAACAACCACTCTTGGTTTTCCATACTTGGACAAAGGTTTTGATGCATATTACCTTCATCTCTCTACAAATCCTTCTACTATACATTCAAAATGCTATCTTCACATGTCATATTTTGACAGTAAATCACAGATCAAAACTACCAGATCGTATAACTCCTACAAAATCCCTACAGTTAATATAAATATAGCCGAGGCTAAGCTTTTTGATACCTAGTCGTAAAACCGATATCCGTCCGCGGTTTATTTTCGGTTTTAAACCACATTTTTGTGTAGGGCTATTTATTGGTCATAGACGAGAATTAAGCGGTTTTCTGGGGTATTTGAAAAATTACGGATTTGAGTTGGTTTTGATGGCGTATTAATTCTCATTCGGTCGATCTCATCTTGTATGTGATATTGGAAAGAATGTGATGGTTTATTCTGGTAACTACAATTTGTTATTAAATATGACTTATTTTATCTTATTGATTCTTGGCACACCGTCGAGATTTCTTGCACAGCGTGAGCTAAAATCGATAAAGCAAACTTACACTTTTCAGAATAATCTCAGGTAAATGGTCAAATAAAAAGCGACTCTATTTTATACTACAAATAATACGTATCATAGAAAATGTGACACCAGTCTTGTCCAAATTGCAGCCAAAATGAGTCGCTATTTTATTTCAACATTTTGCATGGTGAAGTCTAAGCATGCTTCATGGATTGGAACTCAGCTATACGTATCTGGTAGGCGTAGGTGACAATATCCTACGGTTACCAATGCCATCAATTGTTAATTATAAAGCACGAAAATATACCAAAAATTATTTTAAATCTGAGTTTAAATATAATTTTATTGTATTGTACTCAGTATCATCTAGAATTGCCTATTAAGAATGCAATTTTATAACTATCAAAAAAGGAGCTTTTGTTTTATTAGAATTAGGTCCAAAGGTAATCTGACTTGGCTATGTACACAATTTCTGATTTACTGTTATATCAATATCGAAACTATATTCAAATTCCTAGGTTATCTCCTGGTAATCTAATATCCAGGAAGCAAAAGCCCTCGGTTAAATAATGGACATTTAGTTCTAAACTTGTTCAGGCAAACCATTGAGCTTTCGGATTGAGTTACAAAATAGCCTTTACTGCAGCTTTTTAATGTTATTTATCTTTATGGTTTAGCAAATAATATTCTCAGATGGATTCTTAGGCTTAATCAGCCTATTGTAAAGAAGAAGCGTAATGAAGACTAGTCCACCATGTTTGCTAATGTGTTATAGCAGTCTTTGTGCCTATTTTATAAGGAATTATTATTTTATTCTCTTTTTGTAAAAAAGTGTGTTGATTGAATAGCCTTTTTTAACTGAAAATTATTTTAAGTAGCTACGTCTTTACATGATCTTTGTGTGAATTTCGGTACTCTATGTTTATAACCACAAAACTTCGGATTAGTCGATGGATTGATTAAAATTGGTTATACATCATCGATTTTTTTTTTATAATAAAACTAAAACACAATCATTGCCAAAACAGCAGGTCAATCGCAGTTTGCCATTTTTGAACTCAGTACTTAAGAAAAATATCCCACTTTCTCAGAAAGGCAAAACTCCAATCACAGCAAGTCGATATTGGGATTAGCTATATCAATAATAAATGTAACAAATATGGCCAATAAAACATTCTAGAGAATTTACTAAGTGTCCATATAACTCAGTGTTCAAGCAGATAGAGGCCGTTAGTTGCGCAGTGGCGTGCTCAATTGAATAACGATTTCTGCGTGTGCGCAGGTCAGTTTAGTGACGTGCCTGTGTTGTGGATTTATCGATATACTCATCATATGCATTTTATAAAGACTTAGTTTTTTAAAGATGATTCGGAAGAAGTGTCAAGTGTGATTGTCCTTAAATATTTTACAAATCTCCATTTCTTTTTGAGTTTCGATAAGAATGTAGCTTAATAGAAAACATTCTTATGTTTTTACGGCATAATATCTCTAATAGGTACCAAATTTTCTAACTTCACGATTTAGGCTCTCAACACGTCTTACCAAGGTACTTAATATTTACAGGTTGCATAACCAGGGAGCGCAACAAATATACACATCTGGCGCATTAAATCAATAACTATCGATAAGTGCAATCCCTATCATATTTCAACTGACTTAACACTGATTTACAAATCGTTAACAATAGTCGCCTGATAGGGGAGTGAGATTTGTGCAAGGCCATTGTAGGGGGTCCGAATTTATTCAACTTAATAGCTATTTAATCAAACACGGAAGTATTTTTGTTTATTGTATATTTTTGTTGGTTGCGGTCCTAATGTGGGAAGATTTAATATGTGGGTTCATTCGGTATAATTTTGAATGAAATGCTTTTAACAAAAAGTAGTACCAGTATTTATATTATTTGTGAAAGACTGAACAAGTTTTGTTACATAAAATATAACCTAAGGTGGAGTTCCTTTCATCGGTGATTTTTTTCTATAAAATTATTGGTGCTTTTTGGTACATTAACAAAAAGCTTCACATGCGGTATGTAAGGTAATTTTGAGGTATATTTTTTATGTTTTTCTGTAAGAATTGTGTATTTTGAGAAAAAAAAATTGAATAATTCTGAATTCTGTACAGTATTTAATTTTCAATTATTATTCAACAAAAATCGAATGATGACGTCAGGGAGTGGTTAATTTTTTAAGTTCGCATTACAATGTTTATTATACTGGTAATGAACAACTCTACAATTTTCCAAGGATTCTTCATGACAGATTTTATTGAAAATTTGACATGACAGTTTAACCAAAAAGAAAGTTTCAAATTTTCCTACTCGATGACTTCGAAAATGTTCCTATTCGATAGAGGTCGAATGTGAGTCAAATCATTTTTGTTAAGATAAGCTTAATCGCATTTTTAGGAGCTATTATTAACAAAATATATAATACAAAAGTGTTTTCTCGAAATGGTTTTTGAATCAGAATTGGTGTTATATTTATAAAAGTCTCTTTTAAAAAATAAAATAAGTATGCAAAAACAAATTTTATTTAAAATCTGATATTTGAAGAGAAATATTTGTCAGTTCGATCAATAACTGTCACTAGGTTATCCTTGCTCATAATTCCCGCCTTTTCTTAGCAGAAACAATAAACTTTAAAACTAACTTATCACTCCGTGATAAAACCATTCGCCAATTTCCTATTCCCGCCAATATTATTTAGATTATTTAGAGCAGCTATAATTTCTTCGAAACCATCGACAGATACAAACCAGACTTAGGTGTAACCTGGTTCAGTTTTCTATATAATAAGCGCAGATTTTAAGAAACTGCGTCTGTTGATTTTATTTGCAGATATTTCTTGATTGATCCTAAAAATGGCTGTTTTTGTTGAGAGATTAAGAGTGGAAAAAGATTTGCGATTTTGTGTTTTTGCAGTACAAAATTTAAGTCAGTCAAAAAAATTTTTGTACTTATTTATACAGGGTGTCCCACGGCTATGCCACATGGAGGGCAAGTACCTTGAATATTGTAGATGGAATGTGTTACTGAAAGAAGGAATAATTTTAATTTACAAAACAATTTAAACTGCATTCACAGATTTTTAAAAAATTACATGGTTGAACCGGGAATCGAACGATTCCGTTATTTCTGACACTATGTTATTTAGCAAAAAATAATCCTTATGATAAAGCCTTTTGATCGGTATGATAAAACTGCAGGGTAATTTCTTTTCTCGTGTAGTGGGTTCGATTCCCGGTTCAACCATCTTATTATTTAAAAATGTACGAATACAGTTTAAATAGATTTTAAAATTAAAGTATTATAGCTGAGTAACCTGTGGATGATGTTGTTGATCTGCACTAAGTGTCATTTTATTAATGTATGATTGTAATATATAAGTGTAAGATTGTTAATTGTCCCAAATAAATAAATAAATAAATTAAAGTAATGTCTTCTTTCAGTAAAATGTTCCATCAACAATATTCAAGATACTTGCCCTCCATTTGGCATAGCCGTGGGACACCGTGTATAAATACGGTCTTCATATTTAGACTGCGAAGCTACCAAAAAATTACCGAGTACTTGATTTGTTTAATTAAAGAAGAAAAACTAGTAAATTTGTGATTTGTTTTAGTCCCACCATCCAGCACAGGTTGTTTGCTTGATGACAGTTCGATGCGCACGCAGCCCTAGTGCTGATTTTTAAGTTTCTTTGCTATTGAAAGTGATGTGGAGAGTTCTTAACTATTATTTGCATAATATAAGCAATTTAAATTCATACAAAGTCCTTGGAAAAAGTGAGAACCATTGAACGGACTTGTACGGTATGAACTGTTTGTAAAGCTTAACTTAATCTGTAGACTTGACGGTCCACCGACAAAGCTTTTAAGTATACTTTCAAACTTTAGTGAGTTTTATTGCAGATAGCCCCTACATATGGTCTTACCTCTTGAATTCACCCTATCACCAGTCCCTTACATTTAAATGAAAACTAAAAATACTTGGCGTACGCTGAAAAAAATCTAGCTATTTTGAGCTTTATTGCTTTGTATTAAGGAGATTGAAAATAGTTCAAGTGCAACCCTTTGTGAATTATAAATAACTTGTTCATGATCCTTGAAATATTATATTTGTAAGTGTTTAATTTTTCATGGCTTGGTATGATGCGGTATTTGACCTGAAATACTAAAGATATTTTTTAAATATTTTAGGTGGTAAACTTTGAGCTGAAAACTTGTCATTACGATCACCTTTTTCAGGCTTTGAATGCTTTTATACTTAAATTATTGTGTAAAGATAAAACCTTTGTCTCAAGTCTTTGTATTGTGCGTTTTAAATATCTTATAAATTATGTTTTCCATTTATTAAATAGCTATATTAACTATTCCATTGTTATATTTAATATTTAATCTAAATACATTTTGCGATGTTTTATGAAGAAAGAAACAGGTAAAATAAAAGTTTTAAATTGTTTAGTTTCATAAATGGTACTTATGACCTGAAGAAACAAATAGTTTTTTAAAGAAAGCATGAAAGTACTGGAATTTCTTTGTTTTGGATTTTTTTTTTCTCAACACATGAACTTTTCAGTTAAATAAATGTCAAAATTTACGTTCAGGTATACAAAAACAGATCTTATTCTGCAATCGACTCCAGTATCTGAAATACGATATATTGACCCTTCAATATACCAATAATACATCACCCTTGAAAGAACTTTCAACGCAAACGAAAGCTCATAGTTCCAACGAGCTAGCACACGTCTCTATAATTATTATTTAATCTACGACGAGGTGCGCGCGCAGGAAGTTTACAGAGCACGTGCGCGCGCTTCCTTACACAGGATGTTTAAAATTCGAAGTCGAAATACAATGGCGGTTCAAAATGGCGCTTGCGAATGTTGTGGGTAGTCGCGGATTGGCTAATTGATGGTTATTTTTGGTGATTGTTTATTGGATAAGGTGTTTGGCAGTGAATGAGGATTGTTGATGATAAGGTGGATTTAGTTTAGGAAGTTAGGTGCTCCTGTTTTTGTGAGGGTAGTTTAGGAAGTTGTGTTCAATTTAGACAATGATCAAGTCATAAAGAAACGGATGTGCCCATTCCATCAAAGTTACTGTTATATAGCATAATACGAACAGAAAGAAGAAATTTACAGAATCTACTTTCACTCAAGATGATATCAATAAATTGAAATGTTTATCGTACAAATAAATTGCCATAAACCAAACAAGCATAAAAACCGATTATATCTACTGTCCAAGCCTATTTTTTTAATAAACATGTAAAATTACTTTCTTAATCTTAAAGATCTTAATCGTAAAGATTTACTCTTTAAAACTTTATGACTATTATGAAATTCAATTAATAATTCATACTTAATTATGTAATTAACGAGACTATTTATAATTCGATTACATAAATTGACCTTGAAATAAAAATAAAAAAGCAGCGTTCAATCAAACTCGTCGATTCAAACAGTTGTTTATTTTTGCAACACCACATTTTGCAGTCGATCGATTCATGATCTTTTATTTATTTAATTGACAGAGCCGTTGATTATAAAGGCGCTTAATGGATTTTAATTAACATTGTTTGTTTTGCTAGCTGTAAAAATTATTAAATGTGACTAAAATGTTTATATAATTTATTCTTTATATATATTTATTAACTAATCTAACTACATCTAACTATAGTTCGATGACGCATGAATTAATTTATGATTGACTAGTAGGCGCACACTACGATGTATAGATCAAAAAAGGAGTGGGGCGCGTCTTTGTGGATGGCACTTACTATATACTTTTAAGGGGTCCCATTTTTACCCGCAGCACTTCTTACCTCGTGGATTATTTAGAATGTTATATAGCTTATGTTACTTCGGAGTTATGTAAATTTCAATTATAGAAATAATTTTTAAAATCAGTTGAGCATTTTAAGGGTTTACATATAACGAACACACAAATCATTTCTTTTTATAATAATAGTACAGACAAGTAAAATTTAATGGCCTATGATACAAAATATGATATGAATATTATATGTGTAACTATAATATGTATGTAAAAAACGCAACTTAAAACGCAGTCTCGATCAAAAAAGTCAATAGATCAAAACACCCTGTATTTAATTTTACTAAGGCAATATTTACTATATTGAGTATAAAAAAACTCTACCATGCCATCTGGCGTCTGTGTTCCAAATATTGTTCAATAAAATTTAAAAAAGTAAAAAAAAAGTTTGACTGCGAAGTAAAAGATTGCGTAGAAGTTGGAATCAGGAATTGCTGAGAGCTATTGCTTTTGCTAATAATGAACAAACGAAATTATAAATTATAAGGCTTTCTTAAATAATAAACTTGATATTTATCTATAAACTATTAACACAAATTAATGCTTTATGCATAATAATGAAAAATACAACTGATTTGAAACAAACTGTAAAGCTCATAATTAGTAAAAGCTTCAAAACAAAAGTGTAAGGGGCTCAACATTCATCACGCACATACCAGTCTTTTCTAATTTAAAAAACTATATACAATTTTACTGAACCCTTTTAGTTCTGTTTGTCTATAAATAACTAATTTATTTTGTTCTTAGCAAAGGTGATAAATAGACACAATCATTTTGAGGTTAACTATTAATAGTTGCCTTCATGTTGATACTAATAAATCAACTGCGTCTTTAGGAGCTGCAGACACGTGGAGTTCATAAACTGACAACCCTTGCTAAAAAACCAATACTGAAATATCATAGAAACCTTACAGCGGCATTTTTGTTCTACCTAATAGGTCATATGAAAACGGTTTTCTACGGTAAACGCATTAAACAGAAACTAGAAATGAAATTTCTATCACCAAATGTATCTTAAATTAGTTCGCGAATCTAAACATTAAACTTTATGACCGATTTCAAAACATAAGTATGGGAAAGTCTAGTATTTTTCTGATGAGGCTCTATACTATTGCCCAGAACTTAAAAGTTGATGTGTCAAATGTTTCCATTTTCAAATAAACGGGCGTTCTTTTAACCCTTTCGTTTTGATATACGAGTTTTAGGCACGTGTTATGCGATCTAATGAAATTCAATATAAACTTCATAGGGCGTTAAAACTCTTTTGAGTTATTTATAGAAGAAAAAATGTGTGTAGTGTTTGGTATGGTAAGTTCATTAAGGTAAGAAATTTTTAAGTACTTATTTATTTCGTGTAAATAAAAAAGTTGCTGGTATGAAAGTAAATTTTGTCAGAAAAAGCTCGTCAGTCTTGATTTTTTTGAATAATTGTTATTTCGTTAGTTTTTATACGTTTTCTCCCAAAGTTGAAGTGTACTTACAAGATATTTCAAATTTCAATCTTATTATCAGTATTTTTTTTAGAATATGGCTCTAACTAAACCAAAAACGCTTTCGCCAAATGCTTATTTTCTTGGTGAGAACAATTTGAAGCTGGCTATCAAGTTTGGACAGCATTTTCAACCGATGAAAAAAAGAAAACCACCTAGTTGACGCCTATTTATTCAAGCCAGCACATTAGGTTCGGCAATGTTTATTCGACTATTGCCGATCTAGTAGTTCATCCGGTGCAATACTGATCGCCAAAACCCGGCTGTCATAAGCCGTGCAGCGCTTTTTCCGAACATTCATGTACGTATATTTGATTGTACCTCCCAGTACTGTCGATTTACACCTGCCTGAATTAGCAGCGCCATTTGCTTATAACTTTCTACAGTATAAACATCATTCTGGTCACGGTGATGATTTTGTACTTTATGGTAATCTAAGAGTATTGGGAATGTTTGACTGTTTACTAACGAACTATAGAAGACCCTTTTTGTTAACTATTCATATAGTTTAAACCTAGTTGCGTGTTATAAGAATTTAATTTCTATGCAGACTTATTATGGGACGTATTTGTGTGTATTCCGTTTAATGTTTAATTTTATTTGATGGCAACGACCTTTCAGCTAATGCGTTCTGTGACGTTGGTGTATTTATAATTTATACATTGTAGCTAGATATTGAGTCAAATAAATGATCTAAATTTAGATTTATAAATTTACGAAAGTAATTGACTAAAGAACAATGAATTTCAATTAGTAATTGATTTTAAAGGTTATCTTTCATAGTGTAGGTACAAAGATTTCGCACAGTTATAAATTTGTTTATTACTTATTTAAACTTTAAACTTAATAAAAATTCTAGGTATTATTAATTATAAATTGGCTGGCTGGATTATGTTTGTCAAAGGGTTGACTTTTCAATCGTCAGATAACTGTTATCTGGAGAATAACTTTGAAACTTGACAAGACTTTCCATAGCAATTATGTCAAACTCTCAAAATTATTCCACTGATAAAAGTTATCTGAGCATTGGAAAATCAGCTCTAAATATATGAGGTCAATGCCCTAAATAGGTAAATTTTTTATACGTGCGCTATACTAAAGCGAAAGTTACTACAATTTAAATAAATACTTAGGTATATAAAGAGAGAGTGCAGAAAACTCTGTGTAGGCTGTAAGATGCTGCTTTTTCAATCACCTTATTACTTAAAACTCGTGGTTGTTTCAGAAACAAAAACGCAACGAAATTTTCTAATTTCATAAAAGGAATATTCTATCCTGCCAAAAGCCGTTTACTAAGTAGAAAGGTAATAAATGCCGACTGTAGTGAAATGTAACTCGTCCATTGCAAACTGTAAGGCCCCAAAGTAAGCAGAGCTTGTTATGGATGACAGAATACAGCGAACTGGGGAGGAACCCAGATTAAACATACATATATAAATACAAACAACCATGACCCGAGAACAAACATCTGTGTTCATCACACAAATGAATGCCCCGGCCAGGCTCGAACCTGGGACCTTCGGCGTATGAGGCAAGGCTACTTACCACTACACCACTCGGTCGTCGTGGTAAGTACTTAATATGGCTGTAGGCATATGGAGGGAACGTCACTTCTGTAGTTTAATTTGTGTAATGTATGAGTGGAATATCTGCTGTGATCTTGGTTTTATCTATATCTCTTTTTTCTTTTTGACCGACTGGCAGAAGGAGGGTTATGTTTTCCGAGTATTTTGTGAATGCATGTAAGGTCATATCTTTGGCGCGTTCTACAGCTTGAAGCATTTGGCGGATTCCACCATGGGAGATGTCATTAGATTCGTGTGTGTTATTATTTTCCGAGGGTATATTATTTTCCGGAACTCCCATGGGAATAGGAATAACACGGGAAAATAACTTTAGCAATCTGGTTTTTAGTTTGTAAAATTTGGCCTCCTTTTTGTTAATATGTAATGCATAAAATCTGAAACAGTCGAACGTATTTCTCATTTTCTAAGAGTGCCTAATTTTACCCCAACCACCCTACAGAGTCAGGAGTTATAAAAAACTGAGCCTGAACCTCGAGTGTTTAATTGTTTTTAAAATTTGAAGTTAGAAAAATATAGTCAACTAGGTAGCCAGCAGGCTTATTCTGAATGTATCATTATCATTTGGTGATAACTAACTTACAGACGGACAGTATTAATTTCAAACATTTTCGTAACAAATAACATTTTTTTACATTGTCACTTGTTTTTGTAGACGCTTCCGCTTTCGATATCAACGGAAAATCTAGATCAGGTCATAAAAGATCTATATTCAGCCCTGTTAACCCTATTTTAGTCTTGAAATTTATTCATTTTCTTCATTTTTCCAGAAATCCTAATGGATCCCAACAAGTGATCACATATCTGTGAAACATGACGCCAGCCGGGTTTGCGAGTTGGCGCGAAATGCAAAAGGCCGCCATCTTCTTTTTTCTGGCAACGATATGCGTCGTTTCAGCCAGAGAAGTGATTTTGGGTAAGTTTATCATGCAATTTGCAAGTTATTTTCGTTAAAATTCTATTAAATTGGGGTTTTATGTATTCTGTTTGTGAATCCGTAAAAGTAATTGATAAAACGTGTTTAGTTTTTTGGTATTTATTATAAATACTTACGTAAATTTTTTTTATAAAGGACATTGACGGATAGCCATACATGGTTTTAGTTGGAGTTAAAGTGGAGCGTTTAGAAGTCAAAAATATCTAAAAAATAGGACATAAAATCTGGATACATTTAAAAAATAAATATTTTATGAAGTATGTCTAGGAACAATAATAATTGCATTTTAATTGAGTACTAATTTTGAGGTTATGATTTGAAATTACCTACATTTACATAGGTAATTACTACTATCACCAATCGACCATGATAATAATGACACGTAAATTTTCATCCATATCTTTAACTTAATCAACTACTCCAAAAATCACAGCAATAAGTCGTCTTAAGCGCAATCTATCGGAATCCCTAGGCACAAAGGCTTATAAAGTTATATAAAATAACTAAAAGAATCGCAAATCGTCAGAACAAAACCAAGGCACTCACGCACACAAGTGACAAGTCCAAAAGTAACGAAACGGTTTCGTTTTCAAGTTATGTTTTTTATCTCAAACTCGCTGGCTAAGGCAAAAGCTATACAGCCAAGGATAAAGACTCCAGTGTGTTATAAACCATTTTCACCATGAGGGATATAAAAAAAAATATATTCTTTCATAAAAATGAGTTCTGCAGTGACTATAATTTCCTATATTTAAAATCTATATTACAAAATCAAATACTTGTGCTTGGTCACAATCAATCCTATGTATCGTTATAATGACAGGAGCTAAAACAAACTGATCAAGTCAAATCAAGCTTTATAAATCAACAATTTTTTTGGAGACTTCTACACATGAAGCTAATATTATGGAAATTCTCATAAAAAAAAGAATAAACAAAAGTGCTAGTTACTTTTTAAACGCTCACTGTTTACTCAAATAAGGATTCGCCGATATCCTTTAAAAACAGATTCTTAATCTTTTTATGAAAAATATAATTCTTATATCATTGTCAAAAATACGTAAACTAAAAGTATTTACGTAACAATTAAAATATGTCGTACCTACCTACACATTTTTTGTCAATAGAACATTCAAGTTTTAGAACCTTGAATTTGTAAGGAATCACTTACAGAATATAAAGCTCTTTAAATATATTTTTAACTCAGTCACATAGATATTATTAGCTAAAAACCAACATTCGATATTCAAATGTGTAATTGAACCAACGTCATGAATTTAAAGTGCCTTGTCAAAATTGTCAGGGTGGGCAGTAAAAATTATTTTTGGCACAGGAAACGATTCCTGTCGCGAAAATTATTTTATTTAAATTTAGAAGCTAATCCAACTACGATGGGAAATGTTTTGTGATGTTAGTTTTATTTTTGATTACTGTAAAAATTATAGATACAGTTGAAAGTCACATGTTTTTCTCAATATGTAAGATATATGTAGGCGTTCGTTCGGTGCTTCTTCCTGCAGCGGTATCTAGTCGGAATGTACTATTAGACCAAGCAATCAAGACGAATGGCTGGGATTTGGTTTCTCCGTTAAATCCTTTACCACTAATAAAAAAAAAAAAATAATACGCTGCGAACGAAATGCTGAATCCGCATATCTGTCGGCATTACTTTATAGGTACTTTATAGAGACAGGCATAAAATACCCTAAAACTTTTTTCTATTGTATGCTATGTATTGAACAATGAAGTCTATGTAATCGGTACGAATGTTGAGTGAGAGTTAATGATGATAATGATCTGATTTTATAAATTTTATAGCCCTAAAAACAAAAATACGTAGAAACAAAATTACAAACCCGGGACTTTCAGACAAAGACGTTTCTCTTGAACCCTCTTGTAACACTTCATTTTCACTTTCTATCAGTTAAGATGGAAGACAAACACCGGTCAATTCTATATTAAAAAAACACATTTATTTAAAAGGTGCAGGGTATGTTCATGTCATCACGAAGCTAATCCTTTCCTTGCATGTTAAGCGTATCAAACAAACAGATTTACACATTTTACATTTCTACGTACATGAAATTCCTCACACCACATGTAACACAAGCCTAATTCGACTACAATTTACACTATAATCTAATTTCACAGCGGAAATATTATCACTTCACGGGTACAAATCGATTGTGTCCTATTCTACCCTTTCATTTGGTCCTCATTAGCCGTCCGGATGCCAGCACAATTAACGTAAATGACCAGTTAAATTTGAACCCTGCCTTTCTTGATAAATGCTCGGCGATTTACGTTTTTATTCTGCGGCGGATGTAGTAGGGCTCTGTATAGATTGGACTTTATGATTTATTAAATTTGACGTCCTGTACGTTTATGTTGCATTAGTTAATTGATTAGATTGTTTCTAATCTGTATTCATGGCTACTTTTGCATCATATTCGTGAAAAATTTTCAATTAAATTCCTCGATATTCGTGATAATGGCTAAGAATTATTTAATAAAGGGTTTAAATTGCGCTCGGAGTTTTGTTAACGAAGAATCACGTCCATAATTTTTATTGTGCATAAATGAAACAGGTGTTATCTAATTATAGATGTTGCTAAGCAAATCCGGACTTAGATTAATAGTATCAATAAGATATGAATTTGCTAAACGAAATCTATACTTAAGAGAGCTCTAAGTAACCAATAGAATACTCTGAGTGCAGCCCATCGGTACCTAGATACGTTTATTTATAGGCAGTTATATGTATGAATTGTAGAGTTATTTACACACATATATTACCGTAGTAAATATATTTTACTCCTGAGCGGCGTGCCTTAAAAATTAAACATACGTTAAGTTTTAGTCACAAAATTGTTTTCTTTGGCAGTTCAACCTAAATATTTTGGCAAAGATAAGTGATCACCGATCGTAGATACAAACGCTACACATTCTATTTTTAAATTCATTTAAATGATAAACTACAGAAAATGTAAACATTTTTAAAGCTCCGGAACTTTTTGTTAACCAGACATTGAAGAGGTTAATAAACACGCTTGTAAAAGTTTAAACAGAAAGAAGTTTTTGTTCAAATGCAAACTTGATGTCATCTGACCACACATAAGGATGTCCGAATGATATTTGCCCATAGTCTGCCCTAAACAAATAAGATACCGCAGGTCAATAAATCGATAAATTTTAGAATATTTCTATATTGGACCATAAAATACTATCAGAAAGTTAGTCCAGTATTTGTCTGGAGTTCAAGTAAAAAGATACCTATGTATGTATACCTATGTATGTTTACCTTAACTTGATCAAAGACAAGATTAATTACGCAGAAACGTTAATACTACGAATTTTGGTAATAGCTTTTCTTTCCTAAGATCTCGTCTGTAGCTGTACTGCAGCCCTTCGTATTTTGACCGCCATGATAATCACGTCTAAGTGGTTGTGTTCCGGTAAAAGAGAAGAAATTTCTGGAACAAAGGCAATTTCAACATAATAATATTCGACATAAGAAACACATTGATTTAGTTATTATAAAAACACTTACGTCTAATGGGTGCGGATGCCACTTATCAGGTAGTTTGCGTGCTTGGTTGCCGGCAATGAATAGGTAAAAATAAAGCATCTTAACTTGATATCGAGATAAACTTCTAGGAAGTAAACTGTAAGATGAGGAAGTTTGAAAACAGTAAATATTGCAGGTTGGACAGAAATTGGTTGGGAGATACGGTATTGTAAATGTTCAAGCCGATATCTTTTTTTTTAAACTGTGACATATTCAATAGTTTCAGTTAAAAGCCGCTGCATTATAACAATAAAATAAAAAAGGAAGTCGGTATCTTTTCGTCGGCCATCTTGCAAGCTTCGCGGGCATCCTCCGGACGCAGTACGCATGCGCGATGGAACCTCTGGGAAAATCGTGATTGGCGTAAAGTCGTGACGTTCATAAACAGCCTTGCAGTGTTGCCATTTAATTTGTATTCTAAACAATGATGTTCTTTAGAAAAATGTGATTGAGATAGGACTCGCCACCTACTTTGTTTATTGTTCTTTGGATACGTTGCCGATGTATTTATCATTGAGTAAGGTTAGGTGTGAAGGTATCAATCAGTGATTTTGCCGCCATTCTAGTATTGTCCATTGGAAACTCCAGAATGATTTTTATAATTTGAAATAGTTACTAGACAGACATGTTAAAGATTGTAAAAGACACTGTCTGATAAATTTAGCAAAGGTGTGCTGTAACAAATACCTATGAGCTTAACTGAGCACTTTGAACCAAATATCCTGTATTTAAATATAAAAATAATAACGGATAAAGACATGCAATGTTAAATAATAATTACTTAGATATGGTATATTATAACAAATTATGATGATTTTATTTACTATACATTTTATTTTAATTCACTTCATTATTAACTTGACTATAATACTTGCCATGCCTTGCAGCAGTACATGTATCGCCACAAAAATAATATTTTCCACCTATTGTATGTACGCATGTATTGGCAAATACAGATTATTATTATTATTGTTACTAAATTAATTTTGAAAATGTTAACTGAGTCATTTTTATAAATTGTAAAACTACAGCTTTTACTCAAAAAGAGTGCCTCAGTGCGAGGCGAGGCACAGCCGCAACCGTACTCGGCCCTGATGATGGACTCCATACGAGTCCAAAACAAGTCGCACCTCTCCGACAATAACGCATGAGTAAAATCTGTAATTTTAAAATTTATTATTATTCAAGTATAGAATAAAAAATTACTATTAATTAGGTAGCAATACTTTAATAGTTTATCCCATAGTCATATGGCGTACAAAGTTTCCAATATTTATGTAATTTGATACAGATATATACATAGGCATATGAAATTTAACAATTAGGCAATAAATACCTCCCAAGACGTAGGTTATTGTCATCTATTCCAGTTAGTATTGCCAGATACAAAATCCCTTTGATTGCTCAACCGTAGGCAGCCATTTCCCTACCACATTTATTAGAATCTATATTTTGTAGGACTTGTTAATGACTCATTTGACATTTCCCTATGAAAACGTTGTAAATTCTAAAATAAATATTCTGGTTCCCAATCGGTATAAAGTTGGGCTGTTCCCAGTTTGTTACGCAAGCTGAGCCGATAAGAAATCATGGACAAAAAGAAATTGACGGACGGTCGAGCGGCGTAGTGTGTAGTGGCTCTGCTTGATACGCCGGAGGCCCCAGGTTCAAATTTTGATCAGGCATTCGTTTGTGTGAACTTGAACACAGATGTTTGTTCCCGGGTCTCGGTTTTTTTATTTATATATGTATGTTTATTCTGGGTCCCCCCAGTTCACTGTATTAGTTAGAAAGTTGTGCTTATTTTGGGGCCATACAGATATTTTGTTTGTCTGGGTATTTATTTATTTATTTAATTAAATTTTATTTGTATGTTCTCAAAAATACCAATATATGTTTCTATCCTTACATGTGAGATTGACACGATAGGTATATAAAATTATAAGTACTTGACATTCACAGATTTTGACAAAAATCAAAATTTTTTAAATATTTTAGGTGACCAAATATCTAAATAGAACACTAGACAAAACTAAATAGAACAAGTAATTGTCAATGTTAAGAAAAAATATATATTTCAATATATATTTCATCTAAAATATAGAAGTTTTGATGGATAAGATCTTCACTTGCATGTTTTTTTATTTCGTAAAAATTATTTTTAATCGAAAAAAATACCAATTGTATAAAAATGAATATACCCGATGCATCTTATTTATCACGAACTGGGAACACACCAGAACACAACAGCACTGATTTTCGGGAGTAGAGTCGGTGCTTAAAATGCCATAAAATTTTATAGTTGAAAAGAAAATAAATATATTTTCACCATGATCCATTTACAGGGCTCGCAATAAAAACTTTACTACACTCGGTGATAGACTACGAAATCCTGTCGTAATACCACTTCTATATTTATTTAAGGTTGAATTTTTTAAAGACATACCTATCTATTTTGGTTTATAATGTAGTTTTTCGATTGTGATAATTTTTTGGGTAAATACATATTGTAAATTAACATAAAGTTTATTCTTTATTGTTTAAATGAATTTATATAATGCATATATCTGTGCCATTCACGATACCTACTGCAAATCCCATCAGCACAGTTGTACACTTAACAACAAGTCACATTTTGATTAATTTCTCAGTAAACAGACCCAAACAAGATTTATGACTAACTGCCCCTGGTGTTATTTCTGCTTAGGCAGTGATATGAAATATACCAGAAATGTTAAATTTAACGCAAATATTATGTTATAATAGTATATATGAAGAGGGATGTACGTTGTAGTCTTCTTAAGTACAATCAAAACGAAATTGGACCACATCTACTTAAGGTAGATACCCAAAAAGCACTTTCACTTATCTCAGATGAACGATGAAACGAAAAGCGACTTTGTTTTATTCTGCACAGTATACATATTCTGAATTCATGTGACACAAATCTTGTTAAAAACTTTTTAAACATGTAATGAAATGAAATGAAATTTTTATTTCTCAACATTGACAATTACTTGTCAAATAAAACGTGACTCTACCACCAGTTCTAAAAAACCTTCGTGAAGAACTGGCAAGAAACTTCACGGGTATATTTTTTTCAAAATAAATTTACAGTCTCTTTATGTCTATACAAAGTTATTCCGATCTGCATCCATTACCTTGGCAAGTCTCCGTCCCCCCAAGTATCCAAACGACGAACACCCTCAAACGGCACCCGTTCATGAGTTAACGCGGGATCCAGCCATCGCCCTCCTCAACCATATTAGAGGGAAGTGAGCGATCCGTCACCCGACGCTACCACAAGACGACGCACTTTAGTGACAATGACGTTTAAGATATTCATCGGGACGAAGAACTCAACGAGCAAACAGACACATTACACATGTTTTGTAACAAATACTAGTAAAATCCTGTTATTGGGGGGATTATAACCCAGGGCTTTTATCATCCAAATAATCGGATAGTTTATAATACGCTTTAGCACACAACTTCTACTTTAGAGATTCTTTGAATTTGTCAATAGGAAGACCTTGGATATCCTCAGGAACCTCATTATAAAAGCGTATACATTGACCCATGAATGAGTTAGTGACTTTATGAAGCCTACTATTATGAGCTGCCAGCATATTTCTTCCTCTTGTGTTAGCATGGTGCAGATCTTTTTTTCTTTTGAACAAGGTTATGTTCTTTTTGTACACACATAAAATTTTCTAAAATATATTGTGAATGGAAAGTAAGTGTAGTGGCTATTCGACTTTTTTATGTGTTTTGGTATTTAAAGAGTTAATTAAAAAATTGTAACAATTATTCTCGTATCAAGAACAGTGTGTTTAATACTGCACTTGTTATTTATGTAACATTTTCTTTAAGAAGCTAATTGACATACAAAATTACAACTTATAGTGGGCAACTCCGCAAAATACCTAGTTGCGTCACCAACTTTAATACTTTTACGATCTTAAACTACATCTTTTTTATTTTTTTATTTTATTTTATTTTATTAAAACTCAGGAGATCACAAACAGTAATGTACAAAACAGTTTACAAATATAATAATTTAAATATGTTTCTGTACATCTCAACAACATGATCCACAATTAATTTATAAAAGATACAAGTTCACGGCTGTCACTTATGTATTAAATTAGGCTCATTGTTTAAAAAATCGAATAAATAAATATATAAGTACATACATGCACATTTAAATACATACACATAATATATAAATACATAATAATACACAGTGAAAATGAAAAATGTCTTGAAAAAAATCTTCTCTAGTAAGTAGTAATTTTAGTAATCTGTTCAAATAATTCTGAGATTGCAATATTCCAAGCGAAATTTAATGACATTTACACAATATTAACGCTTGTAAGTCGTTTTGGTAATGTTGTTATTTAAAACAACATTATTATTCAAATATTTATTGGTATTATACCATGCAAAATATATTGGGAATTTTCTGCTCCGCTTTTCGAAAAGTAGCGGACACGAACCTATCACAGATGATAGATAATATTATCCTCTTTATAGCCGTGTTTTCTGAAAGAAACCTTTTGTCAATAACTCTATGCCAAAGTCATATATACCAAGGCATATTTCGCTGCACTTTACTCTTATTGTTGTTTCGCAGAAAGGCAATTGGTCTAACTTAGATTACCCGAATTATAAATTGAACAAATGAAGAATTAATTGTCTGCGTTGTTTTGCGCATTGCAAAAATAATTTACCACTAACATAAATATGCAAGAAACAAACATGAATAAAGGCAGGTGTGTTTTCTTAAATTAATAGATGCATTAAGTTATTGGAATTCCGTGAAATGTTTTCAAAGGTTAATAAAAACCATTTATCTTGATCAGCTGCAAAATTAATTTTAAATATTCTTTTGTAGAAAACAAAACTCTTTAAAATGAAATAATAAATAATGAAAAGTACGCTTAGTTACAAAAGTGCGTAAGACCTAGCTAATAAGTTAGATCTATGCCTTGTAGATTTTTGAAATTTGTTATAAGGAAAGTTCGTTTGATAATCCATACAATAAATCCGTCCTTTAATTGCAGATGCTAAATATATTTCTACCAAACAAATGTTATTAGCAAGATTGTCCATTAGCCAACATCACAGTTCCGAATTTTTCCGCTTCAAGAGAAAACCATAAGCGATACGAACAAAAAGACAGAATTTAGCGGAAACAATTGTCAACAGCGCCCAACTCCATGATATATTGCTATTTACAACCTTAGCTTACCAGACTTAACGGTTTCTTATGCAATGGCCCTTATTTATATTAAAATAGAGCTCATTTTAATCGTTAGTGCGTTGTTGAACGTTGGCCTAAGTATTTTTGGAAGATTTTCAAAGGGTCGTAAAGTCAACTTTATTGTAAAGATTATAAAGATCATTGAAATAACGGTTTCTTGTATTGATATACGTATTTTTGCACCGTCAAAGAGAATAAAATAATTAATAATTAAGTATTTGCACACAACATCTTTATAATGTAAAAGATAATTAAAATGTATCATATCATAAAGAAAGTACCTTGTTCTTTAGATATTATGATAGTTTTAAAGTTTATACAAGACATAAATATTTGCTATGCTCATAAATCAAATTCCATCTTATTTTGAGAAACGACTCATGAAGCTCCAACGCCATTATAGTCTTTTTAATTTTATTACTCTCAGACTTGAACTCATATTTTCCACCTCCTTTTCTGCAAATAGGTCCACCTTATCATGGTGTATTTCGGTATAGGAGACCAGATGCAGATACTCCTTTATTTGGTCGGGTTGGAATAAATATCGCAATTTGTCGTATTGCACTTGTCTGTGCCATCTGCTTGTATTTGTTTTCCTTTATTTGCGCAACTAAATATAGTCTTTATGTCGTTAATAATAATTCTGATTTCGAAATGTAAGGTAGATCTTGAATAGGCTCTTTTTATTCTTAACTTTCTTTATGTAGTTTGTCATTTTCTTATTATAATTTCTTAGTTGGGGAAGAAACGGATGGTTGTTATTATGTTATTAATACTTATATGGTAATTTTTTAAATATATTTGTTTTACAGATAATCATATTATGATTGCTTACTACGCTTTAAAATAAATACTTAGTTTATTGTTTTAAATAAATTAACATGTCAACGACTTCGTTGACATGTTAGTAGGTCTGCCTTCTATAGGCAGGCCTAAGGCTCCAATCCTGATAACGACAGAAACTTTATGTGATGAGCACAGATGTAATTTTTGGATTCTTCTCCACGTTTACTTTGTTCTAATAATAATAAAAGCAAATAAGTAAATTATTTGACGTGAAGCTGGTATGTGTGTTTGTTGATATCTTACCCCCGATGCAAAATGAGGGATCTTAAAAGTTTAACCTATGTATTTCTGTGTAATTGTGTCTGTTTTTGACATTGTAGCTCCCCAACAAATGCACCTACTAAATTTTATGCAGTTTTTTGAAAGCCGAGTTAATTCAGAGTAGTCTTAGCTTATTTGAAGAACATCAGCTAAGCCGCTCAAAAGTTATGCGAGCTTTTTGCAGTCAGTCGAGGCTTTTTTATATTTGTGCTTAAAAATAACAAGTATAATATGATGCATTCTTTGGACTAAGTTATAAGATATAGATGTCATAGAGTTGCAAACATGCCAATAAAATACTCTATAATATTATTTGAAATATAACTTAAAGTCACAACACAACATTTCCCTGAAATAAAACAAGATTTACGACCATTCAAATCAAATAGCGAATAGAGACAGTATAAGAATTTATATGAGCACATCAAAGTAAGGATTGCATGTTTTCGCAGCACAGATATCAACTCCTGCGCAGTCGGTGCATCACAAAGCAATACTGCTTGTATTATTTAAATTTTTCTCACGAAACAAACATATGGCATGGATTTTGAAATCTGTGAAGTCGCATTTGCTAATATATTTTTTGCGGATATAGATTATGTTTTGGGAACAGTTTTTTGGTTTCCGTGTCAAGTGTTAATGTAACAAAAAATTTCATGTCAAAGGTAAAAACATGTATATTTAAAGTTCCTTATCGTAGCGGTGTAAATTTACTTTGTTAGTTTGGTTGGGGTTGTATGGTTTTATGGGGTTTCCTATATTGAGCTGGCGGTGATGCATACTTACTTATATTACCAATTTTTTTTGTTGTATGACCTAGACTTCAAGATGTCGAGGCGGGTAACTGTTAAACTAAATGATTTCATAAGTGAAAGAGAAATTATGAGATAAAGCAGTTTAAATAACTGTACACGTTATTGAACAAATATTAGTTGAATGAACTAAATTGATTTACTTAGGTAGTCGCTAGTAATTGATTAAGTAAATCAACTTCACAATAAAAACAAGTCACCTGTTAAATTAACCGATTTTTTTATCATTGACAAATTCGACTCAACAGCTTTTATGTTCTTGACTTGAACTGCAGATTTATTGCGACCTTTTTTTTGTCCTTGTTTAGTCTTAGACACCAGATCAAGTTACAAAAAATATTTGTAAAATTTTGAAAAACCGTTATACGCATCATTACGGATTATATCTGTTTACAGTTTACATACCTGCGGCTCCTGGGATGAATTTTAAAAATTGAATTTTAGATATTCTATTCTATCGATTTTTTGTCATTGAACCAGTTAGGTTTCTTACTGAATTTGCAATGTCAACCGATACCTACCTCGTGATCCATAAATGCTCTAAATTGTTATGGTAATAAAGAAATATCTTCTCATATTTATTTATATCTCTTTATAAATAAGATTTAAAATTTTGATCCATTATTCAATATTCCAAAGAAAACTATTACTGTTTCCCATTGAAAATGCAACATTTAAGTTTATTACTAAGAACACGAACTTGTGTTTACTAAAATAACCAAAGATCCTGTTACAATACGGGTAGTTTTACTAAAACAATACTAGGGACTCACGTTCCCCAAAATTATTTCAAACGTTTAGATGGGGATTTGGATAAATCACAATAACGATTTTGTGTAATGAAGTCAGAATAACAGTTAAAACAGACGGGGCCTTTTTCAAATTAAATTGATCTTAGTCAAGTCTAACAAGAACACTCAGGTTTGATTTTTCCTTTTACTTTAATCTCAACTAAAGGATTACGATAATTTTTCCATGAGAAACTTCTGCAAATAACTTTATTTGAACGCTAAAAAGATAGCGTTAATTATAACCCAAACTCCTGCAACTAACCTTATGTTAAGATTTATAACGAAACTTTTTTAAATCACAAAATAAGAAATTATAAACCTCCTTGAAATCTTACGTACTGTCCACGCACAAACAAATTCAAAATAACGCGAAACAAAAGACGGTCGAACAAAAAAAGAAAACCGTGATTGGCTTTGCACATGCATATCTTTCAGTATTGTAAAGTAAATATTTGTGTAAGAGAGTACCAGCGTTCGATTCCCGCCCTTGAACTCTATGGCAGACATTTTATGGGAGTTACGGGGGAAAGCTCACTAACGAAAATAGCTTGTGTTATTGTTCAAGGCGAGCTACCTAATGAAACTTTGTAAGGGTATTTGTATGTAAAATATATATGTTGAGTTTTTGAGTAGGTTAGGTAATGGTACATATGAAATTCTTTAATGTCTGTAAAAAATAAAGCAGGCAAATCGAAACTTTCACAAATACAACTTATTTTCTCGTAAAACTGTGTCGTAGAATATGTATGATTACCTATAGTATAGATATGTTGAGATTTAGTCTCCATCTGAAAGAAAGTATTGAGAAAGTCACGTTAAACTAACTTCGCAATTTTTTTTTAACTCCGACGTAAAAAGAGGGGTAATAGTTGTAATAAGTTTAAGGTCTGTGGGTGTCTGTCTGTAGCACCACATCTTCGACCAATTCTGATGCGGTGTTTGTTGAAAAGCTGAATAAATCGAGTGTGTTCTTAGCTATATTATCGTTTCAGCATTTTAATCATAACTTGACTGTTGAAAAAAATAAAGTTTTTTAGTTCAATAAAAGGTAACAAATACAGTACCAAATAGATATGGGTTTTTGAGTTAATGTGATGGGTGGGCTAGTTTCTTTGCGCAAATCGAATTCATTTTAAGTCCTCTAGCCACTATTATGTAAATCAAGTCACGAACCCCCTACTGTCGAATGGCGAATCCCTAGCGGTTCACATACCCGAGTTTGAGAAACCCTGATGTAGATAATTTTTCCCTGTCCATGGCCAAGCGGAACTCTTCTACGCTCGCCAGTCACAATACTCTACTCATAACTCGTGAGAACTAAACAAATTAACAGATACAGTAAAGTAAAAATGAAGATTCAAAACAGCAAATCATAAATTATTTTTAAGTAATCCAATAAGTCTTATATCAAAATAACATTAGTCATAGTGACAAGCAATTTGATTTGTTGCTTCAAAGTTGGAACCAAGAAATAAGTCGTTATTTTAGGACACTTTCACATCGTGTGGTATTTGATTTGTATAATGAGAAAGATTTTAAGGCTCATGGTAATTTTGATGTGGTTTTAGAGAAAGATTCTCTAAGTTGAGGAGGGCGATGGCTGGCTCCCGCGTTAACTCGTGAACGGGAGCTGAGGTTTTTTAGAGGGTGTTAGTCATTTGGATACTTGCGGGGAGGGAAACTTGCCGAGCTAACAGATGGAGATAAGAATAATTTTGTAAAGACATAAAGAGACACTGTAAATTTATTTTGAAAAAAATACGCGTGAAGCTTCTTGCCAGTTCTCCTTCACGAAGATTTTTCCGAACTGGTGGTAGAGTCATGCTTTATTTGACGTCAATAAGAACAAGTAATTACTTTACAATTGTCAATGGTGGGAAATAAACATATCATTTCATTTCAGGTCAATTGTAATGCATTCTGTTGCTGTACTATTTAAAAAAATATATATTTAAAAATCATGAGATAACAAAATCAGAGATCATAGATAACAGAGCGCTGCGAATCTTAATTTTTGTAATAGGAATAATACTTTTTTTTAAAGGGATTTGAATTTTTCCTGTTACAAGCCTTTCATTCAAAACTTTTGCTGATTCATAACGGCGTCTGTTGGGCTATATTTAAGTGACAGTAGTACTTCAAGTCCGACAGTGACATGTCACGCCAGAGCACGTCGCGTTGCTTAACTCGTGCTTAACGTTGCTTTTATGGCATTTACTCTGTACCCTATGTACAGAGTAAATGCCATAAATACCATTTTCGCATACTCCAACTTGCGTTAGCAGCATATTTTATTTTAAACTTAAACCCAGTAACCTACACTACTAAGTGATTTTAAGTTTACCAATATATTGTTTAGTTTGCACTTCAAGACTGATCAGTAAAGTTAAAATCAAGAATGTATTAAAGTAAAGAGGGATATGTAGATATTTTAATTATTTTCATAGCTGGCAAAAGAGAAAGAGATCTTATGGTAAGTGATATTCAAACCCACGCTCTTTAACGGGAACACAAGGGTTAAAAAGTATAGGAAGGACTGTTTATACTGCCACTGAATGTTGTTGTTCCGCATCAATTTGTAAAACCTTAGAAATAAAGAAATTTTGAATTTGAATTTTGAATTTAAATACAAGATATATTAGGTAGGTGTGTTATAATAAATACAATCGGCAAACTAGCACAAGATAAGGATCGAGGCCATAGATATCGTAGTACCTACATATTAAATTTCAAATATAAATTTTTCAAAATTGTTAATTAAGTAATTGTTCATATTGACATCAAATAAAACATGACTCTACCACGAGTTCGGAGTAAACTTTGTGAATAAGAACTGGCCAGAAACTTCAGGGGTATAATTTTGTTTAAATAAATTTACAATGTCCCTTTAAAATCTCGATACAAAATTATTCTTATCTGCATCTATTAGATTGGCAAATCTCCCTCCCTTAAGTATCCAAACGACGAACACCCTCAAACCGCACCCATTCACGAGTTAAGGCGGGAGCCAGCCATCGCCCTCCTCAACCACATTATAAGGAAGTGAGCGACCCGTCACCAGACGCTACCATAAGAAGACGTACTTTTGTGACAATGATGCATTAGAAAATTATAATTTAAAAAAATTAAGAGAGTCGTACTCTAATCTGTAATAACTAAAAGCCCCTCTTCAAAGGCAGTCTCCATGATTAAACAACGCTGATACTTAATGCGTTTTCGTCTTCAAGTGGCGTACACACTTTACAAGATAAACGCTTCCCCTGGGCTTTAAAAGTCGCCATTTTGTTTTTTACGTGGACTTTTTAAAAAAGGAACTTAGAGTCGAAGTGCTTTAAAGTAATTAGCAGCTATATGTAATATGAAAATGTTTTATGTTTTGATATGGAAATAAATTTAAAACCTTGGGGGCCTATAATTTCAAACAAAGAAGTTTTTCTTTAGCATACTTTTCAATGGTTAAATAGTTATTAAATTGACTCTGTAATGTCTAGGATCTGCCACCTACGAAGACCCGTTCTACTTCTTGTTTTATCAATTCATCGTAAGTGTGCGTTCTCACCAAAAAGTTGTTGTGGATGGCACAACACGACTTATGCTGAATTAGTTTACTTTTACTATATACATACATAAACCATACTGTAAAGATTTTTTTTTAAATACAATTAATCGAAAAACAGTCTTACCCTATAGACATTTTTAAATTAATTAGGAAATTAAACTTTTATTTATGTCTACATTCGGCAAGGCACTCTTAACATAGTAAACGGGATATAGGCTTGGAAATCCACTTATGCTTCTTAGGCTTGCTGCAGCTCTGAGCAGCACTAGGCTAAATATTGCTTTACGTCTCTATCGGTTTAATAGAAATAAAGAGTGACGGAGGAGCAAACTTAACTAACTAATGGGCTAAGCTGATCTGAATAAGAACAAGTGGGCCTTAGAGGTTAAATTGCAAAATCCTTTTTTCTAAGCTGAATTCTGCGTCATAATATCTATCTATTTTATAAAATTCATCTGTAGGAAAGTACATCACAATGTTATATGAATCACACAACGTCATAAAGTCGTATAAGTCAACCCAATATAGTTGTATGGTGAGTCATATATTTAGGTGCTTAGGAATGCTACAACGAGAAAATGTTTTAATGTTTTACTGTCTTCTTAAAATGTCAAGTGTTTGATTGGAAATAAGATAAGTTTTTGGACTCTCACTGAATTAAGGAAAATACAAAGAGGATTAAAAAGCTATATAGAATAATATTTAATTATATATAGAATAGTATTTTAAATTAAAACATTACAGACTGGGTAATCTGAGGTTGGGATTTGGCGTATTTAGTTGTCGAGACAGAATGGCATTCATATATTGGTTACCTGCACTATATGAATGCTCTTTTTCGTATTGTCATATGTCATTTGGGCCCTTCCACATTTGAGTTACAACTTCAATGACTTGTACAGAAAGTGGTACTCTTACGATCGCGTCGCGTACGGGTCACTTGGTTGAGGAGGGCGATGGCTGGATCCCGCGTTAACTCGTGAACGGGTGCCGTTTGAGGGGTTTCGTCGTTTGGATACTTGAGGGGAGAGAGACTTGCCGAGCTAACAGATGCAGATAAGAATAATTTTGTATACAGATAAAAAGACACTGTAAATTTATTTTGAAAAAATTATACCCGTGAAGATTCTTGTCAGTTCTTTTTCCCGAACGTTTTTCCGAATTGATAATAGAGTGATGCTGTATTTGACGTCAAAAAGAACAGGTAATCATTAATGTCGAGAAATAAATATTTGAATTTGAATTTGCAGTTTATTGCTTCTTTTTTTTCAAAGTTTTCTTATATACATAATTTTGATATTAAATTCAACACTTGTTTCAAAACATTTTTCGGGTCAAAATAACTTACATTATCTCAACGAATGATAAAAGCTTGTATTTTTAAATGGTGTCAAATAAACCAATTCGCGCACACAAGGTAGACTTAGAAAAGTTTATCTACCAATGCATACTGGATATTTTAAGACTTAAGACTTGACATTAAATATTTGTACCTTCTTTGATCTTTACATTGAAGATATTGAATTAGTAAAGCAACCAAGAAGAAATAAAATTAACACCACGAACACCGGAATTCACTAGTATGTTTAACACATTCCGGAGTAATAGTTATTGGAGATGAAACGAAGCGGAGCGGAGCGATTTACTAACGCTATAGGTACTTTTGGACACACACAGCTGGGTAAACTCGTTTGTAATCTTTTTAAAGCAAAATATATAACTTTCATGCAGTTATGATAAAGCTGTACATAATCAATCGTTTTGACATTTATTTACTTAAGTGCTACCTGAAAGTATAAACAAATATTACTGATCGGATAAATAACTTAAAATAAATTAAGATAGAAACTAAATTTCTGTCTTATACAGTGATTATTTATAGGCGTAATCTTAAGCACCGAAAAACAATAAAACTCAAACGAATATTCTCTAGTATCCTAATCATTAACCATCCTCCGCTCAACTCCGGTCTACACATGCGAGACAAAGGGCTAATCATGCGGCACACGTGTTAAGTAGCAGACTTGCGATAGACTAATGCAAAGATTAGGTATTTCCGTCAGATGTACTCGAATTACTTCGTCTGATTCATGCTGTCCTGGTAACTCGGCTGGACAGATTTAGATGAAAGTTGTTTTTTTTGGTAGGTCTTTTTTGACTGTAAATGTGTTAGTGGCTGTTTTGAAAATACAATGTTTGTACTTTTTAAAATTTGTTCGTTATACTACAAGATAACTATGAATTACATATCGACGAATAACTCTTTGGTATACATTCAAATTCAAATATTTAAATTCAGAACACGCAATAGACAATCCGCTGTTATGATGTGTGTTTTGGTCTTGTTGATATATTTATTAGTTGAAAAAAAAAACTATATATAGTATTTTTCAAATAATCATATTCTATATATATATATATATATATTCTATATTCATTGTGAGTTAGAGTGAGTTAGAAGAGACTTATGTTTGTATTTAAATATTCAGTTACTGTTACTGAGGGCTGGACCTCGAAATCCTAAGTCAACTAACGCTAGAAGAGAGAAGATATCACGTTTATGTCCAGTAACCATATTTGTGTAAATAATTATTAGAAAGTTTAAATAGTTGGGTATTTGACAACATTTGACAACGCAGTTTTTTGATTTATTTAGAAAATATAAGTGATTTTGACCCAAAAAATGTTTTGAAAAATAACGTTTCGAATATAATGTCGAAATTATATAAACTTCAAAACTTTTAATAAAATACGTAATTTTTTCAATACTTACTACTTACTAACATTAAGTATAACTCTTTTTATTATGATAGTATGCATGCAAACGAATTATCTACGTAGCGATTTTATATCTTATCCAAACCCATACAATTTTTAGTATGATTCTCACGTTGTGACGCCACAAATCGGTACCGTGTTTTGTGGAGCATTTTGCGGCGACTCGCAGCAGCTCCTCAAACATGTCGCTGTATCTAGAAAATTACTATAAATACTGTTATTTCTGCAATATTGCTTTACTGTTGATAAACTAACCAAACATGTAATAATAAAATGTTTGTCAAATACCCAATTGTGGTAGACTATAATCTATTTACCACCAGTTTCTTAATAAGATGGCCTAACTAAAGTATAGCTAAAAAAAATTTTTTTTTATAATACCGTTGAGTAGGTTAGCTGTCGGCCTTAAGGTGAAAGGCGCTTGCACTTTGACTGGTGAACGGCATATCTACTAACGTTTAAAGTTAATTTAAGGAAATAAAAGTAAGTAAATTATTAATATTTAATTTTATAAGTAAATTAAAACTTCTATTGGTCTGATTTATTACGTCCATAAAAAGTTATAAATATATATTGTAATAACCGTACAAAATACGAACTTAGCTTACAATACTCTATCTTTTTGAAAGTTGTCTTCCCTAAAACTCCTTGATACACCTATCAAACATCATTAACGTATTAGTTACTGTTAAATCTAGCTAAATTACAAACAATCGCTAAAATATATAAAAAAATCAACCAGGCCACTCAATAACAGTGTTATTCGTTACCAAATCTAGACACAATGGGCGTTAGATCATACATAACTGTACTTGCATTGAAGATATGCACTGCACTGTGTCAAATTTGTATTCAATGGCGCATGTTAGGTAGCAGTTAATGGTTATGAGGCGACCTCGATTGATGATTGATCGATTGATAAGTTAATCTAGGTTTTAGGCGTTGAGTTTTATAAAATATAGCCGTGGTATTCGTTTTACAGTTACCAAAGCAAGTACGATCGAAAAGAGGATATATACACAGTGAAAGCCATCCACTCAGATGCGATCTACTGATTTGGTGGCAGCCGTCTACTTTTTTGTGGATGGTACTCACTATAAAAAGTTGCTATATAATGGAATAATAAATTAATGTCAAGGAGATTCTAAAGCCTACGATTAAAGTAAAACTGGTTCGTAAATTGGGTTCAAAAAGGTACGTAATTGCTTCAACAGTAACGCACGATTCAAAAAGAATCGTTTCAGAAGACGTTTTAGCGCCCTTTGGCTTCTTAATATGAGGTGAAAGATTCGAATCCTACTATTTGAGATACTTGTCATCCACTTGGACAAAATATTACGTTGCAATAACTAGCTTCTTCAATGTTGTTTTTATATTTAACAACTCAAATAAGAGTTTTATTCAAACAATGTATTTGATCGTGCTATAGTTTACTGAACTAAAACTATGCTTCTTGAAACTATCCATTACACATACAATTTTATATCAAAACATAAAGTTTGCTACTATCTAATAATACACTCAGGGCCTGCGCAGTTTACACACAGAATAGCGTAAACAGTTTTACATATGATATATTAATACGAGTAATATCTGGGAATTTTCATGGAGATTCGAATCTTGATGCCCTTTTTAGGCTTATTGTCTATCGAGGTTTGTAACGGTGAATTATGATGTCTTAGATATTTTGAGGATTAGCCGGTTCGCAAAATTTAACCCCGTAGACTATTTTTATTATTATTATTTTTACTATATTCTCATAGCCGGCACAGAAATACGGACCCAGTTAATGGTTAGCGGCATCCACAATCAAAGACATCGTTTGTTGTAGGGATTTGTATTTTTTTTTATTGAAAAAGGATTAGACGTTTGTCTTCTATCTCACCTGATGGAAAGTGACGAAAAGCCGAAGGTGTTACACGTCTATCCACGAGATACCTATTCACTCGACGCTTGAAAGAACTATGGACTATAGTTTTCTGGAAAAACAGACGCAGGCAGTTCATTCCACACCTTGGCGACCCGCACCAAAAAGGAACTGTCGAAGCGTTTGGTTCGACTTCTTGGGATATCTACCATGAAGGGATGGAAGGTCTGTCTGCGTCTAGTAGTCCGATGTAAGAAGGGTGTGGGTTCAACCTGATCAAAAAGAGCATTCGCGCACTCTCCAAAATGTAATCTGTAGAAGACAGCTAAACTGGCAACTTTCCGACGATGGTCGAGGCTTTGCAGTTTTTTGGTGCTGAGGTCAAAGTTGTTAATAATTTTATTATCAATTTTTATTGTGATTTCGACTACTGATGCGTTGCCAACCTTAGGCTTTGGTTGAAATTGCCTTTGTTCCAGTAATTGCACTCGCTGTTCCATCCCTGTGACCACGTACACGTGATTATTATGGGGTTCAAAATAGGAAGGACGGTAATACCGCTTCGGACGATCTTAATATAGAAACCGTACTACTAGTGACAGCCTGTGTTACTCTTAGTTCATACAGCTTTCGTGACGTGAGATAATTGTATAAATCGTTTTAGTAGTCCATAGATATTACACGTAAACACATCTTTTTATTTTTTCAGTATACCATTCGGGACATATTAAGAGAGCATATTCTTATTTAAACTTTTTATTTTTACTACAATATGTAGAAATAATATAAAGCATTGTTAAACGAGTAATGCCTCAGAATTCAATTGATTTTATCGAAATATTACATGAAAGAAATAAAGTTTTTGCCCGGAATAACATTATTCCGATTTAAAAGTCTCGAATCCCTAACAATCAAGCGAATATTATGAGTGCTATTACTCATAAAAATAAAAATAAAAGCTCTGGGAACTTAATAAACTAGGAGTATTTACACGTAAATGCTATCAAATTATAGGTGCTTGTTGATATCATATGTTTGTTAGAAGTTAAATAGGTTAAAAGATGTTTGTCGTAGTTCGAAACCTTAAAAGAAAGCCCGTCTTGTATGTGTTCACTATTGAGTTATAGACGTTTGATATTGTATTAGCCTAATACTAAAATATAAGTAATTTTTTTTACTAACAATCGGCAGGCTTTTGTTTTCTATCTCATCTGATTGAAAGTAAAGGCGGAAGCTAGGATGTTACACGCCTTAATAACAAATGAGAGTCTCCAATAAAACTCATTTAAATTTTTTTATGTTGACTGGTTTGTGTTTGTCTCCCATCTCATTATAAAATACATTTTAAATAAAGATTGACTTAGTCCGAAGTTAAAAGTTTTACGCTTTGAACTGCGTTTTAATATCACATACAGGAAGGTCGATGGTAAGGAAGATTATAAATCCATAGATATATAGATATAGTAAAAAGTAATTATGTTTATAATTATATTTGCTTTACTACATTATGCTTCGGTAAGATAATATTATAACTGGTTTGAGGGTTCCATACTAAACTAGCTTATTATCAAGATAGTTAGAATGCAAATTTTATAATGTAAGTGAAGGAGATTTCATACTGTATGTGCTTATAATCTAAGTATTGATAATTGTAATTAGAAACTTCTTTATCAGATAATTTAAACTTAGCTTTTACCGTAAGGGTATATTATGTAATGATGGGTGTATGATAACGTGCGTAATTAATATTATAAATGCTAATGTGAGTTTTTTCGTTAGTTTGGTAACGTTTTCGCACCATGTAATTTTTTTATCCAGCAATAATGTACCGCGGGCAGAATGTAAGAGAGCAAAGCGGGGGAATGTACTATATTTTGCAAATTTTTAAATTGATTTATTTTTAGAATTTTAGTCAGACAAATAATGACCCAAAAAGATAAAGACGTTTGATTTGATTGTAAGTCTAGGAGGTTTCCCATTTGTACATTTGTAACGTTTTGCGTTTTGCGATATTATACTTTTTCTACATTTCTGATAGATCTGTCTTTTGTATGCAGTTTTCTGTATAATGTTCTTCCACATAACGAACATTGAGATTTTCAAAAATCTCTTCTCATTACTCTCCTAAAATTTCTTATGGAAACGATCTACAAGTTTCATGTTGCTAGCTTATAAGGTAGTATAGTCTATGCTTGGACTGTCATTCACTCACTCACCATTCACGCACTCACCATTCACTCACTCACCATTCGCTCAAGCATTTTATCAAGTAGAATATGTGTGTGTACTACGGGATTTCCTATGTTTTCCATTGATCCATGATCCGTTGATCCATTGGGTTTGTATTTTCTTATTGCAGTTATTCATAATCTTAAACTACAGCTAAGCTTGCTTGTGTGCCAAATATCTGCAATTTCCTTTTACTTTTGAAGCTATCTTCCCAAAATATTTTTTTTTAGGCTTCAGCACGTGATTTGGATGTTTGTTTCCAATGATGCGATGAGATTTGTAGTTCCGGTCGAGTTTTAGCTATCTATCTGTCAGTAAGCTAACTAAATTACCTGCAGGAGGAAATTGGGAAGATGGATGGAGTGGAAGTCAAATGGGTGAAGACGGTTGTGGATTTATGTAGTTTAGTTTAGCAGATATGTGTGCAGTATGATTTAACCTAGGTTTTCTTCTTATACGCCTTCTTGAACCCCCAACAACGTATACTAAAAGGGAAGAAGTGGATATAAGTAGTTACCATGTTTGAAAAAGCGATATTTCAGGAGTAGAAGAACAAATAAATGCTTTTTTGACATAATATTTGTAGACTATTGCATGATTTACCAAATTCATCTGACCTACATTTACGACAATACTAACCGTTTAAGATAAATAATCAAAAAGTAATTTTTACCTTTGAAATGTTAAAAAATTATTTGTAATATTGTATTTAAGACGTGTTAAAATTTTTTTTTCTTTTCGGTCATTTGTCTGGAGTTTAAAATTTACTGACGACGTCACAGTAGAGTACAGTATTGCCGCTTCGCAAAAACATTTGTGTAAAAAACCTACATCCGAAATTCCCTGGATTCTTCCTCTGCGAAAACACATAATTCACTCAATTATTTAGGTCAGTATAAATTTACTTTTTGATGAAGCAAACAGCCTCGTTGATCTCGTTCGTTGCAAGTATATTTCAATTAGGGTTTCTCACCATGATGTTTTAGTTAAGTTGCTGTATTTATGGAAAGTTCTAAAATTGATTCTTATTGGGTTTGGATTGTAGTAATGTAGTTTTCTTGTGAATACTTAATTTTTATATTCCATAGCGATCAAAGATCACAGATCTAGTTAAATAAATTAAAATCTAAAGCTTCGATTATTCCCGTGAGCTCTGAATGGACCTGAATGACACATTTTTTTTTCATTATAAGGAAGTTACATTATCTAGAGTGATAATATTGTCTTTGCAATTATTGAAAAATTTTTTTATCCATCTTTTTTTTCAAAGATAATTTAAGAAGCTAAAATGTTCTTTGTAATTTTCACACCTGTTATCCGTCCAGAGTCGAATTCGCTCATTTCCTGAAAGCGTAGGAGTCACTCACATTTGTGTTTTGTTTTCTTAAAACTAGTGTTAACTGAATTCCATTATTTCTAAGTTCCAGCTAGGCGCCGTCAGCGCTAGGCTACAAAGTCCGGTGAAATTTAAAAGGCCTATGGGACATAGATAAACTGTCCATTTCGAAAAAAAAAAATTACATTCGTTCATTGTTAAAGAAAATTACACAAAATTCTTTGAACCTTCTACGGCCAATGAATTTAAAGTTATTATTTAGGTTATTAATAGATGTGTCATAACTGTCAACGGTGGCATTAGAATGGGTCTAGTAATCGTGGAATTGGCAAGGGTGTAGTAAGATATTATAGTATACTTGTATAGATCTGAGTAATATTTTTTATTTATAATGTAAGAGCTAGTGACCCACCTGACAGCAAGTGACATCCGTGTCCATGGACAGCATTACTCGTAGGTGTTTTGTTTATTGATGGTGATTGTGATTTTCGTTTCGACGAATGATGCGTTGACGGCTGTAGGCTTCAATTGAAGTTGCTGTTGTTGCGACAACAGCAATGGCTGTTCCTTCCCATTAGTCGGAACACAACCACATGAACGTAATTACTATGGCGGTCAAACTAGAAAGGACTGTAGTTCAGTTCCAGACGAGGTCTTAACCAAGAAACTCTACCACCGCTATATAACATTACTACAAACTAAGGAATTCTATAAATAAATACTAACACAAGTAATCCGTAACCTGAAGATCATCTGTTAAACATTTTCACTAAAATTGCTGAACCAAAAGTCATGAAACACGTACTAACGATAAATCACAGACCATCTACGCCCCGGGCCTTAAACCTGCGTGAAATTGATTTCTAACAAATCAAAATTAATTGAAAACGGAGTCGCGTGCGCTGGCCAAAAATAAATGTAGGAAGCGTATGAAAATTAATAGTTTGTCTATGTTGTTGGAACTATTTAAAAAATGGTCCGTAGAGTGTTTGCAGTCGGTTCATTATTTTAAATTTGTTACTTTTTGTGTTTCTAGTTAGGCATTGATTTACTTTTTGTTGAAACGTGAATAATGTAAGCATTACGATGATTCATTAATAACTTCAACAAAAACAGTTGATATTTACCAACCATTAACAAAATACTGGTTGAATCAATTCTAGGTCATAACAAACAACCATTTAGTGAGGTACGGATCTAAAAGTTAAAATAATCGATATTGTGATTGTTCATTAAAAATATACTAAGATTTAGTCTTACACTACTCTACAATACCAACTAGGTGCCTGTCAACCGTGACGTCATCCATTTTGGATATGAAAAACAGTACCGTCATTATTTATGTCGGTATTTTATGTACAGTTCGTTCGCGTTAAGAATACAGTGACGTATAATCTCAGCATAAGGTTTTAGCCAATAGCATCACCGACAATAAGAAAACTTTTACTAATACCGTGTCCTCATTGGCTAATATTTGTAGTTGCATCAATGATTCACTGTTTTCTTATCGCGGATAGACTATAGGTATTAGTGCACCCTAAATTAATTGCCAAAGTATATAGCGGCACTTCTTTCAATGCGTCTTTGTTTATTAGTAGTAAATAAAGGATTCTTAATCCCGATAAGATTCCGTTAGTTCGTCTATGGTTCGTTTGGTGGAGTAGCAAATACAATTTCATTCATCCTACTCTGGTTACTATTTAAAAATGAAAAAAGTATACGGTAAGTCACGTGTCGATTCCGAAATCTTCCGCCTCAAACCCGCCATCTTTAATTGAGAAAAGCGGGCAAGTATTCGAATTTCGAGCGCAACGGAAGCGGATGTGTCGGCGTTGACTTTTAATATTTTCTATTTTATATTCCTGTTGCGGCATAGTACTTCTGATTGTGGCGATTAAAAATAAAATGTCTTTCATCTTTTCGGAGACGATTTTTTTCATCGGCATGTAGCTTCCTACACTTAAATTTTTCTTTGATGTTTTTAAAAGTTTAATGAATTAATGTTTATCATATAATCCGTTTAATGTAGGTCAATTTATGATATTTAAGTGGCATTTTATTGTTATCATAAGCTTGGATCTTTCAAGCTTGTGTTCTTAAGTAGGTTTAGCTAAATGCGTGATTATTTTGGTAAAAGGTAGATTTATAGTGGATTTAGTCCACAATCATCACTCATTTGACTTCCACTCCATCCATCTTCTCTATTTCCTCCTTCAGGTAGTTTCGCTGAATTACTGACAGATAGATAGCTAAAACTGCATCGGAACTACAAACCTGATCGCATCATTGGAAACAGACATCCTATTCACATGTTGAAAAACGCCGAATCCTAAAATAACAAATTGAACTATATAGATAGGATTCAAAGTAAAAAAGAGTACAGTAGATATTTGGATCGAGATCCGCAAAACTAGTATATGTTTAAATTAAAATTCATACGTTTATTCAACAACAAACTATAACACACCATTACAACTTAAGTAATTAAATGAAAAATTTTATCACAATAGGTACCTACTGAGAACATGTATCGCCAATTGACCTGAACATTGATTTAGACCAAACAATAGGTATAAAATAATCAATAAATAATAGATCTCCAGAGAAGTACACTAGTATGGCTCCAAAGTAAACAGACCTGGTGTTATGGATGACCATACAGGGATCTGGGGGGAACCCAGAATGACCATACAGCGATCTGGGGGGAACCCAGAATAATCATACGTATATAAATAGAAACAACACACAATTGAATGCACCGACCAGGACAAGAACCTGCGGCTTAATGCAGGGCAATATATATTTTTTTACTATGCTAATGTTCATACGCATTTGTTTTATGTCAAGTCGGCCGCATAAGTCGCTTAACAGAATTAAAAGTGCAAAACAACTGAACACCCAACCAACTATAAGTCTTCGTCGTTACAAGGGCGTAAAATAAACTTACAAACGTTCATAATAAGCATAACTTAACTAATTCATAAGTTGCTAAAAGCTTTCATTCAAAAGTCGAACTTTTGATTCTGTTAAGCGACTTATGCGGCCGACTGTACAATATAACAAAACAAAAACTTATTAACGTTTTAACTCGAAAACGATATTACCAAAAGCTCTATGAATATAGACAAAAAGTGAATGTCAAAGTTTAACCTTATTCGACCATAGCTTTAAGCCATTTTTATCATATTTATTAGTGTTACTACAGTTCATATTTAAATAACGTAAAACAATTTAAAAAACTGTATCTCGAATTAGAAGTGTCGGGTATCAATGACGACTCTCAAAGTGACACCACAGATTCAACCAATCATTTTACCGTTGTCATAACATTTTGACAAGCAATAACTATGCTTATTTTCATCTGCTATAAGAATCAGTTTTAATAAGAAATATGCTCATTATAAGGGTAGTTTGAGAATATCAAATGACGTCTGTCATCTGAGATTTGCTAGTAGATACTTATTTTAGAAATGGCGCGTTTCTTGTTTTTTTTTGTGTTGCCAGTTCAAAATAACGGTGGTTATTGATATTTATGATTTCTGTCTGCGTTTTAAGTTTTAAATATAGGTTGTACATGACATAAGGAGTATATGTAATGCAAAAAGATAGAAACTTGGTACAGCTCTTATATACAATATACCTACACTTGTGTCGTCTTCACATTCTGGCTATTTATATGTTTGATAAGCAAAAATTCATCAGTGGATATTTTAACTTTTCCATACATTCCACTGTTGATTTTAAAACTAAGCTTATTTTAGGTGTTTGCTTATCATCAAATCATGAAGTTATCGCTCAATTTAAGTGATCAATTCGTGACCATCAATGCAATGTATTTTTTTAATAAGATATTTTAGTTTTATATGTCTTTTATTTAATTAACATACATACGATGCCAAATGCTACGCACAGCGTCTTGGTTTAATTAAAAATAAGTTTAAAATTAAAAGTATATTACTTAACTAAGTAAGTAAGATACTTTAACTTAATAAATGTTTACGACTCAAGTAGCTGTTTAACTGATAGAACCAATTCAACCTCCTTTACAAAAAATCATAACAACTTTAGTCATAAAAACCGTTGCATGGTTCTCATAAAGCTCGTTTAAAATTTTGATAACGTCAATGATTAAACAGCTAACACTTTTATAAAATACGAATCAAAAAGTAATGATAACTATAATAACGAGACGGGCGTTGTTGACAAAGATACTGGAGTACTACTCTGTTTCACTGTTCTCGAATCAATTTAACGTTTGCGATCCAACATGACATACGCTTTCTAAATATAATTCGGTTTTTAAATTTGGTTTGGACGCGCATTCGTACGAATATTACACGTGCGAAAACGTACGAACACGCACGAATGTTCCCGTTCTTCCAAAAACTATGAAAGTGCGCAGAATGCATGCGAGTAGTCGTACGTAACTTTCGACGGGGTGCGTTAACTGAGTAAATGTATTTATATATTTAATTAATGATAAACAAATCGCCGACGCCGTCGCAATCTATGGTTTAGAAGATGACTAGATTATTCATCGCACCAAAGATGACTTCACCGATGATATGGCCTTACACTGCCTACTTGAAGGAGAAAAACGTATTCAGTGTGAGCACTCAATTCGTACGATCACGATCGTAAGTTTCCGCACGAGTAATATGCCTACGAATTAGCGTCCAAAGTTAGCGCGGCCTAACACGTTCACGTTAAAATAATAGTGACTTATCTCCCCGACTATACATTTGAGCCAATAGTTTTTAAAAAAAACACAATTAAAATTTTTTTACAATTGCTGTGTTTTCTAATAGTTTTCTAATAGGGTGAAGCTAATATAAGGTTTTAAAAGAGGATACATTTTTTTAAAATCATTAAATATTTATTCTGTCTCAACAAAAAACATTAAAATATTGAACGTTTCATAAATTGACAATCTGAGTAGGTCCAAATTACATGTACAATGTGATACTACATTGTACAGTGGCTCCAACTCCGGTAGCAAAAATGGAACTAAAGTATTTGTAACGCAGCTAAATGTCAAACTTTATTTTTGCGTAGAACGCAGCGCCACCCTTTACTGAACAGATTAGTTGGTCGATTGTATTATGTATTCTTGACCCCGAAATTGTATGATTCAGTGACAGAATTATGTCCAACAACGATTGTACTGTTTAAACAAAATAATGCATGAATAGTGTGATATGGTGAAAGATTTTGGTTAATCAAATTGCTGTTTTTGTTAACTGTAGTTGATTTGTTGCTTTTAAATATGACAAATCTAAGACGAATGAAATTTAGAACTATTGGCTTTGGGACATTATGAAGAAGTACTTGGAGTCTCGACTAGGTAGGTACACAAAAAAATGGTACATTACAATAATTGTGTTGCAAAATTTTGAACTCATAAAACAAATGGTCATGTTCTATAATTAACTTTAAAAGCCCAGTTTTACCAAGAACCGTATTTCAGATACATCACTTAAAAACGATATGTATTTTTAACTCTCGCAACGTACACAAATCACAGGAGAAAGGTCTCTAAGAACGTTAAAATCTAATATTATCGTAATTGGTACAATTTCATTGTTTAATCTTCCATTGTCTTAAAAATGTGCATCATTATGCTAAGTACTCATAAGTACTCATTACAAAAAGATTTGAGCGTATCTCAAATCTTTAAGATACGACGGTATATTTTGTAAACTCTTTACTTCGCATTGTTGTTATTCGATTTTGGCCTTCTATGCTTCAAGGACTTTATTTTTATATAGCATATCGTTACAATAACTATAACTTGGGTAACGATTAATATCATTGAAAACCGTTGTTTGTGTTTCGGAGATTTTAAGCTTAGAAGGCAAAATATATAGACTAATGGCGGACCTTTGATCTAAGTTCTTAATTTTTCAATAATATATTTATAATAAAAAAGACAGAACTTCGTCCAATTCTCTTTTAGTGCTAATTCGTTGTAAATTTAATTGTCTAATTTTTTTACAAAATTGGTTCAAAATTGATTGCAACAAGCAGACATCGTGATTTCTTCTTTACAATTGCTGCATTTATTTCTGTCCTACATGAACTTACCTACGAAATAAACAAACATATTCCAAAAAGAAAAAAACCATAAGATTATTCAAAAGTAAAACAAAACACGCAAGGCAAGCACGCTAAATGTCAAACAGAGAAATAATATACAAAAACTATTATATTAAAACTTTTAACACCGCCCTAGTCCTAGATCGAGTTGGATAAACCCAAGTATTTGTTTCTCTACCAAGCTATGTGGGATCGATAAAGTGTGAGCCTCTTCTCATTAGAATATCTAGTAAAATATCTAGCTTTGTAATAATATATTCTTGACTTTGCATGTTACTACTAAAATAACTATATGTTTACTAGCCATTTTTTTAAATATAAAAATATACTTGTAGAAGAATCAATGCGTTTATTCAAATGTTTGTTTATTGAATACGTTTAGGTATAATTGTGTAAATAAAAATAGGTTAGTTTACAATTTATAATGCGTTAACTAAACTACTCATTATGGACTTTAACTTTATTTTCATTTCATTTTTTATTTACAAATACTAGCTACTTACAGTTTTGCGTAAATATGCACTACTTGACGTAAAAATCGGAATGGTGATGTTTGTCTAATTTCTTTAATTTGGAAGAAAATACTAAGAACCATCAAATATGTTTAAGCTGACAATATCACCATATTATATCAAAAACAGAAGTGTAGTAGAAGTAGAATGCACATCAAAAATATTGCGAGATATTTGTAAGAAGACTAAGGAATGTTTAGTCTGTGGATAATAAATCATAACCACAGCACTAGAAAGTATAATTTTGTGTATGCCAATATTTTTTGCTTTTAAACGTTTCATCTAAATAGGTAAACCATTTTGTTGAGCCTGAAACTAGACTCAAAAGTCCCTACTGGTTGTTCAATTCTATTACCTCCGTTTTGTCAAGCTACATTGTTTTAAAATCGTTCTCGAAACTTGAATATAAAAGGTTTCAAGTTTTTTTGTAGTTCATATGCGGAGCAGATGCAGTTTATAAACGACCTTAAGTTTTTGCAAAGTTCTCTTAGAGATGGACCTCAATTGTCGATAACTTTGCGTTAGAACTTATTTTTGTTTTTATTTCAGTAATATACGTAAGTACTATCTTTAGTTGCAAGAAATGTAAAAAAGCGCTGAAATGAAGCTAAAAATGAGGATAAACTTTACGAGTTAGATCAATTATTACTGTTAAACAATGATGTATGCTACACAGGTTTCATTATGAAAGGTTATAATTATTTTGGTTCAAGACACCAATCCGTTCTTCAAATAAAGTGCTTTAAAACAAAACGGAACGAAGCACTTATCAACAACCTCGAACTGTCAGTCTCGTTGACACTTCCCTTTTCAATGCCCAGGATTTATCGATATCGACATGACAAAGAGTGTGTTGTATCGCGGCCGTAAGTCACAGGCCACAAATCTTGGCGGCCATTAAAGTTTTGAGTGTGGGTACTTGCAAATAATGTCATAGGTACTGGTGGGAGAGAAAGTGATATAATTTATGGACAGTTTTCGATATATGCACATTTTAATTTTTTACGCAAATAACTGCAATAGTGTGTTAGGTTATTGATTTTGTACGCTCGTATGACCTTATATAATAAAACCAGGGATACCATATAGTTATTTACTCAAACAAATATGAATTTATAAACAATATTTATAGCGTCTAAAACGAAAATATAGTGTAAGTAAAATGAAATGAGGAGAAAACGTTTTTTAATAATTTAAATGCATGTTAGGCAGAAGTCTTACTTTCAAAAATTAAATAACAATCCAAAAATATTTTGTAAAGTTGCTAGTACGTGATGTTTCCGCCACATAAAATTTGGACCAGTCCAAAATTTTAAGGCTTGCATCGTAAAACCTTGCTCGGTGTTAAATTCAGGACGATAAAGTGAACAACTAAATTAGGCGACGTTCTTAACATGGGAACATGAGTTTGCAGCTTTAACAATGTATTCCAGTATGAATTAGGGTTGATTTTCCAATTGTCAGATAACCTTTATCTGTAGAATAACTTTGACATTTGACAAGACTTTCCATAGCAATCATGTCAAGCTCTCAAAACTATTCTAATGATAAAAGTTTTCTGAGCATTGAACAATCAGCCCTTAAAAGAAGACTAGTCAAAATTGACTTTAGATAGGTCCTGTACATTCGCAATCCTTTTTCTTGCTGCAGAAATTGTTCCATCACAATTGTCTTTATTTTTCTTAAAAGGCATAACTAGTGCACAGTAATTCTCTTAGCAGATCCCGACGACGCTATTGCAACAAGGAACGCCGGTGTTCCAGTTAGAAATAGGGCAACACGGCATTCGAATCGCCTTAGATGACCCTTCCGAACCAGTGGTAGTTTCAATATACGACGTCTTAAGCCGAGGTCCGTGCCCTCTCGGGTGCCCTTAGGCATATCGTATGTAGGAGTAGTTTAAGTTCCGGCTAGTAATAAGCTACAATGTCCGGTGAAATTTAAAAGGCCAGGGCCATAAATAAACAGTCCATTAAAAAATACAGTAAGTCATAATTTATCAAACCAAATAAAGCACTGCAGAAGATGCGAGACGCAGAAAGAAGCATCTTAAATTAATTTTATTATAATTTTTTTAATAACATCTACGATTAATTATGTCTGTGGCACGGGTGCCACTTAGCATCTGCAGGTGCTCGTTTGCCGGCTATAATAAAATAAAAAAAATTGTTCATGGCCCATTTACTGTTTATGCTCAGGTAAATTTAATGCACGTTTGCCTACGTGAGTTAAATACAAATAAATCAGTATTTACGCACAAAAACTATATTCTATGCGCGAACAATGAAACGTGTCTAATCAATTAAAATATTCGCAAATTTGTTTCTTGTACAGACTCTGCTTTATAGAACAATATTACGCTTATTCTTAAAAACGATAGCGACCATCGCAAACTTGCCAAATTACACCAAAAATATATATCTCCTCCTAATTAACCCTTAAAACGCCAGTAAACTCTAGTTAGCGAGTCATATCACAAAGATCTGAAACCCCAAGACTGCGCAGATAAATAGCTCCAGAAATAGTGCGAGTTCGCAAGAGGGCACCTGAAACCCATAAATTAGACTGTGTATTATTTTAGAGCGACCAACAGTCTGTGGGTTAACTTCACCTGGTGTGACGGTTGTTTGAAGGTTTTAACGTTAGCGCGGGACTTTGCCGACTTGTGTTTGAATGTTTGGGATTGTTCGATCGTAGGTGTTTGTTCTGATTTTTGGGTTATAAGATGGTTAACATAAGATGTTAGAATAAACATTTTACATCTCTTACAAAGTTCCTTTTGTTTCTCTCTTCTTTGAAATTATTGACTTTTAGGTAACTGTTGCGCTGTATTGAAGAAGATGCATATATTTTTACTTTCAGTAATTTTGGCTTGTACTTTCAATTTGGCGTTCATTTTTTTGTTTGGCTCAACATCAAGGTTAACCAAAACATTATACATATTTTAATATTTATGTTATAAATATAATCCTTAACAAATCGCATGGAATATGTAGGCAGGAAACTATAAAACAGTTTTATTTCTGCTTAGATCTCAAGTACTGCCTACTGACCTACCTATCAAGTTGATTTGAATAAAATCTTCCTACCTAGCCCATATAAGAATTTACTATTAAATGACACCATATAAGAATGGAATAGTCTGTATTTTATTGCTAAGAGTTAGCTTAGTAATTGTTATTCTATGAGCGTAACGGTGCAACCCATAGCTCGTGCTTCATCTTGTTATTGTATAATTGCGGTTTGTTATTTGATTTGTGGTAAAAAATACGATAAAAAAGGTTTTAAAGACCTCGAGGTAGAATCTTTTGGACAGAACATGCATTAAGTCGCGAATTAAATGTTGGTGTCTATTTTATTGTGTTTGATTGTTCTCAGCTCGCTGTACGATTTATTTAATAGGTAACACAAGCTAAGGAATTCATAAAAAAAACTGTATATACCTTTAATGTAGATGTCGACTTTTAACATAGAATTCGATATTATCATTGGTAGATCAGTTTTATATGTCACCAGCTTGCGCACCCTGCTTCGATGGGTAGTATGTATATGCAATGAAATTGCATGTAATTTGTTTTGAAATGTATTTTTTTTATATTAAAACCTTAACAGCTGCTCTAAGACGTCAAATGGTCCGTGAAGGAGCGCCTAAGTATAGATTTTGATCAGCGAATTTATACTTTATCTGTATATTTGTAAGCCTAGATTGGCTTAGAAGAATCAATAATTAGTATCGCCCTTAGTAACCATTTGACTTCTCTGAGTGCGTAAAACGACCAAAGTTTCATCGCTTTAAAAGGCATAGAGTACAAACTTACAATCTTTTGTTCGATGTCAATTCTGAGTGAATAAACCTTTCCCTTGTCACAGATGAGACCAACGCTTTTGTGGAAGTATCACTAAACGAGAAACTCCGGTTGGGATGTGATCTGAAATTGAAGTCAGCAGCTCCCGTCATTAGATGGTACAAGGATGGTCAGCTCATCAATACACATGCGAGGAGTAGGATCACACAGCAGCGACAATGGTGAGACCCCTCATACTGTTTCTAGAATTCTTGCTCGTCGTCATATCGTACGTAGGTGTCAATAGTATTGCTGCACTAGGACGTAAAGGTGACATATTTATTTACAGTCACAACATAATAAAAGATTTGCCGTCGTTTGGGGTGGCAACGGTTGGTTTGTTTGGACATCTGATATTCTTGTTTATACCGGTATGGTTGGTAGTTAGTACATAGCTTTTAAGCAGTAAAGCCTTGGTTACTTGGCTGCCCGTAGCTAGCTAGCAGGCATCTCCGAATATGTTAATGCTCAAATTAATGAACATGTCTTTTTAACCTTAATTATGCAGAACCTAAAATTGTTTTGAATAAGTTATCTACATGATAAGTATAACAATTTTCAAAATGAGAACACTCCAAATACCCAATCATAATACAATTCATTTCAGTTCGAACATGCTTAAAGTTACATTTTCTAAATAGGCCCCTTCAATCAATAGGATAGACGTTCCACATTCGCTCTTGTAAGTCGATCAAATCAATCTAATTGATTGATTTACCATAATGCAGTTATTGGCAGTTGTTTTCAGAAGTTGTAAATAGAACCGCAAAATATCTATGGATTGATGCGTTGGTAAACTATGCAAATATTGACTTAAGTTCCTTGTATATATAAGCGTGCTTTATTTGCACTATACATTTTAGGATGTGTGGGAGGTCGGGATTCATACAACATTTGTTACTTGTTTTCCCTTCGACTTCGCTCTTGCTAATTCCCGCTCCAGTTACATTTTTAAGTTAAAGCTTTGCATTATTGATAATATTAGCTGGGTTGTTTGTGAGTAGTATTGTATTTAATAAAAAATAGGTATATAGAATAAAGCACTGAGAAGCATCATTGCTAAGAATAAGAAAAATAATTATATTTTTTACGGTAGCATAGCAAAAAAGTGTTACTACTCGTAATGATTTGATTGATAAGTCTTTTCGGTTTCGGATTCCCAGCTATGGAATTAATTGTCTGCAAAGTTAAAAGACGGAGAGGTCGCTATCATAAACTTAAAAGTAATAGAAATGGACAGTGTTTATGATTCAGGCAGTATCAACTTCCCAAGTCTTATAGAGTATCTCGGTGTTTCAGTAATTATAATGAATAATCCTTGAAGACAAATAAAGAAAATGAAGTTTTTATGGTCTACTTGAGTAGATATATATGAAATACACTGTCTCACCATCTAATCAAACTTTTCTAAAATCAAAACCTTCATTCTTTGCAGGTTAAGAATACGAGGATTTCGTGCGAAAGATGCTGGAATCTATTCCTGTCAAAGTGATGAAGATAGAACTAGAGACCTAAAAGTCCACATTGTTCAAAGTATCGATGATTTGGATGATATTACAGGTAATTAAAATTTCATTTATTGCAGTTTCATGAATCAAACATTATTTTTAGTTATTAATGATGTTGCGCAGCACAGATGTTATTAATACTAAACTTAGCCGTACTGGATCTCCAGCTTAATTTAAGAATATTAAAGCGTTTGCATATTTTTATGACTTGCATTCCTTTTTTCCAACTTGGCTAAATCTGGGTCGTAATAACTTCCTGTTAAAATTGTTTTTTAAAGATGCAATGTTCATATTTATGAGCACACTCACATACCAGATAGTAACATTGTTTTTGTACTTTTTAATTAATCATGAATATAATTTATCGTATGCCTCTAAATGTGTTTGATAGTTTTGCTGCTTGTTGCTCAAGTAGTCCTAGGATTTGAAACTAGAAGGACAAAAATTTGAGTGTTAAGTTTAGATTTTTCAGTAAAGGGCCTCGCATTCATATGTATGCGTATGCAAGATCCATTCCCAGATACGTTTACATTACATTGATTACTTTACACTTATAGAGTAATTATCTGCGTATTTAACTATTGTCGATATTAATATTTCAGACTACCAATCAGACGCAGAGCTACAAAAACCAATGCCGGAGAGCCTCGCGCAACGTCAAATTGTTTCTTTGATAAAAAATAACAGTATTGAAGGTAATATAAATGATGACGTCAAAAACGAAACGAAAATCGCCAAGCGCAAAGACGATGACATAATGAAGGACGATGATATAGATGACAAAAATGATAAAGATCATTTATACGGCCATATTGATAACACTACAAAAAAGTATCCACCAAAATTCAAACACCCCAATAAACTTTTCAACATGGAAATGAAACCCGCAGGGAGTTCCATTCGGCTTAAGTGTGCAGCAGAAGGTATTTAAAAATATATTTTATATTTACACGTAAATTACGTGCTTTCAGATTTTACTACCGTTTCAAACATAGGTGACATATATAGCTTTAAAATAACGAATGCACGTGAAACATGCTTAAAATTTTATTGGCAACTTAACTAAATATAGGACAAGCCAACAGAAGTGGGGTTACTAAAATTATTTAAGAGTATCGTTAACTTTTGCAGGCAACCCTACTCCAAACATAACGTGGTATAAAAATAATGAGACACCGATAAAGAGGTCCTATTTCACACCTAATTATGGGAAGTGGTCATTTTCGATGGACGAAATGACCAAAGCGGACAATGGAAACTACACTTGCGTAGTTTGTAATGAATTAGGATGTATCAATCACACGGTTACTATCAATGTACAAGGTAAGATACTATAAATATTTTAGACTTCAATGAAAGCCTGTATCATCATGAAAATATTATTATTCATGTTATTTAACTTTCCTAGAACGTTACCCATCAAAGCCCTACATAAAAGAGGGATACCCAGGAAATAAAACAGTTCTGGTAAACGACACAGTGCAGCTGACTTGTCCCCCGGTGTCTGATCTAGAGCCATATTTGGTCTGGATTAGACCATCGAATTTGTCTATTAATAATACAGAAGTTGGCCCAAGTGATGCTCCCATCCCAGTCGGAGAAAGTATTGAGGTTATTATTTGATTCAGGTGGCGGTTTCCATGTGCCATAACTGTATCTACTCCTTCTTAGTTTTTCTTTAGTAATTGTAAAACGGTGCAGGATTCATCAGGTGACTTCCTTTTCGTTGGCGGTGCAGGTTCTTCTTCAATTCTTGCCATAAAAGTGTAAAATAGTTCAGGTGGTTGGTTCTAAGACTTATACGTTGTTACTAATACGACAAAACTGGTGTTGGTTATATCTTATGTATCAATGTAAATAACGTTTATTTTTAGCTTCAAGAAGACAATGGTTTAGAATATATGTGAACAAGAATATAAACGCAACTTCTAACGAAATTTATTCTTTATAGAACGTCTATTTGCGAAGCCAGTGTTGACTAGCGCTCCAGAAGACCAAATGAAATTGATCGGTGAAACGGCTAGATTCAGCTGTGAATTTCTCTCTGACTTACATCATATCGTATCTTGGCGATTCTACAAGAAGGACCAATATGTATATAACGAGGCTCTTGGTCAATACGTTTTCAATAACACTGAACAATACCGCAATGTTTCGGTGAGGGTCATAAGTACTAACGTGTGTGCATGCAACGTAAAATTTATTTAAAGATTAGATTTTATCTTTTCAATTGCATGTGCATGACTTGGGATCTTCGTGAAGTATCTTGATGTTGAGATGTTTAAACCGCATGTTATTGAGTAAGTAAAGAGTATGCATGTATATATTGTCTCCATAAAGTTATGACTAGTTGAGTACATGACGTTGTTTGTTAACTTTTGTTATGATTTGGAAGATCTATCTCTTAAAACATCTATTCTAACTCAGCCTCTTTTTACGAAAGCAAAGAAAAATTCGTTTTTATATCGCTTGTGAATACAAAATATTTAAAAATGTGTTACTGTTCATAATTAAAGTTACATGTCAACTTCAATTCATATTTATTTATCAATTTAGTGGCATGGTGTGGTGAGTTCCATTTACTGTATTATTCTTATAACTTGATATTTAATTTAATTGTTAATTGTAGAGTCAAAACTTAAACGACAGACCAGAAACGCTTACTCTCTACAATGTGACACAAGAGGACGAGGGTTGGTACGTGTGTATCGCTATAAACACTTTAGGAAACAGTTCAGCTAAAGGATATCTAACTGTATTAGAATGTAAGTATCAAAGATTGCTTTAAAATTAATCTTGCTTACGTCCTTTTCATACAGGATGAAACTAAAATGCTAATTTGGACATTTGGTTTTGAAATTACAAATTTTACTTTAATGGATCAAAAAGACCAATTTCCATACAAGACCTTCACTGTACGACAGTTAACAGATTTTTTTTGCCTTTGTAAATTTGAATTTAGTGAATTGTATATAAATATGGTACAGTTTTGAATGGTAATTATTATTATTTTATTTTTGAATCCATAAATGTATTTTGCAATTAAATAGGTTCGATTTTTGATGTTTCGTTTCTGCAATAAAAATTATAATAGTTTCTAACGATAATTATTTCTTTCAGCATTACCAGTAACAGAAATGCTAGACCAATCAAAACACAGTCTCCTCATCAACATACTGACAGCAGTACTAGGTGCCATGTTCTTCGTGGCTGCAATCATCGTGGTGATGATCTTCAAGAAACTAAAGAGAGAGAAGATAAAGAAACAGTTGGCGATAGAGACGGCACGAGCGGTGATTGTGACACATTGGACGAAGAAAGTGACGGTGGAGAAACCTGCGATGAATGGGTCGCCCACTACGACGGGAGAGACTTTGGTGAGCATAAAGTTTGGTTTAAGCCAAACCAAAATCTTGCCGTGGTTAATGAGCTGGCTTCTCGAGTTTGTGATCTCGGTGATAGCCGAATGTATTATGAGTTTAACGAAGAAAAAAATTCCTAGGAAATTTTTACTTAAAATGAGTATTTTCCCCGCAAACTATTTTGAAGTTCTGTGTGAAGTCTGCCAACCTCCCGTAGGAAAGTGTGGTGGACTATAAGTTTCCAAAACCACTGTCTTAATCCGGTGAGGCTGCTGTCCCTACATTTGGCTTTTTAATTGAAAGCCTAATTTTTGTACCATTATTAGGATTATATAAATAATAAATAGATTTTAACATGTATCTAGAAACAGTAATCATATTTTTGTAATTAAATATCAAATCGCATTGAGATTGCAAAGACGGAGTTGTAGTTTCAGGGGTATAATCTCTGCCTTAAAATCTGTTTGTGACATATAATATATTTGTGTGATGAACATGCTAAATATACAATACACTAATTTGTATCCAAAATTCAAGAATTGCTTGCTTTTGGACCAATTTTTTTAAACTGTTGATTTTGTTACAATAAAAATTTATTTTAATATATTATATAATAAATAAATGCTTTACACGAAAAACATACATGATGACCTATATCTTAGCAACTTATAAACTCACAAAACAAAACTCTTTTTTTACATTACAGCTAATGCCCGTAGTCAAAATCGAAAAGCAAAAGCTATCCCAAGTCCAAAGTAATAACACCAACGATTCTCTATTGATGTCGGAATACGAGTTGCCTGTGGACATAGATTGGGAGGTCCCGAGGGAATCTCTCTCTATCGGAAAGGTTCTGGGAGAAGGGGAATTCGGAAAAGTGGTGAAAGCGGAATGTGTGGGGATACTGAAACCGGGAGTCAAGAGTGTGGTGGCTGTTAAAATGTTGAAAGGTAAGGGAATCTAGTTTAAACTGAGATCTTTGAAGGCCATATGGCATCGTTGTGGCTAGGTAGACTCTTGGGAGGTTTCAGGGGTTAATCTTGGTATAAGAGTATTTATCTTAAATACGAAACAGGGATTAGGGAATCGAGGATTTTGTTTTCATCATAAATATTTTCAATCCTTTCACGATTTTGGTTCTGTGAGTTCAATAAAAAGACAATAAATATTCTTAGAAGAAATATCGATAATACGTCGATATTCACTTACGTTTGGATTTTGTATCTAAGGCTATGTCTGGAAACGGTTATTAAATACTACCTGTTCATGACTTCTTAATAGAGACATCAGCTAATAAATCGAATTCAACATTTACAGAGGGCCACACAGATGCCGAAATGATGGCACTCGTGTCCGAAATGGAAATGATGAAAATGATCGGGAAACACGTTAATATTATCAACTTACTCGGATGCTGTACCCAAGACGGACCCCTATACGTCATCGTTGAATACGCCCCTAATGGGAACCTTAGGGAATTCCTTAGGAACCATAGACCAGGGAACAGATATGAGTCGGATACAGATGACATCAAGGAAAAGAGAACTTTGACTCAAAAAGATTTGGTCTCGTTCTCATATCAAGTTGCAAGAGGGATGGAGTATTTGGCGTCAAGAAGAGTAAGTACTTGTTTGTTTGATAACTTATTAGTCTATACTCATACATATAATATTGGTGTTATTTTTTTTGCAAATTAATATCAATTTTGGTAGTTATTTACGGTAAATAATGAAGCTTAGTAACAAAAAAATTTGCTTTTTCTTGTTATATCTTACGAAATGAATTACTGAAACATAGAATATTTGACATGTATCATTTTTTTAAATATCGAAATGGCCATATAATTGCCCCTAAACCTATTTCATTATAATCATTATACTTTGATTCTGGGGAAAGTATTGAAGGTGTAAGTACAAGGTGCTCTGCGATGGGCTAGGCAAAAACAATTTTCATAGTAAAAACAAACATTATATGAATTATTTCAATTAGTTCATATTTTCCTCGCACACTGCCGAGCTCCGGTGATCGCTCAACTTTGGAGAAAACGCAGCGTTACTCTTTGAAATGAGTTCCCAGCTTTTGTGTAAAAAAACACCCTTTATTCAACACAACATCTAATAAATTCTTCACACTTCTGCTTCTTTCCTAAATAAAGATAAATAAATATAGAGTGACGGTAACACACTGTTTTTTCCCACAGTGTATCCACCGCGACCTCGCCGCTCGCAACGTGCTCGTGTCGGACGACTGCGTGCTCAAGATCGCGGACTTCGGGCTCGCTAAGGACGTGCATTCCAACGACTACTACCGCAAGAAGACCGAGGGCCGCCTGCCGGTGCGGTGGATGGCCCCCGAGTCGCTCTACCACAAGGTGTTTACTACGCAGACTGATGTGTAAGTATAGGATGGCTCCCGAAGTTTTATCATAAGTTGTTTACAATAGAGACTGATATAAGCATTTCAGGACCTAGATTAAAAATGAGAAATATATTTCAGGGGTGAACCTCATTTGAGTAAGGTTGACAGATAGTTTAAGAGCTTTTATTGCAATGCATCGGTAGGAATTTAATTACTGAACTATCATGATTGTAAGATCAGTTCATGCGTGATATACATTTACCTTCCCATTTTTACACGTATCTTTGTACAACTCTTTCTAATTTATATATTATTAGCGACCCGCCCGCCCCAGCTTCGCACGGGTCTATGTCATTGCATTTTAAATCTGTAATATCTTCGAAATTATTCATTTAAATTACACGCTGTAAAGAGCCATATTTATCTATATTATATGCACAATGTATTTAAGGTACTTAATTGGATAAGGATTAATGCTGTATTGCTTAAAATCGATTCGTAAATAAGCCATTATTTCGCGGTAAAAGTAAAGGATAAAAAATGGTTATTGTGGGTTACCTCGAAGAGATAGACATTTACCACCGTGGACTTTTTTGTAGACCTTTTTAAGGTGTACAATACTGTAGCATATTATTTTGATCTATGTAGTATGGTTCAGCCAGCGTTTGCAATGTAAGCGCAGAAAAATGTGTTTATTTACGACATCACATTAGAAACCTCTAAGATTATCAATGTCCCTCTACTATATTATGCATGTATTATACATATGAACCCTCTTCTTGAATCACTCTATTTATTAAAAAAACCGCATAAAAATCCATTGTGTAGTTTTAAAGATCTAAGCAGACATAGGGACATACATACAGCGGGAAGCGACTTTGTTTTATACTATGTAGTGATACAAACATTTCTACGTCCTTCCAGCTGGTCATTCGGCGTACTGCTATGGGAGATAATGACTCTGGGTGGTACGCCGTACCCCGCCGTGCCCGGCCAGTACATGTACCAGCATCTCAGTGCTGGGAACCGGATGGAGAAGCCGCCCTGTTGTAGCTTGGAGATGTAAGTACAGTGAGGCAATGGTTTGGTTTCATACGGGTTAAATTAGGTTTGTGATTGAACAATTTAATCAGGTCAAGACGTTGTATATAATAAATTCGTTTCTTATTTATAAGGATTCATTTATATTTATAGGATTCATTTGTCGATAAAGGGATGTTCACACTTTGTAGAATAAATCCTTCTGTATTAACTGATCCTCACTTTTCATTGTGTGATATACTTACTACTTTTTCTTTTGGATAATCCAATATTGTCTGACATTTTACAAAAAGTCTTCCCTGTTTTAAATTCTTATTTCCCATTCTTTCTTCAATTCCAGATACATGCTAATGCGAGAATGTTGGTCGTTCTCCCCGGGCGACCGGCCGTCGTTTACCGAACTCGTCGAAGATCTAGACAAAATTCTGACAGTGACAGCTAATCAAGAATACTTAGACCTCGGTTTACCTCAACTTGACACCCCCCCGTCAAGTTACGACGGATCCGGAGACGAAAGTGACTGTGAATTCCCATTTATAAAATAAAATTTAAAATTCCTACAATTTTGAGGGTAGTTCAATTTTTTTTCGCGCCGAGCGAATTTGTCTTAGCAACTTGGTTCGAGGATTTCACCAATCGACGTTTAGCGAATTGTGACCGTTAGTTTTTCGAAGAGTTTAAGTCAAATAAAGGACTCTTGTGCAATTATATCGACTGAATTTATGGACTTTTGTAGCAATTGATGTTTTTGTTTTTGAGAATTTTCTCAAATGTCTTTGAGCATTTTTACCCACCATTAGATAGGTATTCGAAAAGTTCATCCTAACATTTTGGGAGTTAAGCGTTATTTTTAAGTTTAGTAATTTTAATAAAATATCCTAATTATTTATTCTGTTTACTGCAAAACGAAGTGTTGCATCTATCATAGTATTAAAATATATAGGTCTGTACGACGACATGTAAATTAAATATTTTATGCAGTTAGATTATAATGTTTTAAGTAAGTTAAAATAAAGCTTTTGCTGGCAGTCAAATGAGTTTTGTAAAATATGTTTGTTTATTGATAAAAAAATGGAAAATTCTCAAAAAATACTATGTGCAATCATTGATTACTTTCAGAAGGAACCAACTAGACGACTGTCAGACAATTGGTCAATTAGTAGGAAGGTGTTTGGGGTTTACGTAAAAACTACAAGGTTAAGCAAAAACATAATGTTATCTAGTCTAAAAAAATAATAATTTATATCGATTAAGATAAACCAAACCCTAACAATTATAGTCGCCTTTGAAATTAATCATAGCAAATCTAAAGATCCTCTTCTTTTGCTATCCACTAAAGGCAATGAAAGAAAAGTGAACCAATTGTTTAGTTGCTGTACCCTAAAGGTAAGATACTATATCCTAAAGATAAGTAAGTACAATTTAGCTTTTTTTAATATAACTGAAAGGGGAGTTTTTAAAAAGTCACTCTAAATGTTAGGTATAATATTTTACGTTTACCACCACATAGAGTTTAAAATTGTATTTTGGGAGAATTATTTAATAGAGCCATATTTCAACTCAGTGCATTTTACTGCCCAAATATTTTTGTACTTAATTAGTTGTATTGCAATACAAGCATCACATTTTTACCAAATAAGTATTTTTTTGAGATTGTAAATACTAGTACAAATAAACTAGAGATACCAATTATAACCTGTGAATGTGCCTTATTTTAATGTAATGACAAGATTTTTCTGTGAAAATGTTTATTGAAATGGACATTTAGTGTTAATTTTTAAGTATTTTGTATATTTGACTGAAAGCACGTATGGTTTAAATAAAACGAGCGGAACAATATGACTACTTTATCATTTATTTACCCTTTTCACTTACAGCCCAAATGATTTATGATTATTTATCATTTGAAGTTTAATGTATATTTGAGAAACGATATATAATAATCTTGAACATTCACGGCAAAGTGCACTGTTTTTGCTGTGCCATTTTCAAATTTGTAGAAACAAAACTTTTTTAGGATCCGTTTATTTGTTAAATCCTTCTTTTTAGTCACCTAAAATATGACTGCAGGACCATTTGCATTTTTAAATTTCGTCGGTCGCTTTTTGCCAAAATAGCAAAACAAAAACAACATGTTGTAAGTGAGTGTAAATTAAATCGATATTTAAGGTCACTTGCGCAGACCTAAATAACAAATGTAAGGCTGCGTTAGCTGGTTAGTTGACATGTCACTCAGTCACTGTCAGTTTCTATGGCAAGGGCAGAAGCATACAGCAATATTTTAACCCGAGTTAAACAACTCCAAGCTAAAGTGTTAACTCATATCCTAATCTTTAGTATCAATAATAATAATAATAATAATAAAAATAATAATAAATAAATAATAAATCCCCAGACAAACACACCAACTGTATGGCCCCAAAGTAAGCAGAGCTTGTGTTATGGATGAAGCTTGAAGGATGAAGGATGCAGCGAACTGGGGGGGAACCCAGAATAAACATACATATATAAATATCAACAACCATGACCCGAGAACAAACATCTGCGTTCATCACACAAATGAATGCCCCAGCCAGGACTCGAACCTGGGACCTTCAATTCTGCATATAACTGCATATACCATAATTTTTTATTGTGGACTTATTGTGTATTAATGTATTCCGATCATAGATCCGTCAACAATCCTCCGAGCGCGATTGATATGACGCAAATGACGGTTTGTAGGATCAGCTTTTACATCAAATATAAAACTAAATCAAGGGATCAAATTAAAGATTAAATATAAAACATTGTAGGTGTTTGATAGCATAAATTGAGTTTTTATAATATTTAAAGGTTGATGGTAGTTATCATGCAATTTTGCGAACTGTCGGTGTCCCAATATTTAAAAACAAAACTGGAAACAGCCGACCATATTAATTATGGGCCTATATCGCTGGCAACAATTAATGCCAAGGTTTTAGATGGATGGATGGAAAGGGAGCTGGATCAAACCTTCAAATTCAAATATTTATTTCTCAACATTAATAACAATAACTTGCTCTTATTGAGGTCAAATAAAGCATGACTCTACCACCAGTTCGGAGAAACCTTCGTGAAGAACTGGCAAGAACATCATAACGGGTATAATTTTTTCAAAATAAATTTACATTGACCCTTTATGTCTTTACAAAATTATTCTTTTCTGCATCTGTTAGCAAGTCTCCCTCCCCCAAGTATCCAAACGGCGAACATCCTCAAACGGCACCCGTTCACGAGTTAACGGGGGTCCAGTCATCGCCCTCCTCAACCATATTAGAGGGAAGTGAGCGACCCGTCACCCGACGCTACCGTAAGAAGACGTACTTTTGTGGCAATGACGCTTTACCCATTCATTGGTTTGAAGTGTGGAGTCCGGCAGGATGAGGTTACCTCGCCGAGACTGTTTAACGTGTACATTAATGAATTGATTAATGAGCTGAGGTGCAAACCGGTGGGAGTATAAATAATAAATAATTTGAGTTACGCTGACGACATGGCGCTGCTGGGTCCAATGGCCTGGTCGCTGAGGGAGCTACTAAGTGAGCGTGAGGGGTATGGAAGATCTCATGGCCTCTGGTACAACTCTAAAAAAGTGAATACATGATCTTTGGTTCCTGGTAAGTCAGTCAACTACGAGCTGACAATCTTACTGAATGGATTGCCGTTAGAGTAATGAAACTGCAATATTTAGGACATTTCTTAACGGCAGACCTCAATGATCGTGTTGATGGTGATATATAGCGAAGAGCACTGGCTGCGAGATGCAACTTGCTGGCTCACAGGTTCGCGCTTTGTACTGTGGATGCGAAAATTTCACTATTTCAAGCCTTCTGACAATCATTATACACGGTGGGTCTGTGGTCGCATGGTCGCGGCTCACAGATAGCTTCGAACTCTCTTAGAGTTCAGTAAAACAACGGCCTGAGAATGCTGCTGGGGTTGACCCGACGCTTTAGACATTAATCGGGACGAAGAACTCAACAAACAAACAGTCTAAAGAAGGGATCTGTACTATATTATATGAAAGGACTATTCATTACACACAAACTAGCTTCTTTACTCATTAAACTTGTCATTTCATAGCTTAATTTCGGAGACATTCCATTAAAACATGATGTTCATCTTTGAGTATCTCAGTCTGTGGTGTTGGAAACTCAAATATACGCATTAGACAGAAATTTATTTGTTTTAGTTGTCTAGCGAAAAGTTTTAACCCTTGCCATCTGACACACAGTACGACTCAGAGTTATCGTAATTGATAGAGTATACGTATCGCGTCCTCAGTGCATAAAATGTTTATCCGCTACCGATGGTCAATTGATTAATGAATTCATGAAATCACTTTGGCTGAATGGCTAAACTACGTATGGGCGACAATTTTAATTACTGTAAATATTGCAGGAAGAGTCATTTTGGAATTTTATGCTGATTATCAAATTCTATCGCTGTTGAGCGAATTATGCATGCTATTTGGAAATTTGGATACAGTCATGGCCTTTCGGTGCTGACTATACCTATTTAAAAAGTAGAGCTGAATGAGAAAGAGGAAGGAACAAAAGGTTCATATAGTTACAATTCGGAAAATAAAATCACAAAGACTACGACCTCAACTAAGTGATAGAAAATGATATGATAGGCGTGTTCGTTTAAAAAACTTCTGTTACGTAAGTAATTTGTCTGTTTGTTAATATCTAACTGGTAAACTCCGAAACTACGCAACGGATTTGAAAAATTATTTCATCATTAGAGACTGCCATAACACGATGAATACCGTTTACCGTTTCATTGGGATGTGAGCTTATATATTGATACTTGTATGTATATACCGATGTAAAGTGTAGACCCTGCAACCTCACTGGAGGGCTAGGAAGTGTAGACCCTGCAACCTCACTGGAGGGCTAGGAAGTGTAGACCCTGCAACCTCACTGGAGGGCTAGACATCAACCGACATACATATCATCTCGATAGAAGAATTCATAATCCAAAAATCCTAAGCTTCGTCATCGCTTAAAGCATTCTGTCTTTGCACCTTTTGCGTAGGCCCCAAGACCGATTAAGTGACAAAGCTCTTTTTTCATTTAAACACCAAGTACTAGTACTGTTTTAAGTTGTGTTAATAACACCACAAGTACTGTTTTATTCGCTATACTTAGTTACAACTGCGATGATGAGTTTGTGGCGCTTTAAGTTACGCCTAAAATTTTGCAACCAGACGTCTTCAATTTTTGCATTGGCATTCGTCAGAATGCAAATAGGGGAAACAAGTACCTACTAGGAAAGATGAGTAGGTACGGTTGCTAAGAGGAAGCGGGCCAAGACTAGTTCAATTAATAAACTGTATAATAGTCACATTTCGCTATACTATATTAGTTAGATGGCAATGTAAGCACATTGTAGCTAAATACTAAAGTATTTTTAAGATTGTTAAAATACAAATAAAGTGAAGATACCAATTTAAACCCACGCATGTATTATAAAGGCTAGTCCTTTTTCTGTGAGAAAATGTTTATTCAAATTGATATTCACAATTTAGGAGCATGTATAATGAGTATATACAATTTACAAGTGAAATGTAATTAAAAATATTCTTACGAGGTCAACAGAAAGTAGAATTTATTATTAGTATTTTTTTTTTCTAAACAATTTATTTGCTGTCGTGCGATTTACTTGAAATGGACTGCATTTTTCCTGAGTCCTGATATAATTTAATATTAGTTAAAATCTTACCCCAAATAAAATGACAATCACGAATCACGAGGCGAGAGTGACACACCCCAGTTCAAAAGAGGTACGTACGTAATAAGCCTGCCTTGGGACAATATTTGTGTTGAATAATATTTACACTTCAGAACTCAGACCCGACAGAAACCCGTAGCAAAATGGCTTTGATGTATAATGGCTTGGCGCGAAATTTTTGATGTGCCAACTTCATTAGGATGGGAAATTGCTGCTTCTGCTAAGAAAATGTAGGAAAAGAAGAGATGTACGGCAAAAATTATTTAAAATTAGTTCAGTAGAAAACCGTTGATGTCCTCTCCCTCTGCATTTTATTTCTTACAGAGATACTGATAAAAAGGTTTAAAGCTGATAATGATGGCAGAAAGTATTGTGGAGAAGATCTGGTGCGAAATATTTTGCCTTTGAGAACAGGTGGTAGAATTTCGTTAAGTAAGATATTAACATATAAACAGGTTAAAAGAATAATATTATATGGTGTGCGAAATATTAGGCAATGTGACTTATTTGTGAGCTAATATGATTGTTGTTTTCTAGGTTATTGGAGGTAAATGAAATCAATGGGTCCAGGATAGCTAATTGAATTTGGGTGTCGCATGAACAAACAAAACACTTGATGATTCCAACACTGCGCAATGTACATCCATAAAGAGCAAACCTAATTTATTCAAGATAATTGTTCTGGGCAACATACGATATTTTATCACCCTTAGCAGTTTCAATAAATTGTTACTTACTTATGTGATAACATATATTGTTATTAAAAAAATTGATTTACCTATTTACGTTTTATCAGAAACGTTTTTGTCTAAATGCTTTATCTAGTGTTTTCGCTATATGTGAAGACTAGTTATTGGCCCTCTTCCTCTAATACTTTTCTAGCTGTACGTTTTCCTGATAATTGTAAATAAATAAATAAATTTTTTTAGCTCTTACATAAACATAAAGTTGCCTATAATAAATAACGATCAAAACAACATCAACATTTTACTTTAAAAAAAAATAGGATTTGGACTCGCTACGCAACTAGGTGACCTTAGCCCATTCGTCAATTGCGCTACATCAAACATAGGAGCTTAGGATAAAATTTTCGTACGGTTCTGCTGTTTCATTGAATAATTTAACTGACGGCATTAGTCTTTTAGGATTTAACACTGGATTGTTAAGTGAGTAGTTTCATTTAAGTATGTTGTGATAGATGGCGCTTTGCTTAAACTTCAGGGGGTTAGCTATCTGCTTGGCTGTCTGTACGACCCTTACAAACTCTGTGTATACTTATTTTTAAATCTACTGCAGAACAGTCTTGTATCTACTTTTTAAAGACACATGACTGTTCTGTCGAATTGTATGTACATATAGTATCCTCAATTTCCAAGTTTCCCCAAGAATAAAGCATGGCATATGCAGCCTCCTTTATAGCAAGGAAGGAAGGGCTTTATGTTAGGAAACGGATACATTATTGTTATATATTTATTCATATCTGCGTTATGAGACCAGACTGCCATTCTAATTTATTACTAAGGTCGGTAACGCATCACTTGACTTTGGGGTCAAATAAGCCGATGTAAACTGATATGTTTTGTTTATTTGAGTTACAGCTTGTCATCCAAGCAAATCTTGAAACTACCTACAAAACTATCATATTTCACGTGTTTCAAACTATTGGCACTAAAATGTGTGGTTAATTTATTACCTAGTTTGTACAGATCTAGACAATATTGAGTATATAATATTAATATGAAATAAAAAATTAAATCTTATTTTTAACTAATTTCGCCAAACTTTTTCTGGGATCAAGTACCCATGTCCCCGAGGAAAACAAGTATACCTACCCGTGACTAGTGTTTTGAAACCATGGAGACTAAAATGAGCATAAATAGAATAAATTTTGTCTTGAAACAAATGTTTAGAAATTCTTAATCTAGTTTTATGAAACATTCAAGACTTGACATTCAAAAAACATGTAATAAAAACAACTGTGAGTATTTACACAACTTATATTTGAATATTTTTACATGAATATCCAAAACCTTACCTTATGCAAAGCTCTAAACTTTTATGAGATAGATTTTCAGTCACAATCTCAATTTCTTATTTTTACGGAGGTACAAAACTGACAATCTGGAATTAGAAAAACCATTACAGGTTCCGAAATTACAAGGCAGTAAAGTATACCAAGGAATCAAGCATCCCGCTAGATCAACTTTCCCCTATGGGCACTCCATTTCAATTCGAGAGTCGGTTAAATAATGCATAGTAAAACATGGCACACAACTAATGTGCAGTAGGTATAAAAATAAACACAAACTTTTTGGTACAAAGATGAATACAATGATACTCTAACCCCAATGCTTATCTTATTAGTTAAGTTGTAAATTACATCGATCACTGTTTTTTTGAGAATGATCTTGGCTGTTGATTGATATAGATATATTAAAGTTCATAAAGCTATCTTAACTGTAATCTTAGATAGTTTCAGAGTTTACCAGTAGCATATTAACAACAACCAACGGGGTGTTCTGTTCTCACCTTATAGAAGTTTATGAACAAACACGCCTAGAAAACTTGTATAGCAATATCATTTTCTGTCACCTAATTGACGTAGGAGTTTTTGTGATTTTATTTTTATATTCGATGTTATTGGGACAATATGAAATGCTCCTTCTTTTTCTTCTATTACTAGGAGCAGTCGGCACAAAAAGGCCATGACCTTTTTAAATTTCAAAAACTGCTATGAAATCATCTATATACAAAATACATCTTGCATGATTTGCTCAACAGGATCAGAGCCAGAATTTGATGATCAGAATAAAATTCCATTATGACAGTATCTGCAATGTTTATCATTGCGAGGGCAGTCGCTTAAACGTAAATGAGCCAATCCACAAAAGTCTATGAATGAAGTTATATTATGTATTTTTGGCTGCTCTTGTACTAACAGGCCCCAGTCACAAACTATTTAAATGCGCTAAACAGCGCGTTACGTGAGTAGATCGGATCGAAGGCATCCTTTTGAGTCGAAATATTGACAAATAAGGTATTGTTTGTGATCTCTCAATACGCTACACTAGTATTAACAGGCGTATGAGGCAAAAATCTATAAAGGGGCTCATAGTACGCAAGGATGACTAATTTATGAACGAAAATGTATGGACCAATCGTGGAGCGGCATTTCGAAGCAATGCGTTCGTGTAGCAGACGAATCATTGAGTATTACGCTTGAATGCAATACTTTATTTGCTTATAATCTCACTCAACTATCTCACCATCAGTAATAAATATTAGGTCTTTACCTATGAAATTGCCGTTTTTCACGAAATAAATGAAGAGTAATTTTTTATATATTTTTTATTTCTATTAATCAAAATAATCACCCATGCAATCAATGCATCTTTGCCAACGCATTGGTAGCTTATTGATGCCTTTCTTGAAGAAATCAGCTGGACGGGAGGCAACAAATTCTTCAAAGGCATTTTGTACTGCCTCTCGGGTATTGAATTTTTTTCCCGCCAAGAAGTTATCCAAATTCTGGAAAAAGTAGAAGTCTGTAGGCGCAAGGTCTGGTGAGTACGGCGGATGACGGAGAACTTCCAACCCCAACTCTTGTAGCTTGGAGACCGTCTGCTGTGCAGTATGAGGTCGCGCGTTGTCGTGCAGGAGCAGTGGAGCCGAAAGATTGACCAAAGCTGGTTGGAGACGTGCGAGCTTCTCCATCATTGTGTTCAGTTTTTCACAGTACACATCTGCAGTAATGCTTGTCCCGTTTGGCAAGAAGCTGTGATGAATTATTATTATTATTATTTTTTTTTTTTTTTACACCCGCGTTAGACCACCAAACAGTGACCATCACTTTTCTAGGGGTAAGTTTTCGTTTAGGGCATTGTTTGGGTGCTGAACCAGGGTCCAACCAACTTGCTGAGCGCTTACGATTGTCAAACAGGATCCATTTCTCGTCACAAGCAACAATGCGGTTCAGAATTCCTTCATTTGTATGCCTGCTGAGCAGTGCAAGGCACGTCTCCACGCGTACTTCGCGCTGGCGGTCATTGAGTTCGTGGGGTACCCATTTGTCAAGCTTTTTTACCTTGCCAATTTGACGCAAATGGACCAATATTGTTTTGATGCTAACGTCGAAAGCTGCTGCTAATTCAGCCGTGGATTGAGTTTCATCAGCTTCCACAATTGCCTTTAATTCGTCATTGTCGACCAAAGTTTTCGGACGACCACGGGGTTCATTTTTCAGGTCAAAATTTCCAGAACGGAAGCGGGTAAACCAATAACGGGTGGTGCGTTCGTTTGTAGTGTTCGCTCCGTAAACGTCGTTGATGTTGCGTGCCGCTTGTGCCGCTTTGCTGCCACGACGGTACTCATACTCCATAATTACTCGAATTTTTAACTTATCCATGATGACGAAAAATGTTCGAATGCGTTGAAAACAAAACACTAACTATTAAACAAATGACGATTTAAGAAAAAGAATTCCATGGTTGTCAAATAAAATTAATTTGAAATTAGAATTATCAGTCAAAAAAAAAAATATTTTCATTTGAAATGGCCAGTACGGCAAAACGGCAGTTTCATAGGTAAAGACCTATTATAAAATAAAATTGTGTGAGGAAATTACAACTTTAGTCATAAAGCTGGTATTTTTGGGATTACCCAAAAGCCTAGCTTGATCTGTTTAGCCGAATTTGAACCGGCTGCGGCATACGTAAGAAAAGCAATCAGTGAGAGTCGAGCAATCATCGCTGAACTTCAAAAAACTTCATGTACATAATTTGTTTGCAATTGTATTGCTATCGCTGGTACTAATACGGTTATTTTTTGACAATTAGCGATTGAAGAGAAAACCCGCGCGATTTGTGCAAGTTACGTAATAAACCTGGGCCTTTCATGTTGGATGCAAAGCCTCTGCTTTTATTTAATTCAATAATTCAGTAAAACAAAAACTATAGAAGACCAAAGTAACATCACGTATCAGCACTTTCGGGAAATGAAACAACACTTTTAAAATTCTTGTTTATTTTGCTCGATATCTTGTCAAATAATATTCGGCATAGCCTCGTCTCGCATATAGCTGATTATCGTATAGCATAATTATAATCTAGGCAGTTATCATCACATTATTAATCAACATTAATATATAAAATTACAAAATTACAAATATTTCACGGGCTTTGGCCCAAAATCACGTTTACATTTGATGCAAATTAGTCAGTAAAATATATGAAATTACATAACAAATAAGTCATTTTGAATATACATAACAATTACGACCCTATTAAAAAAAATAAAACTATATTAAGCTAAGAAATATTCTATAATGAAGCACATTAAAGTTATTACAAAATATATATTTTTAACTAGATTCAAAATTAATACTTTGGCTGTAAAAAGCAGCTTGTTCATTTCGTCATACATACTGCATTGCATTTTAGTTTTTTACATTTGTCCAAGTTATAAAGGGATTAATTTATTTATAGGAAAATATTCTCAGTAAAACGTCGAAGTTTTTCCTGCACAAGTATACTAAAGCCATGTCAAAATATGTAGGTATTTATAAAATGCATCATCTTACAAAACATGTAAATCTATGAAATCCTTTGATAAGAACCAATTTTTCAATATATACCTACAAGGGTCCTTCTTTATAGTTAAATAAACAATTAAAAAGAGAAACATTTCCATGAATGTAAGTTTAATCCTATTTGTCACCATCCTTTGTAGCTATTGAATACTATGAAAAAGAACGATTGAAATATTATATAGATCAGAGCAGATACCCTTAGTTCTTGTCGACAGTAATGTCCTTGGATGCGGTAAAATCTAAAAGAAAGATCTAAAACAGAATCTTCAGCGTAGTATTTAAAGTATTTAAACGGATCTGAATAATTAGGTATAAACAACTTACCCGCTCACTCTGCTACTGAGTGAAAACATTCAAATTGTTCATATTCTAAATATTAAATATTAAACTCATTATAATAATTACGAAAAATAATATTACACCTATTTGGGATCTCTGCGTAATCATAATAGAACTTTCTGAGTCAATCTGTTTTGCCTGTACAACTCATTTGTGATATTTTTGTGACGTTCATAAGCCAAAACAGTCCTGTTTAGCTAAAGATGCCTGTGATAGTAGTCATTGTACCAAAAAGTTAAATACGAAATAAGCTGCAGAACTTAAATCTAAGCCTTATTATCGACTGGTTAAAGCTCACTTTTAAACAATAAAGATACGGTAATCACATATTGACACAGCGCAACTTCTTCTCTGGAATTCGGGAAGCGAATTGGTAACCAGCGGCGAGTTTTGGTTCTTTCTTATTATCTTCTTTATCTTCAGAGGAAGGCTCACCCATTACCGTTCTAAGGCAGATCTTCATATCGGACGCGAATTTCTTGACTAAACGCTCCAGAGAAAACAGATGCTCGTCTAAAGCTTCAGGGATCTCTTCTCTCATGAAATCTGCTAATCTAAGTAGGTATTCAACATTAGACCCTGACGAACCACGGCATTCGATGATTTGCTTAGCTATGTCTGGCAAAGGAGCTGCTCCAAGCCAGTGTCTATTTTCAGGAACGGCTATGTATAGGAGAGCATCTTTCTTGTCAAAATTGAAGTTGCTGGATGATGAGAATATTGATGCTTTAGGGTGGAAATTTACGAAGCACGTTCTGTACCCTCCAAGTTGGCATTCCCGAGTACTAAGGTAAGGTAACGCGGCTGTATTGTCCTCTGCGACTAAAAACGCCTTCCCCCACGTGATGCCCTGAAACAAAAACAATGAAATAAGCAACTCGGTAGCTATCTGAGAGAGGAAGCAGGGGCAATGTGTCATTAAGATAAGTAGAAACATAGGCCAAGAATAACGTCAGACCAGCTATTGTCACCAGAACAATAGTCTATACGTATTTTACGATATCAATTTAAACACTACAACTTTTTGTTATATATTTCTTTTGACGATGTACATGGGTAAGGTACACATGTAGGATAAGAAAATAAGACTATTTTTATAAAGTTGGAGTCAGAAACTGTACATCTTTGTTAGCAAATTTAAAAAATACAAACTATTTGAATTTAACGTGAGGTTAATTGAAAATGATAATAAAATATTGATAAGAAATATCATGGTCTGGGCTGAAATCCTCGAAACATAAATGGGTCCTGCTGGCATGACAAAGGTTTTGCAGGTGCATATCTCAAAAGGCAATAATTATTTTAAACGTAAACCACGGTATGTTTTAGGTACTAATACACCACTCAAAGGGACCAAATACATTTGATCTGAAAACCTTCGAACAGCGGAGAGTCCTGCTAGAAAAATATTTAAGATTTCGCTGTAGCCATTTAGGTACTATTTTTTTTACCTACACAATTCGGAAGGTACTAAATACTACGGACGTTAAACTTTAGCTTCCAATCGGATTAAACGTAGGGTCCTGCTGCATATACAGACATTAAAGTTACCATTAACCATTATTATGATAATCTTTGTAATCTAATTTAAAAAGTTTGTAGTTTTAGTCCGTTGATATACAATTATGACGACCGAGTGGTGTAGTCGTAAGCAGCCCTGCCTCATACGCCGAAGGCCCAAGGTCGAGTCCTGGCCGAGGCATTCATTTGTGTGATGAACACAGATATTATTGTTTGTACTTTATGTATGTTTATTCTGGGTTGCCCCCCAGTTCGCTGTAAGCAGCGACCGTACAGTTGGTGTGTTTGTCTGGGGATTTATAAATGATGATGTGCATGTGTACACGTAATGCAACGTTCTACGTAATGGAAATTATATGGGTAATCCATTATGTTGCTGTCGGCAAACATTAAAATAACTGATAAATATCCATGCAACGAAAACGAGCTAAAATCCCTCAGAAATATTATAATCATTATCATGAGCACATTATCATAAAAACAATATGATAATGATAACGTAAATTTGAACTTGACAAGAAACCCAAATAGCACGCGCCGATCTTTGGTCGGTTATTATCAGTTTTAGGATTTAGTATAACTTTGTTCTAAATAAACAAAATAATAATGGCAAGATGTTCACAGGCCCTATACTAAACGTCTTAGATTATGATATAACTCAATCATTTTATTTTACAAGATTTTTCAAATATATTACTTTTCCAAACGAGAACACCCAAAATAATAGAGCAGTAAGGTTTTACAAATGTTGCCAGTAAATAATCAGTTTAGTATTTTTTTCACATAGCGTGTTGTTACAGTTATAAATTAAATGTTGTTTAGGAAATCAACAGCTTAAAACTGCCTAACAAATAATTAATATAACACACTAAAACAATTTCTTAATACAATCCTAAAACAGAACAACTGTCATTAGATGGTAACAAAGAAGCACCTTTTGATATTGACTGTATATTTTGAGGCGCCATCTATGATTTTTTCTCAGAAACAACTAAATTTCTATCATTAACGTTTGTAACAGTAACATAAAATGAGATGTGATGAAATTTATTAGTTCTGATTTCATCTTCTTTAGTCTATAATTAGATATTGCTTCATTTGTTTCTAATATTATATAAGGATCTATTAAAAATCTCTTTTCCAAAGTACCTAAAATGTCACAAAAATGATGAAGCTGGCTCGATCAGGAATGTTCCAAACCTGTACGGAAATCCACCAAGTAGCGGGTTCAGCCGCTTGTGACCACGACGTCTTTTAAGGCAACGAAACCTCGATTTAAAACGTTGAAATATAAACATGATAAAATAAGATTTACAGGTGTCGTATATAAAATACTCTTTTTAACCTTATTTATAGATATAATATAGGCACCCATTATTTGTTTATAATATACCCATGAACTCAAACATCTTGACAGCTGACATAACCTCAAAATACAAACATCTAAAGATATAGATTTTTGTGGCTATTTCATTCAAACACCTTTGTACCTAAAATTAGTTTAACTATCCCCTAGCGTTTGAGCATTTTTTCATTTTGAGACGCTTCTTACTAGTTTCAGGAATAATTTTGTATGGGAACATTTATAACATTGTTCATTGAGTATTTATGATTATAAAAATATTAACGGTAATCTACCATCGGCGACAAATACTCGTTCCAACATTTATGTTTATCCTTGAGAAATATTTTTGATATTTAATTATTTCAGTAGTAAATTGTAATTTTCACGAGCCAAATTTATCCTCAAGACGGTGTACTTAGACATAATAAACAGTAACACAGAATGCGGCAATAAAACGTGCATTCCATTCTCACTATTAAATAAATTTATATTATTAATCAGCTTCAAACAATGGATTTCGCATAATAAGCATCCTGCACGACAGCCTTAAAACTATCCCATTGCACGGAGATCATCCTCCCTAACTAATTATAATAATAATAATTTATTTGTAACCAAAAAATATACAAAACACAGTACATAGTTTAAGGCTTATGACAATTTAAACTTAAATCTAAAGGTTACATATAGAGGTCACAGTGAGAGAATACCCCTGACTCCGAAACTACTGTAGGTTGTAAATATGAGAGTGTGTAAACTAAGGATGGTTTCAGAAAATTTATGTTATTTTATACGTACAATGATTTTTATATACGTTTTTTAATTTCGACAGAATCATTAAGCAATACAAGTTCAATTTCGAATTCCACTTAGCACATATTTAAATAGTTTCACCATCGGGCGTATAAATTGATTCTATTGAAATTTCGCGGAAGTTAAATTTAATTCGCAACGGTTTATACAACAGTTAGTTATGAAACAAATTCTTTATCAACCTGTTCATCAAAAATCAACATTGAGCAGATTCAGGGCTGAATGTTCAACGCTCGGATATTTATTAGTAGAATCATTTTGACAATTTATAAGACTTTCCATAGAAATTATGTCAAATTTTCAAAATTATTCTATTGAAAAAACGGCCTTAATTAGAAATCACGCGCTGCTGCATTAGGTATCCCTTGAAAGACTATCAGCATTTTAAATTCGGTAATAAATAACCTATATAATAATTATTTCTAAACGAACAATATTTATTATCTACATACAAACATTGTAGATGCGATAGTAACTGTGATTGTCCTTGCATATTCTGCTTGTGGCGACGAAAACAAATTTTCAAAGGAATGAAACTGTTCGAGGAAGAAGTGAAACTCTCAAATCGTGGGCAAGAAATTTAATGAAACGTTACTTATAACAAAAATTTCAGTAACGTTCGACGCACGTTACGCTACACTCATTTGACAGGACGTGGATATTGTAAAAACCCAGAAAAGGCTCCCTATAAACTATAATATGAATAACTATTAAGAGACAACCTAACAGAATCCTCTGTACAGCGGACTTAGGATTGTCGCAGACCCATTTCTGCAAAATGTTCAAACTGATAAGCCTTTAAAACTTTAACCCAGGAACGGAGTTGGCATTTATACGTTTTATACCACTTTCTCTCTTTTGAACACATGTTTTCATTTAAGGTAAAACCAGTTAAAAAAACCAATATAACAAAGGCCACAGAACTCATTAAAAAATATGACAATTGTTTGAACGCAACCAGGTCACGCTTGTGCAAACTTCGATTGACATAGCAAATTAACGATTGGCAAACCGTTTGTAAACAGCATTAAAACAGATATATTGCACTATACAATAAAAATTGCAAATAACCTGGCGTAGATAAAATTACTTTTTCTTTATCATAGCTGGCAAACGAGCAGTCGATTCACCTAATGGTATGTTTCATCCGTGCCCACACACATCATGAATCGTAGATGTTATTGAATGCTTTCCATTAATGACAAGTTACCGACAGTAAACTTGTAGGGACAGCAGGCTCTGACGATGGCAAAAAAATTGAAAAAAAAACAAAACATGTTCGGACCTCTACATTTAAACATATTCAACAAACAATAACATTTCCATATAATGTCATAATGTCATATGCAGCAGCTGACATATTAATTTGTTATAATTAGAAGAATACCATATTGTCAATTAATGGTGAAACACGTGTTGAAAGTGTTTCAAATAGTTTAATCAGTTTGTTTTGTTATTAATGTGGAAACATAACTTAGCTTGTTTTCGTGATAGTGGAATGTAAACATATTTTGATGACATTTAATATTATTGTTAGATAGACTTAGTATAAATCCGTAGAGACGAACCAAAGTGTGCGACGCAGAGGCATCTGCTTTATGGATGTTTATCAAAACATAAAAAAACAAAGCAAATTGAACGCCACTGTAACCGGTTTTGAGTGACAGATCGTCACAAGTCGGCACACCGACAAAATTACCTTACTATGTTAATATTTTTTTATATCGTAGTTGTCAATGGAATCTTTTAGGTCCGATTTTGTCCACCGAAAAGATATTTTGGCGACAATGTACACTTATGTAGGGTCCGACTAAATAACTTACAAAATGACAAATCAAAACTGTTCACGCGTCACTATGCTGCCAGGTAGTCTTTAAGGACGGTGTTCGTCGTTTGGATAGTTGGGGGGAGGGAGACTTGCCGACCTAACGGATGCATATAAGAATAATTGTGTACAGGCATACAGAGATATTGTTAATTTATTTTGAAAAAAATATACATGTGCAGTTTCTTGCCAGTTCTACTCCACGAAGATTTTTCCGAACTGGTGGTACAGTCATGCTTTAATTAACGTTAATAAGAACAAGCAATTGTTAATATTGAGAAATAAATATTTGAATTTGAGTACCTATTCTTAAGTCTACGGTTAGATGCTATCAAAACATTTCTCGGACTTTTCGTGTGACACGCAATTTTCGAAGTGTTGGTCAATTGCGTGCCCAGCTGTAAAAAGTTTCACAAATTTTTTTTTATTTTGAGTTTGGTGCAGTTCAGGGTTTAGTTTAACATGTTCACATTTTACGAAACATTTTTAAGGAGACGACTTAAGTGTCTTTGTAAATCAGTAACAATCACACTTAACGCACTCGACTAGTATATAAAGCGTTAGGCTTCAACCTGATTGTATACATTGACCTTTAAGTCCTTGAAACTTAGACCAACGTCTACTTGACAGAACGATCGTCTGATAACTAAGACAATTTTACAATACAATGTTTTAATACCATATGGCTCTGAAGCCATAGAAACATTAAACTCTTGCTAAAAAGTAGTATGGTTTCGTTAGATATTTTTATTAGACGTTTCCGTATTTAGAGAAATCTTCCGTGTAGAGTATAACCACTGCATACTGAGCAATCACTGCAACACAGACCTAAACAAGAAACTAAACCTTTGGGTCTAAACAAAAAACTCGTAAATACCGTAAAATAAGTAACAAAACATATTGAGCATTACTTATGTATTTTGTAGTCAATAAGTTTTATACCGCCCCCATATTCAGAGGAACACAGCCTCACTGTCAAATCGGTTACCTGCCATTTAGGTAATCTTTCTATTACATTAAGTTATACAGGGTGGGTTTTTCAAATAGCGAAATAGGAATAGCGAAAAATACTAAAAAGAGTAACGAGTTCGTTGGATTACTGAAAATGATGAATTTTACCACAAAATTTTTTATTTATACATATACCCTTGTATTTCACTTTGATTCAATCTTGTTTAGGCTAAGAAGGATCTTATTCTGGATATGGAAAAGAAAGGAACTTTTTACTAAGTAATTTTTTATTACTCTAATGTTAATTACAATATTCATCCTTAACTTACATCTCAATAAACGAAAGTATTCATGCCACAAGATATGGGCTCCGAGTTTCGTACAAACGTTCAAAATTATAATTTTCTGTTTTGCCGAATGTAATGATCTCTCAGAACTTGAACTTTTTGAGCAACACAATCGAATGTTGGAATAATACAGCATTGGCTTTGTTTTTTAGAAATTTCCATCCCTGGCTAGGCTAATCATTATTTTTGAAAAATCCAATGATACAGTTTTACTTACTACCAAAATCGGGCTCGTAAGTTTCTTTTAGCATTTTTCGCTACTCCTCATAGTTTAGCATATATCCAACCATTCCCATTTGAAAATGCTACCCTGTATACAATGAGAAAATAGCCATTGAAGTAAAAACCTCTGTTAACTTCACATTTTATTGTAAATATTTAGTTGCAAGAGATACTGTTTGCACTTTGTTCAGTGGTATTAAACCGTAAATTGAAAATCAAACAACATGACAGGTTGTGTATCCATGCCTAGCGCGCGTTAAACTGTTGGACAGTATTGTGCGAACACTTAACAGTTATATTCATTTTTTTCTTCAAAATGGACTGTTTATTTATTACCTTATGGGCCTTTTCAATTCCACCGGACTTTGTACCTTAGCGCTGAGGGCGCTTAGCCGGAACTTAAACTACTCCTACATACGAAACGCCTAAGGGCACCTAAGTTATAGTCCTAGTCAAATGGTATACTCATTTCTAATAATTTATGTTATCAATGCATTTAACAAGAGTGTCGAGAGGGTTTTCCGACGGTCTTCCTTATAAAAACCGCTGTAGTAGCGTATCTTATGTTAGGATCTAGTCTGGGGCGGTACTTGTGTCCTTCCTGTTTTAACCGCTGTAATAATCAAGTTTACGTGGATGTGCTCCGGTGAAAGGGAAGGAATAACCAAATCGCTGCAGCAAAGGCACCGCGTGCACAAATGAGTTGGGCCAACTAAACAAGTTTTTTTTCTTAACCAATAAATACAGAAACAAATGAAGTACCTAATCATATTGATCGAATCTTCCTAACACTTTGCCGATATACCTCGCACTGCTCTGCCTAAAACCTTAATCATTTTAAAACGGTTGTACATATTTTTATTGGTGGTAGACTTTTTTACGTTAAGACCTCGTCTGGGACGATACTTCAGTCCTTCCTATTTAAACCACCTTAATAGCCACGTCTACGTTCTTGTGTTCCGGATGAAGGGATGGAACAGCCCTTGTAACTACTGGAACAAAGGCAATTCCAACTCAAGCCTACGGTCGCCACGCACCAATAATCAATAAATGACAACATATAATTACCCAATAACAACTACATTCAATGATGTCTATGGGCCCGGATGCCACTTACCATCAGAGAGTTCGTGCCCGTTTCCCAGAGGTGAATATTTTAAGAGAATATTTAGTTCATTTTCAAATGGGAAAAGAACAAACGGTGCATTGTTTCTCCTAACGCGCAAAAACCCACAAAGGATTGCTCTCTCTCTCTCTCTCTCTCTCTCATCATACTAGTTCAGACTAGAGCATACAATACAATCAAATAACTCAAGAGCAGATCACGTGTTAGACCATTTGCCTCAACGGATATCGCTAAATCGGTGCCAATTCGCAAATTGACTGTCGCCGTTTGAGTCTCAATCACGCGACACATGACAATGTTAAGAAGACGTGGGGCATTTATTTTTGGGAAATAAGTCAAGCCAGATATCTTTATTAGCCACGTGATCAAACTTCTAATTTTATAACTTAGCCACGGGAAAATGAGATAGTCTCTAATAAACTAATTTTTTTGCAACGCTTAGTAAATATTCTATAGAAAGCCTAGTAGTTAAATTTGGGTTAGGTTAATGTTAGACTGTAATTATCGCATGCGCGAGCTGAGCAAGCGAAGCGAGCGTGGTGCGGCAGCACCAGGCAAATCTCCATAATCGAAATTGGATGATAAATCAAAATTTTGTAGCAAAAACATCATAAGACAACATATATTTAGTGGCTAAGATAGTATCGTTCAGACGCTCGCAAGTTGTGGCTGACTTAGTAATTTAGAAGGCAATGTAGATATTTAGAGCGAATAATGTTATTAAAAAGAAGTCTGTTTAATTAACACCCTTTATTTTTGGACAGGTACAAAGAGTATGTATGGCTTTTACTATTTTCATAGCCGACGAAAGCGCACGTGGCTCGTCTGATGGTAAGTAACATTAGCCGTACGTGGTTTATTTATCAACTATTATATCGACTAACGATAACATTTGTTCCTGTAGTTAGACTGGTTGCTCCTTCCCCTTAACCGGAACAAAGCAAGTAAATATGAGAAGGTCTGTATTACCCCAGACGAGATCAATACATAAACTCTAGTACCATTTGATTTTAATATAATAAAAGAGCTTCATTGTGCTAAGGGAGGTCCGCCACTAACCCCGGATCTCGGGGCAATACGCTGATGTAAACGTATAAGAGAATATAATTAAAGGATTTGCACCAAGTCGTCAGGTAACGCAACTATAATATAACGTTTGATTTGGTTGCAGCAGACTTTTTAATATTGTATGTATCGTTCATTGAGTTGGTGACCTAAGGTGGCTACCGACTAGGTTTGATTGGTCTTGTACGTACCGAATGTGCCTACGAATATACGTTAGCAAATCAAAGGTGGGCTTCATAAGCTGTCTTCCTCTGTGGTTTCAATACAACTATTTTAACGTACGACAAAAAATGTTATAAATAACCCTACCTTAGGTAGGGCTCCATTCTTGGTAACTAAACATTTAAGCACTTATTAAGTAACCGACGGACTAATAAAGGCGTCAAATAGATTCTGATTTTCTAAGAGCGGCCGTTATTTATAAAGATAACAAGACGTAAAACAGACCTCGGTTGATCATTCGCTCTCGTTGTCAAAATTAAATTGAGGTTACTGTAATTCCGCACTTTCCGTTTTTAATTATAAACGTTTTAAAATTTAAGCTATTTCGCCTGTATTCTTACACAGATGGACTTCCGACTATTGACAGTTAGTACAAAAACCTAAAGCCGCTCTAACTTTTTCTGTCAACTGTCATCGAATCCAGTGACAGTTTTTAATAATAGGTAGATAATAATTTTCGTTTGTTGTGGCATCTCAGCCCACTAATTAGTATTACAAAAACATAAAAATAATATTCGTAACACAAAAAATAAAAATTCAATCATTGATATAAGACGACTGACCTTTATAGATACGATAGATATTTGCTCTCTCTTTCATTTCTTTCTTGTCTTTTATTGTAATCACGTTTTTCATATCTGTTGTTTATATACACAATAAAGTTTGTTGGCAAAACAAAATAAAAATGTTACTTCACGAAAATATACAATCGGACGAAACGTGGTCTAATACCCTGCGGATGAAGTGCATTTGCACCTCATAAAACAACAAGGTTGATATTCCCTTGTAATAATATTTTGCATGTTACATTTATCGACGTTACACAGGAAGCTTTGTCAAAAGGGGCAAACCACTTTGTGCAACTGTAGGTAAGTACGTCAATAAGAACAAGTAATTGTCACTGTTGAGCAATAAATATTTGAATTTGAATTTACCAAACTGTGTTATCGTGAAGAATTTATTAACGTCCCTTCAGTACTTTCAGATTTTTTTCGGGTATAATTTAATTTCAAAATCTTTACCTTTTTTATCCAACAGCATAATGAACAATAAACAAATCCAGCAACAAAGAATTGATTTAACCAGGCTAATAACAGGATATCACAACACGACATCAGAGTGATCTATGCTAAAGCCAAGATTGTGAGGTCTACAGGTAGGTACATGTGCGCAGTATATAAATAAATAGATTTATTAATAATAAGTAAAAATTAATTAAAAAATTCGTATTTTCTTGCGTGCAACAACGGAGTAAGGATATTTATTCATATAAAAACATATTTGAACTACGCAAACCGAAATAGCTATGAAAGAAACCCTGGCTTTGCCCCAAAGTTTTCATGTTTTGGTTTAAAAATAACGATAACAACCTTATGAATTTCTTTAAATAAATTTTGCGTTCAATGGATTCACGAACAAATAAAACAAACAGTAGGAATAACGCGGTGTATATGAAACACGTTTGTTTTGCGTGTTGAAATATGATAAATGATTTAAATGGTAATAGTTATTTGCTACGCAAGGCGGCAAAGTTGTTATTTGGCGCGACCTCTTGTATTGAAAAAATAGAAAAATAAAACAAAATTTATAGAATTTCGGTTTCCAAGGTACGAGACGCAGTATAAGTTTGCTGTCGAGCGAGTCACACGAATTTTCTCTTCACTACAGCGAGGAAAATGCTAGGTGCAAAAAAAACAACTTAAATAATATATAACATTAGTGTTTATTTGAAAAATTAAAAATAAAATTACTATAATTGGTTTTACGATTTCTTACGTTTTTCTCAAAAAACAAATCAAAATTATTTAAAGTGAATTAAGAGAAGAAAATTTTAAAAAGTATTTTTTTTTCGTGTAGCCCAGGGCCATTATTCTAAAAATGAGGTTGGACATCAAGTAGCTAATAATGCATTTTTACTGGACAGGCGGTGTAGAAAAATATTAAATGGAACGGTTCGAATTTAAAAATTATGTGTTTAAGGTTAAATTTATATACAATGTAGTCTATCTCAGTGTTTATTGATGTATTTTTCTATGTAGGTACACACGTTCTTGTGGAATGCGACCTAGACTTAAGTATGTTTAAAGTTGTGTTTTAATTAATTTATTAAAGTTGTATTCTGTTTTTTGTAATAAATAAATAAATATATGAGAAAACAATATTTTTACGCTAGCAGGTAAAATGCACTCAGATTTCGAATGATAAACAGGTCTTCCGAGGTCGTGCGGTGAAAAAGTTACTTTTAAATTCCTGAACAATGGTTACGATTTGAAAGCTCGCATTCCCCTTTTGATGAAGTGATGGTGATACACTAGTGGCAGCTATTTTGCGTAATGACCATATATTAAGAATCTTCCTTTCTAACGAAATGAAAAAAGCCAGCCTCAAGTAACGTTTTTACAAGTCCATTTCGGCGACATGGCACAATTATAACAATGAAATATTTATTTTTCTCAAAATTGACAATTACTTGTCCTTATTGACGTCAAATAAAACATGATTCTACCACCAGTTCGAAAAAACCTTCGTGAAGAAGAACTGGCAAGAAACTTCACGGGTATATTTTTTTCAAAATAAATTTACAGAGTCTCTTTATGTCTATACAAAATTATTCTTTTCTGCATCTCTTACCTCGGCAAGTCTCCCTCCCCCCAAGTATCCAAACGACGAACACCCTCAAACGGCACCCGTTCACGAGTTAACGCGGGATCCAGCCATCGCCCTCCTCAACCATATTAGAGGGATACGGGATGGCAGATTAAACTTACATGAAATTCCCTTAAGCTAATCTTAAACCAACCAGTTTAATAACAAAATCATGATATAAATAAGCTTAATAGTGCACTTTCAAGTCTCTTGGCCAAACTACGTAGTTTTCGAACCCTAACAAACAAAATACTGTACACGTGTAAGAAGTTATATATCAAACAGAAATAGATTCGAAGTCGAAGTATACCTGTACATTAGTAGTCCAATATATTTGCGCAAAACTAATAACAGTGTAACACGTGTGCAATAGAACACGTGAATGGAGTTCTCTTTCAATAATGTGTGCAACAGCGGCGCACTTTAATGTACACGTAGCGACATCTAGTTAATCAAAATTAATATGTTTTGGAAACTATTGACCATAAAGAAAATATGGTAGTCTGTGGTGTTTTACATAATTTATTTTACTGTGTAATAAAAATATATGTATATAATTTGGAATTGTTCATTATTACAGTGATACTCAGATCATTCAATTATTAGTCAACTCAATAAATTCATTTACAAATTCATATCAAGTTTTTTCAAATTTAGATATTCATTAATAGAGTAAAAGTATTCCTAGATTAACCATTTCTTTAGAATCCACTTAAACCTATTGAGTGGTGGACATTTTAGTTCGGAAAGCCATTTATTTGTATAGTCTTATTGACATACTTTTATTATTTCTAATGCATATTTCTGATGTTATTGTTGGCAAACATAGCTTATCCGGAAATCTTGTATTAAAATTACAAAAATCACAGAAAGCTCGTGCAAACGTGAATGTGTTACGTAGGAATCTCTTGAATAGATTTTTCGAGATTTAATATTACAAAATGAGACAGAAAATCTGGTTATATCTGGTATGTTTCAAGGTGTTTTATGTTATTCTTCATTTTCTGTTACTATAAAAGAATGTTTAAGATTTACCTTACCAAGCATTGTTTTAAGAAACGACGTTACAATTCAATGTACTTTGTCTAAGATGGAATCATTTGTTCTACGCTTGCGGGCCTCTACTGGGGTTCGTAGTAGTAACATACAAAATATTTAAGTATAACCAACCAAAAGCCTACCATACTTAATACACGCCGAGTTTTTACAGTTAGAACATGACTTTACAGAGAGAGATTCTTATACTGCAACCGATGTTTGCCTGGTCGAGTCCTGTGGTATTGATGCCGTAGAGAACATAAGCTACGAGAAGAATAATAATAACAATTAAGGGACGGACAAGAATACAGAATTCTGTATAATTAGGAATAGTTGTATTTCACTAAGACTGGGTGATGTCCGATAGAGTGCTCTACAGAGGGCATCTCGATTGAAGAAAAGCAGGCAAACATGCCACTGCTCTTGTTACATTTTTTGAACTAAAGCTCTCCGATTTAATGTTATCAGTTATCCAGTACCTTTACATTTAAACTAGTTGAGTTTCTTTTATTAAAATCCCATCTGGGGTGGTGCTACAGTCCTTCTAATTTCACCACCATAATAACCAGATTAATGCGGTTGTGTTCCGGACAAAGGGAAGCAACAACCAGTGCGATTGCTGGAACAAAGGCAACACCAACTATAGCCTACGAACGGCAAAGCATCAGTAGTTGATAATCATTAAATAACATCATAATTAATGAATAACATGTACGGTTTACGATTTCGATGGGCACTGAAGCCTGTCTGTTTATTCCTGGCATAAACTTCCTCTTATTCTACTCTTGAAGTTGAGAAAACTTGAGTTTCCTCAGTTCTGACTAAGTTATCACGGAGCAACGGGACTGTGTGTATCAAAATGCGTTTCTCTAATCAAACAATGGATTCCCACGGGGTCTTTTGTAACAATAATGACGCCTAATCACTATTGTTAGCGAATTTATCAAAATCAAATTCAATGATGATTAAGTATTAGTTTTGACGATAATTGATGAAACTCGTTTATGTCGAGTTCTATGGAGTTCTATACACAAGCCGAATTACGACCTAAGGACGAACTTTTGTCCATTTTTTTATATATGACATACTTATTTATTTTGAATCTAATTTCATCAAACTATTCTCCATAGGAAACGATTAATAAATAAAACACGTACGATTAATGATGTCCACGGGCACGCATGCCACTTACCACCAGGTGGGTCGTGGACTAGTTTGCCGGCTATGGTAATAATAAAAAAATTTACTAATGGTAAGTAATTATTGAAATTCGTTCTGTCTGTTGCTCTAGAGTTTATCAATTACAGTAGACGAAAAAAAAAAATCTATAAATTTAATTTATTTATTACAGAACCAATTTATGAGTCGACATACGTAAATGTCGTATTTGACACATAATTTTTCATTTCTATGTGTCTCATTCTACATACAAATATTCTAAATATTATGATTTATTATACTGACATCGATTCGGAATATTAATCGATGAATAGTCCTAAGGAGCGTTCCCCAAGTTCGCGCTGGCACACCGCTTTCGTGTTGACAGCTTTTGTTGAACGTCAAAGCTGGCCCGAAAATTACTACACACATTCGGGGAGTCGATTCGGTCCAGGACCGACTCGTCTCGCAAAAAACTCGAACGACATTAGCCGGGCGCCGTGATTCCCCAACGGTCATCTACACATATTCGACTTTGCCGCTCGGTACAGCCGATTAACACCGGCTCGAATATGTAGGTGGCACCACTAACAGAACCAATCAATAACATTTTGAGATATCCTGAATCATTGGCGAATGACTAAAATGTGTGAGAAACTTGACCATACTTTCAATAATAGTTAGTAATTAATTGTTTAAAATTTATTACTTATGGGTACTAAAGGGGTGGAGTCTTTTGTTCGAGGCCTGGCATCATCACTGGACGCATGAACTACGCAAAGGGTATACACTACATCCAAGTTATCATATTTTACGGAGAATTAAAAACAACAACGGTCATCATTAACTGCGATAGTCTAGCCCGCACTCAGAAACGTAAAAAGATTTCTATAGGCACTCTGAACGTTCATTAAACTAAAATAGCAGAAGTTTCTAAGGTACGGACCTCAAAAATCTCATTCCGGTCGCCTGATTTTACTTGTCGAATTTACGACATAACACAATACACACGAAATTTATACCTTCGGACACGAAATAATTTTGTCTTGTTCGCAAGCTTGTGCTTTGAACTACGAGGGTGGATTGAAAAGTTCGCGGCCTAAATAAGAAAACACAGGAATAATGCAATTTTTTATATTTATTTTTCTACATACTCTTCTCCTAGATCACAGCACTTAGTCGAGCAGTCCACCAAATCCTTGATCCCATTTAAATAGAAGGTCTCGTCAAGGTCTTAAAAAAAGGCATCTACGGCCACTTTGACCTTCTCATTGGTAAATTTCTATTCACGTAAGTGTTTTTTTTTTAGTTTTGGAAATAGGTGGAATTCAGAAGGTGACAAGTCGGGTGAACAAGAGGCATGAGGAAGCAATTCGAAACCACAATTCAATATTTGAGCCATCGATTCTGCAGATGTGTGAACACGAGCATTGTCCTGATGAAACAAAACTTACGTGGTCAATACTTCTGGTGTTTTAGACTTTATTTCTTCGCGTAAACGACGTAATAGTGTGCAGTAGTATGCAGAATTTACAGTTTGACCTCTTTTTAAGTAATCAACCAAGATGGCACCCTTAGAATCCCAGAAAACCGATGCCATTACCTTGTTTACTGAAAAACACGCCTTGGCTTTTTTGGGGGCCGGAGATCTGGGTCTCTTCCATTGTTTGGATTGTTGTTTGGATTCAGGAGTATAGTGATGAACCCATGTTCCGTCCATAGTAACAAACCTTGCAAAAATTCGTTTGGATCAGCTTGAAAAAGCTCTAAACAGTCTCTAAAAATCATGAGCCGAGTTCGGTTCTGTTCAACTGAAAGGAGCTGCGGAACCCATCATGCAGACACCTTGTGGAACCCTAATTCATGTTTTGTGTACGTTCATATGAAATCCCTAGAGCATAAGCTATTTCAGATACCTTCAATCTTTTGCCTCCCATGATGAGATCACATATTTTTTTCGATGTTTTTCGAGGTAGTAGCTGTAGAGGCCGTCCAGAGCGGGGGTCATCTTTGATGCTCTCTCGTCCACATTTAAATTTAGCTGTACATTTTTTTATCATTGTATACGACGGAGTTTATACGAATCTGCTTTGGAGTTAAGTGTCTCTTATGGAGGTATTTGATCATGGCACGGTACTCTAAACTATCCATTTTCAAAATATATGAAACTTACTCTCACTTAATTTTCGATAAAATAACTAATTACGCATGTATCTCAGAGAAAAAATGCACAGAGACTGACAAAGAGTCTAGGTTTGAGTCAATTACTATGAGGATAGTTTTATAATAATATGACAACGCTATCTATGTTAGGCCGCGAACTTTTCAATCCACCCTAGTATTTAATTTATGTTATTTTTCGTCTGTAAATGTAAGTGCAGCAGAACCAGATCCATCTTTCAGGTGTAATGTAAGAACGCTTTTATACTTCAATAGATGAGATTCGATTTTGCTTGGCAAAGTCATACTTTATATACAACACTTAATTCTATATTTATAAGCATATCGTGGTTTGATTTTGTATCGCGGTGATTAATGGCGATCAGGGCACTTTCACTAGTGCCGAAATACCGCAAGATACGAGTTAAAAATCAAAATCACGGTAAGAATCTAGTAAATCCCCATTTATCCATTTAAAAAAAAACAATTATTTTTTACACAATTATTTTACATATGTAAATAAAATGTAAAAATGTATTAAAATATTGTATATTGTAAGCTAAGTTATAGTATGTTCAGTTTTTCATAGTAATTTTTTTTTCTTTTGTTTTTTTTTTTACAGCCGACGTAACCAAATTGTTGTATGGCTTAGTAAAAAAAACCCCTATACAGATTTTCATAAACATAAATAGCGTAATTAGTAACATAGATAGTAACGGTTAGGATTCGTAGAGGTTTACAAAACTGGTAGACCTCATCACGCCGGCCGCAGAACATTAAGATTATCAGTTGCTAGATTTAACACGCCTAGTGTTTTCAGCCCGTTTTCCCCAGCACGTTTACCCAGGCAAAAGAGCGTTTGTGAAGACCACTTATTGGCTCAGTTTTGTTTGTACAATTTATTTCCTATGTTTTAATGCAACTATCGGCCTTCCATAAGTAAATAAAAAAAATATCAAGTCCCATTAATTATTAGCTTTATTCGGAGACTTTATAAAATTCTCAGATGAACACACCAACAAGATGGCCCCAAAGTAAGCTGGGTATGTATGACAAAACCCAGAATAAGTTCAAATATATAAATATCAAAAACCATGTCCCGAAAACAAACATCTGTGTTAATCACACAAACTAATGCGATAGCCAGGATTAGAACCTGGGACGGCGAATTAAATCGTAAGGTTCACTAGTACAAACAAATACAACAACATTAGTACATGGTTCATTTAACAAATTATAGAAATTGTTAACACCAGAGATTACCTTTAGAATCCATCAAATGTAAAATTGTTATTCCCGCACATATTTGACATTCGATGTCAAGAACTGGGTTAATGGATAATGTCCGATTGCTATTGTCAGTTAATTGAACATCTTAACTTCGGATTAGGGTCATTTTAGTATATCAAAGAGACCGCTATGGTCCATGAATGGTCACTAATTATGAGGAATTAACTTACGAAATTCGTGGATCGAATTACACGTAGAATTGGGATTTGATTAACTAAAGCTATATTTGAAATAAATAAATAAAAAATAATAATAAATTCATAAATCCCCACACAAACACACTAACTGTATGATCCCAAAGTGGGCAAATCTTATGTTATGAACAAGATTTGCTTACTTTGGGATCTACAGGGAGCTACAAAAATATGTGTGAAGCAAGAATATTTGAATGTTAGAAACGACGAACTTTGCGTCTTTTTTAAATGAATTTATTTTAGAAAAATATTATTAATACTGAATACTAATATAAAATATTATTAATACTAATTAATAATATGTTCCTTTTTTTTTTTAATTTCTGTATTTCTGGTCTTGGTCATTGTTTTATGTTAAAAATCTGTACTGTACTGTGTGTGTCTAAGTGCTTTTATTGTTACATTTTGTTGCTGTAGTAATTTGTGAAATAAATGAGTTAAAGTTTGAGTTTGAGTTTTGAATATGCCTTGTACTTTTATTGCTAATTTCACTATATTTTCAGTAATTATGGGCTGGCAAACCACTTAAGTAAGTTAAGTAAGCGGTATTGAATAGTTAACAGCTTACACTTGATATCAATAACTCATAATCGAATTTATTACAACATTTGGCAAACTCAAAATCACGATATAAAAACTTAAAAATATGGAATATAAAAAAACATCGGAATCTTAAGGTTGTATGAATCAAATCTCCCTGTAGACAAATATACATCTTGTTAACTTTGCAAAAACCTGGGCCCAGGCATATATGATTCAGTTTATTTTTCCTTTGACATAAGTGTTCAAAACTGTCAGTCGTACGCTTACGTCAATCTATTCACTTTTCTATTATATTGTACAAGCGGACGCAACAGTGCGTTGCTGTTCTAACAGCGATTACCTAAACTCAAGAAATTATCTGTAATTATCGCATACGATTTTATCATTTCTTTTTTAATTAATAATTAGCAGGCGTAATTAATTTGTTATTGTATCTATAATCCGGTTCAAATGCTGTTAGGATACGACCTTTTGGAATGGAGTGGCTTATGACGTTAACTGACGCCTGTCAGTACCGTTAGCAACGCTGTCGGGAAAGCGCGTTAAAACTTCATCGAAAGTATTTCTTTTTAAATTATATTTATTGGTACTTTTGAGCGCTAAAAGAAGAGATGTGCTAAACAGTAGTGCTCGAGAAATGCTTGTGAGTGTGAACGATTATTTTGAAAGAGAAAAAGAGAAGAGAAAAAATATTTTAAAAACATTGGATTTTTTGATAAAAGACAGTCCCGACAAGTCAGAAACAGTGATTTCGAGACAGTTATTATTGTAAATAACCCACCGTCTTATTAACGTAACGATTAACAGTTTTTATTATTATTAGAGGTGATGATACTGATTCTGAAATTTCAAACGAAGACAGCTTAGAGAGTGAAGAAGAGACTCCAGTCTATGAGTGGAGTAGAAGACTTAGAAGATTAGCTCTATTTTTATTCTCATTATGTGCCTTAGTTACTATCTTAGTTAATATTATTCATATGACTGTTTTTCTGACCCTACATGTCATCACTATCCCGTAACGCAACTCCAAAACGTCGCATCCTAACAGCATTTGAACCGGATAATATAACAAATATTTGCTATCAATGCTTTCCTTAACAAAACAAAAACATCTTCAAACATCGATATTATTTAACACAAATGTCATGTTATCTAATATAAGGTCTCCGTAAAACAAGTTGGTCGACATTCGCAGCTCTGAAGGTCACTTTATAAATATTGAGCGAACACAGTAATCAGTAACATGTTTCTTGAAAGAATCAAAATTAAATTTTTTTACAATCTGATTAGATTCCTTAGATTAAAAAGGCCTCTTATTTTTTACAAGCTGGTACACAAAAATAAATAACAGAAAAAAAATTCATTCGGTTTATGAAGTCATGCGCATGTACGTTATTAATAAAATCATCTTTGTTTTTAAATATTTTTGATTAGTCATTCAAATGAATAATTTATATCGATGAAATGTAAAAAACAATGTTAAAAATAAAGAAACATAAAACATAACCTCAGTTCAAAGTTGTACTGATGTAATTCAGATTACAAAGGATTTTGTTCAAAAAAAAAAAAAAAGGAACTCAGTAGTTACTCAAAGATAGGAAACTTAGGTACTTCGGGTCGGTATTAATCAACAGTGCAGAATCGAATATATGTGGATGAATGTCCTGAAAAATGCCACATGGCTTTAGCCGTTCGGGTTTTGGCAAGACGAACCGAATGACTGCCTCTTCGGCACGGGCCAAATCTGTAAATATGTGTGGTAGTCGTTTCGAGCTTTGGAGGGTAGCTTTATCTTTTTCGAAACGGACTTTAAATTTCACCGGACTTTGTAGCTTAGCGCTGATGCGCGGTTTACATGTATTAAGCGGTTAAGTTGGTAACTAAATTTGAACTAAATTTTAAGTTACTACATGTCACTTGTGTGTCCAAACGGATTAAGTAGTTAAGTTCATAAGTTCAATGAAGATGAGCAGTGATGAATGTCAAGGAATTCGTCAATTCTGTACTTAGATATGTGGTAAACGTGATTTTGGACATATTCAGAGAAGAATTTGATTCGGAAATTAAAATATGTTTACCAGAATATGTCTTTTTCTAAATTTTTTACCTCGTTTATTCTACAAGCATACCTATTTTAAATATTCTTCAACAAATTTTAAAGTTGAAACTAAACTAAAAAAGGGAAAATGCGACGTAAATACGAGCTCTTGCCGCCACCCGCTTTGTCAACTTATGCACTTAACTAAAAAATCACGTCCAAACGTGTTAAGTGAAAAGCCCCGCCCACCTACTAATACGAAAAATAGAACGAATCCTAACCTACTTAATCACTTGCGTACTAGATTTTAAGTTACCACTTGTCACTTATCTGATCTTAAACTACTCCTACATACGATACGCCTAAGGGCATCCGAGAGAGCACGGACGTCGGCTTAGGACGTATCGTATATTGAAACTACCACTGGTTCGGAAGGGTCCTTGGAGGGTAGCGCCCCGATCTTACATGTAAATAAAATCTTGAAAATGAAATTCAACCTCTACTTGATGTATCAATTTCAAACTTTGCAAAAAGACACAGTACTGATGCCAATTTAATATCTTGGTGCCTTCAAGCTAACCTGATGTTGGAACCATGAAATTCCACTTCCTAGCGGAACCCTTTATTGACTACTTAGCCCTCGAGTTAGGGTTCATTTGATTACTTTAAGTCTGATAACGGATGTGGTAAAAAAGTGGTACATAAAAATTATTTAAATTTATTACAGACACATCCATTACATTATCACAGTCTGTACTAACAACACCTCTAGACACAGCGAAGACATAGGCAATTTGTCAGCTAAACGCAGACAACTTTCAAATGTAGCGTCATGTATTTCGGATACACAAATAATTATTTATTTCGATTCTTCGTTCGTCTAGATCGCTTGGTTCAGTAGTAGGATTATCTCTTAAACACATAGCGAAGAATTTACATGCTAGCTCCTACTGATTGGTACAACTGTGAGTGGTACAAAGATTTTTCAACATTATTCTTTAAGATTTCTAGCGTGGTTAATGATGCTAAAAATAAAAAAATAAAAAAACAAATAAAACAATAACTTACTTCCTTATCTTCTATTAAGGTTGCGACTCTTCCTGGCTGTAACAAAAAATATGCACAATTTAGTTAAACTTATCAAAAATATAAAATTTAAAGAATTGGTATTTTATAACCCTTAGCAGGTAAGCATTTTTTAAATTAAAGCAGCACAAACTAATTTAAGATTTGTTTCAAAAGGGCTGGGGATGCTTTGATAGATTTTCAGAAAATTTGCTCTTGTTTTCGCCATGATCACATGCATGATCACCAAGCATCGCCACAGCTAAGGCCTTCACAAGAACACAACACCAGGCCACCGGCCCCTGGAACACCGGGGCCCAAAGTAGATAGCCGTATCGCGTTCGCGTTTAAGTTCATTTTTGCATGCAGCCGTCAGCGCACGGAACGAGTAGGTTTAGTTAAAAAGGCGGGAACGCTATTTTATCTGTTAGGAAGTTACTGGTTTGAAATCCAGAACAAAAACTGTTGACAAGGAATGAGAACACATTATAGTAGAATCATTACTTTGAGTTTACGCCTCAACATGTAACGAAATCCATTATTAGTAGTTTGTTAATACTAACACGCTAGTGAAATGATTTTATTCTAACACAAAACCTGATTGAGAGCTAAATACAATCCAAAACATTTTAATAGTTAACAAGTAACTCTTGGATGGGCATGTGTGTGTAACACCTTTGACTTTTTCGTCACTTGGAAAGTGAGAAGGAAGACCAACGCATGTCAACTGTAAAAATCGACTTCGAAATTTAAACAACTAGGTACCTATACAGATAGATCATCATCGTAGTTCTAGACAAATGTGTCGAATCCACTGAGCATTTTAAGTGAACGGTTCGGTCTGATCAACCGAAAAATAATTAAGTATATCCTAACGGCTCTTGCAGCTGATTCTGAACGATCGCTCCGCATCAAAGTATAAAAATAATATACCGCTTCTAAAATATTTCATATAACAATGATTTCCATTGTGTTGTTGGTCATTGGTTTGTGGTTTATTTTATTATAATTTGATACAAAGAAAGCCAAACATTTACCGACATTGTCATGATCGCGCTACACTTACATAAAAACACAGCAGTTTTTGCGGACACGCTTGTATTAATTGAGGAAAGTTCATCGGTCTTTTATCTCTTCGTCTTTTGTTACTTAGAATACAGCAAATTTCCTGAAGGTAGTGAGGCGCAGAGTTTTTAAGCATCGATAAATGTAATCACATCACTTAATAATTACGTTAGAAAGATAAAGGTTTTGGTAAACAAAAGATAGTTATTCAAAATGAATAATAGTTTTAGTGATGAATTCCAGCTAAGAATTATCATTACAGTTCGAACTGTCAATTATGGTAATATAGATTAAAATATATATAAAAAAATAAATAAAAATAAAATAAATACATAATAAAGTTCTTTTTATTGAACACTTATTGTATTATATACGTTACACTTATTGTTAATACGTTTATCTATCTTCTCTTTAAAAATAACGAATCGAATAAGAGTACACATTTATCTAATCAATTTAAATTCAAAAAGTCGAAACTATGTCAACGACGCTTTCTTTTGTCCTCACAAAAAACAATGAAACACTTGCTTCTACTATCGTTCTCAATTTAAATAAAAGCGTCTTTGTTTGACGATAACTAACTATACTCCTATATAAAAAAAGTAGCAATAAAAACTCGTGACGTTTTTGTATCCTAGTATTAAAATTAGGTTACTCCCAAAATAAATTTCTACAAAATCCAAGAGGTACTAAACGTTCCGCAAAAAGACGAGTTGCTTTTAGCATATCTGCGTAAATAGCACGCACCTACAGCGTGATAGATCGAAAATATTTTATATAGGTATGCCAGTTTATCAGTCTGTTCTTTTAGCAGGATAGATTTCGATAACACAGGGCTATAAATGCTATTCAGTTTGAATTATAACTACGGCTTTTAATAATATAAAAGTAAGTCGAAAGGCCAAAATGCTGTTGACAAAGACCGCTTGGCACTTTTTTGCCAATAAATGGTTTGACTAGAACATGAAAAAAACAAATGCAATAAAGATAATAACAGTATCATCATGTCATAGGAAGATAGTTCATGAAATAATATCAAATATTCTGATAAGCATCTATGCACACAATACTATGGAATCGTAACACAAAAGAGTTTATGTTCGGATGGATAACATTAGTTTGGTATAAAAGTGTGTTTAAAACTCCAATAAAAAATCTTGCATGCATTCATCTTTAAAGTTCTCACACCAACAGTTATGCAAATTGCAACAAGTGCAAATTTATTACTGCACTTTCTATTTTATTTGTTGTTGTAGAAGCCATCTTAAGTAAAATCCTTTTGTAACATAAATTTAAGATTAATTAATCACATATTATAAAATGAAGAGATTTTAATTTTATGATATTGGCAGGTACTTCCTAACCTTTTAGCAGTTAAAAGTTCAATATGTTATTAAAACATTGAATAATATTTAATATTAGGTTATTGAAGAACTAAGATCTCATTCAAATGTGCCTCCTAAAACAAAGTTTCTAGTGCAAATCCTGGTAGTATTACATATTACAAATTATGGATGTCTTCGTTTTAAACTGATGTTTGTCTTTAAGCACATACATAAATCTTAATCTAGGGGTAATATTATGTCACAGATGATATTGTAGATATTCTAAATTTTTTTCTGATTCTTCTGAATCTGTGTATGGACAAATTCTAACTAGTCTTGTACTTAAATAAATTTTATGAAGGAAATCTGATAATAATTGTAATGATCTATGAATTTAAATTTATGTCTTAGTTAGAAACCTTTGCCTGTGAACATCTCAAAGCTATTTAAAAGGTATACTGAAAATATAAACACTTATTAAACATATGTCAGTTTATTAAAATTTTGATAGTCCTTTTCTTTCATCAGTGAGCCACTAGGAATCTGTTCTTGTTACGAAAAAATAGCAGGAGCAGACAGGCAACAAAAGCACAACTTAAAAAAATGCACGGTTCAGCTGTTTGTATATGTAGTTAATAAGCTCAACTTATAGTAAAGATGGGGTTTAGCACCATGAGCTAAAAAAGATAATGATATATCACACCTGCATTGGCTGCATAATCAAGAGCCTGTCCTTTGTGCTACTTTTTAAAACAAGTGTTGTATAAAAAAATTTAAAGTAACATGTAGTGTTTTGTTTTTACTTGATTTTTAGCATATATTAAGTATCCATAAATAGAATGATAAATTGCAAGTAATGTTTGAATGTAGGTATCTTAATTCATAAAATAAGATGTTCAGGGTTACACCCTGGCAGATGTCATATTTTTGAAAGAATTAAATACTATAATAGAGGATTTGGCAATAAAATATATTTTTTCAGTTAAAATAAATAAATATAAATAATAATAAATATTTAAATCAGAAATATCAATTCTAGATAATGTGAGGAAATTCAATAAAAAGCAATGTTGCTCAAAAGATCCCACAAAAACAACTCTGTGACGATACTGGGAGCAGGTTACAGGAAAATGGCACAAATGAGGAGAAGTCATACAAGAGTCCTTTTTTATCACAATTAGATATTGTTCCACATAGCTTGGTTTGTAAGCAATAAATACAAGACAACAAGAAATATTGGGATTAATATAATGACAATGACATATTCCTCAAAAATAAATAAGATATGTCACAAAACTGTACGAATTACGAAAGCTATCAAATCGAAAAGTAATTAAGTAAGTCATCAGACTACCCACTGACCTTCGATTCAGTGCCACGATGCGTCGTGTTTCCTTGCCAAAATCTTCGGGAAAACCCTTTTACATAGCCAGTCAAAGACTGCTGATAGTCAAATCCTGGGTTCCAGCACAAAGACCCGTAACCAAATATCCAAATAGGCTTGGTTCTTGTCTTCGTTTCGACTTCAAGATTCATCACGGTGGCCGACGAATTCTCTTCAGTTTTTTGGAGCCCCTCCATCAGGTCGGTTTGTTAATATTTACTTGTCGAAAAAAACACTTTTCGTCCTGTTCAGGACAGTTACGATACAAATAGAAATTCGCAAGACAATTCTAAATTCGCAACAATAAAAATATATACCAGTGAAAGCCAAACGCTGACAGGGATTGAATAAAATATCACAGATAATGTTGTCTAACACAAATTCTTCTACTTATGTCTCATTGTGGTTAAATTGATTACGCGAGTGAAATAATAAAATGAGCAACTAACTTGGATACGATAAAACTAACAAATAACCTGCCATCGCGCCGCACGATTTAAAACTGAAGATGACATTTGACTGAGGGTTTACTAGATGACATAGACATTGAAGGTTGCAATTACGTTCCATTGTCGATATAATTCCACTTATAGAAAAACCGTCTTAGAATTCAGGGAATAAACGGATATTTTAATTAGATTTATACTATTTAGATTTGGGAATATAAACAATTTTAAAGTATTTTCAGTATATTTTCTACGTTCAATTTATTATAAAAAATTCACTATGCTTAGAACGGAACGTAATGACAGTGATTAGGTCGGCTTATTTGATTGCATCAGCTTCAGCATTCAGTCAGCTCATTATGTATTAGTACCTTCTATGTCCGGCTCCGAGCTTTTTTAGGCTTTCTATGCTGATGCAATACATTATCAGCATAGCTAAACTGTATTGAGGCTACTCAGAGATCCATTGTCGACTGAAATTGTACCTACGCGACTAACAGATGGGCGAATTGAAGCATTTTTAATTACTTTTCTTTAATTTTAAGATTTTAGCCAACTTTCAGGAGGAGGGTTGTGTTTTTCGAGTCGAGTAGATAATTTAAGCAGTCGGGGTTTTGAAATTGTCAAATTCTGTAGCTTGTAAACAATTACGCACCTACATGCAAAAGAGGTAGTAGAGTTTTTTTTCTTAGATCTCGTCTTGAGCGGCACTACAGAGCTTCTTATTTTGACCGTCATAATATTAAACCGGGTGTTATAATTGTATATGTAGACGACTAGATTATGTATACAAATAAATATGATTAAAGTCTCTGCCTGTATCCACAAAATAATTTTTACTAAATGCACATGAAATCTCTTAGGAAATGGCATAAATTTCAAATGTTAATAATAATAATATCAGGTTAGAGATTTGGACTCTTTTGTTACCAGATGTATTATCTAATATACATCTACATAGGTACACATTTTTATACTAATTGTTTCCAACCGGGAATGGAAATAGGAATTATTAGACGATTAAATTAATTGATATTTTTACTTTATAAATTTACGAATTATTCATTTTATTGTTTTATTTGTATTTATTCATATTATAAATTATTGTCTTCATGTTGCTGCACCTGTATATGGTTAACTTCCAGTTGTTCATTGAATACATTCTGCCCGAGTGTATGAAGTGGGATTATTCTGATTTTTGGATAAGTTCTGCCCGAATTGACCTGCAAGTTAAAAATGTATTTTGCTGACTGCCGGAACCCACAAGAGTTTCATTTCAAGCTTTTTCCGGCGTCGTAAAAACTTGTTAAGTTTCTAAAATCAGCGCCTTACAAAGAAAAATGGTAAAAAGTTCTGAAGATTGTTGTGCCTCAAGCGGACCTAACTTTGCTTTTTAACAGCTTTTTTTTTTCTATAAATTTGTCGTATCTGTTTTGTGTTTATTTGTACGTCTGGCACAACATAGCTCCCAAATGGCTGAAGCGACTTTTTTTTTTAACAAGTTGAATGAATCGAGAGTAATGTTTGCCATCGGTTCAACCATTCAAAAGTTTTTCCATTAGTCGCAGGTTTATTTATTTGTGCTTCCAAAGAACTTGTACATTTACGTCGAAATCTGAAATGAAATGAAATATTTATTTCTCAACATTGACAATTACTTGTTCTTATTGACATCAAATAAAACAAAACTCTACCACCAGTTCGGAAAAACCTTCGTGAAGTAGAACTGGCAAGAAACTTGATCTCCGTTGAACTCCCTGTACAGTCCGGCAGCGTAGACCTAAGAATTAACAGAGTATAACACAGACCTACATATTGACTCGTTCGTTCGTTCATTCAGTGTTACGCATTTGAAAAGTGTGTTCTAAATAAAATAAAGTACTGTAACGCTTTGTTGTGAATGTGATGACAAGGCATGCGTATTGTGGCCTAAGTACAGGCCGCGTGCTGATATATTGTATATACTTACTGCAGAATCACAAGGTATATAATATCTAAGACAATCCATCGGAAACTATTAAATGGTGTACTATTATTTACTGGAACAATAGAAACCTGTCCTACATAATCGGTAAATTATGTCATTAAGACCAACTGAATACAATTTTATTATGTCAGTAAGATTATTAATATTCGACACCATTTTTAGTAATTACAATGTAATATGGTGCCAGAATATGACCAAGCACTTTTTCTTTGTGCAATGACTGATTCTTAGAGACACGGGAACTTAAGTCTAGCTAGAGTAAAATATCTATAACAATACAATTTTATTTCTGAACTGGAATATTCGTTCTCGTGTTGGTCTCTGGAAGAATTGCTTTTGTACTCCTAACAAGTACTTCTGGATGTAAAAAATGCCTTCGTACCAACTAAAATGATATACCCTCCTTGTTATAAATCTCCACTCCTAAATATTATCAAAATATAAGAGAATATAAGACACACTATTGAGAGTGGCATCGAATAAAATCCTAAACGGATCGGTCATACGGGTAAAGTAAACCACTTCATTAACCCCTCCCCTACTATGCAAGATGGTTTCTTTAACATCTGATTCTGGAACAGGTTTTATGGGAAATATTAAGATAGTATTTCCTCATTTATGTTTTTATTATAAAAATATAAATACAATTATATATTCAACTAAACTAGCCACAATTTAGTTTTAATTAATCATAGAAAATAATACCGGATCGACGTATAATAATTAGAATATTTATGTATGACAAGATTCATAAGGATGACTAATTGTGTGTTAGTTAAACAGAATCCTTTTTGATTTCTGAAATTATGTCCATATTTTTGTTTAGTTCAGGTAAACTTTATTTTTTACAGTTTACATTTTTAAGTGTTGTGAGTATTGCGTACTTTATTATGTTCTAATCGTTTTAGTACTATTTATGTGGCATTTTAATTGTTTTTATAAAACATACAAGCTGCGTATAATAATTTATCCTCATAAATGAAGGATGTAGTACCAGAGATGCGAGCAGAAACTCATAAAAATGTTAATGCATACGATCTTACTAAAGTAATGACCTATTTAATGCGACGACCGAGTGGCGTACGGGTTAGTAGCCCTGCCTCACACGCCGGAGGTCCCAGGTGCGATGATCATAGATGTTTGTTCTCGGGTCATGGTTGTTTGTATTTATATATCGACGGTGAAGTGCCAATACTAGTGAAAGTGTAAGTATCTATCTAACCTAGACAACATTTTACACAACGCGAAAAGCTTTAATAAACTTTACCTAATAATCTTTAAGTTTAGTATGTAATTGGTTCAATAGGAGATATAGAGACTCTGCATGATTACAAATATTATAAAATTAAATATGCGATAGGAGATGTTGGTTTTAAATAAAACAATAATTATCATAAAAAGTTATTTATTTCGGATAGCAAGAGCTTTTTTACTTGTATTACCAACTTTAAATGATCTAATTGGTAAATTAAAAAGAAGAAACAAATAAAATAATCTTTAATAAAATTAAAAGTGAGGTTGAAGTTGTCGTAGAATAAGTGACAGTCTCTAGGCAGAACGTCTTTTAGCTGTTCAAGGTGATTCAATTTCGTGGAATTCAATAGAGATCGGTGCTGCATGGACGCTAGAATAATTTCTCTCAAGGTTTTGGGTTGTATCGGTAATTCTGTCCAATCCTCGTCAAAGTTGATCTTATAGGAGATGGTGCCTACCGGATTATAATGTATTGCCTTTACATCAACTACGACATGATCTCCAGCTTTTCTGCCTGGTCTAATGCTGCTATCTCCGAATTGATTTGTCACAGTAATCCTTTACGAAACTGTGATCTACGTGGATGACCTTATAGGGAGTAGGTTTCTTTAGTCAGTGATATAAAGTCGCTTGGGGCGTGGATTTCTTTGTTCTTCAATTTTCTTTCGATTGCAGCATCCACTGAGTCACACTTCATTTGAGAGTGACCAGGCTTTAAATACTTTTGCGTTATTCTCACGTTCTGTTCAACACTCATGTTTAACAATGAATTTGCCATTATGTTATTCCTGTTCTGGTATGTGCAACTATCGGAATAAACAACTGTGGGCATAACTTTCAGCACACAATATTTTTCAAGATGGTCGATCATAAAATATACAAAAGTACTGGCAGTTAGATCAGATGACACGTTTCATGGAACCAATAACACGACGCTTGATGAGTAAATAGGTTGTAAACGGTGAAATTGTCGAAAGACTTATCTGAAAATCTGAAAAAAAGGCACTTGCCTTTAGATAAGGACACACTTTCACCGTTTCCAAAACCATAGACAGCACAATGAAATATCCAGTGAGAGTTTTTTTTGTAGTTTCCTTTTTCTAGCCTTGCTCTATCTTTGCGTTTTGACATGCTACTCGTAATCACTTGGATTAATACTGCCTACTACATATCCACTACAAACGTCGCACATGTATTTTTTTAAAGTAAATAAGGACAAGTTTTATCCTTTAACAATTTGTCAAACGTCAATCGACATACGCTTGGTTCGTCATTTTCAGCACAGTATTCTTTGTAGTGACTGTACAAGTCACTGAGGGAACGGAATTTTGGTTCTAAATAAAGCTTTGCGGATTCTTTTCTTGCATAGTGTGACGGTAATTTGGGAATGTCATCTAAGAATTTACAAGCAGCTGAAAGTTTCTGCTGAGTTCCTGTTCTTGGCGTTTGGACTCTGGCCGTATTTTAAACTTCCTGACTAGGAATTACTCCACAAAGCGCCTTTTTAACTCATGACTCAACTGAAAAGGAGCCTAGGCATAAAGTGTTTAAAAGTTTTATCCGAAATATCTGTTTTTTTATATTATCGGTGATTGGCAGACTATATTCAAAAGTACCTTCTAGTTTTTGCATCTCATTTTATCTTGCTTAACTTTGTGTTTTTCGGCTTTGTAAAACCTAAATATTCTTTGCCTGACATACGCAGTTGTAACGCGTTGTTTGCGGAGTGGTAATTGAGGGTCCAGAAAGGAAATACCAAAGCTCTCTTCTATGTTTATTTTGCAGTAAAATTAAAAATATACAAAAATGCCAAAAAATTTTGGCTACGCACACTCGTGTACGTAAAAATAAATTATTGATTTCATGAAAACTTTGATTGTAGATAATAAAAAATTGATAAACATGTAATTTTGAATAATAAACTCGGAAACAATAATAAATAAATAGATTCTAGTTGTTATGATGGATACTTTTTCGTGACTGGCTTGTCAAATCAAAACATTGCCGTTCTCCGACACTACGTAATTCGTAGTTTAAAATTACGTCGGGAACGACAAAAAAATAAAATTTACTGACAAAAAGAGGTCGAAATAGACAACCGTCACAATACCCCGGGGGCCGGGAAAAAAAAATCTGAAAGATTTTTTCAGTATAGTTTTTAAAAAAAAAATATTTAAACCAAATCAAAATAAACCGCATATACATATCGAATTTTAATATTTAATCTGCCAAATGAAAGAACGATCAAAAAAAAATAATAATTAAAAGCAAAATGAAAATTAATATTAACATCCTATAGAAGAATTTTTCCAAAAAAACTAAATTACGAGGAGTGTATAAACAAAAATAATAGTGTTAAATCATCAAATTTTGACAAAAAAGATTGGGATACATGGTTAAAAACTTTAACAATTTTTTTTAAATCTTATAACACTTGTGCTCTCCTCTTTAATAAAACATCAGATTTTGAACGTCCTTATTTACATATAAAAGTAAACGATTTAACTTTAAATGGTCTTTTAGATAGTGGTAGTGCTATCACTATATTGGGTAATAATTCTCATAAAATTTTATCACAACATGGTCTTTTTATGCAAAAAAGCTGTTTAATAATAGGTAATGTTGCAAACGGACAAACTATTTCTTCTATCGGCATTATTACTCTTCCTACTTTTTATAACAATAAATTTGCGTTAATTACAGCTCATGTGATCCCAGAAATCACTGAATCACTTATTTTGGGTATTGATTTTTGGAAAACTTTTAATCTTGCTCCGGATATTCTTAGTAATATCACATTACAACCTTCAAATTTAAACTCATCTTTTCTCATTAATACAGATCCTAACTTTCATTTACATGAATACCATTCTTTAACAGATACACAAAAAATTATTGCAGATGCAATTATGGAAAAGTTTAGGTTGTTTTTGTTCTTCTTACACTGGCTTTGGTCAGACCTCAATTCGCGTTTTGTACCTTCATCTTTGTTGCCATGAAATAAACTAGAAGTGATACCAGATGATTTAGATGGTTCGTCTCGAATGTCTGGAATGGAATTATCTGAGAGTATCTCAACGTCTGAGGGGTGGAATGTCTGTGCCGAAAAAATCACCAATATTGCATTCAGGCATGTCATTTAATAAATTATAGAAATAAGCTCTTTCATTGTAGGTTATACTCGGCAGAAGGTACTGTACTGTAATTGTGGGAGGGGTTGAAGAACATTGTCGTTGAGAAGCTGAATTTATCTTTGGCATGATTGAAAGAGAGGACGATATACACATATTACGTCTTTTTTCAGATACATGAAGAAGCTCAGTACTTTTTTTGAGATCCTTTTCGAAAACCGCTGGATTCCGAGCGCTTGTGAATAGATATAATAATTAATTATACTCCTCTACTCAAAATATTAAAATTTCATCCATCTATTACAATAAATTCAAAAACACTTACATGAGGTGAGGTGCACCCCTTTTTGGTTAGTATTCTCACTCTCATCTGTATTTTCTTTCTCTCTCAGACATTAGTCCAGCTCGCACACCTTGGTAATGCTTTGCCATTCCTGACATTCTGCAAACTAAAATTATTCGCGTAATGTGTCCTAACTATAAGTACTTATTTATTGGAACAAAATGTGTGAAAATTTATTCTCTCTACAATAAAAACATTTGAAAAATATAATTACCAGACTTTAAACATAAATTTTGTTAGTTTTAGGGGTTAAATAACGTCTTACCTTTCTTATTAACACAAAGAATACTATTAACACCCAAAACATACCTTTTATAAATGTACTTGCGACACATTCAAAATCATTCAATTCAAATCACTCGACTAACTTGACAATTGATATAATGCACCCCCCCCACTCCCCGCCGCGTGCTAACCGTCATTTGCAAGCCAAAGTCAGGCCAAAAACTGCTCGCGTCCGCAAGGTTTAGCCTTCGATGCCTTGTACGTGGTCCCTGGGTGGTGCTAAACGAGCAGTATCTTCTGGTAGTAGGCTGCGGCCGTGGCTTGTCACCGCCCACTAAACAAAGCCATGCCACCAAGTGACATGGTCGCGTTCCAGCATGATATTTAGTGTAGCCATCGAGGAGGGTAGGTCTGAGTAATCGTGCTGTATCAGAGAACTGTCTTCAGCTCGTAATTTATTGACTCGCCGGGTAACTAGTTTTGGAGGGTAGCGGGATCCGAAGAATCGGTGCACCGCTGGCCGACCGCAGGTAGTAGGGGGCCCAAGTAGTGTGCTAGCCACATGCGAAAGGCTGCCCCGCCACCCCGCGAAAAATCCCGGGAGGCTTCATCGTGCCAGCTGGCGACTGGTTAGGGAGGACCCGATGACAATCCCGGGGGGGTTCGGGCGTCCCCGCAGTCTCCAAGCCAGTTCCCCATCGGTGCGTTGTTTATTGCGAGCTGCTTGGTTCCATTTGCAGCGCTTCACTCAACTTCTGTCCTCCTCCCTATTCACTCACACGTCCAATATGAAAAGTCACAAGAAGAGTAAGGTTCTACAGGGGTTGCACTTCCTCTCTCTTAAAGTGCACTTCTGCAACATCAGAGGAATGCACTCAAATATCAACGATGTCCACCACCATCTTGAGACAGAGAGGCCTCACCTACTCTTCTTAACGGAGACGTAGATCTGTAATCCGTCAGACTCGGCATTCCTTTGTTACCCAGGGTACATCCTGGAGTCCAATTTCCGCCCGAACGCTGGGGTGTGCATGATGCAGCAGACAAGGTTCGGCAACGTTTTCCCTCAGCGCAGTTGGTGTTCCTGGGGGATTTTAACGCTCACCACTGGCAATGGCTATACCCGTATCAGGACACTGACCACGCTGGAAGAGAGGCTTTTAAGTTTTCCGTGACTCAAGGCCTCTCATAGCTTGTGCACGAGTCCACGCGTATCCCCGACGTTGCCGGCCACACTGCATATTGCTTAGACCTTCTGCTGACAACTGATCCTGACAGGTGCTCAGTGTCCGTAACTGCACCTTGGCGGCAGACTTGTTTTACATCAACCGATCCATCGTGCTGCGCTGATGCTGTATCAAGTGTGATAGGCCAAGCAATGGAGTATTTCATCGCTTATGCTGACCTATCCCTTGAAACCAAAGGTAGCCCATGGTTTAATGCTGCTTGCCTCACAGCTGAAAAGCTTAAGCAAGAAGCGTACAAAGCCTGGGCTGACGCTCGCAGAAGCAAAGCCGTGGATTCGCATGAACTGAAGAAAAAATACAATGCTGCCGCCAAGTCTTGCAAAAAGGTGATCAGAAAAGCTCGCTTTGACCACGTTGGCCACATCGGAGACAAGATAGCGTCATATCCTTCAGGAAGCAAAGCTTGCTGGTCTTTGGCTAAGTCGGTTGAGTCGAACTTCTGTCGCCTATCGCTGCCACCTCTGAGGAAGCCTGACGGTTCACTGGCCCACACTGCAAAAGAGAAAGCGGACCTCTTTGCTAATCTTTTTGCAGACTATTCACGTCTAAATAGTCAAGGTAAATTCCCACCCCAGTTACCTCAGTTCGGACCCAAAATGGGTACCGTTCATATTCGCCAAAAGGAGGTTCTTAAATGCTTGCAGAATTTAGACATGAACAAGGCCAGCGGCCCCGATGGCATACCTGCAGTTGGTTTAAAACACTGCGCAGCCGAGTTGTCTCCCATACTAACGCGCCTGTATCGACTCTCTTTGGAATCTGGAGAGGTCCCTAAATCCTGGAAGCTGGCTAACGTGCAACCAGTACCAAAGAAGGGAAGCCGTGCAGATCCCATCAACTATCGACCTATTGCAATCACCTCCATACTTTGTAAAGTTATGGAGCGTGTATTGAACAATCGTCTCCTGGCATACCTTGAGTCCAACGAGCTCCTTAGTGATAACCAATATCACTTTTCGTTTTTTTTCGCAGTGGACGCTCAACTGGAAATCTTCTTGTGTATGCCACTCACTTATGGAGAGAAGCCTTGGAAGGTCACGGTGAAGCTATAGCTGTATCCTTAGACATTTCCAAGGCTTTTGATAGGGTCTGGCATGATGGTCTCTTGACTAAGCTTCCAGCATACGGAATACCTAAAGGACTCTGCGACTGGATATCTGATTTTCTGAGGGAACGGTCAATTCGAGTAGTCTTAGACGGCTGCTCTTCTGACCTAATGGCAATTAATGCCGGGGGGGCTCTGCAACGTTATTCTTGCTGCACATTAACGACCTGCTAACCCCAGGCATTATTGGTTACGCTGATGACAGCACCGTTGTAGAGTGATACAAGTCCAATGCGCGAGCGAGTCCTCAAGAAATCCGGGCTTTGAGAGAGTCCATGATTTGGGTGGATTTGGCCTTAAAGAATGTGTCCGATTGGGGCGAGTCCAACTTGGTCAAATTTAACCCGTCGAAAACACAGGCGTGTTTATTCTCCACGAAAAAGAGCAGTTTCGACCTAACGCCCACTTTCCAAAATGTTTCTGTACCCTTAGCCGACCACCTAGGGCTTCTGGGCGTAACTATATCGTCCAAACTAAACTTCGGGCAACAAATTGTGTCCATGGCTCAAACTGCTTCAAAGAAGTTGGGAATCATCTCGAAGGTCCGACGGTACTTCAGCCCTGAACAGCTACTTAATTTGTGAACCCAATTATTATTACACCTAAAAAAGATGGTACTTGGCGATTTTGTATTGATAGTCGTAAATTAAACGATATCACAAAAAAAGATGCTTACAAACTTCCTTTCATTTCTGATATATTAGATAACCTTAAATATGCTAAATTTATATCATCTATTGACATTGCTAAAGCGTTTTGGAATATTCCCTTAAAAAAAGAGGATAAACTCAAAACTGCATTCCATGTTCCAGGCCGAGGAATGTTTCAATTTAAAGTTATGCCATTTGGTTTAACTAATGCACCTGCTACCCAACAAAGATTCATTGAAAATCTACTAAATGACCTTACAAATGATAATAATGTTTTCTATTTTATCGACGATATAGTCTGTATCTCTCAAACCTTTGAACAACATGTCGATATACTTACTAAAATTCTTAAAAAACTTTCAGATGCCAATCTCACAGTCAATTTTCCAAAATGTTCATTTTTCCGGAAAGAATTAAAGTACTTAGGCTATGTAGTTAATGAAAATGGTTTAAAAACGGATCCTAAAAAAGTTCAAGCTATTCTTGATATACAAACTCCAAAATCTGCTAAGGAGGTCAAACGTTTTTTGGGTACTGCCAGCTGGTACAGACGTTTTGTACCTAATTTAAGCACTCTTGCAGCACCGTTAACTAAATTAACTTCTACAAGCAAAAAATCACCTCCATTTAAGTGGTCTGATGAAGCTGAAATTGCTTTCAAGGCTATTAAGCAAGCTTTAATTAGTACACCAGTTCTGGCATGTCCAGATTTCTCTAAACCATTTGCTGTTCATTGTGATGCCTCTTCCTATGGCATTGGCGCAATGTTAACTCAGGAAGTCGATAATATTGATAAACCTATTGCTTATATGAGTAAATCACTTACAGGCGCTCAAAAGAATTATTCAGTCACTGAACGTGAACTTTTAAGTGTTATTACGGCACTAGAGCATTGGCGTTGTTATTTAGATAATGGATTACAATTTACAATTTATACTGATCACGCAGCCCTTCAGTGGTTTATGCATTTAAATAATCCTACTGGCAGATTAGCTCGATGGAGTATTCGTTTATCTATGTTTAATTTCGTAATTAAACACAAAAAAGGCTCAGATCATGTCGTACCAGATACTTTATCACGTATAAAACCAATTGATTTAATTAATTTTTCTACTTCTCAAACTAAAGACACTTGGTATTTAGCAATTTATAATAAATGTTTATCATTTCCTTCTAGTACTCCGGATTACATGATTCATAATAATAAATTGTTTAGATTTTGTAGATCTAACACATTATTTAACTCTGAATTTAATTGGAAACAAGTAATACCATTAGAATTTAGGGAATCTGTTATTACACAAAATCATTCTACTCCCCAAACGGCACATTTTGGTACTTTTAAAACATACCATAGAATTAAAAATCTCTATTTTTGGCCTGGCATGTATAAAGACGTAGCCATGTTTATTGCTAAGTGCGAGACTTGTTTAGCTACCAAGCACCAAAATCAAAACTTAATTGGTTTAATGGGCAAACCCAAACATTGTTCACGCCCTTTCCAATGTTTATCCATAGATTTGATAGGTCCACTTCCTACTTCACGTAAGCAGAATAGATTTCTATTTGTAGTTACTTGTTGTTTTTCCAAATATTGTTTGTTATTTCCAATAAAACATGCAACCGCTTCTATTATTCGCCATATATTGGACAATTTAGTTTTTATGGTTTATGGAGTTCCAGAAACTATTATATTAGATAATGGTCCTCAAATGATAAGTACAGAATTATCTGAATTATTTAAATTTTACAACATACCAAAAATACATTACACCCCACGTTACTGTCCACAGGTTAACACCGTTGAGCGTTACAATAAAACTATTGTAACGGCGATTGCAGCTTTTATAGATAAAGATCACAGAACTTGGGATACCTATATAAACAAAATACAGTTTGCTATTAATACTGCGGTTAATGAAACCACAAAATTCACTCCATCATTTTTAGTATTTGGTAGAGAAGCTGTTACATGTGGATCTATCTACAAAAATAAAGATTCCAGAGATGAACTAATTTTCAGTCCTAGGGATGTATATGCTGAAAACATAGGACAATTAATACCTATCTTTTCCGAAGTACAGAAACGGTTATTTAATGCACATCAATATAATGCAACTTATTATAACAAACATCATCAGAATTTAGAATTTAATAACGGTGATATTGTTTGGAGGCGAAACCATGTAATAAGTTCCTCTAAAAAACATTTTTGTGCTAAGTTTGCACCCAAATTTATTAAATGTAAAGTTTCAAATAAAGTTTCACCATTAATTTACGATTTAGTGGATATTAATAATAACCCATTAGGTCGTTGGCATATCAGAGACATTAAACCTCTACCGCGTTTAACTTCTTCTTTGAGTGACTAGATTGTTGTTACCAATTACTTTATATGAATTCATATATAATTATTGCTAATTATCTCACGGCGAGCATAAGCCGATTCTTTTTGTCTTATTTTTTTTTTCTCTATGCACCTCATTATCGTTTGGCTATACCATTAACATTGACGTTGGTCAAAACTTATAATTAATTATCATCATCGTAGTATTAGGTTAACTTATTGTGTAATTTATTTAATATTTGCAATTCTAGGAGTGTAAACTCTTATTTTCAATATCTGTATTATACTTTATAGTATAATTTGTTAAATGTTATCAATTTTTTTTTTCTCAATTTTTTTTCAAGCGGTTTGCAACTTGTAAAATTAAGCCTTCTGCACGAGCGTTTATTAAGGTAACTCGTTAAACTAAACCATACCTATGTGTATTATTTATACGCTTGAATCACTTTCCCGTGAGAATTATTTTCATATGTTTATTACATAAGTATTTTAATTACTTCACAAAAGACCCTTGGATTTTATTTAAAAGTCAATGTTTCACGACTGGCTATGATTTTCTTTTCTTTCCGGCATATTTATTTCAGTCTTTAACTGAAACTTGTTTATAGTAATCACCGTGCGGGAGTTAGCGACACGTTAAAGAAGCCATAAGCTATTAATATTTTCAGCGGATGGCAACTATTAAAGCCTTTTGCCGTTGCGTCCAACTCTGTTGAGTTGACTTATTTAGGATACGATTCCTCATAAGCAACTCTAACTGCATGATGTTTTATTTCCAGTAGTTGGAATAAGACTAGTATGAAAGAGAATGTATGTTGTAATTATAATGTACGTTGATGGAGTTGAACGATGTATATTAACATTGTATATTCCAGGAACATGTTTAAAATTTTATCATTCATGAACCATGTAATTTAAGATAATTATTTAGGATTTTTTTTTTTTCTCTCTCTCGTCTGTTTTGTTTTTTTTTTTCTATTAAATAACTTGTTGATATGCAATATATCAGTATTATTTTTTTTTTTTCATATATACAGGATGTTTTTTCAGAAAAATTCTTCTATAGGATGTTAATATTAATTTTCATTTTGCTTTTAATTATTATTTTTTTTTTGATCGTTCTTTCATTTGGCAGATTAAATATTAAAATACGATATGTATATGCGGTTTATTTTGATTTGGTTTGAATATTTTTTTTTTAAAAACTATACTGAAAAAATCTTTCAGATTTTTTTTCCCGGCCCCCGGGGTATTGTGACGGTTGTCTATTTCGACCTCTTTTTGTCAGTAAATTTTATTTTTTTGTCGTTCCCGACGTAATTTTAAACTACGAATTACGTAGTGTCGGAGAACGGCAATGTTTTGATTTGACAAGCCAGTCACGAAAAATTATCCATCATAACAACTAGAATCTATTTATTTATTATTGTTTCCGAGTTTATTATTCAAAATTACATGTTTATCAATTTTTTATTATCTACAATCAAAGTTTTCATGAAATCAATAATTTATTTTTACGTACACGAGTGTGCGTAGCCAAAATTTTTGGCATTTTTGTATATTTTTAATTTTACTGCAAAATAAACATAGAAGAGAGCTTTGGTATTTCCTTTCTGGACCCTCAATTACCACTCCGCAAACAACGCGTTACATACAGCTCAAGTTCGATCTTGTATGGAGTACTGTAGCCACCTTTGGGATGGTTCTGCAAAGTCCCAACTAGAAGCGATGGACGCAGTTGACCGAAGAGCCCGAAAAGTTATTAACAACTTTGACCTCACCACCAAAAAACTGCAAAGCCTCGACCATCGTCGGAAAGTTGCCAGTTTAGCAGTCTTCTGCAGATTACATTTTGGAGAGTGCGCGAATGCCCTTTTTGATCAGGTCGAACCCACACCCTTCTTGCATCGGACTACTAGACACAGACAGACGTTCCATCCCTTCATGGTAGACATCCCAAGAAGTCGAACCAAACGCTTCGATAGTTCCTTTTTGGTGCGGGTCGCCAAGGTGTGGAATGAACTGCCTGCGTCTGTTTTTCCAGAAACCTATAGTCCTAGTTCTTTCAAGCGTCGAGTGAATAGGTATCTCGTGGATAGACGTGTAACACCTTCGTCTTCATCGTCACTTTCCATCAGGTGCGATAGAAGACAGCCGTCTAATCCTTTTGCAATAAAAAAAAAGATAGAAGATATTGCCATAAATCTTTACGTCAATTTGGTTAGAAGGTGTTTAGTTCTACGTTTATTAATAATACAAGTAAGCGACTCCATTAAACTTACTTTGGGGCCATACAGTATGTGTTTCTATCTGGGGATTTCAAACAAAAATAAAAAGATTAAGAAAACGATAGTTAGTTAAATTTGAAACTTCTGATACAGACAATAAACTTAAAACATTCCTTTTTTGCGTTTGGGGCTACAATAGTCGTGTCGTGTAAATGGAATCCCAAAACGTTGGTTTTTATCGGTTTAATGTCTGATAATTATAAAAAAATATGTTTTTACATTGCTTAACTAAGTATACATTTATATAATGTGATTTGTTACCTCTGGGGTTAGGCTCTCTTTTATGGTTATAAAGTGGTTTTAGAATTATCGTGTCGAACAGTCAGGCTTATAAGTCTTTGCATAAAATTTTTAATTTATGCCAGAAAACAGAATGTAGAAGAATATTCATCAATCAATCTCACATACATTGTCAGTACCGCTTTTATTTTCGTAGAGCATTCACGTATCTCAAATTAAATATGTGGCTTTAACTGTTTGAATGATGGATAATCGAAATGCAATCATAAGATTTGTATAGAAGTTGGGAATAAAAAGACGAAATTATAATCTAACCTCAAAAAACACGCGAAAAAGACGTGAAAACGTTGTTTACTTAATAGAACGAATACGGTTAGAGGGTTTATAAGTTTATAGGATGATCAGATGAAGCTATTCAATTTTTTTTAAATTAATACTTAGCAGGCGTTTGTCTTCCATCCCACCTGATGAAAAGTGATGATGAAGATGATTTCGATCAGCTGAAAAAGAGTATTCGCACACTCTTCAAAGTGCAATCTGTTAAAAACCGATAGACTAGCAACTTTTCGACGATGTCGACGATGATTTCGACTTTGCATTCTCGAAGAAGTAAGTTTGTCGTCACTTATGAGTCTACGGGCCCTTCGGTCGACAGAATCCAACGCTTCAAGATGATACTTAGCGGAATCATGCCAAAGATGGCTGCAGTATCAATACAGGATCAAACCTGGGTTGTGTACAGGTTGAGCAACTGTTCGGAGTTGAAGTACCGCCGGACCTTTGCGATGACTCCCAATTTTTTGAAAGCTGACTGTGCCATGGTTTCAGTCTGGTGACCGAAATTAAGTTTCGACGTGATGGTCATGCCTAGAAGCCCTAGATGGTTTGTGATCGGCACAGATACACCTTGGAAAGTGGGCGTCAAGTTAAATGTGCTCTTTTACCGGCGAAGAGACACGCCTGGGTTTTGGAAGGGTTGAACTTGACAAGGTTGGCTTCACCCCAATCGGAAACCCTACATAATGTCAAATCAACCCGTTCATCGACTGTCTCCGAAATTGGATCTAGTTTGGACTCGCTCGCGCATTGAACACATATCTCTCTACAACAGTGCTGTCATCGGCGTAACCAATAATGCCTTCCGATAAAAGAAGGTCATTAATGTGCAGCAGGAATAATGTTGCAGAGAGAAGAGATCCCTGAGGTACGCCGGCGTTGATCGCCATTAGGTCGATGAGAAGCCATCGACGACAACTCGAATTGACCGTTCCCTCAGGAAATCAGAAATCCAGTCGCAGAGTCCAGATGGTATGCCATACGCTGGAAGCTTGCTCAAGAGGGCTTCGTGCCATACTCGGTCAAAGGCCTTGGAGATATCTACGGATACGGCTATTGCCTCTCCGTGCCCTTCCAAAGCCATGCTCCATAGATGCGTGATGTACACTAGAAGGTCTACTGTTGAGTCCTCCGCGGAAACCATATTGGTTGTCACTGAGGAGTTCATTAGTCTCTAGGTACGTCAGGAGACGATGGTTCAATACACGTTCTATAATTTTGCAAATTATGGAAGTGATTGCAATAGGTCTGTAGTCGACTGGGTCGGCTCATCTGCCCTTTTTTGGTACGGGCTGTGCGTTTGCAAACTTCCATGATTTTGGAACTTTTCCAGTCCTTAGAGAAAGTCAACATACACCTTAATTTCAATCGTGAAGATGGCTGGAAGCTTAGTTCAACATGCGATCTCATACTTAAGCTACCAAGCTGCAACATTAACATACAACAGCATACCGTGACAAGACAATTGACATAAGGGCTCATTGAAATGGCGGCTCAATGTATGAAGTTTGACAGTTTATAATTTTTCTAGATGTCGATGAAAAAATAAATGACGTTGTTACGGGAAAAATTGGATTTTATTATATTTCAAAGTATCCCTAACAACTATATCAATATTTGAGCTTGGTAATTACGTGTCTAATATTGACCTATAAACTAAATATAGTAGTACGGTTTTGATATGATTACAATTTATAAATATTACAGGGTACCCAGTCTGCCATTCTATTTTGTGACGGTTAACGTGAGTATTATTAAGATTAAAGTAGTTTCTCGAATTCTTTTTTCGAGTGATGCTGTAGCGCCTAGTAATAAAAAAACTCTGGACTGCTTGAAATGCAAGCTTATTCTTTCAAGACATCGCATTCGTCAGGGGTGCAATAAAAAAAGTGACCTTTTGGGTCCAGCCATTTTTAAATTAGGCATTATATCATTAAAAGTTAACATTTTAAATAGAACGTTGTGTTGAGACGACGGTACGTTAGAATGAGACAACAGCGTTGTGCTTGTACACTTAAGTTATTAATAATAATAATAATAAAAATCTTTATTTTTGCGAAACAACACATTCTCAATTTATATTATAACGACCGCACAGGACGCAGCCTGATTTTAGGAAAATTAAAATACATTAAAAATATTTCTTTGACATTAACATCAGTACTTGGTTTCCCATGTGTGATAGATGTTAACCTTCTACTCGGACAATATTATTCCATTTATCGCTATTTAGCATATTTTACTTAAGGTACTTTTTACAGCTGCTAACTTGTATTATTATGTTTAATACAGTTTTTTTTTAAATGATGTTTTCTTAAAAAAAAAAAATGTAAAAAAGAAAGAAAAGAAAATAATAGTAATACAGGGATTGAACTTCATATCTTCAGGGCTAATGTATGCGTGTGTGTGTGTGTGTGTGTGAATGTAGCGAAGAGTGAGTGGGCGTGTGTGTGAGTGTGTGTGTGTGATTTTGGGTGCTGTGTACTAGTGTTTCTCGTTGTTTCATTTCGTTGTGGTTATATGCATTAATTCATTTTAGTAATACCAGCAGGTTTTCTATATCGTCATATGATAGGTCACTTAAGCAGGTTTTAACAGCATTCTTGCACTTATATGTGAAAAGTGTTTACAGTTTTATAAGTTTGCTAATTTTATTGTAAAGATGGGGTCCGAGGAAAAGTTGATGACGTTGCGCGAATGCAGTTAGTTGGAACTTTTTTGAAAACAATGTCTTTTCTACGTTTTTTATCTAACTCATTGTAGTTTATAGGTTTCGAATGTTGATTTAGAATTGTTCGAAGAATGAATAGCTGCGTGACTGTGAGAGTGTTAAATTCTTGATATAGCTGAGTCATGGAGTACATATATGGTTTAATAATAAATAATAATCTTTATTTGCCAAAACTTAAAAGGATGAGTTACAAAATTAGTTTTACACTAAAAATAACAAATTAATTGTTCTTAAGACTAAATACCTACACATTATATGTAACAACTTTTTAGCAAAACAAATATAAAAGTTACAATTGGTACATCAAAATTAGTATTTTTGACGGTAGAATTATTTAACCCGAGTTGAAAAAGTTACCACCCGTACTATTCGCAAATGTGTGACGGCAAGGTAAGTTCATTCACTCAAAGCAAATCAGATCTAATGGCTTTAATATAAGGAACATTTTCCTTATCTAAGTTGATACTTAGCACAAACAAAGGACAGAATGAATGGTAAGTGACCAATTTGTCTCTTGTCTAAAACGTAGTTTAGTCAAAAAATACAGATTAAAATTTTGTGCGAAAACAGAGATTTTTTTTATTATATATTAAATTAGAAAATAATACTGGTCATGTTTTTCTGCACAAGTATAGTAATATTACTTACTATTATTATACTTTGTTTTACCTTTGTTTAAATATATATTTTTTTTTCTTGTCAACTCAGTATTAATGATCTATAATATTTACTTTTTATTCATATTATACATGTATTCTTTATGAAAATTATCTTTAATAAATATGTTTAAATATAATTTATAAAATGTATGAAAATACATACTGTTATATAATTACGTAATAAAGTATTTATGTTATCTATGTTTGTGTGTATGTATGTAGTTATATAATAAAAGTAAAAAGATTACGCCATAATTAACGTTTCAGTGGATAAATAGTCCAGACTGTGAAGATATTTCGTGTAAATTTTTTTACAAATATGATAAGTCTCATTTCTCAGAGGCATTTTAATAGCTTTGCAATATTGTATAACCAAGGTCCTAGGTATGTAATAGAATTACGAGCAAAAAAGTTTCTAAATGTTGACACTTGATCAACAGTAGCATATCGTCTTTTTGAAATTATTTTTTGTGGATTTATTTTGTGTTGTCTTATCACAGTAAGCTTTTTAATAATTGACGAACGGTGAGAACTGAAAGTTCTTTATATAATTGCGTAGTAGGATAATCAAATGGCTGCATGTACAATACCTTTAAAACTGCTCTTTGTGCGCGTTCTAGTTTAAGTAAATTAGTTTTTTTTTGCCCTATCCCAAGCTATTATTCCGTACGCTAAAAGAGATTGACATAAGGCGAAGTGAACGGTTTTTTTCGTATTTCCATCCTTAATGTGTCTCATTTTCTTGAAAGTACATGTTAATTTTCTGAGTCTATTAAGTAACGATCTAAAGTTATACCTAAATATTTAATTGATTACACAGAAGTAAGAGAAAAACAGGCACATGCCGCGTCACTATTGCAATTGCTAGAATGTATGTGTATGTACCTAAATTAGATGGCTGTTTGTTATCTTAAATATTAAATGTCATAAATTTTGTTTTCTCAATGTTAAGTGTAAGGAGATTTTTGTCAAGCCAATCTAAAACAGTTTTTAATCCGCTTTTACTAATTCTGTGGACTTCTTTCCACGATGAGGCGTGCAATACAAGTACGGTGTCATTGGCGAAAGATATTATTTTCGAATTTTTTAGTATTGTTTCATTCAATTCATTCAGGTAAATTTAAAAAAGGTTCGGGCCGAGTACCGATCCCTGCGGAATTCCAAAATCAACGATAACAGGGTCACTGATGAACCCATTAATGCTGACAGATTGAGTAAGATCGCTAAGATACGATTGAAAAAGCTCCAATGGAATCCCTCTCATCCCGTCACCTTCCAGTTTACTTATCAGTATGGGAAGAGAGACAATATCAAATGCTTTTGCTAAGTCTAAAAATATAGCTAAGCACTTACCAGAGCGATCTATTTTTTGAGTAACATGTTGAACTAACTATCGCATCTGAAGTTGATAAATTTTGTCTGAAGCCATATTGGCGACAAGAAAAGAAGTTATTCGAGTTAAGGTAGTGTGTTAGTCTTGAATTAATTACTTTCTCCAATATCTTAGCAAGTGTTGGCAATAGTGAATTGGCCTATAATTATTGCTACTATCTCTATTTCCAAACTTATGGAAAGGTGATATAATAGATCGCTTTAATGAATTTGGAAAAATACCAGTTACAAAACTAAGATTACATATGTAGGTGATTGGACCAGTCAGGCAATCAACAGCCCGTTTTATAAACATTGAGGATATTCCGTCCCATCCCTTAGACGTAGATGCCTCCAAAGACATTATAATTTTTCTAATTTCATCCTCGTCAGGTGGCAGAATGTTAAATGAGTTAATAAGAGATGAGGTTGGCTTGAAATTTGTAGCTAAATTAGTTTCTGTTGTATTTAATTTGTATAAAATATTGTTAGCAAGTGATTTCCCTACATTTGTAAAAAAATTGTTTACAGAATTAACAGATTCTTTGGGTGTACTTTTTATATTTAATAAAACTGAGTCATGTGTTTTTTTAATGTCAAGGTTACATATTTGGCGTATCGTCTTCCAAGTATTTTAGTACAGCTTGTATGTTTATGAATTTCAGATTGCTCATATGTCATTTTCAGAGAACGGATAAGTTGATTACAAAAAAGACTGTATCGTTTATAAGTTATTTGTAATATAAAATTATTAAGGTCTTTTTTTAGTTTAGCGTGCAATTTATCTCTCCACCTTATACATCTTAATAAAGAGGGTGTTATCCAATGCTTAATAGTTGTTTTCCTATTGCTAACCTTTTTTGTTAGAGTGCAGTTTTCTAGTGTGTAAGTATGTAATAAGTAAGTGTGTAATGGGTAAGATACTAAGAAACTCGTTAGTTGTTTGTTCAGGATCAGTAACATTGTAAACTACCAACCAGTCTATGTCATTCAGCTGACTTAGTGGTTTATCATAATCAACTCTAGTTACTGTCTTACAAGGATAACTATTATGACCACGTTTTCGACCGTCAATAGAAACAATGAGCGAACTATGATCTGTGATAGAAGAGTTACAAATGGGAGTAGTAGATGTACAACCTATCTTCAAAAAACATGGTCAATGCAGCTTGGTGCACGGGTAGGATAGCAATGAGTAGGTAAAAGACCTAGCATAGACATCTTGGTCAAGTAGTCTGAGGATCTTGTATCTTTGTTGCAATCTTTTATATCCAAGTTTATATCTCCAGTAACAGCTACGACTCCTGAATTGTTTAATTTATTTAAGATATTATTAAGGGAATTTTGAAAACGGTCAATCGCATATACAGAAGGCGACCTATAAATAGCCAAAACAGTATATTGATTATCAATTTCAATTAGCAGACAATCTGCATCTAACATTGTCAACTTATTATTTACGTTGTTCTTGTTGTACTGCCTTATTGCTTGTAGTAATGTATTTTTATGGTTCACGTTTATAAATTCCAGAGTAATAGAAGCGTTCGCTTTACCTCCACGATATATCTGCTTGATTGTATCATGCTTCAAATCACACTTCAAGACATTCATCATAATCTTATAAACACTACCTAAGTCTTCATTTTCACCTTTTTGTAGGTTTCTAATTTCGACTACATTCTTCAAATAATTTCTCAGCAGCACGTCTAGTTGATTTTCCAGTTTGTCAATTTTGTTATGTACATTTATGCATTCGAGCTCTCGCTAAAATGGTAACTTTTTTCTTTAAATCATTATGTTCTTCTCTACTCTGTTGAAACATTTTCTCTACCTCAAAATTGAATTCCATTATTTTTGAATTTTGTAATGTGAGTTGTTCGATCGCTTGAAGTAATTTATCATACTTAAGTATCTTGATTTTTTTGTAATTTCCGAAAACTCTGTACTAAATTACTCTGTACTCATTTCTGTACTAAATTGAGCAAAAGTTTCATTTTCCGGGTTTTTCCTTTTCCTAGTGGCTCTCGTATCAATATTGTCGTCCTCGCGCATACTAAGATTTGGTTGCGAAGAGTATATGGTGGTTGACGGTGAACGTTGGAGAGGCATCTGAACTTTGGATATACTATGTAATGATGATGTTATTCACGTTTGAAACGCGTGCTTCGTGCAAAAAGGTGGAGGAGATATTTGTATCCCTGTTTATAACTACTTATAATGTTATATTGCAAAAAGGGAAGTTATGTCACGGTAATTAAGTATAAAATTTCTTAGTCAGTTTTATTAACAATTATATCGAAAGTTGTACACGTATGCTCGACTTGACGTCCCGCGAGTGAGTCAAGTGAGGAGAGTGAGGTTTTTTAGTATTATTTTAATCACTACTCGTTGTGCTCGTTCCAGGTTCAGCATGTTACTTTTGTAAGTGCCACCCCATATTATGATTCCGTAATTAATAAGCGATTGGCACAAGGCAAGATAAGATAAGTTTTAACTTTAAAGTATTAACTTTTATAAAAAAAATTCTTGTTGGCCTCAGTTTAAATTATAATACCAGAATAAAGACAGCATTATTTAATCTTCCAATGTATTTTTCCAGGTATATTGTATCCTTGGTTTTCCAATTTTTGAGGAATCCTTTAAGAAATATGCGAAAAGAAATTTCTTATTGTTCCTCAGGTTTTTGTTCTTGCATGGCCTTTTTCATGTTCCGCAATTGCTTATTACTTTCTTATAATACATTTGGTTTTTTACCATTTGAAAACACCCTTATCAACTAAATATTCGTCACGAAATCAAAACGTCAACCCTTTTAAACATATTAAACTTTGATTTTGATAATAATTTTTGGGCCCAGGCCCTAACCTAGTTAGTGCGGTGGTTTAGAAACTTGGAGCAGTTCCTGTGTATCTTTTCCTGATGTTTTGGCTTCACTTTATAGCAATATAGATATTACAAGAAAAATTTTTTCATATTGTTTTTGTAAAAGAAATTTCCTCGCTTGCTGAAGCTAGAAACAACTGGAGTGCTTCAGCTTTTCCTCAAAAATTTTTATCAATTTAATCATAAACGTAACTGGCATAATCAAAATCGAGTTATCGTCGAAAATTGCAGTTGAAGTACAAGTACAACAAATTCTTAAAGGAAATCATAGTAATGGAATTTTTAAGTATTTTAAATGCATACATAACATAAATAGCAGAAAGTGTAAATTTAAAAATAATAATACGACAATTTTGTTCTTAGTTATAGTCGTTATAGGCAAAATTATCTTATCTATCCTATCTAATCTTGCTCAGTGGCAGATAAACAAAATGTTCACCAGTAAGCTTTTAACGTCTTTGGACGTCCTTGCAGGTCTCTAAAATTCGATACACTAGTTCACAATCATGAAACTTACAATTTTTTATCAATAAAATTGTAACTATATGGTTTTTTCATTAATATCCTCATAACATAACTTTTCCTTTTATATTTATGATTGTGAACTAGGGGATCAATGTGTCAGTTTCTAGATTATTTTTATAACCCATATATTTTTCGGGTTTATTACGGAGCTAAGAGAAGCTCAATCTTGTACTACTGATAAGGTGGGGTAGGTATGCCTTACAACTAATTAAACAAAACGAAAACAGCTTACAAAAATAACATACATTCGGTAAACATTGAAAAATATAGTTTATTGCATTTACGGTTATAAACAATACGAACAATATCCCTATTAAATGATCTGATAACAATCCAGTTGATGATGAGAAACTATATTTAGGATATTTTAAATTCGCAAATTAATTACGAGTATAATATCATCGTAGGAAATCGTGTTCATAAGTTCTGACTTTATTCTCAAAAGTGCTAAACTATGAGCAAGAAAGGCTTTTCTCACATGAATAATTTGTCGCGGGTGTGTATAGAGCCATGTGATATCCAAGTTTGGAGAAATGTTTTCCAAACTCTGTTTTCGCATGAACGAAGAAATACTTTTTAATGATCCACAATATGGATTTATCAAAATTCTTTCGGCCGAAATTTTGAGATGAAAGTGTTTGCATTCCTGAACTAAGTCAGTTTCAATTGTCAGAGTCAATGGTAACAACTCACTCATTTTGGTTAGAAATGAAATCTTTTCGTTAAGTCCGTTGGTGGACCTCTGCCGTTTTCTTAAACTCGGATACTAGTCTTTTTATAAGAGCGAGAAACGTGTTAATCCTGAAAGTTTCACTCGCAGTCATTCTAATGTCTTCATCGGGTGTTACATCAAGTCTCCTTTTTCTGTTCGGTTGACTTTTTATGTTCTCATATGTATATTGCTTCGATACGCCAAAATGCCATCACCTTTTCTTCGAAATATTTGAAATTATCTCGTTCAACTACAAAAAGTGTTTTTGAGTTGTACGAGTTGTAGAGTTGAACTTACAGAGTGATTCGTATACATCGAAAACTTTCGATTGGAACATTCACTTTACTTATTCCTTCCAAAAAGAAATCCATAGTTAACCTTTACCGCCGCTTTCATTTTTTACAAATTCAAAAGCATTCCCAGCGCTTCGTGTCACCTTACAGGTTTTTCGGTACTAGCGTCTTTGATCGATTCTAAAGTTTTGAGAATTTCTTGTGTATGTAGCACAAAGCACAACAAAAGTGTTTGTAAAATTTTCATATTTTATTGTTCTTACGATTGATTTAGTTTGATGTTGTAAAGTAATAATAATAATAATCTTTATTAAACATTCACAATTTCAATTATAGATACATAGGCGACTAATGCTTAATAAGGCCGGAATCTGTGCATAAGGATTAGTACACTTCCACATGAATCCATTTACAATAATAACTTAGGAATATACTAATTCAAGATAGGTATTACAATTGATTACATAATTTTTTTTTTTAATTAACATAATGGGCTGTATTATAAATTGATATTTATACATATAGATTTACTGAAATGGTAACCACTTAACTGAATGTTTCTTGCAACCATTATATGTCATATTGCAGTTCAATTTGTGAATTTTATGGGTTTAATTATAGGGGAAGGGACCAAGGAATAGGTAGAATTTTTGAGCAAACGAAGCTTCAATTTTTGGGGCGTAGCGTAGATCAATTTTATAAATGTTGTTCGTGCCTATTATTGATGTATATACTATTTTGTAGATTTTAATTATACATTATGATAATTTATTTGTATGTACATTGTGGGGATGTAATTTTTAAATAAATAATAACTATTGCGCGCGTCCCTTTTAGCTGAGCAAAGTGTCAGTTTCGCTGTCTTCAGGGTTTTGCCATTCCCGATTTTACTCGTTAATTTATTGCCAGAATAAAATTTAATGTAATCCGAGGCCTCTTGAACACAGTCACTTCACTGTGTCAACAACTTTCTTTAAAAAAATTATCCAATAAGTAATTTTCTTCATCAATTTGAGCCTGCAGTAACTTCATCAATCTCACATCTATCTTTCTAACTAAGGATTAGTATCCAAACTATCCAAATAATAGTAATCCAAATTTAGTAATTTGTGAAGCGCAAAGTGTTCATGCGGAGCTACTCGGTGTTCTGCATTTTTCCAGTCATTAAATCCTGCATTCTCGAACTAAGTTCTATATTCCAATGGACCGAATGCCAAACAAGGTTCACAATATATATCTACAGATCTTTTACTTTCAAAATAAACTAGCCAATCAGTCTTCCACTTCATTATTTTTAAATTCTTTTTGACGATTCTCACTGGTTAGATCCATAAATATTTTCTTCTTTTCAGACTTGTTTTGATCAAAACCTTGCAATAATCTCCCGAACGGTCTCGTTAATTTACCTGATTAAGTAATTAAAATTAATCTTCGTTTAAATTTACTGTTGGTTGTCCTTGGTCATTTCTTGAACTTGACGTCTGATACTGAGACGCATCTTTAATTGTTCTACTTATTGAAGATTTCTCTCCCCCCTCTTTGTCTAAAACAGAAATATTAGGTCTTTACCTATGAAATTGCCGTTTTTCACGAAATAAATGAAGCGTAATTTTTTTATATATTTTTTATTTCTATTAATCAAAATAATCACCCATGCGATCAATGCATCTTTGCCAACGCATTGGTAGCTTATTGATGCCTTTCTTGAAGAAATCAGCTGGACGGGAGGCAACAAATTCTTCAAAGGCATTTTGTACTGCCTTTCGGGTATTGAATTTTTTTCCCGCCAAGAAGTTATCCAAATTCTGGAAAAAGTAGAAGTCTGTAGGCGCAAGGTCTGGTGAGTACGGCGGATGACGGAGAACTTCCAACCCCAACTCTTGTAGCTTGGAGACCGTCTGATGTGCAGTATGAGGTCGTGCGTTGTCGTGCAGGAGCAGTGGAGCCGAACGATTGACCAAAGCTGGTTGGAGACGTGCGAGCTTCTCCATCATTGTGTTCAGTTCTTCATAGTACACATCTGCAGTAATGCTTGTCCCGTTTGGCAAGAAGCTGTGATGAATTACACCCGCGTTAGACCACCAAACAGTGACCATCACTTTTGTAGGGGTATGTTTTCGTTTAGGGCATTGTTTGGGTGCTGATTCAGGGCCCAACCAACTTGCTGAGCGCTTACGATTGTCAAACAGGATCCATTTCTCGTCACAAGTAACAATGCGGTTCAGAATTCCTTCATTTGTATGCCTGCTGAGCAGTGCAAGGCACGTCTCCACGCGTACTTCGCGCTGGCGGTCATTGAGTTCGTGGGGTACCCATTTGTCAAGCTTTTTTACCTTGCCAATTTGACGCAAATGGACCAATATTGTTTTGCCGTGGATTTAGTTTCATCAGCTTCCACAATTGCCTTTAATTCGTCATTGTCGACCAAAGTTTTCGGACGACCACGGGGTTCATTTTTCAGGTCAAAATTTCCAGATTTTCAATAATAACTGAGTTTCTTTTTTTTTAAATCAACTTCCTGAAAAAGAACTTCTGGATTATTTGAATATTTAAAATACAGTTTGAAGGGATGCATTTCATGTTACATAATCCATTGTATTCTAAACCACTCCACTTTACCTGTATCTGTTGCAATTTTTCTGTTTGCTATGTTTTTTTCTAAAGTTTTACAAGAAAAAAATAAATCTTTGTTCATTGATACTATTTTAAATGGTTTATTTTTTTAAATTAAAATTACCTGTTCCCAATCACAAGACATGTATGAATGACTAGAAATTTATGGTCAATTTTAGTTGTAGTAGATTCAGAACTAGAAACATTGTATTGGCAGAAAAGAGCCATCTTAATGTTGTGGTTTTGGCCACCACATTGATCTGAGTACATAATGGGATGTTTTTATTTAACAATATGTTTGAGAAAATATAATATGCAATAATATATATATATATATATATATATAGGATGCTTTTTCTTGGGGCCCACGTAATGCTACACTTTCATCCCATGTACACATAAATATATCATCATTTTTCATACTACGTATCCCAAGGCAGTATGTCCAGAGTTGTCGTTTATAATAACACATGCCTGTGCTGATAACAGGGGTTGGAAGGGTTTTCATAAGATATTATACAGACATCTTCGTCTTCTTTATACAACTCCACGTCCTTCTTGATACCTTCTCTTGCTGCCTCAGCTTTTAGCAGATGTAATTTTTGCTCTTGTTCTAATCTTAATTTTTCTACTTCATTAGTACAAGCTTTTAATTTAATAGCAAATGCATCACATCTTTAACAAGAATCTGAAATTGGGGAATGAAAACTTAAGTTGAACTCCTCATTAAATACTTTATTAGGATTTGAAACCTTCTTGGTATACAGGGAATAAAGAATACTTAAATTTAAATCTGGTGCTAAATATTTACGGTTTACTGACTTATGTAAAGAATAATGAGACTCATACGAGGGGATAGAATTGATAAATTCTTTTATTTTTGTATTTTATTTTCAGGAGTTTTATTGGCAGAAACAGAATGACCTCGTCTATCTAATGGAGGTGTAGAGACGGAAGTATTATTTTTTTTAATAATCAACTTATTCCCCCATCAGAAACTGCATTAAGTATTTTTTTTTTAATTTTTACACACTAATATCTCTTTTCCATCACAATCAGAGAGGTAGTTGTGCCTCATTTGTTGTGTAGGTACGAGGCTTCGAAACTACCCTAATAAGTGAAAACATATAGGATGTTTGCAAGTCAAAATTTGCCAAATTATAGAATTCTTTGAATAGTTTTCTTTGTTGCTCAGCGTTTATTTCTAAATTACATTTGTTTTGAGATGCACACAATCCTATCTCAGTCATTTAAGCAGGCACTGTGGCTCCCTTGTGGTTCAAATATTCTTGTCCTTTTGCTCTCTTCACTTTCTTCAAATTCTGAACCCAATTTTCAGGTTTCCTAATCTATTTTGTGATGTCTTCGTTGAACATTCTGAAGGAGTATTACCATTCAAAATTGCCTCAGATACGGTAAAGAACGGTAAGTTCAACACGTTTATCACCCTAATAGATAAACCTTGTACAGTATAAGCTGGTAGTGTGGGACGTGGGTACACAGTGCGGCAGTAAGGGTTCACGATAAGGCAGACGATGAGCTCCAAACGAATGGAAATAATGATTTAAAATAAATACTAATGATAATACGTACGGGGTACGTAACATCGACCTTAAAATATGGGTTATTAATTTGGGGAAATTCTACCGATATTAAAAAATGTTTTAGAGCTCAAAAGAGATGTATAAGGACAATGCTTGGAAAGGAGCCTTATGAGCCATGCCGACCTTTATTTAAATCTTTAAATTTATTGACGATGCCTTGCATGTACATCTTGGAGGCTGCCGATTTTGTAAAAACTAATCCTCAATTCTTTGTACAAGCTGGCAGTATAGGTAGACCAACTCGCCATGCACAGAGGTTGGTTTATAATGATATGCCACGTCTTGAAATATATCATAGGCAATGCTATGCGATGTGCATAAAAATATACAATGCGTTACCCAGGGAAATCCAGTGTGTACAGAGAAGTAAATTTAAACAAGATCTATCAAAATGGTTGAAAGAGAAGTGTTTTTACTCTGTTAATGACTTTCTTAAATATAAAAAATAGATAAATTTGTGTAATGGTGGTAGAAAATTTAGTAATTAAATATTGTAATAAATATTGCATGCTGTTGAATAGTAATAATATGTAGAACTTTTTTTTTATGTATAACACCATATTGTACACCATATTATGTTGCAATAAATTATTTGATTTGATTTGATTTGATTTGATTTGATTTGAATATAAAAAAGACGAAAATGAAAATGATAACAATGGGCTAATTTATTCTATATTTCCAGTAGAAAACAAATGCATGAACTGTAGATTTTAATCTACTACACATATGTTAACAATATCACATGCTGTAGGAATAAAAGTGATTCTATGTAAATATTTTGACTGGTTGCAAATTTGGTACTAGGGTGTGGGAAATAGATATATTTGGTTATATTATATTATAGTTTATTAAATTTATACCTTTAGGTGGTTTTTTTTAAACAGTAGTTCTTCGTGGTGAGAATACTTCAACAAAGGCCTAAAATGGAAGCATAACAAATCCATGCCATGAGCTAATAAATTTTATTTAAGTATATTGCATTTATTGTATCTGTATTTATATTTTACAAATTTATATATTTTTTTTAAATCTAACTTTAAATGTTTTTATGATTTACAGATTTGAAACCACATTTATTTAAAAGATAAAGCTATTTGATATTTGATATTGATATGATTTAGATTAATTGTAACAGAAGGACATATTGATATTTTATAGACTGATCACGGTTGAGAAAAGAAGTATTTTGTTGTGCAATGTGTGACACGCCAACAAGAAAAGGGTTTGTGGGCTCATCACCATTCTCACAACTGAAGTATTTTGTCTATGAGATGCGAGGTCTTAGTATAATATAAAAAAATGTACTAGTTGTAATTTAAATATTTTAAATTTTAAAATTATATGTGTACTACAAAAGAAAAACAAAAAATAATAAAATAAGGAAATGTATAAGCTTAAATTTAACGATACAAACCTAAATTCTATTTATCTTAATAAAACAGTTTTTCTACGATCTCTGTTGGGACGGCGTGCTTTCACAGAGGCATTTAGCGTCATTCATAGGCCGAGTGTAGGGTTGACTAATCTTGGCTCGTGCATGGGGACATGCACGACGTCAGGATGGTCGAGTGTAGGGTGTTTTTTAAGGGGGTAATTTTTATATTGAGTTTTGAAGTATTTTACAAGTTATTGGTCATTTTGTGGACTTTAAACTTGGGAACACTGGGCGTGGCGAAAAAGCGTCAACTAAGTAATTTGAATTCGGGGCCATGAGGCAGAGGCAGCATGAGCTAGTCGTTCCTGGAAAATATACTTTACTTTGTGGGTGTATTCATTGGACATCTTAAGAATGTAAGTAGATCTGAAATATTATTGTGTTTATATATAATTGTGTAGGTATTATGTTAGCTAATGATTTGATCAAGCATTGTATTTGTTCTCAATCATTTTCTTAAGAATAATAATATACCCGTGGAGTTTCTTGCCAGTTCTTCTCCACGAGGGTATTTTCCGAACTGGTGGTAGTATTCTTAAAGTATTTAAAATGGAAATATCTTTAAATGAGTATCACAGGTGTTTTATTTGGAGTTTTTTCTTACATAACATGACCTAATTTACCTAGAAACCAAATAAGTACATACGCTCTACATGTTATAATTTTTGAAAATCAAATCAACTAGCTTGTCTTTTTTGGATAGTTCTGTGAAAAACCGCCATAAAATCTACTAGATTTTAATATTCAATAAAAAGTTACAATGAAAATGGAATACCTTTTAAAAATCCAAACAGTTTTTATATTGGTCAGAAAACAAAATGCTCGGAAAGCAATAAAAGTAATTTGTTAAGATTTAAACCACCTGTTAGCCAGTGAGGTATACTTATGATAAAACTTTATATGAAAATAAAGAGTACGAGCCCTAATGCAAAAGAGTTCGTCTTGTTACATATTAAAAGTGTATATTATTCAAAGTAAAATTTAAATAAATAAATTTTACTTTATTAGTTAAATAAATACACAGCGGTTTTGAATACTTAATGAAGTTTATTTTCAATTTTAAAAAGTTGCAGAATATTTCCCTATTTAAATAAAATATAATAAATTCTTGGGGAACCTCTTCTCTATTAGAATTTCTGTGACAGTAACCTTGCAATCACAAACATGACCAACGTGACAAAACCAAGTCGATCTTTCAATTAAAAACTTAGCAATGCTTTGACAGCTTTCTAATCCAGACGTGTTGCAATAGAAGATGACTTTCATACACACAGACGCAGTTTTTGTTTCAAATTCAAATTTATGTTTAAATATTTATTTCTCAACATTAACAATTACTTGACGTTAAATAAAGCATGAGTCTACCACTAGTGCGGAAAAACCTTCGGGAAGAATGGTAAAAAACTTCATGAGTATGTTTTCAAAATAAAATTATGATGTCTTTTTATGCATATATAATTATTCTTTTCTACATTTGTAAACCTTCCCTAACTATCCAAACGACAAACAAACTTAACCTGCACCCGTTTAAGAAGTTAACGCGGGTTCCAGCCATTGCCCTCTTCAACCCCATTAGATCCAAATGTCACCCAACGCTGCGGTAAGAAGGCTTACTTTAGCCACAATGACGCTTTTGCCAATTCTACTACAGACATATTTACTACACGAAATCCACAAGGAGTGATTCCTTACGAAAAAATTGTTTTTTCATTAACTTCAATGGCTTCGCACAGCCGCCATGTTAGATTTTTTTTAACGTCACCTATCTAAGAACACTTGGGCTGTTAAGACGAATCTAACGATACCTCAGTTATGTAATTCCGTTCAGCGGTTCTGGAGATATGCGATAATAAAGAATATTACATACATACATACATACAAGATACGCGCGAAACATAACCCTTCCTGTGCACGCGGGTAATATAAAAGCAAACCGTAGCACTGCTTATTCTACTACGTAGCACTGCTTAGTCTACTGGAACATTTGTAATTCTAAACGTTAGTACTGCAACGTTTGCTTGTGCCGTATTTAATAAAAGAGGTTATTGCACAAACAAACTTACCGACATTTATGACTGGCAACTTATAAATCTGTCATTATTTTATTTTATTTGTAAAATGTAAAATAGATAGAATATGGAAGATTGTTCCATGGCTTTCCTTTATGGGATTCCTTTAGGGAATTCCTTTACGGAATTCTATTGCGGGCTTCGTCCCCAAAATAGTCTAAGAATTATTCCTTTATGTTATTATAAATAGATTCATCATAAATAAAATTAATTTATAGTTATATGTGTTTTTACTTTGTTGATTAGGAAGACCCCCCTAGATTAGAATAGGTCCATCTAGGGTCCCGGACCGCTAGAGTACCAATAAACGCTACAAGATGGTATGATATTGAAAATAGACCACGATAAGCCAAAATCATGTGCAGGAAGATTAATTAAATATTATGATTTTTAAGATCTTTATTCATTTTTATTGGTCAAGTACTGTTATAAGTAGGAATCATTTATATGTCAGGACTACAGGGTCTGCAGGCAGTGCTTATTTGCATATATGGAGTGCTCGCCACTATTTACCTAATATAAGCAAAAGAAATGTACTTAAGTAAAATAAAACAAAAATCTAAATTTCTTTGCAAACTTTCCGAAACATTTATTTATCAAGTTAAATTACTTATTAATTACGGGTGATTTATTATATTCAATTAGGTTCAGTTACCTACCAAGAGTTTGATTTGTAGGCATCTGTGCTATTATGTTATGAATTTATTCATAATATATCACCATAACTCATAACTCTGAAAAATTGTAGCTCACGACCGGAAGCATTGCCTGCGAAATATTAATACAAATTTGTTATTGCAGGACGCAATTACCCGAGGTGAATTTTCTTTTTGAAGTAAGTACAGGAGAGCACTATACCGCGTTTACATTGCCGCTCTATATTTATCTCTCTCGCTATCTAACTCAATATTGTAACGCAGCGTATGCGTATGCCGTATGCTATAACGTCACATCACCACTTCGAGCAGTTGAATGCTCAATTCAACCAGCTTACCGTATGACACGAACGTCGCGGTCGCAATATCCGAACATGCTATGGGTATTCGGTGAGAACGTGGTATTGCGCAATCAATAGTTCATACTGTGGCGTTCGGACTCTTTATGTCGCTGCCGCCTTAGTAAGATTCGGCAGTCTCGGTCTGCGTGCGTTCTCGAGCGCACGTCGATCGCAGACGCCTTCCCGCTCTTTTAGCCCCCGCGCTAATTGAGCACCCAAATTTCATAGTTGTTTACCGTACTAAGTTTCTAACGCCGTTTTCACGGCGGACAGTGGCTCGTTAACCGTACTTCTAAGTTTCTAACGCCGTTTTCACGGCGAATAGTGGCTTGTTAACCGTACTTCGTGGAACGTGAGCTTCGTCGACGGGGTTTCGTTGTTCCAGGACTTCAAGTGCTGTGTTCGAGTAAGTTATCCGTGTCGTTCTCAACCGCCCTACTGCGTGTAGGGTGGTTTTAGGGAGTTAGTCATCGTTGTTAGGTTCATATATTGTCCCTCCCCAACCCCTCCGCAATGGCTTCCCTAAGCTCTGATGAGATTAGGAAGAAGTTAGCTGATAGTATCGGTGCTGAAGGCATACATATAAATGCTGATAAGTTCCGTTTCCTAGATTCTCTCATCCCTCATTTCATGACGATAATGTCCACAATGGCCCCTCAGGCCACCCCAGTTCCCCAGACCCCTCAGGTCTTAGGCCCTCCCGCGTCCCCTTCCTCCAGTGACATGGAGTGCGAAGTAGACGCCCCTCCGCGACGCAAGCGCGCACCCGCGACCGAGTCATCCTCGGACGCCACCCCAACTGGCCCTGAGTCTTTCTCCTTTACGCTTGTTAAGAAGCGCTCTAAGAAGCGTTCAAAACAAGACCCGGCGCCCTCGACGCCCGTCCCTATACTTCCTGCGGCGTCTTCAACGCCAGCTGTCCCGGTGTCTTCAACACCCGCTCCGGCCCCAACTTCTGTCAAGGCCAAGGTCCCACCACCCGTTTTCCTTCGGGAAAAGGGTAAATGGACCGAGGTCTCGACATTGTGCAATGAGCACAAAATCCATTACATCCGAGCAGCCAACTCGGGTGAATCTATTAAAATCTTAGTCTCGTCGATAGACGACTTTCGAGCTTTAACAAAGCTCCTCACCGATAAGCAATATGCTTATCACACCTATGCTCTGTCAGAAGAGCGTAAGATCAGAGCGGTACTCAGGGGAATCCCGTTCGAATTATCGAACGAGGCCATCCTGGAGGATCTGCAGTCCCAAGGCTTCCCGGCACTCGCGGTGCATAAAATGCACAGCAAGTACGGGAGGCAACACCCTCTCGCTTTGGTGATTCTCGCCAACGTCCCCAAGTCCAGAGAGATCCTGAAAGGGGTTAGCTCTATTTGCGGCCTCTCTGGGATCTCAATCGAGGCGCCTCATCGCCGCGGTCATCCCGGCCAGTGCCATCGGTGCCAGTTGTACGGGCACGCGGCAGCCAACTGCCGCGCACCGCCCAGGTGCGTCAAGTGCCTGGTCCCGCACTTCACTAAGGAGTGCAATCGCACTCCTGAAACTCCCTCTCCTCCCGATTGCGTGCTTTGTGGCCAGTCCGGCCACACCGCAAACTACAGGGGCTGCCCTCGTGCACCCCGTTGTATGCGCTCCAATTTCAAAAGGGCGGCTCCCAAACAGGCCCCGCGCCTTTCTCAAGAAAACTTTCCACCGCTGCGTAGCCGGGTTCCTCCGGCTGCAAAGCCTACTCAGCCCAAGCCTGCTCCAGAAAACTGGAGGCAGCGTCCCGCACCGAATCCCATCCCGGCTCCTCGCCCATACAAACCCACTCCTCAACCCTCCGTAGCAGACGATATGCGTATCGTCTGCGACGCTATTAAAAATGTCGATGTTAGTGAAATCGCAGTCTTAGCCCGTAAACTTAGGGCTTCACGTACTCCGACAGAGCGTTTGCTAGCTCTGGCGGAGCATAGTTCCCTTCTCAATTCATTGTAGGTTCATTTAAATGAATTGATCCCTAAATCATGCTTCGGCCGACCTCTGCCCAGCCCCGGCTTCACCGGAGGCTGCCCAGAACGGCCACCAACTCATGTCCCTTTGAGCACCTTCAGTGCAACTTTCACTACAGGCGGAAGACCCGCTAGCGGGTCTCCGCCAGCGCGCCCAACTTCCCGACGGGTGTCGCTTCCGATGAAGGCTAAAGGTATACGCTTACCACAGCCAACAGGTGGTTTTTAGTGGGTAGGTGCCATTCTGGTGAGTCCCACATAACCCCCCCGCAGAGGAATTTACCTGCGGGCGGGTATGCATGACGCATCTTCCACCTCCCTCCCATGAGGGTGCCTCGGCAGCAAAAAAAAAAAAAAAAAAAATTAGTAAGATTCGAATTTGAATAAAATAAATACCACATTCCCTGATATTAAAAGAAAACAATGTCAGTCGTTTTACGGACCGTTCCGGTGTCCGGTCGATGCCTACCTATAAATAAGTCATAAAATGAATTAATAAATATCAAGTATATAACTAATAACAAATCTTTTTATTATTACAGCTACGCCCCTACACCCTTTATATACCGATCAATAGTTTTCTTGGAAAGAGATACTGTGCCGTAGGTATGGTTGGATACCCGTTCCTTGGAACAGTTGACGGTATGGAACGCCCATGTCTAAGCTTTGATCCCGCTCCGCAACCCAAATACGACTACGCAAGTATTTAGTATAAAAAAATATTTAATTGGTGAAAAATATCACACGTTGGTTGAATTGTGTGACTGGATCGCGATAGATTCACGTAGAAAAAAATATAGTAACAGTAAATAAAACAAAAATGCAATTAATTTCATAAAACTTACGTGAGACATTTTAAATTAGGTATTCAATAACGCGGCTTACTCACGGTACGCGATCGAATAGGTCCGACTAGTTTCGGACTCGTCTGGATTCCATCTTCAGGGGGTGAGTGTAGCCGGCTACTATGAAATACCTAATTAAAACAAAAATGGATAAAAGTTACTATATTTCCATTGTAATATAAGCCACATATGTACAAACATGGTGATGGCCTGCTAGTTGGCGGTCAAACGGTAAAAACCTCGGATTCCCTGTGGTTTTTCCTAGGTTGGATTTTCACCGGTCGAAAATGATGTAACATTTTTCTGGTGGCTGACACTTTGAACGAAACCTAGGCAGACAAGACAAATTTCAAAATTGTACGTGGCTAAAATCATTGTGGCACAGAAAGTGATATTAATGCAGGAGAACCATTACGTCTTATTTTTTTAGTTATAAGAAAACCAACAGCGACATACACAACAATAACAATACATGAATTATTTACTAAGGGCATGGCTAATAACAGGTTTTTCTTAGTAAACAATAGGTATAAGGTTGTTAACACGTTTACATTAAATAAAAAGGTACATAAAACAAAAAATGTTAAATTAATAAAAATATAATTAACAAAAAAACAAAACAACAATTAATATGTCCATGTAATTAATAAAAGTTTAAGCTAAGTATAAATATTATATTTCAACCTACAAGCTTAAACTTTTATGAATCCTATGTATTGAATTGCAAATTCCAGATAAAAAAAGAAAAAAATTATCTAAACATAAAATTAAATCTAAGATTCCATTAACTTTAACATTTTAAATTATTGACTCAATTACCACTCGTCTCCATGATGGACTCACGACATCTGCTTTGAACGTAAACTCAGATCATATAAACGGATCAATATGATCAAAGTATTTATTGTATGTGCTTATGATTCGAGTGATTACAGGGTGAAGGCACATGGAATAGTGAGGTGGATATGCAGATTTATTATTCCACATTTAATATTCATTTTCATTATTTCCTTAATAGACTGTTATAGCAGTGGTGATAGAGTTTCATTAGGTAAGATCTCGTCTCGGGCGGTACTGCTGTCCTTGCTATGTGAACTGCCACAATAATCCCATGGATATGGTTGTGTTCCACATCAATAATGTTGATGAGGTTCTCTCTGTTTAAGCCATTATGATTCCTGTATTATTTATAAGATAGATCAAATTATTATTTCCTGGATAATGGATGTAGCCCTGCGCTTATAATTACATTTTACTTCGATTATGCAAAACATCAGCTCCGCAAAACCTTAATAATCTTGCTCTCATTATAACTAAACAAATTTCTTATAAAAAACCATTTAATTTTAACGAGTTTAATTAATAATAAAGACCTAACATAACGCATCAACATAAACATTAAACGATACTAATAATAATAATAGATCCCAGACAATCACACCAACTGTATGGCCCCAAAGTAAGCAGAGCTTGTGTCATGGATGATCGTACAGCGAACTGGGGGGAACCCAGAATAGATGAAAAGATATCGAAGCTTAAAAATTGTTTAAATTCTAGCGGCTTTATCAGGACAGTGCCACGTTAAATGCCCTTAGCACAAGACATACGTTAACATCAGCAGCCTACGCAACTGGGGTGTCTAGATTACATTAAAAAGGCTGCGAGCTGGACTGGATAATCTACTTGTTCTGCCTAATTGTATAACCAGCCTTTGAATAATAACTATATAGAATTTGCAGACGCTGTACTTAATACTTAAAAATGAACAATTCAGAACCTTGACCTGCCTAAATAAGATCCTTAATCCTGTTTCAAACATTAAGACAATATTATCCAATAAAAATAAAATGGTTTGACATAGACCCTGTTTTATTTTGCAACAAACTTTAAACACTGAAATATAATTAGTGGTTAAATGAACTTAGTTATACCTATGTGCTTTAGTACTGTTATACCTATAATAAAATTGTAAAAAATATGTTGACGTCCCAAAAACCCAAATTTTAAAAGTATTTATAGGTACTGCATTTTCCAAAAAAGTTTTTTTTTGGCTAAAGATAAAGGCCAACACACAGCGTGACCGCCGTAGTGATCTTTGAAAATACTTTTAAAAAAAAGTTGGTCGAAAAAAGAATTTCAAATGAATAATTGCATGGAGTAATGTAGCCACCTTTGGGATGATTCTGCAAAGTAGCAACTAGAAGCGATGGACGCAGTTGACCGAAGAGCCCGAAAAATTATAAACAACTTTGACCTCGCCACCAAAAAACTGCAAAGCCTCGACCATCGTCGAAAAGTTGCCAGTTTAGCAGTCTTCTACAGATTACATTTTGGAGAGTGCGCGAATGCTCTTTTTCATCAGTTCGAACTCACACTCTTCTTACACCGGACTACTAGAAGCAGACAGGTTTCCATCCCTTTATAGTAGACATCCCAAGAAGTCGAACCAAACACTTCGATAGTTCCTTTTTGGTGCGGGTCGCCAAGGTGTGGAATGAACTGCATGCGTCTGTTTTTCCAGAAAACTGTAGTCCTAGTTCTTTCAAGCGTCGAGTGAATAGGATAGACGTGTATATAGACGTAACACCTTCGTCTTCATCGTCACTTTCCATCAGGTGAGATAGAAGACAAACGTCTAATCCTTTTTCAATAAAAAAAAAATTAACCTACCTTCAAATTCTAATTTGAAAACACACGCAATAGCAGTGTATTAGAAAAAAAACGCTGAAGAGCTCTTGATTTGTATAATATACTATGTACGTAATATATTGTAATTAATTTAGCATTTTGCAGCATCATGAAGTTGGTATAAAATTGGAATGTTATGTAATTGGAATGTAATGGACATATGAAATTGGCGTTTTGTAAGGGAGGAACATGAAGTCAATTTAAAATAAATAAAATATATGTATTTAATCAAAGTATGTATCATTGATATAATCTATGCACTTTTGCCATATCATAGGCAGTTCATTGAACCATTTACCAAAAAACACCATTCGAATGGGTATCAATAAAATCTATGAAAGCGTTTTGGACTGCCCTATCGGAGTAGATTTTTTTCCTTTGCAAGAAGTTAGTAAAAAAGTGGTAATCTGTTGGAGCAAGATCCAGGAAGTACGGTAGATGTCTTACAAATTCCAATTGAAGCTCCTCTAATTTGGTAGCCGTCTGTTGTGCTGTATGTCGTCTAGCGTTGTCCTGAAGCAGCAGTGGCCTAGAGCGATTGACCAGCCTCGGTTGTTTAGCTGCTAGCTTTTCCATCATGATTTGCAGTTGCTAACAAAAGACATCTGCCGTGGTATGGCCAGAATTAAGAAAGCTGTAATGAATGACACTGGCACTAGTCCACCAAATGCTCACAAGTAATTTTTTTTGAGTCAATTTTCGCTCAAGGCACCATTTGGCTGGTTCGCCAGGGTTAAACCATTGCAATGAGCGTTTGCGATTGTCGTACAGGATCCACTTTTCATCACAGGTTTGATTCAATATTTATTGTATTGTTTATGTAATGTAGCAGTCGACGCGCGTTTGTCGGTTTGCTTCACTCAATTCATGAGGTACCCATCTCTCAAGCTTTTCCCAATTTGCTTCAAGTGGATTAAAACAGTTTGTCACTAACACCACAGCCTACAGCTAACTCGAAAGTGTTTTGCGATGGATCCGCTTCCACAATAGCCTTCGATTCTTCACTATCAACTTTGGTCTCCGGCCGTCCACGGGGTTTGTTCTGCAGGTCGAAATTTCCAGAACGAAAACGTTAGAACCAAAAACGCGCTGTGTTTTCGTTTGCGACATCGCCGCCATACACAGCATTAGTACTTCGAGCCGTTTCTGCAGCACTGGTGCCACATTGGAGCTCGTACTCGTAAATAACGCGATATTTCAAGTTTTCCATTTTGTTTATTAAGTGACGCAAAGAAAAAACCAAAAGAGGAAAAAACAATATATTACGGTTTTCGGAACACAAATGCGTGAGTAAATAGCTGTATAAATTTTAAATTGAAATTCTCAACCAAAGAGGAGATAATACAGATCAAAATGGCCACTACGACAAAATGCCAATTTCATATGTAAGGACCTAATACACTGTGTTCCCAGTGTATTTGTATATTGAGCGTTGAATCAGCTACAAAAGCTACGTTTATCATGTTTTCGTATTCGACAAATAATTCACAAGTGAACAAAACTCGTGAAAAATTTTAAATTGTCGATACTCCTCGTCAAATATGTGAGTTTAGTTTTAGTATTAGAATGTCAAAGTGCTTTGAATTCTTAGATAATTTCACAAACAGCATATATAAATAGAAATGTGATAATAAAAAAGTTTAGTTACACGACGTGAGGCACAATAAGTATTAAACAAATGGTACTATTGATATTAATTTTGCTGATTTCATCAGTATGGACTGCTTCGGAGATAAGACCCGAGTAGGCACATCCTCTATCTGATGACTTTATTGACTACATTAATAGTGTCCAAAACTTATGGACAGCCGGCCGTAACTTCCCTGCTGACACTTCAATGGACTATTTGAAAAAACTGCAAGGAGTTATAAAAACAGATTCCGGAAATCGAAAATTATCTAAAATAAAACAGGTTTTAGAAAACGATGGAAAAGATTTACCAGAAAACTTCGATGTACGTGAACAATGGCCTCAGTGTAAATCTCTGAATGAAATTCGAGATCAAGGCAGCTGTGGCAGCTGCTGGGCCATTGCTGCCGTGGAGGTTATGACAGATCGTTATTGTATTTACTCAGGAGGAAAACAAGAGTTCCATTTTTCCACCATAGATGTAGTGACCTGTTGTAGAAGAAACTATGAATGCAACGGTTGTGATGGGGGGACTCTTTCTGCTGCTTGGGAGACATATAACGATACGGGGATTGTGTCAGGAGGTAACTACAACTCATCAACTGGGTGCAGACCTTATCCTTATAGAAAATGTAATCACCATCAGAACGCAGACGATGGCTATCCTGACTGTTCACAAGTGAATGAAAAAGAAGAAAATTGTACTTTAAAATGCACCACTAAACGTATAAATTATCAAAACGACTTGAAAAAGTCTAAAAACGTTTATTTTTTACAAGGAGAAAAGCAAATAATGGCGGAAATTTATTCAAATGGACCAGTGGAAACTGGCTTCGCAGTTCATGAAGATTTTCTATCATACAAATCTGGTGTGTACCGATATGTTAAAGGCAAGATTGTTGGGCACCACGCGGTGAAAATTCTCGGATGGGGGGTCGAAAAGAACGTAAAGTATTGGCTGGTGGCTAATTCTTGGAACGAATATTGGGGAGATAAGGGATATTTTAAAATTCTACGCGGGGAAAATCATTGTGAATTTGAAGATGAGGTTTGGGCTGGAGAACCATTACTTGCGTTATCTGTAGATATGTGATTCCATGTCAGAATAAATTAAATATTCCAAATATTTATTTTCATCATTTCCTTTACAGATAATTATTGCAGCGCTGCGCTGGTAGAACTTTTTTTTGTTAAGGTATCGTCTGGGGCAATATCAATAAAAAGTTAGTAATATTCTCAAGACTCTTTTTTCCGCCCACAAATTTGTGCTTATCTACTACAGTATCATCTTCTCTCTGTACCGAGTGAATAGAAACCACTTTTTTATAGGGTATTAGATGATCAATCCATGAATATTCGATAAGAAGCCCCTTGCAGTTTTTTCGCCTCGTTTATATTTAGCAAAGTTCCCTTTTCTTTATTGGATTGTAGTGCCATATCATGACGCATTTGAATCACTTCATGAAATTGGTATAACGATGTGAAAAAGTTACCCGTACCTTATAAACAAGTGTTCATATCGCTAAGTAATAAGCCACCACAGTGTATTTAACCTCAAAAATAAATATCCTAAATTGAAATGTGAGTAATGGCTTTCCTTATGGCATAAATTAATAATGATTTTTATTGCGCTGCTTTATTTTTGCTCTATAATAATGCAAATAAATGGTTTTTAGTTTTCTGCATGTATATGTTTAACTCTTATTTTAAGCATTGCGTATAATCTGAGACCTGTTTTGCGTATGTATGCGCTTTTATAATAAGGTTCCTGAATATATTTAAAGTATTCCTACTGACAAATTCAAAGAAACTATAAAGCAAAAGTTTATTTAGCAAATTTTTCACTTCGGTGTTATATTATTTTAGACGCAGATATTTCTTGTTCCAATCCGATATTTATTTGGTGATGAACTGGATTTGAAACGGAAAAAATAAGGTTGACAGTTACACTTCAAAAGTGAAACTGCGGCTGATGGTGTTTTGTAGTTGAGTATTACAAAGTTTGAAACAAGCTGCAGAATTTGGAAATTTGGAAAAATCCCTCTGCTAGAGTAATTTATCTTGTGTAATTATCACTTTCTACAAGCTATCCTTTAGGCCTCACATACAAGAAACAATAACTAGAGCAAATCAGTTACTGGGCTTTGTCATACGGTGTACTAAGGATTTTAAGAACCCTCATAGCATGCTGTACCTGTTTTTTGCTTTAGTACGAAGCATATTAGAATATGGAAGTACGATTTGGTGTCCTCATTATAAAGTACACATAGATGACATTGAGCGAGTTCAAAAGAAATGCGTGCGAGTTTTATGTTTTCGCCAAAAGTTAGGACGTTGTAGTTTAAGTTATGAAGATAAACTGTCTAAATTTTGTATTCAGTCACTGGAGTCGCGGCGAAAACATGGAGATTTATTGCTTCTTTATAAAATTTTGCATTCCATAACGGACACCCCCACTTTGCTTTCCGAACTAACCTTTAATATTCAATTTAGTGCCCGTAGGTCTAATAAGTCCAATCTGTTTGCTCTTCAAATATATAAAAACAACATATCCTATTATAATCCATTGGCAAGAATGGCTCGCCTGTACAATGAACTTGCAAAGGACACCGATTTGGACATATTTATATCAAATATAGGAGCATATTCAAAACTTGCAAAAGATATCCTCCAACGCTACCCAAAAAGCTGATTGTATCTTTTATATTATTTCATTTTACTTCTGTGACATGATTATCTTACACATTACTTTTGACATTTATATTTCTGCTCTGAGATAATTGTACATTGTTATTTATTGATTTTATCACACATGTTTGACATTATATAGAATAATTTTTCTTTTGACATTTCATTTTGACTTTATCACCATTATTTTGACATTATATAGTTTTTTTTTTCTTTTTAGTAAAAATTTCTTTGATACTTATATAATTTAATGAAAGTTATTGTTATTGTTAATGTATTTATTATAATTTCTCTTGCTTGACATGTTCCATTCTGTAACGGAGTTCAACTTTAAATTTTACTTTTAAGTTGCACATATTGCTGAGTTGCATCCCAGTTCCTACTATGTGTACTTCATAAATTTAGATTGTGTTTTGGTTGTAACTTGTTTTGTGCATTACAAAATAAATAAATAAATAAATTACAGTTCCCGTGGGAAATCCGTTATAAAAGTGCATGAAATGAAATGAAATATTTATTTCTCAACATTGACAATTACTTGTTCTTATTGACGTCAAATAAAGCATGACTCTACCAGTTCGGAAAAACCTTCGTGAGGAAGAACTGGCAAGAAACTTCACGGGTATATTTTTTCAAAATAAATTTACAGAGTCTCTTTATGTCTATAAAAAAATTATTATTATCTGCATCTGTTAGCTCGGCAAGTCTCCCTCCTCCCAACTATCCAAACGACGAACACCCTGAAACGGCACCCGTTCACGAGTTAACGCGGGATCCAGCCATCGCCCTCCTCAACCATATTAGAGGGCAGTGAGCGACCCGTCACCCGGCGCTACCATAAAAAGACGTACTTACTAAAGTAAAGCGTCATTGTCACTAGACCATGACACTTTAGATATTCATCGGGACGAAGAAGTCAACGAGCAAACAGACACACTACACGTGTTTTGTTACAAATACTAGTAAAATCCTGTTGATGAGGGGATTACACCCAAGGGCTTTTATCATCCAAATAATCGGATAGTTTATAATATGCTTTAACATAGATTTTCTGCTTTATAGTTTCTTTGAATTTGTCATTAGGAAGACCTTGGATATCCTCAGGAACCTTATTATAAAAGCTTATACATTGACCAGAAATACAGTTGAGTTTACAGGGGTCAGTTTCTGGCTCTTAACTACAATGTTTGTGTTTACCTGTTTGACATTTGGCAATGTAAACTTAACATTTAGTTTTGTTTTCATTGAGGAGCAAATTATTAGCTGGGTACCACTTCTCTGTGTTGGAGATGCATTTGTTTACTGCTCGATAGTCAGTTTCTTGTCTTTTGATTTTAAATAAGAAGGGAGTATCGTCAGCAAACAATATGACCTCGCATTGATTCTTAACGACCGATGGCAGATCATTGACATGTAATAAAAATAGGAAAGTAACAAGTCATTCTGTTTTCTATTAGAAGCATATGATTTAATCAAGGCAAGCGTTCGATTTTTTATGCCGTAATGGTGCAGTTTCATGAGTAGTGTAGTATGATCCACACAGTCGCACGCCTTGGACCGGTCACAACAACACCATAATTCAACTGATACAGTAAATGTCATTAGTTCGGATACTTTAAGTTTAATCCAGGTCGAGGCAGAGTTCATTTCTAATCTACTTAAAACTGCTAATCCCTACAAAGGTGCCGGTAGCGATAACATCCCACCTATTTTTTATATTAACTGTGCGAAATCCCTCACTAAACCTATAACTCTTTTATTCAATCGCTGTTTTCGCGAAGTGTACGTTCCTAAGATCTGAAAAACTGCACATATTATTCCAATACATAAAAAAGGCACAAAATCGGCTATAGAGAACTACCGTCACATTTCAAGCCTTAACACGATCAGTAAATTTATGGAGAAAACAGTCAACCATCACATAAACTCAGACCTTATAAGGTCCATATCCCTAGTAACCAACACGGGTTCATCAAAGGATGTTCGACGAATACTAACTTTGCAGTTTTCACCAACGACGTTCTGCATGGTATGGACGGTGGTTCTCAAGTTGATGTGATTTACACAGATTTGGAAAAGGCCTTTGACCGTGTGGATCACATCATCCTTATGTGCCAGGACTAGGCATAGGTCGCAGTCTGCTGCGATGGATGGAATCCTACCTTCAAAATCGATGCCAGGCGGTAGTAGTGGGTGGGTACCGTTCAGACTACGTAGATGTTCCCTCTGGTGTGCCCCAAGGCTCTACGCTCTCGCCACTTCTATACGCTGCTTACTTACATGACGTAAGCTTATGCTTTAAATTTTCTAAACATTTAATGTACGCTGACGATACTAAAATATATAACAAAATCAACTCAACATCAGATTGTATCAATCTCCAAAAAGATCTTGCTAGTCTAAATGAGTACTACAATGATAATAAAATAGACATTAATATTAGTAAATGTTCGATTATGTCTTTTACAAGGAAAAAAATCCTTAAAAGGATTCCATCCGGGAATCCAGGAATCCAGGAAAAATATTGAAAAAACAAATTTAAAAAAGGTAAAACAAGTCAAACACTTAGGTATTACTTTGCATGACAAACTATGTTTTAATGACCACGTAACGCACATTGTAACTGCAGCATAGAAAAAGTTAGGGTTCATTTTGCGTGTTAGTAAGCCATTTACAGATATTAACTGCATTAAAATATTATACTTTGCCTATGTAATAAGTGTACTCGAGTATTGCAGTAGTATCTTACTTATATTGAAAATTTAGGAAAAATTCAATTGAAATTTTTAAAGAATTTGAACTATCAAAGTCAGCATATTATTAAAGATTCCCTAAAAGAAATAAGAGTTTTAAATGATATGCTGTTTTTGCACAGTACTACACTGAGCAATTGATTGCCCTGAGCTCAGGGAGCAGTTTCTGCGGCTCCGAGTTCCCTCACGTCGCGCTAGACACACGACCTTGTTCGACCTCCCGCACGTACCTAATAACTATAATCAGAACTCAGTTGTCTGTCGAACGCAAAAAACTTACAATAATCACTCTAGGTAAAAATATTACTAAAAGATATGATTTTACTTTGATTGTCCTACTCCGTGGTCAAAATTTCACTTTCATAAGTTTGACGAGGCAAAAAAAATATTTAATAAATATTTAATCTTTTCTATATACTCCTATAATTACATTAGTCCTCGTGTACAACATAACCAAAAAGAAAATTCGGCATTGTTTTACTGATAATAGTCTTCTGTTCTTATAAAGTATACAACAGTAACAGAAGGGAACTTTGATCTTTTAAACAAAATTATTCACAGTGAAAATGTTTTTTTGTGACACTGCCTTTGCATTCAACCGGTAAAACGATGCATTCGATGCATGCAAACGATTCATTTCATTTCATTTCATTTCATTTCATTTCCCATTTTATATATGACGGAAGGCCGCAAGTTCGCATAGAACTTGCGGTCTTATTAAGAACATAAGATTATTATCAGTAAAACAATGCCAAATTTTTCTTTTTGATGTTATGTTGTACACGAGGACTTATATAATTATAGGACTTATATAATTATAAGAAATTGTTTACAAGTTGAAAAAAAGCTGGCGTTTTGAGGCTCGGTCTAGCACAAACCCCAGAGTTAAAATAATTGTATACACCTCAAATTCAAATTCAAATTCAAATATTTATTTCTCAACATTGACAATTACTTGTTCTTATTGACGTCAAATGAAACATGATTCTACCACCAGTTCGAAAAAAAACCTTCGTGAAGAAGAACTGGCAAGAAACTTCACGGGTATATTTTTTTTTTTTCAAAATAAATTTACAGAGTCTCTTTATGTCTATACAAAATTATTCTTTTCTGCATCTGTTAGCTCGGCAAGTCTCCCTCCCCCCAAGTATCCAAACGACGAACACCCTCAAACGGCACCCGTTCACGAGTTAACGCGGGATCCAGCCATCGCCCTCCTCAACCATATTAGAGGGAAGTGAACGACCCGTCACCCGACGCTACCATAAGAAGACGTACTTTAGTGACAATGACGCTTTAGATATTCATCGGGACGAAGAACTCATCGCACAAACAGACACATTACACATGCTTTGTTACAAATACTAGTACAATCCTGTTAATGAGGGGATTATACCCAAGGGCTTTTATCATCCAAATAATCGGATAGTTTATAATATGCTCTAGCACACAACTTCTCCTTTATAGTTTCTTTGAATTTGTCAGTAGGAAGACCTTGGATATCCTCAGGAACCTTATTATAAAAGCGTATACATTGACCCATGAATGAGTTAGTGACTTTATGAAGCCTGCTATTATGAGCTGCCAGCATATTTCTTCCTCTTGTGTTAACATTGTGCAGATCTTTTTTTCTTTTGAACAAGGTTATGTTCTTTTTAACATACATTAAATTTTCTAAAATATATTGTGAATGGAAGGTAAGAATATTTATTTCCTTAAATTTACTTCTAAGTTTTATTTAAATTTACCTCAACATGTAAATATATTGTTTGTAAGAGTTTTCTCACAAATGGTTCAAATAAAGATTATTATTATTATTACTTACCTTTCCTCTTCAATCATTAAACCCGATGTGTAGTTAAAGCTCGCGATCTCAGGTTAAGCAATGCTTTTTTTTATAAATATAGGAATGCGTTCAAATAAATCTTTTTGGCACTATCGTTAAAACGGTATTGTATTACATTAAAAAGTTTTAAAAAGCACTATTTATAACACGTTGGAGTCTCCATTTTGTATTATGTGAATGTATATTTTTCCACCTCCACAATTTGCGAAGATGCTTGAATTTTTTAGATGTTGATTAGTCAAATCCCTTTTTCCTTCTTCAAGCACTTTTTATTTTTTTCTGAGTAGCTCTGTAATATAAGCCGAATAATATGTTAAGGACACAATCCGGCGCCTCCACCTTGTAGGAATAGTGACCGACTTCGATAAAAGTATTTTTTATTTCAATTCATCAATACAAGACAGGCCACCCGTCAAGGGCATGTAGAAAAACCAATCTGGCATCATCTAACTTTTAAATATATAATATTCCAATTTCACAATATTCTTTTAGGTCCGCAAAAGAGGTCGGATGCTGAACTTCATTAGTTTACTACCTATTTTTTATTAACAGATGCGGTTGACACGCAGTGTAAACAATAGATACGTAAATATATTTGTAAAATGGCCTTGTAAGTCATTCTGACAACACATTATTTAGATAAAAATACCTGCAGAAAAGTAAAAATAAGGTTAACATGAGGAGGAATCTGACACATACGCCGCAGAGAACCCTAATGTAGGTGTCCGTGCCACAAAATCGTTTCCTTTCTATATTATTAACCGGAACACAACCATGGCTATTATGGCAGCTTAAATACACACTATACGCTTTAGCCAAGATCTGAACTCTGAAAAAACTCTTACGCCTCTGCAATACTTTTATGTAAGGCAATTAAGAAAATAAATATTTATTTTGCTAGATTCAATTTATTTTGATAGGGCGTTACAAATCAATACATTACGAAAGTATTGGTTCTCCTGCAATTAAATCACTTTCTATATCACAATGATTTACACCGCGTAAAATTTTGAAAAATCCCTTGTCTCCCCAATATTCGTTCCAAGAATTAGCCGCCAGCCAAAACTTTACATTCTTTTCGACCCCCCACCCGAGGATTTTCACCGCGTGGGCCCCAGCATAGTTGCCACCAGCATATTTGTACACGCCAGATTTGTAAGAAAAGAAATCATCAAATACAAAAAATGCGGCTTCAACGGGACCATTTTTGAAAATTTCCGCCATAATCTCTTCTTCGTCAGCGCTTAAACTGTAAAAAGTTTTAGCTTTTTTTAAATCTTTTTCGTAATTTATATCTACAGTGGTGCATTTTGAAGTACAAGTTTCGTTCTTTTCTTCCACTTGTGAACAGTCAGGATAGCCATCATCTGCGTTCTGATGGTGATTGCATTTTCTATAAGGATAAGGTCTGCACCCAGTTGATGAGTTGTAGTTACCTCCTGACACAATCCCCGTATCGTTATATGTCTCCCAAGCAGCAGCAAGGGACCCCCCACCACAACCGTCGCATGCTTTCTTGGGGTCACAACAGGTCACTAAATCTATGGCAGAAAAATGGAACTCTTGTTTTCCTCCTGAGTAAATACAATAACGATCTGTCATAACCTCCACGGCAGCAATGGCCCAGCAGCTGCCACAGCTGCCTTGATCACGAATTTCATTCAAAGATTTACACTGAGGCCATTTTTCACGGGCGTCGAAATTTTCTGGTAAATCGCTGTCTAAAATATGTTTTATTTTAGACAATTTGTGAGTTCTAGAATCTGATTGTATAACTCCTTGAAGTTTTTTCAAAAATTCCATTGGAGTGTCAGCTGGGAAGTTACGGCCAGCGGTCCATAAGTTTTGGACGCTGTTTATATAGTCGATGAATTCATCAGATAGAGGATGTGCCATTTCGGGCTTTATTTCCGAAATAGTCCATGCTGATGATATCAACGTAATCAATATCCATGGTATCATTTTTATAATTGTTCTTAACAACTATGAACTCAATTTCTCACTCAACGTTTTTCAATTTATACTTTATTTTCCATATGTTATCTATGCATTTAAAATACTTTGACATTTTATTACTAGGATTTACATTTGAAATATGTAACATTTATTTAAATTGCATCTTGACCGTCGATAACTCAAAATTTCGATAATTCCTAAATTTTGCACGAGTTTTTTTTGTTTGATTGTTTATGATTAATGTATTATTACCCTAGTTTTATCCCGAGATTCCGCGTGCATAAAGTTATTGTTGCGGCGAATATCGTTTGCTTAGCTTTTGAACAGATCGATCTTTGAATACTATCACGAATCCATATTTATTTCTAGTAATAGCTGTCTGGGCGTGAGTTATATCCACCGGTTGCCACGTTTGATCTAGTATAAGTCGAGTGCTCGTCGATAAAATAAAGTCCTTGGACAATTAGATTTTGATATTTCCACAATACTATTAGAAGTCGCTTTCTTTTGACTAATATTACTTTATAATACTTCAGATGTGGTTTAATATGGGTGTTCTTTGCTTCAAAAGTAATTCACGATGGTGTTTGCTTACTATTTACTTGCAAGTTTTTTTGATGAAACAATTTTTATCAAGGTTTTGTGTTCAGCGTGTGTGTGCAGAAGTACTGAAGACAATAGTACAATATCAAAGATAAAGGATTGGGCTTTCTGAGATATACATACGACTAAGAATTGTGGTTTCTACGTCTACCTACGTACGTTCCGGTCAAGACTGAACGTGTATTACGTTTTGCAGCTCTGTGAAAACATTTAACTGCCACAAAAAATACCCAAATGTAAAAAAATTATAATAACATACTTACAAATCACACTGCTGAAAGAAACGATAAATTTAACATTTAAATTAAAAGAAATAGAGATAACATCTGAAGCACAAATATAGACATCAACAGAATCTAGGGATATCATTATCGTTAATCATTAAATGTTTTTATACATAGTGAAACATCCTTTATTCTATTTTCAAAATTAAAAATGTGAATAAAAAGAACGAAAGAACTAAACATGGCGGTAGAATGTTAGTAATTCGTTTCGTTAAGGAAAATTTAAATTGCTTTATTGATATTCATTAATAAAAATTAATTAGATTGTTTTTCTTTTTTAATTTACCGTGCCATGTGAGCTTTAAGAGTAATATCACGCTTTGAAAGATTTCCCACCAAATTTGACGAACGAACAACTTTACGAACACTTGCAAAGACATACCACAGGATGACATTGACAATTTAATTTTAGGAATGAACAATCGATGCCAATGTGTAATTAATATAAAAGGTGGCAACACTGGTTATTAATAATTATATTTTTCAAGATCTTTGCAATTTGAATTGAAACTGATAGTCCTGTAAAAAGAAATTAAGTTATTTTTTCAGATACATTTTCTACGGTGAATATTATTACACAACAAAAATCACGAAATATTTTTGTTTATTATTAAAGACCTTAAAATAATCTATAATTCTTCCATTTACAATATCAGCAAAGTTTTCATAGTATTAAGTTATTTGATAAAAGAATCTAGGGATATAAAATATTTATTTTGCACGTTATCTTTAGGATATTTCTTAAGTTAAAGTAGTTTTTTTACTTCTTAAAACATTAGGTATCTACTAGTAGAGGTTCCATTACAATCAGTCAGAGTTTTTGGAGATTAGCGGAAACAAACACTCTATCTTTCTTACGCATTTAGAAAAGGATGTTATTTTAACTTTACACACCGAAACATGAAATGGTCGCACATAAAACAGTGTAATAAAAAGTGCGTTTTAATTTTCGCTAGGTATCAGTAGTTCGCTAGCCTATAGTGGGACCATAAATCCGACCATTTATTCTTTATTACCATAACACATTTTGAAACGTATGGAAATAATGTTGAAATTGGCGGTCTTATCGCTGCGAAGCGATTCCTTTCAGATAACCAGGTTTTAAGCTTCTTGAGTCTTAAAACAGGGACTATGGCTAAACAATATTAAGAGTTTTATGAAAATGTAAAATTGCTCAGTATATAATTCAAAATATTAACAACACCCAACTTTAACTTAGGCAAATAACTTTAAATTGAAAAAAATAATAAAATGGATTATATTAAATTGATATCTGTTTGCCTGGCAGATTGTGCCTTCAGGAGTCAAGTCCCGGATGGGTTTAACTCCAAATATTTGTCCTTGAGTAGGACATCTCGTAAAAAACTTTTAAATAAAACGTATTTGAACGGGATAGTTAACTTTTAACTAACATCTCATACAACATCCACTAACAGTTTTTCAGAGAATGTATTTAATGAGAGAGATTACATCAAAAAAGCTTTTACTTTTTCATCTACTCTATTGTTTTTTGTGACGAATAAATCGTTTAGTTTTCGATTAAATTATTTATTCTATTGAATATCTTCCAACATATAAGTCATGTCTTTCATTGTATATTGGTTACGCGAAGGTCGAATAGTTACCTGAAAGTACTCTGAGAAATATTTATGAGCTACTTACTGATAAACATGGATTCTTTGCTGTCACGTTGCACTGGATTTTACAAAATACCTATTCTCTGTCATGTTTTTCTAAGGTGTTTGTCTGGAGGTGCCGACGTAGTTTAGTCAAACGTAATCCTTGATCCCATGGGAATTTTGGGATACTGTACCCTTCTAACGATGAAAGATTTTTATGATCGGTTAAGTTGTTTTATAGTTTCTCAATTGGCTCCATGCAAACACGCAAGTAAACCTCAAGCAACAAAAAGTTCTTTCAAAGCCAGAGTTTTGCATTATGCCCCGCAATTTATTCTGCAAAGTAACGCATATTTTGGGTTTTCGTGGCACTGCGACTAATACTCTGTCTCCACATATGCTGGTCCAGTGGCTATTTATAACAAGGATTTTCACTAAGGTAATTTTTTTTTATTTGTCAACCCACACGGCCGAAATCTTTAGCTTATCCAGCACTGTAAGACAGCACTGTTGTTGAGAGCTACATATCCAACACGTGAGCGAGTCCGAACGAGATTCAGTAGCACAAAGAGTCGGTGATTGAACGGGTTAATTTGACTCTGCGTAGGGTGGCCGAATGGGGCAATACCATCTCGTTTTAACCCGTCTAAAACCCATGGTTGTCTATTTTCCGCAAAAGAGGGATCATTCGACCTACGTTCACCTGATTTCGGATCACCTAGGGCTTTTGGGCATAACCACCACGTCCAAATTTAACTTCGGTCAACAGATTGAAACCCTGGCTCAAACTTCTTCAAAACAATGGGAATCATCTCGAAGGTCCGGCGGTACCTCAACTTTGAACAGCTGCGTAACCTCTTCACAGCTCAGGTCTGATCCTATATGGAGTATTGCTGTCATCTTTAGGATGATTCTGCCAAATATCAAATAGAAGCCTTGCGAGATTATACGGCCTCGATCACCGTTGGAAAGTCGCAAGTCTATCGGTATTTTACAGAATACATTTTTGAATGTTCGCGGTTACTCTTTATGAAATTGTAGAATCCCCACCATTTCTCCATTGATCAACTAGATGAAGACAGAGGTTCTACTCGTTTGTAGTCGAGGTGCCAAAAAGTAGAACGAAACGTTTCGTTAGTTCATGTTTGGTACGAATCGCAAAGAGTGACTAGGCTCCTCTTGGGGGGGTCTATCACATCCTCGTCTCCATCTTCACTCTTCATCAGGTGAGATGGGAGGCAAACTCCTGCCAAATGTTAATAAAAAATACGTTGGGCAAGTCTGGACCCGGCTTTACGAGTTGCGGCCAACACCACCAAAGATAGGCGTATACATTACCCAAATAAGCATTGATAGCACTCCTTGTTTTAATCTTTGAATATCTGGGGTTTGCACGAAAAATAAATAAAACACCGTAATTGACTTTCAATAAATGGTCCATATATTTCAAAGAGAATCACAATTTGGGTATTATTCGTATATAATATAACTTAACACAATATCGACAGACATGGAGTATTAACGTGAGCTATCTACAGGTTGGTGCATGCATACAACGACATTATAAATAGATTTAAGGTAAAAGATATTGCTAACTTTACAATATGAATGAATTCTTATAGTAAAATAGTGAATTGGGACTAGAGAAATTTCTTCCCTTCCCATGTTTATAAAACAGGTTCTGCTTAGTATGTGCCATATTTCTGACATCCATTTAAATTTAATGTTTGTCACGTTAAACTGTAAGAGTTAAAATGAACACACCGTGTCAGTATTACCAAAAACCAGTCACTCAAGATAAACACGTGTTCACCTCTTTTTGTGGTAAGACCGCAAGAATCTATTAGATATTTAATGATAATAATGAAGCTGCAAAGTTACGTGGATTTGAAGCATTAATTCGTATTCTCATATTTTTAAATATTAGTGATCATTCAATTGTGTCGAAGTCTTCAATTTTGATATTTTAATTGCAACACTTTATTTGATGCTCTGTAAGTACATTATTTATTTATGAAAATAATTGTAACGCTGTTTTACCTTACTAGTATTATACTTTATTTAAAATGTTTCTAAGTACTGTCCTAAATTATGGTCGTAAGCGCCTACAAAATGAATTTCTAATTAATCTGGCAAATTTACAAACAACTGAGTAGAAAATTCTAAAATTATATAAATTGCAATATTAACAGCGTTATAAATTTTTGGAGTTATTAATTTTCTGTCAACGCTTCAAATGTATAGCTTGGTATAACAACTTTAAAAATAATAACAATTTTTACCAAACAATACGGAATTTTCCAGTTATTTGGCACTTCATATTAAGGAAATATTTAGACAAGTTACAGAATAGATTTAGTTAAAACATCCATGTCGGCACCATTTTAAATATAAAGGGTAACAACAATTCTTAATGAGATTACATAAAAATATCATTACAATAATTTTGTATTTACAAAAAATTTAATTAAATCTAATTATTTTCAGTATTTGGCTTTTTATTTTTTATCTTAGTTATAATAATATAATATGTCAAGTTCTTTTAAATAGATTTTAATTTTAAATAAGTATTATAAATTTGTATGTCCAGTTGAATAATATTGTATACATGTATGATTGTAACTCTTTGGCAAACGAAACAAATTAATAGCCAATAAAAGGACTAAATATAAATATATATTCTTAAATCTAATATTATGTGATCCAGAGTGTTTGCTTCATCACAACAAAAACAGTAACAATCTGAATGAATAAATTAATAGATCGAGGAAAAGTGTTTTCGAACTTGTATGTTGTATAATCTTAGTATATATCTATCAGATATATTCAAAATGAGGGGTTTCTAAAAGGAGCGTGTCAAAAAAATTCTGATATTTGGTTTCAAAAGCGGGAAAATGCGTCAAAGGCCGCGAAAAATATTGTAACGTTAAATACATTACATGTAGCACACAGTTGGTTAAAAAATTTTGAATCCGGAAATTTCGATATTTAAGATGCCGCTTGCTCTAACGCTAAAAAAATGTAGAGCCGGGCAATTATTAGTTACGAAATAGCCCACAAGACAACTCCCAGTGTCCCATAGGAAAAAGTAGGACTCTTTAAAAATAACTATTTGGGTACCACGTGATTTCAAAATAATAAACTTAATGAACCGTGTTCTTGGAGATTCTCTTTTAAAACGAATGAAAGTGAACCATTTTTAAGGAGGATGATTGTGGATATTATTTACGTCAAGATTGTGACAAACCCCGGCTTAGCCCGCAATAAGATGCTGTTATGTGATTGGTGGAATTGAAAGGGCATCTAATCTCTAATATCAATAAGAGCTTTTTCTGCCAGGTGAAACCATCGCTTCGGAGCTTTACTGCCAATCGCTGATGAGGCTCAAGAGAGGAGTTAAGTAAAGAGCCTGGAATTTAGCAACAGGGAGGGTGTGGTTAAGCAACGGCATCATTACCCCAACTACGAGATGGCAAAAAGTTATTTACCGAAATGGTTCATTTATACTAATTATAACAAAATTTTTACATAAAATCTTAATTGTGTAGGTAAAATACGAAGAAACTTTTTAGTCTAATTACTATTTTGATTCAAAGCCAGTTTTCAGGCTTTATGACAAGAATACATTTTATACTTGATAATTATTACAATTTTGTATTTTACAATGACAATACAAACACCCTGTTAAAAATATTTTTATTCTTTTGTATGTATGTTAAAGCTTCAGCAAGTACATTTTAGTATTTACATATAATATAATTTGTAATTTTATTATATAAGTATACATTTGCATTAATTGCACATAAATAGCTATTTATTTCTAATGTCTTGCCAAAGCTACAGTTTAAATATAACTTGGGTAATTTAAGTTAAAAGATTATTTCATAAACATTTTTCAATTTAATATATTACTTATAGATAAATTATCTGAAAAAATTGTGATGGTAAAACTTAAGTGATATATTGTAATATTCAGACTTTCTTAGTTGTTTATAGTTATTTATAATAAAATTAATAAATCAGATATATGATGATATACGCAAGTTCTAATGTATCACTGCTTTGTTTCCCCTTATGACTAAATAAGAATTAGTGATTTTTAAGTTGACAGAACCAAATGATTCCTTAGGGAAAAATATTGCTTTTTAATTTAGATGTGTATCAATGTTGTAAAGAAGATTCCTAGTATTGTATGATAAGTTTACACTTGCGAATTCTAGATTGGGAGTTCTGGCTTGTATTTTTATATTAATAAAGTTATAAAGATACTGCTACATTTTGGATTAAAACTAAAAATGTTTAATATCTATATTCCCAAGACAGGACAGGTACAGTAACTATTTTTTTTTTCATTTGAATTATTAAATTATTTTACAATAATATGACTAGTGATATGTAATGATAACTATTCATAATTTGTTATGTGAATGTTTGAAAACACTGAAAATCGTACAACTTTTATCATTAAAATTTTTTGAATGCACCACATGATAAAATTCAATAAACATTTACATTCACACTTATACACATGTACTTTTTATTATAATAATTACAATGTAATAATAATTGTTATTAAAATTTCAGGATTATTTGGTAAATTTCATAAAAGAATAAAGTGATCCTTAAAATATGTTTCCTATTATGGAGGTAGGTAATATAAACGATCTTAGAAAGTTATAAAGTTATTATGCTTTGTTATAATTATATTTTACTATCGAATAATATTAGAAATTTTAAGATTCGACTCCAGCTTGGTCACAAATTTCAACGATTATTTACAAAATATACACAATTAACCCATTGATGGGTTGTGAAACAGAAAGTTTCAAGTCACAAATATTGTAACTTACTTAAGTTAGCCCAATATGGGGTAACTTAAGTGGAATGTTTGGATCATACATTAGATTCTGGTCCTTCCGTGTTATGTTTGAAAGAAGCTCGGATTCTTGCCAAGTATAAAGCGCAGATGTGGCCGTAGCATTTGTTATACCATTCTGGCGTTCTGCCCCTGAAAAATAACAGATATATGTGCTTGGTTTATACCTTGCATAAAGAAACTATTTGTAAAGGTGAAAACGATTTTTAATCCTCTAAATTAGTCTTTACTCAAAACGATCCTATAAGATAAAACTGAATAAAAATTAATTATGTTGACGATTGAAAAAACTGTAGTTCTACCACAGCGAAGTTCTTGAAAAATAAAAGTATATTACCCAGTGCTGCAAGCTCAGTGAACCACAATACTCACATAGTATCAACTCTAGCTAAATGCACCAGACGACTCCGTCCCTTCCCAGCCGGCTGCGCCAAATACCGGCTCGCCAACACGACGCCGCGCGGGACCGCATTAGAGCCGTGCGGCGCGCCCGACGCACCGTGCGCCACTGAGGTCTCCGCGATGGCACACCAGCCACCGCCACCACCACCCTGCTGCCAGGATCTGGTGACAAAAGAGGTTGTATCAATGCGTATTCTTTTTTTTTCTAGCGTCAGAAACTGTTTTTACAGCACGTGCCAAAGCCAAACGACACATTCTCTATAATTCGTAGTTGCGACAGCAGTGATAAGGGAAGCTTGTCATTTTTGAATAAAGGTTTATGAGGATGTCCTGCAGTGCCTAGAGTGAGAATTAAGTGGCATATTATGTAGATCAAGGGCTGATTGTTCATTGCTCGGATATCTTTCATGAGTAGAATAATTTTTAGAACTTGACATAAGTTCAATTGAAACTCAAGTCAAGTGATATAAATATACTGATAAAAGTTATCTGAGCATTGAAATTGGATTTCAAAACTTTTATTATTTATTGATAATACTTAAAAACACTAGCGAACTGAAACCAGTTGAGCTTCTTAAAGCGTATACCATAAATTGCAAACATTATTTTCAAATCACCAAAATATACTTTTTTCCAGTCTTATTGTAGAATAAATTTTCCAAACACCATTTATTTATTGGTAGGTAACAGTCATTCTTGCCTTAGTCCTTTCATTTCAGTAGATAATTAGCCACCATTATCATTCGAAAATAGACCGAAAGTTGCTACAGGCATAAACATAAACATTCAAAAATCGCAAACACAAATATCCTCACCTCAGAACACAATAGTCCCTGGCTGGCAGATTGATACACGAGGCTGTCACATACTGGAACACTTCAGCATTCGTGCCAAGTTTCTCAACTACCCGGCATTTCACCAACGAGTCGTCCCAGATGTGCCGTTCTCGAAGTATCCTGGAATGTAAACAAAAAGCAGTTATGCAATAGTACCAATTTATTTATAAAATAAAACTACGTTTTAATTTCAACTTAATAGGTAATCTAATCGGGATCTTCAGCCCTTGTTTTTCCTATACTTTAAAATTTAAGAACGAATATCTGACATGTTGGATTAAGCCATTTATGGCTGCAAAGCCCGCCAAAGAAATAGACATATATTTAGAAATATGGTGAATCACCGAACATATTAGTTTTATTGCATTTATCACTAAGTTCTGAACATTTGGCTTTACATCGATTGAATATCTTTTAAGGAAGTGTCCAAGTAAAATTCAACTGCGAAAACACGTCTTGTATTAAACTGTGATTTATCGCTTTAATGACTTGCAAAATCAAGCAACTGGAAAACACACTGAGACTAACCTCTGCATCAACTCAACAGGCGGCGCTTCCACATCGGTAGTAGCTCTCCACAGCCTCAGCGGATGGCCGTCTCCCACCTTCTTACAGCAGAGCTCTACGTGCGGCGCCGCTCCTGATACGGACATCCAACCACGTGATCTGCGAGTTGGAGAGTTATTTGTTAGTTAATCAAGTTCAGATAGGAATGACAAAGGACAATCGCATGTTTCTAGTGTACCTACTGCGGGAGCAGTGAGTTTGTGGTTTATTTGTTAGACACTAGAATTCAAATTTAAAAGGTCTTGATATGTTTCTTATGACAGCCAAAAGCGTATGGTTCATTTTTAGAGTCTACAGTTTCAGTTGCTCTGGCAATAAGACATCTTTGCTGAGGACACTCTTGCTGACATCTAATCGCGATACTTGCAAGCTCATGGTTTATTTGTTAGGAGCTAGAGTTAAAATTGGAATAGCAATAATATGTTTTGGATTCTCAAATATTGCTAATGCTCCCAACTGCAGAGCTTTTAGGTTATCCGTTACAAGATAGAGTTTAAATTGGATACACAACAAGATTTTCTTAAATATCGATCATTTCAACTGTCATCCAACCGCGAGACCTATTTGTTGTGCATTTGGAGTCAAATTGGAGTTGCATGTGTAAGTCTTTGACCTTTTAAAAAAAAATCTTTCATACCGTATTTTTTATAATTTTGTAGTTTTTCGAACGAAAAAGATTGAGTTTTTCTATGGTCTACAGGGAAGCAGTCTATGTTTAGATTTGATGAAACATTCAACAACAAAACTACACAACGTGATCACGAACAACTACAATGGCAGTGTAGTGTTAATGAATGTGAAAAAAGTCTGTTCTCTGTTTACGATTTAAAAAAAAACATGGAGTTTACTTTAAAGATAAATATTTTGTTTATGGTATCCTGGTGTTGATTTCAAACTTACTTTGAATCTTTAACTTACTTTGAATTTTTATTATTTGGTTTAAACATAAAACAAGGAAATCAAATCATTAATAGCAGCACTTTTACCTATATATATGATTAAATTAACAGTTTTGAATAAATACAACAAATTATACTACCCACGATATATTTTTGAAACCAACCTAATAAAGTCAAAAAGATATTAAGCGGAAATAAAGAAAAAGTACAGAGAACAGAGCAACAAATATGAAGTAATTCTGTAAATGAATCAGCACTAAACACCAACGTCTCACCTTTTCCCTGACCGGCCACAGACTCTAAAAGCATGAAAGAAATATTCGATAAGAAATGTCAGGATATAATGAAGATATAGTTACGAATCTGGTCACGAAATCGGCCCCATTTAAAGAATTAAATGCTTCTAAATTTGGATAAAACTATGACGCCAAGTTCAAATTATTGTTACCAGCTGAGGGTCTTTGTATGGATCCTTAACAAATCGTTGTATACCAAAATGTATAGTTATAATCCATGGTAAATAAGGAGATTTGAACAAGTAGATTACATATATTCAGATCACAGGAGTAATCGGGTTGTAGGCCCCTTGGTTAATAAAACGAAATGTATGTTCGCAAATCGGTTATATTTTTCTGTATTTGTACAAGAATGTGAAGCACGAAAAATTAAAAAATCTGAAACGACGATTTTTAAGTCTTAAATTTTTTATGAATTATGTTCTGGAAACATATTATAAATATTGAAAAATATGCTACTTTGCTTAACTTTTAAGTATAAATATAAATTTTAAGTATTTTACAGAAGACATATAAAAATATTGCGGTTGTTTTGGTTTTGTTTCGGTATCACATCTGTATGACAAGTTCTAATACAAAATGACATAAGTCAAATAGTCCACACAAATATGTTCAAAGATTTTATTTATCTAGGATTTTATAAATTACTGATAGGCATATTTTTTCTACTATCCTTATACATGGGCTAGCGAACAAGCTCCACCATCTGATGGAAGCGGTATTGCGAATTGTTAACAGCTGAAGTTCATACATCCTCAAGTTTCTGCTGTTTGTTATTTTTTCATTTCATATTTTCAAGATTTTATATCTCTACTTTAAGAATGGCAAATGTTGTACAACTTTCGTGTTCATTTTGCAAAAACCTAGGCCCAGGCATATGTGACTTAGTTTTTTAATTTTAATGTAAATGCGCAAAGCAATATCAAGAGAAAATCAGAACTAGATATTTAAATTTAAGGGGCGTGATTTCGTAAGTTTTTAATATTTAATTACTCTGAGGATAGGACATATACACATATTTATGAAATTTACAGTAAATGTACAACAAGGTAGATACAAACTTCGAACAAAGGATATTCATTTGGTAATACAAATCTAAGTAAGTTAAATTAGATACATAATTAACTCACTTTTCTTTGGCTTCTTTGAGCAAAGCCTTGATACAAGCTTGTTGGAATCCTTTCCAGTCTTGATTGAAATCAGCACCTAATTCTTCAAGGGCAACCTGTAATTTAAAAATTAGTATTGTAAAAAGTCTAGAATGCCCCAATTTTATTAGTGTGAATTGGAAAGAGCTATGGACGCATAGCTCTTTCCAATATAATGTTGGACCATGGTACGTGGATTTTTTACTCTTTTTCCTTTGTGGAACCGGTTACATGGTCCCTAAAAATGTTTGGTAACTTACACAACGATCTTAATACCTAATAAATAATTCTGATACTGTAGTTTTTTAAAATAGTTGAAATTTTCACCTCGACAGCATTTCAGCAATTGCTAGAATTCTCTTAGAATAGAAGGCAATTTATACTAGCTGCACAATAACAAATATTATGAAAAACCTAATTCTGCAATGGAGACGTTTTTTGGCTAGTAGTATAAACTAGCTACAGGAAATTTTTTTTTCAAAATAGTTTTGTTTTTATTTCTCAAGCATGTGAACTAAGATCAACTGTCAATAGATTCTGGCTGCTAAAGACCGAAGTGCGGGGAAGTCCACAGAAAAAGCTTTTCTCTTGCATTGGACATCTTTTGGTTAAAGGAAAATTACACTTACCGGGACACTCTCTTCAAAATAATTGAACTTGCATCTCGCCAGCATATCAGCTGGTGCCAGGAACAATTGCTGGTGCTTCTGTATGAGCAGCAGGAGGCAGGCGTGCGCCGCGCGACTCTCGCTGATCTGACGTTGATCGGCCACGCTTTCTATTAACATTCTGAAAGTGGACTTTGTTGAGTATTTCAAAATAATGATATATTCGAAATTTAAAACATATTGTCTAGAGTAAGTTTCATCTTTTTTCATTACCCCTATATCGTTGTTTGGCGTTTTTAATGTGTAGGTACTAAATAATTTTTAAAATGGTTCACTTGTTACAGTTACAGTAGGTTCAGTTTTATTATGTATTTGTTTCTTGAATCCTAGATTATGTTTAACTTATGATATGTATAAGTAAACAACTTAATTGCCGCCAAAATTAGCTAATTGAATGCTATTTTAATCTGAGTAATTATGTTATTTATTTGTGGCAATAAAAATGTATGTACGTTTATGGTATTTTATATGGATATATTTTTTTATGTTTATGTATTTTTTTTATTTTACAGGTGTATATTTATTTAGTACGCATAAAATTTGCTCTTTTTACACACTCTCCAGTCTTAGGTCTGCTGGTAAAGATTTCTATTAGAAATAAGCGGTGCCATTGTACTTTATTTATAAGCTTTATTATGTATTTTATATTGTAGATACAACTACGATTAAATAAATGTATAAAAAAAATAAAACGTTTATTATTAAGTATTATTTCTTATACAAGCACAGTCATAATAGGTCTTTACCTATGAAACTGCCGTTTTGCCGTACTGGCCATTTCAACTGAAAATATTTTTTTTTGACTGATAATTCTAATTTCAAATTAATTTTATTTGACAAACATGGAGTTCTTTTTCTAAAATCGTCATTTGTTTAATAGTTAGTGTTTTGTTTTCAACGCATTCGAACATTTTTCGTCATCATGGATAAGTTAAAAATTCGAGTAATTATGGAGTATGAGTACCGTCGTGGCAGCAAAGCGGCACAAGCGGCACGCAACATCAACGACGTTTACGGAGCCAACACTACAAACGAACGCACAATCCGTTATTGGTTTACCCGCTTCCGTTCTGGAAATTTTGACCTGAAAAATGAACCCCGTGGTCTGTCTGAAAACTTTGGTCAACAATGACGAATTAAAGGCAATTGTGGAAGCTGATGAAACTCAATCCACGGCTGAATTAGCAGCAGCTTTCGACGTTAGCATCAAAACAATATTGGTCCATTTGCGTCTAATTCGGAAGGTAAAAAAGCTTGACAAATGGGTACCCCACGAACTCAATGACCGCCAGCGCGAAGTACGCGTGGAGACGTGCCTTGCACTGCTCAGCAGGCATACAATTGAAGTAATTCTGAACCGCATTGTTACTTGTGACGAGAAATGGATCCTGTTTGACAATCGTAAGCGCTCAGCAAGTTGGTCGGACCCTGGTTCAGCACCCAAACAATGCCCTAAACGAAAACTTACCCCTAGAAAAGTGATGGGCACTGTTTGGTGGTCTAACGCGGGTGTAATTCATCACAGCTTCTTGCCAAACGGGACAAGCATTACTGCAGATGTGTACTGTGAAGAACGGAACACAATGATGGAGAAGCTCGCACGTCTCCAACCAGCTTTGGTCAATCGTTCGGCTCCACTGCTCCTGCACGACAACGCGCGACCTCATACTGCACAGCAGACGGTCTCCAAGCTACAAGAGTTGGGGTTAGAAGTTCTCCGTCATCCGCGGTACTCACCAGATCTTGCGCCTACAGACTTCTACTTTTTCCAGAATTTGGATAACTTCTTGGCGGGAAAAAAATTCAATACCCGAGAGGCAGTACAAAATGCCTTTGAAGAATTTGTTGCCTCCCGTCCAGCTGATTTCTTCAAGAAAGGCATCAATAAGCTACCAATGCGTTGGCAAAGATGCATTGATTGCATGGGTGATTATTTTGATTAATAGAAATAAAAAATATATAAAAAAATTACGCTTCATTTATTTCGTGAAAAACGGCAATTTCATATGTAAAGACCTAATATTATAAATACGCTAGTTTTTCTGTTTGAGTATTAATTTGTAAATTCTTCATGCTAGCACGACCGAACAAATTTGGATCTTCCGCTTTCTTTTAAACTAGATTTGTTTGTTTGTTTTAAAAAACACAAGAGGCTAACTTTTATTGCATATATAATACAGGTTGGTTCTTTATGCGAACGAAGTCACCTAAAAAGGATATTACATTAATATTTATAGGTTTAACAAACACTTTTGTACTGAAATTTCTGTCCCTACCACTGTTGTGTTACATGTTGAAGAGCTATTTATCATAATATATTATTTAGTTCTTTCACTTGATCAAAATCATTCATTACTGAGCGTAATAGATCACTTATATATCTTTTCCAAAACTTGTCTAAAATGTTTACTAAAACAATTATCTCACCTATTAGAATTACCCTCCTTAGTGCTGCCCGTAGTGGGCGGCGCGTGATGAAGCCGCAGTAATGTTGGCGCCAAACAAACTGCCAAATTTGACGCTGTCATTTGATTCACAACTGAATGTTCTGCCACCTGGAGTATTAGATATTTTACTTAAAGTTTAAGGGTCCACCAATTTATTTTAATTTGAAGTAATTTTTATTCATATTTGGAACGAATAAGGTTCTATTAGTTCTTATCCAGTCTCTAAAGATATTGAAAATAATAAGCTCTTTTTGGTAAAGATCTTTTTGTGATAAGACCGTCTAAATTTACGACCTTCAGGTGACATGTAGAACAAATACCCAGGTTTGTTCCTTGAGTTCTTCATCCCGATGAATATCTAAAGCGTCATTGTCACTAAAGTACGTCATCTTATGGTAGCGTCGGGTGACGGGTCGCTCACTTCCCTCTAATGTGGTTGAGGAGGGCGATGGCTGGATCCTGCGTTAACTCGTGAACAGGTGCCGTTTGAGGGTGTTCGTCGTTTGGATACTTGGGGGGAGGGAGGCTTCACGAGCTAACCGATGCTGATAAGAATAATTTTGTGTAGATATAAAGAGACACTGTAAAATTATTTAAAAAAAAAATAAATATCCGTGAAGTTTCTTGCCAGTTCTTCTTCACGAAGGTTTTTCCTAGCTGGTGGTGGATTCACGTTTAATTTGACAGCAATAAGAACAAGTAACTTTCAATGTTGAGAAATAAATGTGATGAGTGATGAGATGAGAGAGTGATTGGCCTTTGGTGGAATTTACGATTAATTATATTAAATAAAAAACTTTTAGCTAGGTGACTAGGTGATCTGTAGAGGTACCGACACGTTGAGTTAAAATGTAAAAGTATAAATGCGATAAAGTCCGGTAAAAACGGTTTTATTTAATAAAATGATGAACAAACCTCAGCTAAGAATATAAGTAAGGATTGTAAAGCCTCCAAATGTTCTTCCGGAAGAAGCAACAACGCGCACTGCACCGCATCCGGCCGTAACGGTTCCGGTACGTCTGAAAGTTTTATAAAAAAATTCATTCATTTTGGGCCATTTTTGTGGTATACGGACTTACGATAAAATAATAGAAAATTCTTAAAATTTTGGGGAAATAACATTTTATTGATATGAAGTCGTAACGATTTCTTCTTATAATAAACAAAATGCTTTCATGTTTTCTCTTATTTACTTGAAATTTGTATTAATCAATTATAATTTTATATTTATCAGCTATCAAAATTCTATCTACAGTACAAACATTAAAATAATTTTCAAAATAAATAGCAGAAACTTACGTTGAAATATCGCAACAAAAGTCTCACTCAGCTTATTAGTCAGCAACGCGTCAGGTAACTCTCTAAAATACTGTTTGACCACGTCAGCGACATCGTGCGCTTGCGATCCGTCAAAGTTCAGACTAGATTTCTCTGGATCTATGGAGTTGATGTTTTCTATAGCGAAGGGAGCGTTTGATGCTCCCGCTGTTTCTACTATTGATCGTAGTTTTGCTATTCGAGATTTTACTCCGGCTTTTCGGAAGATGCCCATCTGCAAATTTTTAATATTTAGATTAAAATGAAGTACCGTTTGTTGATATTGTTAGGAATATTTATATAAGATGATATAAGAGTCATAATTCTCACGAAGGTAGTTTTCCATTTATATGGTTTTTTATGGTTTGAATCTATTACATATTTATTCATTTTGATATGTTGATATATGACACTGAGATTATCTCAACAATTATTTAAACTATTCAATTTTAAACCCATTCCAATATTAAGGAGCCACAATTACAAACATTCCGGGGCCATTGCACAACAAAAAATTACACAACTCCCTTTTTAAAATTCCATTAGAATACAAGCGTATTTGAAATCCATACCTTAGAACGTAGTTATAGCAAAGAGTCTTCTATTATATTTGATAAATCAGAACAAAATTCTTAATAATAGCAAAACTGAAATTGCCAATAACAGCAATGTACCTGATCTAGCGCGTTATTCCGGAGCCAATTCAAAGCATACTGAATTGGTTTTGGTAACGAGTGGCCGGTTCTTTGCAGAGACACGGTTAACGGAACGCCAAATACAGTTTTATCTGAAAAGAGATATAAAAACATAGTCGGATTTTTTAAAATGATGAGAAAAGAGGTACTTTGTAGACCCATAAATCATTGATTAATATTGACTATCATATTGGACCACCGATAAATGATGTCTTGCCGACCTTTAGTGAATTGCCTGGATGGAAACTACACTGGATGTTCCTCTGTTCGAGCAGGAATATACACAAATACCGGGTGAAACATAAGTCATAAACAGAAATATGTGTTCCTTACTGTTTAACTTTAGTTTAAACATGTGGACGTGACAACAGGCAAGAATATGCAAACGTTGTTTGATGATTCGTTAATTAAAAAAATTGCATTAATTTTACTGAGTCTCATGGTCACCCTAATTGCTACGTTAAACTGTCATAGACCCATAGCATGTTACTGTATTCGAATAGTGTGACTACAAGGTTGGTGTTTTTGCTACTCACAATTTATTATCAATAAAGTTTAATTGTTTGCTTCTAGAGTTACTGCAATGAATTTGCCTTAAAATACTGCTATAGAAACAAAATTTTCTGTTTACGACTTTTGTTTCACCCTGTACATTTTTAGAACATGCACGATATAGGTACTACAACACATTTAAGAGCTCCTTCTAGAAGCCCGCATGAACTAAACTGACGCATATTCCAACGGGCACAAATACAGTCGTGTGACTTGGTGCAGCTCAGGTTCGCATTCCTATTCCTGGTACAGTTGTCTTCACCTAGTATGAAGGTCGTCAGCACAAGACCAATCAGCGCTCGAGCGATTCTTGACTTTAGTCTGGGCCTTAGATAAGTGCACCTACATATCGGTCCAACTGATATACAAAACTCCTTTATTTAAGTGGCTTGGTAAACATAAAATATACAACTTACCTTTATAATCCGGTGTCTTAATCTTCCTTATCAATTTCGGGAGTTCCCAGTTCCATCCAGATTTATGTGAAGGACAATACCGCTCCATACACGCTGTTAGTCGAAGTAACGCCAGTTTGCGCAATATGTGCAGTTGACCACAAGACAGAGAAGACATGGGGCGAGATACTGAAAAAGAAATATTTGTTGTTTTAATGATCCCCAACACGGGTGCAAAAGATGTTCAAAAGTTCTTTTGAAATATTATAGTTTGATTGGGTTTAAATTTAGTGCTAAATATGTTCGAGTATTTGTTTTGTGTTGTTGAAAAGCAATAAGTAATTTTTGGCGGATATTACATATAAAATTGTTATTATAATAAAGATTAAAAACAAAAATTATGATTGTAATTTGCATTAACAAACAAAGCGTGTATTTTCTACTCGCGTTTTAATTCCAACGCGAAGATATATAGTTTTTTATTGAATAAATCTAGAGTAATGCAAACATACCAAGAATACCAAATTTGGTTTACTGACAGATTAGAATAAGGCCGAACTTCGAAGTACATTCAGGAACTACATATATAGTCTGAAATTACGTACTTTTTAATATTACATGGCTTAATAAACCACTAATAGTACCGTTCTCGAACCCTGGTAGAAATAGATAGAAGTGCTTGCGTAACGGATGTACCAATTCACGAGTATTCGGTGTTCTTCGGCACTTGAATCCAGAACATATTATTTAAGTGAGCGAACGAAATATAAAATGTACCTAAATAAAATATCCTGTCAATATAAAACAAATAATAGAAATGCAAAAAAATCAACTTCAATAATAAGGTATTTAGAAAGAAAGAAAGAAAAGATATTTATTTACTCACAACATATACACATGTGCTAACAGAAGCAAATAACAATGAATTGTATACATGAAAACTATTAAATAAAATATATACTTTTGCAGTAAGTACACGTTAGCCCAGTCTGTCATAAAGAGTTGCCGAAATACCAAATATACCTACACTTTAAACTTAACTAAGAGCGTTGAAGTCGGTCTCTCGAAGTCATATACAAACAATGTATTGAGGAATGGACCTACTAAATCAAAAGCGAGTTTTGTGTATTTTGCGAGAAAACATCAGTTTATACCCCAAATCAAATGGTTCATAGCAAAATAGACTTTACAGTACTCACAATAAGTTTCAGGATCTTTTTGATTTGGTGTTGGTTGAAGAGTATTATGAGCTTTAGGTCCTCCGTTTAGCGTGCTTGTCCGAAACGAGTACCACCTTTGGATATTGCTTCTGAAAAAGAGATAAAAACATTTTGTGAATGCAAATACTGTATAACTTGCTTGGGTTAAGAAATTTACAATTGTGTTTCTTTTACATAATTTATATTATGAGGTTGCATGGTTGTTATGAGGGTGCATGGCTAGCGGGTACGGGTGTTCCCTGGTTTCTATGAAACAAATAAAACGAGTATTAAATGCCAATATTTCATAATTTCGTTTAGCTTTGTCTTAGGAAAATATTTTCAAATCCGTAAAACAGCTACACTGCATAGTGTGGCCCTATCTGTCAATTCAAGTTTCATTTTTTTTCAAGTTTTTAGGTTCATTTTGCTGTTACTTTTATTTTTCCTTTTTACGAACTCCTTTGGAGTTTTACGTGCATGCTGTTTCATATTTTCTTTGGAAATGTCTTCCAGTGTGGCTACATGATGTTTTGTTTTTTGTTTCAAAGTAGAACATAAAGCAGAATGTAATTTTTAAAATATTTTTAGTGTGTTAACCACATTTTTCCATACATGTGGGGATTTGAAGATCGAGATCAAAGTAAACAACTTTTCTTCTTATTAGTTTATTATTTTTTACACTCAACTTTAATTAAAATAAGCACCGTAGCCATCTTACATCTTTACTTCCGTCTTAAAAACGAATAAGCCTTTCCACACTTTCCTTGCTCGCTCACTCATTCATCAATCCTTGTACACATTCACTTCATTCGCTTGCGTTCGTTTACTACAACTCGGCCATCCTGCAGTCGTCTGGCCTCAGACTACATTAACATTTTACTTTTAACAATTTAATTTTACAATTCACTTAAGTACTTAAATACAAAACTATGCAAAGTTACAATATTTAACTTACGGCCTACTACCATACTGAATCAACAATGCTGCATTGCACAAATGTAACAAACTCATGCTTGCAGCAACTTAACTTTTTGTTTTCTTTTAAATTTAGGTTTCTTAGGATTTTAATAGAATTATAAAACACTAATTACAGTAGTAAGTACACTCTTAAAGTTACACTGTAAAATGTGACCGATGATGTGTGTTTTAATTAAATGTGAAACTTTTTACATTTCACAAATTTTTTAAATTGACCACAATTAAGTACATAGGAGTGATATCAAACTCATGCCCACCTTTTACCGAGTTCCTTCGTGACAAGCATATACTGGTAAAACGATTCATTTTTTTTGTTTCTTACGTCCCGCCATCAGTTCGTGCATCTCCTTGGAATTGAGGGTTCCAGGAAACTCTTTCTGAAGTGCCATTTTAAGATCTTCAAACGTCTTAAAAAATTTCTCCGAGTTTGAGCCACAGCTCCGCCGTGCCAAATAGTGATCGCCTCGCTATGATGAGTTTCTGCTGAGCATTCCATCCAAATATTTCAGCGTTATCTTCAATATCGCTTGCCCATTTAGTTGATGAATAGGTCTTAAACTCGCCATTGAATTTGGCCACGCCACCGCCAATGCCACCATCGAACAACTCACTGCTTGATCCTCTTTAAGTCATCTTTCTTTATAGCATTTTGTAGCAATAAAAGCCAATGCAAACGTCGTCTTCAAATGATGCCACGTGCCTCGTGTACACGTCGCCGCCGTCACTTTCAGTTTTCTTAAATCTTCTTTTATAATCTCGATTTTTCAGATCCCGGACGAGCCTCCAAAATTGTGGGGATTTGCTTTGATCTCGATCTTCAAATTCCCACATACATATCAAGGTGTTGTACATCGCGCTAACCGACAATGAAATGTCTCCTTTACTAAGTGTTTAAATTTAGGTTCCTCGATTTTTCCAAAGTAAAGTCTACCATACAAATCCACAAATGATACTAACATTAAAATATATGAATGTTGATACAAAAACATCTTAAAAAACACAAAATCTCTTCAACAACGCAAATCCAAACAACCAGGTTCACTTAGGAAATATCTTGGATAAGTCAGATTAAAATATGCAAATATGTGAAATCCACCAAGTTTATGAAGCAACCTTCCTTGACGGGATTTAGTTAAAAGGTATACAAGCTTGGCAAATATCTGACATGGCTTTTGCACTGCATTTTTGCTTGAAAAACCACATTTTATTTCAAAATCGAAAAGTGTTGTTAGGAGTTATCTAAATGACGGAGAACTCTGTTGAATCTTTTGGTATTCGAATTAGATACACAATAAGATATAGGAGTTTTGCAAGATTGACATTATGTTGTTGACTTGTTTTAGAGGAATTTTATGTTAGAGGATTTTTTTATACAAATATGATGTAAATGCTTGGATTTAATATTCATATCCATCTCCTTACTTTCGTAGCCTCCTAAAATGTTAATATGATTTGACAGAAAAATCTCTTCTACTCACTTTTTAGTCTTAACATCAACACAGTCATCGTCATCGTCCTGATCACCGTCATGCGATCGGGATCCAGTAGAGTTCGGGCTGCCATCAGCATCTGAGCCCCTGGACGCAGATTTATCCCGCTTTAAACTCCGATCTCGGAACCTATGGAAATTCACCGTTCACTAAAATTATCACATACTAGAAGTATTACACAGAAATGTAACACCAAGAAATGTTACCACAAAAACGTTGAAAGTAACGTAAATATTTGCAATATTTTTGCTAATTATTTATTCAGATTTTATTTCCGCAATATGATTCTCACTGTACATGTTAGTATAGAAGTAGATCACAGAGTGGAGAATCTTAGAACGATAATATCAAAAGACATTACAATCAATTTATTAAGTAGTAAGTTTGAAATTAGCAACTAATTATATACTTTGAATACATGTGAATAACTGCTTTGATAACTCGACACCTGATAGCTTTTACATGAAAATGGAGTATCTAATTTGTACGTAGCTTAAGAATTGTTTAAACAAATTCTTTGAAAAACTTTCCGTTTTTTAAGAAATATACTTAACAATAAGACAATCAATAAAACAATATTAAGCGACTTCTATCAAGAAATAATATGATTTAATGAAAAAAAATCATTCTTTATGTTGTGTTTAGGACTTATTTTTTACGTACAGTTTTGTTTCTTGTAACTCTATGAATATTCACAATAAATACACGATTATTGTTCTATTTCTAAATAAACTTGATGATATTATGTATATCCCAGTGTCTAGTCAAACTCGTTAAGAGTATCATAAACCACTACTATAGTAAATGTTTTTGGTAAATAAACGTTATAAAAACATATGTTATGTAAAAAGGTTTGATTATAAACGCCCAAAGTATTTCACAGGACATTTTTTTGTTCTTATCTTGCTAAACTGACTAAACGCCCAAAGTATTTCACAGCACATTTTTTTGTTCTTATCTCGCTAAACTGACTAAACGCCCAAAGTATTTCACAGCACATTTTTTTGTTCTTATCTCACTAAACTGACTAAACGACCAAAGTATTTCTCAGCACATTTTTTTGTTCTTATCTCGCTAAACTGACTTAACACCCAAAGTATTTCTCAGCACATTTTTTTGTTCTTATCTCGCTAAACTGACTAAACGCCCAAAGTATTTCTCAGCATATTTTTTGTTCTTATCTCGCTAAACTGACTAAACACCCAAATTATTTCACAGTACATTTTTTTGTTCTTATCTCGCTAAACTGACTAAACGCCCAAAGTATTTCACAGCACATTTTTTTGTTCTTATCTCGCTAAACTGATTCAACGCCCAAAGTATTTCACAGCACATTTTTTTGTTCTTATCTCGCTAAACTGACTAAACGCCCAAAGTATTTCTCAGCACATTTTTTTGTTCTTATCTCGCTAAACTGACTAAATACCCAAAGTATTTCTCAGCACATTTTTTTGTTCTTATCTCGCTTAACTGACTAAACGCCCAAAGTATTTCTCAGCACATTTTTTTGTTTTTATCTCGCTAAACTGACTAAACCCCCAAAGTATTTCACAGCACATTTTTTTGTTCTTATCTCGCTAAACTGACTAAACGCCCAAAGTATTTCACAGCACATTTTTTTGTTCTTATCTCACTAAACTGACTAAACGACCAAAGTATTTCTCAGCACATTTTTTTGTTCTTATCTCGCTTAACTGACTAAACGCCCAAAGTATTTCTCAGCACATTTTTTTGTTTTTATCTCGCTAAACTGACTAAACGCCCAAAGTATTTCACAGCACATTTTTTTGTTCTTATCTCGCTAAACTGACTAAACGCCCAAAGATTTCACAGCACATTTTATTTTTCTTATCTCGCTAAACTGACTAAACGCCCAAAGTATTTCACAGCACATTTTTTTCTTCTTATCTCGCTAAACTGACTAAACGCCCAAAGTATTTCTCAGCACATTTTTTTGTTCTTATCTCGCTAAGCTGACTTAACACCCAAAGTATTTCTCAGCACATTTTTTTGTTCTTATCTCGCTAAACTGACTAAACGCCCAAAGTATTTCTCAGCACATTTTTTTGTTCTTATCTCGCTAAACTGACTAAACGCCCAAAGTATTTCTCAGCACATTTTTTTGTTCTTATCTCGCTAAACTGACTAAACGCCCAAAGTATTTCTCAGCACTTTTTTCAGCACACTTGTTGTTGGTGTTTATAAGATATAAAGAGAGCCGGCATTCTGCCTGTTCATTTAAATCGCTTGGTCAAATAGTGATATGCCAAAATACTGTTTCAATATTCTTTATACGTAACGGCCGTTACTTTCCACTTAAATACAATCCAACATTCACATATTCCAAAATTTAGATACAAAGTCAAGCAATATTCAAAAAGCAAAACCCAAAATCTATCAAATTCCTTTTGTATGTATATTTGATTCCGTAACATAATCCAGCCGGGTGAGGAAAAACGATATCCGCAAACAATATATGTTCCTTTACTATCTTTGGTAAATATGATGTATCCAAAATTATCTACTTCCTGGATACCTACACTAAAGCAAATATTAGTTACGTAACTGAATTTAGTTAAGATAATGTGATTGAATTTGGAAGGTATGTTTGAAGTATCGAAGTTAAGGGTTTGACTAAGTTGAGTGTTTTAGAAAGTTAGCAAGCTTTTAGTTTAGGTTTTTAGTATTTCAAATGGATTTTAACCATTTTTATAATGCTTTTTTTAAATAAATTATTAATCAAAGGCGTTGTTATAGCCGTAACGTTTTAAAAATGTTAATCTTTTCAAAGTTTTTTAAGCCAAATATTACTATTTTTCCTATTCCTCGAGGTTTATTCCAAATAAACCTCGAGTATTGTAATTAAGGTTTTCATTGTGTGTTTAAAGTAACCTTACGTAAAATTGTAGCGGCTTTTTATTGTAATAAGTAAAAGTAACGATAAACCAATGAAACCTTTCATATTGTATTTGCTTGCCTATGTACTTATGTACTCTTAGTTTTTGACATAAATACCCTATAAAATATCACAAATAGTGAACATATTAATACTATTTACGAAAATATTTACAAAGAACAATTGTAACTTGCAGTTGTCCCTTCCACTAAAAGTTAATTTCCCCAATACGTACCAAAAGCAAACCCAGAAAGACACAAAACGTAAATAAAATCGCAGTCAATTTGTCTTATTTGTACTAAGATCCGGCCCAAAATGAAGTGGATCCCATATTAGATTTCCCTAATTTCCTAATGCGTGACATTGGAGTGTTTTCTAAGCACCCTTGACCTGAATAGACAAAAGCCTACAAAATATAAGGGAAATAAGATAAAATCTTTACACAAACGTAGCTGTGTATGTGAACTCGGTACGTATTTAAATTGCCGTACATTTCATATTAAATTACTCGAGCACGAAGCATAAATTGAATGTTTTAAGCAGTGATATAATTTCTAATTTAACAAAATAAGAAAAAAACCTTTTAAGGATATGTTACAAGAAGAAATTGTGTTTTGAAGTATTTAGAAATACGTTCCAGATATTTTTTTAAGAAAGGCGCTGACTGTTATCGATTGTGAGTCCTGTCTATGATTGCGGTTAGCGTTAAAAGCAGATACTTTTAATTGGTGTTTTTTTAAATTATACTTTTTTTATAAGATTTCATCCTACTATGTTAACAGGCGTTATATTTTCTGTGGTTAATGATATTTTCTTTAATATAAAAAAATGAACTCCCGAAAACTTATAATAAAACTTATAAACTTATAACGATTCATCGAGATGGTTTAGTATTTGAAAGGTTGAACTATAAGATAATTCCCGAGCGATGTACGAGTTTTTTTTTGTAAATCCTTGAAGCAGTTTTTATTCAACTCTAAAATCGACGTCATACCTACTAACAACAAATAACCCTATCCTAGTTTTGAGCGTTTCCGTTCTGATCCATCTTGATGAATCACCCTGTAAGTATATTACTTTAGTTTATTGTGAATTTTTAATTACAAAAAGAAATTTACATAAAAGAAGTTTCAAAATTGATCAATTGCAACAAAAAACGAGGTGTCTCTTTGTTTTTTTATTTAATTTAATGACATATACTTACTTATGACCATCTTTTCCTAAATTAAGTGAGCTTGTCCTGATTGCTTGTCTTCGGTGCGGCGTGTGACCAGGGGATTTCTGGACTTCTCTTAATATTGCAGGATCCGGTTTTAGTTCCACTGGAGATGGTGGTTCTACACAAACCTGAGAAGAAAAAAGAAATAAATTTAACCATTTGCCTTCCACCGAAAAATATCAGTATTTTGTCATGATCTGTAAAGTATTCTATCTCTTTAGTTCCTGCGTGGGTTGAAAATTAGATCTATGGGTATAGAGAACCTTAAACAAAATCCAATTTGTTTTGGCACGTTTTCATATTGTTCTGAATCCAGTGTAATACTGAGTTTTTAGTTCATTTTTGTAACGAATAAAAGCGCCGCAATCAGACTTCTAACCGATTTGCTTAGATATTGAATTCCCATTTTGGATTATAATTTATAAAGTTATTTCAAATTACATAGTAATACATAAAGAAGATTACCTCCGTAGTATGATGATTATTATGATCCTTATAATAATTATGCCGCCAACTTGCCGGTTGACATTCTGAATCACTTAAAGCAGAGTCATCATTTTTGATCCCTCTGTGAAATATCCTTTTTGCCCGACCCAATTTAGATTTTGTACTTTTATTACTAGAGCTCATACTTCCATCTGATGCGTAACTAGAACTGTCATCGCCAAAAGGAGGATTTAAAACAAAAGACTGTTCCATTGGAGCTATAGGTGATGGAGGCATTATAGTCATTGGTGATGGTGGTTGTGTCCTTATTTCTGGAGCACGTAAAGGTGAACTCCCAAATTCAGGAAAGGGGAACGCTGTAGGTGTCGTAGGTGTCATATCTATATAATTCAAATCTGGATATTTATCTTGTTGTGATACATCTAAAAAATGTGGTGAGGAGACTATAACTTCTGTTCTGTTCTGTCTCTTTCTTCTTCTTGTTTTTAGAGATTCTACTCTCCTCAGTAGAGCTTTGGCACCATCTCGTAGTCTTTCTGAGCCTGTCCTTCTAAACCTTGAGCCAGTTTCCTCGTCATCTTCTTTGTCACTGGGAAACTGTATTGTTGGATGTTGTCCAGGGACTGTTAGTCTGAAACAATTGAAACTGATCATATTAACGGCTACCAAACCGAAAACTGCTCTGACACGGAGAATAGATCTAACACCTGTATTAATTTTGAACAATTAGAAAAATTATTTAAAAACTTGGCTTCTGATATCGACAATTTAACTAGTGCTACAAAATGTAGAAACGATGACAAATATTTTACCATCAGACTTAGTCTTAGTCTTTTGCAGTACTGATCCTATCCGTCATTGCTAATTAGTCATATCCTTTACACAGGGTTTGCCTACTACTAACAACTTGGAAAGTTTTGAGCGCTTTAGGAAATGAGTTTCTCGTGGACAATCAGTATTAAATCTTTGAGTTGTTAAAAGTTCTATTCGAAACAGCAAATTAGCCAAAGCTTTTGCAAACTAACATGGAAGAATTATTGCGATTTAATCTTTAAGTCGGGAAAGGAATTATCATTTATCTCGAAACGATGATATCAAATTGATGTACATTTTGAAAAGTGTGAGCCTGCTCTTTTTTGAACTTTTCCACATCGGAATACTAGGTGCAGAATCTCATTATCATCAACGTTTGAATACTAAGAAGTCGCCGCCATGGTTTTACCGAGATGTAGAATGAATAACGATCCAGATAACTAAATCTTTTACGTTGTCGGTGAGACTAAACAGTGTTTTAGACATGATTTGTAGGAATCACGCCTATTCTTTATCTCAGTAACTTAGCTGTTTACAAAACAAGAAATCAACAAACAATTTTCACAGGTCCATATAATGACAGCAGTTCCACACACTAAACTTTCCTCGTTACTCCAGCTCTGCACTATACAATTATTAAGTTTTATCCGAACGAGTAGCAATGCGAGCAACAATTATGAGCTACGTGTGGCAAAAGTTTTTAATTAAGGGAGTTATTTGATTTACCTAAATGTCATGACACTGAGTTTTAATTAAAAATTGCAGGTCTGTGTTTTATTCAAAAGAGTGGGTGTAGTGTATTTATAAACCTTCGGGATTTCAAAGTTGTACGTTGTAACAAAGTGGTTGTTTTTTGATATGTTTTGTTTTTCAAAGCGTTATTTATTACCAGCTTTTGCGCGCTCATGAAAATTAGCACAAACGTACAATTTTTCTCGGAATTTTATTGTCTTAGATATAGATTCGGTACCTAGGGGTTGGCTTTTGATTTGGAAAAATTTCAAGATTTTCTAACCGGTAGGTCTAGTAGTTTTTCAAGGACGTAAGTAGATAAGGAGATAAGTATTTAAAAAATTAATATATAAAAATAACTTTAGACAAATGCATTAAAAATTTCAATGTCAACTTCGTTACAGTTTTACTATGAATGTAGGTAACTTAACTTCCTTAGAATTATATTAGGTCTTAGTTGGGACTGCTACTCGCAAAAGGGCTCGACGCCATTTTGTGTCTTTTAAGGCATTGAGGCTACTCGTTCTTAGGGAGGATCTTTTGAAATAGTGGTAACATAAATACATCTCCATACCTCGAGATTTCATACGCCTCGGCTAGGGTGTCAATATAAATGGTAAAACTAATTGTTCTTTAGTTTTCACATTATCAAGTACGTCACTTTCTATCAGTTAAAAAGGGCCAGTTAAAAAGTGAACTGGCTACTCCAAACTAATGAAAAACTGACACGGTAATTACTGTTCCACTTTTTAATTTAAAATGGTGAAAGTTAACCAATTTAGTTCAATTGTATTCCATTTCCCTTGTTAATGTAATAAAGGAAAAAATGTAACTTCCGAGTGCATGTGTTGTGTTTGAAAACAACTAATGGGATCTCATTATCGATTTTATAATATATCGACTTAGACTTATGTACTTTAAAATTATTTAAGTTCAATAGAATATTTAGGTTTATTGCTGTTAACTTAGTATTTATTCAATGTTTCCCAATTCATCATTCATTTAGGACTTGTTATTAAAATTGTTAAAGCTTGTATACTGTTATTTAGAAAAAAGTACCTACTTGTTTTATACTTGTTGTATTTTCTCCTGACAACGAAACTATAGATTTATATTTTTTGGTCTTCGGATAGTTTGGCCTATATAGAAGGGACTAACGAAAGCCAAGATGCCTAAACGTCATTTAAAACAACAAAGAGATAGAGCCAAAAAAAAAAGAGTAGGACAAAAGGTTCTTGTACTAAATATAATCCAAATCCTCAAATATTGACTTTAAATATTACGTGCAATAGTACTTTAATAAATAGTGCCAATACAATGCCGTGATGTAAGGTATGTTCACATTAGCACGGCAATACAACCTTCAAATAATTAATAATGCATTAAAAGCTTTCCGCTCCACAAATTTGGATCACCCTTTATCTGGGTTATTGGTTTGACGCAATGATTTTGGTAAAGGTGTGGCTAGATTTCGTGTGGCTTTAGTTTCGAGGGATATGTGAAAAACTTGTTGTGGGAAAATTTTACTGTCACAAAAAGATGAAGAAAATATAAAATCATCATTTTGGGAATATAAATATGTATTTACAATGAAATCTCAAGACAAACATAATTATCACCTAGGGCACTGAACTACCGAAACTGAACGGGATACCCAGTACAAACAAGCATAAACAGTAAATTATCAAATATCATTTTTTGTTTTAAACCTTAAATTCCAAATTAAGTAGCGTAGCAAAAAGATTTCCATCAAGTGTAAATTTTTGTTTCCTTTTCTAAATAAAATATTTTGAATATTTTTTAGGTTATACAACGTCATAATCCTTTTTTAATATGTTCTGTAAAAAAATTAAGCTTTGGAATTTTCACGCCGACAATTTATTTTCAAATCTCTTAAAGATGGAATAGTTAACTGCTTAACAAATCAACATTAAAAAAAATTCAAACAGTGCAACTTTGCATCATACAAAATAACCGTAACTTTCCTTTTAACTTGTAAATTAACATCAAAAATTCGCTTACACTATCTACATTGTTAATAACCTATCATTATGCTAAGAGTTTGGAAACCATTCGTGATAGGTGAAGGGCCTAAATTCAAAGTAGAACAAATAGTTTCAATGTAATTATAGTCATTGTGCTGGACCCTTTCATGTACTTTAGTACGGTGTACTGCGGTTCACCCGCGTTACATCTGACGTACCTTTAGTTGAGAGTAGTAGAGGTGAATTTTCAATAGCAGCGTAGAATTTTTATGGGTCTGGTAGCTAACAAATGTGCACCGAGTCACGACATTGAACTGAGTTGCAACATGCTTTTTTAAAGGATGAATAAAATCTGTGTTACGCTGTGATCAATAGTTCGGACACATGTTTTTCTGTTTACCGTGCGTTTGTTTGCGTATCAAGCAATGTAGTCATTAATTATATTGAGTGAAAAAAGGTGGTTTTTCTGTATCTCTAACGTGAACAAAAAGAAAACCACCTTGAAAGTGTTAGAATTTTTAAATGGATATTGTGTAGGATAGTTCTAAGTAGAGCTCCAACCCTAGATGTCATCACATATAGATTAAATCACACTTTCAAGTTTGAAGAATAAAACATTTTTTATATGCAGAAAACCATTTTAAAAGATTGTATGACAGTTGTCAGGAGAACGGTCTTTAAGATACTCGTATAGTGTAAGATTTCAGAATTCTGATACATAATAATATACAATATAAACATTATTTAAGTGAGATTACTCACGGTGTTTTTCTTCATCCTAACGATGGAGAAAAATAACGTTAACTGACTAACAGTCGGCTAATTATTTGGCAATCAGCGAGAAACAAAAATCTAAATCCTATTCTTTCTTAAATAAAACTGTCAATGCGTCAATCGTCATATGTTTTCATGACAAAGCAACCAATCATATCATTTCAATATTAATATTACAAAACGCGTCACATCGTCATACCAACTTTGCATTTTATTATCACTTAAAGTTTGACAGTTGTTCGATACAAAGTGACATGTGAATGAGGCCTCGACTTCTGTAAGCCATTACTTTGACAGGTGTTTGATTTACTAAGAATCAGTACGTATAATCTATAAAGCGATGTAGAAAATAGAACTGAATATTGGTTTATATGGAAAATTTTAAATAAATAAAGTTTGAAATGAAAAGTTCTAGTTTCACTTAGCGAAAAACTGACTGAAAGTTACTATCGGTCCTTTGAAAGTCTTTTATGTTACTATAAATAAAAGTAATTTTTCGAGTTTAAATTAACAATTATCTTGAGTAGAAAACAAAGTTTGGTTTTACTTTAGGTATCGAGCTAATATCCTATTTTATTATAAACAAAGTAATTTAATAATTTTTCGACTCACATATGTTTTAGTGAATACTTTATAATTAACTTTAATAATAGTAAATCCTCAGACAAACACACAAACTGTATGGCCCCGAAGTAAGCTGAGCTTGTGTTATGGATGACCACACAGCGTATATTAACAACCATGACCCGAGAACAAACATCTGCGTTCATCACACAAATGAATGCCCCGACCAGAGCAGAGGAAGGAACTGTCCAATACGCGACTTGGCTGTCAATTAACTTTCATATTTATTAATAAAGTGGTTTGTCTAAATATTTCTACATCAGCACGCTCTGCTACTCAGCACAGCATTATGCCGTGCCCTGGTATAATTTATAAGGGTCAGACCTATGTAAGAACACAAATATTCAGATCTTTAAAACAAAAAAATATTAAAAATTTGAGAATCCGGGCATGGAAAGTAGGAATTGTATTGTTGTCTATCAGCTTTAGGACGCTGAGTATAGTTAAATTTGTGCGGATGGACAGTCTTTGTATTTTTCATCCATCATCACTGATAACTCAACTACGAATAAGAACTGAATGCTATACAAGCAGAATGAGGCAATCTCAAAAACCTTTATTACCATGTTTCAGTAATTGAGCCATTACATTTTATTTTAATTCTTAAACTTTTTCAGTTATTGTCGGTTCGGTTGTAAAATAATATTAAGCTACCAAGAAACCGACGCTCACAGCTACAATTTAGGGTAACATAAAAGAATCATCACATTGTTAAAATTTGAGAGGCCGTAAAATGTCCCTCCGAGATATGAAGCAGATATAAATCATAATTCTTTTCATTTCGCTTTGGCGCGGTTTTCATTTACAATGTAACAAGCAAAATATGTTTTACGCTTGGAGATTATTTAAGATGGCACTTTCAAGAACTAAAGTTTCCTTAATTTGTAGAAAGTCTGAATTTATTTATAATATATAAGCTCTACAAGTGTTTTTCGAAAACTGTTTACTTTTGTTCTTTTTCTTGTGCCGTTTTCAAGTTTATAATAACGTCCGTCTACGTTTATTTACGTACATTCAATGAGGTCGTACCTTAACATCAATAAGAAGGCATTTCAAGTTGTATTTAAACGTCATATTCCATTAGATTAAAAACTATTTCAAGTGGAATCATTGACATCCTGTCAGATAATAGAACAAAAGTGCCAATTGTAGAAGAAAAAAACCTTTCATAACAATATTTGTTAATCTTTAAAACGTCACAAGATTTTGTAACACTTTCAAGTGCGCTTTTCTTTATTTACTTGAAGTTTATTTTCGATTATTCGATAGTATATGGCTTTTGTGTGTATTTAAGCACAAAGAGAATTTCGATTTTGATTGCTTTATTCGAAATTAAATTTCAACCTCAGTAAGTACGTTTTATCGCATATTTTTTATTCTCTTTTTTTTATTTTGAGCGGCCATTAATAATAATTTTATTGAATAAAACCATCTTCCTGGTATTAGTTCAATAACTCAAATTCAGTTGTTCTGCGATACAGAATTTTAAATTTACATTGATTGAATGTCACATGGATGCCTTTTTTAACTTTGTCGTAGCCGGCAAACGAGCTCGCGATTCATCTGATAGTAAGCGGTTGGGTGCCGATGGACATAATTATTCGTTGCTTTTTTTAATGAAAAAGATGAGACGGTTGTCTTCTATCTCATTATTGATGTTTTGATTGTTTATCTTGTTGTTAATTGATTTATCTATTACCGAACTGTAGGCTGGTTTCGGCATTGCCTTGGATCCAGTAATTGCATTGACTGTTATTTCGTAAACGTGACTATTACGGCGGTCATAATCGGAAGGACAATAGCGCTGCCCCAAACTAGATCTTAACAAAAAAAAACTGTACCATTACTTTATTTTTTATCATTACATTTGGCAACAGATAACAAAATGTAAAAAAAAAGGTTTATTGGTATGCAGTAATTAACTTGAATTAACTTCTTAGCTTGAAAAGTACAAATAGTCAACAAATAAAGTGCTTTTAACATCGCACTATCATAACTTAAACAAGTTTTCCATTTCAACTATTCTCGAAGAAAAAAGTCTGTGCAAACCAATGACATATTACATATAGACAAGTCATACCCAAACATTACCGTACAAAAAAACGGCGTCACCGTAACTATAGATACCTACCCGATATATAGAGTAATATAATTTGTGGGAGAAGAAAAGAATAATACGGTTCACTTGTTGTAAGAACGAGATACCTATGTACTTCGTGACGTTGCTTCGCACTAATTGGTCGCGAGCGTACGTGACGTAGTACGTAAATTGTCGAAACTCTATAGCGTTGTCTCATTTACTTCCACATACAAAACGAATAGCCATGTCAATTTTAAAACGTCATTTTAAATAAAATAATAAATAAGATGGTTACAAAAAAATTGTACTTACGCATGAAAAGAAATGTTTATTCTATCTTTAACAGTAACAGTGTAATTAGTACACTGTCTAAACACACAAGAAGGCATTGCACGGTATTAAAAACACAGAATAGAGAATAAGTTTTGTTTGATGTTTAGCCGTAACAATAAGTTGCACAAGACTGTCAAATAGCCGGCAACTGCCTTGCATTTGCGTTGCCATTTTTGAGAGCGCATAACCAGTCTATATGTAATATGTCATTGGTGCAAACACGACCCACAATCAAAACTACAACTATGAGACCTGTGATATGTTTACTTTCCTCTAGTTACGTTTGTAGTTAAACAAACACAGTGAATCCAATTTATGTGGACCCTAGCAAAATTGGAACTAAAGCACCTATTACGTGACTAAAGGTCAAATTTAATTTAAGCATAGAACGCAGTGCCACCCTTTACTGAACAGATAAGTTTGTTGGATTATACTTGACAGAAGTAGCTACTAGCTTACGAGTGCAAGAAAGAGATAAGCGCTGTTGGATTTAAATCTTATAAGGGTGTGTTCAGACGGTTGGTGAAAATGTTGTGTTAAAAAGGGCCTTGTGAAGGCTTTTTCGTATAAATTAATATTTTAATGTATTTTATTAACAAAACTAATTACGCAAAAATTTGTAAAACAGTCCAAAAGCCTTTATAACAAAAAAATTTGTATACTTTCATCGGCAGGTATAACTTTTGTTCGACAATATTTGACAAATACAAATAATAATAATGAAATAACCTATTCTCCAAAAAAATATAAAACCTTAGCTTTTTTAAAGTGATCTTCATACGACCTTGAAGTCCGATGAAAGAAAAAACAGTGAAAGCAAATGTCTAATTAACAAATACCCTATTCATCCCTGTGAACTCATCCTAAGCTCCACATACATGACTAGCTACTTCACACTGACAGTATCACAAGAGAAACAATGGGTTGCGAGTGGGTATAAGCACCCATAGCTAACGAAGATAAGAGACCTCTTAGAGTCATTTCCAAAAGACATGATAACAGTTTTTTTGAAAGATAGGCATATCGTTCATGTAAGTATATTTTAATGCGTTTTTAAGTCGTGTGAAACCTTGAAGGATGAGTAAAGGAGTTTTTTCTGTTATTGTGATATAATTTGTAAAGAAACTTACAAGTATAGAAGGGAAACTTGACTTATAATTTGATCTATCAATGCTAAACCGAAAACAATGGACAGGTCCAATTGTTTCTATAATTTTGCATATCTATAAGTTTACATCTGTTTATGTTAAAACAACCTTTAGATGCATTGTCACTCTCCTACACACCCGCATGCATACACACTCATAAGTTCCCTCTCAACAAACACTACAATTTTAAGTATTTTTTTTAATATACAATTTGTTTTGTAAAGTTGAATAAAGTTGAATTAAAATCCTTAGTAAATTATTGTCACATAATAATGGTAAAAGTATTTTTATACTAAATAGGTTAGTCCTATCAGCTTTGTAAATATTGTAATTTAAATAAAGCATTTTTTATTTTATTTTTCATTGTCAATTCGTGACATCTTCCTGTATCGAAAATATATATACATACTTACAAGTCATGTATCAAATATATATATACTTACAAGTCAGGCTCCACATCAGTGTAATGTCCATCAGCATCCACCAGTCCCACTCTGATGGTTGGAAGAGATTCATCCTCGTCATCTTCTACTTCTCCTCTAGCTTCCCTGGCTTCTCTTTCTGCTAATGCCCGTGCTGCTATCACCTGTAACAAAGACAATATTCGAATTTACAATAAAACGAAGAAAATTCTAAAAATATTGTTTTAAAGAATGTTTGGTAGATTTAGAAAATATTTTAGTTTGCAATGTATCAAAAATCAAAATATAAAGTGAATTTCCGCAGAAAATGTATAATAATAATAATAAATCCTCAGGCAAACACACCGACTGTATGGCCCCAAAGTAAGCAGAGCTTATGGATGACCATACCGCGAACTGGGCGGAATCCAGAACAAAATACATATGTGTTCATCATACAAATGAATGGCCCGGCCAGAACTCGAACCTGGAACCTCCAACGTATGAGGCAGGGCTACTAACCACTAGGCTAGTCGATCGTATGCATGCACCCCCAGTATGCATCCCCAGTTTCAAAAAATCTGCCAAAGAACAAATTTAAATCTTTGTTTAATTCGGATATTTCGTTCATAACCTCGAATAAAAATAATAATAAAAAATAAAAATTGCATTTATTTCCGTAATCTTGGTTACAACATATTTCTAGGACTTCCCAGTGAGTAATCAGAGGATACTCGTATTGGGAATGACCCGCTACTTCCCTTAAGGATAAAATTAAGATTACAAGAATAACATTCTATACCGGCGCAAAATGAAAACTTTCGACTAAAGTATCAGTTAAATAACTAAACCTATCACGGATGCTTAATTGATCACTTTACCACAAACATAATCGGAATTATGGCGGCGTGTGGAGTGACGTTTTCAATTTTGGGTTTATTTCTACATTGAAAATTAAATAAAATGATTTTTAAATGTATCACTAGAACTCAATTACTTATTGTACTTAAATACTTATCATAGTTTACAAAAATGCACTAATTATGCACGCACACCAAAGCGACAAGAACACGGCTGACGATGATAAGATGGTGGCTGCCACATCACAACCACACAAAATTAAAGAGCATAATACATGGACACAAACCCATAAAAACTTATATTATTACCTACAGGAAAAGCTACCGTATATATAGTATCATGTCATCCAAATATTCAACGAAGCTATTTTCATCCTATTTGTTTTCTTCTCAATACTATCTCTAAAGAGCATTGTTTTCCGGTAATTATGTACATTACCTGGCTTTGTCAAAGCTATCTCCAGCGCTTTGATCAATCATTGCCATTGCCAGCAACAAAGCCATAAGTGAGTAGAGTAATAAAAAAATATCAATGAAATTTCGAGACCATAACAAAAGCTGTTTCGTTCGAATCAAAGTTATGATATAGGAAATCTGTAAAAAGGGCTGTCAAACTGGGAAGACGGACAGAAGCGTATTTTTTTTACATAAACAGAGTTTCTACTGTTCACACGTTTTTTTTTTTTGCGTAATAACAGTAATATTTGGCGTTTATTTTACTTCTGATAATTTTCGGCTAGTTATGGGTTTTTCACTCATTACATCATCAACTTCACAATATAAGATTTGTTTCTGGAAACAGATTTTTTGAAGCAACATTTTTAATTCAATTCAATTTGTTCAAGATTATTTTTACATACTTTCTTAGGTTCCACTTTTCACTTGGACTATATTTTGTTCAAGCTGTTCGCGCAAAAAGGCGTTAATATTTAGAGGTGATATAAATTTGATGTGTATCCATTTTGTAGCTACAAGCGTTTGATTCAGCTCATTTTAAACTCAAGATCATAAAGTTTATTTGTTTCTTTAACAATATTTGATTCATCGATAAGTTTATTGTCAGCCAAATCTTTATTTATTTCAAGCATTTAGTTAATCTCCTCCTATCTCTTGCTCCTAACTCCTGGTTGTCAGTTAATCGAGTCCGTAACTCTGAGATAAACTGATAGTTTATCAAACGCGGGCAGACTGAGCCTCACGTACAAATTGTGGCTGAGCTTCTCGGACCTTGGCTTAATTACTTCCTGTGATTAACTGTTCATTAAACTATTAATCCTTTATTTGTCAAATTGTTAATGTAAGCCATGCTTTGGATACTTAATTATCTATTTCTCATTATTTACCTTAGTGTCTAACATTAGCAGACATCTATGATTTATTGCAACTTGTATATATTTACTAACTGTTATTATCTGGGTTGTAGGCATATCTACAGTCTGCCTGCCTACGTGGTGGACTATCCATTTTAGTGATCGCAGAGTTTCCTATGTGAAGATGTCAACTGGGTTGGTTACTACGCTCCTTCCTATTGAGTGTGGGTCCAAAGGAATGAACAGTCATTAAAGTTACTGGAAGAAATCAATCCAACTGAAGCATACGGTCGATATAATATCCATCATCCCTATTAATAAATAAACACCTATGACATATGTTGTCCATGAGTGCAGATGTCACCTACTAAATCCACCCCCCTTAGTAGCTCAAGGCTGACATCCGTAGTGGGATTTTTATAGCTGTGTATTGTGATAAAACTAATTTTGCTACAGAAGAAGAAGTCTTACCTGAAGTCTTCTCTGAGCTTGTGGAGTGATTTCAACGACGCGCGACCACCGACGCGACTTCCTCTCATACTGCCATTTGTCGCTCAAGGCGCACTGGTCATCGTCGGAGTCGTTCTGTGGACAAGTATACAAGTTTATTGAAGAGATACAAATACAAGTTACTTTTAAACATATGTTAAAAAATGAGGTCAAAGAAAAAAGTTGTATCACTTTTGTACGGCTCAGCCGCTTTACATAACGCATTATTAACACTCTAGAATCGATAGAATAGTTGTAAGTTAGTATATGCTTATCTTACTTTCTTCACCTACTGGAATCAGCTTTAAGAATAGACACAGGAATTTAGCAGTGACGTTATAGCTCAGGGGAATCAATCGCGCTCGATGGCTTTCCAGCAACAGACCTACGTTATTACTCTTTATTGTCTACAAAAAAAAAACCAGATTATCTGTTCATCTTCACATTACTGAAGTTTTGTATTCATTGAATTTTAATTAAATTAGTAAAAGTTTACGTTTAATTTAAAATTTGTATTTTTGTAACTACTGAGGATTTAGTAATCATGCCAAAGGTATGTAAGTGAAAAATTTAACAGTATTACTCTTAATTAGATGTTTCTAAGACGTCTGCGTTGATGATAAGGTGCAGTTGTAGATATAATGATGGTCTGTAACACAGATTTTTGACAGACTTATTTATTACATAATAAAGTGCAAAAACTTCTGAACTTCTCGATCGCTTTTATTATTATAACATTTTATTTACAAAATAGCGCATCCAGCATATTACGAAAATGTATCGTTGTTTTGAAGGTAAACAGAACAGTTCACAGAAAAAAAAACCGTGCAGTTTTCACTGAAGAAAACTCTCTCTCTTTCTTTTTATCTCTCAATGGCCATGCGATCGTAGTCTTTTGTTATATAAGGCATCCCTTGAGTCGCAAGTAAAATGTCAATAACTTAGTACACTCACAACGTTTAGATTTTTAGTACCCATTTCATACAACCATTCATTCGCAAATTTTTTATCAAGATATCTAATGTTCTAGATAAAACACGAGCCGGATTTCCTATTGAAGGTTGGAGCCCTCAATAGATAATAGAGAAAAGCACATGCGAACCGTACCTTCGAATTTACTCACAATTACCTACCTAATTATCTCATCGTAGATTCAAAATTTTACCGTTATTGTTCACTTCACCATCATAGCGTAAATACCACTTTAACTTCGGCTTTTAAAAGGTATCATAGCTACTTCTGTTTCTGTTTGTACACAATAATATAGCGTCGGGTGACGGGTCGCTCACTTCCCTCTAATATGGTTGAGGAGGGCGATGGCTGGATCCCGCGTTAACTCGTGAACGGGTGCCATTTGAGGGTGTTCGTCGTTTGGATACTTGGGGGGAGGAAGACTTGCCGAGCTAACAGATGCAGAAAAGAATAATTTTGTATAGACATAAAGAGACTCTGTAAATTTATTTTGAAAAAAATATACCCGTGAAGTTTCTTGCCAGTTCTTCTTCACGAAGGTTTTTTCGAACTGGTGGTAGAATCATGTTTTATTTGACGTCAATAAGAACAAGTAATTGTCAATGTTGAGAAATAAATATTTCATTTCATTTCATTTCATATACATACAATGGCTGCGGCATTTCATCAGCACGCACAATAACCTGTCATGTGTGTGTTTCTGTCATGTCGTCGTCAAATTGTATACCTTCTGCCCCGAGTACTTTCATAAAAGGGTTTTTTTGTATAAAAGAGTGCCGAGAAGTTTTTTTACGTCAGTATTTTTCCTCTCAGTCTACCCATTATACGGCCTAGTGGTGTAGTGGTAAGTAGCCCTGCCTTATACGCCAGAGGTGCCAGGTTCGAGTCCTGGTCGGGGCATGGTTTGTTCTCGGGTCATGGTTGTTTATATTTATATATGTATGATTATTCTGGGTTCCCCCGAATTTAATGTATGGTCATCCATTACAGTTGGTGTATTTGTCTGGGGTTTTATTAAAAGAAATATATATATATCTATTTATTTACGCAATCTCGATGAAGTTGAAGAAAAAGACGACTTTCAACAAGTGTAAAATTTTTACCTATGATGAAATAAAACATTTAGAATTTAGAGTTTTAACACTCTTCTGTCAAAATTGTTAAACAATTGAACGAGGTGCACAGTTTGACTCCCAGCTCCTGTAGACTTATCGATTTCTGCAGTAAGCAACGCGGTGTAAACTACAGACCTACATAAGTCTGAAACCCCACTTTTATACAGGCGTTATTACTTTCTTGTCTATGGATAGGAAAGGAAAATGGCTTCTATTGTACCAGTTCTTTTACTTTGTATACCGGTTACGGGAAGCTGGAAAGAAATGCAAGGCACTTTTATACTTAGTCGCTTTGGAATGATTTATATTTTTTTAACGACATTTTTTAGGTAGTGCATTTTTGTAAATTTTATACATAGATGTTTAATATTAAGTATGAAGTGGTAATAGTTGTAAGAAATAAAATAAACATAATAACTTAGATATCGAAAAAGAGGTATAATTTATTTTAATTACTTAATTGTAACTTAATATTAAGATTGTAGTCTGTTAGTTGTGCCATTAAATAAATAAATAGAACCACGTAAATTTGAAATATCAATTACATGTTTTACAAGTTAGTAATATTTTTGAGTTTGAATTCATTTCTTTTTTTGCTGCCGAAGCACCCTCTCGGGAGGGAGGTGGAAGATTCGTCATGAATACCACCGCAGCCGTCTGCGGGGTGATGTGGGACTCACCAGAGTGTCACCTACCCACTAAAACCACCTTAACGGCTGTAGCATGGGAATGCTGTCAGCCTTCATCGGAGCGACACCCGGGAGACGTTATCCTTTATTATATTTGGCCTTTGATATTGATTACAGACTATTGAATTAAATCGCTTTTTGTGCGTGAAAAGACCAATACGAGAGTAAATCAATCTACCAGGTCTAAGGAGAGAAGTTTGGATCGCGCGTTGTCTGCTGGCTATGAAAATGCGTAATAAATAAATTGTTAAAGAAAAATGTTTGTGAAAGCATTGAGCGTCACAAAGTTAGTTATTAGAAAGTAGAACATAACTAAATGCCCTTTTAGCTTTAAAAATACCATGACTTTCAACAAACAGCTTCAAACATAGTTTTCCTGAATCATCTTCCTAAATCCCTTAATCCTACCGAACAACCTATACACATCATAAAAGATAAAAAAGCAAACAGAAATAAGTAAACCAATTTCAAATAAAGAATAAATTCTTTATTGCGCCTGTCTTAATCCGATCCAATGAAACAGCTTAATTTAGAAGCAATCAAGACCTCTTTGTAAGCGGAGGTCTGTATAGCCCGACCAATTTAACTGTTCAGTAAAGGGTGGCGCTGCGTTGTACGTGCCAATCAAATTTGACATTTAGTCAACTAACAAAAGCTTTTGTTCGAGTTTTTACTACTGAACGGATCAGTTGGCGGCAGTGTAGACGAATAATTGGCTGGCTATATTCTTACAAAGGATTTATTCTTACGGATACCATGGAGGTTTAATCTCGTGTGTCAATTAGAACTATTTTATGTAGTTTGATCGCGTGACTGGCTGGTCATATTGTAGTTCTTTTTTTGTTTTGAAAAAATAAAAGAATTTCGAATGGTTTTGACTGCATCGCTTGATTATTGTATGGGTCATTCTTTTAGAGTTAAACACTAATAGTTAAACACTAATAATGTCACTTCTGTATGCCAAATAAACCCTTATTGTAAAATATCCCGAAATACGGACCTCTGTAAGTATTTATATTTTCGTAAATAATTTTATAAGTATAAATATGTCCTAATTTTGGCATACAGAAGTGACATTATTAGTGTTTCATTTAACTCTAAAAAATGACCCGTATGTTTCTATTTTGGCACCTTTATATTTGTATGTTTGAATATAAGAATAAGAATAAGAATAAAATTTATTTCCGGAAAACTTACATCTAGGAATACACAATAAGAACTTACAAATTTATTACTACGATAAACTACATAAATATCAATTATAATATGTGTCTAAAAATTTACAATAGATACTATAATTATGATAAGTCATCATATCGGTTTATCATGATCTAGGGTAACAATAACTAGGCAAATACCTAAACTAAGTAATTATGAATTACCTGTTTTTTAGGTACAAATTATTAAATTAAGTACAGTATGCTGTATAAACATTAATTCTAAATCTAGTAAGTACATTAACAATTAAATGCGCAAAGTGAATATTACATAAAATGTGTTTCATAATTCTCGTCCCACTATAAACATTAGAAAATAATAATAATACTAATACTACACGAAAAAATAAATAAAAATACAACAAAAAATTAATTAACATTTTGGAGACATTAATTATCTTATTTTAATACTATTAATAACTTCTCTGTATCTTCGTAGGACATACTCAAAAGTGATGCTCGGATTATTCGTTTAGTGTTGTTGTAGGTCAGAGGATATATGCCAAGATTGGTGTTTAATCTTTTATATAGAAGTGGTCCTAGGAAAATGTAAAATCTGGAAGAAAATGCCGTTTTTGTGCTTTGTGGACAAACAATGTCAAGCCGTCTTTTGTTAGCTGTTTGTGTGCTATAGTTAAGGGTGCTATGAAGTTTTAAAGTTGTGCTCATTATAAATAACTGCCTGACTGTCAGTACTTTACACTCTTTATAGAGAAGTTCAGTGGAGTAAAGGAAAGGTCGGAAATGGGAAACTTTCAAAATTGCTCTTTGGGCTCTTTCAACGTTAAGGAGAAGAGTTTTAGCTGCTCCGCCCCATGACGTAATACAGTAATTTAGTATCGACTGACACAATGCAAAGTATACCTGCCTCATAAGTTTAGAGTGTCCTATGCTGCGCAATTTTTTAAAAACAAATATTAACTTGCGTATTCTGTTGCTAACCGCATCTATGTGTAGTCTAAAAGACAGAGTTTCGTCTATAATGACACCTAGGTATTTTATTGTTTTAGAAGCAGCAATGTGAGGACATGAACACGAATGATTGATTTGATCAATACAATAGTGCGCGTATAGGTTAGGGTTTTCTGAAATTGATTTTCGCATAGAAAACTGGATGAAATAAGTTTTGTCTGAATTTAGAGTTAGTAAGTGTTGCTGTAGCCACTTGTTTACTACATTGAAGCCTCGTTGTGCAAGCTCATATAATTCTGTATCTGAGTTTGCAGAGAACAAAAGAGCTGTGTCATCAGCAAAAGATATGATTTTACCACCGTTTATTTTCAGGTTACAAAGTTCGTTAATGTATATTAAGAATAGTGTGGGACCCAAAACACTTCCTTGAGGAATTCCATATTCCGTGTTTACTAGGTCAGAACTTAGGATATTTCCTATTTTTACACATTGCGAACGATCGTGTAGGTAATCTGCAAAAAGTTTGTGTTGGGTTCCCCTTATACCTAAATTTTCAAGCTTATTTAATAGGATAGGAATAGAAACTGTATCAAAAGCTTTGGAGAGGTCTAAGAAAATTCCCATAGTCCGATTACCTTTGTCAAGTTCCTGGACTATGTGGTTAGTAAGATCAAGCACCGCGTCGGCAGTTGACAGCTTGTGCCTAAAACCGAATTGTGTATTTGACAGGATGGACTGTTTCTCCAAGTATTGAACAAGTCTGTTATTTATAATTTTTTCTAAAACCTTTGAAATGCCTGTTAATAGTGAAATTGGCCTGTAATTAGTAGTTTGATCTTTCTTGCCATTTTTGTGAATTGGAATAATGACAGCTTTCTTTAGACATTTTGGAAAAATGCCGTCTTTTAGGCACTTTTGAAAGATATAGGTTAGTGGGGTGCAAAGGATGTGATGAAAGAGTTTTAATATTTTGTTAGAAATATTGTCCCATCCTATTGCTGAATCGTCCTTCAGGCCTTTGATAATTCTAGATACCTCAGTTTCGTCAATATCTAATAAAACAAATGAATTTAAAAAGGAGCATTTAGATAATTGACTGTGGGACGTGAAGAACGACGAATGCGATTTATGAAGCATTTTTTCAGCCAATGATTTCCCAAAGTTAGTAAAAAAATTATTTACTAGGTTAGCAGATTCAAAATGCGATTCAGATGATCCACCGCGCAATAACTCTGTAGCGGATTTATGCTGCTTCGACAAAAACGTAACATTTTTAATAAACTTCCAGACCCTTTTAATGTTTGTTCCCGCCTTTTCTAATTCATTTTTATCGTAAGTATTTTTTACTTTCTTAAGAAGAGCGTTACAAAAATTTCGGTATCTTTTGTACGATATTTGTAATATTAAGTTATCAGGCTGAGCTTTGGCCTTCATATGTAACTTATCCCTATGTCTCATGCAGCGAATAAGCCCCGGGGTGATCCAAGGCTTAATGTTGGTAAATTTTTTACTTAGACGAGAGTACGTAGTATTTTGCAATATGGCTTTTTGTACCTGTGATATAAAGTATGTCATACAATAATTCGCGTCATCAGAATTGTAAACAGTAGTAAAGTCGATTTTGCTTAAATCCGCTTCAAGGTTATGTAAATTAATTTTCGAACTATTTAGTGAGCAATTTGTTAGTTTAGGCATTTTACGAATTAAGGTTAGTAAGGCGGCCTTGTGATCAGTAATTGTCGAGTTAGTTACAAAGGTTAGTGACGGAAAAGTAGTTTTAAGCATAATATGATCTAAACAAGAGCCACTTTGATGTGTAGGTAAAGAATGGGCGGGAAGTAGTCCATGAAATGAGCATAGGTTAAGATATTCCTGTCCACAGGAATCCAAATTCTCTGGTATGATATTGATGTTTATGTCGCCTATTAAAATTATATTTTTAAATGATTTTAAACTTTGTAGTACGTTTTGCAAAGAATGAATAAAATTACTTATATTTTTAAATGAAGGAGATCTGTATATGGCTAGAATTGCGGTGTCTGAACCTACTTTGATAAGTAAGCGATTGCATTCTAACATGTTTGGTTCCTCGACTGATATGTTTAGATCATTTCTGGCGTAAACTACTATCCCGTCGTTTTGGTTGTAATTTTCCTTGCTGCTGTACAAAACGTACCCTGGCATGGATGGTAAATGACAATTTTTAGCTAACCAGCACTCGGTCAGGATAATTATATCGTTGCTAACATTAAGTCTATGTTGGAAAGTACTGAAATTATCAAAATTCTTAACAATACTGCGTATATTTTGTGTAATTATTGTAAATCGGTTATTGTAACGGGAAATGTACTGACCACAACTTTCAACCTCACACAGTTTTGACTCAGATACAGAGAAATTATCTAAGTCATTATTTAAGTTTTCAGCCATTATTTCTATTAACTAATAAAAGATCTAGATAAATATTTACAGATGGCGCTCTTAGGCGCCCTCATAGTCAATTAAATTTATGTACCTTTTTTCTGCAATATTTTTCGCAGGACAGTCTCCATCTCCCGTTTTGTGGTTGGACGGCTTTTTAAAATGCAGACATGTGGCGCATTTTGGTGGATCTCCTCGTTTTTTACACTCCTTCATTGTGTGACCTTTTTCTCCGCAATGACCGCAAGTGTCTTTTTCTTCACGACAAAACTTAGCTGCATGTCCATACTGCTGACATTTAAAACAACGTGTTACTAGGGTATAGTCTCGGACTGGGCACGATGACCAATTTACAAACAATCGGTCTTTACATATCAGGGCTTTACGAATATTGGCTGAAACTTCTATAACGTAATTACAGGTCTCGGTGTTCTTTTTCCCTGACTTATGACTTAACTTGATTGATTTTAAAAAAGTTTCAATGGTCATGCTCTCAGATTTTTCAGCCAAGTTTTGGTGGTAAATGCAGCTAAAAACTTCAGATTCTTTCAAGGCCGACGGTACTCCGATGACTACAATTCTAGGCCTGCGCTTGTTGGGTTCATCAACGGTAAAACCAGAAGATGTCAGTAGTGCCGATTGCTTAAGCTTTTCTATATCCTCTTTACTCTCTGTGCTTATTATAACTCCACCGTTTCTGGTCTTGCGTAATCCCCTCACTTGTAGTTTCATGTCTTCAGGGCAGATGATTTTTTGGACAAGCGATTTTGTTTCATCGCTCGATTTCTTTCCGTCACTTGGATAGATAGCTACCGAGCTAACATTCCTGGGCAGGATGAGGTCCTTAGAGCTTTTCTTTAACATGTCTGCGAACGATATTGTTCCCGTCACTGGTTTTGGACACTGTTCGAGCGACTGCTTGAGGGCACAAATTTGTTTTGAGAGGTCTCTTTCTTCATGAAGGGCTTGCAGGTTGTTATGGGCTAAAATTGTTTTTTGTTTTAATGACTGGTATCTCACAGCCATCTGAGATGTTCCATGCCCAACTTTTCGGCAAAGATTACTGACTCTCATTTTTTGCTCGGAATTCAATTTACCGCCTTCAGCGATGACGCACACTTCGTTCAGGCATTGCTCGATAGTTGTCATCCAGTTTTGGATCTCAGGCGTGGACAACAACTCGTGGACTTGTTCCTCTTCCGGGGCGCCCCGCGGGACAGGCCGCGGCGGGGCGACGGGCGCTGCGGCGACGCAGGGAGGCACGGGCGCCGGGGAGCGCGTCGGGCTGCGGCGCGTCAGCAGGCTTCTATTGAAGGGACTACCTTCCATTATTCCTTTTTATTTTTTAACGTTATAAATACATTATAAATTATAACACAAAAACTTATATCATTCAATCAGACACAAAAGGCTTGCTTCCGCCTAATACTAGGTCAAGAAATTTTTCAGTTAATTGTTTATTGTACTCATTAATCAGCACGTCCGATCACTTCAGATCACAATATTAATTCGATTATGTTTATTTATTATTAATTTAAGTATGAAAATGTATATAATGGAAGATATATTCTTAGTTATATTAGAACAAGCTTTAGTTATTTAAGGTAAATGATGCTCTGCTAGAAATGAGTATAACATTTGTCTACATTTAATGTTACCTTCTAAATATCCTTTGGGAAATCAGGACTGAGAAGTCTTTCTCACAAACCGCAAAAGTAATAATGTCTCTGAATACCTACTTAGCTTAACTATAAGAAATTATTCTTATACCGTGTGAAACATAAGTCGTAAACAGAAAAATGTGTTTCTCACTGTTTCACTTTAGTTTAAACATGTGGACGTGACAACAGCAAAAATATGCAAACTTGTTTGATGATTCGCTAATTAAAAACATTGTTTTAAATTTACTGAGTTTCATGGTCACCCTAACTGCTACGTTGAACTGTCAAAGACCCTTAGCATGTTACTAAGATTAATCATTATCAATATACAATTATAGGTTACATAGGATGTAAGGTTGGTGTTTCTGCTACTTAAAATTATTATCAATAAAGTTTAAATATTTTCTTCTGGAGTTAATGCAATGAATTTACCTTAAACGGCTTTCACCCTATATAAACATTATTTGACACTCAACTACCAACTATGTAAAAATATTTTTTTGTGTAATTAATTAGTGAGAATAATGAATTATTTATTTCCCAGAATGTTATAAGTGTTTATAAGTAATGTCCTTTCGCATACTGCCGTTGCATCAGCGTACAAATACATTTAAATTCATTAGCGAAATACAATTATAATAAGAAAAATATACTAAAATCAATTGTAATAAAAAATTATCGTAATGTAATGCCAAACATGATTAAGTAAAATTACGTCAACTATCTTAAATAAATTTTAAGAAATAATGAAGCACAATATGAATTAAAACAAATTAAATGTATGTCACATTTCAAATCACGGCCTGTTTGGTAAGGAGGTAAGTAGTCTTGCCTTTCATGCCAGAGATCCCGGGTTCTAATCCTGGTAGGGGGCAGATATTGTATCATATTTGCTTTCCAGTCATGGATGTGTATGTATGTTTATTTTAGTTCTTTTCTAATATTTATATTTAAAAAAAAATCTAAGTGTGTTTATATATTTCATAAGTTTATTTATCCGTTATCTGCATAGTATCCATAACACAAGTTTTTAATGATACTTAATTTGGGCTAGATAATGTGGTGTGTTAGTTAGAAATATTATTAATTAAATAATAATTTTGTATTATTGCGGTATCAAAATATATTAACAGTGTTTAAATGAAGAGGCTCAATACGTGATCGAAAACCTACCAATATTTTACAAGTAAAAGCCTACTTATATTGACTTTCTACATCATCACAAAATACAATATTTTACTAAGACATCATCAGAGGGTAACCTTAGGTTTTAAATTGCATACAAAAACTCCATAGAGCACTTATAACCAAAGTAAAGTAACATTTATAGCATTGGTTCAAGGTAAAGCTGAATTTACAATGCCGAATACATTACATGCTAATTAGTATAATATCATCTTTTATAAATGATGGCGTGAAGGCTGCAAAGGTTTTTAAAATGAACGACAAACAGTTTCTTTACCGTGCATTTTTTTTTTCCTTGACTTTTTCCCAGCAGCGTGCAGAAAACGAAGGGATTTTTATATCATTGGGTAAATCTTCAGGCTTTTGACTAAAGAAAGCACACATTACAAATAATGGTAATTTATGGTCACCCAACTGAAAAGTCTGTTGAAATTGCTTGTCAAAACGTTAGCTCTAGTTATCAAAATAAAATAAAAAAAAACATTTTTAATACGACCACTGGATTATCTCTTGTAAAGCGAACCTAAACATTGATTAAATGAATGAGATCAAATGATTTGTTAACAAATAATAAGTATTTCTTACATATTAAAGAAGAGTTTTGGTATGGAATGCCCTATGTTCGAGATTATTCCGGCTTGAAAAAGGTTTACTCGCAGTATTTATCGGTTTCAAGAAGTACGCGTATATAAAAGTAATTTAAAAGTACTTAAGGAAGGCCGCACTCAGAGATGTCAAATGGTTAATTTAAGCTTACATAAGTATAGATTTTGCTAATATAATCTGTACTTTATCTAAGTCTAGATTTTCTTAGCAAAAGAAATACTAAAGAGCGTCTTCATTTTATACATTGAATTTACTTGTAACTCGTCCATACAAATACAACTAAGAAAAGAGATTCGTTCGTTTGTTCACTTTGTAATCTATCTAAGATCTATACTATAAAAATCGATTTCACATTTTAATAAAGTATCAAAGACATAACCTATGTGAAAGATGGCAGCCATCATAAATATATATATATTATGAGGTAATAAAATATTTAATATCACACGCACATTACTAACGGAACTTTATTTAATATCTTTGACTATCTATATTAAAATGCATCATAGATAACTTTTATGTCCTTATATAGTTTTAATGCAAGACTATTAATGGTGCCTTGAGGCGCTATTTAAGTTAAAATACTATAATTTTCCATTACATAAAGCTTAAATCTGACGTTAATTATTCATAGCAAATTGTGATTCTGTGACATTATTAAAATTGATTGCGCGATTTAATCTACTAACGGCGTCCTCTAGCGGTTTCTTATTATTGATATCTTTAAATGGCTCATAAACAGTTTTTTAATTTTTTTTATATAAAAACCTTTTTATACTATGGCTTTTTTATCTAACCAAATTTATAAAAAAACCCTAATTATATATATATGTACAGATAACATACATAAATACTTTATACACATACACAAATGCATACATGAATACATCATATAAATACATAAATTATATATACTTATGGGAAAACAACAAAATTATGTCTGAGAAGGATAATGCTCTTTCATTCTCTTTTTAAAAATTGATATGGATTTCGACCCTCGGATTGTGTGTGGCAAGGAGTTCAATAGCCTAACTGCATGTACTGTAAAGGGGTATGAAAAGAAATAGATTTTGTTTGGAGGCATTAGTTAAAAAATATCGTTTACTTGGCCTTACCGATTCGTTCGGGGAACGAACATAGGTAAAGCGCTCACGAAGATAGGATAGAAACGAGGCAGAGTATCCTAGTGTTCCTGCGAAGGCGAATCGGGAGCCAGTGAAGCTGATTTCGAAATGGTGAGACATGGTCACACTTCTTAGGACCGAATGTGTAGCGGCTAGATGCATTTTGTAAGCGTTTTTAAATAAAGTGGCAGTTTAGTTAAATACTGGAAGATTATTTAAAAACTCCTATGTGGCATCCAAATAGCACGCGTTTGCGTAATCGATAATAGATTGGGTAAAGGATTGTGCAACAGTAATTTAAGTTGACATTTTGTATTGAAAGGTTAGACATTATGTAGCTGTTTTAAAGAGTGAAAATAAAAACGTATTTCCGAGTGATTTTTTAAAAAAAGTTTATATATTGTCTAGATAGTTCAACTCATGTGTACGCGGCCCTAAGTGATTGTAAATGTGTAACTTAACTTTGTGTGGCAGCCGCCATATTGTCAAACCGTGTTTTCGCCGCTTTGGTGTGCGTGCATACGCATTGCATTTTGACACGCCACACTTACGCTTAATACATAAAGGTTTAAGGCACACATAGAGCCGCGCGTACTTGAACCACCTATATAACATTTTTATTTTTCAAATATAAATAACATATTACATTTGCATAACTGATGGCTGTCCGTAAATATCGTAAATAAATACATTGTTTTACCCGCAATACCACAAGTAGACTTTAAAAGTATTAAAAAACAATTTCAAAATATTTCGTTATAAATCACTGTCTTTAATACTGCCGATTACGAAACCATAATCTTCCAAGCATTGCTAATTTAACATCACGATATATAATTCCATGACCTTTTTAAAAACAATCAATCTTTTGTGTGGTCGGTTGACTAGGATCGATTAAAAGTTTGTTAAGTTAGAAAACTACGAAACAGGTTTTACTTTTTCACACACGGGTTCGGCGTGTTGCCAGTTAGTTGTATGAATTTACAGGAATTGCCAGCATCAATCGGAAACCTGCCGACTCGAATGTGCGTTCATAAGAAACTGAACTGATTTAGGCATCGCGTTGTCTGCTGGTGTTTCAGTTAGCATTAGCATTTTTCTAAGAAGCTTTTGAAAAAGTGTGAAGGGAATCATCGCACCGGAACGGACAAGCTTTAAGCATATTCAGTTAACTCCACGACAACGTCCACGGTTTATAAGTATTTATTGAAGGACATACATAGTCTACATGAGTTACTTATGTATTCAGAAGGCCAATAATAATAGTTTTGCCAAATAAGTGAGCGATTTAATAGATCTCTTTCGAGTGACGTATAAACGTATGCAACGAATTGTATATTATATATTTCTTTGACACGCTCTACAGCCTAAACCGTTTGACAGATTTCAACATATGATGTATCATTCGATTCTTCGCAGTTGTGGGAGTAACATAGAATTTTTAAGTAATTACACGGGAAATAATTTGAGCAGCAGGGTTTTCTAATTTTTCAAATTCTGCAGCTTGTTTGCTTCCGGGCTCTAGGTATGGCAACGAAAAAGGTGTCTTTTTTAAATAAAAATTTAGTGTAGCTTTTCTTAAGTTCTAATTTAAATTTGAAAAATTTGCTTAGAATTTTTGAATAAAATGGGATATGGGAACACCCCAGGTCCGATGAGTCTTTGAGATTGGCTTGTAGTACAATAACTCAACATTGTAAATCCGCTCACGCCTGAAATTGCTTCCATCTAGCGGAAAACTAGTGTTGTTTGACGAAATTGATTCTGGAAGTTGTATTGTATTTGAAATTTTTGCTTCTGTATGTACAGAGTAAGCGTATATTGTGGTTTGCTTGGGTTACCAAATTATTTTACTCTATTTGGTGTGATGATCTACCAAATCATTAACGATCGATAAACTGTTCGATTTTTGTCTTTGAATCGAAATATTCGGTAACTGAGTTTAGTGGCTGTAAAGTTCCTTATTTTAAGATCTCGTCTACGGTGGTACTACAATCTTTCCTATATTAACATTTACATCAAACCAAAATCTTACTTAACATTATAAATGTGAAAGTGCGTGTGTTTGTCCTTATTTTACCCCAAAAAGAGCGACGGATTGACGTGATTTTTTGTGAAACGCAATTGAAGGGCTGAAAATCGACATAGGTTTTATTTTATCCAGAAATTTCCACGGCATCTCGGGAGCAACATGGGTAAAACCGCACAGTGAAACTATCTATTCAGTTTCAAAATAATATTAAAAAGAGACAGTAATATACACTTCAAGAAATGCCTTGCAGGATAATTTTTCATAAATTCCAAACAGACAGTCAGGTTCAGAAATGTATTTAAGTGTAATATGTTTAGCAACTGCACTCCATCTGAGCTTTAAAGCCATTAAAATATACTTAGACTCTTCAGTATTACTTAAAACTACATCAGTACTTAAATATATATTGCGATAAATATGAAACTCTCGTATTTAGCTCACTCAAGGGTTAATTACAGGCGCAAAAGCGTCAGAAACATTCCGAAATAATAGCCAACTCAGACTCACTTTGAAATGGTAATGTGGCGCCATCTATCATAATTTGTTTTTTAATTTTTAATTTATGAGTTAACTTGGAGCGAAGAATCTCTCTGTATTTCCAAGGACCTTGAGTTGCTTTAGATGCTTATTAGAAAACCTATTTTGCAGGTCAAGTTGTTGAGATATTTTTCCCCAAAATTTTGATGAAGAGCCGCTGTCATAAAATTGTCAAGAACATTATGATGACGTATCTCACTAGACCTCCGTAGATCCGTAGAGGAGTAAATTAACATTTTATGACTAGGTTTAGTTATATATAGAATCCGTAGAGGAGTAAATTAACATTTTGTGACTAGGTTTAGTTATATATAGAATACAGCGCATTAATCTTGTGGAAGATGGTACCCTTAAGCTTTAGGTGCTACATTAAATCTAAGCACTCTCTTCTATTAGAACGCCTATCAGTCTCAGTGGCACCCGCCAACTTTAATCTCAACTGCACATACAACAAAATGGAAGACACTTAAATCTATTCTTCGAAAGATATATCAAATTGAGCGGCAACTTTACACTTTCTTATACTCGTAATTTTGAATCATTCACCAGCACATTTAAGTTTAAAAAAACTTAAGTTTCTTTCTAACCTGGTTCTCAGTTCCTAATATTACTAACTATACCAAACTATAGCAAACAAATTGAAGCTTTTCGTAGCTTCACCAGGAAAAACTTTAACGAACTGCGTACGAAAGTTACCCGCATAAATTTAATACATTCCAGGAAAATAATATAAACTTAATCCAGGACTTTAACCGATCGAATAAATTTCTAGCGCAGGCTAGAATAGACTTAACGAAGGAGACTGTAAACCTTAGTTTATTGTTATAGCGGCAAGCGATAAAGGTACTCTTGCCTGTTCTAGTAAAAAGGAACGAGCTCGGATAAAAGTTTAGTCAGGGACAGTTAATTTGGGTCGACTGAAATAGATTACGATGGTTTGGTCCTAAACTGATAAGGGGAGCATATCATTAATAACTTTGCTTGGGGCATTTATATCCCAAAACATTTTCATGGTTGACAAAAGTGCACGCAAGTTATCCGGAAGTAAATGGGATCCGTGCCCATGGCAATTAGAAGTTTGTGTTGCAGAAACTAATTTCTATTAAAGAATATATATATAAATAAGAACATAGTTATAATATATATAGTTCTTAACAAAAGACTATCTACGACCATTGATAACGAACGTTGCCAACGTTGAACATAAAACCAATGTCAAATTGAACGCTTGAAATGAGGTAGTATAATAAATTAATACTGTGCGTACTAGTTATTAAAATAAATTACATAGTATCACATTACTTAAAAAAAAAAAAAAAAAAAAAAAAAATATATATATATATATATATATATATATATATATATATGTTTCATGTAACCCATGTTGATAAATTTAAACATCTGTATTAAATATAGTTCGAAAAAATCAGACAAAACATTTGAAGAAACAGATTTGTTTGTAGAAGTACGCTTTAAAAAAATCTACTTCTTTATTTTATTTATTTTATTGTTTTCATAATATTTCTACGTGGATCACATCGGTTTTAAACAAGAAAAATATGTAGTTGATAAAGTTCTAACCCGACTAAACTCATTTGTCGATGCCATTACCTTCCGACCTTCTCTATACGAACCTTCTTTTCTAACATATAAATAAATGTGTTTGCTACTAACGAAGTTGGTACGTGTACAAAAGGTAAGCAAATTATACAGGGAGAAATGTGTGTACTAATTTATTATCAAAAACGACAACCCCGATGGACGCATTAAGCCAAATAATGCAAACAAGAAGCCATAGAAACACTTCGAAAATGTGACAGGATTTCTAAAGGTGTCACGATACTGTATTGTTTTTACCGTTGGTTGGTTAAATTTACAGCTCTAGAGTCTGAAATTACAGAATTAGATTGGCGTATCTATTCTCAACGCTTTAAGGTTTCCACCCAAGGTTCTCAGTTTGCATCGCTTTTTAGATTTTGATCCAGCAGTAAGTCATTCTTTGTTATGGCTTGGTGTATTGTATCTGCAGTAAATTAACTGGACGGAAAAGTTTTTAGAATTGTTTAATCTTCTTTTTAAAAACAAATCATAGTGTGACACAATGGGTATATGACAAATTTTTTTTCATTTTATATTTTAATAGTTTATCAACAGTAAATAAATATTGCAAAAGTAACAGTATGTTTACGAACAATAGTTTTCTAGATACAGCGATGTGTTCGAGGAGCCGCTGCGAGTCGCCGAAAAACGCTCCATACAAAACGGTACTGAGCTGTGACGTCACGACTTGTGAATCATACTAAAATTGTATGGGCGTTTGGATAAAATATATAATAGCTACGTAGATAATGCGTTTACATGCATACTGTCATAGTAAAAATTGTTATATTTAATGTCAGTAAGCTAATGATATTTAAAAATTTTATATATATTATAATAAGTTTTTGCTTCTTTTATTAAGTTTTCAAATCTATATAATTTCGATATTAAATTCAAAACTATATTTTTCAAAACATAGTACCTTTCAAAATTACTAATATTTTATGAATAAATGATAAAAACTTGCATTTTTAAGTGGTGTCATCTACCCAATTATGAGATAGGTATATTTCTTTGATTAACTTAATGGGTTAAGTACTTTGACTGACATTATTAAAAAAATTGTTTTGACTTGATATTGAAGAATGTAAGGATACGTTTTGAAAAAGATCTTCTCTCGTCCTAGTTTCTAACTTACCGATCTCTTTTGATGGTGATGGTGTTCTAGCTTCATGCTGGCACAGCGGTTCAGGGCTGTCAACCTTCTGAAGAGAGACTGGAGGGAATCCGCATCCAGGAATGGGTGGTCGTTCTGGACGCCTGACACGTCGATAGGGAATTGTAAATCTGGAACAAGGTGAAAAAGTTCTTGAGTATGATGAAGAAAATATAATTTTTTAATGGTAAAGTAAAAGTAAGAAAATTATTATAAATTTGCTACTTAGGACCACACTTGCGGTTTAAACTGGCATCACTGTTATTGATTTCATCACTGGTATAAATCCCTTTCTGGCGATCGCATTTGTGTCACGGGCTTGTGGCAAAAATGGCATAATTGTAGACACCATTGCTATTGCATATCGAGTTTAAGAAATTATTATAATTATTGTTATTATAATTGAGGTTTCGAGAGCTAAGGTCCACTTGTATTGATGCGTACAACACTAGATATTTTTTATTATTGGTAAGGTTTTCAGTAAAATGGGGTAACCTGTCTAAAATAAAGTGAACTAGATATGTAATTGTGATAAAATTTGCTTAGCTGATATTAGATTTATTTAGAAAAGCTTCTGCGTCAGGTTCTTGAAGAGGGAATTGTTCGAATTTCAGGGATTTAGTGATAAAATTTTGCGTTTTATCACGACTCATCGAAGTTTTCTATTTTATATATATTCCCATTCTACTTTGGCCTTATTTCGCTGTGACCATATATTACATAAACGTAGATCGCTTAAAATCACATTCTTTAATAGACCTTGCCTGAATATATTAAATAGAAAGTTAAATTTTCCATGCACTTGCAAAAAAAAGCCTATTAACTATTGTACTTTTTTTTCTAAATAGACAAAAGGGCACGTATGTTTGTTCGTTACAAGAAAAAGTGATCATTTTCACTGCTCACCCGGTGAAGCGGAAGTGTACAGATGGAGAAAAAAGTGTGTTTATTGTTTTATATTTTAAATTAGATTTCAATTAAGAAAAAATATACTTAAACGTAAGTAAGATAATCGGAACGTAATTATACAGAAAAATTTTAAATATTACATTCAGAAATAAGTCAATTAACACATTCAATGAAATGTCAAAACATCATACTGTTTTTCCTTTATAAAACTCAAAAAAACCGATGAATAAAAAACTAATCATGACCAGTCATTACTGAGTACCCATTAAACATCTCAAACCCTATGGGAACCCATACGTAAGATAATTGTTTATTTAATTGTGGGGGATTTAATTACATACATATCAAAAACTGAAATATCAACGTAGTTTTTTTATCAGTCCAAATACCTACTCAAAAAAAAAAACAGCTTACCACCTATCCCAATTTATCACATCAGCAAACTCCTATATTGCTAACGGTACCTCTTTCCACAAATAGATCATTCGAGTCCCCAGCCATTCAGGTGAGAATTAAAACAACCCGTATACAACTCGTGTGCATTCAACTGTACCATTCCATTAACGCCACAGGTGGAATTTTATTCAATGGAATATATTCCATCAATATTAACAATATCTTGGCATGAATGACCAGCTTTCAGTTTAATTTGATTTAGCAGTGGCGCTTGTTGGAAGGAAACAATGGGTTTAGAGGTGATAGAAAAGTCGTATTGTTTTTTGTTGTTTAATCTTACTTAAGTTTATTGTAAGTTACTGTTATAGAAAATAGGAAAGTAAAGCTGAAATTAAGGGTAAAAATTGGGTTTCATCAAGATTAAATGCCATATTAATTTTGTGATGTCATCAATGATCTCTCATAAAGTAGTTCCATCGAACCTGCATCATAATAGTAGTAAATGATTTTGTAACTTAGTAGTTACACAATATATTATTTGGTTGAATTTTTCGTACCATTTTAAGTTAATTTTAAATAGCCTGCAATAAATTTCTACAGTTTAACATTAAAATTTTAAAATTTTTAGCTTTAGTAATTTTTAGTCTAGTATATACAGTTTCGAAACGAATTAATGGAAATATTTATTCAATATTAAATTTTTAACTCTCACACCAAACTAAATATAAAGCCCAAATTTTTCTTTGTAACTCATGACTAATTTTCATTACGATCTACCCACTTTTAATAAGAACAATATTTTAAGAACTATGAAGTTATGCTTAAATTCTCTCGAAAACCGTTCTTACCTCTTTTGAGGATTCCAAATAAAACAAATCTTAATTAAAACGTCATGTCAGCATTTCGGCCATCTTTGTTTCGCGAATATCATCATAACTCTAAATAAGGAGTTGATTAAAAGTTATTCTTAGAATTCTTTCTTAATATTTTTTTCATATTTAGCAACTGTGGTATTTTTCCGTAGATTAAGTTCTAAGTTATTAAAATTCTCATGAATCGTCAAAATAACTGACGGACCGAAAATAAAGGTTTGATACCTCCTTTAGTGTGGTTCCTAAATAGGCGAGGTATAATGTTTTTGTATATTCACTGGATTAGCGTTTATCTTCCATATCACCTAATGGAAAGTAGTAATGAAGTCGAGGATGTTTCACGCCTATTTAAGAGGTGCCTAGTCACTTTATTCTTGAAGGTTCCAGGACTATCTACACGTAGCTTAGGAACAATCTAATAATCTTGTCTAAATAAATAAACATAGTTAATTAAGCCATCAGCCCTCTGTAGAGCTTATTGCTATGTTGAATTTAATAATATGATAGGTTTCTGAGCGAGATAACCTAATAACATAATTACAGCGCATTAAACCTTCTTCTCTTCTTGATTTTGGTGTAAACGAGAAAAAGCCGCAAATGCAGAAAAAAACTGGCCTTTTCCCGCGGAATCGATCTCGTAAATTTGTATTCGGTCGAAATATTGACAGAATTAGAATATGTACCCAGGTTTTAAAATGTATGTCTTCAGCCGTCAGAGCTTGAATAAGTTATAATCGTAGAAATTACCAACTTTCCCATTTACAGTATTCACTGTAAATGGAAAAAAACCACACCATTTCACACAGTGTGAAATGGTGTGGTTTTAAGACTCGACCACTCATTCATAAGTCCCATACGTAAAGAAGAACTAGCATAAAACTACAAATGATTGTCTTCTATTATACAATATTAAACATGAAAAACTAAATAATGAAAACTCTGTGACCATCGTCGGTTTGCTAAAACTCCTAACTTAATAACGCGACTCCCTACAGATTTAATCAACAAGCAAAATGAAACTGAAAATGTAATACTAATCTAGTGCAATAGTATACATAAATTCTCCCCTGTTTAAAGGGCGTAGTTTAAAAGTAGCCCAAGTGAACGCGACTGTGAATTCATGGCTGAGCGAGCTCGCCTTTCATCCCAAATAGGGTAGAGTCGCGAATATAAATCTGTGCACAAATTTTGATAATATACCAGGGAATTTCGCGGCGACTTGATAATAATTCTCTTTGGTAGAATTTCGTCTTAAATTATGTGTAGAAATGAAGGAAATGTAAAGAATAATGGTATGAAGGTTCACTGTTCATTTAATTTGTGAATATATTTTGATTGTAACTGTCTTTTGACGATGTATTAATAAGAATGTTGTATAAACATTTTACATAATAGCTTTATTTGATCAAATTTCCTTTTTTATGTACGTAGCAAAGGTGAAATAAGATATAACTAACGTTTATTGAATTTTTGTTATAAATACTTTAAGTAGCAAATGCTAGTGTTTTCAAGAAATCGTTATTATTTCAAAACAGAATACCAATATTCTACGTTAGTCTGTACGTTGTAAAGAATTTTATCTTTTTCTAGTACGGTCAACTTTGCCCATTGAAATATTAATAATTTAGTTCATTGTATTTTCTTTTATAATATACCCAAATACAAAATTCAATTAAAAGCTTTGTATTAAATTTGTAAATTTTACCCAACAGGAAAATACGGTGCATGTTTGGTCTATCAGGATTTCATCAGATATCTGGCAATTTCGCAGTCTAGACAAATTTACAGTAATGGAATTTGTCAGCGAGAGCAGCGGTGTCTGATTTATTTTTGAAATTTGAGAGTTCTTTTCTCATATAACTGAAAACGTATGGTTTTGAACATAGTCATAAGTGTGTTGTATTTGAGTCAAACCAGGACTACTTATCATAATCTAATCTATGAAAGTTTTTTACTGAGTTAGTAATTGCACTGTTAAGTACAGCATCCACATTTTGTAACTTAATTTACATTCAAACATGTTCATTCACGATTTCTCAAACAGGTGGTTTTAATAAAAGTAAGTTATGTAGTCTTATCTAATAAATCCAAAATATCTAGACATAAAATTAAAGTAGCAAAATGTATCTTTCATGGTTTAACTCAACAAAAATAATACACCTGATACTGAACAAAACAATCCTTTTCTAAAAATAAACCCCTAGAAACAAGATAACCAAGAGTTTTCAATCAACAAGTGAGCTTGTCGATGCGACCTACATGTTCGACAGTCGACGCTCGACTGCAACGGAAATGTATGAAGACTGACCCCCTCCACATTTCCGATACCCTGAGTACCTCTCGCCGCGCCAGCCAGCTGTCATAGACCGATACAATTGTTGAGCGTCCTAGTTTTATAAAGAAAATTTATCTTAAAAAGGCAGTTTGATCAATGACAACATCGTATATATTACAGGGTGTCCTAGAAATCAATGTCAAGTCGGAACCGGGTGATAAGCCAAGTCGTGACAGCTATTAGAAATATAATTAATAATGATCATTTACTTTTTAAATTATAAGTATCAAAAAATAATTCACATAACCTGACACCCTGTGATGATCATTCAAGTCTTGTGACTACAAACGTTATGTTTTCTTCGATATTTTTCTGTAATTTACCTAACCATGAATAACTAAAGTTTAAACACAAACCATTACTCCCTCAGTTTTAAAAATAGATTTTTGCCCAAAATTTAATTCAAAATATTTACATCACTAACTATAACCGAGTGTACCGTAAAACAAATTTAAAATGCTACATTTGACATAATAATAATTAAATATTCTTTCGCAATTCTCAAATTATAACGGCTTTAAGTAATGTAATACTTGTAATCTATATTAAAGACTAGTCCTTAAAAAAAACTTCATTCGAGCTAGACTAAAATATTATTACAAATATTTAATTATTTGTCTATTAATTACCTAAATCAAATGATATTATTACAAGCTATTGAATAATGAACGCAATTCTAAGCGGTCTATATAGAATTGGTAACTGTCGAATATGTCAGTAACAGGCCAAATCCTGCCGTTTGTCATAAATTGATTGCCCACATGCTGTGTTGATAGTCTACTAGAACGTTTTATATATTTTACTTCAATTATCAGAATTTATTATTAAAGAATTATGAGCCTTTTTAAAAAAAGCTTATTAAAAATTAAACATGAAAGTTCTAGTTGTGCTTTTTTTTACAAGGCTTAGATCAAAAGTAAAGTTTAAAAGACCTTTGGATCTCAACCCAGTCAATTAAATAAATAAAGAATTAATCGAGATTTCTTCACATGTTAACGTTTAATTATTCTTGACATGATTTTAATGACCTTGATTTTAAAGCTAGAATATTAGCAAATAAAACAAGCTTATTTATGAGAGAAAAAATAACTGCCAGGGCATATACACGACATCAACTTTATGACGCACCTTTTCATAAATAATTCTTGCCAAAATCGTAATTACCTGTAAATTATTTCAATTAGTACATAATATTAGTACATATTTTATAGTTTTTCTTTACGGTTTTCTTTAAAGATTTTTCCTTTTGTTTTTGGATTAAAACCTAAAAATAAATATATAGTAATAAATAAAATACTTAAAAAAGTGAAATAGTCAAAATACGGGGAGTTATCCCCACAGAAAAAGCAAATTATAAATTTACGGACACTTTATATATCCTATAATCAGTCACAAAAACCACAATTTGCACTCCTACAGAACAAACAGTGGAATCCCCGCGATTACATTATTTATCTTAGGATTCAACATGTATTTGAAAAAGAATGTATTTCTTTTGAGAATAGTCCTTCTTCAAATAACTCAAATATAACAAGTAAGAATTCTAGCCAATAACCAACAACCACGTATATCCAAAATAACACATTCGTAACTAAATAGATGATGAAACCACCTATTTCAATATTTGCTTCAAACTCTGACGTAGGTTTTCTATGACAATTGTTCTGAATGGGACATGCTATCAGATATGACCCAAACGAGCCCTAAAGGAGCCCTTCGTTGTAAGGAACAATAGAGATGGGACGTTTTACGACTGCCACTGTTTTATGGAATGTTACTGTTATACAAGTGATATACGAAGGTTTTGTTTAAGAGTTTATTTGTTTAGTTTACGTTTAAAAACTTGTAATATAATTATTGTAAATAGATGACTTTAAGGAGCGACAGATTACGTCCAAATATAAATTTTTAAGTTGCAGTTTTATCGAATTGAGTGATCAATATTATTTTCAAAAGAATTTGAATCATAAATAAATATCAGTTCAGTTTAGGTACTAATCGCTTAGAAGACGAAGACAAAATTTAGTTGAATATAATTAATTAAAAGTACATTACGTTACTAATCTCAATCCCTCCTTAAACTACTAATAAAATACATCAAAAGGTTAAACCAAGCCTAGTTAAAGAGTTTGTCAAAATACTTGGAATCCCGTACGAGTTATAATGGAAATAGCACAGATTTTCAAAAGGGGTTGACAATCTTGCGTACCCTTTAAAGGAGCATACCGAGATAGTTGTGAGTTATGCCTCATCAGGTACATGTGGGGTCGGCAAAACATAAATATTAAAAAAAAGAATACTAAATAAGTCCAGAGGAACTACAGTGGTACTTGAGTAAAAGCGGATTGTTTACCTAATCCATATAGCTGCACGGTAAAAGCCGTCCTTTACAAGGACATTTAAAAGTTTGTGGTCAGCTTTACGATTAATCTATGAATAGGAATATAAAGTCATAAACCTGCTGCCTAATGAATTGAGTTCCTTATTAAATAGTTTGCCTCAAAAGCAATAAAACGGAAACAAACAAAAAAAGATACTCAATTGAATTATCTTACCATTTCTGTGTATTTTGTGGCGTTTATGGCAGTTATTAGTTAGTTTAAAATCCGGCTACGCGCCGTCAGCGCTAAGCTACAAAGTCCGGTGAAATTTAGAAGGCCCATAGGCCATAAATAAACTGTCCATTTAAAAAAAAAACAAGAAGAAAGGCAGTTATTGTGCCGTAGTACCATATGAATTATACAATTTTTTTATTTACTAAATGTTTTACGTATGTTTTAAGTTTGTAAAAATAGTTCTTTACGCTGCTAGCTGTACCAACATGAAAATAGCTATATGGCGTAAGTATTAAGCGCGGTTTGAATTTAATACATAGGTATTGTGCTATTTATAAGTATAAAAATGTTATGAAACTATGTTTTGCCTTTGTACAAATTTGCTATTTTGTAATGTATGTAAAAAGGCAATAAACTACCGTTCAAAAAAATTAAAAATTACGTTACGAAAGGTTGAACTAATTTCACAAAACATGTTTAAAACACTCTGAGCTTAGCTTTCAAATAAAATTGTGGATTTTTATAGAAAATACGATGCTACAGAAAGACACGCAGATACAAGTGTTAAATTTATAACACCCCTCTTTTACATCGTTGGTTAATAACTGAATGTCAGATGTAAAAATCGTAATTTAATGTTTGAAGTTACTCGTTCACGAACTTTAGAAGCAAGTATAGCACAGAGGACCGATTCAATTAACCGCAAATTTAACCACAAATTATTGTTAAACGATCGTTAATTGTATACATTTATATAATAATGAGCTGTGGTTAGTATAGAAACCTTCCGTTCAAAAGAGCAAGTTTTATACGCATAGTTTTATGGAATAATATCTTAGTTAAATGTTCGACAAGATTATCAGAAGTATCCAAAGTAATTGTGCGAAATTTTTTTTGGTTATCTTTTTATTACAAAGCATCAGTAAAGGCCTTTTTCATTTTCATGTCTGCCTACAGATATTATTTACCTCTTATATTTTTTTATTAGGTTGTTTCAAATGATAATATAATATTCATTATAAAATCACCACAGAACATCTTTTCTTTCTTTTGACCATTCTAACTCTCACTAAACACACACAAAACGCACCAAACATCGGAAGTTCATCGCAATCAAAATATGACTACAGCTCAAATGAATGTAACTCCTTTAATATTCAACTACTGACATTTCATTTCAAATTATCCGAACGGAAGCTCTCTAAAGTAAAAAAAGTTGCTTCCACTTCGGTTCAAGGCCGCAATAACAAAGAAAGGCTTACATCTCCACTGTACGACGATAAAAAATGATGAATTGCCGTCTTGTTACTCTTAAATAAACTTGAACCTATAAAACTTTACTGTTTCCATTGTTATCCGAGGAATAATTTGGTTTGATACGTGATTCAGTGAGCGGAAAAGAGTTTTTCAACTTTGGTTTCCGTTTAAAAGAAATTTGCATAGTCTCGCAAAGAATATGTGCTAGTTTAAAAAAAAGCGAAATACTCGTTTATAGCTCGAACCAACAAAACATTATTGTGGACACGTGCCATAACCCAAAAAGATATTAAAGTGTCGGATATTACAACTAAACAACTGCAGAGTGTGTCTGATTGTTTGACATTGTAAAATTACGGCAACATTTTTATTGTGAGCGCATTATATCATATCATTTATGAGGATACAGAATGTGGATAGGCACCTTTCGTTCAAAGACTTGCCGAACTAACAGGTGCAGATAAGAATAATTTTATATAGACATAAGGAGACTCTGTAAATTTATTTTGAAAAACCATATACCCGTGAAGTTTCTTGCCAGTTCTTCTTCACGAAGGTTTTTCCGAACTGGTAGTAGAGTCATGTTTTATTTGACGTCAATCAGAACAAGTAATTGTCAATGTTGAGAAATAAATATTTCATATCATTTCAAAGTACTACATATGTATCCGATGATATATAAAAGGCCTTTTACGAAAGTTTTTACCATCAAAACATTTATTTCAAGATGTTTTTGAAACGAATGCTCAGCTTTTGATTGTGTGCCATGCGCTGTGTACGTTCAATACAAAATACATTACAGCATAAGAATTGTAAATGTAAATTTAATTCTCCACACGGTCAAAATAAAAACATTAATAAAATTACTCTATCAAGAACACCATCAATATGTTTTTTCTTCAATTGTGTACTGTTGTTAATGGTTGGATTCAATTGACTCCAGATGTAGAGGTGGAAGGTCAGCCGACTTACCATTCAGTTTAGAATACGAAACGTGTTTAGCCTGTGATATAAGCGGAAAGCGAAAACAATCTGTAATCTTCTTAGAGTTTTAATTTTACGTCAAATTCGACTATATTTTCAAATGAAACTAGTATTTTTCTCAGCTTTGGTTACAGTTCGAGATTAACCCGCAACCTTTGGCCTATTTTTGCGTGCATAAGTGTTAGACTGTGGCTAAATTTAAAATGAATATGCGTAATTCGTCATGGTTTCTTGATAATGGCATATGTGTAAAATCATAACGGTTAGGTTTTAAAAATTTGTAAAAAACAATAAATCCAAATTTTTTCAGTCATTTAAGCGTGCATATTATTCCAAATACAAACATAGACATTTTTAAACACACCATATTTGTTATTATTGCTTATTTTTTTTTTAATATCGCTCAAATCTTTCTACTCCCACCTCATGCGCCCGCGCAAGACTTAGAGCGAATCGGCCAAGGTTGGCGCTCGACTCGAATACGCGTAACATGTGTAACTACAACTGTTCCATTGTGCCTGTGAACTTAGCATACTGCCCTTATACTTGTATACTGTGGTCGGTGATACAGATGCACTTTTGTTCCTAGTTTTATTTGAAAAATGTGGAAAAAAAAACAGGGTAGTTGGTAAGGATTTAGATACAAATTTTGAGGGATATTCAGAGTAATCAAAAAATATAAAACATCTACTGGTGGACTAGGACAAACTACGCAACAATTTCTTTAGAGATCGTAACCAGATCATTTTGGCCTACTTCAGAAGCATGTTCCGGGAAGTGGTGACTCCAAAAGTTTTATGAATCTTCGACCATCTCTTCTAAGAGCTATTTACCCTGTCCATTGCCAGTTGAGTGTGGCAATCTTTTGGATTAGGTTGATGATTTGGATTCTCCTGTAGATCTGATTTTTCTATTCAATTGGAACTTTACTAGAAACTTCGATACTTTTTATGAGGCATATAAATACAAAACGTATGTCGTACGTTATCTAATTAAAAAAAAGAAAAGGTTTGGGAAAACGAAAAACTAATTAGAGACGTTAGGACGCTAACGTATGTTCAACAAGTATGAAAGTCTTAGTAAGTAGAAAATCGCAATCAATGATTATAGAAATGAATTATGTAGAAGTTGTGACGCCAACCAGAAGCTGTTACAAATTAATACCATAAATAAATAAGTAGAAATATATTTGATACGTTGGTGTGTAAATCTTAAGTATATATATATATATATATATATATATATATATCATCATTTCGGCTAAACGTACTACAATGTTTAAGTTTGGTTTGATAATCTCACCTAGGTGATGTCATATACGAGGACAACATGATCAAACAAATAATAAATAAACTGTGTTAATGCCATGATAAGTAACAATATGTGCTGTAATCATATTGTAGTTTTGACAAAAATTACCATAATTACGTAACCATTATGTAGCAATTTTGTAATTCTACATAAACGTTATGTAAAAAGTAATATAAAATAATTTGCTTAAATTGACAAACAAATGAAAGGTTAAACACAATTGTATCTCAAAGAACTCTTATTGAATGGTCAAACATTTGCAACATGTAATTCCTTACCTTAGCGCTAAAAGTTAATAAGCCCGGTTTTTTATAAACAGTTTCATACCATTACAACATGGCATGATTCTTAGAGCAAAAACCTTTGGGAAGAATGGCTGATAAATTATCAAAAAAATTACTTACGTAATAGCTGTAAATCATCATTGGTCGTAAACTTCCTCATTAAAAAACAAATTACTCACAAAAACTCACTTAATACGCACAATACTAAATAAGTTCACTTCGCAAAATAATCCTGAACTAAATTCACACCATTTAATATTAAAAACACAAAATATGAAACAATTTTCTAAAAAATAATTCACTTTAATTCAATAGAATTTTGAATGGCGTAACTAACGCAGTGTCCTCGTCAAATTCCGAAGAGATACTGACAAAAATACCTGGGTTTATCGAGGATGATAAAAAAACCTATTTTGACAGTAACATGGTATTGGCCTGTCAAAAATCCTCGACCCCCTGGCTCTAGGCAAAAACTATATTCAGAATGACTCTATGCGGGTTCCGGATACGTATTTTTGGAGTAATTTTGTACTTAATAATTTAATTTGTTATGTGTTAATGGTATGTTAGGGCGTTGAGAAGAAGTTGATATTATACTTGGTAAATAATATTCGTCTTGTAAATCATTGATTGTAAGTAATATATTTTGTACTCTTTTTGTCTCTATTTAAGTAATGTAGTGGTATAGAAACCAAATCAAAAAGTGCATTGAATGTCTATAGCGGAAGAGTGGTCAATGGTTTGAAGCAATTTTCTATTGTCTCATGCTATTTTTTATATTTTTTGAGACGTTTATCACAATATTGAACCAGATTTCGCAACGGCGATTTGGACATTTTCAATGCTGAATATTGTTGTTTTGCAATTGTACCAAAACATTTTTCAGCGATGATTTAAAACGAATAAAATAAAATTTGGACGACCGATTGGTGTAGTGGTAAGTAGCCTTGCCTCATACGCCGAAGGTCCCAGGTTCAAGTCCTGGCCGGGGCATTCATTTGTGTGATGAACACAGATGTTTGTTCTCTCGTCATGGTTGTTGGTATTTATATATGTATGTTTATTTTGGGTACCCCCCCCCCAGTTCGCTGAATGGTCATCCATAACACAAGCTCTGCTTACTTTGGGGCCATACAGTTGGTGTGATTGTCACGGGATTTATTTATTTTTTATTTAATAGGATAATCTTTGAAAATCAATACTAGGATTATTAAAATATGTATTTTACAAAGGACCTCTAATATTAATATAATTTGTATACACATTTTTTGTATTCAAACAAAATTTATCACACATGACGTAAGGATTAGGAATAGGATGAACAAAAGATTTAGAATATTGCAAAATACAATTTTGACGTTTCTTGAGACGCCCAAAGGCAAGATTATTTTTATTTACATGCCAAAGATGAGATTGATGACTTATACTTAGTTTGAAGCAGTTATGGAGTTACGACATTTTTGTGTGTTACTCCAGATTTTATTACAAGTTTTTATGATGACGCTAAACGTAGGCGTTATCGACCCTTTTTTGTCGTCATTAGTTATTTTAAAGTCGGTCATTTGAAATGTATATGGGTTTTGAGTTTTGACAGAAATAACTTATTTTCGAGAAGGTCTCTTTAAAGAATGTAAAACGATTTGGTTTAGCTATTTTGCTACCTGCTGGTTCTAGTAAAAGTTGGGATATGATTTATGGTACTTAATTTCTATTTGACTGTACGCTCTTCGCTTTGTTTTGACTTAACCATAACATATATTTTTAATGAGAAAGCATTAAAATATAATTTGAAGGTATTGTAAAAAAGTTTTGTTTCCTTCTAGAATATTTTACTCAATATATTATGACTAAACCACCTATTTAGTCAGATAGAAGGAGTGACAGTCACAAATAAACACTAGGGAAAATGATTGTAAACTCAAGAACGTCCTTAAATTTAAGCAAACTCAAAAACAGTTACGTCAGATACCAGCAAAGACTATCCCTAATAAAATTTTATTCGTACAGAAAAAGCATAAATGTAATACAATCTGACCAACCGAATCCGTGATCAAATGCTAGTTATGTATAAAACATGTTCTCCAATCAAGATATATACAACTTAAAAATAGCTTACAAGTTAACTAAGGTCATGGTTAACAGAAAAAAATAACCACAATCTTGAATTGAAGGAGGCATTCAGTCAAGTTCCAAATATGGCGACTTAATAGAACATTTACATTGAAAAATAAAGAAAGACAACATTTTTGTAGGATCCTTCTTCTGATGCAGGATAATTTGGTTTATATTGTCATCGATAGTTTGATGTGAGCTTATTGTGGATAAGATTTGAAAACTGGCTTTAGAGTTACTAGCCGTACAAAGCATCTTTCAATCTATCAATAGAAAATAAAAATCTCGATATTCACTAACATGAATTTCAAAGCCAATATTTTTCATTTTTCAATAACAACACAATAATTGACGGCGGATTTTTCAAAACTTTGATATTTTTTATCTGGAGAATAACTTTGACTTTTGGCAAGACTTTCCGTAGCGATTATGTCAAACTCTCAAAATTATCTGATTAGAAATAAGATAAATTTTTAATTAAAAGTTTTCTGAGCTGCTCAAAAATATTTATTTTTATATTTATTGATTAAAATGGTACAAAATAGTTTGTTTTATAGAAGTAATTAACTATGTGCCTAAATTGGGAATATAATTTGAATATGAGTAAAGTAATGATAAAAAAGCTTCTTATGGTCTGATAGTGAGCTTTCTGTAGTAATCACTAATCAGCTTAGTAATTCTAACAAAAAGTTTAACTAGTTACACTAGAGGAACGGCTTGTTAATTTAACAAAAATGAATTATAATTAAGAATAGAACTAATTCAATGTCGTCTTCATTTAAGCATTGTCGCAAAAATAAATGAGTTATTTAATGAGTAAGTAATTAGTATGCTATGCCTTGTCCAAGCAAACCCTTTATTTTACAATTAAAGGTGTATCTGTGCTAAGTTAACAAATTTCATTTAGAATAGAGTTAAATCGAAAGCGTTTTGGACTCTTGTAACTAAGGTTTGTCACACTTGTTTATACAGGATGCCTTAAATAAATATTTAAATGATAAATGAGTGTATTTTAATGTTTAAACTGTTTAGCAAAAAATATGTTGATGTTTATTTATGGGGTGAAGTGAAGTGATACTTTATATAGCTCTTTTCGTATGTTTTGTGTAGCTAAAAGTATGACAAAGTTTTACTAAATGAAATATCATAAATGCTTTCTGCGTATAAAGGTTTATTTTTGGTTTATTTTTGGTTTACTGTTTGTAGTAGCTACATAATAGCAACTTATTAACAATTACAAATTTTTGTCATTAAAAAAAACCAACTATAACATGAAGTTTACAACAGAAAACCTTTTTACGTAATCATATTTCTACCAACATAATCTTTGCCGTGAGATAATGTTTAGCTTTTAAAATAGCTTATATTATGCCTACGCCCCTTTGAGAGGGCAAGCAAAAGGACCTCAGCAATTTATATAAAAACAAAAGGCGGAAGACTGTCTTCAAACAAGGAAAAACCATAATCCTTAATTAAAATAAAGCGCCACTTTATACAGCCACCGTAATCTTATCCGCTCGTTCTATTCGAATCTAAAGCTTATTTGATCCCCTGTACACAGTCTCCTTACTATGGCGACACAGAGTAAGCAAGATAAATAGGTACAAGGACGTCCCTGTATATCCATTTATAATTTACTTGTGCCTCTCCAAGATGAGTAATATTGTTAATACCGACTATACTACTGAAATTTATAGCTAACATCCTTTGCGAGATTAGAACCTATGGACGCGTTTGTATGGGAAGAAGATTGTGCTAGGAGATAACTAAGTCTAGCTGTAAGTTATAGCGGTAAGGCGTAGAAGGATAGCTAGACCTACCAGGCAGCTTTAATCTCTTCGACGAATGGTAGGCATGGGTGCTGATGGCACTTCGCATCGGTCTCGAGCTCGTAAAAATTCTAAAATTTTATGCTTTTCATACTGATTTGTGCAGTGTCCCTTACCTAAAGCAAATACTTGGTTAGTGCACGCAATTTTCCGAATATTGAATGGAATCGGTATTCAGGAACATCGTTAAATATCCGATGTTGTGGTAATATATATATAATAAAGGTGCAACGTTAGTTCGTTCGAAGACCGTTCTGCGATTATAATGCTTTGCTAGCTGTAAGCTAAGTTGTATGAACTTTGTTCCTGCAATATCAATGGCCTTTACACCGAAAGAAAATTACATTTACCTGATTACTATGGAGGATAACAGTAACTGAAGGTTCTTCCAGATGCTTTCATCAGCCGTCTGTTAATGCAACTCCACCGCACATAACTCTAAACGACGACCTAGCGGTGCACTGTTTATTAGCCCTGCCTCATACGCCGAAGGTCCCAAGTTCGAGTTCTGGCTCTTTTATGTGATGAACACAGATGTTTTTCGGGTCATGGTTATGTTTTATCTGGGCCCCCCCCTTAGTTCACTGCATGGTCATCTTTAACACAAGCTCTGCTTACTTTGGGGCAAAACAATTGGTGTCTTTGTCTGAGGATTTATTATTATTATTATATACCTAACTTTGTAAAAATAACTTTTGCGACATATCTAAGGCAACCTACAGCCTTCTAGTTACTGACCATCTGTTACAGATTAAGATCAAAATGCGGGTAGTTTGAAATTAAACGAACCAACTGACCTTCGTACATCTGCGCGTATTGCGGGAACCCAGCTGCTCGCAGCCATTTGCAAGCTTCTGCTGCTTCGATTTCTGTAACAAATATTTAAAAAAGTTGAGATTTTTTTGTTGATAATAAGAAAATTTTTGAGGTAACTATAATGGTTATTTTAAAACATCTGGTCTTTTCTTTGTTTGCGGTTACATCGATTAACATAAATATATTTGCGATGTAGCTGGATGTATAACCATGGTAAAATAAATATAATTAATGTAAATTACCCAAATAAAAAATACCAATAGTGAGCCCTCGATTATTCTTATGGGGGAGGTCAAACTTGTATTAAATGTCATTAGTTCATAAATAATTTTACATTTTAATCTAAAAATATCTGTCCCATACAGAAATCAAACCCTGTGGTATGGAACCCTAGTTCTAGGTATAAGACCGTCATCACTGAATCCAAAACTTCCTACTGCTTAGTGTAGAGACGTATCTAAACAATCAAAACCTTAAATTGTAGTTAAAACCTTAGTAGGTAAGTTAAAAAAAAACAAATTTCTGATAAATGTACACCATAGCATCTCAGCATAATGCCAAAACGCATCAGAACGTCACACAAAAGCAAATTGAAGATATTTAAATTATAGATATAAATTAAGATGAATTGAATTGATAGAAAATAATATTAGAATCAAACAAAACACGTGTAAGATATCAAAACACATCAAACAAACATCTGTACAGACAAATTGAAATATCTCATTGTAATAGAAAATCAGTTTTAAGGTCAAATATATCATAGTGAATGCAAGAAAGGCCTTTGAAAAGGGCCACAGGGCCAATCAGCCCTATTGTGGCCCTGACGTGCATAAATGTGTAAAATAAGACCCGGTTTCCATTGTTTTCGACCGACACTATTGTTGGTTTAGTGGTAAGTTAGAAAATTATGTTTTCAACATGACAATCATAATAAGAACAACTGAAAAAGAAATCTGATTTTATGACCCTTAACCAAGCTAGCAATTGAATGTTTCGTTGAAATTTTACTAAAATTATGAAACAAATGAAACAGGAGTCATTTTATTTTTATAGTTAGAAGTTGTTACGAGAAATACCTGCAGCTAAAATGTTGGATTATGTAACATTTCTTTCTTTATTTATTTCTTCGTGATGCCAATTAAATTAACTAATGTTATCCGACAAATTACCGGCCAAGTAAATGGAAACAATGGAAACTTAAGAAACTGTTTGCTTAAGAAATAAGTTATCATAATTTGCTTAGATTCATCAATGTCGATGAGTGTTGGATACGGTTTTGTAAAGATGTTTTGTTTACAATATATTTGAATAGTTTTCAAGAAGTTTCTTATGTAAGGAATCTTAAATTTAAATGGCATTTCTGTAGCAAAACTTTCATAATAAAATGGTGTGAAGTACAATATTAATTAAGAATATGATGCATATCCATTGACAAATATTTGAAGCATTACCAAGCAGAATAATTTTAGTAAATAATAAAACGAAGATATGAATAAGTTTGCCGATTATTGTCCTAATTTTCAGATTGGTACACATACTCATTCAATTACTCAATTTATATTTATGTAGAGCAGCGTTGGTCAAAATGGGACTGCCAAATTGTGTAAATAATTGGTCTGGTATACTTGCTTTGAAACTATCACACGTACCAATTTGCCTTAATCGTTCTATTGAAGTAGGTAATATTTGTAAACTAGAAAACGACGCAAGCGCCTAAGAGACACTCAGATGGTCAGACATAACATGGCGATGAACGGGTTAATAAGGGAACTGTAACTTTTAAAGGCTTAATTTGTCAATGAAAAATACAGACTTGAAATAATGCGTCGTATATGATTGAAGAGTAGTAGAATAAATAGGTAAGACTACAAATATAAACACAGTCGTAGAGTCCGTTCCTCTTTCTTTTACTTCACATTGTCGCTAATATTGTTCTCTGAGCAAAGCAGAAAGCGTATAAAAGAAAAAATATTGATATTGAAATTACATATAAATGAATAAAAGTGTGGAAAATACTGTAAAACCTTACTATTATTTGAAATAGGACTGATTTTATTGAAACTCTAAAACCGTTAAGCCAATTTCAAACAGTTCTTTATAAAAAAAATTATGGTCCAAAAAAAACAGGAAATATTTTATTACGATATTTTTATGGACTTAGGAGTTAATATAAAAAAAAGAGAAGTGTCTAGACGGCTTGCGAAACTACCACTATAGCAAAGGATATCTTATCGACGTGGATAACCAAAGAAAAAAAAAATAAAACCTACGTAACAATTTTAATATTATTATAGTTCAAAAAGCTTTTTTTTTTTTAAATTAGGTATGTATTATTAGTATGAAGACTTTATATTGCGATACTAAGAGACGTAAATGCTTACTAAAGGCGCTCCAAAGTAGAGTTTGTTAAGCGAATTTGTGCTTTAGCCTCATTTTATCTAAGTTTTAACTAATATAGATTTGCTACTCAAGCAGTTTCTTAGCAAAATTTAATGCAAAATTTTTACTAAGGAGAGTTAGTGGCTTAGAAGCCAAAGATCGATATGATCTAGGGATTCAGTAAGAGATTCATAACAGATGTGGAAGATATTGGCAACTTAAAAGCCCTTATTTGGCTAATAAATTTTACTTGCTAATAAAAACATTGGTTGGAATAATAAAAATTCCAGAAGTTTTTGTGCTATAAATAAGTAAATGACATCAAACGCTTAGACGTACACACACAATCTTTACAGGGCCAAAGAACATCTTTTGGTGTAAACAGCCTGGCTGCGACATGATATTATCACGCACAATTAGCCGTATTGTGTTTGTTTTGTATGTGTCGTCATTTAATCATTGGTTAGAATAAATGTTAATATGCTGCCGAGTCCGAACCCTGACAGAAAATTTTCATAACTCTCTATAACTCTTTCCTATTTATATATTTACAGCCTTATTTTCAAAGATCCTTTCTCATTTTTTTTTTTTTTTGCTGCCGAGGCACCCTCACGGGAGGGAGGTGGAAGATGCGTCATGCATACCCGCCCGCAGGTAAATTCCTCTGCGGGGGGGTTATGTGGGACTCACCAGAATGGCACCTACCCACTAAAAACCACCTGTTGGCTGTGGTAAGCGTATACCTTTAGCCTTCATCGGAAGCGACACCCGTCGGGAAGTTGGGCGCGCTGGCGGAGACCCGCTAGCGGGTCTTCCGCCTGTAGTGAAAGTTGCACTGAAGGTGCTCAAAGGGACATGAGTTGGTGGCCGTTCTGGGCAGCCTCCGGTGAAGCCGGGGCTGGGCAGAGGTCGGCCGAAGCATGATTTAGGGATCAATTCATTTAAATGAACCTACAATGAATTGAGAAGGGAACTATGCTCCGCCAGAGCTAGCAAACGCTCTGTCGGAGTACGTGAAGCCCTAAGTTTACGGGCTAAGACTGCGATTTCACTAACATCGACATTTTTTATAGCGTCGCAGACGATACGCATATCGTCTGCTACGGAGGATTGAGGAGTGGGTTTGTATGGGCGAGGAGCCGGGATGGGATTCGATGTGGGGCGCTGCCTCCAGTTTTCTGGGGCAGGCCTGGGCTGTGCAGGCTTAGAAGCCGGAGGATTCCGGCTACGCAGCGGCGGAAAGTTTTCTTGAGAAAGGCGCGGGGCCTGTTTGGGCGCCGTCCTTTTGAAATTGGAGCGCATACAACGGGGTGCACGAGGGCAGCCCTTGTAATTTGCGGTGTGGCCGGACTGGCCACAGAGCACGCAATCGGGAGGAGAGGGAGTTTCAGGAGTGCGATTGCACTCCTTAGTGAAGTGCGGGACCAGGCACTTGACGCACCTGGGCGGTGCGCGGCAGTTGGCTGCCGCGTGCCCGTACAATTGGCACCGATGGCACTGGCCGGGATGACCGCGGCGATGAGGCGCCTCGATTGAGATCCCAGAGAGGCCGCAAATAGAGCTAACCCCTTTCAGGATCTCTCTGGACTTGGGGACGTTGGCGAGAATCACCAAAGCGAGAGGGTGTTGCCTCCCGTACTTGCTGTGCATTTTATGCACCGCGAGTGCCGGGAAGCCTTGGGACTGCAGATCCTCCAGGATGGCCTCGTTCGATAATTCGAACGGGATTCCCCTGAGTACCGCTCTGATCTTACGCTCTTCTGACAGAGCATAAGTGTGATAAGCATATTGCTTATCGGTGAGGAGCTAAGTCAAAGCTCGGAAACCGTCTATCGACGAGACAGTGATTTTAATAGATTCACCCGAGTTTACCGCTCGGGTGTAAAGGATCTTGTGCTCATTGCACAATGTCGAGACCTCAGTCCATTTACCCTTTTCCCGAAGGAAAATGGGTGGTGGGACCTTGGCCTTGACAGAAGTCGGGGCCGGAGCGGGTGTTGAAGACACCGGGGCAGCTGGCGTTGAAGACGCCGCAGGGGGTGTAGGGACGGGCGCCGAGGGCGCCGGGTCTTGTTTCGAGCGCTTCTTAGAGCGCTTCTTAACAAGGGTGAAAGAGGGAGGCTCATCAGGGCCAGTTGGGGTGGCATCCGAGGATGACTCGGTCGCGGGTGCACTCCATGTCACTGGAGGAAGGGTACGCGGGAGGGCCTAAGACCTGAGGGGTCTGGGGGACTGGGGTGGCCTGAGGGGCCATTGGTGGAGTTAACGCCATGATATGCGGGATAAGAGAATCAAGGAAACGGAACTTGTCAGCATTTATATATATGCCTTCAGCACCGATACTATCAGCTAACTTCTTCCTAATCTCATCAGAGCTTAGGGAAGCCATTGCGGAGGGGTTGGGGAGGGACAATATATGAACCTAACAACGATGACTAACTTCCTAAAACCACCCTACACGCAGTAGGGCGGTTGAGAACGACGCGGATAACTTACTCGAACACGGCACTTGAAGTCCTGGAACAACGAATTCCCGTCGACGAAGCTCACGTTCCACGAAGTACGGTTAACAAGCCACTATTCGCCGTGAAAACGGCGTTAGAAACTTATTAGAAGTACGGTTAACGAGCCACTGTCCGCCGTGAAAACGGCGTTAGAAACTTAATACCGTAAACAACTATGAAATTTGGGTGCTCAATTAGCGCGGGGGCTAAAAGAGCGGGAAGGCGTCTGCGATCGACGTGCGCTCGAGAACGCACGCAGACCGAGACTCTGCGGATCCTTTCTCAGTGTTCTGAAATCTTTTTAAACATGTTTAGCCTGATCTCAGCTCAGCGGTCAAATAAAAAGCGACTTTGTTTGATATTAATATAGGGATGAAAATTTTAGTAAAGAAATTCACAAGATTAATGTAAAGTATTTTCGTATTATGTATTCTATGAAGTACAAAATAAAGTCGCCTTTGACCGCCAAGCTGAGATAAGTCTGAGTATGCTTTATAGATTTCGGTCTAAGCCCACTGGTTTATGTTCTGCGTCGTCTGTCCGTCAGCCAATAGTAGCGTTTTATTAAAGATATCGCTATATGTATCCAATGATTACCCAAGGTTTGTTTACCATCCATTTTCAAAAGGATAAGCGTAGCCTTCATCTTGTTTATGCATACAAATATTATAAAATGTCCCCTCAAAAACAGTCCATCTACAACCTACATATTGCCGCCACAAAATAAACGACTCACGCGCGGCCGTTGAAACAATTATATCCACTAATGTTCTCATCTGACAGTAGTTATTAGCCGTTACTGTCATACTTTCTTTAAAACATTGTTGACCCCATTCTTGGTCAGATCCAATTTGTGCCTGGAATCGTTTCGGGGAATTCCATATGCTGTGTGACCTGGACTAAATATGTCTGGAAGATTTCGAGTTTAGATTATGATGTAATTGTAGTGGCGAGTAATTTTAAGAAAGAAAACAAATATATCGACGAACTGTATCAAAATATTCACGAATAATAAGGGTATTTACAACATTTACTATAATGCAACCTTGTTCGAATTTATACAGTTACATATGCTAGCACCACAACAGATAACTATAGTTATGTCATACCACATAAATTACTGCATACAAAATGGCAGTTCCGCCTTTTTAACTATGCCTACTCTTCTCCGTGCGCTGACGAATGCATGCAAAAATGAGCTTAAATGCAACGATATACGGCAATACTTTGCTAAGGGCCACCGTGGACCCAGCGGCCGGTAGGTATCAAATATTCAGCGCGCACAAGTACATCGAGTGACATAGGCTTCATGCTTCCACGAACAGCTTAAGTTGAAATGCACCTTAAGGGACCAATAATACGACCTAATCTTAACAGAATACCAGAAAAAGTATAAAGAACTTTTCAAATTAAAAACAACACTATTAAGTAAGTTTATTTACATAAATTTTCATGTAAACGTCTTGATTAACTAAACCGAAAACTACTTCCGTTCTATTTAGAAATCTATTTCATCATTTCCGTTTATCTTTTAACTGCAAGTGGTTATCTGACGGTAATAAATAAGAATTTGATCGAACTTGGTAGCGTGACGGGAAACGGGAATTTTTTTTAGCTTTTAAAAGTATTATTAGTATGGATGTATTTATTTACAGGAATAGTCGTTATTTATACCGAGTAACTTACGAGTTATTATCGTTCGGAAAATTGGCACTTGGTCTCAAACGACGTTTCGGAGCAATTTTCCCAAAGAAACCATACATAGTCAAATATCGGTTCTTCATACACTACAAAAGGATCAGCTGCATATTATATGAAGGGTCGGTGTTTTTTCATTTCTACATTATGCTTTTTTTAGGATATTCCAAACGATATAAAAGACACCCAGAATATTAAGTTAGTTTAATCCAGAAAATAATTATTGATTAACTATTGACAAATTAAACCGATAGGTCAAATACCACAGTTATCTTATTGTGACATTAACATATCAGATTTCCTTGTTTATAGAAACTGCAAAAAAACAAATGATAAAACAAAAGACTGCAGAAGTATTTAGTCGAAGTGTATCAAATACACTGACTATCAAATACGATGGCTGGATCCGGCGTTAACTTGTGTACGGGTGCCGTTTGAGGGTGTTAGTCGTTTGTTAGTTGGGGGGAGGGAGACTTGCCGAGCCAACAGATGCAGATAAGAATAATTTTCTATAGACATAAGGAGACTCTGTAAATTTATTTTGAGAAAAATATACTCGTGAAGTTTCTTGCCAGTTTTTCTTCACGAAGGTTTTTCCGAATTGGTGGTAGAGTAATTTTTAGTTTGGCGTTAATAAGAACAAGTAATTGTCAGAAATAAATATTTCATTTCCATGTTCCATACAGTTTAAGCGTTTTCTATAGCGTTAGCGATCATTAATCGCAATTCGGCTAGACCAGCCAAACTCAACCTTGGGCCACGAGTCAATCATGGTGTCGAGGGCCACTAGCAAATATTATTTAGGTCTTAATTGAAACGTAATTCCAAGTTTACGATGTAGTTACTTTATTAATGAAAAACGAAGTTTTGACAAAGATGTTTAATTTTTTTATGCGATTTTTGATACTGTGAACACCTTTTCAAAACTTTATCAAGATCTGGCCTGCTACATCATCCTTATTACATCATTCAGATGAGAATCTATAAGTATGTTTCTGTAAGCGTTCTTTGGTATTTAAGTTTTGAAAAAGACGATTCGCACACATACGTATACCCAAAGAATGTTAGTAGGATTTGGGCACATCTTTGGACGCTTTTATATTTTTGAGGAAAATAGTTGATAATAAAGTTGTAACTTCAGGTGGGCCAATACCAAAGGCCCGGCGGCGGCGGGTCGCAGGTTGAGTATAGCTGAGCTAGACCCTCAGGGCCTTTGAAGGAGAAGCAAGAACTAATATTCAACCCAATATTTGAAAATGCCTTGGGATTCGAAATAAAATCATCGAAATCAAAGTGTTACTACGAAAGAATTTATAAATGTAACATAATTTACTGTAGAAGCTGTTGTATGTTTGTGTTTGTGTTTATGTATTTGATGTGATATGTGTGTGTGTGTGTGTGTGGGTGACCGCAGTTCACTTTTTGCCCTAGACATAAATATGCTATAAAATTTGGTTCATATAACTTTCTGGGTCAATCATCAACACCGGCAAATCACCAAAATTTCTTAGTCGTTCGGAAAGATACATCATCTATTTTATTATTACAAAGGAAAGATTTGTTTGTCATTTATATGTAATCGATACCTCTATAACGATAAACGGCCGAGTAGCATAGTGGGTAGTAGCCCTGCCTGTACGCCAGGGGTGCCGCCAGGAGGTTCGAATCCTGGTGACCACAAATGTTTGTTCTCGGGTCATGGTTATTTACTTTTATATATGTATGTTTATTCTGGGTTTCCACTCAGTTTGTTGTATGGTCATCCATAACACAAGCTCTGCTTACTTTGGGCAGTTGGTGTGTTTGTCTGGGGATTAATTTATTTATCGAACCGATTTTAACCATTCTTTAACTAAGCATTAGGAAGCTTCCTTTAACAAAAAAAAACCAAGCTTATTTATTATCTATAAGTTCTCGATATATTGGGAGTTACGCGGGTAAAACCGCGTGGGACAACTTGTGACAATTTTATTAGCAAAATAATGCTTGGCATATTTTGTCTTTGATGTTTTATACAATGTTAAGCAATCATAGTTTATGTCTAAGTTTATGCAATTTATAAACATTTCTTATTGTCTTTGCCACGAGTTTTATCCATTAATCTTTTCTAAGTGTCTCTTAGCGTAACGGTTTATAGTCTTTTAGTGTGACCATACATATAAGTTAGCCCAATGAAACTAAGTGACGGTTTCCATTAAGCAACCAGCTCGTTACCGTTGGTATAAGAAAATGAAATATATCAGGATAGAGGTCGCTGCTGGCATCACCCGCTTAAGCCTGATGGACTCTCTAATCGAATTTTTATTTAATATTGGATTAGATAGATAATCTATAGTGCCCATATATTAAACAAAAGCATAAAGAGGAAAGATTCCCAAATTCTCACAGGCGTTCCCGCCTTTTTAACTAAACCTGCTCTTTCCACGCGCTGACGTCTGCATGCCAAAATGAACTTAAGCTCAAACGCCATACGGCTATCTACTTTGCTAAGGGTTGCCTCCTAAGGGCTAAGTCCATCGAGTGTCGGACTCCTGCATCTAGTGCAGTATACACAAGTAAACTTTGATTTTAGAATAAATTAAGTAAATACAACTATAGTTGGTAGTGAAGAAATCAACTTTCAACTTTACTTTTTGTTGAGACAGTTAATCAGTCATTTCTATATTTTTCACATAAATTGCTATGAATAAATAACTATTCTTGAATAGCAATAAAACTCATTAGGATAATAGGATAATAGGAGAATAGCAATAATACTCACTAATTGACCAAACTAACTAAACAAATGCCAAACGTGACGTCATTAACTTGATGGACTCGAATAGCAAAAACTATATTAGTCCGAGTCTTCGAAACAGATTTTGTTTTGAAACTCGCAAGTCATCTTGAGATTTAATTGCCATTTTTATAATATAATAGCGTTGATCTTTATAGTTTAGCCGAGAGCATACTACAATTTAATAAAATGGCAACATTTAAACAATACTAGCGACACCTGTCAGTTCACAGATAGCTTGAAGTATGCTATTTGTTTCGGTAGGTATATGTATATGCCAGAATGTATTTACCTGACGAAATCATCAAATTATTGATTGATATTTCTTTCGCTTTTCTCGTTTTACTTATGATCTGTAAAGGATTGAAAAGGCAGACTGTATCGTCTGTTCGTCTAGTTGGCTTGGTGGTAGTAGTAGCTTGTAACATGCGTACCTACTATATACTACACATTAAATATTCATAGAGGTCGCACGCGCATGCCACGGCCAGCCACATGGAGACACCCACAGAGCCAGCTTCTAAATGTAATGTTTATTGTCAATACAACTTCATGATTGATTTTATTTTATTTAATGGTCCTAGGATTTATTGCAAAGCTTGCAATTTTATATATAATTTTTATATACCCGTGTTTCGTATAGTTTTTGCAATATCGTAAATGAAATGTAGGTACATGTATTTTTTTATAGTGAACGAAATTCTTATATGAATTATATATATATTTTTAAAGAAATTATCTGAGACGTAAAGGCGAGCGTGCGCGTAAATTGAGGATGGTTGAGGAGGGCTATGGCTGGATCCCGCGTTAACTCGTGAACGGGTGCCGTTTGAGGCTGTTCATCGTTTGGATATTTGGGGGGAGGATGGCATAAAGAGAACTGTAAATTTATTTAAAAAATATATATACCCGTTAAGTTTCTTACCAGTTCTTCTGCATGAAAGAACTGGTGGTAGAGTCATGTTTTATTTGTCGTAAGTAAGAACAAGTATTTATCAATGTCGAGAAATAGATATATGAATTTGAATTAGGTGGCGAAGAGGTTAAGGCGCTGGCTTCTCCATCTGCAAGGCGACCCTGGTAGCCACCAAATGTACAAATGAGTCATAACAACCTCAGTACATCAATCTCAAATGGTGAAAGAGAACATCGAGCGGAATCCCACATGAGTTAGAAATTTCGAAGGTATGTAAAAGTCAGTTAACTCGCAAAGAAAGCCGTAGGTAAGGCGTATCCAAGCGTGGTGGACTATAAATTGCGTGACCCCCCCTCCTAATTTGGTGAGGCTCATGTCCGTGCATTGGGTTCATTAAGGCTACTGCTTTGTAAGCGAGATGTTCATGGAATAAACCAAAATATAAAAGTTGATGTAAATTTAAAAAAAAACTTACAAAATATTGAAATATAAACAAGCTTTCCATTGATAGTATGTAATTATAAATAAAAAACTTATAGAAGCAAACTCACAACTTTTTTTTTGATAGATATAATTAAATTTAATTATATTCGCCTCACGCTTTTGAAACTTAGTACAACACAACAACCTACATTAAATTAAATTTGACAAACAACTAATGGACCAATTCAAAGTATTTTCCTCAATGGATGAGAAAATCTGAAAACTGCAAATTCTCCTTAAACCCCACCATAGCCAAGCCACCAAAGATAAACAAGAACAAAATTTAGATATGTTCATCCGAACTTCGAAGATTCGATGTAAACACTTAAATACGTAGAACTCCAATCTAGTTCTCAGTAACCAATCATTTACCTGCCATAGTTTGTAAATAAACCGTCCAATTCGCGTTATTTTATCCTTATTATAGAACCAATAAAAAAATATATTTACCTAGTAACTGGGCAACACTCAAATTCGGAACACTCATGGTGGTTATCACTTGCACTTTTGAATTCATTTTGATTTACCGGCAACACTAAAATCAAGAAAATCGAAATCGATTAAAACACCCACTCTTGCGCACATCTTGGTAAGAACTGATTCATGGTTTTCCTACGATTTTCGATCGAATTTAATGAGTTTTTTCAACACGTTCTGGTTAACAATATTAACATGAAGCTAACTGTTTTCGTTGCTTAACCAACTGGTTTTGATAATTGTGATGAAATGGTCAGATAAAAGTGAAATTTTAAATAGGTTCAAGGTTGATGGCCGATTCTGTTCGTTATATTAAATATCAAGATTGTTTACATCTATGCTGTTTACGTTTTATGTCTTAAACGGCCTTGATTATGATTACAGATAATGATAAAGTAAAGACGATTACAAATAAAAGGTTTCTAATCTATAACAAACGAAACACGTCAGATCACTTTCCGAAACTAAAAACCATTTGTGTCATTTATCATTATTCTTTGCGTGCACTATAAATTATCTATTTAATGATTATGAATGCATATAATATATCGTATAACGTTCACTCATTTTCGAACGGTATTTTACTACTAACACTACTATTTGGTAGATAGTTAGGTGGGAGTAACGAGCTATTTAAAATTTAAAACATATCTTTATTATAAGACTGCTCCCATTTTGAATTTATTTTAAATTTAATTTTAAGCGTAAGTTATTTATCGACTGTTCGAATTATGTCAAATTTATAATTTTTAAGCAGCTCGTTATACAAAATGTGTCCGGTTTGTAGAATAATATATTTTATTCGTATTTAGAACGTTTTCGTATGGTAACCGTAATTTTGTTTACTGTATTTCGTAATAATTTAACACGGTACTGGTTTTTACGTCTTGTCATGGATCATAAAGGATAGACACACTCTATCTAAAATAAAATTATGCTTTTGTCTACACTTACACATAGAACGTTTTAATAATCAAAAGTATTGACAAATCGAATACAGATTCAAACAAATACGAAATTTCAAAAATAGAACACAACTTCTTCACGCACTTCAATTGAACAAAAAGGTCCGCAAAAAATGTTGTCTACGCCATTAAAAAATACAACACAAATATAATGTTTACACGCACGCACAATCTTGTATGCATTTAAAACGTTACTGGCTAGAAAAATGACGTTATCCAATTTTTTTTTATCGCGACAAGGTAATCGGTGAGCACGTAACCGATAGTGGACCAATGATGAATAAAGGGAAAATGTCGTACAGATGTGGTATTTTATAAATTGTTATTGTGTTATCGGAATATATTGTAATAAATTATTTAAGGCTGTTATTAACTAGTTGTCTATCCATATTCATTATTCGTTTTGTCTCGTTTGTAATCCCTTTAAGGATCTCGTAAGGTATTTAGTCTAGACTGGGCTGCATGGGTAGGAATTATAGGTTTAATTAAGGAAATACATTCTTAGGTAATGTCTTTATTCGAAGGTCCTAAAAGTAAGTGAAATTATGCAAGACGGTATTTTATACAAGGATTTTTCAAATTTGTTTTTCTTTTTTTTGTGGACTTCTTTATCTTATATTTAATAAATACATCCTTAAATTGAAACCATATGTTAACTTATTGCATAGAATAATCAGGTATGCATAAGAATCATGTACTACGATTAATATCCATTCAAAGCTTTACTGCAAAACGATTTTTTTATGTTTTTGTTTATTACCAGCCGCGCTTGACCTCACTAATATGCAAAACACCAAATCGTGTTTTTGAAGACAAACTTAATAACATTTTCAGTACTTTTATTATTCGTTAGACTATCCGATTATTGTAATAAAGACGTTTTATATCGTTATTGTTTTTAAATGCCATCTCTTCATTTTTATGCAATCTTTGACAAATGAGTTTAAAAATTAACAAAATATGTGGCTTCGTTATCTTGGCCATACATACTTCCTAAAGTTTATCTTGCAGCGACTTCAGGACGTTGACTTTTTGAAGGATTTGAAATTATAAGATTTTTACCTGAATCTTTTGGTCGGTCGTTGAGAGCAGTATCCAGTTTAGATTTAGGTTTGTTAAATGTTTTTTTAATATTAATTTTTTGTGGCAGACTTGTTGCGATCAAGGCTATATGTTATCTTTAAATTATTTGTTTAAAAAAAAATTATGAAATTATCTAATCATACATTCTAAAATATCTTAACTCTGTAGTTACAAGGTCCATGCAAGATAAGAAATTGTACCGAGCTCTTCAACTACTTACAACGTTGTAAAGCTCGTACAGGCCATAAAGAAAAGGCAAAAGTCATGCCCAGTGCCAAAATATTAATTTTAATGGCGACTCCGTCTGGGAAACACCAATAAATATTATTAGTGAAACCAGTTCAAAAAACTCTGTAACAAAGTTTTCTACGACTAAAGTGTTGAGTAATATTTTTACCAAAATACCGCAAAGGGAGGCGGCTCTCCGCCTTCCTCCTTTAATTCTTACGTGCTATGCTAATAATTTGGAGCTCAAATGAGTTGGGTTTTTATGACTCAAATCCATGGTAACTTATTAAAACAACTTTTACGAAGATCTCACTGAAAACTTTGATATTCAAGAAATTAAGATAGACTTTTGCGGTTTATGATTCGTTTAATATTTTTTAATAAATATAAATTTAAAGCGTCCAATCACTTTTAAATGCTGCTTATAATACGTCTCACATTAAAATATTATTCATAATTGAATGTTATTAAGTATCTTTGCATTTACTGCGAATCATTTTATTTATAAAATTGGTGAGTGTATCAAAGTATAACAAAGGCTTAAACCCTAAGAATCGTAACGGGCCAGCATATGGAACAAGTGCTTTAATTTAAAGGGGCCTACCGCTGAACAACTTATTCATGGCTTAAAAAATCGAAACATGAGTGATTTGATCCAAAAAATCCTTGAAAATCCCACTGCAAGATAATCCAACCCAACGAAGGACTGGTTTTTATTAATTTAAGGATAGTTCACGTCATTTGCTGTTTGCTTCGATGTTAGACTGCTTCAAAATAACTTTTTAGGGTGTGGGTTTCCGAACCATGTTCTCTTTTACCGTTTTGGCAGTCCCCAAGATCGAACTTTATATCCAGAAACACCTTAACCAGTCGATAATACCAGCATTTACCACATTCCATATAAAATAAATACAATTGCATTCCGGTCACATAATTTGCGCAGTAGCAGATAGCAGAACTATAAAAGTTCTGATACTTATCGGTTCTGCAAATGATGCGTCATTGTCACTGTATGCATTTCCAACTTGTAAATCTGACTCATTTCCAACGTTAGACTGATGACGTGTATTGTGATATCATTCTTTGGAAACATGGTAATTTTTAGAAAGCCATAAAGAGATATCGTAGGCTCTTATGAGAGGTAAGTGAATTTAAGATCTGCATATTCAATGAGTCATCGCTTAGTGCATTTTGAAACCCTTTTATGTTCCGTGTTTTAGACGCTGCGTAAACTTTGACCATCTTGTCACTGACACAGTGCAGCATCACAGGGACCGTAGTAGCTGTGTCCAGTGGCAACAACCGGGCACAGGCACAGTGCTGACACGTCATACCACAGGATATTGTAGTTTGTGCAGTACGGCTGTTTGAAATGTTAATGTTACTTGTGTCTTAAGCTGAAAATTCTTTGTTTCAGTGACCTAAACCAGGTAGGTTAGTTAGTAACTGGACACAAATAGTGTCTAAGTCTGCTTCGGGACTGATTGATTTCAAATTGATTGGATGAATTTTTTTAATATTCGCTGTTGTCTTGTGTCCACCACAGGACGTAAAAGTGTCCGTCCACGTTTAAGCAGAGCTATGGTCTCTCAAAGTTCGGCTCAAATTAAAATCAAAATTCAAAATATTTTATTTCATCATAGGCAACATAAATTTTAACTTGTGGAATGTCCTATTTTTCTTCTAGATTGCGTATATACATCTTTACTTCGGCTTTTAAAAGGTATTATGGCTACATTGAGAGGAAAAACAGGTCTAGGCATCCTCGTATAAAATACTTTGGATGGAAGGTATACAATTTGACGACGGCATATTTGGCTTGGCTTTCTCAGCCGCTGAAATTGCTCTATAAGTTATTCGCGAAGAAAATTGTAAGAGAAAACGAACAAATAAATAAATTTATGAGAGTCGCAGGTGATTTGAAATGATCTGACGAAAGAACGAAAGATAATGAAGACCTTTGTACCTACATATTCTGTACCACATACTTTGCTAGTTAGGTACTTTTATTTTAAATTGATATTTTTCGCTCCAGTCAATAAATCAATAAATCATTCAATAAATAGTAAGTTCCTGGACATTTTAACAGTAAGCCTTTATAAAAGATTTCAGTCTATGACTATTGAAAACCTAAAGCTAAAGAAATAGGTCATGTTTTCTCTTAAATATTGTTTCTAAGAAATCATCACATAATGTTATATTTTAACTAATTTTTAGCTTAAAATAGTAGAGACACGTACCTAAGGATATGTTTCGTTTTCATCTTAACTTCCTATGACGTAAGATAGAAATTAATTTAATTTAAATATTTAATAATAACTACGCAAGCGAAAACGTTTTTGTACTTTAGAGGATGTGGTACTGATAATAATTTGACCTAAAACGAAAACAAACGTTGCAATTTAAAATTATAGTAGTAGTTAGCTAAGTTGAAAATTACATTGTCATTTTTAGCCTATAGTATGTAATTTTCAATAGCTTACGAGTGCTACACGACTTTTTTAACACCGTTGTGAGTAAATATATATAACTTTCTAAGGTTATCACATATTTCGTCTTCAATTGATGTTATTTTACTATTTTGATAAAATAATCCGTCGCCGAGATCCGTACCCAGGAAAATAGTTGTATAAATAGCGCGAGGTCACTTTTTTTAAAATTGTTGTTGACAGTACTGCGCTCTCTAGACTAAGGTGTACCGGCTGTAGCCGGTGTACAGCCAATTATAAATTTCATGTTTCTGGAGGCTTTGATTTAAAACTTATATTTCTTAGGTCAATTCTAAATAATCTGATAAAGTAAAAGTTTTTAAACGCCAAAGTTACTTATTTTACAAGAAAGTTTAAGAATTTTAGATATAAAATCTCTTTGGTTGCTACTAACTTTTTTCTCACGAATCGAATCGTGCCTTTTAATTACTGAATCGTGCTGTAACTTGAACCTTTGCAACTTCGGTTGCTTTTCGTTGGTAATAAGGCTCATAATAAAACTAAAATCGGTTTAAAAACATACAAATTACGAGCTACGGTGTTGCAAAAGCTAGTTACTAACCAGTTAAATTTTATTTATTTTTATAACTGACGTAATAGCACAATTAACCCAGCACATCCTATTTAGTTCAATTGAGTGTATAAACATTGTAAAGATAACATATATTATCTTCTGACCTGTAATTAACACTAAATATTGAGTACAATTTAAACTATGTAAATTAGAGTACGCGTTGAGATAATTTCAGATTCATTCATAAGATTGATAAACAAAAGTGTGACGAAGATGATAAGATGAGGCGAAACCATAGCATGTTTTTTGTAGATATTATGATTAGGAATACTAGGCCTTAAGAAAGTAGCGTAAGGTGGAAGTATAAAAATAGAGACTTTAACTTAAGGGAGTTCGACGTAGTACGAGAAAGAAATCGACCAATAAGATCGAATCGACCGAATTTAGGTTTTTTATAATATTTTTCCTCACACAGTAAGAAGTGGAACTTACAAATGCGAAAATCTTTTCGCCTTGTACCTACCTATATACAAGTTACTGAGTTTTTTTTTATAGTAGTTTCATGATTTTTTTAGTAAGAATATTACAACCAGCCACAAAAATTAAAACTTATGATACTTTTATAATCTTCCGGCATAAAAGTACCAACTTCTTTGCTAAATTGACCGACTTTGACAGATTTGTCAATTTTGACAAAGTCATATCACATTCCGTAGGTAAACACTTGTCTTACACATAATAATTTTAAGTGTAAAAAAATATTAATCGCTCAGTAATTAATACGATATAAATATTTTTCCTTGTTCAATAAAATCTGCGTTACCAGTCGTTACGTTTCCCAACTGAACCCTAAAACCAAAATTACTTTAACGCAAAGAGAATGCAATCAAAAATCAACGCTGGTGGTAAATGCAATATTTAATCGACCTTACAATATTCCTTTTGATGTGGGATTATCATGTTTATTCAAGACTTATGCAAAATGTAGTGACGCAGGCCCGCTGTCAAACCACTCTGTGGTCGACCGAGACGTACTTAAAAAAGTATGAAAATTTGCCGCTTTTTTAAATAAGGAAGTGGTTAACAATTTATTGGACAAGGACATGTTAATGCGTATTTTGAGGTGTGAACTTTATTATGGATCTTTTTAATCCTTTGAAATGTTATTTATTAAAGTTTTCTTTTTGTTTGTACTGCGAATATATCCTCTTACATCTTTATGTAGATATAAATAATTATTGTAACAGCACTAAACTAAGGTTCTAAATAGTACTACCCCATATTTTAATACATAATTAGACTGCTCTAATTTTTACAACCTTAAAGTTGCTATAGCAAAATAAATATATTTCAAGGATTTCTATTCCCTCTGAAAAATTATTAGCTCCTTGTATTCTTTACAAAAAATTCTGATCGTTTATAATCGTATTCAAACATCAAAAGTTACTTAACGCAAACGCAAGGTTTTCGCGTATTAAATTATCTGCTACGTGCATGCCCACCCAAACAGCTGACATTGCAGCGAAATTGCAAATGCGCTATAAATAATGGATAATAAAACTATACGCTACTCTGACGTTATGGTCATTGAAATTCAGTAAATCTTGTAAAGTTATAGTTTTTCACAGCGTTTCTATGTATATATGATGATAGTGGACGTGCTTTAGACGTGCTAAAGGAGAGAGTTCTATTTTTGAATGTTGGGAAAGAAAAAAGGATCTTCTCTCCTGCCAGTTTGAAATTTGAAGCGCCAGGGATATCAGCCCATAAAACTATGGGGTGAATTGCACTGTCAGAACAGTCGGCTTGATGTAGTCAAATTGTTAAAACTCTTTAGTATATTTGACTGTTATCGGGAATCGTATCCGTGACATTTGGCGAAAAGCCAACGCCAATGCGCCATCGAGGTTCTTGCTGATTCAGAAGAGAAAAAAAATCGTTTACTTTGAAATTATTGTTAAAAAGCCCATTAAAAATAGAAACAATACCTAAATTGTTTTACTATGTTGTATTACAGACCATCACATTGTCAATTTTACACGTTATGAGACAAAATTATTAAATTATCCAATTATATGACTAAACGATATAATTAGTAAGACTTCACACAGCCACCGTTGTGTCACAGCCATTTCATGTTACGCTTGAGACAGGAATCGTGTTCATAAAATCATTTAAGGCGATTGAAACAACCAAAATGGATATATTCATTCATTATGATTACTTTCGATTTATATGCACGTTCTCTTTGCCTTTTATAGACTTGATTGTGTCAGTCTTGAAGTTTTATGTAGCAATCATCAAGCTTATCAATACAATCATTGGAATTATAAAGGTATTTCTTTTTGCATTTTTAACTCTTTAGCTAACACTATATTAGATATAATATTATTTTCTTATAAAGGTCATATAAAAGAATTTACTTTACAAGAATCCTGTCGAATTTCAAGACAGCTTTTTTAATCATGCTCATGTTGTGTTTCGGATAACTCAACAGATATTTTTCGTTCTGGTAAGTCAATAAATTATTCTAGAAAAGTATATTACCCTGAAGCCTAGACAGATCAGCGTCTATTGAGTTATTTAAGACAAATAAAAGGCTAAATTTGAAATAGTAATTAGTCTTCCATTTCTGTATTTATAAAATGTTGCTATAATTGCAGGAATAAAAGAGTTTTCCATTTAAGCCTCTGGTCGTAGATTTGCTTAATTACACTGCAATTTAAAAAAAAGCCCAATTATTTTAAGGCCTTATTTTAAAATATCTACATTTTACTTCGTCCCAATGATGACAAAGTTTAAGTTTTCTTTCACTTTTTTGGCTCCTGTTCTTTATCTTACGTTATCGTCCACTTTGTAAAAGCTTTGAGCAATTTGTGGTAATATTTAGTAAAATATGACACATTGTCCCTAGAATAAATGACATTAGATATTCTACAAGCAACTTGCTATTATATTAAACCTTGGGGGTTTTCAGATTTACGTTAGCTTGAAAATTATTTAAAATATATATTTTTTGCAAACATATATGAAGTGAAAAGATAAATTATTTTGGAGAACTACATAGAGCATTCAGGGTTGCCAGGTGGAAAAGTCAAACGTCTAACCTCAAAATTCAAATTCAAATATTATTTCTCAACATTGACAATTACTTATTTTTATTGACATCAAATAAAGTAGTCTACCACCAGTTCGGAAAATCCTTCGTGAAGAAGAACTGACAAGAAACTTCACGGGTATATTTAAAAAAAAAAAATCTCAGCAACTCTCCCTCGCCCCAACTATCCAAATGAGGAATACCCTCAAACAGCACCAGTTCACGAGGTTACCGAGATCCAGCCATCGCCCTCCGCAACCATGGTAGAGGAAAATGAGTTTTGGGAACCAATTTCTTGACAATTTTTTAAGAATTTCGCACAGAAGCACATAAAAATTCATATTCAAAGGCGTAAAAAAAGGTCAAAGGTCCAACTTACAAAATGGAAAGTTATAAAATTACTTAGAAAACAATTTCGCACGTGTGTTAACAATTATGATCAATCTGCTAGAAACCTACGATTGGTGGGCTGTGCGTAGGTGGATGATAATTTTCTCTTAACAGCTGTTTTTGAAATTACGAAACGTTTTATGAAAGGTAATTGGTTATGCGTTTGTAACAATTAAGCACAATATGAACAAGCTGCAGAATTTGATCAATTCAAAACCCGACCGCTAAAGTTTTCCCGCGTAATTTCTGTTCTTGAGTTTCTTGCATTGAGATCTCACCATAATTACCAAGTTAACGCTGCAGTGTTCCGACCAAAGGGAAGAAACAGCCAGTACAGTTACTGGAACAAAGGCAATACCACCTGAAGCCTACGGCCGGCGACGCATCATGAATCGATATACAAAGAACAAAACATATTTGGTTTGATTAGTTATATTGATAACCAATGCAACTATTTACGGATAATTATGTCCATAGGTGACGCCATTTACCATCAGGTGGATCGTATGCTCTTTCACCGGCTACGACGAAGTTAAAAAAATCCGGGCAATAATATACCTTATGTCAGTCACTCAACTGAGACGAATCTAACGAGACCTCATATGCTGAAACCCGTCAATGGGTTTAGGCTGTAGAGCGCGCCATAGAAATATATATACATAAAAAAATAACCCTCTTTCTGGGAGTCAAAGGTAAATGGAGTTGTGGGTAAGTCACAAAAACAGTTTTTATTTCATAATTAATCAACAATTGTACCTATATGTTTTCGGGAAAATGTGACTGAATAGCAACACGAATCGCTCAAACATTTAATTTGCTACCGTAAGAAACCATTGGTAATAAATGAATTTCCTAATAACAGACCTGGAATACGTTTTTTTATACAACTCCATAAATAATTAATTAGTTAAATATTTCTCTTCAACAGGAAGTCAACACAACTTTACTTTCACAAAAGAATACTGTCAACCGTAAAACGGTTAATTTCGAATTGTAAATAGAACGCACGGCTGACTACATAAGGGTTCACGTTATTTAAAATTGTTCTACGAGTCTCTTTTGTTTAAATACTTCCATGTTATAATTGTCAATACATACATGACACGAAGTCCCCCGGCCGCGTCTGTCTGTGTGTCTGAACGGTCTGTACTGTTTATATTTTTCATACGGTTATCACCAATGAATAGATTGATTTAAGAGGAAGGGTTATTTGTATAATTCTTTGATGTTTTGTGTAAATAGGTTGAAATATGATAGTTGTGATAGAAATTGATAAAAATTCTTTCAAGCTTTTGTCGAAAACGCTGTCTTATCCCTTTGAGATATAACAAAATAGTGTATGGTGAAAATGTATCTCTTTTATAGTCCTACAGAAAAGTCTACGTTGGCATAATATGCAATAATAAAACTGTCGCGCAACAAAATAAATTCTCCCAATGTCGCTACCTGACGTAAGGATCTTGCCAGACTTTAATGACTGTATTTGTTATATTTTCATTGTTGCCTATGACGATCGGTGCTTGATAAGATACTGAGTGAGGTAGAATGAGTGAGGTAGTGTTTCTATAGAAGATTGCAGTTGCGTTGGTTTTGTTTGACGTGCTGAATCACTTCAAAGTTTTTTGGTTTGTGTTGTTTTTGATAGGAGGTAGGTACTTACTTATTTCAAAATTAAAATTAATAGTTGTTAATATACCTTTATAAATTATATCGAGATCAATAATATTACAAAATCTAAAAAATTACAGACTATAAAAACATTCAAACGTAATGTTATAATATGTATTTTAACGTATTCAAAGGATAAGAAATAAATACTTAAAAAATACTCTGAGTAGGATAAATGAACGTTACATTAAATTATAATCTACATGCACAACCTAACAATCTGATGTGACACCACGACAGAAAAGTAATTTAGGCATACAGGGTGATGTAGTTTTATTTTTATTTAAGCCTAAAGAGAACTCATAATGTTATTTCAAAAAAATTATTAAAATTGACTCTGGCACAATCATGTACATAACTAAATTTGTTGCAAATGACCTGTACCACACCCCCTTACAAGGGTGTTCACTAAGTCACCCAGGCACCCTGTAGACACTCTGCTACCCGTGTATAGCCGGGCCGTGTCGCTAGTATGTTATAATATCATGCTTAGTTTATAATATCAAAAGTATGATGTATATGTATAACAGAGGTCTAGTCAGTTCATTTTAGAAAATCATGTAAAGTGTGATGATTAAACCTAACATGTAAAATTACCGATACTCAAAAGTGACAGTATTATTTTATATCTTGCGATCATTTTGACATCCAAATTCACCATTTTACCAAACCAAAAAACGAATTCCCCGTTTAAACACTATTATGCCCAACCAACCTCAATAACTTGATCGCGACATGAACTATCTTGTAAATTAAAACATAATGAAAATAGAAAACATCCATGAGAAAAAAATCTATTCCCACCATAATCTTTATAGTATTCTCTCTCGTTTTCTCTATCTTATCTCTCGCTTACCTAATATGTGTGCAAATTTATATAATTAATTATTTAATAAAAGTTTTTTCACAAGTTTAATAAACTCAAAAATATTTATCTAAAACACTTGATGCAACTTGGATGCAAATTAAACTGGGAGTAATGTTATAAGGGATAACTTTATGCATTCAATAAAATAAAATTGCATCTCACTGAGGTACTCATATTCAAATTAAATCAAGCATAAATTTCTACACTATAACAAGTGTTGTAAATAAATTTTATAAGATGCTCGGTTATAAACCCACTTTTCGGTGCGTAAGCGTTGCAGCCCGTTCACACGGTCGACAAATTATTCTATTCTATATTGTACCTGACAATGTACTGTTAATATAAAAAGTTTTTTTAAAGCGACTTATAATTTATTTTGAAAATTCGACTATTTAAAAGTAAAAATATATTTGTTCTAGAATTTCTCTCCGCGTTTTTTTACCAGCATTATAATACTATTGTGTGTCATAGAAAAATGGATCTGCGTCGGGAACATTTTTGTGCAATGTTTTTTTACGACTTGAAACACTCAAAAACTTGAAACCTGGTAAATCGTTTAAGCGATTTCAATTAGCTTTTGTGAACAAGGCGCCTTCTAAAGAAACTGTGTACAGCCGGTATAACGAGGAAGTGTTCATATTATTTTACGCAACCACCTTTGCCTTAGGAGGATTGTTTCGCTCTGGGTACCGTCACCCCCAGCCGCACCGATGCTCAGAAGAAGGCGCGCGCAAATTCCGGCCGTGTTTACGATATAACAGGTGACGTATTTGGAGAGTTCTTTGAGAATATGTAATAAAAAAATATATCCTATAGAACATTTTTATTATTTTTTATCAAAACTTCCCACGTAAGTCAAAAAACTTTACAAAATATATGACTACGATTTTGGTCTTTGTGTTTTGGCACTTTAGAGTTGTTTTTATTAATAAATCATTTTATATTGCAAAGGAATCATAATTGGAATACAAATTTGTGCAAATATTGCTCTTGTGTTAAGCCTAATTAGAAAAACTTGATCAACGTTTCTTTGACTTTGTCATAGCTGTCAAACGAGCATGAAATCCACCTAATGGTAAGTGTCATCCGTGCCCATAGACATAAATAATTTTCGATGTTATTGATTAATTATATTGTTTTTTATTGATTACTTATTTAATAATACTTTGTCGACCGTAGGCCTAAGTTAGAATTAACTTTGTTCCAGTAATTACGCTGGCTGATCTTTCCCTTTATCTGGAACACAACTATATGAACATGGTTATTACGGCAATCCAAATAGGAAGGATAAGAGTAAAGTTAGAACTTAAAAAACAATACGAAAATTAAGTAACCTAAAAGTTTAACCTCGGTTGCGAGGTTGTCCAGGCGAGGTTTCACCCTCGAAAATCCTGATTCTGTAGGAATCTCGGGATGAAATAAAAAAATTCCCTTCCTGGTGAAAAGCAAATTTTTTGATGTAATTATTTTTACATCAATTCCTTACTTTCGTCGATTACAAAAAAACAAAAACAAAAATATTTTTGTAATATATGACAGTAGTATAAATTTAAAATATTGTAGTTACACGTGTGAACGCTCAATTTCTAGATGCACAATCTGTGCACAAGACTATAAAAACTTTGATCATTTTACGATACTTTTCTATTGAATTAATTTAATGCTTTTTAGTTCTTAACGAGCATGAGAACTGTGTCAAATACTGATTCGATTTTACTGCTCACTGATTATAAAAATCAATCAGGCAATCGTTTTAACGAATTAATTTTGAATTTAATTATTATATGTTCTTGACTACTTTTAAAATGCGGTAAACAACTTCCGTTTCACTTAATATTCAGTGTGGTATTGAACCTTATTAACCTTCAAATTAACCCTTGATGGGAGTGAATATGGAGATAAAAATTTTACGGTACTTGTAGCGGGCAAACAAGTACTTGACTCAAGTGACGGTAAGTGCCATCTGCACCCATGGACATCGTTGGTCGTAGGTGTTTTGTTTATTAATTGTGATTGTACTTTATATCTCGACTAAGGAAGCGTTGGCGACCGTAGGCTTCAGTTGAAACTGCCTTTGTGCCAGTAACTGTACTGGATGTTACTTCCCTTTATCCAGAACACACCTTGTTAACGTGATTATTAAGTATCAAAATGGACTGTAGACGAGATCTGACCAAACTCTCCTACCACCGACCGTCCTTGGTTAATGTGACAAAGGCCTAGCCTACATTTTTCGATTATAAATCCAGCTTACTCGAGAAGTCAGATTAGTCGAGTTCCAGTCAGGAAGATTAGGTATATAGTCGAAGCTAAGTCAGGACCGGCTAATTGGTTACAGCTATAAATCTAGTAAATGTCTTACTTACAACATGCTTTTAACTAACGACTTCAATTATTTTTGTTTGTTTCGAGAGTCAAGTCACAAGATGGCCGAGTGGTAGTAGTCCCTCTGGCTCACATACTGGAGGTACCAGGTTTTAGTCCCGGCTGAAGTGTGACATGAAGCGTGTGATGAACACAGATGTTTGTTCATGGGTTATTTATATTTATATATGTATGTTTATTCTGGGTTCCTCACTCCCCAGTTCGCTGCATGGTCATCCATAACACAAGCTCTGCGTACTTTAGGTCCATACAGTTGGTGTGTTTGTCTGGGAATTTATATTTCTTATCAAATCAAATCAAATCATTAATTTATTGGCACATTTTTAATACCCAAATAAACATACAAATAGCTACATACATATATACTGTGCCAAAAGGGCATTTCCAGAAAAATGTTGCCTAAGACAGGCAACGCTGATTTTAAACACCCCTTGACTTAATGCCGGTTAACAAATGGGCATGCGTTTACAAAATTAATGAAATATAATTTCAATTCCTTACAATCATTCAGAAATATTTTTAAATATATAGTAAATACTGCATGCTATTCATTAATTCATAATTGAAAAAAAATCTTAAAGTTGGGTTATACATTTTGTAAAGGAAAAATGAAAAGTTACATATTAATTGTGAAAATAATATCTATCTGTAATTCAAACAAGTTTTTAAGGCGTCGTCACCACGTTACACTAATTTGCGTATATAAATCTCGGTATCGTACCTTTAATAATCCTACAGCTGGAATATTAGCCTCATCGAATTAAGCGGTTGGTGTCAGACTGTTCGCACCATGCTTGTCGACTAAGGGTTGGCAGGCTTCACACATTACGTCAAAATAATTTCTAAGGTGTTTTTCTTCACTGTTATAGCAGTCAGCTTTATTTTATGTACTTAAGTTATAAAAACTTGGCAGCCACCGCGATCGAACCCGGGAATTACACATCGAGAATCCAGTGCCACAACCATCTCACCACCGAGGACTCATAGGTATTGGGGTAATAACGTGGAGCAAACTGAAAGATTTGGTTTCAATCATTTAGTTCCATAGCAAGTTATAACTGAAATAAAAGTTTGCAGTTAAGCTCACTAAAATATACAATTTTTAAAGGACAAAGCCTTTGATATTTTTTTATTTTCGATCGTTCAACTTCATCTGAGTCTACAATCATGACGTCAGAAATATTTCTACAATCTTATACTATTAATATATTTGGCATAACAAAAATAAATCAAACTAATCAAAGAGGTTTGTTTAACTCTACAAAAATCAAAAGCCAATCCCTTTTTTTTCAAATTAGAGAACCCATTCTACTCCTTCTTTACAACGAATTGTTTTTTATCCTCAACTCAAGAACAAACAATCTTAATTACTCCAAACAATTCGAAATCCAATAGCTTAATCCTAAAACATATTTACGTAAAAATCGTCAAAACAAGCCAATCGACCTTACTTATGTTTGTTCAAATAAAAAAAATCTCGGTTTGTTTATTCGTTAGCGCAATCACACTTACGGAATACTAAGAGCGAATTTGAGGATTGTTTGTATTACAACATTCGTATAGCTTTGCGCATGCGCTCGTCATTATGCAAGAAACTTGTGATCACATTTTTAAGTATGATGGGTTCTTAAGAGACTTATGAGAAGTGATTACTAAACCTGTCATCTTACTACCCACACCTGGGATAATATCCTCGATAAACAAGGCGGTCGTTTTCGGTAATTTATAATCGTCTGCCAACTTCGTTTTGGTAGACTTTTCACACATATGCTAAAAAAACTTATGGCACGTTCTCACGGGTAGGTAGGTACCTATTTTTTCCGTCACCGGCACGGCGGTGCAGATATGGTAACGCACTTAAGTTTGAAAAACTCATTGGAATCGAACCCAGGAAGTCATAAGAAGCCAGTTTCTTATAGACACCACAGATGAATCGAATTTATTTATTTACACATCGTTAAATTTGGCTGGGAGCGGTAAATTAAAAGATCATCTTAAAATTTTTCTTAATAAGTGCTTCTGTTAAATGCGAAAGAAAAATCTCGATTTTACCCCTATACATACTTTGATTTATTTTTTGAATTGAAACGAATTTTCAGGTATAATGTTCTATAATGTCACGTCAAATTGAGGAGAATGTAGACGCCCAAATCAAATATTATGTTGCAATTTTCTGTCGCGGTGTTCCCTTTGGGTAGCATTTGTTAATAAAGAAGGTGTTTACTTATCAGCTGTCAAAAAGAAATTTATACGCAAACGGAATGAAGTAATTAGTCAACAAAGTCACTTTTTATTAAATTGATATATAAAAATATATAAAATTATTTATTAATTGGCAGAAAGGATTATTAAAATGATCTACATAGATTACTTTTGTGACGAAAAAATCAAAAGTAATGGCGCAAAAACAGTGATTCGCAATTTCTTGAGTGTAATTCTGTTTTCTCTATTACTAACATGGCAATAAATAAACGTATTATTTAAACATGATAACCTTTTTATTTTGCGCTTCTTAATTCGTGATTCAGAAAGGTACTCCAAATTGAGGCATGATAAGTATTTTAAATATTTTTCCTTTTGGCATATTACAAACGGTCATTGGACTTTGTAAATCACAAATCTGTGTGGGTAAGCTCATTGTACGAATTCTGGTAACTTTAGGGGTTTGCTGAGTAAATGTTTGTGAGGTTCTTTGTTCACATAATTATACATTATAGGTTTGTAAGAGGTTCAAAATATTTGTTCTGGAATATTCCAAGTTTTATTTCGTAGTTTATTTGAAAAAGCGACCCCAGAATTGTAATGTCAAAACATGGGAACATAAATACTAGTCTTATGTGATCGATTAAAAAAAATAGCTACTATTTAGACCTAGTAGTAGTAGTTATAAACTTTCAAAAATGTCTCATTACAAAAATGCGAGAAAGTACTTACTAACCTCTTCTTAGGGGCAGCCATTTTTGCGTTCGATTTAGGCTTTAAATAATAACCTTTCTTACCCGAAACTTTTAGATTCAATCGTTTTATTTATGATTGATATATCATGTCATTGTCTTTTTTGTTCAATTATGTGTTCAATTTACAAACACAAATTCACAACATGCAACAAAAGACCAGCTCAATTCAAATATTTTCGTATAAAATCATATAATAAATTACAGGGTTCAGTGACGCTTACTACGGTAACCAAATGTCGACTTGATAGAAATTGCTCACACCACGACTCATACTAATAAATTTAAACAATCACTATCTAATGTATAATAAATTTATTATTCAACGATGGATCGTTTCAGAGAAGTGCAGGGTTCGATTCCCACTATTGTCTCGTTTGTTCCCATACATACCGATGTATGTTACATTTGGTTTGTTAGATAAGTAAACGATGGAGATTGTAAATTTGTTTAATCTTGGGTAGTAAAAATTATTGTTCAGTTGTGTGCTTATATGGAGTTATTGATTTGGTTTATAAAATATTTATATTTCAAAATTCAATATTATTTAGTGTTTTATTATAGAAATTCTCCGTTAAATTAATATAGATGAACGTAATGGTCGAAGAAAAACAGAGTGAATTTCAAAGTTAATTCAATGTTTTTTATCGCTATGTTGGTTCGGTTTTACTCGGTTCGGTAAAAAAAGCCAATTACTTTTTTTTAAATGGAATTGTAAAATCCCAACCGATACGGAATTTAATTCAAAAGTTTTAAGGATCGCAAATCGCAAAAAGGTCGAATTGACTACTGACCTCAAACTCTATATACGTTATGTACGATTTTAATTATAAAGGATTGTATGAAAAACATTAACTTTAAATCCAACAAATCAACAAAGATTCAAAACTATAAAAGCTCGTACTCTTGAACTGCTGTTTAAGGCTATTAAGTTAACATACACAAGCTGCCAAATTTGAAAAAAATAAAAACCCGACAGCTAAAGTTATTTTTTGGTGTGATTCATGTCCCCGTGGAAATTTCGGGAAATAATATAACCCTTTGTCACCTCCACCCCCCACAACTGAGACGAATCTAATGACATTATATGCTGAAATCCGTCTAACGGTTAATCAACGCCCAAAAAATATATCCATATCTACTCAAAAAACATAACCCACCTTCTGGCACAGTCAGATAAAAAATAGATTCAAATTTAACAAAACATATCTCAGTATAACTGTATTTAGTCAGATATAAAAATATTTTCACGTATACGAGTATTCTCCAATTTTCACCAATCCATGTCACCGTATAAAAAAGCAACAATTAATAAGCATTAAAGACAATGCTTTCGTTGACAAATGCTGCACGTACGTCATTTGTCACGAACTGTCACGGATCTGTTAAAGTTGTCAGATAAGTCACGGGATGCGTTTGCCCACCGAAGTCGAGAACTTTTGGCCCTTTTCCAATTTCGAATTGTATGTTGTTGAATGAACGGTTTTATGAATGAAAGTAAGTGGGTGAATGAAGAGAGATATTTGAAATTTTTTACAAGAAAGACGTAAGGACAATTATAATTCTTCTTGTACTACAGTAAAGTAGGACATTTTTGGTTCATCATGGTGCATAATATCGTATATCCAACGACGATTTCGAGATCACATATTTTCTATACGAGAAAACCTGTAAGGCTTATTTTCTACGCGAAAACCTTTGATTGACCCAATTGACTATTATTATGCTTAAAATGCATATTTGTAAGTAGCCTTAACATTTCTAAACCTAACATTAAAAAAAAACTTCTGTCTACAGAATTCCAATTTTCATATTTTTAATGATTTTCTAGGCATCCCCCCTTAACATCTACTAAAAAATACTGCATCACTTTGTTAAAAGAACTTTCTATTTTTATGCGGTTTGCCAAATATAAATATCACAGCATAGAATCACATAAAAAAATGACACAACAAACCCAACTATTACCGTGACATCGAAATTAACATAAAAACGTATTGAAGCCAATATGTTCGTTGCATGTTTTATTCATCACTAATAAATACGGGACGCATTGTATTCAAATATTGTAGCGAACTTTCGCCAATTATTGCTGCAGTAAATGCTTTCACGGGCAAAGCCGTGGCGATACACTAGTGGGTGTGATTTGGAAACTTCCTCATTGTGACATAACCAGACTTTTATGGAATATTGCTGACTCTATTATTATTTGTTGTTTAGAATACAAGAAAAAAGATATTTACTATCCGAGATTATTTCTCGTATGGCCAAAACTAAGGAAAGGTTTTGATAGGTTACATAAAAATGGTGGGTGTCCAAGAAAAAGATAAAAATATAAACAGAAAATGTCCACGATTTCTGCAAGTCTTACTAAAATGTGAATCTCTTCCATATTTAGCCACTGCTACAGTAAATCTGCAGCTATGAAACTATAACGTTCGTTTGCGTGGATCTGAATAAGCCGGCTAATTAGTAAAAATATTCCCCCTTCCTTTTGATTTCTATTAGACTGATAGAGACATAAAACAATATTATAAATAATGTTAGTTAACTCAGATCAGCGCAACTTAATAAACATTGCGGTTATAAAATATTTAAGTATGTATTAGAACTGTATCAGCTCGAACCTTCCACCACTATATATTTTATTGATAGCTACTTTATTGCGACTCCCATCGGGTAAATTTCCATTACCGTGAAACGGTCGGTACAAAAGGTAACCCATGCTTTTCAAGGCATTGTATCTGTACACCAATGTTTCATAAAAATCTATTAAGCTATTTTTGTGAGTTTCAAACATCCAAACGTACAAACGTTCACGCTTGATATATTAGTGGAATAAAATATAAATTCACAGTACAGTAAGTTCGTTAGGGTTTTTACATGAAGTTTGTAAGAAAAACTATAAAAATGAGAACTGACCGGTTTCAAAATATATAATAACTATGCAAGCAGAGAAGCCGCCCAGTTTTACTGTGCACTATTACAATCATCTCGTTAGTATTTATAACGTTTATAAATAGTTTTCGCTGGTATGCCCCTGTAAAAAGTAAAAGTTTTATTTAACGCACAGACTAAGGTACAGTCAGAAACATAAATGGTCATGCTACCAAGGGCTGATTTTTCAACGCTCAGATAACTTTTATCCGTAGAATAATTTTTTTAGAACTGGATATGATTGCTATGGAAAGTCTTGTCAAGTGTTAAAGTTATTCTCTAGATAAAATTATCTGAACATTTACAAAACTAGCCCTAAAAGAATCCTCAAACACTAAGTAAGTAAGATAGTTATATTTGCATTCTGGGTAAAATTTTAGGCGAAAAACGTTCACAATATGATGAATGCAAAGTTCATTGATTACATTGCCATCCATTGACCTTCACCGGACGATTGAGCCATTGAGTTGAGGACCTGCTCAGGTGACGAATTTAAGGACATGGTTGACTCTCCAGCATATGTCATGGGACATCTGCTCCAAAAGCAATGTTTCGCAATGTCCCTTTGGTTTTGCAGTTCTTTGGGCTACGTCAACTCAATGCCTACTCTAATGACAGTAATTAAATAAGTCTGTGGCTAACAAGACAATGCATGAAAGCTTCACGTCGAATTTCAAGCTGATGTAGATAAAACATTTTGTAACATCATCTGGTCATGATGAAATACTGACCATCTTTGGAACTAATTCTTTATAAGGTTTTCTTGTGGTATACACAAAATTGAAATTAACAAGTATCTTCCAGTTATATTGTAGTTCCAGTTATGACTAGAAGACACTTGTCTTAAACTTGACACACTAGTCTTAAACTTGACAGATAACATATCTTTTTCTGATAAAGCCCTTGCTCACTATACACTGTACACTCTATCCTTTAATTTTTTGCTACAAAACTTAAAACAAAGATACAATAGTTCACCGGCCCACAGCACAACAAAAAATAGCAGAATTTAAATCGATTTCATTCCAGTTTGCGCAGTCACAACCTTTTTTGTTTTTTTTTCCGACCGAGTATTTTATTCAGACGACAAAGAATTTAGGTTTTGACCAAACAAGGGCTGCTGCAATTATTGACAAATTTGGCATTGCATTATTACTGAACAAAAATTATGTGAATTATGGTACACTCGACGTGAGAACTTTGGAATTATAAAATATGTTACATATGACTTATGAACATAGAATCTCTTTGAAATAAATAATATTTCATATTATTTTTGAGTTTTGACCAATTCTCTGCAAAATAGGCATGCAATAGTTGTAATAACAATGTAGACTTTTTTTTCGTAGAGAGTGTTTAATCCCCAAAAATACCAATTTAGAAAAGATTAATTATACTCGACTCAAGTGGTTATTATTTTAAGGTTCAATGTTGCTAATAATCGAATTTATTAATTATTTTACCTTAACCCATTTATCATTAATTATTCTCTCTTCTGATACAAAATAATATTTATTTAATCAGTCCAGTGAGATATTCAATCAATACAATAAAATAAGTAAGAAAATTACAAAGTCTTAATAACCCAGATAAAGTTGAATCAATAAAAAAGGGCTCTCGGTAATTTAAAATTTCATTTATTGCATTCACAATCATGATACGCTTCTTAAAAGTACATTCAGGGGAAGAAATGTTAATGTCTGTGGCCATTGACCGAAGATACCAAAGAATAGCGAAAAAATAAGCAATGAATTACAAAACTTTTTATTTTGTAAGTTAAATGCGACAGTTGAATTGACTGCTCCATGCGAGAAAAAGTAGCAGAGGAATATTTGAAGTATCGTCAGCAAAAACAACACTGTTGCACAGAAATTAGCGACATGAATTAAACACGAGTTGCCTTTAATTGTCTGTTCACCAAATATAGGTAACTGGAATAATGTGTAAAAAAGTTAGCGGTACCAGGACTTTAATGTGCACATTTTTAAGAAATAAAAGATTAATTATTGTCCTTCAGAAGTCATTATTTACCTTGTTGTTTTTATTTTGTCTCGCATAATTCATTTGTCTTTGCGTCGATTTTGCGTTTTAATTTAGCAGTAAAACTGCATATTTGGTCTGGTTCTATTATTTGCGTGAATTACAGTAATAACGTGCGGCAAACTTTATGAATTTAAGAGCAAACAATGTAATTGCAGCCATAGTTATAAAAATTTACTGATTTCAATTTCAAACACTATATGCCTACTACAATATAATGTTAATTTGTAGATAATATACTAATATTTGCGATAATGCCTTTGAACTTTAAATTTATTGTGATTTACGTTGTATTTCGTGGTTCTTTGTGGTATTTCGTGGTGAGAATTTTCTTGCAGTCTGTACCTTCATCATTTCTTCACCAAACAGAATGCCAACGTGATTCTTTAAATCAGTACATGAAGCTACTTACGACATGCCCCAAAAAAGTCTACATGTTTGGACTTCTGAATGGATCCTACAAAAATACACAAAGGAATGTCCCGTTGTGCCATTATGTTCAAAAACTGCTTACATGAATGAAAATTTTGATTGTAACTTGTTTTGAGGGAAAATACCTTTAGGTGCAATGTTTGAATGCTACTAATTGTGTTCCTAATAATGTTGGTATTGCTTTTTTTTTTTAGAGAATTAAAATCATAGAACATTTATGAATTTAGCAATAGCACCGCACATACACAAACATACCATGCAGTGGTAATCTTAGAATGCTCACCAACTAATAATTGCAATGGATTTCTAAGGATTATATCTATGAGCTAAACCTAGACTAAAAAATAGTCATGAAATGGATAAAAAAAGTTGGAACAGCGCAGGAAGATGATGATAATTGACATTGGCTGCTTTTTCGATAGTATCTGGGTTTCATCGCTTTAATTGGCACCGTTCGTTTCAACGTCACGTATTGGTCATTATATTAAATTTTTTGTTCGTATATACAGTTATAAGAACAATGCATGGGGTTTTGGCTACCGTTAATATTTATCGCAAGTGATTTTGAAGTAATGAATATGTGAGAAATAAAGAACTGGGTATCAAAAATAATGAACGGGCCGGGATGAAAAATTATTTTTTTGTGATTCTCTTCATTTGACATAGTGAAGTAAAGAAAGATATAGGTATAACCTAAGGAAACCTTTATTTATTTTAAATACTAAGAGATCGGGAGCCATGAAAGTAATCCAGAACGCAACTTTTTCCAAATGGACAGTAAATTATGGCCCTATTAGCATTTTAAATTTCATTGGACTTTGTTTTGCACCGGACTTTAGCACACAACGCAACTGCTAATCTAATATTTCATAAGTTTTCTAGTTCTACGGCTCGTGTGTCTGGCGCATACTAAATGATATTTGGACCACCCGGTGACAGTAACTAATGACGAGGGAAAGATTAAAGATATTTTGCCGACTTTAGACTGAAGAAGCCTTTGTCATTTCACTTATATACGTCGCTTTATTTTCAATAAAATTCTTGTTTTAATTAAGAACAGTCGTTATGGCGGTCTTTAATTTCATAACCGATAATTAAATTTTGCTATGGATTTTAAATGGAAGTAAGACGTGTCGCACAAAGCAAGACATTGAAACACAATGTCCATTTTGAAGTTGTCCAGTTACTAATATATTTTAATCGACTTACCTGTCAGCGGCCCTTACAAGCCACACAAGTAGATGTTTCACCAACTTGGTACATGTAAATACGAAGAACAGATAGATACCTACCAATAACTAATGATTTACCTCGCTGATTCGTAAAGTTTAAGAAATTTCCAAAGAAGTGACAAAAGTAATACTTTCTTACCTTAATAAAGTTCTTCGCTCTTTAATTATGAATTAAAGTGGAATAGAAACATTTGATTACACATTTCAAATATTCTAAAATGATTAAAAACTATCTTAAGACTTAGGTGATGGTTACGGTATATGCGTGTTGTTAACTTAGACCCCTAAGTCATTTGTCTCTAGATCAAAAAAGACCGGTAAATGCTTTTGTAGCATGTACCACGAAAAACATGAGCCGAAAAAAGGCTGTTAGTTAAGTATGAACACCCATATAACTTACAAGCTTTTTAAAAAGCTTAATAAAACTTTAAACCAAACCTATCTTAAGCCATTTTTAATGTCCAGAGAGTAAATTATACAGCACGATAATCCTATTAGACATGATGCAGAGTCTATCTGTTGTCCTTTTACCCTGTAAATTCAAGATGGGTGATGAATGGTACGCATTCCGAAGTATTTGTATGCACTTCTGAATTTATTAGGGTAATCCTCTTACTTTAAAAGTACATGGTACCGAAGCTCTTTGTGATTTAAATTTGCTTTTTAAATGGAATGTTTAGGCTTTTTTTGTTGTATGTTGGTGGTATAATGTTTTTAGTGCTTTTTTGTTTTTGATTTTGCTTGGCCGATGATCAAAGCTGAAAAAATATATTTTTTTCGAGTGCATTTGACTTGTTTAGTTTCCGTGTTTACTCATCAGCTGTGTGTTTGTATTTTTGAACATGTATTTCATATGTTGATCAATGTAGATCGTACCTGAAACCAAATATAAATGTGTGAGTTTTGGATGAGTCTATATTTAAATTTGCCTGCATTTTATAACTAGGCAAAGCATTTTTGATAAAATAATAATGAGGTTTTTATAATAGCTGCTTTCTGCATAATCAGACAACCTTATTGAATCAATCATTTTTAAGACAATTTCGAATTACAAAACCCGCCCTTATGATGATTATTTGTTTAAAATGAATTCACTCAAACTCTTTTCATATCTTTTTATATCTTGTTAAACTAACGAAGGGTGGGTGAATACGAAATTAACTTTTTTCTTTACTGAGTAAGTATCTGCCGAAGGTATAAAAAAGCCTATTGTTTGTTTGTAAGTCTATGGCATCTTCTCGATGAATGAAAATTTGGAGGTGGCTTCTTGTTCGACTTAATGTTTAAGTACAAGGCCACTGTTTATTCGCAGGAGACTTAAAAATTAAATAAATTATTGTCTAGTAATAGTCAAAACATTGAAATTTTGTGTAAGCCTAAACATATAAAATGTTTATCTGCTTTGGGACCGATACGAAACAATAAAAATAATATTTGTGACTTCCCTTGTTTAGGCCGTTTTTTAATGTTACGTACGTATTACATTAAATAATGGTTGAAGTAATATAAATATTATTGATCTATTTTGGAATTTTTCTTCATAATACACCCTTTGCTACAAGAAAGAATACACAAGATAAAATACAAAATTTTCGTACATCAAGGATGTAAAAAAATAAAAAATTGTGGATATGTAATAGCATATTGTTATAAAGTTATTGTTACACAGACAGACAAACTACCTCATATGCATTGTTCGCTGTGAAAGAGAATTAAAATCCAATTTCTTTCAATTTGAACCCTTTATTTAATTTAAACCCTATGTTATTATGAAAGCTATTAGGTTGAAAAGGTCCATTAAGAAAGGCAGATATACGTTTAGTGGTTTGTTTGGTTTAAAATGTTAAAAGATTTCTGTATCTAGTGAATAAATAACTTCAAGTTGTCCTGACCGAAGCGACTCCTTGAAAAGTGATGTTTTTAAAGCTTTTTTGTCCAGCTATCGTCTTTCTATCGTCTATTAAATATATTTTGTTAAATACGACTAAAATCGAATTAAATGACAAATTTAATCTCACCAAGCTTTTTCCGTGGTCAATGGCAGACTTTTCCAGAAGCGCCGATACACGACCTCAATCAAACAGAAGTCCTCTCTCATGGAGCTGGATACCAGCTTCGAAGTAGAGACACTATGAAAGCCTTGAAACTGGCGTTATGATGTGAACTATAATTTACTAACCTGACATTAGTTTTTTTTTTCATTACGCGTAATTGCGCGTACGGTAGCTTACGCGTGTTATATTTTGTGACGTCTTCTACTGATGGTAAATTCAAAGCCTTGAAAATTGCTATTGCATAATGGTTCAAAAATATGTGATGTAAAAAAAACTCTACACCAGGTGTCACTTAATTATTATAATTTAATTTCACGTAACACCATTGTGTTTTAGAAGACAATAGAAGACTTTAAATGCTCTGAATAAATTACTGTGTTACACCATTGTTTGGAGAGTAATTTTATGTATACTCTTCTTTCGCTAAAAGATAAAGTAAGCAAGTATTTTTGATTAATTTAATTCATGGTTTCCCCCACCCCCCATTTCGCAATACATCAGCCATAACACAAGCACTGATTAGTTTGGGGCCATTCAATTGGTGTGTTTATCTGGGGATTTTTTTTTCTGGAATCGAAAAGGCGTTAGAGCCAATGAAATAACTGATTGAATTCAATTTTTGAAGATATACTGTAAGTTTTTGTCATATCATATTCAAATTGTATACCTACTATTTCATGTGACGATAAGGTTTTTTTCTGAGGGCGGTTTTTCCTCTCAACCTAATAATATAACTTATAATAATAATAACTTTGAAACGCCGAAGTTTAAGGTGTATTTTCGCTTTGATGAAGGTGACTTTGATCAAGGCGAAGAAAATAAGACTTTCAACAAGTGTATTTTCAAAATATTTTGATTTGTATTAAATTTGGTGGCTTAACATATAATGCGAATGGTCTTTTTATATATTACAAATTTCAAAAGGTCAAGTAAAAAAACCCACCTAACATTTTATAGGTATTATATTATTAGTCGAGTATATTTATAGTATTACCAATAGGTATATATACAATTGGGACACTACCACGTGACGTGGAGATGATTAAAATAGAAAGGACTTGTATCCCGTCAGACAACCTATTAACAAAACAAACTGCATTACTACTGCATAATTTTGGTATTATGACTCTGAATCTCTCCAAATTAAACGTTGCTAGGGGTCAGAATCGCTTGCACTTAGCTCGTTCTCTTGTAAGCGCCCCGCATACTAAAACACGACGATAGTACAGGGGATTCGAATGTAAGCCTGCGCCAGTGCACCCGATTGTACGTATGTTAACTAACCTCGATCCTCGAACAATAACAGTTCTCGGTTTAAGGCCACAGATAAGGTGCACTTAAGAAGGCACCGCGCCTCGTGTGATGTGTGCAATTGCCCTCGTTGACTTTTGAGAAGAAGAGCCTTGCAGAGGCTGGTTTACATGGCACCAAGTTTCAAATAATTTGGCTTTAATTTTATTGTTGTAAGAATTTTTATTACGGGTTTATCGGTTTCGGAGAAGAGGCCCTAAATAATTAAAATATATTTTGATTGATATTTTTATAACGATTCAACCTTTCCTAGACTTTTTGAATTGCTATAATTTTTTAAATATTTATTTTTAGAACAGTGACAAGGGTTATCAGAAAATAGTTGGTTTTTCCAGATTTGCTCATATTTTTAGGTTCAATACTTTGTATAAGGTGCGGATTTTCTGGAAGATTTCTGGAGATGGAATTCGCGGACATGGACACTATGACTCATACGTACTGTAGATGAAATTTTTTGTTATTTATAGATTTACGGAAGAACGTTGTATTTGCGACCATAGGTTTCAGTGAAACTTTCCACTGTTCCTGTAAATGCACTGGCTGTACCGTCTCGTCAACCGGAACCCAACAACGCAGACGAGATACACACAAGAAAAGATAGCACACCGACCTCCCAACGGGTGTCGCTTCCGATGAAGGCTAACGGCAATTTAAATTGCTACAGTCATCAAGGTGGTTTTTAGTGGGTAGGTGCCATTCTGGTGAGTCCCACGTCACCCCCGCAGAGGTGGGTTTGCCAGCGGAGGTATGCATGATGCATCTTCCACCTCCCTCCCGTGAGGGTGTTGCTTCGGCGGCAAAAAAACAAGAAAAGATCGTAACGAAATAAACTGTACTAGCACTGTATTCTAAAGTAACGTACGTGGTTTTTGTAGGCTTCACCTAATCTAAGGTTTAAAAGTTGTGTAAACGCAGCCTAATGCTTTATCTTGTATCTCTTGTCTTATTTAGTGCTTTCTTTCCCGAATGCTTTATTTTATTGTTCATTTTAATTTGAATTAATGGGAAATGTACTTCGTAAGCTTTCTCGTACAATCAGATAAAATTATCTTTAAATGGTGTTTTGTTAATAATATTTTTTACCTTCTTCTTTAAGTGAGGTGTTTTGTTTACCGATATCGTGATCATTGCGAGCTCAATTATTTATTTGTTTGTCTGTTAGTTTGTGAAAGTTTCTAGATATAAACCTTTTGTAGTTTTTTGACCTTTTATTGTTCAGCGAGGAGTCTGTTTACTAGATGCCTTATAAATAATTCCCCAGACAAACACACCAACTGTATGGCTCCAAAGTAAGCTGAGCTTGTGTTATGGATGACCATACAGCGAACTGGGGGGTGGGGGTACAGAATAAACATACATATATAAATATCAACAACGTTGATCCGAGAGTGTTCATCACCCAAATGAATGCCCCGGCCAGGACTCAAACCTGAGACCTCCGCCGTAGGAGACAGGGCTGCTAACCACTATGCTACTCGGCCGTCAATGAAGTATGTTTAGTAATATTCCGTTCTACAACCAGTCATTATGCTAAGTTCATTTATTTGATTGTTGATTGGTTTTGCGTTCGTCCACCATGTCACCTGATGATAAGTGATGACGAAGGCAGGTATGTTACCCGTCTATCCAAGATCAACCTATTCACTCAACTCCAAGACTACCCAATTCATCATAATACCAAAATTGTTTTTGAAAATTCATGCAAACTTTATTAATATACTTTTGAATTCAACCCTGCATTATTTACTTGCGACTCGATGACAACATAGAACCGTTTTTTTATTCCCTTGTTAGAGTAGCATTTCCTATATCGACCCTTACCTTCAGTTTGTTTTTTTTATTCAATATCATAGAAATCTAACTCTAACTACATTCATATTAAAACAGATAAATACCTACAAATAATTTCCGACTTACAATTTCTTAACTTAGTTTATTAATAATTTTCTTTTCATAACGCAAATAAATAAACTCATGATACATCACATATAATGATCATTTATAATGAAAACAGTTACCTATCTCATCATTAACACTTCAAGAAAACGGAAAAAAAACACATAAATTGAAAATAAATCTCAGCGTCCAGACTTCAACCGGAAAGTGTCAATTAAAATGATCCAAGATCCAATAATTATTGTCCGCCCTTTGTATTGATTATCGATCAATACCTTATTCGATTTTAATTTAAATAGATTCACTTCTCACGGTACTGGTTATTCATGATGTGTTAAGTGAAATTGAACCTGGGAACTTTTGTGATCTGTTCGTACAGTTAACTTTATCATCTGATGTATGTAGTTAACCTATTTAAAGGTATGCCGCTATACAGCCGTTTTTCCCGCCGGGTTTTTCTTCAATTAAACGGTTAAAAAAATGAACGAATATTTTGATAGTACCGTAGATGTTTCACGATATAATATGTAACCAATCATTAATATATCTAAGACAGTAGTTATTATAAATTTTAGTATCTATTTGGATCTATATCTGTCTCGCTCTCTCGAATAGAAATTGTTTTTCTTCGAAAATAATTATTATTATAAATAAAATACGAAATATTTACTTTAACAATTTAAAGATAAGTTAACATAAGTTATATTTCCTCATTTGGGCGATATGAAAATAAAAGCAAAAATTAAATACACTATATATTCGCATAAGGAATTCGCATAAATTCTAGTTTCGTTTGCAAATATTTCCCTAATTAAATCCTAAACCAACTTTTTGTTTTCAAAATTGCAACCAGAGCTTCGGATATTTTACGAAGTTGAGGTCACACTGCAAGTAAACCTTATTACAAAGAGGAGGATAATGTTTGTTCTTTGGGAACTTGTTAAAAATACAAAATAAAAAATAAGTTTAAAAATCCAGTTGGTTCATTGTCTTAAAGTCGTGCCCAATCCAATCCTATCCACCAATCAAATGCTCACCCTTCACATCGCTATTCGTGTTCGCGTATTCGCCTTATTCACGCAAATACGACGATGTGAAGTTGCTCCGTTCTTCTATTATTCGCCTTTTCGTACGAAAAGACGAATACGGAACCAAGCAAATCCCCATATCCGCCAATTGTCGGTGTATTTTAACACATCAAAGGATGGGGAACACACTGAATATGTTCGTTTACCGCTTACACATTGCTCGCTCAGAAGAGTGCGGTGGGCGACAGCGTCGGACTTGCTTAATTTTTTTTCAGCCTGCTAATAAATGGAATGGACCTTGTGACGCGATAATCAGAATCTTAGCAAATGCATGCCTGTATATGAGACCCGAAACATGTTTTATATAAAAACCGTTGCAAAATAATAAAAAAAAATACAGGCGCGATAGCACACCTTAAAACACGTACATCTTTGCGTTCGAGACTAGCAAATAAGTATATTGGCTATTCATGACGATGGACGGTGCCTTCATGTTGTTCGGACTTCAACACGAACTTTAGCAACCGATGACGAAAAAAAGCCAGCATATAGTAGCGATATGATAATATAATACATATATATTTTGTTTTGTAATAACCAGGAAGAAAACCATCAAGCCGTAAATTTTAAAATTTAATAAATTGAGTTGAAAGAAATTTTGAGAAAAGTTGAGAGAAATTTTAAAATTCAAAAAAAGTTGAATACGAAAAAGTGTAGACTTAAGCTGTTCCAGTTGACTGTATTTTAAGAGAAATATTGCTAAAGATATTCCACTTAAGTTAAGCAACTTTGTACCGTTACAGTGGTTTGAACATTTAAATACCCCTGAGTTTAGTTTAACCTAGAGCACAGGTGTCCAGTACAACTTACTAGTTTGTTTCTCTTATTACTTTTGTAACATTTTCTCATTTAGTTAACGAACGTTAAGAAATTCAAATTACACCTATGTTTAAATGTGTAGGATAATGAAGATAGAAGCCTTTTTTTGAAAATAAGTTGTCAAAATAATAAACAACTGCGGCAGCCTTCGTTTGGACAAAAATATTTTCTACTTTATTGAGCTGACTTTGTATAGGTGGTTCAAGCCATTTCAGCGTGCAGCTCTATGTGTGTTATGCTTGTATCTATTATACCAGGGATTCTCAAAGTTATGGCTACAAGTAACCTTGTTAAAGTTTTGATATGACAGCGAACCCCTTAAACCTTATCCCTAAAGATAATAATAAAATTGACTGTGAAGAAAATAAAGTTTTTGATTTCAATAAAAGATAACAAATACAGTACCAAAAAAAAAATAGGTTTTGTAGTAAATGTGATTCAGGGTGGGCTAGTTTATTTGCGCGAATTGAGTCGATTTTAGGAGTAATTAATTTAACCTTAAGCCACCATTACGTAAATCATGACGCGAACCCCCTACCGTCGAATGGCGAACCAAGGGGGTTCACGTACCCCAGTTTAAGAAACCCTGTATTATACAACAACGTTGGATTATGTCGACCGAAGGGCCCGTAGACTCATAAGTGACGACAACCTTACTTCTTCGAGACTGCAAAGTCTCGAGCATCGTCGAAAAGTTGCTAGTCTATCGGTTTTTTACAAATTGCACTTTGGAGAGTGTGCGAATGCTCTTTTTCAGTTGATCGAACCTTCCCCCTTTCTCCACCGGTCAACCAGACGCAGACAGAAGTTTCACCCGTTTGTGGTTAGCGTGCTGATGAGCCGAACTAAACGGTTCGATAGCTCATTTTTGGTTCGTGTTGCCAAAAAGTGGAACGATTTGCCTGCGTCTGTTTTTCCAGACAAATATAACCCTGGAGCTTTCAAGTGTAGAGTGAATAGGTACCTCTTAGACAGGCGTGTGCGATCCTCGTCTTCATCTTCACTTTCAGATGAGATGGAAGACAAACGCCTGCTAATTATTAATAAAAAAAAATAAAAAAAAAACGATTTGTACACAAAAATGTACGCACATCAAAACGACGAGAACATGGTTTGAACAGGGCCGCACACACATAAGTTGAACCTTCTCTACCTACGTAATGTGGAGAGGTTTACTTCCTTTTTATCGCTTCGAAGCCGTCAACCATTAAACCACTTCATGGTAAGTGGCTGCGGACACATACCATGTACATAATTTATCTTAGCGTTATTAAATTATTTTCTTTATTGATTGACGATGGGTTGCCAATCTTAGGCTACAGTTCGAGTTAACTATGTTCCAATAAATTAACTTGCTATTTTTTTCTCTTGAACCGAAACGCATCCACGTTAACCATCTTAGAATGGTGGTTTAAAAATACTGAATGTAGAAAAAGTTGTAAAAAAAGACTGTAAGAAGTACCTCTCAACAACTATCTAAAAAAAAACTACTTTATTTCTATATTACTTTTTAAACCAAGCCTTGAGCTAACCTTGTAACCTACTGAAATGAAATCACAGGACGTGTATAAACAAACATGCGCAAACCTAGGCCGCAGCTTTGATCTATCAACCTTTCTTTGATGTTGCCGACCGGCGGATGTGGGTACAAATTTACCAGCTTCCCTATAAAGCACGCCAGGGTTAAGCCACCTAGTGTTTAAGGAAAAAATTAATATAATAATGCCTTATTGAATTTGGGCGAATTGTTTTCGAGGTCGTAATCGATTTGTGTTAATTTAAAAATAATGTTGTAATTTTTTTACACTGGCGGTTTTAACTGGGAGTAAAATAATGATATGTTTGAGTACTAAAATATTTATGAGGACTATTAAGAAAACTTCCTTTAAAGGGTCTGTTTTCTTATTTTTTTGTTGAATAAATAATTATGTCAAATCCGAAGACATAATTATTTATAATATTGAAAATAAACCATTTAAATGGTCATAAAGTGAGCAAAGCTTCTACTATTAACACAAACGGGAGCTACGCATCTAAATTTAAAAAAAACATGACGTATAAAATATACGTATTTTCAATCGATGTAACTTTTTATTTTTTTAGCCGCCTAAGCAGCACCCTCACGGGAGGGAGGTGGAAGATGCGTCAAGCATACCTCCGCAGGCAACAGTCTTCTGCAAGGTGATGTAGGACTCACCAAAGTGGCACCTACCCACTTAAAACCACCTTGCTGGCTGTGGCATGGGGATGCTATGCAGCCTGTATCGGAGCGACACCCGGGTAGGGAGGTGGGTGCGCAATGTAGGTACTAGGAAGAGTTAAATACTAATAGTAGTAGCCAACAAATGAAATCGGATAAAAATCAAATAGCACAAAAATGTGAAGCAGCGAATTCCATACGCAACCCTTTTTTATAAATTAAGCAAATAATCTTCCCAACCCTTAATTTGCTAACACAACCTTTCGACAACATTTTCATATGCCATTGTCGAAGTAAATCTTCGGGTGAATCAATCGGTAGTCAAAATGCTATTACCATACCAATAAAACTCTGCTTACAATTTCTGTACAATCCCTTTGATACCCTTCAAAGGGTCTCACGTGCTCATACCCTTCAAAATGTAATATCCGTTTAAAATTGATATTCAGAAAACCAACCCTTTTTATATGTATAAGGTATTCGAAATAAGTTTGGTTAACAGAAGTGCTCAGCTTATATTTCATCAAATGTTACGAGGGTGGATTGAAAAGTTTGCGGCCTAACATAGATAGCGTTGTCATATTATTATAAAACTATCCTCATATGAAACCTAAACTCTCTGTCAGTCTCTGTGCAATTTTTCTCTGAGATACATGCGTAAATATTTATTTTATTGAACATTAAGTGAGAGTAAGTTCCATTAATTTTGAAAATGGATAGTTTAGATGACAAATACCTCCACAAGAAATACTTAACTCCAAAGCAGATTCATGAAGATATGGTGGCTACTTTAGGAACATCTGTTCCGTTGTATACAGTGATAAAAAAGTCGACAGCTGAATTTAAACGTGTACGAGAGAGCATCAAAGATGACCCCCGCTCTGGACGGCCTTCTACAGCTACGACTTCGGAAAACATCGAAAAAATATTTGATCTCATCATGGGAGACAGAAAATTAAAGGTATCTGAGATAGCTGAAGCTCTAGGAACTTCATATAAACATACACAAAATATGATCGTTTACGAATTAGGGTTTCACAAGGTGTCTGCAAGATGGGTTCCGCGGCGCGTTTCAGTTGAACAGAAACAAACTCGACTCACGATTTCTAGAGACGGTTTAGAGCTTTTTCAAGCTGATCCAAACAAATATTTGGCAAGGTTTGTTACCATGGACGAAACAGGGGTTCGTCACTATTCTCCTGAATCCAAACAACAATCCAAACAATGGAAGAGACCCGGATCTCCGACCCCCTAGAAAGCCAAGGTGTGTTTTTCAGTAAACAAGATAATGACATTGGTTTTCTGGGATTCTAAGGGTGTCATCTTGGTTAATTACTTAGAAAGTGGTCAAACTATAAATTCTGCACACTACTTACTGCACACTATTACGTCGTTTACGCGAAGAAATAAAGTTTTGTTTCATGAGGACAATGCTCGTGTTCACACATCTGCAGAATCGATGGCTCAAATAGTGAATTGTGGTTTCGAATTGCTTCCTCGTCCCCCTTGTTCACCTGACTGGGCACCTTCTAACTTCCACCTACTTCCAAAACTAAAAAAACACTTAGGTGGAATGAAATTTTCTACCAATGAGGAGATCAAAGTTGCCGTAGATGCCTTTTGTGAAGACCTTGACGAAACCTTCTATATTATTCCTGTGTTTTCTTATATAGGCCGTGAACTTTTCAATCCACCTCGTAGTACAGTTTAACTCAGTAGGCTGCACAAAAATTTATTCATTTTGTGTTTTAAAAAAATATGCAAAAAAAACTTTTTTGTTTGTGTTGAGTTACCAGGATATAGAAAATATTTCCCCCAACTATTTTGTAAGGTAAATATAGTCCTGGATATTTTAGGTAGGTTGAAGAAACACCTCTTTCGTAGGCGTGCTTTATCCTTATCTTCACCGTCACTTTCCATCAGGAGAGAATAAAAAACAAACATGTACTCAAACAAAGAAAAGCTAGATATAATATTTTTATTTGCATTTATTATATGTATTTATGAACCGTATTTAAATAATTTTTTAATGTTGCACATTGTGCATCTTTTTTGTAGGCAAAATAATAACATATATAGACGCGTTAGAGTTTATTTTCGAATATACGAAAACATTTTAAAAGGGTTTAATATCCGCTTCGGTGTAATTAAGAGGCCTTATCATTATTCACTTCCTGCGGACAATGAAACATGGCAGGTGCCAGGTTTAATGTCAACATGATATATTGGAATATAAATTTGGTGATACTATTTTGGATTATTATACTTGTGTACTTAGAAGAAAGCCCAAAATGATCTCCCCTGGGAACGCCTTAAAGTAGGAAGTTATATTTTTGTTACACGCAACAAAATAGGACGCGTATTTTTCTATATGATATTTAAATTTAAATTATGCATATTCAGGCATTCAGCCTGAGCTAAAAGTAAGCTTTTCCACAAACATACTAACTATCCAACACTTAAGTAAATAATAATTTTACACCGCCAGATTTCTTTTTAAAATGGTTGTCCATTGTATCTCCAACTACCAGCAGTCAGTTGGTATGTCCATTAATAATAGCCTAAAAAAAACAAATAATGGACTTTTTGCCTACTAGTTCTAAAATGTTGTTTAAATTTGTCATTTTAGAAAAGTAGATTAATACGATGGTGTAAGTAACTAACGTGAACAACTTTGGCAAATCCGCGAGCAACCTAAAACAACAGAATAATAATTACTAACACAATCAAACGCTGTCAAGTAATCAAACATAACTCCACATTTGTTGGCACCCTTTGTGAAATGTCGCAATAGGTCACAATGGATCTTATTCTCCAAAATTAAGTCAATATTAGATCGTGACCTCTATCTCCAAGACGCCCACGAACCATTGTTTAAATACGGATTGATGCTGTGGTACACAATTATTGCTAAACCAGCCGATTTCTGTATTGGGTAACTGTCGGCTTTCTATGAAATATAAGGAGATAAATTGTAATGGACTATAAGCTTCTAAAATTTATATGCAACGATAAATAGCAGATTTGTCAAACGTTCACTTTCTTGGGGCTCCTTATAGCTATATTCAATGTTGCTATCAGTGCTATAATACATGAAACGGGGACTTGGGATTTGATGTAAAAAGAATGTACATACGTTTATTCGTGCATATTAATTTAGCTCGATAGATTTTTATACAATCGGTTGAATATCAAAATACAAAAAGCACTAAGGTTATGACAAGTTCAGATTTCTCGAGCTCTCACAGACTGTTTTACCAACAAATGTAATTCTCCTAGTCCCTAAGTCCTAAATACAGACAATCGCCTGTTCTAAATAAACACTTTATTTTGGGATTTGAGTCATAAAATTGTGTTGATAATGATGAGAAAAATTGCAGAGTCACCAACAGATAAAACGAGACAAAACATAATTTATTAATACCAACAAAGTCGTCTTTAACTCAAAAGACGGGGAAGAAATGAACAAAGAAATTTCAAAACTCCGTAACTTACACTATAATGATGACTCTGATGATAATGACTTTGCAGACCCTGACCTATCATCATGCCACATTTTCTCAGTAACCGGTAATTTATTTACTAAATAGGTATGCATGAATGATTCCGTTGTAATGGATACTGTCATTAATCAAAATGTTAATATAGAAGAGGAAATGAACTGTAGTATGTTATAGCTATTCGATTCAAGGAACATGAGGTATTTAAATATTTGTGGCTTACGCTTGGCTGTACGCAAATAACCGAATATTTTAGTAATCTTTCTTTATATTACTATAAAGCTGGAATAGCCAAACTCGAAATTATTTGTAATACTATTGGGATGTTGCGCAAGGCAATGTTTGCACTTATTGACACTGATATATTTCGTGTAAATTTGAAAATTAAGTTTCTGAATTTATTTTTAAAATACTTCTTAAAAGATATTTTAAAATTCGATTTTGGTTAAAATCAGTTACTTGCCAGTCTTGTCGCTTTTTGTCTAATTTCATTTGAGTAATTTACATTTCACCCCAGTTTGAAAAGGAAAAGGTTTTAAATATCTACATTGAAAGATGTATTCAGAAATTTCATTACGCTGTCGCGAGCAAAACCCCTTTTATCTAAAAATACAACCAAATTTACTTGGACGTTTTTTACGAAACAATTTAGTGTATATAAAGGCATTGTGTCCAAATGTATTCTCCGTATTCATCTTCCAGTATAACATTTTTTTAACGTTTTGTATGGAAAACAACATAAATAAAGAAAGAAGAACTGTTTTAGATGAATACATATAACTATTGTTTAGATTTAGTTTTCGTATAACTTGATATATACTAAAATGGTGATCACAATCTGCACAATCCAACACAAACAGGAAAGGGTTAGCGGTCGTACTCAAAGTCGTTCAAACGGTTTCTTAAGGCACTAATTACAGATTGAAAATATAAATTCGCTAAGCAAAATTAGTACAAGGGCCATCTTAAGCAATCATTAAGCGTCTCTAATGCGCGGTTTACATGTATTAAGTAGTTAAGTTGGTAACTAAATTTTAAGTTACTGCATGTCACTTGTGTGTCCAAACGGATTAAGTAGTTAAGTTCATAAGTTCAACGAAAATGAGCAGTGATGAATCTCAAGGAATTCGTCAATTCTGTACTTAGATATATGGTAAATGTGATTTTGAAAAAAAAGAAGAATTTTATTCGGAAATTAAAATCTTTACAAGAATACGTTTTTTTCTAAATTTTTATTCTACAAGCATATCTATTTTAAATATTCTTCAACAAATTTTAAAGTTGAAACTAAACTCCACTCCAACATTTAAAAAAGAGTAAATGCGCAATAAATAGGAGCTCTTGCCGCCACCAGCTTTGTCAATTTATGCACTGAACTAAAAAATCACGTCCAAACGTGTTAATTGAGAAGCCCCGCCCACCCACTTGTACGAAAAATAGAACGAATCCTAATCTACTTAATCACTTGCGTACTAAATTTTAAGTTACCACTTGTCACTTAACTGACTGTTTACATGCAACTTTTAACTTAAAATTTAGTTACCAACTTAACCACTTAACGCGTGTAAACCGGCTATAAGCGCAGCCGGTGAGGATCCCTCGGAAGCGGGGGATTCATGCCGCTTTTTACATCACTTTCTGCGCCCGCTAATTTTGGGTAATACTCCAGAAATCTCTGTCGTATGTCCAATACCAGGGCAATCGGAAAGTTTTGTGAAAAAAGTTTTTATGTATGAAACGTTAAGTAATACGTAAAAAGTAAACGCGAGTAATAATTAATTTTGAAAATTAGATAATGAAAATTTCCCCGCTACATTTTTTTAATAGCATTTTGAAACTACTGGGTGTCATAGAAAAATGGATCAGCGTCGTGAACATTTTCGTGTAATGATTTTTTACGACTTCAAGGCAAACTTGAATTGATTTGATTTGATTTGATTGCCAGTTTTTTGCACCTTAACTGGGTTTTTTATTAATACTAAATAAAGAAAACCAAAGATTGGTACACTCCCAAATGATTGCCAGAAGTTTTTGGTGCTGCGAGCAACAAGCAACGGAACACGGGACTCTGAGGCCTTATCGCACCCACGCCCTACGGGATCAAACGAGGGATTGTTTTAAACACCACAACGGTATAACTTTTGGGTCATCCACCTGATACCGTGTGAGTAGTTCAAAGGAATACAGTTTTCATCGGGAAGGGGGTTGAGGAAGTACCTATCATACACTGGAAAATGTGCTTTGAAAATTGGTTTTTACGCTTGAAACTTTGTATTTATGCTGGTGGAGAGTTCTTTGTAAAGATGTAATAAAAAATATAATCTATAGAACATTTTTATTTTATTTCTCAAAACTTTCTGATGTCCCACGTAAACAAATGGTGGATGAAGTTCGCAAGAAACACTTTTCGCCAATATTCTTTCTTTTCATTCAATATTTTATTATTTAACTTAGGGACGATAACCTGCAAGAGAAGTACAAACCCAGCTTGTCCCATTCGACACACGACCACGCCAAGTACGCATTATAATGTGCATACGGAACTTGTGTGACACACGTGCTCGTTGCATTAAACATGATGGCCGCGGAAATAGACAATAAGTTAAGAATATATTAAAGAATGAGAGACTACCTTGATGTAACGAGTCAGTTTTCTCTTGTAGTTGGTTTATGGTTGAAAAAAGATAGAAGCAAGCCGAAGGCGGTATCGCTCGCGTTAAGCAATACTTATCGTCTAAGAGAACCACAGGACGGACATAAAATTACGCCTTTCTACAAGCATATATTTTTTATCTGCGTAGTTATTGTATAACAAACTTAACTTTTTTCTTACCACCATCTCTCCCATTCATTTGCATTCAAAATTGCATCTCTTTAGATTTCATGGTACTGTCTGTCTGTCAACGAGTAATAGTGAAATTACTTTGGCATATTGTAGATAAGTACGAAGATACGTGATAGGTTAAACTATTTCACATTTAAGGTTAATAAACCGTAACTGATTTGAACTGGTTAGTTTCTTCGTATTTTAGAAGGTACTGTTTTTTTGTTTAATATTGGAAAGGTGTTAATCTTCCATCTTGAAAGATGACGAAGCTTAAAAGCTTTTGTTTGTATATTGGGAATTTAATCTGAAGCAAATATCTATGGATCTAAAAATAATTTTTATTATTACGTTTATTTTTTGTAATATCATTTAAGGCGTATACACGGTAGCATAATATAGTTGACATTTGACAAAAACTGTTAAATAGGATCACTAAAGATAAAATTAAAAATTACTTGCAATGACACGTCAAGTTGCTATGAATTAATGAAATGCAAAATAAATTTTGAATTTTTCTCAAAACGTAAACAAATATATTAAAGACGGAAAAATGTAAATAATAAGAATATTCGTTCGTTCGCACGGTTTAAAATATTTTTTCAATTTATAGCCTACATATACCTACTAAGGAACCAGGTAAAAAAACGGGGGACAGACAGAGATGAATGGATGTAAAAAAGAGTGACAATTTCATATCGTCCCATCCGACCGCTATAACCCCTAGACAGATTTCTCTCAATTAACCAAATATTCCATGAATTTAGCTAAAATTCCAAATATTTCCTTACCCCCGAAATCGAAACCACGAATTATAGTTAGGTTGCACTCGTATGTGAGAGGTTTTCAAAAATAAATTCCTGTAACTCCATCTTCCGGTAGTAGTTATTTAATACGGTAATAACCAGGTGTTTAAGTATATGTTGGATATGTTGGAAAATTATCGTAAATGCTCGAAATGACTTTCCCTTTATATGTTTTAGACATAAGTCTGACATAAGAACGGTTTGAGGTCGAGGCACGTATACTGACCCGTACTGCGGTAGAGAAAAGATAGTGTAGAGTTTATTGAGCGATTTAACGTGGCAATTTCGCCAGCATTTTGGCATATTTGCCCTATGTACAAAGTAATTTAGGCGTTGTATTCTATCTTTAATATTTTTCCCCATTTTTTTTGGAAAGTTCCTATTATTAATTAGTTTTGTATTAAAGTTTTTGTTTGTAATAAAGTTCTTCTATTAACATACTTATAATGTAATACATTAGCGTAATGGTAAGTATTCAGGACACAAAATTAAAATTTGTCATATGCTAAAAATTCCGACATATCAAATAGCTGTTGATCCATTGGAAATATCAAGATAAAATAAACTTAAGTTTATTCGGGGTAGTTTACCTTCATGAAAGGGTTATTAAAATGGGGTTAGTAGTGTCAGAGTAGTATAAACGAACAAACAACAAACAATCTTCTTTATGACTATAAAGATATATTATTTCGGGGTGTAAGGGGGAGTCACCTACCATCAAGACTCTCCAAATGCCAACCTCACCTGCGGATAACCATTATGCAGGTGGTAGGTTTCGACCGCGGCTTGCAACCACCCTCTAGACAAAGCCATCCAAGTGACCTAGTCACGTTCCGGCATGATGTCTTGAGTAGCCATTGGAGGAAAATAGGTCCGAGTAATGGCGCAACGTATGAGAGCAGTTTGAACTCGAAGGGTTGTAGCGTAGTTTCAATAAAACACAAAATTCTCTCCTGTGTTTATTTTTTCGGTAAAATTTAAAATATACAAAGATGCCAACAATTTTGGCTACGCACACTCGTGAACGTAAAAATAAACTTTGATTTTAGATAATAAAATATCTTAACTATATAATTTTGAATGATAAACTCGGAAAAAATAATAAATAAATAGATTCAAGTTGCTTTGATGAATAATTTTTCGTGACTGACTTGTCAAATCAAAACATTGCCGTTCTCCGACACTACGTAATTCCTAGTTTAAAATTACGTCGGAAACGACAAAAAAAATAAAATTTACTGACAAAAAGAGGTCGAAATAGACAACCGTCACAATACCCCGGGGGCCGGGAAAAAAAAAAATCTGAAAGATTTTTTTTAGTAAAATTTCAAATTCAAACCAAATCAAAATAAACCGCATATACATATCGAATTTTAATATTTAATCTGTTAAATGAAAGAACAATCAAAAAAAAAAAAATAATAATTAAAAGCAAAATGAAAATTAATATTAACATCCTATAGAAGAATTTTTTTTTTGAAAATACATCCTGTATATATAAAAAAATAATATTGATATATTGCATATCAACAAATTATTTAATAGAAAAAAGAAAACAAAACAGACGAGAGAGAGAAAAAAAAAATCCTAAATAATTATCTTAAATTACATGGTTCATGAATGATAAAATTTTAAACATGTTCCTGGAATATACAATGTTAATATACATCGTTCAACTCCATCAACGTACATTATAATTACAACATACATTCTCTTTCATACTAGTCTTATTCCAACTACTGGAAATAAAACATCATGCAGTTAGAGTTGCTTATGAGGAATCATATCCTAAATAAGTCAACTCAATAGAGTTAAACGCAACGGCAAAAGGCTTTAATAGTTGCCATCCGCTGAAAATATTAATAGCTTATGGCTTCTTTAACGTGTCGCTAACTCCAGCACGGTGATTACTATAAACAAGTTTCAGTTAAAGACTGAAATAAATATGCCGGAAAGAAAAGAAAATCATAGCCAGTCGTGAAATATTGACTTTTAAATAAAATCCAAGGGTCTTTTGTGAAGTAATTAAAATATTTATGTAATAAACATATGAAAATAATTCTCACAGGAAAGTGATTCAAGCGTATAAATAATACACATAGGTATGGTTTAGTTTAACGAGTTACCTTAATAAACGCTCGTGCAGAAGGCTTAATTTTACAAGTTGCAAACCGCTTAAAAAAAAAATTGAGAAAAAAAAAATTGATAACATTTAACAAATTATACTATAAAGTATAATACAGATATTGAAAATAAGAGTTTACACTCCTAGAATTGCAAATATTAAATGAATTACACAATAAGTTAACCTAATACTATGATGATGATAATTAATTATAAGTTTTGACCAACGTCAATGTTAATGGTATAGCCAAACGATAATGAGGTGCATAGAAAAAAAAATAATACAAAAAGAATCGGCTTATGCTCGCCGTGAGATAATTAGCAATAATTCTGTTTTGTCTTCTTTTAATAATAATGATCGTAGTTCATCTACAGATTGCGTCGAAGAAAAATTTATATTTCTGATTTTTAATTCATAAATTATTTCAGGTTTATTTAATTGTGAAAAATTCATTGCAAAATCAAAAAAAAAATGTTAAAGTGAAACAAATTTGTTAATAGTCGTTATGCAGAATAGAGCCTTAAAAATATACGTATTTTCAAGTGATGAAAATGAATAGAAAATGTTATTTAAATAGTGAAATTACTGGGTTATAGAATGTTGTGTCTTCAGAAAATTTCTTCAAGGATATTATAACGAAAGAAACTAAAGAAACTTAAATGTCTGAATAATTTAGCAGTATTTTGATATATTATAGTAGATATATTATAGTAGATACATATATAAATATATTATAGTGAATGTTAATGATTGAAAATGGTAACAAATAAAGTTTTATGCCTGACCTCAATAATAATTATAAAAAAATTATTTTTAATGTTGCAATTCTTCTGTTCCTTTTGTTCCTTCTGTTGCAATTTCTCCTCTCATCTCAATAAGCTACGTTTGAATATTCGGGCGCCAGTATGTAGCGTAGTTTCAATAAAACACAAAATTCTCTCCTGTGTTTATTTTTTCGGTAAAATTTAAAATATACAAAGATGCCAACAATTTTGGCTACGCACACTCGTGAACGTAAAAATAAACTTTGATTTTAGATAATAAAATATCTTAACTATATAATTTTGAATGATAAACTCGGAAAAAATAATAAATAAATAGATTCAAGTTGCTTTGATGAATAATTTTTCGTGACTGACTTGTCAAATCAAAACATTGCCGTTCTCCGACACTACGTAATTCCTAGTTTAAAATTACGTCGGAAACGACAAAAAAAATAAAATTTACTGACAAAAAGAGGTCGAAATAGACAACCGTCACAGGGTTATGATGCACCGGGTGGCTCATTCTGGAGGGCAGCGAGATCCAAAGAAACGGTGCACTGCTGGCTGACCGCAGGTTGTAGGGGGCCCAAATAGCGTTCTAGCCATTCGTGAAAGGCTGCCCCATCGCCTGTGTAAAATCCCGGGATTGCTACATCGTGCCGGTTGGCGACCGGATGGAGAGGGCCCGATGGCGATCCCCGGGGGTTTTCGGCGTCCCCGCGGTCTCCATGTGAGTCTCCCACCAGTGGGTCTGACCACTCGAGTTGCTCGGTTCCACATGTTGCGCTTCACTCAACTTCTATTCCTCTCCCCTATTCACCCTACCAATAACATAATGGAAAAGTCCGAAAAGAAAAATAAGTACCGACAGCGGATGCACTCTCTCTCCCTAAAAGTACACTTCTCTAACATCCGAGGAGCATACCCAGGCTATATCCTGGAGACCAAATTTCACCCCAATGCGGGCGTGTGCGTGTATGTCAGAGACGAGATCTGTTGTCGGCGTCTCCGATACTTGGAAGTTTCGGATTTTTCTGTTTTATGGGATTATGTAGATACTGGCCTGGACCGAATTGTATACGCCAGTATTTACCGATCACACACGGGAGCTCAGGAGACAACTCGACTTATTGAATATCTAAGTGATACTGCAGAATCAGATAAGGTAGGAACGGTCAATTCGAGTTGTCGTCGATGGCTTCTCATCGGACCTAATGGTGATCAACGCCGGCGTACCTCAGGGATCTGTAGTCTCTGCAACATTATTCCTGCTGCACATTAATGACCTTCTTTTATCGGAAGGCATTATTGGTTACGCTGATGACAGCACTGTTGTAGAAAGATATGTGTACAATGCGCGAGCGAGTCCAAACCAGATCCAATTTCAGAGAGAGTCGATGATCGAATGGGTTTATTTGACACTGTGTAGGGTTTCCGATAGGGGTGAAGCCAATCTTGTCAAGTTCAACCCTTCCAAAACCCAGGCGTGTCTCTTCTCTGGTAAAAAGAGCACATTCAACTTGACGCCCACTTTCCAAGGTGTATCTGTACCGATCACAAACCATCTAGGGTTTGTAGGCATGACCATCACGTCGAAACCTACTTTCGGTCACCAGATTGAAACCATGGCATAGTCAGCTTCCAAAAAATTGGGAGTCATCGCAAAGGTCCGGCGGTACTTCAACTCCGAACAGTTGCTCAACCTATACACAGCCCAGGTTCGATCCTGTATGGAGTACTGCAGCCATCTTTGGCATGATTTCGCTAAGTACTATCTTGAAGCGTTGGATTCTGTCGACCGAAGGGCCCGTAGACTCATAAGTGACGACAAACTTACTTGTTTGAGACTGCAAACATCGTCGAAAAGTTGCTAGTCTATCGGTTTTTTACAGATTGCACTTTGGAGAGTATGCAAATGCTCTTTTTCTTCCCCCTTTCTCCACCGATCAACCAGACGCAGACAGAAGTTTCACTCGTTTGTGGTTAGCGTGCTGAAGAGCCGAACTAAACGGTTCGATAGGTCATTTTTGGTTCGTGTTGCCAAAGAGTGGAACGATTTGCCTGCGTCTGTTTTTCCAGACAAATATAACCCTGGAGCTTTCAAGTGTAGAGTGAATAGGTACCTCTTGGACTGGCGTGTATGATCCTCGTCTTCATCGTCACTTTCCATCAGGTGAGATGGAAAGTGACGAAGCGTTTGTCTTCCATCCCACCTGATGGAAGACAAACGCCTGCTAATTATTAATAAAAAAAAATATATGATCAGATAGAATGAAAGAATGATTGCGAATTTCAAACAATTCATTGCGGCTTTGTCATCAAAATAGGTAATTAAAAATAAAATATATGAATAGTAATTGTGAAAAAGGTGACCATATTTTCTGATTCTATCCAAAATTTCACTATGTATTAGAACATTATCGATTTTTAAATGATACAACATACCTATACATGTTTACATTTAACAGAAGATTAAAAGGTAAACACATTTTAACAGTTTTTCTTAATTTGCTTAGAATCCAATCCGTTCTTAAACTTCAATCACGCAGTATAAAAATCAAAATAGTTGAATCAAATCTATTTTATATAGAAAATATCAAATAAAAATAAATAAAATTGTTTTTTTTTTGCAATTTGCGTAATTACTTAAACAAGATAATTACGCAACTTTCTCTAGAAGAAAATTAAATGTGCCTTATTTACTTATAATACCTTATGGTACAATAGCTTCCTAGAATAAATATCAATTAGCATCAATAAAATTAGGTAGTGAAAATAATTAGTTAAATTTTCTATTAATTAGAAAATAACATGCTATTAAAGTTTATCTAGGAACTAGTAACTGAATATTAAATTAACAAAACTTAGGTATTAATGGTTATGATCTCTTTGCGATTTGAAAATGACAGACCAATTTTAAAATCAGAGTAGTATAATATTGGTGTTATTGAAACTGAACTTCGAGCGCCAATGCAAAAGAGTTCGTCTGGTGTCTAAAATTCGAAGTAAAATTTAGATAAATAAATTTAACTTTATTAGTTCAATAAATACACAGTGGTGGTGAACACTTAATGAAGTTTATCTTCAATCAAAAAAATCAACAAAATATTTCCCTATTTAAATAGAATATAATACATTTTTGGGGAACCATCCACGCAATAAGCTTTATCCACATTCAACAGCGATAAATAGTTCGTCTGCCACTCAGTGGCGTCACGTGGCGTCGTAGCGTCGATCACGGCCTTTATTCTTCGTGGCATCGTTGCTACCAATTCTTCACATCGTAATTGTGTAAATATTGACTCCCAGAAAGATTTAATGTTTTCTTTTAGATTGCATTTAGACCTTGCTGGGGACTTGCGCGGCATTTTCTTCATTTTCCACCATATGATCTCACAATAGGTGACAAATCTGGACTACTAGACGGCCAATCCATGGTAGGGATCTGAATCCGGTTAAACCAAGCCTTGCTTGTTCTCGCAGTGTGACAGAGAGCACCGTCTTGTTGATAGTTGTAGGCACTACCATGTTTCAATGTAGGAATCGAGGGCACGAGGCTTGTTTCCAGGATGTTTTGGTACTTGCATTAACAGTTCCTTCTACTCAATGTCCCAAAGACGACCAGAACTTGTGCTGACATGCAGGCCCATATCATTACCGAACCAAGAAATTTTACTTTTATTTTGTTACAATCGGTATAGAATGCTTCATGTTTATTTTTGATAACATTTTTCCGTACATCACCGATCGTCAACTCAAATTTAGATTCATTGCTCTATATTTCACTCTATATTTCACGTCACTGATCTGTAGCCCAATTTTCATTTTCTTTAGCAAATTTCAGCCATTTTTTTTGGAGAGGCGTGTGGAAAGATTTATCTTTAGCAGTATAAAATCCATAGCCCAATCGTTTTACGACCCTCTTGCAGGTATCGACAGATACATTTTCGTGAATTATCTCACCCCACTTTAGGGTACGTTCTCCTCCTCGAGCATGATGATTCTTATTAATGATTTTCCTTAAAACTCGATTATCAGCTTCGCTTGTGGGTCGCGGCCGACCACCAGGTTTCTTCAAACATTCTACAGTGGCATTTTCCTGTGATGTTCGATGATGGTCTGAACTGTCGATGTTGGTACGGATAAGTCCATGGCTATTTGGTAGGCAGATTTGCCATTATTGTAGCTACGAATAATTATTTTTCTTACTTCGTCAATTTTATTCATTTTGCAATTAAGGCAGGTAGAATTTCGACATGGACGAACTGTTTTGCATCGATTAAGGACTAAAAAATCTATTTTGAGTTAGTGACCAAATGTAAGTGCCCATAAATACATATTTTAGTAAAATAAGTTTTTTAATGGTGAATAATAGATACAATTTTTTTTCAGTGGCCTGTTTTATGAATATGTGTATAAGTTGAAAACAGGCCACCTTTGTAATATATGACTGGATGAACTCATTGGGGCTCCTATATATTAACACGTTTATTGGAAATTCCTTTATGGAAAAAATTTAATCATAATTTTTTGAAATCGTGTTATTTTTATAAAAACTTAAAAATAGTAAATTTTTTACCATCAAGTATTTACACACATTTTAAACAGTCGTAAATTTTAAGTTTAAGAGACAAAATATATTTATTTTAACAGCATTTGACCTACGACCCATGCTTCCTGATGATTTATGCAACACTAACTTATTATTGCCCGCATAACTTAAGTGACGCTGACTTTCAACCTGTTCACAACAGAGACCATATTAATTTTTCTAGAAGTACAATTTACTGGATTCAAAATGGCGGACTAGTTTACTCAATTAGATCGAACAGCTAAACTATAAAACATTTGCCTAGAAACAAATGAACGGAAACTCGAAAAATTTTTGAAAAAAATTGATTGATTGAATTGTCAACTGATACAATTTGCTTGCATCAGTTGACAATTGCGTAGCAAGCGAGCCTGCTATAACGCTATTTTTATTATTTTGCGTATTCATACCCTTCTGGATTGGGCAATTTAAAGTACGAACGGGAAGTCCAATTCTTTACGCGTATTATTCATGAGTGATTAGATGAAATCTGTGAAACGGATGCGATGTGAACGGGCCCTTAAGAAACAATGCGATGTGAACGGGCCCTTAAGAAACAATGGAAATATTGACAAGCATTGATGGAAGTTTCTTCCGACACCATTTTGAATTTCTGCCTCATTACCTGCAACAAAAGAAATTGAGAAAATCTTAGAAGTCAGCCAAATGGTAATGAAGCATTGTCTTTTGGATATGTGATGGAATACACGAATACGTTTTAGAGTTCGGGTTACTTGTTAAGTAATTTGGGTACAATTATATAATTCACGCAGAACTAATAATAGGAAGAATGGAAATGCCTTTGTTTGAATTAACTTGTAGCTACATCGATACCACATTGCTCCCTGCTTCTTGCCACTAGCTAACACGCGTCAATAATTGCAAGCAAAATGCAACCATACCATTTTAGCACGTGCCCCACGAGGTACGCTTAACCCCGAAACAACACTACAAGACTTTTATTTTACTAATAAATAGAAAAGCTCCATAATCCAACTCTAACCAATTTTATCAAACCTTTTATAATGTAAATGAATTCCAAACTCATCTTCAGACCTTACAAAATTCTGTCGACGCTTTATAATAACCATTTTGAACTTAACCCGTGTCTCATAAAGCAGCTCTTTAAACTTCAATGCCGCCAAAAGATCCAGGTAGGCACATATCATTCTTGTCACATACCCATTAAGTTTCTTATCTACACTTGGTAGAAATAACGGTTCTATAACTAAAACAGCTCACGCACGATGCGCGTTGAATTGCAATGCACACCTGAGGGCAACGCAGGTAACATCTTAAAGGGCTTTTTAAGATAATTTCTGAAGTTTCTCTGCTAGGAATTTAGGATAACTTTATTTATATTGTGTCTGACCTATACTTAATTTATTTTTGAATACTTAAAATTTTAGTAGCAAGATAATTTTGGATACCTAGTCATTGATGCAGGGCTGGATATGAGTATCTCTTGGCGTATATCATCGTCATTTTCGTACGACAAGATGTCGAAAGTTTAGCAAATCTGAGCTCTTAATATGATTACGAAATTATTTTTTTTATTTGAGCATTACTATTTTGCGCCATAACCACTCAACGGATTTTCAAAAAAATTTGCATATACGTTGACAGGCGTACAAAAAAAGACATGGGTTCCTTCATAGCCATCATCATGAAGTACTGTTCCCGAAGAGTATAAAAGCAAATTCTTCTTGAACCACGTAGCATGTACGCTTTCAATGTCAGCTTGCTCTGGAGAGTCCGCAGAAGTTTCTAGAAGGTTCCCGGCGCTTCTTCTAGCTGGAAGGGCGTGGCTCTGCTAGAGGTGAAAAAGGACATACGGTTCCATTCATCCCGAATAAAGTTCTGTTCGCGAGGATTACACAAAACTAGTACAAAAATATAATAAACCTAACTGATAGATTTCATGGAATAACTCTTATTAATGTTCCTAAATTTATTATAACAATATAGAACACAGTGAGGTTGTAAGCTTTGGATGTAGGTTTCTTCCTAGTTGAGCTAACAATTAGGCATCTAATCGTTAATTATTGAATAGTTTAGAATGTTACCCAACATTTCTTATGATTTTTCCGTAACCGTATCAAATAAAGATAAAACATTATATAATGAAATAAGCTTCAGTTTGAAGTTCATAATTTTTTTATAGAGAATTTAGCAGACCGTGACGTAAATTAAGCGCTACGCCCTATTCATTGTTCCACGCTTAATTCTCTTTATATTTACCAAATTTTTGGCAGTGAGTGACTAATAAACACATTTTGTCCACTCTACTGTAATGAAGCTCCAGTTTTACAGAACAAAAGGTGGTGGAAAATCGACCTCATTCCAACAAGATACGGTCACAAATCGCTCGTCAAATTTCCAGTTCAGGTGCTGTTTAGAGTGGTGATGATGGCAGTAAGTATATTGTGAATACTTAATGAGTGAACATGGGTAACGATGAATGGGTCACCAATAGAGTAGAAAAATAAATGAGTATTTCTTTGTTTTTGTGACCACGTTTATTCTCTTGAGTAATATAGGTTTGGCTTTAGATGTTTTTTAGTTTTACTTTATTTTGCCTTTGATTATCCTGGTTCTTTTTTTGAATTGGCAGTGATAAATAACAATAAAAACTATATTTACGTAAGCATATTACAGTGGTATTAGTACAACTGTGTTAAATACTGCTAAAGTATCAGCACCTGTGACAGTGGACATTAGAGACATACTGACCATTTGCAAACGACTTATAAACTGTGACAAGTCACGTCTGTTTAAAATCTAGTAACGTAAAAAATAGCCATGTCAATGTTATCAGGTATTTGTGCTAGATATGTAAAATCCACATATAAATGGATTTTAAAACTCCTAAATTGAGTACTCCATTGCTTAAAAACTTAATGTAGCCATACATGGGCGACGAAGCTCGACGATTTAGATTTAAGCCTATTGTTCGCGATCGGCATACGGCGTGGCAAAGCCTACAGCCGTGTTGTAATTACACGCTCGGTAAGCAGCGGATACTTAGGGCTTTTATTTTATTTTGAGCAAGGTTTGCCGGCTTTGATCTGGCTTTTTTATGATAACTTTGATGAGGAATTTAGATGTACTAGTTTTTGATTCTTTCAGGTCCTCCTGGCAGAGATGTACATTTGAACATTTTATAGGAGGCCCTGGCCATTAAATATATGTATACAAATCTTTGTTGTGCAATAAATCATTTCCATTTCATTTTCATCCCACTATTTTCAAGTATTACGCATTTTTTCCTTATGATGAACTGAGTTCATGAAGTAAAGTTTGACTAGCTTTTATCTGCAAAACTTTGTTTTCAAATTATACATATAGTTCCTCCTTTCTGACATCGTTAACAAAACTGTTAACATTTAAATTAAAAGTTTGAATATTATTTCTTAATCGCCATAGTGATTATTTGATGCTGTATTATATAGACAATCAAGTCGTACTAGGGCTAATGAAGTTAAACAACACTTCTTGTATTGAAACGTGTAAATTTATAAAAATAACGTTTAACAGATTTTCTCATTTTCAAAACTACATTTCCCGCGGTAGTCGTACCATTTTTACACTATTGTGTAACTTCGATTTCGCTTCAATACAATATTCTGCAGCAAACCGCGGTCAACAGTTTTAAACACACATATGTAGGGCAGGGTTTAATTATATCTAGAGAATAGTTTGATGAAACAAAGCACTTGAAAAATTTAAAATGAAAGCTAGATGGAAATGTGGATAGTGTTACATGGTGTTCCTTTTGTGCTGTTGAAGTCAGATCTTTGACTAATTGGTTAGGTTTGAATATTTGCTGTAAAAGACAACCGAGCCTGAGAAGTACGTCTTCTTATGGTAGCTTCGGCTTGGTTTCTAATATGGTTGAGGAGGGCGATGGCTGACTCTCGCGATAACTCGTGAGTGGGTGCCGTTTGAAGGTGTTCGTCGTTTGGAAATTTGATGGGAGGGAGACTTGCCGAGCTAACAGATGCAGATAAGAATAATTTTGAATAGACATAAAAAGACACTGTAAATTGATTAAAAAAAAGATATACCCATGAATTTGTAAGACTTATTTTTTATATATAAATTAAGATCTGTGGATTTTGTGAACGTTAACTAAATAAACAAATGAATATTATAAAGTTCAACGTGTGTATAGTTGGTTCAAGTCACTTGTGCGCACATCCCTTTGTGTGTTTTAAGCTTGTATATATATATATTATTATAAATATGCAACTATGTGCGCGTGACAAATATGTATTTATTGTACACGCACGCCAAAGTGGCGAGAACACGGTTTGACAAGATGGCGGCTGCCACGCAAAATTAAGTTGCATATTCACAGGCACACGCACACATACGACCGCGCGTACACAAACAATTAAAATTTGTTTTAGATATGATTCAAAAATCTCTGTTCAATTAATTATTTTCATCGAGAGATAACCTGACACATGACCCTTCGCCTTGTTAAAGTAAATTACTACTGGGCATTAAAAACTTTAACGTAAATTCGAGTTACATACTAAATAAGACATCTGGGAATACGTTTAAATAAAACAATTTTGCTCCAAGATAAACTTACTAACAGCCATACAATAAGATAAACCAATTTAAACCCTTTAACGCGTTGTTTAGAGTGGACTCTAATGAAACCTAATAGTTATATAACAGCACATAATCGGCCGTTTCCTAATTTAATACGCGTTTCCTTTCACCCATTTCAATTAAAAGAGAAAATATACGGGGCCGTTTATTTGTTTTTACTGTTATACTCGTATTCGTCATTACCGCTAGTTCTAACAGACACGTAATAGAGACACACGCACTTTCACGGTTTTCACGAGTTGTATTTTAATGGAGATGGTTTCTTTGGAAATCTATGAGTTGACACTTGCGAGAATAAGAGATAACGAGAGTGTGCCGACTTATGTTGGAGACGAAGAAAGGTTTAAGTTTCATTGCTACATAAAACTAAGGCTAACTTTGGGCATAGGTCGTCCCTATTAAGTCTGCAAACCTAACAGGCATGGCCTACAAATGTTAACAAAGAAACTATTTGCTCCTTTCTTTCAATTTGAAAGCTGTAATACTAATTTAATATTAGTATATCTACTTTCAAAATATTTTAAAAACGTTTTACCACTAAATTCTTACAATTAATGACCATTAATGTCAAAATAAACCGTCAAAACTTCACACTCATTCTTGGAACAGACGAAATAAAGAACATAGGACTCTCAAACGTACCCTCGAAAACGCTTTTAAGTCCTTACTTAAATGTCACTAGTAGTTCAAAAGTACCTCCGTTGGTCACAAACTGTAAAAGCTCAAACTAAGCTTTTCAAGTGTTACAGGAACTTTACGAGCACTGTCTGTGAAAGCTTCTACGTTTGTGTGTCTACTTCAATCATAGTTTTATTTGTCTTCGTAATTAACTTTTTTATTTTATGTCGAATTACAGTTTGTGGAGTCGTAGTAAACTTTTAGTACACTGTAGCTTTACATATATTTTAAAGCTTGAAAGAAAATAATAATTAAATTGGATAACAACCATTGCATTTGATCATTTTATTTATTTACAAACTATTAAAAATATTTAAACTTCTTGAATGTACATATAAGCGTATTGAATTAATAATTATAAGAAAAAAAAATTGCTACAAATAAAAAACAAAATAACAAAATTTTGATGAAATTTACTCAGTCAACAACAAAAATTGAAAAAGAAGATTGAGTAACGGCTATAAAACCTTTATTGTTATAAGCTCCTTTCAAGTGATTTTATTGAAGTAAATGCTTTTTACAGTATTTTTAGTGAGTATTCCAGACTTAACATTTCAGTATTTATAATATAATGTTATCGAATGTAATAAGCAAATAAATACACTTATATACGACAGCATGGACCACCATACAAAAATACTACATCCTCATAAAATTTTTGAACTTTACAAAACAAAATCGGCACTAGAAAATCAAAGTCCTCTAGGACTAGATTCAAAACCCTCGTGATCTCAATACTTAATCCAAACGACCTCCGGAAATGTTGCCATTAATAAGTAGCCATTCCTATAATTACGGCGTGTGAAATCTGAACATGGCGACCCAAACAAAAACTTGTAAAATGGACTTTATTAAGACGAAGATAAGATCTAGGGCATTGCTTTTAAAAGCGTAGCTAAAGATGAAGAATGCTGACAAGATCACTTTCCTACCTTTGATGGTATAAGTGCAGTCAATTGTGAATACCTCTTGGACAATCCAATCGGTTTCTCTCGGGGTATTTGCGAATTACGCCGCTTATGGGCTTTGCCATTGACGTCTTCAGGTTTTTGTGTTGCCCAAGAAAATTGTTGATAATGTTCTTTGCTGAATATCTCGGATAAGATTTTTGTAATTAGCTTTGGAATTATCATATATTAATGAGGCTTTCCCTTGTGTTTTCGTCTTTTATTCGCATATATGATTGCTGTACTTTATTTCATAAGGTTTATTTAAGAATACGTCAGGAATGAAATTTTACTTTGTATTTGTTTTGGAGTTTATTTGAGTTTAAGGCACTTTTTACTTATATCAGCTTATATTAATTTAGTAGTAAAGCTCGATCAGTCGAAAGAAAAACCGTTTTACTGATGTTGCCTTCTAAATAAAACTAAAATAATACTTATTACTACATAATTAAATACATTTCTTACGTTAAAAATAAAAACGATTTCAACAAAACATTCTGTGTTTCACATAATTTTGTAACTCGCAAACAACGCAGTAAGCAGGTCATTTACAAGTATCGATTGAGAATCGTGCATGCAGCGTCAAATTGATATACTCTCTGGTAGCATCTTTGATAAGCACTGGTTACTTAATCGTACAAATCTAGGAAATCAACACTCGTGTTCGAATGGTTCTATCAACTTGAAGTGTAAAGTTGCATTCAAGTTTGCGTGAGAAAACGTGTACATCTATGCAATTACGAAGACTACAGAATTGGCAAAACAATATCTGCCAGTGCAATATTAACTTTTATTTTCTTAAAATTTAAGACAAGTATGCATTTTTTAACATAGTTACTACTTTTCAACTTTTTGTTACCGTACGTAAATAATGTTCATGTCGCATAATCATAAGGTCGTATATTAAGCATGAATACATCCAAAAAAATATACCGTTTATGCGGAAGGCATTTTCCTACGTTGCTTAATATCACAACGTCTGCCATCTGCGATCCAGTATTGTTATCTTTAACAGTATTATTCTTGAACGCATTTATATCATCCTGACCTTATTCCACATTGAGATAACATGTTAATTCAGCAATTGCTTGCATTATGTCATGCATTGTTTCGTGTCATGCAATGAGGTCAATGCCAAATAAACGTAATTTTAGAATATAATCAGAGTTTACATTATTGATAACTGGGTTTTCATAGATTTATATTTATGCATTGATATAATTACTAGAGTTTAGAGCTCTTGTGGTTTTTGATTTGCAAAATAAGGTTCCTAGTTCGGTTTTTGAGGTGCAAAGTTATGCCGAAGTTTTGAGATAATTGATAAAACGGTAAAATAAATACTTTTGGTACTCTTCATGATAAGATTTTCAAAAAATCGGTGAAACAAGCTTTACTGTCAAATTTCATTCTTGTTCCTGCATAACACTGGCTGTCCAATCATAACAATAATATTCTTAGAGAAAAAAACAAAGTCTTGCATTTTATGAATGAAAAGTAAAAGAGCTGTATTTAGTATGGACGGAAGCATTTGTGAATAGTAAATTTGAAAATTCTAGAATTTTAAATAAACTAACATTATTGTATTATAAATGCAGCAAGTCTTCTTGAATGACATTCCGATTTATAAATATTGTTTTGTATTATATAACTGACATCAAATACTTATCTATGTGCCTTTCTCTAATAAAGATAGTATCACCGGTGTTACGTTGGGTGTTGATTACTAACAGATGTCAATTTATGCTAGATACATGCGATAATATATCAGAAAAGGGTGTTCTTAGTATAAGCTGATGGTTATAGTCTTAAGTTTCTTTACATTCCTAATCAAAACTCGGTGTACCAATGCAAGCTTTAACACAGCAAAAAGACTGGCTGAATTTCCAAAAAACTTACAAAGGTTGGAATTGTAGATCGAATCTGTTAGGAAAATCGTTAAACAGTCTCTGAACAAAAAAGTAGGAAAGTTTCTATTCATTCAATGACTTGAAGTACATACACTGCTTTCAACGAGAACCTGTCAAAATTATTGATGGCAGTGACTCGCTGAAACGCTACGCATAAGCTATTTAGACTTAACGTTGCTTAAGTATGATATATGTTTTTATATACCTGCTTAACTAATCGAATAAACTTTCATTAGATGACCGCATAACAATGAATGGTTTTTTTCTCTAGGAAGACACATTTCAGCTGAGATATTCAAATTCAAATATTTATTTCTCAACATTGACAATTACTTGTTCTTATTGACGTCAAATAAAACATGATTCTACCACCAGTTCGAAAAAAAACCTTCGTGAAGAAGAACTGGCAAGAAACTTCACGGGTATTTTTTTTTTTCAAAATAAATTTACAGTCTCCTTATGTCTATACAAAATTATTCTTTTCTGCATCTGTTAGCTCGGCAAGTCTCCCTCCCCCCAAGTATCCAAACGACGAACACCCTCAAACGGCACCCGTTTGAGGGTGTTCTTGAGGGAGGTTTATCATTCATGAATTCAAATTGCATTAAAACTTCGTGGTCCTTATTAAAATGTTTATAGCCACTAGTTTTAAAATAATCACTCAATGCTTTTTGAAATACTATAAGTAAGATAAAAGAGCATTTACCTTATCAAATAATACCACGGCTATACACATATAAATTTGCATTTGACCACACACAAAGTTATTGCCCATCTCGAACAGATCAAAAGGCGCATCAATTTCATTCCCAAATTACAAAATTGTTGAGTATCAAAATACACTTTCGAATATTGAATATCACACCTTAAATAGCAACTAAAAGTGCTTTTTCTTCCGTGTTTTATTCCAGAACATGGTTGTTACGATATGGGTTTATGAACTCAGATGGCGACAAGTCGTCTGCTCTCACTTTGTATCAATTTGTGCACACAATACACTCTTGCGCATTGAGCAATGTAGGTGATTTGGTTTTGGGGTTCCATTGGGAATCATTGGTGCGTTAAAAGCCCATGGATGTTTGGGTGATAAATATACTTATAATCTGTGACGTAACAGGCGTAGCAAAGTAGATAATGGATCTTTAACATAGTCTAACCTATGTCAGGGGTAGGTCTGTTAAACACGGCTCAGTGTTGTTAAAGACTTCAGTATTTAAAAAATGTAAAGCTTTATTCAAGCTTTTGGTTCGTTTAAAAAAGAAAGACAGTGATCAAGGTTACTTAAAAACGTTTTTTGCCATTGATTTTGAAACGTATATTCTTCGCAATTATTGCAATAAACATTCTTTTTAACTATCGATCAATAAAAAATTAAGCCATAAAAACACGCACATATTTTTTTGATATGTATTTTCCCTGAAAACTCAATTAAATGAATTAAATTATTGACAAAAACATTTAAACTCAACGTATTGTAAAATCTCTTAAACTCCTTCGAATCTAGCCTCAGAAACTAGACAGAACCCGACATCCAGATTCTAGATCACTTGACCCAACAAAGTCGGCAACTGAATTGACACTTTAAGAAACTACACCCACTGATAAAATTACATTATATAATTTCATTTCGATCTTTATTACTCCAAATTACCATCTTGTCATATTATCGGAGCAGTGTAAGATAAAAAAACTTTTGACCTTCTTATTTTAATGTTTAATACGATATGAGTATGGAGAAGCGAAATTTATAATAATTTAAACGGTTAATGGCTTGTGTTTCGGCGTTTTTGATAATAATAAACATGGTTGCTTTTTGCTTTATCTGAAATGGATTAAATTACATGCAGGAATCAAACCTAAAGAGTGCTTTAAAAAACGTAAATATGCAGTGTTCATAACCCGTAAAACATAAACGAAAAGGTTCTAAATTTGATTCAATTTGAAACAAAATCTCAACAATAAGAAACAAATTCTGAATAAATTTTTGTTGATGAGTTATAGGTTCTGAATTTTCACAACTTCATCGCGATTTTTAGTAACAGTAGTGCGTTTTTTTAAGAGGCATCCGCACGCATGTACAGTTATCATAGCTGTTTTATTTATAAATAATGAATGTGATTGTTATATCGACTAATGATGCGTTACCGACCGCGGGCTTCAGTTGAAATTGCCTGTGTTCCAGTTATTGCACGGCTGGTCTTTACCTTTATCCGGAACATAACCACGTAAACGTGATTATTATGACGGTAAAAATAGGAAAGACTGTTGTATAGCCTCATACGAGGTTCGGGAACCAATAAAATTCTACTACTACTAAATATATAATAAGAAACTTGGCGTGTATAAAATAGGCCTGTGGTCAAAAGAATACCTACACTCGAATAACCCTACTAGTGGAGAAATAATATTGCTGTTATTATGGTAAAATAAAATAATCACTAATTTTAACATTTCCTCCCAATTTTTTTTATTTCACATAAATCATAAATATGCCAGGTAGTAATTTTATCTTGGTATTTGTTTTAAAAGCCGCAAATGTAATCTCTGTGACCTGACCTGTGGTAACCTCTGTGGTAAATTCGGAAGGTTATGTTTTCATAATAATTTGAAAATATTACGAATGATATTAGGAGAATAAATTAAAATTGTCCATGTAACGTTTTGACTCGTACTTTGTTACTTCTTGTAAAAGACATATCGTCGTTTTTTTTGTTTGCGAATTTGTTTATAAGTACGTATTTAAGGATTTTTTTTTTAAAAAAACCTTTACAGCATCTGTTGCGTACCTATGCAGGTAATTTCTATACTTTGGATACTCAAATAGTTCTGAAAAGAGAAATTAAAATTTTCTATAGGTTATACCAGCGGTACACAGTTGCTTTAGAAGGCGGCTTTTCCATACAAGCCGAATTGAAGTCGGTTAAACGATTCATCAGATTTCAAGTTAGGCTTGAACTCGTAAAGAACCATTGCACGATAATGTTCCCAACGCAGATTCATTTTTCTGTGACCAAAATAGTTCCATAATGCTAGTAAAATTTTTTTGAGGGAAATTCAAATTTGTAACAAATTTATTTTTACTTTTAAATAATTGAATTTCCAAATAAGTTATAACTCGCCAGCATTCCATAAATAAAAACTTTTTTTCGCAAAACTTTCTGAATGGCCTGGTATTACCTCTTTTGCGCAAACATAGCTCCATGAAGGGACGTTCGACCACTTCCAACTTGGTTATTTTCGGATGCGAAGATTTTCGGATGATAATGAAATGAAGTCGGCCGTAGAGAGCCATTTTGAAGAGCAATCTTTAGAATATTTTTTAAATGGTTTAAAGGCCTTGTATTCATGTTGCGAAAAGTGTATTTCACTTGATAACATTACAATATAAAAATAAAAAAATATGATTGTGTTTCATTAAGTACCCTAGGCCGCGAACTTATCAGCCAACCCTCGTAAATACTATGTGTTTTGATAGGATCGAGCACATGACACTCCCTCGCAAACTATCTAGAGAGCATTAGTGGTGATGTGCTGCGATGGTTTGCATCTTATATAAACAAAACATGTTATGCTGCTGTAATAAACAACTACGTTTCCATCCAGGCCATACCAAGCGGCGTCCCGCAAGGTTCACTGTTGGGACCTCTCCTTTTCCTAGTGTTAATTTTAATGAATTGCCAGCTGCAACAAGTTTTCCAAAGTATTATGTTTCGCAGACGACATGAAAATTTTTTTTTTTTTTTCTAACAATCACACCACATTATCTAGCCCAAATTCAGTATCATTAAAGAACTTGTGTTATGGATACTAGATAACGGATAAATAAACTTAAGAAATATATAAACACACGTAAATATTTTTTTTTATATATAAATATTAGAAATAAACTTAAATAAACGTAAATACACATCCATGACTAGAAAGCAAATATATCTGCCCCTACCAGGATTCGAACCCGGGACCTCAGGCACGGAAGGCAAGGCTACTTACCAACATACCAAACAGGCCGTCAAATTCATGCTATGGTGTCTGCCATCTCAGATGATTAGAGTCCTTGAAGAATTACCTCCTAGGACTTGAACAGTAGGTACTGTACGCAAAACCAGCTCGACTTAATTCCATCTAAATGAAACATCATGATTTTTAGTCGGAAAAAAATCCAATTCCGTACAATTACACTCTGAAGGGGTCAATTATGGCGAGAGAACTTTTTGTGAGGGTGTTCTGCATGACAGCATATTGCTTCTCTATCGACATGTTGATAGTACCGTGATTAAGGCGTTTATTCTAGTGTGTATGTACGGTTCTAGGATTTGATATACGTGCTTCAAGGATTTAAACATATGCAAACCATAAACCTTTTTCATTGCACATTTGTCTGTGGTCATTTGGAGTACGCGTCGCAGGTTTGGAACCCCAAATATTTAACATTTTACATACTTTGATCAAATCGAAAGCATTCAACAAAATTTATTCGGTTACTCTTCTTTATTTGTCTGAGCAGTCATACGATTCTAGCGAGTATTACACTGTTGCAGGAAACTTCATCTTCTTCCACTTGATAATCCCCGTGAAATAGCCGATTTAGTGTTCTTACTCAAAATTGCAAATTTAATTATTGACTCCTCTTACCTTCTTTCTAATATATTTATCACGGCGCCAAGCAAGCCTTTAAGGCATAACTCCCCTATCCACCTTCCTCTGGTTGGCACGATCTACAAGCAGAACGCGTTCCTGTGACGTGCGAGTAACAATAAATAAACTATCCAAAATATATAACAAAGATTTATTCGAGTTGCAGAAAGACAAAGCGTCTATTATCGGACAAATTTTTCGTATAAATATGTAGCTTTATAACTTTATATTTATTTTTGTAATAATAAGGATTTATTTTTATATCGCTTTTTGGTCAATCCTAGTGGAAACTTTTGTTGTCTTTATTTCCTGCTATTTATTTGTTACCATATGTGAGGACCTGTAATTGGCTCTATGTTACCATTAAGTAGATTAATTTTGTTGTTGTAGCTGTTGGTCTTCCTTTAATTGTAAAATAAAATAAAAATATGTATATTATGGATATTATATATTTCATACGTATAATTTTCTTGTTCAGTTATTAAAAATCTCCAAGTAGCGCTTAGAATCATAACTTCGTAACAAATCCTCTTTTAGACCTATTGATAAAATTTTCCCTTAACATGCTTTTCATATGCTCTCACTTATATCACAAGTTTCCAATGTAATTTGCAATACTTAATAACTACTTTGTTAAACTAAATATTAGTTAATTTAACCATACACTTAGATAATAATGATCACTATAAGTGTTGACCAGATGATAAGTTTCCTAAAGCGTTCATCCAAAGTTGCATAGAAACTCTATATATTTGAGATATTTGTAAAACTGAGTTCTGATTTGTATGTGTCTGTGTCTCTATATACATTATAAATTTTTACCGGAATAATACTTAAAAAATTGTTATTACTTTAGTACTACTTTGAGTACAACTGAAGGCAAAAATGGAGAGACTCTATAAAAGACCAAAATCAGCCAAATTAAAACAAATTAGCTCCAAACTTTTTCGTAGCGTGCCATAAGAAGTAAAGTCTCGAATACAAATTAAAAATCGAACAGCGAACTGACATGGGGCTTCGTTATCACACGACTCTTATTGACATGTTCGCACGAATGACAAGTCTCGATAGCAATCGAATAGACTTGATTATATCTGTGACATTTCGAATAGAATGTCGTGAAACTCGCAGCCAATCGATCTTTATCGATTTGACTGTTGGTCAGAAGTTTGTTGGGAGATATTATTGAAATACCTTGTTTGTTACTGTAAGTGCTAAATGTATACTTTCTTGTAAAATAAGCTTAACCTTAAGTAAACAAAATGGCCGATAAACAATAATTGTTATATACATTTTGAAATATATATATATGGATTTCATAAAATTCTTGAATCTGTCCCATTTCAGCGATAATAGAACATCAGTTCGCGTTAAAAGACCATGTTTAACGCGAACTGAAATATCGTTTAACATTAAAGCATAAAAAATTGTATATCTTTTTTTTATGTCAGATATGTCACGAACCACAACTTGTCAATATTATATCTAAATTAGATTTGCACGCCGCAAACCAGGATTACGTATGCAAATTTTCGAGTTTTGCCTAATGTAAAATACTGCCCTGGATGTCCGGGACACTTCAAAATCTAGTAGCTTTGTCCATAGATAATTGCGATTTATTACACAATGTGCTTATAAGATCTTTCGTCAAAATAACGCCATAAAATATTTCATGAAACATTGCCAGCTGAAAATATCTACCGATCGAAAAATACAAATACGATTGAAATAAATAAAAAAAAAACAAAGAAAGAACTTTATTTTAATTTTGAAACTCTGACATCAGATTGCTTGAAATATTTTCTATTTCTGATAGAGTTGTTTAATTCTACGCCGTTTTCAAATTTTTTTACGGTCGAAGATTTCTCTAAGATCAACGAATTTCTGTTTTACATGTTGTTAAAATAATTTCTATAAAAACGGTGGATTTACAAAAAAAAAACAGAAATATTTGATTTATATTAAAACGTACAGAATATAACTAGAGGGATAACTTCAATAATATTTTTGCTAACCCTTAAAAGATACCCTCTCTGAAGTGCACTAAATCTTATCAACGCTAAACCAAACGACCAGAGCAATGCCAGCGGTTGCATCAAGCGGACAATGTGATGTGGTATTGAATTAGCATGGAATTGGGTCACACTGGTTGTTATCATTACAGGACATCATGATACCTAGTCAGCCTTGTTCTAAAAATAAAAAACATTATATTAATTCACGCAATGTTACTATGCGTTGTGGAATTTAAAAAAATATTTTCCTTTCATGGATAAAATTTATTTTTCCTATACAGGATGAAATATTTAAGTAATTCATTGCATGCAACAAAAAAGGTTTAAAAATTAGTAACAGAATTTTTTTGCAGGAAGAAATTTGTGCCAATGTTTTTGTATACGACATGGTGGCCTAAATTTGGCAATACTGGGAAATCACACTGCTATTGATGTACGTAAGAACTTTCTTTCAAAATTTAATTAATCAGCTCTCGTTATAACTATTATAAATGTGGAAATAATCTTGGAACCTGATTTTTCTAATTTTTAAAGTTTTGCTCAAAGAAATAAAAGAAAATTTTCTTTGAACCTCACCCAGACGATCAAGTACGTTTCACCGGACAATTTATTACCTAACTAAAAAGTTCCGGCATATCTCTATCTAATCTCTGCATCTATCTTTTTTCTGCAATCATGCCATCTCACCTTCGTTAGGATATAGACAGTCGAGTGGCAATCGCGTGCGCAAGATATTAGAGATTTCCTTTAATAAGCTCGTTAGAGATAATTATGTGAAATGTCTGGGAGTTTTTATAGACAGCTATTAGATTACTGCCATGGGTTTGGCTGTGAGTGAAATTATTGATACTTTTCTATAAATTTACAAATAAGGGTTTTTTATTTATTTTGTTATTGGTGGATAAACATGATTCGTCTTGAACGTCAAGATTTGCATTGAACACTTCGGCTTTAAAAATATTTTGTTACGTTTAGTTGAATACCTTTATTTCATATACTGGTTAAGTATTTTAAATGCTCGCCAAGCCAATTTAATTAATTCCTATTTACCCGACTCTGGCAGAAGGACTGTGGAAAAATGTTTATTATTGGCAAATTTTTGTAGTCTGTCATTGGGATTTCAGTCAATGTCTTTAGATTAAAATTGTATCAATGTATATAAGAGGTAAAATGTATGATAACTAGAATCATTGTCATTTTTACTATTAAAGAATATAATAATAATAATATTACAAAATCCCCAGACACACACCAACAGTATGGGCCCAATGTAAGCGGAACTTGTGTTATGGATGGCAATACAGCGAACTGGGGGGAAACCCAGAATAAACATACATATAAATACAAACAACCATTACCTGAGAACAAACAACTGTGTTCATCACACAAATAAATACTCGAACTCGGTACTTCACCCCTACCTGGCCGTCAAAATTGTCAAAAAAGTATTTTTGTATATACAAAATTTTCATTCAAAGTACACTAATAAAAATGCCTGTCAGCTTGACAGCTCTACATGAGCCTTGAACTCTATTTTTGTGATCTCGTACTCATACTCATATGACTTTAAAATTTCAAAGCAGCCTAAAAGGTTTCGCAGAACTGAAGTCGGCCCTTATTTAAAAGCTCAACGAGATCATGAAGGAAAAGGAATAAGTAAATAAACCAAAGTAATAAACTAAATCAAAAATCAAAAGGATCAAGACTATCTGCTTGTCCCAAATATTAATCTTCATAAAAAAAATTACCTATAAGTATTTTGATTTCGACGAGCGTTGAAGAGTTTAATTTTAGCTTTTACCGAATTGACAATATCTTGTTTAGTGTCACATTACTAACTTCCAAATCGTTTTTCGCATACACACTTAATTTTAATTGTTCTTGGGTCATTAACAATATTCCGAATTTCAACCTGAATCCATACCTTCCGATTTAAAAGCCTTTAAGTAAAAGCTTTAAACGTTTCCTTAGATCTATTACTAACTTAAGACGTCACCAACTCCTTGAGCCCGGATGCATTTTTATCGTTGTTGGGCTCGTTGTTGGGCTTGAATCAATTAAAAAAATACTTAGTAACGAAACAACCTTGAAATCGAAAAGAAAGCAAACGCTCCGTTTTCCTTGAACTGTTATTGAATTTCCCGTTTGTTAATTTATTTAAGTCTAAGCTTGGAAGCCTAATTAAATAAAAATAATTCTCTAATAAGCTACAACAGATATTTGTTGACGATCTGCTCCATTTTTGGTTACTTTGCATTTCTAACACAAGTATGACTTTGCTCTGTCCCTAGGAAGATTTACCCAAAAAGCTTATTTAAAAAAATTATTGCATTTATTTTGTCATATTTTCCTCAGTCCACAATGGAAAACCCATAAGTTTTTAGTTTGCTGGAATACCATGCAGCTACATTGAAACCCCATGTTTGGTCAAACAATGCTAGACTAGAAACTAGTTTTTTTATACCAATAAATAAGTAGATACAGTTCCAGTAACCGCCATTCATTAATTCGATCAATGGAACACCTTGGAAACCTTATTTGGTTGAAACATTGCACAAAAAAAAACAGATAAACGTTAAATGTTTTTAGCTGCACAACAAACTACTTTTACTTAATGATGGTCATAAGTATGCGACTTTAATTTGGATTCGGAACAGTTAATTTATTTAATTCAATAAAATTAATTCTATCCAAAATAGCTGTTGATAAAAATTCTTCTTTTGAAATAGTTGCAAATTCATTTACGTCACATTACTGGAATCCTGGTTTGCGAGTCATTTTTTGAAAAGAAACTGTGAAAGAAATTTTTTATACAAAAATTAATGAAACTTTTAAAGAAATAAGTGAAATGACAGGAGCAATGAATGGGCCACCACTTAAGAGCAAAAAAGCTCACAAAACCTTGCTTAGTACTTTAAAAAGTTTATTTCTAAAGTTTTTTTTTTTATTGAAAAAGGATTAGATTAGTACTGAGATTTCCAGCAAATTCGCACCAGATCTCAGTGTAAACTCAAGAAAATCATTCTTCAAATGTGAGGACGGTTACTTTCAAATTTAAATTTTACTTTTTAAATTTCCTAATGGCTTGTTTGGATGAAATTGCTATTTAGTTATAAGGCTGCCCCTGCAAATGTACTCTTGTTACTTATAGCTCTGTCATATAGTGTCTCAGTACAAAATTTATTAGTTCCGTTTCATGTATTTTTCGACTATTCTGTCGTAAAATCTATTTAAGTATTATCATATTGATTTGAATTATGATTTCTTAAAGCTACTTAAATAATGTAGTTATAGAGAAATGTTACTTCCACTTCACATGTTGAATAACTAAACGAGAAGCACAACGCACCATCCGGCATTACTAAAGAGCTACGAAAATAGAAAACTATGGTTACTTACATGTTTCAAGAAAAGCGTTGAAACCCTAGTGTAATTAACCACCATATTTACCCTTTCTAACCAAAGGCCTCGGCCTGCAAGATAAACATATGTTGCGTAGTTCCACTAGTGAGGTACGGAGTGGGTATATTTGTCGATAATTTTTATTTAGTACATTTTTAGTAGTCTTTTTGGACATCTAAATTAAACAAAAACTTGTGTCAGCATTAAAAAATATTGTTGTTATTGTCCTGTTAGTTGAGTTTAGTAGATGGTTGTGAAAATAATATGAAATTCGACAATTCTGTAAATATATTTCAACAGAATCTGTACATAGCATTTCAAAACTATAAACATGTAACTTAATATCTTATTTTAGCAAAGATACTAATGCAAAACTGGTACAACTTTTATTTCATACTTACAACTTTTTCCTTATCTATGCCGGAAATCGCACATTGCCTAAATCAATAAAAGTGAAACTATCTTACAACATGCTATACGCGTAATTAATACTATGAGTATCAATAAATTGTTTTCAGACATATAGACAATCCAACAATTCATTAATCATTGTTTGTGAACACACATATTCTCAATCTAAGCGATTTATTTCCTGATCCCAACCAACAGTTAGAAAGTATTCGCAAATTAATGAACGTATAAAATAATTAGAATCAAATGACTATGCGATTATAAACCTCCTATCGGATAATTCTGATCGATGATAAATAAAAATCGAAGTCTAATCGTGCCTCTATAAATACGATCGATTATTCATAAATTACATTTTATAGATAATGAAACAAACTTACTTTGACATATGAAGTGACGTGTGAAATAACGCAGATATGGCTTCAACAAATATAGATTTGCAGTTTTCTGAATAGATGCTTCAGTTTATCGCTGATTTTATATTTTTGCAACCGCATTATCGATACTAAGAAAATATTATTGACCTTTACTGTCAATCTATAATGATAAAGAGTATTTTTTATCACTTTCATTCATATGTTTTGATACACGAATAAATGAATGAAGAGATAACCTTTTGTAAAAAAGATAGGCACTTAGCAGCTTATTATATTAAAATTATGAAGTGTGTTTCTTGCAAGGTTTAAGTCTTTCGTGAAATAATAATAATTAAATCGGATTGTTCAATGGAGAACTCTTCGCTAGCTTCATTAGCGTTCATTGGAATATCGGAAAAGAAATTCATTTTGCTTTATAAGGAGCGTTACTTAGATATAATACAATTTAATGGTAAAATTGCTCAAGAACTTTCGAGTTAGATATAGAAAATAAGAAAATGATTGTTGTTCATAAAAAATCTATTATACTGCTGGATTGAAGTTAATTTCCTTTCAATTGTTTTGATTTATTAATTTCATTATAGTATCGTCGAGTTAAAAAAATTTAACTGTAAAGGATCTTGCACAAAAAATTGCAATGTCGCAAAGTAAGAAAAAAAATTAATTTGAAAAAATTACTCAAAAAGCACATCACTAAAATATTTGCCATCAGTGCAAAAACCACAGCATCTACGCGTCACGCAGTCTACCAACAACTAGCTGACCGTGGTCGAAATGCAAACATTTTATTTCACATTGTCATGACATTTAAAAATCAACCTTACTGCCTTCAACTTACAATCTAATTTTCAGTTTAAGTCTTCAGAAAAACAAAAATAAGAAAATAACAGCGTAATTTTCAATCTTATGCTGAAGTAGTAAAGATTAATATTGTAAAGCATTTTTAAATAGAATTAAAGGAAAGATAACTTGTTCTCAAGAATGTTTATACTTGACATGTTACAGGCGCGGAATTGGTGTTTAATTATATTAAACTACTGCATATTTATGCAAGTAGCAAGATATCGATATTGGGTAATCCCTTATCGAAGTATATTTACATGGTTTAAATAGCCAACCTACTTGAGATAAAAAGTATAAAAGAAGTAAAATCTTCTGTCATTACTACTACTTTTTTTTAAATAGCAAAAATATGAAATGAAACCTCTGAAAATTAATGCGGCTTTATTTTATCAACTTACAAAAAATATCTTGCACAGAAAATGTTTCATGTTATTTCAAATCCAAACGTTCTGGATCAAATTTTTTTTAATGTAAGCTAAATTTATAAAAATTCTCGCAGATCAACTGCTTAGACGTTATAATAAATTCGAAGCTGTTAAATATTATAATAGTATTTACACTTTTTTAATGTATATTGAAATTGGTAGATCTTTTTGTATAGCTGACAATTTTTATTAATTTAAATTTATAAAATTTTTATAAATCAAATTACAACTGTCTTTGTCATTCTGTGGTCCCCCTGTCCTCAGTTGCTTTCAATTTTTGTGTGGTACTCAAGTCCTGGTATGCTTTTTTGTTTCTTCAATAGATCCACGTGCTGGCTTATGTAATAGGTATCTGTATATATATATATGTCTGTGTGTGTGTGTGTGTGTGTGTGTACATATAATATCTATTTGAACCGTTATCTTATGTTTTATGTCCTTAGGTCACAATGTTTACATGTTCAATTTATAATCACATCGTTAAAATAATGTTGTTTGTTAACACGTCGTGTAGTTACTAAATTAAAATTGTTTTTAATAGTTCTTACATTGTCTATCATGATAGAGCTATGGCATTATCACCTACTTCTTGATGTGAAACTTATTATTGTAAGTTACTGATGCTAAGCAAAAATATAAATTGTGCAAGTAATACAAGCCAAGTTTCAATCACAAGAATTCCCCGATACAAATCTAATTGTGATCTTTATGTTATGAACAAAGATATCTGAAATAAATTAATCCCCAGACGAACACACCGTCTTTATGGTAAGCAGAGCTTGTGTTATGGATGTTCATGCAACTAACTGGGGGGAACCCAGAATAAACATACACACATAAATATCATCAACCATGAGCCGAGAATAAACATCATAACATGCTCCAAATATACTTTATGTTTGTGGAATGTGATCTAGACAAAAATACTTTGTACCTATATGCATAAAATATATGTTCATCACACAAATGAATACCTCCACCAGGACTCGAACCAGGGACCTCTGGCGTATGAGGCAGGGCTACTACCCACTACGCCACTCGTTTGAAATAAATATATTGTTAGTATTATGGGTATTTTATATTTTTAAAATTCAACGCTAATTCTGGGTTCTCCCTAGTTTACATCAATACTTGGGATATCTGCAAATATTTTTATTGTATTGTACTGTTATTATAAGTCCAACATTATCTCACATGCCTTCCTATTTTACCCTACTAACCAAACATTTCAGAACGCCATACAGCCATACTTCAAACTACGTCAGTAGCTATCTGGTCCAATTTGCGGGTTGATTGAAAAGCTCTTCATAAAGTGATCAGGACGGGGCGCATGAGTAAGCTTATTTAGCTGAGCTAGTTACTTCCATAAGTCGCTTGGTAAAAGTTTATTTTTAGAGGCAATTCTATAGGTAGGTAGGTTGAGGTATAAGTAAGTAGAATTTTTGTGGCATGTTGAAAAGCGTTTGTTTGTAACGGCTCCACTCTACATTTGAGGGATCAGATTTTAAAACGTCTGGGTAAACAGAGATAGGACTTTCACTCCAAACTGTGGGAGCCCGTACTAAAAATGAGTTTCAGTTGCAGCTGAGTAAGACTGCCAAATATGCTAACGAGTTTCCGCAACTAAAGTACATAGACCTGCTTGCTCTAACTGTAAATAAAAACATCAAAGGTATGTTGTATTGTTGTTCATTGTAACTAAAGTACGTCTTCTTACGGTAGCGTCGGCTAACGGGGCGCTCACTTCCATCTAATATGGTTGAGGAGGGCGATGGCTGGATCCTGCGTTAACTTGTGAACGGGTGCCGTTTGAGGGTGTCCGTCGTTTGGATACTTGGGGAGAGGTAGACTTGCCGAGCTAACATATAAGAATAATTTTGTATAAACATAAAGAGACGCTGTAAATTTATTTTGAAAAAATATACCCGTAAAGTTTCTTGACAGTTCATCTTCACGAAGGTTTCTCCGAACTGGTGGTAGAATCATGTTTTATTTGACGTCAATAAAAACAAGTAATTGTCAATGTTGAGAAATAAATATTTGAATTTAAATTTTAAAGTTCAAAGTCTGCCAAACCGCAGTAGCCAAGAGTGTTAATTGGCTGATCCCACCCCTTAGTTGGGTAAGGTCTGAAGAACTCTGCATCAGGATTATTAAGTTGACGTGTCTGAATTTCAATAAACGTTATTACCCCACGTTTAATTTACAATTATTTATAAGCAATTTCCATTGTATTTCTAAGTCAGTAACACGGGGCACCGGAGTAACGTTAAAGGTGACCGCCCCGGGGTCTCGTGACTGTTTACTCTGTACCCGTTCTGACAGCTCTACTCAACGAGGGTCTTTTCACATTGTGTATAATGTTCTATTCTTAAGAAAATTTATTTATTTCTTGAGATGAAATTGAAATTATTTAATAATGTTGGTTCTTATAGAGAGTGGTAGTAATGAAGCGGTTTTTTTGTGAAATGAGCAAGACGTAAAACATAACAAATTAAATTCATACAATTTTTATAGAAATATAATAAGATTCACATTGGCAGCGACTATAAATAAGCTGTCCTTTGTCTCACTGTTACTTACGTAAACAAAAGAAAAACGTTATTTCAGCGTAACATACCTGGAAATAAAAAAAAATAACAATTATTATTTTGTCTTAATAAAAAAATACAACAAAACAGTAAAAATGTTGAGAAGTACTTAAATTACAATATTGTAGAGTTTCATAATTACAATATAATAAAAGTGAGTTCACGGTATGCGAAAGGAGCTTTCCGCTAAAGTTCACCAATATCTTGAAACAATAAAAGCTAACCTTACGAATGCAAAGTTTGCTTCGAACTTGTCTACTCCGCACGTCAGAATGAGTGAATCGACCCGCGGGCTTTTTCAAATAACAATGTTTGTATTAAAACGTTGTTTTACTGTTAGATTAGTATTAATCCGGACTTACGAACTATTCGGATCAGTCATAGTTTTTGCTTTTGTGAGTTTGTTAGTCAGGGTGTGTGTGTTTAGTCGCACTACAAGGTTTGTAAACAAAAGCTTCATTTCACTTTACATACATGGACTGGCTTAAGAGTACCCAACATCTTTCACATAAAATTTTATATTGTCTAGGCAGAACAAGGTACCTACTGGAATTATTATTTATTAAGAATTATTTAGTAGAATAATCAAAAGTTTGATTTTGTAAGCTCAAAATATGTTTGGAACTGAAAAATGATAAAAATTTAGGAAAGTCATAGTTTTTTAAATGTATTTATTCTAATTCATATATCTATATTCTAATGACTGGGCAGGTGTTATTTTCATACCTTGCTTAGCCAAAGTATCAAATGATTGTGGCAATATGTGCGCAGCAACCCACTGTCATCCAGCCTGCCTATCAGTTACAATAATATTGTTTATTATAGCATCTGTATTTAATAAATATGTTGCACTACGATAACCTAATCATTAAATTAAAAAAAAATACTATTAATTTTAAAAATAACATTATTTTATTCCTAACCTGGGCAGCCGAAAGCCAGGAATGAAATGAAGCATTTAAAAGTAACAATTTAAAAATCCTCGCAAGACAGTATAAAGGCAGCCATAACAGTTTAACGGCTAAAAGGAACTGGAGGAAAAGTGGCTATCGATTCGTTCTTCTTTCAAACAAAAAAGTCGGCGAACAATCATTCGTGTGGGAGATACGTTGCCACAGACACAAACATTACACGTATGACACCCATTTTTGTGTCAGGGTTTAAGAAAGAAGTCCTGTGAGCGCAGAAATTCTCCTTACAATTTTTTTCAAATATGATTTTTTAACCCAGGCGTGTTGGTCGATGAGCTCGGTCACCATGGCCTTTCATCTTCTCGCAGCGGTGGCAGAATATCTCGCCACGCCAGTTTAAATGACATCATCCATCGGGCTCTTGTTACCTCCAACACACCCTCGGTTCTTGAACCGTCAGGATTGTTGCGTGATGATGGCAAGCGACCTGATGGTATGACTCTGGTCCCGTGGAGGATGGGTAGGCCGCTGGTGTGGGATGCAACCTGCGTAGACACTCTCGCGGCTTCCCATCTTTCCACAACTAGTATACAATCTGGCTCTGCTGCTAATAACGCTGAAAGCCTTAAACGTAGAAAATATCAGAATTAGGGTAGCGGGTATATTTTTGAGGCTTTTCGCGTTGAAACCATGGGGTCCTGGGGACAAGCGGCTCATCGTCTTTTTTCGGACCTAGCGAGGCGATTGGTGAGTGAAACTCGTGACCCGAAGGCTGGCACCTACCTCGCACAACGAATTTCTATTGCAATCCAGCGTGGTAATTCAGCCAGCCTTTTGGCTACGTTGCCCTCAATGCATTCAAGTTTAGTTTTAGTGTTTTATTTGTAGTATAATTTTAACGTATAATTATTTATTTTATTTTATTTTTAAATTTGAAATAATAATTGGTAAACATATAAAAAAAAAAAAAGATTTAAATAATTCAATTTCAAAATTTGGATAACTATTTACACATGAGTCTGATGCGACGGTTACACATCTGCCAGGAGTCCAGAGATGGAACTTTTTTTGTACAGAAGGCTAAATGCAATAATAATAAATGATATCCAGCGATAGAGTAACTTTACATTCGTAATCGAAAAACACAAACATAAAAAGAGTAATTCTTGTCATTAATTTTTTTCTCATACAGGCTTAAAGCGGGTAATATCTTGTTTCATACAAACCTACACTGACTCTTGAAATATAAACAAGAATTAGGCAAATACGTATTTTACTATCAAATAAAACCTTATTTAAGATGTCTAGACGGTTAAAAACGACGGTGTAACTTAATTTCACTTAATTTCTTCTTTAAGATAGTATTAAAAGAACAGTAAACTTAAAGACGGGATTATATTGGAGTGTTTTGAATCCATTCTAGCTTTAATCCGTGTTAAGTAAGATTTACGCTTTCGCGCCTCGTATACATGCAAAGATATAAGAAAACTTCTGCTAGTCGTAAAGTGACTGTGATGGAAAAGAAGATGGTGATGAAATCAGAAACGACTTCTTTTTGTCACAAACTTTTTCAATTTTCGTAACCATGACTAGAGAAACAGATGCTGAAATTGCATTCGACAACCTGGTAACACGAAGCAAAAAGCATATGTAAAATTATTTTATTACGACTTTAAGATTCTGTTAATGATAGTAGAATTGCTTTAGTTGAGATCTCGATTGGAGCAGTACTACACTAATTCCTCATTGACCATCATAATAACCAAGGTATAGCCAGTGCAATTACTGGAACAAAGGCAATTTCAACTGAAGCCCACGGCCAGCAACGCATCATTAGCCGATACAGTAACCACATTCAATATTGAACGCGTCATTAGTCGATACAGTAACCACATTCAATATTGAACGCGTCATTAGTCGATACAGTAACCACATTCAATATTGAACGCGTCATTAGTCGATACAGTAACCACATTCAATATTGAACGCGTCATTAGTCGAAACAGTAACCACATTCAATATTGAACGCGTCATTAGTCGATACAGTAACCACATTCAATATTGAACGCATCATTAGTCGATACAGTAACCACATTCAATATTGAACGCGTCTTTAGTCGATACAGTAACCACATTCAATATTGAACGCGTTATTAGTCGATACAGTAACCACATTCAATATTGAACGCGTCATTAGTCGATACAGTAACCACATTCAATATTGAACGCGTCATTAGTCGATACAGTAACCACATTCAATATTGAACGCGTCATTAGTCGATATAGTAACCACATTCAATATTGAACGCGTCATTAGTCGATACAGTAACCACATTAAATATTGAACGCGTCATTAGTCGATACAGTAACCACATTCAATATTGAACGCGTTATTAGTCGATACAGTAACCACATTCAATATTGAACGCGTCATTAGTCGATACAGTAACCACATTCAATATTGAACGCGTCATTAGTCGATACAGTAACCACATTCAATATTGAACGCGTCATTAGTCGATACAGTAACCACATTCAATATTGAACGCGTCATTAGTCGATACAGTAACCACATTCAATATTGAACGCGTCATTAGTCGATACAGTAACCACATTCAATATTGAACGCGTCATTAGTCGATACAGTAACCACATTCAATATTGAACGCGTCATTAGTCGATACAGTAACCACATTCAATATTGAACGCGTCATTAGTCGATACAGTAACCACATTCAATATTGAACGCGTCATTAGTCGAAACAGTAACCACATTCAATATTGAACGCGTCATTAGTCGAAACAGTAACCACATTCAATATTGAACGCGTCATTAGTCGAAACAGTAACCACATTCAATATTGAACGCGTCATTAGTCGAAACAGTAACCACATTCAATATTGAACGCGTCATTAGTCGATATAGTAACCACATTCAATATTGAACGCGTCATTAGTCGATACAGTAACCACATTAAATATTGAACGCGTCATTAGTCGATACAGTAACCACATTCAATATTGAACGCGTTATTAGTCGATACAGTAACCACATTCAATATTGAACGCGTCATTAGTCGATACAGTAACCACATTCAATATTGAACGCGTTATTAGTCGATACAGTAACCACATTCAATATTGAACGCGTCATTAGTCGATACAGTAACCACATTCAATATTGAACGCGTCATTAGTCGATACAGTAACCACATTCAATATTGAACGCGTCATTAGTCGATACAGTAACCACATTCAATATTGAACGCGTCATTAGTCGATACAGTAACCACATTCAATATTGAACGCGTCATTAGTCGATACAGTAACCACATTCAATATTGAACGCGTCATTAGTCGATACAGTAACCACATTCAATATTGAACGCGTCATTAGTCGAAACAGTAACCACATTCAATATTGAACGCGTCATTAGTCGATACAGTAACCACATTCAATATTGAACGCGTCATTAGTCGATACAGTAACCACATTCAATATTGAACGCGTCATTAGTCGAAACAGTAACCACATTCAATATTGAACGCGTCATTAGTCGATACAGTAACCACATTCAATATTGAACGCGTCATTAGTCGATACAGTAACCACATTCAATATTGAACGCGTCATTAGTCGATACAGTAACCACATTCAATATTGAACGCGTCATTAGTCGATACAGTAACCACATTCAATATTGAACGCGTCATTAGTCGATACAGTAACCACATTCAATATTGAACGCGTCATTAGTCGATACAGTAACCACATTCAATATTGAACGCGTCATTAGTCGATATAGTAACCACATTAAATATTGAACGCGTCATTAGTCGATACAGTAACCACATTCAATATTGGTAAATAACAAACCTACGAATGTGTCTATGGGTGCGGGTGACACTTCCACCAGTTGGGACGTTTGCTCGGGAATGTAAATGGTAAAAAATATAGACTGTTATGTTAAACATTAACACGTAGCGTCGGTTGACGGGTCGCTCACTTCCCTCTAATATGGTTGAGGAGGGTGATGGCTGGATCCCGCGTTAACTCGTGAACGGGTGCCGTTTGAGGGTGTTCGTCCTTTGGATACTTGAGAGAGGGAGACTTGCCGAGCTAACAGATGCAGATAAGAATAATTTTGTATCGATATAAATAGACCGTAAAATTATCTCGAAAAAAACATACCTGTGAAGTTTTTGCATTGAAGAACTGGTGGTAGCCTCATGTTTTATTTGACGTCAATAAGAACAAGTAATTGTCAATGTTGAGAAATAAAAATAAATATTTCATTCATTTCTAAAAAGCTTTTGAAATCCTCAAAAATATGAAAATTCTAATAACAGAGCCCACAATATCATTAAATATTTCGCAACGTTTACAACCAAACCTTTCACTTTTAAACTGTTGCTTAATTACTATCTTATCGGAATCATTAATCTAGATTTTAGATTAACACAATTAGCTGAATTGTTTTACTAAGCGCGAGATAAACTATTAACTTTATACTTTATCCTCGATTAGTAATTTATGTTACTAAATATGATCAGCGATAAAGAAGGAGATTGCATTGGCTATGAAGTAGGTTGGATTTGTTAATGGTAATTGAAGTAATAAAATAAGGCTTAATTTGATGACAAAGCATCAAAAAGTGTCAATCCTGATGCTTGCCAAAAGACAAAATTAAAACTTTGTAACCTTGTCTTATTTAATTATTTAATATAATATGTGGTACTTATATCTGTAATCAAAATTTCTCTTCACCCCTTCTTAAGTTTTTGAGTATTGAACCTGTACAATAACTACACGGTTCTTCTTAATGGTCAATAAGTTGTAAAAAAATCATGAGTTTACGATAGAAAGGTCTGTTCCAACCAGGGTAGGAACCGACAGAGCCACTGCCCAATATGTAACAAAGACATCTCAACTTCATATCAAACTTTTTATATTAAAATATTATCAATATACTGAAGTTCGGTTAAACTTCGCCTCCGGCGTCTAGACGCAACAATCTAGACACCTGGCTATGACAAGACAGGTCACAGGTTCAGTGCCCTCCTTTTTTTTCGTGCCGCCGAAGCACACCCTCACGGGAGGGAGGTGGAAGATGCGACATGCATACCGCCCGCAGGAAAATACCGTCCTCTGCGGGGGTTATGTGGGACTCACCAGAATGGCACCTACCCACTAAAAACCACCTCTTTGGCTGTGGTAAAATTTTACCGTTAGCCTTCATCGGAAGCGCCACCCGTTCAGTGCCCTCCAGAAACAAAACACACATATGGTGCTATGACTCGTTTTGAAATCTCGAATCGGCTCAAACCGTTAAGGCTGAAATTTGTAAATTGTACACTAAACTCAGACTTATCTCAGCAAAATTGCCAAACAAAAAACTACTTTTTGGGTACTGTATATAGAATACATATTCTGAAAACATGTGACACCGATCGTGTAAGTCTGTAACACGTCTAAATACTTGATAGATTTTTTCCTAAGTGTATTTTGGTTTTTTTTTCTTTCAACTTTTAGTAGTTTATTGAAGTCAATAACTGTACAACAAGAGCCTCCCTCAGGATCTCTTCGCCGCTAGGTCTTCAGCTATGCCCATTGCCTTCCAGCGTCCTGGTGCGTCGGTCCATCTTGTAGGCTTACTACACCGCCTGTTCTCCAGAAACTAACTGTCGTATCGGCTAGGTAAACTTCTTAGCTAGTGGTAAAAGAGTTTAAGTTCGCACAGTTGCGATTGTCTAGAGATTTAACTTTATTAAATATGTTTGGTAAATACTGTTGTTATTCACCGCATTGTAAAACTGTAAAATAGTTACAGACAAAATTGCGACTAACCTGATGGTAAGTGGCGTTTGCACCAATATTTATCAATATTGAATGGGATTATTATATCGAGTATTATGAGTTACCAACCACCGGTTTCGGTTGGAGGTGTCTTTGTGCCTTTATCTGGAACGCAACCATTATGATTACTTTGGCGGTCAAAGAAAGAAAGACTATAGTACCCAGAAGAGATAAGACTAATCGACATAAGAATCTCTTCTACCACTAAAATCCAGATAAACTCAGTTTCAATGAAAAATTACGACAGTTTATTCTATCAATCTATCTACCAAAGGAAAGCCGGTCTTATTTATGATATTTACTGACAAGAAATGTCATTCTCGTTTATTTTATACATTAGAAAACGGTACTCGAGAAAAATGTTTTAATTGTAGTTTTCTCTAGAGATCTGCTGATTTCATCTTGATCGACCGCTTTTATTGCAACTGGATTATTCGATTATTTTTTATTGATAGTGATGCATAGGAACTAAAAAAATATTCTGTAATGATGTCTAATAGGAACATACTATTAAAGAAGATTTCGATTAAAGAGATGCGATGAAACTTATCGGTGAAAAAGGTTTGGTTATGGATTGCTACTCCAAATCTATATTATTCTTGTCTTGTTCTACAATATTTAATCGGTCGAAGTCTTATATTTCACGGTAATGAAATCAAAAACAAGATTTTTAGTGTAATAAGCTGTAATCTTACACAATGGCGCTGAATTTTAATTACTCTAACGATATATTTGAATGGGTTTATCAATAAGACACTTATATTTCTTTAATTAAACAAAAACTATAATTTCCCGCCTTCTGTGTATAAACGTCATAGGTAAGTCACCGAAAAAAACTGGTCTTCCACGTTTGACAAAATTTCCTGTGTAATCGAAATAGCTATAAGGTCGAGTATATAACTGTCACAATATTACTACATAGTCCGGTCAATCTAGACATTCGAAGGTACATAAATTTACAACAAGCTGAAAATCGGTAAAATGGGTCAAAATATAATTATGAATGATATTTGAAAGTTCCCCATGATGGGGAGATGGGAAAAAAATTATTCAAAGTAACAGGTTAAAAAAATTTGCTTTTCGTGATTTTCAGCAAAACGGTAAGTTTCATCATAAAAACACCCCAAACAAAATTGTAGGTCATTAAATTATCTATAAAAAAACGTACCCATATTTTCTTTCCTACGAGCCACCGTTTCCGAGATATTACTATTCAAAAAGTTGTAAAAGTTATAATCATCATAATATGCACACGTTTCCACGCCACCTGTGAGGTAGTGTAGTTAGCACGTTTTTTTTACGTGGTTCTCCAGTAGGCCTATTCCACGGGTAAGTTACGATCCTGTTTAATTTGAAGCTATTGCAAAATAACGGAAGTTAGCAAAGATTGGAAAAGATAAAAGAGATGTAAATTTAAAAAAAGTTGTGAAGTTTATTCGTCTGATTCGTAGCCTTCAAATTCTTTTTCTTGATCTTCTTCTTTTTGTTCTTGTTCTTCTTCATCTATGTTATAGGTGCAAGTAAATTATATTAATGTATTGCATGTTACCTCGTTGGAATCAAACGATTCCTCCACTGTTGGTAATTCAACATTAGAGCACGACTGGCCTTGACAATTTGCACATGCCAGAAAACAACACAGACCGACTGTTTTACAACCACATTTAGCACTGCATCACTTTTTGCAGTTGGAAAAAATTGTGTTCAGCAGTTTTTCCGGCGCAGGTGGAAGTAAAGTTTGAACTGGTTCTAGCGTATTGTTGACCAACTTCCAACCCCATTCTGTAGGGGTCTGGTCTAGGCGTACTCAAGCATATTATGACCATTATAACTTTTACAACTTTTTGAATCGTTATATCTCAGAAACGGTGACTCGTAGGAAAAAAGTATTGATACATTTTTAATAGATAATTTAATGATCTAAAATGTTTGCCTAAGGTGTTTTTATGGTAAAACTTACCGCTGAAAATCGTGAAAAACTCATTTTTTTGACCTTTGACTTTGAATAAAATGTTATCCATACAGGGGAAATAACTTTCAAATTTTATTCATATTTATATTTTGAACGATTTACCGATTTTCAGCTTGTTGTAAATTTATGTAGCTTCACTCTTATTTTTCGGTTTAATTTGACCGGACTAACAAGGGAACGTCGTCCCAGTTGTTTTATAACATACAAATAAACTTCACCCGTCCAGCGATAGACCACATTTTAGCAGACTGTACAATACAAAAAAGTAACGGGGTCAGTTGCTAAGCGGAGAAATCGGGTAAAACTTTTAGAATCCTACACGAATAGCAAACTGGATCGCAAACACTTAATTGACTCTACCAGTATAGAACCCGGGTACACTGGTGTAATGAGACAATGTCGATTGATTTCAAAGGAATGAATAGCATTCTTGGTTTGGTGCTTGAAAAATACCATACATACGTAAATAAGTTGTTCCGTTTTTCCGCCTTTAATTCAAAGCCAATCATCATAAACATTTTCGTAAGCATTATCAATTTTATAGCCAAATATACACACCTCACTACAATCAAATTCATATATTTATTTCTTAAAATTGACAACTACTGGTTCTTAGTGACGTCAAATAAAGCATGACTCTACCACCAGTTCGGAGTAACCTTCGTGAAGAAAAATTCGCGTGAAAATTCACAGGTATAATTTTTTCAGAATAAATTAAAATGTATCTTTATTCAAAATTATTCTTATCTGCATCTGTTACCTCGGCAAGTCTCCCTTCCCCAAGAGTGCGTGTCAAGTGACATGTTTTATCAAGTCAACTACACAACTGTCAAACGTGACGTCATGTATTCCGGATACGGACATTTGAATTTTTTTCGGTTGTTTATGCCAGGATTTATTAACTGAATGATCCAAAGTAATGAGTATGTAACTATTTCACAGTTTGTTTTTTTTAGTATAAGTAAATGATTGAATGGGGAAGCCGTTGGTCTAGTTTACTTGGTCAATTAATATTTTTATGCAAGACTAACTGGTTAACAGAAATATAAATCATCCAAAAGATCGTATGTAACCAAAGGATGCGCAAGCAAATCTGCGGAAGACATTCGAATTACTTTAACTTTAATTTCTTTTTAAATTTGCATTACTACATTAAATTTTATTGTACCAAGTTTATTTATGCTTATTGCAAAGCAATTTCCCTGAGCAGTAAACGGGCCCCGCCGACTTTTAAGAATGTTACAACTTAGATTTCTAAGTACGATCAAGATTTATAGTTAAGTACTTAGGTATGAAACTTAGAATCTCTTATACGGTATTTTCGGTCATTAAAAGACACCTATACGTGGTTTAATGTATGCGTTTATATTGGATCTTCGTATCCTGAGTTGGTGTGACGAAGTACTGTTTCACATCAATAGATAGTTAAGATCCACGAAGGCTTTAATAATCTTACTACAGATATATTCAGTACGTAACTAAGGGTTGGTTTCAGGGAATTTATAGTCGACCACCCTTATCTACTAAAGGCTGGCAGACTTTACACATGGCTTTAAACTATTTATTTGGAGTACTGCATTATTTGGGATTCTGTATACATTGCGCACAGATACTAGATTGAATCTGCTCAAATTAAGTTTATCCGATATCTTTGTAATAAAACAAAACAAAGAAATACTCTCCCAGGCTATCATGACAGTTTGAAACATTTCCAACGTGTGTCTTTAACACTCACGTAGGTCTATAACCAGCATGTTACTTTTAACATAATTCTAATTTTACATATTCTATTCCAATTGATTTGACGACCGAGTAGTGTAGTGGTTAGCAGCCCAGCCGCATACGCCAGAGGTCCCAGGTTCAAGTCCTTGGGGCATTCATTTGTGTGATGAACACAGATGTTTATTCTCGGGCGATGGTTGTTAGAATTTATATATGTATTATTATTCTGGATTCCTCCCAGTTCATTGTATAGTCATCCATAACACAAGCTCTATTTACTTCGGGGCCAAACTTACTTTGTGCATTTATTATTATTAATTGATTTTTATAACATATCATATCCTATGTTACCTTTGAATAGCCTAGTTAGATTTAGTGATATGTTATAGACCTAAAATTATATGTATTGCTGTATAATATATAATTTTTAAATCGGTTCAATACTTCAGGTAAGATACGGGGCAGAAATAATAACCTCATTTTAAAAGGTCGGTTAAGAAACACATGTTCACACGCATGTGGCCAAAATAATGATTGACGGCAAAACATGTCCGTATTTAAAATGATTGAATGATGAATGCTCTGTTGACGAAGTGAACTTTATAAAAACAGAGTTATTGATTGAAGGTCGATCAATCGATTTGTAGGCAAAATTCTTGCTGATGGTAATCAATCAATCACTAAATCGTGAAACTATGTCCCTCTGTACGCCTGCCACTAACCATCAGAGGAGCGCAATCATGATATAAATAAATAAATAATCCCCAGACAAACACAGCATCTGTATGGCCCACTAGTAAACAGAGCTTGTGTTATGGATGACCTATACAGCGAACTGGGGGAACACTGGAATAAACATACATACTCGAGCCTGGGAGCTCCGGAGTATTAGGCAGAGCTACAACCACCGTCAATTATTTAATATGCTTTGATTTACGGCTACATATTTGATGAAATTGTGAAAATAGTATTGTTTTGTTTGGGGAGTATTTACTGAGATAAATCTGTACATAACATAACCGATTACTTACTTATTTCAGGTGCAGGCAGCTGTTTCACCTAAAAGTATCACACGGAATATATTGTAAAACGAAGCCCCAAGCTGTAGATCACTAAAAAGAAGGATATCAAATTTAGAACCACCTATTTCAATTCTTAAATACTGTACGCTACAATTCAAAACAACACTCATTGTTTTATGAAATTTAAAGATCATAATGGGGTGTCACACATTACGACCCGTTCTGAGGTTAATTTTTAAAATTATCTTTTCTCATCAACTTACATGAATAATTAAGTTTACTCAGAGGTAAAAAAAAGAAAAAAAATTAACAGGTGTCGCTTCCGATGAAGGCTAACAGTAAAATTTTGCCACAGCCAAAGAGGTGGTTTTTAGTGGGTAGGTGCCATTCTGGTGAGTCCCACATAACCCCCGCAGAGGACGGTATTTTCCTGCGGCGGTTTGCATGACGTATCTTCCACCTCCCTCCCGTGAGGGTGTTGCTTCGGAGGCAAAAAAAAAAGGTTAAAAATCTTAGTATTTACTCCATGAAACGACAAGGTGGTTTAGGTGGTTTCCTAAAATACTTCGACTTTTGCCATTCTTCTTTCATCCCAATACATGTTAACTGCATAATTTTACGACGTTAAGTTGCTAAAGTAAAATTTGACAAGAAATTCCTGTTCCCATGGGAATGCCTGGAAATAACATGTCACTTCTACAACTGAGACTAATCTAATAAAATTTCCCGTGTTGAAATCCATCGGGTTAAGCTCATAGCGTACCAAAGGAACATATATACTTACATTCGAAAAACATAACGCTCCCACTGACAGTCGCAAAAAATTTAAAATAACTTCAACAAACATAGGCAAAGCATCGTTAAAATCCATACCAATAAATCGGACGTAAAATCGATTTCTCGGATCAAAAGCGAAGAATCGATTATAACGATTTATGGATTATATTATTAGATCAAAGCCCACTTGAACTCACAAATTTATTTTTAAACTGACGATATTTATAAGTTGAAAAGTTTATTGAAAATTAAATTGTTTCAGGGAAGCATGGCTTGGTGTATAATAATGGAAATGACTGTATAGTATGTTGAAACATTTGTATTAGTTATTGAAATTCTATTCAGATTTCTTTGCAGAGAGTAAGTATTACTTAGTAATACTTAGAATAATGCAACATTATAAGGTATTGGTGAATACGCCCGTTTTGTATTGTTTTTAATAAATGTAATTTTTTTTTCAATCATATCTAGTACTGTGTATTTGTTAAAAATCTTTACATTGACTACGTGTCGCATGAAAAAGTGAAAACAAAGGCGCAAGTAGTAGTACCTACAGAATGGCGATTACTCCACTGCCAATAAATTATAAGTTAAATTAAAAACAAGAATATGTTGCCATTATTACTTAGCCACTTTCTGTCAGGTGAGACAAAAGACAAGCGCATTAGCTTGGTGAAAACACGACAAAAATTTTTTTTTCTAACAGTCATCTTGTCATTTCATCTTTAACTCCTGACGCAGACAAAACCGTAAAATTTATGGAATTTTCTTTGGTGTGACATTGTACCTCCCACGTGAGTAAATCGATGTTGTCACATTCTTTGTAGATTTTATATTGTCTAGCGATACACGATATTATTTTTTTAATTGCAGAAATTGTGTTATTTTTTTTACCTAAAATAAATTGTCCTATTTGGTTCAGCCTTTTACAAACTTTGTCGCTTTAAGAAACCTTCATATTCTGTATACAAATTTGATCGAAAGTTGATTAAACGCCATATTGGATTTTTTATATTAAATATGTTTATTTTATTCGTTTCAATAACCAAATTTGTATACCAACATAAGTGAAAACGAGAGCTATTACAAGATAAAGCTTGCTGCGTTTGACAGGCATTGTAAAAAACGATTTTGTATATGTTATTTTTATAATAAAATTGAAATATAGGTGAAATGAGAAAATAAATTCGTTTTAAAATGAGTTTTCTGAATAAATTATTTGGTCAAAGTTGTTTAGTCCACAATCTATCAAGAATGCTTAGACTTATCCATGACTTATCTCACCTAAATAGTCAAATAACCATGGCCAAAGAAATATGCATATATACACTCGACAAACTTAACCACAAGTAATTTATTTATTTGGATACAGAAATTACAAAAAGCACGGTTTTAAAAACAATGTTTTATTGGATTCGAAATGTCGGGTTAAAGTTATTGACTGTTGGCCATTGAACCGAGCCGGAATATGAAACTAGGTCGGGCATACAATCAAAAGGCTTTGTCATCGAACCTGACCCAACGTGTATGTTAGACACTGTAGGTTAGTCTGTATTCCTAATATAACATCAACATATCAACAATTTGAATAAAAACTCATGATTTGCAGTACACTCTGAAGCTTTGAAATTTTTTCTTTCGTTTTTTTTGCGGCTTCGTTTGATTCCCCATGATTACAAGTCGGTATCACTCTTCAGTCATCTTCGTCATTCTTCTTGAGTGCTCCCCACCAACTACATAGGAACCTCTGTAGATTTTCCACCGGATTTTTTTCACTTGGGTGTGCCTTTAAATGCCGAAAGTGTAAGTTCTATGTGTAAGTTCTATAGAGGTGGCTTGACGTTCACTAAGTTTTTCTGTTGTAAATCATGAAATTAATTAGAGATACGCTCCTAATCATAGATTAAAAGTGTTTAAAACTGTCTAAATACTAAATAACTATTTAAACTAACTAAAAACTAAATATTATACAAATTGTTGACTTATCAAATTAAAACATTTCAAACATATTATGAAGGTAGTAACTTTTTATTTAAACTGTTTATAATTTTTTTTTATTATTATTATTTATTTATTTTCTTTTTTTTAGATTATTTGTTAAATATTTCGTACAGAAAATAAATATATTACCAGTATATAGCACCGATATATGAGCAATATCGATAGTGTATCCGTTTACGAACTCATTCACAAACAATTCAAGAAAACATTCAAGTTTTTACCATTCCTTACCTATTAATCATTTCCGAAGTATCCAAGTTGCTCACTTTATACATTAATTAAACATTCAGATCCTTCACTGCTTTTATAACACATCTTTTGAAACTAGACTTCGAACTCACAAAAGGATCAATCGAGTGAAATTACTTATTATATTATAAGTTGCCATAATGCGAGAGACGACCTCATTTTTAGCGTAATTGGTCTCGTGTTTAGGAATGTAAAATAGTGAAGTGTGACGAATCGTTAACCATTTTTAAAAATAGAGTAAAACAACACCACCTTTTCAATCATAAAATGTATTTATATTATGTAGGATTCGTTTATAAATGTATGCATGTATATAAATAAGTATTTGCATGATTTATAAGGGTTGACGTTATTTTTTTATATGTGTAATGTTAATCTTATGTATATTTATAATAGGTCTTTACCTATGAAACTGCCGTTTTGCCGTACTTGCCATTTCAAATGAAAATATATTTTTTTGACTGATAATTCTAATTTCAAATTAATTTTATTTGACAAACATGGAATTCTTTTTCTAAAATCGTCATTTGTTTAATAGTAGTGTTTTGTTTTCAACGCATTCGAACATTTTTCGTCATCATGGATAAGTTAAAAATTCGAGTAATTATGGAGTATGAGTACCGTCGTGGCAGCAAAGCGGCACAAGCGGCACGCAACATCAACGACGTTTACGGAGCGAACACTACAAACGAACGCACCACCCGTTATTGGTTTACCCGCTTCCGTTCTGGAAATTTTGACCTGAAAAATGAACCCCGTGGTCGTCCGAAAACTTTGGTCGACAATGACGAATTGTCGGCAATTGTGGAAGCTGATGAAACTCAATCCACGGCTGAATTAGCAGCAGCTTTCGACGTTAGCATCAAAACAATATTGGTCCATTTGCGTCAAATTGGCAAGGTAAAAAAGCTTGACAAATGGGTACCCCACGAACTCAATGACCGCCAGCGCGAAGTACGCGTGGAGACGTGCCTTGCACTGCTCAGCAGGCATACAAATGAAGGAATTCTGAACCGCATTGTTACTTGTGATGAGAAATGGATCCTGTTTGACAATCGTAAGCGCTCAGCAAGTTGTTTGGACCCTGGTTCAGCACCCAAACAATGCCCTAAACGAAAACTTACCCCTTGAAAAGAGATGGTCACTGTTTGGTGGTCTAACGCGGGTGTAATTCATCACAGCTTCTTGCCAAACGGGACAAGCATTACTGCAGATGTGTACTGTGAAGAACTGAACACAATGATGGAGAAGCTCGCACGTCTCCAACCAGCTTTGGTCAATCGTTCGGCTCCACTGCTCCTGCACGACAACGCGCGACCTCATACTGCACAGCAGACGGTCTCCAAGCTACAAGAGTTGGGGTTGGAAGTTCTCCGTCATCCACCGTACTCACCAGACCTTGCGCCTACAGACTTCTACTTTTTCCAGAATTTGGATAACTTCTTGGCGGGAAAAAAATTCAATACCCGAGAGGCAGTACAAAATGCCTTTGAAGAATTTGTTGCCTCCCGTCCAGCTGATTTCTTCAAGAAAGGCATCAATAAGCTACCAATGCGTTGGCAAAGATGCATTGATTGCACGGGTGATTATTTTGATTAATAGAAATAAAAAATATATATAAAAAAATTACGCTTCATTTATTTCGTGAAATACGACAATTTCATAGGTAAAGACCTAATATAAATCTACACAATAAATTTATTCTCTACAACTTTTTTCAGTAATAGGTCTGCTGGTAGAAATTTATTTTAGAAATAGGCTGTATCTTTGTACTTTATTAGTTTATAAGTCATTTTTATTATTGTGATTTTCTGTGTGTTCATAAATTATTAAACTAAATTATAAGTACTAAATTATAATTCGATGTTGAAGCAAAGCCAAATTTGTATCTATCACTCTCTGCTCAAAATATGGCCGCCTAACTTTTGTTTCACAAAAACTATAACCGCACATTTTTTGTATTTCTGATTACAGTATAATATTTTCAAAGCTTATCGGTGGGTTACTTAACACCAAGGTATATTAGTAAAAGTTGTCTACCAAAAACCAGCTGTCAGCAAATTAATTTATGTTCTGTTCGGTAAAAATTTATGTATCTAATTTTCGTGTGTAATTGGTGTCAAGTTACATGTGTCCAAAACAGGTGTTAGGTAAGAACTATAAAATTACATGATATCGCTAGTGTGAACCATAAATAACAAGTAAAAAGTTTATGTTTTATTGTGAAAATACTCTTAACCTGGATGTGATAATGGATTTTTACTGTTTTGCGAATTTGAATTAATGGTTTTTGTGTGTGTTGTTTAAGTTTAAGGTCTCGACTGTTAAAAAGTAACTTAATTTAGTTAATAATAGCTTTCAGTGCATATGTACAATTAACAGACATATACCAAAATAACTCATCAGTTTTAAAATATTATTTCATTAAAATCAAAATATTTTATTTCATTTTTGGTTCACAGAAGCACGTCTTAATGAACGTGAAGCGAGCTTGAACAACTAAGAACTTCGGAATTGAAAATAGGTAGACTGAGAGGAAAATAGCCGGCGAAGAAACCCTTTTGGCAGTCTGTTATAAAAATATTGTTTCGTACATGGAATAGAAGATACTCGAAGAGTAAACAGCTGTAGTTTTACATAGATAGCATTTCATTATTATGAAAAATGACGATGGAGTGAACACTATTACACGAGGTAAATTATTCACTTTAGACTATTCCTTGTACTTGATTTGTTTTAAAATAAAGACTGAAGCAATTCGTCCCGTATAAGGACTTTACAATATTTTCACTTTTTAATTGGTTGTGGATATTGCCACGCCTGATCCCAATAATAATAATCCCATATTTCAAACGAGTAATGGTTCCTTCCCAGTGAATTGAACGAGAAGTTCAACTCAAATTTTGCAAGTCAAAAAAAGCATGACTCTACCACTAGTTCGGTACCACCTTCGTGAAGAAGAACTGGCAAGAAACTTCACGGGTATATGTTTTCAAAATAAATGTACATTGTCTCTTTATGTCTATACAAAACTATGCTTATCTGCATCTGTTAGCTCGGCAAGTCTGCCTCCACCAAGTATCCAAACGACGAACGACACCCGTTAGCGACTTAACGCGGGATCCAGCCATTGCCCTCCTCAACCATATACCTATACGATGGAAAGTGATGAAGACGTGGATGTAACACGCCTGTCCAAGAGATGACTATTCACCTTACTTTTAAATATTCCAGGACTTGGCTGTAAATATGCAACTTTATGTTGTGTGGCAGCCATCATCTCATCTGACCGTGTTCTAATCGCTTTGGTAGTACGAGTAAATTTGCTGTATGTACAAGCTTAACGCGCACACAAATGTCTTGAACCATCTATACCTACTGATTTACTTCATTTTTTTTTTTGGTTTGGTCATGCTTGACATGTCTCATTTCAAGATAGTGAGGAAACATCGTAGACAAATACGCTTCTAAGTATGAGTATATTTGTTGTTTATATACAATTTCACACCAACTTAAGTTGTAACCAGTAGAGTTATTGTCTAAAATTTAGCTCCACTTAATCAATATTTACAAAAACAATTTGAGTATTTTTATTTTTCATATAAATTCAGCGTCAAGTTTGCGAAATTAAAATAAAGGAACTTTTAAATTAAATTTGTAACAAGAACAATGTTAACAATTAGTATGCAAAGCCACGCTCCTGACAAATTACAATTGTAAAATAACATTTCACGGAACAGGTTGTTCTACAATAATTAATAATTTAATATAATTATTGCAATTAAGCTTTATTATATTTGACAGCTCTGTAAGTTGAAATTTTCATCGTTTACCAAACTCTAGTAATTCTCTCCAGCATGTACCAACTCTAATTACTTGAAAGAGATCGCTTTAAAATGAATCTTTAATCTTAATTGTCTAGCTCGTTTTTAACAAAACTTCATCTGTAATTTATAAAAACTTTGACAATACTAACTTACTAGTACTTATTAAAAGTAAAATACTCATATATCTGTTAATTACATTGTTCCAGGTTGTATCAAATGCTAACCTTGAAATTATGGATATTGTGGCTCATTGGCGAAGCATGTTTCAGGGATATGCAATATAAGTCGGAAAAAACACAGATTCGAGCAAGCCGAATTTAAGGTTAGACTTTAAGGAGATTCAGCATGTGCAAGTACTCCATATTTACTTACACGCTTACTGCATACTTCTACAGTAAAGGAAGAAATGTTTAATGCTTTGGTGTATGGAAGCAAAGGTTTCGGTGTTTATTGAAAGGTTTTACTACAAAACTAGACTACACTAAGATGTATATTGTTGCATTGGCTACACTTCACTTTAAGTACTATTAACCTTACACTGGATTATCCTAAATTATCCATACCAGGCAGGTGACTACATTACGTCCAAAACCGGCAACATTACTAATCAAGATCCGATAGGAAACCTAAATGGATCGAATGGGAATGCCTTGCCATAGTTGCAGCATAAGACTGAGTTTCCATAGGTTTAGTGATGTCTTGTGAAATAGGAAGTGATGACGGTAACACAAGTAGCGACATCAATACTCGTGAGTCATTGGTTGGGGTGTGGTACAAGTGAACAAAGCGTAACGGTTTTAGGACTTAATATAATGTTGGTGTGAATGAGCTTCGTGTTAGTGGAAAGCGAGATGAAAAACAAATATTTAAAAGTGGATTTTTCAGTTGATAGGTAACTGCTATATAAAATATAATTTTCACATTTGATAGGTACTTCTTGAGCAAGTGTCGATGTTAATCTAAAAACAAATTATATAATTATATAAAAGTAAGAGATTAATGTCTACAATATATACAATACAATATACATAAATTAATCGGTTTTTATTTACATAAAAAGTAGAATAGTACCCAATAATGTGGCGATTTTACCTTAACTTAGCGTTTTTTTGGATTATCTTGGTACAGACATAATATGTTAGTATTTGCTTTTTAGTTCTAAAAGCAAGGATAGGTACAATTATACAAAGCCTATAAATAAAAATAAAGTTAAATAACTGTCATAGGACATCATATTATGCATTTTGGTTGAGACTCCAACGAAATCCATTTTAAAAACTTAATGTTTCATGAACTTGATAAATCATTTTAATATTTAATGTTGTTTTTTGCTCTATATGTTGAAACATAGTGGACAATTTTTTTTAATCAGTAACTTAATAACAGAAACTGCAATTAAAAAATCATTATTTTCACCCGCCTCAGCTTATGATTCAGATAAATCTTGCGCCGCTATCCAGTGTGACTAGCCTTATTTATTGTTCGTTATACAATAGATTATAGTATTTGATTTATTCCACAATTTTCTATTGTTAATGTTAGGTAATGTTATCAAAAATAAATAACGGGCTTATCTTTAGTTTATTATCTACGAGCCAGACTTTGGCAATTTGTTGTGATATATATCTCTTTCCAAAGTTACGAAAGATTTCCTTTGGAGAATTGTTGTCAAGTATCAAATTCTGTGAAACAAAAGCTATCTTTGGTTTTGATTATAATTACTTATTATAAAGTGGCCTTAAGTACGCATTTAGTTTAGAGATTTGTACCTACTTTATTTTTAAGTCATCCGAGTCTAGATTTGCTCAGCGTTATTTATACTTAGGAGAGCCTTAAGTTACCATTTAACGTATCTGAATTCGATGGTTATTGTTAAAGAAATCTAGCATTAATCAACATAATATTTTCAACCAACAAAATTTATAAATCTCTAATTACAATTTTTACGCCAACGTGAAGAGTCCAACATTTTTAATTTTCATTTAAATCATAGTTCGTCTTAAAGAATTACCATTAAGTTCCAATATTTCAATTCAAATGAGACGCAGATGAGCTTTCAAATTAATAGGTATCAATTTAATTTAACGGGTAGTTGTAACTTAATCTTATTGTAATAATGCATTTCATTTGTCATTAGTTATAGCTTGCTATTAAAAAAACATGACACTGACAGAAAACTGACAGTGCGAATCCTATGATTTATAATAGTCATATATTAAGAATGTTTATTTTGAGTTTGTAACTTAATACTGGGTTATATTAAAACAAGCTTTTACTAGATGTCCATATGTGAACCTTTCTATATAAAAACTGACTTCGTTTGTTTGTAAGGACGTTATAGATAGAGGCTTCCATTTTTAAAATTAACTTCCTTGGATTAGGAAAACGCTCAAGCTCGAAATTTTACTGTTTTGTAACAATTAAACATACTCTTTGTAAAATTTTCATAATTTGTATATTTCTGTTAGCTTCTTTTATTTTCCGATTCTATTTCCAAACGCTCATTAAGTTGCCTGCGATAGCAAAGCTCGCTCGATCTTTGCTCTTAAATCGCTAATTGTGAACAATTCGTATTAAATACCAGGAATAGCAAAGATACTTTACGTACTATTAAGTTTTTTTGAAGATCAGCGATGAGCTTTTACCTAACCTTGTCACACAATTACACAACATAGAACTTTATGGCTTCAGCCTGCACCTTTCAGTGCTTCACTCTATGTTTGTAAGACGTTTGGTCTCACTTCTATTTTGCATCAAAGTCAAAAAAAGTATAAATATGATACGGAAATATATATAATAATTATTACGGTTTTTTGCAAACCACATAAATTGGAACGTCTCCGCGAGTCAGCGTTGCGACTTTTCATTTAAATGTTATTACTTGATTATCTCAGTTATACCTATCACATTATATATAACAGTATCCTACAGATGATATATAATTAAATAAACAAATTGATTTTGATGAAGTATCGATTTGACAGCGAATAAATTGCAAAAAACCTCAATGAGGAACGAAGAAATGTGACTTTTTGAATTCAGAATACAATGTATGTTTGTCTGTTTGTAGGACATGACCAAAACGATAATCTCCTAAACGCTCGTCATGATTGTGTCTCTGACATAAGTCTGTTTTGACACCTCGAGCTGAAGATCTCCCATGAAGATTAATACTGGCTTTGTTATGATTTGGTCTTGATTTAAAGTTCATTGTCAATGCTGGATAGGCAAAAGAGCAGATCAATAACCCATTGTTAAAATATTGACAAGTACTGTCAACAAATCAAGTTTAAAAACCCACTAGTTTTTTGGCCTATTTATCGTAGAGTGCGACGAGAGTAGAAAAAGAGTAGTGCGCGTATTCGTGGATGGTGTTCCCTATAGAACGTTTACTATACATCGTTTAAAATTCTAGCGAAGGTTATGCATACCTCCGGCTGCGGAATAACACTTAGCATACTAAAGTTCGACAACATTGCACGGGATTCAGTTTCGAATCTGAGCTTGCAACAAAGAATCTTAAAAGTTTCTTTTTATAATAAAAAAAAACACAAATTAACCTTGTCATTATAAAAACTATACCGGAAAATGTAACATAATTAATGTTCTACACATTGATACACATCTTTTCTTTGTATTTTTCACCATGTATTTTTTGCCATTTCCTTTCAAAGTAGCTCTAAATTTAGATAACTCCTGGCAATTACTGATTCTACACGTGCAGAGCGTTTGGAGGAGCTCTTGAGTGCATGTTCGACATGTATTCGAGTTTAGTTCCGAGTGTCTTTAAACTGGAGGTCCTATTCGAGTGTTCGATAACACAAATTTATAATTCGAATTTTATGTAGGCTTTGAGGGATATATCTCATCATCTAGAGCACGAACTAGACAATGTAGTGGAGGGGCATTAAAAGACAACGCAACCGGACGCCCGAGTGGCGTAGTGGCCCCCGTCGCATGCGCTGCAGGTCCCAGGTTCGAATCCTGGTCGGGGCACTCACTTGTGTCATGAACACAGATGTTTGTTCTCGAGCTATGGTTGTTAATATCAGCTATATATGTTTGTTTATTCTGGGTTTCCCCCACAAGCTCTGCTTACTTTGGGGGTGTTTGTCTAAGGATTTATTACGATTTATTACTATTAGATATGTTTGATACAAATCACAAACAAAGTATATTTCTGTGCGTTAAATTGGTTAATTTAAAAGTCCGACAATATTATAATTTAGAACCTAAACAATCTGCTTTTTTTGATATTTTGTATATTTTGAACTGTTCGATTTGGGGACCTAGAGCTACTTAAGCCAACGGTTACAAAAAGTCTCCTCTAAGATTAATCATTATTTTAAAATCGGCATTAAATTTCGAAGAAAATTTTCCACACTCAGAGAACTTAGGAAAACTTTTTTGGGTTTACCTTCATTTATCTTTTTTTTTATTGTAGCAGGGTTAAAGTTAAAACGGAATATTTATGAAATCATGGAATAGTAACTCGCTCTCAAAGCACCGAAAGAAATATATTTTTAAGAAATGTTAAGTTTATTTGGTAGAACTTTAAGTGGCAGAAGAGTTTCTTCTCCTTGGTAGTATTATGGTCCTGCATATGTTATATTGTTGCCACAATGCAAATGTAGTGTTGTTTCGGTTTAGGGTAATAAGCGAATAAGCCAATGACCACTAAAGCCTTAGACCACTAAGCAACATATCGTCAAAATCTAATTCTTCAGGTCATTGAATTATGTGATACTAATTACGATTAATAATGTCTGTCTGAAACATAGCAAGCTCATTAGCAAGCTTAAAATTGTAAATAAATTGCTATGTATACAGACTTCATTTAAATGTTAAACCAACTGCAATTTTGTTGGCTCTCTTTTGAACAGTTATGAAAATACACCCCCAATAATGATGACACACGTGTACAAACATTTTCCTCAAAACTCCAGCATTCACCAACTACGCTCGTAAATTTTTGAGTGCATAAAATTTCAAAAAGCCGTGACATTTCTTTGTGACTTCGTACATATTGCAACATATTACCTACTGGGTATGAGAATTTTGATAGATTTTTTATATTATACTCGTAGGAGATTATAAAGATTATTCGTTTCTGTAAATTTGATGAGTCTGTTGGATGGAAAATATTTTAAAAGCCAAATATAAATTGTATAACTCTGAAGATGAGCTGCACAATTGTTTATTTGGTTTGATCTAGTTTGGTAGAGTTAACAAAATAGCTATTTTTATTCTTCTATCTAGTGCGTTTGTCAGTAGATTTATTATTCTTCCATTTTAACTTGCTCCATCATCAGACCAAGGGCTCCTCCAAGAATCTACATGTCTACAGCAACATCACAGAACACAGTGAGCGCATCTTCTGGTGTATCGCCTCGAGCTGGTTTTTAATTTTAGGGAACAAGAAAATATCGCACGTTGCCAAATCAGGGCTGTATGGCTAAAGACCCAAAAGTTTTACCAGTGTGAGATTCAGAAAGTCCCTCGCCTTGGACTAAAAGGCCCCTTAGTCCCGTGTTCGGTTGTTCGAAGCAGCAAAAACTTCGAGTAAGCATTACATCATGCAAAATGTACCACTCTGCATTGATGCTAAGGGAATTGATACTAACTCAAAGATATAAGCGACAGCTTTTAAACTCGTTAGGGATAAGTAGTTTATAGAAAATAACAGAAAATACCAACGCTGTACCGACATAGTTGCTTCAGATTGCGCCTTGTTCATAAAAGCTAATTAAAGTCGATTAAGCTATCCGTCAGGTCTCGAGTTGGACTTGAAGTCTTAAAAAATCATCGCACGAAAATGTTTACCGAAGCAGTTTTCTACGACGAATGGACGACTATTTAATTTTCAAAATAAACTCCATACGCCAGCGTTCCATACACAAAAACTTTTTTTGCAAAACTGTCTGAGTGGTTTTGTAACTATTTTGTATTGATGTCGATAAATATATTTTTCCTCGCTACTGACTGACTATCTTCACTACATAGTATAAATCAAAGTCGCTTTCCGCTGTCTGTCTGTCCCTATGTGTGCTGTTGCTGTTGTATGTATTGCTATCTTTAAAACTACACAACGGATTATGATGCGATTTTTTTTTAATAGATAGAGTGATTCAAGAGGATGATATTATAAATACATGCATAATATATTAGAGAAACACTGATAATTTAGGAGAGGTTTCTAATGAGATGTCGTAAATCTTACACATTTTTTTGCGCTTACATTCTCTAAACGCTGGCTGAACCCTATGAGATAGATCAAAATATTGTACAACAATTTTGTACACCTTAAAAAGATCTCCGATGGTATTTGTCTATTTCTTAGGGATAACCCACAATAACTATTTTTTATCCTTTAGATTTTACGAGAAATAATGGCTTATTTACGAAGCGATTTTAAGCAATACAGCATTAAACCTTATCCAAGTGAGTACCTTAAATACATTGTGCATGTTGTATAGATCAATACAGCCCTTTACAGCGTGTTAAATGAATATTTTTTCGAAGATATGACAGATTTAAAATGCACTTTTCGTTAAGTATTGGATGAAATTTTAGTTAACTACAAAGATATTAACCTAAGATGTTATTTTATGTTTATTTCTACAAAGTACTTATCCTATATTAAAATGAGGGTACCTAGGTACGTGTGTTATGCAAATCGGCTAAATGTGTGATTAGATAACAGTTGTTAAATTTGAACTCAGATCGCTTCAGGCTAGTATGCGGTGCACCCACAAAAACCGAACAACGCGCAATCGATTCATGCTCCTAGCACACTAAACTAGGAACCCTACGGGTTTCGCCGACCGAATGTACCTGAGCGTAGGGGGAGATAGCCTTAAATAAACCTTACCTACTCTAAAGTCTTGATGATCCAATGACCCATTCCAAATTACAGCTTTCTACTACAAGGAGTAACTGAATTAAACCGCGGATAGATAGACAGTTCCTTGTTGCCTACGGAACCCTAAAAACGTATCGACATTGTGTGATTATAGCAAAATCGGTGCATCTATGTAACATAACTTCTGCCTGAATGACCGTCTGTTCAACGAGACGACCTCCATAATGAATCTATTTAAAAACATCCTTATTGCCTAAAGAGGATGTGATTCGATGATAGGTTGTTTCTGCAGCACTGGTGCCACGGTGGAACTCGTACTCGTAAATAGCGCGATATTTCAAATTTTCCATTTTGTAAACTATGTGACGCAAAGAAAAAACCAAAAGAGGAAACACAAATGAATTACGGTTTTCGAACCAAAAATGCGTGAATAAATAGCTGTATAAATTTGAAATTGCACTTCATATGTTTATCCTTTCAAAGGTGCCACAGAAATATACATATACTAGAAAATCATAGTACTCCTTCTGACAGTCGAGTAAAAATATAATAATAAACTTTATTTTTGGAACATGTAGCTATTCCGTTATCGTTGATTCAGTCCAAAAACTGACTATAATTAAAATACATACAACATTACTGAAACTTAAATGTTAGTGTGTGGTCCCTTACCGTACGTACTTTATAAATAAAGTTATTAAGCTATGCAAATGAGAAAGATTAATTTTATGCTTATCGGTCTTAAGTTCACCATATATGTCGATATACAATTTAAAGGTAATATGATACTTACATATTCTGACTTAAGATTTGAAATCGGTTGAGAAGTGTAAAGAATATTTTCTGTGCATTGATTGATTTATTATGTTTCTGTTCAAATTACTTAATCATGTACGATAAGGTGCTGGTGTGAAAGGGGTTTTTCGACTTTGTGTTTTCATTATATTACTTTTGTACAAAATTTTACTAGTTTGTGTGGCTTTAAAACAGGCGTGTTTCATTAAAACCTAGGATCATTCTAGGCCCTTGGTTAAGAATATTGAACAAAACAATTTCTATATTTCTAGTATAAACTTTAAAATATGCTCAGTAATGTTCGGTATACGGGAAACTCGCCGAAGGCTAAGGCGAGAATCGCTTGCACGTTGTTTGGCTTTTTGTAGGCGCTTCGCATGCTAAGGAGCGACAACACTGCGGGGGATTCGGGATCCGAGCTTCCTCCGCCACGTTTCCCGATAATACATATAAAACTTTCGTTCTTCACTGATAATTAATGCATAGCCAAAAATTCAAGATTTAAGACGTTAGTTATAACGAGAACCTTCGCTTATAAAGATTTTTGAACATTTTTATGCTTAATAGATTGTTTGTTTTGAAGTCAAAATATGGAAACGAAAATGAAACTTAAACAACAGATGTACATTTTTATACATTACAGTTCTTGCTCAGAAAGCCATAGACAATGGACATGACAAAATAAATATCACTCTTACGTAAAAAAACATTAATCTTTTTCTCATCAGCATTCAATAAGTGCATAAGCAATCGTCGATGATACTTATTTTTATTCTCCATCAGGAACCCAGGGCATTTTGAAGCAATGATGTGGAAAACACACAGAAAATAAGGAAATTCCTACAGAATTAGACAAAAAAGGTTATTTCTTCAATGCCTGACCAGGTGTTTAACTATTTAGGGTTCTGTGCCAAAAGGGGACCTTACTAGTAAACCTCCGCTGTCCACTCGTCCATCCATGACACAGAACTCACGGCGCGTACACCGGCGGCGGCCGCGGTTCTTTTTACACAACTCACGTAACTTTCCTGATACCACAATCGCTGATCTCAGCAATTGTGGTAGAGTGGGTCGTCTGATCGCAAGACGTGTTGGGTGTATTTAATAACAGAAAAAGATCGCCAAGCATGCTGTTGACCGTAGCCCGCGTTCTTATAGACGCCTACCGTCGCTATACAGGCGCAGCGAATAACCGCTCCCACCCTGGGCTTTAAACGCCTCGTGAAAATGTTTATATTTTTCACAAAATTTTATGAACCTTAATTCGTTGACAGTTATTTTTACAGGTCCAATTTCTTTTGTCGCTGAAAAAAATTTTTCACTACGGAACCTTTTGTATATGAATTCGTTTTTTTATAAAAATAAATTGCTTCATCCTCTTAACAAGAAATAATTAAGTCGTAAGGAGTCGTTTAAAGATAAATTACATCGGGTAATTAAATATTGGTAATTAGGGATCAAATACCTCAGTAGGAGAGTTTTTTGTGTAATTACTAAGATAACAACTGATATCCGTTTTATTTTCTGGAGTAATCAACGAGTCTCATTTTGTAACGACTCCATTATAACCGCCAACTTATATGTAAAAAATTTAAAATGTGTTTGCCTTTACTAGACAAACATTTCTGACTACAAGATTTCTTTACATTTGACACTCATCATGAGGTTTATTTCAATATGTTTGAATTTGGTAGAGAACATGGCGGAAATCTCTTTTTGAGTTGATTCCTTTTCTTGTTTTTCTCATATTAGATATGTTTTTAGATCGTACACGAAGTATATAATATATAATTATATAACCTATGATATAAAAATATATAAATATATGGGCTTATACGTACATGCAGTACATAATGTTAATTACATTTGTAATTCAAATTCAGAAAAGGAGTTTTTGTTTTAAATTAGTATTCCTTTTTAATAAAGCCATTTATAATATCCATTACGACCCTAATAACCCAACAATTTATTAAAAACGTAACCATTCAAAAAATCACGTTGAAATTCCACGCGTAACATTATAATCACGAGACAAAGGAAAAAGAATTTGGTGTTCCCGAACGGATACCTTTTTTTTCCATTTTAACGATTTTCGCCCTGTGTTTAACAAAATTACACGCAACTTCATTGTATGCGTCATGTCCAATTTCATCCCTTAAATCATTTAATTTCAAAAACACATCAAAACGCAGGATTCATGCAAATTACTTATCAATGTACGCAAATTGTTTTACGTGAGCAACACCTCAAGTACCCTTTAGGGTTTATGTTCCAGTGATTGGATGGTAACAAAGTTCTCGTTTAATAGGATTTTAAATTGATTCATCAAATTTAGAGGATAAAACTATATTAAGAATACTTAGTACGATGTTTTTGTTAAAGGTAGCTAAACAAAAAAAATATTTTTTGCATTTTTATAATTGGCAAAAGATGAGGATACAACTTAACAGAAAGTGCACCAAATGACTTGATTTTATCTCAATAATTGCGTTGGCTAATCCTTTGAGTCCTTTTATGCGGAACACACATTTTACATACTTTTACTAATTAAAATAACTATTTTATTTTTAGTAAACTGTCAATTTGATGTATATTTTTGTATAAAGCTGTCAATTGGTCAAGTAAATCAGTAATACCAATTCTTGCTGACCATTACTAAGCAGCTTTACCCTGCTACAGTAATTATATGCTGCTACAATGATAACCTGAGGCAGTAATGTTCCCTGACCGATTGCACTTTCACTCAAATACGATGGATCGGAATTTTGCTCATTCTGGGTTCTTTTTTGTAGAAATATTGTTTAAAGGATCGCCGTCAACATTTATTTCATAAATCAACATTTATGAAATAAAATTTAGTTATATAATGCATAGAAAATAAAGTTCCTGTATAGAAATAGTCTAAATTAACTTTGGCCAGACGTATAAATAAATAAATAAATTATAAATAAATCCCCAGACAAACACACCAACTGTATGGTCCAAAAGTAAGAAGAGCTTGTGAGTAAGCAGAGCTTGCGAACTGGGGGGAACCCAGAATAAACATACAAGTATAAACCCAAACAAACAACCATGACCCGATAACAAACATCTGTGTTCATCACACAAAATGAATCACACAGGACTCGAACCTGGGACCTTCGGCGTATAAGGTAAGGCTACTTGCCACTACACCACTCGGTCGTGACAGAGCGTATCATTAAAGAAACGTAAAACTAAGCGATGCTGATGGTTACTCCGACGAGCGTTACTTACGTCGCTCCAAAGTATCAATTTTGCTTAGCGAATTTTAATTTTATCTGTATTAAGTCTAATTCTAGAATCGTTAAGTAAAATCTATAATTAAAAGTAAATAACCGTTTGGCGCCTCTGAGTGTGGCCTATTAATATTTATTTCCTTTATTACTTAAGGACAATGTTTATGGAAGTAAATATAAATATTTCAGAAGTATATGTGAATGACAAATTGGCGTCCTCTTACGAACAATATAAATTTGAATTCATCCTCTCTGTGTGATCATGGGGCTTGCGACAGTTCCGAAATATCGGAAAGTTGAATTTAAAAATCAAAATCCAAGGATTCCTTTTCACATTTCTCAAACAAAATACAAAAGTAATTTCTGGCAGAGAAATCGCTCAGTTCAATACCACTTCATTCTCAATAATTACACAGGGCAGAGACAAAATGAATGTTACGTCTCAAAACAATTTATAGTGGTGTTAACAGAAGTTGTTATTTCAAAGATTTATGGCATAAATATCAATTAAATCTTTAAAAACCGTTTAGTATAAACAAAAAGCGGTATAAAGCTCGTGAGAAAGTTTTTTAACGTAATACAGTCATAAAGAAAATTGGAAACATCTCTTAATGCCAGAAAAAAGTTATTATTTACTTTTTTGGTAATAATTTTGGTGAATAATGTAATTTGTAGTTATTTCAAAGAACTCGTTTAAGAGGTAATTTCTTTTTAGTGCCGGAACTGCAATAAGAAATCTAGTTTTGAGTCGGTAAGGTGCAGTCAGATAAACTGGTGGTCCTACGTGAGTGAGGAAATCTTCACGAACAAACTTCATTGCGTCTTCACTGCCATTGTGATCCCACTTGTTACGCATTCCTACTGAGCTTCTTGCTGGTTCTTTGGCAGTAGATGATGCTTCCGAACCAGTGGTAGTTTCAATATACGACGTCCTAAGCCGAGGTCCGTGCCCTCTCAGGTGCCCTTAGACGTATCGTATGTAGGAGTAGTGTAAGTTCCGGCTAAGCGCCCTCAGCGATAGGCCACAAAGTCCGGTGAAATTTAAAAGGCTAATAGGGCCATAAATAACCTGTCCTATTCGAAAAAAAAATGTGATCCCATTAAAGGGACATCAACCCAAACAAAAGGTGATTTAAGGCAATTTGTATTCCTCTACGCTTGTCAACTGTGGTTTGGGAAAACTCGGCCCTTTGAGCTATTTAAATGTAATCTTTAAAATTAATGAATACTAATATACTAATGAGTACATTAAACTTCTGGCTGTACACTATAACACCATTTTAAGATTCGGTTTGATTGGTGATATCTGCAGATCAAACCAAGAGGAGGGATAAATCTTACTCGCACAAAACCAAAATGGGTAACCCTATTAGTGACCTTACAAATGAGTGGTTAATTCTCTTTAAGTTAATGACCGAACAAGCGCACCGTTTAAGGATCGTTGTATTTGTAAGAAGTTTTAAATTCCGATAAGGTACCCAACTCCAAGCGCAAAAGTCCGTAGATTGTAATGACTCTTGAATAAGTATTAGTTAATCTTATCTATAAATAAAACTTGATAGTTTATCAGACGAAAACCGCTTAGCAGCCATAGCATAGTTCTAGAGGAAAGCCACCAAAAGACCAAAACTAGTATTTGTAATACTAGTTTTGGTCAAATACTTTTTTGTATAGTACAAAAAAGTATAAGTAACAAGAAAACATGCCCTTATTTCAGCAAAATACCAGCAGTCTTTTTGTTTATGTGTGTACATATAATTCACTCGATAAATTCAAAGTAATCAAATTAAATAGGAAACAAATTAGGGACGCTACTACTTGGTATAATTGAGTTTATCCAAACACATTTAGAGTTCCTAAAGTTGAATTTTCCCTAATTCACCCTAAATAACTGGGTTGGGAGTTGAGCGGTACTGAAGTTAGCACAGGCTCGGAGTTTAGTATGTGTATATTTATTCCATATTGCTTTAGTAAATCGTCCTTTTAGTTAAATATATTTATGCGTCATCTGCATAAGACTCATCAAAATATATGTTATTTTAATATTAAACATAAACTATTAGATCACTGACAACTGCTTGTTCTTGTCGTTCAGGAAGACCTCAGTGAAGATGAACTAGCGAGATCATTTTATTTAAAATGTATGATTGGTCTTATGTCTATACAAAATAATTCTTATCTGCATCTGTCACCCCCCCCCCCCCCTCACAGACTATCCGTACGATGAGCAAACGGCACAGGTTTAATATGTATCCTGAAATCAACGATCGTTTAATCTTTTTACATATTATAATAGTTCTACAACTATATATACTAAATAAACTAGCCATATAATTGAAATTTAAATGAACGCATTCCTGTAACCTTTACCCTGTAGCATAAAACCAACCTTTGAAGATCTCTCTATCACCAGACAAAGGGATAAGCCCATACCTCTACAACTAAGGCCTCCCTTACCTAACTTTTCAAAATACCACATACTCCTATGAAAACAACAATGTTAAACACATATACTGTACCGCCGACTTGTCTGTGCGTGTGGACAAAATTTGAACTATGTTGTAAAAAATGTTCACATAGAAGGCAGCGCCGCCTTTAACCGCAAAAATAACTTGGACGGACTATTATGACATCAAAAACTGGAAATAAAGCATTGGTTAAGCGACTAAAAGTCAAAGTGCATTTATGCATAAAATGCAGTGCCACAATTTACTGGACGGATAAGTTTGTTGGACTATCACACAAATATCGAAAACCTTTTTTGATATGGCAATTTGAAAAAAGAATTGGAGAGAGTACGTACAATTGACGTACTTTCGCGAAAGCAACAATTTGCGCGGGAAATTTAATAAGTTTTTGAGGTTTTGTGTTCCAGATTTTTTAATTTATTGCATTGTAATGGTAGGTAGTGTTGTGTGTGATTACTGAGTAGGTGGATAAATATTTTAAAAAGTTTTAAAATATTTATTAATTGAGTGTTCTTGATACAAAAATTAGACAATGATGTAGACAGAACTACAATTTGTCAATTTATTAATTTCTAATGTGTTTTTAAAGATTAAATATAACCCCTAACACGGTCTTAGAGTAAGAAAAGTTTACACTCTATGCTTTTGTTTACCCATAAATAGATTATATGTACACCACCTAAACTGACATCTTTACTTATCCAGAGTAAAGCTACTATTAAATAACCACAATGACCAACACCATTAAAAACTCGACGAATTAAAATGTACATCACAAACCGAGATTCAGATTAACAATCAATTATAATTTAATACAAAACTCAGCAATCAGAACTCTTGTCCAATAAACAGACAAATTAATTCAGAACTCAAATTACATCTATCGAGTCATAGTAAAAGATATAACTTGTTCGATACAAATCAGCAGCATAACTTTGAACTACCAAATCATTTGCCTAAAAGCGTTAATTCAAAATATCTAATATATCATTCGGAATTGAACTGTATCTTCTACACATAAAACTCAAATTCGTATCACATTGTGCCTAATTTGTAAACTCAATGATGTCAAGGTAAGCGTGTTGGTCAATTCACTAATGTCTAGCAAAGCGTACTTAATAGGACGAATTGTAATGCTATATAAGCTTTTTAGTAAGCACGAATAAATGAAATTACTCTAATAAATAATAATGGCTTTATTGCGGACCAAATATACATGGTACCTTCTATGGTAGATATAACTTATAGCGATTAAAATGATGATGATGAAACGACGGAGGTTAAGGAACTGGATTTTTCATCAGATGTCCTAGTTTCGATCCATTTAGAACCTTTTGAACCAATAAGTTTTTCAAACTTGTTACAGCCACTGCTGAGGTGAAACAAAACATTGTGAGAAAACCAACATGCTTTTAAAGTTATATCGGGATATGTGTAAAGCACGTCAACCCGCAATTGGCAAATTGAAATACACTTGGAAATACAACCCCGGGACTTTCAACGTAGTGTAAATAGGCTCCTCTTGGACAGGTGTGTCACACCCCCAACTTCATCTTCACGTTCCATCAGGTGAGATAGAAGACAAACACCGGTTAGTTGTCAATAAAAATAAAACGTCCCTACAGTAAGACTGTTTTGATAGATACTGCGAATTTCACGAATAACCACACAGTAGAATTCTAGAACAACCACGCAGAATTACATCACTGGTCTCTTCAAACCATACGTCATTTTAAGGAGAGACACGGATATAAATAAACAACAAACAAAACAGTAAACTGTCTTGCAAAGAACACCATTGAACCCTAGATCAGGTTCACAGTGGAGTTAGAACCAGAGCTTCAAACAAATAAAAATCCAAATTATTTTATTAGAAATTATTATTGATCAATATTTGTTCTCTTCCAATGGAATTTTACGTAAAACATATGTATAAAGGTTGACAATTCAAGCAAATTGTTTAAATATTACGCCTCTGTTGCGATTTACAATTTTGTGTTTAAAGCCTATTCAATATGCGCGGTATAATTGGTGATCCATCGAAGCAGTATTTATTTTGTTATGCAGATTTTTTTATGGTTTAGGATAGGGCTGGTTGTCTAAGCGTTTTTCTCTCGAAGATGAGCTGGTTTGATGATACTCAAATAGACACGAATACATTTATTTTCATATAATATAACCAAAAATCAATATGTCACAAAAAAATTATTTGTTTCTTGGTTATTTCCATGATTTTATCTTCCAGACTGGGCCATACCACCTGCTTGGTCTTTTGTATTTTATACAAGCACTTTGATATACAAGAGGTAAATACATGATTGTACATCATAAGCTTACGATAATTTTGATATATCCTGGTTTTGTATCTACGGTGTACACACTTTTAACCTAACATACTTTTAATTTATGCTTCTAAAGTCAAACAATATACCAAACTAGTACCTAAATATGTAAGCATTAATTCTATTGGAATTTGGAATGACTCCCAAACCACATTTGGCAAGCATGGGGCAGTTAAATGAATCCTGTCTCTACAGGTTATTAAGGCTCTGAATGCCTTGCCTTGCCTATGCCTTGAACTTCCACAGAATATTGAAGAGAATAGACCTTGCAAATGACAATACATTTTCATGCTAGCAATATATCGATAGCTAACATTACCTAATGCGTTGCCAAGATTTGCACAACTGAGGAATAAGTGCCAAAGGTCACAAGTGCTTTCGTACCCGATAATATCACCTAAAGTATTGATGTCAGAACAATTTGCAATATTGATAAAGTGTTCATGTACTTGCACATCTATATTTGAAATACTGAGATATTTGCAGATAAAGATGTCTTGGTACTTTTGCCGTTGGTATTTATAATGCTGATCGGTAATTACAGTTTGAAGTTCAACAAGATAATTAGTTGTGATAGTGATTTTTATAATGTTTAGATATTTAAGCTATTCAGTTCAAGAACAAGGCGACCTATTTAATACAAAGTACCTTTTTTCCGTAAACAAGTTCAGTCCGCGGCCGCGTTTGCGTGGGCATCGCATTATTAAACCGTGTCATTTTTATAAGCTAAATCTTTATCATCCGGTTGTCTTTTCTTTTCTAACTACTTTTGAATGCTATTGATTATTTTTCTAGTTTTGATAGTGAAATAAGTAAGCTGCTGTAAGCTGTAGAGGTCAGTGTAATATTTATTTGGACCCCTCCCAACCCCGTATAGAAACAAATGCTTGTCCAATTACCAATAAAAAATATACAAACATTGCTCAGATTTAACTTGACTTATAACTTGTATTATAACAAACCTTTCAATGTTTCGAAAACGATGAGCACGTCCAATGCAACAACTAAATCATCAAAGTATAATAAATTTCCTACAATCAGCTTGCAACATGCCAGCCAATAGACACGATTCTGCGGATGGCATCATGTTCGTACTTCATCAATACTAATTGGTTAGTGTTAGTACTTGATTTTACCGTGAACCGTGATTCAGTAGTAGAACAGTGACCTGTGCGCGAAAATGATTCATAAGGTTAGGGCGTTTCCAATATAAGTCTTGACATTCTGATACAAAAATGAGAAAGTTTGTATGTTTGAATAGTTACAATTCGGAAGACATGGTATAATACGCTAGCAAACTTTTAACCTGAAATTTTTACGGCGATATACGAAAACCAGGTATGAGACTAATGGATCATAAATAAAAAAACAATATCCACCATCTTGTCCTGCAATATCCTTCATCAGATCGTTGATCCACTCTGTGGGGATATTACGTAAGGACTCAAACCGTCTTTCTTGGCGCATTTGGCATTTTAGAACTTTACGCCTCTCTGACATGCTATGTAAGTATTAGCTGCCCATTATCACTTTTACTTTGCTGTATGGGTGACAATGGTTTTATCGAATTCTACTTCGGTAATAAGCCATAACTTTAGGATTATACTATCCATCATGATTCGTATGAATTACAGTGTATCTTTCTTATATTATATCGGAATCACTCTAAAGCCATATTATCATGGTTAGTTTGAAATGATTCGTGGTCAATATTACTATTGGTTAACTTTTATGATCAGGTCGTAAGGTTGCAATTCTAATGGAGACGTTAGCTGAAGTTGAACTTTGAATCTGTAAGGGCTATTGAAGATCAAATAAGGATAACTAGATCAAATAGTTTTTCAACTTTAGCATAACAACGATGAACGGTTATATATGTATAAACTGTGACATATTTTTGGAGATACAGTAGCTGAAACAGTACAGTTTTGTAAGTTGTTAATATAACAATAATAAATAATAGTGATTTATTGTTTCTTGTCTCACACAGAATGAAGTACAATTCATTTGCAAAAATAATATGACTGCATAAAGTACGAGATTTTATTCTTATATCTGTTTTGTTAGAGAGAAACATATAATAGATAGAGACATAACATTTTATAGTATTGTTACATAGTATTTCTCCTCAATTTTTATACGATTTTAAACCTCTCTTATATGTATCCAATACCTAATCGACATAGATGATGACATAATTGATAAACCACACTATACTTAAATTAACTTTTACAAATCCTATAAACTCGACAAACGTTTAATCTTAATTAAACTTCTATGTGGTAACCCAAATTTACTTGTCCAAATAAACACCCTTATTCCTAGCGAAATAAAGGTAATATTCCTTCATTTGTCTCTGTATTTCTAAGATATTGAATGAGGAATGCTTATTTCCCGCGCGGAATGTCAATTGATATGAACAATGGACCGTTTGGACTTCCTTTATGCGTGGTCTAAAATTGTACCTTTTTTAAAATTATTTATAGCATTTGGAAACTTTTAATATGGTTTTAAATTTTACGATCTGTAATTGATTATCCAGGTGCGATCTCGGTGGCTGTCAAATGCAACAATCAATTTTCCTAACTCATGTATGTATATAAAAACCACTGCTCGAACAGAGAAGGAAAAACTCACGAAGAAACTTAAAGTACGTAACAAAAAACCATTTCTATAATGAGTGTAAAGAGCTTGCCAACCTAGCCTGCAAAGGATTATAAAATTCTTGACACCACCTTCAGTTTGGTAAGGCTGATGCCTCTGTAGTGAGACAAGATATAGTCTGCGGTAAGTAACTCATACCTATATAAGTTACTTTTCAATATTGTTAAAAAATTATGAATAAAAGTAGGTATATGAAACATAGGACACCAGCAGCTTTTGCGTTCAAAATTGTGTAAAATTCAAAATAAAGCTTAAAATTGCCCGCCCTCTCATGCCTTAGACCACAGCCTTCTGACCACAAAATACTCGCTCCTACTGCGGTATCACAATGAGGTACCATAATGACTTCCCGACCAGCAGTTTACGACTGACCCCTAAAGCAGAAGTTTATTGCTGAAACAAACAAACATACAGGATGCGCGTGCTCCTGTGTAATGTCGCGGTAAAAAGGGGCAAGTTATGGATACTAAATGTGTGAAAGTATGCATAAAGATTGTGGACAAGGTGATGGCAGCTTTAATTTGGTACAGCTTGGCGAAATTACAGAGCATTGAATGCCTCTTTAGAAAAACGTAGAACAATTGCGTTTTTACCGTTTGAAATCAAGGCAAACAAATTAAAAGAAAGTAATTTGTTCACTCAATTGACTATTTTAATATTATATGAATTGGGATTGATAAAGAGAATATAAGCAACCTTTTTTCGTAAAATGATCTGGTACTAGGTGGATTGGAAAATATTAGCTTCCTATTGGATGTGTAGCTTATAGCTAGCTATGATTAAAATAGTGTTTTTACAATACTACCAAAGCTAAATTTACTCACACAAACTCAATCATATTTCTCCGTGAAATAGAAGATATATAAAGATGAAAACCATGGGCTAGCAACCAACACAAAATAATTCGTGTCTGTCTGTATAACTTCGCTTGTATCCGTGTCGTGTATTGTCGGTTCGATTCGCATAGTGACTAAGCCATACGACAAGTAAAATCAGGCGACCGGGAACAAGATTTTTGAGGTCCGTGTTTCAGGAGCTTGTCACTATTTTACTTGAATCAATCAGCTAAGTCAGGTAAGCTGCAAAACACAATGAGTGAAGCAGTCTGCATATTATTAAATACAATATTGTTGACAGAATAAGCTATTTATGTATTTATTTGTGGTTTACTGATTTATTGATAATCGAAATATTGCAGATTAACTAAACATTAAAGTAGAATTTTTAATTTACTATCAAATTGTCTACACTGACTTCAAATATGAATATCGGAATTTCAATGTTTTCTATAAAGACCTTTTTAACCGTTTACAATTTTACATTAAAATTAATTTACCATCTTTGTATCTTAAATCAATCTTAATTATAATCTATTAAAAATATTTATATTTCCAGCCATATATATTTATATTTAGTGCCAGCCTTAGCGTAACGAGTTTCCCTCATCAATCGCCTCGCTAAGTCCGAATAAAGGCGACGAGTCCCTTGTGTCCAGGACCACATGATTTCAACGCCAAAAGCCTCAAAAATATTTCCATCACCTACATGATTTAATCAATTGATCTAACTTCGGCAACTTCCCGATTCTCAGGATAAACTAAGTGAGTAGTCCATCCACATGAGCGTAAAACTGTTTGCGTGGTGCAAAAGCAATTGAGGGCTTTACTTTGGGACCCTTAAAGGTCCCATCCCATTTTGGACCCCTTTACCTATTTCTAAACGTAATTTAGAACTTCCGTTTGTGTTCGGGGAACACGAAATCTAATCTTCTGTCGTATTTTGTGGTCTTTCTCCTTTTGAGTAGGTGTGAAAGTGATGGGTGTTAGCTAATTTCGATCTGTCATCAAAAGACTTTGATTACGACGCAATTTCGCGTTTGAGAGATTTAACATTGCTCGGGGTGTGAATTTTTACATTTTAATAAATTTATATAAGCCTTTATTTTCCGTTCGAAAGACGAGACTTTGTTCCTCGGTTGGTTATTTACATTAAAGTAGAGAATTAGTACCTTTTTGCATTATGCGCCGTTTGTTAATATCAATTTGTGACCCAGGGAGTTCATTATTCCAGTTAACAAATGGTTTAATACCTGCAGTTTTATTGGATAGGTACAAATAATACCAGTTATTTGTAAACACAAATTAAAATCCCCGAAGGACGGCAAAAACTACATCAAACAGCGTAAGAACACTCTCAATTTATTCAGCTTTTATACAAAAAAGTCCATCAAAATTACTCTATTCATATGGGAGATACTAGTAACACCCCTCTTTTGGTATCAAGGACTAAAAAATACCATAATTTCACAATAATAATTTTATTGATTTAGTATAACGACCTTTAAACTAAACTTAATTGACACAAAATATACACAAAATATTGATATTTTGAAACTAATTTTGCATTCTCGCCGAAAGCTAAGCCAATTTTCAACATTGTATGGAACAAAATTCGGACCGTGTCCCGAGTTCAAACAAATGAAGCTGGCAGATTTCGGCCTTTGTTCGTCGACAGTTTGACAATAGAATTTGTCGAGTTTTGCGTGTGATATGAACTTTATTTAAAATTTTAGATTGAGTTAATTTATCAGGTAAATATTAAGTAACATAGAATCTCTTATTTTGAGGATTAATTTAATAAAACTGACGTCTCCAACGACAAGATTCTGTCAACTCAAATTTAGTTAATTTCCTTTGCTTTGAATAAAGTTACATAAGGTGAATTACTCTCATTATGCACCTGGAAAATAGCTCTGTTACTACCATAGATATATTTGCTCACACAAAATAAATTATAGTGCTCCCGACATTAAAGAGATGGAATGGCGCAAAATATGTGCTTGCGAGTAAGACAACACGTGTAGTATATTGTCGGTTAAGTTGACGTAGTAGATATCTGACCATCCCCTGATTGAGGAGCTGGGGTCCTGCGGCCGGGCGTGATGCCAATGGCGATACCGTGAGCCCCAGCAAAGGCGGCAGAGGTATACCGTGGTGGTTTTTAGTGGGTACGAGTCCCACATAGCCTGCACTCCCTTATAGTGTCAGGTGATGCACCTTTTCCCCGCGAAACCAAAAAAAAGTGACTTAACCATTTGACAAGTAAAATTGGGTTAATGGCTGTTGGTATTTATATATGTACGTTTATTCTGGGTGTTAGTTCCCCCAGTACCCCATACCCCCCATACTCGCTGAATGGTCATCCATAACACAAGCTCTGCTTACTTTAGGGCCATACAGTTAGTGGTTTGTCTGGGATATATTATGTTATTATTATTTTCAGTTCTGAAAGGTGATAAACGCTTGTTTAATTCCAAGTTGGAATTAACCTAAGAACATTTTTGAGGTTTTAACGATCCTTAACTTTTTGTAAAATTTTGTTCGAATCTCAATATTGTACAGATAAATAGACCATTTTCATCACAAGCAGGCACTCTATAAAAAACTAAGAACCTTTTCTCTCCAAAAAAATTATAAACGATTTATCCAAAATGTATCCAAACTCAGAAGTCATATCAGAAACATCAACTTAAATATACAACATAAAAGTTGTCTCAATATTTACAAAGAAATCGTAAAACTTCTGAACATAATTTTGTCACATATATTTTTGTAACAAAATTCCTGGAAAAATAAAATAGTTCCCTTGGGTTATATCAGCGAATCTGTAGGTAAAAGTTATTCATGCTTGTTACAAAGCGATAGAATATAAAGGCATTAAGTATTTGGTTTTCAACCGTACGATATTATCACAGGCTGGGAATCACAATTTTTTTTCTTATCAAGTACTTATATCGCTCTGCAACGTTTAAATTTGTGTTTACATACAATTAATAATATTTTAATTATAGCAGAGGTTATTTTTATTTCATCGAGATTATTTTGTGATAAATATTCCTCGTTTTAAACGTATGTTATTATTTGATAAACAAATGACTTCCTAATGTGATAACATAAGTAAAAATGAGAAGAATCTGCTCTCCAAAAGTTCGTTTCATTCATTCTACACTTTACTTTATTCTTGGGCATGTACCTATCTACCAACTTACTTAGCTATATATTATATTTAATTTTATGCAAATGCACCCAATGTATGTAATGTAATGCAATGTATTCGGTCATAGTGAATACGTAAACACAAATATAACTGAACATTAAAAGTTCTAAGTAAATATGCGCCGTTTGAATTTCATAAATTATTTATATTCAAATTCAAAATTCAAAGTTCATATGTTTTCATCACGAATCATAGTCAAATGTGAATTAACAGCACGTGGAGAATTTACTTGCGAGGTGAGTAATTTGACGAGCGATAATGATGGAATATAGAAGTAATCATCATATAATCATCTTTAATTTGGCAGCCTGAATCGCCAAATCAAGGCGACGCAATCCGATCTACATACTTTAGGAAAGTCGCGCCTCGCGTTCACATCTTACTAACAATTTCTTTGTGGAGGTTTCAGTGTTCGACACTTCATTACTTACGTTTGAACAGCTGAATTAATTAATAATAACAATAAATCATATACAAGAACTAGGAATACTTTTATTTAAATTTGGTAATGTGGATAAACAACATAAGACAAATACAAATTTTAATAATATTTAATAATATTTCTAACAATCACACCACATTATCTAGCCCAAATTAAGTATCATTTAGAACTTGTGTTATGGATACTAGATAACGGATAAATAAACTTAAGAAATCACATCCATGACTAGAAAGCCAATATAATAAAATATCTCTGCCTCTACCAGGATTTGAACCTGGGACCTCTGGCATGGAAGGCAAGGGTACTTACCTCCACACCAAACATTATTTTTATAAATTTATTACTTAGCTTAACATTTAGTATAAAACTGTAACTGCAATTACGTGGTTGTTCCGGTTGATTTCCGGATAATATAGGGGAACAGCCAGGGGATCCAGGACTATTCAGACTACGGTCGGCAACGCGTCATCGAAGATTAATGATGACTATGGGCACATGCCTCATACCATCTGGTAGATCGCGAACGCTTTACCGTCTATTCCAAACGGATCCATGGACAAATAAAACAAAAGCCTGTATTAAAACTGTACAATGATAAATCAGGGTTAAAACTATGTCAAAATCTACATTAAATGTAGAAACCTAATTCCTTTACAGCTCTATATTCATTTGTACCTGCCTGAGCTTTGTATCCCAAGTTAACTGCACGTTTCCTTTTGTATAAGAGTTCAAATTTGCATTAAAAGGTTATTAATCGCATAGTGTTGTCAATAAGAATTGGTGTCGTTAACGTGTGTCGAGCCTTAGTCGAATTTATGTACTTATTGTTCGAATAGGTAAGTAATTGTATGGTTGTTTGAGTATCGTAGAGGCGTACTTCCTGGGATTTCTCCGTACGATAAATCAACTCTATCAGCCATATATTGTCGATACAGGAACGATACACGTTAGCCGATGTTGGGTAGCCATTTTTGTCAAAGTGATACACCGTAATATTATTATGTTTTTATTTCAGAAATACATCCATATTGTGTTAGTAAACAAAAAATCTTAATAGCTAGGTTAGTAACACATAAATAAATAAAATTCAAATAAATTAAAATACAATAGCACGAGAGGTAGATGAGCGAGATATATTTTTAACTTTTTCATAATTAAGTAGAATCTTTATCTATATAAATAATGGCCGACAGTAGGCCTCAGTTATAGTAGTAATTGAACCTGTAATTTCACTTGTTACCCTTACCTAATCAAACAATTTTATGTCTTATATTGTTTAATCAAACTTTATATAAGTTTAAAAACATTTAAATATTCCCTTGCTCTTTGTTAAGACAAAATAAACTACTTTCACTTAAAACTGCTTATTTATAATCGCATTTGATCCTTTCACCTTTCATCTCTCCAAAAGAAACGAAACTCTCAAGAATGAAAAATATATGATTGCATCATAGATTGATCCCCAATCTCCTAAAGTAAAAAGCCTTTTTATGTTAGTCGATGTATTGATAGAACTAATATTACATTTGCAGTAAAAGAAAAATATCAGCTTGCCTCATCAAGTGCGACTATCTCGACGAAGGTACAAATCAAGGTACAATTCGGAGCAGCCAACTTCTTTCTTTATTGAATTTTGAATTTTAACAAAACGATTTTCAGTGGAAGTTAATTAAATTTTCGAAACCAAAAAGATTTTTCCATGTCGAAAAAAAAGCTCTGGAGCAACGAAAATGCAAATCGAAAAAGAACTCGGGGCCTGGTTTTGCGATTATTCGTTTGATTCCAAGTCGGGTTTTCCCTTTTCGAAATATATGGTATACGATATATGTATAACGAAAATATTACGTACGTATAAACAGATCGAGCATGTTATGACCCTCTTTTTGCTATGTTTGTAAACGAATAGAATTTGCTGCTTTATATAGTAAACAAAAATTAAAATATTCGTTGATTCATTTGTTCACTCGACGAAAATAAATAAACATGAACAACCCCAATTAAATTAAACTCCTAAGTTACTAATGACCATCTGTTTTCACAAATTAGCAATTTACTAATGGCGTCTAATAATTATATACCTCACGTTGAACAAAGTTACAGTAAGTTAGATCTGGCATGGGAAATTAAACCTTGTTTTATTAAGATAAGAGTTATTTTACGAATATCTAAAACAATCTATAATTATATAAAAATTGCAAAAGGCTACATTGTTACTTTACATCAAAACACAAAACGAATGAAATAATGTTTTCAGATTATTCCAAGATTGTTCCAAGTCACTTCTTGAAAAGAACTGAACAAAAACTGCGCGGGAATAATTTCCGAAGAAATTTAATATAGCTCACAAAACATCGACTATTTCAAAAGATTCGGAGATACATTGATACTTTACACAAAGCTCTCTGGATAAATGAAGAAATTTGTAGCGATATTCTGCAGACGAGATCTTAATCAAACAAGGATTTACAAAAAGAGTACATTCTCAGTAACAAACCACCAAATCCGGAGAAATTAAAAGGCCATTAATAAATTAATCTAAAGAAAAATTAGAAATAAGCTCAATAATAAAACATGTGGAAAGCAATGTTATCAAATAATTCAATTTTACTGAAGTGATCATCATCTCTATTTACATCCACTATGATGCAACTCCACAGAGTACATTACCTATCGCTTAATAACTCACTTTACTAAGCACGACATAACATTACTTTTCAATCACGATTTCAATCACGACAAATCACTAAATGACAAAACCAAATAACAGAGTAATAAATCTGGATTGCCAAAAGAAATACGCCCACGCACGCATTACTCCAGCTCTTAAGTGAATACAACTTACCGTCACCGAACTATCCGAGCCTCGATAAAACAGCTGTTGCGTACATCTGTTTTGCAAATATGAGGGTACAATAAACCCACTACATCTGCTTATTGTAGAAGAAATTCCTATACAAATACCAGAAGCCACGGAGAATAAAACAAATAGTGGTATCTAAGGATCTACCGAACAAAAAGACCCTAATTAGGAAAGCAGATGCCGCCTTTTACTCGCGTGCCATCAATGGTTTCTAATGATAATATCAAAAGGGTTTATCTACAAAAATTATTCAATAAAAACTCCATTCTAAACTATTTTAATAGAGTATAAATTACAATGGTTAGTAAACAACGTATGCGCGAAAGGACTAATAAGGATACGATCAGGACCCGGGATATACAAAAAAAATCTAACTGGCTTTTTGTTACAAAAAAGCCAGGCGTGGTTGCAAGGCCGTTGTGAGTTCACCGTAAAGGTGTAAAATCTGTATTGAGGTCAGTTTAATCTTTATTTTTTGTAGAGAGAACAGTTTATATTTTTTAATGTTGCAGATAATAGCCTATAATTTATACTTACATAGAAGTTTTTGATGTAAATTTATGTTCTATAGGCGAGTTTCTGTACTAACCTGAAACAAAGAAATCGAATGTAATGATTTGTTATATAAAAGGTAAACGTCAAATAACTAATACATGATATAAAATTCACAAATAAATAACACATAAAATGTTCCTCTTTGTTCTTGTCTATCTTAGGTTAAGGCTTCATATTTCTCTTGTATAAACTAAAGTGAAGGAATCTAAGTTTTACTTAATTTATTGTAAATCTTAGCAAGTTTATACTAATACTATATAAGAAAATATTTACTTCTACCAAAGTTCATTTTACCAGAAGAAACAGCTTACACAAGTTGAAGCTTTAGGGAACAATGTTTAAAATTAAAGTTAAAATTATACATATCGATAATCCAGATCTACAAAGCACCGTTTCTATAATATTGACAAAAATAATCCTTAAGTTACCAAACAAAGATTTATAATACCAATAATTTAAATACTAACCTACATTATTTAATGTACATATTGCATATAAATGTAAAAATAAATTTATGATACCATTAGCCGCATGTTTTTTATCTCACAGGAAACCAGTCATTCCGTATAAAATTAATCGAAGTGCGAAAACGGACATTGTTGCTAATTGCTTATAAATATTCAATTAACAAAGGAAGCCATTTTAATTTGCGTCGCTAACAGATACTTGCTCGTCTTATCCACATTATTATTGCTTAAATAATCAAAATGCGTTGTAAGGAAGTCGATGTCCGTTCAGGAAATAAACGAGACAGATGTAGGATTCGCAAAGATGAATGAAGAAGACAGATGTATTGTGTTAGTTGTTGTTTGTTTGATGGCGTAATCTAGGGAACGAAATTTTAATTAGTTGGGATAACTTCGAAGAGGTTTCCCAGTCAGTATACACATTTTTCATTTTAACTACGATGATAACTATTTTCTTATTAACACAGTACTCTTAAGTTTGACAAAAATAGATGAAATGAACCATGAATTCAAGCCATTTTACTTAAAATATAGAGAAAAAGTACTGCGAAAATAGAAGATTTCTTCATAAAAAAAAATTACTTAAGGCATATGTTTTAAGATTAATAACAAAAATATAGGTTTCAAAGGCTCCAAAAAAGCAAATAACATGCCCAAGAGAAAATAAGTAAATAAGCTATAGATTTATATTTTTAGACCAAGCCAGAAAAAACAATTCGGTTGGTTTTTGCGTTAGAGAAAGCTCTACAAAATATTAGCTTTATCAAAATCTACACTCTGACCTCATGTTATAAATCATATTGATTACAATAAATTGCACGTCAATATTATATTAACTATATTGATTAAACATCATCGATATATATTAATGATATGTCAAACGATCGAATCTACAATTATTTAAAGTGAAATTAGTTATAAATAATTTTTATTATATGCTATATTGAACTGTGATGTATGTATTGTTTTTATTTTATTGGATGTCTATGTTATATATTACGAATGTATTTATTATATAGGACCCAGCGCTCAATATTAAATATGAAATTGTGTCCTGTGTACACCCTTTTTGAAAATCAGTATTTGTATATTGTACTTATTTCTATATTTGTATTACATAAATTTATTCTTTCTGTCTTACATGACGTACTTGAGAAATGGATCTAGCGCTTACACAAACCTAATATTCGTTTACGACTTAAAATTAATGGAATTGAGAAAGGGGCAGAACGATGCGATTACGAAGCGCGCGTATAAGAGAGAATAATGTTTGTTTCTACTCCTAAAGTTTTATTTTGCGATACTTTTAAAGCAGGCGACAATGACAAGATTTATTAGGGTCATGAGTTTCACTTGCTATTTTATTTTAATCAAAGGTCTAACCTATATCTTACAAATTTAAAAAATAATCTTGCTAAGTTAATCAAAGAACGATTGATTGATTGACTAATGATGAAATGTTATGTAGTGACATAACAAAAGTTTGGTTCTATAGTTAAAAAACTCTTGTTTTGCAATTTTTTTACCCAAATTTTAATTTAAATATCTTAATAGTTAGATTCATAAAATAATTTGCTATCTATATATTCAACTTAAAAGCATTTTAATATAAGTGATTTAAATACTCACATTTTTACTTAAACCGATTTCTAACCGCTAGTTAATTAACAAAAACGTGAACCGCCACAAAATAACAAGAATTTTAAAATATCATATCATTAAATCCATAATCTGAACATTAATATCCAATAAAATATCATTAATATTATGGAATCGGAATAAATTATTTTTCATACTCGATAATGTATGCACGTGCTTGTGTAGATAGATCGCATTTTTAGTGGATATTAAATTTAAATTAAGCAATTAAAATTTGTAATGCTTTTAGAATAGCAGATTTGCAAAATAATAGATTTATCATTTCCTCGGTATGTTCAGAAGATTGCTTTGATTAAAAGTTGTAATACAGTAGTTTAATGGGAGGTTCGGTGATTGTATCCTTTTTGGTTTATAGTTCTTTTGAGATAGAAAAAAAAATGTCTTTACAACGTATAAAATGGTTGAACCTTTAACACACGCTGATGTTTTTGGGATACTTTAAGAAAAAAAAAGTTATAAAACTGGACCGGTTTTTTCTCAAAACACAAAATAGAATATCGGTGCCAAATCTTTTATTTAGAAACCGTCTAATGGTGCCAGACCTGCATATTTTCGTTCGTACATATTCTCTATAATTGAATGTTTTATATCTGCTAAGTGACCCTTAATTGTTCATTTTTCTATAAAAGTATCTTATAATGCGATATTATTTAAATGAAATATAATAAAGCATCAACAAATATTAAAAAATCACGATGATAAAAAATAATAATAAAAACAAATAAAAAAACGCGTGACTTTGGAAGATTGGAACCGATTTTTAATCAAACATAGCTACGAACCAATTCTTTTGATTTACTCTTGAAAATAAAATATCACATATTCGTGTGAGAGATAGCATGTCGTAGACAGACATACAAATAACATTTACTCAAAAATAGTTCTCCATTTATTTTATTTTCCAATTAAAACTATTATTTTACCGTTATGTACTTTAAAAAAAAACATACAATTTAAACGCACCTAATAAGCTCATATGTTAGTATAATACAAATTTACTGACAAATTATCTTAAATATCAACACACTACTAACTAAAAATTAAAATGAAATGTAAAATATGAAATAATATTAATTAGATGATATTTCAGTCATTACATTTTTATAAACGACTATTAACCATACGAGAAATATACATGCATTACGAAATGTAGGCATATTTCATTGAAGAAATGTTCCGTGACACACGGTCGTAAACGACGCTGAACCGTTTGCTTAGTTTTCACTTTCAAGTCACTATGTAGGATTCATGTTTATTGAAATGGAAATTTGAATTATTTAACGTGTGAAGCATAAACTAAGTAAGACTAATTGCATGTCTGTTTTATGAGAATAAATCTATGCTATTTTGATTCGCGGTACAAAAAATATACCTGAATTGAGGTTTGAAGCTGCAATGAAAGTACCAAGTTTTAGTTTATGTGTGTTTTAAATTACCGATTACAGGAAAATTATTAAAGTGCTTTAGCGTCACTATCTGTCTCGCTCACTTTTGCCAAACTCCACAATCCATCTTTCTCATCATTCATCATTCTGCCGTAAAATTAAGGAGTACCAAAGAGTTCGTATGGTCAAATGTAATTCGTCATGCCTGTAATTTGTTGACATGACTTATTATTCTATATTTCAGTTACATCTTGGTAGCCGTGGAAATAAACGTTTTCAGCATTACTAAAAGTTATTAGTGATACTAACAAATTTAATGTTTCTACTTAGGAGTCAAGCTGTATATCTAATTTCCTATTTCATTACAATTATTTTACAATTTTTACAAAAGAGTTTTTTTTTCCTCCGGCTTTTTTACTCTCGATCTACCTTTTAAAAGTTGAAGTTAATGTTTACGCAATCACGATGAAAATGATGAAAAATAAGACATTCATCACGTGATTGTTTTTAGTTTATATTACTATGAATACAATAGGAATTATCACATTATTTAGTAAGTACATTTGTAATTTATCTTTAAAAAAATCAACAAATGTATTACTATTTCATCACGTACTCAAAATCTATCTGCCATTTTTTAAACCAGTATGTTTCTACGTAACCCTACACCTCCCGGGTATAACGGACCCATGCTGTGTCTACTAATGCGAACGACAACTCTGTGATATTGTGCTGTACAGTGGTCATTAGAAGCAGACACAGCTGAGAGGTTAAATAATGTAACCGTTGTAAAGTATTGGATTTACTGAATGTGTTAACGTTTTTTCTTTCTCGGATATGTGGTGGAATCTTGGGATTTTTTATAAAATATGTTCAACAAATGTTGTATTAAAATACTCATTTGTATTGTATGCGTTTTCTTGTACCTTATGACTAAATGATGATTATATTCTGAAAACTGTCTATATTCAATACTAGTTACGTACTACATTAAAACAACTTACAAATACTACTGTTATCCTAAACAAACTTATAACAATCAATTGATATCAAGCTATAAATCAAAACACCAAAGCAAATGTTTAAAATTAGTTAACCCTTGAGGCGTGCAGTAGCAATAATGAACGACGCATCTAATTCGGTACAATACGACCACCCGCACCTAAACGCGAATGAATACGAAACATACGGTTATTGTGACTAAAAATACCGGTAAAGTACTCAACGCAGATGTTTGTAAAATGAATTAACGGTTTTTTAATTAATAAAACAAACAAATTTTAACGGTTTTTTGATAGAATACGTTTTGTATTGTGGAGCTGTGAATGATAGGTTCACTGTGTGTTTTTGAAAACGGATTTTGTATATTTTATTTACAAATAAATTAGGATATATTTATTGTTTTAGATGCTGTTCATCGATTTATATTTTTCATTAGATACCATAATTGCACTTTTTCTAAAGGAATCGGTCTGTCAAATGTAGAATTTTTCAGAAATCTTACTATCAATATATTGTGTTCCCTTCAAAGTAAATACTAAAGAAATAATTAATTTGATAATTAAAAACTAACAATACACAAACACTAGGTGGTCAACACGGGCCGTTTTAGAAGTAATAGAAAACAACGAATAGCTTTTTATTTGAAGCACACGCGATGTAAGCTTTTAACAGAACCATGGGGGGTTAAGCTTCGTGTCGGTGCTTTATTCAGTTACTTATACGAATAAGGACCATTTTGAATACTTGGAGAAAACTTACGTCACTTTTCTGTGTACATCGTAGATTAATAACAGTTGTTAATTGAAAAGACAGGAACTACACGTCCGTACAATGTTAACTTCGAATATTCCAGCTAAGCGTATGATAGACACGTATTTTTAACTTATTTTGATTTTTTTTGTAACCAAAAGTGGTATATCTTTGGTAGCTTTGTAATATAATCGGTATTAGCTGTGTTTTCAGCATTAGTAGGATTGGGACATAAATCTGACAGGAATAGATAAGCATGGCGTAATCGAGTATTCTGTATGGATATCTATATTATTCAAACAATTACAAGTGGCACTTTAAAAAGACTATTTTTTCTCTGCCTTAATGTAAAAACGGACCACTAACTAATTAACGTGATCTAAGTAGGTTTTTATTACTTAAATCTACAATTAAATAAAACATAATGAATAAGGAAACTTGATACTCTCCTCTGTATTCTATTTGAAATTCAAATTAAATTAAATTCAGGAAAACGGGTGCTAAATAGACGACTGCTTTAAGTTTTTGGAGTTAATTAATTAACTTAGGTGAAAATAAGTGATGTGTTGTTAATAAGTTCAATTACAATGCTTTTATTATCCACATCAGATACTTTTAGTAGACAATAATTTTAAGATATTTCTGTGGAAATCAGAAATAATGATAACAAGTATAATTATATAGTATAATTGAGGTACGCCTGTAAATTAGGCTTTGATATTTGTAGCAAAAGTAACATGCGTTGTAACATTGTAAATAGGAACAAATTATATAATTTAACACTTACCAAAAATTTGTAATATAAAAGTAGGCTATGATAGTTTCTTTAGAGCTTTTCAATTAGATAAATAGATCATTTAGTAAATCAGTACAATATGTTAAATTCAGTGCGGTCAAAATCCAGTGAAATTTAAAAAGCTAATAGGTCGATAAATTTACTTTCCATTTCGAATAAAAAAAACTTGAAAATACAATTGTTGGATTCTATTGAAAAATCTACACCACATTGTACATAATCACCAGAAACCAGTTTTAAAATGATGCCTAAGTGCATGTAAAAGAATATTTGACAATAAAAATCCACCGCCCCGCGTATTTTCTACAATCGGCAATTTACTACAAAACATTATGGTACAAAATCGTCCCATTTTTTCTCATGCAGCCGTTTTTAGTACCTACAAGCTATAGGAGGTTAAGATACACTATTATAGAAGTGTATCTGAGGTCAAATGTGCATAGAGTGGGCGTGGAACTGTATTACTTCACTATTATACAAATTGAATACTGTTGTCTTTTTGAAATTTGGATATTTATTTGGGGAATACTGTTGTTGTTTGGACGTAGGAAGGTAAATTATTGGGGTGTCTAAAAATAGAGGTAGAAGGTGAATTTGGACTGAGGTATTCATCAAGTAGGTATTGAGTGTTTGTAGCGGTCACCCACGCTTTAATTTATGTTAGGTACTGTTGGATAGCGTAGATTTTTTATTCATCTAGTAGGTTCAGACTTTATCGATTTCAAATATCAAACAAACAAACCTCCGTAGTACGGATAAAATCATCGCTCAAATAAAGAGTCTATATACTGAAAATTCAACCCCTATTAGACATAAAGTTGTTTGAAAAACCATTAATTTTTAAGTACCAGATGTGATACTTCAATAAATATTTAGCTTAATTAAGCTGTTATCAATCTATCTAAATAGTAGAGTAGAGCCTTTAAAAATGCTTCGATTATGAGACACAAATATTACTTGATAGCAGTCGGTCTCTAGAGCAGCCCTAGATAGTGGATAAAAAGTGATGACGCAAACATTCGAGAGTGACAACGTCGGCGGATCCAGTCTACTGTGTATAATTTAAAATATACATTGAATTATACACAAATGTGCGAGATAAAAATGTTTCATCGAGGTATATCATTAGTTTCCTTTATAAAAAATATTCATCAAATAAAAAATGGTATCGAGAAGTCAACAAGAAAATCGTTAATGATTACAATATTAGTTTGTCTTTCTTATGAGTCTTAGTATGATATTTGCGATATTATATTTTAGAAATCTTTAAAAGATATCTCTTTTTTAATTTAAACGAACTATTATATTTCTACATACGTCAAGAAAAGCGTTAATGATTATATATTAGTTTGTGTTTCTTATGAGTCTTTGTATGATATTTTAGAAATCTTTAAAAGATATCTCTTTTTAACAAACGTCATCTTTCTTATTCTTATCTTTCTTAGTTTTGATTTCGGATTCAGGTGTTTTTCATAATTTCGCCCTAGCCAGTAAGCGAGTGCGGGATCCATCTGATGGCAAGTATCAGCCGCAGCATCAATCATCGTTGGTGTTTAATTAGTTATTGATTGAGCTATTGATAACGCGTTGTCGGTCGTAGGCTGAAGTCGGAATTGCCTCTCTTCTAGTAATAGCCTTCGCAGTTCGCGCCATAACCGTGATTACTATTCCGGTCAAAATAAGGACTGTTGTACCGCCCCACAAGAGATCTTAACAAAGAAATTCTACTTCCACTAAAAGTAGATGAGTGATCACGTTTATTTGACACGCGAGGTTTCTATAATTTTTAAATATTCCAACCAATGTAGATTCGCTTAAGCTAGTAATACAGACGATATTGCTGTTTAACAGTACTTCAGATATTTCGTCCACATTCATAGACAACACACTGTATCGTCCAAAATAAGACAATAAACAATACATACTTAACTAACCAAATACGTTACAAAGTGTCTCCATACAAGTCCCATCTGCCCCATTTCCCATTCAGACCCAAGTTTCACGGATTGTCATCGCAAGATCAAAAGACTTGAATGCGTCCGCTGCCCATCAGAACATTTCCCGGCAAGAAAACCAACATTGCAATATTAACCTTATTTTATTACTTTACAGTTGAAATTCTAGTGTATTGATAACACAAAAGCATGGCAGTCTATTCACTGTATGACGAATAACGGCGCGGCGCTTGCGCAGTTGCGTAACGTTTCTTTTGCTATTGACACCTTTACTCACTATCTGGGATGGCAGATATCGCAATTCTCAAATGAAGATCAAAATCTTGAGTGTGTCGTTGTGTTATTTTGAAAACTATTGATATTTACACATTTATTTCGTCGTTTGGAGTTGTATTTTATCATTTTGGTACCTTACATAATTCGGTCAAAAAGTAAAGTTAAAAAATATATCAATAGATTGTACTGAATAGATGGTTAGCCTTGATCGTCTTAGTTTTTCATTATTCTCTATATAATTGTACTAGAGCTCCGTTTTTTATTTTATTTTCATACTCTACTAGGAAATTCGCAGGATTTCACCATATAATTCTTTTTTCATTTTATAGCTTTCTTAATACGGAAACAAGTATAAAACATATCCTTCCATAACTAATGACTCTTCAAATCATAAAATCGCCGTACTATCAATAAGTTATAGAATAAAGGTGCGCTACAAATTGTATTTATTTTTATCTTGGTCACGGTCTACGCACTTTTGTGACCTTTGCTGGTTTATTTTATGGCAAGAATCTAAAAAAACGTTACCAAGTATGATTGCTTTTTTATGAATAAAACTATTGTTGGTTGAAATGATTCCGTTCGAATTTTAAACGACTACAATCACAATCTTTTCAAAGCTGTTTGGAGAAAATGTTTAAAATGATAACGCTTTTTTATACATGTGAAAATTTAATTTGAGCAAGTTACATTCTAAAACTTTTTCTGAAGGTGAAATCTGTACTTGGGTCTTATATAGAAAAGACTAGCTGTGATTGTAAGTTGTTTCTATGTGTATAAACCTGTATTTTAACTGCAATAATTGTTTCTTTTTGTTAAGTAATTATACTAGCCGACTAAAAAAAAGCTATGCGAACAAACAGTAAAATTAACCAAAGATTTATATCTTCTTTGCACTCATGAATGAATGTTTTGGTCGCAATTTCAAATTTACACTCCCAGTATTCTGGAGCTTGGTGAAATTAAATTTTGGCTTAAATTATTAGAGGTTAAACGCTTACATAACTGGACTCTCTATTGTATCGCAAAGAAGAAATGAAGAAAGAAGAAAGAAGAAAACTACACTACCCAACACCCGAATTTCTTTTTGATTTTCTGTTTTCAATCATAAAGCACCTTTCATATCAGTATCTTTTCAAAAACATGTAAAAAACAGAAGCTTTACGTTACAATGTGATGTTGCCACATTAAAATAATATCCTTCACTTTGTGTGTTACCATATTTATCATGTATGTAGGCGAGCTGTATGGACGCCAGATGTTAAAATTACGAAATGAAAAAGGTCTTTGTTTTATCTGCTTTTTGCTTTATTTTTAAGTGGGCCTAATTTAGTTATCAGTTTTTTTTTTGTTGATGATGTAAATGCATCCGGAAATTGGGTTGGTTTGAGTCACGGTACGGAAACACCTAATGATACTATAACGCTGTTGTCAGCCAATATAGGAAAATATTAAATATCTTATTTGGACTTATCTTTAAATATTTTTTAAATTATTCACCTTTTCTATTACAAGATTAAATTTTAGAACTAATAGTAAAACGTCAGATCTGAAATTAAAATAAGTAATTTACGTGACTAAGCATATTTTGTTTCGTAATATATTATATCTTAAAGTAAACGTAATTTAAGAAACATAGAGACGTAAAAACATACTTTATAAGTTAATAAACAAATGTTTTCTTTGTACAAAGTCTGTATCTACCGAAATTCAGATACCAATTATTTATAATCATAAAATTCTTTAACGTACTGAAACAAAAGAAAATCAAACTACTCTATACTTTACAAATTTTAAGGCGATGTTCCACAAAAAATACAAAACGAGACAGAAGTACAAATCGTTGGAACACTAACTAACCATGACGAATGTTCAACTCAAGTGTAAAAGCAACCTTGTGACCTTACTCTCCTTTAAAAAAAACAACAAACACCGATAAAAGACAGTCATATCGTGAAAATCGTAATCGAATCAAATAACGTTTTTTTTTTTAAATTAATTAGCTGGGTTAAGAAAATCAAACTAAGTTTTAATTGTGTTTTTAAAATCTGGTAATTTCATGATTAATAATCGCTACTATAAACAGCAACTGTATAAATTATATAATTTTTTTTTATTGTTCTTGCATTCTGTAAAAGTTTCAATGCTTTCGAAAAATGCAATATGTTTGAAACTTGCATCGAAATTTCTAAAAAAAACAAAAAAAATATTTGATGCAAATACTTTAAATGTAATGCTTATGCTTATATAATATAATGCTAACATTAAAATTAATTCTCATATATTTCTACTACTCATAAATTTCTAGCAATATAAAATATTTTATTTTATTTTATGATTAATATAAAAACTTTATTTCAATTCAAATATTTCAAGTCTTTAAAATATCTTATGATAAGAATCTGCACTCCTAGTTTGTGATACCAGTTCCAAGTAAGCTAAAAATAAACGGTAACATAATAAATCAACTTGCAACACTGAGCGGTGGAGTTGCCACTTAACCATAAACGTAATTGAATAATACCCCGAGTGTTAGCAATAACCTCTGTAATGTGCAATAAAAATTAAACAAATTTGCGAATTTTTACCGACAAAGGCATTATATAGAGAATTCTTTGGAGCTTTAAATTTACACCTCTGTGGCACAAATTTTGTATCTGCGGTATGCGGGCTGTCAGATCATATCTGTTTTGAGAATTACCACAATTACAGTCTAATTTGTTTTAATTTAAAACTCTTTAACGTATGCAATTTATTTTGTTTTTTACAAATATGGAAGTTGCGGGTTTTCAGTGGGATTGCCTTCGTGGCAAATTTTAAATCAGAAAACACTATTTTCCTTTTCGGTGATCATACATTATTGAAGTCTTTTAACCGTGGTGAAAACATACCTTTGTCTTTACTTTACATGCAGCACCCAAAATAAGCAGACTCCTACAATAAAAAGCAAAAACAAATAAACAAACGTATATAAATTGAAATTTCAAATGATTTTGACACCAAAATCTGTGTTCATAACAGAGACCTTAACTTTAAGAAACAAGTCTACTTCCGCAGACATTTTCATATTCATGAAAAAGTTTTGATCACAATAACCAGCCAATGGGCAATATTACAAGTTGTAATATTGTAAGTTCAAATTTTTAATGAACTTGCCCAATAAATCATCTATTTTTGCATGTTAATGTGAATAATTGGTTATTTTTAATAGAAATAACGCATAGTGTCTTCAAATTAAAAATAATTTTTATCAATATATAAAATTCATAGTAAAAAGCTACCAAAGCAGTATAAAAACAGAATATACAGTTAAACCTATATTTCCAATCGAACCTATTGAAAAATTTAACAACCGGTTAAACTGGCAACACCTGGCAAATGACATATAGGCGCAACTCGTGCGCTTCTCAAAAGCGTCATTTAGGTGTCAAATTTCGTAATCAAATTGACAAGTTGACAGAGTGTAATGCTGGCCAGTTCTGTATGGGCATGGACGATTTGTTTGCTCATGGTGTACTTTAAGCAGAAATCCTGTGTAGTTGTAATTTTGTAGCAAAAAATTTCGTGAACTCTTCGATGGATATTTAAATAGGCATGATATAGCTAATTCAATACCAACCCTTATTTGTAACTCAAATTAGAAGATAAAGATCGCAAAAGACAAATCTGATTTAGATTTGTTAGAAAAACTACCAAGCTCGTATCTTGGTAAATTAAGACCTTTTGAGCTGTAGAAATTTGTGACCGTCTAGATATATAAGTGGGTATTACCACCTTACCAGTTCCAGATAAAGAAAAGGAAGCCTAGGCAATAAGGTCAGATGGATAAGCAAATTTGAACCCCATGACGAAATGCGGTGTGGAAACTTAGATACCAATTAACATTCTTTTCATCTGCCAGTTCATTTCTATTTGTACAAAATTTTAACGCTGACTTAATGTAAGTACGTAGCTTTCAATACTCAATATTGACTTTACTCTCCACACACTACGGGCTCGTTGTCGCTTTATTACCCTATAATCGCTCAAAAATATGCGAAGTTCCCCTGATCCTTCAGTACATTTGCCGACATATTGAAAGTTGCTTGTTTAATATTTGAGTTATTGGCTCATGCCTTGTTATTATTTTTGGAGAAAATTCGGTGATAGCTCGAAAGTGTGGTGAGAAATTGCTATAATCATGATCCATGACGTGTTGATAAAATTGCCGAGCGACGGATGTATTCATGTGGAGTCTGTGAGACATCAATCAACTGCTGGGATGCACAGAGTTAGTGAAATTTGAGTTGAGGTGCAAGGAAGGGCCAAAATTCCCAGTTTCTCCATTACAACTGAAAAGAGACGAAAAACATAATGAACTCCAGTATTTATTCCGTAGTTATTATATCGTATTGTAGTTATTCCGTCAGACCTATCTTTTAATAGTTCATTTTAAGAACATATTAAAAAGTTTTATTCACCAAACTACAAAATTATACACAACTTTTTATTATAACACGATTCGCTACTTTTCAAGTTCATAAAATAAGCTCTAAACCAACACTTTACCAAACATTTAGTAGCAATAAAATAATAATAAAACTTTTTATCTAACATTTCTTTTCGATAAGGTATACAATAGAATAAGTTTTAATACGTCAAATATTGTATATTGATGATGAAAAGTTGTTTTGTAATAGTGAGGACAAATGCTTGTCTTAAATTATCGATGCTTTGAACGTCGTAATTTACATTAACGTGCTAACAACAGTGTTGTAAGCTGGCGATGGAAGTAGGTAAAACGCCAAAGTTAAGTTTTGTCAATGCCTGCTTGACGGTAATAATATTTTTGACTCACTTTAGTCGTCTGTAAAATTTATAGATTAAAACAAATTATAATACGTAGAGATACTGAAGAGGTCACATAGTGCGTTTTGTATTTAGAACAAGATTTGAGGATTTTAAACTAAAAAAAATATGTAACACCGGAACCTCCTACTCTCCTGAGCTAAAAAAAATGCGCTGAAGTATAATTATGTCAATAATGTACCTTTCTTAAAGAGACGTATAATTATTTACTAAAAGTTATTAAATATGATAAATAAATGATAGCTATAATGTAAAAAGCTTAAATAAAGTGCATAATATTTATGTTAATGTCTTAGAAAATCTAAAAAATATCATTAAAAATTATAAGTTTCATAATACCTAACAGTTTACAAAGCTTGATGCATTAATTTGCGTGCATCACATACTACCCAGCGCCACCAAAACATATTGTTGAACTTTTAATAAAACTGTAAATAAGTTCACGGTGGGCAGGAAAAATACAGTTAAATTAAAAAAAAACCATGTACAATAACTCTAGGTGAAGCTAATTGTGATGCTTCTTTATATTTATTCATGAAAAAAGATAGTAATCTGTAGATTTAATCTATATTTTATCATAAATAAAAAAGTCTTTTCTACATAAGTAAGAGTACTGCAACATTGTACAATGCATATTTTTTTTACACAACGTGTCAAAAAAAGTGTTGTCTCGTTAAATCCTTTGTCCGTAAAAATATTGAAAGTTCTTGAGCATACATATATCGTAACATTTGAAAATTGTGTGTCTTACGTATCTATTTCATAGTTATTGCTTATGTTTAATATTTATATGGCTTTGAGATCGTAACTTTTAAAAATACCTATACCTATGTAGACATCGTGTCAACTCAGGATCTTTATTACGTATAACTCACATAATAAACCACCAAAATTGTACTTGTATAATTAATTCTCTCTATTCTAACTTACTTAACTTAGCCACGCATCATTCCATGAATTTTTTTCGACATCCGAAAAGATCACAAATTCACTGATAAATAAAAAAAGTCTCATACCAAATCAAAAATAAATTATTCTATACTTTATAATAAGATATTACCATACAAATCATTTAAAAATATCAAATCAAATCCACTTGATAACCCCAGTGGGTTGAACCCGGTTACCGAGCCGAATCGTGTTGTGTCAACGACCTAAATACCGCTGCGTTACCGAAAATGAAACAGAAGGCAGATTGTGCATGATGAGGTTGGGCTCATATGGGCCAGTGACGTGCACGTATCGATGAAGTGTCGATGCTTATGGTGTTTTTGAGATATGGTTGTAATTAGCGGATTAAGTAGAGCTGTAATATTTGTAAGAATAGCTAAAAAAAAAAAGGTTTTTGTAAAGGTACTTAACTAGAGAATACTATCATTATTAATATGCCTAATGTTACTGGAACATACATTTTAATTGAAAGTGGGTGATTTCTGTTGTGGAGTAGAAATGTTCCTTTGACAGTCCTCAATGTTTTCTATTTATATTAGAACGTTCTGTCTGGGTTTTTTCAAAATGCAATGGTTATGATTGTTATTTTATTATTTCCTCTGTGTTTAATTAAATAAACCTCTCAAACTTACCAAACATTCGAAAGTTTAAATTGCCTTGAAATCTGATATTTACCTGAAATTAAATAAAAAATAATATTAATACTTATTTCCATTAAAGCTCTTAAACTTAATTAAACATCAAAAGACCGAAATTTCAACATCGATAGTTGAACCTCACTAACCTATCATTACATTGCGCCACAACTTTTTAAAGATTATGTGTAACGTATTTCTGCCTAATTTTTCTAAGCCGTTCTCGATTTTGATTGTTTATTTGAACAATGGCGGCGTTGGTGGTTCTAAATAGAAAAATTATTAATTTGGGACAGGGGCCCATTTCCTTTCTTTGTCTTTGGTAGATCAAACGTGGTATCGTTTGACAGGTCTGTTGAAATTTTGAGTCTGTGGAATTTTTAAAAGGCCTTTTAGTAGGCTTGTAGGGAATTTAGTGTAGTTATTTTTAAGTCTTTTATAGATGAATCATTAGATAGAATTTAATTAGCTTTGGTTGCACTATGGAGTTTTGTTGCAGAATCCAATGACTCTGCACTTCTACGGTGAGAATGGCAGCACATGAAGTAACCCCACGCAAGTCAATGGCATCGTATGGATGCCATATACTTTAGGCTGCGTTTTAATTGAACTTATGCAAAAATTACCAATTGAATATTTTTTGTAAGTTTTCTTTGAAAATAATAATAAATAATAAATATTTCTAAAAATCACACCACACTATTTAGCCCAAATTAAGTATCATTAAAGAACTTGTGTCATGGATACTAGATAACGGATAAATAAACTTAAGAAATATATAAACACACAAAGATATTTTTTTATATATAAATATTAGAAATAAACTTAAATAAACATACATACACATCCATGACTAGAAAGCAAATATGATAAAATATCTGCCCCTACCAGGATTCGAACCCGGGACCTCTGTCATGGAAGGCAAGGCTACTTACCTCTGCACCAAACAGGCCGTCAAAATATAGTAAATCTTATTAATAGATGTTTCCCTGACTAAAGCCGAGTTTCCTGGCTCAGCTGGAGTGTGTACGCAGCTTAGGAGCTTTGGTAGTTTTACATCTGAACTAATAGCCTCCTAGTACAGACACCGGTCTCCCACTACATTAATTTATTTTCGGTTTTGATTGTAAAATAAATTTTTTTTTTTTTAGGTTAGAGAAAATAAATAAAGATTTGTTATTATATCTGAACTAATATAATCAATGCGAGTTTGACTTTATATTATTTCGTTTTGAATTTTTTATGGCATAATAAACTTGAAAACTTATAATCCTCAAAAAGAGAACTATTACCTAGAGATACACCATACTGAACCGCGAAATAAATCTCTCTATTACTTTTAGAAAACAATCTTCTTGAGTTTATACTTATGCAAGTCATTTTTTTAATGCTAACCGTCTATAAGTCAGACAACAATAATGTAAATCCATTAATGGCTATAAGTTTTGTTTTATATGTGTTATATTTAATGTAAATTTAAAGTGCTGTGGATTTTGTAAACAATAAATAAAAAAATAAAAAATAAAACAATATTATCCACAAAAAAATTTAGTAGATATCTGAGCAGTAATACTTAATAATTAAAATACTTCGACTAACTGACTTACAAACTTCCTCTGACTGGCCAATTATTGCGATTATTTAGGGCTCAAAGAAGTGGCGGCCATCTTGTGAGTATGTGCGCACCTATGTTTTATTTTACTTGTTATGTTTTATTTACTTCATGTAATCTGACAAATCTTGACTTAGGTAAAAGATCACGCATTTTGAAAATAGATGTTTTTGTTTTATACATGTGATAGCTAAAGGGTTTTCCTGTTCGTTTTTAAAGGAAGAGACAAAGATATGAAAATAATTGCACTTCAGAAATAGAATTTTGGTAAGAAGCTATTATTGGATACAAAATTTTAAAAGTTTAAAATTAAACCAATACTCACCTAACGCTAAACATTGGTTCAGCTTTCAATATATGATTAAAGCTAAGTAACGATATCAAATGATATAAAAATACTTTTCTTGGCACTCTCTCTTCTCCTAAAATGCCAAATCAAATATTTAAATATACAGCTTGTTAATCTACTGCATTAATCACGGCTGTGAAAACGACCTGTTATCTCTCTTGCTAAAGGATCAGGGCTGAATATTACGTAAAAATAATATAAATAAGAATATATAAATTAATTTCCCCCACTGCACATAGATTAGGTACTTCATTTCTAGAAACAGAAGTGCTGAGTCATATTTTTCGCATGCAAAACAGCTCTTCTCATGTATAATAAAAAGTATATCATGAAGTTGTAAGTTGTAACACAAAAAGTTGACAAAATGTTGTACACAGTATTGGCGAAGTTTACCTTAACTATGAAATGAAATGAAATATTTATTTCTCAACATTGACAGCTATTAGTTCTTATTGATGTCAAATAATACATGACTCTACCACCAGTTCGAAAAAACCTCCGTGAAGAAGAACTGGCAAGAAACTTCACGGGTATATTTTTTCAAAATAAATTTACAGACTCTCTTTATGTCTATACAAAATTATTCTTATCTGCATCTGTTAGCTCGGCAAGTCTCCCTCCCCCCAAGTATCCAAACGACGAACACCCTCAAACGGCACCCGTTCACGAGTTAACGCGGGATCCAGTCATCGCCCTCCTCAACCATATTAGAGGAAAGTGAGCGACCCGTCACCCTACCATACGAAGACGTACTTTAGTGACAATGACGCTTTAGATATTCGTCGCGACGAAGAACTCAACGAACAAACAGACACATTACACATGTTTTGTTACAAATACTAGTACAATCCTGTTAATGAGGGGATTACACCCAAGGGCTTTTATCATCCAAATAATCGGATAGTTTATAATATGCTTTAGCACACAACTTCTGCTTTATAGTTTCTTTGAATTTGTTAATAGGAAGACCTTGGATATCCTCAGGAACCTTACTATAAAAGCGTATACATTGACCCATGAATGAGTTAGTGACTTTATGAAGCCTAGTATTGTGAGCTGCCTAAATATTATGTATCGTTAATTTAAAATGTAATGAAATTTATTCACAAAGGTATCTTGTGTATTAAAAAAAGAAATACTTTCTCACATTTACACACATTTATACTTCCGATACAACACCGTGTGTGGTACAAAAGATTAAATGGTTACCATAAAATGAAATGAGGTAAAATCGATTTTATAGATGCCATCTTATTAGTTGACAAGATGTTAGTGGATTGGATCTCTTTTTTATTAAGTTTATTGTTTGATTCGGTTATAAAGGAGATTAGATATGTTGTTTGAAAGTAAATTTGTATTTATAACTCTAGAACAGGTAAACTTTGGTGTCTAAATTAAGTTTAAATCATACAATTTTATTCACTATTACAGAGGTTGAAAAATTCAAGATATGGCTAAAAAAAACTAAGTATATCATATATTTATCACCGTTGTAACAAAATCATGGAATGAAGAGATCGACTGAAACATTTGTGCTCTTTTCAAGCAATTGAAGCTTTATTGATACTAAAGGTTTAAAAGTGAAGGTTCTGCAATATTATTTTAATATAAATAAATCTCCAGACAATCGCACCAACTGTACGGCCCCAAAGAAAGCAGAGCTTGTGTTATGGATGACCATACAGCGAACTGCGGGAACCCAGAATAAACATACATATATATAAATATAAACAACCATGACCAGAGAACAAACATATGTGTTCATCACACCAATGAATGCCCCGACCAGGACTCGGAGCTGGGACGTCCGGCGTAGGGGTCGGGCCGCTACGCTACTCGCCGTCAATAATGATTCAAAACGAAAACACATGACGAAACAAGAAATCCCTGAATAAAAATCACATACATTAGTAAACAGCCTGAACCAGATTAAAAATCATCTACTTTGGTACCCCGACATTAAACAAAATGAGTCACAAAACTTCTTCCCAAACTACAACCAATTGAACCCCGCATGTGAATCATGCGCACCTAATTTATAACGATAACAAAAACAATCCCAACGGTATAAATCATATCACATTACGTGACTTTGGCGCTACTTTTAACGCACATTTTATAGGTTAAATATCTATTTAAATATGTAGGTCAGTAGAATGCGTAAAATGAAACTTTCACACGGTGTTTTGCAGATTGTTTAGATTTAATTCATTTGTTTGTCAGTCATCCATAAAAGAAGAACACAGGATCTCACCATAAGGCCGACCAGCCCAAACCAGACCAAACCCATTTTGGCTTGTATTTCAACTTTGATAAGGTATACAAAAGTTATAATTTGTAGCAACAAGGTTGAAATGATCATCAAGGTTGTTGGTTTTTTATATAAGTTTAGACCTTTTATATAGACTTAGACCTTTTATATAGGCTTAAATACAAGTAGCTGACCCGATTTTTAAATTTGGAATTGCTTACCGTAATAAAATTTCAAGAAATACAACGAAAATGACAGTTGAAAATAGATGCACTCGATACTCGAATTCAAATCCACAATTGCTTTTTAAAAAGGTACGTGAAGTGTTACAAATATGCAAGAAATTAATGGAAAGTCCCTAAAAGTTGAGCAAACTGTGAAATAAAACAAATTTCATTAAAAAATAGTATTTTTGCAGGAAAATTCGTGCTTTCCAAAGAGTCCTAAACTTCTATAGCAGAATCAAAATATGACACGCAAAATGGGTGAAATTGAGTACATTTACAACACAGGTTTTGCAATTTTTTTTCGTTTTCTTGAATAATAAGACCATGTAAAAACTTATAAATAATGAGTTTTTTATAGTTGTTCCTAATTTATGCATCCGAACGGAATAAAATTTTTGTGACAAATATAGCTGCAACCCTCCGCATTTAGCGCAAAACTTTTACGAGTGACATCGCTAATAATACACAAAGACTACAAATGACTTAGTAAACATAACTCCAAAAAGCTACAAATAATAAATAATATATAATGTAAACACTCTTTGTATTCATGTAAATTTCATTCCACTCCTACGCAGCTTTTTCTGCAATTCACAATTACTCAATAACTTTAAACGAAGATCCTTTCTCATCTATTTATCATATTGAACCATTAATCTATTGTAATAAGGTTTCAATTTCGTTGTAGTTAATTACAATGGGATATTGATTGGAGTAAGAGTACGTCTGAAATATTTAAATATGCGTGGGCGCATCCTGTGCTAAATTTGCAAGAGTTAATGTTAAGAAATCTAGCATGATAATTATGCTGTTCGGATCTTAAATTGATCTTTAGTAAAGGGTGCTTTCGATTTGTTCTCTATTTGAACAATTTGTTTTTGGTTCTTAAGTTAGTTAGTCATGTTAATTCTTCTTACAACAGTCTGCAAATATCGTTCCGTTACAATGGGTTTATTCAAGAAGAAAAAAATTAGTCATTACTGCCACTGTTCATCATCACAAATATTTCATATATTTTTACAAAGCTTCGTCTAAATGTCAATCCGCTGAGATTATTTGTAAAAGCACAACATACTGTGTGTATATTGAAAGTTATATACAATCATGTCATCCCTTTTATTTTACTAATTATATTATTATTACTAATATCATAGCCGGCAATCGAACACGCGACCCACCTAACGAAGTGGCATCCGCAACCATCAACACCATTAGGCGTTTCGTCGTGTTTTTATTTATTATTAATAGTCACTGTGATTGTTATATCGACTAATGACGCGTTGCTTCCCTTTGACGAGTGACGTTAACGTGATTCTTATGACGTACAAAATAGAATGGACTAGGCTGTAGCACTGCCCTAGACGAGATCTGACCTAAGAAAGTCTTCTACCACTAACCACCTTGTAACTTGAATGAAAACCAAACAAGGGCTGAACTTTCGCAGCTTATATGTAAATGTACACACATTTACATATAATTTTATACCTAATTTTTGGGTAAATCCTTATGTATAAAAACCATCCTCGACACAAGTGGTATGGTATGTGTTAGTGTTGCGCGTAGTTTTGTTGCGCCGGCTGGAGAAGATGCCGTCGTGTGTACCCTTTGGCCCCGAAGACACCACGACCTGACTAACCACGGAGTGACACCCGACTTGATCGAGTGCAGGTTGGAGCGCAGTGAAAACAACACAAATCTTCAAAGTAGGAACGTTTATTGCGTATACAATTAAACCTTAAGTTTAAATAAGCCTATGAACCGCAATCGTTCCTGTAGTTCAGCTTCTTTCTTCAGACCTCTTCACTGGCCTCCGGATACACCGAACAGCGCTTATGTGTTCTTGGGTCTTCACTGGCCTCCGGATTCACCGAACAGCACTTTCTTTCTTCTAACTGGAAGCTTCTGAACTTTTCTTCTTAGACTTTTTCTTTCTTCTTATTAGTTGTTGTTTTCTTCGCTGCAGGCACCGAACTGACTTCCAAAGCTCGGCGTGCGCCTTTTATACAAATTTCGCCCTAAATAATTCCAGCGCTCTGATTGGCTGGCGCGTTTGTGCAATTGGCACCTAATTACACTTAAGTTTTACTTGGATTCTAAACTTTACATCGAATTATCTTTCAAACTATTAAGCAAAACTATTACAATATTATATTCAAATAATAGAGCGAAACGATTCCTACATGTTTACATAAATACCAATTTGATAAAATTAAATACAAAAAACTTTCTAGAACAAAGACTATCTCAAAACACCGTTTGCGCCGGTGTTTACTTAGCCTAACATTGTACCTAAGGCGAAACGGTTACAAACATAATTTTATCATTTTACATTATTAAAATATGCAAACATTCTAATTACAATTAGATTTTAACATAATCAAACAAGATATAACTACCAATTAGGAACATATACAACAACAAAGGTTTTCTCGTTATTTCTCTTCAAATACGTAAAACACCATGAAAATAATTATTACATTTCAATAAAAGAAAGCAATTTACACATTATTATCAATAAACCATAACAATAAACCCTATAATTACGTAGTTATTCAACGAGAATATATCTAACCATAATACGTCATTTATTACTTCAAATGCGTACTTTATTATATGAACCTATATACAATAACGTTATATCTAACATTATCTACCTAATCTGATAAGAAATAACCATAAATTTACCACAATTATGACAAATCTGAACAAATCAGTATTTTACAAATAACCTAGGTCTAAATTCTATCCAAAACATACATAAGCTTCTCATATTATGCTTATATTATACCAATGAAATCTCTAAGAACTTTATTAAACACAAACATCATCAATTCAACCATAAATCAATGTTATCAAAATAGAATTCAAAATATACCTATACCTAGGTTCCTATAACATCATAATTTCCTATAAGAATCTTATTAGTACTTGCTTACGTCACACTCGAAAATAACCACCTATCCGAGGACGGGCGCAAGTAGTGAGGGCGTGGACTAGCGTTATTTACAAAACTATTTGAATGGCTATGTCCCTATTATGCCGAATCCATTTCATGATGCGTCGCTAACAGTTAGGTTGGTCCTAAAACTACCGTACTAAATAAATCTCGAAATCTTGATTCTTGTTTAACCCAACACTAAGTTTAAAAAACTGCCATATGAATATAAAATGAATTATTTTGTAATAATGTAATAGACATGAATAATTTTAAAATAAAACATTTATCTTCTTTCTATTACAGGTCCGTAAATCAACAATAACTCACAAAACCCATAATTAAGTAAAATATTTCAAACACAAGAATTTAACAAAAGGTATTCCTGTTATAAACTATTACCGACACCACGACCCAAAATCAAAGAAAACTTTCCATCACCCCAATTACTAGACCATAATTGATCAAATTACGTAAATAACGTAGGTTTGGTATATCTTAAAGATCACGATTACTCAATATTTACTTCAATATACATAAAAACCACATTTCTAGGGCTATTATTTATTCACACTTTTCTTTTGAACTTTCACATAATGGTTTAAATTTGAAGTTAAGTAAAAAAACTGCTCAGTTACATAACTTTGTGCACCTTATAGAGTGGTATTGTTCTTTTAGCGAGACTTTATACATTCTATTTTTGTCTTTATATCTATAGATTTGCTTATCACAGGGTATTATAGTAAAATGTTAAAATATACTTAACAACTGCCTCTTTACTTTGCTGAATCCACACTCCGGACAGGCTTTTGTACTTAGGAAGTTTGTTTTAAAATTATAAATTCATCAAAAAACAAAAAAAAATCATTTTCTCACTGTGAATCGATGATTTTTATAAAGCAACTCGATTTGGCAACGTGAAATTCGGAGACGGGCCCTTAAAAGCAGCGTATCTTGCAAGAAAATTCAGCAGTGTGCGACGAAAGTATCAACCATATATTTTGTCTTTTCTATTTACAAAATTGTGTAAGTTTAGGTATTGGTGGAAACGGAGCAAGTCTATTGCGATAGTAAACAGAGAGTGACTAAGCGTTTTAATTAGCTGCGCTTACGCATGTGGGCTTAACTTGGTAATTACAATTAAAACTCGAAACTAGAATGTTAATTCATGTAGAATATTCCATATCAGAATATTAACTTTTTGTGGTTTTTTATTTACCATTTTAAACGGAAGTGTTTTATTGTTGGGTAATGAACAATTAAGACAAATATCTTGAATACTAGGGGGGATAAAAGACTTTGGTCGTTTTGCGTCCGCAGTTGATTGATTTAATTTTGTGTGAAACTGCTCGTGAATGTATAAGAAAACTGCTAGTGAATAGGAAAGTTTGAAACCGCAAATTTACACGATACGAACCACATTTGGTTGTTTGAAAATCGTTATCGATCTTTTTATAGAACCAGTAATACCAGTCTTACAAGTTAGGTATTGATTTAGCTCTAAATACATACATTGTGAAAATATTATAATACCTGATACTGTTCGAAACCTCTTTGTTAAATACAATGTGTATAAAAATTATTTTATGGCCGTCTTTTCACTAAGAACTTATTCTACTTAGCAACCACTAAACAGACCTGGAATTTGGAAGCGTGCTGGAATATAAATAAAACATAAAACAACGCATATGCAAACATACAATACAAAAATTAAATAAGTAGTATTACTTACAATTCATCCATTATTAGGATAGGCAATGGAACTGAGCCATACAGCCCGTTCTTATATAATTTAATCTTTAATATAAACAAAAGTTAAATACATTAGAAAAATTTTTTTTGTTTTTTTTTCGATCGCAAAATTGTTCTGATCCGTCGCTGTCAATAAAATTGAAAAGAAATAAAGACACGAAGAATACTAGACGCTTCATAATTGCTTGACAGTTTGCTTCAAAAATTATATTCGCAAAAATGTGGTGTTAAAAACATGACGTCATTTGGCATCAGTGATACCTAGCCCTGCCTCATACGCCGGAGATTCGAGTCCTGGTCGGGGCTTTCATTTGTGTGATTAATACACATGTGTAACGGTCATTTATAACAGAACCTCTGCTTACTTTGGGGCCATACAGTTGGGTTATTTATTATTTATTGCTCCTCATCGTTATCGGCCGCAAAGTAGACCTTGTCGCTCTACATCGATGTTTACCGCCTCAGCGGATGATGTCTCTCAGACCTGGCATCAAAATAAAGTCAAAAGCCATATAAATACCCAAACAGTTTATCAAAGTTCCAAAATAATCAAATAACAGAACCTGACCTCATATAAAATTTAACGACCAATAAATTAGCATCCAAAACAATGATTGCACTTTTAATAAAATGGTGACCTATTTAATTAATTATCACTTGTTTAAAGTTGTAAAATTTATCTAAATCATAACAAATCTATATTTATGTGTCTTATAAATAATAAATATATGAATTTTGAATGCTTCTAAGAATTAATCTGTAGATAATGTTGTGGTGGCGATATTAAATAATAACTGGATGAAGTCCCATCTCAAAATATAGATTTATTGTTTTGTTATTGTTGCTCTATTGAAAACTAAAAGGCTATTTGACTAGTTTTCGAAAACCATCTCACAATATTTTTTTGTGTACATGAACCCTAGAAATAATATCGAATTTTAATTATCTTAAGTATTTAGGTAATTCAAAAAACTCATTACAATGTACACTGACTATCTAAGCTGTCAAAACGCTTATTCAAGTAACATACCGTCGAGACTGGCATGTGACGTCACACGGTAACGTCAAGATACGGCATGCATTAACACAAACAAGATTTTTACTTGCCTTTGACGTCATTTACAACTTAGCCAATCAAAACTGTTTAGCGTCTAGATGTTCCAACTCAAAATAGATAAGTTTATTTCTGGTTTTTTGAAGGAAATGTTGACTATAGTTTATGTCTAGTAATGCGAATTGCTTTTAAACTACGGTATCTTTGTGGAAGGCAAGACATATTTCATAATTTTTCATTGCTTGACTGCCCACCGTGACAGATAGGTATTGATCAATTCCAAAAATTTTTAATTTATTTCTCATACGTATATCATCTTATTTTTTTAATTCAAACATCAACCTCAAAGTTTGCCGACTATTGTTTAAAAATATATACTACGAATCTCTATACCACATATGTATAAAGCTTAGATTCGCACAAAAATATTCGCAAATATCAAGATTAAAAGAACAATGTACTCATAGGCTAATAATTTATAAGTATCATAATATTTAATCTCATGAGGGGAAATTTCGACTTTATTTCTTAGCTATTAAGTTTTTAAATAAAGAATCGAAGCAGAAATCTTGATGGCTATTCAGCGTAAGACTAATAAGAAGGTGATTGACAGTAATTCTTCCTTGTTTTGCTTCTGATTTACATAATCACGTGATAAGGTTTAGGGTTCCTTATTGAAATAAAAATAAATTTATGTATACACGCTCGCAAATTTATCCACAGAAAAACAAAGGTATCTACTTAAATAAAAGATAAAAATGCTCTTTTTATAGTTCAGTACAACAAGGGCCTGAGAACGCTGCTGGGGTTGTCGCGGAGCTGTAGTGCGTCGGCCACGTCCGCGTTGGCAGGAGTCCATGACTACGCTGTCCCTAGAAATAAAAACTCATCGCCAATGTGCAGCCTGCGCTCCAGTACTAATACCAGGTTAAAGTAAATAGCCACCAAATTAGAACTCCCAATACGGCAGCAGTCTATGAATATACTCACATGAACTACTTTAAAAAAATATTATATCAAATAATTTAAATCACACAATTTATTTTAAAAAAATGTAATAAAATCAAATTATGGAAATGGAATTTAAATTTAAATTTATTATATGCAGAGGATTATTATTATTTACTAATGTAACTGAATATAATACATACGTTTTGTATATGATTGAAATAGAGATAGTCAATGATTGAGTATTATTTAATTTAGGTACTGTAATAATGTTACTTATCAATTTACACAATAGCCCTTTACCGCCATCATTATTTTCAATTTAATATTTAATTGACAAATTTTCGTAAAAATATTATTGTAATAGATCTGGATTTGATTTTGTGTTTTATTTTTCTACCGTGTGTCAACAAGTATTGTTCGTAATACGGTTTTTAGATAGCGAGGTTAATATATGTGTGAATTATAATGATTCAGCATTTGCAGAAAATGTGGGCGGCCTAGTTAGCAAATAAAGCAAATGCATATATATTTTTTTTATTATTTATTACAGGAAATTATTGGATCGAGTAAAACTTCTTTAAAATTTTGTGTAACTAGGTATGTCAATGCCACAGTTAAGACAATGAAATAATTAACATGATATACATTATTTTTGGAAAAAACATTTTGTTACTTATACGTTTTTGTTCACCTACAAATTTATTTGAATCATTGGCTTAAATGACATCTAAACATTAATATATTAATAAATAAGAGATTAAAAAAGAGAAATTTTTTTCCTACGGAACCATATACCTACATTATATCTAACACACTTACCCGTCAAGTCCAGTTAGTAAGTCGTGACGGCGGACTTAGTCTTAGGAATTAAGTATTAACTACGACATGTCAATACTTAACTTTTTATTATGCTACTTAAATCAATAATTAAGTGGGAGCAAAACAGATAACTTAGAATAGTGATGAGGCGAATATTTTGCTTGAATCATTGCTTATTTTAATAGTTTGTTGAAAGTCCCACATATAAATATTTTTTAAATTTAATAAACTGTATAAAATGCTGTCGGTGTAAGACAACGCACAATATCAGCAAGTGGACTTACAAACATAAAACTTTGTACAGGGTACTGTACGTAGTTCTGAGCAGCCCCGAGTTTAGGAACTCGACCTCCAAACTAGTCGAATAACTTCTCCTGTAAGATCTCGTCTGGGCCGGTATTACAGTCCTTCCTATGTGACTGCCATATCTCATAATCTCATTTACATGGTTGTGTTCTGGTCATAGGAAAGGAACAGAAAGCAATGACTGGAACAAAGGCCACTCAAACTAAAGCCTACGCTTTACAACGTATCATCATCGATGCTTGCCGATGGCCTGTTTGGTATGGAGGTAACTAGCCTTGCCTTCCATGCCAGAGGTTCGAATCCTGGTAGGGGCAGATATTTTATCATCTTTGCTCTTTAGTCATGGATGTGTATGTATGTTTATTTAAGTTTATTTCTAATATGTATATATTTAAAAAAAATCTATGTGTGTTTATATATTTCTTAAGTTTATTTATCCGTTATCTAGTATTCATAACACAAGTTCTTAATGATACTTAATTTGGGCTAGATAATGTGGTATGATTGTTAGAAATATTTATTATTACTTATAATTAATTTATTATCGATACTAAAAATAGCACAAAAACAAAGCATCTTTCTTTTTTACTTTATTTTGGGTGTAACATAACCTCAGAAATATTTTTTATTTAACTGCACCATTCTTTCAATCATATATTATTAGTCAAAATGACAGCAGTTAGCAGAATATTATTTTTCTCTTACTGTCACCACCTCACTTACCCTTTTCCGTTATATCTTTGTTCTGTAGACGTAATTTATCTCTTTTTAGGGGTATTTCGTTTGTTCATCTTTTTTCATATTTTGCGATAATGGCGTTTCGTCACCTTTTCCTCTTTCATCTCGCTCGATGTTATCGTACATTTTTTATAAAGTAATCCTCGTCATAAATTGCCTTTTATTTTATTTTCGTAAAACTTGCAATAGATGTAGTTCTCGTTACTTACGGAAAATAATATTTAAGATTTATTAAAATAAATGCAATTCGGTACACAGCAACAACGTCGTACCCCAAAGTCAGCGAAGTTCACTTATATTTAATTTAAGCAAATTGTATAAAAAAATGATTATACACAAGGATCATATCGAGTGTATCATACTGTCAATATTCGAACCCAGGAAGGACAATACTGCGGAATAGCAATATTAAATGTATTTCTATAATCCATACTATATTATACAGTATAACAATTTGTTTGTTTGCTATCAATAAACACCAACATCGACTCATAATAATGATCACACCATTGCAAAGGTATAATCGGAGCAGCGGCGGAGGTCCAGGCTAAGGGCATGGAATGCTTGCGCGTTGTTCAGTCCTTTGAAGGTATCTCGCACAGTAGGACGACGCTACAGAGATGCGAATCTGAACCTACACCAAATTTCCCTAAGCCCCGACTGTAAGTTGTCCAGACGAAAATAAGCCATATTTTATTACAAAACACTCAATGCAGGAACCTCGAGTAATTGGTTGATTTTCTCCCTAACTGGTAGTCTTTTGTTTTGTACAGATGTACTAAAGGCACAAACTATGTATTTATCACGAACCAAAAAACATAACACGGAAAAAAATATAGTAAGAAGAAAGAAAAAAATAACATGAAATTCTATTAAACGACCAACAAGTTGATATCCTTTAAATACGATCGGAGACAATGCCAATAACTTTTTTTTTACCATAAAAACCTCATTGATTCTGTATTATATTTTTTCTGAATGCCAGTGTCTTTTCTCGGAACGGTCATCCATGGAACGAATAAATTTAAAAATTAATGATTAAAACCTTGGAGGCTGGCGTCATAAATCACATATTATCAGATTTTAATTTTTGCATCTTAAAGTTTATTTTATTTGAGATATAGTACGGGTTTCATGTCAGCGTTAAAGTGGTACGCATATTTTTATTTACGTATATTTTAAGGACTAAGGTATTCTTTTTAACAATTTATTTGATATAGGTTCTATTCGTACTATAAAGCCATTGAACCTGTCAGTTCGTTTTGCTTTGTTGTATTCCTAGATTTTAATAAACGAATTTACTCGCCCTTGATGTAGTGAAATATCATCTGGTATGCATGTACATGTCAAATTAGGGGCAGCAAAGTTCTTGAGTGATCACCACGAAACGCAAGACGCAGGGAGAGCAGGCCCCACAAGATGGACGGACGGTCTGGTCAAGGTCGCAGGAAGGCAATGGATGCGGGGCACACATGATCGCGTGGCATGCACATGCTGGGAGGAGGCTGCTTTCCTGCAGTAGTCGTCTTTCGGCTAATGCAAGCCGACTAATTTGATCTCTGTCGATTCTATGATTTTAGCTTCTTGTCGAATAGTGAAAAGACTGGTGAAACATATTTAAGTGAAGTATTTCCAACTGTAGGCTTTAGTTTGAATCGTCTTTGTTCCAAACAAGCACTGGCTTGACCTTCCGTTTGATCGGAACACGATCATGCGTGATTATTATGGCGGTCAAAATAAGGAGGACTGTTGCTTCATCTCAGACAAGATCTTAACATAGGAAAGTCTACCACCAGTAAAACTTAAATAGATTTATTTTCATGGCTTTTAACTGCAAAACGAATGATGGCAACATCTACTAGTTTCCACTATAATGACTACCAATTTAAATTAAACATCCAAACAATAGCACTTTCCTACAACCAATTAGAGTATTTCACGTAACAATACGAGTGTCCGTCAAATATTTGTAAATTTCGGGCTACCCACACTTTCGTAAATAAACAATAGTCATGGCTGGTGGAAAGCGCAATGTTTGAATAAGGCCCTGTATACGGTGATTGCGGATAAGTGACCAAATTTACCGCTAGTACTGTTCAATTAACAAAAAGAAATTCTTACTATGAAGGGCAATGATGGAAAGTGGAAATTATACTAAGTAATTAATTTAGCACTACCATTGTATCTGTTTCTTTACAGCCAGAGTCAGACGGTATATACGATTAAGTCAAAATAGGAGAGTAGGGAGTATCGTCCCTGTGTTATCGTCACATTTTGGATGAGCTGTAACATCTGGATTTCCAATCTGGTAAAAAATAGTTTATCACATTTAAAAAAAGCGGCTTTTTCTTAAGTTTTTTTTACCTGTAAAACATCACCTTTTAAAGTCGCAAGTCGCAACGCAGTAATATGTCATCGCCTCACTGCATGGGAGAGTGGAGCCGAAATAGGCAATTTCTCATTGTGCGCGTGTGAATTTGGTTTCCTTGTTTGTTTTGTACAAATCACGTGGAAACTTATTATTTTTCAATTTTCATATATTATTTTGAGAAGCCAATTTACCTACTTTACTTTCATATTATAAAGCTTTAACAGATTACTATTCTGTTTAAAAATATAATTTATTGTTACATTTAAATTAAAAAATTATAAGCTATACAACATAATGTATCCAGGTCAAAACAGTTTCTGTCAAAAAATTTACATTTTAAAAATAGAACCTAAAAAGAGGTGGCAAACCTTTACGTAAATTTTACTTTGTTCAACCATTATAAATAAAAAAAGGCATAAAAAAAGGTTTCAGCCTGCTTCTTGTTAATTATGGAGAAAAAGAAAACATAACAACATTTTGTAAAACATATGGCGTCCTTGAATAACCTTCGGTGCAACGTATAAGGAAACTTGGCTTAAAAGGGTTTTGATTAAAATATATAGGTAGCTATATGAGGGCTATGAGGATTACCCCGTGATTACCTATATGGCCCCAAAGTAAACAGAGCTAGTGATATCGATGACCAGACAGCATACTGGGAGAAACCCAGAATAAACATAGGTACATGTATTAATATAACATTCATGACCCGAAAACAAACATTTGCGTTCATCACACAAATGAATGCCCCGACCAGGACTTGAACCTGGGGCCTGCAGCGAATAAGGCAGGCCGACTACTTATTATTATAATAAATAATAAGTGTTAGGTGACAATTTACTTGCTCCAGCTCCTCCAACGTTCATTTCAACTTGATAATCTGTAGCGTGTAATATACAAATTTATTTTTGACCTCACGTTTCATTTAATAAGTTTAGAAATGGAATTTTCAAAAGAAATCCTAATATTATAAAATGTTAATGTAGTTTTTAAAGTATTAGTTTGTAAGCTGTTGTCCCTAAATAAATAAATAAAATAAATAAGGATCTATAGTTTCTTATAACAGCACAATAATTTTATAGGTTATACTATAAAGCAGGATTAAAGGCTTTTTAATTATTATAATATCAAAAAATGAATTTCAAAATTTATTCCAATTTCAAATATCGCCTGATACAAGGCGATATTGAAAATCATATTAATTTAATCTGTTCAACAGGCAACGTAATAGCCAAAACTTACTTTTGACCTTGTAACCATGGCCATTGAACACAATACTCTATGCGGTAAGCGTGACTGAATTATGTTGTAATAACGAAACTATTATATTATTCTACTTGCGTCCGTTCCTACGTAGTTAGTGACGAAATACTGTAGAAAAAATACCTATTGCAGTCGGTTGTTATACTAAATTTATTTTAAGTTTAGTTTAACTCGAGGTTAGTTCATCATCTAACTGAAATGCGTTTTAGCTTTAAAATGAGTGTGTTATGGACTATATATTTCACGTTAATTTAGGTGAAAATGCTGCTTTTCATTCAAAATACAAAAAATACGAATAACAGAATAACAGAATTAACAAAATCCTAAAATCGTAACTTTGAAAGATACCAAAGAGTTCTCATCCAATCTATACTATGTACTCTATATTAAGGTACTTACATATTTTTTTAATATCAAATAAGGATTATTAAAACATATTACAAACTGGCCTCTCACAAAAAAAAAAGTTTTAAAAGCCGGATCACTCCCATCCTACTGTTCCACTTTTAAACTACTTCCCCGAAACGAAGGAAAAAAGTTACACGAACGCTGTGCCCGTTTTACATTTTAAAGTGTTTGCGAACATCTAAAACTTTAAAAAACCGCCATTTCTTTATTTATGAATTTATTGAATGACTTTGGGAAAGGCAAAGGTCGTTTTGCAGCATTCTTGGCAACAGGTTTTTATCCTTCGATATGAATATTTAATATGAGTGTAATATGGTGTCTAATGAAAATTGTCAGAGCGAGATTATTTTGATACGGCAATTTTACTTTTTTATGCCTGTTGTAAACTAGAAAATTAAATGAAAAAGCATGTGTTTACTGCTTGTACATTTAATTTAAACGGGGTTTGTAATACTTTCTTTGGATTAATACTGGCTGGATAACAATTAAGAAAAGCGATTACTTATAAATAAAAATAAGATTGGAACACAATGAAGTTTTTGCCAATACTGTAGTTCATTTTTCACCACGATCAAGCCATCTAACCTCTTGTAGCGTAAAACCAGATTAGCGAACGCTGTCGTGAGCATTTCTCTTAACTTCTCTCAATATATTAAAATAAAAATCTTCAGAAGACCTCACTATGCTTTCCTTCTCTGTCTCTTATTGCACTTTAAGCTATAAAACCTCATTGGTACATTTAGCAGTCACCGAATGGAAACCCAGTGTCTTAAGTTCGAGATGCCAGGGTCTTAACCATTGTGCCATCATCGCTCTTTATTTTGGTTAAAACATCATTTCATCTCTACCTGTACTATAACATTCAAATTCAAATTCAAATATTTTTTTCTCAACATTGACAATTACTTGTTCTTATTGACGTCACATAAAACATGACTCTACCACTAGTTCGGAAAAACCTTCATGAAGAAGAACTGGCAAGAACCTTCACGGGTATATTTTTTTCAAAATAAATTTGCAGTGTCTTTTTATGTCTGTACAAAATTATTCTTATTTGCATTTTTTAGCTCAAATTCAAATTCAAATTCAAATATTTATTTCTCAACATTGACAATTACTTGTTCTTATTGACGTCAAATAAAACATGATTCTACCACCAGTTCGAAAAAAACCTTCGTGAAGAAGAACTGGCAAGAAACTTCACGGGTATATTTTTTTTCAACATAAATTTACAGAGTCTCTTTATGTCTATACAAAAATTATTCTTTTCTGCATCTGTTAGCTCGGCAAGTCTCCCTCCCCCCAAGTATCCAAACGACGAACACCCTCAAACGGCACCCGTTCACGAGTTATCGCGGGATCCAGCCATCTCCCACCTCAGCCATATTAGAGGGAAGTGAGCGACCCGTCACCCGACCCTACCATAGAGTTGCAGTAAGCATTGTAAGGGACAAACCCGGATTAAACGCCAATTAAAGAAATGCTAGGTTTTAAATTACAAATAATATACATCTTCAGACGTTTAAATCAACAATGGGGTACGCAAGAAGTGGGTGAACTCTAAATATAAATAGGTATTTACATGTTTTTTATTCCAACCCTTGAAGAAATATATCTGTTCGTCATATAAATGTGTCTCTGGCAGGTTAACTTCCTCTACGGTATGCCAAGAGCCCTACAAAGTGCACAAACCTCTGTATGTTTGTTTGTATGTACATACAGTCACGGGCATCGAACCTGGGACCTAAAGACCGAGAAGCCGGCGCCCTAATCACTGCACCACCGACGCTCAAATCGTTCACAAACCATAAAATATAAATACTTCGCGTATTTCACAACCGTGGGTTCGTAAAAACTTTTAAATCACGACTGCTGTTTAAATATATGACGCAGATTGTCATTCGTAAAATACCACCAACTTATCTTTTTAGTAGACAAAACTGGAACTTAATAATTTGCCATGTGAGAAAATTTCAGACTTCATTTACGCATAGAACGCAGCGCCACACTTTACTGAGCACATACGTTGGTTGTTTGTACGAACAATGCTAAGTACACGTCAAGTTGTGTAGTTTGACATTTGACAGGTTGACAGTACTGTTGGTAAGATCATAATTTATACAGTATGTGACTTAATGTCCAGGTGAGTAGTGGTATGGAGACATGGTTGTAAACTATGTTTCAAGTAGGCATTTCGTGATTACTAATGAAATTCTTAACAATAACAACTACGAACACGAAACGATAAACTGTTACTTAGGGCGCCCTTAATTATAGATTTTGTCTAGCAAATATACACTTAGATCAAGTACGAATCCGCTAAGCAAAATCATAACTCAGGAGTGGCTTCACTAACCATTTGACTTTTCTAAATTTTGCCGTTATGTCGCTATGAATTCCAATTTTAAATTAAAGCTGTACGAATGTAATTGTCAGAAATTCATTATTACTGTTATATAATTATATATTATTCATTTGCTGCTTCCGATATACAAGACGTAAAGTACATCTTTGCGTTTAGTAATAGCATAACCCTCAAATATAATATATTTGGGATTCGTTTTTATAATGTTTATTGTCAAAGGGTCTGTCTTTCGTACCACATGTAAGAAAACGACGATGAATTAGGAACCATCACAAAGACTCGCCTCTCCAAGATGTATGTTAGATATCGCATATCTTTTAAGTAAATAACATTCTCAACATTTAAAATTGCTTGTTCTTATTGACGTCAAATAAGGAATGACAACCGGGTGCCGTTTGACTCCATGCCGACTCCACCGTTTCGGCGAAACCTTCGTGAAGAAGAACTGGCAAGAAACTTCACAGATATATTTTTTCAAAATGAATACACAATGTCTCTTTATGTCTACACAAAATTATTCTTATCTGCATCTGTAAGCTCGGCAAGTCTCCCTCCCCCTAAATATCCAAACGGCGAACACCCTCAAACGGCACCCGTTCACAAGTAAACGCGGAATCCAGCCATCGCCCTCCTCAACCATGTTAGAGGGAAGTGAGCGACCCGTCACCCGACGCTACAATACGCGGTTCTGCAGTCTACTATTTTGACCACCATGATAACCACGTCTACGTGGCTGTGTTCCAGTTAAAGGTAAGTACGGTCAGTACAATAACTGGAACAAAGGCAATTTCAACTGAAGCCCATGGTCAGCAACGCACGATGTAATCACAATTACGATTTATTTATTTAATTATAACAATATCCACAGCTCTTAAAATAATACATTAATTAAACAATATCTATATAAAACTGACAGCCAGTTATGGATTTACATTTTTTTTAATGATTTTAACAGACAGCAAGTAAAACAAATGTAAGGAATAATTAATTAAAACAGTTTTTAAATAGTACTTACAAAAAAAAAATTTTTTGTAGGTCGATAGCAGTGCGTGAATGTGTTGTGTGTGTATATGAGGGTGTGTGTGTGTGTGTACGTACGCATGTGTGTATATATTTGAACGTGTTGTTCAAATATATATAAATAATGTTGTTATTAATTCAGTTAACTATTCAGTAACTTTAATATACTGTGCCTTAATTTAGCCTTGTTGTCATAAAATATGTCAGTGAATTGTGCCAATTTTTTTTTTATATATGTTTTGAATCCTATTGATAGTTGAGTTCCGAGTGTAATTTGTTTTCGTGTGTAATAAATAAATAAAACACGTAAAGTGAATACCATGGATGCAGATTCCATTTACAACCTGTGTTCGTTTGCCGACTAGGATAATAGGAAAACGAAAGATCATTTCAGTTTTGATATAGCGTTGTAAATGACCCTAAGTACCAACATTGATAATAATTAGTTTTACGTTAAGTAATGACTTATGCGAAGTCGCCAGCGAATTCTAGTTGAATATAAAACGCACGAACATGTGTGTCCGACATTCCTGCATTGTGAGTCATTTTCGAACTAGAATACGCAGTAAGTACTGCTGTATCCAACTGTTGAAGGCAAATATTTAAATTGAAAAGAATTTAGACACATGTTATTTAATGATCGGTGAACTGAAATTTTTAAGTTCTTAGAACTTTTTTTATTAGTACATACGTTATTAGTACACACGTTATTAGTACACACGTTATTAGTACACACGTTATTAGTTTGTTAGGTTAGGTTAGCTGAAATCTTCAGTTTCAGTCAAACGAGCACCCTGATGGTAATTGATGATAGGTATATGACCATCATGGTACAAGTAGCTGAAGCCCTCAGAAGTTCATGTCCTGGTAGAGAAAGTCCTTTGATTGATGATTCATTGATGTTTTTATTTACATAGATTACATATTTAGACGACCGAGTAGCGTAGTGGTTAGTGACACTGCCTCATACACCGGAGGTCCCAGGTTCGAGTCCTGACCGGGGCATTCATTTGTGTGATGAACGTAAATGTTTGTTCTCCAGTCATGGTTGTTGATATTGTTTTGTATATGAATGTTTATTCCCGATTCACTAAGTTCGAGTTTTATTATATTTTTTATAATAAAATCTTTCTAAAATCAATCAATAATCTTTGCTGATTTCAAAATTCTGCACATTCGTCTCAAGTTGTTAATCTCATTTGTATGCTAATGTAGGAACTTACTACAGTCTGAACTAAACCATTATGACACAATCAACTTTTAATTCATCCAGTCATTTAAATATCCAAGTTGGCACCTATTTTTTACATGGGTCATTATCTTAATGACTTCCTACTTCATAAAAGAAGGATAACTATATTTTACCTACAACAATTATTCTAAATTAAAAACTATAACAATACGAAACGATCCTTTAATAGCCTGTAAAGCTTATTATACCCTGTAAATTATATGCAAACCACATTACAGTAGATCACGACTTACCATAATATTAACGATTTTCAAACAAAACCAATACGGAAAGGTATGACTGCGGCTAAAGTATGGCTTGAAACGTGCCTGGACTTCTATGGTGCTGACAAATTAGGGTAAAGTTGAGAAAATTATAAAGCTTTTTTTTTATTCCAAGACATATTATTATCTTACTATAGACACAATAATACTAATTATAATAAACCCCCAGACAAACACACCAACTGTATGGCCCCAAAGTAAGCAGAGCTTGGTTTATGGATGACCATACAGCGAACTGGGGGGGAACTCAGAATAAACATACATATATAATTACAAACAACTATGACCCGAGAACAAACATCTGCGTTCATCACACAAATGAATGCCCCGGCCAGGACTCGAACCTGGGACCTTCGGCGTATGAGGAAAGGCTACTTACCACTACACCACTCAGTCGTTATTCCCTGTGTAATGATTATTGAGAAAATGTGTGTTTCTAAAACGTGAGCAAATGGTAGCATTTTGTGCGCGCGTCAAATATGACGGGTGAAACATAAGTCGTAAACAGAAATATGTGTTTCTCACTGTTTAACTTTAGTTTAAACATGTGGACGTGGCAACAGGTAAAAATATGCAAACTTGTTTGATGATTCGTTAACTAAAAACATTGTTTTAAATTTACTGAGTCTCATGCTCACCCTAATTGCTACGTTAAACTGTCAAAGACCCTTAGCATGTTTAAGTGTAAGAATAGGGTGACCATAAGGTTGGTGTTTTTGCTCCTTACCATTATTATCAATAAAGTTTAATTGTTTGCTTCTAGAGTTAATGCAATGAATTTGCCTTAAAATACTGCTATAGAAAACAAAATTTCTGTTTACGACTTATGTTTCACCCTGTATAGAACTGTGTGTGCGTGATGAAAATGTACCGATCGTACACGCACACCAAAGTGACAAGAACACGGATTGACAAGATGGCGGCCGCCACGCAAAGTTATGTTACACACATAGGACTGCGCGCGCTAATGAGTTGTACTATCTTTACCAACCTTGAGTTGACTAAATGAACATATTTGTTTAGCTGTACTATTATTATAAAGAGATTAAATTTTTTCGTTTGAATGTTTGTAGGTTTAACTTTGATCGATAAACTCGTAAACTACTAGGTTGTTTTGAGAAATTCTGCCACCGTTTCAAAGTTAAATTATCTAGGAATGAGGCTATATTCTTTCCCGGACCTCTTACTGGATCAGAAATCACACGGATTAAATCTTTGTAGAAAAAATCGTTCCCGCCTTTTTAACTAAGCATATACTGCGCGTGCTGACGACTGTATACTGTACTGCGCTGAGGGCGACCCAGCCGTATATAGCGCGCACAAGTACATCGAGTAACATAGGCCTGCTCTGGAAAATTAATTTTGACCCTTAGGTACAGTACAATAAAAAAATTGTATACTAAATATGAGAAATCTCCCCCAAACTCAATGTTTCGGCTTGAATTAATATTAAAATACTTTATAAAATTTAATTACGGCTTACTTCCCGCATGAGCTAATTATCATTGTATGAAACAAACAATTATACCACCATTACCAGTAATGAACATCGGGCATAACCTATTCACATATTTATTAACTTCATAAGTTCTTATCTAATTAAGAAGAGACCATTCAAAGTAAAAATATATTTAGATAATAATAAGTAGAAAAGAAACTATTATGTTTTTGAAAGCTAATCTTCACAATCAGTTGGAGTCTCTTCTTTAAACGTTTGTAAGAGAAATGCGTTTATAGGTATGTCTACATGATAAAATATTAGTTTTATGATCTATGTATATGAAGAATACTACAATATAATAATACCCTAACTTGCATCTATATTTATTTAGATGCCATTTATCTTTTCCTTTTTCATGAGGATAACGAGGACATTGGGAACTTTAGGAAACGAATATTGCTTATAAAAAGGGAGTAGCTAGATAGGTGTATAAGCAATTAGGAAGTCATATTAAAGATGTATGTACGTAACTAGATTGTCTGACATGTAGAGCGCAAACACAATTAAGTAATAAATGTACTTTGGAATTTCACATAGTTAATACTAAGTTCTTAAAAGAAACGGTTATTATATTAAATTTTAAAATCCACAATTAAAGAAGAAAACGAACACGCGTGCACGCCACTGAACATTTAGAGTTAAACATTTTTAAGGTAAGTTTATATTGTAAATTGGGGTTAAAACAAACTGAGAACAGAAACTGTATGAAAGCCTACAAATTTTAATTTAAAAATGTGACCGCTTTTTATATAAATTATGCGAATGGAGTAGTGGGCGAAGCTAGTTTCTTATTTAAGTACTTTTGGACAATGTTATTTCGGTGTTTTCATACTAATTTCATACTCATCTGTATAAACATAAACTTTTTATTCAATGCCCCACAAACACTCGTTCCTATTTTAATCAAATATTAAGCAATAATTGCTTACATTATATTTAGATTATATCATTATCTTAGCACAGCAGATGCAGGCGTTATCAATCTGTGCGCATTCCTAAGTCTTGCTCGACTTAAAGTTGATTGATAAGTGCACTTGCGTAAACCTTTGCCTCCCGCTTAGCGGGACATTTCAGAAAAAAATAGACCGCGCCGTCATTGGCTGATGCGTTGCGTTCTCTATTTAAAAGTGACAATTGAGAAGAAGATAGCGATGCGTGGGAAATAAGTCTATTTTTTTCATTGATTTTCTTGAATACGTAATTATATTTTTGTGATTAAATAAGATGTAAAATAAGAAAGTAGGCCTCTTGAGTTTTGATGTTGGCAAAGCGAAATCGCAATCTCACAAGTGATCAAAACATGTTATAGTAGGTAAAGCGACCTGTATATATTTTAATGTATTGTAAGTTATTTTGTTTGTAAATATATTAGTTATCATTTGAACTATTAAGTATGCCATTTTTTGGATCCATGAGAATAAGTAATTATTAAACTCAATAACATTACGAGTGGGTATTAGTTATAATTCATCTAAATACCGACACGGCATTAATACATTTCTATTGCACACTGTATTGAAAATAGTTAATTTCATACAAAAAATTTTCGGTTATGCGATTTTTGAATTTTTCTTTATACATGTTTGTCATATTGTTTCTACCATTTGTAAACAATTATTTAAGAAAAGTTTACTTCAATTAAATTACATATTAAGTATCAGCAATAAACTCAACATCGACACAATTCTTTATCAACAATAATAAATGTGAATTGTTGTATGCATGCGTGCGCGCATCCTAATAAAGATGGCGGTTGTGATGGCTCTTAATTATTTAGAACAGTTTAACTTCCTCATGCTTCAGTTTATTGCTTTGTGCTTATATTCAAATCTTAACTATGGAGATAGAAATATAGGTTACTTCGAAGAATCAAATATACACGACAAGTAAAGGAACTTACACAAATGACTGTCAGCTTCGGACTTGAGACCTCTGGGATTGGAACCAGGTTTACTTCCATTTACCTCAAAAGGCCATTATTGAACTTATGTTAATTGTTAAAAAACTATAAAATAAATGTTTCATCAGGAAAATATGGATATCCGAAATGCGGAACTCAATGGCTTTTTAAGAGCCTCCGAAACTGGAGGGCCGGATTCAAATCCTAGTAGGATTAGGAGGACTAGTAGGATACCAACATTTATATTCTGATTGTTGTTTTCAGTTCAGTTTTTGTGATATTTTATATTTAGTAGGTATATTACGGCCATTCTGAGTTTCCTCCAGTAAGCTTCATTTTCATACAAAATACATTCATACAACATTTGTTTGATTCTTGAACTAAACGTTCTTTTTTTGAATTCGAATTAAGATTCCGACTTACTCTAATTACGGTGTATAACCACAAAAACTTTCAGAAATAATCAACAATTTAAATTTCTCTAGATTATTAACAAATACAACATAATTTCAAATACCTATACTTTACTAATGTCAATGAACTATTCACCTATAGCTTTTCAAATACCAGTTTACAAAAATTTACTCTATGCAATCGTCTTTAGGTTTAAATTCTTAAACTGCTTATTACCTATACATATAGAGTTATGAAGTTGTCATAGAAAATCCAACTCTATACTTAGCAAGATAAGGTCGATTGTTTAAACTTTATTAAAACTGTTAAGTGTAGGTCTTAATAATTGTGTTCGCGAATAGTTAAGTGCCTGAGGTGGTTAAAGTAAATGACAGAAGAAGTTACTGTCATCAAGTGTTACTTAGTTTAAATCGAGTTTTTCTTAATCGTGTTTGTCGGAAATTAAGTTAAACACACCGCCAGGGGCGTAATAACGGTGTGGCTTTTGTTCGAAGTTAATTTATTGTTTGTTTTGCAGTAGACAGGTTTGGAGTATCTTTGTTTTATGTAATTTCCATATATTGTAATTATAAATATTGTTTTTAGGTTCGTTTTGAGGTGACATGCATATTTTAGAGCATTTAAGCGAATTCGCGCGTTTTCACCTGCGTTGCATTCGCAAGTTTAATTATAAAATAAAGCCTTTGTTATCTTTGGTAATGTGACAGTTTTCATACGCTTCCTCATACGCTGGAGGTCTCAGGTTCGGGTCCTGGTCGAAGAATTCATTTGTGTGACAAACACAGATGTTTGTTCTCGGGTCTTAGTTGTTGATATTTAGATATGTATGTTTATTCTGGGTTCCACCAGTTCGCTGTACGGTCAGCCATAACACAAGCTCTGCTTACATTGGGGCCACACAGTTGGTGTGTTTGTCTGGGGATTTATTATCATGTAATGGTATTTTCAGAATTTATCGATTACAAGTAAAATACGATAGCAAATATTTTTTTACAAAAAAGATATCGTTTGACTTTGTTATGAGTGCAAGGACAGATTTGTTACCAATTTACTACGCAAACTATACAAACAAATAAAAATCTAAACTTGTACAGTCGGCCATAAATATGTAATGTATCATTCTATTGGTCAAGTTCATAAGCACCACATAAAAAAATCAGGTCGATATTCCCTTGTGGTAATATTCTGACAGATACTGAATCAACCTTACATCTATTTTAAAAGTTTTGTCCGAAGTGGTATACCCCTTTCTAACAAAACTGTGCTTGAGTGCACTTAAACCAACCTTCGAAAAATAACTAAATTATCTTTTACAAGAAACCACATTACAAAGTTTACAGTTTAAATGACACCGGTATATTTTTACATAAATATAAATAGTTTAAATTGAAAATAAATTAAATCCAAGCCAATGCATCTTGCAGTTTCATTTAAACAACTTAATTTAAATTTCAAACCACTACTTTGTACAAAATCCTGCAGGAGTACAGTCAGCTAAACAAGAAAAAAAAATTTTCTTCACCAATTATAAGATTAAACATAAATAAACAAGTTGTGGCTCCCTCTAGTGTTTACACACCTGTGACACAGGAAGCCCCTGTTCCATTTTAAATTCAGTAATTGGTAAAAGTTTTCTTAACTAATAGTACTTAAAGACTTAGTGTAATGTACTATATATTGATTGACAACTTTTATGACCGACTTGCGCAGATAGTGCATAAAGAGACAGTCAACAGCTCAGCAAACTACCATAAAATATCGGATTCGCTTAATTTATTCTAAACTCTTTGATAGTAAACTCTAGGTAGAAAACTGATTGAGAAAAACTGACATTTTGTAGTAAGTTAACGAACTGTTGACTGCATATAATCCGAAACATAAGCTATATTCTACCCCGAAATACCAGCGAGATCAGAGCTTCATCCAAGTCTCTAAGAGACCTTAACAACAAGAGGACAAGAACAGAGTATCTTCCATCTTGGAACATAGAACAGCAATTAAAACCCTTATTAGTAAACGAGTGATTTAACAGCTAATTATTCAAAAAGCAATAAATATTATTTTACTACTTATATTTTACTGTCATATAGTCCTAAATCTGCTGGTAATAATTACTTACAATAACTCGAGATGATAATTCTTTCTCGAGACTCCAATCATAGAGCGTCAAAGGCGCAATGGTAGAGGGGCATCTCGATATTAAGGTTCGTGGTTGGGTCCCGAATCGTAGATGTAACAATGAGTGAAAACAATTTACGTACATTAGAGTACATGTGAAAGATGCCATAGTGAGGAAAACCCACACATACCTAAGAACCCATTTCGAAGCTTTATGTCAAAGTCAGCTAACCTACAGTAGACAAGAGTGACAGTTTATAAGTGGGGCTAATGTCTTTGCAGTGGTATTATTAACACTGTCATTGTATATCTTAATAAACTACATAAAACAGTTTATGGAACTATACCACCCGTTCGCACCGATGGAGAAGTTGCATTTACTTATCGCTCAAGAAATATTGATATCCATCATTGGTTGTCTCTTGATCTACCACCAGTTCAGACTGGCATGAAACTTCATGGGTATATTTTTTTCAAAATCAATTTACAGTGTCTCTTTATGTCTATACAGAAATATTCTTATCTGCATCTGTTAGCTCGGCAAGTCTCCCTCCCCCCAAGTATCCAAACGACGAACACCCTCAAACGGCACCCGTTCACGAGTTAACGCAGGATCCGGCCATCGCCCTCCTCAACCATATTAGAGGGTTGGTGGACTTTCAAACCAGTAAATAAATAAATAAATAAAAGTGTAGAGTCCGACTGTACCTCTACTTACTATTCATGGCGGAACCCTACTATTGAACTGACATTACTCCGTTTCGACTCCACGTTGACATCACTTTTAACACTTTTACGAACGACCAACTTGTCACTGCGGTTTACGACCGCGCTGCGTTCCATTAATTTGTTCTATTTTCAATAAGATTGTAATACAAATGGTTTTAGTTCAGAATCAAGTAATTGCGAAATTATGTTGGTTTGAGTATAGTACTTTGTATTATTGTTTTTGCTTTTATCATTTTTTATAGCTTTGAGACGTGTCTTTAAATGGGCGTTTTGTTGAAGCGTTTTATTTGTTGTAAAGGTTTTAAGTTGTGGAATGTCTTTTGGGTTGTTTGATCGTGTGTTAGAATAACTATTTATTTATTTTATTAATTTTCATTTAGTACAAAATAAAGGAACAACATAGATACAGTAATCATAAGTTTTGAAAATAAAACAGATTATGGCAGACGCCATCTTCATGAAACATGTCATTTAAAATGCAAACATATGTTTTACATCGTTCAATGAACTTAACCTACGTGGGCGACCACGAATGCGATGCGATGGCATTAGATGCGGTGCGACATTATCAGTCGATACCACTCGATACACTTGGTGGCCAAAACTTGACAGGTTTCTATTGTTACTCAGTGTCTTGTGAGATCACATCGTATTGCAACGGTTTTGATAAGATAACTTCTGTAGTAAACTATAACTGTTTTCCTATTTTGTTTTCTTTTTCTCTGGCGTTCATATGAAATTAATAATCTTGAAGACTATTAACGTAAGCATAACTTGTTTTTTTTTATGACATTAATCCTTAAGAAAATTAAATGTCTTACAATGTGCATTCAACTTCTGGAATCAAGACGATAGTTCTCTTAATTGTTGCAGTGAACGAAAAAATTCGATTTTATAATTGTACTATTTTAATCTGTACAGTTAACTATCCTTGTTTTTACTTGGCTCTAATATAGTATTTTTTATCTAAAATACTATTAATAGTATTTTAGTATTCGCGTTCTAACAGAAAATCCTTCTTTTTACAAACAGTAAGTAGTATATTTTATTATTTTTAACTTTTAAAATCAAAGGTTCCAACCTAAATGTGCACTTGAAAACTTTTCAACTCTACTCCCACATATTTTTCTAGTTCACAAAACAAAACACACTTTCCAAGAATATTATGTAATACTTGAAACAATTCGTAGTCAATAAATTCGGTTATTTATGGGCTTGTTGTATCAGAAGGGAACCGCGCTGGCAGCCTTGAAGCCTTGCGTAGGAGTGTAGCATTTCTATTAGAGGCCTTAATGTACAGCGTTTTGCTTGTACAGGTAAAATGTTAACGGGTCCGTTTTGAATACTACTTCGTTGGAATAAGCATGGGGAATGGTCATCGAGACGAGACTTTAACAACAAAACAAAAGATTGTGTTATTACTGAGCAGTGATATTACAGGATAAACTTACGTGTGTCGTATATGCTTTTTGAAAAAGTGATATGGATTTCCCACACAACAATTGCCGAGTGGCTCGAGAGGTCCACTCGGAGAGGAGGTCAGAGCCAGAGGTCCGATCTGTGTGATGAACACAGATGTTTGTTCTCGGGTCGTGGTTGTTGATATTGTATATATAACATGTATACTTGTTGTTGTGTTGTTTTAGTTGGAGTGTTTGTCAGGGGGTTTATTTTTTTTTTTTTAAGTTTGCATGTCGATATTTAAGTTTGATGTTAGTCTGGTGCTCGAGGTAAGGTCGTACCTTGATACTTCTAAAATAGAAAACTGCCTTTAAACTGGTCGTATTTTTAACACAAAAAAGGCATATTGACTTTTCCCTTAACTTGCAATCATTTATCAAAGAAGTGATATATTGTCACTTACGGCAAAAACTGGAACGGAGGTAACAATATGACATGTCTTTTGAGAACAAAAAAAAACCTTGAGTTTAAAATCCTTGATTTTTTTATCGTACCTAGTAAACGTTAATAATTAATTTTTACGAAATTTCGTAAAACTAAGTTAGTAAAAATATTACGTACATTTGCTACAAGAAAGAAAATACTTTTTTCTAAAAATACTACCTACATAACAAACTATCAGAGCAAACAATCTTTCACAACACAGTTTTAGATTTTTGTAGCAAAAATAAAAACAGAACACACTTATGTAATGTCTGCAAACAAATATTTTTAATTTGACGCAAAACGGCATTCATACGTCTAAATGTACAAATTCAATGTCATCAGCTTTTTTCAATCAGATTTGTTTTTAAATTAATTAACAAATAAAAAAAAACGGGAGATTAATAAAATCAGAATTGTTGACATTATGCTTAATTAGGTATTTCGACACAGTAAATACCACAATGACCTTTGGGGAATATAGGTAGATAAAATATTAGCAAATTAAAAGAAATACATTCATGGATATTGCGCAAAGCTAAGCCTTTTTTTAATTGGGTGTATTTGAGCATTTTTGATGACATTTACAAAAATATTTATAATTCATTTTATTAGTATTGTTTACATATATACTATTTATTAGCAGGCTTTGTACTTCCATCTCACCTGGTGGCATGTGGTGATGAAGAATAGGGTAGTCAATTTTAACCTTTTTTTAAATCAGATATTTGACTTGCAAGTATTTTATCAACTTCAGCGGCTTGTTATATGATACAAATAATATGTAAATTTAAAATATTACAGCCGCACTCATAGACATCATATCTCGTAGTAAGGTTTATAACGATCTCTTAATTGTAGGTTTTGATTAGCAAATAAAGACGAAATATAGACATCACAAATAAAGTACAAAATCTAAGAACAATTTGACGTTTCTAAGTTAGTTATGTTAGGTAAATAAAAGAACGTTAGATAATAATTTAAACGTTGATATAAGAATACATTGTAATATTTCAGGGTTAACTATATTACAGTGAAATATATATTACTCTGTATCTTGATAGTACGATCTGGTATATTGACTTTGTTGGTCGTAAAATTACAGTGATATTTTATAACCTACTTTTGATTATTTATTTAAATCGAAGTCGTAATAAAATGAATGTTGTACAATATGAAGCATTGCGAAATCCATAAAAGATATTTTGGTACTATTTCTAAAGCTATAGGTGTTTAGACTGTGAGGTCCTGGGTTCGGGGTGCTCGTGGATTTATCAGTGAAATTCGTAAATAAAACTCATGACCTTAAGGCTAAATAAGTTATAGGTGTTGTATTTTAAATGTTATTATTTTTATTCCATGATTTTTATTATTAGCTTGATAATAACTGTTTTAAACTATCGCGGTTATTTTCACTATAATTTTATGTTTTAACGGCTATAATTTAAAAATTTTTATTTCGCACGAGAAAGAGGATAGATCGATTTATCTGCCTCTAATTGTCATCGCCACCTACCTACATCAGCCAGTCCGCGATCATGGTGCTTGCAAGAGCATCGAAATATCGGACGCGTGAAATAAAATCAGAAATCGTGGTAAGAATGCCTTTGTTTATTATTGTTTGTTTATAATTAAAGCAATGTTTGATTTGTAGCAGTAAATTAAAAACTGAGGAGTTACACAATAGTGGTAGGTAATATGAATTTGTTTTCAAGATCGGTGGCCAATTCATGGTGTAATCACCAAAGAGTCTCCATCCATAATAAACTAAATAGTTACATTACATAACATTTAATAAACTAAAAGAACAAAAATATGTAAAGAAAAAAAAATTCTATATTTTTATTATTGACTGAACAAAGCAGGTGTTCGTGTACGATACCATCTCTTTAATATAAAGTAGGTAATAGTGTAAATTAGTTAACACATCAAATTGAAATAAAATGTACTTATAATAAAAATTTTAACATATTCTGTAACCTACTTAAGGTATTTCTTGTATTTATTACATCCGCAGCGAAGAAAACACCACAATATGATTTCTAAAACATTTTTGACGTAGCATTACAAAGCAAACTCGACCTTAAATTTAGGTGAATTTCAAGCAAAACAATCGTAAATTCCTTTGCGCTAAGAGATTATATTCGCATGAAAACCCGTTTAAGAGGTTGACAATAATAATATTCTCTATAATGAGAGGACCAGTAAATACACTGACTGGTCCATCTAGTTTACCTTGGACATTATTTCCTAGTTAACTTATTGCTGTATTTTTGACAATAATGAGCGAATATTTAAAAAAAAGTTGCAAAATGTCGATGGTGACCATCGATGATTTTCTGTAAATTACCGAGTAATTCAGCATGTACACTTTTTGTTGCTGTTTTTTGATGTTAGTCATAATTTTATATTGGTACAAAACCTGGTATTATATTCCCTTTTTTCCTTGAGCCAAAAAACAAAAGAGTAAATATCATATCACCTATGAATGAGTCATAGGTTGAAAAATTCATGTTTTTAACACGCCAACAAAGGTTGCCGTTTATTTATGCTTGAATATTTCAAAACTCGTAAAGGTAAAGATCCAAATAATTATTTGCATCAAGATATACAAGCCCCATATATAGTAGAGATCTCTATCAGTTTAAATATCAGATAAAATCTTATTAACGACGTTAAGTGAGAAAAAGTAGACTCTGATGTAGTAAGTTCTGATGAAACCCGCATTCTAAAGATAAATAAACACTTGACACTAACCGTTTTGCAATGTAAGTGCAAATAGCTCGTCGTCGTGCAGCCATCGCAGCTCGCTAATTATAGACATATCAGCTTCAAAAGACATTAATACATGATAACACAACACAACACAGAAACAAACACAACACGATAAAAATCCCAGTGGCACGAGCACGGTCCCGCCAAGCGGAACGTCAAAACATTTTTATGCGACTTGAATAATTCATACGTAAAAAAAATCACTCAATTTGTATCACTGAAACTAGTCATCATTTCTTATGTTTCTATCAGTTTTGATGAAAAAAATTGAGTTTCGACTTCAACGTGAACATTTATCGATGTTTATCAACACTATTTTTGACAGTTGACGTATTATAAAAGGGCGCCAAAGAGGTGAATGAACGACGTCTGCGCACCCGAGAGTCGAGCGAGTACTGCGCTCAAGCGCTTTACACTGAACGTTTGTACAAGGCAGAGACGAGTTTAAGCGGGGGGCGAACTTGCGTACGCGCAGACTTGTAGTTGTCGATTTTGTATCAACTAATCGTTGTCACCAAATCGCGTTTTTGATCTTGTTATGTTGATTAGGAAGGTAATGGTAGAGCGCGGAACCTGTTAGCATATTTTCGAAGTTGTAAGTTCATAGTACCTTTGTTAAGCCTTAAATTTAAGTAAGTATTGTTTAAATTTTGTAGCTTTAAAAAGCAGAGTTGATGACTTAAATGATGTTGAGTAAAATCAGTTTCACCATGCTTTTTTGAAGTGAAAATGATATAACAGTCGCTTCCCAATTTCAAAGTTTTTTCTATGTGTAGCTATGATAGAGCTAAAAAAAATAGAATCAAATTAGTTTTAAAAACATCATTTTAAGTTTAAATGATATACAGTCAAATTCAAACTGTTCGAATAGTATTCGACCGCATTTATTTAAACAAAATGTTTGTTTTTTACTCTACCGAAACATGACAATAGACTTTACATATTTTAATTATGTTAATTAGCAGTAACAGTTTCTGAAACAATGAATGTAGATTAACTTAAGCGTCTTCGGACATTTAAACGGAACCTAAGATGTGGGAAACGAAGTTTGGAATTATTTAAGGACAATGACATTTTCGTGTTTTATGATAATTTATTTTACGCTTAATTAAACGTTTTTGATTTTGTAGAGTTGTAGATTACTCTATAAATGGGCATTTTTTTTTTGAAAAATCACTGACATGGGATTTTTCGTAGCTTGCGGCCCTAACTTCTATTTCTAATGGCGACAGTAATTCTTACGGTCAACGCAGCTGATTTTTTATGTTATGGATTCCCTTTTTGGTACAGAAGCTAGTTGGTACTTGAGACCACAAAGTTTTGATTTATCTAACGATTATGATATTTTTACAGTATTATAGAAGTTGTAATTTTAAAGCATTTTCCAGAGCACAAGTACCCTTACAATTATTATAGCGTTTGAACCAACAATTATTGTTTTCTCTATCCACATAAGCTTCTGGTGACGTGAGAAAAAGAAGAGGCACTTCGTGTTGGCACTCCAAGTGGACACTACAATTTGATATGTTTCTTGATATAAACCAGTACCCAGTTCAATTCTCTCTCTCTCTTGTAGGAGGGACATTTATTATGTCCCGGAATTTAACGTATGAGCTATCATTAGATTCGTCTCAATTGTGGGAGGGACATTTATTATGTCCCGGAATGTAACGTATGAGTTGTCATTAGATTCGTCTCAATTGTGGGAGGAACATTTATTATGTCCCGGAATTTAACGTATGAGCTGTCATTAGATTCGTCTCAATTGTGGGAGGGACATTTATTATGTCCCGGAATTTAACGTATGAGCTATCATTAGATTCGTCTCAATTGTGGGAGGGACATTTATTATGTCCCGGAATGTAACGTATGAGCTGTCATTAGATTCGTCTCAATTGTGGGAGGAACATTTATTATGTCCCGGAATTTAACGTATGAGCTGTCATTAGTTTCGTCTCAATTGTGGGAGGGACATTTATTATGTCCCGGAATTTAACGTATGAGCTGTCATTAGATTCGTCTCAATTGTGGGAGCGACATTTATTATGTCCCAGAATGTAACGTATGAGCTGTCATTAGATTCGTCTCAATTGTGGGAGGGACATTTATTATGTCTCGGAATTCCTACGGGAACAGGAATCACACGGGAAAATAAATTTACCAATCGGGATTTTTAATTAATCTAATTGTGTGGCTTATTAAGTAACTAATGATTATAATAGTAATATATCAAAATCAATCTCCATTAGCTTTAATTGGAACTCCGTATGTGTAAAAGAGAATTGAGTTTTTAAAAACCATACAAATAAACCTGTTCGAATTAACATTATTAGCTAAGGTTATAAATCTAATCTATGAGAAACCTATTATGAAATCAATTAAGCCTCGGACCCATACAGTGCAATAGTTACAAACAGCAATTATGTCTAATGGTACCGAGTTCAAATCCTAGCGTGTACAAATAACTGCGCTCAATAGGAATTTATATCGATTCCAGCTGCTCTCCAAGGAATGCAAGTTTCATGTTTATGTTCCATAAATCGTTAAAACTGTAATGTGTTTGCGGAAACTGAACATTTATTATAAATTACTACGAACTAAAGAGTAAGCTAAAATGATTTTGGTAAGAGTTTCGGATTCCAGTTTGATACACGTCCAATGTACTAATCGGCTTTTGCAAGTTGACTGGCTGCTCTGAACGAGAGAGCATCGCTGGCGCAGTGGTTAGGAGCTGGCTTTTAGCTCTGGTGGTCGCGGGTTCGATCCTGCGACTGCAAAATGTATCAACGAGTTTTTAAGTTGTATTTAAGTACATAAACCCACATACCTAATTAGTTATTTCGAAGGTACGTGTAAAAGTCTACCAACCGGCAGAAGTGATGCAATGGACTGTGAATTGCCTAATGCCAGCCCTTACTCGGGTGAGGTTGAAGGTGAAGGAAAACCTCGTGAAGCACCAACTATTTTGATGTTAATTCGAATTAATGTGTAAATAATACAATAATAATAATAATAATCCCCAGAGAAACACACCAAATGTATAGCCCCAAAGTAAGCAGAGCTTGTCTTATGGATGACCATACAGCGAACTGGGGGGAAACCCAGAATAAACATATACATATATAAATATCAACAACCCGAGAACAAACATCTGTGTTCATCACACAAAAATTGATGGCCCTGGTCACGACTCGAATCTGGGACCTCCAGTATTAGACAGGGTTACTGACCACCACGCTACCCGGCCGTCTGCCGACTGTGCCGCCTGCTGCGATACTGCATTTTGCAAGCGAAATGGACAGTACGTAGGCGGAGCAGGGTTTTACATACTTTTCACAGTCTCGGTCTGCGTGCGTTCTCGAGCGCACGTCGATCGCAGACGCCTTCCCGCTCTTTTAGCCCCCGCGCTAATTGAGCACCCAAATTTCATAGTTGTTCACCGTATTAAGTTTCTAACGCCGTTTTCACGGCGGACAGTGGCTCGTTAACCTTACTTCTAATAAGTTTCTAACGCCGTTTTCACGGCGATCAGTGGCTTGTTAACCGTACTTCGTGGAACGTGAGCTTCGTCGACGGGGTTTCGTCGTTCCAGGACTTCAAGTGCCGTGCTCGAGTAAGTTATCCGCGTCGTTCTCAACCGCCCTACTGCGTGTAGGGTGGTTTTAGGAAGTTAGTCATCGTTGTTAGGTTCATATATTGTCCCTCCCCAACCCCTCCGCAATGGCTTCCCTAAGCTTTGACGAGTTTAGGAAGAAGTTAATTGAAAGTACTAAAGGCATGTCTTTAAATGCTGATAAGTACCGTTTTTTAGATTCCCTTATCCCTAATCTCATGACATTAATGTCCACAATGGCCCCTCAGGCCACCCCAGTTCCCCAGACCCCTCAGGTCTAAGGCCCTCCCGCGTCCCCTTCCTCCAGTGACATGGAGTGCGAAGTAGACGCCCCTCCGCGCCGCAAGCGCGCACCCGCGACCGAGTCTTCCCCGGATGCCACCCCAACTGACCCTGAGTCTCCCTCTTTTACGCTTGTTAAGAAGCGCTCTAAGAAGCGTTCGAAACAAGACCCGGCGCCCTCAACGCCCGTCCCCACACCCCCTGCGGCGTCTTCAACGCCAGCTGCCCCGGTGTCTTCAACACCCGCTCCGGCCCCAACTTCTGTCAAGGCCAAGGTCCCACCACCCGTTTTCCTTCGGGAAAAGGGTAAATGGACTGAGGTCTCGACATTGTGCAATGAGCACAAGATCCATTACACCCGAGCGGTAAACTCGGGTGAATCTATTAAAATCACTGTCTCGTCGATAGACGATTTCCGAGCTTTGACTAAGCTCCTCACCGATAAGCAATATGCTTATCACACTTATGCTCTGTCAGAAGAGCGTAAGATCAGAGCGGTACTCAGGGGAGTCCCGTTCGAATTATCGAACGAGGCTATCCTGGAGGATCTGCAGTCCCAAGGCTTCCCGGCACTCGCGGTGCATAAAATGCACAGCAAGTACGGGAGGCAACACCCTCTCGCTTTGGTGATTCTTGCCAACGTCCCCAAGTCCAGAGAGATCCTGAAAGGGGTTAGCTCTATTTGCGGCCTCTCTGGGATCTCAATCGAGGCGCCTCATCGCCGCGGTCATCCCGGCCAGTGCCATCGGTGCCAGTTGTACGGGCACGCGGCGGCCAACTGCCGCGCTCCGCCCAGGTGCGTCAAGTGCCTGGTCCCTCATCTCACTAAGGAGTGCAATCGCACTCCTGAAACTCCCTCTCCTCCCGATTGCGTGCTTTGTGGCCAGTCCGGCCACACCGCAAATTATAGGGGCTGCCCTCGTGCACCCCGTTGTATGCGTTCCAATCCCAAGAGGTCGGCACCAAAACAGGCCCCGCGCCTTTCTCAAGCAAACTTTCCGCCGCTGCGTAGCCGGGTTCCTCCGGCTACAAAGCCTACACAGTCTAGGCCTGCCCCAGAAAACTGGAGGCAGCGCCCCGCATCGAATCCCATCCCGGCTCCTCGCCCATTCAAACCCACTCCTCAATCCTCCGTAGCAGACGATATGCGTATCGTCTGCGACACTTTAAAAAATGTCGATGTTAGTGAAATCGCAGTCTTAGCCCGTAAACTTAGGGCTTCACGTACTCCGACAGAGCGTTTGCTAGCTCTGGCGGAGCATAGTTCCCTTCTCAATTCATTGTAGGTTCATTTAAATGAATTGATCCCTAAATCATGCTTCGGCCGACCTCTGCCCAGCCCCGGCTTCACCGGAGGCTGCCCAGAACGGCCACCAACTCATGTCCCTTTGAGCACCTTCAGTGCAACTTTCACTACAGGCGGAAGACCCGCTAGCGGGTCTCCGCCAGCGCGCATAACTTCCCGACGGGTGTCGCTTCCGATGAAGCCTAACGGTAATAACTACAGCCAACAGGTGGTTTTTAGTGGGTAGGTGCCATTCTGGTGAGTCCCACATAACCCCCCCGCAGAGGAATTTACCTGCGGGCGGGTATGCATGACGCATCTTCCACCTCCCTCCCGCGAGGGTGCCTCGGCAGCAAAAAAAAAAAAATACATACTTTTAACAGGGAAAGTTAATCTTCAATGAATCTTGATTATGGATAAATTAAAAATGGTAGCGTTTTCCAGATATTACGATTGTGAGTATTAAGCACAGAGTCAAGAGTCCAAGTTCCCGAAAGGGTACAAAACCCGAAATTTTCAAAAAACAAAACTAATCTTAATCCGAAAAAATCTCAACAAGAACTTTATAATTAGAGAGAGTTCCACAGAATATCGGGAAACAGCATACAAAACCCCTGAATAGAGAAGTACCTAGTCAATTTAATGGTAGGAGAGTGTCGTGTGTTAAGATGTCACCTTGGGCGATTCCAGCTCCTTTCTATTTCAACTCCCCATAATAATCTAGTTTACGTGGTGTGTTCGGGACAAAGGGAAGAAATAGCCAGTTGTAATAACTGCTACAAAGGCAGTTTCAACTTAGGGCTAGTGATATCGATATCGCATCATTAATCGATAATAAATCTATAACAATATAACTAAAGACGTAAGTGGATGAAGGTGATAAGTCGCATAACTGTCATTTGGAGTAAATCAAGGTTAAAGTTTACCTTATAACTTTTGAAATAATATGTCAACAAACTATTGTTTTAAATTTATTTATATAACTTGTAGTAACAAGAATATGATAGAAATTAAACACTTTTGGTTGTTTTTTATTTTATTTTAATTCGATAAAAACTGCACATAACTCCCTCTTCTATTGACAGTTGTTTTTCTGTAATCCGAGGTACACATATACTGGGTGTTAGTTATCATTGTTTAATTTTTGTATCAGTAATAACGCAAATTGTATTTTTTAAATTAATTATATGCATAAATAAGACCAGAATATCGATATGTTTATGAACCGATTCAAGTTTTTTTTTTTTAATCAATATTTATTTATAGAGGGTTTTACAAAAGCCACCCTCATCGTGACTCTCTAAATCCACATCAATAAAATTAATAATATAATATTACCTATTATCTAAACATATTTTCACTACATTATATAACAATTTGGCCTCCTTCGAAATAGGGGATGATAATATACTGTTTACCAAACCGATATTGAAATTTTTCAAATTAAGGCGGCGCCTCTGTACCACATTCCGATCACACTCCATAGTAATATGAAAAACATCCTCAACCACACCACATTGACTACAATTTGGAGAATCAATTTTACGCATCAAGTAAGCAAAACTATTTAACGGAATATGACCAGAACGGAGACGAAGAGCTAATACAATGTCTTGCCGACTCATTTTAATCAATTCAAACCAAGGGACTCGAGGAACTGACGGCTGGATGGTTTTATACCAGATACCTTTAGAAAGCGATCTTTCATTAAAATATTCAGACCAAATGTCGTAGCACCTAATTTTAACTTTATAGAGAACATCACCGAACCATGGAACCCAATGAAAATAAATACCCTCCGTCATGGCCTGTTTGGCCAGCCGATCCACTTCCTCGTTTCCCAGGATACCTGAATGAGAGGGAATCCATTGGATAACAATATCTTTTTTTCTTAATTTTAAGCTATTTATCATATTTATAATCATATAAGCTAATGGAAAGCCTCGGAAAATGGTAGTACATCGAATCAAATGTTGAATAGTACTTTTTGAATCTGTTAAAATAACGAATTTTTGAAAATTTATGCTCTGAATGTACGATAATGCTTCTAAAATTGCTATCATTTCTACGGCCATAATCGAAATTTCTGCATTAATCTGTATTTTAACAGATTCTTTAGTTTCCCAATCTAAAAACGCACCCCCGTTTCCGTTCTCTGTTTTCGAACCGTCTGTAAAAATTTTGTAAAAATATGTATATCTATTTTCAAAAATATCAGTCCATGCAGATTGAATATGTGCTCGAGTGTACTTACATTTTGCCTTGTCTATTCCGCTTAAATTAGGTTTTAAACAATCAGATAAATCAATATTTGTGACCCATGTATCAAGTGAATACATTTCGGGCTTACTATTGGATTGGATATCTGTGGACTTAAATGAGTTATGCATGGTTACAAGTAAAGGTTTTATTTTTCGATTCCAAAAACGGTTTTGAACTAAATTACACATTTCATCCAGAACATTACATACCATATTATCAAAAGATCTAGATTTCAAATAGAACTTTCCTGCCAGATATTGTCTGCGAACAGATAATGGTGGTAAAACCAATTCCGCCTCCATTACGTGTATAGGAGTACTTTTGATAAATCCACCAATCACACGTAAACATATATTTTGTATCTTATCTAATTTAGAAAGATGAGTTGCACTACTATTGGCATACAAAAAACTGGCATAGTCAATACGACTTCTGACTAACGCTAAATATAACCGCTTCAAATGATTCACATGAATACCATACCCAGAACCAGCTAAGACTTTGAAAATATTTACATATTTTAGTACCTTATCTTTGGTTTCGTTGATATGTTTTCCCCAACGAAGATTACGATCCAACCAAAGACCTAAATATTTGACAGAATCAACAACAGGTAATACTTGACCATTAACATTTATGTTAATAAAATCTCTCCTATAACCTCGTTTAAAAAGACACAATTTACTTTTAGACGGTGAAATTTCTAGTCCAATATCTAACAACATATTATGAATCTTATCCAAAGTCTTTTGGATTTTCCTCTCACCGAGGTTTATATCATCATAATAACAATAAAAAACAAAATCGTCTGCATACTGTGATATAAATATATCTTTTTCTAGGGACTTGCAAATTTCTAAGGTAGCCAAATTAAATAAAAGGGGTGACAATGGATCCCCTTGAGCTAAACCACGACAAGTAGATCTCTGAAAAAGAACTTTTCCATCCAAAAAAATTTTGAGATTTCTTTCTTTCAAAAAATTCCACAGGTAATTACATATTTTACGACCAACTTTAAGTTTATCTAAGGTCGATATTAAAACAGTGTTTTCCACGTTATTGTAAGCGCCATCAATATCTAAGAAACAGCTCATAGTGGGCAAACCTTTTGAAAACCCAACTTGTATCCTCGAAACCAAAACGCTTAAATTGTCTAAACAGGATTTGCACTTTCTAAAACCTAAAGTGTTATTCGAAAAAACATTAAGTTTTTCCACATACCAGTCAAGTCTATTGTTTATAACCGAGTGAAAAATTTTGCACAAACACGATATTAAAGCTATCGGTCTCAATGAGGATACACTATTTGGTTCCCTACCAGGTTTCGGAATTGGTATGATGCCAATGTCACGCCACTGAGTTGGAACAAACCCATGCTTTAAAAAATCGTTAAATAAATCAACCAGAAACTCTTGAGCATTTAAAGATAAGTGCTTTAGCATCGAGTAAGATATACCATCACAACCAGGAGATGTATCTTTAGATTTTATACATTTACGCAACTCGTGGATAGAGATGTCTGCATCGAGAGGTGAATCATATGAAGATAGCGGAGGCATTGCAGGAGTAGCATAGTCAGGGGTTAATGAACATAGAAGTTTCTCAACTCTGAAAGGATCCATATATTGTCGTGGGTTCTTATAACCCTTCATCCAGCTCATTTTTGACCACATGTCACTAGAGGTAGTGCCCTCATCTATTGATGAACAAAATGAGTTCCAACCATTTCTTATAGATAGATTCAATTTCTTTTTTGAAATTTCAATTTTTTCAGTTAATTTATCTAAATTTTGTGGTATCGGATTTTTCCTAAACTTACCTAACGCTTGTCTACGCTCCGCAACTGATTTAGAGAGATCTGGAGTCCAATACGGTTTTGGGGTAAACACAGAGCTAGGGTTTTGGTCGATTGTATAGCAAGGGATAAAGGAAACCGATTCAAGTTCAGTTTAAAATCGACTCATAAAAATATCGATATTCGAAAAATAAACAAACCACCGTAAATAAAAACAGTTGAATGTATTGAGTGAATGAAGGTGATATGTTCGTATCACATAGCACCTTCATTCACTGAAAAGTTATATAGTTTCATTCGAGCGACATTGATTAGGTGATAAATACAAACATAACACCTTCTTCCTCTACAAAAAAGCAAAAGTTTTACTTTATGCTCTGTTCGAAAAAGAGTCATGGCTCCATGTCACTTTCATCCGCTATTATTCATAAAATTTAGTGTACCTACATAATACACCTTAATAAAAATGTTATTCTTAGAGTGTACTTTAAAACCATGACTTTAAGGTTTGTGATGGTTTATATCGACATATCACCTTCATCCACTCACCTCTTCAACTAATAAATAACATCTGCGAATAATTACCTACATTATCATTAGGTGGATCGTTTACTCAATGGCCGCCTGCAATTAAGTAAAAAAAACTTAGCTAAAACAAATGTAAAAATCTAGTTCCTGGTGAGGAGCTCCAGACGAGCTTTTCCTCATGTACTCCTCCATTGAATCTAATCCTAATCCATTATCTCCACTGGCAACATTAATTTAAAGGCAATTTATTTAAAATAATACGATAAAGTTCCTACAGACCGTGTCTTTAATATGCCTTATCTAAATTAGATAAAAAAAATTTAATCTTCTTCTCAAATTAGACTCACAATATTTGAGAAAAGTTTCGTCATTATGTAAATAAAGAGATAAGAGTTTGTTGGCTTAGGAACTAGAGTTTTGACTTATAACTGTTGTGAATATACTTTCATACGCATTGTTTTGTTTAGGCGGCGTTACCATTAATGCTATAAGTAATCGACCAATCGCTTTGCTTTATTCACAGTCATTGTAAATTTGGAAATCGAAGTAATTCAGTGAGTGGTAGTAACGTTTGTTTGTTTTTCAGTTTGTCTTCAGTCCTTCATATAATAACCACGTTTAAGTGGTTGTGTTCCGGTTAAAGGGAAGGGACAGAAAGTTCTAAAGAAGCTTTTTTTTTTTTCGAAATGGACAGTTTATTTATGGCCTATGGGCCTTTTGAACTTCACCGGACTTTGTAGCTTAGCGCTGACGGCGCTTAGCCGGAACTTAAACTACTTCTACATACGATACGCCTAAGGGCACCCGAGAGGGCGCCAACCTTGGCTTAGGACGTCGTATATTGATACTTCCACTGGTTCGGAAGGGTCGTCTACTACCAGCTCATTCATAAATCGATAATCATTAAATGACAACAGAATTAATCAATAACATACTACGGTAGACGATGTCTATGGACACGGGTGGCACTTACCACCAGGTGGAAACCTTTGCCGCCGGTAAAAAAGTATTGAACCAATCTATTTGTGAATAAAGTCACACCTTTAATTGATACGCGGTCATATTAGTAAAATTAATGGACGTTTGAAAAGTGTAACATTAAAGAGGTCAAGACTTAAAAGCGATTTACGTCTATTAAGAATCACTGTCTAAACGGTGTTGGAAAAATAATAATTGTTCTTATAACTGTCAGTTCTTTGTCTTGCTTTGGAAGTCTTTCAGCTGAGAGAAGGTCAGGTGATACCAAATCTTAGATGTGAAATAACAGATGGAAAACGATCGAAATAATAGAAAAAAAATAAGTAAAATATAAATGAAATAAATATTGAAAGCAGTTTTTTCTATTAATTGATTTGTACTAAGTCGTTGCGTTTTGCTCGTAGCTGAAAACTTAAATTGCATCCAATTTTTTGGTAGACACAGTTTTATGATATTATTTGTGACCAAAAATGATAATAAATAAATAATAGGTACGTTCCCAGATAAACACACCACCGTACCTGACATGACCACACAGCTAACTGGGGGGAACCCTGAATAAACATACGTATATAAATAACAACCATAACCCGAGAACAAACATCTGTGTTCAACACACAAATGAATGCCGCGACCAGGACTCGAACCTGGGACCTCCGGCGTACGAGGCAGGGCTACTACTTACTACGCCAAGATGCCGTTTTAAATTTTATTTAATACTAAATCTCATATCAAATTTTACTACAAGTTTAAGTATAGTGATCCCAAAGGTAGTGTTAGGTGGAAAACTTTGAAATCCAATAAGAAACTTACTTAGAAATTAGATCACATGTACTGATTTACAAGTTCCTTACAACTGTCCTGGGAGTTGTTTGTATGAACTTACTTTTGAAAAACTTTCGTAGTTAAAATGTGAAAGTGATTTTAAAAACATAAAATTTGGAAAAATGAATAAGGACTAGCTAAAACGTGTACCATATCACAAATGCAGGTTAGTCCTTATTTCATCAAATCAGACACGTCAGGCGCTCCTAAGGATAGATTTTGATTAGCAATTCTGTAAAATAAAATCTACACATAATCTACACTATGTCAAAGTTAAAGCTTGCAAGGCAAGATCGAATACGAGCGTCTCAAGGAACAATTTCATTTCCCTGAGTGCAGCCAATCAAAAGTCCCTGTTTGTAAGAGAAAAAAACATCTTTACTTGTAAAACGGATATCCAGATTTATCTTTCTTTTAATTGTTATGAACTTATTTCGGAAAGTGACATAGTGAGATAGTTTTACCACTAGTCGGTTAAATAAATTTGTTTAAAGTACTTATTCTATGCAAAGACGGGTTACTAATTTGTATTAAAAATATAAAGCATTATATATTTTTCTTTTTCATCATTGAAACACGTTGAATCAGAAAAATTATAATGGGAGACATCTTGAGCTCATTTAAAAAAGGAATTCAAAATGTTTAATTTCATCACAGGTCAAAAAATTTACGCTTGATAGTCTTCTTTTTCTTCATCTCTATCGAGATTACGTTAATGCAACTTAACTGCGGCTAAGAGGTATTATGGGTAGACTGAGAGGGAAAAAAGCCGGCGAAAAAAAACTTCTCGGCACTCTTTTATCAAAAATATCTTTTTTTAAATATGGGGTGAAAGGTATAGTTTTGACGATGACATGAAAGAAACACACTCATTGGCGTAGGCTACAATTTTATACAACTTCATCAAAGAAAGCATTTAGCGAAAATAAAAAAATCTTTCGACTCATACAAAATGGCGGCTAATCCGTTACTAGAGTGCGAATAGTCGACTTTTTTTGCTTAATAGTTTCTCGTGCCTATTACAAAATAAAGTCATCCGATATATTAGGCTATCCGTATTAAAATCATTAAGCTTTTATTTTTCCCGGGCAATTTCATAAATGTCTTCATAATACAGTTGTTTAATAATAACTCATTTATTAAAAAACTATATAAATGACATGCTTAATTTTTTTCATTAGATTGTCGATCATAGAGTCGAGGGCTCAATATAAGTTTACCGAAATGCTTAAAGGACCTTTTCACAATGAGCTATAGCTGTTATAATAAAAAAACAAATAGTCTAACTAATCGATTGGTGATTGAAACTCGTGACCTAAAGCCGGAACTTGTTTTTCGTAAAGCATATCGACACAAATGATTCATATTAGTTCCGCGTCTTAGTGCCGCGATCCAACGCGGTAAACCGGCCAGCCTTTTGGCCCCTTTGCCCTATGTACAGAGTAATTTGGGCTTTGTTTTCCTATTTGATTCGCTTCTCCTTTCCTTGTTTTTCACTTTCCTATTGTTAATTTGTAAATACTCCTGTTTAAATAGTATCTACTTCTAGTTCTTGTCCCACCTGGGCTTCTAGTAAAACTAAAATGAAGAACTCGACGTCAAAACAGAAACGACCAAGCTAAAACAATACTCAAAAAATTGTACGTCATTAATTTTTTAAATATAAGTTATGCAAAATAGTCTTGCAACTAAATAATCTATTGGTATGCAATAATTATTTTAAAAAAATCACAAAATCAAAACAATCTAACAAGAGCCGTTATTAATAAATACGTGTTTATTTACGTTTAGAAGGTGTGGCAGCGTTGCAATCCTAGAAGGCACTACCAGGTATAAATCGAGGCAAACATAAATAAATATATTTATTATAATAAATCCAGGCAGGTATAAATCGTTAAAACCAAATATGGAAGAATCCTCCCCACCAATGCCACTCGGGTTTTGGCTAGGCAAGCCGCATAAAGTCCTAATGGACTACCCAATCATCGCAAGCCAAATATGCGACCTTGCCTTTCATGAGCCTTGTCGGTCAACGAATTATTCGTCCCCTTGTTGACACTTAACAATTGCCTCCTTACTTCGCTTATGGTCACATAAAATACAGGTTCCTCTTAATATAATACAATCCTTGTGGTTTTTCTTCTGACGATTTTATCTATCTTATGATATTAACAGCAGTTTTAAGTATCCCAGTGCAAAGACACTGACTACACCCAACTTAGGGGTGATTTCAGGCAACGCTCGCGAACTGCGGTTGACAGACTTTGCGTGTCGCTTGGAAATAACTATTTTTTTAAATATCCGTTAGAGCAGCCGTCTTAGTGTTAATAAGTTGTGAAAACTCTTTGACACCTTTAGCATTCTCTGGATCGAACCAAGGGCTTTGCCACAGAACCACATAAAGTACAATAATTGATTTAACCTTAAACAATATTTTATACCTATGCCTTAGTTTGTTAGAAATTACTTAAATATTCAAAGTAACATAAGGATACCCACTAGAGGGACGACCTCAAGGGTTGATTGATTGATTGATTGAAGCACCTTAAAAGGGTTGTTCCCAACGGATATTTTTCTACTTTATTGCAGAATGTTTTTTTAAATTATAGGGTCATATGTAACTTTTAAGATAAGAGGAGCGGAAGTAATTATTATAAGAAAAAATATTCGTTTGTTTGTATTTCAATATGGAATAGATAAATTCTAAAAATATTTAATTGATTTTAATAACCATTAGAAAGGTGCAATAAAAATAAACATACATATATAAATATAAACAATCTGCGTTCATCACACAAATGAACACCCTGACCAGGATTCGAAGCTGGGCCCTCCGGCGTATCCTTAACCACTACGCTACTCGTCCGTCGATAATCTATAGTTTTAATATTAAGGGAAAATATTTGTTTGTTTGTATGATCGATAAACTCTGAAACTAATGAACAGATTTTCAAAACTTTTCATCGTAGCTTAACTACGTTATTCAGAAGGTATGGGGTTAGACCACTAATTAGTTGCCAAAGCCGCGGTGGATTTTATTACAAATGTAAAAGTTCTATACGACGTGTACTGGTCCTACCACAGTCCCTTGAACATAGAATTTAACATACTTCATGTTGAGCCAAAGGTACAATTTAATGTTAAAAAGCGAAATACATATATATGGGTTGTAAGAAACAGTTTAGAAATACAAATGTAATGAATATCTTAGCTTATGCTTATGTAATGTATATCTTCAAAAATTGAATTTCCGACAGAACTAGGTCACTGTTGCGATAACGCTTGTTACAATATAGACCATCACTCAGTTATTGACAAACTATATAATTCCATAATTTATTCGCTTAGTAAGGCCTCTGTAAATAGTCGTATGAAGGGAAAGAGCTATAAGAAAAAATGTGTAACTGGGTGGGATCAGCACGTTAAAGCAGCTCACCGGGAGGCTCGGCTTAAATTTAAGTAATGGGTTCTTAATGGTAAGCTTAGGTATGGAGAAATATTTGCAAGTATGTGTCACAGTAGGAGGGTTTTTAAAAATAAACAAAAGTATTGCCAACTTGACGAGGAACAAATAAAAATGAACGCCTTTGCATCTCAACTAAAAAAACAAAGAAAATTAAAGATTTTTGGAAAAGCACCAATAAGAAATCCTAAGACCAGCCCTCCGACTGCTATTTCAGGGTACCAGCATTACCGCTGCTTGGTGTGGTGCAGGGGTCCGACTCTGAGGTCAGTAGTAATGAGCCACCGTTACGTTTTACAGCAAAACCGGTATCTTCTTTTATTAAAAACATGACTAAAAGAAAATCCCCTGACTACGACGGCCTCAGCGTCGAGCACCTGCAGTACGCTGGTAAGCACAAATGTAGAGTACTTGCTATGTTGTTATATGTATGTTATATTCTGTGTTGGTCACTGTTACCTACCAGAGGCCATGACGAGAACAGTTGTGGTGTCTGTAGTCAAGAACTCGACTGGGGATTGCCTGAACTTAAATAATTACCACCCAATATCATAGCAACGACGTGTGCAAAAATATTAGATACGAACGTAAACTTTCTAGTATCACGCATCAACTGAGTGATTCCCAGTTCAGTTTCAGGGAAGGTCTATCAACTGATCGGAAAACGCCGATATAAGCAGCGTACATACATCTATCCAAGGCGTTTGATGAGTGAAATGTACCATACTTTTTAAAAAGCTTACCTCTCTCAGAGTTCTACCCTCTAAGTTAATAAATGTACAGGTATTGGTATAAAAATCAATCAAATTGTGAATATCGTCTAGAGTGTGGTGTAAAACAAGGTGGCCTAACATCTCCTTTACTTTTTAATATTTATATTGATCAGCTTATAGTTGAACTCAGCAACACCATGGTCGGCTGTTCGATTGATAGCAAAATAAACAAGTTACGCGGATGACCTGGTCTTGCTGAGCCCGTCGATTCTCGCTTTGAGGAGGCAATTGAACGTGTGTGAGAGCTATGCTTATAGGGATGGGCTTATGTATAATGTAAAAAAGTGTGAGTATATGGTGTTGGCGCAGCGTGTAAAAAATTCCTGGGCTCACACTTGATTATTTTGAATTAAAGTGGCCCTTTAAAGCAAATATCTCGGGCATGTGATCAATTCCTAACCTAACCTCACAGATGACGATGACATTGAGAGATCCCGTAGAGCTCTCCTGTACCAACATGTTAGCTCGAAGGTTGCGTTGCTCACTACAGGTGAAATTAACTTTATTTAGAGCCTATTGCCAATCTTTTTACACGTGCAGCTTTTGGCTTAAGTATAAAAAGAAATGTTACTCAGCTCTACGTGTTCAATATAATAACGATTTTAGAAAATTGTTCGGGTGGTTACGGTACTGTAGCGCATCAGGCATGTTCGCGGAGACAGAAATGAATGGTTTTTTCTGCGATTATACGAAAAATGGTCGCCTCACTGATGCGTTAACCTGCGGCAGCACTAACAGTATTCTACAAGTTTTGAAAGATAAAGTGGACAGCTCTATACACGCATTGGAACAATTGCGACCTATTGATAAATGTAAAATAAATATAGGCTGGGTAGATGACACAATTTAAAAATGCAAGTTTTTATAATTTATTTATAAAATATTATTTATTTTGACAGGTGCAATGTTTTGAAAAATATAGTTTTGAATTTAATAGCGAAATTATATAGATTTGAAAACTTAAAAAAAGAAGCAAAAACTTATTATAGTATATGTAAAATTTTAAAATATCATTAGCTTACTGACATTAAATATAACAATTTTTACTATGACAGTATGCATGTAAACGCATTATGTACGTAGCTATTATATATTTTATCCAAACGCCCATACAATTTCAGTATGATTCTCAAGTCGTGACGTCACAGCTCAGTACCGTTTTGTATGGAGCGTTTTTCGGCGACTCGCAGCGGCTCCTCGAACACATCGCTGTATCTAGAAAACTATTGATTGCAAACATACTGTTACTTTTGCAATATTTATTTACTGTTGGTAAACTATTTAAATATGAAATAAAAAAAATTTGTCATGTACCCAATTGCCTATATTTCCTTTTTGAAATGTTCTCACGGGCGGTAATGCTTTCACCCCACGTTTTACAAAATCAGACAGTTTTGGTCTTTTTAAATCAGGACACTTTAATCTAGGTTTGTACGTTTTTTTTTTTCAGTAATTCAGTTCAATTTAATATGAAAAATGAAGAAGAACTCGAAGAAGTTTTTGAGTCAAAAATATATTTAGATGCCAATACCTTGTATCGTAAGCAATATTTCTTTAACATACTTACAGACCTAGTTTTTTTATGAAAATCCGATTAAAGGACCTCCCCTCCGTTTTCTCCGTAGTATGTCTTTTTGTACGAAAATTTACAGCTCCCCAGTGTAAGCGATGCATAAGATTTGCTAACACATTTTGTTTAATTATTTTGTCTAATTATGTGTCAAATGTATTTTATAGTTTTATATGATAAATGTAACATTTAATGTAACTATGTACATCTATAATGTTAAACTGATTTTAAACTGTCAACTGTCAAGACAGCACGCGGGGTGCGTGCGGCGCACGGGGGAGTATAACTAACAGTTTTTTTTTTAAATTAACAGTCCGAGTACTTCAAGCACGCAACTTATTTTCATTTATTTACCTTTGTTTTAAAATGAATACAGTCAAGTATTTTTGGTTAAGTACATCTTTCTTTTACTCGAACAAGTTCTCCCCGATCCCGAACACCAGGATTAGGGAGGAGGCTCGCGTTAGGAACCGGGCGGGAAACTCAAGTTTATTAATAAAATAATTTAGTTCGATTTTCCCTCACAGGTAAATACATTATCTCATTAAGAGTTATATGTATATTCCATGTTTAAAGTTTAAATATAAATATTGTAAATAAACAAGTATCTATTAAAGGGAAAGCGGTTTTCATTGACAAGGAAGAAATTATTCTGAGATTAAAGCGAAGTTGTTAAAACATTAATGTAATTACTCCGGTTTATGATTTTGAAATGGTCTTGCTTCCTGTTTAGTTAGGTCAACACACATATACTAATGTAAGTTATATTTGCTTTTATTAATATAATATATAATGCAATTTTAAAATGATTACTGGTGCGGCTGGTACACATAAGAACCTTCCCAGTTCAGGGGCCATAGCGTCTAGTATATAATTGTTTGTTGTTTTAAAAACGTAAAAGGAAATTGCATCTTTTCAATTTTTAAAAGCCGACCAACGAACACGCTTTCGACCAGATCATTACTGGCATACGTTCCCAAAGGACTTCGTTAATTGTACATAGTTTATAATTCGGCAGCTGAAAAATGATGCGCTGCCGGACATGTACGCGGTCGCTCCAGCAGTTGAGTCACGATTGTCGTCTCACGACGTCAACTCGTAGCAATACTCATACGCTGTTAGCCTCTTTAGGGCTTACTCTGTGGCCGGTTTCGATCGGCTGCAAGTAAGTCGGTCTCTTGCACAGCAACAACAGAGTTGAGCTTAGCGCGGTCGATTAAATTCGATAGTGGTTCGCGAGGCTCGGGCTGTTTTTCTGGCTGCGTACCTGACGCTTGGCGCTTGCTACGTAGTCAGAGAATCGCTCTGCGGCCGGCCCCAGGCCGGTCGTAACGTAGTCAAACCCGCACTCTGTGCACCCCTCGAAGTAAAAACCTCACCTCGGTGAGTGCAGCAACAACAGGGTTGAGCTTACCGCGGTCGATTAAATTCGATAGTGGTTTGCAAGACTCGGGCTGTCTTTCTGGCTGCGTACTTGACGCTTGGCGCCTGTACGTAGTCAGAGACTCGCTCTGCGGCCGGCTCCGGCCGGTCAACTCCGTCAGGTCTACGGCCGGTTTTTGTTGTCAATTTATTGGCGACACACTCCGTAGTAGACTCGCGTTTGATCAGGTGGATACTTAACGGTGACAACTAAGCCTGATAGCGTTGCCCCGGTGCGCTTCCAAGGCCCTTCAGGCTGAGGAGAAACCGGCTGACCCGATCCCATTGCACTTGGGCCTTTCCCAGGGTGACGGTACAGTGCTGTCCGAGCTAGGGGCACCACTTCGCGTCGTCCCCAGCCCCCCTACCGCGGGTAGGGAGGTTTAGGTGCTAGGTTTGCTAGGGAACCTAGGCATTCTTATATATTTATATATTTTATATATCGTAGGACCAAGCCCTCCCAATGGACCAGCAAAGCTTGGTAAACTTTGCTAGGTCGTTCGCCCAGGCGCTCGTTGCGTCCGGCGCCAGCATATCGAATGACATACTAACGCAGGCCTTACAGGCAACTATCGCGTCCCCGGCCCCTCAGGCCTCAACCCCGGCCCCTCAGGCCTCCGACGTCCAGACCCCTCAGGTCCACAGCTCTCCCGCGTCTCCTGCCTCGTCCGAGATGGACTGCGAATCGGTCGCATCCTCTCACGCGTCGCGTCGTAAGCGTACCGCTCCCGGGAGCGATTCCGAACCCGCGTCTGACACGTCGTCAGATGCCGTCACCTTAACCGGCTCTCCTGAGCCCGCCTTTCAACTTGTCGCCAAGCGCTCCAAAAAGCGCTCTAAGAAAGCTTCGGTATCTTCAATACCCGAGCCCTCCCCGGTGTCTTCAACACCAGCCCCCGCGCCGTTAAAATCGTTCGTAGTAACCGCGTCTCCGTCGGTCACATCGAAGCCAGCGACGCGCTGCGCTCCCGTCCCGCCGAAGCCTCAGCTCCCTCCGCCCGTATTCCTGCGTGAAAAAGCGCGCTGGACCGCGGTTTCAAACTTGTGCAAAGAGCACAAAATTAATTACTTAAAAGCCGCCAACGCTGGCGATACAATCAAAATTCAAGTAGCGACCGTCGACGACTTCCGCGCGTTTACCAGGCTACTCTCGTTAAATCAAATCGCGTATCACACCTACGCCCTCCCGGAGGAGCGTAAGATCCGCGCAGTACTACGGGGCGTCCCGTTCGACCCCGTCTCAGTAACGAAGACATTCTCGAGGACCTTAAGTCTCAGGGTTTCCCGGTCACAGCAGTGCACAAGATGCACTCCAACCGCGGTAGGCGTTTTCCCTTAGCTTTAGTAATCCTGTCAAATACTCCCAACTCGAAGGAGATTTTCAAAGGGGCTCGCACAATCTGCGGACTCTCGAACATCTCCATCGAGCGTCCCAACCCCCGCGGTCACCCTGGGCAGTGCCACCGCTGCCAGCTATATGGCCAAGCAGCGGCTAACTGTTCAGCTCCCCCCAGGTGCGTAAAGTGCCTGGATCCTCACCTCACTAAGGAGTGCACTCGCACTCCCGAATCCACTTCCCCCCCTGCCTGTGTGCTGTGCGGCCAGTCCAGCCACACAGCTAACTACAGGGGTTGCCCGCGCGCTCCGCGCTCCACCGCCAAGAGGGTCGCGCCTAAACCGGCGCCGCCGCTCACTCCTGCTAACTTCCCGCCGCTGCGCAACCGGGGTCCCCCGGAAGCAAAGCCCGTTCAGCCGAGGCCTACTCCGGCGCTGTCTTGGAGGCAGCGTCCGGCTGTCCCGCCTGCACCTTCCCGACCCATCCCAGCTCCCGTAGCTCCCGTAGGGCCGCGTCCCGCTCCGTCTTCTGCACCTCAGTCGTCGTTGGCTGAGGACATGAAGACCGTATTCAACGTCATCCAAAACGTAGACATTAATGAAATTTCCATACTCGCACGCAAACTGCGAGCCGCCCGCTCTCCTCAAGAGCGTTTATTCGCGTTAGCCGAGCATCACTCGCTCCTAAGCTCGTTGTAAATTCTTTATTTTTGTATAAATTCGTAAATAAGTAAATTATAATGTCTAGACCCGCGAACCCCGCGTCCTGTCGTATCAAACCCAAGGGCTTATCCCTAGTATCTTTTAACGTTCGTAGCCTTAGCACCAACTTTCCCGAGCTCAAACTGTTCCTTCAGAACAACGACCCAGATCTTTTACTTCTCCAGGAGACATGGCTCACTCGTAATCGCTCCAGGGGATTCGCTATTCCTAAGTACGCGTTTACACGTAACGATAGGCCTAACTGCGACGGTTTCGGCGGCACCGCTATCTACTACAAAAGAGGATTCCATTGCTGTCCTCTCCCTACCCCTCCTCTCCTCAACATGGAAGCCACCGTATGTAGATTGGCTATGACTGGTCATCCGACCATCATCATAGCTTCAGTCTACATACCTTGTGGCACCAAACCTATCCGCAGTGACTTTGAGACCATTCTCGCCCTCGGCCGTCATTATGTTCGGAGACTTTAACTGCAAACATACTGACTGGACGTGCCTATCAACCAACCAAAGCGGTATAGCTCTCCTCGACATCACCAACTTACTCGACTTAGACGTCGTCTCCCCTATCACTCCCACTCACTATCCCGACAACCCGAACCACTCTCCTGACATCCTCGACTTTGCAATCGTCAAGCATATCAACCTCGACCTCAGGTCTATCGAACCGCTCGATGACCTAGGCTCTGACCACCGCCCCGTCTCCCTCGTACTAGGACCGCCTAACGTTAACGTCACTTCTCCTAAGACCTTTACCGACTGAAAAGGTTTTAAAAATACGATAGTTTCTGCCTTAGAGGCCCCAAACTCTCCGCTCGCGATCTCGCCCGATCAATTAGATAGCCCGGATAAAATAGATTCGTTAGTAAATTCTCTAACTGATGCTATCAACTCAGCCATCAGTGTAAACGAAAAGGTTGCTAAGAAAGGCAAACCCACGCTTCCCTTAGCCATTAGCAATCTTATTAAAGCTAAGAACGCGGCTCTCCGGAGAGCCAAGAAATATCCCACGCCCGCCTATAGAACAGCTGCGAATCAGCTACAACGCAAAGTTAGATCTCGCCTCGCGGAACTCCGAGACGCCCAGATGAACGATCTCATGGCGAATATCTCCCCGTCCCACCAAGCGTATTATCGAATGGCCCGAGCCTTACGCGTAGACGCCGCCACTCACGTCCCTCCTCTCACTCGTCCCGATGGCTCTATCGCCTTCGAAGACGAAGAGAAAGCCGAATGCTTCGCTGACAGCGTTGCGTCTCAATGCTCGCCCAGCACGCAACCCGCGAATCCCACTCACATCAAAGCGGTAGAGGACGAAGTTCTCCGTAGAAACTCTCTCCCCATCACCGCCGACCCCGTCACAGTCTCTAATGATGAAATCTCGCTTCTCATCAAAAGTCAAAAGTCCAGAAAGGCTCCGGGTGCGGATGGTATTTCCAACCACGCACTTAAGCACCTGCCTCAACAGGTGCTTACCTTGTTAGCTATCATTTTCAATGCCTGCTTCGACCTTAGCTACTTTCCAAAAGCTTGGAAAGAAGCGACAGTCATAGGCATACCCAAGCCGGGTAAACCTCTTAATATCCCGGCTAATCACAGACCCATCAGCCTCCTCAAGGCAATGTCTAAACTTCTCGAGAGAGTCATACTCTCTCGAATGCGGAACCATCTGTTTCCAACGGACGGCGATCCTCTCATAATTCCCCACCAGTTCGGCTTTCGCGCTAAGCACTCCTGCCCTCAGCAAGTCCATCGAATCGTCGAGTACATACTCGACGGCTTCTATCCGAAACGAAAGAAAACGATCGCAGTTTTCTTTGACGTAGCCAAGGCTTTCGACAAAGTCTGGCACAGCGGTCTCGTTTATAAACTCTATAAAATAGGCTTACCGGCTCGCCTAGTTAGGATAATCGCGTCGTTTCTCAAAGACCGCACGTTTCGTTTCAAACATGAAGGCACGCTCTCCGCGCCTCGTCCCATAAAGGCTGGAGTCCCTCAAGGCTCAGTCCTCGCCCCTCTTTTGTATTCCGTATACACTAACGACATTCCCATTCCATCGAAAGTCGTCGAACTCGCTCTCTTTGCCGACGACACCGCCCTTTACACCAAAGGCCACAGAGCCTCGGGTCTCGTCACCAGACTTCAAAAGGCTGTAAACACCCTCGGTGCTTGGTTTAAAAAATGGCGTATCGATGTGAACCCAGAGAAGAGCTCTGCGGTTTACTTCGACTACAGACGCAGTCGTATCCCCGACAATCTCCAATTGAGAATGCAAGGCACTCCCATCCCCTGGAAGCGCAGTACTAAATATTTAGGCGTCATCTTAGACCAGACGCTTTCTTTCAACCCTCACGTCGATAGAGTAACGAAACTCGCACGTTTTTACCTAGGTCGGCTTTACAGTATGTTAGTTAGAAAAAGTAAAATGTCCTTCAGAAATAAATGTACGCTTTACAAGGTCTGCGTTAGACCAGTCATGTCATATGCTTCGCCAGGCTTTGCCCACGCCAAACCCTCCGTCCTGCACAAGCTGCAGGTAGTTCAAAACCTCTTCTGTCGCAGGGCCACAAACGCACCTTGGTATGTGCGCAATGCGGACCTGCACAGAGATCTTGAACTACCTACAGTTCAACAGTACCTAAAAACACTCTCAGAATCGTTCTTCAAACGCGTCGAATCCCATCCCAATCCACTAGTTCGAAATTCAGTCTCTTATACTGCTCCTGTCTTAGATTCGGTATACAAAGTCGCTAGACCGAGAAACGCGCACACAAGCGAACGTACGCAATTAACTTTAGATCTCGAGGCCCTTCAGGCCGCAAATTCTAATTCTAACGTAAATTCTAATTCTAACGTAAATCTGAATTAATGCAAATTTAATTTAATTGTCAATTTTTAATGTTTATTATTTACTTTTCATTTTTTGAGCACCTTCAGTGCTATGTAAAACCCAGCGGGTGACCCCTTAAGGGCCCCGCTAGCGCGGCCTCTTTCTCCAATTGGCCGTCGCTCAGATGAAGGCTGCACGAGAAAAATGCACGAGCCGACAGGGTTTTTTAGTGGGTATGGTTCTGGTAGGCGTCGGGACGAGTCCCACATAACTTTGGAATCGCGCCAGAGTATGCGTCAGAGCATTTTTATCCTCCTGCCCTTCCCGCGGAGGGGAACAAAAAAAAACGTAAATATTTGTATAGAGATACGACTTAGAAATTCTATTTTTTCAGATAATACGTCTTCTTTGTTCCGCTACTCGAGTCGCTTAGGTGTGTATTAATGAACGCCAAGTCAGAAATAATAATTATTAGTTCAGCAACTTCAGGGCAAGCTATAAAAGATTATATGAAAGTAAGTACATCCCGAGGAAGGATATTTTCTTCCCGGAAAAAATTAGGGTTCGCCTAGGGATTCGAATCAGCATAACTTTCCGCACTGACCCAAAGAAACTTCACTTTCTAAATAGTCGCCATTTGCCTGCCCTAGGGTGAAATTGCTTTGATCAGGGAGAAAATAAGGTTTTTACTTTATTTACTATACAAAAACTTTTCAATTAAAATTGTATACTTATTTAAAACTTGCATTATAAAAACTGTGTTTAAGGGAATCTTTTTCATAGAAAACACCGGGATGGACTTCAAGTCTTGACTATAGTAATAATGTGTATATTTGAAATGTTTTGTCATTCTTTGCAAATTGGAATTGTTCAGCGAATCCACTAGCCATTATGTAAAATAGCTTACGAAAAAACAAGCAATCTACGGTACAGACATTAATTTTTTTGAACCTTGTTGAAATTCTGCGATTTGCTAAGAGGACATTAAAGGCTTCGCAGAAAACCTGCCTTTGTGGATCCTGCCGGGGAATAAATATCGGCACTTAGAGATGTCAAATTACAACTTAAGACTAAGCAAAGTCTATACTTAAGCTAAATTTTGATGCGTTTAATATAATTTTTTTTTTAAACTTTAAGCTTTGGTTATCTTGGCATTCTTACAACTTTGAGTCCAAACGGTAATTGATTTATTTATATCTTTATTTCATTAAAAGTTATTTAACTTGCAAGCAACTTTTAGGTTATATTCTGATTATTGTTAGTTGATGGCCGTGTGGCGTTAGTAGTAGGCGGAATAATCCATTCAATCAGACCAGTCGGCCCAGGATCAGGGCAAAAGAGACAAAAACTGGCGAACAATCCGAGCACAAAACCAGCAAACCCGCTTTCTGCAGTCGTGCTGGAAGCGAGCCACCGACGACACCCAGGCTTGCTTACTATTTGGTCAGTGTGGCTGGGATTCATAAAGGGTGTTTCAATGTCTGATGAAGCGACGCGACGGTCTGTTCCGGGGCGAGGCGTATGTTACAGTTCTGGGTACTGGATGATACGCCGGAGGTCTCAGATTCCAGTCCTAGTCGGAGTGTTAATTCGTGTGATGAACACAGATGTTTGTTCTGGGGTCATGGTTGTTTATATTAATATATGTATGTTTATTCTAAGGTCCCCCAGTTTGCTGTATGGCCATCCATAACACAAGCTCTTACTTTGGGGCAATACAGTTGGTGTTCTTGTCTGAGAATTTATCATTATTAGTATTATTGTGTCTATAGTAGGATTATAATATTTATTGTGCCTCACAGATTTCATCACTAAAATAACATAAAACACAGTTTTAATATAGGATTTGTAATTAAATACCTTGACCTTTTTATAAATACTGTAAATACCCTGATGTTGGACATTCTTTATGACATGAGATAACATGAAGGTGAAACGCTGCTTTAACATATCATAGCGTAGAGTTTTCTGAAAGTTACTTTTGTACATATATAAAGCTAGGCTACAGATAATTATTTAACTATTTTCCATAGGTGTTTCAGTTAGCAATATTCCATGTAATTATTATCGACTAATGAAGCGTTGCCAGCGGTCGGCTTTAGTTGGAATCGCCTTTGTTCCAGTCATTGCTCTGGTTGTTCCTCTCCTTCTACCGGAACACAACCACGTACAGTGATTATTATGGCGGTCAATGAAAGGACTCTAATAACGCCTTAGACGAGATCTTAACACAAAAAACTATGCTACCACATGAATTACATTTTAAATTTCAATGATCAATATCGATTGTAACACTACACTTGATATCTCGTTACGAACTACCCTGCTCACAACGCCGCGTGCGCATGACTTCGAGCATAGATCTAATGGAGTTTCTAATAAAGGATGATATTTTCTTACCAGTTGATGATTACACTGTCTTGAAGTGTTGTTTGTACCTCTGTTCTTTACACCACAAGTTAGAATTCTGGATGCACATTAGGGTGTTAAAAACAGCAGAAGGGACTTATGAATAGAGGTTATAATTTTTTTTTTATTTAAACTCGCTTTTAGAAAAATGTTCTGTATTCATGGCCGGCAAACCAGCACGTGACCCATCTGTAGATAAGTGGCATCTGCCGCCATGAATATCATAAGCCGTTGATGCTTTATTCACTTATAAGTCAATTATATTCCTTATAATTTTTATATATATTGAATTATATGACGTATAATTGTAATTAATGTTACAGCATTTTGGTTAATTTCAGTTGATTTATCTTAGTTTTTTGTTACATACTAGCTACATTTTTGTTTTTTTAGATCATCACTATATGTGGATGTTTGTTATTAGCCTTAAGCGATTAAATTGTTAGTTTATTGTCTGTAAACGGCTGTAAACCCCCCAAATAAAAGAACATAAAATAAAATAAATAAAATGTGAATAAAATATAACGATGTTTTATAAAGGTATTTTTTTTTACTTTTTAATAGTTACATCCGCCCCTAGACATAATTAATCGTAGATATTATTGATTAAATTTGTTTTTTTTTAATTATCGATTAATGTTGCATTGTTGACCGTAGGCTTAAGTTGGAATTGCTGTTGTTCCTTCCCTTTGACCGGAACACAGCCTCGTAAACGTGATTATTACTTATTACGGCGGTCAAAATGAGAAGGACTGCAGCACCGCCCCAGACGAGATCCTAAGAAACAAACTCTACTATCAAGGTGTGTATGAATAATAGAACTTTCTTGTCATTTTCGTTTTATAGTGTCTTTGGGAAAGTTGCTCAGAATTGTCGTGAGAGCCGATATGGAAAATGAGCAAGTGCATAACGCAAAAAAGTCGACTACATTCAGGTGATCCGCCAATCTTTATGAAGAGTAGATCTTATACTCATTTTCGCTGTATAAACTTTGAGAAATCTGTAAACTATGATCTGAGCCTATACGCCCATTTTCCGAACGATATAAAGAAGCACCCTGTATATATTTTGTATGTTCACCAACCCATACATAATTAATTCAGCATATAAATAATAGGTGGTGCAGTGATTAAAGCTCTGGCTTCTCGACCTTGAGGTCGCGGGTTCGAGCCCCGTGAATGCCAAATTTACCAATGAGTTAATAATAATAATAATAAATCCCCAGACAAACACACCAACTATATGGCCCCAAAGTAAGCAGTGCTTGTGTTATGAGCTGGATGACCATACAGCGAACTGGGGGGGAACCCAGAAAAAACATACATATATTATATAAATAGGCGAGTGGGGGTAGACTATAAATTGTCTAAACCACCCCGTAGTTGGGTTAGGCTGATGTCTCTGGAGTGGATTGTTTTATATTTTTTGTAAAATATTATGTTCTTGAATTAATAAAAGTTCTGTTAAAAGCTCGATGGTATAAGGCTATGACTCAGTTTTGCAGGACGTGTAAGTAGGTGGCGAACGGAAGCTTAAATTAGGGGGTGATTTTTTCATTTCCTTTTCTTTTACAAAGCCGGCTAAAAATAGAGCAGTTTGCACATACAATCTGCGCATATTATTCAGTTGCATATGTAGTGATGTACTAACAGAGTTGATTAAAAATTCGTATCAATACTTAGTGTATTACTGTTTGTGAAATATTACTTTAGAGGTCATAATTTTACCCATTTTAACTGGCAAAGGTGTTTATTTATTTATAATTTCGCATTGAGAAGTGTACCATATCGACAGGCACACAATTAATAATTTTATAATTCATTTATGACACTTATAAGGTTGTATTAATTTTGAATACAAGCAAGTGTTGGTGGCGGTTATGGTGGCTTCTCAATAATAATAATAATAAATCCCCAGACAAACACACCAACTGTATGACCACAAAGTAAGCAGAGCTTGCGTTATGGATGACCATACAGCGAACTGGTGGGAACCCAGAATAAACATACATATATAAATTCAAACAACCATGACCCGAGAACCAACATCTGTCTTCATCACACAAATGAATGCCCCGGCCAGGACTCGAACCTGGGACCTTCGGCGTATGAGGCAAGGCTACTTACAACTACACCAATTGGTCGATCTGTCGTTGCAGTGCTCGGTCATACACCAACAGGCTTTTGCAGATTGTGCGTGCTGTGTGACGGTCGCACTCATTAAGGATAACTTAAGAACAGATTTTGCTAAATGAATCTGTACTCTATGTCTACAATATATAAGTCTAGGTTTGCTAAACTATGTTTCTGAGATTTGACGTTTATGAGCTTACAATAACTGCTTTAACTATGAAAGAAAAGAACATCGTGAGGAATTTAGTTATTTCCAAGGTATTTTGAGAAAATGTCCAACTCGCAGTAGATAAGCTTGGTGGAATATTAATTGCCTGCCGCCAATCCCATAGTTAGATTTGGTTGTACTGTACCTACCATCAATAAATATTAAAAAAAATTATACAATTTTATATTATATATTTCATTTATTTGTTATCGGAACCGTCTAAATAAATCATGGTTCTTACAAGAATTTGGTTTTATTTTATTTTAGTTATTAATTTTTTGGGGCTTGTCTGTGCGTAAATATTTACATTCATTATTATTCATAAATTAACAAATCATGTTCGAGCGAGTGCAAATCCTATTCAAATTGTTACCAAAGAAAAAGTAATTAATATTCTTGATCAAAAGAAAATCAAAAATTCTTAAAACCTCATTTACTAAATATGCATCTAATTAAATTTATTTATATCTGTTACAATAAATAAAAACAGAAATAGGTTTTTCTACAAAAAAAATTTATGTTTTATTTACTTTGAGATACGAATTGAATTTTTGTGCTTTTTAAAAAAAAACTTTGGAATATATTTTCCGCCTCATTAGTGACCGCAGAACTCCCGTTTCTGTTAAAAAATCGAGAAAGCACTTTACCTATCTCTATAATACTAGCAAACCGAAGTCGTGAGATCAATCGTTCAGCACAACAAATAAATGTTATCCAATTCCGTTAACCTTGTTTGCTTAGATGGCGACTACACAAATCTGCAGCTGGTGAGCTCTGGGCGACCATTCATTATTAACGTTGCCAATCTGAGCTGTTTTACCAAGCTGAATGCAATATTGTCAAATTGGAGTATTTTATGTATAAAAATTAACATGTTTGACTGATGGTTGACATATTGGTTTGTATTTATGATTTATGAATGCATATTCAACGTAAAATAACTTTATTGTATTTTTAAATGCAAATCTTCTTCTTCCTGTCAATTACTCTAGAAGTCTCCCCAAGGATATTGTATTAGCTTTTGTTTTTTCTTTATTTTGTAATCTAAATGTTATCCTTAAGGGAAGTAGCAGATAATTTCAATACGAGTATCCTCTGAGTACTCACTGGGAAGGCAGAAGTTTGTTGTAACCAAGATTACTGTAATAAACTCAATTTGATGATATTTATTATTTTCCTACATTTGTATCACCCTTGAGGCGTGGCCGTGTATTATTGTGTATATTGAAAGGTATTGACCGAATACCTTTAGCGCTTTTTGTTGTTGATCTATGATTTGCTGGCCCTAGGCATTAGTATGTTTGATTTTCACATTTTCATAGTTGATCATCAAGCACGCAGTCCCCCTAAAGGTATGAGTGTTTAATACTTTGTTCGAAAATTTCAGTAGGTACAATTATCTGTTGATCCTACGGTTGGATCGTAAATAATATCGTAGAACGTTTATAATTTGTGAGGTAGCGAACTCGTCCTGCCAGCCTGTTAGCTTCAATTTATTACTTAAGACAATTGGCGACTATCAGGTGTTTTTGTAAGACTATCTTAATGTCAGTTATTGATTTCAAGTATTTTTCTGTACTGCGAAACTATTAATTTATATTAAAAACTACTTTGTTTGATAAAACGTGAATACTCTCAAATACCTGTCTTCTATACAGTCGATCAGTATTCTTTTCGACTAAACGTATTATATGCCTCCATTTTTATTACATGACAGCCATAACAATCCCACCGCAGGGAAATCAGCCTCTAACCAACTAAAGGGTGGTATCAGGCAATTTATAACCTTGCCTACTGCGGGTTGGCAGACTTTCTTTCACATCTGAAATAATTACTCAGGTATGTGGGTTTTCTCAAGTTGTTTACCTTCACCGTCAGAGCAGTCGGCTTAATGTACTTAAGTTTTAAACTCATTAGTACATTAGGCAGACACGGGTTCGAACCCGGGAAGCCAGCGCTTTAACCACTGCGCCACCAACACATTTTATTAGTGCCTTCATATATTTTTGCTCGGTAAAACAAACTCTTAAAACGAAAGAGCTTGATGAGTAAATAAATACGCAACAAATTTTCTTTCATAACCCACTTGACATTTTCTCTAACATTTAATTATAACCTCGCACAAAGCTACAAACTTGCAACATGGATAAAACCGGCAAAACACAAGTTACATAAATGAAATTAAATTCTAACTGCGACTATAATTTGTTAAACTATATAAGGAACTTTAAATCGATTAAAATAGACCCTCCGGGTATGAGAGACCACCTTGTAGCTCAAAGATTGATGTCACTTACGTTTAGAGTGAAATCATAGCAAATAATTGTTCCTAAACTATAGCCATTGACATAGAAATTATAGGTATTTTTGGACACAGTTACAACGGTTTTTGACCGTCAAAAACTTAAGTATTTACTATTTGATGGCTTTTGGATTGGATCATGTGTTATTTCTGCTAGGCAATTTCCAAGGTAATTAAGTTTGCAAACATATTTAAATATGCTACTAGCGACATAGTATTACTAAGTTTCATTTTAAAAAGCCACGTTATATTTTAATAAATAATGCAAATAATAAAGCTCTTGCAATATTTTAATAGTAATAAGACTCTGTAGATTGTGCAAAGCTGTCAAAAGATTTGCAGGACTCGACTGAAATTATTGTTTTATTAAATTTTCACCTTGTGAAACTGAAGAACTGTATAAGAAAGTAAGAAAATAAATACCTTTTAGTACACACCAAGCGGTAAAGCACAAGATAATTACAAATAATCATGTAGAAAGCAAAGTTATTGCGCAATTTATTAATAAAATAATTCAAATTCTCAATTTAAAGAATTTAATTGACAAAAAATACCACCAACAATGCCCCAAAGTGGCCGCATTAAAAAAAAACGGAATGGAAATAAATTATCTCTTTAAACCATCGATAATTAAAACAAATTTGTCTTTAATTAATAAAAAGTGACTTTAAATTAATTAAAATTACATTCAGATGGCAATAATTGGCCATCATCATATAGAAAGTTGTTGGCGAAAATTAAATATTAATTTTCGGTTTATTTGTCATCGGTAAAAGTCCGGTTTTTCGATACCGGTATCAATTGAGGCTTCGGTGTTTATGAGTGTAATCGGTTCTTTTGAATTGAGTCATTTAAGGTGTGGTTTCATTGATCCAGTAAGATAAAGACGCAGCTTATTCAGTCCAGTGACCATTAGGTTTAACCACTCAATGAGTTTAATTATTTTGTGCGTCTTATCGGTTGATCATCTCGTTTGTACGGGTATAGAAAATGGCAGACTTAACTTTAGATCTTTTATGACTTCGTTAAAACGATGTGATGACAGTTGTTTTAAGAATGTAAATAAAATAACTATTATTACTATGGTAATAGATGGATATACAAGACCAAATAGTTGTTCTGTATTTTACACATGAAAAAAGTTTTTCTAGTTGTGTTTCTTTTTTCAAATATTAGGTCCTTACATATGAAATTGGCGTTTTGTCGTACTGGCCACTGGTTAAGAATTCCAAATTCAAATTTTTAGAGCTATTTACTTACGAATTTGTGTTTCGAAAACCGTAATTCATTTGTTTTATCTTCTTTTGGTTTTTTAAATGGAAAACTTGAAATATCGCGTTATTTACGAGTACGAGTTCCACTGCTGCTGCAGAAACGGCTCAAAGTACTAATGCTGTGTATGGCGGCGCTGTCGCAAAAGAAAACACGGTGCGTTTTTGGTTCCAACGTTTTCGTTTTGGAAATTTCGACCTGCAGAACAAGCCCCGTGGACGGCCGGAGACCAAAGTTGATAGTGAAGAATCGAAGGCTATTGTGGAAGCCGATCTACCGCAAACCACGTCCGAGTTAGCTGTAGGCTGCGGTGTTAGTGACAAAACTGTTTTAATCCACTTGAGCAAATAGGGAAGGTGTAAATGCTTGAGAGGTGGGTACCTCATGAATTGAGTGCAGCAAACCGATGAACGCACGTCGACTGCTGCGTTACATTACTCAACCGGCACGATAATGAAAGGATTTGAAATCGAATGAAACCTATGATAAAAAGTAGATTCTGTACGACAATCGGAAATGCTCATCGCAATGGTTGAACCCTAGCAAACTAGTCAAATCTTGCCCCTAGCGAAAATTGACTCAAAAAAAGTTACTTGTGAGCGTTTGATGGACTAGTGCCGGTGTCGTTCACTACAGCTTTCTTAAATCTGGCCAGAGGATTACGGCAAATGTCTATTGTCAGCAACTGCAAACCATGATGGAAAAGCTAGCTGCTAAACAACCGAGGCTGGTCAATCGCTCTATACCACTGCTGCTTCAGGACAACGCTAGACCACACACTGCACAACAGACGGCTACCAAATTAGAGGAGCTTCAATTGGAATGTCTAAGACATCCACCGTACTCCCCGAACCTTGCTCCAACAGATTACCATTTTTTTCGAAATTTGGATAACTTCGTGCAACGGAAAAAATTCAACTCCGATGGGGCGGTCCAAAGCTCCTTCAAAGATTTTATTGCTTCCCATCCGAATGGTTTTTTAGTAAAGGGATCAATGAACTACCGATGAGATCGCAAAAGTGCATAGATAGCAATGGTACATACTTTGATTAAATAAATATATTATAATTTTTAAAAATTGACTTTCACATGTAATGACCTAATACTTCACGTAGCTCTTAGTTGGGTTTGTAACATGATATATATTATATCTTCCACTACGTAGGATGATACATAAATACCTAACAAACATTAAATAGTGAAAAATCAATTAAGTAAACTGCGAACATGATAACTTGGTCAAGCACTACTAGGTCTTCAGACATTATTGAAGGCACACCGAAAACTGAATATTAAAATTAATATTAATTTGAAAAGAGTCAATAATACTTTGTGACCGGACTGTGAAATAAATAGGTAATTATAAATTAAAACTAGCTGGGGGGTCCAGGTCTAGACTTCACGATTGAATCTTCGCAGAATTAAAGGCATTGGCTTGCATTAGAACCGCATGTATGTATCACATGTTCAAATCACACTGAGGTATGCTAAGCTTTGCATGCAGAAAGTTCTTTGAATAAGTTGAACTTTAATTACACATAATTTCAAAATACTGAACGCAAAATTTTGTCGGCAATAATAATTGAAAGAAAAAGGAAGCAAAGAAAATTTCTTTTTTCATTCAGTATTTAAATGTTAAATTATAACAAATGTCCAATATATTGTAATATTGTATTAAGTATGTTATTTTGTTAATTGCAGTAAAACTATACGACAACAAAATCCATTCGAAGCTGTTTTATAACTTTTTCAAATGCGATTTAATAATAAACAAACTAAAAATTTTATTAAATGCATTCTTAAACAAATGCATTTTTAAAATATCAAAGTTTTAAATAAAAATAATGTTAAATGGAACCGTTGCTATTAAAGGCAGATTTTCTACCTACTATTTTATTGTTCAATACCTTATATGTACTTGAAAATCTCATCAAATAAATATTTCATTTCATTTTTACTACCAGGTACTACTATTTAGGTACTTTTTAACAACCAATACTGTTTAGCTGCTTTAAATACTTTAACTTATTAGTTCAGCTGATATTGTTTTAGAATCTATATTTCAAACAACAACTTGCATTTATTATCATGAAACAAAAAATGGTTATCAAGAATCAATCCATTCTATACAACAGTATTGTTATTTCACTTATGAATAATGTTTTGTAACTCCGTTAAAATCGTGATAAAGAAGTTTACTTTTTTTTTTAACATCTACATTGCCGGCAAACAAGCAAGCGATCCACCTGGATACATCATTAGTCGTAGCTGTTTTTATTGGTTATCTTATTGTATATTAACTTATCGATTAATAATGTGTTGCCGACCACTGCCTGCGGTTGGAATTGCCTTTGTTCCGGTTATTGTACTGACAGTTCCTTCCCTTCGACCGGAACACAACCACGTCAATGTGGTCATTATGGCGGTCAAAACAGAAAGGACACTACCACCTAAAAGGCAACTCCGAAAAAAAAGGGGGGAAAAAGGTTTCTCTTATACATAATAATCTCTTAAAATAAAATATATGACTATTTCTTGAAATAATTTTACGTTTTATTATTACAATCTATACCAATATCTAATTCTTATTATTACAATCCATTGGATCAGATGTCATGAAATCAAGAACCCAATTCTGTTGTGACCCCTCGCTTATATCTTCATCGGTAAGGATAAGTATGCCATTAATTTATCGATAGCATAAAATATTATAGATTAATAGGATGTCTTCTTGAGTAATATAATACAAGGGATGGTGAGCGAAGGCGGTCGACGAATTGAATTAATACAATGAAAAGGTGAAGGGGTGAGTTTTGTACCGGGGGTATAAATGTGTTTTTATTTGTTATTTTATCTATCTTTTGCAAATCAAGTTGTAGTATTAAAACTGGAAACTAAAGTATATTTAAAAAGGGATAACTTTAAAAAACTCTCGATATATTATTTTAATGGGATCGGCGACATATCTAAAACCTCACATCACCTCCCGTCGTCCTTCAAAGACTGAACAAGTTGCTTAAGTCGCAGGACTCTCAAAAGTTTGCTCAATCCATAGAGGTCATTCTGCCAGGCTTTATTGTATTTATTCACTACTATCTCAGGGCTTACACATTCGGCGACTTAACTCAGTAAGACCCCGTCATCCAAGTAAAAGTATCGGCCATGTGTCTTCTACGCCTAACCCCAAAGACCGGCAAACTTCAAAAGGCTCTAAGGCCATCAGAAAAAGGGCACAAAAAACAATATTTTAAACGAAGAACAAATCACAAAAGTGACACATGTCAGCAATGACAGTCTACGACATGAGGTCTGACTTCCTGATGTATAGATGTCGCTAGTAGTTGGAGCGCGCACGCACGCCAATTACCATACAATGAGTGCGTGCGTCGAGTGATCAATGAAGGAGGGTGGCTATGGTGTGTATATATTTTGGAACATAAATAGTCCTGAAATTTTAAATGTAAATAAGATTGAAAAAAATACAATAGTATTATTTATTGATAGCAGTTAATTTTCCTACATAAGGAAACCCGATGTATACAAAAATGTTCAAACAGCTGAAACGTTTCAAATGTTCTATTTATTTCATTCGTAGCTAAAATTTGTTTCTTGCAAACTTTTAAATTTCTAAAAACAATATTGGTGTATGCGCGTACTTATGGATTCTTATGTAGATCAAATTCCATTTCTGAAATTATACATATATTTTTTATTTTTGTACATTATATGTTAAATAAATAAATAAAAATAAAAATACGAACGCACACAGGTAACATGAAGTAAGTGAATTACTTTAGTAAATGTTTAGGTGAAACTGATTGGTTATGTGAACATTGATCAAATTTAATTATTTATTACACAATTTATGTACACTCTAAAGCATAAAAGTAGACTTAAAAAAATTATAGTTAACTTTTAAAATATTAGGTCACATATGAAATTGGCGTTTTGTAAGGGAGGAACATAAAGTCAATTTTTAAAAATTATAATATTTTTATTTAATCAAAGTATGTACCATTGCTATGAATACACTTTTGCCATCTCATAGGTAGTTCATTGATCCCTTTACTAAAAAAAAACCATCATTAAAATCTTTGAAGGCGCTTTGGACTGCCTCATCGGAGTCGAATTTTTTCCCTTCAAGAAGTTATCTAAATTTAGATAAAAATGGTAATCTGTTGGAGCAAGATCGGGAAGTACGGTGGATGTCTTAGACATTCCAATTTAAGCTCCTCTAATTTGGTAGCCGTATGTTGTGCAGTGTGTGGTCTAGCGTTGTCCTGAAGCAACAGTAACCTTGAGCGATTGATCAGCCTTGGTTGCTGACAATAGACATCTGCCGTAATGTTCTGGCCAGATTTTAGAAAACTGTCGTGAACGACACCGGCACTAGTCCACCAAACGCTCACAAGTAACTTTTTTTGAGTCAAGTTTCGCTTGGGGCAGCATCGACTTTTTATCACTGGTTCGATTTCCATTCCATAAATCCATTCATTATTATGCCGGTAGAGTTATGTAACGCAGCAGTCGACGCGCGTTTGTCGGTTTGCTGCACTCGATTCATAAGGTACCCTCCTCTCAAGCTTTTTCACCTTCTCAATTTGCTTCAAGTGGATTAAAACAGTTTTGTCACTACCACCTACAGCTTACTCGGACGTGGTTTGCAATAGATCGGCTTCCACAATAGCCTTCAATTCTTCACTATCAATTTTGGTCTCCGGCCGTCCACAGGGCTTTTTCTGCAAGTCGAAATTTCCAGAACGAAAACACAGAACCAAAAATGCACTGTGTTTTCTTTTGCGACACTGCTACCATACACAGCATTAATACTTTGAACCGTTTCTGCAGCTCTGGTGCCACGATGGAACTCGTACTTGTAAATAACGCGATATTTCAAGTTTTCCATTTTGTAAACTAAGTGACGCAACAAAAAAACCAAAAGAAGAAAAAACAAAAGAATTACGGTTATTGAAACACAAATGCGTGGTTAAGTAGCTGTATAAATTTGAAATTGGAATTCTCAACCAAAGTGGAGATAATACAGATCAAAGTGGCCAGAACGACAAAACGCCAATTTCATATTTAAGGTCCTCATATAATGTTAACGAGCTATATTTTTATTGAAGCTTTCATTTTTTTTAAGTGGATTATTTCTTAATAAAGAAAATATTTTTATTTAGATTGGACCAGCTAATTTTGCCTAACTAGTCACCAGCCAGGCTAGCTCAGTCGGTAGAGCATGAGACTCTTAATCTCAGGGTCGTAGATTCGAGCCCCAAGTTGGGCGACTTATATAACTTTATTTATTTAAGTAATTTTTGTTTAATAGCTGTTTGTTTAACAAACAGATATTTTAAATTTACCTAATTCTTTGAAACACGTTTATTTGGCTGAGAAAAACAAAACAAGCTATTAGACATTTTTAGTGACAAATGTTTATGTCAATGTTATCACAATACATTAAAAATTTTACAAATTGAGGATATAAGTAAAAAACCAACTGTTATCCATACGTCTTATTAGTAAAAGTCAAACTTTTTTCTGCTTTTAACTTACAATAGGGGTATAATTTAAACGGTCACCAAAAATATTTTTGAGACCCTAAGCCTAAATACCAAATAAAATACAAAGCTCAAAAAAATAAATAATAGTTCTTATAAAAAGGGTCCTAATGTAAATGATTAATGGTCCAAAAGAAATAAACACAGAACAGATTAATTGCAAGATTTGTGCAAATAATCTTTCTTTCTACTGAACTTCGAATTACGAAATCGCAATGTGTGTAAGTTCAAAAGTATAGAACTGCATTGTACATGTACATTAGTTCGAAAGTTCAATTGGGTTAGGTTAGGTTGGTATGTAGTTAATAGTAGTGGCAGCACCCGGCGAAGTGCCAGGACAAAATTAAGTACGATTTCCAGCTTTTCACGAAAAGCGACTTTGGTTCAAAACAAAAAAAAGACACGATCATCGGAATTCCATATTTCGATACAGTGGACTTTCGAACTCTACATCTTACTTTTACACTTTTGAACTTACATACATCGCGATTTCGTAATCCGAAGTTCAGTAGTGAGGTTGTTAGGTTAGGTCAGGTTCAACCGTCCGTTAGGTTATTTAGCTTGGAAAAATATACTATATTAAAACTCGTGACATAAAACATTGGTAACATCTATTTAGTGACATTTGATCTGAAATTATTTTAAAGGCTTTCATATATTTTATGACATTTCAGGAAACACAATTTGGTGGATATATATCCGTTTTGGTAAGCGTTTCGAATTTAATTACGGTAGGTGCATTTTTGGTAGGTGGTAAACACAAGCTTTACAATAGTTTATTTTTAAATCAATAAATGGCACCAGTCAAACACGATGGTTCACAAAAGTTTTGTTTCCGGATTGACTTCCCTAAATAAATTGTAATTTACGGTCACCCTAACAATAATAGTCTTCACGTGGTTAGGTCCTTAACCCTCCTCAGTTTATCTGTACAATAATATACTCCAATGTTTTCATCCGTACTTAAGATCCTATTTGTGACAAGCAAATATTTTGCACATGAGTTTTCAAATTGGCTCGCGGGAATTATTTTGTAGTTAAAGTAAATGTTGATTCAGATTTGGTTCAGCTTCGTCTTACAAAGGAATTATATTTCAATATTAATTTTTACCAAAAAAAATAGGAATGATTTTATAAAATGTGAAATAAAAATACCGATCTTTTTACATAGTTGCATCTGTCCTATAGACATAATTAATCGTAGATATTGTTGATTAGTAATGCGTTGCTGACCTTTGTTCCAGTAAATACACTGGCTGTTTCTTTTCTTTGTACAGAACATGACCACGTAAACGTGGTTATTACGGCGGTTAAAAAAGAAAGGGCTGTACTACCACCTGCGACCTTTTTTCTGAAAACACAGTCTTGAAATCTTGAGGCGGTAAGTGCTGACATTAAACACTGTTTGGACAGACGTGTCAGATAATATGTGCAATGTCTTAAGTGTGCGTGTTCTTGTAAACATGCAACTTAACTTTGTGTGGCCGCCGCCATCTTGTCAACCCAGTCAATCCTTGTCAATCAGCACATGTTTGTCACGCAACACAGTTACAGTAACAATCTATAATTGTCTTCCCTACATGGTACTTCTCATTACAATAATATTACAAAGATAAAAAAGTTATTAATAATAATATTAGACATAAGAAAAGGCTTATCGTTGCCAATTGTCAATTTCACAGGCCAACCGCCTATTTAAATATAATATTATATGATCAACATTTGTATAATATTAGGTCATTACATATGAAATTGGCGTTTTGTAAGGGAGGAACATAAAGTCAATTTAAAAATATATATAATTTATTTAACCAAAGTATGTAGCATTGCTATCTATGCGCTTTTGCCATCTCATAGGTAGTTAATTGATCCCATTACTAAAAAAACCATTTGGACGGGAATCAATAAAATATTTGAAGGCGCTTTGGACTGCCCCATCAGAGTTGAAATTCCAATTGAAGCTCCTCTAATTTGGTAGCCGTCTGTTGTGCAGTGTGTGGTCTAGCATTGTCCTGAAGCAACAGTGGCCTAGAGCGATTGACCAGCCTCGATTGTTTAGCAGCTAGCTTTTCCATCATGGTTTGAAGTTTCTGACAATAGACATCTGCCGTAATCGTCCGGCCAGATTTAAGAAAGCTGTAGTGAACGATACCGGCACTAGTCCATCAAACGCTCACAAGTAACTTTTTTTGAGTCAATTTTCGCTTGGGGCAAGATTTGGCTGGTTTGCCAGGGTTCTACCTTTGCGATGAGCGTTTCCGATTGTCGTACAGGATTTACTTTTCATCACAGGTAATGATTCAGTTTGCTTTAGTTCAGTTCAGTTTCCTTTAGTTATTGTGTCGGTTGAGTAATGTAACGCAGCAGTCGAAGCGTTGTCGGTTTGCAGCACTCAATTCATGAGGGACCACCCACCACTCAAGCTTTTTCACCTTCTCGATTTGCTTTAAGTGGATTAAAACAGTTTGTCACTAACACCACAGCCTACAGTTAACTCGGACGTGGTTTTCGATTGTTCCGCTTCCACAAAAGCCTTCAATTCTTCATTATCAGCAACTGCAGGATGAAATTTCCAGAACGAAAACGTCAGAACCGAAAACGCACTGTGTTTTATTAAGACACTACCACTTTTGCGACACTGCTACCATACACCGCATTAATATTTCGACCTGTTTCTGCAGCACTGGTGGAACTCGTACTAGTAAATAACGCGATGTTTCAAGTTTTCCATTTTGTTAACTAAGGGACGCAAAGAAAAAACCAAAAGAGGAAAAAATGAATTACGGTTTTCGAAACACAAATACGTGAGTAAATAACTTTATTAATTTGAAATTGGAATTCTTAACCAAAGAGGAGATAATACAGATCAAAATGGCCAGTACGACAAAACGCCAATTTCACATGTAAGGACCTAAAATTATAATTATAATATATGTATATATTGTATGTAATATTGTATTAATTATCATCCTGAGAACCACTGTACCTAAGCGAAACCAATTCCGAACAATAAAGTTACTGCAATTTATTGCCTTTTTTTACATAACTCACTGACCCACTTCCTTAGATGAGCCCTTATTGACACAGTCGCCATTTTTCATATTCTTTATTGAGTACTGCCCTCGTATATTACACAAATACAGTCTCTAGGCGAACCTGAGAATCAATAATGCTACAATTTGAGATGTTCGTGGCAATAAGTTAAATAACATTCATAAGAGTTTGAAAACAATTTATGAATTTCTATGAGGCACATTATCCTAGACCATGGCTTTACTTTATCCCAAATTAAAATGGTAAACCGCACCGGGTATTCTAGTTATCTATAAAATCTGTTCTCCTTACTTCATACATAAAATGAAATACTTTTGTGCTTTAAATTTGGTCGTTGACCCGAGCTAATGTACAGGTATACATATGTTGACATCAATAGGCACAAGGAATCTTTAAATAAATAAATTAATTAATTAAATAAATATTTGATTCATTGTATTTGTATATCCAATCCAATACATTTTGTACCTCAGAAGTTGAGATAATTTTACAGTAAAACTGAATTCTTACTGAGGTAGGAGCTTAGAAAATTACTCATTAGATATTATATTTATTATTAACGATTATTAAGGTTTTGAAAGATATTACGAGTAAAAACGCTGGTAAAAGATCTAAAACTGGTCTTCATCGATCGTAAAATAGTAAAGGCCGACAAACGTCATAAAAAGTTGACAGAAACACTAGCTTTTTAAAAACAAATTTCTTTCAAAAAGTTTTGAAACGAGGTTTGATTTGCTACAATAACCATGGATAATCTTATAAAACATCGGAACATAATCGTTCAGACCTCTAATACATTAGACCTTAAACGTACTTTTTTTTTCGAAGTGAACAGTTTATTATGGCCTTATTAGTCTTTTAAATTTCACCAGACTTTGTGGCCTAGTGCTCAGTGCGCTTAGCCGGAACTTAAACTACTCCTACATACAATACGCCTAAAGGCACCCGAGAGGGCACAGACCTCGGCTTAGGACTTCGTATATTGAAACTACCACAGGGACAGAAGGGTCATCTACTGCTAAAGAACCAGCAAAAACTCAGTAGGAATGCGTTCGCCGCGTTAGCCTGGCCCACCGGTGGGTTAGGCGATTTGAATACCGTGTTGCCCTATTTCTGACTGGAACGCCGGCTGTTAAGACGTTATGCGGACGCCTGTAACGAACCCAATCTGGGTTAGCTGTGTAGTCAGCTGACTTATTGACCAGCGGGTTGGGATGGTGGGGGGCGTTGTCGAAGTAGCGTCTAGACACCAACTTCATCAACGTGGCAATAGTGGGCAGCTCGAGATCTTTATGCAGATCTGAATTGCGAACATAGGCATACACATTTGCGTAAGAACCTATTTTGAATAACCTGCAAGTGATTGATGTTCGACTTGCTGGCGTGAGTGAAAACCACACTGGCATATGTCATGATGAGGCGGATGCAAGTTTTGTAAAGTGTATATTACGGGTGCAGCCTACCCATGACGAAGGACTCTTTACGTGATCCGCAAATGTAAGTCTACTATCTAAAGTGACTTTTTTAACCCGGGGGATCGGATTACCGAACAGAGAGATCTGACCCTAATCTTTTGGAGGGTTTCCTAGAGGTTGTTCTAGAACAGATTGAGAGAGAGAAGTACACTGCTGCACTTTTTTCTGGGTTGACTTCTATTCTCCATTTTCTAAACCAAGCGCCTAATGCGTTGGCTGCGGATTGACTGGCTACGTAGATTCCTATCAGATGTGTATAGCGCAGTGTCGTCTGCGAAGAGCGCGAGTTCTACTTTCTCCGTCTTCAGCATGTCACTAGTGTATAGTGAAAACAAAGTCGGAGAAAGCACCGAGCCTTGTCCCTCAAGGCTCGGTGCTTTCACCGGCTAATACAGGGCGGGGATTAGAGAGTACACCATCCAATCTGTAACGAAAGGTTCGACACTGTAAAAAGTCTCGCATGATGTGCACGAGGCCGTCTGGCACGCCTAGTTCGAAGAGCTTGAATAACAAGCCTTTGTCCCAGACCTTGTCGAAGGCTTTCGCCACGTCAAAGAAAAGCGCACCCGTGCCTATCGGTTTTCAACCTACGTTCCTTTGCTTCAAGATGGGCTCCGCGATGCGGTGCACCTGTTGGACGTAGGATTAACGGCACCTAAAGCCGGTGTTCTTCCGGAATGGAATGGATGACCTCTCGAAGCCTGTTCAAAATGATCCGTTCGTATAATTTGCCTATCGCACTAAGCAGACTAATAGGACGGTAGCTTGTAAGTAAATAAGCCGGTTTTCTGGGTTTCCTAATACCGATGATTATCGCTTCTTTCCATGTTTGCGGAAAGGAGCAGTTTGTTCGTAAGTTATTGAAAATAACTACTTACAGTTGTATGAGTGCGAGTGGGAGAGCTTTCAGAACCCTATTTGGTATTTCGTCTGGATCTGCGGCTGTCCGCGGTTTTAGGCTTTTAATTATTATCTGTACCTCTTCCACCGTTACCGGTTGGAGGGTGTCAGTCAGTGGGTTGCCGCATTTAGTTTCGACTATGCTATAACAGTTTCTATGTGGAGGGAGTTAGTGCTTTCTGTACTGGGTGTACATTGTTGAGGTAAGCTATCGGCTAGGGTTTCAGCTTTTTCGGAGTCATAGAAGACGGAGTCATGGGCGGTGGCCTAAGAAGCGGAGGACCTTAAACGTACACAAACGTAATGCGTTATCGCCAATACGATTTAATAAAATGTGATCTAAACCTACCCTCTAATATTATAAATAGAATTTGTTTGTTTATTTTGTAATCTTGCACTAAAATATAACCAAAACATATTTGGTGAATAACTAGCACGGTACAATCATATGAAACTAGTCGTCGATATCCTCATTCACAAAATTGGAAGGTTTTTAACATTCTTGACTTCTAAGGGGCACTAGCGCCGACCTGAGCTAACACTAACTCTTAGTTCAAATTTGCTATTGGGTTAAAGTATTAGTCGTATAAACGTTCTAAAATATGAGTTAAAATATCGCTGTATGTCTCATTCATTCCAATATAAAATAAGTCCTTTCTATAGCATTTAAAGTAATCTCAATTCGGAATGTGAAGTGTTTTCCTTTTCCGAAAGAATTTTGAGAAAAAAATTTGAATATTTCTGATTTCATGTGCAGTATTCAATTTGAAAGCAATTTTTAAAGAATTTCGTAGTTCGACGTCATGGTGTTACAATACCTGCAATGAACAACTTCAAAATGTTCTTTTTCATGTTTCAATTATTGTTACAGATATTTATTTAAAACGTTGACATGCTAGTGTCATCAAATAGTAATTAAAAGTTGATGCTACCCGATGACGTCTTATAGAGGTTGAATGAAACTGTGTCTTATAGAGGTTGAATGAAACTGTGTCTTATAGAGGTTGAATGAAACTGTGTCTTATAGAGGTTGAATGAAACCGTGTCTTATAGAGGTTGAATGAAACCGTGTCTTATAGAGGTTGAATGAAACCGTGTCTTATAGAGGTTGAATGAAACTGTGTCTTATAGAGGTTGAATGAAACCGTGTCTTATAGAGGTTGAATGAAACTGTGTCTTATAGAGGTTGAATGAAACTGTGTCTTATAGAGGTTGAATGAAACTGTGTCTTATAGAGGTTGAATGAAACTGTGTCTTATAGAGGTTGAATGAAACTGTGTCTTATAGAGGTTGAATGAAACCGTGTCTTATAGAGGTTGAATGAAACCGTGTCTTATAGAGGTTGAATGAAACCGTGTCTTATAGAGGTTGAATGAAACTGTGTCTTATAGAGGTTGAATGAAACCGTGTCTTATAGAGGTTGAATGAAACTGTGTCTTATAGAGGTTGAATGAAACTGTGTCTTATAGAGGTTGAATGAAACTGTGTCTTATAGAGGTTGAATGAAACTGTGTCTTATAGAGGTTGAATGAAACTGTGTCTTATAGAGGTTGAATGAAACTGTGTCTTATAGAGGTTGAATGAAACTGTGTCTTATAGAGGTTGAATGAAACTGTGTCTTATAGAGGTTGAATGAAACTGTGTCTTATAGAGGTTGAATGAAACTGTGTCTTATAGAGGTTGAATGAAACTGTGTCTTATAGAGGTTGAATGAAACTGTGTCTTATAGAGGTTGAATGAAACTGTGTCTTATAGAGGTTGAATGAAACTGTGTCTTATAGAGGTTGAATGAAACTGTGTCTTATAGAGGTTGAATGAAACTGTGTCTTATAGAGGTTGAATGAAACTGTGTCTTATAGAGGTTGAATGAAACTGTGTCTTATAGAGGTTGAATGAAACTGTGTCTTATAGAGGTTGAATGAAACTGTGTCTTATAGAGGTTGAATGAAACTGTGTCTTATAGAGGTTGAATGAAACTGTGTCTTATAGAGGTTGAATGAAACTGTGTCTTATAGAGGTTGAATGAAACTGTGTCTTATAGAGGTTGAATGAAACTGTGTCTTATAGAGGTTGAATGAAACCGTGTCTTATAGAGGTTGAATGAAACTGTGTCTTATAGAGGTTGAATGAAACCGTGTCTTATAGAGGTTGAATGAAACTGTGTCTTATAGAGGTTGAATGAAACCGTGTCTTATAGAGGTTGAATGAAACTGTGTCTTATAGAGGTTGAATGAAACCGTGTCTTATAGAGGTTGAATGAAACCGTGTCTTATAGAGGTTGAATGAAACCGTGTCTTATAGAGGTTGAATGAAACTGTGTCTTATAGAGGTTGAATGAAACTGTGTCTTATAGAGGTTGAATGAAACCGTGTCTTATAGAGGTTGAATGAAACCGTGTCTTATAGAGGTTGAATGAAACCGTGTCTTATAGAGGTTGAATGAAACTGTGTCTTATAGAGGTTGAATGAAACTGTGTCTTATAGAGGTTGAATGAAACTGTGTCTTATAGAGGTTAAATGAGAGTCAATTAAATTTGCGTATTATCGTTAAAATAACCTCGATCCCTGACAAAATATACAATAAAAGTGATAACTTCAAATGGTTTCCGAATTAGAATCTGAATATGTTTCTTTACGTACCGAATTTAAAAAAGTGTTAAGATTTTTTGTAGGTTTCAATAGGATTACCATTTTTATTTATTTTATTTTATTCTTTTTTAATTAGAGGCTTTTGGTTACAAACAAAACAAACCATGTCAGCTCCATCATAGCCTCATCATAGTAATGAGGAGTAATGAGGAATTGCCTTAACTACTAATGGAATTTCGAACAAATTTATAAATTTTACTTGCACTTTCACTGCATGGCCTCGGTAAAAGGGTTTTGAAAATACCTAAATCAGTTTTATTTAACTTCAATTCAGCCATTAAAGCACTTCTCTCATTGCTATTTCGGACACATTCTACCAACAAGTGGTAAACATCTTCAGCAGTCCCGCAGTGCTCGCAGTTCGGGCTGCTCACTTTTTTTATCAAAAAACTAAACTTGTTGAGAGGCATATGTCCTGTTCTTAACCTAAATGCTAAATTTAAAAATTGTTTACTTAACTTAACATTAGTAAACCAGGAAACATGAGGAGGCTCGCATTGCATTGTCCGATACCAGATTCCTTTCTCTCTAGACTTCACATCAAAGTACTCTTTCCAGATTTGGTGACATCGATTTTTGTATTTGCTCAAAAGTTCCGAATAGTGGTATTCAACCTTTATATGTGTACCATTCACCGCTGAACTTTTGGCTAATGCGTCTACCTCCTCGTTTCCCGGTGAAGCCAATGTGGGAAGGAATCCGCTGCAATGTCAGGCTAATATTATTGCAATTAAAATCCTTTATTTGAGTAAGAATTTTGTATGCTTTTGGAAAACTTGTGCACTCGGAGGCACAGCGAGCTATGTGATGCAAAGGACTCTGGCTGTCTGTAAGTATTACTATTTTTGAGTATTCTTTTGTTTTAGCATATCTTAAGGCTTCTGAGATTGCAGTGAGTTCTAGTGACATTATACAAAGATCATTATTAATTATATTAAAACAACCAGAATTTCCAGAACATGAGTCGTAATAGGCAGCTCCTGCCCCATTGGCGCTCTTTGATCCATCAGTGTATATTTTGTGCCAACTATCATATTTTGTATTTATCACTGCTATTACTTCAAACTTGAGTGCGGTACTATTGCAATATTTTTGCTAAGTTTAACAGAATCTATTTTATCTTGAATAATATCTTGAGTTTTGATGTTGGTAACCCAAGCGTTTAATTTATATAGTTCTAATGAATAGCTAGAATGTATAACTTCTGTCTTAGTTTCAGTTAATGTTTTCACTAATAAAGGTTTCTTTTTCTTTTGCCAATACCTGTTAGAACAGAGAGCGCTCAATTCATTTAGCATAGTAACAGTTTTATTGCCAGTGTAAGACTGAGTTTTAAGAGTATACTTAAAGGCTAGATAAAATCTTCTTACAAATAAAGGGGGAATACATAACTCACATTCCATTGTGTGTATCGGTGTACTTTTAATGAACCCACCAAGAATTCTCAAACACTGATTCTGAATTTTATCTCATTTTTGTATATGTGAGTTTGCACTATTGTCAAACATGAAACTGCCGTAATCAATTCTGCTCCTAATTAAAGTAACATAAAATTTACCATAGCCATAACCCTAAGTATTTGATATTATCGGACGAGTTCAAAGATTGACCACTAATTTGTAAACTAATTTGTTGGCTTTTAAGTCCCCTTTCAAAAATGCAATATTTTGATTTAGTTTTAGATAATTCTAAACCAATATCGTTTAAGTGTTTCAAAATCGTATTCAGTGCGCCTTGCATAATGTTATGTTATATCATTTAATTTATTACAACTTATATATAGAATAAAATCATCCGCATATTGAGATGTAAAAACGCTTTTTATAATTTGAGATATTTTAGCTGTAGCAATATTAAAAATTAATGGGGATAACGGGTCACCTTGAGCAATACCTTTATGTGTCCAGCGACATAAATATTTTTCTGTATTAATATGCGTTATCTTAATACTAAGTTTTCTTTGGCTAAGAAACATCCAAATGTACTTTGTTATTCTTAAGCCTACCTTTATTTCTTCTAAAGGTTTTACAACTTGATCTATAGCAATATTATTATAAGCGTTGTCTATGTCGAGAAAACACACCAGCGTAGGTAAATTTTTAGAAAAACAAATTTGAATATGGCAAATTCGTTTAACTAGGGCATCTATACTTGATTGAGATCGTCTAAACCCGAACGATCGTAGAAGGTGTCAAAATGTTTTCTTTCCCCACAAACCACTCTAGTCTTTTGTTTATCAATGCGTGGTAAGTTTTACATACACAAGCTATAAGTGCAATAGGTCTTTACCTATGTTGAACATTACTAAGTTTAGGTATCGGAATAATTTCAATGTGTCTCCACTGCAGGGGAATGTAACTATGTTTAAAAATTAAATTAAATATTTCAAACAGATAAGATTTAGCAATTGTTGGTAGGTTATATAGCATTGAATATGTAATAAGGTCATCTCCTGGTGCAGTGTCTTTTTTTTTAAACATTTAACTATTTCTTCCAGACTAAAATCAGCCTCTAGAGATGCGTTCTTTGAATTAATAGGTGGCATTTGTGGTAGTACTGAATCAGGTGCTAAGTAACATAATAGTTCCTCTTTTTGTTGATCTGAAGGTTGAAATTGTTGTCTTTTATACCCTTTGAGCCAACGCAAGCGGTGCCACATCTCTGAAGCAGATGTAGTCACGTCTATGTTGTTACAGAAATCACTCCAACTCCGTTGCCGGGCTTTATGTAATAGTTTTTTAGTGTCATTTATACTTTTCTTTAATTTAGTAAGGTTCAAAGGGGTAGGGTTGCGTCTAAATAACTTTAAATCTAGGCGTCGCTGGGCAACAGCTTTCGATAGCTCGGAACTCCAATAGGGTTTGGGCCTAAATTTACTTGTTGGATTATCGCAAATTTTGTGAAACGGTATGCTTGCAGTGGCGGCAATATTAATTTGTTCGATAAAAAAGTCATATTTTTCCTGAATACTATCTGTTAAAAGAGGTGAATTAAAGGCAGTGGAAATAATTTCTTTATAAAGATTCCAATCAGCTAATTTAAAGTTGCGCTTTTTAGTATACCTAAAGCTATTATAAAAATTAAACAATATTTTAATTAGTAAATGGTCACGTCCTAAGGTTTCATTCGTGACATCCCTAGTAAATTTAATTGCTATATCTGATGAAACATTTACGAATTTTATTCTAGTGGGTCTACCATCATTTAAAGAAATAAATCCGTTATCTATTGCTGCATTTAAAATTTGCACGCCCCTAGAATCATTTTTGTATGACCAGTTTGTATGATGCGCGTTGAAATCACCGGCTATTAAGGTTTTATTCGAAAAAATACCATATATATTATCCCAATCAGACTGGCTAGTATGTACATTTGATGGACAGTATATAGATACTACATTTTCTAAGCTAGAACAATTCAGAATCTTAATGTGTAAAATTTCAATGCCTGTATTACTTAATCTAATATGCGAGGGCTGTACCTTTAAAGATTTACGAATTATGAAGGCCACACCACCATAGGAGTTTTCTCTGTCTTTTCTGTGTAAGTATATGATAATTACTGATTCTAAGTTATTTTTCCAAATTCAGCCATGTTTCACTGACAATGGCTAGGTGAATCTTCTCTTGACTTAATAAGCTTTCAAATTCAAATTTTTTAGGCAAAAGACTTTGGGCGTTCCATTGATAAATATTTAGTGAATTTGTTTTGGTTCTGTTATCCATTAAGGAAAGTTTTTATGAACCCTTTAGACCACTTCATTTTTCTAAATATTTCCATGAAATAGTTTTTGCACTCTTCTAAAATAACATTTAGTACTAGAATCATCTTATTTTCCCACTGCTCTTCAGAAACAATTATCTCTTGTATTTTCTTGAATATTCTTACCTTTTTGGGTTCCTCTCTGTTTTCATTGTCTATGCTTCTACTGTAGTGATATTCTGTTATTTTGTGTGTTTCCCATTCATTGTCATTCATCTCTGAATCTCGCAAGCTTCCACTAATAATTCTTCTGTTGTTTTTCTTCTGCATCTCTTTCGGTTTTTATTGAGATCTGTGCTCTTGTTCTCCAGACGGCGTCAACAAGGCGTTTCTGTAAGATTTCTCCAAATACGTTGGCTATTTTATTTCATTTCGTATTACGGCACTAGGTACATTATCTCTTTCTGTTGTCTTATTGTTTGTTTCATTTTTTCTTTGTTTAAGATATAAGATTAAAGCACTTTTGTAAGTTATATTTTCTTGGGACATAAGTAACCGTATTTGCTTTTCTTTTAAGAATACGGGGCATTTTTTATTTAAAACCATGTGGTTGCCCTTACAGTTGATACAGATAAATTGAGTTGTTTCACAATTAGTATGTTGCCCTCCACATTAAGGGCAGTAAATTCTTTTTGTAGAGCACTGTCGTAGTAAATGTCCAAATCTCCAGCAACCTGAGCATTGGGAGACAGGAAATTTGTAGGGTTCCACCTCAAACCGACACCCGTAACTATATACGTACGGGGGCAAGATGGGATCTTTAAAACACAAACGTACCGCTTCACTAGTAATCCACTTTTCACCCGAGAACTTCTTCAATCTTTTTACAGATATAACTTCATATTCCGAATTAAATGCTGACATCAATTCTTCATCTTCTATATCTAAATCTATGTTTTTCACGACACCATACGACAGGTTAATATTATTTGTAGACTGACATCTGTATCCTAATTCTTTGAACTTTTCACACGAAATTAACTTCTCGGCTTGTTTTTTAATACTAAACTTTATTAGGACCCTATACGGATTTTTATATTTCACTGCCAATACACCTGCTATGTTTTCTTTTTCAAGCAACTTAGCTAAGCCCATTTGTTTTGAAAGAATTTCTTTTGATGTTATGCATATTTCGTATTTTTCGTCAGTAAGAAAATTATTTTCTGCATTCAGGTCACTTTCATGGTCATTCGTTTTAGATAAACTTCTATTTAATCATTTGGGCCTCTTTTTACAGTAATAAATTCATCATCTTCTTCAAGTTCGTCACTATCTGGCCGACTTCTCTTTCCAGACAACTTTTGACTCGTGGCCAATATTGGACTTTGTACATCCGATGTACTTAACTGTTGCTCCATCTGTTCAACTTCGATATAACTATTTCCACTCGTTATATAATCTGTGTCACTTTTACTCATTATTTAAAAAAATAAAGATAAGGGGGGTAGACGTAAAAAACAAACAACATTTTTAACGCGGATACAGTATGTACGTGCGCTCAGAACGGTGCTTCGCGCACGACGGATTACCATTTAAAATCAAAAAGTATATCGCCCAACGTGGGGCTCGAACCCACGACCCTGAGATTAAGAGTCTCATGCTCTACCGACTGAGCTAGCCGGGCTGATATACAAGGGGTGAATAAAGCCGATTGTATCTATATAATGAACTTTATAAAAACTTTATTCATTTTTAACATGAATCACCACAACGAGATTATATAACATACAGAGACCTTAGCTATATAATAATTGGTTTTAAAATGCAGCGACAAACTGGATTTGTCAAATTGTATACGACATCTGTAAAATTCGATAGTTTATGAGGAGACTCGGAAAGGATACTATCAGTAAAATAACGCATTAACAATAATAATAATGTAAAAATATACGATTATTTGTATAAATAGATTTGTAAATATCATTACATTTCATTTTTGGTAAAGGTAATAAGTTTCTAAGACTGAAAGTAGCTGTGTTTGCTCAGTAAAATAGAGATAATTCAAAATGTAAATGTCTTCAAACTAATTAAGTTTATTTCGCTTTTATTTTCATATATCTTTGATATCGAACATTGATAAGCATTTAAGTTAACATACAATAGTTGCAGCCGGTGATTATTAATCCCAAGTTACTCTAGGGAACGGGCAGCTAATGACTGGAAGAGATCAGTTTTGATATTCATTTCTTTATTGCTTCTAACGTTTCTAAAATTCTTTTAGCAAGCTGAGGAATGTGGTCTTTGAGTTTTTTAATTGAAATGCACTTTCTATTAATAAATCCCTCGGTAATCTATACTATGAAGTATAACAAATGCATTTAAATACCTTAGTTGACATAAATACCAACAATACCAAGAATACGTGAACTGACTTCTAACTGCCCATTCTCCCCATTTAATAATAGTTTTAGTATTCTAAAATCACAAATTGTATTAAACGTTGAAATTAGGCGTAAAGTGAAATATTATATTCGTTCCTTAGTAGACGCAATGTATATTTTTCCCTTGGGGAACCCACTAATCGAAATTTTTGTAAGTATTTATAAATATTAAAGGATAAGCATAATGCATGAACTGCCATGAGTCACTGAAGTCAACTCCGGCAATTACCTGACTTTTGCGTTCCCACAAAACAGAGATCGGTAACGTGTCTATACCTTATATTATATCTTTTTGAATGACTATAGATTGACATGAATTTTTCCAGGTTAATCTACTAAAACCGCATCCAAATTAATTCGTTCGCTTTTGAGCTACGATGGCACACGCTTCCTGCTAAATTTACGGTGTAAATAAAAAATAGTTTGTTATTCCAAGTCACATTCAATCTATATTTACTCAAGGTGTATTTAAATGAAATCTGTTTAGCCGTTTCAAAGTGATTGATTGACAAACATACAAACATTCATATTTATTTGGCTTATCGTTCATATCACTTAGTAGACAGAGAGGCAGATCTTACAAGGTTATCCAAGAGGTCATATCTATAATTACCATACAATTTTAGTTAAAGTGTTTCTAACGTTTTTATTTCTAAAACGTCTTGAAAATGTTTGAACTCTTTTCACTTAATTGTGCTATTTTTGTTATCAAAATATTGTATTCAAAAAATTCACGATGAAGATGAATGTTCTTCATCTTCATCGTGAATGCGTTAATTTACATTAAGTTCGCCTTTTATAAGGTATTATAGGTGGACCGAAAGGAAAGCGGTGGAAAAATCCCTCTCAGCACGCTTTTGTCAACATTGTAAAAGACATAAAATAGGTAATTAGGTATACAGGTTGACTACAATGGTCAAACCTGTGATTTGGTTTTCTGGATTTAAATGTGTTTGTGGTGGTAACTTATTAAGAAAAAAGCAACCACCTATCCTTAGTTCTTCCCTAAATTAGCTCAAAGTCGAAAATCACTGAAAAACAAGAAAAAGCTTCATAGCTTCTAACCTAAAAAAATCTGATAACGTATTTCCGACGGCTGATTCTTTGAACCATCGTTTGACAGTCGTTTCTAGGACTGCCTGTATATAAATGCGTATTTTATGCTTTCATAAGTTAATTAACCACAGCATTTCTTATTGTAATCCTGCCATTAAAATACTAGGTTTTAAGTTCTACTAGATAGAGAAAGGTAAGGATAATAAAAAGTAAGACACATATAAACTATGATCTTGAAAAATAATATTTAAATATTAAGTTAAAATCTATAGGTATATACTCGTATTTTAAAGAAAAAGGAAAACTAACTGTAAATTGGGTTACCCTACTTACGCCCACTTACGCAGACCTAAAACTTTAAACTACCTTGAACCCTGAGTTAACATGTCCCTCCATCACTGACGTACTCCATGACATGGCATTTACCCTGCCTCATACGCCGGAGGTCCCAGGTTTTAAGTCCTAATCGGTTTGCGTGATGAACACATTTGTTTGTTCTAGGGTTGTGGTTTGTTTGTATTCATATAATATGAATATAATATGAGGGTTCCCCCCCGCTGTACGGTCATCCATAACACAAGCTCTACTTACTTTGGGGACATACAGTTGGTGTCTTTGTCAGGGGATTTATTATTTTTATTTATTGTCACAATCATTTTCCATCGGGTTTGCTAACTTCGAGCTAAATTTGTTACTCACGTCTGCGATAGTGCGATTAACTAAACTTAACTACTAACCGAGTAAGTCAGTTAAAATTTCCCGCTATCTTTGTCAACTTTTGTTCATAAATTTTTTTTTTGACGCAGGAAAATCTTCAAGCGAGGGCCGTAGTCGGGTTATGCCGGACTGCTACTGGCAAAAAACCTGCGTCGCGCAGGAAGCGCACTCGCCACCTCGAGTCCTGGACCGGAGGCGGTATCCCCCGAACCCGCCACCGAAGACTCATAGGACTGCGGGGGAGGGGAGCTTTCGGCAATGAAAGTGCTTTCCGGCGTCCCGTGCAATGGCGATGAAGCGGAAGGGAGGATGCATCATCTTCCCTCGCCCTCTCCGCCACCTCCTTCACGAGCATTATGGCCTCGCAGAAGTGTTCGCACCGCCTGCCACGATCTCTCACTCTCAACCATAGCGCGAACCACGGTCGGGAGCGAGATTTCGGCACCCAATACAGAGCCGAGCGCGCTGCGCTCCCCATCCCACGCGTGGCATACCTCCAGCGTGTGCTGGGGCGTCTCGTCGAGGCAATCGTCACCGTGGTCGCACCTGGCCGTCGGTTCCCGACCGATCCGAAACAGGTAACTCCCGAAACAACTAGGTCCCGAGAGCACCTGAGACAGACGGTAGGTCAGGAAACCGAATCGACTACTCAACCACTGCTGGAAGGCCGGACCGTATGCCTCGATAGTCAAAAACGCCAGCCTACGCTTCGGCAGCCCGTTGGCGCAGCGCAGCTCTGTGCCCCTTCAGTTCCTGCAGTGCAGGCTGTTCATCAATACTTTAACCCGAGTTAGCTTCAATGTTTAACACAAGAGGCGTTAATAGTATTAATCTTGTGTTTGAAAGTTTTATTTTTTGAGGATTTAAGTAACTTGTCTGACAAATCTTGTTACGCATTTTCCGAAACCGAAAACGAAAATATATTAAATAGGTAATGAAAACGCCGCTTTCACGGTGATTTAAATTTTGACATTTTAGACGTCCTAGTTTAAAAAATTAATAAACCGCCAACGAAACGTGTTAACCATAAAAGATCTAGTTACACCGTTACGACTATAATACTTGGTCGGAATAATGTGAAATAATATATTATTATTTTATAATTAAACATTTACGAAGGCACTATATTGACGATTAGATAAGCACAATGAAGACGTGGGCCAAAAATTAAGTTGCTAAATGGCAGCGTGTGAACTCGCGGTTGCGAGAAAGCGGATTTTCCGAAACTCACGAAACCGCTCCTTTTTGCAGACCTGCGCGCGGTTCTTTGCTTTTGCATATAGAAAACAACCGTTGCCCACGCGATTCTTCTAGTATCTAGCCGGGAACAACCACTACGCGCGTGAAATGCGTCGTGAAGCTAGCTCAATTTCATACTTATTATATATGTGTATTCTACACCCACCTCGAGCCACAACCACAGCTGGCGCGAGTGAAAAGCGAGTACTGTCGAATACCATGCGTTCTATCTAACCCTAAAATTGTGCGCATACGCAAGCGTTCGCCTTCTCGAGAAGTTACTAATGTCAGTTTATTTATAAATTACGACGTTCCTTCTTCAATATTTATATTATTGGGTAGAAAAACATGAACCAGCTAATTTTGCTAACTCTGTCAACAGCCCGGCTAGCTCAGTCGGTAGAGCATGAGACTCTTAATCTCAGGGTCGTGGGTTCGAGCCCCACGTTGGGCGAAGTACTTTTTGAAAATAACAATAACATTGAGTAGGTCCTTATACTGTAGCACTTTTTCTGGATACCATATGTCTGCATGACTGAAGGTGCTTCTTGACGTTTTGTAGCTTTTTAAAGGAAGAACTATCTTCATAGGATCTATGAAAGATGTGCGAGAAAGAGGAGAGATCGGGGAGCCTAAAATCCATCACTAGAGCCCGTATCAAAAACCTTCACTTAAAGCATCATCTCATGAAATGAAACAGATATTGTTTTCTATACCGAAAAAATAGAACTGTCTTGCTCTTTCCCATCTAACTATGTGTTCAGTTTTTAAGCCTCTGTCAGATCTGGTGGAAAAAAGCTTAAGGCAGCGAGATTTTTGTATAACAACACGACACGTGCGCAGCAGCAGTGCGGGGAGATGTTTGCAAAGAATATGTGTTGTTTGAAATTTCTGGTTATTATATGATCTCACCAATATATTACGTTTGAATATCTCTACTTATAAAAAATTTAATCATCAAAGTTCGCTGGTTGTCTGGTTAGTACAAATCGAATATTTTATGGGAGCGTAGCCGCGGGGAAAAGCCAGTAACTTACAAGCTTGTTGTTCTGAGCAACAAATGCAATAACGGCCGCGCTCATACACAATCACACCGTTACTGAAGGAGCTGCTCTTAATAATAGATGTTGCTCAGCAAATACAGACTTAGAGTGTGTAAAAATAAAGTATATATTCGCTAAGCAAAATCTATACTTAGGTATTAGTACGCTTTATTTAACGAATTGATGTCTCCGAATCAGGCCATATCTGTCATTTCACAAACTGATCGATGAATGAAAATTAAAATAAGACGGAATCGAGCTTGTTAGAACTCAGGTTGTAATAAAATCTAATCAAAATGGTTTCGTAAGATTTTTGTCGATGCATAATAAAATACCCACGTGCCTGCGAGTGACTTATACTTTATATGTAGGACAAAATGCTCAATTAAATGGTATATGACTAATAAAATATTGAATAAAATTATTGTTATAAAAGTTTCTTAACAATTATATTTTATCAATTATATTGATAGGAAACTGATAGTTTATTTACGCACGTACTGTTTTTAAAATAAATTTATTTTTTTTCCTTTTTATTAATAACTAGATGTTTCTAAATCTCTGAATTAATAGCTGCTGCAAAATTTACGTAGTTGCGTAAGGTCAAATTCTCAAGGTCAACGGTACCTTTTATTGTACTATTTTATCTAAATCATGATCAATCATTATTTTAACATGGTTTTTACGCCAACCCAAACCCTGTAATAAAAATAGTTAGTTAAAAATAAGTATGCGCTGTTTGAACTCTATTGACATTTTGAAAGTAATAGCTAATTTCGAGCCCTATAACGCCAGCCCGGCTAGCTCAGTCGGTAGAGCATGAGACTCTTAATCTCAGGGTCGTGGGTTCGAGCCCCACGTTGGGCGAAAAGTTTTTGTATTACTAGCTATCATTTAAATAGATATTGGGGGATAGTTTGTGACATCTGTACGGCCGGCATGTAAACGCCGTTTTGGATATTAATTTACATACTATTTCCATATCTTTATTTTCTCGATGACAGTTCTAATTTGATATAATACTCTCTAGCTCCATCCAATAGCTCCATCCCTATCAGTTTCTCCGACTCTGGTATTATGTAACGTTGTACGTGTGTAAACGTCATATTTTTATAAAATAATGCATACATAATGTAAAAAAAACGCTCGCACAAGGTTACACAGGAGCTGTCATCGAGAAAATAAAGAAATGTAAATAGTATCGTATAAGTATGTATGCATCTAATGTAGTCAGATCTACTACAAAAATTCAAGTTTTGTCATTTTGGTACGGAACTATCGAAAATATATTTAAAACACCCATTATGCAGCTAAAATTGCAGATGAAAATCATGCTTTAATTCATATTTTTTGTTGCTGTCCATACAGGCGCGTGCAATTATAGACGGCAATAATTTGTGCGCGAGAGACAAATAGAGGAGCCTGCCCCTCCAATCCCTTTCTTTAAATTCTTGTTAAATGCACGCTTATGTAGAGAATCTACTACAAGTGACAAATTTAAACCACAGAATGCTCAGATAAAGTAGACCACTTGATTAATGGTGCTTTGCAATGGTGACCGTAGACTTGTGTTGGAATCGCCTTCGATCCTCTTATACTGCTGGATGCTCCTTCTCTAATCTGACTACAAACACGATAACTGTTTAATTACGATGGTTAAAAGGAAAAGCTCTGGTACTGCCCAAAAGTCTTAACAAAAGGAAGTCTACGGTCACCATTGTACAGTGCCTTCTGGTTGTTGTGTGCAAACACTCTACGAATGTGTGCATCACTGGGCCAAGTAAACAACTCTCCACTCACGCGTGGTCATTTGGTCACTACAAGAAAAACGAACATCGCTTCGAGATATAAAAGTAGTATTTAATGTTTGCGCGGCCTTTTTCTCCAATTGGTCGTCGCTGCAGATGAAGGCTGTGAGGCAAATGATTTCCAGAGTCACTCAGGGGTTTTTTTTTGTGGCTAGAGGCTCTGGTAGGCTCGGAGTCCCACATAACCTCGTATCGCACGTGGTGGGGTATGCGTATGAGCATTTTTAAGATACTCCTGCCCTCCCCGCGGAGGTTAACAAAAAAAAGTATTTGACGACTGAGTGGCGTAGTGGGCTATAGCCCTGCCAAATATGCCGGACGCCATATGTGTGATGAACACCGATGTTTGTTCTCGGGTCATGGTTGTTTGTAAGTTCATTCTGAGGTCGCTGTATGGTTGTCCATAACACAAGGTCTGCTTACGTTGGGGCCATACAGTTGGTGTGGGAACTAATCTGAATTTAGAACAATGTTCAATCATAAGGGTTAACAAAAATTCAACTGACCTGCAATTTTCCTCTCCCTCATTTTTCTCCAGAGCTGTTCAGCTTTTCTCATGGGCCAGTTCTCAACCTTCGCACTGAAGCTTCTGAAGAACTTGTACTCCTTGAAATGTGACATCCTCCTCTCCATCTTACTTGGTCCATGACCTGGTGGAGGTGAAGGTGGCTTCGGGGTTCCAGATGGCGACGCCATGTTGATATCTCTATTCTTTATTCAGTCAAGTTTTTGAGCTTGGTTGTAATTGGGACTTTATGCCCTCATTTTGGTCTCATTCTTTTGGGTAACTGTTGTATGTATTTACATTATTTTAACTATGTCTTTTTTAATGTAAATTTCAAATTTCAAACATATATTTTTAGAAAATTGTAACACTATTATGATAAATACACTAGAATTTTATCATTTTAAGACTATTTTAACATTTTTTTCCTTATGTTATTTAATCTGAAACAAAAGAGAAAGGACATTAATGTGAGAAATTTCATAATCACAAACCACTAAAAGTTACTGTTCGATATTTGTAATACAACTGCCGATTTTGACATTCGACAATTCGAAATATTAGATTACTGCAATTTTGTTAAAGAACTTTGTAGTTGGGTAAAGAAGTTGGGTACTTTGCTCATTGCATAGCTCTATCTCAAGTTATAAAGTTATGATATGTGAAAACTAATAATTGGTGTTTAGTTAATTTTTTAGTATTAAGCTAGCTTTAAGAACACTGTATGTTTTCCAAATAAATAAAAATAAAAGATAGAACTTACCGCAGATACCATAAATAAGTTATGTTCTCTTAGCTAAAAAAACTAAGGCTAGGTACAAAAAGTTCAATTCTTAAAGGAATCAGTCTCTTTCTCTCTACCTCCTTTCAGTCTTGTATCATATTACCTACTTCTTTTTTTCGAAGTTTTGCCCCTTCTGTTATTCTACAAGCAAATCAGCGAATCTGTAACTTATTTGTATGACGTCAATTTTAGTGCTGCTACGGATTTGAATCTTGTAAATTCAGAATGTAAACAGTGATCTAGAAGTTCTTAGACAGAACAAACCTTTGTGCATATATAAAAGATTACATTATTAACTAGTACATAAACATACATATGTATGGTTACGGCCCTGGCTTCACGAACCGAAGGACCAAGGTCGATGTCCGGTGAGTCTCAAATATACTAATGAGTTTTTACAACTTAAGTTCTTTAAACCACTCTAACAGAGAAGGAAAGCATCGTTAGGAACCCACATACTAAAGAAGTTATTTCGAAGGTACATGTGTATTCTGTCAACCCGTGACAAGCGGGCAGGGAGGCAAGTGGGGTGTAGTATAAATTGCCTTACAACACCCCTCAGTTGGTTTAAACTGAAATCGCTGCAGTGGGGGATTATGGAGCCTTTCAAGTGAGAAATATTCATCACGTAAATATCTTTTCCAATTAGAAGACAAACCAGGGTCCTCCAATAAGTACACAGCGCAGGGCTGCCACCATTACCGTTAGAGTAATGAAAAGAACATAGATTAAGTTTTTTTTAGTTATTATGGCTAAAAATATTTATAATTTATTAAAGGAGGAAGGCAAGACACATGGGTCAGCCAATGTGTGTTGCTGGCGATGACATATGGCGCACATACGTGGTCGCCGACAATGGGCCTCATAAAGAGAGGGCTATGCTTGGAGTTTCGCTGCGAGATCGAATCAGAAATGAGGAAAGCCACAAGCGAACCAAAGTTACTAATATAGCCCTAAAGATTGCGAGACTGTAGTGGCACTGGCAGGCCGGATCACTTGAAGAACTTATGGCCCTTGGGAAACTAAAGTTCTTCAGTGGCAACCACGACCCGGAAGACGCAGTGTGGACAGGGCCCCCACAAGATGGACCGATTGTTTTGTTACTTTTTTATCTCATATTTTCAAGTTTTTATATCCCTTCTTTGAGATTGCCAAATGTTGTAAAACTTTCGATTGGGTATTTATATTATATATCTCTATAAACAAACTTTCATCGTGTTAACTTTGTAAAAACCTGGGCCCAGGCATACATGACATAGTTTCATTTACCTTTGAACTTACAAAATATGAACTATATGACATAGGTACAGGTTTAAGCAGCCTATGTACAGCGTGAAATTTTTAAATCACCACGAATTTGGCAAACCCTTCGACATAGCAAGGACATTACGCTTATCGGTTCTGACGTCACTCAACTTCTTGACGTAACAAAGCACGCTGACGTCACGCTCAAAAGCTCACCACTGTTTATAGTGTTCCATTGAAAATATACTTTGAACGTTATTAAACCAGGCGGTTGCAAGTAGGTTGTAGGTAGGTACTGAATGTCATGAAGGTACCAAATTGCATCAAAGTAATAGTTTTCTTATTTTAAAAAAAGGCTTGATTTTCTTCACTTTATTTCTTAAGGTGGTTAAACAAAAACCAATTTGAGACTTGTTATAACTACAATAGTCTTTGATTTAGTAACCAATTTGGTCGTATCCCATTTTGTAAGTAATTCTTAGTATATAATAAGATAATAACATATATTTTGTGAACCGACAATTTTTTAATTTCAACCTGAGAACAAATTAAAAGATAGCAGTTAAAATTGGCCTTAGTGTTCCTACTGTAAGAATTTTTATTTACTTAGATATTATTAATTAAAACATATTTCATTTCATTTGACTGATATTCACCATTCTTGAATTTTGTAATTGTTACGTTAACATTTCAATAAAATTTTCGACAATATTCAGACCCTGTAAACATTCGCTCATGCATTTCGGTGAGTTGAATTGGAAGACTTCCACTTAAAAAGGATGCAAAAAATATCGCACCAAGTGGTGTGACCCCGGCTGCAGTGTGATTTATTGCCCAGGTTCCTTTGTAGTGACCGTTTTTGCCGCAGTGGATTGGCTGCTACTGAAATTGTGCCGGCAATGAGTATTCCAGTAGGCATATTCAGTTTAGCTTTTTCATTATCAATAGATGGCGCCAAATATGGTCGCCTCAATCGGCACAGTCGGGCGGCAAACGGGAATATGTTTAGATGAGCGTTCCGGAAAATGCCGCCCGGCCAACGTCGTGTTCGTATTTTCAAGAGACGAGCCGAACGACTTGTATAAAACACTCTTGCACTTCCCGATCGGCACTTGCCGTAGTATTTGGTTCAACAAGGGCTGCGTCGCTTACTTTTATTATTAACTTTTTTAATATACATGCAGTCTTTAAAATAAGTGTTTATAATGCTATATAGCCCTTTTATTAAAGCAGATAAATTAAACTTTATAAAATAGTCCATTTTATTAATATCATAAGCTGTTATTTATAATATAAAAATCATGAATATATGAATACGTTATAAACCTATGACCAACTTCTCATAAAAACCTTCCCAGAATGTCGTACACACAAATTGTTCTCAAAACTGTCACCAACGCCATCTAGTAACAGATAAAAATGCTAAAATGACATCTGGATAACCGCTCGTACAAACAGATTGTATACAGGCAAAGAACTAGGATATGCTACTTTTGCCATTTCAGCACACACACTTACACATACTAATATTCACCTACACGTACATTAACATAAGTACTAGGAGAGCCTTTACTTAGTTGCCTAACCGTACCCAGGATATAAACAAAGTCATTTAACGACTAATTGACGAATATTAGCAAGAAAATGTAGCCCAAAAGTTTTACTTATTTATTTATTTAATCTTGGGCAAGCAATAGCTTACATTATTAATCATAACAATAAGGAACCATATCGTATTTTAATAAGTTCATATTAGCATAAATTAGACAAACGCCTTATTTTATACAGCCATCGCAACTAGTGAAAATAATAGAAAATAGATAACGTGAAACAGCAGACGACGGCAAGAGAAGATTGCTGTCTGGGGATTTATAACCTAGTTATTATTTTATAAAACCATGTATTAAAATAACCTACAAAATACTGTTAAAAAAAGTTGAAAGTAGAAGCTAAGCTATGCTAACTTATCCAAGCCATAGTCACGCTAAGGGCAAAAGTAAAATACGTGGAATTTAACGAGACTACATTTTAATAGGAGTTGAGTGAAGTTGCTGTATCATACTAATAGGTATAATAAATGAGAAAGTTTGTGTATTAAATGGGTAGCGGCGCTATACACACATTTGGATAGTACACGGCAGTATTTGGACAATTACAAGGCCACACTAAAGCAAACTGGTTTGGAGTTGTGCCGATCGGATAGCCCAGATCGGGCTCCAGCCGCCAAACGAATAGATCAGCCCGGGCGGCATATTTCCCCAAATGTTCAACGTTCGGCTTTGCCGCCCGGCAGCTTCGACTATTACGGACCCGAATACGTGGATAGCGCCCCTTAAATATTCAGATTTTAATAATAGAACAGACTTAGACACTGGTTTACTTTTTAGCCCAGAAACTATTTTGTGATGTTTTCGCGAAGAATGCTAATGCAAGGTAATATGAAGAGAATATGTAAAAAGATGTCTGATGACAGTCTACTACCTACTTAGGTCATTGTATTATATGTATGTAACATTACATTCTAATGAGGGTTTTCACTCAATCAGGATAAGAAGAAATAGTTCCAATTACCTCGATAGATGGCGCTAAGAAAAAGTGGTACGAATATATAGTACAGCAAGGAATAGTTATTTGCCTTTCGTATATGATAAACTTTAAAATAAGAAATAGGACCAGTTTTTACTAACGCCAGCTATCATATAATTTATATACTATTTTGACGTGAAAATCCCTCATTTAAACGAGGAATATTTCACATGTTTTAACCAACACAGCTAGGTACGACGCGTACAACTTAGGGCAAGACCTTTTGTAAACTGTTTTGGTTAAAGGTCAAAGGTTTAATTAAAAACTCCCAAAGGCACATGTAACGTAGCGAAAATAAAATATGCTAAAAAGTATACAAATTTGTAAATTTTATTACATGGAAATTAATTTGCTTCTTTTGAATTTGGTGTTTGTTTTGTGTAAACTGTAAGCGTAGGTAAACAGAATTCTTGTTACGTTACGGTGAAACCTTTACCTTAACTTTTGCAAAAACAAAAATACTATGTTTTTATAAATGTTGTACAGTAATTTGCAGGTTTTTTTTACCATTTTCATAGCTGGCAAACACGTGAGCACGTGGTATCTTTAATGGCAAGTGACCGCACCCATATTAATAAAATAATAATAAATCCCCTATTGAATATACATAATTAATGTGATATTCAGACCTATTTATCAATATACTTGTTAGCCAAGCAAGACTGGACATAAATATAACCTTGTCAAATTTACCTTTATATGTATAGCAACGGTTCAATGTCTTACTTGTTTATAAATGTAATTGTCAGGTGACCATGAGCTTTTCATAAGTAAATATATTAAATAAAATCCTTTTACAAATACCCTGGGTTTATCTGCATTAGATTCTCTGGTTTATAGAATATACAACAGTCCTAATACTTTAGTTCCAACATACCCAGACAATCACACTAACTGTATAGTCCCAAAGTAAGCGGAGCTTGTGTTACGGATGACCATACAGCGAACTGGGGGGGAACCCAGAGTAAACGTACATATATAAATATCAACAACCATGACCCGAGAACAAACACATGTTCATCACACAAATGAATGCCCCGGCCAGGACTCGAACTTGGGACCTCCGGCGTATTAGGCAGGGTTACTAACCACTACGCCACTCGGTCGACAAAACCCACGATATCATTTGTCGTAGGTGTTCTGTTTATTAATAGCAAAACTGTGATTATTATATCGACTAATGATGCGTTGCCGACCATTGGAACGGTCTTTTTTTAGAATTTGCACTGGCTGTGGTTCCTTCTCAATCGCGAAACAAAATCACGTAAAGGGGATTATTTCGGGGGGTGAAATAGTACCGCCCCAGAAATTCTACTACCCCTATAGTCATGTTTGTTTTTCATTTCATGAGTTTCCCGACAAGGGTTCGCTGATACATCCATAAGGAGGTTTATGTTTTATTATTTTATTAATTTTTGTGGGTTTAATTTTGTTGAAAGGACTCCGCAACATGAACCTTTAACAAACTTGTTTCACCTGAATATCCTTCGGGAACTATATCTTTCCTGGATGAAAAGTATCCTGTCCTTTCTTTTCCCCTGGGTCTCTACGCAAAGTTTAATAAAATTCGGTCGAGAAGTTCCTAAAAGCTTAGCAAATAAACAAACAAACTCACTTTAGCACTTATATATTAGTATAATCGCGTTTGAAACATCCAAGTTGGGGCGGGTGCTGCTGCAGAGTCGGCTCAGGAGTTAAAGCGAATACGCGAACCTAATGGGCTCGCGGTCATCACACACGAAATAATTCTTCAGTCAACTTTCTTTCAGGTTGGTCCCGGTCTCCGGCGACCATAGGGCTGGCAGTGACCTCGCGCAAAGCATAAGCCGACGAGGTAACTCCAGCATTATAGGTTCAATGCTGAGGAGCAAAGGTATGCGCCAGGTATTCTTTTTATGATGTTTTTTGTATTAATATTTTACCTTTCTCTTAAAACTCTTGTAAATATTTGTACATAGACTATTTGTATATATACATTTCTTATAAATTATTTACTTTTTTTTAATGATATTATATATATTCAAACATAAGTATTCATGCATCTTCAGTCAAAGAAAGTGTAATTTTTAGGAAAGATTATCCTTCACCAAAGAGGAAAAACGCTTTCAAATAAAATTCCTTTAGAAATCAACATAATTCCGCCCCAATATTTAACAGTTATATAATATATTCGAATAGATACCTCAAATTTTCTGAATGTACACGAGCGGAACGAATAAGTTAGATAACATTTTAGATGTAACAAAGTTGAGAGTGATACTTTGATTAAAGTAAATAGCGAAAGATACGTACTTACTATACTTACAAAATTTACGTGAAAATAGCTTCGGTTTTATAGCAGTTTAATTTACTCACACACACCCAATTATATTGCTTCCCGATATATCCTACTAATATTATAAACGCGAAAGTTTGTATGGATGGATGTTTGTTACTCTTTCACGTAAAAACTACTGAATGGATCAATATGAAATTTGGCACAGTGATAGTTTATAGTCTGGAATAACACATAGGATACTTTTCATCTCGATATTCCTACGAAATTTAGAATAACGCGGATGAAACCGCGTGTAACAGCTAGTAAGAGATAAAATGATGCAAAACATGGGCTAGCAAGCGAGACAAAATATTTTGGGTCTGTATAATTTCGTTTGCAGTGGCTCGGTTCGCGTAGTGAGTGACTAAGCCATTTGATAAGTAAAATCAAGCTACCTGGCACAAGACTTATGAGCTCCGTTCTTGCGGAGCTTGTCTGCCACCTATCTTCTGCTTTTGAGAAGAGTGATATTTAGAACTACTGGAATTTACCACGGGGAAGTAATATTTTTCAACTCTTTTTACGTTAGTATGGGTCAGTGAAACAGACTTGTTCCGTTTTTTGACGTTCGACCTTGTGGTGGACGCTCACTTCGCTATATAGTAAGGCCTGCTTGCGCGTAATGAGGCCCTCCGATACTTTCAATTTCTATTGCATTGATAGAGACATTAAATAACATTTTGACTAATGTAGCTAACTCAGATCAATACATTTTTCGTAGTCATGTGTTTAATTGCATAACTACATCATTGTAACGTATAAAAACATTAAGTATATTCATTTATATTGAATTCTAAGAAAATAGCTCATTTATTATGAGTGCTGAATTCGAATCCTGAAAAACAGGAGCTGGTTTTATCGATTCAGTTTTAAATATTTTTAAGGCTTTCGGCGTTGAGGGCTTGGGGTCCTGGGGTAGTGGGCTCATTGACTACATTTTAAAACAATAATACCACAACTATGAATGAAACAGCGGGGTAATTCTGGCAGTCTTTTGGCAACTTTGTCCTTTGGAAAACAGTATTTGGACATAATATTTCATTTGTAGTGTAAATTTTTTTTTAATTCTTATATTGTTAATAATTTTGTAAATATTCGTGTCAAATTTTAATGTTGCTGTAATTCCTGGTGTTATAAATACAATCAACTTAGATATTTAACTTATCAAACTTATAGAGTTTCAGCCAATTAAAATATTATTGTTTTGATGGCTTAAAAAGCTGATCTCAGTGTTCAGTGCTCGACGTGTAGTTTTTATATAAATTCCCGCTGTTCCTATGATTGCGTTTAAATTCATTGGTATACTTATTCCCGTGACGCAACTGGAATCACAGGCAGATATTGTGTCGGCTAAAATAAGACGTAAATAAACGAATACACATGACACATTATAATATCCGCAACGTTACGTGTAGGTTCCATATTTACGTAAACACAATATACTTATGTTCACAAATAGAAGTAAAATAAAGATAAATAACAAGGGCCCCATGTATGAACATTCTTACACCCAAGTTTGACAAAGGGCTTTTAGAATTACATGGCAAAATCTTTTGGAAATCTTATGTCAAAGGATCTTTGATAAATACTTGAATATTTTGTTCTTGTAGGCTTTAGTAAGAATTTGACATATTATTATTATGTTAGGAGAGTTTTTGTGTTGTCGATAATCTCGCGGTATCGATAATCTCTCGATATTAATCCTGGATCTTTGCAACTGCTTTACCAATTATAAAAAATTTGTTTACGAGATGAGGTGATAAGCGTGCGAAACCGCCCAGAGAATAGCTAGTACAGAAAATTTCACTGCTGACGCCTTTCAATTTCGTGTCTTGTAATCCCGAGGGAATTTTGGGAAATAATACAGATTATGATATTTCGGGATACTCTGCCTTACTAATTTATAGAGCTGGATATTTTTAACGATTTATTCGATCCTTTATATATATTTCCTCCTCCAGATCCTATATATATTTAGTTCAATAGTTATGTTTTTCATATATATTAAGTTATATTATTCCATATTACTTTACCTCGCTTAAGTTTTTACAACAATGCTGTGTGTACCTGTAATAGGCTTATACATAAGAATAATATGATAGATATATATACATGACCAATGTCATCCAATAATATGTATAATAAATAAAATAAAATTGTGAAATAATTTTCAAAATCGGTACACTCATTTAAGACTTTATCGATGTCATATAAACAAATAAACCTGTAATAAATAATATAATATACATATAATAATACGACCTAGCTTCGCACATGTATATAGATAGAAAGATAAATTATTACCTCATTTAACAACAATTCCTTTCTTGACATTTTTCGTAGCAATCACCTACAAAATTGGTTAAAAAAATTATTATAAACCGTTACTGTGACTGTGAAGTGTAATAGACACGTATTTTTTTTGGGTTATCGCTTTTTTTTTTGTGGGTGTGCCATCACCAATAACTTTTCACACCAAAAAATGCCTTTTATAGGAAACTATTGGATACCTTTGTTCACAATACTGTAATGTTCGTAAAGATTTCTAGTTTTTTCAAAATCAAATACAACTCATGTTCCTCGCTGACTATGTAGCATTCTACGAGAATATGGGAAAGAAATTTAAAATCAGTTTAGTAGTTTTTGAGTTTCTAAGTTACAAACAAACATGCAAAAAGTTAATTTTTCCTCCGTACAATATACGTATAAATAAAAGATACAAAGGATTTCTTTTATTTCTCTTTTTACTGGCAATGTTCCTTTACTTAAGCCACAACTACAGGTATACATACCCATACCGTAGTTTATATTAGTTCTGGCGTGGACACCCTGCGGTTTATTTATTATCAGGTTAAATTAGAATTTTAGTAGATTTTCATCTGGGTTTTAATAAAACATTAATGGATAAAATGGGGATTAGCATTCTGCGTCTATTTTTATGAAGACTTATCAAAATAGTATTTTCAAGAGTAGAGTGAATGATTTAATTAAATAATAATTCCCATAAGAAAAGTCAGTTAAATGTAATATATATAGAAGTTAAAAATATATGAAACGTCTATAGTGTATCATATGAACACACAGTCTGTCCCTGCCAGGATTCAAACAAGTACAAGTTTCTTGCCAGTTCTTCTTCACGAAGGTTTTTCCGAACTGGTGGTAGAGTCACGTTTTATTTGTCGTCAGTAAGAACAAGTAATTGTCAATGTTGAGAAATAGATACAGTAATACCCCGACTTACGCTACCCCGTTTTACGCGAATTTGGAAATACGCAGTTTTTTACACGTTGCTGGATTCACACATTCCAGAGCTAACAATAGACGAGATTATAGAAATGAGTAAGAAATGAGTGAGCATGATGAAGACATTGAACACACTGATTCGTTAGATCCAGTTGAACTGGTAAATCGCATGACGATTTGAAACTTAACAGAGGGCCTCAGTACAATTGACAAGGAGTTACAAATTTTTGATAAAATAGATTCCAATGAAGAGCGCGTGTTTACTACGAAACGGGAAATTCAAAAGTTACCGGCATGCTACGAGGAAATTTTACGTCAGCAGAACGCGACGGCGACATTTTTAGAATGTATGAAGCCTTCGACATCAAAATAACTTTGGTTTAGGTTGTTTTATTCATAGTAATGTTTTCATTATCTAACATTTCATGAAACATATTTCTTCTATACTATTGTTTTCTTTAGACTTTGGTCCCGGTAACACCAACTTTGTAAGTATTTATATGCAATATTGAACCCCGACTTACGCGAATTCGACTTACACGGCCATCTTTGGGTCCCACCTATCGCGTAAGTCCGGGGTATTACTGTATTTCATATCATTTCATTACTTAAAAGATAACTCATAAATATAGTAAGTGTCATTTAGTGAGTTAGACACGAAGTCGTGTCTTAAGTTATTTGGTGTGTACATCGAAGTGTGCGACAATATTCCAAACAAGCAGCGGATGCGGCTTCCAGTAACACAGAATTTTTTTTTTTCAATTTCGAGAAAAAGGCCAGCATTTATAAATCCGGTACTGTACTGAAAAAAAAACTATTATTTGTGTTTTTTTTTTCAGAATCGGTTATTGTTGCCATTTTTGATTATTGGTAACTTTTTATACAATACTTTTAGAATATTATGTTCAATGTTACATCAAATATTTTCGTATAAGTATACTCAACGTCGATTCTCAAACACGGGACATGAAAATTCAAGTCTTAAGGATGACGTTCAAATGTGATTGCGTGAACATAATGTGTCTCGGTTAAGGGTTCATAAAACATGCTTTTTGTGAACACCCTTGACACATATTTGTATATAGGTTTTCGCGTTCGAGTGTTTATTAGACTGATGACAGGTTGTAAGTGTATTCTTGTTTTAAGATTTAATTATGAAGAAAGATGGTTGAATTATTCATTGTAGCCTGTTTAAAAGTTAACTGAATCTGTATACTTTGATTTATTTCTAGTAATATATGGTGATTTGAAATTAAATTAAGAAAATTATGTGTGCAACGCGACAGATATTGTCTAGTATTCAATTAAAATTTAATTCTAAAGATATCTCTCATTTTCAGGCACCGAAATGCCCGAAACGAACTCTGGAGCTAAAAGTTAAACAACCAAACAACCTTAAGTTATAAAGTAAAAAAAGACTCTCACCTCACAGTAACGTCTTTCAAAAAAAAAATCTCCAACCACAAAGACACACTCACAAACAATTTAATTTAAAAATCGAACACACACGCAACTTTTCTTTAAATTGCAACTAAGAAGGTAAAGGATAAAGCTGATAGAAACTACGTAGAGATCCCGAGCGCGCGAAAACGAAGGAAAGCGTCCTGACGGACAACGCGAATCTACAGGTCTGAGCCGCAATGCCTCGTTTTCCCGCGCTAAAACGGAAACAGAGACAAAACACCCATTTCTCACAGAACCTAAAAGAGACAGACATATACGTGGAAAAGCTCCTAACCGCTCGTGTGGGCAGACTACGGCAATATATTGGCATAATAATATTCAAGATATACGAAATATTTTAAAAATTATGTGTGAATGATATATTAGTTTACTGTTTTATGAATCCGTTCAGTTTATCCGCGGTTTTTAATGTCAAGGTTATTAGTGGATATTGATAGATGAATATTTCCTTAAGATAAACTTTTCCCTGGGTTTTCGTATCGTCAGCCTTTGAAAGTTTTGAATTGTACTGAAAGTTTGAGGACGAGAAAAGTTAAGTTTATACAAATTTAGATCCATCGTTGTTTTGAGTTTTATTTCTACTTAGTTTGAATCTTAAACAATGTTTTTGCAGAAATAACTTGGAATCTGGGATGAACTAAAAAAGCCGCCGCATGTGGGCCTCCTTTGGCAACCAAGTAGTCCCTCTTTGATACATATCAGACGAGCTTATTGCTTGAGCTTTTTTTGACGCACGATCTATTCATATTTTCTATTTATAAAACTATGTCTATCCCCTTCCCCCGCCCTGTGTACTCCTTTCTTGGGTCTTACGTACTAGTTCAAAGTCACTGTATATAAGCTATTCATAGAATCAGATACAAAAATTTATACACAGTTTGGCCACGGCTTTTAAATACACTAATATAAGTAGGGAAAGTAACAAGGTACTGGTTTAGTGCATGAAAACAAACGTAAATTATAAAAAAATAATAACAAAAGTCATGACATTTCAATCATCAACAAGGGAATTAATAGGAATTAGAACTTTTGAATTTGATTCTAATATCAAAAGAAATAGGAATGAATGACTCGAAATCAACCCCTTAGGGGTTACATAAAATTAAATTGCGTTATTTCGACGGAATGGATACCGTAGTTATACGCTGTTTCAATAAAGATCATACAATAATATCAATAAATATTGCAGGAGTGAAACAGAAAGTATCAACCTCAAAAAACAACGTTTAAAGTAATTAAGCCATAAATAACTGAAAACTGAAAATGTTTGTTGCATAAAATTGTGCTGAACTGAGAATCAGTTACGGGCACCACATACCGGACCGGCATTAACCGGCAAACTGAACCGCAAAGTTAAATAATTACATGTAGATGAAAATTCGGATAGGGGCCACCCGGCTTATCCCATTTGAGCTTCGCAAGACGACAACGTTCCGAATGAGCCGACCGGTATTAAGCCCGGGTGGGCTACCTGATCCCAGCCTCGTCGTTCAACAAATACCTATGTACGTCGGTGACAGAACCCTAAGCCGTAGTCACAAATGTTAACACAAGAGATCTTTAAAAGATGACCGATTGGCGTAGTCGTTAGTAGCCTGCCTCATACGCCGGAGATCCCAGGTTCTAGTCCTGGCCGGGGCATTCATTTGTGCGATGAACATAGATGTTTGTTCTCGGGTCTTTTTTTTTTTTTTTTGCTGCCGAGGCACCCTCGCGGGTGGGAGGTGGAAGATGCGTCATGCATACCCGCCCGCAGGTAAATTCCTCTGCGGGGGGGTTATGTGGGACTCACCAGAATGGCACCTACCCACTAAAAACCACCTGTTGGCTGTAGTTATTACCGTTAGCCTTCATCGGAAGCGACACCCGTCGGGAAGTTGGGCGCGCTGGCAGAGACCCGCTAGCGGGTCTTCCGCCTGTAGTGAAAGTTGCACTGAAGGTGCTCAAAGGGACATGAGTTGGTGGCCGTTCTGGGCAGCCTCCGGTGAAGCCGGGGCTGGGCAGAGGTCGGCCGAAGCATGATTTAGGGATCAATTCATTTAAATGAACCTACAATGAATTGAGAAGGGAACTATGCTCCGCCAGAGCTAGCAAACGCTCTGTCGGAGTACGTGAAGCCCTAAGTTTACGGGCTAAGACTGCGATTTCACTAACATCGACATTTTTTATAGCGTCGCAGACGATACGCATATCGTCTGCTACGGAGGATTGAGGAGTGGGTTTGTATGGGCGAGGAGCCGGGATGGGATTCGATGCGGGGCGCTGCCTCCAGTTTTCTGGGGCAGGCCTAGACTGTGTAGGCTTTGCAGCCGGAGGAACCCGGCTACGCAGCGGCGGAAAGTTTTCTTGAGAAAGGCGTGGGGCCTGTTTGGGTGCCGACCTCTTGGGATTGGAACGCATACAACGGGGCGCACGAGGGCAGCCCCTGTAGTTTGCGGTGTGGCCGGACTGGCCACAAAGCACGCAATCGGGAGGAGAGGGAGTTTCAGGAGTGCGATTGCACTCCTTAGTGAAGTGCGGGACCAGGCACTTGACGCACCTGGGCGGTGCGCGGCAGTTGGCCGCCGCGTGCCCGTACAACTGGCATCGATGGCACTGGCCGGGATGACCGCGGCGATGAGGCGCCTCGATCGAGATCCCAGAGAGGCCGCAAATAGAGCTAACCCCTTTCAGGATCTCTCTGGACTTGGGGACGTTGGCGAGAATCACCAAAGCGAGAGGGTGTTGCCTCCCGTACTTGCTGTGCATTTTATGCACTACGAGTGCCGGGAAGCCTTGGGACTGCAGATCCTCAAGGATAGCCTCGTTCGATAATTCGAACGGGACTCCCCTGAGTACCGCTCTAATCTTACGCTCTTCTGACAGAGCATAAGTGTGATAAGCATATTGCTTATCAGTGAGGAGCTTAGTCAAAGCTCGGAAATCGTCTATCGACGAGACAGTGATTTTAAATGATTCACCCGAGTTTACCGCTCGGGTGTAATGGATCTTGTGCTCATTGCACAGTGTCGAGACCTCAGTCCATTTACCCTTTTCCCGAAGGAAAACGGGTGGTGGGACCTTGGCCTTGACAGAAGTTGGGGCCGGAGCGGGTGTTGAAGACACCGGGGCAGCTGGCGTTGAAGACGCCGCAGGGGGTGTAGGGACGGGCGTGGAGGGCGCCGGGTCTTGTTTCGAGCGCTTCTTAGAGCGCTTCTTAACAAGGGTGAAAGAGGGAGGCTCAGGGCCAGTTGGGGTGGCGTCCGAGGAAGACTCAGTCGCGGGTGCGCGCTTGCGGCGCAGAGGGGCGTCTACTTCGCACTCCATGTCACTGGAGGAAGGGGACGCGGGAGGGCCTAAGACCTGAGGGGCCTGGGGAACTGGGGTGGCCTGAGGGGCCATTGTGGACATTATCGTCATGAAATGAGGGATGAGAGAATCTAAGAAACGGAACTTGTCAGCATTTATATATATGCCTTCAGCACCGGTACTATCAACTAACTTCTTCCTAATCTCATCAGAGCTTAGGGAAGCCATTGCGGAGGGGTTGGGGAGGGACAATATATGAACCTAACAACGATGACTAACTTCCTAAAACCACCCTACACGCAGTAGGGCGGTTGAGAACGACGCGGATAACTTACTCGAACACGGCACTTGAAGTCCTGGAACAACGAATTCCCGTCGACGAAGCTCACGTTCCACGAAGTACGGTTAACGAGCCACTGTACGCCGTGAAAACGGCGTTAGAAACTTAATACGGTATACAACTATGAAATTATATATTGCGACAACAACCAATGAAATTTGGGTGCTCAATTAGCGCGGGGGCTAAAAGAGCGGGAAGGCGTCTGCGATCGACGTGCGCTCGAGAACGCACGCAGACCGAGACTGTTCTCGGGTTTTTTTTTTTTTTTTTTTTTTTTTTTGCTGCCGAGGCACCCTCACGGGAGGGAGGTGGAAGATGCGTCATGCATACCCGCCCGCAGGTAAATTCCTCTGCGGGGGGGTTATGTGGGACTCACCAGAATGGCACCTACCCACTAAAAACCACCTGTTGGCTGTGGTAAGCGTATACCTTTAGCCTTCATCGGAAGCGACACCCGTCGGGAAGTTGGGCGCGCTGGCGGAGACCCGCTAGCGGGTCTTCCGCCTGTAGTGAAAGTTGCACTGAAGGTGCTCAAAGGGACATGAGTTGGTGGCCGTTCTGGGCAGCCTCCGGTGAAGCCGGGGCTGGGCAGAGGTCGGCCGAAGCATGATTTAGGGATCAATTCATTTAAATGAACCTACAATGAATTGAGAAGGGAACTATGCTCCGCCAGAGCTAGCAAACGCTCTGTCGGAGTACGTGAAGCCCTAAGTTTACGGGCTAAGACTGCGATTTCACTAACATCGACATTTTTAATAGCGTCGCAGACGATACGCATATCGTCTGCTACGGAGGGTTGAGGAGTGGGTTTGTATGGGCGAGGAGCCGGGATGGGATTCGATGCGGGACGCTGCCTCCAGTTTTCTGGAGCAGGCTTGGGCTGAGTAGGCTTTGCAGCCGGAGGAACCCGGCTACGCAGTGGTGGAAAGTTTTCTTGAGAAAGGCGCGGGGCCTGTTTGGGAGCCGCCCTTTTGAAATTGGAGCGCATACAACGGGGTGCACGAGGGCAGCCCCTGTAGTTTGCGGTGTGGCCGGACTGGCCACAAAGCACGCAATCGGGAGGAGAGGGAGTTTCAGGAGTGCGATTGCACTCCTTAGTGAAGTGCGGGACCAGGCACTTGACGCACCTGGGCGGTGCGCGGCAGTTGGCTGCCGCGTGCCCGTACAACTGGCACCGATGGCACTGGCCGGGATGACCGCGGCGATGAGGCGCCTCGATTGAGATCCCAGAGAGGCCGCAAATAGAGCTAACCCCTTTCAGGATCTCTCTGGACTTGGGGACGTTGGCGAGAATCACCAAAGCGAGAGGGTGTTGCCTCCCGTACTTGCTGTGCATTTTATGCACCGCGAGTGACTGCAGATCCTCCAGGATGGCCTCGTTCGATAATTCGAACGGGATTCCCCTGAGTACCGCTCTGATCTTGCGCTCTTCTGACAGAGCATAGGTGTGATAAGCATATTGCTTATCGGTGAGGAGCTTTGTTAAAGTTCGAAAGTCGTCTATCGACGAGACTAAGATTTTAATAGATTCACCCGAGTTGGCTGCTCGGATGTAATGGATTTTGTGCTCATTGCACAATGTCGAGACCTCGGTCCATTTACCCTTTTCCCGAAGGAAAACGGGTGGTGGGACCTTGGCCTTGACAGAAGTTGGGGCCGGAGCGGGTGTTGAAGACACCGGGGCAGCTGGCGTTGAAGACGCCGCAGGAAGTATAGGGACGGGCGTCGAGGGCGCCGGGTCTTGTTTTGAACGCTTCTTAGAGCGCTTCTTAACAAGCGTAAAGGAGGGAGACTCAGGGCCAGTTGGGGTGGCGTCCGAGGATGACTCGGTCGCGGGTGCGCGCTTGCGTCGCGGAGGGGCGTCTACTTCGCACTCCATGTCACTGGAGGAAGGGGACGCGGGAGGGCCTAAGACCTGAGGGGTCTGGGGAACTGGGGTGGCCTGAGGGGCCATTGTGGACATTATCGTCATGAAATGAGGGATGAGAGAATCTAGGAAACGGAACTTATCAGCATTTATATGTATGCCTTCAGCACCGATACTATCAGCTAACTTCTTCCTAATCTCATCAGAGCTTAGGGAAGCCATTGCGGAGGGGTTGGGGAGGGACAATATATGAACCTAACAACGATGACTAACTCCCTAAAACCACCCTACACGCAGTAGGGCGGTTGAGAACGACGCGGATAACTTACTCGAACACAGCACTTGAAGTCCTGGAACAACGAAACCCCGTCGACGAAGCTCACGTTCCACGAAGTACGGTTAACAAGCCACTATTCGCCGTGAAAACGGCGTTAGAAACTTAGAAGTACGGTTAACGAGCCACTGTCCGCCGTGAAAACGGCGTTAGAAACTTAGTACGGTAAACAACTATGAAATTTGGGTGCTCAATTAGCGCGGGGGCTAAAAGAGCGGGAAGGCGTCTGCGATCGACGTGCGCTCGAGAACGCACGCAGACCGAGACAGCTCGTTCTCGGGTCATGGTTGTTGATATTTATATATGTATGTTTATTCATGGCTCCCCCCCAGTTCGCTGTACGGTCATCCATAACACAAGCTCTGCTTATTTGGATCCGTACAGATGGTGTATCTGTCTGGGGGTTTATTTTACGATTTATTATCTATCAAAGTGGTATCTCGTGTGTTCCATCCGTAGGCTTATTACGAAAAGTCGCACGATCTTTGCTGTTCAATCGCTAATTGTTAAAAAATGTAATACGCAACAGTGATAGCAAACAAGTTTTAGGGAACTTAGGTCTTACGAAGGGTTTTTGACGTCAAGCAATGATCGTTGATCACTATTCCTACGTAATACCGTAGACTGGACTGCCAGGATTTTCTCTTGTTTTTTGGAGAAGAAATGCCCTTATGAACTTGAGAGCTCCGATATAGCTATCAGGATTCAATATAACACGTCCTTATTGCTCTCTCAGCAGAGCCCTAAAATCATTTTCTTACCGATCAACATTTTTCCAAGTTTTTTTAATGCTTTCAAAATATTACCTTGTAAAATTTAATAAACATAAAATATAAAAATAATCTTTCCCAGCCATTACCGTAATTAAATAACAGGCTTACAAATTCCTATGAATTTTATTTGGCGTATGAAAAGGAAAACCGTCATTCTTGGAACCCGAGGTTTTATTATGCATTAATGCTTTTTTAAGTGCTTTCTTTTTTGTTGAATAATTTTGTTTTAATTGTTGAGTGGGTACTTTTGCTTGCTGAGTAGAAGCGAAAACTAATATGATATCAAATATTTCTGAATTCTTGTACAGTTTTATTTACCTGCACCCCGAAATCGAATTCTGGCGGCGATGTACATTTTTTATGAACTAAGTAAAAAGTTTATTCAGGTATTGTATACATATTCTGAGTGTCGGATGAACATCGTTGTCGTTCCGGACAAAGGGAAGGCGCAGCCAGTAAAATTACTGTAGCAAAGGCAAATCCAAATGAAGCTTTCTCGATATTTTAATATTGATGAAAAAACCCTTAAAAAAAACGAATGATGTCCATGATGGTGAATGTCACTTACCATCAGGTGGTACTCGTTTGCCGGCTATGAAAATAGTAAAAAAGCCTTTTGACACCCAGTTCACAAGGAACTTGGAGTAGCAAAACATTTCAATTTAAGGTTTCTCTTTGCCTGCGTTTCCACTAAAGCTGTGAGATAGATATGTTCAGCGGCCTGCTAAGAAAATGTCCACCAATTGATCAAAGTTATCTCCGCATATCGCCGAGCTTTCTCGTACGTAGTTCCCTTCAAATTCAAATATTTATTTCTGAACTTTGACAATTACTTGCTCTTATTGACGTTAAATAGAGCATGACTCGTCACCAGTTCGGGAAAACCTTCTTTAAGAAGAACGGGCAAGAAACCTTCACGGGTATAATTTTTTTTAAATAAATTACGGTGTCTCTTTATGTCTACAAAAAATTATTCCTATCTGCATCTGTTAGCTCGGTAACAACCATATTAGAGGAAAGTGAGCGACCCTTATTTAGAGACCATATACTTTACTAGGCTGGAATTTTTTTAACTCTAATAATAAAATTATAATAAATAAATTCCCAGACACAGCAACTATATGGTTCCAAATTAAGCAGAGCTTATATAATGGATGACCATACAAATTTATGTAAAATATAAAAAAAACCATGACCAGAAAACAAATATCTCTGTTCATCACGCAAATTGAATGCCCCGACCAGGACTCATACTTGACGTCGGAGGCAGGGCTTCTCCCTACACGCCACTCGGCCGTCAATGCAAACTTTGCACGTATTTACTTTTAAACTATGCAAACTCACCTGTTTCTATTGCCCCTAAGATAACCAAATGTTATCTAAATTTGTTCATTATCAAGAGCAAATGCACATCGGAATGTTACTGATATATTAGGTCTTTACCTATGAAATTGCCGTTTTTCACAAAATAAATGAAGCGTAATATTTTTATATATTTTTTATTTCTTTTAATCAAAATAATCACCCATGCAATCAATGCATCTTTGCAAACGCATTGGTAGCTTATTGATGCCTTTCTTGAAGAAATCAGCTGGACGGGAGGCAACAAATTCTTCAAAGGCATTTTGTACTGCCTCTCGGGTATTGAATTTTTTTCCCGCCAAGAAGTTATCCAAATTCTGGAAAAGTAGAAGTTTGTAGGCGCAAGGTCTGGTGAGTATGGCGGATGACGGAGAACTTCCAACCCCAACTCTTGTAGCTTGGAGACCGTCTGCTGTGCAGTATGAAGTCGCGCGTTGTCGTGCAGGAGCAGTGGAGCCGAACGATTGGCCAAAGCTGGTTGGAGACGTGCGAGCTTCTCCATCATTGTGTTCAGTTCTTCACAGTACACATCTGCAGTAATGCTTGTCCCGTTTGGCAAGAAGTTGTGATGAATTACACCCGCGTTAGACCACCAAACAGTGACCATCACTTTTCTAGGGGTAAGTTTTCGTTTAGGGCATTGTTTGGGTGCTGAACCAGGGTCCAACCAACTTGCTGAGCGCTTACGATTGTCAAACAGGATCCATTTCTCGTCACAAGTAACAATGCGGTTCAGAATTCCTTCATTTGTATGCCTGCTGAGCAGTGCAAGGCACGTCTCCACGCGTACTTCGCGCTGGCGGTCATTGAGTTCGTGGGGTACCCATTTGTCAAGCTTTTTTACCTTGCCAATTTGACGCAAATGGACCAATATTGTTTTGATGCTAACTCCGAAAGCTGCTGCTAATTCAGCCGTGGATTGAGTTTCATCAGCTTCCACAATTGCCTTTAATTCGTTATTGTCGACCAAAGTTTTCGGATGACCACGGGGTTCATTTTTCAGGTCAACATTTCCAGAACGGAAGCGGGTAAACCAATAACGGGGTGCGTTCGTTTGTAGTGTTCGCTCCGTAAACGTCGTTGATGTTGCGTGCCGCTTGTGCCGCTTTGCTGCCACGACGGTACTCATACTCCATAATTACTCGAATTTTTAACTTATCCATGATGACGAAAAATGTTCGAATGCGTTGAAAACAAAACACTACTATTAAACAAATGACGATTTTAGAAAAAGAATTCCATGTTTGTCAAATAAAATTAATTTGAAATTAGAATTATCAGTCAAAAAAATATATTTTCATTTGAAATGGCAAGTACGGCAAAACGGCAGTTTCATAGGTAAAGACCTATTATTATTGCAATTTCCTTGGAATATTGTTAAAAAAAACGGTACATAAGATCGTGTAGGCTGGACCCGGGACAATCCTGTTCTATATTTTTATTTATAAAAGCTTTAAGATTCAGGTCATTGTTATTAAAACATTGATTCTACAAAAAAATTCTACGTGACGTTATAAAAGAGATTTAAAGACATGACAAGATTTACTTCGAAGATTTACTCAGGGTGCCGATGGCGCCACGGTAAATGCGGTATCTTCTTGAATGTATCAAATAAAGTAAAATGAAGTTAAATAAGTATTAATTCATGTAATGTCTCGAAGAATCTTTTAATTTCTCCGATAGTAAAAGAAACTCACTAACGGAATGTGTTTAAATGTTAAGTTGCCTCTATCTCGCAGGAGACGCAGTGGATTATAAATTAGCTGAATCCACTCCCTTAGTTTGGTAGCGCTGACGAGCCTGCACTACGATGGTTATGGCTGTTTTGGTATACATTAACAGCCTAATGTGAATTTGTTAAAGTTCGACAGGTAATCTAAAAACGCAACGTCATATCCTGCATAATAGGAGAACTGATGATTTTTATGCCATGTATGTGTCGCCAAAGAGGAGTGCTTTTCCAGATAAATATAATCCTGAGGTTTTCAAGTGTACGGAACTTAGTCTTTATTAAACTAGTTTTGACGAAATATTTCGTAAAAGGCCCTTAAATTAGTATTCTTAATTATTGAAATTGTTCTTGTTATTTTCTTAGCTGTCAAAACCAGCACGAGACCTACGTACGGTAGGTGACCTCCACACTCATGGATATCATTATTCGTTGGTTATTTATTTATGAACATTGACTGATTGTTGGCGACCGTTCAGTTACAATTGCCTTTGCTTCTGTGAATGCACGGACTCTTCCCTTCTTTAACCGGAAACAAACGCGTGAACGCGAATATTGTGGCGGTCTGAAGAGGAAGGACTGTTGTGACGTCCCAGACTAGCTCTGAACAAAAGAAATTTTAAAAAAATAACTTGTAACTTCTGAACCGATTTTAACAATTCTTTCGACATTACAAAGATACATTAACCCAGAAGCAACCGATAGAGTAACAGATCCTGAAACCGCACGAGATCATGAGTTACGTGGATTCTCCGCGGATCTGGATCGGACCAAAAAGGGGTCTCTATGTAATATAAGCTTGGACTATGGATATAATTACATCAGGAGAAAATGATTACTGATGTTGCTGGGGTCTTGGAACCTGCGTTGTCATAAACCTCAGTTCCTGTAATTTTTATGTACTTGAGTACTGTAACAACATAGGAATAGCTTCTCCAAAAAAATACAGGAGAATTTTGGTCAAAAGAGTGAAAATTTTATTTCCAAATTTTACTGAAACAATATCCAGAAACCGAAATCTAGTAATTAAGTATTCGTGGTGGGGGGGCATTCATTTGTGCGATGATCAGAGATATTTGTTTTCATGTCATAGTCATAATAAAAATAATAAATAACAATAAATTTTTTTATTTGCTAGTATATGGGTACAAATGGTTATTAAAACATATTGACGATCCTTTCTTACACTGCTGCATTAAGCGACGTGTAAATTGAGTGTCATAAGATTATCATTATCGTATTCTTGAATAAAACAACTGACATTATTGTATAAAACGTGTCAAAAAACTAACAATTATAAACAAATTATATTAGACATGTCAGAAAAAAAATTGAAAATCAAAATAAAAAACAAGAATAAAAAGCAAAAAACAAAGGGTCAAAGCTGAAAAATAAATTATGTAAAATGATTATGCTGTATGGTCGACCATAACACAAGCTCTGCTTACTTTGGGGCCATACGATTGGTGTGATTGTCTGGGGATTTAATAAACCAAATAATAACAAAGTGGCATGTTTGTTATTAAAGATTTATAATCATTAATTGTTAATATGATTGTCGAAATGTATGAAGTATGGAAAGTTTGCCTATATGATACGTATAGATATAATATATATATACTGACTGCACAGATGAAAATTATATCTTTTATTAAATTTAATTTTGTTATATGATTTTATACACCTCTGGCTAAACTAAATTAAACATTGAAAACATACGCAAATACCCAAGTCTAATAAACTAAATGAGAAAACTAACAATTACCGTTCGGATGTCTTATTTATGCTCACTGTAATGTTTTAAATACTTTCAATAATGGCGGAGTTCTGCGAAATTGATTTTAAATTAATTTGAATGTACCAGAAATACGTTATTTAATAATTTAAACTACGAGTAGTATTCGGCGAATTATTTTTAAAACACAAGTATTTACAGCACTGTTTGCACATTTTATTCTAGACGTTGTACATTTTATTCTAGAGGACATTAGCTCCATAATCCATCGGCGATTAATTGCTTAAAATTGTCATACTTGGTTTTTCGTGGATTCCGATGCTCCCCACTCTTCTTCTAAATTGCTTACGCCACAAGTGTGCAATTTTTTTTTTTTTTGCTGCCGAGGAACCCTCGCGGGAGGGAGGTGGAAGATGCGTCATGCATACCCGCCCGCAGGTAAATTCCTCTGCGGGGGGGTTATGTGGGACTCACCAGAGTGGCACCTACCCACTAAAAACCACCTGTTGGCTGTAGTTATTACCGTTAGCCTTCATCGGAAGCGACACCCGTCGGGAAGTTGGGCGCGCTGGCGGAGACCCGCTAGCGGGTCTTCCGCCTGTAGTGAAAGTTGCACTGAAGGTGCTCAAAGGGACATGAGTTGGTGGCCGTTCTGGGCAGCCTCCGGTGAAGCCGGGGCTGGGAAGAGGTCGGCCGAAGCATGATTTAGGGATCAATTCATTTAAATGAACCTACAATGAATTGAGAAGGGAACTATGCTCCGCCAGAGCTAGCAAACGCTCTGTCGGAGTACGTGAAGCCCTAAGTTTACGGGCTAAGACTGCGATTTCACTAACATCGACATTTTTTAAAGTGTCGCAGACGATACGCATATCGTCTGCTACGGAGGATTGAGGAGTGGGTTTGAATGGGCGAGGAGCCGGGATGGGATTCGATGCGGGGCGCTGCCTCCAGTTTTCTGGGGCAGGCCTAGACTGTGTAGGCTTTGTAGCCGGAGGAACCCGGCTACGCAGCGGCGGAAAGTTTTTTTGAGAAAGGCGCGGGGCCTGTTTTGGTGCCGACCTCTTGGGATTGGAACGCATACAACGGGGTGCACGAGGGCAGCCCCTGTAATTTGCGGTGTGGCCGGACTGGCCACAAAGCACGCAATCGGGAGGAGAGGGAGTTTCAGGAGTGCGATTGCACTCCTTAGTGAGATGAGGGACCAGGCACTTGACGCACCTGGGCGGTGCGCGGCTTTTGGCCGCCGCGTGCCCTATACAACTGGCACCGATGGCACTGGCCGGGATGACCGCGGCGATGAGGCGCCTCGATTGAGATCCCAGAGAGGCCGCAAATAGAGCTAACCCCTTTCAGGATCTCTCTGGACTTGGGGACGTTGGCGAGAATCACCAAAGCGAGAGGGTGTTGCCTCCCGTACTTGCTGTGCATTTTATGCACCGCGAGTGCCGGGAAGCCTTGGGACTGCAGATCCTCCAGGATAGCCTCGTTCGATAATTCGAACGGGACTCCTCTGAGTACCGCTCTGATCTTACGCTCTTCTGACAGAGCATAAGTGTGATAAGCATATTGCTTATCGGTGAGGAGCTTAGTCAAAGCTCGGAAATCGTCTATCGACGAGACAGTGATTTTAATAGATTCACCCGAGTTTACCGCTCGGGTGTAATGGATCTTGTGCTCATTGCACAATGTCGAGACCTCAGTCCATTTACCCTTTTCCCGAAGGAAAACGGGTGGTGGGACCTTGGCCTTGACAGAAGTTGGAGCCGGAGCGGGTGTTGAAGACACCGGGGCAGCTGGCGTTGAAGACGCCGCAGGGGGTGTAGGGACGGGCGTCGAGGGCGCCGGGTCTTGTTTCGAACGCTTCTTAGAGCGCTTCTTAACAAGCGTAAAGGAGGGAGACTCAGGGCCAGTTGGGGTGGCGTCCGAGGATGACTCGGTCGCGGGTGCGCGCTTGCGGCGCGGAGGGGCGTCTACTTCGCACTCCATGTCACTGGAGGAAAGGGGACGCGGGAGGGCCTAAGACCAGAGCGGTCTGAGGGACGGAGGTGGCCTGAGGGGCCGGTGTGATTAGTGCCATGATTAGAGGGAGAAATGATTGCAGTGTGCGAATCATATGAGGGGGGCAGTAAGTGCCTTGGGCGTCGTAATCAGCGATCAGCTTATTCAGAAGCTCCTCAGGGCTTAGGGAAGCCATTGCGGACGGGTTGGGGAGGGACGACAATATATAAATATATATACTATGAACCTATCAACGATGACTAACTTCCTAAAAAACCACCCTACACGCAGTAGGGCGGTTGAGGACGACGCGGATAACTTACTCGAACACGGAACTTGAAGTCCTGGAACGACGAAACCCCGTCGACGAAGCTCACGTTCCACGAAGTACGGTTAACAAGCCACTGTCCGCCGTGAAAACGGCGTTAGAAACTTAATACGGTATACAACTATGAAATTATATATTACGACAACAACCAGTGAAATTTGGGTGCTCAATTAGCGCGGGGGCTAAAAGAGCGGGAAGGCGTCTGCGATCGACGTGCGCTCGAGAACGCACGCAGACCGAGACTGTTTTTTTGAAGTGTGCAATCCCCCGCAAGTGTTTTAATTCTGTCGTCCAACTTATGAGTGAACACAGTACACGTATAGAGACCCTATCTCTTGATTGGTCTATTTGATGACCTCGAAGCGGCAAGGGTGCGACCTGGAGCCAAAAGTCACGCATGCATTTTCGTAGATGGCACTATTTATAACAGCGTTTATTTATCGGACATAATATATAATAACCTGAAATTGTTAAAGCTTTTTTTTTTAATGCAACAAGAGTTTGCATTTTTCTGTATGGAGAGCGCCACCCTCCACCATTGTTTTTTTTTCGAAATGACGACCACGCTTTGAACCTTTGTCAACCGATAGTTCACATCGCTAGAATATAACGTATTTCTTGACAAAATCTTCTAAAGCATCAAGTTTCCGAGTTAAGAGCTGATGAACTGTTTGCTTCAGGTCCAAGTCAAGCAGTATGCCTAATTTATTTATTTTTTTAGCCGCCTAATTAACGCCCTCCACGGGGAGGGAATCGTCGTGCATACCTCCGCAAGAACCGCTTCTGCGGGGTGATGTAACAACACTAAAAACCATCTCGTTGGCTGTAGCAAGATTTTGCCGTTAGCCTTCATCGGAAGCGACACCCGGCAGGGAGGTGGGTGCGCGTATTTTCGCCTGATTTATGTATTTTCCAATGTTGACGAAAGAGTACCGCGAGGTTTTTTTCCCTCTCGGTCTACCTATAACACTATTTTAAAGCCGAAATCAAGGTATATTTACGCAATCATGATGAAGATGAAGAAATATAACACATTCATTAAGTGTATTTTTTTTAAATCTATGATGAAAAAATCTATTTTGATTTTCATTTTAAAGATGTAAAAATATGAAAAATTTAAAACCGAAAAGTAAAACCTGTGTCATGTACACAGATACTTCCTCTGTTCTTAAAGGAAACTAAACTTAAAAGATTACTTTTAATTCACATCTTTTTATTCGATAGTGCAAAAGAAGTTAAATGTTTTTCCAACTGCAGTTTTCACGTCTCGTAGGGTCTTTTCATAAACAACTTCCTAAAAGGGCTCAAGTCATTACTAGTTTTAATATGTTTTTGTGAGAAAACCAAAAAAAAATCGATTTAAAATTAGATTTAACAGTGGGTAGGATTCATTTTCTAGCACATTGAATAGGTTTATATATTTTATTATTTTTTTTTATTATTAATAATTAGCAGACTAGGTTAATTAATTATATTGGCACGGCCTGAAACTTTTCTCTTATTCGCATTTCATTCACAGTCAGAGTTTGTTACAACTCGTATGTAAGAAGTCCCTGGTTAGACTCCAAAAAGGAAAGATGTTATAAAGCCAGGTATGTTCTCTAAATATACTTTTTATTTGTTGAGATTTTCGTCTATTCCGATAAATAGTTAAATCACGCTTTGTTGAACGTATTTGCCTGAATAAAAGCATATATTTAATTAAAAACCATGCATTTTTTTGAAATTTTATATATTTTTATAAATATTCAAGAAGTGCCACTAACAGATTGAATGGGAGAAGGATCGCACGAGCTGCGGTCAATAAACATGACCATTATTACATAACCACGACTGCTCTGCCAAGAGGAAGAATATTATTATTATTATTATTATTACCAGGTTATTATTCAAACTGCTGCAACAGTATTTGTGTAATTACAATGTTGAGCAAGATCAAGCTGTATCATTTTGCTATGCAACACATACAAAACAGATCTAAAATCATTCAAAACAATGTATTACCATATTACAACCTACATTTGCGTCTTAATAAAATTCTGAAATCTTTCACGACCGTCGAATCTAAAACACTTGATTTTGTTCCATGCAGCTATAAATAGTTGTGGAGGCGAAATCCTGAGTGATGCTGTTTGAGATCATTGCGAAATTAGGCTAAACAATTTATTTTACATCTAAAAATAACGACGATATCTTGGATCCAATGATTTTCGATAGAAATTTATATTTAAAGAAAAATTTTGATGAAGTTTTGTTTAGTTGGTGTGAAAAAGAATGATTACGTATAAGATATAATTTTACGAAAGCGATTTTAAAAACAGAACTCTTCCGTTCCGATAAGTATTATGTTAGCTGGGACCGGACATGGATTTTGACCTAGTCCTGGTAATGGGCAGGTAGGAAGTAAAATACTGGAATAGAGTAGCTGAGTCCAAGCATTGGCATGGATAGACAAATTCTCTAGGGCGTTCGATTTTTTGAATATTGATTTATTATTATCCAAACTTAATTATTATGGTTTTAATTTGGCAACCATAACATGGTTTCAAAGCTACCTCAATAACCGATCGCAATATGTCAACGTGAATCTGAGTGATGGATCTTCATTGGAATCAGACAAGATGGGTGTAAAAAGTGGTGTCCCACAGGGATCTATTTTGGGACCGATTCTTTTTATATTGTATTTAGCGGACATACAGACTCACATTAAACATTGCAACTTCCATATCTACGCTGACGATATACAAGTGTATATATCTTTTGAACCTTCAAACGTTGATGATGCTATTTCAAAATTGAATGAAGATCTCTCTAGGATATCATTGTGGTCTGATAATAATGCGCTTTTACTGAATCCTTCCAAAACAAAATACATGTTTTTTGGCTCAAAGCATCAAATCCACCAATTGAATCCCACTAAGAGCATTAGGCTTAAGAATGAACTGATAGAAAGGGTCTACGAAGCGCGAAATTTGGGTTTGCTTATGGACTGTGATATGAGGTTTGAAAAGCATATTGCCAATGCAGTGAGAAATTGCTTTTACAAATTAAAAATATTGTACAGGGTGAGGCCATTCATTGCTGAAAAATTAAGAATACAGTTAGTAGAATCCTTAATTTTGTCAAAGTTAAATTACATGGATACGGTTTTTGGCCCCCGTATATTAGGTAGAACTCAGAGGCTCATACAAAGAGCACAAAATGCCTGTGCCCGTTTTTGCTTCAACATTCCGTTAAGAGCTCATGTAAGCCCGTATCTAAACAGGCACTCCATACTTAAAATGAAGCATCGTCGTAAGCTACATCTAGCCTGTTTACTTTTCGGCGTCGTCAAATACACCAATCCGTCATATCTGTATAATAAGTTATCATGGTTTTCTCGTCTTAAAACGTATGGTCCCCGGCGGCAATGCGCAGCGCAGCTCTCTACTCAACGACACAGATCTATGGCTTTTAGGGGCAGTTTTAGTTACAACTCTTCTAAATGTTGGAACAATATTCCTCCGCCTATCAGGAATCTAAAAAACATAGCAACATTTAAATTTAAATTAAAATGTTTTCTGATAGAACATCAGAGAGGTGAAAATACCCTAAAGCATGACACAAGTGCTATCTAAGTGTTTGGGTCTCATATTTTCTATTTATTTATTCTCTATTTATGTACATTTATTTTTATTTTAAGTATTAAGGTACTAGTGTAGTTTATATTCTAATTAAGTGTCTTTTCTGTAAAATGTTCTGTAACCTATACTTCTTCATATTATTTATTTTCTTTTTGAACATACATATAGGTAATTATTTATTTTTTGATGTTTTATGTCCTTCTGCATGTATTTTTTTTTCTATGTTTTGTTGTTACTGTACTTGTTTATTTCACGGTGTAAAGGTTGACGGCATCACCTACACAAAGCGGCCCCAATGGAAGATCAGCGCTGGTCAAATGACTAGCATTATGCTGAATTGGGACCGATTCGTGACAATTTTATTAAAAAAATAGTTATTGCTTATATTTATTGTAAGAATTTTTCTTTTTATATATTCTCAATTGTCACGAATAAATGTTTTTGAATTTTGAATTTGAATTTTGAAATTTTATACGTATCATTGTTTTATAAGCCGTATCAGGTTTTGACTGTGGATGGCATTTCTCTCGAAAACAGAACGTTTTTTTTAAATTAATAATTAGCAGGCGTTTGTCTTCCATCTCACCTGATGGAAATTGACGATGAAGACGAGGATCATACACGCCTGTCCAAGAGGTACCTATTCACTCTACACTTGAAAGCTCCAGGGTTATATTTGTCTGGAAAAACAGACGCAGGCAAATCGTTCCATTCTTTGGCAACACGAACCAAAAATGAGCTATCGAACCGTTTAGTTCGGCTCTTCGGCACGCTAACCACAAACGGGTGAAACTTCTATCTGCGTCTGGTTGACCGGTGGAGAAAGGGAGAAGGTTCGATCAGCTGAAAAAGAGCATTCGCACACTCTCCAAAGTGCAATTTGTAAAAAACCGATAGACTAGCAACTTTACGTACTTTTTTAAGAATTAATGTATCTCTTCTGCTACAACTCCTATACAACATTTAATCATGATCGGCAGCGTTGTTCAAGCGTTATACCGAAACAAACAAGCAAGAAAACATAAATTCAAATTGAAATATCTTTATTTACGAGAATTACGGTACAACTTTATTGTTACAAATGAAAACTATTGTTCAGTCACATGCTACCACAACCACGCACCACTGCGTAAACATGTCAAATTTATAATAATTGATAATAATATTAAAATTGAAAGAAGAAAAAAATACGTTTTAGGTTACAAGTTCATAGAAAGATGATGTCAAATTAAATTTAATAAGCTTTCATTTCAAACTAAATTATATAATTAAAATTGTCATTAAAGAGTCACGTCAAATTATTCGAATTTTTAGTAAATTGCAACATTAGTTTTCTTAGATGTCATATATTCCTGTAGAGAATAGAAACATTTATCTCTAAGCCAAATTGTTATTTTCTTTTTGAACATTAAAAAAGGTAGTTCTTTAAATCTAATTGGTAATTTATTGAATACGTCAATTGCCTTTACATAAATATTTTTTCAAATATAACTAAATGACATCTGGGTCGGTACAGCTTTTTGTTCCTACAGTTCCTACCACTAACCACTGAGCGTTTGTTAAAGTAGTGGTGGATGCTGCTCGACAAAAACGCAGAGATCCCTAATGTCCATGCATACGAGGCAGTATATTGAATTTCCTAAAGAGTGCTTTGCAGCTTTCCGTGAACCAGGCACCAAAAATCGCTCACACGCACTTTTTTTGCACCCGAAATGCTTTACCGATTTCCACCGAGTTTCCCCACAATATGAGACCATACGATAAAACCGAAGGGACGTAATCGTGGTACGCACTAATGCCCGTCTGCACTAAACTTGACGGCACCTAAGTTGATACTTAAGTCTCTACGACGTGCTTAGCAACGAGAATTACGTTGCACTAAACTAAGTCAATGCCTAAATGCTTAAGACATTCCTAACTTTAGGACACCGATTTCCCATGTCATAAAATTAAGCAAGAACTTAAACATAGGTACCACGTCGTTCAAATATGTTCAGTTATGCGAATACACTAGTTACCTAGAAACATTTTACGTTTATTATATTAATATTTTTCCAAGGAGTCACCTTTTAGAAAAAAACATGAAACATCATATCTCCGACGCGAAAATCTAAGATTGTTCTTTGTTCTTCGAAAATTAATCTTAAGATGATTTAAGATTGACATAAATAACCTCGCATTGTGCACTATTACTAGCAGCTGCACATTGATATAATAAAATATACCGATTTCAAAATAAATAATATTTACGTTTGTTTTGAACTTTTGATTGAAGGGATATTCAGTCAACCTTCCTATACCCGCGTCAAATTGTGTAACATCTTTACCTGCGCATGGAGTTACAGACCGAAAATTCAGGACACAATCTCATCTTTTTTTTCAAGAACACCTATATTAATGTTATTATGTGTATAATTAAAATAGGGGATATCATAAATAAAATAAGCACAGCATATAAAAAATATATGTTTTATTGAATAACTAACAGTCTTTCAATGCAGTCTCTAAAATATAGGAACGACATATATTTCATACTTGCTACAAAAATTTTAACAAAAATATTTTTTTTCTTCTAATATTCAAAAATAAACTGTCAAATCTTTTAAAATATTAGTTGGCAAAGAATAAAATGATATATAATTTGAGCACAAGTCTCACTAAAACAAGCATAGCATACCATAATAGCATGTTCCATACAAAAGTAAATTTTGCATTTAGCGCAGATGTACCGCGTCTTACGGTTCTTTGTTGATGGACAGTATGCACAATGGCCAATTGTACTATTAGGAGCTGTTACTGAGAATTCTGGACCATCTAATATACATATTTTTGAAAAATTAACTTTATCAGTCTTGCCAAAGAGGAATTGACAGCTCGTCTTCTTAAAATCCTCCACCTCGCTGTCGGTTTGATCTTCATAGTCAGAATCCGAAATATTGTCATCCAACAACAAAATTATTTGATGATCATCCATCTTGTCGTAAACTAAGACCTAAAATATTAAAAGATAATTAAATTATGCTAAATATGATATCAAAATCAATAAAACCGAAATTATTACTCACACAAAAAGTTTCAACTGTACCCGTGCGGTCTCACAGAACAATTGGCGCCGTATACGATATCGGCATCAAATCATGCAGCTAACAAAAAGTGCAAACCTCTAGCATTTACGAAAGAAAAAATAAATACGAAAATTTACTTCGTTGGTCTCACAGACCAACGCGCGGGTATAGGAAGGTAAAATAAACCGTCAGAAACGACAAGTGACAAGGAAAATCAAATCATACATTAAAATCAAAAACAAAATAGACTTTTTCGTTCTTTCGTTCGCTTTGTTAGGCAACGATCGTTCTAGGAGTCACTCAACGTAAACTGGTTAGTGCCAAACAACGCAGAGTAAGGCGATGCATATGTGTGACTTAGTTTAGGCGTTACTTAACTAAGTATATGCTTTGTAGAGTTTAGTGCAGACTGGCTTAAGTACCGCATCCGTTGACAAGGTTTGTCGTAACCGTTTTAAAGCACATACAAAACTATCGAGTCTGTTGCAAACCGAAGCTACATGGTCCTTTCAATTACAAAACTTGTCAAGTGTTATTCCAAAAAATTTTGTCGTATTTACTTCCTCTACTTTATTGCTTATATGATTTATATTCAAGTCTATTAGCTGTCTACCATAATTTTGAAATTGTATTAAGTTAGTCTTATTTAATAACATGAACCTCCCCTGTTTGAATTACTTGAGAACGAAGCAACAAGCTTATATTTTGGTATCTTAAGTAGGTGTTCAGTACCTTTCTTTATAAAAGTCTCAGTAAAACATACTATATCAATTTTTTTTTAATTTTTTATGAGTAAAAGCATTTGAGATAACAAACTTCACAAAAGCCTCAATTCTTAATAAATTCTAACCGTGGCATACTTGACCCTAAAAAAATATTTAAACTAAAGCCATTGAAAGTGATATACACATTAACACCGCGAGGTGTCGTGGACCCCAAGTGGTGGGACACCATAATGTTCACTTTCTGACAGTTTTGTGTGGGTCAGTCCGTTTTCTATTCTAATAAGATTCCTATGAAAGCTATTTATGGTTGTATGATATGTAGATGGAGTAAAAAATACCAACGTTAACGGTTATTGATTGCTGTTTCTACAATTTCGTTTGGCGTGTTTCTACAGAAATAATGTCAAATTCTCAAAATTATTCTACTAATAAAAGTTAGCTTGGCATTGAAAAATCAGGCCTTAATATAATTTAACAATCTTGCAATAAAACTCCATATCAAATATTTGTCAATTTAAATTTACAGCATCTAAAGTATCCAATAATGTTTCGCAGTAGTTTTTAGGTATCAAAAGTTCTTAGTTTGCACCCTTTAGTGGGCATAACTTAGGCAGGGGGCAATTCTGCACAATGGCTACGATATTTTAATTCGTTATGTAAAGAAAAATTTCAGATTCTGTTTCGAAAACCATTTTCATTTATCACTTTTCTATAGTATATTTTATCGCGAACTCGCAGGATTAAGCTTATTTTAACGATATACACAAATCAAATTGACTCTCATTCAACAATTCAACCTCATCTAGTCTTTTGACTTTTTACTTAAACTGCCCGGGCAATGTTTAAAATGAATATCTGTCACAAGTATCCATAGAAAACTGTAGAGCCCATCATTGTAGGTAAAATAGAAGATTTAATGAATTTACGGGATTCTTACCACAATTTTCGATTTTTTTTTCACGTGTCCTGTCCTATCCTCTAACTGTCATCGCCACCTACCTACATCTGCCAGTCCGCGATCATGGTGCTTGCAAACGCATCGAAATATCGGACGCGCGAAATAAAAATCGAAAATCGCGTAAATTCATTAATCTATAGTGAACATAACCGCGATAGTTTGAAACAGTTATTAAAATAGAAGTAACTACTTTAAATAAAACACTTTTTACCGGATATTATCGCGTATATTTTAGTTAATTTTAAAATTAAAATTATTTCGACGTTTCGGCATCTTTGCAGTTGCCGTGGTCACGATAGACTAAGGTGTTGTTCATCTATTGCCAGTAATAAAAACTACATGATTGTCAATACATATTAACGCCATCTGTTTCTCAGTCTTCTCGCATAACGTCCCGGATTGACACAAAAGGCACTGACTGTGTCCTGAGTTTGCAGTCTAACAACAGTTTGCTGGTTTTTCATTTTGATGTTTTTAAGTATTGGATCCCATGTTGATGAAAGTTTCCAACCATCTTCTCTATTGAAATTTGGATGTTTTTTAATTTCAATAGTTTCTCTGATCATCCTAGGTATAAAATGTTTCTCTTTTGCTAGGATCTTCACGGTATCAAATCTTAAATAATGGTTGGGCTTATCTATGGAATGTTCACAAACTGCAGATTTTGAGGTTCGTTTATTTTTAACATCAGAGATGTGTTCTTTAATGCGAGTTGACACATTTCGTTTGGTTTGACCGATATAAGAGAGCCCGCAGTCACAGTCGATTTTATAAACGCCTGGATCTTGTAAAGGGATGCTTGATTTTATTGGACGAAGATGCTGGCTTATCTTTGAGTGCGGCTTGTAGATAGTTTTGATTGAAGCTCGCCGAAGAATGCCTCCTATCTTGTCAGTAACACCCTTTATATAAGGCAGGAATGCTGGTCTTCGTTCAACTGTGAGTGGCTTTACGCGGTTTCTGCGACGGCGACGCGGTGTTTTTAAATCGTTATCCCGCAGCACTTTAACCAGGTGGTTGAGTTCCTCATTAATGTGTTGGGGATCGCAGATTCCATGTGCTCTCTGAAACAAAGAGTTGTCTACGGCAGATAATTGGCTCGGATGGTGATGGGATTTCCCATTTAGATATCGGTCAGTGTGGGTGGGTTTCCTATAAACAGTATGGCTAAGTGTACCATCAGGATTTCTTTGTATTAAGACATCTAAGAAAGCTAATTTGTTCTCCTGCTCCAATTCCATAGTGAAGTTAATTTTAGAATTAAGGGAATTGAGGTGGTTTAGGAATGCAGTCACTTCATGCTTAGGTAATATAGTGTAGGTGTCGTCAACGTACCTCTTGTATATCTTCGGCACAACAGGTGCCATTCGGAGCGCTTGCTCCTCGAAGTTCTCCATGTAAATGTCAGCTACAACAGGTGACACCGGAGACCCCATGGCATAACTACTTTGATACGTCATCCGACGAAATTGTTTAATAAGGCATTTAAAATTAAATACTGCACAGTTAAATATGCAAACTGTTTTCTCAAAATACATAATTCTTTGAAAAAAGTATGAAAAAGGTACCGTCAAATCCTCCAACAATGCACTTTCGTCATAACTTTGCCCAAAGACAAATTTTAATAATAAGTGGAATTCCCCAAAAAGTATTCAGTTTAAAGAGATTTTAAATTTTTTTTTTGCTGCCGAGGCACCCTCACGGGAGGGAGGTGGAAGATGCGTCATGCATACCCGCCCGCAGGTAAATTCCTCCGCGAGGGGGTTATGTGGGACTCACCAGAATGGCACCTACCCACTAAAAACCATCTGTTGGCTGTAGTAAGCGTATACTGTTAGCCTTCATCGGAAGCGACACCCGTCGGGAAGTTGGGCGCGCTGGCGGAGACCCACTAGCGGGTCTTCCGCCTGTAGTGAAAGTTGCACTGAAGGTGCTCAAAGGGACATGAGTTGGTGGCCGTTCGGGGCAGCCTCCGGTGAAGCCGGGGCTGCGCGGAGGTCGGCCGAAGCATGATTTAGGGATCAATTCATTTAAATGAACCTATAATGAATTGAGAAGGGAACTATGTTCCGCCAGAGCTAGCAAACGCTCTGTCGGAGTACGTGAAGCCCTAAGTTTTCGGGCTAAGACTGCAATCTCCCTAACATCGACACTTTTGATAGCGTCGCAGACGATACGCATATCGTCTGCTACGGAGGGTTGAGGAGTGATATTGGATGGGCGAGGAGCCAGGATGGGATTCGCTAGTGCAGCGGGGCGGTGCCTCCAGTTCTCTGGAGCAGGCTTGGGCTGGGTAGGCTTTGCAGCCGGAGGAACCCGGCTACGCAGCGGCGGAAAGTTTTCCTGAGAAAGGGGCGGGGCCTGTTTGGGTGCTGCCCTCTTAGAATTAGTACGCATGCAACGGGGTGCACGGGGGCAGCCCCTGTAGTTTGCGGTGTGGCCGGACTGGCCACAAAGCACGCAATCGGGAGGAGAGGGAGTTTCAGGAGTGCGATTGCACTCCTTTGTGAAATGAGGGACCAGGCACTTGACGCACCTGGGCGGAGCGGCGCAGTTGGCCGCCGCGTGCCCGTACAACTGGCACCGGTGGCACTGGCCTGGATGACCGCGGCGATGAGGCGCCTCGATCGAGATCCCAGAGAGGCCGCAAATGGTGCTAACCCCTTTGAGAATCTCCCTGGATTTGGGGACGTTGGCGAGAACCACCAAGGCGAGAGGGTGTTGCCTCCCGTACTTGCTGTGCATTTTATGCACCGCAAGTGCCGGGAAGCCTTGGGACTGCAGGTCTTCCAGGATAGCCTCGTTCGATAATTCGAACGGGACTCCCCTGAGTACCACTCTGAACTTACGCTCTTCTGACAGAGCATAAGTGTGATAAGCATATTGCTTATCAGTGAGGAGCTTTATCAAAGCACGGAAATCGTCTATCGACGAGACGGTGATTTTAATAGATTCACCCGAGTTGGTCGCTCGGGTGTCCTGCTAGATTTTGCATTCATTTTATGGCCACGCTAAACACGTGGGTTAGCCATAAGCTCAAACTGTTTCTCACAACGTGTTCATGAAGTCGGACGTGTAATAGTGGTACTTATTATTGCTGTAAAACTTTTTTGATACTGGTTAGAAGGAGTCAAATTTCGTAAATACCTACTATTTGCTATCTAAAAATAAGCTTAAGATGAGGAATGTTTCTTTGATTTCACATAATAAAATATATGCTTATCTTCAAAGTTATATAAATCGGTATATAAAACTCAATATGAATCGGCCCAACATTGCCCTTTCGTATAAAAGCACTAGGGTTGTCACGTATCTATACCAGCATAAAAATGGGGTTTTGTGCTATTTAAAGATCTCTTTTTCTTAATAAACGATTTTAATTCGCTTTATTAGACATATGAGTATTTATAGTTTTAAGACAAAATCATAGTGATTAAAATAAGTTACTTTTTAGAATATATCTATGTTTTGTTATACATATACATACATTTTAGAAAAATTAATATTTAATAAGTTTGATTTTATGTGGTGTTGTTGATAATGGTATTTTTCGATTCTGATTTTATTTTGTGACAGTTATATAGACAGTTTTTTTTCTACTTTTCTAAAATTTTTGTTTTAATTGTCAAATTCTTTACAAATATCAAAAGTGAAAATTTTTACTCTCAATAAAATAAACAATAAAAATATAAGTAATATTTCTTCTTATTTTAGATGATGACACCCCTAGCCACAAAACATTTGTATGAAAATTTCAGAAAAAGTTTACATAACATTCCCCGCCTGATTTGATCGCAACCCAAGTTTAAGCATTTTAAGTTTAAGTAAAAAAAGTTTTTATAGTTTGCTTCTTTTCTTGAGTATACACCTTGACTCTTAATATAATTTGCGTAAGACTTTAAATGGCTTGAATCCCGCTGTACAAAGTACATATACTTGTCATCGATTAATTCGCAGCTATAGCAATCAGATGTAGATTTGTAGGTCATATGCGTTTTTGTTTAGTTTTAATTTCCTAGGTTTAAGTATAGAGTACGATCTTATTTTCATTACATCTTACTACTTACAAACGTGCACCTGCCTTTCTATACATTATTACTTACTTAAACCACCCTTACATTTACATCTTTACTTTACATTTCTATATGTTGGATTATACCCCAACACCCGCTTAACTTTGCCTACCTCTTTAATTGGGAATTTTAGAATAACTACTCACAAATACTTAATTTTAAGCTTTCTATTATATTATATAACATATTATTACCGGAATATTCAACGCGTGTATAATTTTTTATCTTGTTAATATTTTTTTTTATAATCAATAATAATGTAAAAAGTTTACCAAAATTACGAAATCCTGCGGTTAATCCGAAAACTCAACCTTAAAAATCGATATGAGTGTAATGAAATTTACTATATACCTAATAAAAGTTCTCAGCATTGAAAAGCATTTCCAACCTTCAAGTTCATCGTAAGCAGTACAACGGTTAAAATAAAATATGTAGAAAACATATTTTCGACCCTAGTTTCTAAGAAATGATTTACTGTTGCAATTGAAGAGTATTTCTTCATTTAATTTCTTTATAACGTACAAGAGGAGACGCAATACAAAAATTCGTGAACCATTATTTAAGAAGAAATATTCCCTTGAAAAATACTACTGCGTACTAATAATTCAAAATTTAATGAATTAGAGTTTTGTTCACATTGTAATTGCACAAAAATTTATTGTTATCTTCATATTATGTTTTACTTTCTACATTTAAGGTTTTTTTTTATAGGAATCGATTATTTTAGTTCATAAGTCTTCGCAAGTCATGAAAAGGGGGTTTAAACATCATCACATCACAAATTGCACACATTTTTTTTAAACAAACTGCAGCCAAATTATGGATGATAAATATTCATGGAAAATATATGTGTATGTATATTGCACAATACAGTCAATTCAACATTCTGTACATTTTTTTATTTTAAAGTAGCTTTTGAAAATAAAAGGGAATACAGTACTCTTTTAGACACTGAAGGGCCAATCTAAATTCGTAATGGGGTTATCCAATAATGAACTGGGGTTACCGATATGGCTTGTAGAAATAGCATCGAGTGGCGATGGTATCTATAGATGGGCGAAACTGTTATATTTTTCCAATAAATTATACTGTTATAATATATTTTTCTAACTGTTATATTATACTGTTATAATATAAATTATATTTTTTGTATACGTTATTCCTATAACAAGAGTTGACTGTTACATTTTAAACAAATAGTATTATTGATTAATTAGGTATACATATATGGAAATTATAACGTTTATTGACCACGGGACAGACTAAAAAAGAATACCGGCGAATCCTTATTTGAGTAAACAGGGAGCGTTTAGAAACTAACTAGTACTTTTGTTTATTCTTTTTTTTAATGTGAATTTCCATAATATTAGCTTCATGTTTAGAAGTCTCCAAAAAAATAGTTGATTTATAAAGCTTCATTTGACTTGACCAGTTTGTTTTAGCTCCTGTCATTTTGTATTACGATACATAGGATTGATTGTGACGAAGCACGAGTATTTGATTTTGTAATATAATTTTTAAATATAGGAAATTATAGTCACATCGGATTGTAAAGACTCATTTTTATGTAAGAATTATAACTAATTACACAATCACTTTTATCCACAAGATTTATCACTAATTATTAAAATTATATCTAATTACACCTATTTATACACACACACACACACACACACAATTACTTTTATCCCAACAAGATCTTTTCGAAAGTCTATAGCACCGAAAACAAATTTCAAAGCAGTTACTGTTTCTACGCGAGTAGGTATAAACATTCAATTCCTCAACTCTGTCTCATTCGTAACATGAACAACATAATGATTGAAATATTTAAATTGTTACCAACTCACTCACAAATATAACATTTTGAAGCTAATATTTTCAAACTGTTATATTTTAATGTAAGCAAAATTTACTCTTATATTTGAGCAATAAAGCTAACATTTGTGTGTTCCAATGATAAATTTTGTGACTTTTTGTAGTCGGGACACATGAGGATGAAATTGGTTTCATACGACTTGTAAAGTTACCTACTGTTATTTTGATAGATGGCGTTAGTTGTCTTATACTTATCATAAAAATATTATAACTGTTATGGTTCTTTATTTTTAATGTGTTGTAAGATTAGAAAATTATAATGTGTTATATTAGCTGTTATATGTTATAACGCCCACCTCTAATGGTATCATCAGCGGTTCTTGAATGTATGAGTCGATTGATAGATGAGGTATAATATATTTAAAAAAAGAGATTTTAATGAATTAACTACTTTATTGTCTCGAAGTAAGTAGGTACAACTTGTCTTTCAGTAACAGTAAATTCCGGTTATTTACATTTTTGTGTAACAAAAAATACATATATCATTAAAAATGTTATCTTTCTATATATCTTTTAATTATTAAATAACTATCGCGGAAAAAAATTAAAGATATTGAAAAGTATCTTTTAAAAATACGGTTTTTGTGTCTTGAGATTCGGTTGTAATTCCTACTGTGATGCTTATTAAGGATGCGGTTATATATGTAACGATGAGTAAATTCTGTTGGTTTTCATCAATAAACTTGGTTAACTATAAAACGATACTCAAAAGACTTTTTTTTTCGAAAGACTTTGTTTGATCCTGTACGGGACATGGCGGCCAATTAAACATGTTAAGGTAATTTAAAATAATTTACACAGAAAGTAATTAGAATTTTGCCGGCAAAAAATCTAAGTAAAGTGGTTCCGGATGCTTTCAAACTATTTTAAGCTACGATAAATATTAACACTAGCTTTTAAAATTCGATGTATATTAAGTAAGTACTTAAGTGAAACAATGTGTATCTCCTGGATCAAAAATGTATCAAGTTAAAAATGAGATGCGTGTAGGGTGCTTGCTGGGGCCGGCATGAATCAGCGCAGCCGGGCGGCAAAATCGAATATACCAGCATGTAGATGAATTCTTAGAAAAAAGCCACCCAGCATATTTGTTTGTTTATTTGTCATTCGCAAAATATTTATTTAGTCGGGTTTTGTCATTAAATATTAGCCCGAATGGACTACCTAGGCTTTAACTGAATACAATACGTGTTGTAGATAATTGGTTCCAGCTGGCCTTGTCGTGCAACAAATAATGCCGAAACCGAAAATGCCGGCTCGAATAAGTGGATAGTGCCCCTAATACCTACTTACTGCAAACTTTATTTTTGGGTATTTTTAGAGGGCCATAAATTGAACATTCTGAAATATTACTTTTTTTCAGTACTACGATACACGTGCTGCACTAGCATTGATTTTTTGTTACAAAAAATAAGTCTGGTAAGGGATGATGGTGACTAAAATATATTGTCCTTCACGAGACTGATTGTAGCCATTCACTTTCTTAAAAAAAGTGATGAAAGTAGGTACAATAGCCATAATACAATAAGTTTTAAATTGCATGTTCTTAGTTTTTTAACCCCCGACTCAAGAGAGGGGTGTTGTATGTATCTCCTTGTATGTCTGTCTGTAACACCGTGGCTCCCAAACGGCAGAATCGATTTTGATGTTTTTTTGTTTACAAATTGAATGAATTGAGTTCAAAAGTTATGCGTGGTTTTTCCGTGCGTCGGGGGTTTTTTAAAGACAAATAACTTGTCTTTTTCTTTAACCGCTGAAGATACTTCTTTTAATTTCCGAAAAAAAAAACTATTATGTGTATGTGTTTGTTTAGGTTTTGGATTATTCTTTTATATAAGTACTGTATATGTATTTTGATTGGGAGATCGGTGTCTAGAGCTTCTAGCTACTACTAGCAGATCTACTATTAGTTGATAAAGATCCATTGTTTACGTGGAAATAACATTTATTTTTTTAGTTTTTAGGTATTTTGGTTCAGTTTGGTTCTATAGTAGTTGTTGGGTTATGTAACCGAACCTTCTTGGCTCTATTTTCCATATAACATGTGAGTAAACTGACGTGAATACGATATATAAAAAACGAGAAACTTAAGAAATTTCGTACATCAATTATTATTGAACAAAAATGAAACACTAAAATGCAATATTCCAAATACGGAGAACTTTAATTCTCAAGTGACAACTTCCTATGATTTTCTTATAAGAGCAATCTCTAATAGAATTGAATCAAACATTTATTTATATTTAAAATTGGACAATCAATCATCCCAATTTCTTCGAGTTGTTAACCCTTTGATCTTAATTAATTTCCGTAGAACATAAAATATAATCTGTATAAATTAGGAGTGGCCCCTCGAACGAACGAAAATAGCTTTATGCCTTCGACCGCTTTCCGATTGAAAGTTCTAAAGCGAATTTGCTTTTTATGTATTATAGAAATTTTTTGGATTTTTCTATGGAATAGACGTAGTAAAAGCAAAGATATTGGTTAATTTTACAACCAGCCTTTACGTAAGCTTTCTACAGATGTTAATATTCAATACACAATTTCAAGCTTATTTTTCATTTTGCTTAGAAATTACAGAAGTAATTTAAGTACATAAACATGGTATAATGTGCGTTTTTTATTTAAATGTTTTGTCTTGTACAAATTTAACTGTATTACTTAAGCCTAATGTTTTTCGAGGAAACGCTTAAAAAATTTGCAAGATGTACGCAAAATATTATTTTTACAAATGAACTAAATAGAAAATATTAAGTACCTAGTTAAGTTTTCTTAACCTTTACTTTTCACACAATAGAGTCGATTACCCGACAATTACTTTCAGGATTTTATTTCAATAAGGCTTCTATGTAATTTAAAAAGTTCAAAACAGCTGATGGATTAAACGTGATCCCTTTAAACACAAGGTAAATTGAAATCTCTAGAATTTTTATATCAAAAGTTTGTTTGGAGAACAATAGGAGAATTCCTGACTAAATCTTCTGTAAATGTCCTGAGATTTGCATCTCCAGTGATTTTTCAAAAGCCTGTAAAAATCAGAATGATTTAGTTGTGTTTATCTCTAAAACGTAAAATTTAGAAAACAAAGCGTCAGTTATGAATTACGAAATGGAATCTTTGATTCTACGATTATAGTCAAAAGTTTATGACTTTGCCTGTATTGGAAGTACAAGTAACGTTCTGTTTGTCTGGTTGAAAAGCGAATGAGTTACATTTTTCAGAAAACATCCTTTTATACCCTGCCGGTGTTTTCTTTAATTTGCCGGGTCAAGAAGGAACAACGTCTTATTATTTTGTAATTCCCGTAGGCACTGGACAGTTGAAGGGGACGTCGAGGTAAAATGAATTATTTTTTTAAATATACCTAAACTTTATGTTTTTATTTCAACAGCGTTAATATGTTAACATGCGGTAGATTATCAATTCGATTTTTGAAATATAAATTTCGTATATATAATTCGTATATTGAAGTAAACAAATCGAGCATAGTGTCTAGGGAAATATTGAATATAAATTATGTAAACGAAGCTGTAAGTTGGTGACTATAGAGCGACGGGATGTAAAATCTGTCTCATTTAAGAATTATAAGAAGAATTAAAAAGAAGTATTTACACATAAAAATATACCAAATACCTTGTATCCTTCTAAACCAGCAAATACAAAACAAACTGACTTTCCGTACATGAAAATCTATCATTTATTTGCTTATATGTTTATAGTTTTATAAATAACATGCCTAAATTTGCTGTTAATGTATCAATAAATTAATTTTACTCAACTTTAAACTTAAAATTAAGTAACTGTAAATAATGCTTCCTAAATACATATCGACATTTACGATACCTATTTTCTACTAACTAAAACTGCCCTGTAATATATTAACATTGTTACAGAAATCTTTAGGTTGGTCTGAAATAAGTTATGGTCTTAGAAGCTATGGTCGCATTTTTATAGAAAACGTGGATCAAATATACAAATTACAAATTAGTATAATTAAAAATATTGTACCTAAACGTTAAGAATAAAGTATAAAGGTGATGAACGTGGCTTGTTACCATATTGCAAAATCATATCTGTATGGAATAAGATTATTATGCAAATAGACGAATATGACAAAATCGACTTTATGAATAATAAATGTACATATAATAATTTACATACATTAGATTATAAGCCAATATTTGATTTTCCTCTGTATAAAAACGTATATAGTAAAAGGACGTGGGAATATTTGTTGCCTGATATCTTTTCCGATGAGACAAATAGATAGTTGATAACTAGATAGGTAACTTGCTTTGACCAGTGCAAGTATCGCACATTCAACTTGACCGATATGTTTTTTAAAACTTTATTCCATAAGTAAATCAATGTAATATGTTGACTCGACGCGCTATTGAACCCGTTTGCAGATATATACCTACGCGAGTGAATCACTCCGACGTACTCCTCTTGTCTGTACTGTGTAAGTGTTTTAAAAGGATTTCTCGTGAGTGAAAATATGCTAAGCCAGATTTATTTTAATTTTAGGGGTATGAGAGAACTTGTCATAAGCTTATCGTGCCTCGTTAATCATGGGTGACTGAAGGCTCATTATCTTTAAGCAAGATCAACTTTTTATTAATTTTGCACCAGTAGCGTTCGGTGAGACTTAGTTATAAAACAAAACATACTGTCCTTGGACTTTTTATAACCATAATTAATTATTACCTATTTACTACTTGTGAGAGGAATAATAATCAATTAATTTATAAAACAAAAAATTCAGCAAGATTTGATACAAAGCATGTATTTGGTTTGATGCAAAAAAGTACAGTTTAGTAATTGCTATGAAAGTGTCTTTAACAATTTTAATTAATTATATAGTATATACACTGGACTCAATTAATAGTTTGTTAATTTTAAAGTAGATCAACAAGCCGAAACCTTGTTCAACATTAATCGACAAACCAACATTATGCCAGAGAAAAAAAATAACCATTACCACGTCACAATTTAGTTATAGCCTTGATATATCTTCATCATAAATTACACAATACTATACAGTACCCTTGTCATCACACAACCGCAGCAAAGTGACTTTATCTAGTCCATTGTATTTCATAAGTAAACTAGAACTGTATTCCTCTTTTATATGTTTGAGTTGTTTTTCACGTTCACATGATTATTTTTGTATCGCGAGAGCTGTTTGTATTTATAACAATCCCTTATATTTACAGTAATGTTTCTTATATGTGAAAATTGTTATATTAAGTGCTTTAGCAGTGTACAAATGGCCTCAAAATGTTGTTTATTTAAAACCTAGCTTATATGTTGGAAATATAAACATGCTTAATTGCCTAAAATGGATTTAATAAAATAATTATGTACGTTTACGAAACTAATTAGGTTTTAAGTCCTTCTAATCCTTTTCTTAATAAAAATAAATACAACAACTTAATAATTTTAATTTCTCCACAATTTCCCCGATCTCCCCTTTCAGATAAAACGAAATGAAATTCCACAATTACGTCGCAGGAAAACACACGTCAAGATGTTGACATTAGCGCAGTAAGGGTCCAGGACAAAGAGGTACATTTTGTGTATGATATAATTTTATATTTTATAGGGAAGAAAGAGACTGGAGCTCGGAGAGAGGACTGTTTCTCGAAGTCTCCAACATTTTATCACGAAACTTGGAATACTTCGCCTGTAGAACACAAGTGACCTTACCAGACCCCAGTGGGCACTTTGGGCAAGGGCAATCGATAGGGAAATACAAAGTCCCTAATTCCTGTCAGATCACCAAACGATAACCGATATTTATTACCAAAAAAGTTTTATAATTGAGAGAAATCGAACCTAAATTACTGACTACAATACCAACTTTGTCGCTGATGTCCACATAATCTGATGTGCTAAAAAGCATAGATTTTGAAGAAGTTAGTAACGCTTTTGCCCATCTGAAATCTAGCAAGTAACAAAGATTTTTAAGAACTAACCTGTAAATGCTAAAAGAATTACTTTTGTGGCCTATATTACATTTATCAATTGTTTATAAAAATAAATATTTAACTCGGTTTATCTACTTTCTTTGTCTATTCTAACAAAATAGTGTTTTGTCAAAGTCATAGAGGCCCCATTATCCTAATATGCCCAGGGCCTCCAATAGAAAAGACGGCCCTGGACCTTACTTTCAAATCAATCAATAATCCCCAATAAATTAATAATAAGAAAAAGTTGTTTGATAAAGCTCATTTTTGAAGAGTTACTTCTCATACTGTTTTCAAAAGAACATTTTTACATTGATTCTAAACCTCACTAATTAATTGTTGAGAAGTGTATGGAGAAATATCAAGTTTCACTAACAATATAATTGTTATTTGAATGGAACAATTGCGTTGTTATGAGAATGGAACTAATTGATGTATAAAATTATAATATGGTTCTAACTAATAAACATTATTAGTGGAAGAAAAGCTTGTCAAAAATTTAAAGTCATACTTTTTGGTTAACCTTGAAAATAATTTCAAATGATAATCCCAAGCCTGCCTGTATCAAAGTGAAATTTTATAAATTAACCATGAATACTTCTATCAGTAACATTTCTGTTTGGGCATGGCGTAGTATTGTTAACTCATATAATTAACCAACTTTTTTCCGAACTTACTAGGGTTTTGTTTTTTATAGCACTAGAAGTGAAAGGATGATGAAGATAAATGCCATACGTCTATTAAAAAGGAAATACTTATTTACCAAAAACATAACTAACTTCCAAAATCTATGTTCTTTTATGAAGTTCGGGATTTTTTGTTACGAATATTTTGCACTTGGAAGACCCGAGACAACGAAAGACACATAAAAAAGATTCGACTGCTATGTTTTAACTTCGGTAAAGTATTTGGAGAACTTTACGTGGCTTTGAAATAAAGTTTGAAACTCATCGTTAAGATGCCTTAAGTTCTATAGATTTATTTAAAATATTTACCGGTTTTTTTTTAATTAATAATTAGCAGGCGTTTGTCTTCCATCTCACCTGAAAGGAGAGTGTTGAAATCATTTGTGCGCTTGGTCCCCCGTGTATGTTAAGCTTGTATACAGGGTGTCCAGAAAATGAAGGATTATCCTTCACCTGCGAATAGGTCTATTCATTTCCTAACTCAAAAACAAAAATCTTCAGGTGAAAGTCTCATAATTTTTGAGATATCGATATTTCAATACTTTTTTTGAAAAAACATCTTTTCTCTGTTTAATGCATGCCATTTTGACAAATGACGACATTTTAGGTTCCATTTTTTTTTAAATACCCGTGGTAATTATTTTTGTATTTTAAGAAGTGTTCAGCATAAAATTTAAATAATAAACTTTTATTTGTTTGTAAACATGAAAATTCTTTCTGGAAAGCCTTTTTTTCTAGTGTAAGTTTATATTATTTAAAGAAATTTCTTTCATCGGAAAATAAATAAATGAACTTACCTTTCTGCATAGCGTTCAGCGGCTTCGGAAGCAATTTCAGAGCACAAACGTTAAAAAGCACTTATCAAAACTCGAGAAAATGGGAGAGCACGTCAGAACCGAACGGAGTCAAGCATGACACTACAAAGACGGTTTTACCTTTATATTGTTTACCAATGGATGAAGACTTTCACAGTAACTTTATGTCAATTGGATTTTTGTACTGCAAATTCCGAAAATTGACCTGCCCGCATTAGTGAAACCATAAAAAAATTGTTTTAAATGTAATGTTAAACAACTATACCATTTTAAAATACTCAGTAAAATATTCAGTAGGCTATCAAAGTTAGCTGTTAGAAAAAGTACGAAAACATTTTTAAACTTTTGCTAGAAGTTTTTGTTTTTGAGGTAGGAAGTGAATAGACTTATCCGCAGGTGAAGGATTATCCTTCACTTACTGGACACCCTGTATATACAGCAAGAATGTGTGCGTGACGAACATGTAATGATTGCGCACGCGCATCAATGCGACGAGAACGCGGTTTGACAAGATGGTGGCGGCCACACAAAGTTAAGTTGCATATTTACAAGCACACGCACGCGCACTCGCACAAATGAGTCGAACCATCTGTACTAAGCTGCAGTTATTAGTTAAGCATCTTTCTGAATGTGTACTCTCCAAAGTTACATCAAATTAATTCATCTTAATTCGTTACTTAACAAAGTATCATACTAAAATAAGTATCTACTTTTTTAATAGACGTAAGACATTCGTCTTCATTATCACTTCACTTCTAGTGCTTAAAAAAAAACAAAACCGTAGTCAGTCTGAAAAAACTTTGTTAATTATATGACTTTTCAATATTTCGTACAAAGTGACGAATCCAGTTGGATTAATTCGAAGTACTTTTATTTATTAAATGACAACAACAAATATATTTTCCACATGAAACCTTACCCTTACCGTAAAGCACATGCCCAAAGCAATAACCATGTAGCAATGTTTTAATTTAATAACGCAAGTCCCACAAGACTTGAAAAAAATACGACGAATGGAATCCAATGTGACAACCCTGGGAGCACCGCCCACTTCAGTTTTGTATATAAAAGCTGGAACCAGGAAAAAAGTTTCTCAGATCCCTAGCACGGAGCTAGCGCTCACATTCAAAGGAATAAATGTATTTAAATATTGAGACTGGTATTTGATAGTTGAAGGAGTGGGTAAGTGTTTTATATGCTTTAAAATATTTTATATGCATTTGAGACTAAAATACAACATGATGACATCAGCATTCTTGTCCAAAAAGTTATTACGAAAAAGCACGTAAAGTTTATTGTTTAAACAACTTCCTCACTCAAGTGTCTCAACGAAATTACATTATTTTATTTATATACACATTTAATATTTTTTATCGTTATTTTCCTTATCATTTTTAGGTTTTTAAAATACAAACCTAAATTAAAAAAATAGTCTATTAAGGTTTATTTAAAATGTTACCTGCATGTATTTTTTTCTACTGCCAATAAAAATAATTTTGCTATTGAGTTTTATGTGTAAACTTTCAAACTTATTCATGAAAACATCTTCTTTTCCTCATTTTGAAAAGAATAATAAATCTAAATAGTTTTAATTGTTACTTATAATAATATAAAAGTTTTTTGTTTGATATAATTGACTTTTTTTTTTCAGATAACTTAAAAATGTGTAAAAAGATCTATGCACTTTTTTTAATAATTCTCGTTTTACCCTCCGACTATGCATATGGCAAAGAATCCAACAGCACAGTTAAAGTAAGGAACAATAAAAAACAACATCAAAAAGATAAAACTTTGCCTCGACAAAAACGGTCCTTGCACCAGGACGAAAAATTTGTTTTGCAAAGCCGAGTGAAAAGACAAAGTTCCCGGAGCCCGAATTATGACCCTCGGTTTGAGAACGACGACGAAAAACTTGCTAAATTTATTAAACTTGAAAACAAAGTAAACGAACCACCTTTTTGGGGGACAAGAGGCAGACGAGACAGTGCTTCTGATGAAAATTCCATTGAATCTGAGTTTGTTCCGTATCCAATCGATAAGTATTGCCGCTATTGTCAGAATGCGAAGCATTGCAAAAACTGCTATGGTACTATTCGTAAAGCAAAACTTGACAACGACGATGACGGTTTTGATTCTTGGGACCGGGTCGGTCGAAAATCCATTGACGGTAATGATGAGCCATTCTGGGGTAATCGTGGGCGAAGGCAAGAAGATGAAGATCCATTTTGGGGTACGAGAGGTAGGCGAAAAGAAGACGAGCCTTTTTGGGGTAACAGAGGCAGACGAGAAAAACTTTACCGCAGATTGCTTGGGCAGGGAAATGATGTAGATCCATTCTGGGGAAACCGCGGACGCAGGCAGGAAACGGAACCTTTTTGGGGTAATCGTGGACGACGAATGCAATCAGCTGAAGGAAACGTAGATTGGGAGCATTTTTGGAAAAATCAAGGACGAAGAAAAGAAGATTTGAAGGAAGCTATCATTGAAGCTATCAACGACGTGGAAAATAATATAGAGCATTTATCGCGCCTCCGACGTAGTGATGAAACTGTACCTACCCACTCCATGTCTCAATCCTTTTGGGCTAATAGAGGAAGAATGAGTAAATTGCAACATTTATTCCGAAACAAACCTAGGCCACCGGCGAAAGTTACTAAACAAAAACCTGCAGAGCCAGGCACGGTATTGGACGACAGGATATTTGCCGACGAGCCCCGGTTTATACTGATAGAACGTAGCAGCCGGTCCTCGGCCGAAGACGACCCATACTTCATTACGAGAGGTAAAAAAAGATACTTCATAAGATCTGATATGGAAAAAGCGGCTCGAGACAGGCGAGGATCTATTGAAGAAATCGTAAAATCGGTTCGTAATGACCCCTATTATATTGTCAGAGGCAAGAAAGACGATGACGAAAACAAAATAGAGAATTCGACTTCGGGAAACGACACCCTATCCAAAGTAAGAGAACTCATATGTAGCAGTGTTGATCTCATTTCATCGAATAACAATAAAGTCAAGCGAGAGACATCGGAAAATGAAAGGGACCGACGTATGATACTGAAAAAATTGGCGGCGCAATTACAAATCGATCCTTATTTCGTGAGCAGAGGCAAGAAAAACGGCGATGTGGCAAACAACGATTATTTAGAAGAATTTGTAAATGAAGTTGCCGAAAAATGCAACTAATGTAATGTAGGAAAAATTATATTACCTAAGATGTATATTGTTCTAAGATGAGGCTGGCATATAGGCTCTAAACTCAAGGCTGGTTAATAGCATAATGTTATTTATAGTAGTACCTACTCATTTATGCTTCTATATATTTAACAAATTATAGATTGGTTAATGAATATAACTTTAGTATTAATGCTGTGTATCAATTGAAATGTTTTAAGAAAGAATTTACCAGCAATGTGGTTATTTCCTCGTTTCGACTCACTTTTATCTCAACTACTAATCCTTTGTAACCTAAAAATTTATTTTAAAATGTGGAAGTCCTACTCACGTGAAACTGTATTACCCTGTAAAATATTATACAAAAAGCAAAAAAAAAGCATTTTACAATATTGCGTAAATGTTGTTATTATATTGGATTTCTTGGCACAGACAAAGATTGAGCAGAAAGAGTTAAGCTACTCTGCTACACATCTTGTAGAATCGAATCAAATAAAATACTAATTTCATCATTCATGCCTTGGTTTCCCCTCAAATTTAGCAACAATCATCATGACGTAGATTAGGTACACGAAAACTGTCTGTTTCAATGACCAGCAAACACCCCAGCAAGACGTTTGAAATAATTTGCTAAGGTTTATTATGTCTTAAATTACAATAAATATGTAGAAAATTAGCGGATACATTACTTTACATTACACATGTTTAAATGGCCTGACTAAATGGGGTCGAGTTTAAGTTAACGATTTCCGCGAGAACGAATCACATGTCTGGAATCACAGGATATCACATGTTTGTCCATGTCAAATAATTCATGTTTTGGAAAATTCTTAAAACAACAGTATCGAAGAACGATAGTACTTGCGTTGAACGAAACATCGGCTCCCAAAACTTGAATTATAAAAAAAAGCATTTTATGGGAATAGCTAATATAAATTTTTTTATGATTTAGACAGGAACTTTTTGACTTCAATAACAACAAGCAATTGTCAATGTTGAGAAAAATAAATATTTCATTTCATTTCAACTATTCTTGTTAGAGTTAATTAAAATTAGAGGCTGGATAACTAATCTTAATATTCTCGATATTCAAAATGTAAATGTTTGTAACATAGTCAATCGAAAACGACTGAAGGGATTTAGATTAAATTTAGAACTCTTAGAAAATGTGATCTGAAAACATACAGGACATTTTGAATCTGAATATTTTGTAGGAACCTTCGCGAAATCGCAAATAGAGACTGCCGAGTATTTAATTTCTTTTATACATAAAGATTTCACACATTTAAAACATAGGCATAGGTACATTTATTTGTTAGCATAAGAACAATCAAAATATGTAAGTAGGTACGTCCAAATCTTTTGATCTTTGCAAGATGGCTACAGACGTACGGAAAAGTTTCTTGAAATTAATGGTCGCTATGTTGTTGTTTTAGGTTACTAACGAAAAACGTTTCAAATCTTATTTTAAATACAAACATTTCAAACTAAATTGAAGGTTTATTTTCAGTTTCGTTTCAATTAAGAGATATACTTTAATGCAGCTATAAATAAAAGGGGTATTATTCAAAACAGATCTTACAGGTTGCAGTGCAGAAAAGACTTCATTCCCCAAGACCTTGGCAAACACAACAAGGATCCATTCCTAAATTAAACACTCAGTTTCATAAATTTATCATAACTCTTATATGTAACCATCCATAAGACCTTAAATACATGTTTTTAATAGTCGAACAGTCCATACAGCCTGATTTTGACTGTACGGAACCACCATAACAAAAGAAAATACCGATGCTCGCCTGGCCTAGGCCTTCTCGTGTTCCCGGTAGTCGTGCCAAGGGTACAAAAGTTACTAAAATAATTATAATACTAGGCGTATTAAACCATTGCATTCAGCAACAGTGCGTGCTAAATTAGTGATACTCTGATACCCTGGTTTCAAGTTGTTCACGTGACGGCTTTTACGATATGTTTGAATAGATCTTTAGATATGTTTCTTGCCAGCTCTTCTTCACGAAGGTTTTTCCGATCTGGTGGTAGAGTCATGTTTTATGTAACATCAATAAGAACAAGGAATTGTCAAAGTTGAGAAACACATATTTGGATTTGAATTTTTTAAAATATTACTAGCAATCATGAGACCTTAGTGATCCAGTGCGTATCAGTCAAAGCAAGAAACACAAGTCAGGAGATGTTCAGCGGTTTAAAAATTGCTGGTCACGTTGTCTATTATGAGAAAAGCTATAGAATAGGTCAGTCGATAAAAACTATTTGTTTTATATTGTTGTGTATTTACCTTTTAAAACCTTTACTTGTTTATTGCAATCCATGCATATATTTAAGAAATTAATTTGATATAAACCAAGCGTTTGAGCGTCAAGAAGAATCAAACTACACGCCGACCTCGGTATTGATCTTAGCGATATGAATAATATATGAGAACGTTGTCTACAGAATGTGCCAAATATACAAAATAATACAAACTGGGTTCCTTACTTCACTTCGAAACTATTTCAAGTAGAATAAGTAATTTTCTTTAGAACATAGTGATATATTTTTCTTTATGGCAACTGAGAGGGTTGTAGGTGTCGTATTAATATACCTCCTAAAGCATGCGTCATAGCAAGAAGACGGTATCATTGTCTGTACCGAAACAGTGCGAATTTCTTAAAGTTATTACGGTTCATTCACTTTGACATAAATTAACAGTTTTAAACTGGATTTTATCGCGTTTAATACAATTTTTACACTTCGGTATTTTTACAGATACCGCCAATCTTTTATCAGGATGTTACCACAGCAATCGATCGTCCGTCGACCACCACGACACCAACTCACCAATCTTTTCTCAGGATGTTACCACACCAATCGATCGTCCGTCGATCTAAATTTTCAACTCAGGGATGGTGTCAGACAATTATAGGCCATCACGCCTACTGCGACGTCGATCGATTGGTGTGGTAACACCTTCAGTCTGCGAGCGTAGCATTCAGGATTAACTTTGTGTGAAGATGAATAAATGTGTTCATAACTGTCAAGCCACCTGTCATCTTAGTCACTCGAGACCACGGTGTATGACCACCCACGACGCCGACCGCCGCCAGCCGCCCCGCCGCCCCGCCGGTCACAGAATTCGCAAGCGGTCTTAGTACGGGCTTTTAAAATAAAACACTCAAAAAAGTGCAACTTCTTTATTTCCAATATTTATATACGGGTTGGTTTACATCTGATAATTTGTGTTCCTCTTTATGACAAATATGTTTAGGTTCATTTTTGAGCAATAACATTCACATTTTCAGAAAATATATCAAAGTTATAAAAATTTACACTTAGTTACATCGATTATTATAGACTTTATCAGCAATCAAAAAAATCATTACATTTAGGTTTTTGTAAACTTTTAAAAATTTATTATTTATTAGAAATTTGAATAAGCAATATAAGCTTATATAGCCATAATAATATTCAATTATCAATTTCAACTTTCAGTTAGGAAATGGTCAAAAATGTTACAAATTTTGTTTATACATATTAAAAATGATACAAAAGTATCTTTATTTTTATTATTGAAATCAGAAAGTTACAATTACCGTTTTTTCGAGAAATTATTGATTTAATATATTGCCTTAAAATTGTTTAACTTTCTCAAAATAAATAAATTTAGCAGAGCATTTAACCAATTAATTGAATTTAAATGTTCTCTTATACCTTAAAGGTAAATTGAGTAAAACTACACAGCATATTCAAAACAGCAATATAATAAGAATATCATTATATAACTCTTGATATGGTACATATACATGTAAAATTTTCTAAAACACCCTTTTTTCTACAAAAATCCAGTAACATTTATACAATAATAATTAATTCATGATCCAATTAGAATAATAATACTGAATTACATTTGAATAAGTTTCAAAATTTTGGGTAATATAGTATACACAACATATGTTATAAATATACATACCTACTAACATGGCGTTGGTGGATAAAATTTGACATTTAATGTCCTAACTATTTAATAATAATCTCAAAAACACTTCCATCACCTCCGAAAGCGCAAATTTTATTTATTTTTAAATGTTTAGTATTACATTTTTATTATATATAACATATTAGCGCAATCGTACATCAACGTTTACAAAATAAGCTGGAATAATACTAACATTATCAACAAAAACATTTAAAGTTAAAACATTAGGCTCCTCATACGAAAACTCCGCTAAAATCTAAAACTTCTTATTCTACCTTTTTTGTCTGCCGCAGACTAAAAAATAGTGCATCCTTTTAAAAACAAAATCGCAAACGGAAACACTAAGGCCGTTCGAATTGTGAAGATCTCCGCGCGTCCAATCAGAAGCGCTTAAAAGTGCTAGAACCCTGTTGGCCAATGAAATTCTTTCAAACTCGCCAGAGTAAGAGGTGATTGGTGGAATCTTCTCTGCCGGCATCTTCCGTCATGGTGGAGCTTCGGAAGTCTTCGTAACCGTCGCCGCCGGATATAATTAAGGTTTCTTTGTTATTTTGGGTGTTTTCTGTCTGTTTTTGTAGTTTTTCTGCGTTGGCGGACCGCCGGTTTAGAGCCTTGGATTTGAGAGAAGTCTGTGTCGGTTTGGCTGGTGGTTGTTTCGCGGGCGCGGGGTTTTCAACAACTGTCAAGAATCGAACGTGACCAGTGTGGCCGTATGGTACGCCTGCAATTATCAAAATGAAATTTTAATTATGTACTTAAACGATTGACGACATTTTGTTTACAAGTAAAAAAACTCAAGCTAGTTTATTTTAGAATACATAAAATATACTTTATTTGGTCTTAAACAGGCAGTTGGTATGTTTTTTTAGATCTTAATATGATTTATTTCTAATTTATTGGTACTAATCATCCAAAAGAGATGGTCACGGCAAATAAATTGACAGTTACGTTGGATTGTCGAAAGTAATTTTTTGATACAGGAACTTTGATTTTTTATGTCACTAGCCGGCCATTTCACGCGTTCTTTTTAAAACGTCCTACTACAAAAATACAAGTAAAGACAATCAAATTTTTTTTTAAACCGTTTTGCTTTAATGGAGTTTGGTTATTGATTTTAGTTCAAAAAGTCCGTTTTAATAAACATTCCTTTTCGATGTAAACCGCCGGCTAAAATACCAACCTGTCAAAGTAGGCACAGTAAAGACACCGCTGGCGTTTGGACAGTTGTGTAAGGCCGCAGTAAGTAAGACTCCTGCGCTTGTCCCGATCCACAGAGTGTCGCGATGGGCGAGCAGCGCCGTCACGCGGAGACAAGCCGCTTTGTGTTGACGGATTATGTCGTCACATCCTGCAAGGAAATGAGAGTTTTATTGATTTACTGTTTAAGTTTTAATATTATTTATCTTTAATAGTAGTTGTGTTCTTTAGCAGATGTAGGTAAATTTTTGTAAGTCCTAAGTGCTTTAAGTTGTGTCCGTTTCAATACTTAAATTAACAGGTTGATATCGTAGGTTAATTGAATAACAATATCGATCGTAGTTTTACCTTTTTTTTTTGTTTTACAATATTTCCTTTTTTACAACACTAAAAATATTTAAAAAATTACATTCTGCATTATGTTCTACTTTGAAACAAAAAACAAAACATCATGTGGCCACATCGAGGTGACGTTTCCGCCATTTTGAATGAAAATATGAAACTGCTTGTACCATTGAGTCTGTAAAAACTTGTTGTCTGCTAAGTCTGTGGTTTGTTCAGGTCCGTTTGTCGAACTAGAGCTGACTGCAGGGTTTCAATGATCAATATATATTATTACGTAGTGAGTTTGCCGTCACGACTTACAATAATATTCAAAATGGGGGTATATTAAACATTTAACATCCAACATAACACATCCAAATCTTCCTGAAGATTCCTTGCTTCCTGAAGACTATCCTAACGATATATTGATATCCTTTTACACATTATCAATTACTCGATCATAAATGAAAATTGTTTGGTATTGTTACGTATATTATTTTTTAAATAATTACATCAAAATTTAAAGGAGCTCTTGTAAAAGAAAATACAGTAATAGCAGAATTAACCTAAAAACTTGAAATAAATATTAAACATTAACATGACAGATAATGAAAAAAAACCACGTTTTCATTATGTACTGTGGCTGTTTTACGGATTTTAAACGTTTTCCTAAGACAAAACTGAACGAAATTATGAAATATTGGCATTTAATACTCGTTGCATTTATTTTATAGAACCCTGGGATCACCCATACAAAAGCTAGCCAAGCACCCCGTAAACATTGAAATGTCTCCTTTTCCTTAGAAACCTAACGTATTATTATGGAAGGTGCTGAAGCCTGTTAGCACGGTTTCAACTACTAACACACATATACGTTTAAATTTGTGTAACTTATACTTTATTCAGTAATTCTGTTTTTTGAAGAAATAAGGACGATTTATCTCCTGTCGTATTTACTCACCATGCAACATATTAGTAACAGGCTGCACAATGCTAATGTCCGCCAGCATTTCCCTCGTGGCGGCGTTGTAGCACTTGAGCTGCGCCGCGTTGTGGAACGACAGCCAGATGACTCCGCGAGCCACCGCCATGTAACTTATTGGCTTACAATCTGTGCTTATTTGGAATGTTTCGTCGATCTGGGGAAGGAAAAATGTTTTATATTAAGTTCCAGAATTACATTTAAGAATACCTATGCTCTAAAATGGTCGGCCATTTCAGTGACACAAACTAAGCTGTTATACGAAGCCATACAAGGTTATTACTGTTGAGGTTATTACAGTTTAGGTACGAGCCGTTCTTCATGAAGCCTGTTTGTTCAATCTTATTGAGAACTCACTTTTATTACTTTAATATTGAGCTTGAGTCGACACCGGATTCGGTCCAATAAAACGACTCTACCACCAGTTCGCAGAAACCTTCGTGAAAAAGAACTCACAAGAAACTTCACGGGTATTTTTTTTATAAATATACAGAGTCTATTTATGTCTATAAAAAAATATTCTTATATGCATCTGTTAGCTCGGCAAGGCGCCCTCCCACCAAGTATCCAAACGACGAACACCCTCAAACCGCACCCGTTCACGAGTTAACGCGGGATCCAGCCATCGCCCTCTTCGACCATATTAGAGGGAAGTGAGCGACCCGTCACCCGACGCTACTATCAGAAGACGTACTTTATTTACGACTGCTCGACTCTGACACTAGAGGCCGCCAGTAGTACCTGCGTGGTCGCGGGGTCCACCAGCTTGATGGCGGCGTGCGCCGCGCACCACAGGCGGCCCGCGGACAGCAGCATGGCGCTCACCGGCTGGCTGCCCGTCCCTACCGCTATACTAGTCTTTTCTGCCCAGGATCCGTCTGTATTGTATTATTAAGAAAAATAGAGTGATTAGATTAATAGAAAATAAAGAAAAAACTAATGCCTATTTTTTTATTCATAGGGTTTTTGCAGCACACTATGAAAAATATATTGGTCCTAAAGGAATAATTAATCAATTGAAAAGCTCCAAAAAACTTTATATCCAAATGTAACGGAGTGACATCCGTGACTTGTAAAAAAATTCATCGCGCAATTATCTTTCATTGCATTATTAATGGTTTTATCGAGTAAGCAATTTATCAAGTGTTACTGCATAATACGTAAGTAGAACCTATAAAATTTACCGATATCTCTGCAGTACACGACTAGATCACCATTTCCTAGAGCTACGAATACTTTCCCCTCCATGTACCTGAAATATTAAAAATAATAAAGAATGTACTAATATTTTTCCAACTCTCTATGAACTGTCTATTTTTTAAAACAATGGCGACGCTAGAAATTTTTAAAATAGCTATATAATTTTTAAGGCTCCGTTTAAGGCGAGAATCGTTGCATGTTGTTCGGTCTTTGTAGGCGCTAATTTTATGGAAATTTCAAATCAATTCCTTTGTTTCCATCTTCTGTCACTTGATTGAAAGTCACGATAAAGACGAAAATGTTACAACTACAAGAGGTACAGAGTTACTCTTGTATATTAATGTGTTTTTCAAATGATATAATAAGTTCTTCATACCCACTAAATTTAACGCAACTACTTAAATTTAAAATCAAGTAGAGTACCCGAAAACCTAAATTTTTAAAAATATTTCTTGTATTGTACCCCGCAACGGTAGAATATGGCCTGTAAATATTTGAATGTGTTCATCAATTTTTTTATTACTTATATTCGTGCAAATAAACGAGTTTTTTATTGAAACACTCACACGATGGAGCAAACAGCAGAATGATGTTGCAGTTTGACCTTATTCTTCTTGATCCGTATATTGTCCAAGCAGTTATACACGTGTATGCAACCGTCCTCCGTGCCCAGCCACATGGTTGGCTGGTTCGCCGTCGTTGTGCTGTCTTCTGAGGATTGTCGACTGGTTGGAGAAGACAGGGTGCCTAAAGGGCAAAAGGTTGCGTTATAATGTAAAATCAATGTACAAACGGCGGAGTAATGCTATTTGGCATTCTCTGCCAGTCTACCGCAGCAAAGGAGAGGTTTTCAAAGGATTAAAGTGTGCATACAAAAATACATATAAGTACATACTTAAATGACTTTATAATACTTAGGTACTATAAGTTAAAAATACAAATATATACATATAAAATAAAATAGATAGGTAAAAAAACTACTTATATTGGCTGTTTGAATTTTACAAGTTACGAACTAATATGAATATATACTTTTAGTCTTTATATCCTAGTGTAGTATGCTGTATCTACTACAAAAAAAATCTTTGTCTTCTCTCTATCTCTATCTCTTTATACTTTTTACAAACAAACTTTGAATTGCATAAAATAGACAAACCTGAATTAATCCCCATAGCCTGCTTATCAACAGCGGGATTAGAATTGGACTTCACAACAGGATGGACCTGGATATTCTGTCCCGTGTGCGGCGTGCTCAAACTTTTGCTGTGGTTCGGAGTTAAAGTCGCTGTTTTCTGACTCAAAGTGGAGTGGAGGCGATAACTGGCCGACTCCTGACTTCTCTCTGAATGGGCGTCTTGGTTCTCGCTGGTGGAGGAACCGTCGTCGTCTTCGTCGCTTGATGAGGAACTGGCGATAGTACAATATTGATTTTCGGATTTATGGTATTGATACTAATTAATTTGGTTTATGTTTAGTTTAATACGCATAAATCTGATACGAGTGGACTCTCCTTTTTACCAGTTTTTAAATTGCATGAAATAATGACAGTGAAATTATTTCATGCCCTGTTCTCTTTAAGCGTGATGTGATTTATGAAGGAATTTCTGCTCCAGATGAAATGAATATATTACAATAATGATACTTGTGTCTGGAAGAAACCGATGTAGTGTTTACCTCAAGCGCTGTTACAGCAATTACAATAAGGTTTAAAATTAATGTATATACGTATATACGCGTGTAGAACTAGTTCTCGTCACTCATAAGATGAATCAATTATTCACATGTTATTTTTTTTATCTATATATCTATAAAATGTGACAGAAGTTACCATACAAAAGATATGTTCAAGTGAAAAACACAAAAACCGTCTACAAATAACGAATGTTTAACTTCGGCTTCAAAAAACTTACCTATCTAGTCGTATATTCTTGCAGCTATCGTCTGGATCTGATATACTAATCCCTGGTTTTACTGAACTATTATTCAGTAGGCTGGGAGATCTGGAAAAAAGTTAATCTTTTAATCATTTTGAAAACGTGTTCCGATTCCGATGTATGGTTTATTTGCATCAGTGCTTTCTCAAAGTTCGAGGGGAGGTCAAAAAGTTCGCGGAATGAGGGGGACGGAGGGTTAAATAAAACAAGAAAATATTTTTACTGTTCAATATATTCTCCCTTAACCCTAATACAGTTTTCAGACCTTTCACACAATTTATTTAATACATCGAAATAAATGACTCGTCCTTGTCGTCGAAATAGGCCGAAATTGCTGCCCTTACTTCTTCATCGTCGTAAATTTTTTTTCCACGAAGTTCTTTCTTCATCTTTGGGAATAAATAATAGACACTGGGGGCAGCAATCAGAAGCTTCACCGGTGAATGGCAGCCATCGCAACATGACTCGTGTGCACGGATGCGTTCTCGTGCAAAAGGAGCACACCCTTTGTCAGTTTTCCTCTTCTTTTTCCCTTCAATGGAGTACTTGTCTTGCTGGAAAAGGCCATGCCACTTGTAAACCATAGTCTTACCAAGGACAGAGTCTCCATAAACCGCTAACATCTCTTGAAAAATTGTCCGCGGTTTTTTTCCTTGTTTGGTGAGGATCTTAATCACGGCGCGGTGTTAAATTTTCTCCATATCTACTGGCTATTTTCTTCTCGATTTACTTGTTTAAACGTAGATAATTCAAAAGTTTGTGCTGTTAATGATCCAATTAAGTCATAATTTGGTATATATGCATATAATGAGTTGCTCAGCTAGTGCGTACCTGGCCGAGTACCTACCTCTGCCAACCCCTGCATTCCGCGAACTATTTGACCTCCCCTCGTACATCCCATAAAAACCATAAAGGCTCAGACAATAATACCCTCACGATATTGCAAACTGAACAAAGAATTATTTTTCGATAATTTATAATCTATCAACGTCGAATTATAAACATGTGAATGAACCTGCAGGGTTCAAAATCTGTCCTGATACATAGTTTTAACATCTCTAGTATGGTACACATAATGGTATGCAATATATTCTGACATAACAGATGCCAGTGGAAGTCTCGTTAATCAATAGGACCATGAGGACCCTGTCTCATCGTAGTCATTAGTTATTACTCTATACATAGCCGAAACACGGACGCACGACTCACCTGATGGTGGGACAATATTGAATGTGATTCTTATCTCGACTAATGATGCGTTCCCGACCGCGGCTTCCGCTGGGATCCCTGGCTTCCTGTAATTGCACTGGCTGTTCCTTGCATTGGACCGGAACACATCCACGTAATGGCGGTCATAATTGGAAGGACCACCCCATCTTTACATAAGAAACTACTCTACCATTAAATTTGCTACAACTGAGTTTCAAACAAAAAACTAAGTTTCTATCTTCATTGTCATTCAACTGTCAACCCTATCGCTGATAACTTACGGTATATCCAACGTATGTTGTCTAGGTAACGCGGGCGCCGGCGGCACGCACGCTATACACAATATTCTCGCATTGCAGACGCCATTACATGACGTCACTTGCGGCTTTGGCGTAAGCGTCAGCACGCACACTTGGCCAACGTAGCCGTCGCTATTGCAAACCTGGAATGAAAAAGTGGTATGTTGACGAAGGAAATTTGTACTTAGAAGTTGTAAAATACAGAAAAAAGTGAATACGTTTGACTCATAAATTTAAGATGGCATTTTCTTGAAAAACCTATTTTCTTATACTATGCCATTCGCACAACGAATTTAATAGGTCTGGGCATTAATTTTGTGTAATTATCACAGATGTTTGTTCTCGGGTCATGGTTGTTTACATTTATATTGTGTGTTTAGTCTGGGATCCCCCCAGTTCTCTTTATGCTGCCTTGCGTGTTTGTTTGAGGTTTTATTATTATTATAATAGTAACTCACCCAGACGTCGGGCGCGTGGGAGCGCGGCGCAGTGGGCGCGGCGCACGTGAACTGCAGACCGGCGCGCGTCTTGCGGATCGGCACCGGCGAGAGGAACGCGGGCGCCGAGCGTTCTCCTCCCCACGTGCCTGGACATTTTAAAAGTAGTATTTATAATAAAACTCGAGAATCAGCTATTTGCCGTTCATCCAAAGCGTTTTAACAAATGTAACAGTACTTTTATCTCAGGAAGCGATGTTCGCTTTACTTGTAGTAACCAAATGATAATGAGTACAAACAGTTTCGCATCCAAATCCCCTGCAGGGTTGTCGCCCCTTGGTATGCGGAGCGCCTACAAGAGAGCGAACAATGTGCAAGCGATTCTCGCCTTGGCGTGAACCTCCGCCGAGATCACCCGAGTTCACCTATATAGCTTTGTCCAATGACATAATCTGTACTTATAATAAAATTCCAGAAACATGCTTTCTGTACATTGAAAAAAAAAATAAAAAAAAATAGCAGGGGTTGTTATAATAACGATGCCGAACCTAAAAATGTAATAAATATTTTTGTCTGTTTATCTGTGTGTTTGTGCACGCTAATCTCATAAACGGCTTATCCGGTTAAGATGCGGTTTTCATTAACATATTGTGGTAAACTTCACTTAACATTTAGTGTTTGCTTCATATCAATCGGTTCAGAAATAAACAGGTTATGTCAATTTAAAGATTAGATAAGAAAACATTTTTTTAACTATTCTGTATCTATCTTCTTTAGACTCGATCCCATATTATTCGATATTGTAAAGACTCACATGATACACGGACCATGCGGCACATTAAACTCTCCCATTCTCTCTCATTAAATTCTCCCTGTATGCAAGAAGGTCATTGCTGTAAAAGATACCCTCGGGCACTTTCAGAGCAAACAATATCAGGAGAAAATGGATGTCCACTATATCGTCGAAAATCACCTCAACAAGGTGGCTTCACAGCTAAAATAAGGTAACATGGTCAGGAAATAGATGTAGATAATAGATGGGTGGTACCTTATTCACCGGTATTATCAAGAACCTTTCAAGCTCACATCAATTGACGTCAATAAGAACAAGTAATTGTCAATGTTGAGAAATAAATATTTCATTTCATTTCATATTTCATTTCATTTAACGTAACGGAGCGTTTAGAAAACCCAAGACCTGGATCTGGTAGAAAATGTCGGCGTACCCATAATGCTGCTTAGAAATTTAAGCCCGCCAAAACTTTGCGACGGTACCAGATCAAAAGTGATCAATTTTAACAGGGTGCGGAATAGGTGAAAGTGTTTTTATTCCTCGGATTCCTCTCATTCCAAACAATTTTCCATTTAGTTTAGCCCATTTAGCCCAAGGTCAGACGCTAAAAGTTGTGGGTGTGGATCTAAGCATAAGCTGTTTTTCGCACGGCCAGTTATATGTGGCTCTGTCACTTGTTAGCAATCCTAGCAGCCTGTATGCTAATAATAATAATTATTTATTTCTGACACTTGATCCATATAAATAGTTAGTTATTAATGTAATCCCAATTTGTTGCTTTTTTTAATTTTATTTTACATTACATTGTATGTGGCAATTATTCCAATGTTTTAATATAGATTACCTACCTACATATCTAAGGTATCTACCATTTCTTTTACTACTAATACTTTATGATCCCATTTTAACCAAAAGCTATATCCAAAAAATGCTGCCCAAAGTCACTATTCCACGCGAACGAAGTCGCGGGCACAGCTAGCATTACATTTAGACAAGTCATACCCAAACATTACCACGGCGTCAACGTAACAATAAATACCTACCCGATATATAGAGTAATTTAATTTGTGGGAGGAGGAAAGAAAAAGTTCACTTGTTGTAAAAAAGAGATACCTATGTACTTCGTGACGTTGCTTCGCACTAATTGGTCGCGAGCGTCCGTGACGTAGTACGAAAATTGTCGAAACTATAGCGTTGTTTCTCTTACTCCCACATACAAAATCATATTACATCTCGCTGTTCGAGTTTGTTATAATGTCAATTTTAAAACGTCGTTTTATATAGCAAAATAAAATATTAAATAAGACAGTTATAAAAAAATAGTATTTAAGCATGAAAAGAAACATTTATTCTATCTTTAAAAGTAACAGTATAATTAGAAAAACTGTCAAAACACACAAGAAGGCATTGTACGGTATTAAAAACACAGAATAGGGAATAAGTTTTGTTTGACATTTAGCCGTGGCACTGGGTTGCACAAGACTGAGTCAAATAGCCGGCAACTGCCTTGCATTTGAGTTGCCATTTTTGAGAGCGGATAACCTGTCTATATGTAATATGTCATTGGCTTTGTCACTGTGTGAGTTTAGTCAAACCCTAAATAAAATAAAAACGTAAATATACAGTGCCGCCAAATTATATGTTCGGTAAACGAAATCGGAAGTAAATAAATCCTTCATCAATAAAATTTTAAAAAACGTTACTATAGAAGGCTGGAAGGCCACTCTTGACTGCGAATATAACTTGGTCGGTACGCTGACTTGTAACAACTTGTCATTTAAAACTGGTTACAATGTCATCAGGTTTGCTTTCTCTTTCTGCCTTGGTGAATTTCTGAAAACGAGATTTTTCTCTCTCGCACACTTCGGTTTTGGCTTCATAGTAAATAGAATTTAGTTTTTATTAACGCTTGCATTTCTCAATAGGGCCACATACAATCATTCCATGAAGATAATATAGAGCTGTTAAACAATAAGAAGTAATGAAACATTTTAATTTATTGAAATATAATAAGAAATCTATCGCAAAAGTGGAAAACCACAATGCCGACTTTCGTACATAGTAATTTCTATATTTACGAAATGAAATGAAATGAAATGAAATATTTAAATGAAATGAAATGAAATATTTATTTCTCAACATTGACAATTACTTGTTCTTATTGACGTCAAATAAAACATGATTCTACCACCAGTTCGAAAAAAACCTTCGTGAAGAAGAACTGGCAAGAAACTCCACGGGTATATTTTTTTTCAAAATAAATTTACAGAGTCTCTTTATGTCTATACAAAATTATTCTTTTCTGCATCTGTTAGCTCGGCAAGTCTCCCTCCCCCCAAGTATCCAAACGACGAACACCCTCAAACGGGTAAATAATAATAAAGATATTTCACTTACAGGGCAGATTAAAAAAAGCATTTAGTGCAACTTGTAATACTTAGTGCGGAGTTAACCATTGTACTTACATAATTTTTGTTTGGTTTCTGTAATAAGTTCTTCCCAACTACTTCTCTTATCGGTTTTTGGAAATATAATAGTAAGATTTTCTGGTCCATTTCTGAAATTTAATGAAATAAAGCATTAATCATCAAAATACAAAACTGTTGTATGGATCGGCAACGAAATAAACTATTTTATCTCACTATTCTTTACAACGCAGGATATCCCTTTATCATCTTATAAAAAAGATCGTTCCAATTACCTCGATAGATGGCGCTAAGAAAGCTGTTCCGAATGTTTATCATTTAGTAGCACAGAACAGCTAGAATATGTGAGGTTGGTTAAGGGTGGGTAGGCATGGTTGGTAAACAATGTATTGGTATAAAATATATTATGTAAATTTATTTTTACGCCACCTATCGTATTATATTTTTACTATTCTTCTGAAGCTGTCAGAAAATCTTTCATTGTGAATAATTTATGCCATAATAATATACTGCCCAAACGACAGCACAGTAATCGAGGCCACATACTTCGTATTTAAAAACACTAATTAGTATTTCTGAATTTTTTCTTTATTATGGTATATTCAGTAAAACAAACTTTAAACCGGATTTTATCATACTAAATATTACTAAGTAAATTAAACTCACGGCGTATGTAAGCTAACTTCCATGTAACACAGCTGCGCGTCACTATTCTGTCGCTCCATCAACTGCCTATTGACATTATGCAGCATTTCTCTGACGACCTCTTCGAGCTGCGTGTGCGCACAATGCAAGGCCGCCACGTTTTCGGAAATTTTCGTCAGTGTGTTCACGTCCTCATTTAGGGTTTCTACTTGATGGATTATTCGGCGGAGGTTTTCGTCTTTCGCTGTGAAAATCAAAATGACAATTAGTAAAATTGGAAAGAAGGAATGCGCTTTTAGTTAGAAAAAAAAGAAAATTTTCATCACAGTTTTCAAAGCCCGAATTTTATTAAATGACATATCAAATTATCACATACATAAAATACCTTACACATAACAGAGGAAGGAAATACATTTTAGACAAATATAGCTTATAAACCTGTGACGTCGCCAAGGGAGGGGAGTAAACGTCATGAAATCCGAGGTAATTTTTTTATGGCGCCATAAACAATGTTCGCATCCAAAATGAAGCACAGAAATGCCAAATTTGTGTTAAGGTTAAACAAATGCAAAACTACTATGCTTTCTGAACGGTTTTCTACTATGTCAATTACTTTTTAAATTAATCATTATAATTATTGAAGAAATCTGTACAAGATTTACCAGTAACTGGTTATTGTATGATCATTCGAAATACATTGAAATAACAGCAAACAAAGTCCTTACCTTTAACAATTTCGAGATCAGCCAACGATATCCTCATCAGCATTTTGTATTTATTTCCCTCCATTTGACTCGCTATGCTACTTTGGTATGTTCTAAAATCATATAAAATAAAGATATGTCCAATATCTAATTAACAACTGTAATCTATTTAACGTAAACGACCTAGTGGAGCGCTTTCTTTGTCACACTGTTTCATAGAAAGAACAAAGACAAAAACACTTTTTAAGGTCAGTAGGCGTAAGCAATACCTTAGTGAGGCAAACGCGCGTTTACACTATGCTTCTTTAAAAAATAGCTTATCTTTTGCTTGCGACGCATTGCTTGAATTGCTTAACGGTAATTTAAGATAATTTATGAAGGAAAGCATTATAAATTGGTCCCACTTTTTTGTACCTCACAGCACTTTAAAAATGTAAGATTTTTAACAAAACGAAATACTCAATATGTAAATACTGAAATATCTAATAATATCACGGGTATAATATTGTCCAAAAAAATTTAGAATGTCTCTTTATATCTTTATAAAATTATTCTAACCTGCATCTGTTAGCTCGGCAAGTCTCCCTCCCCCCAACTATCCAAACAACGAACACTTATTTTCAAAAACTATATATTTTCCATGTGATTCGATGCAGCAGCGATTCGGTCAGCCATCGGGAGAATTCGACTATGTTACGTACGAACGAGCGTAAGAGCATGACAGCGCATATCGTGTACTCTGTTGCACTGATGCGTTTCGTGTTAAGTGATTTTAGACCTTATTGGTATCACTTTAAAATTTTATGATTCCTTTCATTTTAGTTATTATCTTTTATTCATTGGCGTTCATCGTGGCTAAAAAAGACCAGGGATCTTCCGAATTTCAAAGCCGAATTCAATAATATTGATATACCATTATTTTCAGTTTCGATTGTTACATGAGCGCTTACGTAAAATTATATTTTACCTTATAGGTATGTTGCCGGGGCTTGGGGAGAGGCCAGACCAGAGGGAAAACGTTATTCGATAAACATTATTTTTTGTATCCTTCGTCTAAAAAAGTATAGGTCTAACTTAACCTAACAAAATAAAAACTATGAAAAATACTATAAAAGTATAACGAAAAGTGTAACCATTTTGTCCCTATAGAACACGATTCAATTTATAGTGTTAATACCTAGTAGTTTAGTTTGCTTTTTGTGTGAGTGAGATAGCGCTCTACTATCTCGTTTCCGTAAATAGATTATAGTTAAAAACATAAAGCCTGTAGGTCGGCTATAAAACTATGTACTTTCTAGCAAGTGACCACTTTTTGTAACTGTTTATAACTTGTGTTATTGCGACTTCATTTCCGATAAAAAAGCCGCTTTATAATAAACTGATTTAGACAACAGCTACCCAGTAGCTGATTAGATTCTTTAACAACATGATTAGCTCAGTTGACTTGCAAAAACCAAAATAATAATAATAATAATAATTCATTTATTTGAGAGACTTAATACAATAAGGTCTATAATATAATTTTGATGTCCAATTACAGTCTGTCTGAACAGACGTGCAAATATTTACTATTTTCATATCATTTCACAAACTAAAAAAATAAATATACTAATTAATAACATTCTAAAACCAAAAAAAAAATTATAATGTAAAAATAGTCTTAATAATAAATTACAAATCAAATAATAATTTTACAAATATCAATCAAACATTAAATTAAATACAAAAATGTCAAAAGGAAAGATAAATTAAATTGAAGTTAAGGATATTACGTAATTGCGAAAGCAAAAATTACAGGATATTGCTCCTTTATCGTCAATTTTCAAAAAAATCTTACACTTGTACGATCGCAATATCCAGTTTTTTGACGTTCAGTGATGACCCCGCGATGACGGAGCGGTGATCGCTTTTTTTACCTAATACAACAGCCGCCTGTTTAAAGGGAATGTCATGTAAAAATCGTCCCATTTATAATAAATAATTACTAAGTACTCACGGAATGGGTTTCTTAATAGTCCCTGTCCGTCTCTTCACACTCGTGATCAGCAAAATATCATTAAACAGAAACAGAGCTCTATCTTTAATGGTCCCCTGGGCGGACGGCATAGAAACCGTCTCATGTTTTAGGAACAGTCTGTCTGGCGCCACCAGGTTGGAAAGGCCTTCAATCATTTGTTCCAAGTCTCGTAGAGTTTGCTGCTGCTGTTCCAGTTCAAGGCTTTCTCTTTCGGTACAGTTTATAAGTTCAAGGAGTTCGTGGATTTCTTTTTGGGCGTCAATTAGGAGCTTGTGGTCGGGGTGGTTTGGATCTGAAAGTGTTGAAATAATTATAAATAAAAATATTTATAGTTATATTACAAGAAAATATTAAAGAAATCAATAATTAATTTGAATTGGAACTTTACTTGGAATTTATTTTTGACTTTGGCAATGAACAACTTTTTTTAAATATTTTTAAAAATTATAAACTAATTCCTAATTTTACTGTGCTATATAATATAATACAAGTTTATTGAATATGTTTTTATGAAATTTCTAAAATATCATGTGACACGTTATTTGTTCTTTCTAAAGAAAAGTTTTTTCGCCTTTCTATAAATGGATATTTAGGGAATTTAACCAAGTGTTCCTACCGATGGAAAGGGTGAGCAGGTTGCGGCAGGAAGTCATATATGTACATATACTAATCGCTTCAGTTAAGATAATATTGCCATGTAGATCACGCGTTGTGATTGATCGGTTGAGTAGCGCGTCACCGCCGCAGATATATTAACGATTCGAGCTCCATCGGCATATTTGCCAAGAGATTTTATACTATACCCAGTTAATATTCCAATAAATAGCCAATTAAACACTTCAAAAGGCATACATCAAATAAAACCTTATACCTGTATGCTTAATCAGCCTCTGAATCAACAGCTTATAGCTCGGAAACTTCTGTACCGGCTTTATCAACAAGTTGTCTAAGGATAGCTTCCCTTTATGGTCCCTGGCCATAGCATCCAGGAACTTGGCAAAGGCTGGTCGTGATGCAGCAGCAGTTTTGATGGTCTCCTTCGAGTATTTCAAGTTGTTGATGAAGGACATGTAGGTGTCTACCACGTTTTGTTTTGTGAACTGAAAAGGGGAGAAAAATTTGATTATTGTATTATTCGGCTGTGTCAATCATTAGCTAATTTCTATTTCTGTCCTTTTTTTATAATACAATGTATCTTATATACATCTAATATATATCTTATATATTAAATTATTGCAGCAGTGTAAACGAAGACAATTCACAAGCGAGATAAAAGCAAGCGTAAACCTTTTTTTACTATTTTATTTTTTTCCCGCCTCAAATATCGCAGTTTCAGTCCCGATGCTTGATTCACTAATGATTCGTGAGACAAATAGTTAATCCCGAATATTTGCTAAATATAATGATTGGTTCTCTTCCGTAACGCCGAAATCTGATCAACAATTCACAGCACCAGCCTTAGTTATTCAGTTATAACGCATTAATATCTCAATCAGAGGACCAGGACAACTAAAGGAAAGGATGAAACTCAATCGGGTCTCTCCTCATTCACTACTAATAATCAAAACCAACCCCTCGAGAGGAGGTGCATTTAAAACTGTGGTAATTTAGTCAGGAAAATAAATACTTGCATAAAATACCACAATAAATACTAGTAGTGTTGCTGTCTGTACATATCCAAAATTTATGACGTCGCGATTGTCAATCATCTTTTTGGTCGTGGAGTAATAAAATCTACCTCAAAAATACAGAATATACAACCATACTCACAACATCAATAAAGACATCTCCAACTTTCTGCTGAATGTCCCACTGGTCAAGCCTTCTCCTCAACTGCTCCAGGAACCCCTGGTGAACACTCAGGATGGCTGGCACCTGGAAGAAGATCTCGTCCACTACGGCGGCGTCCAGAAGACCTGCATTCTCGGGGCTTTTGAGCGGCTGGAGGTATTTCTGGAAAGAGCGAGGGGTTATTGTTTAGATGCTTGTTGAGAGAATATGGTGGGTGAAAATTTACTTGATTTTAAAGAGATATTAAAGTTAGAGATATTTTTAATTGAAGGTATTCTGATAAACCTGGCAATTATATAAATATAGAATACGAATAATGACAAATTAACGACTTAATAGACAAATATTAAAGACAAAAAGCTTGTTTGTGATCGTGTGTACAAAACTGGTAATATTATACATTTAAAAATTACTTTTGCATTATTATTGTATTGTTATTTTACGTAACACAAATTGATTTCTAAAACCAATGCATTTTACATAATAAACTAACTTCCTAAACATTCACATCCATTCTAGAATAAATATCGCTAACTAAACATATCATAAGGTAGCCATACCTGGCTACGACTATGCATCAATAACTTATGATTTGTAAAATTGATTAACTGAAAGCTTTTATCATTAACTAATAATAAAAATAATATATCCATCGACTTTTGACGGCTGAGTGGCGTAGTGGGTAGTAGCCCTGCATCATACGCCGAAGGTCCCAGGTTCGAGCCTGGTCGGAGCATTTGTATGATGAACACAGATGTTTGTTCTCGGGTCAAGGTCGATGTAGGTATGTGTATTCTGTGCTCCCACCAGCTCGCTGTATGGTGATCCTTAGCACAATTAACACAACTCTTCTTATTTTGGAGCCATGCAGGTGTATATAGGCAGGTACTCCTGCGTAGACACTCTTGCGGCCTCCCATCTTCCTACGAGTAGGGGTCAAGCTGGCTCGGCACCAACCAGAGATTTAAGTAATGGTTATATTTTTGAGGTTATAACTTTGTTTGGCGTTAAGACTGTGAGGTCATAATGGAGTGCTCATAGACTCTTAAGTGAAATTTTAAAACGATTGGTGAGTAAGCTTTGGTATTCATTCGAGCTGGAATTTATTCAATCCAATTCTGGGATTCCGCCAGACTTTTGGCCACTCTGCCCTGTACAAAGTAATTTAGCCGTTGTTATATCTTTAATTCTTTTTATTTTTCCTATTGTCAAATATTTCTGTTTGTAAATGAAGTTTGTAGATATGTAGTTCAAAAAATTTAAAAATATATGTAATTCTTCAAAAAGGATAATATGATGCATTGATCGACATTTCGTCGGTATACAGCGTGATCGAGCTAAGCTAGCTATAAACTATTCGCGACGAAACGTTTTTGTTATGATAATTAATTATAAAACATGTAAATCCGTAATTCGCAATAAGTTAAGTTTTTATATTATATATTATACTTATGTATAGTTTTTTTTTATGTAAATAAATAAATAAAATAAATTGATTGCGGTCTAGATCTGACATATTAAGATATTTATGATGTTCTATACAGTATGGATACCACTTATGGGCAATAAATGAAACCTCATACTTGTTATCGCCTTTTCTAACAGTATACAAAAAATGAAAGAAATCGGTCCAGTAATTTGGTCAAAAACCAGAGTTTTAATTTTGAGCAAATTCGTAGAGACACACTCTGTAGATTTGCTACACTAGGTCAATGAGTCAATGAACTGGAATTAACATTATTTAGGTACTTAGTTGGAGAAATGCGACGTTGCCACGTAGTGCGTTATTTGCCGAGCGCGGGAATTCCCCTGAGCGGGGCGCGTGCAGGGTGGACACACCTGCCGCCCTACCGTAAAAGGATGCTAAGTACAAAATCATATTTTTGAGAAAAATGACAATAACCCGACAAACTTGTTTTCTAAAGTTGTATGTAAGATAGCATGTTATAATCAGTTAGTTACCACTGTTTTTTAAAGGGAATAATACTCGGTTAATAAATAAGTTGAAAGAGAAAATGATTCGAGATTATGTTTATAATGTTTAGCTTTAATCACTCAGTACATAGTGTTTTTAAAATTATCATAACTGTACTTAAAAGCGTTCTTATTAAAAATGATTATTTGTAATTAGAGATAAAATAAATAAAGAAGTAGACAGTGAAATCTTATGAATTGTTTTTACGTGTTACGCCTAGACTGGACGAGTCGATTCGCTCCTGTTAAAATTCATAAATTCAATCGTAAAAACAAAAAGAATAAACATTCATTATAATAGGTACATAGACCTTTCCTTAAAATAATTTGTTAATTGTTAATAACAATAATAATAAAAACTCTAATAACGCAAACATACTCTTATTTTAGTGCATTGATGATTATCATAGTTCCTTTTCTTAGGTACGTAATTGTAAATAAGTATTGAATACCAACAATTGCACCAATTGCACTATTTATGACTTATGTTTTTTTGCCAACTGGGAAGTCATGTTTTGTCACTCACTCGCACTCGTCACGTCAGTTCACCGTTAGACTTCCGGGCCACTGCGCATGTGCTTATTGCAGAGATTTTGATACTCGGCTCGCGCTCGCGCATTGTGCAGTAATTATTGTAAACTGTGGTTATTAGGTAGTTTGATTTATTCAGTATTTATTTGTTATGGTGAAATTGACACTAGGTACTTTACTTTTGTGTGTGTGTGTGTGTGTGTTTTAACAAAATGCCGCGATAACAGCATTTTTACAGTGCTGCAGAGTATACATACATGATTTTAATGTATAGGATAGTGCGCCATGATTGGGTTTATTTTCAGTTCAGTTAAATCGTGACGAAATAAAAAAGCGCAGTAAAAACATGAAAGTAAGTGATTTTTTTCTCATTACGTCGCAAACCGTAAAACAACAATCGAAGATGGCGGCGCCGTGCTGCCTATCGCGCCATGCGTGTGCATCGTTGCCACTCTTCTGCTGAGGCTAAAGTACGTTGTCTAAACAGAGTGTTATACTGATACTGTATTTATTTCGCTATTTATTTTGTTTGAAAATGAAAGTTATTTAATTTGCGGTTTTTCGTGTAATATTCGATTGTGTTATACTTCTGTGGACTATTATTACTTGTGGTTTCATTTTTTGTCCATGAGTGGTATCCACACTGTATAACATTTGTCAAATATTTATTTGGAATAAGTAACGCTCATTAACACTTTTATTAAGACTGATCATTAGAAGCTTTGTTCCGGTAAAAAGTAATATCAGAGACTAGTAAATAACTATAGACTGACCATATCCATACAAAAATTCGTGACTCGGAAAAAGCTCAAAATCCAAGCTATTACTAGATGTCGCTCTCAAATAGCTTGGACCAACCTTGTCGTCTTTAATTTTTATATGAATTATTGACGAGAAACGTAATGCAAAATATTTGTTTGTATATTAATACGGACTAAAACTGCTAGATGGCGTTGTCAAATAACCTGAAACCTTAGCAAGTAAATAGTTGAGTTCATTCCAGGCCCTCAATAAGCTTTTGATTTCAGTACTTTACGCAAAAAATGACTATACCTTAATTTTTATAACATTTTATAATAATTACTAAAAAGAAAGTCAGAACCAAATTATGTATATAAATATATAAAAGACATAAAAGCAAATCAAAGAATATGTAACTGCGTGCATCTTTACCGATAGAGACAAGGTTCTCGAACTATAGGTGAATCATTATGGAAAAAGAAATACTTGAGGGAATCTTTATGATTTAAAATAGATGACATAGATATTCAGTTGTATTAATTACTTTAAAACGTGTCAAAATCATAACATATTAAATAATATCACAAAAAATATATTTATGTCAGCTTTATAGTCAAATATTTAATTTTGTGCTTTTTATTTGTTTGGATTTATGTGCGAAATTATTTTCTTTGATCGGCACGAGTCACAGTAGGCGAGCAGAAAAATTGTGAATTCAAAGAAATGCAGGGAAAAGTTCCAAAACAAACACACACCCATAACAACAACAATAAACGACAAAGAATTCAAATTGTCAAACAAATAAAATGTTGTCATAAAAAGAACAAAAAAAGTTGATTTAAGTTATAAGTGCACTTATTAAGACATAATTTTTATCGATATCAAGAAATAAATTAAAATATAAAAAACCTATTAATTAAATGCACTGAAATTCGTTTTATTATGTTAAGGCAGATAAGAACAAACTGTGGAGATGAATGCTATATATTTGTGGGAAAAATTATATACTGGCAATACAGTAATCCAGTAACACTACAAATAATATCCGGGGTGGTGTAAAGATTTCTGTTACTGAATTATAAGAGCGGCAACATAGCATCAAATAATATAATGCACTAGCTGGCAACGTCTGTTGTCGCCTGATACCTACGGATAGTACTTGCAATGAAATATCAAATGATTTTGTAAACAGCTCCATCTTAAGTTTTTTTACGCATTATTTTGACTAAATTTAAATAACTTATAAATCTAATACAACTAACGCCATCTCTCTATCTTAAAAACAACTATTTTTCAAGTCACAAAATATTGTTAGACATGGTTAGTCTATAGTTATTTACTAGTCTCTGGTAATATAAACATTGTATAGAGAGTACACGGCGTTTTGTACGCGCGGCCATATGTGTGCGTTAAGCTTGTATGTGTGTGCGTGACAAACATGTACTGATTGTACACGCACAGCAACACGACGAGAACACGGCTTGACAAGATGGCGGCTGCCACACAACGTTGCTGTCCAACCAACATAATGTGAACTTATAAGCGTCCCTATTATCGTTTAAAAGTTGCCATTTTATTAAACTGCACTAATTTCAGAAAATCTATAAATTAATTTCGTTTTACAGAAAGCGCGGTCGGACTATAAGTTGTATTACAAACACACGCACACCTAGAACTGTGTGCACAAATGACTTAAACCATTGATTTGTGCACGCATTTTCACAACACCTCACTATTACAGAACTTAATAACGTAATATTGCACAATTGCAATACCGACTTTACCTCGGATTTTTAAACATTTATTTCTCTGAGGCTTAGGTTCCTTTCCCTACGAACGGGAACCATTCGGGATCGATGAAGTGAAAAATAGTTTTAGCTTTTCCAACATAACTTGGATCCATGAAATATTTCAGTTACAGAACTGTTTGTTAGATAACCGTACGTTGTTGGTCGAATGACTTCGGCTGAAATGTTCAAAGCGTGCTTGGACTTATTTAGCGAAATGGCAAAAAAAGCTAATTTATGTAATACCATATGAGACAGAAAATCTATTCTGAAATTTTTTTACAAGCAAGCTGTTTTCAGAATATGTATTTAGTATAAAACAAATTCGCTTTTTGTTTGGTCGTTTATCTGAGATAAGCCTAATTAGATTTCCGATTTTACATTATTTTCAAGAAAAAACACAAATAAGCTTCACGTGGTTGATGAGGCTTGGCTTTAATATCTTTAAGAAAAAAGATATTAAAGTGTTATTTATAATAACTTTATGCTACATTTTGAAAAACAATACTAACTTGAAATATAATTGAAAAAAAAACTCAAGTTTCAAATAAGACTGCCAATTTAAATATATGTTTAGTTAATATATATTTTGTGTCATAGGTACATCGCAAAATTCAGTTTACAACAACATATAATATACACTTTATATTCATCGAAGACCCCAAAACCATCTGAATGGGCAACACACAAATATAGGTAAATAACAAAGCGGTGTGAGACCTAAATCGCAACCCATGTGATGGAAAATATGCGCGGCAAAATACCCTGTTAGGGTTGCCACCCAAGAAAATAACACTTTAAAAATGTATGGCAATAATGCTGGGTCTATTTTTGTACTGTTTTAACGATACGTTCTTTGTCGTTTAAAGGCACAATTCATCAAGAGGCGAATATTCTTTTTTTAATGGTCACTTTGCATGGATATTTTTACCCAAGTTTTTATTTTTAGACTGTTATAACTTTTATTTGACCCGAAATTCATAAAGTAGACCTTCAGAATTTAAGTATTAATATTTAATGTCGATCAATTCAACCTGAAACATTACACAGCGACTACTACTACAGCGGCATCTACAGTAGATAGTTGTCACTTCCTTAAACTTATAGCAAATATGCAACCAAATATGGCGAAAAGAGATTGTCAACGGTAGATTCTGACCTATGTTATTTAAATGCATAACCATAATATTTAAATGTTATTTGTTGGTACTACATATAGGTGGCTTTTATGTTCTACATATCGTAGTGTGCAAATATGGGAAAAAGGTAGTCCGATGGTAGTTCTAATACGAAAGCTAGAAAGGAGAAAAGAACTAAGTTATCTCAACAGACATTCTTACAAAAATTTTGTTTTACAATTTAACCTGTATCCTTTTCATAAATATTCATATACACCAATCGAATTCTCATTTTCCACATTTATTATACCACGAAGTATAAATGATCACGCTTCAAATGTTAACCTGTGGTTACCTTACGGACAGTTTGCGGAAAGATGAAAATAATTTATGTGACGTTAAATAAGGTTTAAATAACACAAGAGTTATGATTTACAGCGACCGGCTTTGCAGATAAATGTATGGGGTGTGAATGAGTTTATAATGTGGTAACTTCAAAAATAAGATATTTTAGTGCGTTCGTGAAATTGCTCTCAACGTATTTAAGGATGTTTGGACCGGAGTTAAGAATCTAAGCTAGCTTGGGTTAAAATATTGCTGTATGTCTCTGTCAATCCAGTAGGAATTAATCCCGAGCTGAATTGTTAACTCGAGTCTGCGAAAGCCGACTTAGGAAAATAAATACTCTGTATTAAAGGTTAAAGCAAATGGCGGCGCTAAAACTTCAATCCTGACTGATTAATAGGCGTAGCGGTAAGGAACATCGTATTTTTGTATATGTCATTTATAATATTGTCATTTATTGTCAATTTCCGGCGTAAAGAGAAAACTACAATAACAGGCATATGTAAGCACACAAAAGGTAGAACCTTGTACCCTAGCGAGGTAAATAGATCAACAAAAAGTACCTACCGTTTTGTTTCGTACCTAAACAATGCCTGAGTTAAGTAGGAGTGGAATTAGATTTACTTTATACATGTTTATGAGTTTGCCGAGTATTTAATCTTCACAATAAATCTGACTGACATTTAATTTTAGAAACCTATTCATAATAACTACAACAGTATTATTTTTATCCGGAATCTAGTACGATAGCATATTTTAAACACAATATATTATTTATGATTATGAAAGTAAAAACAATAACAAAAAAAACAATTGATAAAGAAAAAAAATTGTTTATCGTACAAAACGTGATTCAAAGAACTAAAACTTCCCAAAACGACCAAGAAAACTTCTCCCCTCGTCCTTTATGAATCCGAAATAATTTTATTAAAAGATTCCTTATTAATGGCAACCCTGAAATTTCGGTGTGACCATAAAATATAATTAATTTGTCACTCACTAAATAATTTCTCAGAGATAAATGGACGTTATTTTATGATGTAGGTTTTAACAGGTGGCCTTTAGGGAAATGCTGGAAAACTGCTATGTAGAATGTTGCATTAAATTTAATATTAATTAAGTAGAATTAATGATATAGTTTATTTTAGTAAGTACGGATTAACTATTTAATTTAATGGTCCGTTAAGATTACGATTTGTAAGATTTTGTAGGGTTAAACAATAAGGTCTGGGGTTAATTTTTGGAAATTGTTGGCGTAATGAAATATTAAACTTATTATATATCTGACTTCATGTTCTTTTTATGAAACGGCGTTTTATTAACGTTAAAAAGTAACAAAAAGGATTTGGATATAAATAAGTTAAGTTAAACATGAAAATATGCATTCGCCTTTTTGTTTCGAATTTCTCAGTGGATATAACGCAAATATAATATATTTAGACTTTTTTCAAGTAATCAAGACTTTTTGTGATATAAACATTTTTCTAAACATGTTTTGAAATGGAATAAACCGAAAAGTACTGAAACACACATTACATAACCAAGGAACTTTCAACTGAGCAAAATGGCTTCGCATCCCAATGAGCTATGAAAAATCTGATCCATTACATAAAAAAATATAATAAACTTGGTCAAAACTGCATGAGCAATCAGTTTATTTCTTTAATGTTCCTGGATTGTCGCGCAAGTTTCCTTTCCATATTATTTATCTAAGGTAATTCTCACTAATAAAAGTCTGTGTTTTTTGGATAAATTTGATGAGTATAAACTCGAGTATTTTCAATTTATTGTGATCAAACCCCCATTGTTAAAAATACCTTGATTTTTCAATCGTCAGATAACTGTTATCTGGAGAATAACTTTGACACTTGACAAGACTTTCCACTGATAAAAGTTGTTTGAGCATTGAAAAATCAGCCATAAATTTATTTTTAGTAAGAGCTTCATAAAATCATATTGATAAATTAAGTGAATGAATAAATAGCATTTCTTAAATAAAGTTCAACTTGACCACCGCGTAGCGTAGTGCTTAGTACCCCTGCCTCATATGCTGGAGGTCCCAGGTTCGAGTCCTGGCTGGGGCATTCATTTGTGTGATGAACTCAGATGTTTGTTCTCGGATCATAGTTGTTATATTTAAATATGTATTATTTATTCTGTGTTCCTCCCTGTTCGTTGTATGGTCATCCATAACACAAGCTCTGCTTACTTTGGGGCCATACAGTTGGTGTGTTTGCCTGGGGATTTATTATTATTATTTAATAACTTACTTTGACTAAGATCTCTAAAGCTTCTACGTAGGACTTCTCAGTTTCGTAAAGTTCCACCACCACGTGCGTTCTCGTGTCCTGAAATAAACAAACATATATAAATATATGATTTGCCAACGTAGCGGAAATTGCGAAGCAACCACATATCAACATTCGGGTAATCCTTGTGGTCCTGGGGTCAGGGTGATCTTAGACTGTTCAGTGAAATTTACAAACGATGGGAGTGAAACACGTGACCCTGGGACTGGACCTTATTTTACGCAACGTTTCGCGTTAGCGTCAAACTCTGCCAAGCTTTTAGCCACTTTTCCCTGTGTATAAAGTAGTTTAGGTGTTGAGTTTTACCATTAATTCTGTTTCTTTCCTTATTTCCGTTGTTAATTTGTAAATATTCTTGTTTTTAAATAAAGTTTTTTAATATATAAGTATTTAATTATTAATAGCCCTAACAAATACTTACTAAATTTTCCTTGGAAAATCTACCAATCCGCCCAACCTATGTTCGAAATTCAAATTCAAATATTTATTTGACGTTATATAGAGTAAGACTCTACCAGCAGCTCGGAAAATTAAATTATTAAGGTATTAATTGAAAATTAAATTTATTTGCTTACATTCTAATGCCGGATTCATATATCAGACACAAACTTTTTTTCTTTTATTCACAGAGGCAAATAAATTTTTTAACCTCATACCCCATGTTTAATATAAAATCTAACATCCAACAAACTGCAAGACCTCAAGCTCAACACACTGTCAGCACTTTCTGTGTTAATCCTGAACGCTACGTTCGCAGACTGAGAAACAGATGGAGTGATAAGCGATTGAATGTTTTCATAACTGTCAACACGCCTGTCATCTTAGTCACTCGTGACCTCGGTGTCTGTAAAGGTACCGAACCGTCGAATGAAAACGTAAAATTATAATTAAACGCAATAAATTTCGATTAAAGTGTTTTAGTTTGTTTCAGTAATTATATTGGCTGTTTCTTCCCTTTGAGCGGAGCACAACCACGTACCCGTGAATATGATGGTGGTCAAAAAAGAAAGGACTGTAGTACCGCCCCAGACGAGACCTTAACAAAGAAACACTACTACCCCTAAAAGTAAAGGTTTTTTTGAATTGGTTCCGAAGCCACAGGGTTTACCAATCACATAAAAACAAAAAAAGTTTTTAATTTTTTTGAAAATAAGAAACTAAAACACAAAATCAATAACCTAGAAAAAGAAATAGAATATTTAAAACGGGACAGGAAGAGTAACAAAATAATTATCTTTGGGTTAGAAGAGCCGGAAAATCAACAACAGATTTGTTTCAGAGCTTCAAAACGAACTTAAAAGGAGACTTAAACATGAACATAGAAGAAAACGAAGCTAATAGATTATATCGCATAGGAAAAAGTAAAGGTGACAATAAACCAAGACCCGTGATATGTTCTCTTACAAATGGATGGAAAAAATCAGAAATTATGAAGAATAGAAAAAGTTTCAAGAAAATTTATGCAGTAGAAGATTACTCGAAGGAAATTTTAGAGAAAAGAAAAGCTTTACGACCACAACTTGAAGAAGAACGAAAAAAAAGCAACATTGCTTTTCTGTATTATGATAAATTGACAGTAAAAGAACCCAATACAGACAAGAGGAAAAGAGAGTCGTCTATATCACCGCAGTCACTAGCGAAAACTCTACCTAAAAAACCACAAACTATCAATCCATTTAAATCCAGCAAGATAAATGCTTATGAAGTAATGAGACCCCGTTCGAACTCTTTAACACTCAACTCTCATTAGCAACTAACAACCGGCAAACGGCGAACTCAAACTATCAACGAAAAACCACAACTAAAGAAAACGCAATCTCTCCCAAACCCACTGGTCCTCGTGGTCCCCCAGCGACCAAAACCCTCCAACTATAAAAATAAACAAAAGCAAAAAGACAAAAATCTATGTAGCAGCCCTCAATGTGCGTACACTAAAAAATGAAGAACATCTATAAGAACTAAGCTATGCGGAAGCATTATAGCACTAAAAAAACAAGGAATCGAACACAAATACATTAAAATATTGAGTAATATATACAGTCACAGTACAGCAAGAATCTGACTAGAAAAGAAGGGATAAGTCATTCAATGTTCAAAGAGGCAGCCAGGGAGATCCATTATCTCCAAAACTTTTCTCAGCGGTACTACAGTTGATTTTCAGACAATTCAGTTGAGAAAATCTGGGAATAAACGTGGATGGAACTTCGTTATCACACTTAAGATTCGCTGATGACATAGTTTTATTTGCTAACACACATGATGATATAAGAAGAATGATAAACGAACTGGCGATTGAAAGCGAGAAGGTTGGGCTACAAATAAATTCAGAAAAAACAAGACTGATGACAAACGGAAACAAAGAAAACATTTACTTAGGAAACACGCAAATCGAATACACTGACGAATATATATACCTGGGCCAGTCAATAACACAAAAAGATTGGGTAAATATAGAAGTCGAAAGAAGAATAAATAGCAGCTGGAGGAGATACTGGGGCCTCAAAGAAATTTTTAAAAACACAAAGCTCCATGTGAACTTTAAAAGAAAAATATTTTAACACCTGCATAATACCTGTTATCATGTATGGCAGCCAAACGTGGGCTCTACCACAAAAAGCCATAAACAAGCTCAGAACCTGCCAACACGCAATGGAAAGGAGCATGCTAAATGCGAAAAAGACCGACAGACTACAGAACCAGGCTATAATAGATAAAACTAAAGTTCAAGATATAAAACTAAAAATCAAAATACTTAAGTGGCGTTGGGCAGGACACATGATACGAGGAAAACAAAAATGGAGCAAAACTGTAACAAATTCGTATCCTAGAGAAGGAAAAAGGAAAAGACCACAAAAAAGACGGGATGACGACATCAGACAAGTAGCAGATGTGACTTGGAACAGAGTTGCACAGGAAAGACAAGAATGGAAAAGGTTGGAGGAGGCCTATGCCGATTGGCAATCAGATTTACAGAAAGCAAGTAAAAACCGAATTTTAAAAATAATTTTGTTTGTTTTAAGTTACCGTAATATATAAACTGTATTAGATCTAAGTTTATCTGAATAAAAATGCTATATTATTATTGTTATTATTATTATTACATATATTAATAGTATAATAAGAAAACGAAACCATTTCACCCTTAAATATTTATTTATTACTTGGCACAGCTACAGTATAACACATTCTTTTCAACTTATAAACATATATTTAACCCTTAGCTATTTCTTTGTAAGAACAAAATTCAGCTACCACGAACACCCTAACCAAGAATCACATTAAATGACATTTCAAATGACCCATAACAAAAAAAGCACAAAAGAAAGCTTTTCTAATGTGGAGCTTTCGCTATCTTCTATGAAACTTCTGAGATGAAAGTTCCTGACAACCTTTTTGTGCCATTTTTCACCCTTTTAGTACTAGAATAAGGTTTATTATAGAACCAGTTTGGACAAGTGGAAATGCGCCTATAAATATTGTACCCATTTCGATTTTCAGCTGTTATAAAAACATTTTTTAAAAGATATCTCATCAGTTTACAGTTGATGAGATATCTAAAGTTAAGTTATCAGACACAAGACGCGAAGATTATTTGTTGTCCATTTATTTTATTTATTTATTTCACAATTTATGTACACACAGTAGTTAAAGAAAGTTAAACACAGTGATTTAAAGTAAGTACAAAGGTACAGCTTATTTCTATAGAAATTTCTTACAGCAGACCTATGAGTGGAGAGTTTAATATCAATGCAATAATAGTGTGTACTCTTAGGGTAAAATTACTTTAACGAGTAACATAAACATAATTTTAAAAAAAATAAAAAATTATATATATAATAAATATATATATACATATATTATAGTACAAGTATAAGTATAAACTTATATATAAATAAACCTACAAAAGTATTAAATATATCCAGTTAAACAGACATAATTCTATACATATATCCTATAATAAATATACATAAAAATATACCTACATAATCAATAAGAAAATAAATAAATAAAGTACTTATTGTACATTACAAAAATTAAGAATCGATAAAAACAGGAGCTAACGACATTTATCTCTGTAAAGAAAAGAAGTGTTCTCGAACTCTCTTCTTAAAGACAGAGATTGATTTAGACTCACGTATGACATAAGGGAGTGAATTCCACAATCTGACTGCATGGACAGAAAAGGAGTAGGAAAAGAAATCTGTTTTATGGGCTGGCATTTGCAGGAAAGTACGCTTATGTGCTCTGCATAGCGTATACGGAGGATGAGCAAAAGAAAATCTTTCACGCAAATAAGGAGGGGCAGATGGATTATGGAGGATGTTGAAAAGGAGACAAAGGATTCTGCTGTTTCTGCGGTAGCGAATCGGAAGCCAACGGAGTCGCTCTCGATAGCTAGACACATGATCGTACTTTTTAAGTGCAAACACGTAGCGTATGGAAAGATTTTGCAAGCGTTCAAGTTTATTGAGAAGCTCCTCCGTGGCATCCAAATAGCAAGCATCAGCATAATCCAGTATAGGCTGAACCAATGTGTGGACAAGGGAAATCTTGGTCTGGAGGGGCAGGAAGCTCTGGAGAGTTTTTAACGTGTGGAAGGTGAAATGGACTTTCCGACTGATTTCACTGACATGCGCGTTCCATGATAAGTTAGAGTCCAAAATGACACCCAAGTTCTTAGCTGTATCAGTGAAGGCAATCGGAATATGGTTCATGGTGACAGGGGGTAGAAGGGAGAAGTCAAGGCCACCACGCATGTAGCGACTGCCAATAATCATGGCTTGTGACTTTGTAGGATTAACAAGGATACCAAAGGATTTAGCCCAGTCACTAATTCGACCTAGATCCAGATTCATTGAAGCTATTGCAGATTCTACATCTGACACAATGAAATGACGGTAAACCTGTAAGTCATCTGCGTACAAGTGAAATTTAGATGAAATTACTTTAGTGACTAAGTTAATGAAAATGGAGAATTAGAGAGGTGACAGGACGCCCCCTTGGGGCACACCCGCAATAAGATCACACCAATCAGAGCAGTTGTCCTCGAGGCGGACCCGTTGCGTGCGGCCCCGGAGGTAGGAGTTGAACCAGGAGATTGCGAAAGGAGAAATGTTAATGGATTTGAGGAGGCCAATAAGGATGTCGAAATCAACGGCATTAAATGCATTACTGAAATCTAGGAGTACAAGTAAGGTAAGGGATTTGTTCTCCATAGCCAGGCGAATGTCATCAGTCACATGTATAAGAGCTGATACGGTGCTGTGGCCCTGACGAAAACCGGACTGGTATGGGGTGATGATATTATTGGACCACAGGAATGCAGACAGTTGTTTATGCACTATATGTTCGAGAACTTTGGACAGAAAAGGTAAGATAGATATAGGTCGAACATGTGAAAATGAAGATGGATTTGAAATTTTAGGTAGAGGAATAACATTAGCTCGTTTCCAGAGCGTCGGAAAGATACAACATGATAGGGAAAAATTGAAGATATGGGACAGAATAGGTAAGAGGAGAGGTAATATCGTGATAATCATTCTTGAACACAAGTTATCGTCACCAACCGCCGCTGAGGAGATAGATAGCAGTGATTTCTTGACATCATCTGTCGAGACACTGGTAAAGGTAAAAGGAGGATTTGTTACTGGAAGTTTCGACAGATAAGCCAAAGTATTAGCTTTGTCGGTAGGGGTTAAAGAAAGGGGCGGAAAGGAAAAGTGTCTATTAAGAGCACTCAAATCAAAATCTTTAATAGAAGAGTTGGAGGATTTGCCGATACCGACGGATTTAAGGAATCTCCATACTTCCGCAGAACCACGATTCACAAGGGAATCATAAAAGTAGCGTCTTTTCGCATCACGACACATTCGGCTGCACTGATTCCGTAAGCTTTTGTATTGTTCGTGGTTGCGATCATTTGGACAACGTTTGTATTTCCGAAAAGCTTTGTCTCTGACTGCCATGGACTCTTTTATTGAATTTGAGAGCCAAGGTGCTGGATTGTGCTTCAGTTTAACACGTTTTATAGGAGCGTGACGATCGTATAGCTCAATAATTAATTTGTTAAGATGCGCAACTTTGTCGTCCATAGTTGAGCAAGCTAAAACAGAAGCCCAATCAGTAGCTTCAGCGTCATTCTGCAAAGCCACTAAATTTATGTCCCTGTAGTTACGCAGGAGTAAATAGCGTGGTCTACGTTTGGGGATACGGATGCGGTAGGACAGGAAAATAAGGTCATGGTAGGAAAATGATGCAGTAAGTTGCCCATGCGCTGTAACATTGCTAGGGGTGGAAGTAATCATGAGGTCAAGCAAGGAAGGGACACAATTAGGAAAGTGATGGGTTGCGGAAAGAGGTAGAATATGGAGACTAAACGAGGATAGGAGGGATTTCAATTTGTGGGAACGGGAGTTATTTTTTATCATACAGGTATTAAAATCACCCATCAATATGACGTGTTTGTATGATGGACAGAGATCGTGGAGAAAGCCATCAAGCATATCGAAATAATCGATACTTAAGTTGGGGCTATAAAAGACTGCAAGCAGTAGTTTAGTGTGACGAGCGACTATTTCGATAGCCAGATGTTCTGCTGACTCGGAATATTGAGACGGGGAAGTGCTGATAACTTTGAATGGTATATCTGCACGGAGGTAGATTGCTACACCTCCACCACCTTTGCCAGTCCTGTCGTTACGGATCAGGACGTACCCAGGCAGTGAGTATTGTGTAGAAGGAAGGGAGGGTTTAAGAAAAGTTTCGGAGATAAGCAATGCATCAACATTTGTACTGCTAAAGGTTGCTAGGAGGTCAGAGTAGTGAGAAGGAATACTTTGGGAATTTATGTGTACTATATTTAAGTTGGAAGGATGAGCATCAGATAAGGAGGCTAATTGATCATGCAGAGTCAGAGGGGAAGAGAATGTACTATCTGCGCTTATAAAACTGCTAGAAGAGGACGAGCAAGAGAAGAAATCATTGTCTAAATCATCTAAAACAGTGTTCATATATGTGATAAAAGAAAAAAATATATATATAATAATAATAAAATATATAAAGATATAAACCTACTTAGAAATAAAATACGTATATTAAAATATATTATTATGATACTTATAATATAAAAAATAGCTTGGTCACTAGCTACGTGAAAACTCACCAATCATCGGTATGCTGGAAAAAAACACATTATAATCTATCAATAATTTCAATGACAAGTATTATTGAAATAGATACTACAAAAAAAAAGAACATGGCAACCCTATTGATAAAGTCGCAAACCCAAAAAGTGATATTGGCAAGATAGAATGTCAGTCGTGAAACGTCAAAAAAAAAAAAGACAACAACGTATCTACGATTACCGGCAAAATCATAAATAATAAAATGAATGGAGAAAGAGACAAAAGAAAATTAAGTAAATTTTAAACCGAGCAAGTTAAGAAGGTTACTCTATAAACAATTCATACAAGGAAATATTAAATCTAATGACGTCGACGAGTTCTTTTTGGACTGATTGTGGTAGTTTTCTTGTCCGATGCTTCTGCTGCCACCGTATCCTCACAGCTGGCAGGAAACTGGGACATGAGGTCTTCAAGCGCTGTCTTAGTTTCAATCTTCCTACGGGATTTGTCAGGAAGACTTACAACTATTTTCCCATCAGCTGACCAGCAGTTTCTAATACCAAAGTGCTTCCGACACACAACAAAAATCTGTTGTCTTGTTTTAGTCAGAAACTCAGAGATGGTAATCCCGGAACCTTTTAAGGATGTTTTATTTTCCCACACTTGATGCCGATGCTCTAAACTAAAGAACCGCACAAGGATGGGTCTAGTTTTATTTGCTGAAGAATTCCCCAAACGGTGGCATACTTGTAAGTGGTCCTTGTTGATATCAGGCACCTTCAACTTGTCGGATAACACTCTGTGAACTACTGTATGGAGGTTTTCATTGTTTGTTTCAGGAACACCATGTATCAATAATATTTTCCTTCGCATTATTGTCTCATGCCTATCCAGGCCAAGAGAAAGGGCTTCAAACTCATGCTTCATGGAAGAGAAGATTTGCCAAACCAATTTTTTAAAATCAGAGAAGTCTTGAGAAAGTGATTTCAGATCTGGATGAACAGGGGACACAGCAGTGGTTTTCTGTAGTCTGCTCTCATACTCTTGCATGCGGGTCTCAAACATCTTACCCATTGCTTCCAAGCTGCTCAGTACCATTTCTGTAGTGTAGTGGTTCACAAACTGACTTTATTGATTTTAAATGTGTTGAGATAGGAAAGTTTTGTGTGTAAGTGATGGTAGGTGAGTTTTACACCGTGTTAACACATAAAGTTTATGTAGAAAACTATTATTTATAATACTTAAGAAATAAAAACTATGAGAACACTAAAATTGCTTGTTTTCACAGAGACTAATTATAAGTGATCAACATTACAAAATGTCTCCTGTAAACGTTGCGGGCGTTGACCACATGTTCGTTTAGCACTTTCGGCTCGGCAGGATTTGTTAAACGACAAGGCCGGCTCAAGTATTCGGCTAGTATCGATCGGGATCCATTTGTTCTTTATGTGCCGGCACACACGGCATATTCGGCTCTACCGCCCGGCAGTGACGATTAATGCCAGCCTGAGTAGGTGGTTCGCGCCTAAGGAAACAAAAATCTATTGCTAAAGTAACTTACTGAATTTAATTAAGTACTATCATATGTTTATGTGAGTCCTTAATTTGAAAGTAATTATTTAAATGCTTCATTTCATTACTGGCTTTCGGCTGCCCAGGTTAGGAACAAAATAATGTTATAGTTAAAATTAATAGTACTTTTTTCTTAAATTTAATGATTAGGTAATATTAGTGGAACAATTTCATAAAATACAGATGCTATAATAAGCAATATTATTGTAACTGCAAGGTAGGCCGGAGGACAATGGGTTGCTGCGCACACATTGTCACAATCATTTGGTACCTTGGCTGGGCGAGGTATGAAAATACTATTGTAACAACTTCCCAGTCATTATATAATGTACTTCTGATATATGAATCAGAATACATAGACAAAACTGTCTTTTATTTATTTTCTAACGTTTTTATATTCTTCAATTCCAAACGTATTTTAAGCTTACAAAATCAAACTTTTGATTATTCCACTAAATAATTCTTAATATCATAATTTCAGTACCTTGTTTTACCTAGACAATATAAAATTTTGTGTGAAAGATGTTGGGCACTCTTTAGCCAGACCATGTATGGAAAGTGAAATAAAGCTTTCACATAACATCAACAAAACCTCTATCTGTTCTTCTAGGCCACAATCGTAAAAAGCCAAAGTTAACAAAATATAGATGCTATTCAATTAATAATTAATTATTCATTTAATTCAGCCAGCCTTTTGGCTACGTTGCCTTTAATGGATTCAAGTTTAGATTTAGTTTTTAATTTGCAGCATAATTTTATTTTATTTTATAATTATTAATTTAAATTAATTATAGAATATTATCAGATTTTGTTTTATACTATAAAAAATTTTAGTAAAAATTTACGATATACGTACTTGATCGTACGTCAAATATAATGAGAAGTCTTAAATTTAAGGAAACTTTACTTTACACAGAATACTCAATACTTCCGTAAACCCAGCTAAGTATGTACTTAACAAACATAAATACGAAAATACTTAAAGCAAACATTGAAATATCACTTCACAAACATGCAAAACGAACATGGTAATGTGTGGGTACCTCATTATTGCCAGAATTACGAACCACTTACTCATCTTTAATAATATTGTTTTTTCTTCGTAAAATTGAATTTCGAATGTACATGTTTTAATGGACTCGTTTTGTGGTCGGTGATAGTCCGCGGTGTAGATAAGACTCTTCCAGTAAGAGTCACTGGAAGAGTCTTACCTACACCGCGTGTAACCTAATTGTTCAGTTCCAATTTTAAATATCAGTGTTTCTCTAAAGTTCTTTCTCCAGCCATTGGTTTTGGCTGTGCGTTGTCTGTAAGCCAGTTTTAGAATAATATCATCAGAGTAACACACCAGCTATATGGCCCCAAAGTAAGCAGAGCTTGGGTTGTGGATGAACATACATCGAACTGGGGGGAATCTATAATAAACATACATACATAAATATCAACCACCATGACCCAAGATCTAAAATTCTGTGATCATCACACATATAAATGCCCCCTGGGATCTCAATGAATCTGGGACCCCCTACTATAAGGCTATTGACGCTACACGTCCGATAGTGTAAAGAATTCTATAATAGAATTACACGGACGATCTGAACTACAGTGGCTGATAAGGATTTAATGCGGATTGCTCGTAGTATGGATAAAGATTGACAAGTGCGCTAACTTATAATGAGCATTCGAAATAAGCAAATAAGGTAATACTTTAATAGTTAATTTTTATAACTAAAAACAGTACATCAAAATGAACCTTGGTTATAGATAACCAATGTTATTATTTCTTAATATATTATGTTTATACCGAAAGGGTTTCCCAGGCATCAATCAATCATTTCACAATATGCCTTATCACCCATTTCTTGGTCGACGTTGATTTCTAGGACACCTTGTATATCTGTACCGTACTTCATCCTTTGTTCTGAGCGATTTCATGATACGATTAAATAGATTTTTTTTAAATAAACTTAATTTAACAACTTCCTTATAGCGACTTTTAATGGTTTGATGGATACATTTATTCAAATTATTACTTTTGTCTGATATTACTTTACTTTGTTTCAATGTCTTGAAAGATCATTCTTAAGGTACCGTGTAAGTGGTTTAAGTAATTGAGTAAAAACATTTAGCATTTATAACAATAATTTTAAGTCATTAATTTAACTATTTAATTTATTCATGGTTTTAACAAGTTGAATATGTTATTTATTATTGATATTAGAAACTTTATAAGACGAGCAGTCTCGTTTATTTGTCGAATCAATGCTAAAACAACAATGTAATTTATAAAATAAAGGCAAGAAACTAAGTCATACAGCCACAACTAACATCAGTTATGTCACTTCCATTGTTAAAAAAAAGAATGCAAAAGTTCCTATTTGTTCATCCTTCAAAAAGGCAAAGTTCACTACAGTCCAACCAACTTCTCTTCAGTAATGAGTGGCGCTGCGTTCTACGCGTCAATAAAGATGGACATGGTGACGTCACTTTAGGTTTAGTTCCAGTTTTTGCTACTGAATAGATAAGTTTGTGTTTCTGTATCTATGCTGCTCCAGTTTGGTGACCTCGCGATCGGTCGATATCTCATTAATCGTGATCAAGTGCTACTTGATGTTGCGATGACGTTTATCTAACTGTTCTGTAGCTTTATAGGTATGTCCCAGGGTCTGGATGACCTATTCGTGGATGAAATGGCGGACGTTCTTTTTTCGAAATTTGAATTTGCCGATGCGTAATTTCATTTCACATTCACACAAAAAAAATGTAAGATGGCTCATATTTTTAATTCTAAAAAGATAACACGAAAGATCAAAATCGTTACAGAAACTTACATGTACAGAATTGTTTGTATATTTTTATCAATACTACTACTTCTTCTACTTTATTATCTAATTTTTCAGATTTTAATACTCGTCTCAACTTTGCAGTTTTTGGATGTTTAATAATAGGAGCAGAGTCCTGGTGAGTTAAATACCTATAGACACCAGGTCTTGCTTAGGCACCCTTCGTGTCTATAAGCAAATATGAATAGATATTTTCACACTATAAAAATTAAATTACTTTTATTTATAAAGACTTAAAATTTATTTAAGATTGCTGTGTTCGAGAAATCTGATTTAAGAGTAAACAGCTATTTCAAGTTTCAGGTGTTACAATAGTTTCTAAAGTGCATCAATTAATCTGTTTATTTTGGTGTTTGACAGCAAACGTCAAAATAAATGACGTAACAGTGAGTAATGTCGTACACAAGTCGACTGACAGACAAACTAGACAAATACTAATGACGAGAATGACAAATTACGAAAACCCCGCCAAATTGGCTGCATTTATAAATGACAGGTAAAAAATAAGATCTAAATCAGTTTACGGCGCCAACTATACAAAAGTGTTGTACGCTCAAGGTGTTTCGATAAATTGCTACGATGGTAAAACGAAAGCTAAATATTAGATATTTCGATATAAGGTTGCGTAACTGGAATATATATTAATTTTGAAACGGTGTAAAAATAAAACAAATTCATTGCCGATAAACGAGTAAGTACGTGACTCATCTGATGGTGAGAGACATCCGGGCCCATGGACATACTTAGTCGAAGGTGTTTAAAACTAGGAAGGACCGTAGTACCGCTCCAGATGAGATCTTAACATAGAAACTGGGTAGACAAACAAGCTTCGTCCTATCATAGCAGAAACGTTTATCACTTACTAAACTCGATCAATATTTTGATTGATTTGAGTTTTCATCACAATTTTTTGATCTCGTTGGACGTTTCGTTAACCTCAAAGTACTTTATTATAACAATTTGACGACCGAGTGGTGTAGTGGTAAGTAACCCTGCCTCATACGCTGAAGCTCCCAGGTTCGAGTCCTGGCCAGGGCATTCATTTATGTGATGACGTTTGTTCTGTGGTGCTTTGTATTTATATATGTATGTTTATTGTGGGTTCCCCACAGTTCGCTGTATGGTCATCCATCACACAAGCTCTGCTTACTTTGGGGCCATACAGTTGGTGTGTTTGTCTGGGGATTTAAAAAGGAAAAAAATTGGATATATCTCAAATGTAGCCGCTCTTCATGATGGTCTTAATAATCCCAGCAGGGAAATCAGACCTACCCAACTAAGGGATGGCAATTTATAGTCCACCACGCTTGCTTCTACTTCCAAATAATAACTAAGGTATGTTGGTTTCCTCAAGATGTTTCCCTTCACCGATAGAGCAGTTGGTTTTATGTACTTAAGTTGCAGTTGCAGGATCAACCCGCGAAGTACGAGAAGCAAGCGATTGGTTCTGACCTTTTCATCATGAACACAAGACATTATTGCACGCAGTTCTAGCCTTTTTTTTTTTTTGCTGCCGAGTCACCCTCGCGGGAGGGAGGTGGAAGATGCGTCATGCATACCGCCCGCAGGTAAATTCTTCTGCGGGGGGTTATGTGGGACTCACCAAAATGGCACCTACCCACTAAAAACCACCTGTTGGCTGTAGTTATTACCGTTAAGCCTTCATCGGAAGCGACACCCGTCGGGAAGTTGGGCGCGCTGGCGAAGACCCGCTAGCGGGTCTTCCGCCTGTAGTGAAAGTTGCACTGAAGGTGCTCAAAGGGACATGAGTTGGTGGCCGTTCTGGGCAGCCTCCGGTGAAGCCGGGGCTGGGCAGAGGTCGGCCGAAGCATGATTTAGGGATCAATTCATTCAAATGAACCTATAATGAATTGAGAAGGGAACTATGCTCCGCCAGAGCTAGCAAACGCTCTGTCGGAGTACGTGAAGCCCTAAGTTTACGGGCTAAGACTGCGATTGATTTCAGCCAGCAAACAATCTCTATTTATACTGACCATACAGTAAGTACCAAACCAACATTTAGAAGCGCCACACAAGAAGACAGAAATAGAAATAAGGCGTTTGCTTCAAAGACATATCGCTTAATTTTTATTTATCAGCTTAATGGTATCGATTACAGTTTTTGTAAGCGTTTAACACGATGAATCAGTAGCGGCCAGTCTTAAAGCAGTACTTACAAACGGATTGTTTGTGTTTGTTTAAATAAATCATTCTCATTTCGAGATATGATTCTATAGAAAAAAAACCGAATTCGAAAAACCTTTCCGTGTAACTCACAGCTAGTTATAATGTATTGGCAATAAAACTTACGGGAAATATTCTTCCTTCTTGAACCTATAGCATGTTAAACTTTTCAAATGTTTTTACATATCTTAAGTATTCACAATTAAAAATATTGACCGGTATAAAATTAGAACATCCAGTCTATTTCTAAACGTGAAAAATTACCTGCGTAAAAATCTCAATTTTGCAGCTCACATATCTTTCATCTCATCTTTACCGAAAACATTCATGAAAATTAAGATGATCAAGAATGTCAACGACTCATATTAGACGCGATTCACAACATTATTAAAATAAATAAAAATATAGGCGCCTTCTAACCAAGGAAACGATAATATCGTGGGCATTAATTTAACGATAGGAATTTTTTTCACGCGGAATTTATTGCCTTCTGTCGTATCTGACATCGGTATTTTATATTCTTTGATCTTTGGCTGCTTAGGTATTTTCACTTTTCTTTGTTATATTCAGTATAGTTTTTGAGTTTTGCTGTTTACGTGTGGGTTGTTGCTGACAATTTGACGTCGATCGACTTCGACTTCTTATAGACTCTTTTTTTACGTAATTTCTAACATAACATAATGTCAACGAGAATAGAAATAATAAACTTACAATTAATAATAAAATACACTTTAATAAAAAAAATATTATTAAGTTAATAAAGTATATGTTTACATAGAGTTAAATTCTATTTTAATCTATAACTATGATTATTTATAAATTAGAATAGACTTTAACTCGGTTTATAGATACAGTTAATAAATTGGACTAATTTATTTGAACTTATTAACATTAGTAACAGTAATATTGAAATATATTGTTGCAGCCCTATTAAAAAATAATATTTTTATTTTATAAATATTTTTTTATAAATTAATTAAATAATAATTTCAACAACTACCGATTTTCAAAACACATTTATAATTCATCACCTAACCACGTCTGAGTAGGTACAATGAAACGAAAAAGTGTTTAGATATACAGAACAAGACTGAATTAGCTACGGATGCCGTTACATGCATACCATAACTTTTAATTGTAAACTAAATTTTTATTGATAATACTAGGTATAGTTTCGAAAACAAAGTTAAATAATACTTATTATTCATAGATCATGAGGATCACTACAAAGAATGATACAAATATAACAGAAGAAGTTGATATTAAGTAGGTACTTAATATTAGAATATGAATTTTCTAACACTTTTTATTCTAAGCAGCATATTCTTCTATTAGCTAACACTTTAACCTAATGTTACTAAATGTCAAATAAAGCTTGATAGTACAATAAAAATAGTTTTATTTATAAGACAACCACAACACATAACAATAAGTTTAAACATACAAGTTAGATAAAGACAAAAATAATGAACACAAAGTACAACAAACGTTAAAAAATAAAAATAATAATAATTGCACAAGAACTAAAAGCAAAATAATATACGAACAAAATACATAATAAAAAGAAAATAAAAATAATAAGTATATGGTATTGCCTGTGTTGAGCCTGACAAAAGGTCATCATAATGTGGCGGTTGATGTCGCAACGGTGCTATTCTGTAGCAGTTATTCTAACATACTTAGTAATACATTTTATCAGCCAAAAACGTAAAATTTTAAAATATTGCCTTGATTAAGATTGATAAGTTACAGGTATAAAACCAAAACAAAGCTTTACCTACTTAATAAAAAATTCTTATTTGTCTTAGAACTCATACATAAACTATATTACAAAGCTAGGGCGTCTGTTACACTTACGTCAGTATTAGCAGAAGTATAGAACATTTTGTTGGAATCTGGCATGTGAGGACAGTCGGAACTCTCGTCGTCCGAGTCAGAGGTCTGCAGCGACCCTGTCCCTGGACTCGCTTGCAGCCGCGACCACAGACACTCGCGACGCATTTGTTTCATAAACCACTTTTAAACATCTCTGGGCTTTTTATTTTAAAACCGCACTTATGAACATGGGAATTTAAGTTTGGTTTTACGACGCACTTTCTGACATGATTGAAACTTTTTTCAACTCACACTTTAAAATGTTTGTACTATTTTATTTCAATAATTACTTTTTATTGTTCTTTGGTCACACACTTTGGTTTTTGTGGCGTACAAATCAAAATACCAATTTATCATTTTACGAACTCGCACTTTCAAACATGAATGTACTTTTTTGGTCTCGCAATTTCATTTTTTGGTGTATTTTTTGGTGAATTTGTGACATTGGTCGCGTTCACTTCACTTTGGTTTATTTAATAAGAGAATTATTATCTAGAACAAATAAACAGTTGTACACTGTTTAGTAGCAGACAAAATACCCCTTATTATATAAGACGACATTTGTCTCACAACTGGTGGATATACATGGACCTACGTCGAGATTCGAATCCGCTACGCCACGCTATGCATTTAAATGAAGTTAGAATAATTGAAGACCCTGCTAGTCCCTTTCGTCCGACGCAATTAGAAAGAGCGTATGAAAATTCGGGCAGCGTTTAACTAATGCGGAGAGGGAATAGATTAAAACGCCTTTTCAAACCAAGGCTTTTCTTCACAATATGAAAGAAATGAATACTATACTAGTGATCATATTGTTCCAAACATTCCTTTTTCCACTAATAGCCCTACCTTAGGGATAACTTAAAATATACTTTTATAATGACAGTAAGTATAATCAATTGAGTAACAAGCTGCAGAATTTGACAAATTGAAAGACCCGACTGCTTATGTTGGTATCCCGCGTAAATCCCACTGCCATAAAAAGTCCGGGACATAATGTATCCAATATCACTCCCACAACTGAGACAAATCTAAAGACACCTCATTTGTTGAAATCTCTCAAACGGTTGAGTCTGTACAGCCGGCCAAAAATATAAACATACATACAAACATTCGAAAAACACAACACTTCTTCTGACAGTCGGGTAAAAAGAAGCGCATCTAATTTTTTGTAACTGAATAATATCCAGAGACGGAGACGAGCTCGACATGTCAGGAAATACATCTAACGCAGAAAAATACGCAAATTGTAGAAATTGAGGGCCCTCAAACTATGCTTGGACCCTACCGCTCGTCCTAAGTAAACTAATGTCAAAAAATATATAATAAATACCCTACCTATCCACTTACCTACTCAAACAAGTATCCCTTGAAGGGAAACTCACAAACAAAATATGTTATAAAAGCGTAAAGGTAAAAAGGGTTTGCTCCGGGCGGTATGCTCCTACTATTTCATTTATATGTCATAAAAAGTGAGTGCAAATGTTTGTGTGGTATAAGTATTGTATTCTTTACTTAGAATTGTAAATGTGAGTAATAGTTTGGTTGTCTGTTTATATCTGGTATATTCCGAGTGAATGTACAGTTTCCATGGTAACGGGCCTGTTCAAACTTAGTCTAAGTAGCGTAGTCTGAATATTATATTAAGACTGTCTGAACGCCTTATGCTTCTTGTAATAAACGTCGCAGTTAATAAGCTTCACAACATGCGGTAATTCAGCACACGATACGTGTCTGATCACGTACTGTCTTCAAATCTTATTCCGATTTAGACAGCCCTAAATCCGTATGAATAAAACGAAAAAAAAATTTGCGTCATCTTAAAAAAGCGAGACTGATATTATTTCCTTTATTGAAACAGTACAACCTTCTTACTCTTTCCCAATCTGAAAATGGCAGGCGCAGGGCCGTCAAATGGTCTAGCAAATCTAGACTTAGGCAAAGTATAGACAAAGTATAGAATCGCTTAGCATTAATTATACGAAAGAGCGACTAAGTTAACCATTTGCCGCTGCAATTAAATTTAAATTTAAATAATAATATGTAATTATATAAAATTGAACCAGTTAGATACATTTAACTGACACTATTATAATTTTAAATTATATAATTTCATATGCTACTTCGGCAATTCATAGCTGTACTCATTATTATGATTAAATTGTCTACGACCTTTGTATTACCTTTGAATATGAATAAATAAATGATTTGATTTTTGATTTGATGTCTTTGATTGATAAGACAGAATATCGCGAAGTTAAATCGGGCCTTAAGGTAAGCAACCAAATAAGGACGGACGAAGATAAAGACACTAAGGGACCAGGTAAAATAGGAACCCGTCGCACGTGGACATATCTCTCTATTATGTTGTGTGTCACAAACAAAATCACGGCCATTTAAGGATTACAATATGGGGCTACGATTAATGAGAGGCTAGTCTGTTAATAGCAAGTTTTACGATGGCTAACATTAAATTCAATTATGTAGAATGTCATTTATCGAGCCCCGGTGACTGGCACGTGTACCAATTACTTTTAACAAGCGACTGCTCAAACGGCGAAGGAAAACATTGTGAGGAAAGCTTTAGAAGATATTTCGAAGGTGTGTTTAAGTGTACCAACCCTCAACAGCCTAACTTGGTGGAATATAAATGGCCTGAAACCACCCCTTCGTTGGGTGCGGCTTATATCGTGGCTTGTTCTTCTGTCAGATCTTCTTCACGAAGGTTTTTCCGAACTGGTGGTAGAGTCATGTTTTATTTGACGTCAATAGAACGGGTCAATGTTGAGAAATAAATATTTGAATTTATTCGTACAGAGGGATTATTAAGGTTCTCGTGAATGTAAAGTTGCATCCAAAATGATGCAAAAGCTGCATGTATCTCAAGCCGAAAAAGATTTAACTAAAAAAATGCGAATCGATAGCAATACCAGGATTCTAATTTACCGATCATTTTGAAAGTATGTCAGCGAAAATCAATTGTAAATCAGTACAATTGAGTCCAATCAAACTCCGATTGTGCCTTAATTTGGTTCAGGATAAGTGGTGGAAAGGGTTCCATTAAGTTTTTGGGAACACGAAAAGAAGGAAGAGGAAAAGATTTAAGGGATGAAGATATATTCTCCGACAGTAATGGTTCAACTAATTTGTGCTTGCGGCCCCTTGTAAGCGTGTGCTTGTAAATACGCCATTTATTTTTGTGTGTCATCAAACCAGGTTCTAGTCTTCAGTAACAAGGGCTTTTCGTACGTTTTTAACAAACATATCAATTATTATTATTATTAATATATTAATAAATTATTATTATAACGTTTGATCAAAAAATACGAAGCTATAATATTTGAATCTGCCGATGATAGGCATCTCGTTTGTTTCTACACGAACCATCTCAATTTACAATAGCTGTCATTGTGAACCATTGTTTTTATAATAAATTCGTCGTTTCAGTAATTATTTTAAGAGAGTCGGGAAAATTGGGCAGCCATATTTGATTGCAGAATTTATGTATTATTCTAAAATTTATGCATAATAATAAATCTCTTCAACTGACACAAACACGGCAACTGTATGGCCCCAAAGTAAGCAGAGCTTACGTTATGGATGACCATACAGCGAACTGGAAGGAAACTAGTGGGTTGTGGTTACGTATACAAACAACCACCGAGAATAAGCATCTGAGTTCATCACCTAAATAATTTAAGCCATTCTACCCTATGTACGACTAAATACGACATTTTGAAATACAATTAGTTCCTTCGAAAATGTTTAAAGAAAAAAACATTATTTAACATTATTTTTAATACTTGTTTTTTTTTTCTTTATAATCCCATCGCAAAATCTTCTATTATTTATAAACCAAACTATTTTCAAATTCAAGAACTTCAAAAATACTGGACTAACTACAAGAATGAACTTTAACCTTTACGTTTTAAGCTCAGTTCTCAAAATTTCTCTCTACACCCACCAGTCGTCTATATTTGCATTTCTTTGCAAAGTGCATCTGTGTGCGTGGGCGGCGGATATTGTCAATCTATGGAGAATTATTGATGAACAGAATACAGCCCGACAAAATTATCCGTTCAGTAAAGAATGGCGCTGCTTTCATATCGTAACTGAAATTACACGTACAAATGCTTTAGTCTGAGATTTTGCTACAGAACATATAAAATGGTGGATCTGTACAAGTAATCAGTTGACTGTGAAACCGAATCGACAAGAAAATTGTGAAATAGTAAAGGACATTGGAAAATATTGGCCAAGGTAAGAAGAAGACAATAGGCACGTTTTCTTTAGATGAATATTAAAACTATAGTTTTGTATGCTTATTTTATAGGAGTTTCTGTGATATCGTAAAATTTATAAAAAGAACTTCAAATTCATATATTTATTTCTCAACATTGACAATAACTTGTTCTTATGGACGTCAAATAAAACATGAATCTACCACCGGTTCGGAAAAACTCATGAAGAAGAACTGGCAAGAAACTTATAAAATATAGCCTTCTTACTATTCGATATCCTTGCTTTATAATAACTAAAGAATTATTAGAACCATCAAGTATTCGTGGTTAATTAACTGCAGAATACGTACAAACAAATTCACAATAATGTTTCTGGAAAATACAATTATTACTTCAGCACTTAAAGATTTTAGTCTCTATTTACGTTTCGTTTTATACCGGGTGTACAATCCAAATGGGTCAGTATGGAGAAGTCGGAAACTATGAGAGATAGCGAAATTTGTTCTTAGGAACCATGGCGTCGATTTTAGATTTAATAATAATCACATTCAAACTTTTTTCTTAACTCTCATACATAACCGGGAATCGAACCTGGTCAGAATCTCTGTAAACAATGTTGTTTAAATTCTGCAAGTCGTAAGAAGCAAAAATTCAATCGAATCTTGTTCAAATAATTGAAAGAAGAACCCAACAATAACATAACTAATTTATTTCAGTAAATGTTCAAAATGGTAGACGTTCTTTTGAATGCAAAGATTAATTCTTTTGGGTAACGAATGTAAAATTGCATTTCGTATTTTCATGGGGTGCCTATGTGTTAAAATGTTTTCTAAGGCTGTAGTTAAATCCTCTACAGTGTCGTTATTTGATTTGTAGATTTCATCTTTTATATAACCCCATAAGAAAAAGTCAAGAGGCGTGATGTCAGGCGATCTTGCGGGCCATTTAATGGGGCCGTTTGTACCAATCCAGTTATATTGAAAGTGATCATTGAGAAAGTCTGTGGCAAATAGACTATTATGTGCACAATCACCATCACAATCACAACTCACCATCTTGTTGAAAATACATATTTTCTATGAAATCCTGTGGCATTCGTCGTATGATTTCAACAACGTCTTCTAAAATTTCGAAGTATTTAAATCTATCTAATTGCCTGTCATAAATTTTAAACATCCAAACTCTGTTATGTATAAGTCCAGCCCAACAGTTAAATGAAAATCTTATTTGGCGTCGCCCTTCGTGGATCCGCAAGGGGTTTTGTCGTGACCAAAAATGATAATTTTTGCGATTGTACATACCATTATTTGAGAACTGAGTTTCGTCCGAAAAAATTATAAACTCTAAAAAGTGTCGATTTGAATTTATTTTCTCCTTTAACCAGTTGCAAAATTCGAGCCGTCTGATGTTATCACCTCGATGCAAGGCTCGAGCCAAATGTGCATTACGGTAACACTTGTACTTGTACTTTTTCAAAAAATTTTGGATTGTACCGTGAGAAACTTCTCGGATATCGCGTACAGCGTCATGAATTGAAGCATCAGCATTATAAGCATAACCTCAAGCAAGAGGTTATGAAAAGGCTAGTTTTATTTAAAATATGACATTAATTCCAAAAGAAGTATTCCATTTTCAAATTTTAAATGATTCGGCACGCCCGCTGAACAAATGCGTTCTAATTTGAAATAAATGCTATTTGTAATGCATAATATCGATACAGATAAGATATGCATAAGTGGTCTCTTCAGATAATTGATAACCGATTCATAATATTCAAGACATTTTGCAAATTAATTAAATTGTGGCCATTTCAGTCTAATTTACTGTCAGTCTTGTTTACACAAGATTTCATAGCCAAATTTGTTCCTTATACTTACGGACCAATACTTGACGCGATTACAAGAGTATTGACCAGGTTCGATTCCCGGTTATGTATGAGAGTTAAGAAAAACGTTTGAATGTGATTATTATTAAATCTAAAATCGACGCCATGGTTCCTAAGAACAGATTTCGCTATCTCTCATAGTTTCTGACTTCTCCATACTGACCCATTTGGATTGTACACCCGGTATATTGTCCCCTTAGAATAATATTTTTTTTTTTGTAAAAAAGATCATAAATTTTATAATAATTACCAAAAAACTTCATAGACCTTATTATGGGCATCTTCTGAGACTATACAGACCTCCTAAACGTCCTATCTATTCGTTTAAAAGAAATAGTTGTTTTTAAATGTAAAATGTACATTTTAGACAGAATAAAATACTAAAAAAAGGGCAGTACAAGTGTAAACCTCCTTGTTCATTAGCAAAAGGAAATCCCCACAACTCTTCGACTCACTTTGGCGTAATAAAAAAATATTTCATTTACTAGTACTATTTACTTTAGAATTGTACGGCCTAGCTATGTTCCGAACAAGCCATCGTCGCTTTCAATGAGACGAGAGTGAGATTAAATAAATATGTCGATTTAAAAATAGATACCTTTTTGTTCATCATTGACATTAAAATCTTTACAAATTAATACTGCCAGTCTTAAAACGCTCTACATTTAATTATAGCTCTTAAATTATTATCTATTAGATTCAAAATCCATTGTATGCAGACTCAAAGGTAACCTAAAACCTGTGAGCTAAGGATTTTGTGACACAACTTGTTTTTGTGTCCTTCTGTCCTTATAATATGTGACGTTGTTCTTTATATAACCGGATTTCAGCTCAGACGGATTATAACAAACTAATTTAGTTGGAGAAAACCGAAACATAATTTTGTGGCTTCTTTGGATTTTATTGAATATCAGAATTTACATTAGTTAATGATGGATGTATTCTGGTCTAAAACTACTGACACTAATTGTCCAATAATAACAAAAGAGACTTATTTGTTTATCTGTTTATTTGTTATTGACAAAACTGGATTATACTACCTTCTTAAGAAAGCTACAAAATCCAAAATTAACATGCTTTTTTATCCAGCAATTCAATTGTTACGCAAGTGAGACCGCGTGCAAGTGCTAGTATCTAATATGTAAAGGGTCGATCCGAAGCTTCACTCGACTGATTCACATGGATGATGCCGAATGGTAACCCCTAACAACCTTGGATCGGTTCATTCATGAATTCATTCGGCACTCTTGTTTCATTGAGAGTAAAAGATGTCAAATGAAAAACAAAAACGAACAAAAACTGAACCGTCCTGTAACCCCTTAAAAAATGTATAATTCTAACTTTTCAAAATCAAATTAAAATATTTATTTTCCAACATTGATAATTGTTCTTATTGATGTATAATAAAGTATACTATAATATACTATAATAAAGTAACTCTATAATAAAGTCTATAATAAATACTATAATAAAGTACTCTCCCACTAGTTCGAAAAACCCTTCGTGATAAAGAACTGGCAAGAAACTTCACGGGTATTATTTGTCTCTTTGTGTTTCTATTTAATTTTGTTAGCTCGACAAGTCTGCCAACTATCCAAACGAAGAACGCCCTCAAACGGCACAAGTTCACGAGTTAGCGCGTGAACCAGCCGTCGCCCTCCTCAACCATATTAGAGGGAAGTGAACGACCCGTTACCCGACGCTACCGTAACAAGACGTTCTATAGTGACAATGACGCTATAGACTTACTATAGACGAACCGGTGGTAGAGTCATGCTTTATTTGACGTCAATAAGAATAAGTAATTGTCAATGTTGAGAAATAAAGATTTGAAAGACGCATTCGATTTACCTGACGCTCCGTTACCCATGGACATCGTTAGTCTGAATTGTTTTATTTATTAATAGTGATTGTGAATATTATTTAACAAATGATGCAATGTCGACCGTAGGCTTCAGTTGAAATGACCTTTGTTCCAGCAATTGCACTGGCTGTTCAAACTAGGAAGACAAGACCCTACCACTAAATATTTGGAATAGTCAATACATTAGATGATATTAAATTTTCTTCACAGAAAAATATGTTAGATGTACATTTTACCTGTGATCTTGTATAATTATATATTATATATAGATATATATTTTATATAGATATTGTTCTATCCATTCAGCAGTGTATAGTTTCGCATCTTTATATTTTTACGACATATTTATTATAGTTGGACGTATCGGGATAAGGTTTATACTGTTGTTAGGATCTGTTATATGACAGTAGTAAAAGCAAAGATTTTTTTTTATAACATGGTATGCTTACACCGTAAACAGGAGATTTTCTGTAGGCTCAGTAGTAATAATAATCTTTGAGAAATATTTTAACACAGACTTCGAATTCAGGATTCTTGTATATAACAAAAATAATTAGCTTTTTTAATAACTTTATGAAGGCGTCATTATAACTAATGTAAATATTGTATTTGCACGTACCAATAAATGCATTTTATTTAAAGTAAAATCTTTTTTTAGCGTTTTTAAGAATGTAAACAACAAATAATGTCATTAGCTGTCTACAATGTAGGAGTAACAGACTCCAAAATTACTCCTTTTAGGCAACGACAGATTTCATCTGAAACTGACTAATGGCTAATGAGCCCTTCCAATTTTACAGAGATATGAGCGGGAAACAGCTAGGCGGAACGGAGTATAAGTAAGTTTTAGCCTTCGTGTAGGAGTTTTCCAGAAATGAAAGCAAGGAAGCGCGCTCGGCATTAGCCGGAAACATGCCATGCACGAGCTTTTCTACTCAAATTAGTGTTTTAATCGAGGGGACTCCGTGTGGAGTCCGTGTGGAGTCCGTTTGCAACCCTCATCTTGTTCAATTCATTTGTAACTCTTCTAACTCTTCCAATCTAGGGGTCTAGCCATATTGCAATCTACAATCGCTAACGCTATCGAAAACGCGTAAACTGAATGGAGCAGCGCGTGATATGCTCCATACGTTTAAAGCGTTTTCTATAGCGTTAGAGATTGTAGACAGAAATACGGCGAGACCCCCTGGACTGCTCACTCTTGTTCAGACCATAAAAGTTATTATTTATCTATATTCAATTATAATTCAGTGTACTAAATAACTATTACTGTACTAAAATTACCGTTTCGAAATGTGCGCTCGCTAAACCCTACCGCCCACCGGCGACCCAGCGGCCTTTAGCAAATACGATTGCTGTATCGCGTTGGCGTTAAGTTCAATTTTCATGCAAACTTCAGCTAAAAAGCGGGAACGCCAGTTTTTGGACAGAGTGATTTATCTGTTATGGAGTAACTCTAGTATTGTGTGGTTAAAAGGCTTTACTAATTAGTAACTAATAGGTACGCTTTCACAGAAGAAGATGGGCATAAGTCGTATGCTAAAATCTCCAACAAATGTACAATAACCAACCATATATAGTAAATACTACAAACGTGTTGTCGTTTGTACAACAAGCATATTGATAGATCTCCATACCTTTGACATTTATAAATAATATCATTATATCGGATTCTCAATATGGATATGTTGGAACATACTTCGTGTTCAACTCGAAATTATTATGATCGTAACATTGTTCAATAATTTAATCTAGGGTTAGACAATAAGTAATTAAGTTTAATTTAATTACTACATGACAGTCTTACCAGTCTACTATCGAGTTAATATTGAAGCCCATCTGAGCTAAAACCTTTTAACTAAATATGATTAATTAGATATTTGTATCTTCATTAGTATTATTACCAACATATATGTAACGAAAACTTTGGGACATCTTTGTCAATTTTATTTTAATGAAAAGCTTAATTCTCATAAATATCCTTTTAAATATTGGAAAGACAGTTTAAATCCTCACTTGCGTAATAAGAAATGTGGTTTTTTCGCTTCTTTTTATTGAACGCAATAACAAATCAAATTAATGCAATAATATCAAAACCTTCTTTAAAAAACGTTAAATTTTCGAAACAATAAATTTTCTTTGAGAACACCAAACCTAATGAACAGTCTTTAGTTATATCTAACACTCGTAATTAATGTGTTTAGAAAAACATGATTTTTTCTAATCTAGCAAACATTGGACAATATATAAAATGTTTTTTGCCTCAAAAGCCTGAATACCCGACGACACGAACTAGCATACAGACATTTATAACCGCCAGCTTTTACCATAAAAGGCCTATATCCACAGATTACTAAACCTTTATATGGAAAGAGAATAAAAATCTTGTTTAGTTAGTTTTCGATAGGAATTTGTATACGATTTTTTTTTCGAATGAAAGTATTCAAGTCAAGGCTTTTGAATGTGTATTTGATATTTTTTGTGTAGTAATAAAATGTCGGTTAAATACATTACGCTTTTTAGATATTTTATAATAATAATACCATCGAGAGCTATATGAGTACCTAATTACAAGAAAAACTGTTATTGTTGAAAGTTAAAAATATAATATTTACGTTATATCTATAAAAATATCTAAAGAATTTTAAGTATATTCCTTATAGAAACGACGCTACGTTTTGTACTATAGAGAAGACCAAAATAGAGCATTTAATTCGACTCATAAACATGAACCTTGAAGTATTGATGTCGAACCGTTTACTTTCTCATTAAAATTATAATGATCTTTTTATGTTGGTATTTTGCGAAATTTCCTTGCCATTTAATATTTATGAAGTATGTGAAAATTTGTGAATTTAGAATTTTAACTAGGTTATTAAAATTATACATATCTAAGAACCTAAAAGTACCTACATAAGAAATGTCCATAGTTAGAATTATTGTCTGATATATTTTAATATAAAACATATACCTAAAATGTTATTTATACATTAATAAAAGAAAATAAATGTATTTAAATAAAAAGATTACTAGTACACAGTTTCATAAACAGGTGAGTTACTGAAATGTTATAAAACAATATTTTCACCGCCAATTAATTTTACCTAATACACAAAATTAAAAAGGAACTGAGTAATGTTAACATACAAAATACGGATTTCATAGCATTGTTTATCCATTGATCCAGATGTGTAGTGAAACTCTAGACACAGCATAAATAACAAATTAGTTATAACCTAAAAACGTAGCAAAATCCATGGATGAATAGAAATCGCGCAATAATTCGACAGGACCGCCATGCCATGCCGATACTCGTATTAAAACACCTATTTTTGTAACATTATTAGTAAACCAATATTGAACCATATTGAAAGCGACGCCATTGATTCGCACAAACAAAACGTCAAAAAAACGAACACGCATTTCAAATTCTGCAAAAAATACTTTTTTGTATCTCAATTTCTTTTTTTCTGTTCACAAAAACGCGGTTTTTTTCAGTGAGAACGAATCGACGCCCGCCCATCGACGGTGGCGCCGCGCGCGGCACTGCTGCGAAACATCAACAGGGACGCACAAAACAGATTCAAGCTTTCATTTTCGTGGTACTTCGCCCTTATTTTGTTATACATAAGGTTGATATTGGAAAATTCGTTGCTATTTAATGGGTCAGGATTGATAGCTAGATATAGGCAAGTAAGTAGTAGGATGCCTCTGTTGTTCGAAAACACGTTTGTTCCGTTCGCACACTTGGTATTTCAGTTACACGGGGTGAAACAATAATTGTCATGATGATGGTTAAATGTAGGGCATAAAATGACGTTATTAATACGCTTCACACTCGGGTAGGTTTAACATATTAGGCGATGTTATTTATTGTGTGAATTCGGGAATTTTTATGATGTACTTTATTATAAGTAAGTAGGGTCCGTAGTAAATAGTAATTTTTCACAAACATTTGTTTAAAATTTCAATTATAAACTTTTGGCTTTGAAAACCTGTGTTGAAAAAAATCTCCTTTGAAATCATGAATTGAGAAGGAAATGGCAATAAAAATCATCCGGTCATCAACAGTAGTCCTAAAAGTCCGCTCTGATTAGATATGTTGAAGAATGGTTATCGATCACGAGTCAAGTAGGTAACTCAGTGAAATGTGCGAAGAGAGCCCTACATACATATAAACACAAAGGATTTATCATGATATTTTTTGTCCCTACCAGGGTCCTTTCGTTCGTGACAAGATGTAGACATGACGAATGTAAAACTCCGATATTTTGAGGATTTGAACAATTTGGAACGAATGAAAAATGTTTTAATCTCGTTTTGATTCCCCGATGGAGTGTCGCCTGATGAATAAAAGAAAAACTTGAACGATAACAATGACGTGTTTTTAATTAAACGGCATACATACGTATTTACGTTAAAATACGGAAGAAAATTATATTTTAATAATGTAAAAAAATGATAAAAGTTTGTGGTCTGAAGAAAAATGCATGAGCGAATTTGAGAGGTTACAAAAAAACCGCAATAATTTCTTAATAAAATAGCGAGATATACCTATATCACCTGTGTAAAATGCGTAAACTGTACGTGAGAAAAAATATATAAATGTAGGTACTATAGGTTATTTTTTTTAATTAAATCTTTTCAAAGAACTCTTCACCAGCATCTATACAAAGTTTCACCAATATTTTAAGCACATTATCCAGTCTGCAGCAGGTACTTCCTCAACGGCCTTCTCGAACGCAGTGAGCGCATCTTCTGGCAATGAAAAATGTATCCCCTTGAGCTGGTTTTTAAGTGAGGGAACAAGAAGAAGTGACAAGGTGCCAAATCCGGTGTAAGGCAGATGACCCAAAAATTTTAACGGTGTGGTGTTTAGAAAGTCCTTCGTCTTAATCGCGTAGTGCACGTGCGCGTTGTCGTGGTGGAGCGAAAGGCCTTGGAGTCCCATTTTCGGTCACTTATTGCTCGCAAAAACTTTTGACAAGTGATGCTGCTGTCGTTTCCTAAGGGAATTGATACTTGAGGAAAAATCGATCAAAGATTTTCCAGCGCTTCTGGATCGTTTCACTTTCGTAGGTGTTGGTGCGTTTCGAAACGGCATACTATTGACTGGCGCTTTGTTTCTGGATCATATTGATAAATCCAAGACTCGTCACCCACCTGTCATGATATCGAGATTATTCGAGACACGGCGGGAAGATCCTGCTTTGAATTTATCAATCATATTATGGCACCATTCGACGCGCGCCTGCTTCTGAGCATCGGTGTGGTTGTAGGGTACCCAGCGCGAAACAAAGGTGGTTGTGTGGAATATCACTAACACTTCCCGATCTAATCTGCAGACTGTGCTGAATCTCCTCGTATGTGATTCACCGGTTTCGTTTATTAAAACTTTTCACTTGTACTTTTTTCGATGAATAAAATTTTTCACTACAAGTGGTTTTACTACATTTTTTTCCGTAACAGCAATAAAAGGATGACCATTTCTTTCTTCATCCTTTAAATTTAAGCGACCACTCTTAAACTCGTTACACCAGCGGTACACAGTTGCTTTAGAAGGTGCCTTGTTCATAAAAGCTAATTGAAGTCGATCAAACGATTCATCAGGTTTCAAGTTGGACTTGAAGTCATAGAAAATCATTAAACGAAAATGTTCACGACTCTGATCCAAATAATACAATTTTCAAAATAAATTATTACTCGCCAGCGTTCCGCACATCAAACTTTTATTCGTGAAACTTTCTAAGTGGCCTGGTATACGCATTACTTATTTTGATAAATAAAACTGTAGGATAGAGTAACTAATATTTAATGCTTAATGTCTACTAAACTAAGTGTTGTCAATATTCAAGTTATAGAAAAAAAGAGAAAAAGATGTTTAATAATTATGTTTCGAAGCCTTTGTTATTGACTCTTATGTCTATTGATATACATACAATGAATATACTACAATGATTTAGTATTGGCTTTTAGCTTTCTACGTCTGAAGTATTAGGGGTACTTGACGACCGTCCCCTGCCTATGACAATAGCTTTTGCATTTTGTTTTATCTTTTTTATTTCAACTTCAGAAAATAACTTATTTCTCTTTAAAAGTATTAGAAAACTGTATTCGAGATTCTAATGCTTAATTCTAAGGCAAAATTATAAATGTTACCGAAACAATATGGCAGATTTTTGCCTTTCGTGAGCAAAACTTTTAAGGTCACAACATGACATGATACAGTAAATACGCCAGGTAAACTCTCAGAGATATCAGTCCCGAAAACGACACGAGGCTACGCCATGGTCGCAAATCCATCCAGAATTATTAGTTCGGTTACCATAAACTGGCACCTCTCTAGAGTGACGTATCTCACATACAATTTGTTTACTATCACGCTGCTAGGGATGGTACTCAATACGCTTTCTGACAACTGGCGATTGAGGCGCAAATTTCACGAGATTTATGCTAAAGTAAGTTATGTAAAAAGCCTGTCAGTAATATGGATTGTCAAGTTTTTTAAGTATAAAGAAAAAAATTTGAGAATAAAAGTAGAATTGTCCACATCATGAAATGTTCGATCATGACATGTGGTTCGATGTGTCATTTTTGTTTAAATCTTTATTTATTTAAAAGGTTCTTTATCCACAATGGATATGTCGACCCCATCGTATATACAACTGAATACAACAATAACAAAAAAACAAAGCAAAGAAAGAAAATAAAAAAACTTATAAGTATCTAAATATATTAACTTGTTACAATATAATACATTAAGACTGTGCCTTGACCAGATCAATGGTAAGAAGTCGTTTCTCGATTTGGTCCACTAAACGCGCGACCGCTTCACGAAGTGGCCAAGTTTATTTGATCATATCGTAAAATGGTTCCTTTAACTACCGATAGAGGCGCTGGACGCTGAAACAAACACGTTGTTTATGTGTCAATGTCACACATGGATGATATAATTAGCTGAGTTATCAAATAACACGTCGTTTTGTTAAATATTTTTTTTAGAAATGGACTGACGTGCTGCTGTCGGCGGAGTTTCAGTGATATCTGTTACGTTCGTGGCGTTTAGTTGGCCGTAACGTGACATAAACTATTGTTAAGATGATATTGACAATTACACTTAACTGAATGGCCCCAAAGTAAGCAGAGCTTGTATTATGGATGACCAAACAGCAAACTGGAGAGGGAAAGTCAGAATAAGCATAAATATATACATTTTAACAACCACGCTATGAGAACTAACATCTGTGTTTATCACACAAATGAATAGGTACCCCACCAGAACTCGAACCTAAGACCTCCGGCGTATGAGGCAGGGCCATTGTAGTTTTTTATATAGTCGTTAAGTTCTTTTAGTAGTTAAGTTATCACTAAACACAAAGGAAGTGTTCCTACTACTTAAAAATAAGGAAACTATTTAACATACTTAATTTAATATTATTTAGGTATCTGACAAAACCTGAACTGTGATTTTATTCGGATATTTAGAAACTTACATTTGGAATTTACTTTTCATTGAAATTTTGGTAACATTGATCTAAGACCAATTATTTGCCAAAGGAAGAGTTCTTATTTCTAAATTATGATTTTGACTATTGCAATCTGTAGAACTGATTCTAAAATGGACTTGTTAATAATAAATAATGATTGGTTTCAACTTTAGAAGCAATAGGCCGAAAGCAAAGTCGGCGACTACAAAAGTGGCCGGATAGTGGGCTTTCCCGACTACTACTAGTCAGTACATCTCTGATTTCTTGCTTGTTTTGTACTCTTTATTAATTTAATTTTCATTATGGCGCAAGATATAAACTAGGTTTGCCCGAAAAAAAATTATCCTAACCGTGAAACGTTTGCGATTCAGCTACCAATGGGTGTGGCCAAATATAGATGGAAATTAGAAATTCTGTGATTTTGCCACGACATATACCTATATCAAAACTGCATGCGCGTGGCAAAAATGTACTGATTGTGCACGCACACCAAAGCAACGAGATCGCGGCTTGACAAGATGGCGGCCGCCACACATTACAGGCACACGCACACATACCTACACCGCGGGCAGAAGTGACTTGAACAATCTTTCTCTGTTCATTTTTCGAAATTAACTTTTCTTTAACATAACTTCTAAAATTAACTTCTTTCGGTTGTTATATAAATTGTTGTAAATGTAAGTATAAATTGTTTCTCGTTAGCAGGAACTGTAATTTGTATAGGTGTAACATAATAATTAATAACAAAAATAAATCACCAAGACAACATGAGCACTGAAGAGTAATCGATTAATTCAGAATTGTAAATAGTAGCACCCTTCCATGTCACTTATAATTATCATCTATAATGAGGATTGTGAATATTCATCACCGAACTCCGCGTTTTAAAGTAAACATGTTTGTGTATGTTATCCTGGTACAGTGTGAGGAAAAGGATCTGATCAATTTGATATAAAAAATTTAAAAAAATATAATTTATTTCATTATCAATATGATCTTTAAATATATTTAGCGATGCACAAACACACAGCGAGTAAAAATTTCCGTCACACATTTGTTTAAATTTTCTCATTGATAATTTCGAAATATTTTCCTTTGTTACTACAAATAATGCTTATTTCGTGAATTTTTTTGTCAGTAATAAAAAAAACACATTTTACCATTCAACGTTACAATTGCCCTTATATCTATACAAAATTATTACCCAGCCATCGCCCTCCTCAACCATATTAGAGGGAAGTGAACGTTTGGCATAACCCCTTAATTCAAAACAAAAATCCTAGTAAAAATATCACCAAGTAAAGTTCTAAAGATGCTATAGCTGATAACTCCACACTCCGACCTATCTCAAATTTACCACAAGTCTACTTTTAGTCAATGTTTTGTAAATATCACAGCGGATGGTTTAATTAGACGTTCAACCAAACGGCTAGCTAACGTTTCTCTATAAAGTTCTATGTAAGTTTCTATTATGTAAAGTTAAAAATTTTCATAATGGCTCTTCGCCTGGTGCTTCCGAACTGGTGGTAGAGTCATGTTTATTTAACGTCAATAAAAACAAGTATTTGTCAATGGTGATAATTAAACATTTGAATTTGCTATCGCACCACGCTCATTCGCCACGTTCGCTGAGCTTGCCCAAGTCGCAGTATCATCAACTAGGTTATAAGAAAATATCAAATCAATCGCATATTCCTTGCTTAATAATTATATATTCAACATGATAGCTCAACCAAACTAGCAAGCTTTTTAGTTGAATGGCTAATCTTTAATATTAGGTAGTTAGATACCGTTAGGTCGAATTTCACATTGCAAACAGTTCGAAATTCACAAAACAGTTAAATATAGTTTACACTCTGAAATGAGATTTAAAGCTAAGACCTGACCCTTACAAATTTCAAACATTTGCTTAACCTCAAACGTTTACGGCGGTTTCAGCCTCTAGCTTTTGATCTCCTGAGAATTTCTTTATAAAATATACGTTTAAATCCGAAAACTATAACTTTCTAAAGAAAAATAAACAACAAAAAATGTTTGCTACTTATAAGCATAGAAAACAAGTATAATGTACGTAACTGCAGTTTACACGCATAAATAGATCTGCATTGATTACTTAGGGTGGTCTGTGTAGTAATGGCATGTATATTTGTGCATCGCTTACATTTAAACGTAACTCAATATTTAAACAAAATTATAGCACCAAACGTTTAATATAGCTTATTAAAAAAATTCAAACGCATTTCAAGTTTTAAGATAGCGGTGTCAAGCAATAGTTGTAACTTAAGAGCTTTTCAATGCAATGTAACCGCTTCATTTTTAATTTAATAATGTAATGGTTACTTAAAGCTGGACTCGGATTTTGCACTCCACAAATAAAATATACATTCGCTTGACAAAATCTATACTTAGTAGCGCTTCAAGTAACCGTTAGCAATGTCTAATATGAGATAAAATGCCAATAGCTTATCTTAAATAAATAAATCACGATACATTCTATCGGATAAACACAATCTTGCTTCATATGAAAGCATATTTTCATCACTGACCTATACATAATCATATCTTTTCTTCTAATAACCAGTGATGGGAAGAATATTCGTTGTGTTCGGTTTTTGGCATATTCGCCCGGTTTACTGATTTTAATTTTCACAGAACTTGCAAGATAAGTAGTTTATAGGTGTTACGCAACCTACGGTTTTCATCACAAAGAAATGAATAATTTTTGGAGGTTTATTTTGAAATTACTTATTAAGGAAAATTTAAATATTTTGAGATAAAAAGTACCTATAAAAAGTAATAGGAATTATTACCAATTATTAAACAGATCACTATGCAACAGGAATTTAAAACAATGAAATAAAACTCGGCCGTTGCACCTCCAATTTGACCAAGTTGGAGATTAAAATGGTTACAGTATTTCTTGCATTTTAAGGGCTTTGTTTTTATATTATGGCATAACGCAACGAAATTACTAGATACCCAAATATCATTCGGTATTTTATACATACCGTGACGTTATTTTCTTTGGGCTCAGCCTGAGGCAAGCCACATGATGAATATAGTATCGTATTTTTAAAGATCATCCCATACAAAGCTTATAGTCAGCCGAATATTCGGCTCAGCCCGAATGCAGCGCATCACTAACAATAACAGTAGTACTAAGAGGGCATATTGACCCGTTCCTGACCCAAAAACCTACTGTTGGCAGGAGCACAAACGATCTATGAAACATAAACATCTGATGTCTGATGGTGTGGCGCAGAAATAACTGGGTGTATACTGCTTTGGGATAACTCGTTTGAATCGATTATCGTGTTAAATGTTCGTTTCAATGTGAGGCTTAAGAAAATGTTATTAAATAAAACACTTTTGACCGGATTTTATTAATTTTAATTATATATTTAGATTTTAACTCGAAACTTCATAATGAATTGTAAAAAGTCCAGGAAAAAACTGTATAAGTCTGTGTTAGAAAAGTGCTTCTATCATACACAAAAAATGCATCTTTTCGTAAAAATGTGAAAGCTCATTTATATTTGTTGTCAGTGTTACGTTAAAATGCGAAAATAAGGCTTTAAGCGTAAACGCCATTTTGATTCTAGTAAGTTAAGACTTACAAAACGTATTATTTAAAATTTTTGGAAAGCAAAAAATCATTTTTTCTGAGTAGTTGTTTTCAAGTCACGTTAAGATATATTTTAATGCTATTATAATATATTTATGTAAAGAAATATTTATTTAATGAACTTACAAAACCTTGTACTGAATTAAAGCTATTAATTTCAACTGTAGATTTTCGAAAGCTTCGAAAATTGATTACAAAGTCTAAACGAAGAACGTTTCAGATCGAAGATCGAATCAGAAAGAACAGCGGAAAGACCAACCAAAAACAAATCTCAAAAGAAAACTGTAATCCACAAAGTGTCCACACAATTTAAAAATTCATTTCTAAAATAATAACTCAATCATTCATAATAAAATTTAATAACAATACTGATTTGTTAAATTTACCCTCTCGTATTATCGCGATATTTCTCATATTCAAAATGTATGCGCATGATTCATCTTTGTCATACAGTAAGACGGTTTGGGTAACAAAGAAATATGGCAAAATTATTCATTTGAATCAAGAGTGAAATTACTCATATTTTAGAACTTAAGCTGTTCGTCAAACGGCAAGGGAGTTATTTTTGAACGGGTAAATAAATCACAAAAACACTTTCTGGATAATATATTTCTAATACAATATACAGACTGCATTTCTGTAGAATTATCATGGCATAACTTTGTTTACTTAAAACAGCGTCGGGAAATGTCCCTGTAACTGATAAAATTCTAATTTAGTGATAGGAGAGTTTCCTTGTCAAGATATCGCCTGGGGTGGAGCTACAGGCCTTCCTAGTTTGGCCGCCACAGTAATCAGGTTAATGTGGTTGTGTTCCAGTTGAAGGGAAGGAACAACTAGTGCAATAACTGGAACAAAGGCAATCCCAGCTGAAGCCTGCGGCCGAGAACGCGCATTATTCGAAATAATATTCACAATTCAGTATGTAAAGAAAAATTTCAGATTCTAATTCAAAAAACCATTGGGAGATAAACACTTTTCTCTAATATCTTTGTCATGAACAACTCGCAGAATAACGCGATTGAGCTTCTTTAAATGATAATGAGCTAATTAAATTGCTCTCACTCAACCTCTATATGACGTCATCGAGTAGCCACATCTTCTAATAATAATTACTCTTTGGTTAAACTGTCATTTCAAGGTTTACGATAAATATCTGTCACAAGAATCCATACAAAATTGTAGTTATTCATTCCAGGGTATAATTTTGGAGTATATTTTTTATTCACTTACGTAAAAAAATATACTCCAAAATTACTTTACATACCGACTTACTGTTAATAAATTAAACAGAAAAGTACGATTATCGATGATATTTAATATCATAAAAAAATATGATAAAAAATATTTAATTTGAATTTTCGACAGATAAGTGTCGGTGGGATGACATAAGGTCCATAGAACAATAATTAATACGTGCATGCAGGTGTGACAATTGTTTAATACGCCTAACAGTCCGGTCTAAAACATTGTATTGAGCTGAAAGATGACACAGGCGCTTAGAATATTATTACAAATAAAATAAAAATTTAATCTATCTCATATGTGCTCAAAAAATTTAAGGTTGAAACATTTTCTTTACATTTAGTTTCATAAATTCGTCAAACTGTATCGAAGTTGGGTTGACGTTTGAGAGCAGGAGAACACGGTTTTTATTTATAACCGTTTTCTATAGAATTTCTTAAAGATTAATATTTACCAACTCTAACTAATATCAGTATAAAAAAAAGATTATCAATGAGTAGGTAAATTCGACCTAAACTTAAATTTCCTTCTGAATGTCAATAGTCTATGTCGAATGACTCACATGGCGGTGATGATTATTATTACTTTGTTCGTATTTACTTTTAAATCAATGAAATCTCATATTGCCCGTTAAAAGTTATTCCTTAGCCATGTTAAATTATCAGTGCAGTATCTTAACACAAAGCAGGGCACTTTTTACAATTTTCACAGTATTTTTACTCAAAAACAATCTTTAATCTTACGCGCACATGAGCTAACAAGCGAGTGATTGAAGTGTGGTGCAATCGCCGCAGTTTCACCTAGCAGAGAACTGATGTTCTATGTATTCTTTAGTAGGTTTGTACACGGTAACTCAATGGGAATATCAGGTCTAGGTTACTTTCTATCCCGAAATTTTCACGATAAGCTGGAATATACACATAACAATAATGTCCTATGTTGTGAAATATTAACAACGAAAGGTATCTTATCTCTAAGGGTGGGAATTTTCGAACGATAATTTATACAGGGTGTCCCAGAAATGACACGTAAGGCAGTTACAACCTTCTGTTTTGTTATTCTTGTACCTACTTAAAACAATTACTTCACTTCTAGTAGGAGAGAAAACAATAAAAGAGTGGGTTAAAAGATATTTATTGCAGCTGTAGGCAAAAAAGGACCAAAAAGTGGAAATTTCATAAAAAATCACAAATTGGAATATCTCGAAAACCAGAAAACTTTTACTAGAGGCATGTTGGTGTTATCTGATAGGCCTAAAGTCCATTTACTTCCAGTGTCACCCTTACGTCTAAAATAGTTTGACAGTCAAAGAAAGATGATTTGTTTCTACGACCACGAGCCACGTGACATGTACTGACAAATATGGCGCCGTGTATTTCTGATACAGATGTTCTTTTTTTTTTTTCTCTTGTACCTCTGGCAAGGTGGCCACAGACTGTGTTTACAATTTTATTTTTAAGTAATTTTTAGTTTTCCATGTATAATTTTGTTAGTGATATTCATCGTGTACTTCGTCTTGTTTATTTCTTATATATATTCTTGTTTACTATTATGCTATTTTATTTATGAATTTTAATATTAATCTTCGATAATGCTTTTCATAGAGTTTTCTCATTTACACTTAGATTCCTACTTGTATTTAGGATCTGTACCTTCGTCTATCACACTTTTTGGTATAAGTTTGGTGTATCTATTTCGATCTCCCTTTTCTCTTCTTCTGCTTTGTTCTTTCTGCATTTCTATTTTCCGTTCTAAATTCTACATTCCAGATACATGTTTGTTGGGATATTTCTCAAAATACCCCAAAAACATGTTTCACCAGTCTCTTGTATACTGTCCTTCCACTCTAATTTTATTAATACAATGCAGATCCTCTTTATACGGGTTGCAGTCTTTCACTTACTTATGGCGGTGCACAGTTCGAGTTTTATGCGCTCTTCGTATTAAATATGTATTACCGGCAAACGGTTATCTGTTGTTATGTATGTATGTATGTAAGTTATGTATGTTGTTATGTATGTAAGATACAGATGTTACAATAGATATAATATATAAAGTATCCAAGAAGTACAATCATTTCATTATTTTACGCCAGTATTTATTTATCTGACTAAGGGCTGACTTTTTTCAATCGTCGGGCAACAATCTTCTAGCTTTATATAATTTTTTAATTATAATGTCTCTTTTTTAATTGGTTGCATTCCATAATGTCTTATGTGCTGTAATATTTAGTAAATTTTGTGTTCTTTTTTCTTTCAATTGGCAATAAAAAGAAAAAAACAAGACTTAAACAGACTTTCCATTGAATTTATGTCAAATTCTCCAAATGTTTGTACCGTTTGTAATTCTAATAGTAAATGATTGACAGGGAAGATGACTTCCACCCTTTCGTCTTGGGTTATACATATAATGTCTTAAATAAAAGGCATAACGAATAATTCTCATACCACACCTAGTGAATTAATAATAATACTAATAATAATAAATCCCCAGACAAACAAACACACCAACTGTATGGCCCCAAAGTAAGCAGAGCTTCTGTTATGGATGACCATACCGCGAACGGGGGGGACCCAACAAACAGCCATGACCCCAGAACAAACAACTGTGTTTATCACACCTATGCCAGGACTCGAACCTGGGACCTTCAGCGTATGAATGAGGCAGGGCTACTTACCACTAGGCCACTCGGTCGTCGTTTGCATTAATTGCATAACATTGCGAAGTAGGTAAATCACAAATTCGTATGAACATTCTAACTTGGAGTGTTCTGTAACGCGTGTTTTCTATAACGTGCATTACGAAACTATATCTATGATTGTGATGGCCTAAATACAAACAGTTTTCACAAAAAACTCTTGTTGTTCGATACCACCAAGTCCACTGCCAAGGAATTCACAGTACATTTACGTAATACCCATTATACATAGTATGAATGAGGAGTAGTTGGTGTATTTTTAGCTGTCTAAAATAATTTTGAATGAGTCAGAAAGCCAAAAAAATTTAACTCATTTTAATGTTACTTGATTGGTACTTATTTAATGTTTGTCAGCCATCATCGAAAGACAAAGTCATCAATATAGAAGAAAATGCCGCCCGACCAATGTCTTGTGGGTTTTGTTGAGACGAGACGAATTCAAATTAAAATAAAATTCAAATATTTATTTCTCAACATTGACAATTACTTGTACTACCACCAGTTCGGTAAACTTACTTTACGGGTATATTTTTTTCAAATCTACAGAGTCTCTTTATGTCTATACAAAATTATTCTTATCTGCATCTGTTCGCTCGGCAAGTCTCCCTCCCCCCAAGTATCCAAACGACGAAAACACTCAAACGGCACCCGTTCACGAGTTAACGCGAGATCCAGCTATCGCCCTCCTCAACCTTATTAGAGGAAAGTGAATGTACGTGAAGTATGTATATGAACTATCGCTGTACCCGAATATACCCGAATATATGTTGGTGCAGGACGGCACGGCACGGAACCGAACTATGCGCAGCAAAAACTCATATATCTGTATTCATATGTTCCGTTACCTGATACCGATTCCAAATGTAATACTTTGTTTACTATTTCCATAGCCGGCAAATGAGCTACCTGATAGGGGCATCCGTACACATGGACTCATTCATAGGTGTTTTATGCATTACCACTGATTGCAAGTCAGTTGGAATTGCTTTTGTTCCAGTAATTGCACCGGCTGCTCCTTCCCACTGACCGGAACACAGCCACGTAAACGTGATCATTATGGCGGTCAGAATAGGGATAAAGGTCCTATGGTCCTTTTAAATTTCACCGGACTTTGTAGCTTGGGCTGACGGCGCTAAGCCGGATCTTAAACTACTCCTACATACGATACGCCTAAGGGCACCGGAGAGGACACGGACCTCGGCTTAGGACGTCGTATATTGAAATTACCAGTGGTTTGGAAGGATCATCTACTGCCAAAGAACCAGCAAGAAACTCCGTAAGAATGCGTACGAAGCGTTAGCCTGGCCCACCGGTGGGTTAAAGTGGTAGCGCTCCAGACGAGATCATAACAAAGAAAGTCTACTACCCTAATATTGCTATAAAGAATTAAAGTATCAATAATATCTGAAGATACTTATCTGATTGTAATAATTATTCTTTATAATCTCTAAAAGTAAAGTATAACTTCTAAAAGTCCTTTGTTTTTGTTTTTGTGTGAAAAGAAAAGTATACTCAAATGTTGATTTCATAGACTAGACAGAGGCAAATGAAAAGGCGCGAAAAAGGTACTTATCGTTACACTTATGTAGGTAATAAGCAGATAAAATAGTAGTAATGAAACCAATATATCGAATAAATAAAAAACATTATGTCTCCACCCCACTCAGAGATATCAAGAGCGCGCCTAAAGTATAGACTTTGGTTTGAGATTTTATACTTTATCATTACATACTATCAGAGACTAGTAAATAACTATAGAATAAACCATGTCTAACAAAATTTTGTGACTTGAAAAATAGTTGTTTTTAAGATAGAGAGATGGCGTTAGTTGTATTAGATTTACAAGTTATTTAAATTTAGTCAAAATAATGCGTAAAAAAACTTAAGATGGAGCTGTTTACAAAATCATTTGATATTTCATTGCAAGTACTATCCGTAGGTATCAGGCGACAACAGACGTTGCCAGCTAGTGCATTATATTATTTGATGCTATGTTGCCGCTCTTATAATTCAGTAACAGAAATCTTTACACCATATTATTTGTAGTGTTACTGGATTACTGTATTGCCAGTATATAATTTTTCCCACAAAAATATAGCATTCATCTCCACAGTTTGTTCTTATCTGCCTTAACATAATAAAACGAATTTCAGTGCATTTAAATAATAGGTTTTTTAATATTTTAATTTATTTCTTGATATCGATAAAAATTATGTCTTAATAAGTGCATAATTTTTATTTATAATGCATATAACTCATAACTATTTTGCAGTAGTTAAAAAAATATTTTCTTGCTGGATGGATTTTGAAATATTTTGTAAATATTGTATTTAGACACTTATAACTTAAATCAACTTTTTTTGTTCTTTTTATGACAACATTTTATTTGTTTGACAATTTGAATTCTTTGTCGTTTATTTTTGTTGCTATGGGTGTGTGTTTGTTTTGGAACTTTTCCCTGCATTTCTTTGAATTCACAATTTTTCTGCTCGCCTACTGTGACTCGTGCCGATCAAAGAAAATAATTTCGCACATAAATCCAAACAAATAAAAAGCACAAAATAAAATATTTGACTATAAAGCTGACATAAATATATTTTTTGTGATATTATTTAATAATATTAATGTTATGATGTTGACACTTTTTAAAGTAATTAATACAACTGAATATCTATGTCATCTATTTTAAATCATAAAGATCCCTCAAGTATTTCTTTTTCCATAAATATTCACCTATAGTTCGAGAACCTTGTCTCTATCGGTAAAGATGCACGCAGTTACATATTCTTTGATTTGCTTTTATGTCTTTTATATATTTATATACATAATTTGGTTCTGACTTTCTTTTTAGTAATTTTTATAAAATGTTATAAAAATTAAGGTATAGTCATTTTTTGCGTAAAGTACTGAAATCAAAAGCTTATTGAGGGCCTGGAATGAACTCAACTATTTACTTGCTAAGGTTTCAGGTTATTTGACAACGCCATCTAGCAGTTTTAGTCCGTATTAATATACAAACAAATATTTTGCATTACGTTTCTCGTCAATAATTCATATAAAAATTAAAGACGACAAGGTTGGTCCAAGCTATTTGAGAGCGACATCTAGTAATAGCTTGGATTTTGAGATTTTTCCGAGTCACGAATTTTTGTATGGAGATGGTCAGTCTATAGTTATTTACTAGTCTCTGATACTATAGAAATAAAGTCCATATTTGCTAAATTAAATCTACAACTAAGATCGCTAAGTGACCGTTTGGCGTCACATTTGCGGCCATTAGGGTTTATATGTACTCTGTAAATTGATTTTGAAAAAAATATACCCGTGAAATTTCTTGCCAGTTCTTCTTCACGAAGGATTTTCCGAACTGGTGGTAGAGGCATGCTTTATTTGACGTCAATAAAAACAAGTAATTGTCAATGTTGAGAAAATAAATATTTCATTTCATTTCATATTTCATTTATACAAACTATTTTTGTACATCACACGATAATTCAGATTTTCCTGACCTTTTTTAACCGTACATATCAATTTGCGTTGCGGTTCAACAATTTAAAACATCTGTCAGAAAGAAAACGAATATTAGTTCCCATCAATTCCACAACATCACGTTTAAAATTTATATTAACTTTCTAACTACATCTCACACAACATCACCAACAAAAGGTTAACGTAGAAAGAGTACCTCACCGTTACATCCCAGCAGGTTAACCATGACGAGACAATAAATGAATTGAATTAATTATTCATCAATAATTATTGTCAATAATATTGACCATCACAAAAAATTGTTGCCAGCAAACAATAATAAGTAAATGATGCGAGATAGCAACACTTCATTTGAAATCAATGAATGGAAATCAATATGTTTTAACGGTTTTTAATTGTTGTTGAATCATTCAAATAGGTGTGTGGGTATTTTGGTTTTTTGTGTAATTAAGTTTAAAGAGGAAGGTATTATGGCTACTTCGTAGCTAAAAAATTAATAAATATAACAATTATCGTGAGACAAAAATTAAATTAAATTATTCAGTTACCAAAAAAGTTGCTAAAACTGCAATGGTTTCCAATTTTTTTGTAATATTTTAGATACACATAATCGCAGAGACAATACTTAAATACCTTTAAGGTTTAACTAATTTCAACAATTATTCAATATGCTATTAATGAATATTATAGATGCTGGTAATGAATTTCTTTACACGAAATTAAACAGAGACTTCTAAAAAAGTACTGCTAGTAAGGAATCCCAGGGCAAAACTTATTTTTTAAATATTTTTTTTTATCTAAATTGGTTTATTCGAAATTAGGTGAGTTGTTTTATTAAATACATTTATAAAATACTACTATAATTGTATTAAAAACTTATTTAAAAGTAGTGAAGGTTCTGAACTATCTATTCAAGTTTTTTTTTAGTTTCATCAAAGTTTTCGAGCAAACCTTAATCATTTCATGGTTAGAACACAAAAACGTACTCAGCACTTCGACAAATCCTTTTGATTAGGATTTCCAAAGGACAGAATAAACAAGTTTGTATATTTACAAACAAGAAGAATACACATTTGTAGTCGATGAACTCTAACTATTACACCGATTTATTTTGTAATTTATTCCGCATAAATAAGAAATTATTCTTAATGCAGTATTTTATTTTAAAAATGTGGAACCTTATCTTCTGGGTTCTGGTGAGACATTGTCTTTTCAAGTGACTGTGTCAAGTCCTTTTTCGCGACACGTGTTTCGTACGAGACTCGTCGAAACATGTACGACATTTTGTAGTACAAAATCTCTTACAGAAGCGTGTCCTTGTACATTAGGTTAAGTTTAGTTATGCATAATATTTTTTTTATAAATTGTTATTCGTACAATAAAGAAAGGCAAGAAACCGTTGCATGAGTTTAGTAGTCCGATGTAGGAAAGGATAATTTTCGTTTGAAAAGCTATACATACGTTATAGTCGAATGATAAACAAAAACAACTCTAAATATTGAACCGACAGAAATATTTTAGGAATCTAATTTTGAACCATATTAACTTGTATAAAGATATCTTCGTATTGGTATTAATACGTTTTTGTCTACATCCGGCCGACTCATGCGTCAGTTGATCTAAGTACCGACGTTAACCCATTAATGTGGAAATATTGTAAATATATTTGTAAATAGCTAAGAAAAATGAACATTTGGGAAAATTTTCCGTAGTCTAGGGGGATTAAGTATTGGGAAACTTTTAAGCCGTGTTTTGAAGCTGAATATTTAAATATTTAGAGATTCTTGAATAGGTTGTCTTATAAACATGTTATTAATATTAAAAAAAACTACAAAATGTTATTTTGGATTCCATAATTTTCGGTTCTTAAAGTCAAGCAAGCCAAAAAATATATTTCAGTAAAAAAACTCGTACCTAGACATACATACCTGTATTATACTCGTACAAGGCACATATTATAGTATAATAGTTCATATTACAAAACTATCATACATGGCTTTCATAATTAATTCTGCAAAAATATTTTTGACTTAGTTTTGGGTACTTGGATAGATTGGTTTAGACTAACCTAAAGCCACAACAGTAATAGGCGATCGTATTCAATCGACACCTGAACAGAGAAACTTTAGTCCACTTCTCTACACCAATAAGCCCAGAATAAATCTCTTAACCAATTAAAAGTTATCGCCAAATTGACAAATCAAAACCTCAGTGACCTATATCGAGTCGATCCGGCTCGAACGACCGCCAAACTCGCAGTTCCTACCGACGGTACGACGCTGGCGCAACGCCAGTGAAGCTTCCGTTCGTCTTGATTCAAAACATTGCTAAAATTTGGTTCTCTAAAGTTTATTATAAATGTGGATTAAATTTTAGAACAGATCTGAAATTATTTTGGATTCTAGTCGAGTTTTATTTTATTGATTCTGATACCTACGTATAATTCATTCGTAAAGTTTAAAATAAACATATTTTTTAACTACTTCACTTCCTCATTAAATTAAAAGATATTCTTTTCGAAAATTGTCCTTATTGCAAATAAACATAGTTCGATAATTTTCTAATGTCCTGAATTCACAAAATTTTCCAAAGCTTCTTCATACTGAGGTTCTCACTGGATTTCAAGAGCAATTCCTTGCTTAAAGCCAAAGTTTGTACCTCTTCAAGCGATGTATAGACCTACCTGTAAACTGATGTGAAGCGACGACAGTATCGTTTAAAAGTTGCCATTTCATTAAAATGTAAACTATTTTCTGAAAAACTATAAACACCAGTGCTTGTAAATTATAAAAGGGCAAGCAAATTTCAAGATGGCAGCCGAGTTCCAAAATACTGCCATTTTACAGACAGCTTGGTAGGTCTATTGGTTTTTTATTTAGGTTTACTGTCTTATTTATAGTTCACAAACACTGGTAAAACTTAAATGACTTAGTGGTAGTTACCCTAATCGCAAAAGAAGTATTAAGTAATCGTTGCAAGAATTGCCCATTACCCACGTGTTGCTCAACGATAATTAACGATCCAAATACCGTATAAAATAAACCACGTTAAAATTTTCAGAATTTTCAAGCAAAACTACCCAAAATACATAACAATTTGAAACTCACAACAAAGTTTTTAAATATTGCCATAAATAAGGGTTGATTTACGGGGGTTTAATAAATCAATCGTATTGGATATAAATGTTCTCATAAGTATCTAAAGTACTTGCTAAAACTAGGGGTTTAGTTTACTGTTTACTATGTTTAGGTGGTGAATAACAAAGACAAACAGAGCATTACAACTATAGAATATCTATTAACTCGTAAATTGGTCATTTAAGTAAGCTATGTCCGTAAAATCAAGCGGGAATCTAAGCAAAGGCCATAATGGCATAATCTTCAAACTTTACTTCTACTTCACCTACCATAGTGAGGACTAGTGGATTTCATTCTCAAACCTACAACAATGGCCTTGTGGTATAAGCTGTAGTAGCCCAGGGTTCGATTCCTGTAATAATCATATGTAGATTTTTGTTTCCTTTACTTCATTTGCTTAGTCCACGTAATTCACTGCTGGACCTGATAGACCACACTACAATGATACGACAAAATACATAGAAATTTGGTTTCAAGTCTTAAAAGAGTAAATATCAGAAATCAATAACGCTTTGCACGTGAACTAATGCAGGTCACACTCAATCCAAAAGCACAATTGTACTCAATAGTTAAAATCGAACTTCAAAACATCTTCCACCAATATTTTACACTACACAATAATTTTTTTATTGTTATTTATTCTGTCATTGATTATGTATTTATTTGTGAAAAAGGATCACAAGTCTAATATAGTCTATCTTACTTAAACTTATCCCCTCAATAAACCTTAGTGTTGCCAGGTAAATAAACCGAAATAAACGTGAAAACACAGCGAACATGCTCGGCGTGTGGCGCGGACAAGGCTGCAGCGGACCGACGAGCTGCTAGCGGTAGGGTCACCTACCTCAAGTTTATTGAAATAGAGTCTTTGGTAACTAAGAATGAACATATAAACAAAAATAAACCCTGAAACTTATTCAACAACGATGTTCATAAAAAAGCTGTATCTAACCTAACAGGATTTCTCACTGGCCGCTACCAATTATTTATTACGCCACGAGACCGTGTAAAATGCAAAATTAATTGTAATATTATTTGTGACATTTGTGTTTTAATTTAAGGCTTGAAAGTGTGTCTGTATTTTTTGTAACAATTAGAAATGAGAAAACTATAGAAATATTCACAGTTATTAGTCCGAACGTATCTAATCATCTACTAATATTACTGCGTTATGTCAACAAATCAGTTGGGCTTTCCAATTCAATGCTTTCCAATAAGATAAACCTATATCTCCCTGTACCAAAACAATAATTTAATTCAAATCAATAAAAATGCCACAATTCACAACCCTAAGATAAAAACACGGCTATGCTATATCGAGTATTGTAGTACAATATTGACCCAGATTTGGGTCATGTGCGAAGTGCTAAGTATATTTTTATGTACCCACCATATTGGGGCTTTATAGTATACAAAGTTTTATTACGTTTTGAGTTGACAATGTAATTTATAGGGTAAGAATTACTTTCTTGTAAAATGGCTAGCTTGAAATGTGTAGTCATAATTTTGTGTGTAAAAGTTTGTGTTACCTTAGTAAATTTTTTAATAATATAATTTTTTTTATAAAACAGTGCCCAGATATTTTTTTCTAGCGGCACTTTTTCCTCTCAGTCTACCCATAATAGACTTTAAAAGCCGCAGTTAAGTGGTTTGTACTTAATCTCGATGATGAAGAAGATTTTCACCAAGTGTGAATTTTTTTACCTGTGATGAGATAAAATATTTTGAATTTTCTTGAATAAAAATGAAAATGATATTTATTCATTTACCAACAACAGCTAAACAGTATTTTTATGTATAGAGAATCATCAAAACCCAGTCTTTCTGGGATTTTCTTTCATTATATTTTAGTTCCTGTGGAAAAGAAGTTATCTGGTAAAAATATCACACGTAAATGGACTAAGCTTTAATAGGGAGGAATATCATTTTTGTCTTAACGGACACGAAAATTTATCAGTTAGTTTACCTTTCAATTATACTGAAGATTTTTTTTGTTTAGTTTATTAGGGATTGCTATAACTTTATTTTATTAAGATGCCTATCGACGCCCATTCTACAAAACTTCAGTTGGTTGCCCCTAAAATCTGACCGGTTTGAGCAAAGTTAAATCCGCCTACGCATCCTTACCGACTTATTTTCAAAAACTACAAGCCCAATTACGGCAAGCTCTACATTTGGGTCAGTTGCCAATTTTGTGTAATCAAATCGATTTTTTTTTCAGTATGTTTATGGTTTAGTTGCTCAGAGTCGTGGTTAGTCGTGAATTGGAATTCCATGTGTCCGTTTCCATAAAAGCATTATGCGTGCAATCTTTAAAATAAATCGAAAGAACGATATCACAAATAAACCTAGAGAGCCATTATTTTCAATCTAAAATGAAAACATACGTAAAAGCTTCTTACTATTGTTTATATAAAAGATATGAACTAAATTTATGTCGATTAAATTCTAAGGATTTTCATGGGGACTGGAACTGCTCGCGTCCGCAAGATTTAGCCCTCGATGCCTTGTACGTGGTCCCTGGGTGGTGCTAAACGAGCAGTATCTTCTGGTGGTAGGCTTCGGCCGTGGCTTGTCACCATCCACTAAACAAAGCCATGCCGCCAAGTTACATGGTCGCGTTCCGGCATGATGTTTAGTGTAGCCATCGAGGACGGTAGGTCTGAGTAATCGTGCTGCATCAGAGAACTGTCTTCAGCTCGTAATTTATTGACTCGCCGGGTAACTGGTTTGGAGGGTAGCAGTATCCGAAGAAACGGTGCACCGCTGGCCGACCGCAGATAGCAGGGGGCCCAAGTAGTGTGCTAGCCACATGCGAAACGCTGCCCCGCCACCTTGCAAAAATCTAGGGAGGCTTCATCGTACCAGCTGGCGACTGGTAAGAGAGGACCCGATGACAATCCCCGGGGGGGTTCGGGCGTCCCCGCAGTCTCCAAGCCAGTTCGCCATCGGTGCCTTGTTTTTTGCGAGCTGCTTGGTTCCATTTGCAGCGCTTCACTCAACTTCTGTCCTCCTCCCTATTCATTCACACAACTAATATAAAAAGTCACAAGAAGAGTAAGGTTCTACAGCGGTTGCACTTCCTCTCTCTCTTTAAGTGCACTTCTGCAACATCAGAGGAATGCACTCAAATATCAACAATGTCCACCACCATCTTGAGACAGAGAGGCCTCACCTACTCTTCTTAACGGAGACGCAGATCTGTAATCCGTCGGACTCGGCATACCTTTGTTACCCAGTGTACATCCTGGAGTCCAATTTCCGCCCAAACGCCGGGGTGTGCATGCCAGTGACGATATCTGTTGTCAGCGTCTCCGTTACTTGGAAGATCTGGACTTTTCTGTTATGTGGGTTCACATTGATACCGGCCTTGACCAATTGGTCTACGCCAGTATATACCGGTCACATAGTGGAGATTGGGAGACAACGAGGCTCATGTAGTATCTCAGCGGTGCAGCAGATAAGGTTCGGCAACGTTTTCCCTCAGCGCAGTTGGTGTTCCTGGGGGATTTTAACGCTCATCACGGGCAATGGCTATACCCGTTTCAGGACACTGACCACGCTGGAAGAGAGGCTTTTAAGTTTTCCGTGACTCAAGGCCTCTCACAGCTTGTGCACGAGCCCAGTTGCCGGCACACTGCATATTGCTTAGACCTTCTGCTGACAACTGATCCTGACAGGTGCTCGGTGTCCGTAACTGCACCTTTACGGACATCCGACCACTGCGTGGTGAAATCTGTATCGCAGTTCTCGCCGCCTGACACCAGCCCAAAAGGCGCTAGGCGAGTATGGCGATACAAGTCAGCAGATTGGGATGAGATGCGGCACTTTTTCGCATCTTATCCTTGGCGGCAGACTTGTTTTACATCAACCGATCCATCGTGCTGCGCTGATGCTGTATCAAGTGTGATAGGCCAAGCAATGGAGTATTTTATCCCTTACGCTGACCTATCCCTTGAAACCAAAGGTCGCCCATGGTTTAATGCTGCTTGCCTCACAGCTGAAAAGCTTAAACAAAAAGCGTACAAAGCCTGGGCTGACGCTCGCAGAAGCAAAGCCGTGGGTTCGCATAACTTTAGAAAAAATACAATGCTGCCGCCAAGTCTTGCAAAAAGGTGATCAGAAAAGCTCGCTTTGACCACATTGGCCACGTCGGAGACAAGATAGCGTCATATCCTTCAGGAAGCAAAGCTTTCTGGTCTTTGGCCAAGTCGGTTGAATCGAACTTCTGTCGCCCATCGCTGCCACCTCTGAGGAAGCCTGACGGTTCACTGGCCCACACTGCAAAAGAGAAAGCAGACCTCTTTGCTAATCTTTTTGCAGACTATTCACGTCTAAATAGTCAAGGTAAAGTCCCACCCCAGTTACCTCAGTTCGGACCCAAAATGGGTACCGTACATATTCGCCAAAAGGAAGTTCTTAAATGCTTGCAGAATTTAGACGTGAACAAGGCCAGCAGCCCCGATGGCATACCTGCAGTTGTGTTAAAACACTGCGCAGCCGTGTTATCTCTCATACTAACGCGCCTGTATCGACTTTCTTTGGAATCTGGAATGGTCCCTAAATCCTGGAAGCTGGCTAATGTACAACCAGTACCAAAGAAGGGAAGCCGTGCAGATCCCATCAACTATCGACCTATTGCAATCACCTCCATACTTTGCAAAGTCATGGAGCGTGTATTGAACAATCGTCTCCTGGCATACCTTGAGTCCAACGAGCTCCTTAGTGATAACCAATATGGTTTTCGCAGTGGACGCTCGACTGGAGATCTTCTTGTGTATGCCACTCACTTGACACGCGAAGCCTTGGAAGGTCACGATGAAGCTATAGCTGTATCCTTAGACACTTCCAAGGCTTTTGATAGGGTCTGGCATGATGGTCTCTTGAGTAAGTTTCCAGCATACGGAATACCTAAAGGGCTCTGCGACTGGATATCAGATTTTCTGAGGGAACGGTCAATTCGAGTAATCTTAGACGGCTGCTCTTCTGACCTAATGGCAATTAATGCCGGGGTACCTCAGGGATCTGTTCTCTCTGCAACGTTATTCTTGCTGCACATTAACGACCTGCTAACCCCAGGCATTATTGGTTACGCTGATGACAGCACCGTTGTAGAGAGATACATGTCCAATGCGCGAGCGAGTCCTCAAGAAATCCGGGCTTTGAGAGAGTCCATGATTAAGCGGGTGTATTTGGCCTTAAAGAAAGTGTCCGATTGGGGCGAGTCCCACTTGGTAAATTTTAACCCGTAGAAAACACAGGCGTGTTTATTCTCCGCGAAAAAGAGCAATTTCGACCTAACGCCCACTTTCCAAAATGTTTCTGTACCCTTAACCGACCACCTAGGGCTTCTGGGCGTAACTATGTATATCGTCCCAACTAAACTTCGGGCAACAAATTGTGTCCATGGCTCAAACAGCTTCATAGAAGTTGGGAATCATCTCGAAGGTCCGACGGTACTTCAGCCCTGAACAGCTACTTAATTTGTATACAGCTCAAGTTCGATCTTGTATGGAGTACTGTAGCCACCTTTGGGATCGTTCCGCAAAGTACCAACTAGAAGCGATGGACGCAGTTGACCGAAGAGCCCGAAAAATTATTAAAGACTTTGACCTCACCACCAAAAAACTGCAAAGCCTCGACCATCGTCGGAAAGTTGCCAGTTTAGCAGTCTTCTACAGATTACATTTTGGAGAGTGCGCGAATGCTCTTTTTGATCAGATTGAACCCGCACTATCTTACATCGGACTACTAGACGCAGACAGACATTTCGTCCCTTCATGGTAGATATTCCAAGAAGTCGAACCAAACGCTTCGATAGTTCCTTTTTGGTGCGGGTCGCCAAGGTGTGGATTGAACTGCCTGCGTCTGTTTTTCCAGCAAACTATAGTCCTAGTTCTTTCAAGCGTCGAGTGAATAGGTATCTCGTGGATAGACGTGTAACACCTTCGTCTTCTTCGTCTTCAATTAAAAACGCAATTACATTTTTGAAAATCAGTTCGATCACAGTAGTAAATACAAAAAAGGGGCAAGTGACCTTAAGGGAGTTTTTCGTAATTTGTTCAAGGCTCAAGGCTTAAGGCTCCAGCTAAACCGCTCTTAGGCATATCGCAGAGTTATCTCAGCTAAACGGAAATTAAAAAGCGCTTTATTTTATACTGTGTAGTTAGGAAATTTTAGTATCATTGCATATTTTGACAAGATTTGTGTCACAGGTTTTCAGAATATATGAACTATACCATGAAGTATAAAGTCGCTTTTTATTTGATAAGTTAGCTGGGGTAATTCTTAGTATAGATTTCAACGAAGCCTAAGAATACCACTAAAGATCCACAACGCGTGTTGAATCTACAATTTAATTTAATTCGGCTAAAATATTGTTCAAATAATTAAATTATATTTTAATCCTCTAAAAATTACATATACTATAAAATCTCTAAAGTGTGGGAGTTAAAGATCAAGGGTACCTATATAAAGTACGCACAGGCGCGTAGGTCCATACCCGGTATCTATATGTAATAGCTTTTAAACGTCTACAATATTGTAGAGAATCATAGGGAATTCATTTGCATAATTTGAGAAGGAAAAGAAGGTTATATAAGAAAGGCTATAAACAAATATATAGATTTATACATTTTGAATGGGGGTAGTAGAGTTTCTTACGTTAATATCTTCTAATTCTATTATTATATTCTATTATTCTATTATATATATATAAGGTCTATTTTACCCGCCATAATAATCGCGTTTACGTGGTTGAGTTATGGCTAAAGGGAATGAACAGGCATTTTAATTACTGGCTAACAAAGGCAAATTTAACGGCAACGCATCATTACTCAACAATTATAAAATAACAACATAACTTATACGATTAATGTTGTAAATACGGACGCAACTTATCATTTGCCAGCTAAAACAAAGTTTAAAAATAATTAATTTAAGTGATGACATAATAAAGCTGAATTGTTTGTTCATTTATACTCGAAAAACCCTAACACTATTGAAAAGATTCGGATAATTGTTTGACCTTTAAAAGCTACCCTGGAATAACATAGGGTGTGTTTCATCCAGAGATTCCCACGGGACCAGGTGCGGGGGTGAAACTTCGCGAAACTTCTGATATAGAAGTTACATTTTATGTACTTTTGGGGAGAGGGCGGTTTTTTCACTTTTCCTAACTTACTGAACCCTCATCACGTTACTCTGTAAAGGCATAACTTTCTATATATTATACAAAATTATTACTAAAACCTACTCTAAAAAATATTAATTTGTATCATTAATGCAAAAACAAAAGCCTTAATCATAGATGCCTAATGGTACTTAAGATGCTGTTAATTATAGATTTTGATGAAATTTAGATAAAGTATAAAATCGCTAAGCAAAATCTATATTTAGGAGCGCCTGAAGAAATCATTTGACGTTTAAAACTTCTTAATTACTAAAACGGTCATCATACAGCTCGTTGTCTGTGGTAAGTACAGAAAGGCAGCTTTCATCTAGAAAAGCAGCAGCGTCTTGGAAGGACACGCACGGGCGAAAGCTAGTTTAAATTATTAATGAACAATCAATCCCCTGCAAACACGTCAACTCTATGAGTGGCTCCAAAGTAAGCAGAGCTTGTGTTATGGATGACCATTCAGCAACTAGTGGTGAATCCAGAATAAACATGCGTTATATATTTTTTTTTGTATTCTGTACTTTTTCATTTTTTTGTAGTCTAGATCTTTGTGTCTGTAAATAAAATTTAGTATTATTATAAATAGAAACAACCATGATCCGAGGATAAATCGGTGTTCATCACACTTCGAAATTCGCATTATGAATTATTTTGCGGGAATCCGGGATAACCATGGCGTTTTTTGTTCCGGGTACCCAACAGCTAATTTATATATTTATTTATAAATCCTAAACCAGACCTGGTCTATATTTATAACTATAGTTTTTCTTTCCTATTGTTAGTTTGTAAATTTTCTTGTGTGTAAATAATTATGTATTATAATAAGAACGTGTCAACGGCATACCGATAAAACTATTTAAATAAATAATTCGTAAGTTTAAAAATATTAAGCTACCGCCGCTTTATGAGATCAAAAATAACTAAATTTGTGTGGGTTTTGAACCGTGACTCATGGTGTCTATTAAATAGATTTATAACAAGTTTTTATTAGAACATGTGTTTTACGGTGACCTCTGGTGTCATGTAAAATTGTTATTGGCTCTGGAAATATGATGAGGATGGCAACATTGCTCTGTGGAGTTTCTTGCCAGGATTTTTCTCTAAAATTTCGTGTCGAAGATCTCTAATAGTGAGAAGTGATTGTATCTCATATAGTTTAATATTTGTACATAAGTAGGTATATATATTTTTTATTGCAAAAGGATTAGACGTTTGTCTTCTATCTCACCTGATGGAAAGTGACCATGAAGACGAAGGTGTTACACGTCTATTCCCTCTATTCGTCTACACGCCTATTCCCTCTACGCTTGAAAGAACTAGGACTATAGTTTTCTGGAAAAACAGACGCAGGCAGTTCATTCCACACCTTGACTACCCGCACCAAAAATAATAATAATAAATATTTCTAACAATCTAACAAAAGGAACAAACAAAACAAAAGGAACTATCGAAGCGTTTGGTTCGACTTCTTGGGATATCTACAGTAAAGGAATATAGGAATGGAAAATGTCACGTCTCTTCATAACGTTTACGGAAATGTTTTACTATGTTACTTTTATGTCATAGTCAAGCTGTATACCTAATTACCTATTTTATGTATTTTACAAAGTGAAATTTAAGTCAAGCCACAAATTTCTTTATTGGCCACGTGATCAAATTTTTAATTTTATACCTAAACCACGGGAAAATGAGTATCCTCTAATAAACTAATTCGTCTTTTTTGCAACGCCTACTAAATATTCTATAAAAAGCGTAGTAGTTAAATTTGGGTTTGATTAATGTTAGGCTGTAATTATACGAAATCGAAATTGGATGATAATTTAAAATTTTATAGCAAAAGCATCATGCAATAACATATTTTTAGTGGCTAAGATAGTATCGTTCAGACGCTCGCAAATTGTGGCTGACTTAGTAATTTAGAAGGCAATGTAGATTTTTAGAAGCGAATAATGCTATTAAAAAGAAATCTGTTTAATTAGCACCATTTTACAATGCTTACAAAAAATGCCGATAGGCTTTTTTCAACCGGCTTTTTTCCCTCTCAGTCCACCTACAATACCTTTCAAAAGCCGCAGTTAGGACGAATTCACGCAATCACGATCCAGATGAAGATGAAAGGAGAATAAAGACAAAGAAGACATTCATCACGTGTATTTTATACGTACGATGAACTGAAATAGGTAGATTCCAAATTTGAAAAATTAACTGAAAAATTATGAATGTTAGACGCAAAGTATTTAACAATTTTTTAGAATTTTCTTTTATTTTTACCTCAAACTAAACTGAATATATTTCTGTAATCCAGAAAGACGGTTGCAGTTATTTTCGTTGATCAAGTTAGGGGTAAGACAAAATATAACGTTAATTTCGATTAAAAAACATACTACTAAAAGTACAGTACTGATTTTATAAATTGAAGAATGCGACTAGGCCTGAGAAAGATGTATGTTCTAAGATTAAAAATAATTGAATTTCGATTTTTGTTTGAAAAATAATTTAGTAACACATAGATACATGCATTGCTAAATGCGAACAAGAAAAAGCAGTCAACAAAATGAATCAATACGCGAAACCTGTTCAGAAAATATTTTTTTTTTATTTATATCATCTACCAAATAGGTTAACTCGTGATAAAATTACTCTATTACGAAAGCCTCTCGGTAAACATGGGCGCCTAATGAGATTGGAAGAATGTTAAACATCTGCTTAATTTCTTTACTAACCTACTGCAAAGATGGCTTCATACAAAATAGCTTTTTACATATTTAGATACATTAATTATTCATTAATCAGAATCTCCGTAAAAACAAATTCTTCTACAAATTTAGACGAACTGGGTAATTTATACTCTAAGTGACAAGTGGTTTGGGAGTTAAATTTATCTTGATGACAAACATACTAAAAAGGAATAGACTTAATTAGAAATCTAGCTTTTACAAATTCAAATATTTTCTGAGTTTAATTAATGAGCATGCAACAAAACAAAGTTTTTGGTACAGTATACAGAATCAAATTAATAAGTATATAATTTATTTAAAATATGAAAAATTTTACACCGATCTTGCGCCATACTATAAGTGACATTTGCGTGACGACCATTTTGTTAGTGTTGGATTTTGACTCGAAGGATTGAAATTAAGATTTTCTGGTCCAGCATGATTTTCGTACTGCTGATACGTCACAAAATTCATCTCACAGCGGCTTTTGGTTATCGTCGACCGCTGCCTTCGCCGGATTCTCGGTGTATACTGACCCAAGACAATCTCCAACGAACAGCTGCTGGAACGCTGCCACGAAACCCTGATTACCCAACGGAATAACCGCCGAAAGTTGAACTGAATTGGCCACACTTTACGAAGGGAACCCGATTATTGCTCCTAGCAGGCACTGGATTGGAATCCCAAGGAAAACTTGAGCTTGCCGCTAACCTAACAGCAGACAAGGCGATGAATATCGGCAAGGTGCGGAGTGAATCCACCGCGAAGCTCAAGACCGAATGCGTTGGAACATTTCTGTTTCTGTGGACGCCCTCTGCGCTACCGCGGGGACCTAGGACATTAAGTCAAGTAATTATCCCCGCAATTTGTTGTATGGTCGGTAACTTCAAGATAAGTTATGCGTGTAACACAAGCATAACTTGTTTTGGAGAAAAAGAGCTGGTGATTTAATTATTATTATCATATTTGAAAATTTAGATATTTGCTCTGCCATTTCTCTGGGCTTTTCTTTAAACTGGTTATGTGTTTTCTTTCAAGGAATTCGACAACTCACGTTTTTGCAATAAGATTATTTTTTATTTTTCATGTTAACAACTTTTGCCTGTAGTTTCATGTATACGGGCCTAAATTCGCAAATTTGCTAATAGGAGCTGATTCTCTAAAACCAATCTAACTGCAAGTGTATGGATTACTATATTAAATTCTTTAAACGTTAATTTCCAGTTTTTATGCAACCTTTGATTGCCCGTTTGACTTTCTCCCCTGGGGCTAGAATTTACCAAGATTACTATTATAGCTTTAAAAATGTCATATTGCACCCTGACCTCGAGACAGTCATGTTTTATTAATTTATAAAGTATTACATTCATACATACAATTTTCAAGGCTCATTTTTGGTTGAACGAGAGATTGTTTCCAGAAAATAAGTGGCTCTTGGGCTGACGTATTATTATTAGTAGCTATAAAGACCACCTCGTCGAAGCTTCAAATAACGAGAACAATTTTATTCGTCGTATATTTGGAACAAGCGTTCGTGAGTCCGAGAACACTATGACCTTAGATTTCGGGCTTAATGACTCAAATGTCTGCCTTAATGCAGTAATGCGTAGAAATGCCTTAATATAAAATAAAGGGGCACTATAAAAGCTTTAAAATAACTTGTATCCTAATTTCGAGATCCTAGATCTGTTTCGCACGCATGCAAACACACATTAACTCGTTATGTTCTAAGGGCCTCAAGTCCTAAACCATACAAAATTTCGAAAAATAAATCCGAATTTCAAAATTCAACGCCTCAAATCAAATCAAAATCGTATACCATTAAAATTAATCATAGTTATTCCTAGCGAGTCGTAAATACTTTAAGGTTACAACTTCCTGAAATTGTAGTGAAATATCCAGGAATGTTTTGTTAATAAAGTATTAAATTTGACCTCAACGTTTTTAGAATAACTCCCGAAGTATTTGGATCGTGAATCATTTGACATTGGTTTACGGTACGTGGAACTTTTATAGGTAGGTGCTATATGTATTTATGTAGTTATTGAGTGTGTAGAGTAAATATATACAGTAGAGTCCACTGCAGCTGATTCGATAAGGTTTAGCCTTTGATCACGATAAGCTATTTTGTCTAAAGACGGCAAATGGTTACTTAAAGCGTTCCTAAGTATAGATTTTGCTTATAGAATTCATACTTTATTATACCTTGTTTAAGTCTATACTTGCTCAACCAAGTCTTTCATGAAATCTTAAAAGAAGAACGCCTTAGTAACCGTTTGACTTCTTCAGTATTTTTTTTGTGCTATATTACCTAAATGATACTTCACAACAGTTTTGAACTTAGAAATATAAACTGAAACGCAGAAAGCTAAACTAAACGCTTATTACAAGAATTACTTTCACCCGATTAACCGAGCTGTTAAGAATAGTTAGTAAGTTCGTGTTTGTAAAACTTATATTATTAATTTTAAATGGGACAAAAACATGTATTTTTTGCGCTTTTACTATGAGAGTTTTGTATGGTCCAAGCCGCAACCTTTAACTTACATTATTACTAAAGCCCTAAATAAAAAATACCTTTGAAAGGTACAAATTGCTATTTGTAATTAATAGTATTACTGACAAGTAGGAATGGAGATTGCACTCACGATAAATTGAAAGAGAAAAGCTAAGTAATAGAACTTTTTGAGCCTAAATGGGAGCTTAAAATACAATAAAATAAGTTGAGACTTTAATTTCAGTTGTATCTATGGGCACTTTCCTAAAATAAATAGACCCAAATGACTTTTGGCTTTTTGCAGATCTCATCAAAAGCACGGAAGTTGTATTTGGCAGAACTACAACAAAACACTTTGCAGTTTATTCTAACATAATGTTGATATTCCACAACATTGTTGCTTTAACCGTTATCGATATGGACGTTTCATATAGCTTGGTAAAGGAAATATAAATTACTTACGTTGTGTTGCTGCAGCGTCAGCACGACGTTGTCGAAGTTTGAGGAGTTAGACAGAGCTTCTGAGCTGCCTTTGAGTAGCTCAGCTAGCAAGTCAGCTCCCGGCTTTACTCCTGCTAGCTTTGAAGGTGACGACGTAGCTCGTACGTGCGTTGGGCCTTTCGTTCTCACCGACGCGGCGCTAGCGCTCGTCTTCCGACACGGCACGGTCGCGTCAGAAAAGCTCCTTCTTCCAGCATCCACCGACCTACTCGAAGGAGCCTCCAAATTCTTCCCAAAACTCGTCCTCATCAAACGCCTCCCTTCAACGTCTGAATCACACGGGCCGAAAGGCGACGGTGACGCCGTGTGGTCGCGAGAACCACAGTCACTCTCCGCTTCTGACGGAGAATCTCCTCGAGATGTCACTCCATATTTCCTTCGCACTCGATACGATTCGTCGTCTCTTTCATCTGAGCTTTGCTGTGAAAATCGAGCTCGTCTCGCTTTCAACTCGTCAGGTTTGGGCCACATAGCTACAGGTGCCTCGCAAGGACTCGGTGGCCCGTTCGTAAAAGAATCGTCTGATCTATCTCCCAGTAATGAAGAAGTTCGAGCTTCGGCAGACAATCTCATATCTTGAAGAGATGCTTCACTACTTTCTCTTTTACAACCATTAATCGATGGGGGCGTATCTTCTTCACCGCCGTCATCACTAGCTGTAGTTATATAGATTCCTTTTCTTCTTTTTGTTTTATCGAGAGGTCTCCGTCTTTCTCTAGTACCAGGCACTAAAGGGGCTGGGGTGGTGGGACATGAATTTTGCACTGCAGCTAGTAAACTTTTCACTTGTTCACTCGTTATCGTTTCATCTTCTTTATCCCGGTCTAAAGAGCCATCAGATGCGGCATCTGATTTTAGCACTTCATCGGGTACCTCATTTGACCACTGTTTCACTATACACTCATACACAGGCACAGGGATGGCACTAGCAATAGAGCTCGCCGACTCTTTACGAGAAACTGGAAAATTAGCACAGTCACAATCCACATTGGCACAAGCGTTTGGAGGGGGGTCGGGAAGAGGAGGGAAGGAGAATGGTTGGACAGGTTCGAGGGGGGAGGTACCTTCGCTGTTCACTTGAGCACTGTCGGCTTGCGAGCCGTCACTTTCTTCACGTACTTCGGGCAGCGCTCGCGGCGCCACCAGCGCCGGCAGGCTGCCACCGGCGTCCACCGCGCCCTCTTCACGTGCCAGCGGGGGCGTGCGACGCGGCAACGGGTGTGTTAGCGATCGCGTGCCCAGTTGCTTATGTGGCACGTCCACAGCCAGCGACCGGCCTGCAGGCAGCGCATGCGCCAGCAAGCCCTCATCCGAGCCAACCGCGGAGTCGACCGATGCGACCGACCCTCCTTCGGTCGTGTTCCCATCCGTCACCAAGCTGGCCGCTTCCCCGGTGGCAAGATTACTTTTATCATCCTTAACGACCCGTTTTCCGAAGTCGAATATTGAGGGCTGCCGATGTTTATAGTATTTGTCGGAAGCGAAATCGCCTTGGGAAAATGAAGCACTCCGATACGGAATAGTCTTTTGGGCGTAGGAACCGATGATGGAGCGGGGCTCAACGCGCATGAGCGTGATGTTGTCGGCGTCGAAGTCGTCGCAGCGGTCAACGGAGACTCCACGTGGCGGGCTGTGCCGGCGAGCGCGCGGCGGTGGTACGGGCGGCAGCACGGGCGCGGACTGAGGCGCGGGTGGTGGTGCACGCGGCAGCAAGCGCTCGGTGAGGGCCTGCAAACGCTGGTGGCGCGAGGGCCGCTCGTCGCGCGCACCGCGGCCCAGGCGGCGCTGCAGGCGCTCCAGCGTGCGGCGGTCGGGCTTGGCGCGGCCGAGGCACGCCGCCACCGCCTCCTCGGAGCAGCAGCGGCACGGACAGGCGCGTGGGGGCGGCGCGCGGCGCACGGCGTACCGCACGGCTCCCAGCGTCACGTACGGCGACCTGCGCAGGGACTATAATTAGCCGCGTGCGATTCACCGAGCGGTTGGTGCGCGAGTGTGACCGATTTAGAACGCGTCCCCCCGACACTTGCCGAATTCCGGGAGGATTCCCCGCGACCCACTCTGCTTCGTCGATTCTATCGAGCCAGATGAATCGCATCAACGGCTATCTTCAATAATGCCCTAAGTATCAGAAGTTCAGTACATAATGTCCCAATCGCTTCGGTGGAGTAAGAATAGAATTGTTTTCTAAGAAAAATATTTTCGATTCGCTAACGAAAGCTACGTAAGGACGGCAGGTGGCAGACAGACAGACGGAAGACACCTCGTCTAAAAATATTTGAATGTTGGCGATTTGGCGACATGGCGACCTCGCAGCAATGTTTACAATCTCGCTCGATTACAACAAGAAACAAACTCTTTTCTCGCGAGCGACAACACGCGCACCAAAATGTTTCTAAGTATTTTATACCTACCGTTATAAAATGATTTTTTCAATGTTAAATGTGACAGTTATTGCTACGGACGAAGAATATTTTACGAATGAAACGTCGATGCTTCTGAAAATGCTCTCTAAACCTACGAATTGGTTTATATTTAGCGATTCAAGCTAATTTTAGAGATGCAACTCACAGAATTTATTGTATTGAGTAGCTCTGGATAATAAAATAATAATTTCCTAGCAATGTGTAATTTTTAGAATCTGTTTGAGGTTATTACTTAAATACTTCTTTTGAAGTAAGTAGGTTGTTGATGTAGCCTGAATAGTAACTTGTTCAAAAGAAGATTTTATTATAACTTTGACGGACATTAAGAGGTATTTGGTCAAAAAACTTCTCGGCCAGAAAGCTTTAGTTAGGAAAAGAAACAAGATCAAAAACAACGTCATTTCCGCTGTGATGGCGTCAGAACGAGAGTTATTAAAGCTTTTTTCCGTGGATCTAAATTCAGGTTAATGTAACTACTCCTAATCTAAAAGAGTACAAAATTCACGTCGCATGTCATCAAATCGCCAGCTGCAGCGTTTGGAATCCTTGAACAAATGTTATTGCTCATCGGGATTCGTACTTATCGTTAGTTATGTTCCTTTGGTGGGCCTTTAGGCCGCTTCACTCATAATGTTTATCTATTGTTAGTATGTAAATACTAGTATTCTTGTTTGTAGAGTAGGTATGATTAATTACCTTTTTTTTAATGACCTCTAATAATGAGTAAAGTGTTATTCATAAATGTATTGTACTATATACCAATTTCCTAAAAGCACTGATATTTTATGTTATTATAGCACTCGTGGCAAGTAAATAATGTTAACAATTTAGTGAATATATTCCACGACAATCTTAATCATACCAATGAAGGGATATCATCCTCACCCACAAGGTGGTTTCAGGCAATCTATAGTGCACCACGGTTGACTGCTTGACACATACTTTCCAAGTTATTTCTTAGGTATATGGATTTCCTCGCGATATGTTTTCCTTCACCGTTAGAGCAGTGGCCTAATGTAAAAACGTTGTTGAAAAACTCAATGGTACTTTTGGCAGTCACCGGATTCAAACTCGGGACCTTGTCATTGACAAAAAAGAAGTTAAAGAATTATGGATTCCTAAAATATTCACAACTGTATTTAAGGAGCTAGCTTCTCGTGTTGGCGAACTCTTGGAAAAGCTTACTTTCAGTAGACAGCAATAAATTTATTATACGCTGTGCTATGACTTGCATATAGGCTGTCAATTGTTCCAAATAATCAACTTCATTAAAAGAAACAAACCTCCACATTCTTAGACATTAAAATGGTTATTTAACGATTACACAAATCTTTACTTATTTAATCCTGAATAAACCATTTGACGTCATTCACGACACTTCCTATGTTCTAATATTTATAAATGGGAAAGTGACCATGATTATTTGATTATTACACTTCCACGACTTTACTGCCCAATGGGCATACTGCCTAACTGTCAGGACTTAAGGACCAGACAATAATGCGCTGTCCCTGGTAGAAGCGCGAGCTAAACCATAGGGAATAAGCTTGTGAAATTGCATTATCTGCTTTCGTTTGTCTTCAGATAAATGTAACCCAGGAATTTTCAAGCCAAGAGTAAATGGACAGGCTTGGAGCATCATCGTCTTCATTATCACTTTCTACCGGGTGAGAGAGGAGATAAGGATCTGCCAATTCCTAAAAAAAATATAGGAAGGCCGTACTACCTAATAAGAGTCTTCTCAGAGGTGCCATCTTGCGGTGACAAGGCGCGGCGCTCCATCAGTGCTGTCACGTCACACCGCGCATGCTCGCGCGCCGCTCAGCGCGTCTGGAAACAAAAATGGCGGATTTTAGGACAACTTCCAACTAAACTATTTCATAATTGGTACATTGAGAGCACTTTATGTGTGACGCATACAAATGCATATTACTTATAGGTAGAACGAGAAAGTACGTCGAGGTACGTCGGAAAGAAGCACCTTTTGGCACTCTTTTGTCAAAAATATGCGTTGATCTTGGGTTATTTAAAACTTTTACTTTCAGAACGACGGGTTATTTTTCATACATGTTTGGCCTTTATTTATTTTTATTGTTGTTTTGACTTTCATCGCAAAATATTTATTTTTTTGGGTCTAACATCTGAATTAATGCAGACAGTCTCTAGGCGTCAAATTGCCGTATTAAATAGTTATTAAAAACATAGTTGATTATTTGGTAGTTCTGAAATTATTTTCACATAAGTACACCTTTTTTAAATTTCGTTAATTATTTTTTTGTCAAGCGGTAATACCTATCATATTTTTATATCTTTACAGGCTCTCTACGAATGATTTACTTTGTTTTATAGATCCTATGTAAAACATTGCTACAAAAAATTTTGACATTAATTGGTTAGTATAATTTGGATATGAGATGGAAGGAGTAATGAAAATCTGGTGGCACAAGAATGTAGTATCCAAACGAAAGAAAGAAATAATGGGAAAACAAATAATAAGTAATTTATTTATAAATACAAATTCAAATACAGAATAGATAAAAAAAATTTTGGTAAATAAGTATTTTTATTGTAGGTGTACACGAGATAGGGGAGATTCATCGAAATTTTCTACACTAAAGAAAAAAATTGCAGTTCAGAAAAACTATTTTACGATCAATTATATTAATGACGACGTTACATTCAGTTGTTCCAATATTTCAGAGACCTCAAAAAAGTAGAAAACGTTCACCATTTATGTCCTGAGTCCGCATGCACACAACCCACCAGCAATACTTTGTCATATCATCAGTATGAAATCGATCACTCCTACGCAGACTAAGGGTGTTACCACATCAATCGATCGACGTCAATCGATTGATGGTAGAATGGAAGAGGCAACGTCGATCGACGTATTGTAACACCCTTAGACCCTATTTGCGTTCAACAGAGGTATAAGCTGATGCGTAGAGGCACTGTCAAACGGTTTCACTGTTTCCAGCTGAAAAAAGGACTCTTTTGTTGATAGTTACTTGCAAGGTGCAGTTTGTAATAGTAAAATAAATCCCCACACTACTAAAACTGTATAACTGTATGAACCTAAAGTAAGCAGAACTTGTGTTATGCATGACCATGAAACTTACTGGGAGGAACTCAGAATAAACTTAAAATCAAACAACCATGATCCAAGAAAAAACATTTGTGTTCTTCGCACAAATGAATGCCCCGAACAGGTCTCTAACCTGGGACCTCCGGCGTATGAGGCATGGCTATTTCCACTACGCCATTCGGCCGTCTACATCAGTCAGTAATAGTTTGTAATTATTTGTAATTAGTTTGCAAATAATTTGGTAGATGCAAAAAAGAATGATTTCATCAAAATCATTTCAATATGAACGGGTAGCGTTTACAAATGTCCCGAAAACGCTTCATAGAAAATGGTACTAAGCTGTGACGTCACAGTTAGGTGATGTAGGTTCTAAATGTATAGGAATACGGACGATATTATTAAAAAACAAAAAAGATTTAGCACTCACGCTGTGTATATTGTTATTGTTTATGTCCATGATTTATTGGTAATAATGTTTTTTGAAAATGTTTAAATGTTTACTCTATTTCTGATCTTTAAGTCATATATTTTTATGTTACTACAAAACATTTTCAAAAACAAATTCTGCCCTATTCTCCATACGAACTCATAACATCCTCGCATCTATCTGTCGCACATATACCTACCTGCCCCTGCTTTCCCGCCGAAGATGAGCTAAAGAAAGCGAAATGAAAATCCAAATAAAATTGGAAGACAAAATGAAGTACGTATTCTTCGATCAACAATACCAACTAGATAACGGGTTACGTACAAAATCATAGCCAAATGCTGTCCGCGTGAATATATACCTATGCAGCTACATTTGGTTACTAACAACTGAGACAAAAGTATTAAAACAGTTTTAGGTGCAACCTAATTACAACCATGGCACTTAGCAATAACGTCACAAACCTTCAAACAATCATCTTACACTTACGGCCTTTCGTCACATAAAACGAGCGAAGCAATAAATTACTCCTGTCATTTAGAAATGAAAAGATATAAGTTAAATAACATTTAGTGTGAAATCAACTTTAATATACAACTAATAAAGTACTTTTCTCGGTTCTTGCCTTGCGAGTTACATCGTTTTGTTTCGTTCCTGTTTGCTTCTTCGAATTTTACTACAGAGTCTTTTTTACTATGGAGTCTCGTTAAACACTAAAATAATTTATAATATGAACGTAAAATTTTAGGATTTGTTTGGATAAAATAATTAATATTTTGGGAATCTATTTTAGTTGGTATACATACTTGTTATTTTATTAGCGTTATTCTTAACCGACTTCAAAAAGGAGGAGGTTATCAATTCGATTGGTATTTTTTTTAATGTATGTACACCGATTACTCTGAGATTTATAATCCGATTTATGTGATTCTTTTTTAGTTTGATGCTGAAGCGAAATAGTTCCCATTTGGTCCCATAAAATGTTACATAGTTTGGCCCAGTAGCTTTCATTTTCGGAACATTTTTTTTATTTATGAAAATTTTTTTTGTTTACGCGGATGATGTAATCTGTCCGGATTTTTTATGTGTTTTCATTTAGTTTACAGAACAACCTATTACAGACACAAAAAAAGAAAAAAAGAAAAAAACTACGTTTAAAAAAACCAACTTCAAAAACTAAAAAGTATAAAATAACTTAACAGCTTCTGAAGTCGGGGCTTATTCTTTTATACATCTTGGCTTAGCACCGACTTCAGAAGCTGTTATTTTATACTTTTTAGTTTTTGGAGTCGGTTTTTTTAAACGTAGTTTTTTTATTGTGGTTAATGTTTATTTATTTTATCAGTAAATCAAACAAATTGTTCAACCTGTCACTAAATTGAACCAAGCGCCCGGGGCATCCTGGACAGTCAGAACCAAGACCTCAATTGACCGACTTATTCGTCTCACGTGGTGTGGTAGGGTCTGTCGGTTGGGTTCTAATAAAACTCAATAGATGTCGCTGACGTCACCTAAGACATGTAGAATGTGGGAGAAAATTTCAACTCGCCAAGCGGGGGTCGCGATAGCTCAGAGGCTAGAGACGTATACCTGGAAACACGCAGGATCGAATCACGCTCGCGGTCGAAGTTTTTCTTACCATAAAAAAATTAATAATTAATAAATTAAATAATAAATTAACTTAATTAATAAAATTAATTAATAAATTAACTGTGTTTTTAAGTGTCGTACACAAAAATGTAAGTACATACGCAGGTTCTTGTTGCTGTTGTCAAATCAATGTAATGTTGACGGCTGGCCAAGGTGTCTATCGCTGGATGTCACAAATAAAAATATCATTAAATTCCACATCTTTGTAATCATCTTTACAATATTTATGATAAAAATGCAGTTCAGTGCAATTAATAAATCAAAAATCTAAATCTTTATCATTGAAGACTTTTTTTTCATTCTGCGTAAGTGTCATTTACTTCATTACATATTTATTATGTAACTCGTATTAATGTAAACAGGGTGTTAATGAAATCGTGTAATTTCTTCAAACCCTATAGTTAACTGCTCATATACAAAAACTTTTTCTATAGCACCAACACTCAAATCGGGGAAAAAAAATCAGCTGTTCCATACAAAATTGTCGCCTACAGTCTCCTTTTTTTTCAACAAATTAATTACACTTTTTAAAGAACAATTTTTTTTGACAAGACTCTTGTTCACTTTTTGCTACGTTTGAATTTTTTTTGATTTTTTATCTATGTGAGTGTATGTGTGAGTGAACAGTGAGTAACTGTTTACGCAGAAACCTCTTTCTAGATGTTTCACAAACTGATATTAAATCTGATAATGATGCAACAGGAGAGGTCATAACAGAATTATGCTCTGCTTGGTCTTGGTTGTATTTGTCTTTTTGTGTGATGTCTAATCCAGAAGTCGAAGGTAGAGGCTGAAAAAAAATTGATAATGTATGTCCTGAATAAATTATCAGCAAAGGTGCAAATATACGTTACTGAAATTAATTACAAATTTTGACTACAAATTATCACTTAGCAAAATTGTAAGGCAACAAGAAATATTAAGTCAATTTTTTATTGAAATGATTTGCATAAATTAAAATGAAATTCTGTAAATATTAGGGTATTAATGAAGTCGTGTAATTATTTCAAACCCCGTAGTCTACTGCTGATAAACAACAACATTTACTATGAGACCAACCCTGAAATCGCGAAAAAAAAACAGCTGTTCCATACAAAATCGTCTAGCTCGCTCACCAAAATGTAAGCAACAACTGTTTTCTTCTTCGAGATTTCAGGGTTGGTCCCATAGAAAAAGTTGTTGTATATAAGCAGTAGACTGCGGGGTTCGAAGCAATTACCCAACTTCATTAACATCCTGTATATTTTGCATTATTTCAGTAAAATTACAATTTACATCACACAATTAATTGAAAATATCTAAATAGTAAATAAAAATGACTCACCTGCACTTCAATATCAGATACTAAGATATTAGTATTAGGTGCTGCCAATTGTGGGTCCTTCGGCGGGGGTTGAATCTGTGTTTTCGAAAACACTATTTATAAATAAACATTAATTCCAACAACAATGATTTTTCGTGTCACAAATAAATGTAAGTAAATTACAAAACAAAAACAAATAAAAAGTTACATTTTGATTGTGTACTCATAATAATGAATGTACCTGTAATTTAGGAACTGCTGTTTTAAGCAATCGACGTCGGTTAGTATTTCCGGATATATCCGATTTATCAAAGTGATCCGAACATATAACCGAATTCTTAGCCGGTTTATAAAAGTCATCTCTTCTTTCTTTAGCGACAATCAAGATCCATTCTGCACACGTAAACGGATTGCTAGGAAAGCTAAAATAAAAACGGAAAGTATCTAATGACGGTCCAACAAACAGACACAAAAGTAGCATTAATCAATTTTAAAGTACTGGCATCAAATTATTAAAAATCATTACAAATACAAACCTACTCCATGCATCTACTGTTCTGTTACACAAAAGTTTGCACGTGTATTGGCCAACACTGGCCAAACATTTGTAGCGGTGGTGTAAAGTCGGTAATTTTGTTCAAAATTTGATATTATTTGTTAGTTTAAAGCTTCAAATATAACTTATTTTACATGTACTTACCGAAAGTAAGACACTCCGGCCGTTAAATTGCTCTTACGAGCATTATTTTTGCGACTTCTGAATACACATTGCGGCATTGTGCGTCGTGTTCACATTGGCTGTGTTTCAATCGAACTAAACAAAATAAGAGCTCACATCTCGAGTGCGCTGTTATTTACCGAGACGTATTTTTTGCGCCGACCCGATATCTAGTTGGTATTGTTGATCGAAGTACGTATTGGACATTATTTTCCCGCGCACGGACCAGCTTTCACGCAAATCTTTGCTGGTTACGCACCATAGTTACTATTGTTAAAGGGTCACAAATGCAATATTCACAGGCATTGAGTTACTTCTCAAAAAAAAATGTACAGGAGTAATTTTACGATATGTTATTAAAGAATTATAAACTTTGGATGATCTTTAAACTTATTTAAAAAAAAACTTATTTTCACGTCGTTTCAAACTTTTAAATGCGATGGACAAATGCACGTAGCGACATCTATATTACTTTCTCTGAACTGAACAGCAACTCCTTCAGGGCGGGCGGATATTCCGTAAATAGATGTCGAACAAACAACACACTTCATAGTTCAATGTTAGTTGCAATAGATGTCGCTTATCGTTGAGAGCGATATAAAAGTAATTTCAGGGTTTTCGAATTTGGCGTTTTGAACATTTAAAGTTAAAAAATAAATCTTAAGACCTAATTCACCAAACTTTTCCTAATCAGGTATTAACTTATGCCTTGTTAAAAATTACATCGACGTTAAATTGTCGTTTAAGCTTTTTCTGAAATCACCCTCCATTTTAGTGCTGTCCCCTGCGTTTAAGCCAATATGTTTTCTCCCTGTTTTACCTGGCCGAGTGCCGGCGTCGTGTTTTGCGACGCTGACTGTGACTGTGGGTTGTATGTTCGACGGAGGAAATATAACAGATGATAGCTAATCGAACATCATGGGAATGACTTTAAAAGCTCTTTCTCATAAAAAATAAATTTATGACAACATTTTTTTATTAATTCTTTGTTTATTTACGACGTAAAATCAAGTAAAAGACCGTGAGCTGGATGGCATTCTTGAAGCTCATAGCTGGCAATGCTACCTACCACATGAAAATAACAATAGCAATAGCGAATACCAGCTATCAACAATTTATTCAAACGCTAGGTATGTTATTTCCAAATCGCAATAATTTTTATCCGTACAGGAGCCATACGGTCATATTTATGATGCGACCGCTCCGCACGCGAGCTCTGGACAAAGGAAGTATGAAGTTGGCTGCAAAGCGCTGTCGTGATGATGCGCAGCGGTCCCAAAAGAGACAACTCTTGAGCAACGGCGTTTAACACCGTTTAGCACGGGCCGAAAGATTGAATTCCAACGGCCAAAGGTCCGTACATAGTTATTTATTAATTTATTTTTAGGCATAACTACAGATTACAAACCTCCTTATGATTAAAATTATCAAGTACATCTTATAGGAGAAGGTTTGCAGTCATTACTACGCACAGCGTTTTTAAGAAATAGTATATTAAACAAGTAACCTGTTAAATTATTATTAAAACAAAAATATTATTTCAAGAACATAGATTATGTCAATAAATTAATGTCAAATTCGGTATTGATTAGGTAAATATAACTATGTAAAGTCAAAATATTTATGTACCTAAAAAATTGAATTGAATTGAAATATACCTACATGTCATACAAACTTACAAAAAGTGAAATCAAAGATACAAAATATATGCAATCACTAATTATGTCAAAAGGAATTTCTTTTTACAATTTTTATATAGAATCGGTCACCAAACTCTTCAGAAACTTCATTTTATGTGCTTAAAAGATTTTAAGCTTGCTATCAAATTCACCTGTAAATCTAAACAAGCAAATAGTCCAAAGTTCAACCTTCTCAGAATCTTAGAACAGGCGTGCAACTGGACACCGCCGGGTCACAAGTATTGAGTGTCGGACTTGACGGAGCTGCCTGAGTGATCCGTGTTCGACCTGGTTTGCTGGATCAGTGGTTTGTTGTTTAGTGAGGATCGATTTATAGATTAAAGTTCTAAGCTAGAACACCTAGTCACCAGGACTCGAACCTGAGACCTCCGACGTATGAAGCAGGGCTACTTATCTACTACTTCTACTCGGTCGTCGTTATGTATAACTAGTGTATAATTACTAAAGGACTATGCCAACTAGATGATCGGCCTATCTTTTCAATCCTTTAGAATTAATAATTTAAACAAACAACGCGAGTGTGTGCTTCCTAATAATTTGGTAATTTAGTTAGGTTAATAAATATCGGCTTTAAATACCGAAATAAATTATAGATATGCTGCTGTTCGGATCCGATATTATAAATGAAGTCATGTTTTACAGAGGCCTCGTTTGCTTGGAGACGTTGAAAAAAAATCATAAAACACTTGAACTCACAACTTAAGTTTCCACTATTCATGATATTAATTAAAATACTTTTTTAAGGAGTTTTTAGCGTTTCTAATTATTTTTTTACAAAACGTAAACCATTGCGCGGTGCCATTACACCGTGGTCTTGAGAGACTAAGGGTGTTACCACACAAATCGATCGATCGACATCGATCCATGTACCTAGATTATATACTTCTGAATTATGTAGTTACTACTTATCTAATAGCGAAAACATTGCTATAATCGAATCATTAATTTAAACGTTTATCAATCACGACAAACAAACAAGTTATCGCTATAATGATAGTATATATTCATCAGGACATGATTCAAGGGTGAATGTGTCTTGGGTTTTATTTATATAAAGAGATTATGCTGTACCACATATATGCAAAATAAAAATTCTTATTCTTTTGTTCTTAAAATCAAAATATTTTTATTCATTACTGAGAAAAAATTTTAACACTTAATAAATGTCTTCCTTTACTTCATTTTCAGATAACAGGTAACTTTTAAAAGGTATCATAAGTAAACAGAGAAAAAAAACTTCTCGATACTCTTGTCAAAATTGTTACATAAGTACATGAATGCATAAAATGGTAGGTATACAATTCGACTACGATACGAAAGAAACAAACCGATCTAAATAATATATATTTGTTATTTCTAAAACAAATATATTTTTTCTAGGGCCACCTACATTTTATAGTGACAGTAGCGATTATGCGACGAGCCCACATTTATAGCGAACTAATTATGGCTTTGACAGCCGGATGTCTGCTTGTCCGTTACCCGATTTCACCGAAATGACTAAATCTGTAAAAGTGACGGCTTCGTATAAATATTATCACAGTCACTGCCAGAACGTAAAACTGTACTGATTGGAAGATTTTGGTATAACTTTCTACGCATCTTTACTATTATACTAAACATTTGTATGCTTGTTTGTATGTTTATATGTTAAAAAATACTGAAACTAATGTAACAAGTTAGAAATTCTTTCGCTAAATATATTGTTTTTGACTATTTTCACCAAAGGAGCACGAGACCCGTCTGATGGTTAGTGGCATCTGCACCCAATGACTCATTTGGTATCGTAGGTAATCGTAGATGGTTATTTATCAAAATTGAATGTCATTATTATATCGATTAATGACGCTGTAATTTAGTACCTATACCAACTGTGTGTCATTTATATAGGGAGGTGGCAGGCAACCAATAGAATCAACTGCCATCGAGTAAAGTTGGTTTATTATTGAAATAAGTTACAATAAGTGTTACATACACATAAACGACACATAGTTTGTAGACTTCATCAGAATGCGTTGCCGATGGCACGCTTAAACTGGATAGCCTTTGTTCCAGTAACTATACTGGATGTCCCTTCCCCTTAACCGGAACACAGCCACGTACACGTAGTTATTATGGCGTACAAAACAGGAAGGGCTGAAGCGAGACGAGATCTTAACAACCCTGAAAGTATATTTTTTGGAACCTTTGAATTTTCAAGAAGATTTGTTTCTTGTAATATGTAACGAAATACTCCAACAACTGGACTACATTTCAAATTCTTTCACTAAAAATGCTTTTACCTAAAAATTATAAAAAATTGCTATCATTAAATTCCTTCGGGATCTGGATCACTTCGGCATCATGTTGAATCAATAACCAAAAATTAACTTGCAGGATATCACTCTAACGAACTGTACAAAAACTGTGTAACTCTTTTACAAGTTAAATAAAAGCTACTCAAATAGCTCTACTGCTAAAATATTCGATACTTACCTATTTACCTACATCTAAAATTACATTTGCACTCGAAACTATTGTCGTACATTTCAACTAAAAATACGGAGAGAAGTCTGCGTCTGCGCACCGGTATTGGGATATTCCGAATTTTTAGACTGATACGTTATTTTAATCTCTGTAGAGCATTTATATACATTTATATTTATTAGATATTTTACATATATCGATAGATATATAGATTTTTACATAAATATTTAGTGATACATTTATTTTTTTATTTCAGTAGCTGGAAAATAAATGCACGATCTACCTGATGGTAGATTGTCTTGGTTCAGCCATGATGAGGTGCTAACCGGACGCTTCATTGGAATCGCCTTTGGTCATGTAATCCCAAGCCTGAACCTCTAAGCAGAGCGTTGTCCACGTAAAGTGACTTGGTTTTATGTAGGTTAGAATAGGAAGACCATTTATTTCATCATACCTGTGAAAAAAGTACTAATTTTAGTTGAACTAAAATGTTCCACTAGTGCAATATTTTGATATTGATCTTCATCGAGATTGCGTAAACATATATAAACTTCAGCTTTTTAAAGCTTTTAAGTAGACTGTGAGGAAAAAATGGCGGCGGCAAAACCCTTTCAGCACTCTTTTATATAAAAAAAGTTTAATACACATGGACAGAAGGTGACGACGACATGAAAGATAACTATAATAAATCCTCAGATAACCACACCATCTAGATGGCCTCAAAGTAAGCAGGATTCATGTTTTGGATGAACCGGGAAATTCAGAATAAAATACATATATAAATATTAACAACCATAACCCGAAAACCAACATTTATGTTCATCACACAAATGAATGCCTCGAACCATGCATGCCCATCTCATGTTTTAAAAAATCTGCCAAAAAACGAATTTAAATCTTTGTTTAATTCGGATATTTCGTTCATAACCTACAATAGCATTTTATTAGAAAACACACCAACAGCAGCAGACAAACACACCATCTGTATGCGAACTGGGAGAAACCAAGGATAAACATACATATACAGGGTGTCCCATAACTTGCACGACAAACTGAAATGAAAGAAAGATTGAAGCGTGCCCTACCAGATAAAAAAAATTTACCTTAGTAAAAGTGTCACCGTATTTGAGATATTCCCGACTTTATATTTTTTTCGAAAAATGGCGCTTTTGGTCAGTTTTTTTTGTTGGTGTGTGTACAAACAAGCAGATACTCTTGTATGATTTTTTTTTTGTAAATATTCTAGAGTAGTAGATCTACCATATGCATATATCATTTTGTTAATTCTCATTATATTTTTCTAGAAAAATTATTTACCTCAGCTTTGGCATTCAGTGGTGAAAAAAAAATGTACTGGACTGTCACTGCACATTTTACTAATATATTACTTACGTATTTAATAAAAATTTCATAAATGTATAATACTGGCCACATTATTCTAGAAAAGAAAAGAAATTGCCAGTTTTGTGCCAAAGTCTCACACTGTCACACAAATTAAAATTAATAAGGCACATTTTGAAATTATACAAATTAGGCGCGACGACGAGCGAAGCGAGGAGGAGCAGTTTGTATGTAGATAATGCAAAAAAGCCATAAAAGGATTTGCATTTCAGTACATAACCTATATACTCAAGAAAAAAACTCAGTACAAAAAACTAAATAAACTTTCTCATTTCCAGCTGACTACTTGAATGCTCGAACGCAGTTCTACGAGGCGTTTATTATTACAACTAATATATTATTCGGGATTTTGATATTCGGGATTCATATTTATGATATTTCGGATTTTTTATGGTTCGGTATTTCCAAATTCGGCATTTTGATTTTCGTAATTATAAACGTTCGGAATTTTGAAGTTTCGAAGAAGAAAAATTCGGAATTATGAAACACGGAATTTTCATTTTCGGAATTATGCACCATTCGTTGTTATAAAATTCGAATTTTTGAAGTTCGTGATTATGACTATCGGAATTAAGTTTTTCGAATTTTTGTAGTGTACCTCCTCGACTTACCTACAATACAAATTTCATTTCAAGCGATCTTCAAGCGATCCGAGGAGCATGCAAATCCTCTTATTCGTGACACAGTCTCACATACTGCTCCATCCCTGCCGTCGAGGTACAAAGTCCGTATACCGAGAAATGCTCTCTCGACCCCCCTAATCAGCTCTCGGCAAATCTGGACGAGCTTTTGGCTGCCCAGGCCAAATCAACCCACAGCTGACCTGCTAGCGGGTCCCCGCTCGTGCACCCCCTTCTTAGCAATCCCTTGCCACAGCCACAGACCGGCTGCGGGAGCTTAGGCGCAGTCCAAAACAAAAACTTGAAAATCTTAACTTTCACATTCACCAAATAGCTATTCCAACCTAAACCTATATAAAATATAAGTCAAAGATTCGAAGTTATTCTAAATCTGCTCACGTTCAATCAGTTTGGGTTACAGAACATCACATTAATCAATTTAATGATACAGGAGGAATATAAATCGCTTTTTAAATGTATTAAAACGTTTTTTCGTAAAATTTTTGTTTACGTTCTGCTAAACATTTTAAATCTTGTATATGTGGTCGAACAAAGGATAAGTTAACCGCTCAGTTAAGTTAGACTGGTAGCGGTTAATATAAGTTCCTTACATATGAAATTGGCGTTATGTCGTACTGGCCAATTTGATCTGTATTATCTCCTCGTTGGTTGAGAATTCCAATTTCAAATTTATACAGCTATTTACTCATTCATTTGCGTTTCGAAGACAGTAATTCATTTGCTTTTTTTTTCTTTGGTTTTTTCTTTGCGTCACTTAGTTTACAAAATGGAAAACTTGAAATATCGCGTTATTTACGAGTACGAGTTCCACCGTGGCACCAGTAGTGTCGCAAAATAAGACACAGTGCGTTTTTTGTGAGTTCTGCATTGTTAGTGACAAAACTGTTTTAATCCACTTGAAGCAAATTGGGAAGGTGCAAAAGCTTGAGAGGTGGGTACCTCATAAATTGATTGCAGCAAAGCGACAAACGCGCGTCGACTGCTACGTTACATTACTCAACCGGCACAATAATGAAAGGATTTTAAATCGAATCATTACCTGTGTTGAAAAGTGGATCTTGTACGAAAATCGGAAACGCTCATCGCAATGGTTGGACCCTGGCGAACCAGCGAAATCCTGCCCCACGCGAAAATTGACTTGTGCTGGTGGCGTTCACTACAGCTTTCTTAAATCTGTCCAAACGATTACGGCAGATGTCTTTTTGCAACCATGATGGAAAAGCTAGCTGCTAAACAACCAAAGCTGGTCAATCGCTCTAGAACACTGCCGCTTCAGGACAACGCTAGACCACATACTGCACAACAGATGGCTACCAAATTAGAGGAGCTTCAATTGGAATGTCTAAGACATCCACCGTACTCCCCGGACCTTGCTCCAACAGATAACCATTTTTTCGAAATTTGAACAACTTCTTACAAGGGACAAAATTCAACTCCGATGGGGCAGTCCAAAGCGCCTTCAATGATTTTATTGATTCCCGTCCGAATGGTTTTTTTTAGTAAAGGGATCAACGAACTACCTATGAGATGCATGCACAGATGCACAGATAGAAATGCTACATACTTTGATTAAATAAATATATTTATTTAAAAAAATTGACTTTATGTTCCTCCTTACAAAACGCCAATCTCATAAGTAATGACCTAATATAGTACCGAAATCTATTTTACATTAAGAACCAGAGGTCCCGGTGCGTTAACCCGCGTTACTCCTGATCCCGCGGGAATTTCGGGATAAAGTATAGCTTATGTTACTGCTGGATAATATAAATTCCTAATGGTGAAAGAATTTTTAAATTCCTTTTGTAGTTTTGGAGTTTATTGATGGACAATAAAACAAACGACTCAGACCTGATTAGTCATAAAGGTTTTATTTATCAATATTGAATGTGACTGAATGCGATGAATATTTAAAGCGTCATTGTCACTAAAGTACGTCTTCTTATGGTAGCGTCGGGTGACGGGTCGCTCACTTCCCTCTCATATGGTTGAGGAGGGCGATGGCTGGATCCCGCGTTAACTCTTGAACGGGTGCCGTTCGAGGGTGTTCGTCGCGTCGTTTGGATACTTAGGGGGACGGAGACTTGCCGAGCTAACAGATATAACAGACATTAAGAGACACTGTAAATAGATTTTGAAAAAAGTATACCCGTGAAGTTTCTTGCCAGTTCTTCTTCACGAAGATTTTACGAACTGGTGTTAGAGTCTTGTTTTGTTTGACGTCAATAAGAACAAGTAATTGTCGAAGTTGAGAAATAAATAATTGAATTTAACCGGCCCAGACGCGATCTTAAGACCACTGAAACTTGGCAAGATTTCTTTTTCGATTCTTGCAAATAAATATGGCTATTCGAAAAAACTGTACTTAAAACAATTCAAATCAAAATATGGTTCAAACTAGTTTACTGATAACCTAGCCTAGATCCTACCTTCGCAAAAAATCTGATTTCACCAATACCCAGTGCAAAGGTTAATAATGTATTAAATTCAAGCAATCAATTTGATTCCAATGAGTGTTGATAACAAAAAATTGTATTTGAATATTTAAATCATGACATGACAATCAAGATTTAAAAAATGACCAGAAGCCGCATCAGTATTCAATACGCTAGTTAATCATATCTGTGATTTATTGATATCCAAAAAAAATTGCTATGAATATTTTAGCAAAATTATAATACCTATAAAAGTGAAGTTTAGTATGTTTGTATGTGTGTGAATTAATGTGCACGTATTTTCATACTTCAACGATAACTAATTGTCCTTCGTAAATATATTCTAGCCGGCATCGATCGGCACCGCCAGCCTAGGTGACAAAGCCGAATATGTATGTGTAGATGAACGTTCGAGAAAAATGCTGCATAGCCAATGCCATTTAGTAATTGGTAAACCAAGTGCCAATCTGTATAAAGCCAGAACGGAATATCTGATCGGCACTTGCCGTTCATGTGTAGTAGTTGGTTCGGGCCGGTGTTGCCGATCAACAGATACGGCCGATCCGTGGTGGAAACTGAGGTTCTTACGGTTTCAGATAATGAGAAAAAGCTAACTTTAAATTCTTTATGTAGGCATTTCAATTGAATCACTAAAAGCACTTTTTATTAACTTCCATAGACCGGAAACGAGCACACGGTTCGCCAATAAACGGGTAAGTCAAAACTTGAACTTTGGTCTATAACAGTCATGTCAGATATACGGCCCGTGGGCCGCATCCGGACCCTGGGCCGTATCAATAAGGCCCGCGATCGATATTATTTTTAACAACCGTATATTGCATAATATATAATTTTATAAATAAAATGTTATAATAATTCAGTTCATTTTATTTTCAATCTGGCCCGCCTACGAATTCAAAATTTAATTTACGGCCCTCTGCATAATTGAGTTTGACATCTCTGCTCTATGAGGAATAAAGAATACAAGTCCGGTGAAATTTAAAAGGCCCATAAATTTTCCTTTTCGAAAAAACCAAATCTAGTCTGGGGGGGGGAACTGCAGTCCTTCCTATTTTGACCGCCGTAATAATCACGTTTACGTGTTTATGTTCCGGATAAAGGGAAAGACCAGCCAGTGCAATAACTGGAACACAGGTAATTTCAACGGAAGCCCATGGTCGGCAACGCATCATTAGTCGATATCACAACCACATTCAATATTTATTCATTGATCCACCAACGTCTGTTTACATCAGTGCATACATAAGACATATAAAAACAGACTTTATCTAGGTGTAACAAACACTTAAAGCTGAATACATCATGCTTAAAAAAGAAAAAAAGCAACCTATAAAGAGAATCCCTATTTTTAATTTTCCTTTTTTTCTATAAATAGGAGCCTCTTTTGGGTAAGCAAACTACAATGTTGACGTGTTTCTGTGTTTTGAATTTAAAGAAATAATATAAAAGAATTAACGATTAAAATTACACTTTCAAAATCATTGAAATTTAGAATAAGAGCCTAAGGCTGAACGAATTGTTTGTTGAATCTATATGGACGTCTATAAGTTCGATGTGCTCATTAACCATCCTACAAAGTCGTGGAACAGGGGAGTTTGATCCAAACACTGTCTTTCAAAGCGGTGGATGGAGAGAAGTTACTTTATTCCTCGGGTGCCTCACTGGTACTCTGACAGTTAAATTTATGCAGCAATTGGGGCCAATCAATTTTATTCGTAACAGTTTGGAGACAAAAAAGACATCTAGTAGATTTCTACGCGCCTCTAAGGAAATCATTCGAAAGTGTTTCAGACGGTCACAATAAGAACCCTTTTCAAATTACATTAGAAACTAGCAATTGTCGCACGAATCCTTTTTGTATCCGTTCCATTTGCAGACAAGGCGTCGCGTAGTGAGGTCTCCATACTACTGAACAATATTCTAAGACACTGCGCACGAAGGAGTTATAGAGCATTATTTGAACTTTATTGTTACTAAATACCTACGACGGGTGGGTGCGGATGTCACTTGCCATCAGGTGGGTGGCGTACTCATTTGTCGGCTTTAATTCAAAGCTTCACCACCAGCTTGGAAAGACCGTCGTGAACAAGAACTGGCCAGCTTCGCAATCAGAAATCAGGTCGTGCGTCAGAAGCTGATCACCCATCTTCTCTAACTCGTGAGGCACCTCAAAAACAATTAATCACAAAACCAACAAAATCTATATTCCCAGTAGCGAGCTTGTCAACAAAGGCATTACCAGTTAAAAACTACAAACCATTTATTAATTCACTCTTCCGCAACTCTCTTTTGGCACGAACTGCGTAATTAATTTCCATACGCCTACAACAAATTTAAATATTCATTAATAAACATGATTTTTATTATCTTAGAGATAAAGTTCAAAATAACTATAACTTTGGTGCAAAAGGAAACCCTTAATTCAAAGCAAAAAAGATTATAATTCAATATCAATTTAATAGCAGAGGTAATATTTTGGACGTCAAAACACCGTACAGAAATCAACGGTTTGCTGCGTTTAAAATGTACCAAATATGGGTTAGTTATATGAAGATTATTGTTGTGGTCTGTACAGGGGCCTTTAAGTTAAATGACTCTTGGTTGACCTTTCATTTGTAGTTACAAAGAAATTATACGCTCAAGTACTTGAAGAGGTTCGCAAAAAGTATTAATAAAAGCCTTTTATTGATGTTGAGTGTAGGAATTATTTATTGGAGTTTACGTTTTTAGGTGACTAAAGTATATTGATGTTTATTTTATAAGTTATTCTAGAATGTACAAAAAAATTATAGGTACGTTTCTTTCCTAGTTACTATAAATAAATATGAGATACAAGCTCTTGCATCTGGCTTCGTAAAAGGTGACATTTGTCGTCAAATCAACCTTTTTCGTAAAAGGCAAAGACACGGGTAGGGTAGCCAGGTCGCCTAACCTAATAGCCGGATAGACCGGCTAGTCTGGCCGGACATTTGGGTAGAAAAGCCGGACACCCTACATTATTGAGGATTTTGTCTCAATATAGGTACGACAAAAAAATTGTATGTAAAATCAGCTTTTTTATTATTATAATTCTTGTTAAATTCTAGTGAAGGCTCTGTCACAGAGCGCAGGGGGCGACTCTCGTCGCTGGTATTTTACGTGTATTCTTATACATCGATTACAGTTCTAAGTTACAACCAACTTTTGTTTTTTTAGACTACTAGCCATGTGACTGAATTGCCAAGAATGCGCTAACTACGCTTACAACTGGAAAATTCGCGAACAACAGCTACCCTCGCACAAAATTCAGCATCTTTCATTTCTTTTCAAATCTATTTTCAATTACTTATCAATGTATCGATTTAAAGAGAAATTTTTTTTTTCTTATTAGTCGGTAAGGTGGTATGCATATCCCGTATAGGATTTAGGACGGCACATTTGGGTCGGCATATTTGTTAAACGATAAGGCCGGCTCCAAGCAAATCCCACGCTTATTCGGCTTGTGCTCGAGTGTGCCATTCGGACTCATGCAGATCGGCAAATTCGGCAAAACCCGAACAGCGTTGGCCGTACGGCCTATTTCTCGAACGTTCTTCCACACATATTCGACTTTGCCGGCAAGCTGTGACGACTGATGCGGGCTCGAGTATGAGGGTGCGCCAATAACCGCACATGAATATCCCTATCAAAGACTAAGCCATCTTAAAGCTATCTTAAATTAATTTTCATTTCTTCAACAATTATTTTCGCGATAAAAAGTAACCTATAAAACCCAAATAGCCTAAGTCTAAATATTTCCCAAATCGAAAATATCTTTAAAGATTTAGCCATTTAGGCACAAATTGGAACAAAAGAACCAAGAGGTTTACTTTCGCATTTATAATATTAGTAAGTATTGAAAATCTCTTTCTATGAAATCAAACAAAATTAAAAGATTAAAATACTTAACCTGTTTGGTATAATAAGTATCAAAAAAAACTCTACAATAAAATTTCATGCAGATTAAAAATCATTCAACAAATTATAGTTTTTTTATGTAAATGGCATCATTAGCTAACAGAATAGGCGATTACTGTTCGATTATCGATACCGAATTCAATCGATTATTCACTTGGATTGTATTTTGTATTATGTTAATAACTTCATTCGGTGGGTCGATTAAATTAGGCACTATTTTTATCAAGAATGTTATTGTAGATTATTTGTGGTTCTGTAGGGATTATGTTTTATTTTAGTTCGCAAGTTGCGATTTGACATTCTGTCTATGATGTTAATCGTTGAGGAGTTTATTTTAGTCATGCTTATAATTAAAATGCATTATTATTGGAACTGTCAAATTTCAACAGCACAAGATAAGGAAGAATCATAGGTAGGTACTAGGCGTAGGCCTTGGTCCTGCAATAGTCGTGCTGTATAGACGTTTTGAAAGGGAAGTACAAAGGCGAAGATTCCTTTGATCCCGAACGACATGCCATTCGACTTTAAACGGTTGCAATTTCCAGTGCGGCTAGCATCTGCAATGTCGATAAATAAATCCATAGACGATTATGAGACTCGATCTAATGAGTAATCTCTAAATATGCAACCTTAACTACTTTTAACCTTCCACTTTAATTCTTTCCAACCTTAATTCGCTTTTCAAAATTGGAAACCTTTATCGCTGTACCAATCTTACTATAATTACCTAACTCAACAAACTCTAAAGTTTCAACTCACATTAAACTTACTAACACGATTACAAAAGCTTAAAACTCTCCTATACCAGTTCAAACCGGAATTAAATCAATTCGATAGAACATAAATATCTCGAATGATGAATCGATTGTCGAGATGCGATGGTATCGATAACTCGCAGGTTTTGTATCTCTTTGTGTGGTATTCAAGATAATAGTAATATATTAGTAACGTTTTTTTTTTGCTTTTACACGTGCCTATCTGAAGTATTTACTGAATATAACTAACTCTAATAGGTACTCCAACCTGGGACTGCTAGGGCTACTACCAGTGACGCTGCTCAGCCGCTAAACCTATTCGTCAGTTTTTTGCTTGAATTGTTTTTTAAACTGTTACAAAATAGTTGCGGATGTTTAAAACAGCGTTTACCATGACGTCATATCGCACCATCTCAAAAGTCTTTGAATCTTCATTGATCCCTGCATATAAAATTTATACAACCTTTTGTAATGACTTTTTGTGCTGACTGGGACCTAAAAGCTTATTTTAAGCATTGTATATTGTGCCTCTGTGCACGATCATGCCAAAAAAAAATTGTTTTTGAGTAATTTTTGCACCAATATGCATTTCACATAATTAATACAAAACACTTTATAACACAAAATCAAATCCGATACCAGATAAATAATCACCTATATTCTTCGACATAGAGAATTGTAACGTCACGTTTTGTTTCATCTCAAATTTTGGACATTTACCAAGTTCACTTCAAATATTATGGCAGTGTCAATAGTTGTATCAAAGTTGTAAACTTTAAACTTTTAAATTATACATAAAAATGAATATGAAAAGATCAATACGAAACCTAACGTGTACATCCAGCGCAAAAAATCCTTACAGTTTGACCCCTAAAAACAATAAAATTCTTATTTTAATATCAGTGAAAAGGATATGCAAATTATAATGACCTTTTTAAAAACTAAAGAGAAAACATTTCGTTTTAAGGTGAAATAAATAGACTATTCGGAAATAAGTTTAAATATAATAAATACTGTCTCCAGCGACTTTACCCGCAGTTTTGGGAACCTTGAGAATCTCTTGGTAAAAGCGATTTTTTTTATAAAAAGGTAGCGTATATGTTGAAAGAGATTATAAACTATCTCCATTCAAAATTTTAGTTAAATCCGTCCTATGACATCGTGTAACTTATTGCAAATTTTAAACTTATAACATAAATCTCTAGTTTATCCTACGAACCACCAAGAGTTAAATTCAGATAAATATTCGGTTTTCGATAGAACAATTACCTAAGAAGGTAAATATTTTGGAAAAATTCAACGGGATGGAAAATTACTCTAAGGGAAACTTTTTATTAATTAATTGAAAATGTTTCTATATCTTTATTTACAAAATTTATCTCTACCCTGGATAAGGAATCCCATGTGAAAAGTTTCATGTCTTTGTCCGCTGGTTCACTTATTGTGATGTCTGCCAATCAGCATTAGGATCTTTAGGAATCATTTGTCACTAATAATATACGTAGCAATAGATTTACGTGACTGTAAATGCAAAATTCTTGTATAAGTACACGATTACGAATGCTCCGACCGGGTTTCGACCCCAGCGTATGAGGTAGAGCTGCATTACCCAACCAACCGAAGCTCTGATGGCAGAAGGAACAGATATATTCTCATACAGAGACCACGGCGGCAAGGCAAGCACCATGCAACGCACGATGCAACCATAAGAAACTGGCTGTGAGTGATGTTTTATTAGCAACCAAAAGGTAATAATACAATTATATATGGCGAGAATGAACAGGAATCGGGATACTTGGAGGACGATAAAGCGGTCACGTTCAACAATAAACAGCTTGTTTGACGATGCATGTATAACCACAGGATTATATTAGTACCAGACTGTCTATTCACCGATATTATTATTCTATAGGTACATATTACAGTTCGCAGTAGAACAAGCACTTCCATGGTTAGATTGAAGTAATATTTCAAAGTGTAATAATAATAAGATCTAAACCTTTTATAATTTTTTTTTATTTAACTACATGCATAGCCGCCAAGCGAAGACGCAATCCACCTGTTGGTAACTGGCAAACGCGCCCATGGACACCATTAGCCGTAGGCGTTTTGTTTATTAATAGTCAGTGTGATTGTGATATCGACTAATGACGCGTTACCGACCGTAGGCTTCCGTTGAACTTGCCTTTGTTCCAGTAAGTGAACTGGCCATTTCTTCCCTTTATCCGGAACACAACCGCGTAAACGTTTTGGCGGTCAAAAGAAAAAGGACTGCAGTACCGCTCCAAGCAAAATCTTAGCAAAGATCTCGTCAAAATTGACAACACTTTAGCGTCATTAAGGCCACTAAGTGCCTTAATTCCTTTGTCTCTCTCGCCTATTTTAAAACTTTTTCAATTGATTGATACACAAAAAGAAAAGGATAAGTAGTTGACACTATTACGAATAGTCATTTACTTCTACTACATATTTGAAACAGTAGGTGAGTTTCTAGCCACGCACAGTTAAGGTTCCCTATGCGAACTGAACGGGGTTGGTAAGTGCCGTGAGCATTATTGGACATTGTCCCTAATTTGACGATAAAGGCTGTACTTCCATAATGTAGTTAGTAAACCCTCAAAGACAAAAAAACTATAGTAAAGGGTTGTAAAAATTTCATACTGATTTCGCTTTAGTAAGTTTGTCAAAAGATAACGAGGTCGTCTCACGTATTTATACTGTATCATACGAAACTTTATAAGGTTAATGATCTATAGTATTAAAATATTTAAGATATTGATATTTATATTTGAAAACACAGCTTATTAAAATAATAAAATATTAGTAATGAAATACAAAGATCCAGAAAACAAGAAAGATCAGAAATACATCTAAAAATTAACTTCAAAATTCGTAAAGACATGAATACTAACACAACAGGGACTTTAAAAATAACTTCTAAAAATAAATACTACGATGACATGTATTGTAAACTGTAATTTTTTTAGGAAACCCGTTTTTTTGTTGTGACTCAGTCCATTTTCTTTGAAGCGTTTTTCAACATTTGCTAACGCGCGCCGCACGTGTCAATGTGTCCCGTATTAAATTTTGATTGTAGACCTTATAGTTCTTTAGGCAACTTGTATGTGTTATAATAGTGCCCAAAAATTAAATAAATTTTTTATAGTTATCTGCCCAATTATACTAGTATATTTCAATATACGACGTCCTAAGCCGAGGTTCGTGCCCTCTCGGCTGCCCTACGGGTGTTACCACACCAATCGATCGACGTCGATCGACGGACGATCTATTGGACGTCAATCGACGGACGTCGACTGCTCTGCTCTGCCATCGATCGACGTCGACGTGTCGACGGACGATCGATTGGTGTGGTAATACCCTTAATAATCACTGGAGGGATATCAGCCTCTCCAAATTCAGGGGTGGTGTCAGACTATTGTAGGCCATCAAGCCTACTGCGGGTTGGCAGACTACACATACTTTCATATAAATGTATAGGTGTATGGGATTATTTTACTACTATTACCAACTCAGGGGTGGCGTCAGACAATTGTTGGCCATCACGCCTACTGCGGGTTGGCAGACCACACATACCTTCATATAAATGTATAGGTGTATGGGATTATTTTACTGTTATTACCAACTCAGGGGTGGCGTCCGACAATTATAGGCCTTCACGCCTACTGCGACGTCGACCGGTCGACGTAGACTGTTCTATTCTGCCATCGATCGACGTCGACTGTTCTATTCTGCAATCGATCGACGTAGACTGCTCGACGTCGATCGACGGACAATCGATTGGTGTGGTAACACCCTTAGGCGTATCGTATGTAGGAGTAGTTTAAGTTCCGGCTAAGCGCCGTCAGCGCTAAGCTACAAAGTCCGGTGAAGTTTAAAAGGACCATAGGCCATAAATAAACTAACCATTTCAAAAACATTGGTATTAGAGCTTATTTGTCAAGATCTCGCCTGGGGCGGTACTACAGCCCTTCCTGTACTGAACGCACTAATCAGGTTGACGTGGTTGTTTTCTGTTGAAGCGAAGAAACGGCCAATGCAATTACTGGTACAAAGGTCGGCAACACTTCATTAGTCGATTGGTATACTATTAATACATCAAACACCTACGACTAAGCATGTAACCGCTTATTGACCCAAAAATTGCTCAAAATATCTTTGGAACAAGAGACGTAAATCCCAAATCCACCACTAACTTGCAAAAAAACCGATTCATCAACATTTCTATTATTAATCAATCATTTGAATTTAGAACGAAGAATATTTTTTTTTATATAGCTGTCATTAAAAACTTGTATGCCCACTTAGGTTGCATGTTATTTGGACATTTTGATAAATAAACCGCCATTTTGAGAATTTAATGGTTTAAATGATTTAGAACTTCTTTGACGACAACCTCTTTGAATAATGGTTTTATTAAGTTGCGGTAACGGTTGATTGATTTATGCGGCTTGTTATGTAGTGATTATTTTAAACTTTTTGTGTGATGCTAGGTACAACAGATATAAAAGCTTTGATGGACTGGATGTAAGTGCTAGTAGGCCATATCAAAAAACATCTTCAATTTTCTCAATGTTGTAAATTTTTAAACAAAGGCTACTTAAGGCAGTCCTAAGTACAAGATTTTGCTAAGCGTATTTATACTTTTTCTGTTCTTTATCTAATCTGGATTTGCTAAGCAAAATATTTAATTAAGAGCGCCTGAAGTTTTTGATGTCACATAGCGCGGCCATTATTCAAGTCAGATTATATATAATAAAAGAATCTACCACCAGTTCGGAAAAACTTCGTGAAAAAGAACTGGCAAGAAACTTCACAGGAGTTATGTTTTTGGCCAAAAAGTCCGTTTCAGGTCCGTAAACCCGTATTAAAAATATCATGTTTTCAAAATAATTTACAGCAGAGGAACGACTTTCGAAGGATTACCGTAGATTAATGTTTTTGAGGTTTCATGATAAATAATAGATTTGTCGTTCGCTTATTCTCAACCATGATATAAGTCTTAACGATTTTAGAAATATACAGTTTGTTTTTTTTTATGCCGCCTAAGCGCATAAGCCATAAGTCATGCATACCGCCGCAGGCAACCGACTTCCGCGACGGTGATGTGGGACTCACCGGAGTGGTGCGTATTAGCATTTTATTGAGAGTTTAAGTCCTAACGGACCATGGGGTGTTACACTAGACGCCGGCATGTATTCTTACTACAGTACATAGTTTCAGGTGATAAATCCAATCACTTATTTGAGCATAAGTAGTAGTTTAAGACCGGAAATAGCATAGTATTCAATGACTTCATTAAAGTACATAGGTAAAAAGTGGACATAATACTTGTAATTTTTTTTGATTTACTACTTATAGTAACAATGTCTCCAACACATACAGAAACGTATAATAGTACAAGCACGCTAGTCAATCCATAAATTTGGCATTAAAAATTACCACCACTTTGCTTATTGATAAGTTTAAAACTAACACTAATGTCAAACATTTATCATCACTTCGTTATCCGCAAATTGAATAATTCTTACAAGATTTGCCGAAAAAGCAAAATTTTTAAATACACGATGACATTAATAATGTGTTCGATTAAATAATCGTTAATTTAGGCGCGCTTTTGATAAAAGACTTCATAAATAATCTGCAAATATTTGAAAAAAGAATGAGAATTTTAACACGTTCTGTTAACAATTTCTCGAAAATTATGGTATATTTATTCAAAAATTTGTTTGTTTAGTATAAAATATTGTAATTTTAAAGCTTTTTGGTGGAACTCATTAATAATCATATTCTATTACGGCTTGAAAAGAATAGGCAAAAGTCTATTTTGTTGATTACGGGCGAAAAGTAGCTTCCTGTTTTACCGTTTGGTCCGTTTGATGGAACAAAATTTTAGAATTCATGACTTGATAATAATAATAATCATTACGATAATGTTCAAATTTTAAATACTTTATCTCCAGCTGGTCTCGGAGTATGATGGACAGTCCATAGAACTTCTTTCAATAAAAAGGTAGGCGCTTGGATTCTCTTACACCTGGGGCCCTAGCTTAGCCAAGTTGCAATCTATAATCGCTAACGCTATAGAGTAAACTGTATGGGGCATATCACGTGGCTATTACTATATAACGTGAAATAATTAGTTGAAATGAAATTAGTTATATTTATCAGGAGAGCATATAATGACCTCATGGTTGTGACGTCACAATGCACATCTTTTGCACGTAATTCACTTTCAAAGACGCTCCTTTAGATTTTATACAATGAAAAGTAATAAGTATTAAAAAGAGTAACAACATTCAATTTAGTAACAGACTTTTATACGTACAGTTTTTAATATCTATAAGAAGAAAATTGTAAATTATCGTTAATTCTGGCGTTGGTGTCTTATGGGCTATCATTCCATTGTTGAAGAGATACAAATCTAAGACTAAATCTCAATAATGTTTTATATGTATGTATAGTTTTATACTATTGTTATAAAGACGAGAGTTTTTTCTAGAATTTTCCACTAGAAAGTTTAGTTCGTCATTTTTTTATGTTTTAATATGTTAAGTGCTGTGTAAGTGGGCTACACAAATATTGTGACAGGCATTAATTAGCTCTGCCAGGCGGCGAAATCGGATATTCATGTAAATCGTTCAGGAAAATGCCACGTAGCTTACGACTACCCGATCGGCATGGCTCGCAACAAGTGAACGAGTATGGCTCGCAACAAGTGAACGAGTATGGCTCGCAACAAGTGAACGAGTATGGCTCGCAACAAGTGAACGAGTATGGCTCGCAACAAGTGAACGAGTATGGCTCGCAACAAGTGAACGAGTATGGCTCGCAACAAGTGAACGAGTATGGCTCGCAACAAGTGAACGAGTATGGCTCGCAACAAGTGAACGAGTATGGCTCGCAACAAGTGAACGAGTATGGCTCGCAACAAGTGAACGAGTATGGCTCGCAACAAGTGAACGAGTATGGCTCGCAACAAGTGAACGAGTATGGCTCGCAACAAGTGAACGAGTAGGGCTCGCAACATGTGAAAGAGTATGGCTCGCACGCATGCCCGTGACGTATATTATGTATGCCTTCCGCTAAACCCTTTTCCAAAAAAAAATGAGCAAAGCGAGGATAAGAAAATGAAGTAATCCGATAAGTTTTTTGTATTAGCATAACTTCCCCGCTTAGCTTTGTTGCATTTGGCCCACAGATCTTATCAAAGTAGATTCCGCTACTTGGTCTATCGGCGTGTCTGAATTTGGTCTTAACTCTGATATTCAAATCGACAAAGGCCGTTGTACCTAATTATTGTTAGCCGACACCGAAAAAAGTTAATTGTTATTTATTTATTTACTCACTTACACAAAACGGTATGGCCCCATAGTAAGCAGAGCTTGTGTTTTGGATGACTATACAGCAAACAGGGGGGGAACCCAGACTAAACATAAATAAAATAAATATCAACAACCATGACCTGAGAACAAACATATGTGTTCTTTACACAAATGAATGCCCCGAGCAGGACTCCAACCTGGTCCTCCGCCGTATGAGGCCGCGCTTCTAACCGCTACGCTGCTCGGTCGTCATATTGTACATGAATTAAATTAGGAACACAATAAGAAAAAGTAATACATGGACTTGAAAAGTGAAACAGACTTAAATATTTAAGTTTCAAGTGAGTAAAATGGTCCTAGCTCAGCACGATGAGGAAAGCGAGCATTCGCGAACATATCCTAGCAACAACGCTGATATTCTGCCAGAACCAACACAGTAGGTAGCTCGACTTCGTAACCATATACATTATTATTTTTAAATGTATGTTAAAATAATTATCTCTATAAATATAATCATTATATTTATTAATTATTAATAGTTTATTTGAATAGTTTTTTTGGTTGTGTATTGACAAATTTAAAAATTAAATTAAATAAATAACTATACGTTAAAATTATACTACAAATAAAACACTAAATCTAAACTTGAATGCATTGAGGGCAACGTAGCCAAAAGGCTGGCTGAATTACCACGCTGGATCGCAATAGAAATTCGTTGTGCGAGGTAGGTGCCAGCCTTCGGGTCACGAGTTTCACTCACCAATCGCCTCGCTAGGTCCGAAAAAAGACGATGAGCCCCTTGTCCCCAGGACCCCATGGTTTCAACGCCAAAAGCCTCAAAAATATACCCGCTACCCTAATTCTGATATTTTCTACGTTTAAGGCTTTCAGCGTTATTAGCAGCAGAGCCAGATTGTATACTAGTTGTGGAAAGATGGGAAGCCGCGAGTGTCTACGCAGGTTGCATCCCACACCAGCGGCCTACCCATCCTCCACGGGACCAGAGTCATATCATCAGGTCGCTTGCCACCATCACGCAACAATCCTGACGGTTCAAGAACCGAGGGAGTGTTGGAGGTAACAAGAGCCCGATGGATGATGTCATTTAAACTGGCATGGCGAGATAATCTGCCACCGCTGCGAGAACATGCAAGGCCATGGCGACCGAGCTCATCGACCAACACGCCACAGCGGCAGCGGTGTCGAGCACATAATTTTATTCCTAAACGTAAACTACAGGCAAACCTAAAGCTATGGTTGTCAAAAGGGTTCCCGAATTTGATGACGGAAGCGCCTGCAACCATAGCCCTGACTCCCACGAACCCACCGCTAGCAGACGAGCGCGCTCTGTTAAATTAGGCGTATTTAATTGTTTGTTCCGCTCTAAAATACAAAGCACGTCGTCCCACTGACGCTGTGACGCGGGATTTTGTGGAACTGCTGAACTGTTTGATACAATATTCCAGTGCATTTCGGCATCCGAGAGATGAGAAATCTCGCCCGTAAAAGAAGAGGAAAGAATGTCACTGATTACGTAAATCGAATATAAAAAGGCTGGCAAAGCTAGAGAAGAAATTTTTCGAGTTCCTAAACCACCGAAGCGCACTGGTAAACTGGCTTGATCCCAGGAATTATTATCAAAATTTATGTTCAGAATATTCGAAAGAGTTGATTTCATTTTTTCATCGAGAACCGAAAGTAAATTTTGGTATTTCCAAAATTGTGAGCAGCGAAGATAATAAATTAATTTTGGCACGAATAAGCAATGACGTAAAATGTAAAAGGCCATATGTGTATTAATTTGTGAAAGCCGGGAATAATTTTCTGAAAATTTTGAAATTTTATTTTTATTTTACATAACTAAACAATACTTTTATACATGTAAGACAGGACAAATGAAACAATACGAACATATACGAACAAATACGAACCATACTCCCGGGTACATTCAAAAATTATGAATTAATAATGTCCGGATCACTAATATTATTTGAGAGATCAGAACCTTTTTAAGAGTCACTAGTGACGGTTTCTTTTAAGTTAAATAAAACACTTTTTACCGGATATTATCGCGTATATTTTAGTTAATTTTAAAATTATTTCGACGTTTCGGTCGATAGACTGATCGTCGTGTGATATCGTGACCACGGCAACTGCAAAGATGCCGAAACGTCGAAATAATTTTAAAATTAACTAAAATATACGCGATAATATCCGGTAAAAAGTGTTTTATTTAAAGTATGTATCGTGAAAACTTAAGAAAAGATTCTTTTAAGTTTTTCCACAAAGTTCTTGAGTCTTTTATACTTGTGTTAATTTTACCATAAAAATATGCTTTTTTTCTGCACACATGTTAACACGGGCTAGTGATTTAAGCTGCTTGTATTCAGCTTCATGTATTTCATTTAACGTCACATTATTTTTAATAAGTTCGTTAATTCTTAAATCCTTTTCTTTAAGAGGTCTGTAAGTTAATGTTTTGAAATGGGGTTGGAGCAATTTGATCCTTGAAGTTGCAGTAACTAGAGCGTGTCGTCCTAAGTATCACATGGTGAAAGTAATTTTTTCATGTTCAAGCTTCTCAGAAATTATTTCGTTATATCAGAAATGCGTAATATCAATCAGTAATAATACGACTCATTCATTCCAATCCAAAAACATCACAAATGTCATTCACTAAATCAGCATCTTGACTTCATAGTCAGTAAGTAAAATTTAAGGGCTGGTTTATAAACAATTTGAATAGACTGCGGCATCTACATTAATATAGGTATGTGGCTCAAACCAATATAGTCGTGAACCACAAGCTATGGTACGAATAAACAAAATCCTCTTTCACTGTCATTAATATCAACTTTATATTAACTGGGTGATGCACATAAATTATTAAACAAGAAATTCAAACACATAAAATTAAAAATTCAATAAATAAATCGATCTGAACGGGCCCATAATTAATTGCGATCTGATATCGAGTGTCAGTTTAAATTGGCAAAAAAATACAAATAAATTTGAACAAACGAGGCCATTATAATTTCTTATAATGACCAATGGAGGTTTTAATAACTTCTTCGCATCCGTTTTCTTAAAAATATGTATTTCATAGTTAATTTATGGATCGCGATACAGATAAGAAATTATGAGTCCTTTTGCTAATTTTCTCAATGTAAATACAACGCGTAGTTTTTTTGTCTATTTTTATAAGCGGCAAACGAGCGTGGGCCCCTTCCTGATGGTAAGTGGTATGCATGCCCATGGTCATCATCAGCCGTAGACGTTGTATCAAAGATGCGTTGCATACCGTAGGGCATAGTTGAGATTGTCTTTGTCCCAGTAATTACATAGGCTTTTTTCTCTCTCAACATTTATTTGACAATCACTTGTTCTTATTGACGTCAAATAAACCACCAGCATTACTTTACCACCAGTTCGATAAGTGCCTTCGTGAAGAAGAACTGGCAAAAACTTCACGGGTATATTTTTTTCAAAATAAAATCTACAGATTCTCTTCATGTCTATACAAAGTTAAGGATAATAAACCACGCGTTCCCACCAATAGAAAAGGGTGACCAGGCCGCGGCCCACGGCCCAACAATCATTGTCGGAAAGTCGTATTTATTCTAATCGCTTAAGTAAAGTTGATATTGCGATGTAGATCACGCGTTGTCATTGGTGGGTTTGAGTACTCCGAGACCGAAGGTCATAAGTAGCTTTCATCTTCGGTTTTTGCGTAAGGTGAAGCTTGCCAGTGTCTCATCTGATGGTTCCAATGAGTCGGAACCAGGTGCCGCGTAATAGTCCACGGTGCATCGGGACTAAGGCGGTGAATGTCCGACGATCCTCGGTGTGGGTTTGGGTCCCATGGAGGTGCAGACTTCCCCAGTGCGTCGGGGCTGTGCAGTGTCGGTGCGTAGTGGCTGGCTGCTGCGTTGGTCAGGAGAGAAGTGCTTTGCTTGTTGACCGGCGAAGGTGCAGCGCTGTGTGTCGATCAGAAGAGAAATGCTCTGCAAAGAACCGGCCGAAAGTGCAGATGCTGTGCCAAGTCACAGGTGGTGGATGAGGGGTCGAGGATGCAAGGCGTTGCAAGGTAGTGGTCGCTTATGCTGCTGGCTCTGGCGTGGAGTCTTTCGCTGTTGGTGTGGAGAGTGATGATGGTGATGATAAAGGCTGCTCATGTGCTCTGCTTGGGGTCACCACTTAAGGGAACATAACCACACGTTGCTACAAATGTAATTGTGGTGACCAGGCCGCGGCCCACGGCCCGACAATCGTTTTTTTTTTTTTTTTGTTCCCCTCCGCGGGAAGGGCAGGAGGATAAAAATGCTCTGACGCATACTCTGGCGCGATTCCAAAGTTATGTGGGACTCGTCCCGACGCCTACCAGAACCATACCCACTAACAACCCCCTGTCGGCTCGTGCATTTTTGCCACTCAGCCTTCATCTGAGCGACGGCCAATTGGAGAAAGAGGCCGCGCTAGCGGGGCCCTTAAGGGGTCACCCGCTGGGTTTTACATAGCACTGAAGGTGCTCAAAAATTAAAAGTAAAATAAAAACATTAAAAATGAAAAGTAAATAATGAAACATTAAAAATTGAAAAATTAAATTTGCATTAATTAGGATTTACGTTAGAATTAGAATTTACGTTAGAATTAGAATTTGCGGCCTGAAGGGCCTCGAGATCTACGGTTATCTTCGAACGTTCGCTTGTGTGTGCGTTTCTCGGTCTAGCGATTTTGTATGCCGAATCTAGGACAGGAGCAGTATATGAGACTGATTTTCGAACAAGAGGATTGGGATGGGATTCGGCGCGTTTGAAGAACGATTCTGAGAGTGTTTTTAGATACTGTTGTACTGTAGGCAGTTCAAGATCTCTGTGCAGGTCCGCGTTGCGCACGTACCAAGGTGCGTTTGTGGCCCTGCGGCAGAAGAGGTTTTGAACTACCTGCAGTTTGTGCAGGACGGAGGGTTTGGCGTGAGCAAAGACTGGCAAAGCATATGACATGACTGGTCTAACGCAGACCTTATAAAGCGTACGTTTGTTTCTGAAGGACATTTTACTTTTTCTACCTAACATACTGTAAAGCCGGCCTAGGTAAAAACGTGCGAGTTTCGTTACTCTATCAACGTGAGGATTGAATGAAAGCGTCTGGTCTAAAATGACGCCTAAATATTTAGTACTGCGCTTCCAGGGGATGGGAGTGCCTTGCATTCTCAATTGGAGATTGTCGGGGATACGACTGCGTCTGTAGTCGAAGTAAACCGTAGAGCTCTTCTCTGGGTTCACATCGATACGCCATTTTTTAAACCAAGCACCGAGGGTGTTAATAGCCTTTTGAAGTCTGGTGACGAGACCCGAGGCTCTGCGGCCTTTGGTGTAAAGGGCAGTGTCGTCGGCAAAGAGAGCGAGTTCGACGACTTTAGCTGGGATGGGAATGTCGTTAGTGTATACGGTATACAAAAGAGGGGCGAGGACTGAGCCTTGAGGGACTCCAGCCTTTATGGGACGAGGCGCGGAGAGCGTGCCTTCATGTTTGAAACGAAACGTGCGGTCTTTGAGAAACGACGCGATTATCCTAACTAGGCGAGCCGGTAAGCCTATTTTATAGAGTTTATAAACGAGACCGCTGTGCCAGACTTTGTCGAAAGCCTTGGCTACGTCAAAGAAAACTGCGATCGTTTTCTTTCGTTTCGGATAGAAGCCGTCGAGTATGTACTCGACGATTCGATGGACTTGCTGAGGGCAGGAGTGCTTAGCGCGAAAGCCGAACTGGTGGGGAATTATGAGAGGATCGCCGTCCGTTGGAAACAGATGGTTCCGCATTCGAGAGAGTATGACTCTCTCGAGAAGTTTAGACATTGCCTTGAGGAGGCTGATGGGTCTGTGATTAGCCGGGACATTAAGAGGTTTACCCGGCTTGGGTATGCCTATGACTGTCGCTTCTTTCCAAGCTTTTGGAAAGTAGCTAAGGTCGAAGCAGGCATTGAAAATGATAGCTAACAAGGTAAGCACCTGTTGAGGCAGGTGCTTAAGTGCGTGGTTGGAAATACCATCCGCACCCGGAGCCTTTCTGGACTTTTGACTTTTGATGTGAAGCGAGATTTCGTCATTAGAGACTGTGACGGGGTCGGCGATGATGGGGAGAGAGTTTCTACGGAGGACTTCGGCCTCCACCGCTTTGATGTGATTGGGATTCGCGGGTTGCGTGCTGGGCGAGCATTGAGACGCAACGCTGTCAGCGAAGCATTCGGCTTTCTCTTCGTCTTCGAAGGCGATAGAGCCATCGGAACGAGTGAGAGGAGGGACGTGAGAGGCGGCGTCTACGCGTAAGGCTCGGGCCATTCGATAATACGCTTGGTGGGACGGGGAGATATTCGCCATGAGATCGTTCATCTGGGCGTCTCGGAGTTCCGCGAGGCGAGATCTAACTTTGCGTTGTAGCTGATTCGCAGCTGTTCTATAGGCGGGCGTGGGATATTTCTTGGCTCTCCGGAGAGCCGCGTTCTTAGCTTTAATAAGATTGCTAATGGCTAAGGGAAGCGTGGGTTTGCCTTTCTTAGCAACCTTTTCGTTTACACTGATGGCTGAGTTGATAGCATCAGTGAGAGAATTTACTAACGAATCTATTTTATCCGGGCTGTCTAATTGATCGGGCGAGATCGCGAGCGGAGAGTTTGGGGCCTCTAAGGCAGAAACTATCGTATTTTTAAAACCTTTCCAGTCGGTAAAGGTCTTAGGAGAAGTGACGTTAACGTTAGGCGGTCCTAGCACGAGGGAGACGGGGCGGTGGTCAGAACCTAGGTCATCGAGCGGTTCGATAGACCTGAGGTCGAGGTTGATATGCTTGACGATTGCAAAGTCGAGGATGTCAGGAGAGTGGTTCGGGTTGTCGGGATAGTGAGTGGGAGTGATAGGGGAGACGACGTCTAAGTCGAGTAAGTTGGTGATGTCGAGGAGAGCTATACCGCTTTGGTTGGTTGATAGGCACGTCCAGTCAGTATGTTTGGAGTTAAAGTCTCCGAACATAATGACAGAACGGCCGAGGGCGAGAATGGTCTCAAAGTCGCTGCGGATAGGTTTGGTGCCACAAGGTATGTAGACTGAAGCTATGATGATGGTCGGATGACCAGTCATAGCCAATCTACACACGGTGGCTTCCATGTTAAGGAGAGGAGGGGTAGGGAGAGGACAGCAATGGAATCCTCTTTTGTAGTATATAGCAGTGCCGCCGAAACCGTTGCAGTTAGGCCTATCGTTACGTGTAAACGCGTACTTAGGAATCGCGAATCCCCTGGAGCGATTAGGAGTGAGCCATGTCTCCTGGAGAAGAAAAAGATCTGGGTCGTTGTTCTGAAGGAACAGTTTAATCTCGGGAAGGTTAGAGCTAAGGCTGCGAGCGTTAAAAGATACTAGGGATAAGCCCTTAGGTTTAATACGACTGGACGCGAGATTCGCGGGTCTAGACATTAAAATTTATTTATTTAAAATTTACAAAAATAAAAGAATTTACAACGAACTTAGGAGCGAGTGATGCTCGGCTAACGCGAATAAACGCTCTTGAGGAGAGCGGGCGGCTCGCAGTTTGCGTGCGAGTACGGAAATTTCGTTAATGTCGACGTTTTGGATGACGTCGAACACGGTCTTCATGTCCTCAGCCAACGACGACTGAGGGGAAGATGACAACGCGGGACGCGGCCCTACGGGAGCTACGGGAGCTGGGATGGGTCGGGAAGGTGCAGGCGGGACGGCCGGACGCTGCCTCCAAGACAGAGCCGGAGTAGGCGTCGGCTGAACGGGCTTTGCTTCCGGGGGACCCCGGTTGAGCAGCGGCGGGAAGTTAGCAGGAGTGAGTGGCGGCGCCGGTTTAGGCGCGACTCTCTTGGTGGTGGAGCGCGGAGCGCGCGGGCAACCCCTGTAGTTTGCTGTGTGGCCGGACTGGCCGCACAGCACACAGGCAGGGGGGGAAGTGGATTCGGGAGTGCGAGTGCACTCCTTAGTGAAGTGAGGATCCAGGCACTTTACGCACCTGGGGGGAGCTGAACAGTTAGCCGCTGCGTGGCCATATAGCTGGCAGCGGTGGCACTGCCCAGGGTGACCACGGGGGTTGGGACGCTCGACGGAGATGTTCGAGAGTCCGCAGATTGTGCGAGCCTCTTTGAAAATCTCCTTCGAGTCGGGAGTATTGGACAGGATTACTAGCGCTAACGGAAAACGCCTACCGCGGTTGGAGTGCATCTTGTGCACTGCTGTGACCGGGAAACCCTGGGACTTAAGGTCCTCGAGAATGTCTTCGTTGCTGAGTTCAAACGGGACGCCCCGTAGTACTGCGCGGATCTTACGCTCCTCCGGGAGGGCGTAGGTGTGATACGCGATTTGGTTTAATCCGAGTAACCTGGTAAACGCGCGGAAGTCGTCGACGGTCGCTAATTGGATTTTGATTGTATCGCCAGCGTTGGCGGCTTTTAAGTAATTAATTTTGTGCACTTTGCACAAGTTTGAAACTGCGGTCCAGCGCGCTTTTTCACGCAGGAAGACGGGCGGAGGGAGCTGAGGCTTCGGCGGGACGGGAGCGCAGCGCGTCGCTGGCTTCGATGTGACCGACGGAGACGCGGTTACTACGAGCGATTTTAACGGCGCGGGGGCTGGTGTTGAAGACACCGGGGAGGGCTCGGGTATTGAAGATACCGAAGCTTTCTTAGAGCGCTTCTTGGAGCGCTTGGCGACGAGTTGAAACGCGGGCTCAGGAGAGCCGGTTAAGGTGACGGCATCTGACGACGTATCAGACGCGGGTTCGGAGTCGCTCCCGGGAGCGGTACGCTTACGACGCGACGCGTGAGAGGATGCGACCGATTCGCAGTCCATCTCGGACGAGGCGGGAGACGCGGGAGAGCTTAAGACCTTAGGGGTCTCGACGTTGGAGGCTTGAGGGGCCGGGGTTGAGGCCTGAGGGGCCGAGGTTGAGGCCTGAGGGGCCGGGGACGCGATAGATGCCTGTAAGGCCTGCGTTATTACGTCATCTGATAAGTTTGCGCCGGACGCAACGAGCGCCTGGGCGAACGACCTAAGAACGCTTACAAGGTCCATTGGAGGGCTTGAATATGTAATATATAAATATATAATGTATGGCTAGGTCCCCTAGCAAACCTAGCACCTAATTAAATAACAAATGCCTAGAGTTCCTAAATAAAAACCTAGCAACCCTAGCGGCAAACCTCCCTACCAGCGGTAGGGGGGCTGGGGAGAATAACTTAAAACTAACCGTAGTATGCGGAAGGCCACTACCTAGAAACCTAAAAAGGGTGCGCAGGTAAAGAGTTGACCGCGTTAGGGTCAACCTTTACCGACAGAAAGGACAAATACACACGAAAACACACAAATATGATAAAAAAAAATAAAAAAATAATAAAAATAGGAGAAAAATAAATAAAATAGAGAAGAGAAATAAATAAAAATAAAAAGGACTGGTTCAGTACAAATTCGTTGTCACCGTTAAGTATCCTTTGCACTGAAACCAGACTACTTACGCTGGGCACAACACTGCACTCAGCACAAGCACAACACAACTTAGCACAGCACTTTGAAGACTAAGGGGCTTAGTCGCAAAGAAAAATACGCACTTCGATAGCACTCAGAGGGAGTAGAAAGAACCTTGAAACCCGTAGCACGGAACCAACACGCTAAACCGTGACGTCAGTAGACTGAGCGCCACGGAGTATCGGGAAGGGACCAAACAACGGAGAACGGGGTCTTGCACGTCCGCACTGGGCGGCGATCGGAGCGAGAATGCCGACAATCGTGTCGGAAAGTCGTATATATTCTAATCTCTTAAGTAAATTTGATATTGCGATGTAGATTACGCGTTGTGATTGGTCGGTTGAGTAGCGCGTCACCGCTACACAAAGTTATTCTTATCTGCACCTGTTAGCTCGGTAAGTCTCTCTCCCCCAACTATCCAAACGAAGAACATCCTCAAACGGCACCCGGTCACAAGTTAACGCGGGATCCAGCCATCGCCCTCCTCAACCATATTAGAGTGAGCGACCCGTCACCCGACGCTACTGTAACAAGACGTACTTTAGTGACAATGACGCTTTAGATATTCATCGCTGTTGCTTCACTCACAGCCACGTAAAGTTGATTATTGCGGTCATAACAGAAAGGACCATCGTACTTTCGACCATTTTTTATCACAAAAAACTCTAATACCACTGGAAATTGACTATTTTCCCTTATGTTCTATTGGCAGTCTGTACTATAATCATAAAGGGAAAAGTATTTTGATTATTCGTCATCTTTAAACGTCATCTTTAAAAACTTCTCAAGCCGGTAAAAATTATATCATAATAGACAGCAACTATTCCTTTAAAAAAATTATTTATTTATTTATTAGAGAACAAACAGATATACTTATACATTATAGATGCCCTAACAATTAGCTTAGATAGAGATATAGATTTAGTATATATTTATTATTTATAGATTAGTATACATTTGACGGCCTGTTTGGTGTGGAGGTAAGTACCCTTGCCTTCCATGCGAGAGGTCCCGGGTTCGAATCCTGGTAGAGGCGCAGATGTTTTATAATATTTGCTTTCTAGTCATGGATGTGTATGTATGTTTATTTAAGTTTATTATTATTTCTAATATATTTATACATGAAAAAAAAATATCTATGTGTGCTTATATATTTCTTAAGTTTAATTATCCGTTATCTAGTATCTATAACACAAGTTCTTAATGATACTTAATTTGGGCTAGATAATGTGTGATTGTTAGAAATATTATTTATATCCTAAAAGAGTACTGGCTAAGATATTTATGTTTAATTTTACTCTTGAGCGACTAAATATGCATAACTATAAATGAAGTAAAATAACATAAGAAAATCTGAAAAAGAGGTAATTTAAAAAGGTTTATTAATACATTGGCTACATTAGGATGGGCGCGCCACATATTCAGGCAAGCAATCGTCGGCATTACCGGGCGGGAAATGTTGTGGATAAACATTCGGAAAAAATACCGCCTGCCTTACGCAGTTCGGATTTTGACGAGACGATTCGAATGCGTGGACCTACATGAACCCCAATTGCATTGCCCGATCGACACGAGCCGAATACACGCGGTAATTCGGGAAGGCTACCGTCCAACAAATACTGCCGATCTAAATGTGCCACCCCAAACATGTGGGAGCGCCCCTTAGGGATTTACCACACCAATCGATCGACGTTGCCTGTTCCATTGTACCATCGATCCCCGTCGATCGATTGGTGTGTAACACCCTTAGACTCACATGTTAAACATACCTACAACTTACATCTTTTTAAGTCGCGGGTTAAAAACATACTATGTGTCTATGGAGTCTCTGCTTTTCATTTGGTCCATTTTTCCCCCATTCAACCACTTTCCACATTCAACCACGAGTATTTCTCGATTCCGCCCATATATGAATAATAAATAAATTATAACCTAAAAAAGAGTACGACCACAAAAATAGATACAATTCTAAAATAATATTAATATTAAAGCACTAATTTTACAACATTTCAGTTATGTGACACAATTATAACGCGGACAGATGCAAGATGGAATTCGCCTGGAGACATTTGCCAAGAAACTGTATGTGTGTCGTATACTTCTTGATTTAGTAGCATATTTAGTTAAATCTGTTTTAGATATTGTGAGAACTGCTGCTTAGTCATCCGAAAATTTGTGGAAGCGTTTTATACTACATTAAAACATCTTTTTAATAATGAGCATCGATCACGTATAGAAAATAGATACAATACAGCGCCCAAATGAGTATTTGCATTCCTAAATTCTAATTCTAATTCGTGCATGTAGCGTACTTGCAATAACATAGGTTTTTATGTACCAAACGTCATTTCTTGACAAACTACTAAACCCTTGTTGACGGTTTAATATTTATATGAAATTGTTTTTATTTGTGATCGAAGGAATATGCGATATATTTGAGATTCTTACAACTCGCGTTTTACAACTATTTTACTTTGATTCCGACTAAGTATTTCGAGAGATATCACTTTTCTGATCCTGTAGCTAGCCAGACCTATGTCAGTAACTATACTATTGATCGAATACAAAACAATTTTTGAAACCGACTAGTTTTTGGAGCGGTAACAGAGTTTTGTTTGTTAAGATCTCGTGTGGGGCGTTATTAAAATTCTTCCTGTTTTATTTTGTCCGCCGAAATAATCGCGTTTACGTAGTTTTGTTCTGGTCAAAGAGAAAACCAATTCGGCAACGCATCTTCGTCGATTCGATAAAATAAACACATTCAACATTTATAAATACAGCAACGTCATACGGCGACTTACAGGGATGGGGATGACGGGTGCGACAATCGGTTCGCGTTCTAGTAGTATTCATAAAATAGAAAAAAGCGGTTGAAGTATTAACATCTCGGGGTTAAAGCTTATCTTAATTGTAACATAATCCGTTTAGTAGTTTCCGAATTTATTGATAACATATAAATAAACAGAGAAACAAATCTATTCTTTTATAATATTTGTATAGGAATACAGATGATTTCCGCCGGCTTTTCTTCCTTTCAGTTTACTTATAAAAGCCGAAGTTAAGTTATATTTGCGTAATCGTTGAAGATGAAGAAACAGAAGACGTCGAACGGGTGTCACTTTTTTACCTAAGATAAAATAACCTAGGTATTTCAATTTTTTTTTTTTTGGAATTGTAAATAAATACAAATATGTTCTATTAACTCAATAGCATTGAACCTAACCTTGATATCGCTTTTATAAATCCATTCCTAAACAATAACAGTGAGGAGCAAATATTGACACAAGCTCTTATCATTGTCAACAAAGTCAGTCTGAGCTGCGAATATTTTCGAATTTTGTCTCTTTGACAGTGACAGCTGCATTCCTAAGATTAGATGCCTTATTTACCATAGGAATACCTATGGTCTTAACACATTGTTGACAGACAAAATACCTAGTTTGTTGTTTTACAGCATACCAATGTTTCAGTTTATGCTTTGGTGAAGTAAGTTGGGACGTGGTTTTGCGGTCAAGGATTGTTTTTGTTCTTTTATGTGTTAGCAACAAAGTGAATATTGACTTATGAAAAAGTTAATGAAAAAATTATGGCAAGACAACTGACAATCTTCAACGTTGGTATTAAATAATCAACTATCATCGGTATATGTACAGAACCTAGTGCATAGGTTAAAGTGCTCTCGATCTGAGATTTTCTTGAGTATTATCCACGAAGACACCCCCCACTACTTTTTGATCTATGAGCGCACACTTCGATGAATACACCTAAGAAGGGCGCGTCTTCGTCAATAGTGAATTAATTCACTACACCGGATTAGATCCTATGGGCACAGTGTACCAACGAACTTAAACATGCTAAGTTAAAGATAACAGTTTTTACGGGAGTAATCTCGAATAAAAATACTACCATGAGTAGATACCATGTCTAGTTTACACACTACACCTACCTATAACAGTATATATTAACATTAATTATTCAATAAAAATTCAACCCACAAAGCTTTAAATAAAACACTTTTTACCGGATATTATGTGTATATAGTATGTGTCGTGAAAATTTAAGAAAATATACCACAAAGCTTTGTTTTCAACCACCACAAGGTAGGTGAATGCCCTACTGACGCCACGAATGTTGATCAAACATTATTTTATGGTGGTGCGAGATTCTGCAAAACCATAAAAACATCTTTGCATAACGTTACAAGAACTATGTCTCGTCTACTGTGTACATATTTTTAGCCGGCACTGTAGTAAAATTAGCATTTCGCGGAGACTAAAAAAAGATGTGTCTCTAAGAACGATGAAGTATTTTTAAAGAAACCTAGTAAATTTTTGAGAAGTACCAGCGTATGCCTCTAAAGTCCAGGCCGAGGGTTCCACACCCATTAAGGTGAATTAATATGGGACTAACTTAAAAAAAAAAACTCATTCGAAATCAGTCCGGAAAGAAAAAATCCAAACATTTATATAAAAAATACAGAAACGAATTGAGAACCGTCTTCTTTTTAGAAGTCGGTTAAAAGAGAGTAGATGGTAGGTATATATACAGGGTGTTAGCGTTAGTACTGAGCATCGTTTCAGGGTCGGTAGGTGGCACTTAAAGATGAATATTAACAAAAACGAGTTAGCTATGAACTATTGAAATTTTTTTTTTTAATTTTCGTATCTTATTTAAATATTTCTAAATGCAAGTACTCAATAAAATTTAATGATTTTTTTTTTTTTTTTTTTGCAGTTTAATAACTACACTTGCAAAATAAAACATAGCAAGTAATGTCCAATTAAAATTAATCACAGAATTTCAGCTTTAATAAAAAAACCCTCCAATAAAACCCATTTTTTTACAAAATGTCAATTTAAAAATAAAAAGGCCCCAAAATCATGTACTTATTATTAAAATTTTATCATCTAGGACATTTCATAAAACATCTAAAAAGTAATTTTAAAGATTTGCTTACTAACAAAGTTTTTTGGCTATCAATCATAAACTCATTCGTATATTGAAGGCTCGGCAAAGAGGAACGTATGTTCAAATGTGATTTTCGAATACCTAAACCAAAATTAATACGGCGATCTTGTTAATTAATACGCTATCTAGCGATATTCTTATATAATGAGTACCATTGGCTGAGACACTCCCCACTGCTTTTTTGGTTTATGGTCGCATACTAAGTATGTAAGTAATGGCTGGTTTACATGTATTAAGTAGTTGAGTTGGCAACTAAATTCTAAGCTGCTCATGTCACTTGCTCATAAGTTATAAATAACTTAAGGAATTTTTCAATTAAGTATTTGATTAGATTTGTGATCAGCGGGGTTTTGGGCGAGTTCAGAATTTGTTACGGGAATCAAAATCCCTACAAGACTATGTTTATTTCTGAAGTTTTTAATTCAAATTCAAATTATGATCCAGACGCATATACCACGAGCATCTTATTTTAAATATTCCTCAACAAATTTTAAAGTAGAGTTTAAACTTCATTCCGGCATTTTCAAAAAAGGAGAAAATGCGAAATAAGTACGAGCTCATACCGCGAACCATTTTGTCAACTTATGCACTTAACTAGAAAAATCATGTCCAAACGTTTTAAGTGAGAAGCCCCGCCCGCCTACTTATCAGAAAAATAGAACGAATCCTAATCTACTTAATCACTTGCGTACTAAATTTTAAACTTTCACTTAAAATTTAGTTACCAACTTAACTACTTAAATCGTGTAAATCAGCCACAAGTAAGTTTTTAAGTAAGTAAGTACGTACAAGCCAAAACAGGAGTCGGTGCTTCTTAGCGGCTGGCACTCACTGTGCCTGTCTTAAACTTATGTGAAGCTTCTTTGTAACGCTTTAGACATTCACATATGCATCATATAGTCTTGTACAAAAAGGCTAAACTAATTCAAATTAAATTAGTTAATTCAGCATGGCCGCGGGGTTTGTCTACGACGGAAGAGTGGCGTCAGTGCCGTTCCTCATACGTCGGTGGTCCCGCGATTAGATATTATTCGTAATCTAGTGATAAAAAATTTTGTAGATGCCTATAAGTAAGTTGCCCTCTATTTAACTATGAGAAAGGCATAATTTTAAAAACTGATCAGTTAACTCCTCACTTTACTATCGACATGGTAGATTAAAAAATCGATATCGATAAACGTTCATTTAAATTCATTCGCAAAATCACAGCTTCCTACTAGATATGTAACATTTACTGTTAAGACAACATAAAATTTTATCACCAACATCTGGTTGTTAAAAAACTTTTGGCATTTCAGTGGACGTGTTGAAAACTATATTGACAAGAACCAGAAAGTTCGCTTTTAAAACTTTATCGATAATTAAACTCGATTTATCGCCCGCACTATTTGAATAACTAAATGTGGTCATAAAATTAAGACTTGTTGTATAAATATAAGGTTGTAAATGCAAATTGGTATTAACTATTCTATTAAAGGCTGTCCATAGCCTCGTAGTTCGAGACGAATCCTATACTTTATGTGAAACGGAAACTTAAATATAATTATCTATATTAATATTGTTAAGAGAAGTTATTTTAGTGTTTTTTGTTATTGATAAACTGTGCAACTACCGAGTGTCGTCCGTGGCTAGTAGCCCTGCCTCATACACCGAAAGTCGCAGGTTCGAGCCTGGTCGGGGCCTTTATTTGTAACACAGGTGTTTGTTCTCGGGTCATGGTTGTTTGTATTTACAGCGAATGCTGAGGCAGCACCTATTTCGATGTAGATCAACAGATTTTTTTTCTTTTTTTATTCTTGAGTTGCGTAATTTTGTATTTTTCTTGTTCCGTGGCAATGAAATAAGTGTCCTTCTTTCTTTCTTTCTTATTTATATATGTATGTTTATTCTAAGTTCCCCCAAGTTCGCTGTATGGTCATCCATAACACAAGGTCTGCTTATTTTGCGACCATACAGTTGATGTATTTGTCAGGGAATTTATTATTATTACAAAAAGATTTTGATAATTAATTTTGATTATTTTGATAATTAATTACGAAGCCACATTATCTTAAAGTATTTATTCTTAAAGTAGTTAATATGAATGAAAAAATCACATAGCGGGAAGGTTAAGTTATGGGTAAACTACACGAATATCAGAGGTAATTAAAAATTCAAAACTAATATTAAATATCCGAAGGAGATCTTTGTTTATTGAACTTTAAAAATCTTCACCATTAGAAAGCTAGGTATTAAGGAGCTAAATTGGCAAAAATGTATCCAAAAATCCTACGCCATCGGATTTTACGCGGGTGAAATTGCGCGGGACTTCGTGTTTTTTATTGAAATCTATCCACAGCAATTTAAAACATGTAGCCCTAAAACTTCAACCAAAAAGAAAAAAACTAAAAATGAATGAACGCAACTCATCCAACCTCTTCTCACGGATTTAAAAAAAAATATGCACCTAATCGAATTAAATAGAATACAACAATACAATCTAAACATGAAACGGCAATCACTACATCTTTGAATCGGCAGATACGATCTCTGACATGCCAATTTGACAGGTAAGTCAATTTTTTTGATTGAATCGACCTATCAAAATTGCAGAGCGAGAAAATTGTTTTGACAGAAATCGGTGCTACTTTGGCGGGCTTTTTGGAACGCTAATTTAATTTTTTTGTTATCATTAATTTGAGAAGAGTTATTTGGAAGTAGTTTTAGAGTAATTATTAGAAATATATGTTATAATGTTTCTCTCTAGGATCTACTGCCCGTTAATAATAATAAATCATTGTGTTTTATAAATCAAACCGAGTCTTCTCGTATGTAATTTTAAAATAGTTTATAAATGAACGAAAATATAAGCATGTTGGAAACGAGTTCCGAACCGTCCAACCAATCGCTAATATACCTTGGAGGACCATATCAGGAGTATTAAAGTCTTTGTGATTCATATAGATATATAACTCAATAAATTAAATATTCATAATAGAGATAGACATTAATGAAAGACTTTGAACGCCCAAAGATTAGAGTAGGTCCCTACCGCAGACCTACTTGGACTTCTACCGTTTGAGACCACCACTTAGACGTTTCCTATTAAGTGAAATAAAATAGGACTTAACTATTACCGAAAAGATTCATTATAATTCGTGATTATTAATATTGAAACATTCGAATCAACTCTTTATTACTACCTACATTTCTCGCACCCTATTCACTATCAGCATCAAGCCTGAACGAACCTTGTACTGCATTTTAATAAAACGTTTTCTCAATGTAATCGACTGACATTTCACAAAAGAACACAATAATTGCGACGTAAACTGAATTTATATGTATACATATGTATGTCACTAGGGTTATTGTTTTTAAGATCTTTCAATTATTTACTTAAACGAGTTTTAACATTATTTCGATTTGAATAGGTAAGTGACGTGACAAGTGATCTGACTTTTGACTTAGTACTTTTTGACATCTGTCGGTCTTTTAGTCATACATAGGCTTTAAGATTGAGTGAATATTGAAAAGAAACACCGACGAATATGCAAAGAATTTGTAGGACTGTCAGATGGACTAGAATTTTTTATATTTCCTCGTAGAAGACAATCGACCACGCTATCTATTCTATGGTAATTAGACTCCGTTACCGTACTCATAATCGTAGTGTTTAATTAAGTTATATTGACAATCATATTGAAATATTGACCAACGATTTGTTACCAACTTACCCCTTCAATTGGAATCGCCCTTGTTCCCGTAACTCCAAAAGACTAGTCCTCATGAACCGAAACATATGCAAGTTGACATTGCTATTAAAGTATGAAGAACTGTCTACACCTAACTACCACCTAAAACGACGGTACAACTTTGAATGGATAGCCTACACGCGATTATAATCATAATTTAAACGCCTATTCCATTTACTAAGCCTCTACAAGTTAGCAACTTAACTACACCCACAGCTATGACTTGTACGACACAGTAGGCGAGTCATTAACTTTTTGCAGCTGTGATGTCAGCATATCAGGTTCCATGTTCTGCACGGATCAATGAAGTTTCTTGTGTGTTTATCTAAAAATATCTGTGTTATAAAAGTCCATCACATATTCGCGCCGACACAATCCGTTCGGCAGTATTTGTTGAACGGCATGGCCGGCTAGAACCAGTAATTCACATATTTGGCGAGGCGCATTCGCCAAAACTGGAGCGGAATTTCTCCGGAACGTTATCTATATCACATATTTCACTTAGCCGCCAGCCAGTGCCGATTGATGCCCTACCCTGGCTATTGCAAGCCTGTGTTGTGTAGTTAAGTATATCAAAGTTATAAACGGCTGGTGGTAATGACTTCGACCTTAATTAAGAGTCGTATATTCATTATACTTTAAAAATATCCTAATACATTAGAATCCGTGGTGCGGATAAAAACAAATGAAAATTACTTAAGCTTCCCGAAATTAATTTCAACGAAAGGTAGGTATTTATTTTATTATCACGTAAAGATTCATACAAGTGTAATTCACTCGAAAGTTGTGAAAGAATATGTAAATTAGTATACACTAGCTAGACTATTGACCACATAAGTTTTAAACAATTTCACTTACGCTAAAATCCTCACTGAATACTGTTTAGGTTGTAAGTACGTAATATTTAAAATTTAAATAAATAATTTTGTGTGAAGCTAGTTCGTATATTTAAATTCTACAACTTAGTAAAGCTTAACATATATTCCTGTGTTCACATCACTCAAGCACTAAGTAGAGAGAAACGATATACATAATACCACATACTAGATACAATAATAATATATTCCTAGAAAGGCTTATTAAGTAATTATGCGGAAATAAGTTACATAAACTAAGCAAAATGTCTGCCACTGCATAGTTAGCAAATCCAGCTTAATTCCTGCTATTATTCTTAAGCATCTACTTATATTAGATATAAACTTACTTAAGTAAGCACTAGTAAATGATCGATAACGAATATTAACTCACGTTATTGTACGTTGCATTCTGGTATATACCAACCATTTTTATTTTTGTAAATATCGTGATATTTTAACAGGCTAAATTGAAATAAAAGATAATAAATAAATCCCCAAACACTCCAAACTGCATGGCCCCAAAGTAAGCAGACCTTGTGTTATAGATGGCCATACAGCGAACCGGGGGGAACCATGACCCGAGACCAAGCATCTGTGTTCATCACACAAACGAACTCCCCGGCCAGGACTCGAACCTGGGGCCTCCGGCGTATGAGGCAGGGCTTACGCAAAATGACGAGTAACCTGCGACAGAACTATTTAGTTTGGTATGTAAAGTGGTTTTGAGGTAACTATACATGGGCGATTCTCTGTAAGCTCGTATTTGGCTGTTTCGATAGATTTTTTCAAAAGTAATTATTTTTATTTTTAGTTATTTTAGAACCATAACTATTTTACTTAAGTTTTTTTTTAGACGTGGTAGAGGCTCTTAAAACGCAGTCACTACATCACTATATTCCTACCTACAAATGAGACTTACGAAAAAGTAATTGAAACTACATACATTTGGCAATTAATATCCTAAAGAAAAATAATTGAATTGTATTATTTCCAGGACAAAATTGCCAGGACAGCATTTGTATGGAACCTGCACAGCGTACAGAAAAATGCCCATATATTTTGCTCTGAGAGTATTAGGTATTTTCGGAAACCAATTTAAATATTTCAGATCTGCGTGTAGTTTTTAATTTTATTTTTAAATCGATTTCGGTTTTTAAAGAAATTCGCATGGAGTTGTCACGGAGCAGTTATCTTATAAATCGCAAAGTTTGTTTACATTACCTGGAATGAACTACTCTAGAATTTGATGACAGATTTTATTGAAAACATTGACATGACGTAAAACAGAGCTTGACTGTGAGTCAAATTGTTTTGCATATTCGTTATTATATTCAAATAAAATAAAGCCTGCGAGCTTTTACAAACAAAATATACTTATAAATATTGATATGTAACTCGATATGATTTTTGAATTAGTCTAATTGAAGTTTTTAAAAAAGCCACTCAAAAGTGTCTGTCTTTACACATACTAACCATTGTTTATTTAACTGAAATTGTATAAGGACAGAAAAAATACCTACACTTTAATTAGTATTTCTCGACTTCTCAATCTCTGTCAGCGACTTCACTCGTATCTTCTTCTTAATGTACCTCTCATAGTTAAGAAGATTTTTGGTTGGCTCTTTAATTCACATTACAAATAAATGTTTCGTTCATGTTCGAATTTAAAGTAAAAGCCTGTTTAGTAATTGTTGTGTAGTACAGTCAGGGAACTCGCCGGAGGTACAAACAAGCTAAGAGCGAGTATAGCTTGCGCGTTGTTGGGTCTTTTGTAGGCGCCCCGCATTATAGGGACGACGACACTGCAAGGGAATTGTAAGCCTGCATCAACTTCCCCATAAGTATCCAGTAAATTTCTTCTAAATCTTTAAACGAGTTTAAACGTATCATTCAAATAGACAAACATTAACATTTATAATATAAGTAGTAGGTATATTCTTGATGACGCCGCCGTCGGTAATACAGCCAAAAATGAAGCTCAACCATGCAGGTATTACTTATGGAGAAAATTTGATTCATTTGAATAAGAAAATCAAGTTATTTTATTAAGTAGTACACATTATCCAAGATAATGGCCGTTAAATATCGGTATGTTTATATCAACGACGACGTTGTTTTCGGACGAGACCGACACTAAATTCATTTCCTAGTCAGATTTTTATAGACGAAAGAATCTTAAAATAGTTTTATATTTTAATTTTTTTGTTATATTTATCTAATATTTGTAGGACATTTGTATGGCTGCCTGTTTATGTATATTAAGTACTAAACCAATTCACTTATTGTAAGAATTCAAAAATTAACACACGTATCTTCCTTTCCGAGAGATTAGAATATCATAAAAATCCTAGGTACTTGCCTGTAGTTTCTTTAAGGTTTGTTACCTCAGTTATCGATAAACTTTATTTAGGAGGTGCTACAGCAAGCAATGCAAAACTTATTTTTTAAATCAACCTGCCACTACGATACAGGCGGCTGTCGCGATACATAAACCTGTCTTTTTCTTTTTTGAGACAAACCCTTTATCCACTTGATCAACTTACAATACACTCGTGCGACCATAGCTATTTCAAAATTTAAGTAAATTTGTATATACCTACGTAACTTATACGAATTGCGTAAAACTTGGTGATTGATACGTTTTGCAATGAAGTTTAAACTCAGTGTATTTATAAAATAATTACTTTAAACAGTAATCAGGTTGTGTGTTATTGTTTAACACACAGAGAATCAAGAAATTGTAAACAAGAATGCATTTTATAACTTATCAAATAAAATACGGTATTTACTTAATGTAAACGATCTTTTACGTGCGATAGCGAAGATATGCAGATTGACAATAATGCCTTGAAACAAAACGTGTCTTTTGTACATTATTATCAGTAAAAGTAATCAAAATCTTGCAACCGACCATTTAGCTTATAAAACAAAGCGGGCTTATCATTGCTTACCTGTTTATTATATCAAGATTGTCCGCTACAGTATGCAATATCCAACCAATGGCATTTGGCTCCGAAACGAACACATAAAGAAGATTTCACTTTAAAACACAACACATTGAAAACTCGCATGCAAAAGCTGCACTGCAAAAAAACTTTGCGAAACAAAACAAAACTCGACTTTAGCTCAACGAAATGTTTTACAAACAATCATAAACACTCCGTATTGACTTATCAAAAGGAATTTAATTCATAAAACGGTTTTCGTATAAGTATTTCACGGTTTTTTTTTTTGTATATAAAATGGAACGTCGCGTTTTTCAAATTATTGAACGTCGACCGAATCAGCGCGTAGGCACGCTTGAACAAAAGTGATCTGACCGGTGTGAAGTTAGTCGCTTTCCCGAGCGTGATCAACCGACTGATCGACCAACCAATATGGTATAACGCGAACGAATTGAAAAGTAATCGTCGCCACGGACTGTCAAGCAAGCAAGCACATTTTGCATTTATCAGGTTAGTTTACCCAACAAATTAAAGAATGTCTTTGTTTATGTGACAGTATGTGACGACTAGAACCGTTTATTTTTGTCGTTTTATAAATTTTCTTAACGAGCAGTCCGGATAGTATCAAACTTCAGAGCGAATCGGATTTAATGCGAGATGCTGTGGTATATTTAAAGAAAGTTTATGTTGTGGTAATTTGAATTGTATTGATTCTTGGTAAGTGTAGGAGAATATGGATAGATTTGATGTTTACTAATGAATAAGTGATATCATGTTATTGTGTTAGGTAATGTTTATGTTATTGTAGGCTAATTCCCAGCCTACAATAACATAAACGTCTTGACTTTCAATTTACCTCTTTGATTTAAGTAATAACAAAAAACAATGACATCCAATTCTATCATAATAGTATAGGTAATCTTGACAGTATATTTTTATATTTATTGTGATTGATATGTACTTAAGTAGTTATAGGTGTGAAGTAGGTAACTTTGATACACAATACGCAGTTACACAAAGTAACGGTACGTTAAAATAAATAGGTAAAAATAAATCTTAAAAATAATATTGTCCATATCTGTATTAATAAAACAAATAAAATTATATGAATCCCGCGCTTTTCTAGTAGTTAACACCCTCGCCTTCATATCCACTCTCCATCGGGTGATCTGCCAGTGAAGCGCCTACAAAACTACTTGTTTTTGGTAGTTCCCACTTAATGGTGAAATAATCATTGAAATTGATAAAGTACTTTCAATGTTCATGGAGTACAGATAAACAAATCAACAAATTTTTCATATTTATAATATGAGTAGGTATATTTATACATGATTATAAATTTAAAAACAAACAAAGACTTCGCTTTTTGGCCACAAAACTGCTTGGAGAGTTGAGACTAGGACCAATATAATATTTTTACGGTTTTTACGCGAATCAGTGATATGTTTTTTTTTAATTACCATTTCGGAAGGTAGTAAATACTACGGATGTTAAAGTTTAGCTCCCAATCGGATTAACGTAGGGTCCTGCTTCATATACAGACATTATTCTATATATTGCCTAGGTATTGTATAGAATACCGTATTATACAGATTGCCATTAACATATTATGCACAGAACTTATATCGACGACGATCGACGGTCGATCGATTGGTGTGGTAACACCCTTAAAGTTCTGTGAATGTATATTTCTTTGGCACGCTGTACAACCTAGACCGTTTGACAGATTTCAGCATATGAGGTGTCATTCTCAGTTGTGGGAGTGACGTAGGGTCCCGGCAATCCCATGGGAAAAATTAAATAGCAGTCGAGTTTTCTAATTTGTCAAATTCTGCAGCTTGTTCAATATACGAGTATTATATATCTTTGGATCAGATCAATATGATAAATAAAAACTCTTAAAATATGATGAGAAATACTAACATATTTTTTAAATCCAATTTAAATGTTTAATAACTAGTTAATCATATTAGTTAATAATAAAAGCGTATGGAGTGTACGTATTACGTATTTCAACTTCATAACAACGCCTTAAATCTTTAAATCACTGTTGTTACTTTTATTATCTCCCCTCTAAGGAAAAAAATGTATTTCTCGACTACTATGAATAATCTTTACTTTTCATGAACAAAACATATTTTATCGTCCCTTTTATAAACCCAGGAATTTCGACTCGAAAGTATCATGCACAATAATTGAGCGGCAATCTAAATAAACATATTATGTATCAATAAGTCGCAGGCGGCGGATGGTGTATTAGATAATCAACTAAACAATTCTGGAAAGATCTAGAACAAGAGTTTATATAGACGACTGAGTGGTGTAGTGGTCAGTAACCCTGGCTCATACGCTGAAGGTCCCAGGTTCGAGTCCTGGCCGGGGCATTCATTTGTGTGATGAACACAGACGTTTGTTCTCGGGTCATGGTTGTATGTATTTATATTTGTATGTTTATTATGGGTTCCCCTCTCCCTTCGCTGTATGGTCATCCATAACACAAGCTCTGCTTACTTTTGGGCCATACAGTTGGTGTGTTTGTCTGGGGATTTATTATTATTATTATTTATTATATAGCATGTTGAAGAAACAGATGGCGCGTGAAGAGTTCTGGATTAGTAAGACAAATTAAACAAATTGGTGCCAAAAGTACCATGATGATTGAGCATGTGAACAGGCCTTTACACCACCAAAGAGGAACGAATGCAAGTTACCTTTTTAAAATAAATACTATATTTGAATTTTAAAACACTGGTATGACAGATTCCGGGTCAAATACATTAGTGGTAGGAGAGTTTCTTACGTTAAGATCTCGTCTGACACCAACTACAGTCCTTTTTTATTTTGACCGCCAAAACAATGGCTTTTACGTTGTCTTGTTCCGGATAAAGGGAATTACCTAACAGCCAGTGCAGTAACTGGAACTAAGGCAATTTCAACTGAAGCCCAGGGTCGGTAACGCATCATTAGTCGAAATAATAATTACATTCAATCTTGTACCTTAAAATTTAAATCCAGCTCAAGATGATACAGGTTTAATCGCCAGAAGATGCGGTCACTGCGTTCGAGAAGGCGTTTGAGGAATTACCTGTTGCAGACGGGAAAATGTGCTTTGAAAATTGTATAGAAACTCTGTATAGACGCTGGTGGAGGTGTAGGGTTTACTGATGTTGATTTTTTTCAGTCTCAGAAATCGGCTTTAAAATTAAGTTCGTAAAAATTGATACCTCTGGTAAATCATTGCCAATTTATTTATGAACGCTTAGCTTTATATTTATGTAGTTCTTACATAAGTTTTTTTTTCTGAATGGACTGTTTATTTATTGCCATTTGGCCTTTTTTCATCGGACTTTGTGGCTTGATGGCGAGGGCGTTTAGCCGGGACTTTAACTACTCTTATATACGATTCGCCTAAGAGGGAACTGATCGTTCCGAAGGCTAAGATCTTACATAGGTACATGTAAAGTAAAAATCAGTAATTGAATGTTGAGCTATATATAACATTCTAGTTTGAAATAACTCAGCTATTCCTAAATTTAAAGAATATTTTGTACCTGCATTATTATCTCTAATGATTGTTTTAGAGTTTTTCTTTGTTCTTGAAACTTTCCTGAAAGCACACAATAAATCTAACTCCGATACATCGTTTATAAGATGCTAAAGCAAAGAACTACCCGTAGTTAAAAATATACGTCGATACACGAGTTGAAAGTAAGCCTATTGAGTGAGTCGTTGATGGATATGAATGGAAATAGGCCGACCGAAATACTGAATGAAAAGAAAATATGTTTGCGGACGCTGAGTGATATATTTAGAGGTTATGGTAGATTTTGTCGTCAATCTTTTTAGCAAGATAAACCAATATAAAATTAATATAATATTTTGTGTGGCATTTTCTTAAAAGACACAAAAGTTTTGAGCCAGAACTAGCAGGTATTGGATACCCAATTGCTTCCGTGCCAATGGTAATAATAATAATAATAAATAAATCCCCAGACAAACACACCAACTGTATGGCCCCAAAGTAAGCAGAGCTTGTGTTATGGATGACCATACAGCGAACTAGGGGGAACCCAGAATAAACATACATATACAAATACAAACAACCATGACCCGAGAACAAACATCTGTGTTCATCACACAAATGAATGCCCCGGCCAGGACTCGAACCTGGGACCTTCGGCGTATGAGGCAGAGCTACTTACCACTACACCACTCGGTCGTCTAATGATAGATACTATTTATTTCAAATTCAATGAATATTTCTACAGAACATAATATAACTTATTAATGTCCCCTTCAATTGGGATAGCTGGTTCGTGTGTTATTAAATGTATGATATGCATCTACTACTATGCTTTAATTAAGTTAAAGAAATGTTTAGTTTATGTGGAACTCTCAACGCAGCGGTTTATAAATATATCTATGTAAGTAGTTTCCCCTAATCGGGTGAAAGTTTATGTATTCGCATACCGAATTTTGCCATCTGATTTCGCTCGTGTAGTCGTAAATCTCAATTTAGCAAAAAAATTGTGTTCGTGATTAAGTACCTACATTCCTCTCATGATCAACAACACCTTAAATACTGTCAAGCCTCTGCTTCCGCCATCTAGTGAAATATAAACGTTCGCTAAGCCATCGTGTTACATTATGTAGGTACCTATAATAAGTCATTTGTGTGCGTGGCCCCATGTGTGTAATAAGCTTGTATATATACAGCAACTGTGTGCGTTACAAAAATATACTGATTACACACGCACACCAAAGCGGTTTGAACGCAATTTGACAAGATGACGGCTACAACACAAAATTAAGTTGCATATTTACAATCACACACACATAGGGTCGTGCGCACCAAACTTGCTAATATGCGAGTCGGGCGAGTCGAGCAAACAAAAAGGAAATTTAAAAATGAGTTGAACCGACTATCTATAGGTACCTGATGCCCGTTTTCACCAACAGCCTCTAAACAGTAACCTAACTAAGGTTCCCTTATCTTAGGGAAGTCCTCAAATCATCCTCTAAACTAATTTCTATTTCACCGTCCTAAGGGCTACCTAAGTAAGCGTCCCCTAGCTAGGTGACGTTCAGTGCGGAGGTACTACGTAAACGTTTATCGATAAGTTATTTGAGTTAACGATTTTATTAATATTTAGTTGAAAAAACCAAATAAAACACTTAAAATAACGTTATTAACTCCAGTTTATTTTAAAAAAGGAGGGTACGGCTTGTAAATATTAGGTAAATTAAAAAAAGTTGCAAAATTACTTTTTTGGCTGTATGGCAAATCTCGTCAGTGCTTTAAAATCGCTGTGACATTTTAATCTGTGCTCTTGTTTTTTCACAATATAATTTGTTTGTGCATGGGCTAGATCCCTTTGCCTTCCCCTAAGGGTAAAGAATTTAAAAAATAATAATTTGTTTGTTGTTGGTTGTTATAAATAAATAAATAAATTGATTGAATTACTTCTCCAGCACAAAGAAACCATTTTAAATAAAAAGACAGATGGAGCTACAAATGAGGCGAAAAGCAGTGCCTTGGATAGCCATCACAAAGTCTTATAATTCAGCGTACTTACCAGTCATCGTGAAATTCTAACAAATGTTCAAGATTTTGCAATATAAATAAAATACTCTCTTTTGATAACCTGTATCTTATGAAAAAGTCTTTGTCGTTCAATTTTTCAAAATCCTTCGATCTTTCCCGGTAAATACGAGGTCGTCTAAACACTGGTCACTTAAAAATTCTACATCTTCTATTGCTTCAAATGAATATCTTCAAATAAATCGTGATCACTATCCATTTTTATCACTAGGAGTAATTATTGTTCGGAAGTCGGAAGGATAGCTCGCAAAACAGCCTAAAAATATACGTCACCTAAGTGTTACGGGGTCGTCAATTCATCCCCTAAATTATAAGGGCTCCCTAATGCTGAAGATGTCACTTGACCGTCGGTGAAAACAAAACTTGCGTTAGGTACCCCTTAAATTCGCATAGGAGACACTTAAATTTTAGGGGCTACTGGTGAAATCGGGCATGAGTCCTTTAGATAAACTCTAGTAGTTACATTTTTTCGCCTAGCCTACGGCATAATACTTATTCATAAAAAGGTAGTTGACCCGTTGGAAACGTTCAAGGATTAGATCTCTTGACCGATAAAACTTTATTATGTTACTTATCAGCTCCTAAACGGTTAACTGATAAAATTTGCAACTTTAAATTGATAAAACTTTAGATAACTTGCGATAGCCTATTATGTTTTTATTTAATGCACATACATGTTTTTTTAAATGGGTTAATAGGTAGATACTTGAGTGGATAAACATTCCCAAATAAATACGTCTGAATTTAGATACAGTCGGCGGCGGAGGCTAAGGCGAGAATCGCTTGCGCGTTATTCGGTATTTTGTATGCGCTCCGTATACTAAGAGGCGACAACGCTGCAGGGGATTCCAATGCGAATCTGAGTCCACCAATTTCCCCGACTATACATTTGTAGGTATGAGTTTTCTGGATAAATTTTAAGATTTTACTTAATAAGTTGGCCCTAAGACCTTTGGAATTCCACTAAACTTGATTAACACTTTACCCAGCTGAGACTGAAACGACTACTTTAAACTGATTGCCTATAAATGTAACTCACTGGGAATGCCGTCATAAACCAGGGTCTGCGAGCCAAGCCTAGATCTAGGATTTTGGTTCGGAGGGGCCTGAACCTAATCCCAAGTAACCAGATCCCCATTCCACAAATGCTTCTAATCCCACTGAACTGAACACTGGACGTCAAGCTCACCCAACTAAGGGGCATCAGGTATTTATAGTCCACGCTTGCCTTTTGCGGCTCGGCAGACTACAAATATCTAACGAATAACTTAGGTGGGAAAATAACTAGTAGGCGGTGTCCATGACTAAAACTGTTATTCATAACGTCTGATCTATCTATGCGGATAAAATAAGATAATCTTTTCGTTACACCACTACAAATCAGAATACAATATATGTTATTTTAGAATAAAAGTTTACCGTTGGAATCCTGTACGTGTACTACATAGAGATACTTCCTTATCCATGTAAAAAGAACCAACAATTGTAATCGGAGTCATCTAGTTAAATGTAGGTGTACAATATTAAAGCCACATTTTTATTTAATTACAGAGATCACATTTCCTTAATGAGGGCAAAACTGTAAAACAATAATGTCGTACACGCTTATTTTTGTGAGTTAAACAATATTTTCAACACAGAGGGAACAAGACAATATATGTTTATAAAATTCTTAGACAATTATCTCAAAAAAAAAAAAACCCGGATGTGTCGGATACGTCGAACGGAACGCAAGTTGATTGAAGCGTAGTAGCTACGGAACGTTACGCTTGGAAATGACATTCGAATTTCGATTGCCAGTATTAAGAGGATTACCTGATTTTGCATGATACTTTTGTTAAAGGCGTTACCTTTATTTTCTTTAGCAGAAGAAATGTTGTAAACTTGCCTTATTTCTGTGTCCAAATCATGATTTTTCTAATTTGACTAGGTACGTATCAAAAGCAAACATTGTATAACACGAATTGTTTAACTATTCAATTTATTTGGCATAAACTATGAGAGGTATTCAAAATGTCAACAAATAGTTGAAAAAGTAACAATAGATGGCACTGACTAAAACTCTATTAATAGAATAGGTAGGGCTCATGTAGGGTATGGAACTGAAGCAAAATATTCGAAACATGTAAATGAAGAATCGATAAAAATATAATTTTAAAACCCTTGTTCAAAATGAATTTAATACAGCACCTCCCGTTCAGATTAATGAGGGATTTTCTGACAGCTTGGTAAAATAGTATGTAAATACATTATACAATAGGGGTGCTAGTAACAGTTGGTCCTATTTTTTTTAAGTTGACGTTTATCATATTAGAAAGGCAAACTACGTCATACAACCTAGTTTGTCATAAATTTTTACTTACTGTTATTTTGATGCTTATTTCATTGTTTGAGCGCTAAATAGGCATATTGAGACATTGTAGAAACATTGTTTTCATTTAAGCCTACCTATCAGAATACTACTTTTTTTCACAGAATTTTAAACAAATTAAATTTACAGAACAAAAATTATACCTTTGCTGACAGTGTAGCATAATGGTAAAAGAATTTGTATTTGAGGAAGCTCGTCCGGGTATTTTATTTATATGTATTCAAATTGTATTCTGTTGCAGTGGGCTAGCATAAGAACTCACTTTTTATGACCATATGTAATAAAAGAGTTTGGCTCAGTACATCATATTAATAAATTCTAAAATAGATCTGATTTTTACGGGCTTACTATGGGATTAAACCGAGAAAGAACTTTTAATAGGATTTTTGAATAAACTGTTTTAATGCATTAATAATAATCAATGTATTTTTACTTCGTTTAGCTAATCATAGGATTTGGAATCAATAACTGTGAGACTTTGAATTCTGATATTAAAATTGGCTGACCACAACATTATATTTGAGTCGAGTAAGAAATGTGAAAACGGATTTTTTTGGACAGCTAAGAAAGCGATTGAATGGGTTGGTTGGAATTTTTTAGCACTTCAATGTGTTACATCCGTTTAATATATTAAGGAATATTTAATTTGTCGGTGGAATGCTAATATTTATTATTTTTAACTTTAATTATTATTGTTTTAATTTATTGAAAATAATGCATTTCAAGTTTGAGCACTGGCAATAATCTGTATTTCAATCAAACTGTCAACAATGTCAATTATGTTCGGGCGAGGTCTGTTTGTTTGTTGAGTTGTTGAATATTTGTGAATTTCTTCCAAACTAAGTTCCAAAATTTCGTTAATTGAGGTAAAACAACAACTTGCATGTTTACTTTATACGTGATAAAAAAAAATTCGTAGCTTCATTCATAAAATGTCTAATATACATCGCTTCTAACAGTAGGTGTGGCAATTTACTAAAGAATTATACCGTTTTGAATACTGTTAAATCAATATTTTACAGGCTTTAATCAATAAAAGTCATATAGCTTAGTTATCTGAAAACTACTTGAGAAGATAAGTAACAATGCCTGTATTAGAATCTTGTTGGTCACCCTGTGTTTGGGCGTATACAGTAAAGAGTGGAAGTCGAGCAGTGGCGGTATATACGGCTGCTATGAGTATAGTCCTCATTACATTTATTGCCTATCAAATGGCTGGGGGAGATTCAACACAATTGTGGAATCCATTGTTTGAAGCAGATGTGAGAGGATGTAAGTATAAGCTTACTGTTGCATATATTTGTACACTCATTAAACTCAATAGTTTGGGATTTGATATTGTGATTGCTCTTACCTGAAATTCCATTTTACAACTGGAAATTATATTGTGTATTGTTTTTGAATTTATAAATTGAATATTCAAAGTAATGTTTCCATGCAAGAAAGTAACATAAAACATGACTAGATCATGTGAAGCGAGAAACTTAAGAATTTATGTGGTTATAAATCTCTAGTTCATCATAAAAGTACACGGTCCAATGTTTTGTTGTTATTTTCATTGTGAGAATGGGTTAATTTTAAGTTACCAAAAACATAGTTTCATCTGGTACTTATATTAAAGTTTATTAAACATTTTGTGTTTGTTAAATTACAAAAGTTCTGGTTTTTGTCATTCCATGTATGAAAAACTCAAGAATGGTAATTTGCATCTAACAAGGAAGCCTAAAAGTTGGTCCTTGCCAAATTCTAACTATATAGGAATTTTATTTCACTGCAATTACTTAAGGCTATATTTTTCTAATTCCAGCTCTTCAAGTTTTTGGGATAATATTTATTGTTATCCTTGTAGCACTCATAGTATTTTCTATATTAATGGTAAGTTTGATTTTAATAAGTTTTGACCTAGTCTTAAATTTCATGTTTCTATGTCACCCTGATAGTAATTTCAGTACACCATGGTTTACAAAAAATGGCATATTCACTTTAAAGAAAAAAAGTACTCACACTTATGCAATTTCCTATTACAATATGCAAAATAAGCGGTTTTGACTGACAATGCTATAATTTTAAAATATGTGAGTAGTAATTATTCAACCCGGTTTTAGGATGGTTGGGTGAGTTGAGATTGTTGTATCTTGTCAAAACAGCAAAAAGTCTAGTAACTATTTAAAAGTATCATATCCAGCTCCTGGCTTTATCAACATCAGACTGAAGGGTTAGTAAACCATATAAGCTCAAGTCTTTTAAAATAATTCTCGTATATGACTCAGTTTATATAAACATTGTGGTGGTCATTGAGGAGTACGGGTGCATCTACATCAAATCTGAACATTCTTGATAACAGCTTTAAAAACATCAATTAGCATACTCTAATTTAATTTTGTGGAGCATCATGAAAATATATTGTGACTAACTTGGTGCTAAGCTGAATCCAAATTAATTCTGTTGGCCCAGAAATAAAGGCCCAAACATACAAAAAATGTATATTTTAAACAAAAATACCAATTAAAGACCTCTGTTTTAAGTCTGTTGGAAAAGAAATCACTGTATACATAAACAGTAGCAAAAGCAAAACAATTACTGTTTTCTTAACCTTCATAAGCTTGACCGCATGGGAAAGAGATGAACAGATTTTTCATAATATGCATGCAGTGTGATATCATTCTGCACACTTAATCACAGACACTACACCAGAGCAAATTATTAGTGTGTTGAACATGCCAGCTTTAGTTAACTGACTTGCAAGTAAACAACCATACTGGTTCTAGAGTCGGATTTAATTATTATATGTATTCCAAGTGGGTGGATAAATCACCATTGTATTTAAGATGACTTTAAAGGTGTTTTAGCTATACATGTAGGAAGTCATTATTCCTATTGTATTTTAATTGTTGATTATTGAACATGAAATGAAAGAATTACCTTAAATATTTCAGGTTATTGGTATCAACATCTGGATGCGAGGTTTCATCTTGCCGTGGCTGGGTACCTTTGGACTCATCATAGTATTCCAGTTAATATTTGGTCTGTGGTTACTCGGAGGGTACTATATTTATGTGAGTATTTCATGTGTTTTGTCAGTAGAAATGTTTAGTTCTAAAAATACTGACAAAGAATAACAGTTATTCTCTGCAGTTAACTGCTGTGATTTCATTATATTCTCTAATTTTATTACTCATCCTAAAATTAGTTCAGAACAAAAATAATGATTGTAGTGGATATATGGGAGAAATTCTAAATGTAGGTATTATTAATTGAGCTGGTAGCAGAGCATGGTTTGGATCCACTGACCTCTTCCTTCAATAAAACATCTTCACACATTTATTAGTTTATTTAAGACACATTACATTACAACCAGCTTCCTCGACACTGCGATGCAAAGAGCAGTAATATTTAGTTGACACAGCAAGTGACAACTGAGGTAAAAAACATACACAGACTATTGACATTCATAAAGATAAATATTGAGACTGTAACATACTATAATCCGCACGCTGAATGATGATCCCTATGACAGTTCGTTAGCGCTTAACATTGTACTGACGTCCTATCACATCAAATCCTTTAGAGGTCCATTAAAAAGACGAAAAAATCATAATTGTGTACAATTGTAAATTATAAAAACGAATATTAAGAAATTATTACGTAATGTTCGGAAATAATAGAAAAAAACTCAATGCAAATGTACATGGTACGTGCTGCAAAAGTTACGTCGTCAAGCTGTTATCGACTAAGCAGGGACACATCGATAAACAAAATATCGATAATTTGTTGGAAATATAAAACAAATGCTTTGAGTTTGAATTTTATTTATATCAATCTGAATCTGATACAGGGTCAATCGGATTTTCAAAATCTGAGTCTGAACTGCAGCTATCCGTGACGTTTATTATTAACGGTTGGTCAATGATATTGTCGTATTGTACATCTCGATCCCAGTCTTGTAAGCAAATTTTCTTCGTTCTTTCGACCACTTTTCGCCAATCGTCAGCTGTCACTTGAGCGCAAGCTTCTTCCAATAAAACCATCATTTTATTTGCCGTGAATGGCGGAGTTGTGTTATGCCTAGCTGCATGACCTGAAAATATTTGTACATTTAGTAATTATTTTTAGAAATATATGCATATACATAATATTATATAAATAAAAAATATAGATACCTTTGATCTGCGCCCATATCAACTCGATTGCATTATATTGGCAGTGATAGGGCGGTAACCGAATTACCGTGTGTCCATTTGATTTGGCCAATTCATCCAAAAAATATGATGGGTGCGTCTGTTGTTTGTGAAAGTACAACAGTCTAACCAACTCTTTTTTTAACATCTGACTGTCAGTTTCCACACCATTGCCGTGTAACCACTCTATAATTTCAGCTTTTTTGTTATTGCTGCTGGGGGGTTTGTTAATTTGAACTGAGTGATATGAAGCATTGTCCATTAAAATATAGTGAGGCTCATTCAAATTTTGTAATAGTTTTATAAACCATGTCTTAAAGTTTTCGAAATTCATTTCCTCGTGGTACTCCGTTGTTTTCACTGACTTAAAAGCCCACAGGCAATTCGGCACAAAACCTGTAGCTGTGCCAGCGTGGCAAATGATTAAGCGCTGGCCCTTTCCGTCAGGAGTTTTTGTGCTGGATTTGGCTGTGTCATCCGTCCATGCCTTACCTACAGTATGATACCTTCTCCCAGTTATCAATTTGTTTGATTTTGCGAAGAAAATCGCATCGTAGTAAAGCTATGTCAGTACGCTCCATTAATATTTTTCTCTTGTCACATTTTTTATAGCGGAATCCACATTTTTTCAAAACAATTCTAAGAGAAGTAGCACCGCCTTTGAAGAGTTCTGCAGCTTTTAATGAAGATAATAACTTCTGGCAGGTCGGTAGTTCACCTCGTAGGTAGTAACCATAAATATGATTGCGTATAGCATCTAAATCAAATTCATCAGAATTTGAATTAAAAAAATACGGTAGGTCTATGGCCTCCTTTTAAATACTTTTCCATGTAATCCATAATTGCCAGCTAATTATGAATTCTTTAAAATTCAATTCAAAAAGAATTTTAAATTCTTTAAATTATGCAATTTGAATAAAAATTAAAGTATAGTAAAATAAAATATAATAAGGCTGTTACTTTTTTATCGAGTGTTTTATGTCCATCAATGCGCTTAGTCTTTTTTTCAAAATAAATAAATATTGCTTATTATGTTGAATGACCTGGCTGAATGACATGACATTTAACATAATAAGCGACATTTGCCTGAAAAAACAGTATTTTATCGAAATTGTTTCGCATAACTAATACAACTGTCAGTTGAAACGTCATAGGGATCATCATTCGGCGTGCGGAGTATAACTAGTATTATTTAGCAGTAAGCAACCTTTTTTTCCCTTATTTATTTAACAATTTAGATAAATAAACTAGATACAGTACAGAAATAACATAATAATATTTAGGTAACTCTTGTACCACGGTATGATTTACTCCATAGGAAATCTATTTGATTAGACTTGGGGCTGGAGTGTTAGCTTCAAATTGCAATAATAGTGGGTACAATGAACATTACTTTAAATAAACATACATAAATGCTATTTACCTTTCGGTAAGAGAACACATGGGCTTACTATCTAACTATCCCATAGACACTATTTAGCGAAAATGAATATAATATTCGACTTTTCATAACGAAATGTGATCTGCCTCCCTAAACGAATAGAAAAGTGAATGGAATGCTTAATGTATTGACATAGCAAACGAAACGTGAAGTCAAAAGCAAATGTCAATTTCATGCATTTCCATAGAATGCCACTTCCTAGACCTCTGAGCTCAAATGCCCTTTTTCTGAGCACTAACAAACTCGGCCAGTGTAAACATATTTTTAGAATGAAGTTCTTGATAATTAAGTAATCAATTATTTAAATAAAAGTCATGGATATAACACTCTGGCTTTAGTTATTTTAGATTGTAAGGTTTTTATTTGTATGAAGCTTTATGCAAAGTCTGTTTCTGTTTGCCACAATCGCCATAATTATTTGTTAATATTATGGTTAGTTATACATGCAAAAGTAAAATAATAAGTGACAAATGTCAGCGTAAGTTTTAAAATTTAATATTAGCTAGTTATTTGTATACCGAATTGGGTATGTGAAGTAATTTTGAGGTAAGTTAGGTCCTTACGTATGAAATTCGCTTTTTGGCGTACTGGCCTTTGATCTGTATCCTCTTTGGTTAAGAATTCCAATTTCAAATTTGTACAGCTATTTACTCACGCGTTTGTGTTTCGAAGACAGTAATTCATTTGTTTTTGTTTTCTTTGGTTTTTTCTTTGCGTCACTTAGTTTACAAAATGGAAAACTTGAACTTGAACTTGAACTCGTACTCGTAAATATCGCGTTATTTACGAGTACGAGTTCCACCGTGGCACCAGTACTGCAGAAACGGCTCGAAGTATTGATGCTGTGTATGACGGCGGTGTCGCAAAAGAAAACACAGTGCCTTTTTAGTTCCAACGTTTTCGTTCTGGAAATTTCGACCTGCAGAACAAGTCCCTTGGACGACCGGAGACCAAAGTTGATAATGAAGAATTGAAGGCTTTTGTGGAAGCGGATCTATCGCAAACCACGTCCGAATTAGCTGTAGGCTGCGGTGTTAGTGACAAAACTGTATTAAATCCACTTCACGCAAATTAGGAAGGTGAATAAGCTTGAGAGGTGGGTACCTCATGAATTGAGTGCAGCAAACCGACAAACGTGGGTCGAGCTGCTGCGTTACATTACTCAACCGGCACCATAATTAAAGGATTTTAAATCGAATCATTACCTGTGTTGAAAAGTGGATCTTGTACGACTATCGGAAACGCTCATCGCAATGGTTGAATCCTGGCGAACCAGCCAATTCCTGCCCCAAGCGACTCAAAAAAAGTTAGAGTTAGTTAGTAAGTTAGTCTACTTGTGAGCGTTTGATGGACTAGTGCCGGTGTCGTTTACTACAGCTTTCTAAATCTGGCCAGACAATTACGGCAGATGTCTATTGTCAGCAACTGCAAACCATGACGGAAAAGCTAGCTGCTAAACAACCGAAGCTGGTGAGTCGCTCTAGGCCCTAGGCCACACACTAGGCTGCTTCAAGACAACGGTAGTTTTGAGTATGCCTCTATTAGTGCCCTGAAGTGTTTCATACCCTCTGCTTCGTTAGTATCTGTCGTGTTAGGCTCCTTGGGATTCCGCAGAAAGGTTCTGGACCTTTCTGTTTCTGCATTGCGCCTTCTCTCGCCAGTTTGTCAGCCTTGTCATTTCCTGTGATGTTTGAGTGTCCTAGGAACCATTTTAGGCGTACCGTGTTTTGTTCCCCAAGTTTATTTAGGGTCTCTTGGCATTGAATTACCAATTTGGAGTCAACTCTGAATGACTTTAGTGCCGTTACAGCTGCTGCTTTGCTGTCTGAGATAGATAGATATATAGATCATTTGGCCTTTGTAGGATTTGCTGAGATTGATATCCGCACATCTCAAGATGGCATTTATCTCAGCTTGGAATATTGAGGCATAGGCTCCTAGACTTGAGCATTCGCTAAACCTAGGTTTTACGCCGTCTACCCTATATCCTACCTTATTATCCATTTTAGAGCCATCAGTGACCAGGTAAGGCCATGATTCTCCCAGTGAATGACGCCCTTAGTCCATTCTTCTCTGTCTGGAAATTCTACCTGGTAGAGATTTTTGAATTGTAACTCTGGTAGCATGTAATCCGGGGCATGTTTATAAATATACAGATTTTTATTTTCAATCAATTTTCAAAATAAATTGTTTGGTGACGTCACGGAGTAGTTACCTTTTTAAAATCGCATTACAAAGTTATCGAATGGAATGAACAACTGTACAATTTACCAAGGAACCTTGATGACAGATTTTATTGCTAAAATTGACATGACAGATATACCAAAAAAGAAAATGTTCCTACTTGAGGATGATGATGACACATAAAGGTCGAATCTGTGTCAAATTATTTAACGCATTTTCGTTAAAATAAGCTTAATCGCATTTTTCAGTAAGCCGTTAACACCAAAATACTCAAAATGATTTTTGAATCAGAATCTGAATATTTTTTTTTTTTACATACCGAATTGTGAGTAACATAGAAAGTATTAGATGTTTAGGTGTTTTTTATAAGTCTGCTTTTGTATGTTTTCTCTTTCTCTATCCATATGCGTTTTGTAGGAAAATTCATAGCTTTAGTAAAAAGGAGTGCTATAGCAATGTGGCTAAAGCAACGTGGCTATAGCAGACACACCATCATATAATATAGTAAATATTTAAAAACTAGCAAGGTTTGATTCCAATAGTGATATATTTTTCTAACTGTTTTCCTGATTTATTATTACCTGATGGTAAGTGGCATCCACACCCATGGACATGGTTTGATAAATGGTGTTTTAATTATCGATATCGAATGTGATTGTTGTATCAACTATCACTGCATTGTCAACCGTAGGCCTTAGTTGGAATTAGGTACTTGACTCAATTTTTTTATTACATAATTTCAAATAATTTATCAGCAGTAAAGTAATATTGCGAAAGTAACAGTATGTTTACTATCGATAGTTTTGTAGATACAACGATGTGTTTGAGGAGCTGCTGCGAGTCGCCGAAAAACGCTCCATACAAAACGGTACCGAGTTGTGAAATCACAAGCAGTAAATCATACTAAAAATTGTATGGGCGTTTGGGTAAAATATATAATAACTACGTAAATGATGAGTTTACATACTGCCATAATACATTTTTATATTTAATGTCAGTAAGCTAAGAATATAAAAAAAAATTAACATACGTTATAAAAAGTTTTTTTGCCTCTTGTTTAAGTTTTCTAATCTATATAATTTCGATATTAAACTCAAAACTATATTTTTCAAAACATTTTTTGGGTTACATTTTCTAAATAAATGATAAAAACTTGCATTTTCAAATGGTGTCAAACACCCGATTGCCTTTGTTCCAGTAATTGCACTGGTTGTTCCTTTCCTGTGACCGGAACAGTGAGGAGTATGGACTGTAGTATTACTGTTGTTTTATATAATGGTCAGAAATAATATCGTGGTATGAATGAAAAGCAAATGGACGGGAATTATATAAGTACGTATACAAAAACACCAATGTTTAACACAACGCTTGAATCGCGCTGTTTCCAGTCAGTAAGGTCATTTTTGCAATGTTGGTGTGTTTTCTTTTTGAAATGCATATTTTTATATATTTTAAATGTTTCTGTCTGTTTCAGCTGGAGGCGACATTTGCAGCGTTAATAGACTTCTTATGGATGGCATACAACGTGAGTTATCGTAAAATCTTCTTTTTTTCATAATTAAATTGATTATGCATAGGTATGAGGAGATACCAAGATGTATTAAAGCAATCCATAATATATTTTTGTTGTTGGCAATTAAAGGAGACATTTCATCTTTGGTTAGCGTGATGTACACCAGTTTAAAATGTGTTAAAAAAAAGTGGTAAACACAGCAAAAATATAAAAAATTTATAATCTGCATTATGTTCAACTCTGAAACAAAAAATAAAACGTCATGTGGCCACACCGAGGTGACGTTTTCATATTCCGCCATATTAAATGAAAATATGAAACAGCATGCTTGTACCATTAAGTCTGTGGCAACTTGCTGTCTTTCTAGTCCATGGTTTGTTCAGGTATGTTTGTCGAACTAGAGCTGACCGTATGGTTTCAATAATCAATACATCCTACGAGTTACGATGAAGTAAGTTTATTGTAATGACTTTGGATCTTAAGTATCTTTATTGTTTGGTTATCTATTCTGTATCATATTCTGTAATCTAAATAAAAAATATTCAAAATAACTTTGAACACATCATCAATTACTCGATTATAATCAATCAAAGGTAATAATAATATAAGTATAGTAGAATAATAAAGCTCCTAAGGAGCTAGTAAATTGGATAAGCTACAGTTAGAAAAATAAAAGTAACAACATAAATAACCTCAAAACATGAAATAAAAATTAAGCATCAATATGACTAATAACGCCATGTTTTTATTATGTAGTGTGGCTGTTTTACGGTGTTTTTGAAAATTAAACAAAACATTTAAATTTAATACTCGTTCTATTTATTTTATGGAATCCTAGGAACACCCAGACAAAAGCTAGCCAAGTGCCCCTTAAATACTGAAATGCATCAAACAATAACTAAACATAATTTTAACTGAAGGAGATTTTGTTAGATTGCATACTAACAAATTTTACCTGCATAACACGAACCTAGGGCGTTGATAAATAGTAGTGGTATCAAATGCTTAAAAGGTTATTTAAAATTGGTTCACTATTTCTGGTAGTCTTACGAATTTCATTGAAACACATTATTAATATCATTTAAACTATGCATAAAATTTTTTTTGTTTTTATTGACTTACGGCAGAATTAGCAATTACATTACCTTTTCTACATTAAAGTCACGATTTAAAAAAAATCTATTGAATGCCATAATCAATATAATGTTTTTTCGGAAGAAAATAACAGAAAAAATCCAAAGCTTTTCTGGGCATTCGTTAGATCAAAAAGAGCTGCTGACTTCCCTGTAAAAATAACTTATAATAATCGACTTTGTCGAATGGCCCAGAAATTTGTGATGCTTTTAATAAATATTTTAATTCAAACAACGCCGTCATGTCACCTGACAGTAGCTACAACTCAGTGCTAGACATTAACAACATTTCTATAAGTACAAATCTCGAATTAAACGAACTTAAGCGTATAAATAAACATAAAGGGGCCGGATTTGATAATCTCTATCCTATTTCTATTCGCAACTGCGCCGCAGAGCTCTCTAAACCTTTAACAATAATGTTTTGAGCTTCATTGCGGTCTGGAATATATCCTTCCTGCTTTGGCGACTCCTATTCCTAAAAACGTACATAAACACCTTATAACAGAATATAGGCCCATCTCCAAGCTCTGTGTTTTAGGTAAAGTTCTGGAGAAGATAGTTACATCGGATATTCAACAAGCAGCTCGTGGCTATATTTCCAAGCAACAACACGGTTTCTTCAAGCACCGGTGTGTAGACAGTAATATGGTCACTTTTACTGAATTCCTGGCCAATAACGCACAAGTTGACGCCGTGTACACCGACTACTCGCGCGCTTTTGACGAAATTAATCACAATATACTATGAAACAAGTTAGCGGCGGCCGGTGTACACGGCAGCCTCCTCAGATGAATACAATCTTACATAAAAAACCGAAGTCAAGCTGTCTGCATCAAGGAGTACTGCTCTCAATCCCTTCTGTGCCTTCCGGTATTCCCCAGGGCTCGCATCTAGGACCTCTTTTGTTTTCGATCTATATTCATGACATTGGCAGTATCTTTCAATATAGCCCCCATTTACAATACGCAGACGATACAAAATTGTATAGAATAATTAATTCGCAAGATGATTGTATTAAACTTCAAAACGATCTAGAGGCACAAAACAAATACTGTAATGCTAATCAGTTAATAATCAATACTAATAAATGTTATTCCATATCTCACACTAGAAAAAGAATCAAATTAGTTTTAATTATCAAATTAATGATATACCTCTGAAGAAAACGACGCATATTAGGGATTAAGGTATTATAATGGACTCCAAACTAACATGCCTTTCGTAGGTTAGGATTCATTCACAGAATCAGCAAGCCGTTCAAAAGTACTAATACTTTAAAAACGCTTTACTTCACATTCATGTCGTCTCTATCCTAGATTTTCGTAGCTCTGTTTGGAACCCCGATTATTATATTCACATTAATAGAATTAAAAAGTTCAAAAAAAGCTAATTAAATCGATTAATTATCGTAACTACACTATCGCGGAGTCATATACCGAATCTTCGAAAAAATTAAAACTGCTCACTCTGAAAGACCGACGAAAAATGTTTGAGATCACCTTTTTATTTAAAATAATGAATTCCTCGATTGACTCTTCCGAACTCCTTGATAAAATTAAATTTTCGTGCCCATCACGTCTTCCTGTGCGCACCTCACGTTCTATACCAATGTTTATACTTCCTTGACGAAATAAAAATTATACCCGAAATTCATTTTTGTATCGTTACACCGACACATACCATAAGGAATTTTCAGAAATAGATCCTTCTTGTACATCCTTGATAAGTTTTAAAAATATATTGCAACGAAGCTATCAAATATAATTTAATAATTTAAGTTATTTTAAATTTTGTACACTCTTATTTTGTCTTAATTTTATTTGTGTTATAATTTTCTTTTTTTTGACCACTTCGAACTCAATATTTTACTGTTATTTCTTTGGGCACTGTTGGTCTTTTTATGTAAACCATTTTTATATGTGAAACTTTTTTGTAAACGACTGTTTGTTGCCAAAATATAAATATATAAAAAATAAAATAAAATAAAACTATAAAAAGTCCCTATTAAATCATTAAAAAATATTTTTTGATTGTTTCAGATATACTGCTGGCTCTGTGTGTTCTCTCAATACCAAATTATCTTAGACATGCAATCACCAAACATAGAAATGTTAGTAGAGTATTAAGCGGAATTGTATTGGGATGCTATTTTGTATGGTATAGAACAGAACATTTGTGAAAGATGTCAAACATTTAGTTAACAAATGCTAATTTTGTAAGCGTACAAAGTAATTATAGAGAATTTCTAATGGGAATGAAGCCACCGGGTTGTAAAACATTTCTAAATAGGAAACATTCACTGGAAAGGACCTGTTGATATATTGTTTAAAACGACATTAATTTAACTATGTTGCCAATAGAAAATTTTAAACTTTCATGCAAAACTTGTACAAAATGTGACATAAACAATCTATAATGTATATTTTGCCTGCACTTTCTACTTTTACTATTTTTATAATACTGCATTTATTTAAGTTATTCTTAATTGAAAACAAAGGTTTGGAAATCTCATAGATAATGTGCCTTGTAGATTAGTAGTAATGTTAAATATAATAGATCTAAGTTAACGGAATATTTAAATGTTAAGGTATTAAGGTTTTTAAATCATCCTTTATATCTTGAATCGTTTCCTAGAGGTATTTAGATAAATAGCATGGTTTTTGACTCTTTGAGTGCTGTAATTGAAACTCAATGTTATATGAATATGCACCTAATTAGAAAAAAATCTTATAATATTTGTTCTAAGAGTATCTTTTGTTAACTTTGAGCATGTCTTTTTAATTTTATTTTTACTCTCTGTATTAACTATTGATACTGCAACATTACAACTTTACTTTTGTAAGCCAAAACTCTGTAGATATATTTCTCTTATGAATGTGAAATTGACGCCAGTGTCTGCGTTTAATGCGCATAAGTATTTATTATAACAACATTAGGGGAAACTTTTTTTTATTTGACTGACATTGTAACTTCCGTCCAATTAAAAGACATTTTTTGATTATATTGTGTGTAGATATATGCCTTTTTAGATACTTAGATCAAAAAAATAAAATAAAATGGTATTATAAACATTCAGGTCATTTTTACACTGTTAAAACTGACACTGAAAACATCTGTGCTCGCTATCACTTTAAGTAATGAATATGACCTAAAAATCAGTATAGTGCTTTTAATTTAAGTCAATATTGTTTTATTTTACCAAAATATTACAATTTATATACAGTGGTTTCTACTGCCTTTTAAGTAGTATGAAACATTTGCATACATAGTAATGAAATCAATATTACAATCAACAAAATTTTTATTTATTTAATTTTTAATAGATTTTGTTTTAAAAATTACTATTTTATACTATGCAATAATGTATACATAATTTGTATGACAAAGGTAAATTAACCACAAAATGTTTGACGTATTAATTAAGGCTATGCACTAAACCTCTTCTTTTCTTAATCAGATCATGTTTTTAAATGCAACAAAGCAGGTAGTACAAAAGATGACCTACTAATAGTCAGTATATCAAATTAAAGGCCAATAAATATAGTCAAAATATATAAATCATTATGATGAAATGATAATGAAAATCATTTGAATATATAGTACATCCTACCATTGTAAGATATTTTTTAAAATATATCTTTCTCCCGATTTTTTTAGGATTCACTCTAGGTAATTCATGTGAAAAAAAGAACTGACAGATTGTTGATTGACTGTCAAAACTAATCGGCCAATAACGTCCATTACTTGTGGGTTCATTCGACATCGTTTTGTTACTTTTTTTGACATTGACATTGATACATTCAAAAGAAAACAACATGGTAACTTATGATTGATTTTTCGCAAATTATATATTAATTTTTTTTACAAGATTTTAGATTTAAAATTAGGGAAGTTTAAGGGGGAAAAGTTTGACCATCGTCTTTACAAATTGAACTTTAATCGTTTTTTCCATTAACCATATCAGTGTGCAACACTTAAAAATTTTGATCGAGCCGAGTATTAACCAGTTTTATATATTTGATAATAAAATCATGATTTCGACTTATCTATTTCTGTCTATTTAGAAATTCTTGCTATCTGTCTTGTGTGTACATAGTCTTTTCTCATTCGTTAGCACGAGATCTTAATGCCATATCCTAAACTTGTTTGCTTCATGATATAGCTTGACCAGATCAATGGTAAGAAGTCGATATGGTCCACTAAGCTCGCGACCGCTTCATGAAGTGGCCAAGTTTATTTGATCATATCGTAAAATGGTTCCTTTAACTACCGATAGAGGCGCTGGACGCTGAAACAAACACTTTATGTCAATGTCGCACGTGGATAGTAAAATTAGCTGATTTATCAAATAAGATGTCGATTCGATAAAACATTTTTTGGGCTGTTTTGAACGTGAATTCAATTATTATAAGTGAAAGTCAGTTTATTTCATGAAAGCAATTCTATGATTTGGCTACGAATGAATACCACATTTTTATGTTTTTGTTTTGATCTAAGCATTGGTTTATATAAGTTAAATGTATACGTGTCACTAATTATATAAGATTTATTGTGTTTGTAAAATCAAGTGTTTTGAATATATATTTTATACAATTTACTTTTTTGTTTTATTTTTATTAGTACTGCTTTTTATTTGACCAAAGTATTTAAATAGTAAGTTTGGAGTATAATGTAACATTGTTAATTCTGAATGGGAACTTTGTCGGTATTTGGACTGATTTTTCAAGTTGTATAATCTGTACCTCCTTCTGAACGATGTCTGCATATTATGCCCTATAGTGACGCAAAGTGACGATATCCAAGTTATTTCAACCCAAGTTGATGCAACCCAGCTTTTTATGATTTCTCGTAATCTTGCAATATTACATGGACTGAAATAACTTCAGATGCCATGAAGTATCGCGTCTCTGATCTTTTTTCCTGAAATGGATCCCTAAAAGCCTTTGGGGTCTAAGATCTGATGTGCACGAAAAGCTCGAAATTCTTGCTGGCTAAACCACATTTTTCTCTTTTACAAAGAAACTGTTGCGTTACGATTCATGAAACACAAAACCCTGGTCGATTGCCTACGATGCTCAATCGAGCTAGATATACGAGGACTCTATAGGTTAAATGGCTCAGCCAGCGTGCTGTACGCAGGTACTTCCATTTTGATCAATGTTAGCAAGCATTGTTGGCAAAGCACTCCTAATACTTCATGCGACGACTGGGTGCATGGTTTGAATCCTGCTTGATATTAAATATTTTATGAGATGTCGCCCTGAACTTTTTTGATCTTACCAGAGAAACTATAATAGATAATAATTCATTCATTTGTTTTTGTCGATTGGCGGTAAATTGAAAATTGTTAGTTTTATACAAAGAAAACCTCTCTCTTTTATATTTCTTTTCGAAAAGTTGTTCAAAAAGCAAAGAGCGTTCTAGGTGTGGGTAAAAAGATGGTAGCCTCTTTCTTTGGGCGTTCATCCAAGGAATGACGCAACGGTAAAAAAGATAAAAAGGCAATTACATCGGTACACGAGTAATTGTTTGCCAGTCTGAAAATAAAATTCATTAGGAACGACTTCGCAATAAGATCCTTCTTTACCACGAGAACAACTTACCACTCACCGCCAGGCAAACTACTGGCTATTTCAATAGAAATGCTGGATTATCTGCCGCACAGTCCCGGCCCCAAACCCTGAGATTTGGATTTATTTCCTGAAATTTGGGGAAAACGTGTTACGGATGCGGGATTGGTGTTTTGTATTCTCTTTCCTTGGTTGAAATTTTTTTAATCCTAATCTAGAAGTCGCTCTAGATATGTAACGTAGTACCAGTAAAACACCAAAACTCTCTTCTATGTTTATTTTTTCGGTAAAATTTAAAATATACAAAAATGCCTGTAAATACAAACAGAAAAATATAAACAAAATTGAAATAAAAAAATAGTCACACAAAATAGAACAGAAATATTAATACAATTAAATTTGATCTGAAAAGAAAAAATAACAATAAAATAAAATTTTAATGAATGAGAATCCTTACCAAAAATTTTGGCTACGCACACTCGTGAACGTAAAAATAAATTATAGGTTTCTTAAAAAAAACTTTGATTGTAGATAATAAAATATCTTAACTATGTAATTTTGAATAATAAACTCGGAAAAATGATAAATAAATAGATTCAAGTTGCTTTGATGGATAATATTTCGTGACTGACTTGTCAAATCAAAACATTGCCGTTCTCCGACACTACGTAATTCCTAGTTTAAAATTACGTCGGGAACGACAAAAAAAATAAAATTTACTGACAAAAAGAGGTCGAAATAGACAACCGTCACAATACCCCGGGGGCCGGGAAAAAAAAAATCTGAAAGATTTTTTTTAGTAAAATTTCAAATTCAAACCAAATCAAAATAAACCGCATATACATATCGAATTTTAATATTTAATCTGCTAAATGAAAGAACAATCAAAAAAAAAATAATAATTAAAAGCAAAATGAAAATTAATATTAACATCCTATAGAAGAATTTTTCTGAAAAAAACATCCTGTATATATGAAAAAAAAAAAATAATACTGATATATTGCATATCAACAAGTTATTTAATAGAAAAAAAAAACAAAACAGACGAGAGAGAGAAAAAAAAAAATCCTAAATAATTATCTTAAATTACATGGTTCATGAATGATAAAATTTTAAACATGTTCCTGGAATATACAATGTTAATATACATCGTTCAACTCCATCAACGTACATTATAATTACAACATACATTCTCTATCATACTAGTCTTATTCCAACTACTGGAAATAAAACATCATGCAGTTAGAGTTGCTTATGAGGAATCGTATCCTAAATAAGTCAACTCAACAGAGTTGAACGCAACGGCAAAAGGCTTTAATAGTTGCCATCCGCTGAAAATATTAATAGCTTATGGCTTCTTTAACGTGTCGCTAACTCCCGCACGGTGATTACTATAAACAAGTTTCAGTTAAAGACTGAAATAAATATGCCGGAAAGAAAAGAAAATCATAGCCAGTCGTGAAATATTGACTTTTAAATAAAATCCAAGGGTCTTTTGTGAAGTAATTAAAATATTTATGTAATAAACATATGAAAATAATTCTCACAGGAAAGTGATTCAAGCGTATAAATAATACACATAGGTATGGTTTAGTTTAACGAGTTACCTTAATAAACGCTCGTGCAGAAGGCTTAATTTTACAAGTTGCAAACCGCTTGAAAAAAAAATTGATAACATTTAACAAATTATACTATAAAGTATAATACAGATATTGAAAATAAGAGTTTACACTCCTAGAATTGCAAATATTAAATAAATTACACAATAAGTTAACCTAATACTACGATGATGATAATTAATTATAAGTTTTGACCAACGTCAATGTTAATGGTATAGCCAAACGATAATGAGGTGCATAGAAAAAAAAAATAAGACAAAAAGAATCGGCTTATGCTCGCCGTGAGATAATTAGCAATAATTATATATGAATTCATATAAAGTAATTGGTAACAACCAATCTAATCACTCAAAGAAGAAGTTAAACGCGGTAGAGGTTTAATGTCTCTGATATGCCAACGACCTAATGGGTTATTATTCATATCCACTAAATCGTAAATTAATGGTGAAAGCCAATTTTTTAATGGTATTAATATCTTCTGAAAATTCTTCAGGGCTATTTTGTAAAATTTCTGTTTCAGAATCTACATTAATATTTAATAATAATGATCGTAGTTCGTCTACAGATTGCGTTGAAGAAAAATTTATATTTCTGATTTTTAATTCATAAATTATTTCAGGTTTATTTAATTGTGAAAAATTCATTGCAAAATCAAAAAAAAAAAAAATGTTAAAGTGAAACAAATTTGTTAATAGTCGTTATGCAGAATAGAGCCTTAAAAATATACGTATTTTCAAGTGATGAAAATGAATAGAAAATGTTATTTAAATAGTGAAATTACTGGGTTATAGAATGTTGTGTCTTCAGAAAATTTCTTCAAGGATATTATAACGAAAGAAACTAAAGAAACTTAAATGTCTGAATAATTTAGCAGTATTTTGATATATTATAGTAGATATATTATAGTAGATATATTATAGTAGATATATATATAAATATATTATAGTGAATGTTAATGATTGAAAATGGTAACAAATAAAGTTTTATGCCTGACCTCAATAATAATTATAAAAAAATTATTTTTAATGTTGCAATTCTTCTGTTGATATAGTTCCTCCTCTCTTCTCCATAAACTACGTTTGAATATTCGGGCGCCAGTATGTAACGTAGTACCAGTAAAACACCAAAACTCTCTTCTATGTTTATTTTTTCGGTAAAATTTAAAATATACAAAAATGCCTGTAAATACAAACAGAAAAATATAAACAAAATTGAAATAAAAAAATAGTCACACAAAATAGAACAGAAATATTAATACAATTAAATTTGATCTGAAAAGAAAAAATAACAATAAAATAAAATTTTAATGAATGAGAATCCTTACCAAAAATTTTGGCTACGCACACTCGTGAACGTAAAAATAAATTATAGGTTTCTTAAAAAAAACTTTGATTGTAGATAATAAAATATCTTAACTATGTAATTTTGAATAATAAACTCGGAAAAATGATAAATAAATAGATTCAAGTTGCTTTGATGGATAATATTTCGTGACTGACTTGTCAAATCAAAACATTGCCGTTCTCCGACACTACGTAATTCCTAGTTTAAAATTACGTCGGGAACGACAAAAAAAATAAAATTTACTGACAAAAAGAGGTCGAAATAGACAACCGTCACAGATACAACGGCTACCGCGTCATTGTCGTGATAGGTAGGTTGCATTTATCAAAACCTTTGTAAGAAAGTAAATTGTGGCTTGGGAATAAACTAACATCGGCAAAATGTTCGTTAATTCCATTACTACTTATGTTGGAGTGGGTTTGTATCATGCATTTAACCCTAATTGGATTCGTTCGCAAATGTTTTGGAACTCCAGAACACCTACACCCAGCTGTACCGAGACTTTTTTGATTACCTTCAAAGGCTGCGTTGTAAAACTAGTCCACGCGCTTCGACAACGCTCTGCATCGTCCTAGGTGATCTGCGATCGTAGCCCATTGGATTTGAAATAAATTCAAAAATCGAAATATTTTAATCCATCATAGGAAAATCTGTATCTACGTTATTTCGTTAGTTTTGTTTCTGATGCACAAAATAAGCAATTTCGATATTTAATCTTCAATTTTAAACATTTCAAAATACATCAGTACAAAATCTCTTTCATTGAAGCTGTTGAAAAAATCAAGTATTACATGGTTCATTAAAGAAAGGAATCATAAATGGCGGTGTACGCATACAAGTAGCCGTACAGTACAGTTAGCATAAAAATTTTCAAAAGATTTTTTCAATTCAAAAATAATAAAAAAAGATCGGGTTTTCAAACTTGCTTCTGACAGCGGCTTCGTCGGCGTGAAGGTTTGAAAGACACGTGGCGCCATCCATTATCATTCGAACGTTTTTGTTGTTTTCATCGGAAACTGTGCTTTTTTCAAGATGAAAGGACCTTATGTCCATTTTTGTACACCTGACAAAGTAAATAACAAAATTTCAGTAGAATCCTTATTATGATAGTAGTGTATATATGGGGGTTCTGTATATTATCTATTCATTCATACCATCTATTTAATCACAACATCATACCATCTATTCAATCTGTTCATCTAAAACATTCACCAGTACTATGACTTATTCAAACATTACATAATACTATCTAACCAATCATTTAATCTAGCCAATAATTTTCGAATTTTCATGCTCACACAGCGACTCGACTGCGTTCAACGGTGCTACGATCTACCAATTCAGATTTCATATATTATCTACTCTTCGTTGTGATAAAATACCTTCTACCTGCTATGAATCTCATTTTCAGATGAATTGAAGTCTCTATTCACCTAAATACTACTTAATTTTACTAGGATGTTATTTTTAAAAAACTATGTACTTTATAAGTTTGTAATTCTAGTGATGTATATATGTCTGGATATGAATAAATAAATTATTATTATATTATTAAACGAGAACAGTTTACTATCATCATTATTTAAAAAATAATTTTAGTCTTAACTTATAGAGGTTGAAAATTAAAAACATGATTCAGTTAACATATTTTTTTTAATAAGAATACAACTTATTTAAACAGGTTACAGTTTCAACGATTCGTTTATATATATATGGTGGACGAAATTTTTTCCGCAATTTCTTTAACTGATTTATAAATGTCATCGAGTAAAATATTTTTCACGACATGCTGTACACATAATTCCGCATCACACGTACAAATTGAACCGGCAACATCAGGGAATTGAGCAGCATCGTATATTTCAATTCTAATTACTTTCACACCCCGTTTAGGTTTTTTTATATAAGAAAATGTAGTTAAGTCCGTTTTCTGTTTTTTACTGCTGGGGCCAACAAGATTCAGTGTTCCAGTATTACGCATATCCATAGATGAGCCTCGTACATCGTTAGGAAGGAAGTTGAATAAATCACTCTCGCTATCCTGAAATTAAAAATATACAGTAAGATAAAAAAGGTTAAAATTGAATAGATACTAAGTTAAGAATATTATATTAAGATTATTGATTAATTACTCACGGACATCATTGAACAATAAGTGTAGTCGCTCGTAAATTCTGTTTTTGTTTGAGGATTTACTTGATAATTATATTTTATTTATACCTCACATATATCGTTTATAAAGTTCATAATCGAACATGAAATTATTTAGTCAATGCAAGAATAAGTTTTGTAATACAATGCTCACACATCCTTATACGGCTACGTCGCGCGCTGTGTGGTCTGCTTCGCACTTCCTCATTAAACACCTAAACTCTTTATTCTTATTTATTAACCGACTTCAGAAATAAAGTATTCCTGATTGATGTCTACTTTCACTTAGGTCTTATTCCATTTATTACACCTCACGGTTAGTAAGAATGAAAATAAACAGACAGGCAGGTAAATTATTAGGTACTATGATTTACTTGAATACCTCATAATAAATTAATCGATACCTACTCAAAAACTATTTTTCAAAGCATGTTCAAATTCATATTTAGTGCAACCAAATCCCCATGGCAAAAACTGTAAAACCATTAGTAAAAATTGATATAATTTCACGACTGTGAATTACTAGTTATGCCCGTGGATTCATCCGCGAAAGCGTCGATCTAAATCTGCGGACCAGCGTGAATATCGGTCTATGTCACGTGCTGTTAGCTTTCGACAGGTGAAGGAATTTTTAAAATCGATTCAGTATTGTTTAAGTACATACATTATTATTACAAACAAACAAAAAAATCAAAACGTTCCTATTTATAATATTAGTGTAGATGATTTTCCTAATTAGATGTTACCGATATCTATTAGTGTTCTTAAAATGGATTTTTAACAAAGTCAGCTATTATGCACAAGCAAGTTTCTTGTCGATATGTTACGCACACTTTAATTTTTCTTTCAATATAAATCAGATGATTCCGTACAGGTTTTCATTAGCGAAAGCAATACAGGCAATCAAACTACAAACTCTGAAGAATTCTCAACTGTCAATATGTAAGTATTCTTATTTTAAATATATTTATATATTCATTCACCTAAGTAAACTTATATTTTTAATTTTTGTTCATAATTTTTTATAGGTCTAGATCTATGCCACAGCTCTTTGATGAGGTGTTTCCTCCTTCAGACGACGAGGTGAAAATGGTTGAAAAGAAAAAAGAAACTACAAAGAGGTAAGATACATTAAAACTATTTTTTTTTCCTCACTTTTATTTCTTTCATTAACTCGTCAACGTAGTTGAGTCAATATTTATAGCTTTTCAATTGTTCACAGATTACATTCACCGAGTTCCCGGGGCGCGGAACACCGGGCGTCAAAGAGGATGAAAGAAAACAGCCACGAAAGAAACGACGCAGAGAAAAATGAAAAAAAGTGAGTATTACATGTTTTTATTGTATCTGCAGGTTTATTCTTGGAATCATGAATGTCATAATATTTGATTTAGAGTTAAAGAACTCATAGGTATTTTTGAATCATGAATGTTATAATATTTGATTTAGAGTAAAAGAACTCATAGGTATTTACATTATGTTAACAACATTTCTCAATTTATTAACAGATCACACACGACGGTGTCTGGAGACGAAGGGGTGTCGAAAAAACACACTCCGACCCCTCATCGATCCAAGAAAAAATCATCAACTATCGCACCGATAACACCCGTGAAAATCACATCTCACGATCTCTTCGGGACGGATAGTGAGGGTGAGGATGACTCTGAGCCATCACCAACTCCAACTCCAACACTGCCACCTTTGCAATCGATATTCATAAACAGAGTGGCAAGCGGCCTGTCGAAGCAGGTTTTACCAGACAAGAAAGGCAGCCACTACATTGAGGTAAAAGTGTATAGGTCCGCGGACATCGAGCATGTGATGCCTATTAATAGATGGCGTCACTCGGTTTCCAGCCTAAAGATTAGGACGGACATGGACACCGATCTTTGGCAACATCTTGCCAATCTAGTACTGGTGGCCAGGAAGGAATTCCGAGGCACACCTAACATTTTTACTTCAAATTTTAGCATGCAGTAACAAGATGTCTAAACACTTTTATATCAATGTAGTGTGCTAGACTAAGTAACTTTAACTCGGTGTGCGAAAGTAAATAATATTTTCCTTAATATTATATTATTATTATAATGTGTTGATATTTAATATACCTTTTATATTTAGCAAATGTTTTTTTCTTTACAGTTATCAGCATAGACCCTACCCGAGATCCTCTCAATAAAAATGAAATAGTTAAATGTGATAATTGTGATATAAGAATAATGAGAAATAAATATCAGTATCATTTGAAAACTGAATTACATAAATTGAATTCTTTGATTATGAGCGAGTTTGACAATATTTATATAATTAATACAGCATTTAATAATCGTGTAATAAGTTATCGTTTGAAAGCTGAAAATAAAAATTATTGTATACCAGAGAATTTTTTATATGACTATGAAACTGATATTTATAGACTTATAGAAATGAATTTAAAAAAACACAGATGTCTTAAGATACAATTTGAATTATATGCATTTTATTTATTACCAAAGACTCTAGAAAAGCAATTGAAATCATTTAATACCAAATATGAAATTATAACTGATATTAATGAATTGAAAGATATATTTAGAATAAAAACTATTGATACAATCAAAAGAAAACTTACTGAATTTGAACACTCTACGTCCGGTTGGACATTTTTATCACTCAGTCATTTAGAAATCAATTTAAATAAGTATTGTGCTTTGCGAGGAGGTACATATATAAAACTACCACCTCGCGTATCTAATACTAAAAGCTGTATGAATGTTAAAAATGATGATGAGTTTTGTTTCCTTTGGAGTATTTTAGCTGGGCTTTATCCATGTGTTGATAACCCGAATAAATGCAGCTCCTATCCTCATTATTCAAATGTGTTTAATATAACTGACATGAAATTTCCTCCATCATATCGAGATATAAAGATCTTTGAAAAGAATAACTTGAATATAAGCATAAATGTTTTTGGTTTAGACAAAAAAAATAAATATGTAACTGGACCTTTGTATTTAACAGCTGAAAAAAGAATTAATCATTTTAATTTACTATTTATCGAAAATTATGAAAAAGGTCACTACTGTTTAATAAAAAATTTGGTTAAGTTAGTGCGAAGACAAATAACAAAGCATAAAGGTAATGTTTATTTGTGTGAATCATGTTTACAATGTTTCAGTAGCAAAAAAAAATATGGAAATCATTATTGTTCCAAAGTTTTAGAATTAATACCAAAGCCTAATACTCATTTAATGTTTAAACACTTCGAGAGACAACAAAAGGTTCCTTTTATCATATACGCTGATTTTGAGAGTTTATTAGAAAACTATTCAGACGATTCGCAGAGCACGACCACTATAAAATTTAAGATTCACAAACCTTCATGCTTTGCTTATTATGTTTGTTGTACATTTGACAACTCATTAAACAAATTGGTTTCCTATCGAGGCTTAGATGCACCTAAAGAATTTATTAAACATTTGATGGAAGATGTGAAGTATATTAATGATTTAATTTCGTTTGCTAAACCAATGACACAATTAAGTAAAACACAGCAAAATGAATATGATTCAAGCGTTCACTGTCATATTTGTAAACATTTATTGTTTGGTGATAAAGTACGTGATCATGATCATATGACCGGCGAGTATAGAGGCGCAGCTCATTCATATTGCAACCTCAATTATAAAATATGTCCATTTGTACCAGTTGTATTTCATAATTTATCTGGCTATGATTTACATTTATTCATAATGGAACTATCGAAATATGATGGTTCAATTAATGTTATACCAAAGACTAAAGAAAATTACATAACGATCACGAAATCATTCACAATAAATGAGAACAAATCTTGTGTGAATGTGAAATTTATTGATTCATTTCAATTTTTAAGTGCAAGTCTAGATAAATTAAGTAAAAGCTTAAATGATGATAATTTTATACACACCTCAAATTTTTTTACTATTCCCAGTCAATTTGTATTGATGAGAAAGAAAGGCATTTATCCTTATGACTACATGAATAGTTTCTCTAAATATGAGGAAAAATGTTTACCACCGAAACATAACTTTTATAATAGTTTAACTAAACAGCATATATCTGATAGTGAATATACACATGCGCAAAATGTTTGGAAACAATTTGGTATAAGCGACATGGGTGAATACACTGATTTATATTTGAAATGTGACGTTTTGTTATTGACTGATGTATTCGAGAACTTTAGAACTATGAGCTTACAGCACTATAAGCTTGACCCAGCCTATTATGTAACCGCACCGGGGCTCAGTTGGGATGCAATGCTATTTTATACCGATGTTCGATTAGAGTTGGTACATGATCTTGAAATTTATCAAATGTTAGAAAAAGGAGTTCGAGGAGGTTTGGCACAATGTACATTGAGACATGCTCAAGCGAATAATAAATACTTACCAAATTTTGATTGTTCAAAACCATCAAGCTTTCTTATATATCTTGATTCTAACAACCTATATGGATTTGCTATGATGAAAAAAATTCCGATATCAGATTTTAGATTTTTATCGTCTGAAGAAATTAGATGTCTAAATATTGAGACTATTTCAGATGACAGTGATTTCGGATTTATCCTAGAAGTAGATTTAGAGTATCCTTATCACTTACATGATGCACATTGTGACTTACCCTTTGCTGTTGAGAAACTCATTCCACCAGGTAGTAAATCACCAAAATTAGTTGCAACTCTTAAAGATAAAACTTTTTACGTTATTCATTATACTTATTTAAAAGAATGTTTAAAACAAGGATTACGATTAAAAAAGATTCATCGCGTAATAACCTTTAGACAAGAATATTTTCTAAAGAAATATATAGAATTGAATACAAGTTTGCGTCAAGCCTCAAAATCTGAATTTGAAAAGGATTTTTTCAAATTGTTAAATAATTCAGTCTTTGGAAAAACTATAGAGAACAAGCGAAAACAAGTTAATGTTAAACTGGTATCTCACTGGGAGGATAATAATAATTTAACAAATAAATGTGTCGGTGCTCGAAAACTAATTGCTAAACCGAATTTTAAATCTGTGTCAATATTCTCAGAAAATTTTCTTGCTATTCAGTTAAGTTTAGATAAAATAACTCTAGATAAACCAATATATGTAGGATTTACAGTCTTAGAATATGCAAAATTACATATGTATCAATTCCATTATAATTTTATTAAACAAAAGTATGGAGAAAATGTGAAACTTTGTTATACTGATACAGATAGTCTGCTATATTTAGTTAAAACAGATGATGTGTATGAAGACATAAAACATGACATTCAAGAGTTTGATACCAGTAATTTTGAAAAAAATAATCCATATAAAATCCCAAGAGTCAACAACAAAATACCTGGTTTATTCAAGGATGAAATGGGAGGTCAATTAATAACTGAGTTTGTAGGATTAAGAGCCAAACTTTACTTCATAAAGAGTACTAGTGAGGAGATTAAAAAGGCTAAAGGTGTATCTAAGTCTGTAACGAAATCTTTGAATCATAAACATTATTCAGATTGTTTATTTTATGACAAAGATTTACGATCTAAGATGAATATGATTAAGTCTTTAAAACATAATTTGTATTCCCAAGAAGTAGATAAGTTAGTATTAAATAGAAATGATGATAAACGTCAAATATTACCAAATCAAATTGATACTGTAGCTTGGGGACACTATGCTTACATGTAGCTATTAAATAGATATAAGAAATTATATATGTTAATAAAAAATTATATGACTTTCCAATTTCTGTTTTATTTTATTCCTATTAGATTATAACTGATACAATACTATAAAATGACAATCAAGTAGCAATGATGTTCATTTGTTAATAATGAAGCTTAAAAAGCACCCGCTAAGCTTGGACATCAATCTTATTGGTATTGAAGAGAGATCACAGCCCATAAGACATAGTGAATTGTTACCAAATAGTATACGGTGTTTAATTTGCGGGCCATCTAACTGTGGTAAAACTAATGTGATGATTACTTTGCTATTACATAAAAACGGGCTAAAATTCAAAAATTTGTATTTATATACAAAGACTCCATTTCAAAGTAAATATTGTTATCTTAAAGAAGTGCTTTCAAAGGTTTCTGAAGTAAAATACAATGTGTTGCGTGATGACAGCGAAGTTACACATCCGAATAATGTGTTACCAAACACAATTATAATTTTTGATGATGTGGTTTGTGAAAATCAGACTAACATTCGTAATTATTTTGCCATGGGAAGACATAGTCAAGTCGATTGCTTTTATCTCTCACAAACATATTCAAAAGTTCCAAAACAGCTGATTCGTGATAATGCAAATTTGTTATTACTCTTCAAACAAGATGAAGTCAACTTGAAACATGTATACAATGAGCACGTCAATTCGGATATGTCATGGAATGAATTTAGAGAAATCTGTCAAAATGTTTGGCGAGAAAGGCATAATTTTTTAACTTTAAATAAAGAATCAGAATTAAATAAAGGTCGTTATAGAAAAAATCTCGACACCTTTATATACTTATCCTAAAATAGAATGTTATCATTTGTGATAAATAAGTGATAGAGGCAAGACAAAAATGAGTCTCAATATTAAAGAACAAATAATCATGTCATCAGACATCATTAAAAATAAACTTAAACAGTTAAAAGATATTGAAGATAAAAACAACTATGAACTCAATAAAATATTTAAGCCAGTTACCAAACCTTTATCACAAATGATAGAATCAAATCAAAGTAATATGAACTGTGATTTTAATGTGAGCGCTATACGAGTGCCTGTCAAATTAGATGATGCAATAACCTCTACACCATATAGAGTACATGAACAATCATTGGATGATGATTTACACTCAGAGAAATTTGCTTCGGGCTCAGAATACTATAGTGATGCAGATAATATCAATAAGAAAGACATATCTGTTACAAAAAAATATCTTAATAGTCTCTACGATATAAATATTCCATTCGGAGTTCGGAAAGTAGGTGATCAGTTAATGATGGGTAATTTTCCGGTTAAGATAATTGCTTCAGTCGATGGTGACATGGAACCATGTAGAATCAAGATTGATAACGATGAATATCAATTGACTCAAGGACTAAAAGAAGTATTATTACATAAAAAACCGAATCTAGAACTAGTTACTGAAAATGATAGAAACACTTATAAAAACATTTTGATAAAAACGAATGCTCATAAGCGTGACTATGATCATAAAGGTCAGTTAAAAGGAGACAAAGGTGAAAAATATAAACAAATTATTAAACCTATGTTCATAGCCTCGGAAGTTGAGAGTACTAAAAAAGTTGGTGGCAACATAAATGTTTTGAAAAGATATAGAAAAAATACTGATTTCATCTATTGGGATGATCCTAATGAGCTAGTTGAAAGATTGAAACTTCTTATTGCTTCCAAACAAGCTGGAAATACTAATCAAGATAATGAAATAATATCAATCATAGAAGAACTGCAAGAAGCAAATATAATAAAATCATAAAAAGCATAGTGATATTAAAAGTTGTTTAGTTGTCAAATAGCTGTGAATGATGAAACAAGCTAAAAATGAGTAAAGAAGATGTGGTGACCGAAATACATAAAAATGCAAGAGTAAATTTTCCTCGCAGATGTGTTCTACTCAAAGATATAGATGATCTATGGCAAGCTGATTTAATAGATATGCAAAAGATATCGAGTATAAATTTTAATTTTAATTTTATACTTATTGTGATTGATTGTTTTTCTAAATATGTTTGGGTCCAACCATTAAAAAATAAAACTAAAGATTCGGTTACAAAAGCTTTTCAATCAATTTTATGTGATGGCAGAGTCCCTTTGAATTTGCAGACAGATTGGGGTAAGGAATTTTATAATGAAAGTTTTAAGAAAATTATGCAGATGCATTCAATAAATCATTATTCAACATATTCTATTAAAAAGGCTTCGATAGTGGAACGAGTAATACGTACTATAAAAAACAAACTTTACAAAAAGTTTAGTTTGAAGGGAAACTTTAAATGGATTGATGGAACTTTAGACGAAGTTGTGAATAATTACAATCATACCAAGCATACGACTATTCAGATGTGTCCGGTTAAAGTAAATAAACATACGAAACACATTGTGATGCAAAGATACAACATACTAAATAAACCAAAAGTTAAAAGAAAATGTACTTTTGTTGTCGGCGATGTAGTGCGAATAAGTAAGCATAAAGCAAATTTTGAGAAAGGCTACACTCCAAATTGGTCGACTGAGTTATTTAAAATAATCGTGGTTCAGAATACCAATCCAGCAACTTATTTGCTAGAAGACTCAAGAAAAAATAAAATTCAAGGAACATTTTATGCGCAAGAGCTTCAGAAAACCAAAAATCCTGACGTGTATTTAGTAGAAAAAGTTCTTAAGAAAAAGGGGAATAAAATGTATGTTAAATGGTTAGGATTGTCATCTCAGGACAATAGTTGGATAAGCAAAACCAATATATTATAAATTACATTTGAAATTTTACCATTCTTCGTTTACCTATGAAAGGAAAAGGTCTTGTGAATAGTATTATAAATCATCTACCGTTCGAGTTACATCTCCCAGGCTATAACTATTGTGGACCAGGAACAAGATTACGTGAGCGACTTATCAGAGGTGACAAAGGAATTAATGAACTTGATGAGTATTGTAAACAACACGATATTGCATATATGAAAACAAAAAACTTACAAGCCAGACACGCAGCAGATAAGATCTTAATGAAAATGGCAAAGAAAAGAACATCATCATCATCTCAAGCGAGTGTAGGAGAAAAGCTTGCAGCAAATATTGTTAATAAAGCAATGTTGATGAAACTTTCAAATGGATCGGGGCTTAAAAAAAGTTTTAAAAATGTTGTTGCCTATGCAAAAAGAAATATTCGTCAAGCAAAACCAAAATGTAAAAAACTAGCCATAGATTTAGCGTTTGCTGCCATTAAAGATCTTGTTTCTGATTCAGAGGTAAAAATTCCGCGCGTGATACCATTACCAAAGACCGGAGGATTCTTACCACTGATACCAATCATTACTGGATTAACTGCTGCTGGTGCTCTTGTTAAAAAAACATCTGCTATAGCGCGAATGGTAAAAACGTTTCAAACTGCACAGAAAACATGGAATGAGATGAAAAGACTCAATCAAAGTTTTGAGCCAGTGCATTTAGGAGGAGGATTACAGCTCAAACCGTACAAGAGTGGTTTAGGTATTTATACTTCATCAAAAAACTGAATAAACAGCTACCTGATCGTCCTCTTACCAATATTGATATAATGAGGTATTCAAAAACTATCCCATATTTTCGAGGGGTCTTCATGAGAGATCAACTACCTAAACACCCTCACAAAATCGAATGTGGTATAATTAATTTGGATAGCTCTGAAAATCAAGGTACACATTGGGTAGCTTATGTTAAAAAAAATGACTATATTGAATACTTTGATAGTTATGGTGATCTAAAACCACCAAAAGAATTTATTAAATATGTAGGGGGTGACATTCAGTATAACTATATCAATTATCAGGGTAGTCATCCATATAACTGTGGTCATCTATGTCTTAAATATCTTGAAAACTGTATGCTTTAATATGAAATAAATTGTATGATTGAATCGTTAAACGATCAGTATCAGTTAATACTTCGAATGGACAAGCAGCATTTATTTGTGCTACCAATATAAATTGTAATCAAATATGATTGATTTCAATATTAAAAAAAGTAAGAAAATTGGGAGTAAGCCAACAAAAAGTTATAGTTCAATTCACGACTCCGGTAAACACACACGCGTTGTACCAGCTCTCAGTGAGATTAATAAAGAATTTTTAAGAAAGTTGGGATTTTCACTATGAGTATGTTACAAATTAATGAAGCGCCGCATTTTGACAATTCTATTGAGAGTTATGAAGTTCATTCCTATACTCCATACACTAATAGCTTCAAAGAAAACGATGAAATACGAATACCGATTAATCAACAAGACATTTATTTACTACCTGCGAGCAGTTCCATTTACATTGAAGGATGTATAGAAGTATATACGAAGGATACCACAGGAAAACTTACGAAAAAAGGGTTTCAATTTAACAATAACCCTATACCGTTTCTTTTTCATGATATAAGGTATGAGATAAATGGAGTAGAAATCGATCGTATTAGACATGTTGGTATTACTTCTACAATCAAATCTTACATCTCGATGAATGAGGGAGAAAGTAAACAGGCTGCTCTGTGGGGATGGAACTTGAAAGGAACAAAATCTGTAAATGGTTTTTTTAATGTTATATTGCCGCTTAGTAAACTATTAGGATTTGCTGAAGACTATAACAAAATCGTATTAAACTGTAAACATGAATTAATTCTAACGAGATGTAAATCTAATGTTGATGCTCTTATACTTGATAATAATAATGATCATGTGTTAGTAAATATTGAGAGAATTCAATGGCGTGTACCACATATTAAAGTATCTGATCGAGAAAGATTACTACTCTTGAAACAGTTAGAAAAAGATAAGCCAATACAAATGGCATTTCGAAATTGGGATACATATGAATATCCACTTTTACCTAAAACAAAGAAGCATTCGTGGTCAATCAAGACTACCTCCCAACTCGAGAAACCTAGATTTGTAATATTCGGTCTTCAAACAGTCGACCAAAATTTAAAGAATAGAAATTGTTCTTTGTTTAATCATTGTAACTTAACTAACGTTTCATTATATCTAAATTCACAAACATATCCGTATGATGCACTAAAACTTGATTTTGATAATGATAAATATCATATATTATATGAAATGTACATCAAATTCCGTCAGTCTTATTACAACGCTTCAGTTGACCCGTTGCTTAATATTATTGATTTTAAAGAAAAGGCACCTTTGTTTGTAATTGACTGTTCAAGGCAAAATGAAACATTAAAAACTGGCCCAGTTGATGTAAGACTAGAAATAGAGAGCAATAAAGATTTTCCTGACAAAACGAGTGCCTTTTGTCTTATCATCAACGATCGCATTATAGAATATAAACCTCTCAGCAGTATTGTTCGCAAGATATCATGAAGTTAATAGTTGATGTTCAAGGTTTTAAAACCGAATTAAATCAGTTCATACTTAAAGAAATAGCTATTCTGGATGATAAAGGAATACAAAGTTTTTTAATAAGACCACCATTCGCTTTCTATAATTTAACTATAAAGGAAATGAGGCAGGTTGGGTGGATCGAGAGAAATAGAAATATTTATTGGAAAGAAGGATTTATTTGTTTTTCAAAATATAAGCCTTTAATTTCACCTCTACTTGAAAACAATTGTATTTATGTAAAAGGTGAAGAAAAAGCAAAATGGATTAAGGAAATGTTTGTTGATTATAATGTGAATGTGATAAACTTAGAAAATTTTAAGTGTCCAAATTTTTATACCCTGTATGAGCTTTACAGCAAATGTAATGATGTCTATAGATGTATCTATCATAAGAATATTTGTGGTTTAAAAAATGTAATCTGTTTAAATAAGTGGTGTTCTGATAATAAAATTATATGTTAACCGAATCATGTTTTATTTTCAACCGAATGTTTACCTCTCGTAGAATAAGACTAAAATTATTATAAAAATAATGATGCTAGTAAACTGTTCTCATTACAAAGTTTGGAAGTAAAAAAAGTTATTGACTAGCGCTCGCTTTCAATATTGTATCTAGAGATCTATCCGTTGAAAACCACCAATGACGATTCGTTATTTGGTAATCGTTGCAAAGTTCAAATAAAAATATGAATCAATATTGGTGGTTTTCAACGGATAGATCTCTAGATACAATATGAAAGCGACCGTACATGAACGGGTTCAATAGATCTTTACACTGTTAAATGGACTGGATGAATAGACTGAATCATGAAAATTCGAAAGTTATTGACTAGATTAAATGATTCATTAGATGGTATTATGTAATGTTTGAATAGGTCATAGTACTGGTGAATGAATGAACACTGAATGATTTAGATGAACAGATTGAATAGATGGTATGAATGAATAGATAATATACAGAACCCCCATATATACACTACTTATGATGTTAGTTAAAATAAAACACGAATATTATTTAAATCAAGACTAATATTTTTTTTACTTACCGTACGAGCGAGAGTGAGAATAGACGGCACTAGCGTGCGAGCGAGATAACATGATAAGCACCGCCATTTTCAACTCCTTTCTTTAATGAACCATACCAACCATTTAAGCAGCTAAACTGTGCACGCAGCACAGTAGTTCCATTCTGAAAAACAGTGGACATAGTACCTCGACTTAGAATTCAGATGAATTTATTTTTTGATTAGCTGTTGACTAGACTAACAACTTTTGTGATACACGGAAAATGTTTAGTTAGTGCTTGTACTCATTGGAAAAAGCCAAAGATTAGTCCATTTAAAAAAAAATATTTTAATAATGCGAAGTGAGTTTTAGTGGAAGTAGAGTACTTTGTTAAGACCTCGTCTGGGGCGGTACTACAGTCCTTCCTAAAGACCAGTTCCCGCCAAATAATCGTTAAGATTGTGTTCCGGTTACCGGGCAGGAACATCCAGTGCAATTAATAAGGTTGAGGAGGGGATGGCTGGATCCCGCGTTAATGCGTGAACTGGTGCCGTTTGCAGGTCTTTGTCGTTTGGATACTTGGGGGGAGGGAGACTTGCCGAGCTAACAGATGCAGATAAGAATAATCTTGTATAGACATAAAGAGGCTGTAAATTTATTTTGAAAAAAATATACCCTTGAAGTATCTTCCCAGTTCTTCTTCACGAAGGTTTTTCCGAACTGGTTGTAGAGTCATGCTTTATTTGATGCCAATAAGAACAAGTAATTCGCAACGTTGAGATAGTAATATCTCTATGAATTTGAATTTGGAATATGAGGCAGAGTCTACCCATTTCGCCATTCGGCTGTGAACACAAGCTCTGCTTACTTTGGGATGATACAGTTGGTGTTTTTGTCTGGTAAAATAATAATAATAATCTTCAAAGAAGTAACATGACTAAGGTTAACTTGCGTGGACCTGAGTAATCAATCAATGTTCATTAGCTCAGATTTTCATTAATATTTGGCAGGCGTTTCTCCACCATCTCACCTGAAGGAAACTGAAGATGTTACACGCCGGACCACGAGGAGCAGTCACTCTTCTTCAAAGGGTTAATTCGGTTTTAAAGATATCTATTTACCCATGGACCGCTTCTGGTAGCACCATGACATTACAGTGTGGCTATTAAATGTTACTTATATAAACGATTCCAACAATCACCACAACAATCGTTAATATGGCATCGTCATACAGAGTAACTTGAGTTAGATAATTTGGTGTAGGCGGCTTATTCATGAAACTGAACGACGAATAATAAAGAAAATTGTTTTTTCATATTTCACATATTTTTTTATATGTTCAGTTTTTCGAATAGACTTAGTCTACATCAAATTTGTCAACTTACTTTTAAGTTAAAAGACCAAGTTATTGTTCGATGGCTACTTCTACTAGTTTCTTGAGTAGTGGACAACACAGCATATAGGCGCAACGATTTCATTGATGTTCGGGTTTCCCTACAACAGTACAGTAAGTATGTCTAAATATGTCTAAATCTTTCTTTTCTAATATCGATGATCTGTGCTGTGTACAGTAAGTATTTTCTTATCATCGTAGATTTATTTATTGGGCACCTGTAACTAAGGTACAATGATCTTGTATAATGAAAATGTTTTGTTTGAACACTAACATTACTAAAACCTTACTTAACATCGACCGAGTGGAGTGGTATGTTTATTCTGGGTTCCCCCCCAGTTCGCTGTATGGTCATCCATAACACAAGCTCTGCTTACTTTGGGCTATACAGTTGGTGTGTTTGTCTGGCGATTTATTTATTATTATTCTTATTGCTAATAAACATAGCATAACATTTGTATATAAAAGCATTTTCAAATCATCTTACTTTGGGGCCATACAGTTGGTGTATTTATCTCGGGATTTATTTATTTTATTTATCAAGGCATTTTAACAGATAAAGCATCAACGGAATTTTCCTTTTAAATGTTTGTGGGTATTAGCATCTCGAAAAAGGTTTGCTAATAATTTTAAATACAAATAAGATGGGTATATCTATCGGTTGTCAAAATAAAAAATTAGAAAACAAAATGTTATTGCCACTACCAATCTGCTCGCGCCCGTGCGACATTGTAGACATTAGATCATCTTTCTAACAACAATAAATAATGAGTTACCACAATGGTTTGTAATTTATGAGTTCCCCCCCACCCCTATCAGTAGGTACATCGTCAGGGTAGTTTAGGAGGAAAATACAGTTTCTTCAGTTTTTGGTTTTACAGTTGCCTATTTGGAATAGAAAAATTAAACGTCAGATGCCTAAATAACAATAGATTGTCTATTGTATCTAATAAAACACAGCATTTCAAAATTCTTAATTATTTAATCCAAGAAATAATTTCCTTATTCCTTGCTTGAATTTCCATTACAATAAAAAATATGGAGACGAAAAAAGTAATAGAAAAACATAACAATTAATGCAGTATTACTATAATGCCTAATCTCAATTAATCATGCATAATTACAAATTTAATACAATTTTATTTTAATTTAATACTCCTTAAACTACGATAGATTACATATTTATGAATAATCCGAATTAACATTTTCCACTCATATTGCACATTGACAGCATTCAACATAATTATACACGTTTCGTTCAAAAATACATCAAATTTTGTAAAAAAGGGTAAAAACTTAAACTTGAGTATTTTCCATACTGTTTGTCATGAACGTAAATAAAACAATTGATTAAAAAGATCCAAACAATCTCAATGTTAAATACTCATTTAAATATTAGATTAATTAATTACTTACTTATATATTTAATTAAGTCTTTGAGCACATATAAAGAGAAAAAGAACAAAAATGTACCTAAGCGATGAATATTTACATATTTTAACATCTAAGAAGTAATATACAAATGTAATTATTAACTAAAATTTACAAATATGGAATGTTTACTCCTAATACAGTCGAGTTTAATTAATATACAGTTCACAATTTACAAAAAACCTTACAAAATATGATATGCCATGCGAAAAGCTATGTATAACTAGCTTCTATACCCACTCTCAATCCTGTTGTTTGTATATCTTTGACACTTTATACAAATCAAAGATGTATTTACTTAGACCGTGTAGTTGAAGCTAAATGCATTGTTTTATTTCTGTAAGCACCGTTTTTGGCACACATATTATTACTAATATATATATTTAAGAGTATTTTACAATGAGTTTCAAAATAAGATCGATGGAAATGACACGATGTAAAAGGTTGAATGTTTCTGCGTATACAACTTTGATATTAATAACCTTATTCGAAGTTTTTGATAATAATAATAACAAAAAATTAATAAACGTAACAATAATAATCAGAAAACAAATATTTTTATTAACGAAAATGTCTTCTATCTTTAGTTCGCGCAATATCAACGGGACATCCTCATTTCGACGTTCGCGTTATAGCAACTCGATTTTTGGTTCAAACTTCAAGACTGGTATCACCAATATGGCTATGATCCTGAAGGGTACCAGTTCGGATTAGGAGGCGCTGATTTATCCACAGGTTGATGAGGATGAGCGTGTGCATGAGCCTGAGGATGGTATAGATGAAAAGAAGATGGCGGATGGAAGAACTGCGACTGATCCAACGGCGTCGCATAGTCTAAAGCCCCAGGAACTGCCGAATACGCTTGGGGCTTCAACGGTAAAGGCGCTTCCCCTAAATAAGTATGCCTTAAAGCTTCCGAATAAGCGCTATTGTCGTATGGCAGTGCGTATTGCTGTTTGTCTCTGGGAGATACGGAGCCAGGTGGAGTCATTGCTGAGTGGTAATCTGCGTAGCCACCGTAAGCTAAGGAACCAATATCGGTAGTTTTGTGACCGAGTTGTTCTCCGTAACCTGAACCTTCGCTTCCCGGAGGTGTCGGCAAAGGGCCCGATTGGCCGTCGTTTGAATAGTAACCAGAACGACCGTCGCCTAAGAAGTTACTTCTGATTACACTCTCTCTATTCGCATACAGCTGCCTTAGTAAAGCCGAGGCGGGAGTCGAAGTGTGGTTCCCTGGATGTCGGTTCAGATGATTTAAGTGATGATTCTGAGTTCCAATCCATTGAATAGTTGATTTTTGCTGCTGTTGTTTAAGTAACGCGTCAGTTGAAAAATCTGTAGGTCTGTGATGTTCTTTCCCGTCCATCGCTACCGATGGAAGATGCTTCGACATAGCGTTTTCTAAATCACGGACTGACGTAGCGTCTGTTGATCCTTCGGGTATTGTTAGATTAGTTTTTGTCATGTCTCGGTCTGCTGGTGATAGGTTAGCCCCTGGGTTGGAGCTAGATTTCCGTCTTTCTTCTTCTTTTTCTTCGTCATCACCATCCGTAGTGTGTTTTCGTTTCTTTAGTCTTCTAGCAGGCATTGGAGACGTTCTTTCTGGGGTCGTGTGGACGGGCAAAGGTTGTGAGTCACTTAGTCTTGTTAGATGAGTGACATCAGAACTAGGTACCGGCGCGGATGAAGCTGAATCTGTATTGGCTGCAGGTGTGGTCCTTTCTGGTGGATGTCTGGAAGGCGGAGGAGGAGCCCCAGATTTGTCTGAATCTCCGGAACCATTTTCGGGATCATTGGTAGCTTCCTCTCGTTTTACTCCTTGCACGCTTTCTTCAAGTTGGCAGCAGTCCATGACGGTGTTAGGGTACTCACGACCGCTGTAACGAAGAAGTCAAATTACAATTTGTTACGAAATTGAAAACGGTAGCGGTACTATTTAATAACAGCACAACATTTTTGCTATCGAGAGCATTAGCTATCGAGAAAACTAGTATGAGGTAATAAAGCTACAGCGTTGAGTTTCAAGTTAGAGATCAGCGCTTCAACGTGCTTTGTGTTTCTTATCAACACTAGTCTCTGCGATATGTTCATTGAACATGTAAAAGCAAACACCAACTTACCTGATAACATAATTGACACAGATAATATTCTGCTCCTCAGCGTTTTTCGAGGAGCACACGACGGTAGCGCAGGTCTGCATCCAGGTGTAGCCACCGAGTTTGTTCATGATCCTATAGTAATGCGTCAGCACTTGGCCTTTGTTCATTACTGTAACAAGCAAGGCATCGTAAGAGAAGTGAACTACGCAGTGGTCTTAAGAAGGATTATAAGTTAAATTGATGATGGCATGATTCTAAAGAAATGGGTAATCGAAAAATGTTTTTACTCTATAAATAAATATCTCAATTTGATATGAATTTGTAAATGAATTTATTGAGTTGACTAATAATTGAATGATCTGAGTATCACTGTAGTAATTAACAATGCCAAATATATACATATATTTTTTTATTTGACATATTATGCTGTTACACAGTACAATATAAGAACGAATAACTATGTAAAACCACCATAGACTACCATATTTTCAGCAATGAAGATGACATTGATTTTTGATGAATATTTTGATTAAAATACTTTTAGAAATATTTATATAGTAGATAATCCTGTACGGTACATCAAATATTCGTCTAGTACTTTCTGGTAAAGTGAAATGAGTAGGATAGCAAGAAAGTTTTTGAGTATGCGAGCGATAGTTCAATTTTTAGTTGCCCCACCTATTGATATACCTATTGATTGCCAAAAGAGAATTTGTTTAAGTAACTAATGAAGTTGGTAGCAGCAGGTGTTAGATGAGTATTGAATCAAATAGGCGTTGTAGTTCATGATTTAATAAATTATACAACCCTAATTTATATGCAACTTATTCTTGCGGGTATCTATGTAGGTGTACGTACCATCCAATCAAAATAATAGCCGATTCGTCACATCGAGCATGACTGAGCCCTTTGTAACACTAACCACATAATACGACGTTAAATTACGAATATAATATCGATTTGTGGCCTTAATCTTGAATAACATAAATAAATCTATAGGATAATGGGTGATCCGCCATCCGCCATCGTCATTCAATTCACATTATATTCCAACAGAAATAACACGTGTATTGTTGGACGTGAATAATTAAATATATCTTGTATTTTGGTATTGTTGTTGCATTGTTAACTGTGCTTGTCGCCATTTTTAATTGACAATGCTATTGGAGTCACGCCAAAAAGTGAAACTGATTTTTAATCATTCTACTGTGTGTAGTACGGTATAAGTCACTGCAAGGTTATGGCTTCTATATAGGCTTATCTGTAAAAATATTATCAGCGTTTTAATTATAAAAAATATGTGAAACTATACACTGCATGAATGAAATTAATACTTATATGTGTGTTTTGGTTTGAAACCTTGAAACGTAGACGACGGAGCGCTGTTTTGATTTTGTTTCCGCTAGTAGACAAATATGCGCGCAGTTTTGAATGTACAAAAAGGATTTAGAATCTCAATCTGAACTTTAGATTTGTATCTGTTTGCTAATAAATAAAGCTTTTAGGCTTTAAGCTGTATTTGGTTACACGCAAAAGTTAGGGTAGCAAATTTCGTTACCTTTGATAAGTATCGATTGGTACAATCTTCACGCTTGCTTAAACTGGTTGTTAGCCAGACCCTTACCTAGTTCTATTTCTTAAAAAATAGTAGGTCAGTACCTAGGTACCTAGTCACAATGCGTTCCTTTTTTAATCTATAGCGAGCGGAGCTTGCGTGAGGGAAATAACCTGGTAAAAACATACGCTATCTACTTACGATTGGTATTCATAAAAAGGTACCCCCTCTCTTGTCTAAAGCCTCTTAAAGTTCCAAGGTTGAGGAAAAATCTTAAATTACAATAAATCAAGGTACGACGTCACTTCTTATTTAGTACCCGAAAAGGCCCACATTCCTACGCACACACATGTCGGAAGTTTTAAATACGCATTTAATTCAATTGCCTTGTTTTCTGAATATCATAGACCCTAAATAAGGTGATCAGTATACATGGTAGCAACCAGTAGGTAACCGAATTGCCCGCTTTCTACCAAACACCCGGACTTTTATGTAAATAGCAACAATTGATATTCTAAACCCAGGATGTCCACATTTGACCGGCCTCTATATAAACATGTACATTTTAAATTCAAATTGATGATCTCTTAAAGCAATCAACGTACGGTAGGTGTAAGAGAAAAACAGTATGACGCTTCGAGCAACGTGATTGGCTTGTGAAACGGCGGCCATCTTGGATTGATGGACGCTTAATGAATTATACGAGGGATGTCATTCATCTCGGTTACTATCTGATGTTACGTGTTCATGTAATTCATTACAAGAGCTTCTTTTTAAGCTGTTGAAAGAGCATTCTTAACACTGGTACTCGAGTAACTATTTACGGAATTTCATGACTGGTTCTCAAGTTTTTGCGACGCGTTTTCAGCGTATCATTGTAATGGGCAAGTTTGTTTATCTTATCGAGAACTCGCTGTGTGCCTCAGTTTTTCTCTTACATTTACTTTAAATTCACATTATGCGGAAATTCTTAAATATTTCTGAATGAAGATCGATGGTATGTCACGTGCATGAGTTCCGAAAAGAGATAGCGCTTCGTGTACCTTAAGCCTTATTGCAATACAACTCATTATTCATTAAAACAAAATTCTCTTTTTCCCACACGTAATTTAGAGACAAGGAAAACAGTTACATTTATATAAAAGAGATATATTTATATAATATAAAATATACATAAACTTGTGAAGACATCAAACCAAAATTTCCCACGTCAAAGTCAGAGAAAGGAAGCACAAATGATGATATAAAAATTACTATTCAAAACACAACCCACGGGCGGCGTATGGCGTTAGTCCTAAATTTTATTCCTGTGACGAATCCTTGGAAAAAGTAATAATGTTATACGTTATATGAGCCTAAGAGGACAATGTTTGAATAAAGAATCCAACATTTGCACCTAATGCGAGGGTGTCATGGCAACACCAGCTGACAAAATGGTGATGATGTATTTGATAGGAATGACAGCTTTTTTAAACACGAAGGTAGATTCAAGTATGTAAATGTGGAGATTTAAGACGGATCCCAGGCTCTTTACCTCATTTTAATGCATACCTCGTTACTTAGGCTTCTTCTTGTAAGACATCACACCAAATTGTAACTGTATATACTGTCACCTTTAACATATGTTTTAATGAGCCATTTGTTTACTTGCACTTTATTAAAATGACTTCTGTCCTTTTTTTTCGAAATTGACAGTTTATTTATGGCCCTATGACTTCTGTCCAAATATGTGCTAGTACTAGCAATATCAGTTTTTTACGTATGGGTCTATCTAAAAACATTACATTATAAGCAACCTTCACCAACGCCAGAAATATCTAAGATTTCATCATCCATCACCTTAACAGATTTTCCTCTACGAAAATTTTCCTAGCACCTAATCAGTGTCGCAACAAACTGAACAGCAATGAAACCATCAATGAAATTGATCGAACGTCACGTCCACGCATAGGACTCTTGACATGGTTTCAAATACCAACTGAATACAAAGCATACCAACATTGCGACATTTATATCCTTCGACAAAGAACGCGTGATAAAGAAAGACTGGACAATTACAGTACAATATGCGCCGCCTACCGCTCCAACTCTGTACTGTCCGTCGCCGCCGCCATCGACTGTCTGAGTGAGTCAATTAATGCCTTTAGATATTGTCAACATTTATTTATCCTGACGGATTTTAATGTGGATTTACTAAATCCTTTAAAAGGTAAAGCCCCTGAATTGCTGACTTTCCTAAACCAACACGCATTGGAACAGCTAGTTAAAGAACCTACCCGTATCACCAAAGATTCAAAGACCCTGTTAGATTTATTTATTACAGACTCTTCACAGATCTGCAGTAATATAAAGGTACACCACAACCCCCTTCTAAGCGATCACGCATTAGTCCTAGCTGAAGTGAACATAAAAAAACCAAAATTATTAAAGAAACATATCACTAGTCGTTCCCTGGGTAAAATAGATGAGGCTCTTTTCTCTAAACTAATACACGATTTCCCGTGGCGCGATTTGACTGCAATTGATGGTGTTAACAATATGGCGATGGTTTTTGGTACATGTTTATTGGAGTTGTATGATAGTTTTGCCCCAGAGCGCACCTTCCATGTCAAACAAAATCCACAACCATGGATTACTGACAACATCCGGTTTATGATATCCTTGCGGAATGAAGCATTAAAGAGATTCCTTAAAACAACGGTCGAGTCACATCATATTTACTATAAAGCTTTAAAAAATTATATTATAGGTGCAATAAAAAGAGAAAAAAAAGCATACTTTGAATTTTATGTAAATAAAAATAGCTCTCAGCCAGCTAAGATGTGGCGCCACCTTAAAAGTACTACATCTTTTGTAATACATGAACCTCAAATACCTCAACACCTTAGGGACCCCGACAGAATAAATAATTTCTTTTTAGACGTACCAGGCACTAACGTACTCAATTCTGAAGCATACAATTTTTTTAACAATAATAAACTAGGGAAAACGGAATTTGAATTAAGGACCTGCACTGAAGGCGAGATATTAAAAATAATAAATTCAGTGCATACAAATGCCTCTGGACACGATAAAATATCCATAAATATGATCAAGCTTACACTTCCTTCAAGTTTGCCAGTAATCACTGATTTAATTAATAAATCACTTATTAATAAAGAGTTTCCTGACGAATGGAAATTGGCAAAAGTTATCCCACTTCCGAAATCCTCCAGTATTGAGTCATATGCAGACATCCGCCCTATTAGCATATTACCCATTATGTCTAAGCTTATCGAGGGCGCAGTGTGTACGCAGCTTACTTGCTTCTTGGAAAATGAAGGCATTCTACCGCCAGTACAGTCCGGATTCCGTAGAGGGTTTAGTACAGCTACAGCACTCTCCAAGGTGACTGACGACTTGATTGATGCAAGCGATAAAGGAAAAGGCAGTATTTTAGTGCTCTTGGATTTTTCCCGCGCGTTCGATTGTTTGAATACTACTCTGCTCCTGGCTAAGCTACGATACTACGGAGTGTCTGATCTATCTCTGGAATGGTTTGCGTCTTTTTTAAAAAATCGTAAACAGTTTGTTAGTCTGGACAGTGGGCTTGGAGGCCGATTAGAGTCTCAAGTAAAACATATACCTAATGGCACACCTCAAGGCTCTATACTCAGCCCTATTTTGTTTGCACTCTACACTGCGGATCTCCCTGGACAACTAAGGAGCTCTAACGTCCATTTATACGCCGATGATACCCAACTCTATCACTCTTTTCATCCTGCTGACACACCAAAAGCCGTTCAAATAATTAATGAAGACCTTAAAATAATAAAGAAATGGGCGGATGCTAATAATCTGATTCTAAATCCGTCAAAATCCAAGTTTTTAATAATTGGTACGAAGCGTCAAATAGCAAGCATAAAAATGTATAAACCAGAAATTAAGATTCATAACAGCTCTGTTGCATACACCTCTCTTACAAAGAACTTGGGTTTATTGATGGATGAGGAACTGAGATATATGGAACATATCAATCTTAAAACTAGGAACTGCTTTTATCGATTAAAATCCTTGTATGCACTTCGTAATCATCTCTCCGAGAAAGTTAGACTTATTTTAGCGGAATCGCTTATACTGTCTAACTTCAACTATTGCGATACAGTGTACGGTCCCCGCATCTATGCAAAAACTAAAAGGGCAATCCAAAGGGTCCAAAACGCGTGCATACGTTTTTGTTACAACGTGCCAAAAAGGTCTCATGTAACACCATATCTAAATAAATTTAAAATATTAAACATGGAGACACGCAGAAACCTTCACCTGGCGACACTTGTGTATAAAATTGTCTACAAGCAAAGGCCCAACTATCTTTATTCTTGTCTCTCCTGGGCAAGTCAATATCACAATGTCAACACCAGAGGTAAAAATTTGAAACTGTTGCTTATACCTAAATACCACAGTGAGGGATTTAAAGGTAGCTTTAAATACTCAGCCTCCAAAATATGGAACAATCTTCCTCCACCGCTGCACCAACATATGTCTGTGCACACTTTCAAGGTCAAATATAAAAGCATTCTCATAAACAGACAGCAGGGCGAGGGCGTGATTCTAGCTAACAACTTACTATCTCTGGTGTGAAACATAGTACGTGTTGTGTTGGATCTATGTATGGGTTATTTATTATATTATATTATACTCTAATTTTTTTATTCTATGTACTATAAAGTCTATATAAATAAATAAATGTATTTATAAAAACACTATATTTCTCACTGAATAATTAAGTATATCATATAATAATGTGTATGTATGTTTTATTTATCAAGTTTTATTTTATATTTTTAATTTGTATGCACCCACATATGGTTAATTCTTTGCTTTTTTTTATTGTAATGTAGGTACTGAGCCATACTACATTGTTTTGTGTTAAATATAACTAAAATGTTGTGTGTTATTGTTGTGTTGTTGTTTACTTGTAGGGGAAGACTGAAAACCAGCGCTTCTAAGTGTCTCCTTGTATGCTTTTAAGCAATATGCTGAGTCTTTTCCTGTTTCCAAGATAAATGTTATATTTTCTTTGTGATATATTGTAATTGTGGAAATAAATCATTTTATTATTATTATTATTATTATTATTATTAAATAGTTTGATTCTTTCCCGCAGAATTTCGCGCATACTTTCTCAAGGGAGATTTTTTGAGGATTTCTCCAGTATTAGGTCATGGGTGACGAATGGTGATGCAAACGATGTTGGTGAAAAGGATGGATGATTCAACGTTTTGGCGATGTTTGCGGTTGTCGTGATGTTTGTGGGTTGTAATGATTGTGTAGCATGTTTTTCGTGGTTTTTGTAACACTTTGTTTTGTAAGGACCTTTTGTCTGATACCGTACAGGCATGTAAAGTACAACAGCATATATACATGTCTTATAAATAAATTGGTACCACAAACTATATTTTTGAAAATCTCAGGAAGTACAAATTTGTGCGCTAAACGTATATATATTACGAAGCGCGGATGTTGTCTATTCACATCTGCAATTGTATTCTAGTTTGAAGCTAGTTTCGTACTTCGTCCAAAACTCATCTTTAAGACGATGTCTATTTATCAATTATAAGTGAACTTAGAATCATTTTGGAGCCATACTCTATTTTACCATCTTTTCAATTAGAAATGAAATACAAAATGCTTACAATCAACGTGGCACTTCCGCAGCTTGTTGGCGTCCTCGCCGTGGCAGAGTGCGTACATGTTCTTTCCTGTAAGTTCTTCCGCGGAGTAGCCCAGCAGCTCGGATACCCTGCTGGTGGGAGAAGGCAGTTCTAGAGATTGTTTCATGTTAGATTTTATTTGTATTTATTTGATTGTGAATTGGATTTGCGTTTGTTTTCCATCTCACCTGATGGATTTTGCACGTCTTTCCAAGAGGAGCATATTCTTTATGAAAAAAAGGCAGCTCATTCCATAATTTTAATGAAAATCTTTGGGAATAAGGGATTTGATCCAACAACACTGGTATCGGTTAGTGACGATTTAAAATTTTGTGACGTTAGATCAATCTTTATGACGTAAGGTTGAATTGAGTTAGGGAAGGACGTTTATAAAGAATATTAGCAAACTCACATACATTGTCAGTACCGCTTTTTTTTCCGCAGAGCATTTACGTATCTCAAATTGAATATGTAGGTTTGACTGTTTGAATGATGGATAATCGAAATGCAATCATGAAATTTATATAGAAGTTGGGTATAAAAAGTCGAAATTATAATCTAACCTCAAAAAACGCGTGAATAAGATGTCAAAACGTTGTTTACTTACTAGAACGAATACGGTTAGAGGGTTAATACGTTGATAGGATGATCAGATGAAGCTATTGAAATTTAAAAACACTCTAATTTCAGTTATTGTACATAACACAGCGAACCGTTGAATTTGCGGCATTGAAATGGCGGCTCAATGTCTTTGAGGTTTGTCAGATTGACAGCATATATAATTTCTCTAGATGTCGATGAAAAAATAAATGGCATTTTTATGGGAATAATTGGATTTTATTATATTTCAAAGTATCCCCAACAACTATCCCAATATTTGAGCTTGGTAAATACTTGTCTAATATTGACATACAAACCAAATATATCCCGGTTTTGATATGATTACAATTTATAAATATGACAGGGTACCCAGGCTGCCATTCTCTTTTACTAGATGTTTTGAAGTTGTTATATTAATTTAAGGTTTTTTAATGATTTATGATATAACATTATTATATTTCTACGGTATTTTAGGAACCTACACCTAAACAATACAAAAGTAATTTTTTGGTGATTATAAATTACTTTTTTTAATGATTATGTTTGTAAATATCTCCAAGTAGCATCTTACTTCCGAATCAACTTCTCTGTCTACATAAATAAAACTTGTAATTAATTTTACAAAATAACTAAAACACCACAAACCTGGGCTCACAATGCGCGATCCTAAAATCAAAATTGATCCTCGTAACAAACATGTCAGACTCCAGCCTGATCTCATGAACTGATGGGGGTGGGAGCGCGATGGCCAGAGCCACCATCCCCAGCAGAGATGGTGGGGACTTGCGGCTGTGAGAGAAGGTGAACTGTGGCCGGAGGCGGCACAGCATCAGCACCACCTGGAAAGATGGAGAGGAGGTTGTTGATTATGTTTGTTTTGACATTGTCTTAGATGGAAAGTGTGAAAGCGATCCATCTGACCGTTAGTTTTTTAAATTGAATACTACAACTCATCAGTAAGGGTTTGGATGAAACATCCAATGCGGAATGTTGCATTGGCTGTTAGAATGTGTTGTTTTGTTTTATGTTGATGCCTGTTAATCGTTTTAATGTTTCAAATTTGCCAGCCATCGATTCATTTATTTTAATGGTAGTCGAGAAATACAATTGTTAATTCACATTGTAGTGCGTATAATAAGGTTTTTATTACAGCAAACTGAAAGTTTTACCTTTTTATTTAAGATTTTACCTCTGCATTAGATTTCTACTCTTATGGCATCTTAGGTGTTTGTTTTATAAAATAATAATAATTACTTAGAAGAAATAAGGAAACACTTATTTCAACTTTACATTTTAAAACATACCTGGGCTACCTAATTATATGCTTATCTATGTTATTTCTAAATCCCAATTTCATATATAACTACGTTCAAGACTCCTATTAATGAACGAGAACTAAAACCTATATTTCACAAAGTACAAATACCCAAGTTCTAAATCCCGTTCAACAAACAAAGTCACGTGCGATACATATTATTCTCAGGTAATCGACTTAAAGGATGAACTAATTTGCAATTTCTCCCATAAAGTGTTGCCTGAAGCAAATATCCCAACAGAAATGGTCATAAAACCGACTAATTGCCGTATCGATGCTGATTTCAGAATGTCACTAATTTAGAGATGTTTAACTGAGATAAAGAGGATTCATGGTTTTACTTTATTGAGGTTATTTCATTTATTCTGTAGCTTTAAAGATTAAAGCTTTATGAAGTACTGTAAAGACATTTTAAAAGGCACACCTAATCACAACTAGCAATGTAGCTGGATTATAATCATGCGCCTCGTTATTAAACAAAAATCATATCTAAATGTACTTTTTCTAGCAAGACTATTTACTACATTATTCCACTCACCTTTAAGATCTTTTGAGGTACCACATGAACACAAAAATAACGCTCTTTTCCAACAATAACTTATAACAATAAATTCACAGTTAATAAAACCCCGAAGTATGTCCCTTTTACAAAGAATAAAAGTTAAATTTACACCCGGAAAACAATCTATTACGAACAATTTTACGTACTACCAAGATATTCGCAAGGCGTTTAAGATATAATCACATTTTATGGTCTAGCACCGAGTTAAGGCAAAAATTATGACCCGTGCAGTCGTGCCTTGCGGCACCCCACTGTAATAACTCTAGCCAATAATATTTGTGATCTTTTGGATAGAGATCGTACGAATTCATTTAGTAATTTAGTTATTGCAATAATATTCAAAAGGAACAATAAAAGCTATTTCGATTACAACGGCAATAGTAAACATTAACCTATTGCAAACGAACCTAAAGGTTAGGTTAAATTTTTATGATAAAACCGATGAAATGGCAAATGTTTTTGATGCTTAACAAAAAACCACACGTAACAAAAAGTGTCATCAAGGAAAATGCGATAATGATGATCTTGATAATTATAATTATCTTCATGATACCCACCCTCCAGTTCCCTCCATCAGAGTACCGTTGGACCTCACCCTCCACGTTTCTTCCCACCTAGATTGAAAATGAAAATTCAGCGACCATTTATTTTCTCACTCTAAATAAGAAGATAAGAAGAAAAATGTCCACAAATTTTCATACTCCTTCCAGATACTAATGACTCGAAAGTTAATAAATCTTTCTGCATTTAAATTTATTTATTTATATTTTAACATTATGGCTTTTACTTTTGGCAGTCGTACCAAAGCATAAAATACTTATTCTTGCAAAGATTTATGTATTTTCGTGAGTTGAATATTATAAAAGTCTTCCTTGATATCTGCAGTGCCAAGAATTTGAAGCTTGTTTTAGGTTATGTAAAATGTTCTCACCCTGTATCCAGATGACTTGAAGTGGCATCCACGCTTAGTAAGGGTGCTTTTCATTCTGATACAAAACGCTCTGTCCATTCCTCGATAGAGAGACCCGCTTGCTGCTAAACTCATTTGCGATGATACTGTAAAACGAAACACTTGGTTACAATTAGTACAACCGATAAATATGTTTACTGAAGACGAAGGTGATCTACATAAGGAAACTACGCACAAGGTAGACTAAGTCACTTCCTGGAATTCAGTAAACAATAAATTAAAGACAATAGATCCAGCGGTCTCAAACTTTGATTTGAATATTGAATTGTATCGTATATGTTGTACGTAAAAATGTATTGGAAATTAGTTTATTATAACAATGTCTGCGAACAAAGCTGGTTTAATAAAAATAAGACTACGAAAAGACTCCGGAATCTGGTACCACGGTTAATTGATTTTATCGATTGACTTACAAACTTTTTCTAAGGACTTTTTCTATAAATTCCAGCGCTTCTTAAACTTTTACTTCAAGCTGCAATATGTGTGAGATTATTTATGTCATCGTTGAATATTTTAACATTATTGAACAATTGAATTTGCAACTAAAACCACTAAAATATGGTGTGAATCACACGTGTGCCAAATTTATTTGTACATCCTTGTTAAACACTGATGGTTAGGTAAGAACGAAATGGATAAAGTATGCGAATGAGTCGTCTCGTCGTTTAAAAATTTAACTTAAAAATAAAAATAATATTTTAAAACTGACTTAACTAACGTACTTTGAAGGCTGTTTCTAAGCTCAAAGAATGTTTGAGTATTATTAAACCATCATCAATTAAACGTAACATGAAAAACTGACAAACGCATGACTAAAATAAATTTTATATTATTTTATAAGTACACCAAGTAGGGATACAGCCGAGTCTCTTTAAAAAACTATACACTATATGATATATATATATATATATTATAACCAAAGAAGTAAAGTAAAATAAAATCATTAATTTGGGTGTTATAGATAACGAGGTGTAGACTTTTTGTAGGCTAGTGACAATGAAAACGAGCAGTTTTTTTCTCTCGTAAGTAAATCAATTTAAGAACCACTACCACCTTTCCATCATCACACGATCGTTCGTCAACATTTTACGTCTATCATAGAACAATATGGCGTTTAGTTCTCGGGCTACTGTTCACTGGTCAAAGTTATCCACGCCCGTCACTCAACAATACCTGACTGTCACTCCACCACTCTCCTGATTGATTTTTTTTCACACATCTTCAACTAAATTGAAATCCACTGTAGCACATAAATTAGAAATAAGTTTTTATCAAAAAGGCTTGGGAGAAAATTAGGTTAAATGTTCTTTCGATACGGTTGGCGAATCGATTTTTTTTGGTGATTTAATTCGGTTTCTGACAGATGATCTTAATTAATTTTTCACCGTTTCGACATAGTCTGTAGTCGTAATCTTCGTCATAATATTATCAGTTTGAATAGGAAGTTTATCCGTGTCTCAGTAACCAGATTACTTAGCATTGATTTTGTAATCGATACTTAAATGAGGTTTGGTTCAATAATTTTATGTACAATTCTAATTGGTAGGTTAATAAGAGATTTATTGATACGCACAAAAGCAACAAATACAATTACAAATCATGAAATTCTATCTCTGCTTTTCAATTTGAACTCAGGCGCCTAAATTCAATAAATTCAAAATTAGGTTCCCATAGAAAAATATGATTTTAATCAGACATGACAAAGTATTTTCCGACACCCCATTGACCGTTTCATAAGGTGCTAAGTTACCATGAAGATGGTCTAATCTAATTTCAATTTGGTGTCTTAGAACCTTGTGGTCGATATTGGGCAATTCGATATAGCGAGTGAAATTTTTAGAACTGGTATTGTCACTGCAGGTTCAATGGACTAGATTGTTTGGAATCTAATTGAATGTTGTAACTTTTTGGGTGTGATATAAATGTTTTCGGTAACGGAGTTGGGTGATAATGTGTAATATTAGATTGAAATTATCGGAACATGTTTATAAATTTACGTGTTTTACTCTGTTGAAGTATTGCCATGCTTATGTACCAGGACGATGTATCGATTTTTGTGTCTCTACCCAAATTGATATAGTCAGAATAGAGCTTCTTCTCTTGCTAGTAGGTACTGTAGCCTCCGAACTATTTTTTGGATGATGATGTGAGATTGGGTTTTCTACATACCTATTGCTCTTGAGGTGTGGACATCAATACAGTGATGTAACAATATTTCTGAATTAACAAAAATACTTTTATCACATTCAATTCGCTATTCTTATTTATCTTCCCGTACTGTGCAGTGCTTAAAAGTTTGTCTCTACCCCGATTGCATATTGCATATTAATAAATAAATGCTAACTTTTTTATGTTACCTTTCCTTTGCACCTGGTTTCCATTGGAGAAATGTAACCCTACTAACTAACACCCAGTCCACCATAGCCTAGACCTATAACTCCACTTATCTCTAACTCACCATCAGGATTCAGGATTATAAGTTTTGGATACCCTCCTCGCTCACACACGACAACAATTTTAGTTTATTAAAAAACAAATGACATTTTGTTGCCGAGCTACTGTTTACAAGTTACTAGCCATATCACATTACTCAACGTTATTATTGTCAATGCCGTGTTGGCTGAACTATTCACTGTCAGACGCCAACGTTTTATTGCTAGTATAAAACAATATGGCATTTTATTCCCAATTTACTGTTCACTAGCCATGTCCTCTACTCACCATCAGGGTTATTAGTGCCATGTTGGCTGCCCTCCTCACTCCCTGACGCGGGGCTGTTCAGACCGGCGCCTCCTCTGCCAGCCAGCGACATGCCCAGCTGCTCGGCAATCTCCGCGTGGTCTGCTTGGTGCACGTAGTCGAATATACTGCTGCCGGTCATTTCTACCTGAGGGGCAATGGTGGTTGATAAACAAGGTGTAAAGCTTTACCCGCAAGGAGGCATGGCATTACATCATTTTTATCGCTCGGCTAAAAATGTGTGATGGGCTCTTTGAACGTTGGCGTTGAAAAAACGGAACAAACGGTTCGGGATTTGTTGAATTATGTAATAACATTTTTAATTACCATGCATATAGGCGGTTAGCATTCAATTGAGATTGAAAACAAGTGCATATTCAATTTTTTATGAAAAGGCAAAAAAAATTGACGTTCCTATTTTCACGGTTTATGTTAATCTGTTTTTCCAGAAAACTATAGTCCCAGTTCTTTCAAGCGTCGAGTGAATAGGTATCTCGTGGATAGACGTGTTACACCTTCGTCTTCATCGTCACTTTCCATCAGGTGAGATAGAAGACAAAAGTCTAATCCTTTTTCAAATGAAAAAAAAAACGCGATATTGAGGATAATAAAAATAAGAAGAATAAATTTTGGCCTATATTAGGTAATTATTTTATTTTTCTAATTCAAACATGTATAAGATATAAACTAATAACTAGTATAAATAAAATCGACGTTGTGTATCTAGGTTTGTAGTTCTTTCTTTTTGAATTGTAAAAATTAATCACAGGAAAATAACTGTTTACCACTTGTTTAAGTTAGATCCTGTCACCAAGCAATATTTCAGTAAGTACCTTCTGATATGACTCACACAACTGTAAAGCTTATCGCCACAATCACCAACTTAATAAGCAACATACTTCCTCACTTACCTCAACAAACTTTAACTTCAAACTATAAACAAGAAAATTGTACAGAAGATACAAGTTAGTTCTTTTTCCTAATGTCAAACCTCTAAAAAAAGGCTCATGTATATGGATCTTAAATTTATCATAAATCATGGATAAATCTCACTTAAATCTGAATAAAAAACTAATTTTATACTGAATGATCTTTTGGGATTGAAATTAAATGATCGAACATCCAAAAATTTATACCATAAAGGTTTCCTTAAATTCAACATAGTAGCAAGAATTTCATAAAATCTTTATTAAAACCATTTAAATCCGAACAATATATCGAAAAGCTCAGTTCCGAAAACCTTGGAACTGCGCAAGCGATGGAATGAATGGAGAAGAGCCACGTCAAATCGTCACGTACATAGTTATGAACTTATGAATGGACCGGTCTTTATCAGGCATCGCTTGGCAGGTGGCTTCCTTGGAAATTTGGTCATAAACATGGCGTCGCATGGCGTTGTACGGCGTCCATGGCATTATGGCCAATTGGTGAAAACTGCGTGGGTGGAAATGGGATGGTAGAGAAGTTGGTGAATTTGATGACTTAGAAAGATATGGTTTAGATTTAATAGGGAAGGGTATAGTACCGTTGGTACAAGTAAAGTTGGAATGTATCTTATAAGTTACGATTTTAGCGTGACAATACGAAATTAACATGATGTTGGTAACAGATACATGGTCGGATGAACTGTAATTATGACTCACAGAAATTGATAAATACAAGGAAGCTCACAATATTGTTGACATACACAAATATTGCCTGTGAGTGGAACAAAAAGAAACATATTATATTCTACTTATTTAGCTTTAAATCCCCTATCAACACCGGCGCTCTCAGGTCCGGAGCATTCATTTGTGTGACAATAACAAATGTTTGTTTTTGGGTCATGGTTGTTGACATTTGTATACCTATGTTTATTCTGGAATCCCCTAGTTCGCTGTATGGTCATCCATAACACTGCTTCCTTTGGAGCTCTATAGTTGGTATGTTTGTCTCATTTATTATTTTTATTATTACTAAATAGATGCATTTCAAACAATCGCTTTCAATCAGGATAAATCTATTAAAAAAAGCCACCACTTCCTTAAACCATAAAGGGTTTCCAATCATTCATCTAAATCTTTGCCGTTCCATTTTCGAACAGCATCTATAAATTAATATATTTCACAATCCTTTTTGGGATCCCAAATCAATCTACTTCCTGCGCTGACATCATTTTACGAACGCATTCTAAGTTCAAATACTTTCACAGACTATACAAACGCTTTTATAGCCAGTGTCGTATGTCTTAAAATAAATTTATGAAATATATAATTGTGGGATTGATTAGTAATTCAAGAGGCATATATCCGCAGTTGACGGCCGAATGTGAATATATAAAACAATAGAAATGTTAAGGTGGTCTTTTCTTGGAAAGATCTGCGGGGTTTTATGGACATTGTCAATGGATGATTTTTGAGAATTCTTACTGATATATCTACTGATAGAGCACGTCATGAAAGGTTTAAAATTGTAAATATAAATAATACCTTCATAGTAACCTAATTTGCACAATTGGAAAATTTTATACAATTTGTTAGAACATTATGCAGGAGAAACCTCACAAACTTCTGAAGATACAGAGAGTCAGATGAGAGTGTCTTTTATAAATAGATTGAGACTTAATCTGTTTTATTTTCTCGACTCATCATAACTGATTCAAACATTTTCCCCAAATACCAAAGCAAAAATAAACAATTGAAGCGAAGACCCAGCGAAAACACAATTTTTATCTATAAAAAGGAAAAATACCCCTTATTTTCGCCGATAACATCAGTCTTTACTATATCTGAAGACCCCGAAAAGAAAAGAAAAAATGGCTGCCACAGAATTTAATATAGCATAGAGGCACGCGGCTCAAGTTATAAGAAAGTTGTATCTCTCTTTATTTACGTGATGTTTATGTGTTTATTTCTTATACACACACAGACACTCACTCATACATGTGTGAGGAGACTTATTGTTCTTTGTTAAGACTAGACAAGTGTACTTTTAGAGTTAGATCTAAGTTAGACTACGTTGTTTTTAGTTCGGTAAGAATCTTAACTTTATAAGCTCTGTTTAACTTGAAAACTGTACGTTAACTTACATTCTTTGATATCATGAACCTATATGAAAATAACCTAAAAAACACAACGGGCTCGTACAAAAGAGGCTTTAAAAACGTATTTTACCCCTTTGTAATCCAAAGCCTATAAAGTACCTTAGAGCACGCTGTAAAAAGGTTCATCTAGTATTTTCGACAAGTTTAGTATGTGTTTAGCAATATACTATGTCTGTGTGCGTGAAGGCTTCATCCCATTAGAATGAGGAGCACGCGCCTCCGTACCCGAAACGTGACCGGCATGTCATATCGTCCCTTTCCCCCTCGCACTCCGTCTCGCTCGCACCACCCTCGCCAGCCATGTTGGCTATTTTTCCCCGTTTTCGCTTATTTTCAGAATATCTTTTAATTTCTAGGTGTTATTTAATTTTGTACCAAGTTCTTTTTGTAAAAGCTTTTTTATTTTTTCGAAAAATATATCTCATTTAATGAAATAAATTGTCTGAGTATCAACTTCAACGAAAGAAAAGTAAGGTGGTTATTTTTATGAGTTACATTCAAAGCTAGTTTCTCTTTGAGAAGCACAAAAATAAATATATACCTACATTATAAAGTACGAAAAGCATAAGCAAAGCTACTGTCGCCATATTTTTAAAACACAGCTTCTGAGACAACCCTTCGCCTTCGAAGTATCATGTTGCTCTAGACATTAAAAAAAACAAAAAGTCCCTACGCACGTATACAGCCGAACGCAACACGTGCAAGTTCTATCTTAAATCTGTGATCTTGTGTAGTTACCACCGGATGTCTTTTAGCGCCGCCGAAAATTTTCAGATGCGATCTTTTTAGTATCATGAGAACTAGGTAAAATGTGTTGTAAGTGAAGTATATGTTATCGTTGCATTTTGTTTTTGTTTTATAGTGTTCATTCATATATGTGGCTTGCATGTGTGATGTGGCATCTACGTTTTTTTTTAGTTTTGTAAACGGAATTTTAAATGACGGCGTCTTGTGTAACATAAAAAAAAAGTATGATAAAGTTAACTAAACCAAAATGAAAACAATATTCGAAATAGGGAACTAGCATAGGACACTATAATTTAATGACTTTACGGGATTCTGACCACGATTTTCGATTTTAAATTTAGATGCTGTTGCAAGCACCATGATCGCGGACTCCATATTTAAAATCCATAAAAAAATAGTAAAAATAACCGCGATAGTTTAAAACAGTTATTAGCATAGGAAAATATATATGATGGATATTTTGAATAGATTTTCGATATTTCCTCAGGTAGAAATTTAAGGCTTGGCTTGATAAAATATGGCACTAAAGAAGGTAAATAAATAAATAAAATATTTCTATACCTAATATACTAACAACAGTTACCTATAGGAGCATAGTGGTATATAGTTTTACTAACAAGATTATTAAGTACAAAACAATATGTGGTTGATCATATTTGAAAAAATATAATACATTTGATACATAAGTGCAATTTAAAATCAATTCGGTACATAAAGAATAATATCCGATTGTAATTCGAAAACCATATGGAAATTTCTATAAAATATTTTGTCAGTAACAATAATTTGCAGAACAATGCGCACTTATTTTAACGATATTGAGCAAATTAAATTGTCTATGATTCAACCTCTATATGACGTCATAGAGTAGCACAAGTTCTTAGATTGAACTGTCATGTCAATGTCTACAAACAAAAATCTGTCACAAGAAACCGTACAAAATTGTAGAGGTGTTCATTTCAGGTATAATTTAATTAAAAAATTTATTTGAATAATTTCGTATGATGTCGTGTCGAAGTTCCACACAAAATCGCATTGCGATGTTTATTTATATATTTATGCACTTCGCAATGCGATTTTAAATAGAACTTCGAGACGTCATGATACGAAATTATTTAAAAAAAAATTTCAATTAAATACTGCAGAGATATCAGAAATATTCAAATTGTTTTCTTTAATACCGAATTGAGCAAGTTATTTTAAGATATATGAAATATGAAATCGTACCTGTGTAGACAGATCCGATTAAAACGATTTAGATTCAACAAGACTCGATAGATCGTGGTTATTCTGCCAGACTTTTGGCCCAAGTTGCGTTGTATTCTATCGGTAGTTATTTTTCTTTCCTTGTTTTTCTTTTTTCTATTAATATTTTTTAATCTATCTTGTTTGTTAATAAATATTTTATAAAATAGAATAAATAATGTATATGTATGTACATTACAAACATTTGAAAGCATAGGGTAATCAACGCTAGCTGGGACATTGCTACAACTTTTTCAAGAGATTGTATTGGCTCTTACCAAAAATATGAGTTAGATCTAAAAGAGTCAAGCAAATAGGTCCAGATACTAGAACATATACTCTTAACCAAGATGGTTTCGTTATTTATAGCGCAAGGATCCCTAAACTAGATGATGCAGACTGATACGGGTCAAGCATGAATAGTGAATGAACCCATTGAGGGTCTCGTAGGAAAACAACTGGATTTTAAACCACCTGGTATAGTAACGTTTCGATGTTTACTTTAATAATGTTGTCAAGTAAAGTTATAGCAAGAATTTAGCATTCTCTAAAATAACATGCATATTTATAATTTGTCTGGGGATTGTTATTATTTTATTATTAAATTACTCTTCTTCAGATAAAGAAAACATTACAATGATAATAAAAATGAAATAATAATCGTTTATTATCCGTAATAACAGATAATAATAACAATACGCATCGTAGTCGTGGTTTAAACAAAAACATACAGGGTGACTTTGTTACCAAACAGGCCCATGGGCTCAAACTACAGCGAACATGAAAAAAAAAATTAAATCTTCATACTCTTCATCCGAAATTGGCAGCTAACCCGTAGGTAAGTAAAAAGTTGCCCCTGTATAGAATCATATTTAGAAAGAAAGAAAGAAAAAGCATATAGGTATTTATTTTAGAAACAATCTTACGAAAACCAAATTATAGCAATCAAAATAAACATTTATACAAATAATTTTGATTAAAGTACAAAATAAAGTTGGATAAATTAGTTAAATAAAAACTTATTTCTAAAAAAGGCTTACTGGCTCAGCATAGCGTTTTTCAGCCGGATCAAGTTACACAGATAACAATAATAATAAAATACAATTACATTTACGGTATATAGTATATTTAGTTTATTTGACGGAAGATAATATAGCGTTTCAAAGCTTTAAACAAGAACATAACTCAGTGAGAGTTCCCGCCGACCCAGGCAAGTTTTTGCTGACTCAGTAAATATTTTTTCGAGTATCGTCTGAAAGTTGCAAGATGACTTAGTACTTACTTGTGATAACCCTAAATATATAGAGACAGTTTCAGATATGTATAGGAAGCGGCCGTCCGCCGCCACGGACAACGCGAACCCGTCCAGAGACTGCGAACAAACATACACTCATTTATTATGGGTATAATTTAAAAACATCTTAATTTATCAAACATATGGCCACACTCACAGATGTCAAATTGTTTCTTAGGGTTCTCTTAGTTATAAAGTTTAAATTCGAAAAACAGAATGTATACTTTTGATGTGAAGAGCGGCCATTATGCCGTTTTTTTTAAATATATTTTTCATTCTAATGAGCGCACTATAACAGGCATGTCTTCAGTTATGAACTGAGGATAGTTTCTAGAAAATATGCAGGGCTCAGGAACATCATCTGTGCTGCTTTAAAAAATGTATGCCCATACTTGGACTCAAACCCGGAACTTCTGACGTAAGCAGTAATAGATACTTATTATTGAACCTAAATTAGTTTTTAATTATCAATTTAAATTAGTTATTTAAATTTAGTTAATGATATAAGTTATAAGAATTAATAATTATTGGTCTTTCTATAATTTGAATTGAATAAAAATTATCAGAAAATCCTATACCTGAAGTTTTCAGGATTAATTAGAACTTAATTTCATTAATTCCATTTATTTTAAACGCAATAAAATCCGTTTAAAAGGTCTTTCATTAAAGTATATATCCATCTGCTTGTTTTTCTTTTGAAATGCTAAATCGAAGTTTTGTTTTATTTGACAATAAGTTATCTAAACGCCTTTCTATCAAATTTTATAAAATAGACTTACCATAATAAACTTTATTCTTCTCTTTAGAAGAATAAAGTTTTCAACTTTCAACTACCTTTACAAAAAGCTCTCCACTCCTCATTTTTAATATAGTATTTAACCCGTAATTTAGTTTTTACTTGATCGCTTTAAAGCCTGAATTACAAAAGGCATCATTTCTCGATGTAATGAGATGCACGCTTGACGGAATACATTGTTACCTACTGACTTCAGTTTTTGTTAAGCCTTGCTTAAATTTGTATAAAAAAGCTATCACTGCTTATACTCGATAGAAAGCTATCGAGATATATTTATGAATGAGCTTTTTTTTGGGTAAAAGTGTTATGGTTTTGTGAATTGAGTAAGGAGGAAAAGGTTTTGAGTGTGGAGTTGTTATGGAAATGGTGACAGTCTTATTCTAACTTAACCTGCAATGATAGTAATTGTAAAATAAACAAGTATTTTAAGTCAAAAGTTCATTTTATTTTAAAGCTTTAAAATCTGTTTAAGTCCCAATTATTTTGACGCAAATTTCTTTGATATTGTTTATTGGACTTAATTATTCCATCTGACGTTTTGAGTCATCAGAACTTGGCTGTGTTATTGAATGTCATATATAGGAATCAAAATATCTACATATATATTTCTAGTTAAAGATTCGCTACAATAATAATAAATAATAAATCCCCAGACAAACACACCAACTGCATGGCCGTAAAGTAAGCAGAGCTTGTGTTACGGATGACGACTCAGCGAAACATTAACAACCATAGCCCGAGAACAAACATCTGTGTTCATCACACAAATGAATGCCAGGACTCGAACCGGGGACCTCCGGCGTACGAGTGGCGAGCTTGGTATTAGCCTTGCCTACTACTAGAAGATTATTCATTAAATGTAGCTTTAACCTTTCTCTTAATGTGGTTTATTTGGCCCACAATATACCCTAAAAATATTACCCAACTTACTGACGTACCGGGTACAGAAAAGCCATATTCCTGAGGGTCACCTGGTGGAATTAAACCTGGATTTAGGATTACCTATTTATATCCACGACTGTTTCAGAAGGTCTCTTCTAACAGCTGTAACCTTAACCTAAATGATATGAACAAAGTTAACCCGCGGAATGCCGCACAATGCCCATTCAATCATGCACGTTCCTATTTTTTTTAAAACAAACAACCTGTTTTTACAAATATTTGTAAAAAAATCAATAGATTCAAGGAATCACGTACTGAACGATTTTACAGTTGCAAACCGCAGCACCCACAACTCATAATGACATAGAATCGATTGCACAAAATTATAATTTACGTGATCGAATGACTTTATAATCGATTTTTTCAATCGAACCCTTTCGAATTGCGATCGAATTGAGTATGTTTTGATTAATATTTGTTATGAAATTTTTTGTGAAATCGATGAAATATCGAATGTTTCGCAAAGTTGTGGTGTGTTTAATAGATTGTGTCTATTGTGTGGCCTGTATGGTAAAGTGTGACTGAATGGGGATAAGTCGGTCACTTGTACAAATCAAGTCCAACTGTGAAATTACTTGGTAATTTTGGACCAGTTTTTTGTTGTGATGAAAGTGAACTTTTGATTTGATTGTCATGTTCAATGTTAGTATCACCTGATGGGGTCGGTTTGTGAGCATTTTTGTTGTTTTTGTTCAAATATGAAGTACTTCGTTTTATATTCTTGTGTCAATTATAAAAACCTCAGACATCGGTGTGCTTCTATCAAGAATGTACCCAAAACTCCTGCTACCTTGTACACAGCTAATAAATTCCTAAAATGTTTAGAGTGATTAGTGTGTAGTTTTCGGAGGTTATAGTGGCAGACAACGATATTATATGTTATTATTAATACGAACAAATTGTGAAGGTTTTACCACTTCTTTTTCACTGTACTTAAAAACTAGTGGTAAATCTCTTGAACTATTGAGAACTTTACCGACTCCCATATTCGCGAATTATACTACAAAGGACTTATTTTGTAGACTCACCTGTAGTATATGCGTGCCCTGGTGCTGCTCGAACAGCTCCATGGCCAGGCCGGCGGCCGTGCGGCGGTTCTGGGCACCTGGAACAAAGGCTGCACAGTTTATTGCCAGTTTACTGCACACTGTATTGGAATGGATTTAAGGGCTATTATAGAACGCTAAAGATATGTGCTTACGTGAAAATGGTTTTGATAATTTTGGCGATATAAGGGAATTTAAGGTATATAATATAAAACTATTATAACATGAAGATTTATTAATTTTTTATTGAATGTAAAAGTTAATACACATTTAAATCTGCCAGTTATCTCTTACCAAGAGATGTGTGAATTATTTATTTGCCTAAGCTTTTGTAAATGTATTTTCTGTATTGCAGAGGACTTCCTATGCTACCGTCCTGTCTGTAGTTATAGAGTTATACAATAAGCTGCAGTAAAGTTAAGTCATTATGATTATAAAACTAAAAATGACTTAGTTATTTTGTATTCACTTTACATTAATACATTAGAATCATTATAATGGGACATCTTAACATTTCAATTTGAAAGGGTGCGTTCTACGTTTTTAAATAAAAGCTGTATATATGTATATATTATATGTATATATATCAGTCACGATCTTTATCCTTTATCACAGACTAAGAATAACTCCATGAAACCCACACCCACAACTTGAAATTACGAAACACCAACCTAACCTAAGCGAAAGTGTCCCAAGTTTAACACAAACTTGACAAGAAGCAGTGCAAGGACACGAGCATGTCGTGACATTGTGTCGTGACGTCGGAACTGACAGACAAACCGACAGACAAGCTCGTGTCTATGTCGTACTCATGTCGAAAAGGTTTTCAAGCGTTGAGGTCAACGGTTTGAGGGTTAAGCTGTTTTGAGTTTTATTTTTCATTTTTGTTTATATTACTTTAATTTACGTAGGTAATACGTTTTGATCTGTATGATTTAGATATAAAGTCAATAGATTAGATGTATTTAGGAGAAATAAATAAACTGATTCTACAATTATGAAACAGTTATCATCTTTAATAATACAAGTTTTATTTATGGCAATGTGAGGCAATATACTTTTTAAAGTCTTCTTCTTTCAGTTAGCGAAATACCCCGTTAAGAGCACACACCACTTACAAATGAATGTTTGAAGCCTAGCAAACTCACTTCTATTTAAAGAGAAAAAGAGAAAATGTACGAAAAATTATAAGAAATTAGGTATGTAAAGTATAAGTAAAGTATAGTAGTATAAAAATTAGAAAAGTAAATACTTGTATACTAGGAAACTTAGAAGTACCGTTCAAGACTATATTGGGCAATATACACATTATTACATAAGGGTATATGTTGATCATGCATTTTGGGAACAATAAAAGAACTTTATTCCTGGAAATAATATATAATAATAATAATAATAAAGTCAAGAGAGCCGAGCAGATATTAGATGTATTTGAAAAACCCAGAAATGTCTTATTTCGTTGTCTTTACTCGTACACGACATTTGTCAATTTTCCAGTTTTTTAAACCGCGATCTCTCACGAGCTTCATTACATAATGGCTCAAATAAGACGACAAATTATGACCAACAATGCATTTGCTTTTTGTGGAAAATAACACGTGTATCTAACGAAATATGAGTTAATGTCGTTTAACATTCAAAATCGTGTTAAAAGATGCTCGTAAGCATAAAATGTCCGGTTTTTTTAAACGGTCACAATGGCGAAAACGAGGTTAAGTTAACGTTGTATTTTACGTTCTTGCTTTGTTGGTTTAATTGTATAAATGTGTAGTTTATCCAAATTTATATAGTAGATATGTTTTTATATGTGGAAAATTAAGTTGTTATTGCATATAGTTCTGGCGTTAACATGGGAGGATTACAACTCTATTTTTCTAAACTGTGGTAAGGTACTTGATAGGAACTAATGAAGTTTTTCATTAATTTATATTACTTGGGCTGTAATTTAAGTGACCTGTATTCTTATCAAAATAATTTTACTATTTACACCAACTTGTTCATACTGACAATACAACTTTAAAAATACAGTCTTAACCCATATGTTACCGTCCTATTCTAATCATAATTTATGCATTTTAAAAAACTGGTTAAATCCACATGTTGCTAACTAAAACAAATAATATAAATGTCATAATATCAAGACGTCATAACTCTGCTTTCCAAAGAGAACAATGCAAAACGGTTTTCTCGTACAACTTCGTATACACGAGTAGTGCGACCATGAGGTCTTTCAATCCAAAGGTATTTTTTATTTATAAATAAAGTACATTATTAAACCCTAAAAATGAATTCTTTTGTGATAAAATCCTAGTTGGTTGTAAATAAATTAAAAGGCATTTCCAGTGCAACTCTCTACTCAACTGCTCACAATTTTTTAACCGCAAGATAGAGTAAACAAGATAGTATAAACAACTAGAAATGCTTCAATAAACATGATTTCAATATATTATTTTAAATTTTCATATACTAACTATAAACAGAAACTTAAAAACCAATTATAACAGTTAATTTTTCCTCAGGTATTCCAAAACCGTAAATTAAGAAATAATTATTTGCTTGGGATTGAAAAGCATCCTTTAATATTAATCATGATTTCATTGTGTCTTACTTCTACCATGACACTCGATAGTCAAAAAAATCACGCAACACACCTAAATACGTGCTCCAAAAGTTGCACCCAAAGGCCAGCCTAGAAACATTCTGTGCTAAAAAAGAACATCGAACTAAAAAATTACAAACAATGGCGACCCTACCCAACCTGCAGTCGGCATATCAAAGCCTCTCTCTCGTAGTTGAATTAAAATGTAATAAACTACAGCGCGGCCTATCTCCGCATCTCTAGGGTTAAATATGGCCGCTGACCCAAATTCATTGCCCGGCAGTTTTCTGCGGATTTTTTAAATGCGAATTGTGTTTTAAAGGCAGATTCTTAAGATGGGTTATTTTTAGAACTTTTTTTAGATAAATCGTGTTTGGTGTGTTTTTTAAATAGGTTAAGAACAATTTATCATGATGATCATGATGATATGATATCATGATCGTAACATATGAATATCAAGTAATCGGCCCTAAAATTATTTTACTTGACACAGAGTGCACTATGCGTGGACACTGCTAAATAGAGATTTTCTCCAAAAGAGCTATTATTTACATTTGATTCGATTGTTGTACAATATTTGATTTGAATATAATTTCTTTATTACCTACGTATTTTTGTATTGTGTTTAAAACGTACTTCTTGTCTTCATTATTAATTTTTCTCTTTTTAGTAGAAAAACAATTTTTTTATTGGTATTTTTTATTAATTTTTATTTGTAATATTCATGATTTTTCTCTGTACCTCAACGTAATAATAGCTTAAATGTGTAAATAAACTTCTTCTTTTTATGAAAATATCCTCTGTAACGGTATATATAATGTTACATATGCACTTTCACATTAATAACGCTATTATATATTAACACATTTAATGTCCTAACACATTCCGTATCCACGGAGATCCCTCATAATCATCATTTATTTTTCTTCATCAACCCCCAAAATGGTAGCGCCAATTTTTGTATAACTCCGCTAAGTCTTTGTATAATTTTCTCATTTTTACTTTGTTTGTACTACCCTTAAGTCTTAAGGGGTGGTAATTGCAATTTTTATAGATGTTGTAAACTTGATCATGTTTCGTGTTAAGTTGTTTATGGTTTTATTATAAAGTAATGATTGCTTGCTAAAACAGTGAGAAATTTAGCTTAATTAGATTTTACGATATGTTATTTTAATTCGGAGGGTATTTTTAGATGATTTTGATCAGATTATTTTTATTTTCTTCTGAAACAATGATTTTGAGAAATTAATTCTTTCTAAAAATACTATATTTTTAGACAATAAAAATACTTATTTAATACCTTATTTAATTTTCAATAAATATCTATGATGTGATGACGTCAAGAAGTAGCTATCCCTTTAAATTCAAATTACAAAGTTATACATTTAGAATTGAATAGAATTAACAACTTAAAATTGTTCTAGGGATTTTTTATGACAGATATTTATAAAAAAAAAATGACATGACAGATGAAACAAAAAGAGTTAGAAAATAACGCTACTTTGTGACGTTATACAGAGGTTGACTGTAAGACAAATATTTTACGCCTTTTCTTTGAAAATAAGCTTAACCGCATTTCTAGCGAGCTATTTACCAAAAGATTTTATCTCAGAATGGTTTTAATTAGAAACAAATTTTCTTTTCTTCCGCTTCGGGAGTCAAATAGCCAAATACTAATTTTAACTATACCAACTGCATTCATTCAAAAAGACAATGTTCGACGTAATCAAAATAAGCAATCTAAAAATATAATTCTGGAATAGCTTCTTATAATAAGGTATAGTTTTATACTTCACAAGTAGTATTTTTAAATCATTTACATTTGAAACCTTGAATAACTAAGTGAAATAAGTTTATTTTCTTGATCATTTCTAAAAGTGAAAATGAAACCTAAACAATATTGTATCCGTATTTTTGCACTTTTCTACAAAAGTTATTATTCCAAATGTATTCCCACTTTAATTTTGTATTAGGTGAGCGGTTAGGGATGAACAAGTTATTTTTAACAGCTCTTCATTGATCGCCCAACTGCAACCATCCTTACAAGTAAAAAAAAAACGAAAATCCTAAACGAACTTAATCGAATTCCCGCGCTTTTCTTTGAAATATCGGCAAATTGCAGTATACACTCGGACAGAGCAAATTCAATAATGGCGCCCTCTATTGACCATTTGTGTTAATTTACAACTGTTCCAATGGTGATTTGGCGAAATAAGAATTATTCTTTTGAAGATTTTGGGAATAAGCTTATTTTTTTGGTTTAATGGTAAAAAATTCGCACCATTGATTCATAAAAATATATTATTTTTAAAGATTTACCAAGACGTGATATAATCCTATTCTTATACCTAATGTCTAATAACAAGTATTAAGAATCCCAAATATGCAATATGGTAACAAATAATTTAAATTTTTGTACACCATTGACAACTGTTTAAATTTGAAATACATTTTGGTGTTCATATGAATGAGATAGAGAGATATTTTTCTTTGAGTGGCATGCGTGCCATGGACATCAATAACCGTAGATGTTATGTACCTATGTGATGCGTTGCCGGACGCAGGAGTTTGGAGTTGCCTTTGTTCCAGTGATAAAACTGGCTTTTAATTCCCTTTATCCGGAACACAGAAACCGTAAAAGTCGTTAATATGGCCATTAACAAACATAAAGGACTGTAGTTGTCAAAAACATTATACGTGTCAAGTGATGTTTATACGTTATGCATCATTGTTATTTCATGAATATAAATTATGATAATAATTATTATTTTTATTAAAACTTCTTCGTAATAAAAAAAAACTCCTACCAACTACGCGTTACAGTTAATAAACCGACACTTACAATTGAATGTCCGTCACACCAACCCTTAATAACCCCTAAGATGTCGCCTTTTTATTTATTTATGGGAAAAAAGCAATAATTTAGCAGTATTTGTACATTCGGACAGGTCAACATTGGTCGAGGGATGTTTTCATTGCTCGGAATTAAATAAAACTTGCACCTAATGTTGGAGGGTCGGCAGAAAAGGTAATTTTTGACTGGTGGGTCTTTGTGAAACGGGTTTCGGAGATTGTGTAATTTAATATTTTTTTAATATTTAAGATGGATTTTTTTCTTCTTAACTTTCGTCAAAACTCTTCGAGTTTTGGTTTCCAGGTGCGATTGGCAAACTTTAGCTATTAAGCCGTTGAGTTATTTAACAACTATTCTCATATATCTAACGCAACAGTCTGGAGTTATCTTTGATGAATTTTCACGGACAAATTCAATTTAAAAACAAGAATAGTCAAAGTTTAATGACGGCCTGCTTGGTGTGGAGGTAAGCAGACTTGCCTTCCATGCCCGAGGTCCCGGGTTCGAATCCGAGTAGGGGCAGATGTTTTATTATATTTGCTTTCTAGTCGTGGATGTATATGTTTAAGTTTATTTGTAATATTTATATATTAAAAAAAAAATCTATGCGTGTTTATAAATTTCTTAAGTTTATTTATCCGTTAGTTTCCATAACACAAGTTCTTAATGATACTTAATGTGGATAATGTGGTGTGATTGTTAGAAATATTTATTTATTTATATAAAAAAATTATAATTAATAATTTAACCATTTCTCCGAATAAAAGCGCGTTTCTGAAATCTCAAATATCGAAGTTACTGTACACTAAATTTGAAACAAACTTTTTTGCCACCACTACCCCAAGCTAAACTTTCCTTAGATCTTAGATCTCCCTCAAAAATAATACAAGTCAGGCGTTGATTGCGGTCCCTAGAGGGCGCCACTTGACCAGGCGGCCATCTTTAATGAGGACTTACTGCCCTTCGTGTACTTTCTATTTAAGATATTCGATTGATTAACTCGATCTATTTATCGATTTTTTTGGGTGGGAGATCTATGACATTCTGATTGGTTGGTTAGTTACAACTGTATCTATAAAAATGTGAAGGTGTAGGTAAAAGGATAATTTTTTTGACGTGCTTAGATGTCAAACCTTTTCAAATATTGATGTTAGTATAGCTATAGCTAGTATGACGTCGACAACTAGTAGGAAAGGAATTTTGAAAATCCACCCCTGAAGGGGAGAAAAGTATCCAATATTATTAAAATTCACCAATTTTAAAATCACACGACATCTAAACTAGCATCTAGTTATAGTAGAACTTCTTCTTTAAAAATTATTTTACTTCGTAGTTGAAAACTATAAGTAATTTCAGATCATTTACAAACGTCTTTTAAAAATAAAATAATTTAACAGCAAACGAAAACCAGAACTTCATTCCACCCATTGGATAAATCACGAAAAATCATGTCCATTCACACATAATGAATTGTAACTGACCAATTACATGCACCACTAACCCCTTCGGTCCCGACCGGTCTCCCGAACCCCGCCGCTCCAAAATCGATATATAAAAATACCTACAAAATCCAGGAAAATTTTCTGTTTTATTCGAAACACGTAGTGTCAATATACAATAGCAGGCGATGATTGTGATTCGTCTGCTGAGGGAAATATGAAAAAAAATGTCGTTTTGGCAACTATGGATTGAATATCATGATAGTGATGCTGTTTTATGGATAGTGAATATATTTTTTGTGTTATGTGTGTATACTATTAGTTGAACGGTATTAATAAAAATATTGATAAAACCTTTTTTCTATAAAAGCATGGAAATAATAATGGATATTTTAAAAGTCTATCTACTATCTGAATCTATGTATTGACATTTTTAATCATCATAAGCAAATAATTCACAGGGCATTTATCAATTTAATCAAAACCACCTGTACATTTCAATAACTAGATAATTACACGTTCTTCATTTGATATGTGAGTGGTGTCGCTCCGGTTCATTACAGCCCGGATTATCGAAAGGGTTAGTCACCGAAGCATCACACAAGAATTTCCTGAGGGTCTCAGAGACCAAGGGTATCCGGGATTATCGGGGTTAATAATGAGTTGAAATGGGGAAACAAAAATGAAACTACGTTTTGTTTAAGAATTTTAGTATCCCTTATTTTATATAAGCTTCTCTGAAAATCTTCTACTTTTTTAAAGTTTCCTTCTAGGAAGGGACAAGGATGTTAAGATGAGCATTAAAAGAAAATGCTACTTAGTAACAAAGGCGCCTTAGTTAATAGAGAACGGTCCTTACTAGTGTTACAAATAAAAAGGGTATCTTTGTTCACATATGTGCATGTAGAGTAAATAAAAAGATTTAAAAAATATATATTTCATACTTTGAATAATAAAAAAACCTAAATATTCACTCATTATAGCACCATTATTTGTATCCGAATCGCTATCACAAAAATGCATTCTCACACACGCATCTACGTAAACGACCCGCTGCTGATGTTTCGGATTTTGTGCCGTTTTTCCATTATTTATTGTTATTTTTCTATTTGGTCGGCAGTCGGCAGATGTGCCTTGCTATGATTTACGAGGACGCTGTATTAAGGCCCGTGAATTATAACACCTTGTTGACCCTTGTTTTCTTGTAGAAAAATAAATCCTACGAATCTGTGTTTATAGTTTGTTCGGTGATGCTCGGGTTCTGGGGGGTTAAAAGTTATACTGAGTCAAGTTTAGCATTAAAATCTTAAATAAATCTGATTTGGCTTAGATTTAATTTTTATATTTCATTCCGTAAAAGCTACACTTAAAATAATAATATTACATTGATAAGACCATACACTGCTCTAAAAAGTGATGAAAATGCCGATCTATCTTTAACAAAAGGAATATAATTGAACGTCGTTCATTTGAGAGTTTTATACCTTCTTGAGTTTGTCATTGACTGTAAGAAACATAAAGATACTTAAGATTCATGGCTTGCAATAAGGACTAAAAGATCAATTATACCACTGTTAAGTAACTAAAACATTCTTAACATCCTGTTACTCTCGCAACCGACACCCTGCTAGCAATAAATCAGCAGTGCTGCCGCCTAGTAACAATCTGGCGAACTAGCATGTGTTGTGTCTACCCTCACTTGCCCCAAAGTTAATTTGTCGTATTTATCTGACCTGTCGTGTATGCCGTATTGAGAAATATGGCTATTTATCAAGCTCGTGTTAGTATTGCAAGGTAATTGTGTTACATTATTTTTGGTAAACTAGATTTATCTTTTAACGGTAAACTAGATTTTGTATTTTTTTTCTCAGTAAAGGAGACATTTTATCATTTAAAGGGCACTTGGCTAGCTTTTGTACGGGTGTTCCTAGGATTGCATAAAATAAATAGAATAAGTCTTATTCGCCAATATTTCATAATTTCATTTAGTTTTGTCTTAGGAAAGCATGTTCAAATCCGTATATCAGCCACCCTACCTAACGAAAACATGGCGCTATCTGTCATGGTAATGTTTTATTAATTCTGTTGTTACTTTTATGTTCCTATTTATCGCTTATCCGATCTACGAGTTTCTTTAGAGTTTTTCGTTTGATTTAATTATTGTACTATATCCATTATTATTATTTAGCATTGATATAACAACAGCAAACATATTGATTTATAATCGAGTAATTGGTAGTGAGTAAAGAGATATTTTGATTATTTCAGGTTGCCAAAATTATAATGATTATTATAATCGAACATTAAATACCTCCAAAGTCATTTAAATGTTAGTTATACCTTAGTTTTAAATATTTTTGTGTGTCGTAACTCGCAATGTATGACGATTATTACATGCGGCTCTAGTTTGAAAAAAGGTCCTGAACAAATCACAGACTAGAAAGACAACAAGTTGTCACAGACTCAGTGGTACAAGCATGCAGTTTCTTGTTTTCGTTCAACAATGCGGATGTTTTGTTTTTTGTTTCAAAGTAAAACATAATGCAAGGTATATTTTTTAAATATTTTTTGTGTGTCTACCACATTTTTTCATACATATCGAACTGGTGTACGTCGCGCTATCCGAAAATGATACGTCTCCTTTCTAGTATTATTTATTTTTAAATATGTATCTGTGTGTCATCTAGTATGTAATAATGACCTTGAGAATGAATTGTTTTATTGTTCTGATGTACATAATTCTAGCAATTATTTAAAAAAGGTTTTTGTTACAAAAAGGAATCCTATAACTACGTATTACTTTAAAAAGACCTAAATCTGTCGTACAAAAACATAAATATATAAATAGAATAAAAAATATAACCATAAATATAAATACAACAATATTGAAAGCACTGCCAAGTATGTACAAGCAAATAACCAAAAACATTTAACTCAACTCAGACGAGATCCAAACCATCTTATTAAAGATTCCGCAAACAAAGCATCTTCAAACACCAGGTTTACCTCCACATCGAGCGCTGCACAGTGGGCCCGACAATTAAGAGTTAGACAGACAAAAACGAGCCGAAAGCACCCCACAGATGATTCAGTATTAAGCAAGTCACGTACTTTAAATAATCAGTGCTAACAAACGGTGTATCGTTTACGCTGATTGTAAATTGATTAAATTAAAAATTTTGAGCGAATTCGCAGCGTATTGTTCCCGCTCGCTGATGACATAAGGCACTTTTTTAGTGTAGCTTACAGTTTAAATATTGGTTGATAAGAATGTTAATTTTGTTTCAAGTTTAGTGAATAGGTTGACAATGGCTAATCTTGTAAGTAAATTTCGTTTGTTAGGCTTCCTTAGGAATGATATAATATTTGTATTGAATCATTTTTAGGTTATTAGACAGAATCACGCTTTATATTAAAGACATTACATTACTAGAAATCTCACAAATCTTTACCAAAAATAGAAAAACGCTGTACTCTTTCACCCTTCATCATAAACCATAATTTTCAAAAAATTCCTCTCAATCTTTATAGCTTACGTGAGCACAACAAGAACTTGCAAAAAACCGCGACAAAGACTCACAAGGCAATTTTGACGCCCCTAAACGGCGTTTCTCTATACCAAGTACATTTTTTATTTAAAATAACTGTAGATATTTGTATATGTAAAGGAAATCCAGTTTGGAAATTGAGTTAAAATGACAGTGGTACGCGTACTGATTCGCCCCGTGGTTCGTATTAAGCGCATTAGGGGCCAAAATTGGATTTGTCACAGGGCGTTTTATTGGTACACTTGTTACGAATTTAGAGACTGCCAGTTTAAAAAAAATGTACTTTTATCTCCATCTGTCGAGTAATTTATGGTTTCACGGGTTCTGCGGTGGAGCATACTGTTTTTATAGAAAGGTATTTTTTACAGATTATGGTGGTAAGGTTGCCGATAATGTTCATAGAATTCTTAGTTTTGTAATTGGTGGTAGCTAACATTTATTGTGGTTTTATTAACACAAGCTAAGTCTTTTTCAAATTATCTGGTTCCGTAAGTAGTTTTCCATGAGATAGTGTCTAAAATTAACCATTTTACATTATCAATTGTTGAAAATCTTTAATTTCCTTAAAATTTAAATAAAAACACAATCAACTTTAAACAGTACAAAAGCAAAGGTCTTTCTCTCTCACCACATTCGAATAATAAAAAAGCCACAACAAAAAAATCCTGTATTGACTCACTAGAACAAACATTTGTATTTTCCAAATAGAATATATTTATTTGACGTATTGTGGTGAATCAGAGTCCCCAAGGCACATTTATTTGTGCCTTCGCTTCAATTCACAATATCTGTGATTTACCCATACTTTTGAATGTCGTTATTTTTTACTATTACTCCCACTGTGCGTTTATTTATTGCAGAGAGTGAATAATTTCGTTGCACCTGTGACTAAATCATTTACTTACATATGATAAACAATCTTTAAGTATCTCTTTTTATAAACAGAAGACTTTGAAGTGAACCAATTAGTGATTAAAGTTTTCAAAGACGCTCCGATTATAACAACTAACAGTTGGTTAAACTCTAACAATGCTTCACAGAAATTATTCCACCTACACTAAATTCATTGACAAAACCCAAAATTACCAATAATTTGACACCAAACAGGCCAAAATTAAGTCAACTGAGGCCGCCATAGAATTACCCATCCTTTGACAGATCGTCAGGGGTCCGTAACCACGTTACTGTTAACAATAACTGACGAAGGCAAATCAGATTTTGAAGACCCTCCGCTGTTATTTTAAACCTACACGGGTTTTGCATAACCTCGTTCATACGTAGGGTAGGTGGGTGTTTAGGGCTGAATTTTCTTTAAAAATTTGTAGTGGATTATTTTTGTATAGTAACTAATTGATTACGGTGAAAATCTGTGGCATATTTCTGAACGAGGCGGTTGTTTTGATTAGGTACGACTTTTAGGATTTTAATACAAACTTACTACAGATTTGTAATTTGACGTCTTATTATAAAACTCATTTGTGTGACTTGGGAATAATTCATTATTATTTGAATTAGACATTTAATAAACGTGGACTAAAACCGAAACAAATCAACAAACCTTTAAGAGTTTTACTGCCAGGCGAGTCCCGGCTCCACGGAGGGTCGCCATGGCCAGAGAAGTCCCGTAGTTTGAGGTAGCTGATGGTGAGTCTGATGATGGAAGCCTTGTCCAGCTGCGAGGTGATGGCGGCTGGCAATGGCAGCATCTTTGCCAGTTCATAGAACTCGTAGTTTTCTTTGCCTCGCCGTGATCGAGCTGCATCTCGGCTTTTTTCTTTTCGTAGTTCGAGGATGCTGTTTGGAAAAAAGAATTATTGTTCAATTTATTTGTTCAATAAAAAAAAATATTTTTATGTGCCATTTAAATATATTTATTCCTTAGGTTACTTCATAAATAGACTGTAGTAAAAAACAAATACGTAAGTTCAAAGTAATTGTTTAAATGTTCAAAGCAGTTGTTTTATTATCAATAATAGTTCTTTAGGTATTAGTTACACGTCAAAAACTACCATCTAACATATTATTACTACACTTCTGCAAAAAAATCCTCAACTTCATTCCTATACGAAAGAATCTTAAAAAGATTAACATCCTCATTACGTCTGTCACAAGAACATGACAGATCTATCGGAGCTGGCGCTAATGATCGCGTCCTGAAGCGCCATTTAAAAAAGGTTGGGAACCTCATCCCATTTGTCAGTGGGAGTTGCGAACCGCTGACTCCGCCCAAACAAACCGTCTGGGCGGGAACGCCATTACACAGCTCGCATAACGTTTTTAAATCAGTACATCGCCTCAAATGTCCATAAATGCTTTACCATTGTAAACGTATTGTGTTTTAGAGCGAATTAAACATCGTATGATTGGATTAAGCAATGCTGATTGCTACAATTAAGAGACATTATCGATCGAACAAGAGCCCCACAAAAAGTATTGCGAAATTAATTGATTTTTAAAGTTACCTTATATGGTTTTACCTTGTGTTTACTATGTCCTTTTACTTTAACAAAAACTTGGCAGTTTTATGCGTATAATTTAAAGGCGCTTAGCGGATAATTATTGCGGTCGTAATCAATGAAAAGTTCTGATCTCCCACGTTGGAATTTGCAAAGGAGCCGATGAGGTGTCTAAATGTTAAGTTATTAAAAACATATATGAAAATGCAAATACCGTTCTAAGTACATTTCTTTGTAAATATACCGATTTTAACCTACATGGAATAATTAAACTCGGTTGCCATGCCAACACCACAACGGTAATTAAGTGAAATGTCGATCGGGTTGTGCATTTATAATTAGCTTTTAGTTTAACGTGCCAAAAAGTATTGTAAGTACGTAATTGATTTATACTTTCTGCTAACTACTACAAAATAAATTTGTATTCCTAAACGGTCAAAGGCGTTATTAATGTTAAGTTATGGAATTTCTGCCATTCATATGCATAATAAAGAACGATATATACCATGTTAACTCCACAGTTTAGCCATAAACTAATAACAATAATTAAAAAAAAATAAACCATCGCCCAATTCAAAACAAAGCATACGAAAACACGAATAACAAGTTTACAGTCAATCGTCAATCACAAAGTCGCTGACAGTGCGTCAATCACGAAACGTCATTAAACGTCAGATGATGTCACTGAGTCAGCGGGATTTGATGGCTACCGTCAGGTTTACGACGCTGATGAAAAGTCTCAAGAGGGTTTTGGATCTTTCTCAGTTAGATTACTTTCTTGGACAACGTTTTACAGTTTGTAGACGTCCTGTCTGTATAGGTGGAATTTTTTTATGGATTCTAGAGGTATACCTATACTTATATGTTGCTAGAGGTGTCTGTAGGTATATCGGAGGACATGATTATGTAAGTGAAACCATGTGGTTTGAAGATTCATAAACATAATTTTAAGAATATTAAATATGAAACTGACAATATTAAGTACACTAAAGTTCTACATCGGTAGTGGAGGTTAGAAACTTATTTTTTTTTTACGTTCACTAGATATATTACATACGATGGTGCAAGTCAGAATCTTTTGCTTCTTCAATTCTTTTATGTCATTCGATAGATTTAAATTATTTTCTTCTTAATTTACATCGACCGTTTTACTAAAATATCGCGGCAATCTGACGTGCTGTTAAGGCCTAGCCGTGTCGGTACCCAATATGTTCACTACTATATCATTTAGGTCCAAAACCAAAAAAACCATATGGCTTTAGATTTTTAAGGTTTTAATACATCAGTTGCACCCTCGGTCACTTTAAATCTTATTTATACAATAACATACCCTTGCGCCCCAGTCGTGGTACTGACCACCCCTTTATTTAAGCTCGATTCTAGTTTACTTTATGGTATTTTAAAACGATTATCTGAAAATTAGATCAGTTATCTTTAGTAGTTCCTTTATTTTTTAGAATTATTGGTCCCAGTTCGGTTTTATAGTAAAGATAAGTTCGTAAGGTTTCTTCGATAGTAGTTTGAGATATGGTGAATGACACAGTATAAATTATACTAGGATTTGTATCCAGTTTCAGTTAAACTCTTCTTTCATGCCCTGAATATCAGGACGTTAATACTGTCTCCCATTAGAGAAAGACAAATTTCAAATCAGATAGGTAATGTAATTATAGCTAAGATGAGGGTTTCGCTTATAAACATAAGATAAAAACTAAACCTGCTATATCTTTTCACCAAGAATATTCTTTGTATTATATTTTATTAATCCCTCTATTTTTTTTTATTTCATCAATATAACTAACTTCAGAGAATTGTTACAAACAATCATCGTACTTTAATTACGGCATTTATCAAAAGGTTACTATTTCGCGCCCCCTAGCGGCCGATTAAGCACCCCTCGATATGTCTCAAATATTCTTTTAGCTAATAATAGCGCAGCTTGTCAATTTACTCTGTGATATATGGCAACATTGGATTAACTGTCATTTTTGCCTTATTTAGGAAAATGCTGCAATTGTAATTAAGAAAAATGGTGGAGTAATATCAAGAAGTTTTTTGATATACACATACATATTTTATCAATATTAGGCAATTATTAAAAAAAAACATTTTTACGTAAGTGTCAATAAACCTTTAACCTTTTCAACTTTAAATCCTCGCCAGTATCATCTTGAAAAACAGAACATTCAATTCCAGAAAACCCAGATTAGAATTTTAAAATCGAATTTCCGACGTTCGAAAATTAAACTCGCCTTTTCCGGGCTACGTTCCGAATGCGCGTCTAATGGTTTTTATGACACATTCAGGAGTTTTACAACTAAATGGATAAGTAGTCCCGCTAGCCCCTGTGTTACAAGGTGTGAGGAGACGACATTCTGAACGTGCCAAATGGAGATGACACTCGATGTTTTCCAGTAATCGAACATGGTAAGTTTTGTAAATTGCAAAGATTTTCATACCGAGGTTTTGTTGTAGGTTTCGTTAAAAAATATTTTCAGGCACTAAATGGTATAAATCTAAAAATATGTAAGTAATCCCCTTTTTCGAGTTGTATTAAGAAATGTGGACAACGATTCAAAATTATCTTTGATGTAACTGAATTTAACCATAAGGTAATTCAGTAGGAATATTACACACAGAAGCCAGCTTCCACGCATTTTCTGCTCGATTTTTATGACGAACCTCCCTTCATCTTAGAAGTGGCCGTCTTTAAATGTGCATGGACGTGTCTGGACACCCTAACCCACCTGGGAATCAAACCCGCAATACGGTACTACGCCTAGTCACCCTACAGAAATAATTATAACGAAACATCAATTCTAACCCAAGCGTATAAGGTTGAAATCCGTTAATCCAGCAACAAAATATTGGTCAGCGATGATTGGTAGCTACCGAAACGAAAACGTCGTAACTCAAAAAATGCTACAACGCAATCTGAGATCTACTGCTCAAACGCAAGTATACCATTTCTTTGAAAGTAGACTGATAGTTTTTTTTCTTATAAATTGAAATACGAGAAAGGAAAAAAAGTATAGTTTAGATGGAAAGGTAGAAGCGCAGTCGTAAAACCGAGAGGTCTGCCGTGTCCCAGTAGTTACTGCTAATGTGTTGGGGACAAATTGAGTTGCGCCGGGCAGGAAAATTAGCTCTCTCCCGGGAATCGAAGCCGTATACAATGTCAGCTAGGATGGTTTGTGCAACGTCCGTGTCTTTGTGATGAGAAAGATATAAAGAAAAGGTATTTTATCAAACAATAGAATAAAAATTACAACGCACCGGGGAGCTTAGTTAGGTCTACAGACTCTTTTACAGAATATCTAGAATTTTTATGGTGAAAACATGTATTAAGTATACGTATAAGTTATCAATGTGAAACGTGATACACTAACCAAGACAAATCTTTAATTTTGTGTAATAACTTTGAGTTTCAAGAGACTACCTTAAACTCAAACAAATCCTAAATTCAAACACCTATACAATTAATAACAGTTACACATTAGCACCCTTGTTACGAAAAACGAACAAAACCTTTTAAATGTCACTTACTGCTTTCTTTCATAGCACTTACTTACGGTGCAAAAAGGATTATCCACAAACATAGGTAGCGCAATGCGCTGCAAATCAAAAGAGACACAATCCTTAAGATGGAGCTTTAGGGTCATAAACCCTAATGTGTCTCTTTCATGGGAACTTTCCTGTATTTTTCTGCATGAATGGCACTAAGTCCAAACATTGGTTCATTGTTGCGGTTTAAAATCGATTGATCTAGTGATCAATAACTGTGCTTCGGTTTGGGAAAAAGTGTGTAATAATGTGTTGTGGGTTAGGGTAGTGTTCATAGAAAAAGAATGTGCGTGAAACCTAATAAAGAAACTATTGGAATAGTTTATTTGTGTAGAGTGTTACAAAGATCGAGATTTATTTATCACTAGATTTAAAATTGTCACTGCCTACTTCTTGCTTCAATTATGAAATTTTGAAAGACCATACTAGTTACCACAGTCTTAATTAAATATTGATAAATAATTGAAATACTAAGTACTATAGAGTTCTCCGCACATTTTAATAATAGATCAATTTCTTGATTTGAGAAAAATTAAGACAAATTTAAAACATCTTTTAAAATCGTCTCCCAGACAACCCTTAACCCAGATTTATTTCAAGATGCAGTTTAAACGCTTAAAGATCTTTCTTACTACACCCTTACCAATACCACGATTACTGGATCCATTCAAAATGCCACCGTTGACAGTTATGACACATCTATTGTCGTTGTCAAGTACTTATCCAACACATAAGTGGCACTTCATATTTCTATTGATGTAATAAAAATGGCGGACAATTATTTCTTATGATATTTAACTGTTAGAAATTTTGCTGAGGGTTATGACTAAAAGGTCTTAACTTTATATTAATAAGGTGTTTATGGGAAAGTTGGTTATAAATACTTTATTTTTTTACGTCCTGTAAAAACCCCGGCTAAAACAATGTATTTGGATTATTTCCGAACAGATTTAGAGCCGATACTCTAGACAGTAGTACTGGTTTTTGATTGAGAGGAAAATTAAACCCAATTTCATTTTCTGTATCCTGATAGCGCGCATGCAATAATAATAATGATAATCGGCTTGGTAGTTGAAATGTGAAGCGTAGACAAAGTTACTTTGGCAGTTACAGTACCTATTAGTTAGGATTCAATGAAACAAATTGTTGCTAAGTTGATAGTTTGGTTAAGTTTACAAGTTTACTTGGTATTTTCCAGCTTAGGTTTGGATGAATAAATTACATATTCCCTGAAAACATATGTTATTCCTATTTTGTACGTCAATAACTTTCGACACACTTAAAATTGAAAAGCAAGTCACATCCAGCAAAATGCGACGGTCAAAGAAAAGTGAATACCAAAAGATTGGCTAAACTTTTCAAAAAGGAAATTCACACCCTTCAGTTAAAGGTACTTAAGGGCCGCTAGTTTTCTTGAAAAGTGCGTACATTCGAGCCCTTGAAATGTACTGAACCATGGAGTCCCTCGGGATGGAGATCTGGAAGGTCACTTTGAGAAATATCAATGATACAGTCGCCTTTTTCTGTTGAATTGAACTAATAGGGTCTATTTAGCATATTTTACTACAGTTTTCAATTCCAAGTTTTAAGAGGATTTGGTTTAGGCACTATTGCAATAAGTATGAGATATCTTTCAGTCAATCTTTTGGAATAGTGACTAAAAAAAGATCTTATGTTGCTTTTGTAGTGATCGAGTTTATTTTTATTGGATACGTTTTACTTTAGTGACTAAGATCAGTAAGCATTTCCGTTATAAACAAACAGATTTGGCGATAAAATACTCTTCCAATTAAGGCTTGAGCATGTCTGTTAAAACTATACTTTACTTATGAATGTATGTGAGTTGGAAAAATGTTAGTGACGTTCTAACGGTTCCTTAAACGGATGTGAACCTTCAGTAATTACCGGTACCTACAATGGAATATTGAATTCAACGTATTATTATTTGTTCATTTAGCCTCACCGATTTCTTTTTATTAATAATTCATAAATATGGCTTTCTTTGTTATGAAGGTAATTGACATTTAATACCTATCGAAAGGTAAGATAAGTATGAGTATTTTGTCAAGAATACAATGTCAAGAATATAAGGTATAAATTGTAGCTTTTAATCGATGAATACATAGTTATATAGCGGAATTTTGGAAAGGTTTCTTAACTTTTTCCTAGGTTTCCATAGTCGGCAAAGAAGCAGGCTATCCGGATGGTCGTCAGTGTATTTTTTGTGGATAATTATTAATTTGTTTACAGAAGTAATACAGTGGAGGGAGAGGATGTTATTAACAGGTAACATATTGCTGATTGTAGACTTTAATTTGGTATTTTCTTTATTTATCCTCATTTCATTGTACTTTTTACAGAAACAGTAACACATTAACTTTATCATTCTGTTACAATAACAATTAGAACGCCCCATACAAGCTCTTAGAAAAGAAACTCTACATCCACAAACATTTATTCTTTATATCAGCTCAATGTGAAGCTTTTTTCCATATAAATCTATTATTCATTCATAAAAACACCTACAAATAAAAATACAATAATTTGAAATATAAATAATAAGACCCAATTATGCAGATACAGATCATCGACTATCAACAGAATGTAACAATGGATCTGTCAACGAGATCATTTATTTTGTAAGGGCAGCGTCACACGAGGGGCGGCCATATTTGACGTAGGAAATGAAACTGTCATATTAAACACTATTAAGGATTATTGATATTTGCAGATGATTATCTTTGTACGGTATTTGTATTTAATAAGTTGTGTTTCGTTTATAAGGTATGATTTGTATTTATGGTGATTAAAGGTGGTGATGTATATTGGTACCTATTCATAACATCAGTTTTAATTTCCCTTCTATGATGGTATTAAAGTACCTCTTCAGAAAGAGGCATTGTTTGGAACAGTCTGTATAAATGTTATTCACATTTTCGAATTATTGAAACTAGATAATTTTAGGAATAAATAAGAAATTAAATGTATATTTAAAATATTTTTAGTTTCCTATTTGTTATATTTTTCTCAATCCTCCAAAAAAATTAAACCCTCATATCCCCGACGGGGTATCTTTGACCACAGCCAGTTATTAGCGTGACCTCACGACTTTGGCGAGCGTATGATGTCGCCGTGTCCAAACTTAGGTCACGTAGAAACGTTTGTTAAAAAAAGACATTGCTCTACTCAGTAGTTTTGATACTTGCAAAAAACAATGTGACGAATTCATAAACATTTTATTTTTAAATAGTCATAAACTACACCAAAAACTCATTACTTCATTAAAATACTAACAATGATTTTTTTTATACTTCTGAACTGTGATACATTAATAAGAACTAGTTTCGTAAGGCAAAGGTTTAAACCATGCAGTCCCTTCGTAGATGAGCCCAGTATGACTCGGCAAGATCATTCTCTCGGGATGAACGAAGGTGCCAGGCAAAGAATTGCCGTGATGCGGCATTTTTGAACGTATCAAGTAGCTGGTGTCAGCTTTTTAAAGGGGACGCCACGTTTTAAAGGTTAAACGCTTTTGCGTTTGATTATTGAGTTGCAAAATGACGGGTTTAAAGTGTAACTTTTTTGTTGCCTCATAATTGTTTACAGTTAGTGCACTTAAATTCAAAGTTATAAGATGAATAATTGATTGATTATGTATGTAGTTAATTTGGATATATTAATAGCCTTGAACTTATTGGCCATTTTCTTAAAAAGAATGGATTCTTCTAACTATAATCCCTTTTCTACATGAACTACGTGATCATCGCCTCAAAATTATTTTCTTTTGAGAAAATAATCAATAATCTAATTTCGTGCAAACATTTCCAACAGTGCAAAGTTAACCTGCTAATGCCCACGGGGCCGGTCAGATCTATCGGTTCAATTGGGGTACAATTGACCGTCTGCCAATCTAGCAGAACGCTCATAATCACCTCGCACCCAATTTTCTGTGAAGACGTGTAATGAATAATATTAATCGGCAAAATAAGCGTTTATTGTTTTACAAGGTCTTGTTGATTAGTTTGACGTCTGAGTAAGGTAAACATTTTATTAATAAACAAAACGATAAATAAAAAAAATATTTTAAGAAAAGTGTAAAACCAATTTCAAATCATATCAGATCAAATCAAGCCAAAAAAATATCATAGAGTTTGTTACAGATTTTAGCCAAGTAGGTATTAATATTAACTCTCATCTGTATCTACCACTTTTAAGTCGGTGTGCAAATTTTTCTTAAACTAAGTAGATAATAATATAAAATTTCAAAATATTTAAAACATTTTTTTTAAAACTCTAATTCGAATAATTGTGACAATTTTTTACAATGCTAGTATTTACAACACACTTAACTATAAGCTAGGTATACAACATTTATAAGATAAAAAACGCACCCCAAAAAAATCAGACATGCATTACATCGAAAAACTGACCAATCGGAACGCCTCAAATATGACTAATGATGGAGCGTCACATTGTAAATTGTGTACCAAAATTGTCCCGAAACTGGAAAATTGTTTCATTCACAAATGCAATAGCCGGGATTTGCAGAGATATACATTTGATGAATAAAATAGTTTGGGGCTTTTCGGACCCATGTGATAGTCGTTTGTTGGGTTGTGTTATGAGATGGATAAATGGTATTTTCGATGGTATAGTTTGTGAGATATGGTTTTGTATATTTTTTTGGGGATTTTTGTTGCAATGTGCAAAACAATAGTAGATTATAATACTGAGTCATACGGGAATTAATTTTAAATATTTAGAAACAGAATAGTTATTTAAGTAACTCCTTATTAAAGATAGGTTAAAAGCCTGTGTGTCCTTATTAAAGGTCACACAGGCTTTAGGTACTTACTTTGGGGCGATACAGTTGGTGGTTTTATTTGGGGTTTTTTATTATTATTATACTTAGGAGGGCCACAGGTAGCTAATTTATGTTTTTGAAAAAAAAATTCAAAACTACTTATACTACTTCCATAGACACATCGACGCCTTTGAAATGTGTAAAAATACTAAATTCAGATCTCCAATGAGCTTCAAACGACAACCTTAAACTCTAAGTTTAAAAATTTGTCAAAAAAAAAAAAACGGCAATTATTACCTATCTCGGAACAAGTGAAACTAGCTTCGAATTAGCAATACAAAGGAGATCGTCACGTTTGGGCCCCGTTTCCAACAGGAATTGAAAGACGAAGAAAATAATAGTTATTTGGTATAATCGACTAAAGGGACGCCTGATTGCGCGGGGGTCGCATTTGCTTGGCCAATTTTGTCAAATAGTATGAACGCTTTTTAGCTTTTCTTTTTGGTTCTGGGAGTTGCAAGCATTCATGAATTTGTTATTATCGAATGTGTTTAGAATCGCATCGAGTTTGTAGATAATTGACAGTTTCCCACATTTTTGCTAAAAGATGGTTGACAAGGGGAACTATATCCGAATAAACAAAACCTTATATTTAAACTCATTTCTGATCTTGATGTCTGTGTGAAATAAATTCTATAATTTTGATAAGTAGTATCATATTTCATTTTTATGAGGTACTTTATTGAGAACGAACTGAACTCTCTGAGAGTTGATGGAAGCTTTTTGTGTATTTTCAATATAAAAACGACAAAATTTTTAGCATCTCCAAAATCATTTAATTGACACACAATATATCTCTCCACCTGCCTCCACAGATACAAAACCAAACACTCAACTTTAATCATAAACTATAGCCATCAACTCCTTATTTACCCGAATCACCCCTTTAGTACCAAATGAACCATAAAAGAAGGAATTAAAACAACCAGGGGTCGCACAAAAGTCCGCTGATGAAGTAAAAGGGGTAGCAATAGATCATTTTCGGGTGCTTGTCCGAAAGCAAATCCCTGGACAACTACGTCGATCGATCGGACGGGGTTTTATTGAGTCCAGTGATGGAATGTGGGATGGGAATTTTTTGATGAAAATAGCTGTAACGGTTTTAATGCGTTAAAGTTGTGATGAAAACTTTAAGTGTATGTTTGGCGAATGTGATGGTTTTAATTGTATTAACGTCCATTGTAGACGCTTTCACTTTCATAGTTCATATAATGGCACAGGAGCCCTGCTTCATACGCCATAGTTCCCAGGTTATGGTGGGGGGTCATCTATGTCACAAAACAGATAAATGCTCTGTAGTCTTGGTTGTTTATATGTATATATGTATGTTTATTCGTCCAGTTCGCTGTACGAGCATCCATAACACAAACTCCGCTTACTTTGGAGCCTAACAGTCGGTATGTTTGTCTACGAAATTATTATTATTTAGCACCCGTCAACTAGAATGGTATGCAGGGACTAAAGTCTATAACTCGATGCATACTAAGATTACTGTACAACCGTTCAAGGCGTTATTCTGGTTTTAAAGATTAATTCGCTTGATCGAATGATTACCTATACTTAAAAGTCAGCTTTCCAAAATTATATCAAAAACTATTTGCCATTATATCCGTTTTTTCATTGCATCGGCCTTCGTACACAAAATACATGCAGTTTTTTTAAATTACAGAAAACAGCTGCAATGAAAACCGCAGACATTGATCGGAGTTTTTGTAAAATCTTTATTATGTATGTTTTTTATTCGTTTCTTATCAAAAAGTAATGTGGCTGTTTTTGTTGTTAAAATACTAAGATGTGATACTTAGTTTAGATTCCTTAGTTGTGACCTATGTGAAATTGTAGGTATAAGAATAAGCTAGACTAATATATTCTTTATTACTACGTTGATAAAGCTGATTCTTGACGAACACGTCACGTTATGTGTAGAATGGAATAATAACACAAAATTAATTTTGAGTATGAAATTCTTTTGAAACCGGATACAAAAGCCGATCAACGGCCAGCAAATTTCTAAATGGTTAAAGTATTCTCAATTTTCTTTACACAAATCTAATATTTACACAAACAAATAATATAAGATCTCGTCACACAAACATATCAAGCTGGACACATCGGATACCGCCGCCGTTGCGCTGCGCAAGAGTTTACAAAACGCCGAGTGTGCGCGACGAATCGCCGTGACTCAGCCGAGTGGTTGAACTACTGGTTGATAGAGAGTGATTGAACATTTTTAATTGTGGACTTATATTTAGTTGTGTGAAGCAACTTAGTTTAAAAGTTATAGGTAGCGTGAAAAAGGATACTATTCATACTTAGAACAAAATAACTCGCACATAACGCAATACTTGTCCCAGGTTCGAGTCCAGGCCGGGGCATTCATTTGTCTGATGAACACAGATGTTTTTATCGGGTCATGGTTGTTTGTATTTATATAATTGTATGTTTATTCTGGGTTCCCCCCCAGTACGCTGTATGGTAATCCATAACACAAGCTATGCTTACTTGGGGTCCATACAGTTGTGTGTTTGTCTGGGGTATTATAAAAAAGAAATATATAAATGAAATAGGTATCTTCTCTCTATCCTGCTTACTCCAAGTATAATGGATAGTAGTACAACTACGACAGTCCCTGCAATCTACAAAAATCAATTCCAATTTTGAATCTGAGTCAAGCAATATAGAAATGTAGAGCACCCTTTATATTCTATAAAAAAAATAATACAAAACAAAACGTAATAGATCCACATGGTAGCTCATTCAAAGAGGCCTTCTATCTAACCGATACTCGACCAAAGAAATATAGAAACAGAACTCTTAAAACAACGTCATAAGACCCAAATTCGTAATAAAAATTATCATAGCTCAGAAAAACTTGTATCACTTTGGTGTAAATGGTGTGGTTGTTAGTATCTGCTACAGAAATTTATATTGTTTTTTTTATTAATAACTTTGATAGATTTGATATTTTGTTATTTTTAGTAGAAGCAGCAACTATCTGCGGCTGTTTTATTTACGTATATTTACAGTTGGGAGTAACGCTGTGTTCTGTTTAAAGAGAAGGAACGGGTACTGAAAATATTAAACCTAAGTCACATAGCTAAAGTCTACGGTAACCTGTAAAACTCTGCCCGAGGAATTATTTTCACGTATTTAATTATGGATATGGCCAAATATGGAACATATCATAAGGTGGATCAATAAACAATATAATTGACACCATAGATAAATTCTATACAATGGGCCTGTTCATATATTTCATTTCAATATGCAAACTACAATGTTGGAGGGGCTTATAATATCCTCTGTTAAATAGTATACTTATATAAAAAGGCCTCGAAGAATTTTTTTTTATATGTATCTATTGATATGTATGTAAAACTCAATTCAAAAAAAAAATAAAAAATAACGGAAATTACCAGTCAAAATTCATAACCCAATAGTAAATATAAGTATCAGATGATTTCGTATGAAATTTAAGGCAATAACAGACCTTAACCCTAATTGGGGTAAATATTATACCGAATGTATACCTCCAGGAGTTTTTTGTACCCTTTTGTGGTGGAAAAATGGGTTTTTGCGGGATCAGGTGCACCGATTGGATTCTGTGTTGTATTTATAAACATTGCTCAATGGGTTATCGATATATTTTGTTTTGATGCTTTTGGACTTGGCTGGGGTATTATTTAAGTCGTCGAAACGTGAAGAAATAAAATATTTTTAAATGTCTTGGTCTAAGTAGTTAAAAGTAGAAGAATGTAAATGACTATCCTAAGGTTTAGAAAACAAGATAATAAGAACAAAAAATATTAAAATCTTGCGACGATACTTAAATATCTAAGGTTATTAACTTTTATTAGCAATAAAATGGTTTAGTACTTTTATTAACATTTTCATTATAAACATAGGAACTAGTTTCGTTACCCTTCTTTTGAATTTTTTACCGAATTTCATACAACACGCATGTTGAACCCTTTCTTCAGTATTTATCCACGGTCTTTATTTTCCAATCAAAACTTCTTAGGACAATGAGGATGTATATTTTTTATTTTAAAATATTTTATAAGGCTTTAGAAAATTTTGATGAAGTGTAAAAGTTTTTGTAAAAAGATTCTGTCCTTAAAAAAGAGATTGGAAGTTTTTGTGGTGGTGTTCAATGGGATACAGGTATTGTTTCATAAGTTTAACTAATATTCTAAGTGATGGACGCAGTTGACCGAAGAGCCCGAAAAATTATAAAGAACTTTGACCTCACCTCACCACCAAAAAACTGCAAAACCTCGACCAGCGTCGGAAAGTTGCCAGTTTAGCAGTCTTCTACAGATTACATTTTGGAGAGTGCGCGAATGCTCTTTTTGATCAGGTTGAACCCACACCCTTCTTGCATCGGACTACTAGACGCAGACAGACCTTCCATCCCTTCATGGTAGATATCCCAAGAAGTCGAACCAAACGCTTCGATAGTTCGTTTTTGGTGTGGGTCGCCAAGGTGTGGAATGAACTGCCTACGTCTGTTTTTCCAGAAACCTATAGTCCTAGTTCTTTCAAGCGTCGAGTGAATAGGTATCTCGTGGATAGACGTGTAACACCTTCGTCTTCATCGTCACTTTCCATCAGGTGAAATAGAAGACAAACGTCTCATCCTTTTTCAATAAAAAAAAGCTCCCAAACGTTCATAAGGTGATTCATATGTTTCCACAATTTCACAACTTCTGACTATCCAGGTGTTTAAACTATACTATCACGTTAATATCAAATAATCTTATTTATAATAATAATAATGAATCCCCAGACAAACACACCAACTGTGACCCCAAAATAAGCACAGCTTGTGTTATGGATGACCATACAGCGAACTGGGGGGAACCCAGAATAAACATACATATATAAATACAAACAACCATGACCCGAGAACAAACGTCTGTGTTCATCACACAAATGAATGCCCCGGCCAGGACTCGAACCTGGGACCTTCGGTGTATGAGGCAGGGCTACTTACCACATCACTCGGTCGTCGTGACATGAAACATTAACACGAAACATTTATAAAAAGCAAAGACATCGATATTATATAAACAAAATGATGTTCCGATCTGTTTGATGATGTTACGGCTATTTCTGCATAGATTGCGTCGATGTTTGTATCTTAAGTTTAGATATTTCATTTCACCAGTGATCTATTGAAGTTTGCTGTGAACTTATTCTCGTAGAATATTTCAAGTTGAAATTTTTATTACATATGTCATTCTGATAGACACGTAATTGCTGACAGCTAACTTCAAAAGATCACACGTGGAAAAAAATGGTTTAAACTCAATTACAACTCAATCCTGAAAATCATGGAAAACTGAGCCTTAGCGTATAGAAGAATATACGAAAAATACTCTATCGCATTGAAAACAGCATCATTAAGAAGATAGCCTCACATATAAATTTTCTTTCTCACATTTATACATTAGAATAAGTTACCAGGAACCACTTTAATCTTGTTTCATAGATATTTGAATAACCTTTCATTGGCTGTCCAGTTTAACTAGATTTAACCGTAAGTTAGACATAAACGAGCTAAAGCAATTAGGTGAAGCAAGATGTTACTTATACAGTTACCTATCTGTGCTACACGGCAAAATTAAAATGGTCTGTCTTTAATTCACATTTCAGAACGATTTGTAACCTGTTCCCTTTGTTTCTTAATGTTACAAATGGGCTTTTTCATATGTTTGTAAAGTCCTTTGTTTAGTATTTGTCTGGAGAGTTTACAAACCTGTCGTAACCAGAATGCATCGAGAAGTTGTAATGTTTTAACCTAACAATACAGCGCAATATGGGAATGTACAAAGGTAATTAATAAAAAGTAGGACCTAAGTACCTACATACTTAGTACTAGATCAACCTCCTCATAAACCTTGTATTTGTATAATTAATCTGATAAAGGTTGTTTTTGAGGTATACCTCCAAGACCCGTTATGGCATTGCTTTTCTTGTATGTCTGTCACTAAAACACACAAAACTATACTGCAATAAAAACTGTAAACCAGAGTATACAAGCATATATATCAGTGTAAAATGTAGGAAAGGTTAACCAAGGTTCAACAGCCAATTATGTCCACGTACCTACTAACTGAAGTGCAGTAATTGTGGGACTTTGTCAAATTAACCGCGAGACGTAGAGACGAACTTGATATCGCTAATTAGATGCTCAGTACATTTCCGTAAATAATATTAAAGTTATTAAGGTTATGGGAAACGTTATTCAAATGGATCTTTGGATCGTTGAATGAATGTAAGTCGGAATATGTGAGCAATCGCGAACCGGCTGCAATTCCATGCGTTCCGCCTGACGTGACATTAAAAGTTCTGCAATAATATCTATTTTCAATTTCGAATCCGTTTGAATGGTTTTGAAACAACTGACGATGTCATATCGTACAAGCAAACGTACTTAGTAAATATTAAGGTAACGCCGCCACTCAGCCAGTGCAATTATAGAATCAAAGTCCAACTGAAGCCAAACCAAGGGAAAGAATCACATATATTATTGATACCATTTACCATCAAATAGGCATCAAAGGTTTGTATGTATCAAATCGACAAATCATGTAAATAAGTTTATATCAATGATATAAGAAACTTATTTACGTGATTTGAAACGGAAAAATTATAAGACATTGTCTCAAAAACTTAAGGGCTTTGTTTATTCCAAAGGAAAGCATAAAGAAGCACCTACTCAAACAGATAATGTTACAATTCCAACAAAAACTGACGCAACGGCCTACGTAACAGCCATCTTGTTTTACAACAAAAAAACTTCGAAACAACACAAATTGTCATGATTTGATAAGATCTTAATTTGTCTCAACAACTTGTTTCGACCACGCTTGTTTTAAAATAATCATTAAATGTATTATCTGCCATTTTTGATCAAAGCTGTCATTGTCAAATGAGGCTGTATAGCTGAGGAATTTGGCTAAAGTAATGAATGGCTTTGCGGAATATGGAGTCCCAAGGAGGGGAAGATTTGTGCCCTATACGTTTTCTTGATTTTGAAGCATCCAAGCAAAGTAGTCTCGGTTAAGTTCGAAAATTTACTGTTTATGATTTTGTTCCGAAAAAATTGTTGTCTTAATTGTTGTCTTTTTAAATATCTGCATCGGTCTTGAAATCTTGTTGCTTACATGTACCTTTATTTTTTTTCAATCAGATTTAAAATATATAAGGTGTTGTCATTTTAATACATCAAGTTTGGATATTGTGCTACTGCGCATAACTTGCAAGAATTCTAGTAGGAAACCAACAAAGCCGTCTTTTTTCATCGAGGACTACGTTTTAGCCTTTTCTACATGCAATTTAACTAAAATAAGTACATAAAATAGTGAAATAACCGGACACACATTCGAAAAACTATTCAGGCAAAAATACTTTTACCTACTTAAGTAGATATTTCATTTTGAAATTCTCTAGTAAAACAGAAATTGCGTGGTCACCAATAACCGGTAAAAAATGTGTAACTTAGAAAAACCGTAAAAACGATAAACGCCTCTACATTTTTAAAGAATGAACGTAAAACAAAAACCTGTCAGCTTACGACCAGCACTAACAACGTCGACAGATACACGTCGTAAACATTTGGACTTTAATTTCGCTGTTTATAACTTGTTCATAATAAACTTTATCATCTCGTTTAGTATTATGGCTATTTTATTATTATTTGCGTTACTTAAACGTTGAGCTAGACAATTTAAATTGGTGACTATTACAAAATCTTTAGTCACTAGCTATGCAAGCCGCGCAGTCCCTGGTTTGTATTTTTTAAATATGTTTAGAAAATTCCTCTACAAATATTTAATGTATTTTAAATATAATAATAATATAATAATGATATGTAAACAAGCATTCCTTTCAAAAATAATACTTTTTATTTTACTTCGTGAGGTCAATTATTTTTATTGTTTCCAAACAATATTTTGAACCTACCCGTATAATTATATTTCATTCTACTTATGGTTCTTTTGTATCTGTATAAAATTAAAGTGCAGAGATATATAATATAAAATGTCTGCTCCTTGGAGTTGCCATAATAGGTTTCTCAAAATATCAACCACAATACTTATTATGTAGAAATTAATTTGATACCAATATTTAAATAATTCATTTCTATGTTAGTCACATTTGGAAACATAATCTAAAAGCACACCGTGTAAAAAGCATTATTTAAAAATTAAAAAAGCAATTAAAAATATAACGCATTAAAAACTAAGTATGGGCTAATTTTGATGTTTCATCGCCATGGTGACTGAACGTAAAGATGTCTGTTTTTCCATAACTTTAGTATCAAATGTTTAATTTATTTAATAATGTTGCAAATATAAATTCGTACACTGATAATACAGACAGAATATTATTAAGGTGACAAGACACTGAGGTATCATGATGAGGAAAATAGTAAAAGTTATTCTCCAAAACATTTTTAAAATTCGTCTTTAAACTCTAGTGACTCAAAATTGTACAAAATTTTTTCGCTCAGATTTTTCCACCGAAAACATCAGAATTCCTCCAAAGAAAAAAAACTAAAAATAAAAAATATAAATAAAAAATGAAACGTGCCCAGGTTCGAGGTGAGACTGATTCGCGGCTTGTTGCTGTCGACAGATATCCGGGCTGGACTGTACGAACCAGGAATGCGTGAAGGCCGGGTTGAGTCCCGGGTTCAAGCCCGGGCCCGGCCCCGGCAGCCCCATCACCCCCGGGAGCCCCTGTCGCTGGTGGTGGAACCCTGCCGAAGCCACCGCATAGTCCATAGCCACTGCTTGGTAAGGCAACATTTTTAACACTCACTGTCTTTTTTACAATTAGGTTTGAAGCACTTTAGTTTTCATTGTCTTTAAATGTTAATGTTGTATAAAGTTCGGAAAAGTTTGGTACGACACTGGAAAAAATTCCGGTTTTCCGATTATGGTTTTTAGCGGCGCTTTCTTTCAGCTGTCAAACAGTCTGTTTTCGTATCGTAGGCTAGTGTCCAGCTAGCTATTCACAGGGGAAAAGTCACGCACAGCCACCCACTTAATAAATATTCTGGGCATATATCCGTTTTTACGCGGACGTGACCGCCGGAGTACTGTCAGGTCTTCACGTACGGAACGCGCGCCCGATTATTGAAAACAGTTGCGAACGTCCCCCTCCTTCGACCTCGGACGTGCGACTGAAGGGAAGCACGCGCCAAACGCGACTCTATCACACACAGCCTAGACGACCCGAGCCACTTCGGCTACCAGAAAGAGACAACGCTTTACAACCGAGGAGCGTATTCATCGATCGGACGTCACCGCGACTTAAAACCCTGTATACACGAACCGTAATAGGCGGTTACGTGATTGGGCGTGGCTTGGACTATTAACTTGAATTGTCGCGTTCTGATTGGTTAAAATTGGTAGTAGTAGTCTACGTGATATGTTCAGGAATACGTTTATAGCTGCGTTCATAGAATATAATAAGTGAGTTGTAGGTTGGATGCGCGCCAGTAGCTGGATGCAGCGTGTTGCGGTTTGGTTCCCGATTCGCGTAATGGTTTTTAATTATTAGTTTAGGGACCGTTAATGGGAGAACATTGCGTGTTTGGCCGGTGGTTGAATTTTAAGCGGATGCGTTCGCTGAATGAACGTACGAGTAATGGGCGGGGTTCTCTTGGAGACTGACAGTCTACCTCGCTGATGCTAAGCACTTATCCACGTAAACTACTAATTACAGAGCCTTAATATTTCCTACACGATATCTATGTTGGCTGACGTTCAGTCTACTAGTTTTGATGAAATTGATAGTTTACTACAATGTGTGGTCTTTAGTTCGGATAATTATTCTATTATTGGAGTGTTAAAGATATCAGACAGTTTCTATCATTGAACACACGCAACTTGGTTAACTACTTATTGTACTAGCAAAGGATATAATTAGGTTGAACATCGTTCTACATCATCTCTCCGCTTCACAAATTTACGGACATTAACTTTCTCATCATCAGCCTAAAAATAGGGACATATGAATAGATTGAAAATTTTAAATGATGTTTAAATTAGAATCCTGTTTTAAATCAAACAATGCCTCAAACGAAACTAAGAGGTCTATAGTCATTGCCTACTCACGGGTCAAATCTTACAAGATGATTACCTACGAGTAAACGATTGCACTATGCATTCAAAAAAATATATGAACTTTACATAACAAAAATTTGAAAAAAGAATTCGTAATTCAACTTATAATCCCTCCAAACGTGCGAACATTTCAAAATACGAACGTCACCCGCTCAAGCACTAAGACCAACGAACCGCAGACGCGTACTTACAGACGCGGATCAATAAAATATACCTACAGTGCCACTAACTTATCTATTCAGTAGCTAAAACTAGAACTAAAGCATTTGTTACGTGGGTATGTATCACACTTCATAGAACGCAGCGCCACTCTTGACTGAGCAGATAAGATGGTTAGAGGGTACAACCTACAAGGCAGTCAGTTGGCTCACGTCTAACATTGCAGTTAGTATGCCGGCCTACGTCCGATGCTTCGAGTTATGGCCTTAGGACGTGGCAACAGCTGAGTTTTGTTTAGTCTATGCCCGATTGGCGTGCATCCCTTTCACTCTTGGGGAAAACGTGTGTTTTGTCTCTGTTTGCAAGCTTGATTAATCAGATTAGTGCTTGACCTCAGTTTACCTTATTAGCATGGGTGTGGGCTAGAGTGTTGGACTAAGTAGACGGTTCAAGAGAAATCGATTGTATACAAATTAATTATACAAACGACTTAGATATCTTTAGGTTTGTTTGTATCAACTATGTGAGTTTGGTTTAATTTGGTAATATTCATTAATTTACGCCATTGGATACCTACGTGTTTCGATCACGTATGTATAGCACGTTCAGTTCAGAATCTACGATCAGGTCGAAAAATCAATTCGTGCTGACTTGGCAAAAACTTAGGAATCATTCCAATTAATATTTAATCCTTTTAAACAAGTATTTTAGCAAGAATGAGAACTGTAAATCTTTATAACTACAATCAGAGGATGCGAAGGTACCAGAGCCTAGATATGGAGTTCTAGAAATGAATATACTTGAACTGAAACATCGAAACCCTACCTAACGAACCAAAAACTTTTCATCACCATACAATAAATAATAATAACATAATATAAATAACAATAAATAAAAATAAAAAAAAACAAATCATCTGAATCAATAAACGAAACCACCATTACTCTCTAATCACACAACCGCTTCGCAACCGCCATAACTGTCAATCTAATAATATCAATCATCTAAACTCAATGACGATAACCAATAGCCGGACAGACCGCGGCCGGAAGTCGCATGCAAAACCACATCCGCCCGCCATGATGCCGATTTGAAGCATGTGTGCAATTTACGGATGCGTCCATTCGATTAGTTACTAGAAAATTTGTTGGACATAGAGTTTCCTTTTCCTGTAGGTTTTGTAACGGGATTTTGGTTTGAAATAGAAATTTGCAACCGCAAGGGAGTTTCGCAGATGAGTAATAATTAATGGTGCCCCTACGTAAGTGTAATTAAATGCCTCAGTGGTATAATAATGTTAATAAACAATCATTTTCCTAAAGATTCTTGATTGTGTAATGGATTAGTTATAAATTATAATACGTCCGGTTCCAATCCAAGTACTTATATATCCTTTATTATTTTATGAAAACAAAAAATAATAAAAGATAACTGGTTACTTTTATGCCGCTAGAATTACACCTTCTTTAGAGGTCCGGCTATAACCGTGAGCTTTGAAAATATAAAGTAGGTACTTAGTACGGAAACACAAGACCACAATCTTGAACAATTTCATATTTAATTCCTATTAAAACAGCAAAAATAACAAACGTGACTTATTGAAAATCACGACATTCAAATATAATATAATAACCAGGCATCAAAAATAAAAATTTTACAGTTTGGTTCACTTTTTCTAATCGGCCAACATTACCGTCAACTAATTCATTCATGAACCTTTTTTGACAGTCTTCTACGTGAAATTTAAAAAATTGAACTTCTATGAAAAGTTTTCACAATTTTAAAAAACAATTTTTTTTTTCATTTTCTCCGTTGAGTTTTTGTTTTCGTCCAGTATTACGGTACAGTAAAGAGGCTGGAATCTCTCTGGTTATAATCAATAAAGAGATCTCAACTAATGTTACGGACACGGTCACGGAATCTGCGTTCCGAATTTTCGGACGCATCGGTACGCGGGGTCGGTATGCGGTGATTAGGAAAGCGGGCACTGAGGGAATCGATTGATAGTTAGAAAAGTAAATAAGTTAAAGTATATACCCAAATTATGTTAATAAAATTATTTCATTATCAACCAGAGTAAAATGGTTCTACTATTTCTAAGGAAATTTGTTACTCTATTTGCAAACAAAATTTTCTGACAAGATATTCTATCTAGATCTCATTATTTATTTCAGCAAAATTCAAGTAAAATTCCGTAGAAAATAATACGAAAGCTATAAATTACATATATTAAAATTCTAAGAATCTATATTAATTCTAAGAATTTGACATAATTTCTATGGAAATTCTTGACAAGTTTGGTGTCAAAATTATTCAAAAGATAAAGTTGTCTGAGCATTGAACAATCAGCCTTAAAACTAAAAAAACCATCGGGATTAGGAACATATTAAATTGTATGTGAAAAATATGTTATACCTACACAATGCGTAAACGCTACTTTTTTCTTTGACTAAATGTTTTATTTCATTTATTCAATAACGCCCCTCAAATGTTCTGTAAAACGTCTTAAAAATCAATTTGTAACCCGCCATCGCTTATCACCAAATCACGACCACTCACAAACATCGGAAAACTCGCCTCTTATTGGATAATTCGTGATTATTCTTTTTTTTTCCAAAGACACAGGTGTTTGAACTTGCCCCCAATCTCGTGATTCCGATCAATTCGGTAGTGGGTCGATGAACCCGTACCTATCGATCGGAGGACGCAATCAGGTGGTCAGATCTATTGATTTTATTGAGTGATGGCTTTTGGAGTCAATGTTTACATCGAAAAAACTGGAAAAGTAGTTTATTGATACGTATTTACGAGGTAATTGCAAGGAGAATACTAGTTAGTTTTTATATTAGTTTTTATGAAAAATATTAAAACAAAAAAAGTTATTTTAAAATTTGTTTATTTGTATCAACCAGCATGTCAAATTATCAACTAATATTATTTACTAAATACTATTCTGCTCTTTTTTCGTAGAGATAAATACAGTCTATCTTAAAGATCTCACCCCTACCACGTCATTCCAATAGTGAATATTAAGTAGCATTGATCGCAGGTTGGCCTACATTCGCAGGATTTGTTGATCTGACCCCTAGCCGCGGGCGTTTATTGGTAGAGAGGACGTGTTCCTCGGCACATTGCAGAGGGCACATCATGTTCTCGTTGTGCCTTTGCTTGTAGGTACTTTAAAGGAACAAATTAGACGTATCTATAAACTATATCTATGTCTATATTTATTTCAAAAGCTTCTGTCAGATGTATTATTACAACGTATGTCTGAAGGTTGACTTCATTTTTAACCATATACGTCAAATCTAGAAATCAAAGTATTAAATAATATCATTATAAAAAACTCTTTAATTTAAATAATCCCTTAACAGTGGAAACCGTTCATAACTTGTCAATGAAATAAAAACTGTTGGAAATCCATTACAGAACAAATGAAAAACAAAAACAGGCATTCACAGTTTCTACTAACCTAAAAATTCGAACCCCAAAACCAAACTTACTCAAACCAAGTCTACACAAACCTAAAAATGAACAACCCGCCAGTTTATCTACACGCATCCCTGTAATTAGGGAAGCTGCATTAAGATGGCGACCCAGATACTTTGATACAAATTAAGATATTCTAATTTGTACGATACATGTATGGGACCCGCTTTATGGGTATTCTGGTAATCTCGTCTAAGACTGTCCGCTCTGTTAATGAATAAGAAGAATGTTTTATTTTTGTGAAACAATTTAACTGGTTTAGGGGAATAATATGAATATATTGTTCAAGATTCAAGATATAAAAGCAGTTTAATCGTTTTTAGTATTGCTTTATAGAAAATTTTTAACTTTCTGTAAGTAAAGCACTGTAAGCTGACATAAAGATAGTAAGAAAGGTGTATAACTGTATAACACGAATATATATTTTTTGCTTATAATAGATTAAAATATATCTGTAGAAGTATATGTAGAAGCCATCTTGATAAATCTTTCAAATTTACCCTACAAAACATGACTCACGATTTAAAATTTAACAAACTTTCGAAAAAAGCAAAGTTTAACTAAACAAACCTGTATTAAATACACAGTTTCTACAACCCATTTCTCCATCAACCCACGCTGAACACAAAAACAACAGCTCGTCGAAACTTACCCCAAACAGCCAGCAAACATCACCTTTACCCCTTCCAAGAAAATGTATTAAACTCAGATAAAATCACGGAGAAACATTAAACTTTGCATATGGGGACAATTATGACGGAATTTGTATACGAAATGTCAGAGATATCCGATAAATAAATTAATAACAACCCCTGCGCTTAAGGGTTAAGATTTAAATTTCATTGATAACATCTTGTAACCCCTTTGTTTTAGATGTAGAATTATTTCTGCGTTTTATGATAATTAAATTTTTTTGATGTGCACATTGTTAAAATTATTTTTAAAATTGCTACCACTGGCAGGTTTATAAAGTCTTACCAGGGCTTTATGGATGCTAATTTTACTTACCTACCTATTTCTAAATTATAATCAAAATATAAATTATGAAAACTTCGACTTAAGTTTTCACTTTGTTACAACTTAAATACAGTAAGATTTAGTTGTAATATACTGCAATATAGTATATAAATAATGAAAAATACTCCTTCGAACAATGAAACCTTGGCGATCCATTGGGGCGTGAAGCTTGTGACTCACAGTAAAGCTCAACTTTTCCACCTACCCTCCAGCAAACGTCTTCCAAATCGATACTCCTCAACCATCCCTCACCTTCCATCAGCACCGGATATGAGCTCAGGATCAGGCATCCTTCAGGATTCCTCTCACGTAGGAGCCACCCTATGCGTTAAGCTGTGGACGCATTACGGACGAATATTCGGTAGTTGGTGTCGAGAATTTGTTGTGAGAATTCGTAGGAATGTTATAGTTTTTGGTACGTCAATTTAGTTTGAGATGCGTAGCGTTGTATGAAAGTGACATTTGAATGTTAGCTAGCAATAATAAGTGTAAAATTGGTTTAAATTGTCAGTAAATAAACAAGTTGGTTTTGATAAAAGGACGTGGAAAATGTATTTGTTAATGTGCAATTTTATTTAATTTGAACTTGGCATATTTTTTCCTTATAAGTTTTGATCGTATTTGATGTTTTACTTGACACTAAAAAGTATCATTTGTTTATTCTCAAACAACAATAAATGTGAACTTAAGTACATATGTAAAAACAGTAATATAATTTCTTTAAAACCAAAATAAACCTCGAACATTGGCCACGTAATTTATCCAAAGTGTATAGGCGGCATAACGATAGCAAGCGAACAACATAACGCGAGTTCTAGTGCACTGTAAGCCACTGAAGATAATATTAAACTTAACACGGTTAAATCAAACTCACACTTACGAGACACGCAACAAGGGCTGTATGTTTATAGGGTAATAGCCCTAACGTGGATGTGACTGTACCTTCTATTAGAAGTTTTCTTGTGGGGGTAAACTACACCTGAACTAGTGTCAGTAATGGTCTGGTTGGGAGGTCGCTAAGTGTATTGATAGATGTAAGTATAATTTTATTAGTTCCCGAGTGTAAGTACTGAGAGTAAAGTATTGTAGTATCGTCTATATTGAGTGCCAACATAATGTTACGTCAGCGTAATCCTTACTTAAAATTGAAAGTAGCTAAACTGAGTTATCAATTAAAATAGTGTATTTTAAGTAAATTTGACTAGTCTCACACTATTAGTAATAATATCTGCAGACCAACCCACCAAACGTTGTGTCAAAGCAAGCAAAGCTTGTGTTATGAGAACAAACATTTGTGTTCATCACACAAACGAAAGTCCCGACCAGGACTCGAACCTAAGGCCACTATGCCGTCCATAACTCAAAATAGGTAACGAACCGTAAGTTTATCCTGATATAAAGAATATTAAGAAAAGTGTTCTCCGGTTTCCAACTTAAGTTTAACATACAGTTGTTTATAAAATTGTATTGCTCATTTACACACTCATTTCTAATCTACAATTAATGTAATTTAAATTCAAGTATTTATTTCTCAACATTGACATTACTTGTTCTTACTAACGTCAAATAAAGCATGTCTCTAGCACCAGTTCGGAAAAACCTTCGTGAAGAAGAACTGGCAAGAAACTTCAGTGTACCTAGATATTTCCTTTTTCCAAAGACAAAAAACATTTCCACACCCTTTAGCCATTCCAAGGGCCGTAATACCCTACGACCATTATCTCTAATTCAAACAAATTTCAATTACACCACTTTTTTTCGTATTTTTAAAGTACGCTTACATTAACACCTTCCCCTCGGCGGAGCGTTTAAAAAGTGACGCTCGCACATATTTCTCGCTCGGGCGAGTTTTTCACTTTTTAGGGTTCGTTAAGGCGTTGCGAGATGGTTTCTTCTTAAAAGTTCTATTAAAGAATTCTATTAAAGTTGTTGTTCCATTCAAGTTCTATAATAGAAAGAAGAAGGTATTTAATACATTGATAACGAAAGTATTGTTAGCAGGTAGTAAATGATTTTATATACGTGGTATTATATATATATATGGTTGCCATAAATGTGTTTCATTGTATACATTAGAAACTATGGCATAGTAATAACGAAGAAAAAAACATGAATTGCTTATTATAAACTCGTGGATGGTACGCAATATTTTTTTAAAATATAAATGTGGTTAAAATTCATCAAGATTGCATATTCAACTTATTTTAAAACCTTCCCTCTCAACTCCGCTCTGTAATTAATTACAATATTTTATTTTATTTTATCTATTTATTAGGATTTCCAACAACAAGTACACTAATACAATATTACTAATACTAATACTAATATTTGTATGGTTTGCTTTGTACTGTGTTGCACAATTTGATGTGCAAATTTCAAACAATAACTACATTTGTAACCAAAAAATTCCTTTACAGTCTGTCTTAAAATAATAGACACAACTTAAATATGAATAACTACAGAACACTCACGTTAGACATTAACTCACATTTCGCCGTTTCAAGCCAATAAACATCGAGTGGGGATAGGTAACTGAATTCTTTTCTTATTGTTTCCAAATCCAATAAGGTGCAGTAATTTTTCAATGGGCCATATTAGCATACGCATACTGCACAAGAAAGTAGTAAAGAAAGAAAAGTGTTAAATTGCTGAGAGAAAATCAACCTTATGTTATTTTATTTAAGGATGTGTGTGAATAGTTTGATGAGTAGGCCACTACAGTGTGTTGAAATGAGAAATTCTTTAATTAAGTTTATAGAGTCATAAGGCGTTTGCATAAGGTGGAAGTACCGGGCAATAGATTCATTGGAATGAGCAAAATGTCTCAGATAAAATCAAAACTAAAGACAAAATCATAAAATCAGATTATGATTAAATAATAACTGATTCAAGATGAAGTTTTATGTGTTTAATTCTTTCTTTGTGTTTCCTGGTGCTGTGAGTCTGGTGTGTCCTGGTCCGAGGAACCCATCATCATTCAATAATCGTGGCTCTTCGAAAACATGACACTGGCAGTAATAGTCTATCACGTCGTAACGATGGCTGGTTGCCATATATTACAAGAAATGAATAGAATAACGTTTTGTGTAAATTGGCTGAAAATAATGATAATTGTTGAATACATCGGAATATTTTCAGCCGACTGGGAGCTTTCAACGAAATTTTAACTTAATCCCTTCAAGATACAAGAAAACTATGCATGGCGGCAATGTTCCCATTCTATAGGTCTACAGAAAAGTCAAGTTACTAATCATTTATGGTCTTAAATAATAAATTATCATAAATGGTCAAAATTAATGTGGTAATTGGAAAGCTAATAAGCAAAGCCCCAAAGTAAGCAGAGTTTGTGTTATGGATGACCATACAGCGAACTGGGGAGGGAACCCAGAATAAACATACATATATAAATATAAGCAACCATGGCCCGAGAACAAACATCTGCGTTCATCACACAAATATATGCCCCGGCCAGGACTCGAACCTGTGGGCCCTCCGGCGTATGAGGCAGGGCTACTAGCCACTGCGCCACTCGGCCGTCAAAGCTATTTAGACGAATACGATATCAACTTAAAAACATTACTTACCTTAAGCATTTAAAATAGGAGTTATCGCAAAATTAAAAATATTGCGCGAAAAACTACTTTTTTTATAAAAATTACATATAAAAATACATTTGCAATTAAGGCCACCGTTGCGATACAGGCCAAGCGACCACTCGCCGAAAGGGTATGTTAATTATATTATTTTGTCTTGGATCACATATTAATACGTTATTTTTGGTCGACGACATGAATAGTTAAATATTGGTGAGTGAAACTCGTAACCCTAAGGCTGGCACCTACCTCGCACAACGAACTTCTATTGCGGTCCAGCGCGCAGCGTGGTAATTCGGCCAGCCTTTTGGCTACGTTGCCTTCAATGGATACAAGTTTAGATTTAGTTATTTTTATCATAATTTTATCTTATAATTATTAATTAAAGGTAAATTTTGAGTTTCACCAATTATAATTGTTTTAGGTTCCTTTTATGTATTATACTTAACAATGTATAACATTACTTCACGCCCTCGATAAATTATTCAGCCGTAGTTTGGGCAATAAGTCAGTATCCCACCCTCACTCAATTACATATTGATTGATATTGATAAGTTATAGAGCCGCAGTTGCGTCGCTTTTTATTGTACGTAGTGAATCAATTAAAGATCAAGGTTGCATTGTTGTACCGTGTTGTCTTATGTTACACAGGTAAGTACTTACCTATTTTAAAATTAAAACTGCCACTTTTGTTTGGTCATTGTTCTCAGTTATTCAATTTTATAATACAGTGTAGTGGTTCTTTATGTTTTCAGATATTTGCAGAAAAGGATTTTACGTAACGTTTAAATCGAATCCACATGAACAACGCAACGAGCTGGTGCGTCACAAACCTAGTAGAAAAGAAGTAAACTAAACTTGCATATATTTTACCTGAACCTAACCTTAAAATATATTGGAGTTTAAGTTTTTTTTATAAAGTTCCCGCTTTATGTCTCTATTTTTTTACGGATTTTGTGTATTAAATATATTGCTTTATAATTAATTATTTTCATGAAAATTTTAGGTATCTAAACAAACAGGATAGAAATACGTGGTCGGTAGTTGAAAACATAAAATATGGTTTTCAAAAGTTTTTTTTGAGAAATATTTATTAAAAAGTCTATGGCAGTTGATGTGCCTAAAAATATACATGTTTTATCAATCATCTTAAAAGGTATAACAGTTTAGTGTTTTGTCACAATTAATAGAAAAACCTTCAATATTTTATTTTACGTACCGAATTTGTTTGTTATTACTTTAAAAAAAAAATTATTAATTATCCTTTTTGTAAATTTTTTCCATCATTTACTCCTATTTATCTTAATATCAATGCAAATTCATCGATCAGGCGACGTTTCTCCGGCACTCGTCAGGTTCCCGCCGCACGCGACTTCAAACGGCCGCTCGCTACCCACAATTGCACGCCTCGACGATTTACCGAGTAGATCTAAGAAGATATAGACATGGCCTCTGTAGAACGTGCATTTAGAAGAATCTGTGAAAGGCCATTAGGCAAAGATACTCGAATCTCAGGTATTGTAGAATCGCAGATTTAGAAGTCTGGACCTTTTAGAAAGAAGTTAACATTAATAAGTGGTTTTAGTGGTAGCCTAGTCGAATATCTTTTGTTAGGATATTGTGTAGGGCGGTACAGCAGGCCTTCCTTTGACCTTCCTTTTGACCGCCATAATTTGTGTTTGGTTCTTAGACAATTCAAACTGAAGTCTACGGTCGGCGACACATTGTTATATATAATAATAACATTCAATATTGATAAATAAAACACGTGCGACTAACGATGTCCATGGACGCGGATGCCACTTACCGCCAGGTGGCTGGTGCGCTGGCTTTGAAAGTAGTCAAAAAAGAAGATTCAAACAAAATGGTGAATATAATTATTCAATTTGAAAACATAATCGTAGGATGATCTGGCTTTTGGAAGATGTACCTACGTCCTTTGGGTAAGATGATTGACAAATTTTTAGCCCATGTTATGTAAAATATATTACACAGACTTTTTTGACATGGAGTCGTGTATTTAAACTTTATTTATAGTTTATATCTTTCCAAGCAGCTGTTATCAAATAAATAAAATATGAGGATGCAAGGAATAAAACGAAAATCATGTGAATAAAATACAAAAAAAAAATAACCGATCATTATGATAAGGAATATTTAAAAAAATTACAAATAGTCAGTTTTCTATATTTATAATGACACTTTTATAACATGAAACATAAATGTTTTATTTTGAAAATATTTTTATTGTCACAACCCTGTTTGTATCCCGCCATTTCTACAAATTGCAAGCTCTAGAGCACCCCTCAGTAACAGAAATTCATTGTGGGTGACTTTTTACAAAAAAATTATTTCAAAATAAAATAATAACTTTAGAATAACACGATTTGTGCATTATGGCGGATGACAGCCGCACTACGAATGAAGGCGAGTCTAGGATTTACCGATTTCTTTAATGTATTGTTATTAAGAATTCAGAATTCATCTACTTCGTGGTACTTAACTTGTAAAAGAGGAAAAAGGTGAAGTTATTGTAAATTGGAAATAATCCACGAATCAGTAACTTTATTTGTAGTCACTTAGAGAATCTTCACCTGTCAAGAAAAGCTTAAGCATATTTTAATATAAATCAAATATTTATTTCTCAACATTGACAATTACTTGTTCTTATTGACGTCAAATAAAGCATGACTCTACCATCAGCTCGGAAAAACCTTTGTGAAAAAGAACTGGCAAGAAACTTCACGGGTATGATTATACCAAAATAAATTTCCATTGGCTCTTTATTTCTATACAAAATTATTATTATCTGCACCTGTTAGCTCGGCAAGTCTCCCTCCCCCAAACTATCCAAACGACTAACACTCACAAAATTAGCAGTAAAATAGTTTTAGATTTAAGGTAAACATTGTAAATTTAGAGAACAACGCTCTGAATAATGGATATCTTCTTCAGATTACGTTACAAACACATTATTCTAGCAGTTTCTTTTGGAAGTTCGGGACATATAATATTTCTTTAAGATTTCACGACTCATTTAATCAAATAAAATACTTTCATTGCGTTCAATTATATGTTTATATTATAACTCGACGTTTCGGTGTCTTTATAGACACTGTGGTTACTAGTAACCTGGCGATAAAATGCGGTAAAAAAGTGTTTTATTCCGGGCCTATATTTGAGTAGAAAAACAGAAAAAATTATTATTCGAAATCTAAAGTGATATTATGAATGTAGCCCAATCGTCAAGCTGATCGAACTCCGTTAACCTCTACCCATACTATTTCTAAGTCTAGTCTACAATGCAATAAGAACTAAAATGTATTTTTTACCTTTTAAGGAAAGAAAGAGTGAATGAATAATGCGGTAAGTGAACCAGACGCAGTGAATGAACGATGACGACCGCCGACGGTAGTTAGTAATCAAGGTACCTATGTGATGGTGACTACTGATTTTATAGACTGGGTAAATAGTGTTGATAGTTTATATTTTGATTTTAAACTTAAATTAAAGAAATTTGGTACTAGTTTCAGCATTCTAAATATTGAATTCGTTGGTAGTTGAAGATAAAGTAAAATATCTAAAGAAAACCATTAATTTTTTTAATGTTAGACGGACTTAGTTTTTGTTGCAACCTTAGTGGTTTAGAATTTATCTTTTTTAATATCATTTTTCTTCAAGTAGATTAATAATGGCAATTTTTTGATAGTTGAATTCATAAAACCAGGGTATTTAATAAAAATACAATTTACCTTTTCATCTTTTTTCAGAATACACGTTGAAATCTTTTGTTCCATATTTGCATAAATCCACGCCCTTACTTCCGTAGCTCAATACAATATTATTGTAAAAATCGTATAAAAAAGTAATTGAATTACAATCAAATATCAAAACCTTTAATCCCACTTCACGAGTACACTTTTAAGACGAAATTCTAGGAGTCACGTACTTTTGTGGCAAAATCTTCACGTAGCTGTGAACACTTAGAGGTCTCGTTCACACGTATGTAATATTGGACTCGTTGTCTCTATCACACGTCAGACCCGTTGGGAAATTCGTCTGAAGTTGGATTTTTTGACGTTTCTTGAGAAGGTAGTGGTGGATTTTATTTTGATATTTTGTAGTGTTGAAAACAGTACGGTTCAAGATATAATTTTTCGGTAAGAATTACAAACGTGTCCTAAAAGTTCAATAATTTTGTATACAATTACGATATTCTGTAGGTACAGTACATCTAATACCTAAGATTAAGATTTTATCAAAAAGGAGTTAAATTACCGTTTTTGTCCTATTTTCAGCATCTGAAATTGCAATATTTCTCAAAAAAATAATAAAAACTTTAAAATATGTATATAAAATCTATGAATATCGAAATCATATAGATTGAAAAAACTTAAAAATGAAGCAAAAACATTATTATAAATAATTTGAACTTTTAATATCGTTAGTTACTAACACTGAATATAACAATTTTTACTATACAGTAGGTATGCAAGTAAACGCATTATCTACTTAGCTATTTATATTTCATCCAAACGCCCATACAATTTTTTGTATAGTTGACACGTTGTGACGTCACAACTCGCTACCGTTTTGTATGGAGCGTTTTTCGGCGACTAGCAGCAGCTCCTCAAACACATCGCTGTATCTAGAAAACTATTGATTGCATACATACTGTTACTTCTGCAATATTTCTTAACTGTTGATAAACTATTATAATATTTAATACATTTTTTTGTCAAATACCCTATTTGTCAATATAATTAATAACTGGCTAGGATAACAAATAAGTTATTTTATTCAAAACGTGTTACCAAAAATATTAACTGAATTTTATAAGTTTAACGACTTCATTTGAACATCACCTTTTCCATCTTAAAATTGTAATGTTTAGTTAAAACTAATTTTTTATTGTTTCACTTATGTGTAGGTCATAATTTTTTACATTCCATGTTAACAAATACTTGAAACTGGAATTTTTGTAAAAATGCACCCAAAATGTTTTTAAAAGCAAAATAAGCAAAAATATATCTTAAGCTGAAGTACTAGATATCCTAATAAGTTATGTTTTCCTAATATTAAAATGGAAATATGTACTAGAAATAGCCTACGTATGTGTATTAAATTTTTTTTGTATTACTTAACAACTTAAAATGGTTGTCATAAATAAATTTAAAATAACTCTACGCGAATGGCTCATTACAAAATGTTTTTATACCATACCTACTCTAAAAAGCTTATTTTATTCACGCAAAACAGTGAATAAAAAGGCCTTATATTCACTGTTTTGTTTTTATTCACTGTTTTGGTGTTGAATTTGGAACACAAAATATATCCGATCTCCATTTCAATGCTTACACAAACTCCTTGCGCTAAGATTCGAAATTCAAACTCTTTGGTGCAAATAAATTCTCGAGATTTGATTGGTCGATATTTGGGACAAGGAGTTTGGCATTAGATTAAAAACTGTTTTGTGTTCTTTGCTGCCATTATAGAAAAAAAAAATAGTGAATTGGCGCCATTTCAAATACTTACTGTGAATTGTACGGACACAAAGTTTAGTGTTACTTTATAATAAATCGATTGAATTATAATAAATCGATTATGCATTCAAGTGACGAAGAAGATATTGTGTTAACACCTGAATTTATGAAAGAGAAGGCGGCCGATATTGTAGAAAACTTGCTACCCAACAAATCACGGCTGGTTTACATCAAAACCTACGATGAGTTTTGTAAATGGAAAAATGAAAATCAAGCTTCGGGCACATTTTCTGAGTCTGTTTTCTTAACTTATTTTAATGAACTGTCGAAGAAAAGGAAGTCATCGACATTATGGAGTATATATTCTATGTTGCGGTGTACTGTAAAAACAAGGCATAACATTGATATAAAATAAATATTGTTTCACAAGTTAACCACCCTAATAATAATAATAAGAAAATTACGCTTAATTACAGTCATTGCTCTAATTTTAATGTCCATTTCAATTAATGTAACATTTATTATTTCTTGATTAAATTTCTATTTTCGCTTAAATTATGTCTTTTTCTCGTAGTCATGGTATAAAGTATAGTATGCAACTCCTGAATAAAGTACGAATTTATATCGAGGGCCATGAATCACTCGCGTCGCTCAGGATTCTGACAGTTGAATCACTCGCTGCGCTCGTGATTCAATCATCTTAATTCACTCGCTACGCTCGTGATTCAATCGTTAGAATCCTTCACTTGCTCGTGACTCATCTACGGCCCTCGCTTTAAATCTGTCCTTTATTCACTAGTTGCATAATATACTACTGTTCACGAAATGCATTTTTTAAGAAGTTTAAAAAAATGTCATTGCATAGTAACAGCAATATAACTTGAAACATACGAGGGTGGATTGAAAAGTTCGCGACCTAAATAAGAAAACACAGGAATAATGCAATTTTTTATATTTATTTATTTTCATACTCTCCTCCTAGGTCACAGCACTTAGTCCAGCGGTCCTCCAAAGCCTTGATCCCATTTAAATAGAAGGTCTCGTCAAGGTCTTCAAAAGGTCTTCAAAAAGCGTCTTCAAAAATACAATTCACTATTTGAGCCATCGATTCTACAGATGTGTGTGCACGAGCATTGTCCTGATGAAATAAAACTTTCTTGGTCAACAATCCTGGTCTTTTAGACTTTATTTCTTCGCGTAAACGACGTAGTACTATGCAGAATTTATAGTTTGACCTCTTTCTAAGTAATAAACCAAGATGACGTCCTTAGAATCCGAGAAAACCGATGCCATTACCTTGTTTACTGAAAAACACACCTTGGCTTTCTTGGGGGTCGGAGATCCGAGTCTCTTCCATTGTTTGGATTGTTGTTTGTATTCAGGAGTATAGTGATGAACCCATGTTTCGTTCATAGTAACAAACCTTGCCAAAAATTCGTTTGGATCGGCTTGAAAAAGCTCTGAACAGTCTCTAGAAATCGTGAGCCGAGTTCGTTTCTGTTCAACGGAAATGAGCCGCGGAATCCATCGTGCAGACACCTTGTGGAACCCTAATTCGTTAACGATCATGTTTTGTGTACGTTCATATGAAATTCCTACAGCTTCAGCTATCTCAGATACCTTCAATCTTGTCTCACATTGAGATCACATATTTTTTCGATGTTTTCCGAAGTCGTAGCTGTAGAAGGCCGTCCAGAGCGGGGGTCATCTTTGATGCTCTCTCGTACTCGTTTAAATTCAGCTGTCCACTTTTTTATCATTGTATACGACGGAGCAGTTCATAAAGTAGCAACCATATCTTCATGAATCTACTTTGGAGTTAAGTGTTTCCTGTGGAGGTATTTGATCACGGCACGGTGCTCTAAACTATCCATTTTCAAAATTAATGAAACTTACTCTTACTCAATAAAATAAATAATTACGCATGTATCTCAGAGGAAAATTGCTCAGAGATTGACAAAGAGTCTAGGTTTCATATGAGGGTAGTTTTATAATAATATGACAACGCTATCTATGTTAGGCCGCGAACTTTTCAATCTACCCTCGTACAAACATTAGTTAATAAACTGTACAAAAATTATTTATCGGTATAGAATCAATTTTAACATGGTTGAGTTCAAATTTTTGCTTTACTGTGTAATTTGAAATGTCAGCATAATATTTAGAAATCATTAAGTAATTATTCATGCTGTCATAGAGTTAAATAAGTGTTCTGTAAATATAAGTTCTTGTACTAAGATCTACAAATGTTACCATATTTTAAAGCAATAAATTGTGTCTGTTTTTCCAGAAAGGCGGTTAGCATTCAATTGAGATTGAAAACAAGTGCATATTAATTTTTTTATGAAAAGGAAAAAAAAATTTACGTTCCTATTTTCACGGTTTAAGTTAATCTGTTTTTCCAGAAAACTATAGTCCTAGTTCTTTCAAGCGTCGAGTGAATAGGTATCTCGTGAATAGACCTGTAACACCTTCGTCTTCATCGTCACTTTCCATCAGGTGAGATAGAAGACAAACGTCTTATCATTTTGCAATCAAAAAACATGTGGCTTTCAAATTAATTAAAAACTTTTTTTTTAATGTTTGTTTTATGAATTTCTTCATCAAAAACATGTTGAAACATGTTGGTTTACAAGTATAACTTACAACTATTGCAAGTTGTAAATTGCACACCAAATTAAAATCTAAAAAATATCACCAAAACCCCCGCGAAACCATTACGACAATACTCCTGTGTCTCAAACATAGCTTGTCAAAGGCACCCCTATTCGATTCCCGACTCGGTCACGCACGAACTCCGCGACTTGTCACACAACTTTATATTTATCTCGCATCCCTTTCTAAACAAGATCGAGAAAGAGAGAAATAATAAGTTGGTTTCAAAATATTGAGACTCTCAATGGACTTATAGACGTGTTCGGAAAACTTGATAGAAAATATATGAAATGTTTCTTTAAGAAAGTGAAATTAAAATTGAGAAGAACACGGATGAGTAGATTTAAGCTGCTTAAAGAACATAGACCTTATTAATATGTGAGAAGCTTTTCAGTAAATAATAATAAAATACCCATAGTAAAATATTGCTAGTGAATGGACTAGGAAGGCTTACGTGAGGGGCCGAACACATGTATTTGGGCCGTCGTTTATCGGCACTGCCGGACGGCAAAATCTAATGTGTGCGGATTAACGTTCGGGAAAATGTGAGTGGTTTACACCACCCGGTCGGGCTTCGAAAAGAGGGACCGATTGCGCCAACCTCTTATTTAGCCCGATTGGACTCTGGGCCAGCCGTTCCAGTGTTGTCGTTCAACAAATACTGCCATCACGAATGTGGATAGATTTCTAGATTGAGAAATTTCTAGAATTAGTCTAATTTATAAACATATAATACTTCTCCTTTTTTATAAAGTGTTGAAGTTTTCTTCCAGAAATTAAATGTGTACAGAATAGATAGTGCTACTAGGATACAATTCCTCAATATTATTTTCTCTGGTTTAGTTACATTGATAGGTCCTAAAAATGTATTCAATAGGTAAATATTTACAACTTCGTAAGTTTTTAAAACTGACGAATATATCAGGAACTTGAAAGTCACTTAATATTAACGCAATCTAATGCTCCTTGGTCAGTAATCAATAATAACAGAAATCAAGAAAACAATTCCATGCAAAAAATTTCTACACGATGTGAGAAACTGATGTTAGTTATTTCCTAACATATTCGAAACTATTATTAACCCTAATCCGAAAACTGCCAGTACAAAATAACCCACGTCCGAAGCTTTTTCTGGTCAAATTCACACCAAGCCTTTAGCGGCCATCTTGGTCGATCTGTCAACGTCGCTCGCGCCAAGAATCACAAATTTTATATCACCAATATAATCTATAATTATTTGAATTTGAGACTCATACTGATATGCTTAAAGTTTAGTTTTCAGTGGTTTTAAAGTTGAAACATTTTTGTATTCGAATATAAATGGTATTAAACGTTACTGGATTCGTTACTTAAAAATGTGACTTTCGTCCTCAAGTATAAAGTTCATTTTATAAACCTTGATAATAAAAAAGAATTATTTAATATTGAATCGAATGTCTATTGTAATAAGGTGGGTTTTGATATAATAGTAGTTAATAGGCACGATTGAAATTTTATTGCAATTGTTTTAAGAATATAAACTATTTCCTGCTAAATGTCTTTCGCCCAATGCTGGGTGATGTCATATAAAATTTCCATTCCACTCACACATCGAACAACGGTTACTTTTCGAATACCTTAAATACAATAACTTATTTATAAATCAACCAAAAATCATCAAACTTTCTTGTAAAATCTAATGCTGATTGTATGAAATCTAATTAATTTATCATTTGAATCAAATAAAAATATAAGAACATTGGAAATACAGGGTAATAAAAAACAAAGCGAAGTAATAAAAAATATTCACAAACCGTTTTGTTAATCATAAATTCGCTAAACAACCCTTCAGTGCCAGGTGAAAAATAATTTATTCAAATAAATCTTGAAAATTTCTTCGAGTCCGGGTCCACGAGACCCTTGGGCGCCATTTTGTCATTTCTTTTTAAATGGAGTAACGAAATGCTTTTTATAACGTTTTAATGAAAATGCTAATAAAATGAAAAATTATTTTGAAGGCAGTCAAGTTTCTGTGGGTGATGCTAAGATGATAAAGTTTAAAGAATATAATTATTTCAAGTTGTTCAACTTTGTGAGGACAAGTTATTGCATTTTTTTGACAGATTAACACTTTGAGTGCAAAAGTATTTATTTATACTTGCCCTTACACAGAACCAACTAAACGGATTTGAACGAAAATATTATGAATTTCAACAGATTTACCAGTGCTGCTCCTAATTTTCAACATATGGGAGACATTTTAACTTCGGGGTAGTATTTCATAATAAATATAATTAATGAGGAATTTAATAAATTAAGTCATAAACTATCCTGACCGACGACATATTTACCTCCTGACTGATTTTGTAAGAGGCTTGAAAAGAAAATGGGGTTTTTAGTTTTTGATTACACAACAAAACATAATCTAAGGTATTTCTCTGTGAGATTCAGCTTCGTGTTTGGTTAAAGATCCCAATTTATGTAGTTTTTTTAAATACTACTTTTTTTTAAGTAAAGTTACTTTCGAGTTTTGAAAAGAATAAATTAACTAAAATATCTTAGTGACGTTTTGTACTGCATTTTCAAAATGAAATCTCTTATTTTATAAAAAGAAAAATAAAACATTTAAAAATGCTAATGTACTAACAAGTAATAATCTCGACAGGAAGCACGAGCGAGGGTGTCGCGCGAAAAACTCCAGATAAAAATTATCACAGATATTTTAATTTCGCTGAACATTAATCATAGAACGGGTGGCGCGGCGGGACGCTCTACAATTTGTTACGTCTCGGGTACTTTGGACCCAAGTGTGCAGTTTAAGGGTTAATTCTTTTTAAATTTGCGATATTTTTTGGTTCATATACTCTACTGTAAGTAAAATTTTAATTGCGTTTTTTAGAAGTTTTTGAGCTATTTACTCTTCGACTACTTTATTTCTTTGCATGTCGGATGGAAGTTTTTATAATCATACAATTTCTCATTATTTGAGCGTCGTCGGTATGTGTTATGGATAACTACATACCGAATGATATACTAAGCAAAAATGTATGCATAAAACAAGTGTATTATTAATAAAAATAGGTTTTCCAATACATGATTCTTCTTACTAAGCTAATAATAATAATAAATGCCCAGACAAACACATCAACTGTACGGCAGTTGTAAAGCAAGCAGAGCTTGTGTTATGGATGTTCATTTAGCGAACTGGAGGGGAACCCAGAATTAAAATACTAATACATAAATATCAACAAGCATGACCCGAGAACAAACATTTATGTTCAGCACACAAATGAAAAGCGTATAACCTAGGACCTGCGGCGTATGAGGGGTACTGACCACTACTCGGTCGTCATTCGTAATGTTGATGATCCCTGTGGTTAATTTCTTTCCTGATTTTCCTGAGATTCCTAAAAGTTTTCGTGATTGTTGTATTTAATGCTTTAAGTTCAAAAAAGTCTTTACATTACGGCAATATTGCGAGGTGAATTCAATTAACTACTGGTTTATAGAAGTAGAACTTTTATTTACCCGACCGTGGGAAGGAGGGTTGTGGTTTTCGAGTATATATGTATATATGTATGTATGTATGTATGTATCTTTCTTTAGCACGGCCTGCAGCCTGAACCGTTTCAATGATTTCAACATCTGAGTTGTCATTCGTTTGTTTCAGTTGTGGGAGTGCCATAGGGTATATAATTTCCCGGAATTCCCACAGGAACAAGAATTATACGGAAAAACAACTTAAGTGGACAGGATTTTTAATTTGTCAAATTCCGCAGCATGTTTATGAGATCGCTTGGAGTGACTAGTTAAGGGATAAGGGGATTAAGAGGAATCGAATTGAAATTCGTTTATTGCAGCAAAGTATGGCACATAAGTTACTTTTATAATAAATAATAAAAAAGCACACAAGTATATATAACAAGTCTAGGTACTTAAATGAGGGATCTTAAGACACAGTCTAATATATAACAAAATATATCGCTCCAAAATTTTCAAACCTCAAAATATGACATTTAAATTCAAATACCACAGGTCCATTCAGATTTTTTGTGTCACCACACCAGAGCTATCGCGTCATCAGTAGCTGTTGGTTGGATCTAATTTATGACGTCATAAACCTGCGCACGCACAATTGTGTGCTGACAAAACCGGCGCCTGCGCAGCGGGGACGACAGGGTAAGGCAAGTGTGGATAAGCTCTTAAGAAGAGGTCAAAAATGGCCGCTTGTTCAGTGCAACAGCTATTTTGTGTAAAGAGTAATAATTTTTTATAGGAAGAAATATATTGACTCATAAGGATGATGAGTACCTAAAAAAACATTACATGTAAAAAATACTGTAAATATTTTTATTGATTGAAATTTGTACTTATTGACCAGCCAAATACTTATTTTGCCTTATTTCATATATAGAACTAATATTCCTTTTTTGGTACATTAATTAAAATGGACTAGGCAAAATGGACAGTTTGATTGTGTTATTTTATATTAACATAAGAATTGTAATGATTAAAAAAGTTACTAATATAGAAATATGAACTCAATTTGCAATCAAGATTACTTTTTTAATGGAAAAATAAAGAACGATTCTTTTACGATGATATTGGATCTCGTCTTTTATCATTCTTTACAATGAACAAAAGTTAAAAAAATTATTAAACATTAGTGAAACACCTCATCCACACTATTCGTACCTGGTATGAGTTGACATGCCAACCGATCATAACTCTACGCAGACCGCAGCATCCAGGCTTCTATTCTTATGTTGTACAGAATTTGTTACAAAAACCTCTTATTGATAATACTCATAATTTCATCGTTTTACGAGCAGAATTTTATGAGAACAGTAGCTAAAGGTAGTGCTAATGACATGCTGGGAATTTGTTGATTCCATTTTTGAATAGATTCGGAGTTTTCTTAATTTGATAAGCATCGATGAATATCGTATTTTTAGAATTTGGTTGTGATGTAAATGTGTGAGTTTCAAAGTTAATTTTGGTGATACGAGATGGGTTGGGAAAACGTTTCATTCACTTCGAATGGTCAACGAATATTAAAGGCCTTCTCCTGGGCATGCTAACTGCATATTCGGGCAGGTACCGATTGGCATTGCCGGTTGGCGATGACGAATATGGGTATATGAATATTCGGAAAAAAATCCACCTGGCCCATGCCGTTTGGGAGTTGGCGATAAAAGCCCGTTAATCTTTACAAAGCCCAAATGGATTACCCGATTGGAAATTGCCGAATACGTGTAGATAGTAATTGCTTCGGGCCGGCCTAGCCAACAAACAAGACCAAGTAATTGTCAATGTTGAGAAATAAATATTTCATTTCATTTCATAGTCGTCCTGCCAACATGTCGCTAGTGCCCCTTATTTGTCTCATTTAATGTTTAGTCTAATGAATAACTCCGTATCTGCTACGAAGTTTTGCCCCCGGCTTCACTCGAGTATCCTTCGGGAACATTACTCATGTTCTGTGCATTTTTGTATCTTTGACCACGTGTACACAAAATGTCGTGATGACCGGTGACGTTGTTTGCGTCAAGTAAATCAAGTATATTATTTTAAGCAAACTAATAAAAACTTTTTAATTTTAACCTACGTTTTGTATTATATTAAACGAAACACTTCAAAAAACATTCATAAAAAACTGTTTTTTCACGAAAGCACCGTTACGGTCAACATTTAAACAAACGAATATCAAAAGATTAAAACACCCTCTAAACTTAACCCTCAACAGCCTCGGTCATAACTACCCCGAGATTAAAATCATGTCCGATTTTTCCTTGAACAACGTCTCTTCACCAACAATATTGAATATTAATAGTTACATTATACCCCTGTTTTCGTGGCCTTTATTACTTTATTATAGTTATTCCTGTTAATATGGTTAAACAAATAGTTGTTAATGTTTATAGCTTCAAAGAAAGGGATGTGTTAAAAAACAGTAGCTGTTTAATGGCTTAATCGAAACGGTTTTGTTTATACTAGTTTTTTGGTATCACTTTTTTGTAATGTTTCTAAAGAACGCTTAGCATTGGAATATGCCACAAAAGAATCATTACTATTTAAATATATTTAGATACCCTGCAAACCTCCGAAGTAAAGAAAACTCATTGATATACATTGAAGGTCGAGAAGCGTAAATGGTAGTAGAAGTAGCCCTGCAGCATAAGCCGGAGGTATCAGGTTCGAATCCTGGTCGGGGCGTTCATTTGTGTGATGAACACAGATGTTTGTTCTCGGGTCATGGTTGTTGGTATTTGTTATATATATGTTTATTCTGGGCCCCCCCAGCTCGTTGTGTGGTCATCCATAACATAAGCTATGCTTACTTTGGGGCTATAGAGTTGGTGTATTTGTCTGGGGATTTATTTTTATTATATTATACTTCGTGGTATACTTACATTGTATTTGAAAAACTTACATTAAAAATTTAACCATAACTTTCTTTTCTAACAGTCTATCAGTTCAGAATCAACTTAAACTCGCTGATTCTTATAAAAATCTAACTCAAATTAATACCCGTTAAGAAATTTTACACCACCCGTTATTTTACCACTCATAAATTCCAACACACAAGAGAACATGTCAAAACAGAAAATATATCAATCATAAAGACACAAAGCCAGTAAAATTAACTGTTCCACAAAAAACTATGGGAGCAATAAAATCCATCATTTTGTATTATATCGGTGTTCCAGCAAACTGAATTAAGTAATAATTTACTGCAAATTGCTTGAGATTAGTATCGAAGTGTGACATTTCAAAATATTATGTGTTTGTTTTCCTATATTTATGGAGTCACTGATTTTTCGGCGATTTATGAAGGTGGTTTTGTAATAAAAAAATTTTGTAACGAAAAATGAACATTTTTTGAATTTTTGAAAGTAATGTAATAAAGGAGAATTTGTTGTGGATTGTCATTAATAATGTCACATCGCAAAATCTTTAACATCGTTCGATTCAATTTTCTGATTTTTGGATTTTTCCGAATGTTTAAGATAATTATAACTATCTAGAAATATAACGTATTGAAAATCAGTAGGTATATCTGTAAATACTTATTTTCTGATTTACAAAAAAAAATATTAAAACGGATATCCATAAGCTTAAAGTAATTGTAAAACTATTGAAACAAAAGGGTCATTTCTCAAAATTTCAAATACTTCGAAGCAATAGCCAGAAAACCCTTTGTTTAAAAAAACACATCTTAAATAAACTGTGTCCGAGGAAAAGATCATTTTTCACCCCCGGGAGTTAATTTTTCTCGTCGTTTTTCATTCAACCCTATAGGGTTGTGTGACAAACATAGTAAGTGAGAAAAATGTCTTGAAATTGCATTTAAAAAGGTACATTATTTGTATTTCGGTATATATTAAATAAAACTGTAGACATTAATAAAATATGCGTTGATTTACTTGAATGTCCGTGTAGATACTGCGGTATCTTTTTATGCCTGACTAATTTTCGTGTGGTTTTAAACGTTTACAAATTTTGAGACAAAGTGTTGTCTGCAACACTTTGGACAACGAAGCTTCCCAAAGGTGAAATAATTGCTAAAAAAGTTTATAAACAAACATTTAATCTTTGTCTTATTATTGTCGAAAAATACATTACTCTTCGTAACATTTTATGCGTTATGTAAATAGCATATAATTTTGTATATACGTATGTTTTCGATCTCGTACCTAACGAAAATAGTGAAATTAGTTAATGTATGATTATGTCTTAAAAACCTCATACAAGGTACAAAACTAAATAACATCCGTCTAAAACTAATATATCGCACTTTTCCCCTTCTTCCTCAAAGCCATACGGTCCGTGCAAAGAACAACCCAAGTCAATTTGTTTACCGCGATGTCCCTTTACCCACTTACATAAACGTTTTGTCACCCCCCACTCCCTTAAGACAATTTATAGAATACGATAAAGTAGTTGCAAATGATGCGAAAACTAAATAAATAAAGCTTGGTGTAGAATAGTGAAAATTTGGTCTTTTCTGTATGAATAGATGAAAAGATTTATCTGTACTAATTAAGATATGATACATTTTGAAATTTGCCCCTGAATTTCACTTATAGTAGGTGTAGATGGTTCATCGGATGTGTGCGCGCGGCTCTATATGCAACTTAATTATATTTGGCAGCCGCCATCTTGTTAAACAGTGTTTTCGTCGCTTTGGTGTATGTGCACAATCAATGAATTTTGTCACGCACACACAGTTGCCGCATACAAAAAAAATCTTAACGCACATATAGGCACATATAGTGATGACCGAGTGGTGTAGTGGTAAGTAGCTTTGCCTCTTACGCCGAAGGTCCCAGGTTAGAGTCCTGGCCGGAGCATTGATTTGTGCGATGAACACAGATGTTTGTTCTCGGGTCATGGTTGTTTGTCTCGGGTCATGTATGTTTATTCTGGGTTCCCCCAGTTCTCTGTATGGTCACCCACAACACAAGATGGCGTGTTTGTCTGGGGTTTTATTATTATTATTATTATAGGACCGTGCGCACAAATCCCTTGAACTATCTAAATGTATTGTTAACCTAATTTTAATTTCGAACTCGATTACATTTTTTGAATGGTTGAAAACCAAGCCTTTCATATCACAATAAGAGATCACTTAATGCATCGAATTATTGTGAAAATTTTGAAGTTTTCATTAAAAATAAGAAACGTATTGTTTATTCTTAGCCGATGGTACCTGATGGTAAGTGCCATCTGCGCCCAAAAACCTCATCATTATTTATTATTTAGTAATTGTAGTAATATATATCGACTGATGATGCGCTGCCAACCGAGGGAAGATACGCCGAGGTACTGCTTTGTTGCTGATGTACGTATAACAAAGTACGCCTACATTTAACACAAACTTTGACAAAAGCCTATTCAAACACAGGTTATAATTTGACCTACATTATATTTTTGTTACTATTTTGAAACCGGCACTAACCCAATAGTTACTGGAATCCGGAACCATGGTCGTAAGATGAAATTGTCTTTGTTCCAATTACTCCACTGGCTGTTTGACCAGAACACCGGGTAAGCATGGTTACTGGTGGTTAAAATTAGAAAGATTGTAGTACCATCCCAGACTAGATTTTAGCAAAGAAACTTTATGACCACTCAAACTGAAATTGATCAAAAGCAAATTAGATTACCTAAACCAGAATTCAAAATATGACTAGCCAATACTTTAGCAGCGTTGCTTAAGAACTGAAAGCTGTGCTGGATTTAGGGGTGGGCAACCGGGGCTGCAGCCCCGGGCCTCCACAAGCATGGGGCCCCCACAATAGAGTTTTTATGAAATTTGATTTCGAAAATCTTTAAGATTTTTTTAAATTGTGTTTTTTAACCATTAACAGTTCAAAAATAAAAACTTACACAAATATGTCAACAAATTAATATTAATTGTTTATCAACGTGATAATTCTAATAATTCGAGTTTGTTTCGCATTATTTTACTTATTAATTATTTTATTCAGAAATTAATTTGGGGCATCCACTCCTTTATTGCACTAGGGCCTCTAGTCCTCTAAATCCAGCCCTGACTGAAAGGACTCTTGACTGATCCTAAAAGAGCAGATGGCCCCTATCACTGCCGTTCAATAACTATATTTAAAAAAACCTCGTCCTTCTTTTTGAATCTACTTATTGCCATCTAAAAGTACCAATACAGGCGATTAAGGTTAACCGCTTTGTAAAGTCAGATAAAAAAGAACAAAAAAGACTCCAACTGTATTTCATTGTCAATAGGTCTAATGTACAACTTAAAAAATATATACCAAATCTAATTTACAAAAGCACAAACTAAATAAAAAAAAGAGAAACTTGCCCTACCCAAAAAAAGCTACCACCGAAATTTCTCCGAACGTCAAACTCAAATGTCAACTCGATCACGCGCGCAAACCGTTACTGCACATTTCAAAATTAGAACACGCCGGCCATTTTAAGTGGCGAAGTACGGTAGCAAACATGGCCGGCTTATTAATTAGATTATATTATTTGATGTGAACAATAAAATATGCTACTGGCGTATGCGATGCGTACATTCCAGCTGAAATGGCGGTAAACCTAAATTTAAATTGTGTTTGTTACACAATAAATAGCACTTGCGGAGAATTTTCGATTAGATGGTTTCTTTTATGGCGATTTTTTATTATAGCTTTCTATTGTCTGGCATGGTAGAGATGAGATGGAGATGCGTAGTTCATAATAGTATTTTACCACGTAACCGTAAAGAACTACCTTCATCATAAATAGTTAGAATAAAATAGTTTTTATCACTGTTTGTATTTGTGCAAACGGCCGAACGAACTCGACGGCCGACTAGCGTAGTGGTCAGCAGCCCTGTCTCATACGCTGGAGGTCTCAGGTTCGAGTTCTGATCGGGGCATTCATTTGTGTGATGAACACAGTGGTTTGTTCTCGGTTAATGGTTGTTGATATTTATATATGTGTGTTTATTTTGGGTTCCCCCCCAGTTCGCTGTATGGTCATCCATAATACAAGCTCTGCTTACTTTGGGGCCATACAGTCTTGGGATTTATTTATTATATTATTATATAGCATTATGACAATGTCAAAACTTTATAATGAGGAGAAAGTAATTTTTTTTATATAAGTAATGTTTAACTGTAAGTTTCTGTATTCTGGCACAACATTCCTTAAGTATATCAAGTACCTTCCAAGAACCACTGATGTAACTAAGTATAATTTGGGCTAGATATAAAATCGATATAAATGTTCATGATTACATAAGTTTAGTAAATGGTAGTAGTGTATCTTTAATCATGTTCACGTGGTTGCGTTCCGGCTAAAGGGACGGAACAGCCTGCGTAATTACTGGAACAAGATTAATTATACCCCATTACCAATGACCTCACCACCAAAAAAATTGGAAAGCCTCGACCATCGTCGGAAAGTTGCCAGTTTAGCAGTCTTCTACAGATTACATTTTGGAGAGTGCGCGAATGCTCTTTTTGATCAGATTGAACCCGCACTATCTTACATCGGACTACTAGACGCAGACAGGCATTCCATCCCTTTACAGTAGATATTCCAAGAAGTCGAACCAAATGTTCGATATTTCCTTTTTGGTGCGGGTCGCCAAGGTGTGGAATGAACAGCCTGCGTCTGTTTTTCTATAAAACTATAGTCTCGGTTCTTTCAAGCGTCGAGTGAATAGGTATCTCGTGGATAGACGTGTAACACCTTCGTCTTCATGATTACTTTCCATCCGGTGACAAAGAAGACAAACTGAATGCTGCGGTCAGCAACGTGTAGTAATTACATACAATATTGACAAATAAAACATCTAGGACTAAAGAACTCAATGGGTGCGGATGTCTCATAACTTCACATCAGGTGGTTCCAGTGCAGCCGGCTGACTATGAAAAAAGTAAAAAAAATACATACAACATTTGCTGACATCCAGATTTCAGTAATACATAGCACTTTTACTACGCACTAAACTTTCCAACCATTTTCATCAACACTTACGAAAAAATAAAAAAATAAATCTTGTAAAACCCTCTATATATTTCATAAGCTTATCAAACCCTTGTTTTAAGAAGTCGCCGGATCACCAACACAACTTGAACTCCGCGGTTCCACACTGCGTAATGTATTCGATTGCTTTTTTCTTAAAGGTTGGACGGTGGAGGGGTCATTTTATTATGGGACAGCTTCTAAGGAGGTTATTTGTCATGTCAGATGCTCAGATACGTTGTCGTGTTGTGTTGTGATGGACCAAGATTTGTTTATGGGGTTAGGGGTTTATTCACATAAGAAGTATTTTATTTTTGGTAAGTATTAGCGTAAAAACGAAATGTACGCGTTTAATTTTAGCCAAATTAAATTTAGTTTGTAATCAATTCAGAAAATTTTTAAAGCTAAAGTCTAAAGGCAATAAGAAACGACAAAATGGCCATAATTTGCACTAGGCCAGGTTTAGGTCACTGGAGTTCTCTGTGATGACTACGGCCCAGAAGCAAAAGCAAAGTCCGAAACTGTAAAGCCGGCCTGTTCTGGCTGAGGTAGTTTTAAAATATTACAAAATAAAGTTTTCGTTACAAAATGTTGATTAGGGATAGCTTAAGGGTTGAATTTAAAAGACCGATGAGCGTGACTGTAGTTCCTAGTGAAGAAGCAGCGGCTACAGACATATTTTGAAGATATCCTCTACTTCAACACACGTATACCAATACAAATAAGTCTTCCATTTAAATCGAATCACACCTACCCTTAACAAAACCACCCTATCAGAAATACCATTAATATTAACCCTTATAACGCCACCCCATTACAGGATAAAGATAAATAAACATTAAAAAAAAGCCGCAAAGACATTCTTAATAAAATATTCATTACTTAGAAGATTTTTTCGCCACCTTTGGTTAGATTTTTTTTCCTTAATTTACATGTCATTTTTTTAATGCACAGTCTGTGCTGTTTGAGGGGGTGTTAGTGCAATATTTTATCTTTTGAAATGTTAATTTTTTCGCAAGAAACGTTAACGTTAGTATAAGTTATATGTATTTGTGGGTATAGACTGCTGATAATTCAGATGGCTTTTCAAAGGACAGGTATTGATGGTTCAACTCATTTGCACGCAGCCCTACGAGTGCATGTACTTGTAAATTAACTTTTACAGCTTAAATAAATTTACTTTTAGCCGCCATCTTGTCAAACCGTCTCCTCTTTACTGATGTACGTAAACAACAATCACTTCATGTCTGTCCCGAAAAAGTAAAAAAAAAATTTATGTTGCCTAGTTCCATGGAAGAGATGTTTGAAATTCAATCGACGAGTATTCGAAAAGAAGTCAAGAGACATCCGTGTTTAATTGTTAAAAATCATTATCACGCTCTATGAGAAAATATGTAAGTCCAACATATGAATAAGCCTAGTGTGTTTGTTTATTTAAATACAATTAGAAACAAGCAGACATAACACAGAAATAAATAGAGGCAAATGTTAATATTTGAACAATTATGGAGAATCACCGTAACAGTTCGTAAGATTTCGCTCTTCTTGGATCGTTCCAAAGTATGAAATTCTCATGTTCTGTCATATATTATTCACATTTTGTAGGTAAAAACTTTGTTTTGATTTTAGCGTCCGATACAATGTTCTCTGTACTTAATACAATACTTTCATTCTCACTGTTTTTTTTTTTTATAAAACTAAGTAAAATGCGAATTGAGTAAACAATTACGATCGTAGGCGGATTCGGAGACGGAGGTGGGTTTCGCGCGTCGTTAAATTTTTCACAAATTAATTTTTTTTTAATTGGCTCCCTTGCAGTTGAATTATCATGCAGACTGTAATTTTATAATACAATGTTCGTGATCGATCTCTTTGGTGATTTAAATTTGGATTGAAATCTGAGTCCTAGCGATTAAAAAGATATTTTAGTCCCTGTTTATACTATCTATTAAAATAGCTCTTTTTGAATAAATGTGATAAAAACTTCATTTACAGGTTATTTTAAATGAACACAATTAATGTTTCAATCAAACATGGTGCACCATTAAACATCAATTAAGTTTAAGTTATAATCAAATATAAAGTGATATTCTTCAGGCTTTATAAAGCTTTCAAGGAAGGTAAAAACGTGACCACGAAACAAATTAATAACGCAAAAAAGGAAAATAATACTTCCTTCATTAACTTCAAAGAAAACTGAAGTTTAAATTAACTTTTATTTAAAAAAAACTAAATTCAAATTTATGTGTCGGCTTGAAAAACAAAGAGATCATATCCGTTCGCTATAATTCCTTCCAAAAATATTAAATTCATCATTAACACCGCATGCATTTCGCACATTAATTGTCAAATTTTCTCAAAAACTAAATAAATATTTTATATCACAGGAAGCTTAACGTTAATAAGTAATAAACTAAAATAATTATTTTCTAAATTCCAAACAGGGCTGTGAACGGAAGCGATAGTGGGTTCGAGTCCTCATTAGAATTTTATATTTGTCCTAAGCCTTATGTGCTGTCATATGTTATTTTGGACTTAAAAATTTATGTTATTATTATTGTAATATTATTTTCGTGTGGAGAATTTTATGATTTAATTATTTGTTAAATTACTTCTTGATTTGATGAGTCGGTATTAAATAGTCATTTTAACACATTTTAATAAGTATAAAGCCTGGAAGACTGTGGTTTAAGACTTATAAGAAGAGAAATATCAAGTTTATTTATATGAAGGATTATATGATGGTGTTGAAAACATTGTTTTGCAATAGAAAAATTGGTTGCTCTTCTCTGGTTGGTTAATGATTTGAATGTCCTGCCCCGTTGGCCGAGCAACAGATTGCAACCTTCGTGGAGGCCAGCGAGCCTTGGACTGCTACGATCATTAAATCCAGATATGACTTTCTGATATCCGAATTTCTAAAATCTGAATTGATTGACTTTAGATATATACATTACATACAACAATTGACATAAGCAAATTCTAGACTATTTCGGCGACGCGAAGGATAATGCCAATCTGCCGGCAGTGTCTAATCAAGAATCGGGGTCTAAACAAGTCTTGGTACATTTTTGAAAACTCCACTTTTCAAATTGCAATCGCACTCTTATTAGTTACTAAAATAAGTGAGATAAATAAATGTTCCTGTGACAAAGACGCGCCAAATAAAAAAAGAATAAAAAATAAAAAAAAATAAAAACATAAATACTTCTTCCGCAATGTCTTGCCATCACTTCAGTTCTGAATTGATTGGGACGGAACAACGTTGGCATCTTAGCGCTTGGGGCAGTCTCAAATTTTTTTTATTTTTTTTATTTTATTTATTTTAACAAAAAAAAAAAATAATACATTGAGGGTACAAACTCTGACTGCTGAACTAGCGTAAGCTGTTTGTCGGCAGTCAGTTAATTCACAAAGCAAGAGAAACTTATCACTTATACTAAGTTTAAACATATATAGAAAATCAATACATTATTTTACAAACAAATATGATTTAACAATATGCGCATTTGTGTGTACGAATGCATGTGTATTTGTAATAAGAATATAAAAGGGTATGTGTAACGTATGTATGGTGTGTATGTGTGTGTGTGTGTGTGTATGTGTGTGTGTGTGTGTGTGTGTGCGTGTGTGTTTCTAATGTTTGTATTTTAAAAACATTGAATGTTGGAGGTTTTCAATTCAGAATTAGCAACAGGTTTTCTGTTTCTTCATATTTTAGGTCCTTTAGCCAAAGTTTTATTGTATGCTTGATTTCAAAATTTGTTAAATTTCTAGTTTTATATGTAGTGTTAAGTTTGTTGTATAATCTAGGTGCTACATTACTATAGTGTTGTTGGGCAATTTTACTATGAACTCTGGGAACTGGACATTTATTTACTCTTTTACCTGAGTTTTGTGCAAAGGGTATTGCATTTTTGTGGTATTTACGGATGCATTGGTAAATAAATAACTTTCTCACCGAGAGAACATTAGCTTTGTCATAAACCAGATGTGTGGGATGTCTAAATGGTAAGTAAAGGAGAACCTTTAGCACACAGCGTTGCGCTTTTTCTAGTTCAAGCATGTATGTTTTAGCTGCTGATCCCCATGAACAAATGCAGTAGGTGATAATACATTCTACCAATGCTTTGTATGTTTGTACCAAAAGTGCAAAGTCTGATATAATTCGTAGGTTTTTAAATATATAGATAAACTTTCTCAATCTATTGCTAACTGTTGATAGGTGCTTCTTCCATTTTAGTTTGTCATCTATGACGATACCTAGAAATTTGACATCTGATGATTGTGACAAAATAGGACACCTGCAGTTTGTTGTGAGAGCATTATAGGATCGGTTACAGGGATAGGAATGCATACGTAGACAAAAGTCATTTGGCGATGATGCCTTTGTTTTGCTAAAGCAGAGATATGTTGTTTTGTTGGTGTTAAGTGATAATAAGCTGTCTTCAAGCCATGCAGTCACAGAGGACATGCCTTTTTCAGTTAATTTTTGTAAACTTTCCCAGGTGTTACTGTGGAAAAGTATAACTGTGTCATCAGCAAACATTTGTAACTCAGCACCTTCAATTTGGTATTTGCATAATTCGTTTATATATATTAAAAACAATGTGGGGCTGAGTGTGCTGCCCTGGGGCACCCCATACCTCCCCAAACTGAAGCTACTAACCTGATCATCAACCTTGACACATTGTTTTCTATCAGTCAGGTAATCCTGGAACCACAAAAGTGCGTTTCCCCTTATTCCGATGTTCTCTAAACGAGTTAGTAAGATTGGGATAGAAACTGTATCGAACGCCTTTTGCAGATCCAGGAACACTCCGACACATTTGTGGTTTCTGTCCAGGTGTGCGGTTATCTTAGAAGTCAGTTGCAACACTGCATCTTCGGTGGAGCGGTTAACCCGAAAGCCATATTGGTTCTCACCTAGAATTTTATTCTTTTCCAAATATTTGACTAACCTTTTATTCATAAGCTTTTCGACTACTTTAGATATAATGCTTAGGAGAGATATTGGTCTATAATTTGTTGGAAGAGTCTTATCGCCGGATTTGTAAATGGGACAAACAATTGCGCTTTTGAATATGTTAGGAAATATTCCCTGTTCAAAGCTTAGGTTAGCTAAGTAGCATATTGGTTCTGCAAGGTAATAACGACATGTTTTTAGAATAGACGATGTTATTTTGTCTATACCAGGAGCACTATGGGTCTTTAGGCTACTAATGGTACTAAGGACCTCCAAAGGGTCGGTCAGATACAGAGCCATGGAATTCACTGGCAGGTTCGTTGTTCTAGCTTTTTTAGCTAGGGTAGCTTCATCGATATTGAGCTTTTTAAGAGTTTCTTTTGCAAGATTTGACCCGATCGAAGTAAAAAACTCATTCACTTTGTCAAGGGATTCTGATACAGTCCTTGTGGGATGATTTATCAATTCCGAAGACGATACTTTACATTTGTTCAAATCGCATACTTCCCTAATTGTGTTCCAAGTTTCTTTAATTTTCCCTATGTTTTTATTTAGTTTGTCAGCATAGTGATTCTTTTTTAATGATTTGATAATCTTGTTTATTTGTTTCTATATATTAAATAATTATTTCTTGATTCTATATTAAGAGGATAGTTGTTAGATTTTTTATGTAAAAGGTCACGTTTTCGAATAGCTTTTATTACTCCAATAGTTATCCAGGGCTTTAAAGGTTGGTTTAGTACACAACTTGTGCAGACACACGCTTCGTCCCACGAGCAAGCTTTGAATGTTAGGGCCGGTGCTGCTACAGAGTTAGAGATGATGAAACTGCCACAGGAACCCTCGCTGGCCTGTGATCGGGCCTAAATCAATTTAGGGGCCATTACCTTCCAACAACAACCAGGACTGACTGCTTAATATGCCCTTCGAAGCACGGAAACGCTGAAGTTCTGAAGCCACTGGCGGTCACCCATCCTAGGTCTGTCAGCATCAAATTTGCTTACTTTGCAACTGAGAAAACCATTTGGGCATGAACGCTACATAAAAAGTTCCAGCTAATGACCAGAGCCTTCCATATCAACCATTCATCACAATAACACCAAAAAAAAAATCACAAATAAATTACCCCAAAAAAATTATAATTCTAAACACAAGGAATAAAGCATTACAAGTATTACAACCCCATCGTTTCCCCGTGAAAAAGTTACAACCACTTAGAGATTCGGCACAAACCACCCCCGTAGCAATAAAAACTGTTGTATCTGTCCCAAATTGTAGAGACAATAAGGAAGGTTATAAAAATAACGACCAAATTATCTTGAGCTTTAAGTTACCTTGAGAAAATGTGTTTTAAAGTTGTATTTTCAAAAGAAGAATGAATTTGTTTTTATTTCGGAAAATAACACAACATATTTTTTTAACTGGTATTGTTTTGGATACACTGACCTATATCTTCTCAATTACACTAGGCTACTGTTAAAGATAAAACGTAGAATGTTACCATATTTATGAACCTACATATAATTTTATTTACTCTTTGATCATCTGATTGCAGAATCTGACTGCACCTGAATACAGGCTCATAAGCATATAAATAAAACAGTACACTAGATACTTCATATTTGCTATAAAAAAAAACAACCAATCACTAACCCCGAAATTCCTGATGCTGATGTCAAGTAAGACTGGTGACGTTGACGTCTAAAGACAATATGGAGTACAGCAAATGGTGCGAAACGTGCAGTTTAAAATTGTCATTACACGGGTTACGGCGTTTTTATATTTCGCAAGCTAGGTGCTCCGATTAACATAGCCGGGTACAGAGGGGTTGAGCTACAGGGTGCTTGGTGCTGTTTTAAGAAAAATTTGATATAAAATTTTGTAATGAAACTCACAAAATAAAGGTTAAAATTAAAGCTTCGGGAATTAATTTACAAAAATGAATATTTACAATAAACAATAAGATAAAGAAAAAAATAACTATTAACATACAACAACCGAATAATACAATCAAATTTACTTTGTAAATTAATACGTAGTGCAAAATTCCGAAAAGACTGACATAATTATGTCTTCAGAAAGTCTTTAAAAATGTAATCTTATAACTAAGGGGCAAGCTATACTTTACAAAACTAACGCGATATTTTAAGTAATAATTAATGACATCAAACTTACTTAAACGTCAAAAGAACTAAACACAATGTAAATCATTAGAAAAAACATTTTGAAGAATTCGAGTAGCACCCTTTATAAGAGCTATTATCAAAAATGGCTGCAAAGATTCACGGCACCCATAAAAATAATAAAGAAAGTAATCCTTTCTCGGGAACCTGGTATCACTCCCTCGAGTACCGAGTACCCGCGACGTACCTGTTCCAAATACCAGTTATTTATGGCGGGACACGCATGATTGCAAGGAAATTGGCAATTTGAGTTAAGGACCTGGGTAGTGAGTAGTTCGAAAGCATTTGTAAAAAAATATTTGTAGATACCTACTTCTAAAATCATCATAACTTTCGGTCACGTGGGACTTAAAATAATAAATACATATACGAAAATAAATAACAGTATAACTTCATAATAAATATACTCCAATAAGAGCTAATTGTTCAGTGGAATAATTTTAAGAATTTGATATCATTTCTGTGAGATGTCTTGGCAAATGTTATCTAATGTTACAATTGTTACCGTTGAACGATCAGCTATATGGAACCTAAATACCCAGTTCCATACCCAGAATTCATATAATTGCTGTAAGTTTAAACAATAAAGTGTAAAATAAATAAAATATACCTGGCTAGATCTAGAGGTGTTATTCTAACAGACCACTAAATTCTACTTAAAGTTATCAATTACTTATTAGGTACATGCATAAATTATATATTTTTAAACGCAACCTCATGAATTTGATTTGAAGCCGATTGAAAGGCGTAATTGAAAGTAACGCTGCTTCACTGGAGACCCCAGTTCGAGTACTGGTCGCCATCATTTGTGTGATGAACACAGATGTTTGGTCCCGGGTCATATTTATTGAGATATATTTATATGTACATGTTTTTTTGGGTATCCCCCACTTCGCTGTATGGTAATCCATAACACAAGCTCTGCTTACTCGAGGTCATAGAGATATAGTTGGTGTTAGTCTGGTCTAGATAATATTCAAAACACCCTCTTAAGAAAAACTGAATAAATAACCGATAAAAAATCCAATATGTTACGATTTGTTTCGGTTTTTGACAAATCCCTTTTTATAAAGTCCCTTATTGCAGAAGACGTAGGGAAAGATAGGGAACTTTAACGACCTATTATAAATATTTCACCATCTTTAAAAGACAATTTACCGACTAATATTTTAATATTAATAAGTGTGTGTATTTATTTTTATGTACAACCTGTAGAAAATGTTTTATTTTTTAAATAGTTTCTTGCTGTTTCTGCACGTATACAGCCTGACATTGAATATTTTATTAAAATTTAATTCATTACATTTTGCGAATTCATGCTCATTGTAGTAAAGTAGTATTAAACTTTATTATAATGTAAAATAATATTACTTCGACGTAGTAGTATTTAGTTTTTTAATAACATACTTATGTGATGCTGAATCTGTATTTCTGTCAACGGTACACACAGACAAAGGTCAAATCGTGTATATTTATTTTAATTTATAATATGTTTTTTATTTCAAACTTTAATTTCAGCTCACTTAAAACTGTCACACGTAGAGTTTCTTTAAATATAAAATTCGATGCTAGGAAATATAAATGCTTAGAATAACTTGAAATACCTAGTGTCGTTTTGCAACAAATCCACTTATTTATTTACAGAACACAGATACCAAGTTATAATTGAAACAGTAGAAATATATGGAATAAAATGACCTTCCATTCACCATTCTTGTTTATCAACGCTTTTGTCTAAATTATATTTTGAATATGTTCATTTTTAAAATGTTAATAAAATAACTATTAGGTAAATGATCTATCGTTCTTTACCGCTGGCTAACGAGAGATTAGTGTCGCCGCGTTTGATGGCTTTGAGCTAAGAAAAACTTACATTGACTTGAACTGGACATTTAAATCATACGTCAATTTTTAGTTAAAATTTTAGTTCAAAAATACGATAGGCTTTATCTATTTTATCTAGAATATTTATTTAAGTTCTTAGTATCAAAATTCATATTCATATCGATTAATTTAAATGTGTGTAGCATAAAGCGAAATTCTTCCAAGACCCTCTTAAATTTCTTCTTCTTCTTGCCCAATTTAAAATTTTTTAAAGATGGTGGTATTAAAGGCCTAATTTTATTAAGGAATGAAACTAAATCCCAACAAAGGGCCAGTTTGTTTTTGTTTCTTTTCTATTTAAGTCCTTTTAATGAGTATTTAATTATTAAAAAATATTTTTTTAAATATTATGAATTTATTATTATGATTTAAATTAACATCTTGTTTAAAGGCTTCTTAAGGTTTTGTCTGACACGATAATCGAATACGAGTTAACTTTTAGCAAATCACTCAAAAAAACAACCAGGGTAACATAATCCAAAGAGAGTAAACATCTAACTAACCCCCATACACCGCCTCGTCACTTGGTATGAGCGGCGTCGACAGTATTTACATATAGATTGCCTTGAGATCCATCTCTCAAGATGCATGGACGCCTGGTATCTTATTAGAGCGAACCGTGTAAGGTGCACACAAAAGTTTGATTAGATTTAGTTATTTTATTAAAATTGTTGTAAAAGTTAACAGGGGTTTTTAATGTGTTGTATTTTCTGATTGATCTGGTAAAGCTTATATTTAGAAAGATCTTTTTACACTTTTGATATAATCTGAGATTTTTACATTTATAATATGAAATTACATTTATAATATTAAAACCTAGACATGTACCCAAAAGCACTATTTCTGTTGTTATGCGTAGTGAAGTGTAGTTGTATAAATGATCAAAAACACTATAAATAATAACTTAATTTGAAAATAAACGAAATGGGACCAAACCCCGACCATCCTGTATATTTGACATTATTAACCCTGTCAATTCCGTGGTCGGAATAACAAATTACTGTCAAATTGACATTCGCCACTCTAGCGACATCTACTGTCAAATAAGGTGGGTAAGTATTAAGTATTTCTGAATACATTATGCTTGAAGAAAGCGTTGATTAAACGGTGGTGATAATGTAAAGAATATTTAGTTTGTTTTTATTTGATAAAATAGCTCTCATTTTGCCTATAACTTACAACTCATAGCTTTGCTTTCCCATAAACGTAAAATCAATATTGTTATAGATATTTTATTACTGATCAAGGATAATAGGTAAACTATTAAATTGCCTGCGTCTGTTTTTCCAGACAAATATAACCCTGGAGCTTTCAAGTGTAGAGTGAATAGGTACCTCTTGGACAGGCGTGTATGATCCTCGTCTTCATCGTCACTTTCCATCAGGTGGGACGGAAGAAAAACGCTTTCCAATTAAAAATAAAAAAAATTGTTAAAAATAACTATTATAAAAATTAAGTATTAATTTGTTAAACCTAATAAACATCGAAACATTTTTAAACACCAAAATATAGGTACTGTTTGATTATTAAAGAATCGGCACTAAGAAGAAGAATTTAAAAAATGTATAAAACCTCCAAAACTCCACTAAAATTAAACTCCTAAAAACGCAATTTTAACATAACCTTCCATATATACTTTAAAATAAGAAATGTCTTAAATATACCCAAGAGAAGAACAAAGACCGAATTTAACCCCACATCTGCCATTACACGGTAATTAACAGACGAAACAATAAAAATAAAACGAAAATAAAGTTTATCCCTTAATACCTACAAATTGTAAGTTTAGCTTCAAGAGGTCGTTAGTAATGGAAGGGTTAACAAGAAACGGACCTTGAAATAAATTCAAAAAACATAAAGAGCTTACAATGTTGTTGGTGCAGTGGATAAGGAAATAGGGTTAAAGGTGGTTAAAAATGCTCTACGGCAACCTGCAAGGGGTCGGCAACCTGCGGCTCGCGAGCCACACTCTTTGGATGTGAAGCTGCGGCTCTTTAGTTCCATACGCAAATATTATTTATTTTATAAACAAAAGCCATTTAAAAATCGTTGTGAATCGATTAACGAGGATTAGGTACCATTTCTATCTCTCAGTCACTTGAACGTTTTTCACTGCACCCCACAACCCTGACACGCGTCGTCACTGACGTTAGTCCGTTGTTCTAATTTTTTACTTAAATAATAAGTGATTATCGAATAATACCAAACTTATAAACTAAATATTTTTCTTATGAATAAATAGATTCGTTTTTTTTATCAAAAAACCTTATTTTATGCAAGTACTATTTATAAAAAAAAAATATTAGTGGCTTTTTAAAAGCTTAACAATTTTGTAATTGTAATTTTTGACTCTTCTGACTCAAAAGGTTGCCGACCCCTGCTCTAAACGAAACTTCGGCCGTAGGTACTTCCAGCCACACGAGACTTCAAATAATTATTTCATCTAAGTCTAGATTTGATAACCAAAGTCTGTATTTAGGACCGCCTTAAGTTACCATTTTGTGTCGTAAGTGCAGCCGTAACGACACTCAACATTATATCTATTAGGTGAATTGTAGGACATCATAGCATGGATAGTCGTTTTACTTTCTACACCAGAGGCTGTTTTACATCATTTATTTATTTTCGCGAAAATTACCTCAATCTGATTATTTATTCTTTGGAAAAGCGCGTGCCTGAGCAAAACACCGCGCTTTTTTGTCCTGTTTTTAGCCGCCATCAACTTATTTTTTAAGATACGTATACACTTATAAAACATACCTAATTATATATAAAACATACATAACCCTACATAATCTTGATTCTATATTGGAGGACGCCAACTGTTTGATAAACTTCTTTACAAGAAACGCACAAAAATGAGTAATTATCTAGCAACTTAATGGAAACATAATTTGATCATAACATTTTGCAGATGAAACTCTTTCAAGCGACCAAAAATTTTGCACATTACTGCGTTATCAACGCACAGCTTGTATGGAGCTATTGCTCAGGGTTACCACCTTAGGGGTAGTCCTAGTCATATATTAAGGGAGCTTCAATATCTTTCGATATATTAACTAACTGCCCTTAATGATTTATTTCAAGTTCCGTGAAGATAGGCTCTTACCTATTTATTTCCTGACACAACTCTCGACTTTTTCTGAGAGTAGTGTATAATCAACTTCGAAATTAAATGCGCCTTATAAAGTATCGGAACGTTGAGGTGTTGGATATCAATAAAAATCCTTTGCATCTTTCCAATCTTCCTACATTCATTAAGATGATCGACCAGATTTTAGAAGCATTATAGGAAAAAGAAGATTATTTTATAATAGATGGTTTTAGAAAAATATATAATAAATAATAAAAATAAATTAACAATAAGTGATGACACAATGTCACAGAAATATACTAAAAATAATGATATTCAAAGTATATATTTATGTGTCATTATTTTTGTATACGTTTATCCAACCCAAATTTTACAAAAATAGCCTCATGCATTTGATGTTAAATTTCAGTGAGTAATTTAAAAGATAGAGTTAGAATTCAGTTAGTGTTAGATTGTGTTAGTCTAGAAAGGCATAGCATAATACTAAATATATATTTACCAGTTTTCTTGTGCATAGTATCTGAAACAAATAACAAAATAAGTTAATATCATAATGTATGGTTTTTACTTTATCAAAAAGAAGATAATTTAATCTCAAACTTTTCAAAACCTTCACTATCATATTGTAACTGGCGCCACCTATACGATCATATAAGAACTCATCAAAGTTGCGGTCAGTTTCTAAAGGCCTCAGTAGATGGCAACAGTTTGTATGAAAGTAAAATTAAGTTGCGAGACCATTTAAAATTTTTTGTGAGTATAGATGGCGTTAGAAATGTTGCGTTTAAAGAGTCATCGAGCAAATCATGTGGTAGGTATAGGTAAACAGGTACGTGAATTACCTACTGATCCGATCATCAGCGATTATTTCATTATTGAAATATAATAAATACATTAATGTTGAGTAGGTACTCACACAAGTAACATGAGATGCATTGAGTCACGTAAAATGGTTAATTAAGGCGCTTCTAAGTATAGATTTTGTTAAGTTATTTTAACCTTTATCTACACTACATCTTAGTATTTATTTGCTTATCAAACTCTATCCTTAGCAGCGCCTCAAATATCTATTTGTCGCTGAATCGAGTGTCGCACTTAGTATTTTTAAGAGGATTTATTTTCATGGTTGTTATGAACATGTTTAGTTTAGTCTTAAATAGACACATACCTTAGTACAGTACGGCATGGTTACGTTTTCAATATTTTATTTATTTATTTATTTTTACTTTTTTTTACTTTATTTTTACTTTAAAAATTCGAATGGATTCTAAGACTCTTAAGGTAAGGCGAAGTTTTAAAGTTTTACTATGCAATTGAATTTAAACAAAAAAGTTTAGATTAATTTAAATGTTTGTTTGCTATAAATAAGTCCTCCCAAAATGCATAAATCTATGGTCGGCATTTTCACAACATTGATTTACAATCGATCCTGTCCAAATGAATGTCAACGCCTTTTTAATTCTTAAGTATCGCAGTATTAAGATTCAATTTTGAATAATTGGAAATATTAAGTCGAACTATGTTGTATTCTGAGGTTTACTACTATTGTAAAAGAGACAGCATTATTTGATTTAATATCATTATTTAGAGTTTCTTTGCAGACAGATACAGATACATGACGTTTACAATGGCATAATGTGAATGGTATTTATTTCAATAGGTATTATCATTCACAGCTGTGACCGTGTGTTCGAATTTTGTGCATGATTTATAATTGTAGTTAAAATCTGATCCAAATTCATTGACAGTAATCTAAATATTTGGATCCGCGGAAAAAACAGTCTCCTTAAAAAGCCTTTACAATAAGTCTAGCTGGAAATGAACTGTTATTGAAATAAACTACAAGTGACACACGTTTAAACAAATTCAAAATATCTAAATTAAATTCTTTCCATTATGATTTCGCTCACACAAATCCAATTCCAACCTCTCCACTCTCTTTGTTTTTGCCGTTTTGCCACATCAAGTACCGCGTACTACAATTTAGCATTATGAATATTATGATTAAATTATCTTGAGGCAGGCCTTATGAAGGTATGGCCAATCGCTGGAAGCCTCAGCTAGTTAAAGTAATTTTGTATAGTTATGTTTAATAAGCAAGAGTAGTTTACAAAAATCATTCTTGTAGGTATAACGGATTGAGATATTCTATGATAACTTATACATGTATGAAAATATATGTTAATTAGGTGAATACATGGCCTGCACGTAGCGAGTATTTTATCAAATAAAATTGGGCCAAGGCCGAAGGTAATTTAAATTGTTCTTGTTTCATTTATTTACTCAATTTATAACGTTAACGCGCACAGTTTACTCTTTCAACTTAGGGTGTTCCCTCACCGATCGGTCAACGTCGATCGACTGGTGTGGTAACTCCCTTACTTGGTATGACAGAATAACCGCGTGCGTGACGAACCTCACAGCACACACAATCCAAACATGCATCCAAACATGCTTTTTTATAACTATTTATAGTAGCAATTTCTACCATGATTTAATTTATACACAATTACCAAAATAATTGACACCTCAATTTGTTTTCATTTTATTGTTTGTTTTGTGTTTGTTTGCAATAAATAGCGTTACTTTTATAATAATAAAAGTAATCTTCAAAAATCGTGATTCTGTAGCATCAAAATTTTTATCAAAAACCATACTTATCCAATGGCAATTACCTGTAGCTATGCATGCGTTTACGCATACATTCTCATTTCTCATGACCCCAGGTCAAAGATTGCATTGATACATTGCAATACCATAGCCAAGATATTTATTCCATAGAATATAGAATGTAGGAAACGGACGGGGTCACTCGAGAAATATGACTGGCTGTATGGGTATGCGCTTTGCCTTTTGTTTTATTTGTTGTAACTGTTCGGTTTGAGTTTGTATTGAGTTGTCTGTGTGGTTTATAAATGTTTCGTGCATGGTTATTATGATACAGGTATTGGCTGTTGAAAACATTTATAATAATCACTATCGTTGGTGTAATTGTTTAGGTTAAATATTAATTATTTTAATATCGTGGCTTGTTATATTATACTAAGTGTCATTAGGTCGCAGGACATATTTAATAATAGGTGTTTTGATATGTAAGCTTGTTTTTTTATTTTACAGTACATTTTGCTTCATTTGGAATTACGTTTGTTCCAATGTCTTAATTGGCTATTCCTTTCCATTGTTCGGAACACAACCACGAAAAAGTGGTTATTACGGCGGTAAATAGGAAGCACTGTAGTACGGTCAGACGAGATCAGAACACAAGAACCGCGTCTGCAACTTAAGCCGTAAGCTTCTGTTACTTTCCCCAAAAGTAAATTGACAAATCTACCAACTATTATCTATTTTTGCTAAATAAAACATTATATTTAAGTAGGTCATATTCTACTATGTACCGTCCTGGGGCCACGTATAACTTGAATCAATCGTCAGATTCAGTGCATTCCCCATTTGTTTTTCATTAAACACATTTTTTTTTGACATAGAATTATCCCAAAATAATATCAATTTCCCATTGCCCCATAAAACACGCATCATGATGACAACGTCAAATTTTAATTCCCGCCGTTCCAAATTCAAACAAAAAACGACCCTCTATCAAAGAAACATTACGAAATGATGCGAAAACACCTTAATCTTATTAAAGTATAATAACTTGGAATAACTTACAGATGTTTTCCCAATCAGATTTAGCTGCGAATAAATCCCCAATTTTTCATCATAGGAAAATTACATTATCGAAAATTTGCATTGCCTTTAGCGCCATCTAGAGTAAGACGTCGGAATTATTTAACGCCAACCTTCTTTTGCCGCTGTAGTGTGCTTACCTTAAACTATACGACCTCTTACCACAGATAAAATAGAGTCGATATTTGTAGATTATTTGTAAAATTAGAAGTAAAGGTAATTTTGTTACTGGTTTAAGATTAGAGTACGGACTTGGCGCGCCCTCTGCAAAAACAAAATGTATAATAATATGATTTACATAATGAACCCAGCGAGATAGACGTATCGGTTACTTTGATAAGTTACCTAAGTAAAGAAAAATAAACGAATTACCTAAAAGAACCTCATGTTTTGTGGTCAATGTTAGGGTCCTACTCTATTAAAAATACTTCGAAGAATATACTAACTAAAGTTTGATAAAGTTATTGACTGATTGGATTATTTTAATTTACGTCTGAGGTTAATGTGATTTTTTTTATTTTTATCTTTCTGGAACTCCAGGGTTAAACTCAACATTATTTTCAATTTATTGTGTTACCTTTAAAACCATAAAATTACTTTTATAGTTTTAATGTATTTGCGTTTCTAATGCGTTTACTAATATTCATGGTTAAACCTTCAGGGTCATGGTTGTTTATATTTATATACGTATGTTTATACTGGGTTCGCTGTGAGGTTATCCATAACACAAGCTCTGCTTACTTTGGGGCCACACAGTTTGTGCGTTTGTCTGGGGATTTATTTATATTTATTTCATAAATTATTGTGCCTTAGCATCTACAACAGACGATTCGTAGCACATTTGAGAGATATCGCTGTTTTTGGATGAAATGATAAATGTTTGTTCTTAACTTATCAATCTATATTGCAATATATGTTTTTTATATTTGTATGGATCAATAAAAAGGCAAGATGCATTTGTTTGTTTATATTTATTCGATTAACCGATATAACAAATAATTTCTTCACTGTATAATTGGACTTGTGATTTATTTTTATAATTACTTATTTATTATGTCTAATCGTTGACACTAATTTCAATAAGTATCCAAAACATTTGACTATAATACACTAAATGTTCATAATCTTAACAGTTTATATTATCAAACGGCCTCACTCTCTGCAATATAACACTTTGGTCTAGAAAAGTCTCAATAAGGAAAAAAATAACTAGCAGGATAAAGTCTGGACCTTACTTTCACATTTATTTTATTCTTCATGCCTTTTTTTAAAACTTGCTTCACTACCCCTAAGACTATCTCTCATCTACCCCGAGCAACTATCTTTGTTTGTAAATAAATAATTGTAATTCTTAATAAAACTACCCCCGCACTCGAATGTCGTAACTCGCACGCGGTGTATGGCTAGTTCGGCTTGTAGTCGGTCGAGTGGAATTGATACTTGCTGATTTGGAATTTACTATTTTAAGAAAGTTTTTAGTTTTTGATTACAATTTTATAAGATTATCGTCAGCTACTTAAAATTAACTTCTTATATAAGAACGAACCAATGAGTTTGTACAAATTAAATTAGTCTGACTGCTCTGGCTCTAACGGTAAAGAAAAACTACCTAAGAAATTATGGACTATAAATTGTGTAACAACTCTCTTATTTGGGTAAGACTGATGTACCTGCAGTGGGATTATTAAGGCTGACACACACATAAAATAAAATTTACGATGTTGGTTTGAACAACTTTTTGCATTATTTTATTTATTTATATACGGATAATTTCACAAAGTCCCACGAATTGCTTTAAGAAGTCGTGTATTAATTTAAAAATGTTTTCATCGCTTATGAATAGGTTAGAGACCCAAAACTACTTCTTTTATTTTAACAAAATTTCAACCGTAAACGCCAAAACAACTACATAAAATTTCTGTTCTCCCGCCGCAAGCATCAAAACCGTGCAACCACCGTGCACTGCAAAGATCAAACGGGTAGAGACGACCAATAATGACCATTTATTTTACATAATTTGACCATCTACTGACCCTCGTGGCCAGTTTATGGCCAACTCTAGCTGGATATACCGAAGTATACTTAAGTATGGGCATTTTGAAAGTTATATTGTTGATGCGTCCTGCGGAACGTCAGTTCAGTTTTGGTTTCAATTTAGTTGGCATTTGTATATTTGTGGCGTTTGCTGTTTGGCAGAGGAAGGACTTGTGTGGTGTTTTGCTAAAGGTGATTCCAAAACGAATATTATGATAGAAGAATGTTTTTTATATTATAATAAATTGTATACTTATGTATGTATGCATATGTTAATTGTAAAACAGCACTGTTCACTAGTAGTTTCAAATTGTATTTCTAATTTTTTGTATATTTTTGGGTTCTGTGGTAGTTTTGTAACCGGTTTAGCAATATAGTGTATTTGTATATCAGACACGTACATATGAATGTATTATTTTTTTGAATTATTAATGTTTTGCATATTTTATTTATTTTTTTAACTCTTAGAAAACATAGTAAGTTTCTTTATTATCTCTTAACATCGTTAGTCTGACTGGCATGGACCTGAGTTAAAAATAAATAATAAATAAATTCTCACACAATCACACCAACTGTATGACCACAAAGTAAGAGAGCTTGTGTTATGGATTACCATACAGTGAACTGCATGTGGGGGGAGGAGGGTTTATATAAATATCAACAACCATGACTCGAGAACAAATATTGATGTTCATCACACGAACGAATGCCCCGGCCAGAACTCGAACCTGGGATGAGGGCTACCAACGCTACTTGGTCGTCAAGTGTAAGCTAACTTGGGTTAAAATATGTCTGTGTCACAAAATATCTAATGAGGTAGAAAAGCCTAACTAATTTGTGATTAAATTACTAAGAAATATAGACTCCCAATTAAGGCCTAAAATCTGACGCCAACAATTCCCCTTAATATAAATCAGACCGTGTCTCTTAATACTTGAATTGGCATATGAGCTGGCCGCAGTATGGAAATCCGAAACATGCGGTGCTTATTTTGGAAACCACCTGCTGTGTTGAGGACAGGTTTCATAAAAGTAATAAAGTAACTTATCATAATTATTATAAGGTTTAGTTATGTCTAGTTTACTCTTAGTCGTGAATGAGCACGTGACCTGATGGAAACTAGCATTTGTGCCCAAAGATATCAATAATCGTCCATGTTACTGATTATATTGTTATTAATCGATTAATGATGGGTTGACGTCAGACGCCTTTGCTCAAGTAATTACCCTTGGTGTTTCTACCCTTAACGCTGAACAGAGCCAGGTACACGTGGTTATTATGGCGGTTAAATTAGGAAGGGGTGTAGTACCGCGCCCCTCGGCCAGATCTCGAGCTCGACGAACATTAGTTATAATACCTAGTTTAGTGCTTATACTGAGCATAAAAAAAAAGATTTATCGTAATTGGTATAAATAAATCCCCAGACAAACACTCAAAGTAGGCAGAGCTTGTGTTATGGATGACCTTACAGCGAACTGGGGGCGACACAGAATAAACGCACCTACGTATATAAATAGCAACAACCATGACTCGAGAACAAACATCTGTGTTCATTACAAATGAGTGAGCTGCGGCGTATGAGGGAGACCTACTAACCAGTACGATACTCAGTAGTCAACGTCAAAAATGAACCATACACAAAAAATATAAAATAATGTTTGCCATTTTGAAAACTCGCCAAAATATAATAGAAACACCACGTAGTCACTATACATGAAAAACACACGCATCCGATAACTTCAAAACTCTACATGAAATTCACATAACCACCGACCAAAAAAAACCTGGATACACATCTGCTTATATCTCCTTAAACTTATATTCTACTAATAAAAACTTCCCATTACAATGACTTTAAATGAAATAAACTAAAAATGCGGTTAAATATCAAGATCTATGTAAAAACTGACCGCGAGTTGCGCAAGCACAGCTTGATCTGTCATTCACTGTCAACTCAATCGATTTTGTTTAAAAATCATAGTTTTTATTTCAATGAGACTGGTTGTTACTGGGTGGGTTGGAGATTTAATTTATCGATCGATAATTGCAGTTTTATGCGAGCTCGCTCAATGTTTGAATAATGTGCAAATCAAACTAAGTAATTGAAGTTAATTTATTTTAATACTAGGTTTGTATAAAAACCTTGCTTTTAGACGATAATTTTCTAACTTTAGACGTGCTGATACATGAATTCCATGTTGGTCTGTTAATATTTTTGATGGAGTTCAGGTTACTACTAAAAATATATCTAACGCAGCTTTGCCTAGTTAAGGACCATAGCGCCATTAAATGTTTTTTTATAATGCAAAATTGTATTTAGATATTTTAGATCCATTATTAGAATGAAAATCGAAACAGATACTTGAACCATCTACAACAAGGTGAATTAACATTTCAAAATCTAATCTTTATAAACGAATGCCTATAATAACGAATGATCTGTAGTGACAGTATTCGTCATTATTATGATAAACTAAGGAAAATAAACATGTGTTATGGTATCCTAGGTGGAGACGTTATTAACCAGTATATACAGGAGTACTTTAAGTCATTTATGTTTAAGAATGAACCAAATCAAATGAACTAAACCATCATCACCAAGAATCATCAATTCGGGGAAACTTAAAAAAACAAGCAAATCACATTAAACTATCAAGTCAGTCACACAACCACACCTAATACTGCAGTGTGGAGCGATACTAGACCTCAGGCAGGAAAATGGCTAACTAGCACACAATTTTTGCTTTCAAAGTACTAAAAAGCAACAGTAAAATTATTTTTCACTTTTCGGTTTATCTATTTTTTTTTGACTTCTATCTCACCTGATGGAAAGTGACGATGAAGACGAAGGTGTTACACGTCTATCCACGAGATACCTATTCACTCGACGCTTGAAAGAACTGGGGCTGTAGTGTTCCGTAAAAAAAATATTTCATTGTTTTTTATTGAAAACTTACAGCTAAGCTAGTACAATAATATAGTCTTAAGGCTAACAAGAAATATTCACCAATAAACTGTGTAGAATTAAATTACCAAATCATCAACGTCTATGTTATTGCAACCAAAGTTTATTTAATAGTAGTATATAAAGTATATTATATAAAAACAAAAATTTAATAAACAAAATTTTCCAAATCTATGTCCAACTCGCCGACTACGTATTTAAATGTTTCTCAGAACGCCGACATAAATGTATCACACATTTTAAAATTTATTTCAACTGCATATCGATAGAGTGGGATCTTTAAAGTCCAAATAGTGAAAACACCAAGAACCAATCTACCCCTACCCACCTGTATAGTCAAATTAAACTCCCAAAACAAACAAAAAAACACATAAAACCGCAAAATAACTTCTTCAAGCCATCCAAAAGCCATTTCTACTGAAATAAAATGCCACATAACAACGGGACTAGCTCCTAGACTATCAAATGTTTATCGAAACGATCCGAACGCATTTTATGAGACATAACAGTCGCCTGCTCTCGGACTATCAGATGCATTTTTAGGACTTTCGATTAGGGGTTAAGACAATTGGGTTTTGGGGTACGGTGCAAGTTGTAAACTGATAATCAATGTAAGAAAAAGTTTGATCAGTTTCTTTTAATCTAATATACAAGTAGACGCTTTGTACATTATATATATATATATATATATATATATATATATTATATATATATATATATTTATATATATTTTGTTCAAATCATATTACCTAATGTTAAGTGGCTGTCTCTCCTCCGTATCCATGGATATCATTAATCTCATGCTCGTCGCCACTGAGCGAGATATCTAGCCAGGGAATTAATACTGCAGGAGCACAGAGAAACACAACCGATCGCAGCGATTACCATTTATTGGACGAACATAAAATTACCCCACAACATACAAGTAAAAACTATTTCACAAATCCCCTACAGTTTTGATTGGGTATCTAGTTGTTTATTGATTTATGGATTTGTGATGCGTTTCCGAGCGTAGGCTTAAGTAGGACTTGCCTGTGTTCCAGTAATTGCACTGACTGTTCCCTCCCTTTGACCGGAACACAGCCACGTAAACTTGAACATAATGGCGGTCGAAATAGGAAAGACTGTAGTACCGCTCCAGACGAGGTCTTAACACAAAAACTTTCTCTACCACAACATTACGACTAGAATACGTGGGACACTCAGAGAGTCTTACTTCGGTACCCCACTTTAGATAAAATCCTCCTTACGTTAAGGTTGTGTAAAATATCATGCACACCTTCCAATCCAATCTGCAGATTATGTTCTTTTTTTATCTTCGTATATGTTTCACCGGTTTTGTTCAAATTATTCACTTGTAGCTCGTTTTCTCAAAAGGACGACCACATCTTTCTTCATAGTTCAAATTTAAGCGACCGCACTTAAATTCGTTATACCAGCTTTGTTCATAAAAGCTAATTGGAATCGATAAAACATTTTATTACACTTCAAGTTGGACTTGAAGTCGTAAAAAATCATTACATGAAAATGTCCCAGACGCAGATCCATTTTTCTATGACACACAGTAGTTCCATTATGCTGATAAAAAAAGTTTAGAGGGAAATTTATATTTGGAACAAATGTATTTGTACTTATTAAAATCGAATTTTCAAAATAAATTATAGCTCACCAGCGTTCCATACATACAAACCTTTTTACAAGAAATGCGAAACGATAATAATCGCAATAAATATTTAAAAAAATCATCTATGACTAATGATGTCCATGGGTATGGATTCCACTTACCATCAAGTGGATCAACCCGTAATCAATATTCCTTATTATTCACACGAAAATAAAAAAAGACGAAATGCCGTCTACAAAGTATTTCGATAGGATTAATCTCTTCTATTTGTCGTGTCATCACTACAAACAGAAGATATCTTATACCTTGTACCACACAATAAAAAAACTATTGACTTTGAATGTAGAGTTTCAGGATCACAAGGACGATCACTGCGGGATTAGGGGTCAATGGACTATTGACAATTGTTTATGATAATCTTTTGAGGTTAGGGGGTCATTAGGGTGCATAAAAAGGATCAGGAGAATCGAATTTTTATTCGTTTTCGTAATTTTATTGTAAAAGGAGAATGACTCAAATTACTACCTATATCCTTTTAAGACGTTTGTATGCTGATTTCGATGGGTGGCGATTTTGCCAGGTCAATAATCCTCAGACAAACACACCAACTGCATGGCCCCAGAGCTTGTGTTATGGACGACCATACAGCAAACTGGAGGACCCAGAATAAATATACATATATAAACGTAAACAACTAGGACTTGAGAACAAACAAATGAATGTCCGGCCAGGACTCGAACCTGGGACCTCCGGTGTATGAGGCAGGACCACGACCACTGACGCCATTATGAGGACACACATGCGAGTATGCTTCTTTCCGCGACATTGATCCTATTGTATCAAACGTAACATTTCTCCAATTTTATCTTAAAACCATTTCATCATTCATTTTATATATGTGACAATGTTGAAATGAAATAATTTAAAGTAACAGCAAACGAGCATTAAGCTTTTTTTCAAATCGTGTACAGTACTTATGATATTCCATTTAACAAATATTGTCCAGCCATCTAAAACAACAAACACATTTATCTCGTCATCAGATCTAAGTCAATTCAAGTAAGTTCTCCCGTCTGTAAATAGTGATATACAAACATGAGAGCGATCGTAAACTGACCCCTAATACTACGGAACCATTTCAAGGGTCAAAACGGCCTGGCCACCCTGTATATATACGATATCAGTATTCAATAATTTATACATTTCATAAATAATGTATAAGACTTGGAGTTGTTCGCTGGCAAATTTTTTTTAAATGTTTATTTTTTTACTCATTTCAAAACTATTTATTATATCGTGACTAAAAAAAAATATTTGTCATTGAGTTAATTTCTTGGGTTATTTAATACTTAATTGATGTCTTCTTCATCAGGAGAACATTTTCTCCAAGTCACTTTTCAGAGTAAAGACTGAAAACATTATGGGAAATAGTTGGCCAAAACACAAAAAGTATATCACTGATACAGAATAAAAATTCGAATGAAATCCATACAGCTGAATATCTCAAAGGCAATGATTAGATCTAAAGCGCTTGTATACGTCAAAATAAAATGGAACCCGGCTCTACGAAGCATTTGCACAATCCCATCGCCATTTCTTCACAATACTGAACACCTATTATGAAGAAAGATTCTCCTTATAAAAGATATAACGCCTTTTTCATTTGTGACCTTCCCAGAGACCCATTTCTGCATTCAATTTTAAAATCTAATCCTCAAGTAATAAAGCTCAATTATTGCATTCCAAGCGCGCTCCCTGCGTAATAAACATTCAATTTTATGACCCCCTACATAAAGTGTATAATCGAGTGATACGCTCAAGAATTTCCTTTCCGATTCAACCGTGTTCGTTGTTTAGTAAAATGTGCAATCATACAGACAGGGAAGAGGGAAAAAACTTGTATTATCCGATATTATTATACAGCTGACGATTGTTCGCGCGAACTCGCGTGAAAAAATTCCGATTTGACGAGTTAGTTCTCGATTTTATATAGATCTTCGACGCCTGATATCGCTCGAAGCTGTTTAATTGATCGATTATGTATCGGAATCGGAGGTGAATAATCGATTTTTGTGTCGAAAGAATGTATCTTTCAGCTCATTAGTAGCTGTAATGTTTTGCAACATCACTGCTGGCTGTTTCGTGTGATGTTTAAAAGGGTTTAATTACGATGAAAATTTTAATCGTTTTCTCTTTCAACAAAAAGGTGTGACAGTATCCGAGGTGCTGCTAAGTGGTGCTTTGGCTTAAATTTATGATTTGAAGGATTAAATATTATGGGTGTTAAGAATAACTCCCTACAAAGTTGTATGTATAAGGATGGAGAAGTAATGTAACTTACAATACTTGGACAGGTTTTTGCTTTGTTAAGATGACATATGTTTTCTACATCTAGGGACTACGGTTGTGGGAGGGATCTTGATATTTCATGGACCACCGACGCTGTTCTATCAATTAATTTAAAAAAAAACAACTTGTGATTTTTCATTTTCATTTTCACCAATAAAATAAAACAATATGTTTTAGTAAATAATATTGGAAAAACGATGAGTTCGTCCTGATGTTATAAAACGTGTGAACTTCAAAATTATTCATGAATATGATAAAGAATATACAAATGTATGTTGTGATGGCACCTTAACGACGTAAAACAAAATGCGTGTCAGATTCAACAACATATATACATTTATTTTTTGATTTCTCAGGTTTTCCTCCGAAGTTAAACTAAACATTTGTGTAAATATTTCATATTTGTTTTAACTTCCTGCCCCTTGAGTATAGCTAATAAAATAAAAAAAGCATCACTTCAAAGATAGGGGTTGGAAACCCAAACAACTCCAAAAACTCAAATCATAGCCAAAACTTCCCCCATAACTTAAATCTAACTTAATCCTCACTTAACCTCTTAAACGAGTTTTTCCTTAACACCTCTTCTCCAAACTTATCTTCTAAGACATGTTTAAAAATCCCCAGTGGTCTGACTTTACTTGGCATGGAGTTTATGACTCTGTTAATGAGTCTTGACTCCTGTTAACGACATTTAATGACTGTAAATGAGTCCCGGGCGCTTGGGTTAACAACTTTCCTTTTAGCTTATAAGGGCTAGCTACTCGTTTCAAGGAGGCTGTAGTTTTGTAAGATATTTTGTTAAGTTGATTTGTTTCATATTTAATTACAAGTAGAATACGTTGTCGAAATTAAACATCAGAATAAATCAAAATAGTGAATAACTGCAATTAGCTTTTACCAGTGGCATTTTCATTACTACACAACAGCCTTATTCATCCCACTACTGTAGGGGTTGTCTAGCCCTGTGGTCCAGGCGCATCAAATAAGGGGACTTGACACATATCTTTGAAATTATTTCTTAGGTATGAGGGTTTAAGTACTTAAGAGGAAAAACTCATTGGTACATTTGCCAGTCTCCGAGAACGAACGTGGGACCTTAAGCACCGCGCCAACGCTCACACCCAGTGTATAAAATTCTACAAATATTCATCACAATTGCGTTTATGGACCAATTTACAAACATTAATATATCTTTTATTTATTATTATATAGTTTTTTATTTATTATATTTTTATAAGCGAAATATGAAGAGCACCTGACTATTTCATTTAGAAAATAGTTTTTTTTCTAAATGAAATAGTCGTATACACGCCAAATAGAAAATCCTGGCAAATGATTAATTTCATTCCTGGCTTTCAGCTGCCCAAGTTAGGAATAAAATAATGTTATTGTTAAAATTAATAGTATTTTTTTCTTAATTTAATGATTAGGTAATCGTAGTGCAACAAATTAATAAAATATTATTAACTTTTTCTTAGTATTCAATTCGAAACGTATTTTGAGCATACAAAATCAAACTTGATTATTCCACTAAATAATGCTTAAAATCATAATTCCAGTACCTTGTTTTACCCAGACAATATAAAATTTTATGTGAAAGATGTTGGGCACTCTTAAGCCAGACCATGTATGGAAAGTGAAATGAAACCTTTACGAACTTAACTTTTTTTTTAAGGGTATGAAATCAGTCTTAAAGTTCTTCTCACCCCAACACATTATGAAATAACAATTAAATGCGACCCTCTGTAGGGTCTCGAGAAAAATCCAATTTGTTTTTATGACCTCTGACCTTAGAAAGCCTGCAAAACAATCCCTTACTTTTGGGAATTTTTGGAAAAAACAGTTTAATTTGTAGGTTAACTGCGCTTCGATACTTTTTATTTCAATAGAATCAAGCAATGGTGTGGTATTTTCACATGCGTGTGGTGTTTCTTCTTGGCCTAAAGTTTTATTTAAGTGTTTTGAAGTCGTACATTTTTATAAGTTTAAACAATCAACTTAGTTAATTTTTAGTTTTATTAATCAACTTATACCTGCGTCTGTGGTAGTAGCCCTGCTTCACACGCCGGAGTTCCTGGGTTCGAGTCCTGGTCAGCGCAATCATTTATATGACGAGCACACATGTTTGTTCTCAGCTCACGATTGTTGATATTTACGGGTTACTCCCCAGTTCGCTGTATGGTCATCCATAACACAAGTTCTGCATACTTTGGGGCCATAAAGTTGGATTGTTTGGCTAATTTATAAAAAAAACATTAAAGTAACAATACATTTCATACCAAGCTCAAGGATTAAACAATAACTTTGCAATAAGTTACCTGGGTACAAATATACTTGCGTAACTTAATATATGAATGCGTTACGATTGAACTTTAGCCGTGTATTAAACTTCGTTCCGACCTGTACAGTGCTTGGTTGACCTCAAAGAGCTTTAAGGCGAAGATTTAGTTTGTCTATAATAATAATTGTTTGTTTTTATTTAAATGTAATATTGGACTGCTCACAAAAATAAAATACTAACGTGTCTAAATTGCGTTCTGTGCTGAAGACTGTGTTATACGTTTGGAATAAATTCAATTTTATAAACAAAAAAGTATAGCAATATTGCGCGATATTTAATCTTCAATCGCTAATTGTCAACCCGCATGACGTATTAACGGCAGTAACGCGATTGAAAACAATTGCATGCAATACCTATGATGTATTTTTGACGTTCAGCGAAGATCGCGCGGTAACTACGCGTTTATCGCTGATTGATTTTCTTACGTAATACCGCAGCCGAATTCATGTAACAAACAATCTGAACATTTGAATTTCAACCATTTGTTGCTTGCATTATTGCTGATTATTGCTTGTATTTAACCTTACGAACATATTAAAATCACATTTTGGTTCGGAAACTTTTATGCACGCACGCGAAGATCATTTTTTTATACGTGTATGTTATAATAATATTGTTTTCACCGCCATTGAAAGGGTTTTACAATACTGAAAGTTTGTATGTTTGACTTAACTGACATTTTGTGGATTGAATCCGAGCTGGAACAACAATTTGGTTAACTTTTGTGCCTAAATTTTGTTTAGAGCGTGTATTTACACGAAAAATACCGCAAAGATGGCTAGCCTTTCAGATGATTGCCTGGATCCGCCTGCAACTATCCTTGCTTCTTTCATGCTATCAGGCAAATTAATTACAACAAAAATTATCCAAACGCGATGGCAAGTCTGTTTATTTACGCCTGAACAATGCAACCGTTTATGATTCATTGTCAGAGTACCTCTCATCCAGATAAACTAGAGGGAATCGCGAGTAAAGTCGCAACGAAAACCTAGGGGAAATATAAACATAGGCGTAGTTTAAGACCTGATTCTACATTATGAGCTATAAAATCTTATTATTGACCATCAAATCTATTAAATTTGCCATAAAACATTTTCACTTAGATAGCCTGTAAATTATATCATAAGTACGTACTTAAAATCAATATTAACTAAACGTTTAACTTATTGTACCATAAATATAACACAATTATGTTAATTAACATGGAGATTCTGATTGATATTATGAGATATGTTAACTGCGTTGGCAATTTTTGGCAAACTCGGTAGAATTTCATTTAAACTATTTTATACAGAGGGGCAATTTCTTAGTATATTTGTTCAAACGTTATTGATAAACTCTAAAATAAAAAAAAAGATTTAAAAAATTATTTGACCACCAGAGAGGTACATTACCAGCAGGCGTAGCACGGGTGATATAAGACTCAAGTCACAAGACCAGAAATCGACTAGTACCAGTCTTGAAATGAGTCTTTAGTGATGAAACGGGTCGACTATGCGATGTAATCTCTTGCTGTGACTTATGTCTTGGCGTGATATGAGAATGAATGAATGAATGCCAGTACATCAGCCAAATTGTGAAGTAATTTATTAGTAAATAGGACCACTAATAGAGATTACGTTTAATGTTGCAATTAGGGTTATTAATACAAAAGAACGTGTTTATTGGAACATCTGTTGAAGGTAGCGACATTATTCATATAAAAGTTAAAACAACAATGCAAAAGAGGAACAGTAATTTTTTTAAAGTTCAAAACTGAAATAATAATAAGAACGTTATTGTAATTACATGAATAACTTTCAAATGTATGCCATAAAATATAAAACACCTAAACATAAACAATTAATTTTATTTTGATAACTATGCATCGCTAGAAGACTATTGTAAACATCAGCCAGGCGGTAAGAAGCAGCGTGTGTGCGGGCGTTAGTTCTAGCAAACGGCTTAAGCCGGCTCTACACTCGCGGTGCGAACAGCTGCGAAAGCCCGCGAAAACCGCGAATCACGAGTGTAGATGTTGTTCACGCATCTACACTCGCAGTTTTCCGCAGTAGCGTACAAGATATCGCGAACAAGACTGTGAAGCTTGAGTGAAAGAATGCGAGTGTGGAGGGACACAATTCACGCGTGGATCGCGGCGTATATTCACGGTGTGAATTCACGACGCGCCTCCACACGCGAGTGTAGAGCCGGCCTTATAGAACAACGCGGTGGTAATCCGTGACATACTCGTAAGTCTGATTTGGCACGCCTGCTACGGCTGCTAATGTTACCAAACAGGGACCTCTTCTATGTTATATAGTATAGTATTAATTATAAGAGAATGCTGAATAATGATTGTGAACGATTTCCATTTTTAACCTATCACCTATCACATTTGACAAGCTGTAGTGGCTACTTCTATTCTACTTAGGTGGCCTGGGCATCAAGGGTGATATTTAAAAGAAAAATTTTTAAAGGTTCTAAATGATTAACCATAGCGAAGTAAAGAGCTTTAATAACAATATTATTTTTATTCCATTCTTTAAGAAAGTTTATTAATAGAAACTTCTTTTATATACCCAAACCGCTTACAGCAATAAATAATAATGATGATTAGTAGATATTATTTTTCCAATGTAGTATTAACCATGAGATATAACAATTAATCACAGAATAATCTCTATATACCGCGTTACTTTACTCTCATAATTATACTCAAAACTAATGAATCAAAAGCATTAGATTTGCCGCAAATTAATGGGGCTGACCTTTGCGCGTACGCATAGTTAAGACCTTGAACTAATGTAAACTTATCCTATAGACACCTCACTTATAGAAAGTTTTCAAAAATGTATCTCATAAGTATTACCTACTAAAAAATTGGATATTTGGAGTAAGACAAATTATTTAAAACAAAAATTACTTTTCGAGTTACAAATACACCAGAATCTTTGTGATTGACATACTTCATACATTGACATACTTATTGTACTTATTGAAACCATAGCATGACATGTAAATTTAAAATGTGTGCGTATCCGTCAAAACACATTCACACACACACAAACATAAAGACGCATATAAGATTAGTACAACAAATACTGGACACATCGCAGATTTGCAATTCGTGTTACGACATTACAACGTGTGGGTATTTGTGTATGTTATTAAATTTACTTGAGTCGCTAAATGAAAACATCTTATTTTAAATTCATATGGATTCCGAAACTAGTCGGTCCTTTCCGACAGTAACGCGTGAGTAAAGCTGTAGTTTAAAAATTTATGAAAATGACTTACTTAACATTTTTTAAATAATCTTATGATTGCTGTCTAGCACATGTGTTGTCAGTGTCCTGAACATATCCAGGCGATTCACATAGGTTCCTGATATTATCTGTTTCTCCCTTGGATGATACATGTGTTAGGATACAGACATCGGAATTATCATTCTAAAAGTTTATATGTTTATTTGCACATGATTAAGTTGTACTTGAACAGTGTACTCGAACCGCACAATCTACTGTCACATGGAAAAGTTATAGCGAAATGGACTAGGTATTATAAAAAGAATTAAAACGTTCTGATTGGTCCATACAGAACGGTAGCGAGTTGTGACGTCACAACGTGTAAAACATACCAAAAATTATTCGGCTTTTCGATAAAATATATGTCTGCTAAATAGATAATACTGTCATAATAATATCGAAAAATGTAACATATTATTTATTAAGTTTTTGCTTCTTTTTTAAGTTTTCTAATCTGCATAATTTCGATTTAAACTCCAAACATTTTTGAGTCCAAAAAACTAAATGATAAAAACTTATATTTTCAAATGTTGTCAAACACCCAATTTCTGTCCCCGTCTAGTTGATCGGTGGAGAAATGGTTGGGTTTCTACAAGTTCATAACGAGCATTCGCACAGTCTCCACAATGTATTCTGTAAAATACCGATAGACCTGCGTCTTTCCGACAGTGATCGAGACCGTGTAATCTCACATTCGCAAGTTTACCACCATTGATGCGTCTTCGGGCTGTTCTTTGGAGGGATTTTTCCCTTATTTTAGAAATCATCCTATATCTACAAAACTAAGCAGCATATTTTTTTTAAATATTTTTTTTTACTATTTGGTCCATGGCGCGTCAACCCCTTCCATTTGGGCGTTGACCTTCTGGACACCCTGTATACAAATCCTTTTTCATTAAGTTTCGTTCTTCTGTGTAGCAATAATATAAACAATCAAATAACCATCTTCGTCTCGAATCTACTCTCTCACCCTTCAAATAACTAATACCAAGAAAGATAATAATGAATTAGCATATCTCTTCAAAGACACACAAATTGGATTCATGGTAATTCGTGTCAACCTTACATCAGGTTCGACAGTATTTGAAGTATAATACAAGTGTGTAGGTGTCTCAACCTTGTTAGGAAGTACCTAGTAGAGTTTGGGAGAACTTTTTGATGAAATATGTTCCGCTCGTATGTTACGTACTCCTGGGTAATGAAACTCTGAACTCGTGAAGAGTTATTATAATTGGCTTTTTCTTAAAATACATTTCAATATTTAATTATAATCGTACATGACAAATAAATCCTTAAATTAATACCTTCTGTGTGGCCCTAAAGAAAGCAGAGCTTATGTCATGGATGATCGTACAGCGAACTGGGGGGGATACATCATGACCCGAGAACAAACATGACACACTTTAGTCTTTTCCTATTAAGGGCTGATTTTCCAATGCTTAGATAAATTTAATCAGTAAAAGAATTTTGACTTTTCATACAAATTATGTAAGATTTTCAAAATTATTCTACTGATAAAAATTATCTGAGCATTGAACAATCAGCCCTTAAGATATGTAAGGCTTAGGGCCGAAGTTTGTTCAGATTCATTCGGCTGGTTTTGTTTGAAATAGAATCATTGACATTGACATTGACATGACTGTAACGATTGACTGTGTGTTTTATAAATGGCAATATATGACGTAAGCGCCTACAACAAAACTTCTTCCCGACTTCAAATCTTGGTAGAAATCCACATTTTTATAGTGTTTGTCATTTAAAACATATGAACTCGACTGGAAGATTTTTAATTATTTTTTTATATTTTAATGAAAGAGTGTTGATATTAGCGGTGCTTTGGAGGTACATAAATTATCTAAGGATTTCAATGTACAATAGTTATTTTAAACTATAAAAAACACAATAAAATAAATCATTAGGCTGCACGCACACAAAATTCCTCCATCCGAATGCCAAACCCGAGCAAGTCATTTTTCACATAATCTTAGAGAATCTCAATACATCTAGAATGGGATTTGGCTAACATATGTAGTATGGGGTTGGACTCATAAATAATAATTCTACCCCTAACCTCTGAGATAAATCGACGTATGCTAATATGCTGCCAAATTATTTATTGAGGGGTAAACCTTATCTGGTCGGTTTAGTGTAAAAGGTAGAAAGTGTAAGAAGATTTTTTACGAGTAGGTAATAAATAGACGATGTAATAATTTTTTTTTGCAAAAGAAATTAAAGATCAGACTTTTTTTGTATAGCTATAACTTTTTTTATTAAATTCAAACGTGGTTTGAATAGTCACTCTCTTGATTAAATGTGGACAATATATTATGTAAAATCAAAATGTTATTTAAAAATGTTACATAAATAAAAATAACCACTTTTAATATATTACAAAAAATACTAATACAATCGTTATTCGCTAAATCATACTGCGCACAAATAACCTCAAATGCCATAAAGCTAATCAATTTCAAACATATGTTTATAAATAGTCAACCGAAAAATCCAAGTATTCGACTTACAACCTTTTACCACCACGCCTCCAGTAATATGTGCAGCTTTCTTGATAAAGTGAGTTTTCTGAAGCCAATCGCTTCTTTAACTTTATCTTACTGAACATATTTGTCAGAAGTAATAGGAAGTCGTTTATTACCAGCTAAGTTACCGACTTTGCCTGCATTATTTGTTATTGTAATTAAGTTACGTGGTTAATTTTGCATGTTGCATTGTTTGATTGGTTCTGGATTATCTCATTTACAAATAAGCAATTGCAGATACAAGTTTAAAATGTAACTTTTCGAAGCGGGAAATGAAGCCGGTAAAGTTTTTCAATACTGGCATCGCCAACTACGTACATTTACCAGTCACCGTGGTCCCGGTTCTTGCAACAGCGTCGCAACATCTGAATATGTGAAAATGTGATAAATGTGAGAGTAATAAATAAATAAAGTTTGTCCGTTTGAATGTTTAATACTCAATCACGCAAAAACAACTGAACGCATTTTACGGAATTAGGCTATTGGTAGACCAAGACCTGATAGTATATGGTTAATTCCGTGATTTAATTACAAGATAATAATTTAAAAGTAATACTTTATATACGGAATGAAAACAGAATTTACTAAAATTAAATTTTGGTAAAAACCTTTAAAATAACTCAAAAAAATAAATAAATTACTTTACCTTTCCTTCATAACATTATCCTATAAACTGCCAAAACTAATAACTCCATTTTCTCAGTTAAATGTCACGGAACAAGTTATCCATATGCAAATAAGAAGTATAATGTTTCATCCACTGATTACAACTGCAGATCACAAAGCAATGGTTCGTAAGTTAACGCTCGGTTAAGTTTCAGTTAACTTTAACTTAAGTTATGATGGCAATTGTAGATATTAGTAGGCATAAGCTTCTTAATGTTTTGAATTTTAAGTGGCAGTTGCAATGTAGGATTTTATTTATATTTTGTTTGAATATTTACTAGACATCTCTTAAATTAGGGATTAAGACTTAGAATGATTACGAGTATATCAGTAAGACGTTTAGTTTGTTTATCCTTTCGTTTCTTATTAAGGTAATTTTTCCAGGTTCTGCGGGTAGGTTTATGTACTCAGGTTTATGTACTCAGGCAATGGTTAGTGTTTAGTGTATCATGATGATAGTGTATTGTGCATTACATAGAAAACGTGTATACTAACAGTTCCAACGCGTCCATTTATTTACAGATAATAAAGTCACGCTATCGCTTTTCTATTGACTTTCACCTTCATCGTCTTCATCGTCATAAGAATAGGCTGTATAGCGAAGTTCCTTTGGATTTCTTATATGATTAACATTAATAAAAAAAATCTACATAAACAATATATATATAATTGAACTTGTATATATATATATATATATACGGTGTGTCCGGGTATGTTCTCTACTCTCGGGTATGTACTCCATTTAAATAAGTTCGTATATACCAGATAAAAACAGCAAATTAATTAAATGCAAACAATCATTCACTAAATTATAGCTCATCAATCCATCAACCAAGATAATAAATTTTAATGTCATTTAATACACGAGCGTGAACATTATACAAAATGGCGTCAATTAACACGACATGACAGCCTGACTTCTGCAGAATTTATCATTTTCTGCTCAGCCGTTGATAAGATAATTAAAATCAAACAACTCAAACCCTTTGTGGAATTTATAGGGTGGGGTTTTAATTTGTTGATAAATTATTTAAAAATGATTGGATATTAAGTTAATATATATTTTTTTATTATTAGCAAATATGTGATAATTGTTGTATGTTATAAATGCGTAAGTTTATATGGCTGCATTATTGATATTATTAACCTTTATAATTTAGAAAACTATTTTTTTTGTTCCTTAAATGCCGAAATAAAAATTAGTTGCTTCTGAAATCATTACTTTCCATCTTATACCGAAGATTTAAGCCGGCTTTTATCACAAGACGATTTTAGTTTAGTGCTATTTGAGGTTTTTACCTTAAGATCTCGTCTGAGGCAGTCAATACAATCTTTCCTGTTTTGACCACCATAATAATTACGTTTATACAGTTGTGTTCCGGAAAAGGGGAAGGAACAGCCAGGAACATTACTGGAACTGGTCGGCAACGCATCAATGATCGATCATAAATAAAGGGTGCTAATTGAACAGAGTTCTTTTTAATCAATAAAAATCTACATTACTTGCTAAATTACTAAGTCGGCCACAATTAACGAGCGTCTGAACGTTGAATATGTTGTTACATGATGTTTTTGCTATAAAATTTTGAATTATCATCCAATTTCGATTTCGGATAATTACAGCCTAACATTAATCAAACCCAAATTTAACTACTACGCTTTTTATAGAGTATTTAGTAGGCGTTGCAAAAAAGACGAATTAGTTTATTAGAGGCTATCTCATTTTCCCGTGGCTTAGTTATGAAATTAGAAGTTTGATCACGTGCCCAATAAAGACATTTGTGGCTTGACTTGTAATTTCCCATAAATAAATCTACGATTAATGATGTCTATAGGCACGGATGTCACATACCATCGCGATCAGGTGCTCGTTTGCCTGCTATGATAAAAATTAAAAAAACAAAATCAAATAAAATCCTCAAAAACAATTAAAACACCGTCTACAGCTTTTTTTCTACTTACTACCAATACTCTATCACTATACAAACAATAAAACCTTAATCTGACAAATGACAGTAGCTTGTACATCGTTATGTCAATGTCACAATGACAGGAAGGGATCAAAGACCACCGCCGGCTGTCAAAAGACTCGCCTCTTTTTCTAGAGACTATTAATCAAAAAGGGGTTGAAATTTTGTACTTTACAGCTAGTTAATCACAATAACACGACACAAGTCTTGTATAATAAACTCATGAATATTTATTAAGTTTGTGTAAAGAAACATGCCTTTGAGAAAAATCTTTGTGATTTAGTTTTAATGAAGTTTTGGGGAGCAGAAATGTCCATTTTGTAGTTTTTTATAGCTAAATATAAGTATAACGCTCTGAAGTGGTGGATAAGCCAGTTAAGTAGCGACATGAGCAGACGCGGGTTCCATACCTAGGTAATGATATTAAAGAAGGTAAAGAAAATTGATGCAATTGTTATACCACTGACATTATATTTCAACGATCACCGAAATAGAAGTTCATTGATTTATAAATAATTTTTTTATGAATGACGGCTGAGTAGCGTAGAGGGTAGTAGCCCTATAAGCCAGAGGTCCCAGGTTCCCTGGTCAAGGCAATCATTTGTGTAATGTACACAGATGTTTGTTTTCGGGTCATAATTGCTTGTTATATATAAGTTTTATATAAGTATGTTTATTCTGAGTTACCCCCAGGACGCTGTATGCACAAGCTCTGCTTACTTTGTGGCCGTACAGTTGGTATGTTTGTCTGGAGATTATTTTTATTATAGCTATAGGAATTTTTGAACTTTTTCATAAACACCCATCCATGCTCCATAAACTATACCGACAATATTGACAAGCTTACACTACCAATGTGAACGAAAACTATAATTTACCGGTACACTTTTCATTAAATCCTCGTCTTACATAGAAATGCTTTCATAACACTAGGGTACACTAACCACTAAACCAAGCTATTCGATCCCCTTCTAGAATATACCTTACGACGTATAAAATAAGACCCATCTATATCAAGAACTTTTGTAGCCAAAAAGGACAGTTAACCGTACATTCCACACACCCTAAAAACCATTTCAATAGCAGCCGTTTTTGCTACGCAATTTCAAACTCAGTATTGCCAGGTTTTAAGTTGAATTTACCCGGAATTCCGGGAGACCGTCCGGTAAATGAAGTGTGGTGCTCCCGTCGGCTATTAGTCCAGGGGATTAGACGCCTGATCCGGGGCTAGAGTGACCAACGTCATATTATTAGAACGGGATTTTCTACTAATTCATATCCTTGTTTTTGTTAAATTTCTGTGACTTTGATACTTTGGTTTGTTTTGGTTTTGAAGTATTAAATACAAACATTTTTTAAAGATTTGAATTATGTTATTGTCGTTTTATTTGAATCTTATTTTTATGAGACCTATCTTAATTTTGAAACCTAGTATTAGAATTTATTTTCGCCTATTGGCGCAAAATTTTAAATCATTGACCACCAAATAAACTTAAACTATATCTAAACATTGTTTAATATTTCACTAACCTACTGCAACTTTTTCTTCATTCCCTCCCCAATCAACCTAACAATTAACTTTCTAAGCACTACCCTTCACACTTTAGGAATTTTCTTATTTTTTCTACAATTTTCTTATTAAGAAGCTAATAAATTACCCCGCCCTACTAATTGGAGAGCTTAAACGCAATTTTTTCTTTCTTTCCTTAAGGATTGAATAGAATTTATGCAAATTCCCGGCACCTACAAATTAAAAGTGAGAAAAATGCTTAATTTAATATGCACCGATACAGTTGCCGTTTTAATTGTGTGGAGGAAGAAAATTGCGATCATTTTGCTTTGTACATGTTGGGTTAAAAAAATAACGGTTTTTTAAATTCTATTGATGGACGTCAAATACATCTATAATATGATGAATATCAGCTACGATGGCCGCTAAAATTCGTTCTCTGAAGAAGGAAGTGTTCGAATTTCCACGTGTTTCCTTCTCTTCAAAATTCTTAGGTAGGTAGTATAAGGTCGACATCAAGAGAGGACTTTCAAAACTACTTGTCTAGTTTTCAATTAGTTTCATCATGTCTCTAACAACAAAATGGCAACCAGTCATTGTTCACATGTATTATAATTAAATTTAAATATTTATGGAGATCCTTGGAGGAGGCCTTTGTCCAGCAGTATACGTCTTTCGGCTGAACGAAAGATATTATGAAAAATAATTTGTCTTTTTGTAAGAAATTTTTTCTCTGGCCTATAAGGCCATATATATATATATATATAGGTAAGAATGGCTTTAAAGTACTCCTGGATTTAAAAAAATTTGAATCATGGCAATACAAATACATACCATACATACTGTCAACGAACAAATACCCTAACTCAATTTACTTACTCCATTATAAAATCAAAAGGAACCAACAAAATGCATTGAGATTCCTGAGATAAAGCTAGTCAATGGTAACTTGAATTCTACTTAAATCAGATTCCGGCAGATAAGTTGAATATAACTTAGCAAAGTGAAGGTAACTACAATTTGTTCATATTGGACTAAGTTATAAGTTAGGTTGGTTTTTGATATGAAGCTTAAAAGATTTTATAAAATTAAATTTTGTATTACGCGATTCTCAAGTTTCCCATAATTGTGCCTTTGCTTTGTGACTTTGCCATGCTCAAACAAGTTATCTATTAGCCTATGATTTGCTCTAAGTTTCTTTCTACTATCGGAGCAATCTATACGAAACCAAAACAAATCTTAAAACACAGATATTTCAAAGCGCCTCACAAAAACACTGCATTTTACTGTTAAAAAAGGTGAACAATTACCTATTTTTATTTATTTCCAATACATATAGACATACTTTGCATTACTGAACAATAATAAACTTTTAGTATACAATCCAACACCACAACTCTCAACCTTCAGTTAACTCCGTAAAGTTCAAATTTGAATAACAATACATTACTTTTTCTAGCTGGAGGGTAGTCTTAAAAATTAACATTAGAAAGGACGCTCCGCCATTATGAGTTTCTTTCAATGAGAAGATATTTCTCACTTTTGCTTTTCTCTTTTGTCACCAGATTAAGTTTTTAAAAATATTTTTCAATATCTTTGTCTGCCGTGGCGGAACTGATTTCGGAATCCGTCATTTTACAATGTGTATTGTATGAGTTATAGCACTACATACGGCACTTTTCTCGTTTGAATTTATTTGTAACTGTATGCTTCAATAAAATAGGTTATTAAATATTTTTTATGTTTTCATAATTTAATGTTATCTCTGAAAACCAAAAAATCCGTTCAATAGTAAAACAATGAATATAAATGTATGTGGTGAAAATATAAAATAATCTTTAAATACCAAATAAATAAAATAACTATCTGACATCAACAACAGACAAAATTAATATATTTATTTAATAATTTGTACACACGAGTATATTACAAACATTAAAATGGTAAACGAAGGTGCAGTTTATTTCTGAGAGAAATAACTTCCAACTGACCTGAGAATGGAGTGTGATGAAAAGCAAAATTTGTGCGTACCAAATATAACTCCACCAATATATATTGGCACATATATATTTGTATTCATGCTACTAAATACTACACACTACATAATTTATATACATACTTACATCGAAATTTAAATACTATAATAAATATAAGTGCAGTGTTAACTCTTTGATCTTGAGATATCCAAATTAACTTTATGAAGACAATAACACGGGGCGGGGATTTAAGAGCTGGACGTAAATACATAAACGCATCCAAGGTTAAAAAAAACCTTATTTATGTTGCCACATATACTTGTACAAAATTGTCGGTATCTGTTGGTTAGGTCGTTTAAAATCTAAAACCAATGGATTTGCCCAAAACTTAAAAACCCAAAATACAACCCAACCATATCTACAAAAAAAATCTTAACGTATTTCTGTAGTACCATATAACTAACAAGATGCCATCATATTTTATTCCTACAGAAAGGGCCGCATTTACAGAAGCCAACTGCCAAATGCAAATAAACCCTGATTAAAACAATAACAATAAAATATCAGTAGCGAAAAAGGAAGATTCTCGGGTCGTTCCCAATGAGGTTCTTTCACGGAGTAATATTTTATTTCATCCTATATCGGAGCAAGAAAGAAAACATGAAAGAACGAGAGGGTAAACTAAATAATTAAATAAGAATCTGCAGTATTTCACAAATTTAAAACCCTACTGCTCAAGTTATTTTCGTGTGATTCCATTTCCCATGGGAATTCCGGGAAATAATCTACCCTATGCTTATCACTCCAACAACTGGGACGAATCTTATTTGACATCAATAAGAACAAGTAATTGTCAATGTTGAGAAATAAATATTTTATTTCATTTCATTGCAATCTAATGAATTCTCTTATTTTAAAATCGAACGGTTGAGGCTGTACATACATACATACAATCAGAAAATATAACCCCCCTTCTAACAGTCGGGTAACAGCACCAGTTCATGATAATCCCGTCTCTTAATCTTCAGAGGACGAAGCTCTCGATTGTTCCACTAGATTTTGAATTATGTTAGGTTAGGTTAGGTTAGGTTAGTAAGTCGGTTCGAACCTACCAATGATTAGGTAATTTTATAAAAGAAGTAGTTTATATCCAATAAAAACACTCAACCAAGCCTGGAGCTAAAAGCTAATAAGGAAGAGTCTAATAAGGAAAAGTAAGTTCAAGAACGGTAAGTAGGTGTCAACTTATACCTACGTTGGTATTAATATTTTAAGTTTATAAAAATTATACAAAAGTCAGTGAAAACGGAAAACCAAAAAAAAATAATAAATAAACTTATTTCTTTTGCCATTTGCAAATTTTTTATTCAAAGTTAAGCATATTTTACAATATTACAATTTGATACGAATAAATTTTATGTAAGTACACGTGTTGTGAGTGCCGTGTAAAGTATTCAAAGTATTTTCTAATGGTGATCAAATGGATCTGGCAAATGTAATAAAATTGTTAATTCTATAAAAAAGGTCGTTTATCTCCACGATTTAGTTTTATTACTTCGAGTTACTCGAATCTGGTGTAAAAAGGTAACAATTGCTGTAATTAATAATGTAAATTAAGATGTTTACAGGAAAATGTCGTCTATAAAGATCCAGTTGATAGTTTTTACAGTCGCTGTTAAGGCCCTAACTAGCAAACTTCTAAGTGTGTAGTTCAGTCATTTGCCAATAGATGGCGTATGCTGTATTTTAAATCGCGCAGCGAAGTTTTGTAGTGTTTTACGTATATTAGTTCATATAAAATACAATAAAATTATGATAAAAGCCTGGTTACGCAGAGTTTTATTTACGTGACCTGAGGCGAGGGTTTTTGGGACTTGTACAGTCGCCATTTTGGAATTGGTTACGTACAAAGAGAAGAAGCAATAAAGAGAATGACACACAAAAACTAAGCTTTAGAATTTTCATAATGTAAAATTAGTATTTATTGAAAATCAACTAATTTATTTCAAAGTTATAACATTAGCTCTGCTGTACATGCCCAAGTTTCAATTGAATTCTGAATGCGATTTCTGTTTTGTTCCTAGTTCTAACTTAAAGTGATGTATTTTAAGTAAGTGTTTTATCCAAAAGTTTTATATTTGAAAATAAATTATTGGTATTACTATCTACTTTTATGTGAGGAACACATTACACAGGTTTTCTAAATCATAGGTACTATAAGTATTGTTTAATCTCATTTGCAACTACGATTCCTATTTTTTGGTTACGTATTAAACACTAAAGGAAAATATTGAATAGTGCGACGAAACTCTGAAGGTGCCAAACTCCAAAAAACCCATAAATCCATCAACAAAATATGTAACACCAGCAGTTACAAGTCCAGAACTACCACCAAAGCGTTATACTTTTTATTCTGCTGCGCATCAAATATCCTAATGTCACTATAATTATATTATTATATAAATATAGTAAGGAGTACTTTTGTTTTTCACAGTTTTGCGGTGTTTTTAAATGGGTGCATATGTTACCTACGCATATTTAAGTGCACAATAAGCTTTTATTTCGAAATGGGCTGATTATTTATGGCCCTATTGCCCTCTTTAAATTTCACTGGACTTTGTGGCCTAGCGCTGGAAGGGTCATCTACTGCCAAAGAACCAGCAAGAGCAAAATTGCAAGCGCAAAATTTGTAGAAGAAGACAGAAATAATTTGATGAAAAGTTAAATACTACCGAATACTAAACTAAACTAAACTATTTAGCAAATGAATATAATTTCAACAAGAACCACCCGAAGCATCTCGATGTTATACTCGATAGTCATCGATTATTGTCCCATAGTAGGCAACTAGTAATTACTCGATACTATTGTCTTACGAGATTTATCGATTTATGTATCGATCTACAGAACCCTTAATAAATCTTAATGAGACTCATAAGGTTTATTAAAATGAAAATGATATCTACAGGGCAATTTGTAATGGAATTCCGTTAGTCTTAGTGGTCTTGGTATATTTGACGTTCGGTTGCTTTAGGATTTATGAATTTTCCTTATTTTATTATTTGTATCCTCTTTTGTTATGTAATCGTAGATGTTAATTTGTTTTAGACTAATCATTACATGGAAATATTGAATAATGATGCCTTCGCGAAATTTAAATTGGCCATTCTTCACATATTATCGAAACATAACCACGTGTTTATGATGATTTAAAAAGTATAATACACTGCGTATTATACAGATAAGGTTTACAAAAGATACATTTTAAAGGCGTTTTAGTCCTAAAAAGCCCCAGACAAACGCATGCACTTTATGACCCCAAAGGAGCAGGGCTTGTGTTATGCATGACGATCCAGCGAACTGGGAGAACCCATACATGTATAAATATCAACAACCATGACCCGAGGACAAACATCTGTGTTCATCACACAAACAAAAATCTTACATAATTATGAGTAAGCCCTTTTTGGTTGCACTAGTTATGCGTAAATTTTAACGTTCGAATAGGTAATTTATGCACACGCATTTTTCAAGCATTCCATACATACGGAAGATTAACAAGAATCCATTATAAATACAACCAATCACAAAATTACAATGAAAATCTAAAAACAAAAGACAACAACCACCTCTCAACAAAAATAACACCATACAACTAAACTATTAACCGGTCCATTATAATACAGCGCAGTTCCATCAGTTTACCATAGAATTACCTACATCTGTAATATTACCGGATAGTAATTGTGATTGGGTATATTTTTAGTCGTTTTTCGATATTGGTATTTTGCCGTTGACCCTTCCGTGGGTCCGTGAGAACTGGGGGGAAATTACCATTTTTAGATATTGGATTATCGGATACCTGAGCTTTGTCGGGTTGGGGTCCAGTGTTCGCGATAAAAGATTAAATATGTATAGTTTTATATGACTTTCTCATTATTTTTATATGATATAACCTCTACGCTAAACGTTCATGTAAATTAAAAGTTAAGTGTACCTAGGTATAGGCCTGTGTTTATAAATAACGAATGTACTGAGGCAAAGCAGTTAGTGCCAGCCACGAAGAAGCGCTTTACTACTATTTTTGTCTATTGTCCCGAACTATACAATATCAAATTTAAAAAAAAACCTTTTGTCGAAGCTCGACTTTTAAGGGTGTAAATATTTGATTTGTAGTTCTTTACATAAAAGATACGGATAACTAGCCCCACCCTACACCACATATCAGCGTAAAATTATAAAGAACCCTTGGTACCACCATTCAGGGTTAGTAGATTTTCTGGTGCAGTAGATCTCGTCTGGGGCGGTACGACAGTCCTTCCAATTATGACCGGCGTAATGATCACGTTGACGTGGATGTGTTCCGGTCCAATGCAAGGAACAGCCAGTGCAATTACAGGAAGCCAGGGATCCCAGCGGAAGCCCGCGGTCGGGAACGCATCATTAGTCGAGATAAGAATCACATTCAATATTAATAAAGAAAACACCTACGACTAACAATGTCCATGGACGTGGATGCCACTTACCATCAGGAGGGTCGCTAGCAAGAAATATTAAAAAAAAAATGGTGCTCGAAGTTTATAACTACATATGCAAAATCTTTCACGCAAATAAATATCTTTAAGGATTTTGAAGTTATTTTCTAGTTATGGTTAACCTTGTTAAGAATGTGATGGCCGAGTGGTATCAGTGCTAGTTGCCTGCCTTATACGCCGTATGTCCTAGGTTTGAGCCTGGTCGAGGCATTCATTTGTGTGATGAACTCACATGTTTGTTTTCGGGACATGGTTGTTTATATTTATATTATGTATGTTTATTCTGGATACCGCCCCCAGTTTGCTGTATCCTCAAAAGCTTAGCTTACTTTGGGGCCATACAGTTGGTGAGATTATGAACGATTTTTTTTATATCTATCACTACGACCAAACCCTAATCAGAATCGCGGGATCGATCCAGGAGCGTTCCTGTCATATTTTTGTTGCGCTCCGGAATAAACACGCTTTGGGCGGTGTCATGGCTGTGTTCGATCGACATTCGGAAATCAAATCATTTGCATAATTCCCGCGCGAATCCTGTGTTGCCAGGGTAAACTGTAAACATAAGATTTTGTTTTTGGTTTAAAAAGAATGTGACAAAGTATTTTTGTTCTTTACGGTTACAAGCCCACTGTTACGAAAATACACGTAATGTACTTACTATCTACTAATATTTTTGGGTGGAAAAAACAGAATATATTCGCTAACAACACATTTAGATATATGAGCACTTTTAGAGATATTGATCAATAATATTCCACCATCAATCAAGTTGTGCAGTTTGAATCTGTTTAAGCTAAAATGTAAAGTGCAGAGTAAAGCATTTTCACAGTTAGAAGTGAAAAGAAATGGTTAATGTTAATTGTGAAGCAATGGTGAATGCAGTTTATTGATTGTAACTAGTTTTTATTTTATATATTTTTAAAGTAAAGACATGGTATTTTCTTTTACTTTAATATGAACCAAATGACCCGAAATGTGAGAATAGCAGCGTCTTTCGATAATCTCTAGATCGGACATTATGCTGAGTCATTCACAATTTTAGCAGAAAAATGGAATTATACATTAGTCATTTTGTAAATCCCAATGACTGTTAAAATGAACTTTTTTTTATTTTTATTATTATAAATATTATTTCCATTATTCAAGTACTCAACATTTACAAACAGCCTTAATATGTGAGTAAAATGATCGAATTTCGATATGCATCTGCCAGTACCCATCCACAAAGGCGTTAATGATCCTATTTTAGGAAGTCCTGACTTAAATAAGGTTTCAGACAATATATGTGAGATATAGTTTACTCCGTAACTACAATTATATCACACTTTCTTTAAACTAAACAGTATTTTAAAGCTTAAACCAAGACAACCGCCTTTGTGTGTGAGATTTAAGCAATTTACGTATCGATATTTATATACGTGAATTGCTTAAATCTCAGTTTTGTATAAAAATGAAATAATGACTTACCGACTGTTGACCGAGGCGGCGTTGGCCACGCTATCTACCGATGGTTTTCTGAAAAATAAATAAATTCTGTTAATAAATAACAATAATTATATCTTAACTTAACAAATCATTAAATATTAATATCATTTCGTTTGGAAATATTTCTTGTTTAGAATTATAGCAGGTAAGGTGTTACCACACCAATCGATCGATCGTCGATCGACGTCGACTGTTCCATTCTACCATCGATTATTCGGTGTGTGTACCCTAAGGTGTCGTTAAAGTATAATTTAAAATACATGTATTTAAAATTTTTTTTTGACGAATTTATGAGATTCTCACACGATGTGCTATTAATATACTAACATACGAACGTGTTTGATGTCAGGAAAGTAGAAGAGGGTAGTGCGTGCGTCATACCCTGGAGGTCCAAGGTTCGAGTTCTAGTCGGAGCATTCTAGATTCCCCCCAGTTCGCTGTATGGTCGTCCATAACACAAGCTCTGCTTACTTTGGGGCCGTACAGTTGGTGTGTTCGTCTGGGGAATTATTATTCTTATTATTAGTATATATATTTTCATATTCTCGGCATCTACCGGTATTTTAACGTACACGGGTCTAAGCCAAGTGTAGGTAGGTACATTAGGGTTAATTCGCAGGAAGGAGGAGCTGTGCATCATGGGAGGTATCAAGTTTAGTGTTTTGCTCGGTTTGTTTAAATTTTCTTACTAATCTGGTAAGGTTTGCAGGTGGCCTAAACTTTTTGTTATTATTTTTTATTATTGTTATTACTTTTTGTTGTTATAAAATTTTTGTTATACGTACGGTTTTAGCAAGATCATTCATAATATACCGATTCAATATGTAAAGAAAACATTGAATTCTATTTCAAAAACCATTTGCAGATGTTTGTTTTTTATTATTCAGTTAGTTAGTGATAGTTCGTAGATAAAAGCGGCTAAGATTATTTTAACAGAAATGCATAAAATAATTATTACTTACAGCCAACCTCTCATCAATTGGCACCATTTTCTAACTCTGTTTTCTGATCTAATATCATCGTAATGTTTGCGATAAATAGTCAAAGAACATTTTAAACATTGTAATACGATTTTCATAAGATTCTGATATAATTTTTTTTTTTCGGCATTGTAATATTTCTTGAAATTTATTTTATTATATTTTAATATTATCATGTTTCCTCCATGACTATTCTGAGAGCTAGTAGCACAAAAACAATTATAACAGTGTGCCTACATGGTTCCGCTGGTTAAAAGCAATTTAAAATCCAAAAAAAGCCTTAAAACTGTTCTGAAAAGCTAGTAAAACAAATAAAAAATCTTTCATACTTACAACCACATTGAGTCAGCTAGGGCCGGGTGCGCGTGCGCATAGTTCGGCGCACTCAAGTGATAAGGATTGCATAAATTTACTAACGGCGCGTACATTTTGTAGTTCTGTATTTATTTTTTGTCGTATTTTATTTTGGTTTAAAGTTACTCATACACAGGGTGTAACAACATTCGAAATATACATACATTTTTAATTCTGGTTAGGTTTTACTATTGTCTTTCCTAGAGCGGCTATAGTATCTTTGAGCCATAACAAAAGTTATTCATTATCATGACTACGTGTCTAGCTTAGCTATTATTTTTTATCTTGCCGAGCTAACAGATGCAGAAAAGAATAATTTTGTATAGACATAAAGAGACTCTGTAAATATATTTTGAAAAAAAAAATATACCCGTGAAGTTTCTTGCCAGTTCTTCTTCACGAAGGTTTTTTTTCGAACTGGTGGTAGAATCATGTTTTATTTGACGTCAATAAAAACAAGTATTTGTCAATGTTGAGAAATAAATATTTTAATTTGAATTTGAATTTGAATATCTTTGTTACACCCTGTATAGAATACACTCTTATGGACGAACTTTTTTTACTTAAGGTGCTCCCAAGTATAGGTTTGCTAAGCGAATCTACACTCTATCTATACATCGTCTAAGTCTGTATTGGGTTAGCTAAATCTATAATTAAAAGTACACTAATAAAACGTTTGACGCCTCAGAATACGGCCGTAAGTTTTATAAGTGTATTATAAAGGACTTTGCTAAGGATTGCAAACGGCCATCAATAAGTAACAACAATGTCCGAGCGTATCGTTGAGGTCTTTTCGCTGACATACGTAAATGGACTTTTCTTAAGTTTGTGACGTCATCATCTAAGAGTTTTTTATTTATATATAACCAATGAACCATAGAAATACAGTATTAATAATTTATTTATATAAACATTGTCATATGATTAATCTAGGATCGAATCTTCAATTTTGTCTACTACCTGCCAATATTTACTGCCGATTTTTATATTCTTTAAATGCATGAATTAGATTTTCAAATACATATAATATTGCTTTATTATTTTAATTAATACAAACTTAAAAGCCGGCCACAATATGAGTATGAACACCAAGCTATTTGTAAACCTCCAGAATTATTTTACCTTGACAATACAAGAAATTACAAAGTACCTACTAAAAAAAAGGTCTTTCAAAACACCGAAGCCACAAAATTCAAAAGGAAGCCGCCATATTCCAAATCTAAATAGAACCATTACTAAAAAGTCTTGTTACAGATACAGAGATTTCCCGAGGTTACCGAAACTAATTCATGAATAGTTCCACTTAGTGGCCAACAGATGTCGTTAGTCCCGCTGCGCGGAGATTTGAAGTAAGAGTAGTGTTGGATTTTTTTTCTTTTTGGAAAGTTTTTGCAGAGGTTTCTGTAAAAGTAGGTTCTATTTTAAATGAATGTCGGACATTGTTGAAATATTACTTATTTATAAAGAAGTAAATATCTTAGTGTTCACTATTAGTATCACTTTCAAAACTTTTTAATGTTAATCAACAAAAAACAAATAGTATAGCAAATATTAATTACGAATTACGACGTTTAATTTACCTATTTATGTATAAGGTTGGACAAACAGCTTTGTCCATAACTATCAAAGAAAAGATACAATGAAGTAACTGTTGTACATTTTCAAAATGCTTTAAACTTAATCTTATAATCTCATTTAAACCCAACTTGATATGTTTCAGTCACAAAAAACAAATCGATCAAAAATACACTGTAATATTCGATCGCAGCACATTCAATTTATACGGAAATTACATAAAACACATTCGATTATTTTCGAATGATCCCAACTATTAGGAATATCATCTCTTAAATCACACCCGCATTACTAATCGATTTAAAGATCAGCAATCACAGCAATTTACTTTCAATTCGATTCGATCCGATTCGATTACAATTCGAATTGGAGAAAAATACCGACGTGATTATAAGGCGGTGTGTATTGTCATTGGTCATGGCTGCTACTGTAGGAAATAAGTTTAAAAAGTTTTATAGTCCGTAAAACCTAAACAAAAAAGTATATCGTAAAAAAATTGATAATCTAACTTGAACGTTTATTGTACGGTTTACCGGATTTATCCATTTATGAAAAAAAAGTAATAAATTGTGAGAAGTTTAAACCAAAACCAATTAAAAATGTTAATTCAACAAACGAAAAATCACGTTTCTTTGCAAACAAACTATACAAAACACCACAATTGCTGCTAATGTTAAATTCAAAACCCAAATAAGTTATCGCGATACGAAAAAACTAAATAAAATCCTTTTTGGGAACACATGGACCAGTAGCAACTTCCGAAAATTATTTACGTAGGCAGCTCTTCAATACGAATGTCTTCATTACACAGGCTTGTTGGTAAAAACATAAAATACGAGGGACTCCCACTAAGCGAAAGATTCGAGGAAAAATTCCAGAAACACGGAATACCGAGTCGCGTCTCGCCAAAAGTAACGACAACAATTTTTTTCGCGCAGGTTTTACACGGATTTGAAAATTTAGAACTGCATTCAAAACTATTTTATACAAAATAATACAATCCGACTGACTTAAGGACCTTTAACTCTGTTCAGTTAATGGTAGCGCTGGGTTCTACGTGTAAGTTAAGTTTAACGTTTTGTCGCGTAACAAATACTTTAGTTCCAACTTCTGCTACTAAACAGGTAGCTTGGTAGCACTGTAAACTTTATAAAACAATAATTTTCTTTTTTTATCACTACAACATAACCACAACGTACTCGAACACTTTTATTTACGGCCAGTAATATTCAAACTAAAGTATCAAAAAGGTTGACTTGAAAAAGTTTTACGCACTTTCGTATTAAACCTTCAAGAAAATTTGCACAGTAGGGATGTGTTCATCGCGAAGAGACGAATGCTAGTGCAGTGAAAGGGCAGCCCTTCGCACTTTAAGGGTCCCCTTGCTTCACACACTTACTTCACACATTTGGGAAATTCAGCGTGTGTGAGTGGTCCTCCCTTATAGAATATATCGGTAATTAGAGTTTTAATGGCTTATTAAACTCACATTTGTCGCATGTTTGCTTTTAGTTTCGACTTTTGACTTTCGTACGTTATACGTAATAAATGTTAGACTTATAATTGTACAGGATGCTACATGTGAACTAATTCTAGAGTTGTGATTTAAAGCGCATCCTATTTTAATTGTCTACGATTTTAAACCGTAGCTAAACATCTATTCGGCCTTTTTACTCCAAATCGTACTCTAAACAAACCTTTAGACTAGTAGGTGCTAAACATGATTAACTTACAGAGTATAGTTTTCTCAAGTCAAAAGGATATAAAACATACCCTTTATCCATATTTACGCTCCAACAAAATATTTTACGAAACATGTGTTGCTACATCCGGCAAATATTTCCCCAATAACAGGGTAATATGACAGAATACTGGCAACATTCATTGAATAATAAATAAAATGGGTCGGGGACTCTTGCCGCGCATTCTGTCAATTATTTATAGAGAAATTATGTAAGTAGCTGAGGTATTTTATCTGGTTTAGAAAAAAAAGGTTTTTCGAAAATAAAAGTAAGACTTACATTCGTAAAATGGTAGCGTTTTTTAAATAGCCTTTATTGTAAATCGTCTAAAAAAATATACATTTGAGCTTTAAAGTCAAAGTTATATTTAAATTTAATACCTACCTACACCTTCCGAACAAAACAGCAGTCCTGCTTCAACTCAGCATTAATCTTTTACAGCATTTACATTTTATTTTATAGAGAAACTCGATAAGCAATCTTAAAGGTTAAAATGAAACCCTGGACACAAAAACTAACCTCAAAATTTGTTTAAAAGGAACCAACTAAATAAACCAAAATATTATTTACTTCCAAATTTAAAATCTAAAAGTCATCACCAAGAAAAATCTTCATAACCCACATACATGCTCGGCAAAGAGGATCACCGTCATACAGCGTTCCGGATTCCCGCCACAAGCCAAGGGTAGTAGTTTTTATTGTCCCTCACAGGGGAGGCAAAGGTTATAAAACCAGGGAGCCAGCTTCTAATGAGGATTTATGCATCTACCGAGATGCGGTAAGATGGGAGGTAGAATTAAGTTTTAAAAGATGCAGAGCTTTTATGAGCTTAGGTCAATAATGTAAGTTTTTGGTTGGCTTTTGTGTACATAGTAAATGAAAGGTTGATAAAAAAGTAAAGGAAACTCGTATAATCTGATCTGGTTTAAATTTTACTTACGTTTAAATTTATTATATTTATATATTTACTTGAAGCTGTGAGAATTTCAACCTGATAAAATGAAATGAATAATGTAATCTATCTATCTATCTACCTACCATATACAAACTTTATTTGTATAGATGATTCAACTCATTTGTACGCGCCGCCCTATGTGTGCGTTAAGCTTGTATATAGAGCACGTGTGCGTGACAAAAATGAACTGATTGTACACGCACACCAACATGACAAGAAAACGACAATATGGCGGCTACCACATAAAGTTCAGTTGTATATATATGAATTCTCTACTGTGTAAAGATTATGACTTCACTTCTTTAAACTTTTCTTTGTTTGATACTTTGCAACGTCCAAATTTTGTAAGTAAAAAGCAAAATACAAAACAATACAAAAAGCTCCCAAACTACACTGGTGCTTTAATTCCTACAAAAAAAAACATAAACTTTAAGCTACATACAGCTCTAAAAAACGGCTCCTACCAACAATCTCAAGAAACCAAAATTTAAGTTCACAAAAAGCTCTTCTTTCGGTCATAAAGCCCTGCTTTCCGTAAGCTTTATCATCAAAAATTGTTCATCCCAGTTTAAGCTAACCGCTAATGTACAAACTTTGTTACTCAGTGTTGCGATACAGGTGGATCTTGCGGCTTAGTCGGATAAAATGACTTTTAAAAAATTGTCGTACACGTGAAAAGAAAAGCTAATGATTCGTACATATTAAAAATTTAATAGGAATATATTATGAATATATAAACCAGACACAAATAATTTCTGTTACATTTTACTTCACTTTCAATTATATTGTATAATAATAATATTTGCTAAATTATTTCAAGAGATCTACTATAAATAACAAAGACAAGGCTATAAATAAAACTAATTACACCTACCTGATCACTAGCAATACATATACATACGTTTACGTACTATTGTCCAAATCTTTTGAATAGTAACAAAACAGATTAAAAAACATCTTATCTTCGTATATTTATATATACATACGCGGGAAAACGTACAAGTATAATTTAAGGCGATACCCGGAGCAATGGACCTTCAAATTCAAATATTTATTTCTCAACATTGACTTGTTCTTATTGACCTTCAGCAATGGCTCGTCGTCAGCTGCAGCGCGTCCGTTAACGAGTTACATTAGGGCACAAGCACAGATTGTTGAAAAACATTAATAAAGAAGATTTTGGCATAATTTCCGATCGACTTTTGTGTTTTTTTTTTGAGTCGCGGCGCAGTTTTGGCGTATGTGTATCGATTGGGGGAACTCTCAGGAACACAAGAAAACTATGCACTATGCCCTAAATTGTCACAATTTAGATTTTTTTGCAGAAAAAGATTGTAATAGAACAAACTTATACAGAGCTAAAAAACTTATTCAAAAGCTTTGTACATGCTGCAGTGAGTCTAAATGGAGTACTTAACCTTATCTAACGTTTCTCCATGAAGTAAGCACGGTTGTTTAAAAAACAATGTTACCTGCAAAAATCATTATATATTTAAATTATTTATCAGTTAAGTAAAGTCCCAAAATTATATAATGCTTACTTTGACATGAGATGTAATAAAAACATAATTTACTTATTTGTGTGCATTCAAAGTAAAGAGGTTTATTAAACACTTACTTATTTAAAAAATTATTGGAGTCTGGATGGAATGAAGATTATAAAGAAAACTTATTTATTTTGATCAGGTTGATGTGCTATAAAAACCAGCTCATAGCTGCTTATGCAGAACAGAACGGGTGCGGGCGTTTCCCTCGGCCACGCGCCTTGTAGACCAAATTTCTATAGGAATACAACTTACAGCTACATACAGCTTTATCCTTGACGACTGAGTAGCGTAGTGGTTAGTTGCCCTGCCTCATACGCCGAAGGTCCCAGGTTCGAGTCCTGGCCGGTGATGAACATAAATGCTTATTCTCGGATCACGGCTGTTGACATTTATATATGTATGTTTACTCTGGGTTCCCTCCCCAGTGCGCTGAATGGTCATCCATAACACAGGCTCTGCTTACTTTGGGGCCATACAGTCGGTGTGATTGTGTGGGGATATTTATACTATGGCTTTATCTTATCCTTTAATGACATGCCTTATAAAGTGAATAAACTTGACTAGTCTACGCGTCGTCGTTCACTGAAGCCATCACGGGTAAGACTCGACTTCATTGATTTATTAATTTTATTTAATAATTTATGTGCACACAGAAAATCAAAATAATAAAAATGACTTATAAACTAAAAAAGTACAAAGGTACAACTTATTTCTAATAGAAACCTCAGACCAGCAGTCCTAGTACTGGAGAAAGTTGTATAGAACACATTGAGTGTGCATACATACATACATTAAATAATATACAATAATACGTATATACATGCAAACATTCAAAAACGAATGATATACATCAATATTCTACATAATATGCATAAATTTTATGAATACGACTGATACTGTTGTTTTACTGTATTTTTTTTAAATTGGTAACGATTTTGCTTCGCGTATTTCATAAGGAAGTGAGTTCTGACGTCATGAACAGTACAGGAGTGGGAAAAGAAATCGGTCCTATGAGGTTTAAGGTAAAGGAGAGTGCGTTTGCGAGTTCTGCAAAGTTTATCTTGGGAAACCATAAAATATAAATTAACATGACTTTACCGCTAAAGGATAAATCCTTAATTTGGTATGGTTGACAAGCAATAATTTCAGAATTGAAACCTATTTTTTATAATTCTTAAGATGATTTTATGTAGGAACTCTTACTTTTTAACAAATTAATATAATATTAATATATATTAGAGTGAAAAATACCGGGAACTTTACGAATCCTCTTATCACCTTTCTATCCAATATTGTTTACTGTTAATTGGTTTTTACAAATAATGTTTTTAATAATGATCGGACATATGTTTCTGTTGTATATAAATATAAAAAAAACATGACCAAAGAACTGTGTTTATCATACAAATGAATGCCCCGACTAGGGCTCGAACCTGGGACTACCAGCGTATGAGGCATGGCTACTCTTACTGAGCCACTTGGCCATAATAGTACTTGTGTACCTATTTTTTAAGGATATACCGAGATACTTACCATGATTCTCATTATATTATCGAGTTTCCGAAATAAATCCCGTTAAATCCTTAAATAATAGTTTAAATAACCCCGATATGCAACTTGTGTATACTCTAAAAACTAATATTCAAGAACCTTCTGGAATTGGAAATATTCTCGTTGGAAATAGCACTAGGCACATTTTTGCTATGTTTCGAGACATTTTCGGAACAAATGAACACAAATTATTCATGACCGAGTTAAATAAAATAATTCCAGCCAGCTTTAGATCACTCCTCAATTAAGTGTCCGATATTTAAATCGACTTCATCTGCACACTATAGCCACTAGAGAGTAATAAGTCTGTAAGAATGTGCATACAATGCGTTTATTTGAAATGCAAAAAGCACCAGAGGTCGCTTCAACATCACTCAAGAAGTTATTTATACTTATACATCGCACTAGTGTGCGTAAATAAATATGTAAAAATATCTTTATGTAGGAGTGATTCCGCGACAATATGATAGCCATGTATTCTTGGCTTTATAATGTACAAGTATCGTAATAATGAAAGTTGCTTTTAAAACATATAAGTTGTTTGGTGGAAAAAAAACTTTATGTCGTTTATACATAACCATGCTTAACACTCGGCTGTTTCTAACAAATTAAAACTAATTACCTACATATTTTTGAAATAGTTATACCAAATGATACCAACTTTATTGACCCAATGTAAGCAGAGCTTGCGTTATGGATGACCATATTCAGCGAACTAGGGGGGAACCCAGAACAAACATACATATATAAATATCAACAACCATGGCCCGAGAACACACATCGATTTTCATCACTCAATGAATGCCCAGATCTGGACTCGAACCTGGGACCTCCGGCGCATTAGGCAGGGTTACCAACTACTACTCTACTCGGTCTCAAATATTTTTTCTTTGTAGTATTTGCACATGGCTTTTCTACGAGATTTCTAATTATATGAACCATCAACGCGTTAGCTGACTGATCAGCCTTTCGTTTTAAAATCTATACCCACTCATGCGCAGCTATGAAGTATTTCACTCAGTTTGCACTTTCAAAAGAACTTTCCCGTAAATCATTTGTGCTGTTTTAAGTAAATGTTTAAAGATACATGGAATTAGTTCAGAATGAAACTGATATGTTAGAACTTTAACACGATACCAAAGTGAATTATTCTTTTTATTTGACTATGTATTTAAATATGTTTTTTTATTTGTTCTTTTAAAATACAAAGAGGCGTAGTTGTTAGTAGCTCTGCCTTATACGCCGGGGTCCCAGGTGAGAGTCCTGGCTGGAGCATTCGTTTGTGTGACAAGCACAGATGTTTGTTCTCGGATCATGGTTGTTGATATTTATATAAATATGTTTATTCCCCCCCAGTTCGCTGTGTGGTCATCCGTACACAAGCTCTTTAGGGCTACAGAGTTGGTGTCTTCGTCTGGGGATTTATTATTATTATTATTCATGTAAATTGCTAGCTTAGTTATAATTGTTTTGTATTCGTTATATGTTAAAGTAAACCAAATAGGTACATATTATTCTTACTATTTACACCTGTAAAAGGCGAACGACTAACTGATAATAAAAAGCGTACTTAAAACATAATATGGCGTACCTTTATAGTCGTCTAACAACTGTCTAAACTTAGTTTGAACCTATCTCATTTAAAGCCTTTTTTACCTCTTTATACAATAATCCTTAGACCTACAGCGGCAAGTTTAATTTAAAACGACAAACTCCACAAACCTTAACCACCGACAAGACAAACCCCGCCATTATTAAGACCTTTTTGACAAACGTCACTGTCAGTTGGAAAGCGTCAATCTGGTTCCACTCAATCTGCATGTCAACGAGAGACATAAAGGAGATTTACATACGAATAAAGGAGTTTCTGTATGTCTGTGCGCCGGTTATGGTTAGTGTGAAAACTTCGGTCGTTGGCCCGAACCAATAGGCAGGTTGGTTTAAGATAAAGATGCTGTTAAGAATGGTTTGGTAAGATTTCATATTTGTATGTCTGTGGTTACTTATTTTAGAACTAATATATGATAGAAATGATGATTAAAATTCAAATTCCTATCAAAATATGCACATGTTTTTCACAACATTGCGTATCTAATATCAAATAGTACCTGGAGATTCATTTTTATCTTCGCTAAAGGATAGTACTCAAATACCCAAGAAACTAAATGAGATGAGGATTTTATTAAAGAGATAAATTCAAATTCAAATTCAAATATTTATTTCTTAACATTGACAATTACTTGTTCTTATTGACGTCAAATAAAGACTGACTCTACCACCAGTTCGGAAAAACCTTCATGTGTTCATGAAGAAGAACTGGCAAGAAACTTCATTATTCAAGAATTAATAAATCCCCAGGCAGACATACCAACTCTATAACCCCATGGTAAGCGGAGTTTGTGTTCTGGATTATACATTATACACAGCTATATATATGGATTATACATACATGGGTGGGCGGAAGCCAGAATAAACATACACATATTCGTAACAAACAATTATGACCCGAGAACAAACATTGGTGTTGATCACACAAATAAATGTCCCGGCCAGACTCAAACCTGGGACCTCCAGCGTATGAGGCAGGGCCACTACCCACTACACCGAAACAGCAAACAGAAAAATCTGTTGAATTCATCGTTTTTATTAATTGTTTTGCAAATGAGTTTCATTATTTTATTGCGAAATAAACCGCACATTTGAAACTCTCTGCATACCAAAATAGAAAAATCATAAACCGGATGTCACTTCAATTCCAAACATCCAAATATAAAAATCGAATCCAACAGCCGTATCAAAACAAATCGACAACAGGCGCATACGCATCCAGTCTTTAAGACACGCGAACAAAAACTGTATTTGGGCAACGAACGCCCAACATTTGTCCCAGATGCCCAAAGGTCTTATAGTCAAAAAGAAGGTATTTAACAATGGGAGATCGCGAATTTCTGCCTACCCGCAAAGTTGGGAGTCTGATCAATAGATAATATTAAGTGTTAATGATGATGGTAAAAAGTATGGACTTGTCTTGATAAGGTATGGCCTGCGTAATGCGGTTTTGATTTCGTTATCTATGGTCGGTTATGCGAGCTTTCGGTGCATGGAACTTTTGGTATTGTATCTGATGGAAATCGTTTATTTATTAATGCCAAGTTTACGTGTGTGCTTGTAACTATTTGGTTCTGAGATGGTTTGATGAAATCGAACACACAAACAAGCTGTAACACAAACTTTTGACATTATAGGTTAAGGACATGTAGATAGGTTCCTGAATAAACAAAGTAAAATTGTCGTTCCTTTATCTTCATGGTGGTTTTCTGAATTATAGATTGTAATATTTGCAAGATGGTTTTGAAAAATCTTCGTAAAAATAATATGCATTTTTATCATATCGCGTCGAAATTCATTTCGAATTTACAAATCCTATTCCAGCAAAATTATACTATATAGGTACTTATCTATTAACGTTTTCGCTTAAACCTACTGCTTACGGCTGCGATTGCATTACACCACGGCCATCATTACAAAACGTACTCTTTAAAGTTTATCAGTGGTTAATTTAATCTTTTGTAATTAAAGGATTAAGCCATCGAAATATCTAGGTATATTTATTTCCAACTATATCTTTTTTTTAAATCAAAATTTCATAATTTTTACATAACTTTTTATACACTTATTACGTAGAAAATAACTTTGTAACCGTAAACCGGGTAAAGTACTAGCTTTTAAAGCAGCGCAAGCTTATAAGGAACTAATAAGCTTAATAAAGCTTTTCAAGTTCAGCTACGACCCGACTCGTTTTAAAGGGAAATGCCCTGCCCGAGCCTTCATACGAAATGTTGGTTTCAAGAAAGGTTGTTCCCAAACGAAGTGACATATTTAAAATGAGAATATATATATTATCATCTATATTATCTTTTAAAGAGGAAAGATTTGTTTGTTTGATTTTATATAAGTAATTGATCAGCTATTTTCACTATTAGAAAGTTATGTCGTCCTGGAATCATACGCCACGCAAATAATCTAGGTATCTCATTTATTTATTCAAATCATTCTTCGGTAGTGGATTGGTTAAGGCCGTAGCTACTCGATCTTAAGGTACCACGATTCGATCTCTTTAACATCCCAATTAATGTACCAATGAGCAACTTAAATCTTGTAGAAACCTACTGCTCAAAACTTAAAGTAAAGGAAAACGTCGTGAAAAAACCCACATACCTAGCAACTTAATTCGAAAGTCTGTGTGGAGTTCCAACTCGCAGTAGGTAAACATGGTGAACTGTAAATTGCCGGATATCTGAAATCAAGTCCTAATTAGGTGCTAATATTCCCGCAGTGGAATTATTAAAGCTGTCGTGTATTCATTGATATTTCGACTGATGTACTAACTGGAAGCCCTACCTCCAAGTTAGCATATTTCATGCGCACCCGTCAGCCGTAATGATCTGGATGGACACAGTCGTTAGTTGGAGACAATGGCGGATTTGCATCCTCTGCGATTGACCGGCGTCTTGCGCAGGTTAGCTGAGGAGTTGTTACGAGGTAGATTTTTAAAAGGAGGTTAATAACTCTTCTGTTTTACTTAAGGCTTTAAGAGTCAGATGTTAAACGAATTATTGCTTTTCTGTTGTGCCTATGTCCGAAAACGATTACTGCGTTTGATAATAAGTGGATTTGAGTGAATTGAAAGTTTAGATTAGAAATTAAAAAAATTAGATTAGTTTAGAAAGACACTAAGCGAAAACATACTTGAATTGCATGGAGTGGTAGTAAGCAGGAGTTGTGGTATAAAAGGATTATATATTTTGTATTTGGACAAACATCAATATTTTATTTACACCCCAATTAGACCAGTGTATTAGGGACTAACAAAATTAAAAATGTCGTAACCTTTGGTTCTAGAAAAAAAATTAATAGTCAATTATGTTTTTATAAAAGAAATCTATTTGTGAAGGTATTTAAATGGCATTAAACATAAGTTACACAGGTTTTTCTCGTGTTACTCTATCACTTTCCCAAAAAACTACTTTTTGTAACTATATTATAAAAATTCACGTCTTCCTTAAATAAATATTTTTCTTTCGCACAAAACAACACTAACAACATCCATATTCAATATCTATCCATTGCGTACGCGCATAACTCAAGTAACCATCAGTTTCTTAAAATATAAAACTTTCTAGAACTAGACGTTGTTTTCTGTGCAGACGGACAAACGTCCACTTTTATATTTATAACGAAGATGTAATTTATACAGTCACCTTTGAGCACAATAAGTCAGAAGCAGGTGTGTGATAACTTTATTACAAAGAATCTTTGTTCTGCTGCGTTGTGTTGTGTTGTGTTGAATTGATGATGAGCGGCTTGCTTGATTTGTTACTTGTGTTTATATGGTGTTATATTTTCAATACTTTTCAGGCTTTATACCAATATTTAACAAATTGCTTTAAGTTATTATCGTTTTTAGAGGCCTCAATGGACTTTTATTTTCTTTCTGATTTAAGTGCTGTAATATCAGTTTGTTTTAAAAGCAAAGAAGAAGAAGACAGTAAAATTACTATTGTACATTCATGTATTTATTAGAGACCATCATTATTAAATCTGTAATTTTTATTATGTGCGTAGGTACATAGATAGTCAAATAAATAAATAACAAGCAACAATCTTCAACTCTTCGCCTCGCAGGTATGTTATACACTATTATTCCGAAACATCTTCAGCAAACGCATGAAACTTTTGCCAAATTGACAATAGGAATTTAAATATACCACACAAAATGTATTAATGAAACAAACTATATTTGAAATATACAAATGAAAACGTTCGAAAAGGTGGTGAACTTTACAAATTGGGTTTCACGCTAGGGTTAACTGAACCCCTACATAATCACAACCAATGAGCTTATTCAAAGCACACATACAAAAAAAAAAACACCAACTCAAACCTTCATCAAAATTTTCCACAAACTCTAAAAACGACAATTAAAACATTTAACGTACTTCGCTCATTACCAACTAAACCGCCTTTACTTTAAAACATAACTTAGCATTTATATCCCTGTGTTTCCAAGTATAATTACTTAAGTAAAAACCGGCGCAGGAGTCGCAATCAATACCTCTGCGACATCGGGATAAAGCCTTTATTACAAAGGAGTTTTTGTTTAATTGTAATAAGTAGGGATGGGACGGATATCGATAGGCTCATGTTTGGTTTGTGATCAGATGAAGCTATAAGGGAATGTGATAATATATTTGAAGTTTCATTTCAAACAAAATCCTTCTTACATTAAAATGAGGTATATATTATAGGGTATAGGTATATAAATGGGAAAGTTTATAATATAAATAAAAGTTTATTTATATGACCGATACACATAAAATTCCGCAAACACATTGTCAAGGGTCTAAAATCCTGAAGCAAACGCGAGCGAAGCTGCTGGCAAAACCTAGTACCTAACTCATACCAAAGTGACTAGCCATTTAGACGTACATTGGAAAGGATTTAATATTACCTCTGGCAGAAGAGGCTCCGGTACATATCATGGTAGTGAAACTTCGACATTTGTCCAGGGATTTAAATATCTATCTACCTATTAAAACCAGTAAAGTTCTGATCAAATTTCAACATCAAAATAATTTATCTTCCATATCTTAGAGTGTCAATATTATTTTAATTTAAACAGCATCATTTTAATTTACATGTCCATCTGTATCGATATCGATATAAGCAAAAAATACAACCCTAATTATAAGACTACAGGTTGCAGGAAATACCAAACCGAAATGCAATAAAGATGAACCTTATCTATCCAGTTTATAAAGGTTAATTTTGCATGTTTTCTTGTTGTCGAAGTTTATTTTCGATTTCTATAAATTTGGGTTATCCTGTAATTACTGATGGATAATCGATACAGTGACAATTTCGTAAAATAGTTTCATATTTATCGCTTCTTTTGGTTAAATACAGGATGTCTGTATTGTCGGATCAATATCTTTTGTTTATAGCGGTGTTGAAATTCGTAATATTAGAGTATAAATCGAAATTTTTAAAATTTAATTATTTTTTAACTTAAAGTTAACTAAGATACTTACTTTTTTAAAAAACAGTAACAAAACGAAATGTCTTGTTATAGTTTTGGGTAGACATGATATTCGTTTTTCTAAATAAAACATATTTTTAATTACTATCTAATGGGCTTTTTGTCAGTGGAAAAAACCTAAACGCGAGATGCGTATATATTTATTCGTATACTTACATAACAGCACGCTTTTTTAAAATTAATAGGATTTTGACATAAATTAAACTATTTTAGGATAATGTAAGATATAAAGTAAGTACAGTCCGTGTAATGGATTTCTATACACTGTGCTGATTAAACTTTATCTTAAAACTCATTGATACTGCAACCATATAAATTCCATGCATTATGATCAAGCAATCATCAGTAATTATATCCTACTCATCACCGACTGATACTTTTTTTCTGCCCATTAACTTTAATTTCGAATATTCGATATTGCTCCGTTTTTGCTCAACATATTTTATCTGCAACACTATCTTTAATTTAGTAGTTCATTTTTAAAACTATTCTTTACTTAAACTTTTCGAACTTCAAAATCCCACCTGTCAAATGACTAGGCCGCCATTTTTCTAATTACAAATTTCAAAAAAAGAACCTCGAGTACCTACAACGTGAAAATTACTATAAGTACAGACCGCAGTTTCAAACTCAGGCGTGTCATTAAAACCATAAAGTACAGTTTGAAAAAAAAGACTACCAAACAATACCTCTACATAATACAATCAACCTGTAATAAGCAATATCTTGAGAAATTAATATAATTATCTGTCCTTATGAAAAATGTAAGCGTGTATCGAAATCAGCGGTTAAGTGCGACAGTGATAGAAGATGGTTTAACGCTGTAAGTATGAAAGAGATGGATAGATGAACGTGTTATTAGGCTGTGCAAATTGGCACGTTTATGTAAAATTTGATCCAGTGCGCATCTGCTAGTTTTGTTATAAGTCGCTATGGATATTAAGTTTTATGTCGTATAACTATGTTTCTGACGACAGGGAGACATGGAGAAAAAATGCAAATAAAGGGATTAGCGTAATCGTAAGCCTGATATACTAATAAGGCAAAATATAACCATGGCTACCCTCATTTATCGTTCCTTTACACGGCAGTTAAACCCTAGATCATTAATGGACATTTATTGAATAATAAATATAAATTTATAGATGTTAGTTACGGTACATGTGTGTAAGACGCCTTTTTTTCCCCTCTGTAAATATATAATATGTTTAATTATATAGTAGTATAAACCTTGAAAAATCAAGCAAATTGGGAGGGAGGGGAACCCGATGAAACTCAACATATCACATCTCTCTGTCAATCATCAAGTCAAGCACGCTGCGGGCTCAGATTCGTATTCGAATCCCCTGTATTGTCGTATTCCCCTGGTACGCGGGTCGCCTACAGCAGACCGAATAACAAATAAGCGCTTCCCGCTCTTAGCCTGCGCCTGCGCTGAATGCTGTAAGTGCACCTAAGATGTTCGAACGCCTAGTTGTCGTTGATGCATGTAGTACGTGCAATTTATTTAAATTTTGTTGCCATTTTCAAGCAATGCCGTTAAATATTACGAGCTTTTATAATATTCAATAAAACTAAAATAGACTAATCAAATGTAAAAAGATTATTATTATGTTTTTACACAATGTCTACAGAACTAACGTTAAGAAATATCAACACCCCATTTAGATGAGTGGAAGTAGAGTTTATATTGTTACAGGACATATGGTTATTCCAATTGTAGCAACAGATGACAGAGCAAAGACAACCGCATAGCACCTGGTTAATGATGTCTATGGACACGGATACCATATACCTTCAGCTTGATCTGAAGCAAAGATACCGTCTAAGACATAATTCTATCAAAAGGCAGCTTGTAAGATAAAGCCTCCAAAAGCTTTATCAACACAATTGTAATACTCAATTGCTAAAGATAGATAGCTCGTTCAGCTTGTATGTATGGCTCAGGCGGATGGTTGAATTAGCCAATTTACCTGCCATTTCATTGAAAGTTTTACGCTTTTTTACGTTTCGCCGGGTGCTCGCAGGATATCAACAAGTTTGTAAGAAAATATTTACCAAATCGCATGCTGCGTTCCGATTGCCGATTATATCGCTCACAGCGCTCATACACCCGTTCCGAATGCCTGTGAGCGCGCTTACAGCGATATTGACACGTCATCAATGACGTCATAAACGCCTTGATCTTCTCGCTCACAGTGCCCAAGCTACGGAGCATGGTCGCTCTGAGCGGCCTGTCAAAATTAACACATGACGTTTCTTTGTTGATGTTTTTATAAGTCGATTAAAGATTTTGAAGCTTCTTAATTTTCTTTTGTAATAATGTTAAAAAATGGCTCCTATTTCATTCAGGGTCAAAAATCTATTATAACTTTAGATTTGAGCGACGAACAATCAGAATGTTAGTGCGATATTTACCATTCCGATTGCAATATATCACTTTTAGCGCACTCAAACGGAACGCAACGGTTATGAGCAGTTTTAGCGCTGATAGCGCTGTGAGCGGCAATCAGAACGCAGCAATATATTCCTTGCTTTATTATTTACTGATTTACGTAACAACTAGCCAGTTACTCAACCAAAATTTACGGTTGTAGACCCACACCAACACGACCAGAACATGGTTTGACGAGATGACTAGTTTGACAAAAGCGTTTTAGTGGATAGTGCTTTTTTTGTGATACTTATAACATCTTTAGGTTCTTTGGGTTCTTTGGGTTCTACAAAGTTTAAAACAATGTAATTATGCCAAAAGATAACAAAATCATCTTAATTAAAACATGATGTCACACCATCTTTAGTCAGTTGAAGTGAAGTCGGAAGGAACGCAATATAATCATTAAAAATACAAATTCTGTCTACGCAGTTGATGAATGTTCAGATTTAAGTAACAAAAAATTCTTTTTGCTTATTAAGTAAAATTAATAATTAATTATGCAGGGATATTCAAGAAAACAATGGAATATTTTTTATGCTATCTGCGGATAAGTGTCGCAGTTAAAAATGTGTTTTATTAAAAAGTAAGAACCAGCATATATTTTTGTTTGAAGAATTACTGACGATAACCGGAAACGGTAATATGATTTTTTTTTAATTTTATTTGGAGTTCTGGTACTATGTCAATAAACATCGGGGACGCGAAATTTAAATAATCCTAACAAGAAACCCGTGAATTCAAATGATTAAGTCTTAAGATTAACTTTGCTTAGCAAATATAGGTTAGCTAAGCAAAATCTGCACTTAGCAGTGCCTTAAATTACCTTCTGATTTTCTACAGTCAGGGACCTCGGCGGAAGCTCAGGCTAATGCGAGAATCGCTTGCGCGTTGTTCGATATTTTATAAGCGTTCCGCATACTAAGAGGCGACAATACTACAGGGATTCAACCCGCCGATCAATAAGTCAGCTGACTACAAGCCGGCGGTTCGTTACAGACGTCTGCGTAACGTCTTAACAGATCCCGAAGAAACAAGGAATGCTGGTGTTCCAGTTAGAAATAGGGCAACACGGCATTCGAATCGCCTAATCCACCGGTGGGCCAGGCTAACGTGGCGTACGTATTCTGAGTTTCTTGCTGGTTCTTTGGCAGTAGATGACCCTTCCGAACGATTGGTAGTTTCAATATACGACCAAAGCCTAGGTCTATGTACTCTCAGGTGCCTTTAGGGGTATCGTATGTAGGAGTAGTTTAAGTTGCGGCTAAGCGCCGTCAGCGCTAAGCTACATAGTCCGGTGAAGTTTAAAAGGCCCATTGGACCATAAATAAACAATCCATTTCGAAAAAAAAAACTGGAAGGGATTTGAATGTGAATCTGGGCCTGCACCAAGATCCCCGAATGTACCAAAATGAATTTCATAATTAAAGCGTGTTTTCATCACTCACAACCCAGCATTTACTCCGCAACTATCGCCCTGGCCATCAGCGTTTACCGCCATAAGAGAAACGATTAAAAATAATCGTTATATTGTTAACACGTTATAAAAACCCGATGTTGAAAAAAATATAGCCATATTGATATTATTACAAACCGTGTATTAATCAAGTAGATGTTAAGTAAGTTTCAATAATGTTGTGAATATTCGTAACTGTTCGGACAAAATTATCATGAGACGTAGGATTTTTGGATTTGTCTTGACTATGGGGTCAGGGGGCCGGGTGCTCATAGCTTCTTAATATCTCAAGAACCTTTGGAATTTCGAGGCTGCAACTTATTTTGCATAACGTTTGTCGATTGCGATCCAGTGCAGTGATACTGACTCACTTTTGGCTACTTTGCCCTAAGTACAATATAATATAGGCATTGTATTGTACATATCTAAAAATAATCTCCATTGTAAATATTCTGGTTTTAAGAAAAGGTATATTTAGGTTATTTAGTATGTAGGGTATTTGTTGATCAAAACAATTAAAAGGAAAGGTTTTACTTATTAAAGGGTTAAAGTTTTATCTGACTGTGCCAATCCACTAATGGAGTGGGCCATAATCTTTGCAAAGTTACATTAATGAAACAAAAAGTGAAGCAAACAAAAATGGCTGTGGACTGATCACGCGCCCTGCGTTCAATGAGCGTAAGATCCGCGTCGGCCAAGGTGTCCCTTTCGAACTAGCCAACTCTTACAGCATGGAGGACCTAAAATCCCAGGGCTTTCCGACTGAAGCTGTGCATAAGATGCACAGAAACAGGGGTACGTTACCCTCTAACTTGAGTTGTATTTTCAAATTCCCCAAATCGAGGGAGATCTGTAGAGATTCGCGGATCAGCTGCGGCATCTCAAAGATCTCAATCGAGGCCCCACATCAACGCAGTCACCCAGGGCAATGCCACCGCTGCCAACTCTATGGTCGCGCGGCGGCTAAATGCTCATCCCCCCCCCCCTCAAGATGTGTCAAGTGCTTAGATCCTCTTAAGTCCAAGGAGTGCAAACGCACTTCTGTATTCACTCTCCCCTCTTTTGTGCTTTGTCCCCACGCTCCTCGTTTCTCCAGGAAGAAGGCCGCGCCCAAACAGGGGCCGCCAATCCTAGCCTCTCACTTCCCACCGATGCGCCACCGGGTCTCCCGGAAGCAAAGCCCATGCAGCCCAAGCCAACTCCAGCTAACTCCTGGTGATTTCAGGTGTAAGCTGGCGTCCAGCCGCACGTTCCAGCCCAGTTCCAGCTCTCGTAGGCCCTCACCCCTCTTTGTTCTCACCTCAGTCTTAATTGGCCGAGAATATGAGGATCATATTTTATTGTATCGGAGACTTCAACTCTACACATATTGACTGGACTGGTGTCTATCCACCAACCCCAGCGGAGTTGCACTCCTAAACATCAAAAAGTCACTTGACTTGGACGAAATATCCCCCGTTACTTTCACTCATTATATATTTTCTTACGTCTACGTCGAAATAATTTTAAAATTAACTAAAATATACGCGATAATATCCGGTAAAAAGTGTTTTATTTTCACTCATTATCCAGACAAACCGAACTACTCTTCTGACATCTTCAACTTTGCCTCAATTAAGGGAATCACTCTAAACCCTGTACCATAGAAGCCCCAAACTCTACACTCGGCTCTCATCCGACTATCTCAATAGCATGAACAAACTAGACTCGATAGTTGACTCCCCCAATGATGCCACCAACTCTGCCATCAGTGTCAATGAATAAGGTTGCAAACCAATAAGCAAGGCAAACCTATGCTTCCATTAGCTATTAGGTCTTTACCTATGAAATTGCCGTTTTTCACGAAATAAATGAAGCGTAATTTTTTTATATATTTTTTTTTCTATTAATCAAAATAATCATCCATGCAATCAATGCATCTTTGCCAAAGCATTGGTAGCTTATTGATGCCTTTCTTGAAGAAATAAGCTGGACGGGAGGCAACAAATTCTTCAAAGGCATCTCGGGTATTGAATTTTTTTCCCGCCAAGAAGTTATCCAAATTCTGGAAAAAGTAGAAGTCTGTAGGCGCAAGGTCTGGTGAGTACGGCGGATGACGGAGAACTTCCAACCCTAACTCTTGTAGCTTGGAGACCGTCTGCTGTGCAGTATGAGGTCGCGCGTTGTCGTGCAGGAGCAGTGGAGCCGAACGATTGACCAAAGCTGGTTGGAGACGTGCGAGCTTCTCCATCATTGTGTTCAGTTCTTCACAGTACACATCTGCAGTAATGCTTGTCCCGTTTGGCAAGAAGCTGTGATGAATTACACCCGCATTAGACCACCAAACAGTGACCATTACTTTTCTAGGGGTAAGTTTTCGTTTAGGGCATTGTTTGGGTGCTGAACCAGGGTCCAACCAACTTGCTGAGCGCTTACGATTGTCAAACAGGATCCATTTCTCGTCACAAGTAACAATGCGGTTCAGAATTCCTTCATTTGTATGCCTGCTGAGCAGTGCAAGGCACGTCTCCACGCGTACTTCGCGCTGGCGGTCATTGAGTTCGTGGGGTACCCATTTGTCAAGCTTTTTTACCTTGCCAATTTGACGCAAATGGACCAATATTGTTTTGATGCTAACGTCGAAAGCTGCTGCTAATGCAGCCGTGGATTGAGTTTCATCAGCTTCCACAATTGCCTTTAATTCGTCATTGTCAACCAAAGTTTTCGGACGACCACGGGGTTCATATTTCAGGTCAAAATTTCCAGAACGGAAGCGGGTAAACCAATAACGGGTGGTGCGTTCGTTTGTAGTGTTCGCTCCGGAAACGTCGTTGATGTCCGTGCCGCTTGTGCCGCTTTGCTGCCACGACGGTACTCATACTCCATAATTACTCGAATTTTTAACTTATCCATGATGACGAAAAATGTTCGAATGCGTTGAAAACAAAACACTAACTATTAAACAAATGACGATTTTAGAAAAAGAATTCCATGTTTGTCAAATAAAATTAATTTGAAATTAGAATTATCAGTCAAAAAAAAAATATTTTCATTTGAAATGGCCAGTACGGCAAAACGGCAGTTTCATAGGTAAAGACCTATTATTAGCAACCTTATCAAAGCAAATAACACGGCTCTCCATAGAGCCAAGCTCTACCTCACCCCTGCCAACAGATTAGCTGCAAATCAGCTATAACGCAAAGTTAAGTCCTGCCTTTCAGATCTGAAAGATCAAGATTTCATGAAGAATATTGCCCCATTGCGAATATTGCGCTCTATTTTAATTCGGCCCGTTGGCACTTCCGCCTTCGAAGACGAGGCGAAAGCTGAATGTTTCGTGGACAGCATTATCTCACACTGCTCTAACAGCACCCAATCCAAAGACCGTTCATACATCCAGGCGGCACTAAGTCCTCCACAGGGACTATCCTTCATCACCACCTCCATCACCACCATCTCAGTGTAATGATGAAATCTCTTTTCTTATCAGAAGTCAAAAATCTAACGAGCCTCCGGGTGCGGATGTACTTTCCAACATGCACTTAAGCACCTGTCCCAGCAAGTCAAGCTAGCAATCATCTTCAATGCCTGCTTTGAAATTAAGCTACTTTTCAAAAGATTGGAAAAAAGGAACAGTCATGGGCATTCCCAAGCCGGGTAAACCTCTGAACATCCCGGCTAACCACAGACCCATCGGCATCCTCAAGGCCATGGCCAAATATACTCTCTCGAATGAGGAACCATCTGTTTCTAACTGATGGTGACCCCCTCATCAATTCGGTTTTCGCGTAAAGCACTCCTGCCCTCAGCAAATTCATCGCACCATTGAGTCCGGTGGATTTTATCCGGAAGATCTAAGACGACCGCGGTATTTTTTAATAACTTAATTCACAAAACAGTTTCATATACTGGCCCGTCCTTGAATTTGAGGTACAAAGTCCCTAGACCGAGAATGTAAGTGCTATGATATTGATGATGATTACTATTATATATACTATTATTGATATTATATATACTATTATAGATACTACTATTGATATGATGCCCCGTTAGCGGATCCCCACTTGTGCAGCCTTTTCCCCAACTCACTGTCACGTCCGATGAAGGCTGTGTGGCAAAGCTTGCCAGAGCCGTACAGGTGGTTTTAGTGGTTAGTGACTCTTGTCGTTCAGAGCAAGTCCCACATACCAGCGCAGCAAATATTTTTTCTATCCTTGTTTTCTATTGATTTTTGTAAATAATCTTGTCTTTGAGAGCAGACTTAGGTATTATGATTAATATTTATTTGGCATTCGTGGTTGATGCTAAAAACAGATAAAATGAAAGGTTCAAATTAATTAAGGCTTGAAGTTTAATCTTCGACCTTTTGCAGTGCCTATCCACAAGCAAACAAAAATGGCTGTGGACTGATCACGTATCTCAAAGGTCATCGTTGGAAACATGAAGACGATTAAGACAGAATGAACAAAATGGCAAAACACTGGGCATTTTATTTGTAACATAGAACTAATCCTAGATTGATTTGCTTTATTATAGTAATTTATGTTAAAAAATGCCTAGAATATCTACTAAAATGTCTCTTCGTAACTATAACATCAACAAATTGCAATCAAATTTTGGGAATAAAGCAAAAAACGCTTATTTTTCTGATCTCAGAATCCAGTGTACCACCGAAGGCTAATTTCTGACCATCTGATAATAAGACCATATCGAGACAGTAATCAGCTGTGACAGAAGAGTTACAAATATTTAGAGATGGCAAGAAAAAAAATAAAATTTGTGAGAATGGTTTGAATTTTTCAATTTATTATTTATACATAGCATATAAATACTGAAACAAATTATTATAATAATTATTTGGTACTTCGTAAGGACGTCGTAATGACTTCAGCATTACGTGACGCATTAATAATTAATAATCAATTTCAAATCATCTTACGATGTGATAAATAATTGATTTCCGCGATGAAAGAACATTTAAATATTTTCAACCAAAAACCAACTTTCTCTCCCAATAATTACAAATGAGCTTTATATCGAAACACATAATTTAGGATCGTTTATAATAATCTCCATTAATCACCGAAAAATAAAAGAAATTGACAACCCTAATAGAATATTAACCCTTCAATGCACACTACGGTAACATAATGAAAAAATAATTTTACATGATTTATAGCTTACTCAAAGCTTCGAAAATTGCCCGCAGTTTCGGACGTTTAACTTAAGTACCGGCTACGCATACGCACTTCGATGTTAATTTAAAAAAAATTAAATCGAATAAATGCGCTGAAATTATTTGCGACTAAATTTACGCTAAAAATTCGATCCGGTCGGATCTTATTGAACTTAAATTGGTGTTTTCATAAAAACTGCTTTTTAAATAAATGCAAATGAGTGAGGCTGTAGTTTACGAGGTAACATTAAGTGGTATTTGATCAGAACAAAATGTATACTATTATGATTCGCTTAAGATACGCTGGTTATTACGTAATTTAAAGGTATTTATTTGTGTCAATATTATTTTACCACACTGGAGACAATATACCTAATGGTTCAAATATTTTTGCCGCGATTTATTAATAAAAATAAAGTTATTTTAAGATTTACTTTGTTGACTGAGTGAACATCCAAAATATCTTATAAAATTACTACATTATTAATCGTAAAGTTTTTGGTTAAATATATTGTTATTGTCTTATTAATAACGCAAGCCTGGCTAATAATTTTGTTGGCTATCCTTTAAATAAAACGCTTTTTAAAGACCGTGGTCACGGTGTCTGTAAAGACACCGAAACGTTAGTTAGAAAGTTAAATTGAAAAACTATAATTAAACACTATAAAATCCATTTAAAAAGTGTTTTTTAAATGGATTATAATATAATGCCTCGTGAAAACGTAAAGAAATATTATGGTTATTCTTTGCTCTGGTAATTGCTGTTACTTTCACCAACGTTTGATTTTTCGAACGATTAAAAACCAGCTGAGTCGATCTTTTCACTAAACAAACAAATTTAAAAAAAATAAACACAACCAAAAAAAACAAACACAATAAAATGTACGACACGTCTTGAAGAATTCCAAGCATTTTGCATTTCAACATAAGTTTGCTATTCTCACGAATACATTAAGCTATGCAAATAAAATTGCGTTAAGTTAATTGATCTAAGTTTATTCGATTGTTTTCATATCGAATATGAGAAATCGATTCCGAAATTGATTAGCCTCTGCTTGATTGTGTTCTTAGTATTAATTTATTATAAAATGGTATTGAGATTATTTCGAAAAAGCTAGATATCAATCGGATGTATTTTCTTGTAGGAATTTATCATGACGGATTTCTCCATTCACAACAGATACTATAAATTATTATACGAAATAAAAATAATATGACCTTTTATATAACGCAAAATAAGAAATTAGCGCAAAAAACATCAATTTCGTAATCTATACTCAATACTTTGGTGCTATCATAATTTTACAGGTGATAGTTTTAAAAATAATAGTGAATTTATTCAATAAAAAGTAAAATTATGCACCTAGTTTAGGTATTACAATATATTGAAACATTTCAACATAAAAATATATGAACTGTGTCTTTTAAAACACCACAAATAAAATAAGAAAAGTCCAGTTATGAAACATCCAAAAAAAATCTCATCCCGTTTCCCAGTTTCCCACAGAACATTAAAACAATACCGAAACAATAAAAACAATTAAACAAAAATCAAAGCGGCGTGTTTCCAATTTTGGGGTCTCATGGGCCCTTACCTCTGAGGGGTAACCACGACCCACAAATGTACATAACTTGTGGTGACCCCTACTTAAGGGTTAACCGCTTGACCGATGGGCAGGGTTGACTAAATTGGACATTTTATGAATTGTTGTCAGCACAGAGTTTTTAGAAAATATAAATAGATTCCTTGGGAAAATAACTATCGGGCTTTTTTAGTCAATGATTGAGTATGTAGGTTACTGATTATCTTTAGATCAAAGAGCCAAAACCTCAAAAGGTTTATGAAAGAAGCTACAAATTAAACAGCCAAAATACAAAATTTGTAGCAATAAGTTTTTTAGTAAGCAAGAATGTAAATTAAATTTTAAATAAATTGTACGAATATAAAGCGAACCAGCGATACAAAATAAGTGTCCATTGACAGCATCCATCACTCAAATGTAAAATTACCAGAAATTTAACCTAGAACCTCTGTCAAGCATGGTTACAAACACACTGACACACATAAATTGAATACCAATTACCAAAAAAAAAAATACTTTAAACTTTTGCCAACCCTGGCGCACGCCGTTGTTATCTAAGCCGCACTATAAGCCATCCGCCGCGGTATAAATTACTTTTGCCGATATCTTATTAGAAAATACAAGGCTGAAGGAAATACAATACATTTTAGACTGAGTTTTATTGTTACTTTGGTTACAAAAATTTTAGCAACAGAAGAAAAGAAAATTATATAATAAATCATATGTCTTATATGTAACTCAGAAATGTTAAATTAAATTACTAAAGAACGAAATTACAAACATTTTGATATGACTTATACATTTAAAAATTGGTATATGTATATAATATTCTTGGTGTCGTTTTTAGACGTACTGTTTTCAACGCAGAAGATCGTGGGTTTTCGGACCTGGTAGACATTATTTACAAACGAGTACGATTAAACCATATAATTTTCCTTTTCGCCCAACTGTTTTATTTCTAGGGTTATGTATCTGGAGTGTATGTATGAATGTTTGTATATTTCTTTGGTGCGCTCTACAGCCTAAACCTTTTGACGGAATTTTGCATATTGTACACTCCATAACACAAAATAAAAATTCAAACCCATATAGCATAATAAGTATTACACGCAAAATTAGTTCTTGAACTCCTTCGCTTGATATTTATGGCCAGATACCAAATACAGAAAAAAAACCAAAAGAATTTTAGCTACCAAAAACTAAAGATTATCGCTACCGGAACCTTAACCGTTTTACTGCCACTATAAATTAAACAAATAATTGTATAACCGAGCGCGGGCCCGGATTAGACGGTCATCTACTAATATTTGCGTAGTGTTGTATTGTGTTATGTCAAGATTAAAATATCAACCGGTCAGTGGGGAATTTGCATAAATTTGTTGAAAGTGAACCCGCGGGCTTAGACTGTTTTGTTAAAATATTTAATGTTTTCTTGTTGGTAAAAAATTTTTTTTTTGGATACTTACTATTGATTTGCTGATAGTTTTTACGGTAAAATACACTGTTATGTACGGTTTTTATTGTGGTAAATGTAAATATCCGCGTTTACAATAATTAATTTGCTACACTGAAAGTTTATTAACAGTGTCGCTAATATTTTATAACTATAAAGATAAATAAAAAAGCTAATATTTTTACCATTTCTACCAGCTTCATAATATTTTAAACAGGCTTACCTGTCTGACCAACATAACGCGTCATCCCGGTATCTAAAACAAGAAGGAAAGTGAATTAAATATCATTTCTCTCAGAAATAGCTTATTGACAATTACGCAAAACTTATGAAACTAAAGATTAACTATAAAAATTTTATTTGTTAGTAGCACTTTAAGTTATTTAAAGACATTCGAGGTTAAAAAATTCTGATGATACCAGCAGTTCAAATTGCCGTAACAGCATGAGTAACATAACAAATGTGGTATATTTAATTATATTTGTATATATACATATATAAACATTAAAAAATATTTTTTGCATATTTTTCAAAAATAAATTATTTTCTAAAAAAAAACTGCGTAAGCTTTTCATACTATTTACTTTTAATCTATCAGCACAGTTAGTCTTTAATATTAAAACAACAAAAAACTTACAGAAATCATTCATTTCTTGTAATAGCTTTTAAGACCGTTAAATTAATATTGAAAAACAAAAGACTTTTCTTTATAAAAGAAATATCAGAGGTACTACTTATGATAAATTATTTTCGTACTTTTTTCAGAACGGCCATAAGTTGTACTATTAGACGTTTCAAGGTTATCCATTCATTAACGGACACCCTGTATATATATATCTATATATATACATATATGACGGATAAATAGATACCTACTTTTACTAAGTAATTTTTTTGCCAAAAGAGTGTTGAGTATCAGACCATCTTTAATAAACAAAAAACATATTTATTTAATATGTCAGAATAAAAATCCTCCCCTTTGAAGTAAATTCCAGTATAAAAGTAGGCAATAAAAACCGTCGCCGCACAAACATGTTCAATCAAAGAGCAATAAGTATGTCCTGTCATTTCCCTGACGAGTTGACTTCCAAGATCTAAGATTACTGGAAGTGTCAAGAAATAACAGGGATATCAAGAGGAGGTTTTAACAGGAGAATGGAAAGGATTTCAATAGTTAAAATTTATAAAATTAATTACAACATTACAGCAAGCAATTAAAGACGTAAGTGGATGAAGGTGATAAGTCGCATAACTGTAATTTGGAGTAAATCAAGGTTAAAGTTTTACTTATAGTTTTTGAAATTAGTAGCTTTTGAAATAATATGTAAATAAACTTATGTTTTAAATTTATGTATATAACCTGTAGTAACAGGAATATATTTACAGTTTTCTGTAATCCGATGTACAAATATATTGGGTGTTAAGTTAACATTGTTTAATTTTTGTATCAATAATAACGCAAATTGTATTTTTAAAATTTATTATACGCATAAATAAGACCAGAATATCGATATTTTTATGAACCGATTCAAGTTCAGTTTAAAATCGACTCATGAAAATATCGATATTCTCAAATAAACATAAGTAGGTAGGTATGCATAAATTCGAAAGCGCGCGAGAAGTGGACGCAGCGTAAATCAAAACAGTTGAATGTATTGAGTGAATGAAGGTGATATGTTCGTATCACATAGCACCTTCATTCACTGAAATGTTATATAGTTTCATTCGAGCGACATTGATTAGGTGATAAGTACAGACATAACTCCTTCTTCCTCAACAAAAAGCAAAAGTTTTACTTTATGTTATGTTCGAAAAGAATTATGGTTCCATACCACTTTCATCCGCTATTATTTATAAAATTTAGTGTACATAACACCTTTATAAAAATTTTATTCTAAGAATGTACTTTAAAACCATGACTTTAAGGTTTGTGTTGGTTTATATTGACATATAATCTTCATCTACGCAAAAAAACACCACAATCCAAAAATGCGACTTTTATCCACTCACCTCTTCAAATTTTAATTGATCTAAACAAAAACAGGTGAACAATTTCGTTATCACAACTTATTTACGACACGGTAGTCTTATCACTGCAAAGCGATCTCTTCTCTATCGTAAGCTAAGTATGTAACGATTTAGATGGAGGGAAATTGACAAGGTCGTTTTAAAGGAAAGGTAGAATTTCAAATTAATCCTAATCTTCTAGAAGCGAATCATATGTGTGATAGTATGAGTTTATATGGTCTATGCTACATATATCCAAACGTTAATGCAGGCGTACACATTAAATAAAACACGTCGTCTTATCACTCATGATCACGGTATCTGTAAAGGTTTGTGGGTGTTCGTCGTTTTGATACTTAGGAGGGAGACTTGCCGAGCTAACAGATGCAGACAAGAATAATTTTGTATAGACATAAAGAGTCTCTGTAAATTTATTTTGAAAAAAAAATATACCCATGAAGTTTCTTGCCAGTTCTTCTTCACGAAGGTTTTTCCGAACTGGTGGTAGAGTCATGTTTTATTTGACGTCAATAAGAACAACTAATAGTCAATTTTGAGAAATAAATATTTCATTTCATTTCATTTCATTTCATTTCATTTATTTCATTTCATTTCATTACCGAAATGTTGAGTTAAACTGTAAAAAAAACCCGGTTAAAAATGTTTTATTTAATATAATGAATCGTGAAAACTATTGGAAATAGGCGTACATATATTTTAATTCGTGTATACCAGAATTACTTTTCTTACCGCAAACACACAGCTTTCAATCCAAACCAAATATGTAAATTTTAAATTTAGTTACTAAGTACTACGCTAACAATGTATCCTATGTTAAGTCCACGCCTGTTAGCAAGGACTCAGAAGCTTATCCAGCGTGTCCAAAATGCGTGTGCTCGATTTTGTTTCGAAATTCCACCCAGACACCACGTTACACCATACTTAAACAAGCACTGTCTGCTCAAAATGAAACACCGCAGAAAGCTACATCTGGCTTGTCTCCTATTCGGTGTCTTAAAAAATAAAGCTCCGGATTATTTACATTGTAAGTTATCAAAAACATTTAGTCAAAGCTCACGTGAGCCCCGGCAGTGCGCGACGCAGCTCTCAACGCAATCACATAGAACTGCCGCTTTTAGGGGCAGTTTTCGGTATGCAGCAACCAAATGCTGGAATAATATCCCGCCCCCCCTGAGGAACGTTCAGAGTTTCATTAATTTTAAAATTAAAGTCAAACAAAAGTTACTTGAGCATCAATTTAGTCAGGGATCCCAGCTGCATGACACAAGCGCTATTAAATCTTAATGAAAGACACTTTTACTGCTGTTTAGGTATTTTTATCTTATTTATTTTTTGGAAAAAACATGTTTACTTGTAAGACAAGATATGGGTGATGCTATGTTGTTATAGTAGGTATTTTTAATAGTTAGTTACTATTAGTCATTTTTATGTTTGTATTGTTAATCAGTAGGTGGTATATATTGACACAAAAATATGTAGCAGGTGCATTATTATTATTTGATTTTGTTAATTTGTTATTTGCCGCCGTGATGTCGCCACTCGGTTGCAACGGAAGACCAGCGCTAGTTTACGGACTAGCACCTTGCTGAGTTGCGGCCTGTTTGTGACATCTTTGTTATTTAATTTTTATATTTAACCTTGTTTACTCATATGTGTGTATTTAAATTAGTTTAGTGTGTTTTTACTTTGTGTCACAAATAAACTTTTTTTCATTTCATTTCATTTCATTTCATAAATTGTATGGATGTCGACGGAGATGTTTTGTTCCTGTTAATCCGATAATTTCCTCAAAAAATTTCGTTGCAACAAGTTGTTGTTGTCAGTTGGCTGTGATTATAAGATGTCTACGATGGCATGAAAAACACGACAGAACTATTAAAACCTGGGCACGACTTTATAATAAGACAAGATTTCACTATTTTCTAAGGTTAAAGAGAGCCCTTTTCTTTTCTATGTTTGCAATGTCACTTCCATCCACCTATATCCATGTTCAGCCACAGTCTATAGCGACCTCCCAGACATCCAATGAATTATGCATCGATTGCGTAGCTGCCTGGACCAGCGTTATTAATAACCGAGCTAAGCTTGCAGTGGATTGCAAATGTAACGGTAATTTCACGGAGTCACTTTAAGGTGGCGCTAGTAGTCATAGAACAGATTGCACTTTTGTAGGATGTATGTAAGATGTAGTTTAGTTCTGATATATGCTACGGGATTTCTATCGTGTATTGAAATGACGATGCATAGTAAAATAGAAGGTTTTATAGATAAGCAAAATTTATAGTTTGTGTTTCTAGTAAAAGTGGTATTTTAATTTTAATATACTTAAATTTCTTATTACAGAAGTGTCATGGTTAAAGAAAGAGTTCAAAATGGAAAGTTTAAGTTCTTAATAAAAAAAGACGTGTTATGAGGTAATGGAACGTAATGCAGAATTTATATTTATTTGCACCATTATTAAGTAGCTTTTTTAATATTGACGTAGGTTTGGGGTTTTTTTTACAATAAATAAAATAACTTATATTAGATGGTACAAAGAATTTCACCTTGGTTTAAATATAATAGTGTAGGCGTGCCCCAAGGTAGCATATTAGGTCCACTCTTATTTCTTTTATATATTAATGACTTACCACAAATAACAGATTATCACATGACATTATATGCTGATGACATATCAATTTTAATTCCTAACGATACAAATAAAAATATAAATGACGTTATAAATTCTACTGGAGCAAACATAATTCATTGGCTTGGCGCAAATAATTTGACTGTTAATACTAATAAAACTAAATACATCCAATTTTCTAACAAAGGAGCAAGGATAGGATTAGCAAAGGATATGGACTTAAACGTTACACATAATAATAAGAAGATTCAAGAAAGCGAACTTCATACATTCCTTGGCATAGTATTGGACAAACATTTTACCTCGAATGACCACATAGAAAAAGTATCCTCAAAAATAAACAGATTCGCTTACGCACTCTGGCGGCTAACCAAACTAACTAATCCAGTAACTGCTCTGAAAGCATATCACGGTTATGTAGCCTCAGTATTGAAATATGGTGTTCTTTTGTAAGGAAACTCTGTAAAATTGAATAGGGCCTTCATAGCACAAAACAATGTATCAGAGCTTTTGCAAATATTAACTCTTGGGAATCCTGTAGGCTGAGACTATCATGAGACTATTGACACTACCTAGTCTGTATTTATACGAAACTTGTTTATTTGTGAAAACAAATCCTAATTGTTTACAAAGAAAAAAAAATTATGTTAATTTTAATACAAGGTTTCTTGATAGACTATGCCTTCCAAACATAAAAACACAGATATGTAAACGCAGTATTCTTTCTATGGCTGTAAACATTTTTAATAGTTTTTCCAAATAATTTTAAATGTTTGATGACTATTAAACAATTTAAATCCGCCTTGAGCCACTTTCTAATCGATAAATGTTTTTATGGTATTAATGAATATTTGAATACTAATTGGAACTCTGTAAAGTGTAAAAATATATAAACTATTAAGATTGCATGCTGCACGACAGTAAAATATGAGATCCTATTTTATATTAAGAACTTGACCTGTACCGTATTTTTTGCAATGAAGGATTTTGATTTGATTTGAATACTGAAACTGACCCAGAATTTAAGCCCAAAACCCCGCGAACTGCAGCCATACCTCACCCCTTACACCTTATAAAAAAACTATATATAATTATTTAAACACCCACACAAAATCATACAGTTTTAGAACAATTTTAATATAATTTAATACACAATTGAATATCATCAACTATTACATTAGTTTTTCACCTCACAAAGTGACAGATTCCATTCAATGTCATATTCCATATCAGATATGGTGTAGTCCGACCACGTTATCCGCACAGACAAGCGTGGCGCTGCCTTCTATGTTATAATATTTCTGTTCACAACATAGTTGCCGCATATAAGTTGGCACTGTAGATGCTATCAGTACCACATTCTGTTTATGGGAACCTAGTATGGCTGATGCTTTGGTGGTCCTAGGTTTTGTGTCATAATTGTTGTTACTAGTTTTTATTAATATGCATGTGTATGATTGTTTTTTGATTTTGCTTGTTTCTTAAAGGAGTGAGGTATTTTCTTGGGGTAAAAATAGCAATCATTTTTACGCGACGCGGACGGCTATGTTTCTTGAGTGACTGCATCGATACTACTTTGACACGCTCTACAGGCTTCACCGTTTGATGAGTTTCAACATGTGAGGTGACTTTAGATTGGTCTGAGTTGTGCGTCGGCCCAGTCGGGTTCTTTTAAGGTGCCAAATTCAGCAGCTTGCTGGTTTATCTATACCATGGATCAAGTCTGACACCAGAGGTAGCCACTCCCTAACAACATTAAAAAGAGAACAGATTTGTTTCTTCATTTGTTTATTTGTAATCAAATAACCCTAAAACTATTGAACCGATCTTAAATATCCTTTCATCACTACAAGCGACATTATCCAGAAATAGTTCCTTATATAATATAATATATAATAATATAATAATTCTAGTATCCAGAATTAGTAGATTTGATCAAGCTGTCTAAAAAAAGACTGGTAATTCCACAGTTTGAGAAACTCTTCGTGATCGTATCAATAAGCATTACTGCGTAAAGATATTTTCCTATATTAAATAATAAACTCATTTACCACCTACTTATAATACCAAATATACCTACAGCAGTTAAACTTGCTTAAACAGTTAATAAGCAAGTTAATTTAAAATTCGAACGACAATTATAAACCAGTACAAACATAATAATTTAGTTTACAAATTTAAGGCTATCTTTATCTTATAGTTTATCATCATGTACCTCACCTGCTATTTCATGAATAAAATAAAATGACTTATTTGTGAGCATTTTTAATAAAACCATAAATGTCACTATATAATTTAATTGACAAATAGTGACCAGTTAAAGTGGCGTTTTCGATTAAAACGATGTTGACACATGAAGATGACAGTTTTAATCGAAATTATTTTAAGGTAATTCGGTTTGTAAAGCAATTTTAACGTACGTTTTTTATTTTATTTTTTTCTGAAGGATGAGACAAAAAACGTGCTGAGCGTGTATCCGTGAAGTCGTGTATCTGTCTTCTATAAGAATGGACCGATTTGACACAGTTTTTCTTGTGTTTGAAAGCTGAAGGTATCGAGAAGGATTACGCACCCTTTACCGTGTTAATCGGGGGCTTTTATCTTTGTGTATACATATCATTTTATTATATAATCAAAGACGAAAACTAGAAATGCAAACTATTTCAAATAAAAGCTAGTTTACACTTAAAAGCAAATAATTTCTCCATCTACAAGTAACTTTCTCCGTACAATACTGAAAAGTCGTTAAGTCGAACTTAACAGTAATTACTTCTGCTCAAGACATTAGCAGATTCAATAGAGACACATTAGGAAGACTATTAGCTGTCAAAGTCAACGTAGTGTCACTGTCAGTCGTTATATGTCCATAAAGTAGAATAGGCTTGAAAGGTCCGGGAAATGCCTGTGTTATGTGTGTACACTTTGAGCTCATCGGCGGCGCAATGGTTAATAAGCTGACATTTTTCGGCCCTGGATTCAATCCCGGTAACTGCCGAAAGTACCAATGAGTTTTCACAACTTACAAACATAAAGCCAACGGTTTTAAAAGCGAAGCAAAACATAAGAAATGATTTCGAAGATATGCGTAAAATCTGCCAAGCCGCAGTAAGTAAGCCTGGTGGAAGAGTGTTGATGTCCCTGCAGTTAGATTATTAAGCCTGTCGTGGATGTTCGCGACGTTTTTTCAATGTTTTACAGAAAATGACTGAACAGAAAATTTACAGGCAGAGTAAACAAAATGTCAGAGTACCTGCAGTAAAACATAGGCACAACAACACAGCGGATAATGACGGGTCGCAGAAAAATATTTAAACCCAAATAAATTCATTAAAAAAATTATTGATTTGAAATGTTAATTTTTAATTGTTTACATATTAAAACAGGAACTTTTTGTAATTGTAGTAAAGTTGTTAAGTAAATTTAAAAGGTACAATATTCATGGGTAAACATTGTAAACTAGAGATAGGATGAGGAATGCACAATACAATCTAATTAAAATTGTATCTATGACTATAATTTTAATTTACGAATCAAAAACATAACAAAAGCGGGCGATAATTTATCACACGACCAAAAAGAAGTAGCTTTACTTACGATGTACATTATTTTCATCGACATTAATAACCAAGATTGATTTTATGATATTCAAACTACAATATAAAACCAAAGCTTAGAAATTTTCCGAAAACGCCGGTACCTACGAAATCTCCAGAAAATGTAAAATATAAGAACTTCCACCGACGCTCCACTTCTGCAAATTACTTGGTAATAGAGCATCTGTATGCGAACCGCGTTCTTTGCTATATTAGAACTGCGAGCGAGTAGCGCGTGGAGGCATAACGTGCGAGAAATTGTATCAGATTTGCTCAGACGCCGGTACTGAAAATCAAATTGTACTTTTGGAGTGTTACTGAATGCTCTCGGTCGCTCTTAGGCCATATTAATAAACTTCAGTGAAAGATATATTTTAGCTGGCGCACCTATTTAAGTGAGATTTATTAATGTTAACCCCCATCATCAGACACGTTTTGCATTTGGTCTCGATTGGACAAACAAAATGGAGTGTGCGCTTTACACCTCCTCACTCTCCGCGCACTGTAAGCGCTCCGCTCCAGGGAGTGACTCTTACTTCACGTCCGAACCGGTATCCTTACGAGCTCCCTTGAGCACAGTCTCTTCACGATAGGAAAAGAAATACTCTATGAGGCTTTCCCAATAAGCTCCGATGTCATGAAACACTCATCCCCACCCCGGTGTCATGACCACCGACGTCTCACTAACGTCACTCAAGGTGATTGCGACCCCCTCAGTATCTCCAAGCCAGCAACGCGCTGCACTCCTTCAGTTGAAACCCCTGCAACCTCAGTTGCCACCTCCTGTCTTTCTCCGGAAAAGGCAAGATGGAGTAAGGTCTCTAATCAATGCAAAGAGCACAAAAATTTATACTGCCTGCGAATTCATCCTCATTAAGTCACGTCCATCGACAATTTCAGGGCCCTCACAAGGCTCCTTACTGGTAGGGAAATTGCCTTCCACCCTTACGCTCTCCCCGAAGAAAGTAAGATCCACGCCGTCTCACGGCCGAACGAGGACTACTTAGATAAAATCCCAAGGCTAAACTTCTCGCGAGAGTTATACTCTCTCGAATGAAGAACCATCTGTTTCCAACGGACGGTGAACCCCTCATCATTCCCCTTTAATTCAGTTTTCGTGCTGGGCACAAGTTCATTGCATCGGTAGGTACAGGCGGCTTTTATCCAAGGCAATTTAAGATAATAGCGGTATTTTTCGATGTAGCTAAGGATTTCGATGAAGTCTGGCACAAGGATCGCCAAGTCAGAATAGTCGGATCCAATCTCGAAGACCGTATCTCTTGTTTTAAACACGAAAGTACCCCACCTGGGGGTGGGGTAACCCTCAAAGCTAGAGTCTACCAGAGCTCAATTCTCGCCCCTTTCTTATACATCATCCACACTAATGATATGGGTATATGGTGTCCAACGCGCCCTCTTTGCCGACGACACTGCCCTTTTCCATAAAAGGCTGCCGTGTGTCGGATCTCGTCACCAAACTCCAAAAACTGTCAACGCCCTTGGGGAATGGTTTCAAAAATAGCGTATCGACTTGAATCCAGAAAAGCATTTTGCGATTTGCTTCAACCACAAACTTCGCTTGCCCCAATGACCCCCATGTCCGAACGCACAGCTAAATAATTAGGCGTTATCTTGGATCAAACCAAGGTAACGCCTAATTATTTAGACAAACACATCCGAAGAGTGTCTAAAATTGGCCGTCTCTACCTGGGTCACCTAAACAGTATGTAAGCTAGACATAGTAAAATGTCTCTTAGGAATAAGCGAATGCTCTAAGGTCTGCATTAGTCCAGTCGTGCCTCATGCTTCCCCAACCTTTGCTCCCCAACCTGCACGCCGACCAGAATTTCTTCTGTCGCAGAACCACGAACGGACCCTGGTACGCGCGTATCGTGGACTTATAGCTCAACATCATCTTAACAACCTCTCTGACCCTTTCTTTAAGCGCTCCGAAACTCTTCCCAATCATTTAATTCGCGAGGGCAGCATATGAGACTGCTCATATGCTGCCCTGTCCCTAAATTCGAGGTACAAACCAGCTTCCGGACAGCCTTCTAGCTGCCCAGGCCTGATAACTTTAAAGCAATTATAAATTGACAAGTTTTTAAGGAATAAAGTAAGATTAAAAATATAAAATAAAATGGGTTTTAGTACTCTACACCCTACAATCTCTGGGAACACATCCGACATAAACAAACGCCGATCCCGACTGGCGCGATGGAGGAAATATCAAAGTTTTTCAACTAAAAGCTTTGCAGTTTTCATATTATTTCGAAATACTTAAAAAATAACCATAAATTAAAAATTTAGTTACTGTTACTAAGCTATCTTCTCCAAAATTTATTAGTATTTTCATTTAGACTAAGTTTTTTTTGCTGTACGGATTTACACGGATTGACCGGAAGCTAAAGTATTCTGCGATCATCAAATATTTATTACTTTACACACTAAACATTTAAATTTTTCTCTATTATTTACAAATTTATCAGAATTTAATAAAATTTTACCAAGAAACATTCCTTAGCAAGCAAACATCTCATATAGGCAATATCGCCTGGCGCACGTTTTACACTCTCTTACAATATTTTTAATAATACACCTATAGCTTTCATAAATTGTCGAACGAATGAAATATGTCGAACAATAACGCTCACTCATTCGTTCATCGCCGGTGAACGATGATGCTTTCATTGTGGAAATGGCGCGAAAAGTAATAACGAGTTTAGCTTTGCGAAATGAAAAAGATGAAAAAGATTTTCCTTATACGAATAAGCATTGATAAAAAGAGAGTAATACGGAACAAATTGGAATTGATTTAATAAGTACATTAATTCGTTCATTTGATACCTAAAGTAGAGGATCCATGTACATTTGACGGAAATTGAAAGGTACTTACAGTCCTTTTAATTTTGGCCGACATAATAGCCACACTGACGTGGTGGTGTTCCGGTTACAGGGAATCACCAGCCAGTCTAATCACTGAAGCAAAGACAATACCAACTGAAGCCTATGGCCAGCGACGCGTCATTAGTCGATATAATAATCACATACAACAAATAAATCACCTATGAATAGTGATACTTACCATCAAGTAATCGTAAGCTGGCTTTGAAATAGTAAAAAAAATATTCACATAAAATGTATATGATAATTCATCCACGATACAAAATCTTTCATAATGCACGTTGCATTTCATAAACGAGTCATTAGCAAGACTACCCTTATGTTCTTAAACTCACGAGTACCTACAACTTTTTACCTTCTTTATTTGGAAATCTTGGATCATTTGGAAACGAAACCTTCATGGATTCTATTACAACATAACTGGCTGAGAAGAATCGAATGTAACAATTCCAGCGCGTTCCAAACTTAAGCGTCATAAAATGTAATCGAATTCTATTTAGGAAGGCGCATTTTGGCGCGAACTCGATGCAATTGTCAGCATCCGCGTCGGCCATTTTACATTTTTATGACGTTTTACATTTTATGTCATTCGCAAGCGTTACCTCGCGATCACATGGTAATGTGGCCATCCATTTTTAGGTGCAGCCATTTATTTGAGTTTCTGTTGTTCGACATGTTGTCGATATGAGTTTGGGGCAAAAAGTGCCAAATAATTTCGACAATTATTGAATTGACGTTTTGTACAGTTTGATACACGTTTTAAGTATGAAGAAGTGTACGGATGTCCAACAAAAACATAATATTGCATTGTCAATCAGAAAAACAAAAATACATTTGTAAACCAATAAGAAGCGTAGTTTCATAAACGCACGATTCAAATTTTATAACTTTGCACCATGCCTACCTATCTAAAGTTTAACTATCTAATTCGTAATAAAACTTTCCGATTGAAATATGTGCAGTACAATGACATAATTACCATAACTATCCATAACTAATATATATATCATGGTTGAAGTAATTAAGGTTAGTTATAAAATCAGTAAAACGTACCAACTAACAATTAAAACCGTGTGCTTCTATGACTTAATGGCCTCTAGCGCCCTTATCATAAAAGCATATTATTGCTATTTTATGCCAATAAACACAGAGTTACTAAAAATTAATCTGAGGTACTTTTTGTCCATCACTAGAAGTGACTTAATTGATTTAAGCTTTTATTTTTTATATAAAGTTTCTAATGACGATAAATATTTATCCTTTAATTTCGCTTAAAAGACATTTACGGTCTTACTACAAAAAAGTTAAACACTTGTATACCTTTAGACACTGTCTAAATGCTGAACCAGCTAAAATTAAATATTAATCCCTGTGACTATTCTGACTATAAGAAATTGTTTGTATTTACCTGCTTTTTATATCTAGACATGGTATAAAAATAAACGAGATTTTTTTTATTAAGTCTGTACTGTGTTACTCCAACAGAAAAATGATCTCAAGCGAACTAAAAAATAATAACTTACTTTCAGTACACTTTAAACTATGTATTATTTATTTCCTGTCTTTCTTTTAGTTATTACAAAAAATAAACAACATCTAAAATAACAAAAACAACATCGACTCTGAAAAGCCTTCTCTATTTACACTCTGCGTCCAACACCTATGCATTGAATGCACGTGTGCCCGCGATGTGGAAAACGTGTTCGGAATTCAAAAGAATTTCAAAATGATACCACCGGCGTTTCCGACTTGCCAGTATCGATTTTTTGGTACAATCGACCAAGTTATCTGCTCAGTAAGGGTCGACGCTGCGTTCTATGCGTAAATGAAATTACATTGAGTCACGTTACAAATATTTTAGTTCCAGTTTTTGATACTGCATATATAAATTGGTGGCACTGTACTTCTTTTTTCGAATTCTATTTGAAAATGTAATGTAACTGTTTTGTTGAAATTCTGAAGTTAATTTGACGTTTTGCATTTTTTTAGTGATATGACTTTTGTTCGAAAAAGGAATGAAATGTGGAAGATGCTGGATTCGTATGAATATATATAAGTTTCAGGTAAAAAATACTGTAAATGTTTATTTTATAACGCCTACCACAAGTAATATACATTCAAAATAAAAATAAAATTATGCAGCAAACGGCCCTCGTTCTTGATCTTACACATGACGTCGTCAGGCACGTGGCGTCAGTGGTTACTGCCTCATACGCCGGAGGTCCCATGTTCGAATCCCAGTCGGGGCATTCATTTGTGAGATGAACATAGATGTTTGTTTTCGGGTCATGGTTGTCGATATTGATATACGTATGTTTATTCCCCCGGTTCGCTGTATGGTCTTCCATAAGTCTCTGTAAGTTACCTACAGTGGCTACAGTATAAAGTATTTGCATAAATGTACATACATATATTTTATGAACAAATGAAAACATTGGATTCCCTAATGACTCCTGACCTCACGACCTATCCTCAAAATGGTTCAACGGCTGTAAGTTACGTCGTAGACCGCACGTGACGTCACTACCGGTGGCTCAGGAACTTCAATAACTTACAAAGATGTTAAGTTTAGGGAGCGTATTCGAACGAGCATAAATAGTTATACATACACAGCGTACTATCCATTCAGTTTCAGTGTTTAGTGTAGGGTACTTATTCCTAGACTGACGTAAGCTTTTCTCTTTGTGCAAGTTAGCTCTACACAAAATATTTAAATAATTTTAATCAGTCATTGTATTAGGGACTAACGACCGAATGGCGTAACGGGTAATAGTAGTCGTGCCTAATACCGCCGGAGGTCCAAGGTTCAAGTCCTGGTTGGGGCATTGTCATTTGTTTGATGAACACAGACAAATGAATTTTTTCAAATGAGTTCTCGGGTCATGGTAGTTTATAATATAATATATGTATGTTTTGTCCAATTCCCCCCCCCTCCTTTTTGTGTGTGGTCATCCATAACACAAGCTCTGCTTAATTTGGGGACATACAGTTTTTGTTATTAGGGACTTGTCATGGCACACCTTGGTTACAGATCGCTAGAAAAATAACAGAATTAATTATTGATAACATAAAAGCTTTTAAGCGGTGCACTCCAAAACTGAGCAAAGCTTCACAACTTCTGTTCATGTAACATTTAATTTTTTCGACTTTTTTTTAAAAGCTCCGAAATCTCTAACTTCACAATTTCGGAAGATGCTTGAGTATTCCATTTTGTATTACATATTCAAAGACAAATTAAAACCCAGTTATTACAATTCTAAAATTCTTAAATATTACCGTTTCAAATATCATATATGACCTTAAAATATCTTTGATCCTATTTTATCTTACTAATTAAACTACAGTATCATTCAGATGAATCTAAGATTACTCAAATATCGGTCTAATTAATTAAACATAAAACTAATGATATCAGATTTTATAGTTTTACCGCAATCTATGAAATATAATATTGAAGCGCTTCTTTCGAGGTTATCTTGGTATTAATTTGTAACGCTGTGCGATGGCCGTCTGTCAAAATAACATTTTGGCGCATCACGCTGTCATGGCGATTCGAATGCTTTTTAAACTAGGACCTTTGGGACGTCAATTTATCCTTTGTCAACTGTGCTCTTATTTTTATTTTGTATTGAAACATGAGTTTAGAATTTAAGATATTTTACAATAATATTTCCTTAAGTTGTAGTCTCGGTCTACCTGTAATACCAATCTTTTTAAAGCCAATCAAGGTATATTTACACAATTTCGATTATTCATTTCTAAAGAGAACATTCAGCACGTGTATGTTTTTAAGCTACGATAAAATAAAATAGTTAGATTATGATTTTAAGTTTATTTATATTTTTACATAACGACGTTTCGATATCTTCACAGATACCATGGTCGCTAGTGACTAAGATCCGGTTAAAATGTGTTTTATTCCATTTTTAAATGTCGATAAATAATGAGTAATAGTTGGTCCAAATAAATATAGAAGAAAGTCGACGAACCAAAAGTATTTACATTTGTTAGACCAGAACTTAGTTAAAAGGCGCAAATAAATCAGTTTCAAATAAAACTTACTTTTATTTAGTAATTTTAACGGTTCATTTGCCCGAATAGAGAAAGATCCTCGCCTTATAGATTTGATTAAGCTAATCGAACATATCTGTAGCTTATTTACATAATGTTGTGGTCTCACGTAATCTGAAGCCCTTAAAATAGCAACCTATTTTTAAAAACTTAGAGACCAAAGCAATCAAGAAACAATATTCATCTTATGTCCAATAAATCAAAGAAAAATTTCTGTACTTACTTAAAAAGTTGGTGTCCATCTTACACGTTATAAGTAATTAATTACGACTATCGACTAAAACCTTTTTTTATGAAAATATTCGCTGCGATGACATTTCACAGCTAGACTGGCTAGAAATAACGTTTCAGTACTGTTACAATTTAAAAAACACATGCAGATAGTTCTTTTTTCAAATAATTTCATATCCGAAGAGAATAACTATGTTATGGATGGGCACCTGTTCCTATAGAATTTACCTGAGTCGCTCCAGTAGTTCGGTTTTTTTGTGATTTGTATGATTGCCGCTTATCATGAAAGCACAGGTTAGTAATTAAATAATTCATTTATTGCATAATTTAATGGAATAAAGAGTATTTTTATTTGTGATATTTGGCTTTTACGTCAGTATTTATTTATGACAAAGAATATAAATGCAAGAACAATCTAGGTATATTGCTTATAATCGACTTTAGTTTTCACCTAAAATCTTGAAACTATTCAATTGCAACTATTCAATTTTATAGTAGAGTCTAAAATTGTATTAAAAAATCGTTCTTTGTAAATTCGTTAAAAAACGTTTCTTGAATTCATCGATAATAAGCTCGACTTTCACTTGCACAAAACATTTATAACCTAAAACAAAAAAGTTTCTAACAACCACCCAGCCATAAAGACTTTCAAAGATGCAACCTCAAACATAAAAGATAATATTCCTATCCCAACAAACGAGGTGTCAGATAACCCGCGCGAATATTTAACTTTATCTTATCTATGGTCTACCGAGACTCCAGGTAATTGCGAAGTATTGCCAGCTAATTGACTTTCGCTGTTCAGGCGTTTGAGTGCGCTGTTCCTACTGAAGTAGTTAGTTTACCGTGGCTTACTAATTAACCAATAGTTAATTATTCATGTGTAGAAGATGCGGGTGTAGATTTTTTGGTGGGTTAGTGTTGATGTGTTTTAAAATCGATTAGAGATTTCCAATTCAACCCCACTGCAAAGTTTGAGAAATCTAGGATTGACTGCCGAGCACGATTCGGATTACTGCCTTTTATTGTTCTTCATTTTCTGCACAGCACAGAGCAGATCGCATTACAATTAAAAATTTATATTTAAACAGAAATTATATTGTCTATTTTAAACTTGGTGAGGAAATAATATAAAATATATTAATAGTAGAGTTTATTTTGTTTTACTTGGCCTCATCCTTCACAGTCACTGTCCTTGGGCCTGGATGCCACTAACCATCAGGAGATGCGCTTGCTGACTATGACAATGTTAAAAAAGGGTTAGTATTAGTGGTGCAATATTACAGCATTTATTACGTTGGTAGTAAGTTTAAAATTGTTACGCCACCTTTGCTTATGGGACTGATTTTTGAGCTGCCTTAGGTATATTTCCTTGGCCTTATTTTTATTATGCAGACATTTAAAAAAATTACTTTTCTAATTCCATTACTTTTTCTAGACTTCTGTCAGATTTTGATTCTCATATTCTAGCTTCGGAGTTTTATAGTTATATATAAATTTGGATTGTAATAAATAAAAATAAAATCTATTTAATTACACAGAGAGAGAGTAAATACGAAAGTGAAACGATCGAGCAGCGCTGGAAAAGTTTTGATCATCAGTTTTTTCTCTCGAACGGGGTATTTAGTATCAGTTCTCTTAAGAAACCAAAATAACATCAATACAGAGTGGTACACTACCAAATGCTTGCCAGAAGTTTTTGCTGCTGCGAGCAACGCAGCCGATGGCGGGACTCCGTGGCCAAAAGCTCCACCATGACAACGCGCCCGCGAACTACGCGATCAAGATAATGGACTTCCTAAACACCACACCGCAAAAACTTTCAGGTCATCCGCTTTACGGTCCTCGTTTGACACAGTGGGACTGTTCCGTAAAATTAAAAACCAGCTCAAGGGGATAGAGTTTTCATCGTCAGAAGATGCGTTCACTGCGTTCGAGAAGGCCGTTGAGGTGGAGCCTGCTGCAGACTGGATAATGTGCTTAAAATATTGGTTCAGATGCATGAAACTTTGTATAGATGCTGGTGAAGAGTTCTTTGAGAAATGTAATAAAAGATAGGTATAACCTGTAAAACATTTTAATTTTTTTTCTCGAAACTTACTGAGTATCCCACGTACATGCGAAACATTTAAAACCTCCTTTTAATGAAGTTTATGATAATTCATAAACTAAAGTGAAAAAATATGATCTTAAATAGATATAGCTTTATGATTTTGAATACAAATGATACCTTGAATCAGCATGCGTAACCTCAAATAATGAAATATCGGTAGAATTATTGCTCGATCGATATTTCCCCCCAGCGACCGCACCGCAGCGCTGTAACCGCTGATTATTGTGAAAAACAATAACTGCGTATTGATCGGGGCTTACAACTTGTTTTGATGCCAAGGGATAGTATGGACATGATAAATTTAAAAAAAGATGTCAAAAACAACATCTTCAATCTATCTGTACCTTCTTAATAGTAGCGGGTCAAATGTATGATTAAAATATAATCATATGTACCTATTTTATTCAGTAAAAAAGAAAACTATAATATATACCTACATGAAACTATAAAAATTACCTTATAACTAGAAATGAAGAGTAACAAAAAAGGTCAAGACACCCTCATTACCACCTTTCAATCATTATCAATCATTCAATCACGTCGCATCCACACTATTCTTACAATATATTTCCTCGGTGTAAAATCACACAGCTCGAGATATAATTCTAATAATTGCTCTTGCGCATGTAACCTTTCACACCTAGATGCGCGAGCGCCGAGCGATTGAGGATCGATGTATTATGTGTTATGGATTGTGGTATCGATTTATTGATGTGTTATATCGGAATTAAAATGTAGTTTAACTGCAAATTTAAAGGTGATAAAAATTACGTTTATTTGGCATCAAAGCAAACAAGCAAATGTATTTTGATTTAATAAATTTTAAGATATTTTTATTAAAAGTAAATAATTCATCTATTTAGTTGTTTTATTTAATTATATCAGTATATCAGTTTAGCTATGACACGGGCGACATTGTCGCTTTTCATGCAAATATTATATGAGAATATTTTAAAAGGACGGGAGAGGGACCAAAATTAAGGACTTTTTCCAGCGTCATCACTAATTGGCCTCTTTGAAGCACTTTCAAAACATTTGAGAGCTAATCAAAATTTAATTTTATTAATCAGGAAACTTATGTCTTCTTACATCGAACCCGGAGTACAAAGCACAGGTCAGCAGAGACAAAACAATGCAGAACCCAAAAAATCACCCTTAACTATACGTTCCTTCACATTACACCAGCTGTTTACACCTTCGCAGGTAACAATCATACTTATATACAATCAACCATTTGATAATCACGTGTTTTCTCATCTGAGTCACGATTTGGTTGCCATGGTAACGGTGACTAATATTTCTCACGCCAAAGGTCACAGTAATTAAAGTAATGTCTTAACCTACCTTTATGTGACTCATTTTTATTGCATTTAATAAGAAAATTATTGCTGTATATAACGGTTTTGATTATTCCAATTTTTAGGTTGTTTTCGCATGAATATTCCTAGAAATAAACCCTCGAGATCTTAGCAGGCGTAGATTTAGCGTCACGGATTCAAATCAGCCTAATGTGACCGGTATGCCCCATAGAAGGGGAGAAGTGTCAAAGTTGAAACTTTCTGAGAATTAACGTTATAAAGAATAGTAACTTTTTTTTACTAAATTGTAAAGCTATAAAGCGATCTACAACATTACATATCCACCCGATAAACATTTTGTAACAATATTACGTTAAACCTGAATAATAGCATCCGAAGACCATAACGTAAAATCAAAAGTATAGTAATGAGTTTTTATTTGATGGAATGTGTCCGTAATGAGTCTGAAAGGGACCATCTGTTACACAACCTTAAAATCAGCAAAATTTATGTAGGTGCAGGTGTAACAGCCAAGCTGAAATAGTTATAGCTCTATGTTTCAAGGATTCATTCATTTAAATAGGTACTTATACTCGTAATATAGTAAACTTATAGATTTAGGTTAGGTTTCGTGGGGATAGCACGTTTGATAAAAAGCCCTTCAACAAATGTTGAATAAGAAATGTTTTTAGTTTAACCCGAAATTTGACATTTGGATAGCTGGTTGTTTAAAACGTAACCTTGTAGCGTAGTTTTAATAAAACACAAAATTCTCTTCTGTGTTTATTTTTTCGGTAAAATTAAAAATATACAAAAATGCCTGTAAATACAAACAGAAAAATATAAACAAAATTGAAATAAAAAATAGTCACACAAAATAGAACAGAAATATTAATACAATTAAATTTGATTTGAAAAGAAAAAATAACAATAAAATAAATTTTAATGAATGAGAATCCTTACCAACAATTTTGGCTACGCACACTCGTGAACGTAAAAAATAAATATAGGTTTCTTAAAAAGAACTTTGATTATCGATAATAAAATATCTTAACTATGTAATTTGGAATAATAAACTCGGAAAATAATAAATAAATAGATTCAAGTTGCTTTGATGGATAATTTTTCGTGACTGACTTGTCAAATCAAAACATTGCCGTTCTCCGACACTACGTAATTCCTAGTTTAAAATTACGTCGGAAACAACAAAAAAAATAAAATTTACTGACAAAAAGAGGTCGAAATAGACAACCGTCACAACCTTTAGCTACAATATAAGATAAATCTATCATACAATAAATTAGCTATATACGTATTGAATCACAGATTCGTATAAGTAGATTAATTTAATTGTATGAGTACTTTTTGAAAAATAGTCGCCATTTATATTTAAAATTTCTCAAAATCTACTTAAACAGTTACGATTTTTATATATTCTCACACACAGGTTCCAATAATCATCAACTTTTTTTACAAAGGATGCAAAGCACTTTATCGACAAAACTAGTTTTTTGCCGCAGCTGCACCTGCTAACTCGAAGCAATTTCTCCCATAACCTGCACCAGTTATCAGCGTATCTGAAAACTTATGTACAGGGTGACTGAGTTATGAAAAATTGTAATTATTTTTAGGCTAATATAATATTCTGTTGATTTTATAAATATATACCAGCTTGAATATAATAAGCTCTACTTTATATATATATATATATACCTATAGGAACCTATATATATATATATTCGGGTTATACAGCCTTGGGTCAACGAATCACAGAACTTCTAGTATATGGTTGAGGAAAAGGATTGTGTAAACAGTTATTAAATCCGCCTTAGGCCAATTTCTAATCTATAAATGTTTTTAGTGTTGATTAATATTTGAATACTAAATTGGGATTCTGTAAGATGTAAAAATATTTAAACTCTTAAGACTGCATGCTGCACGAGAGTAACATATATTATGAGATCCTATTTTATATTAAGATCTTGTACCGTACCGTATTTTATGCAATAAAGGATTTCGATTTTGATTTACAATAATAAAAATTTTGATAAGAAAGATGGAGTATAAAAATAAAGATTTTTATTTGTTTATGAATCGTTGATTTTTGAACGATTCTCGAATTGTACAATAGTTTTTTTACTGCAAATTTGTTTTAAGCAAACTTGGAACAAAAGTACGATAGATAAATCACGAGTTAAGTGTAAAGTTTTAGATATGTAACTATCCAACCCGCTATCAACTAGCTATGGCCCGTGGCTTCACTCGCGTTATTTAAATATAGGAATGATCAAACTATTATCAGCAACTTTACCAATCTTGATCCAAAATTTTCACGAGTACCTCATCCTGTGTGCGATGGCATTATTTTTAGTAATCCATAATGTTCCAAAGGGCCGGAGTCATAAAATAATATCCCTTAATACGTTATAATAGTCGCCATGTTGGATAATGCTGAGTCTTGGAATTACAGGGCGGTGCGGTTTGTGAAGGCAGCCAACGGTTTAGGACATGAGCTGAAGCGGGCATTGTGAACTTGGCACACGTGAGCTTAGGTTCTCGAGCAATTGGAATATTTTCGATGATGCCTGGTTCGCGGTGCGAGGGCAAAGGTTGCAGTAAATAACATGAGGCCACTTCAATTTAGCCATTTACTGCAAAGCCTCGTTAGTGATGTAGGAGATGGTGTCGCTAGAACAGCGATTTTTTTGCCACTAAAGACTCTAATAACCTCTCTAACATTGTGTAAACATGAATGCCATGTGTAGTTAAATAATACGTTTTTTTAATTATTAGAACAATCGCAATTCAGTGTAGAATATTTCTGTATAAAATAAGATAACTTTTGATATTTTGTTATTATTAAATGCCTATATATTACAACGCACCCTTAACATAAACTATATTAGTAACACAATTAATTTACTTTAGGTACTTAATTATTTATCAAATGAAGTAATCAAACATTGGTACTTACTGGAACTGACTGATTATACTAAAATTAAGTAGACTCAAAATACTTAATTTCATCACTTACTTCAGAATTTTTAAACATTTCCATACCAGTTAAAGAACATTTCAACATTAATTAAAACTAAAATTAAAACATAGAGTACATAGGCACTATAAACACTAAAATCAAATTTGTATACAGCTCAACGCTTCAGCCTCCAGTTCGCGACAGATTTGAATATCGAATCTCATCGTAGCACTTGATTTGGCTGCGGGTGGCGATGGCGGAACCGTGCGATCTTCATTTTGACGACACATTACTTTTGCATTTAGAATACATTTTAAATTCTGTGTTCGAGAAACATGTTTTTTTATCGAATTTTGAAATCTGATACTGCGATTTCATCTTGGGTGAATATGGCAGGTTCTAGCTGACACTACTTTTATTTTATAAAAAATATTGAGCACTAGAATTTCGGCTCGGCTTATAAACTCGTAAATAGATAGATAATAAACACTATAAATTGGTACTTTATTCGGTCAAATAGAGAGTGACAACAATTCCTTTCGCGCTTAATTTGAGAATAGTTTGTCGTAAATTAATAGCCAGATAATCACAGATTTGTGACTTATGATGTAATTAAATGATACCATGTGTACAAAAAAAATTTTATGATAAAATTTTTCTCTCATTAGTTTATCTTTTGAATTAATTGGGTTGTCGTTATTTTTTGTAGTTTGAATCAATAAAAATATTGAAATTCAATACTATAACATTCCGATTTGATTAGATTTGTAAATAAAGACATATTTATTTTTGGTGCTTTTATATTTTTTTTAATATATGTAAGAATTAATAAATATTATGAACTGTGTATTCAATAATTGCTTAACTATATTTTTTTTTGTTAGCTATAATTATTTGTATCATATGGAAATCGGAGCGTTTAATTAATATAGAAAACTAATGGGTTTAAGACTGTTCATAGTGGTATATTTACAACATTTTAAAGAAATCTCGTACCTATGTAAAGTAGCTATGAGTGATAAACTGAATAATAAATAGAACATCAACAGCATAACGATCTTTAAATGAACTAAAACTTTTTATAAATAAAACTAAAAACACGGCCAGCCAGAATCATTCTAACATAGCAATAAAGTTCTAATTTCAAATCTCACTTTAAAAAAAACTGGCTAGTAAGAAAGATGGAACAAATAAAGTATATTAAATAAGGCCTGATACGCACGCAGCGGGGACCGGGGTGCGATTTGTCTCAATGGAACGAACGGTGGGCGGTATGCTGTTTAAATCCTTCGCCTTGCGTGTGACAAATTAAATAATTAAGTGAAATTTTTTTTTTATGATGAAGTATTACAGTGTTTATCTAAGAATATGAGTACTGAGTTGAGTCTGCAACCTTTAAAAAGGTAGAGATCGATTTTTTAGTTTGTAATATGGATATAATTACAGCCTCTTTTATACAAGGTATGATCTATATTAAAACTCAGTAAAAGCATTTTCCTTACTTATTTTGTTAGTTTTTAAATGTTATTATTTAAAAATATTAAAGCAAATTTTTGTTGTTAGGTTAAATTGATAAATACTTAGTTTATTTTTTATTTTTGATATTGTACTTAAGAGTCGTCTCCACAGGTTTTCGTGTTATCCAACAGTCTGCAACATTTGAAACCAAATGGGGTGTAAGTAGCTTAGTACTATTCTCTCTACTGCAATCTGCAAACAATATTAAAACAAATACATACTTTATCCCGTTTACAATAAGAGCTAAATTCAAACAAATAATCCACTGCTGTGCTGTACTACAAATCCAAACAAATTTGTATTTTATTTCACTTGTGTTATGGCTTAAAATTGAATAATGTTTTAACAAACGCAGTTTATTAGGTAAACGTTTTGACAATTGTCCAACATTTAAAAAAAGAATTAGGGAGCATTTTTAACCCTCGAAGAAAGACAGAGGTGACGAAGTTAAGTTAAACTTTATGCAAATAAGTACTTGGATAAAAAATAATTGTTACAATTTAGGGAAAAGCTAATTTTGACTATTTTAAACACATTTTTACAATAAGACATTTTTCATTATTGATTTCATCTATCGTCTTACATCATTATTATAATAATAACCTATAATTTCTAAACTACAAAGTTACCAGTTCTTCAGAAAACCAGTTTGAAAGTTGTATGCAGCAAAGTTAGCGTATACTTTATATCCAGGTACTTAGATAAAAATAATAATAAATCCACAGAATAGCAATCCAACTGTATAGCCCCAAAGTAAGCAAAGCTTGTGTTATGGATGACCACAAGGCGTACTGGAGGACCCAGATTAAAAATACATTTATGTTCATGACACAAATAATGAAAAAATAAAATACAATATATCATATTAATAAGAAAACAAATTATAATCGTAAATAAACATTCACTTCTTAACTAAACTATAACCGGCCCTAAATCCAAAGATATCACCGAACAATCAAATCAATAATAAAGATGGCGGTTTAAAATATTTATAATTTATTCCCGCCATTAGTGCAACATGGCCACGAGTGACAAAAGTCACACTTTATTAACTTCTATTTGTTTTATTGAATAAATAACTTGATCTGTACTTCGTTTTAGTCGTTTTGGTTTAAAGTCTGGGCAGTGAATGTTGGCGCGAACATCGGAGTAACTTAGAGCATGGTTGTTATCACTTATCGTTATGCGATTTTAAATATAAACACGACTTAACCAAATTGACAATTACTACTCACATAAAACAGAGGCTCATTAGTCCTAACCCAAATCTTTAAACGTCTAAAAGAAAACTTCGTAACTTATTTATTAAGAAAAATACTTTTCGTATTCCTTTACTTAATCAAAAAGCTCACACCAACTTTTTCCCTCGTAACCTTCATTCATATAACTTATTACATGATATAGCGGCTCTCCAGGTGCCGCGACGCGACGCGACGCGACAAATGGATGCCCGCAGGGGTCTCTCCTGGGACTTTGCCGATTTAACACTTTATATACGGATTTGTAACTGGCCTTATTGTTTTACTCTTAGATTATTTTGAAAAAGCAAAGACTATCAAAGTGAAATTAAGGTTTACAACAGCTAATTCGGTGAGGGAAAGTTAGAGGAAAAGTTAAAGTGCAAAAAAAGGTCCTTGCGGAAGACTTCCAGCTAGAAGGAATAAGAAGAGGAAAGGAATTAGGAATAAGATAAATGGTTTTATGTGCTTGAGGATTCTGCCAAAAAATATGAAAGGTCAAAATCCTTTCGTTTTGGTACTAAGAAGTATTTTTGTATAAATATATCGTTCCTGCCCATAACTTTTTTTTTTCGTTTTAATCTTCTACAATTCTTGGAAGGTTAAAATGAAATAAGCTTTGTTTCAAATATTTCTTTCAATAATATGTACAATTTTCACCTTCAAACACAATAAAACAAAAACCCCTACTCCACACATACAATCAAACAATAAAGTTATCAAAAATTAACATAAAAGATAAGAGTTTCTTATGACATAATTCAAAGCGGCTTCTTTACAACGACAGCAGCAATTAAATTATCATTTAGTAATAACAAATCACTCTCTTCGGTAGTTAATTAATGCATAAAAACAACATTATCAATTAAATTAAATAAATAAAGTATAATAAATTCAACTGTCTCTCTTTATCCATAGATTATGCAGAGGCGTGATAAAACGAACCCTTGCTCTTCGGAAGTTGAAATCTTAAAAAAACATGCGTTCTTCGACAATGACAGTTATAGAATCGTATTCTTAGGTAAGTTAATATTTGCTATTGAATAAAATAAAGTAATGAAATATATTTATCTTGGGTTCGTATATCTCAAAGTTTTGTAATAACTGATTTTATTACCAGTTTGGAAAGATCTACGTGAACAAGAAATGGTAAAAACATCTTCTCAACATACATTTATATCGTAAAATTAACAGGTAACGTAAAATTAAAATTAACAGTTTCTCTTCCTAGCAAGGATAGACGAATTATATGATAAAAACATAATTTGGTGGACGACTCTATTACTATTATTAAATGAACGTTTCTCAGTTTAAAAACTGTTTTATCCAGATGTTTACATGTTTTTATTTACAGTAATAAACATATTATTAATAAAATTCTCTCCTCTTCTTTTAGGGGCGAGATTTCTCATCTTTCGGATGCCGAAACGCATTGGAATATTGTATCAAACAGTTCAGCTGTTCCACAAAATCCCGCGTCACAGCGTCAGTGGGACGACGTGCTTTGTATTTTAGAGCGGAAAAAAAATTTAATACTCCTCATTTAACAGAGCGCGCTCGCCTGCTAGCGGTGGGTTCGTGGGAGTCAGGGCTATGGTTGCAGGCGCTTCCGTCATCTAACTTGGGAACCCTTTTTGTCAACCATAGCTTTAGGCTTGCCTGTAGTTTACGTTTAGGAATAAAATTATGTGCTCGACACCGCTGCCGCTGTGGCGTGTTGTTCGATGAACTCGGTCGCCATGGCCTTTCATGTTCTCGCAGCGGTGGGAGATTATCTCGCCATGCCAGTTTAAATGACATCATCCATCGGGCTCTTGTTACCTCCAACACTCCCTCGGTTCTTGAACCGTCAGGACTGTTGCGTGACGATGGCAAGCGGCCTGATGGTATGACTCTGGTCCCGTGGAGGATGGTTAGGCCGCTGGTGTGGGATGCAACCTGCGTAGACACTCGCGGCTTCCCAGTTTCCTACAACTAGTGCACAATCTGGTTCTGCTGCTAATAACGCTGAAAGCCTCAAACATAGAAAATATCAGAATTTGGGTAGTGGGTATATTTTTGAGGCTTTTGGCGTTAAAACCATGGGGTCCTGAGGACCAGGGGCTCATCGCCTTTTTTCGGACCTAGCGAGGCGATTGGTGAGTGAAACTCGTGACCCTAAGGCTGGCACCTACCTCGCACAACGAATTTCTATTGCGATGCAGCGTGGTAATTCAGCCAGCCTTTTGGCTACGTTGCCTTTAATGGATTCAAGTTTAGATTTAGTTTTTTATTTGTACCATAATTTTATTTTATAATTGTTAATTTAAGTTAAATTTTGAATTTGTCAATAAAAAGATAATACGTTTTAGATTAAAATATATTTTTAGCACTCTGTAAAAATATATATAAATGTAAAAGCCACTCCACGGTTTTCATTCCAAAATATTTCTCCTAATTCCTTTCACGAGTCGAGTGCCCTTTCATTTGTGTCAAATTACCCGCCCGATCTTACGCGTACATTTTATGTCCTGTTTTAAATAAATCGCTAATCGCAATGTTTCTTATACAGATAAGAGCGAGCGATGTAAAAATTTGATTTAATCACTTGCAGGTTATTCAAAATAGGTTCTTACGCAAATGCGTCGGGGCCCCGCTATGTCAGCAATTTAGATCTGCACAAAGATCTCGAGCTGCCCACCATTGCCGCATTCATGGAGTTGGCGTCTAGACGCTACTTTGATGATGCTCCCCACCATCCCAACCCGCTGGTCAATAAGTCATCTGAATACACAGCCAACCCAGACGCGGCGGTTCGTTATAGGCGTCCGCGTAACGTCTTAACAGATCCCGATGATGATTTTACAACAAGGAACGCCGGTGTTCCAGTTAGAAATAGGGCAACACGGCATTCGAATCGCCTAACCCACCAGGGTAACGCGTCGTACGCATTCCTACTGAGTTTCTTGCTGGTTCTTTGGCAGTAGATGATCCTTCCGAACCAGTGGTAGTTTCAATATACGACGTCCTAAGCCGAGGTCCGTGCCCTCTCGGGTGCCCTTAGACGTATCGTATGTAGGAGTAGTGTAAGTTCCAGCTAAGCGCCGTCAGCGCTAAGCTACAAAGTCCGGTGAAGTTTAAAAGGCCCATTGAGCCATAAATAAACTGTCAATTTCGAAAAAAAAAAAGATGTAAAAATTTGAATTATGGTTCAGAAGACATACGTTGCTGTAATATGTTTAAGTGTAAAGTAAACAGATAGAAGATGTAAATATTAAATATACTTACACCTAAAAACAGAAATCATTAAACTAATAATTAATGAAATATGATGTGAGACTACAAGTACACTACACTCTTGTGTCAAAAAAACACGCCACGAATACGAACGAAAAATGAAAGTCAGTAGAATATTTATTTTCATAAACACGGGTACTATTGAAACTTTAACAAATCAAATTGACTATCTTTAGCAATAACTAGACTCTAAATTTAGTTTTTGTGTCTGGACAATGTATCTACAGTTAATGACCATGGCAAAACCAGTAGAGGCACCCACAATCCGTAAACAATTTCTTTTTCTGTTTTTCAAAATACAAAAAAATAATATTTTATGTTGAAGTTATGATGAAAAAGATGAGATGAGTAGTTTTGAATAGTAGACATTTTAAAAATATCCACATCAAATACTTTATACCATCTTATATCTAATGCATTCGTTCAATTTTTATTTTCAACAAAAAATTCTTCTAAACAACGCGCGTCCTTTAACAACGACACGCAAATATAAAAAACATCTGCCAAAAATATTCTTGATATCGTACTTTATCAATAAATTCAAGGTCAAACTAATTCAAACCATTGTCAAAATTTTTAAATATTAATTTCAGTTGTGAAACCATCTCCCGTATGGTCTAGTGGCTAGGATACCTGGCTTTCACCCAGGAGGCTCGGGTTCGATTCCCGGTACGGGAAATTCTTTGGAGTTTTTTTATTTAATTTTAGAACCAAAAAACCATCTATTTTACATTTTTAGTAAAGTTCTTCTTATTTATTTAATATGAGCTTTCAAAATTGATTTTCAAAGGCAATCATTATTAAGACATTGATTATTGTTGGCCAAATAATTTTACTAGGGCTTAAAAATATTATTTATTTCTCTGTAATAAAGGATAGATAAAACGGACAATAAATAGAGGTAATAAAATTGTAGAGTTAAAAATAAATATTTTTCGCTTTCAATTAATAGTAACAATAATACAAAATCCCCAAACTAACCAACAGTATGGCTCCAAAGTAAGCTTGTGTTAGGAATGACCGTATATATAAATATCAAGAACCATGACTCGAGAACAAACATCTGTGTTCATAACATAAATATCCCCGGCCAGGACTCGAACCTGGGACCTCGGCGTATCAGGCAGGGCTACTGCCACTACGCTAATCGGTCGTCGAGTTGGAAACTACTCTTAATTAAAACCAATCTGTCTAGTATCTTTTATAACTAAGAATCGATCGTACCTATTATTCTTTTCAAATTTGAAGATAATAAACAAATAGTATAATGTGGTACTATGTCATTTAAAAAAAATTACTATTTCCAGCGTAGAGTATTATTGTTTAGTAATATTTTGATGCTTCAAATAGTCAAAGCTAGCTGACCAAGCTAGCTGTGTTTGGCCCGCTTAGCGTCGTTCGAGAGGGTTTTTTGATAATTAAAAATATTTGGGATTGTGTAGCTTTTTATGATGATTTTCATTTGGTGCGTTAATATTCATTTTTATTATTTGAATTATATTTCAAGTTTAAGACTTTACTCTACATGAGCACTGAGCCGGATCGTTAGGTTTGAATTAGATTAACTAAATCGAAAATATGATCATCTAGGCTAGGATACCTGGCTTTCACCCAGGAGGCTCGGGTTCGATTCCCGGTACGGGAAATTACTTTTTTATTATATATTTTACCTTTACAAAATAATGTGTATTTTTTCATAGGTCAACTTTTTACTGCAATATAATTTTTTTTTGTACTGTGACAGGCCATGTTGTCTACAATCCATATCATTGGATTTGGCTTTAATTTGGAGACCATGACAAAGCAGATTTAATGTTTTATAAAAGATGACCTACTAATAGTCAGTATATCAAATTAAAGGGCAATAAATATATTATTACAATCATTAGTTTGAATATATAGTCCTTCCTACCATTGTAAGAACTTTTATTAAACGTATCTTTTTCCCGATTTTTTTATGATTCACTCTCATGTGAAAAAAGAACTGACAGATTGTTGCCCGTGAGCGCGCTCACAGCGATATCGATACGTCATCAATGACGTCATAAACGCCGCCATCTTCCCGCTCATAGTGCCAACGCTACGGAGCATGGTCGCTGTGAACGGCCTGTCAAAACTGACACATGACGTTACTTTTATTGATGTTTTTATTAGTCGACTAAAGATTTTAAAAGCTTGCTTATTAATTTTCTTTCGTAATAATGTAAAAAAATGGCTCCTGCTTCATTCAGGGTCAAAGATCTTAATGAAATTGTAACTTTAGACTTAAGCAACGAACAATCAGAATGTTAGCGCGATATTTGCCGTTCCGATTGCAATAGCACTAATAACACTTTAAGCGCGCTCAAACGAATCGGAACGGTTTTGAGCACTTTTAGCGCTGTGAGCGCTGTAATCGGCAAACGGAACGCAGCATATTTCGACTTAATTATGTATAATTTTGTTACTTTTTTGACATTAATACATTAAAAAGAAAACACAATGGTAACTTATGATTGATTTTTCGCAAATAATTTGTTATTTTTTTTACAACATTTTTAGATTTAAAATTAGGAAAGTTTAAGGGGGAAAAGGTTACTCATGAGTTAATCTTTCATTTGTACTATTGACCATTAGCAAGTCAAAATCACATATTGAGTTTGACCATACCACTTTTTTATAACTGATTACACGTTAATCAATAATTAATTTTATTATTTTGTCCTTAACTTAAAACAACGCTTTGGTCTTCTGTCAACTTCATGATGATTTCACTTTTTAAATAAATTATTTCCAATTCTTTTACAGTAATATATTCATAATGTAGAATTATAATTAAGAATGTGGAAAGAACTTCTGCAGTATTGTTAGCAACATTGGTATTTCCAAATTAGTCGTACCTACTATGAAAAAATTCTTGTCACTTTTATTTCGGACGGTGAGTTAATTAATATTTTTCATAGTTGATAATGTTTTTCTATCGTTTACGAATTTAGTTTTTGTAATGGTTATGTTAATACAGGCTCCTATATATTTAACTAGTATTTTATCAACCTACTGTCCTTAAATTTCAATAACTGTCATAATATTATCATAAAAAACTAACCAGATTTCTTCTAAATTGTCCAATTATCTTTCAGTTAAACTAACCGGGAAGCTTTTTAACTAAACAGTCATAAGACCGCGATGCCGACATCGTAACTTCGCCGTTACTTCACGTCTAACCACGTAATCCGCTAAAACTTTTCTAGTTATACATGAAATGCTACGTGACTACAAAATTACTTTTTAACTGTTTTCCATGGCATTTATTTCGGTAATTCTTTCTTAAAACCCCTTTAAAACTGTTTATTTACCAAATCTGTGAGAGAATGCTGTGTATCCGCTGGTTTAGGAGGAAAATCTCAAATATAATTATAAATAATTGTAATAGTATATATGTATATAATATACTTTGACTAAAGTTTTATAACAGAAGATAGGTAACGTTCTTTATATTATGAACCTGCTGGTTTAACCTGAAGCCCTAGACAGTTAATTCGACAATCAAACGCAGCCATCTTTCTACAGTCACACGTCACGTAACGTGTTACGACCAAGCCAGGTAGACCATTGTCAAACGTGACATCACGTATTTTGGATAGAAACAACAGTAATTTTATTATTTATTTCGGTATCTAATGCCAGCATTTAGCGAGTACCTAAGTTTTTGTTTCGCAGCGAAAGCTGTTAATGATATAATACATTAATAAATCCCCAGACAAACACACCAACTGTACAGCCCCATAATAACCAGAGCTCGTGTTATGGATGACCATACAGCGAACTGGGGGGAACCCAGAATAAACTTACATTTATAAATACAAACAATGACCATGACCCGTGAACAAACGTCACACAAATGAACGCCCCGGCCAGGACACGAATCAGGGACCTTCGGCGTGTGAGGCAGGGTTACTTACCACTACACCACTCGGTCGTAAAGTATTTGTGGATTTTAAGATAAACTCCTTTCATTGCGTGCTAGGTCGTTTAGAACCTCTTTGGAAAAAAAGGGTTAGCAACGAATTCTCCTCCACAGACACATTTACTCATATAAAACTAATTCGATAGCTTCCCGACTTAATGGAGATAAAAAGGAAACATGACGTAAAATACGCGTAAAATAATCTATCGAACGCGTAAAATCAAAAGACAGTACGAGAAAGCTTGATTTTACTAAACAGATCCCCAATTTCTCTACCTACTACAGCAGATGAACAATGCTGATAAATATAGTCCGATTTAAGACTATAAACCTTATTTATTTTTGTTCATACGAATATGACCTTGTCTAAGTTTTAATTTAATTTCGAAAGCCGTAAAAATTCGAAATTTCATACTGTTTTTAAATACATTCCCGATTCCAAATTTTCCCAATATAAGTATGTATTATTCCAAATATGTTTATTTCAAAGTTGTAGAAAACAATGACCGAGTTATTCAAAAGACGGCAAATAGTCTATTTACATAAATATTAGACATACAATATGCTATATTCTACATAATAATACACAAACATACCTAAACTCAAATATTCCAAAAATTACATTTAAACATTAGCATCCCTCTTACTATACGATAAATATACCATTTCTACCAGAATCTCCCACCCACGCTATATCTCTCATCTACCGTCGACTGCTAATTTGACCGTTTCTCACTATTCTTTGGCAATCTTCGCCGGGACAGACCTACATACGGACTCGGATTTCTATGGACCAATTAAAGAGGAGCTGAATTCTGAATAAACAGGACTCGCAAATGGAATTGGTATTAAGACGATAGGACACTGATAGATAATGTTCAGTTAAAATGAATTGAACACTTGATTTTGCTCGTGACTTTAGGTGGACTTTGGTAAGTTAATCGAAAATGAATCAATCTAGAATGTTGTTGATTGAAATAAAATAAAATATCTCAGGCGTTGCCCACGCCTTTGAGCCGGCACTTCAGGTCGGCTTTCATTGGTCCATAGAAATTTTTGTGGAAGGGCAAGTTTAGCCGAAAGCAATTTCCACAAATATTCTGGTCGTGCTGATGGGGAAGTGCATTCGGACATAGTATGGCATATTCAGTTCGTCGCGCCAAAACCCGAAAACCTTTGGCCGGGCGGCACTTTTGCCGAACGTTCATCCACACATATTCTATTTTGCCACCCGGCAATATTGCCGCCCAGTTCGAATATCTGGCGCCCCTAAAATGCATAAAATTTATATTAACTTTCATTCGATACTTATCAAACTAGGAATTAAATTAAAAAATTGCAAAACGCTGCCTTACTCGTATTAGTAAATATCCATCCGTTGATACATTACTGTACTCAGGTAGATTAAATTGTTTAAAAAATGTCTGCCATAAGCCAGAACTTTCCGAAACCAACGGCCATCTGCATTTTGAGCCTTGCATATAACTCCACTACTCCAGTTTTGTAAAAGAGGTGTCCACCCAAGATCACAAAATGGAAGTTGTTGTCAATCAAAAGTGTATATTCATGTAAGTACTAATTAACGTATACTGCTTATTTGCAATAGCTTTTTTGACCCACCTGTCAGAAAGATGTTTTTTTAATGGTTTGTATGTACGTATGTCTCTTTGGCGCGCTCTACAGCCTAAACCGTTTGACGGATTTCGACAAATGAGGTGTCTTTAGATTCGTATCAGTTATGGGAGGGATATAGAATCTATTGTTTTCCGGAATCCCACTGGGAATTACGCGGGAAAATAACTTTATCTGACGGGTTCTTTAATTTCTCAAATTCAGCAGCTTGTTTGATTTGACTACTACAGTCACAGCCGGCAAATGAGCACGTTGCCCACCTGATGGTAAGTGCCATCCGCGCCCATGGACGTTGTTAGTCGTAAATGTTTTGTTTATAAATAGTGATTATTATATCGACTGTCGATGCATATTTGTATTCTAATAACCAACCTAACCTTTAGAAATGTCCTCAGCAATTTCCTGAATCCTTATTCCCAAATTGCAACGAAACTTCAATCGTATACATCTACATACATAGATTTAAGTTTTATGTACTAATGATAATTTGTTTTATAATATTTGTATGTAAGACTACCTAAGGTCTATGGGCCTAGATACCTGAAATGAATGAATTTATTTATTTAATAATATTTTTTCTCCATTTTACTTTTAGTGAGTTTAAATATTATGCAACTTTGAGTATTAGAAGCCCATGTTACTCCGGTATGTTTTTACCAAACACCATCGATTTACTTTGTATCGATTTAATTATGTAAACGTGCCCTACGTAGTTTTTGCCGAAAATCAATATTCGAATATTTACACGGCGATTACTCAAATCGTCAGTGTAGCGTTTTGCGTAATCTTTAATTGCTTACGACATATTGAAATGAGTTATCGAAAAACATAAGAAAGAATATTGTTCTGTCTTGAAGGTTCTACGTGACAGTTTTTCATTACACCAAGCCAAGCATACTAACAATTTCGTTGATACCAACGAAAGCTTTTTCATACGTTCTTAACTTTGAAAACTTTATTTATTTCTGTACTTTATATATACTTTTAAAGCCGTTAATTTTGTTGACCGAACTCAAAAAACGGAAGTTCTCAATTCCTGGTATAACAATATCTGTGTTATTTGCCAGGACCTCAGAGTTATCATGAATTCATGGGTCTTTATAGTATTTTGTAGTACAAATAAATGTATAGTTTCGGCTACACGGCCGAATCGAATCTGAAAATATGTTAAATGTACATGATACAAAAATGAACTGAAAATTCCTAGAAAACAGTCACAAGGGCACTTACATTTACTTAAGCCTAAACTGAACCTTATGAAACCTACTCTTATGCCCGTCTGCACTAAACATTGACAGCTCCTAAGTTGATACTTAAGTCTCTACGACGTGCTTAGCAACGAGAATTGCGTTGCACTAAACTTAAGTCAATGGCTAAATGCTTAAGACAATCCTAACTTTAGGACACCGATTTCCCATGGCATAACATTAAGCAAGAACTTAAGCATAGGTACCACGGCGTTCAAAAAGTGAATACACTAGAAAGAAAAATTTTACGTTTACTTTTAGAAAAAAAACATGAAACATCCTGCAACGGGAAAATTCCTTTCTCCTTCAGTGTTCGTTGGTATATTGAAGAAACCTGAGCTACACAAGTTCCCACAATACTTTATACTGTTCTCATTACTTTTCGAACGGCCCTAAATTGTATGTTGTAAATATTGACATTTTCGTTCATTGATTTAAGATTGACATAAATAACCTCGCATTGTGCACTATAACTAGCAGCTGCACATTGATATAATGAAATATACCGATATCAAAATAAATAATATTTACGTTTTGTTTGAACTTTTGATTGAAGGGATATTCAGTTAAATAAACCGTCAGGCAGGACAATTGACAAGAAAAATCAAATCATAGATCAAAATCAAAGACAAAATAGATTTTTCGTTCTTTCGTTCGCTTTGTTAGGCAACGATCGTTCTAGGAGTCACTTAACGTGAACTGGTTAGTGCAGAGCAACGCAGAGTAAGTCGATGCTTATGTGTGACTTAGTTTAGGCGTTACCTAACTAAGTCTATGCTTTGTAGAGTTTAGTGCAGACGGGCATTAGACCTTTAAGTGATCAAATCAAAGGACAATATGAAATCTTCCGTTTGTTTTAATACAAATGTCTCCTTTATTTAACTTGTAATATGTCTTGTGCTGGCTGGATTTAGAAAAAGTCACAAATCAGGTAATTTCAGTAGGTAACTATAATATTTCCAAATATCGACATTGTCTGCTGTACCGAATTGCTGTGAAGAAATGGTAAAATGCTTAGTTAAAGATCTCAACTAAGCATTAACGTGACTGGAAACGTGGTACATAAGGGAAGACTCTGTCTTTTAATTGCGTCTAAAATATCTTAATTATATAGGAAAAATTATTAAACCAAATACTAAAATTAAAAAAGGTTACATTTCTAATTTACCTATTAGTAACATATCGGTACAAAGTTCTTATTCATTTTGGTGCAAACGACTATTTTAATTGAAGACAAACATGCTAAAAAGCCTACCCTATTGATTGACGTTGCATTTTCCACCTACTTCTGACAAAATATATTGATTTACGTGCAATGCTTTATATGGCTGTCAGAGTTTTTGTCTTATTTTGAACAATTGTGCAACATTATTTACAACCTATCGACAGCTGGTTTGCAACAACTCTCTCAACTCTAAGGGAAACATTGTCGCGGATTTTCAACGAAACCGTTTTATACAATTTAAAATCGAGCGCCATTATCTTCCTTGTATGGAAAATGTTTGAATATTCAAAATACCTTGGTAACATTTTCCGTAACCACGTTTTTTAAACATGGAACGGCGCTTAGATATTAGAATTAAGGACTTTATGGAATTATTTATTAATTAAAGTAAGGGTATCTATATTTCTAATCGTTTTACTTTTAAAGAACAAATTTACTACATAACTTTAATTGGAATTAAATATTCAAACTATTATTGCCCCCAGATAATAATTAGAGTATGCAGCGCTTAAAATAAATCAGCAATTAACGGGCAATCATACAGATGGAGAAATGTTACTATAAAATAGTTTCCACAACTTCTTTACCAATACAAAAACAAACATAAAAATTTCGTCTATTCTTTTTTTAAAAATGATTCATAGCTGCTAAAATGCTAAAATGATTCAGTATGTTGATTTCACGATTTTGAGACTAATAAGTAATACAAAACAAATTGACAGTCACTTTTAAAAGTCAATCTTAAAATTTAGATAATTTTAGAAATTTCATTTATTTTGATCATAAGATCAAAAAAAAACAAAATAACACAAGAAGTTAGGCTACACAACTTTAAGGCTTAACTAGAAAAATAAAGAAAAACTTACTAGAAACTCGTTCGAAATTTAAACAATAAAATACCTACGTGGCGCTGTCAAGAAATTAAAACCCAATCGTGGGACGAAACGTTTCTAAAAAGTTCAATTAACGACAATACTTTATATAGACCAAGTAAGGCAAGGGTTTACTTTAACAGCTCCAATAAGGACTGCCCGCAAATGTAAGTAAAAAGGCAAAGGGAAAGAGTCATTTGGCCTCACTTGGAGTTGATTTAAAATAAAAGTACTTTATAAAACGTTGTCGTCTGAGATGTACCTATACATGGATAATAACAAATATAAAATTAATAATAATAATAAATCCCCAGACAAACACACCAACTGTATGGCTCCAAAGTAAGCAGAGCTTGTGTTATGGATGACCAAACAATGAACCGGGGGGGAATCCAGAATAAACATACATATATAAATGCAAACAACCATGACCCGAGAACAAACATCTGTGTTCATCACACAAATGAATGCCCCGGCCAGGACTCGAACCTGGGACCTTCGGCGTATGAGGCAAGGACATTTACCACTACTCGTCATCACTTATTTAAAAAAAATTGGTTACCTTTTAAATTTTGAACGTTGCAAAAAGTTGTATCTCTGTAAGTTAATTAGATTATTAAGAATCGTTATATCACAAAGTCCTACAAAGGTTTTAGCAATGAACAATACCATAAGTACAGTTTTACCTCTGCAACGTCTGTAAGACATTTTTGGAATATAAAATATTTCTGGAATACAATAGTATGGTTTTAGCATCATTACTTTTCGGTGACAGTGCCTCCCTCGCCGTTGGTCTTAATTTTTGAAATATATAATAAATTTTTTCTATTTCTTTGACGCCAAAAATAACTATTTTTGTGTGACGATAAACCACTAAACATGTGTTACTCGCGTGAAACAAAACAAACCTGTCGTTTTGCAGTTCATCCGATTTGTTCTTCAAATATTCAAAACTAAGTTTCGATACGACATACACAAAGTCATAAATCCGGGAAAAAAGAGATGAAGATTGATCAAGCGGTTATATTCATTCAGTCACATACTTTAGTTACTTTTCACCAGCAAGCGAGAAACGGTTCACTGTATATGAAATCCTCAAACCTTCCATGTTATCCAAATAGCAGTTTACGAAATACAAGTTACTAACCAGCTGAGATTAAAGAAACCCCACAAAACATCTAAGCCTCATATACTCACCGTCATCAATATTGATGACCGGCCTGATGAAGTGGTATCCTACACAGCTGCTGCCTACACTCATTTAAAAGTAAGAAAACTCTTTTAAATTGTAATTTTCCTTCATATAAATATTAAACATGAATGCACCCGATATAACAAAAAAATGAATAGGCCCCGCTAATTTGCACTTTGAGATCTTTGATATAATCTCTAAAAGACAACTTTATTATTCAAAAGATTCTGACTAATCTTGTGGCTGAGATTCTTTCTTTTTTTCATAACATAATAATACAATTAAACCTTTGTTTAAAAAAGGACAACAATAAAGGAAGTCGTAAGATTGGAAACCGATATTAATATCCCATAACATAGTGTACCGTACAATTAGGGTGCCCTCTACACAATCATTCTGAAACGATCGAAATCCAGAAACCATACAGAAATGACACGTTCTTTGCCTCCAATCCCAAAGAAAAAAAAGATAATTTGGCATTGCGCGCGCAAATTATAGCGCGAAACATATTAGTGGCGACAGTCAAATGACAGGACCGGCCATTTTGAATTGATATTGAAAAGGAAATTGACTACTTCGTTTTGATTTCACGGTTATCGATTCTGTTTTAAAGGTCGGAATAAAAATGTAATACAAAATGTACATTTTCATAGTCAGGCAGTAAATATTGTGAACGTCAAATTGAGGTACTAGAAATATTCAAGGCAAGCAAGCTGTAAAAGGGTACGTTCAATTTAAAAAACAAAACTTCTCATTCAAATTATTATAATGTGTTGTCTTCTCAAATATTGCTGTGGTAAAATTTTTTCTAATTAATTCTGAAATGCAAAATATTTGCTTGAATTGAACATCAGTTAAAAATTCATTTCTTGTATCATAAAATTAGCATGATTAAGTTCTTAGTTCTCGCAATAGTACTATTCCAACTAAATTTAAACTCGTTTTTATTCATTCATTTACTGGTCCTAAAATTCACTGGAAATACCTTAAATTGTACACATTAACGTGGATGCCTCGTCAATACTGTATTCTCGGATAATGTTGATTCCATACTTTTTGTCCATTACCTTGCTTGGAACTCGAAATCGAGGTTTCGTTTTTATATAAAATAATATATCATTTAAGTAGTGTAATACAATCAAAATCACAAATACTCGCTTAAATTATAATCTGCGTTGGCTAAGCCAAAACAATAACACAATTAGTCAAACAATTTCCTTCAAAAAGAACTTAATCAAACACCACCAACAATCAGCGAAAACTCACCAAAGCAAAATGTTTTAATCTAAATAACATACCTCCGATACTATTAAAAACTCTTATCAACCGAATAATTCCGATCCCGAATCAGAAATTCCAAAATTTCCATCAAAATCCGTGAACATGGCAACATCGATGTCAGAAAAAGGCGGACGCGCACAAAACTCGTCCTAATAACTAACCATATGTGACGTATCAAGTTTTTAGGCCTCCTTCTTAGTTTCGATACTGGCCACTTATAACATTGTCGGTGTCGATTGTGAATATTACAGTTTTTATGAAAACTGAATTAATTTCGTTGGTAGCTTTATAAGTTAAAGTTTTGAGGGTTTGCAACAATGCCCCTGTTAACGTTTTTATGCGGACATACCGCTTGCTGGTGACGCGACGCGACGTCTTGAATTATCGTGATTGCATTGTTTTCAGTTAGGACGTTTAATTAGAAAAATATACTTGAAGATATTGAAAGTTTTTCTGTTGTTTCGATTATTTTCCAGATCAAACCTTCTTCACATTATTTTTTATTGAATATAAAAAAATTGTTTCACGGTGATAAAAAGGGATTCACGCCTAGAATTTTTTTGGTTTTCAAGCTTTTGAATACCTCAATGCCAAGGGGCTGTCAGTGGCAAAATTAAACTTGACGTCTTTGCGTTATTTATCGGCAAAATTAAACTTGATGTCTTTGCGTTATTTATCTTGTCTTTACATCATTACCCTGCAACCCTATCTCCATCAGTTTCACTTAACAAAGATATTATGTAGCCAATTCATGAACATAAGGCATTTCGTTCGTGCGGTGCACTTTATTTGTTCCTTACTATATTAGAGTGTATAATTTTTTTGGGTTTCGTATCAGCAATTTAAATGAATAACTTCATTAAATGGTACACCCTAACAACTGAGATGTTTGTATTTTTATTACAATAATATGACTTTTGAGATAACTTTGTTATATTTTGTATAATCTGTGTTTTATAATAAAAACAATGCGGTGAGTATATCTCATTACAGGGTTTTGATGTCCTCGACGCAATCTTTCAAGCGACTTCAGCCATCGTCATTATAATCATTGAGATGGTTTCCATATCTACATACATTTATGTATTGTAGTGTGTGAAGGTATTGGCCCGCAACAAAAATAAGCAATGTAATGCGATACCAGCATTTCCTACCTTTTCCGAAAATCAATAATCAATGAATGTACATTTGGTATCTATTTAATTGCTTCGTGTAAGCAGGCAATGTTTTCCGAAACATTTTCATTAATTTTTATCCCTTCCCCGCCCCCGTCCCCGTTGATTTTGAAAAAGCTCTTTGAATTTTCATATTTCGGATATTGATGCTATTTAAGTAATGTGGCATCAACAGCCATAGTGACGGCAGTGTAAGTGGTAGTACCTTGCCTCATATGCCGGAGGTTCCAGGTTCGAATAGTACCACAAAATTAGTAATAACAACTATCTTCATATATTAATTAACCAGTGGAGCCATTTCTACGCTTCATCATTTTATAATATGTATTTTATTATATCCGAAAAAGATAGTCGTTAAATCTTTATTTTAAATACATTAAATCTCAGTACCTACATATAATTAAATAAAAGTTTCGTAAAAAGGAACCCAAAGGAAACATCATCTGTAGGTACATCGCTTTTTGTATTTTATTGAAACAGTTGAGACGCAACTTTGTGTCTTGTTAAAGCCTAGTGAAAGATATTCCTCTTATTTTTATTAAAGAAGTACTTCTATAACTAATTTGCCCAAACAGCAAGATAATTATGAATAGTCTAGCCTTCAGCTCAATAAATATATCGTAAAGTTCGGTATTAGTAACACAAAGAATAGAGAACAGTAACCGACGCAGATCACTGTAACAGAATGGCAATTTCAAATAGCAAAAACGACATCAATCGATGTCTAGTTGACAATAAAAGATTAGACACATAAACAATAGATAAAACTATCACGACCATATGTTTAAAATTGAATTTCTTCCCAAAATATCTGTCTTATTATGAATATCTAGAAACTTACCGATAATACGGAAATGGCTGAGGCACATGCAGGTCCATGGGCATGGACGCATGAGCGTGTCCATAGTCATGCTGCATCATGCCATGCATGCCGTGGCCCAACATGGCCGCCCAGGGCGACGACGCGAAGCCCCCCGGATGCTCCATCCCACTAGTCTTTTGCCATTATTTTAAAGTATTTCTTGCGCGATTTGACACTGGCCACTTTTGTTTTTTTTTTTTTCTTTTTAATAATGAGTTACATTTTTGGGATTGTTATTTTGAAACTGGAATGTAGAGTTTTTTTTTTAAGTTTCGATTATTGTGTCATTTTAAAAATTGATATTTATGTTCTTTTACGAAATTCGTTTTTCTAAAGTTTACATCAAATAAAATAAATTTGACTACCTATTTTTAAGTCATTACTTTTATTTTTACTTAAAATTTAAAGACCGTGATTAATATTCAAGAGTCAACAACATATCATTTAACAGCTCCATGTCACCCTAGAGTCAGTATTTGTAGGCGAAAATCTCTTACATTCGATATATTGACTCAGCGGTTAAGCGATTTGATTGTTTTCCTATTTTATATGTACTTATTAGTATGTTTGCTTTGGCCGAAGTATTTCTTGCGCTAGTATTTTGTTGACCTCAAGGGATTAACAGGTTCTTTTATTTGTAGAGTAATAACAGCCGTTTGGTTTGTCTATGTGCGCATGAGACCATGGAGCTTGGTATTTTAAATATTTTTGACAACTTTACGAACTATGCTGCATATCGTTTCAAATTTGTTTGTAATAAAATATTTTCTTAACTAAAATGTGAATCTGATACTTATTCTTGTAAAGCTTGATATCTTTGTAAATGTGCAAAAAATTCACAGTTTCGCAATAATTTTAACAAACTATAATAAAAACACAATTTAATTAATTAAAACTCTATATCACTATCATACAAAACAACACCAAACACTTAGAAACAAAACATCAACGCAAACCAAAAACTTTTTCGCCGTCCAAGAATCTCAGTTTCCAAAAACAAACAAAAAACGAACTTCGCTCTACAGTTCAAAATAAGTAAATCACAAACTATTCAAGAAGTCCACTCAGCTATCCAACCTCTTTAAAAACACACGCGCAAAAAAAAGTGTCAAAATAGTACACGCACGAAAAAGATCTCCAACAAGTCCGCACTTCCGTAAAAAAAACAAAACGCGCGCTCCCGTGTCCTGTCAAACTGTCATCGGTTTCGCGGCGAATCGCGGCGTGCGCTGCGTTCCGGGATTGATATTTTTATTTACATGCATTTGTGGATGCGTTCGCGAGACGTGTGGCTGTCGGGTCGGTCCAGCGGTCATTGAGCGTGCGGCGTGTGGAGCATACGCCAAGCATGGCGGCCTGTCGAACGCTGGAGCAGCACGTACGGAATAATTGGGTTAGGTTTACGTGACAACGTCTTGGGTCACGTAGGTTTCTGTTATAGGCATGACCTAATTAGTTTTTTCGGCAGGCTTTGGGATTTTTTGGGGATATTTAAAAATTAGAAACCAGGTACCAGGTAGGTACCTACCAAATTTTCTACTTACCATAAGATTTAAAAAAGATTTACATTATAATTATGACCTTCCATAAGATTTATATGAAAACATATCAAACAACTTATATAAATTTACTAGAGAATTTTCCAAAAAAGACCTTATAAGTATATGAATAAAGAAATGTATCGCTTAAAAACATCCATTAAAAATTTTCCAAATTAATAATTTGCTTTACATACTTTATTATATATATTAAATATCGTGTTTTAAAATGTTTATAAAAATCTAACGCTACTTTGACAAATAAATTGTACCACATAAAGCGAGATACCGTAAAACAATGAGAAAAAACTAGTAATTCTCACGCCCAATTTATTATCTGTCACCTCTAACCTTGACTGACATGTGACGTACCTAACTGTCAAACGTAAAGCGCGGGAAACCTTCGTCCAAAATACTTTGAACTCTTACATCGAATGCTTAGTACAGAAATGATAGGTCAACTTATAATGGGATATAAATAAATAATTGCATTAAGAAATTGCAATGACTAAACGTCTAACGGGGTAGTCTTTATGATCATGTAGGTATATTATAAAATAAAGGTTAGTCTAATTTAATGGGGGTTAATGACCGAAGCAGCAAAAACAATCCTTTTTGTTCTAATGAATTTAATAACTTTTAGAAGCTTGTGAGAAAAAATTTGATTCGAAACTTTCTTTAGAACGCAACAGACGACAAAAAAATATATTTGCGTCAAATTAGGTATCGTACCTGTAAACATTTTAATTAAGTAATGTTTATATGAAACAGTAAAATTATCAAAAACAATTGACATAGTTCCAAACTTTTCTTTATATAAGGCAATAATTTAGCACCCTCGCCCTTCTCGCCATGCCTGTGCATTCATTCAAAAAATTAACTCTAAAAAACTCTTACGAGGGTCCAACAACCATACAACATTGAACCGTCACTTAACTGAGTTTACTTTCAAGTATGAGTCATGTTATATTGGATGATTTAGTGAAAACTTATGTAAGTATGATTTACTGTTTGAATAAGTGTTAAAGGAAATTTCTTAGTGGAAATAAAGAGTTTCGTTATTAAAATGATAAATCAAGTGTTTTTGGATTATTAAGAGATTAAGTAAAATTTTATATCTTTTTACTTTTTTATTAATTGAATAAAACAACATTACAGCCAAAAGAAAAACAACTATAGAACTTCTTGTTTACCAACCCATATCAAATTTGAGGTCAGGTTCATAAAACACAAATTACTTATAAATTATAAGCTAAAAATCATATTTATCAACAAAAACCTCATCTATATTTCACTCACGTTGGTATATACCTAATTCAAATATTTTAATTATCCCCGCCATATAACCTCTTCAACAATTAAAAAGGCGCCAAACCAATTTGCATACTCAACAAAACAAGATTATTAGCATTCATTACTAAAGTCTTAAAAATACCGTACTATATAACTCCGCCTCTTTCTTTTACCACAAGAACAAGCGAGAAAGAATCACATTGAAAGTTACGTTAAGAATACTCGTTTCAAATCGTCGCGATTGGCTACTTTCGTGTCTAGTGGGCGTGGTTTATTTTAAATCGACGAATGGGCGTGTTTCTCCGTGGAGGTGTAAATTCTAGAATGATAGTAATAAATTAGTTTTCCTAGAGGTACAGGTGCATGCCTATTTATGACTATGAAGGAACTACGAGGCTACGCCGTAGTACAAGTTAGAAAATTAGAAAAGATTTTTTAAGTTAATTCATGTTGAGTTTTAAACACTTGCTTACAATGTAAAATATTAATATAATATTAAGAATTGGCAAGGATTAATACCTATCAATATTCCATATCGCATAACAGTTTAATGGTAACACAACTTAATGGTTGGTTATAAAGTTGGCAATAAAAACTTATATACCAGATGTCTAGGTTTTGAATCCAGGTAGGTACAAGGTGTGCAATAAAAATAGACATACGAATATATTCCATACATTAATATAGGTATATATTTTTTTACTATAGATAGGTATATCACAAATGCCTATTTCTTTTTAATTTCGTATGTACGGTCGCCCAAGTAATTAGTCTATTACTTATGACAAAACTTCCTGTGCAACCAAAATAGGTATAAGATTGAGTCTGTCAGAATATTAGCGAAAATTAACCTTGTTGTTTCACTCGTAGGGTGATAGATCACATATTTTGCCGACCGTACCTACTTATAAACGACATTATAATAATAATAAATAAACCCCCAGACATACACACCAACTGCGTTGCCCCAAAGTAAGCAGAGCTTGTGTTATGGACGACCATACAGCGAACTGAGGGGGAACCCAGAATAAACATACATACCTATATAAATACAAACAACCATGATCCGAGAACAAACTGTGTTCATCACAAATGAATGCCGCGACCAGGACTCGAACATGGACCTCCGAAGTTTAAGCAGGGCTTACTACCCACTAAACTACTCGGCCTTAAAAAATTACTTAATATTAATTTGCTAAGGGCCCCTTAGCCCCGGGCTAGTTACAGGGACAGCTAGTTAACTAAATTATCCGTCCATCCCTTTCTATTTCGGTAGAACAGACAGAGACATAAAGCCATATGATGCCTCGATGATTAAAACAACATTTTAAACCATTTACAAAATCCTGTATTTTACCTTCGAGTTTCCCGCTATTTAAAAAATGGTCACTCAGGGCGATCTCAATAACCGATTTTGCTTACACATTTTAGACTTTAAAAGGTTAGCTATAAAGTTTAAATTCCTGTACTTAGGAGCTTATTCAGTCATTTGAAGTTTGTGAGTGCGGCGGTAAGTAACGGATCGATGCCAGCGCGTGACTCGCTTGCTAATCATACAGGAGTATAGGAGATTTCGGGGTTTTCTTTGTATATGAAGGAAAATTTGGCTGTTGGTCTTTGGTGACAGATTTAGCTGTAGTGAAATAGTGGGTTTTTTCGAATGGAGGTGGTGAAGTGTGTCTATGGACATCTTGGTAGGCATTACACGTATATTTTAAATTTAACGTCTGAACACGAGTAGACTGAAATTTTGAATTTTCATAGATAGAATAGAGAGAGAATATACGTATATATCAGCAATTTTGAAGTCTCCGGCTAAGCTTATGTTGCTACTACCCACGATAGTATCCCAGGTTCGAGTCCTGGTCGGGGCATTCATTTTTGTGATGAACTCAGACGTTTGATTGTTCATGGTTGTTTCTATTTATACCTATATCTGTGTTTATTCTGGGTTCCCCCTCAGTTCGCTGTATGGTCTTCCATAACACAAGCTCTGCTTACTTTGGGGCCATACAGTTGGTGTGTTTGTCTGAGGATATATTTATTTAATTATATTATTATTTATGATACGATTGGAAAGTATTTTATTCCGTAATATTTTAACTAACTACCACTAACTCCCCCGTAGTTAGAGAGGCTCTGTTCCTTTAACTCGTTAATGTGTTTTATAATAGGGACAATTGCAATTGCGCTTGCAAAAATTTTTAAATTTTTTTATTTTTATTTGTTGACTATTTCAGGTAAAGTCAAATAAAAGATGGTTATACCATGGATGGAAGGGAATCCAAGACTCGAATTTTCTTATAATCACACAAACTACCTAGTTTCCCTTTTTGAATCTGAAACCTCCACTGCGTCACAAGGATTAAACAAACTACTGTGTGGCGTGATGGTTGATGAGCTTGGTCGCCACGAAACTTCGTACTCTCGCAGCGGAAGCAAAATCCGCCATGCCAGTTTAAATGACATCATCCACCGGGCTTTGTAACCTCCAACACTCCCTCGGTTCTTGAACGTTCGCGTCTGTTGCATGACGATGGCAAGCGGCCTGATGGTATGACCCTGGTGCTATGGAGGATGGGTAGGCCACGGTGTGGTATGCAACCTACGTAGACACTCTCGCGGCTTCCCATCTTCGTACAACTAGTGTAATCTGGTTCGGCTGCCAACAACTCTGAAAGCCTTCAATGTAAAAAACTTGAGAATTTTGGTAGAGGAAATATTTTTGTGGCTTTTGGAATTATGGGGTCCTGGGGACAATTTATTCGGACGTAGCGAGGCGATTGGTGAGTGGAACTCGAGACCCTAAGGTACCTCGGTTTTGCCTTCTGTTGGTTAGGGTTTATTTATTTATATATTTATTTCAACTTTATGGCACAAAAAAAAAGAAATGTACAAAGAGCGGACTTAATAATTGGAGAGATCAGTAGTTTAGGTGTGGTGTTGTGTTTAACATTTATACATTCTGGAATTGTAAATTTTAGTCTTTGAAGATAGTTGTATATAATTTGTCTATAAATTAATAAGTTAGTCTAGATATTGTAATTATTATTATTATTATTATTAGCAAATTGTAATTTTGCTAAAAAAGCAACAAAATCTAGGCTAAAAAATAATCTGGAGATGCCGGGGATCGAACCCGGGGCCTTTCACATGCAAAGCGAACGCTCTACCACTGAGCTACATCCCCACGTGTTAAAAGATCGAAATATTATAGTTTTTAGTATAAGTTATTGACTTGCGCAGCTGTATCAATACAGAAGCAATACAAATGATTTGTCTTCATCTTCTAACGAGGCAGGTGAATCGTACATCTCCAATTTAATGTTAATATTATTAATTATCCGCTGTTATCTGTTTCCTAAGTTGGCTGTACCGGGGATCGACCTTAATCAAATAGCTTTTATAAAGATTTAAGTACTTACAATGATTAAATTCTAATTCATTAATATTTAATATGATAAAAATATTACTATACCTATATATTTTTTTTCATAATATTGTTATAATAAAAATGTACCATAAACAGTACGCGTACAAGCACATTTATAAACTTAATGTATGATTGTAAGGCTGCAGATCGTACTTAACTCAGCGAGCTTTGTGCTCAAAATCTCTGGTGAAACAGGCTTAGTGGAGTTTACTTAGTAGGCTTAGTGGCGCCAACGGATGGCGTGATAAGGATGCGTGCGTGATAAAGCGTAGCGAATTAGTAAATGTAACACCTTGGTTTGATTAGTTATGTGATATTTTGCTCAGTCTCCTACTGACAATCAGCGCTAAAGTGCACTCCTTTAGAGTGTCCGTTAGCTTAATGCTGAGGAAGAGGGCTTTTTTAACACCTATATATATGCTATTTTTTACCATTTTGTAATGTTGTTATTTTCTTATTAGTGTAAAAATAAACTTTTTATTGTTAATATCATTTATTATTATTATTAATTAGAACTTTAATACTATGGCCCCAAAGTAAGCAGAGCTTGTGTCATGGATGACCATACAGCGAACTGGGGGGGACACAAAATAGAAATACATATATAAATATAAACAACCATGACCCGAGAGCGAGAACAAATAACTGCGTTCATTACACAAATGAATACCAATATCTATTTCAGTAATAAGTAGCATTATATGGGCACGGATGCCATTTAGGTACCACCAGTTCGATCGCCAGCTATGTAAATATAACATATTCCCTTAAGTACATAGGATCATCGAAAACAGTGTTATGTTTTCTATTGAGACCGTTGTTTTTGTAGCTATGTCCAGATACTACAGACAATGTACAGTACAGAGAATGTACAGACAACTATACCTATTGAAAAATTTTTCATCATTTAGTACCAATGAACCTGTTTTCTTTATATACGATAAGATATTTTATTGGCACTCATCATACTATAGGACGCCGACGCTGCAAGAGACTTGAATGCGAATCAGAGACTGCATCAAGTTCCCCGATTGTACTCAGAGCTAATTTTGTAGCAGCTGTATCAAAAATGTTTTGTAGGAGGTTAAACATTTAACTAGAAAACATTATTGTCATTAAAAGTAAATAGCAGAGTTGACAATATATTGCGAAAAAGTATAAATTGATTACTTGTGCCTTAACTATATTAATAATGTTACACCGTGGATTATGGGGTATTGACTAATAAATACTAATTAAAACTAATAATATGATTGCAAAAGTGATGTTGTTTGTTGGTTGCGATCTCACATAGCAACTACGCAACCGATCATTTTGTAATTTTACACACGCGTTATATATATATCTTTATGCAAATTAGAGTACCATCTATAAAAAAACGCCATATCCACTGTGCTTCACGCGAGTGTAGCTGCGGGCAAAACCTAGTTATTACAAACAAAAATATACCTCCACAATAAAAAAGAAACAATTAAAAAAATAATTAATTACAAATGAAATAAATTAAATAATAATAATATTTCTAACACATTAAGTATCATTAAGTACTTATGGATACTAGATAACGGATTAATAAACTTAAGAAATATATAAACACCCATAGATATTTTTTTTCATTTTTAAATATTAGAAATAAACTTTAATAAACATACAACCACATCCATGGCTTGAAAGCAAATATCATAAAATATCTGCCCCTACCAGGATTCGAACCCGGGACCTCTGGCTTGGGAGGCAAGCGCAATTACCTCCACACCAAAAAGGCCTTCAAAATTAAATAAAATTGGACATTTAGTTTATGTGTTATATGGACAAGTTATGTGACCAGAAGACTTGCTGAGATCACAAATATTAGTAAGTCAATATAATCGCATAGAGCTGACCGTTCAGCGCTCAGATAACTTTATCTGACCAATCTTCAAAAAAAAAATATTGAACAATCAACCCTTAATTAAATAAAACTTGGAGATGCCGGGGATCGAACCCGGGGCCTTTCACATGCAAAGCGAACGCTCTACCACTGAGCTACATCCCCGATGGGCATACAAGCGGAAATAACAGAAGAATTTACGAATCTGAATAACATTCTACTCTTAAACAAAACAGTGCGAAAACCAATATTGAAATGTAATAGTAAACATCTTGTTTATTTCAAGTCTACCGAGAGAAGCCTCAGCAGTACAGAACTCTTTCTTTAATTACCGCCAGTCATCTATCAGCAAAAAGTGGTCCACTGTAGGACAAAAGGTTCCCCCAAAGAACTTCACGCCACACGATCTTGTGGGACCCGGCTGCCTTGACAGGATCTACGACCTCATATCGGTCCATATTGTGTGGAGCCTTCCTATACTGCGTCTTCAACTAACTAACACATATTTTGGTCGCATACTACCTACCTACCAAACAAGCAGGTACATTCTTAATTGGTCGGGTTATATTATAACCATAAGATTGGCGAAAACGCCCGACTATTTCCGAACAGGATCATATTGTTAAAGTGTTCGAAAAAGATGAATTTGTTAATAGTACAGAAGCATAGGGTAGTTTTCATTGCCGGCTGAGTAGCGTAGTGGGTAGTAGCTCCGCTTCGGGCGCCGGAGGGCCCCGATTCGAGTCCAGCGGCCTTATTGTGTAACTTCAACACCTATCAGGATCCCTTTGAATTTGACAGTTGAAGCATATAAACTTACTTCACGCTACAGATATTTCACACATGATGGCGAAAGCGATCTAGACGCTTTTTGAATGAATGATTATATAAAAAATATCATAATTTTAGTCATAAAATAATTGTTTATATTTATTAAAAATAAACCAATGACTTAGAAAAGATCAAAGCAACAAAACGCAGATAATGCTCTATGGCATTCAATATCACTCGTATCATTCAATACAGCATAAATCCCAAAGCGAATGCGATCGTAGAAATTAGACAATTCTGTTAATCAGTATCGCAACCACTATCCCTTCGAAATGGATCGCGGTAGGTGTTGAATTTAGGCAATAAGGCCGCTGGTCGGGGCATTCTTTTGTGTGATGAACAAAGATGTTTGTTTTCGAGTCATAGTTGATGGTATCTAAATATGTTTATTCTGGGTTCGCTGTATCCATAACACAAGCTCTACTTAGTTTCGGGCAACACAGTGGTGTTGTCTGACCTTGGGATAAAAGCGAGTGAGATTATAACTGCAGATACATGTTTTCTCAGTTTTCGATTTTGTGTCTACACACATTACTCGTAGAGACACGATTTTCTCTCGAGTATCTCTCGGGAGGTACCTATGACTTTTCTCTGAATAAATATATCCCCAGACACTCCAACTTCGCTAAGCAAAACCTATACTAAGGAGCACCTTAAGTTACCATTCGACGTGTCTGACGTCAAACGAAAGTGATGACGTCACTTATCCGGATACGGACAACAGCTCTGTTATGACGTATTTCAGTATTCATGGTAGTACTTACTTACCTGACTGAAACACTGAGCGGCCATTCCCTCGCAGCGCTTTTTTGTTTATCAGGAGGGTTAAAGAAAAACCGTTCAATAAGGCTTAAAGAAGAAAAGGAGCCATGCCAACCAAAGCCCCATCCTGGGCCATCGCGCTGTGAGCCATGCCCATTCAAGAACACAATCAATAACTTTGAATTTATAATTTCTTTTGTTGAAATAGCCATTATTAGTATAATTAATTTAACCCGTTTTAACATTAACATTATTTTATTTACTTTTATCGCTTTTTTGTCTGTTTTTTTATTTATGTGTAACATTAACCACTTTAACACTGAATGTTGTATGCATATATAAATTGAGCACATATCAGCATGTAGACTTAAGAAATGTTATCTAATGTAACTTTAATATTTTCACTGTTAGTGCATCTTAAAAAATAAATAAATAAAATGATGCGTATGTAATATTTTTATTTCACAAAGTTTTAAAGGTAGGTTTTTTAGGTAGGTCTTTTAGGTAGGTAGGTCTTTGTTATAAAAAAGGTTTCAGATTCAAAGTTCGTGGACAAATATCTGCTACGTACATAAACAACCAACTTGTTACAAATAAAAATAAATTCACCCAAATCGTTTTTAAATACGATTTAAATAGCTCAGAATGTCTTGAATCGAATACCATATCACTATATAACAAACATATCTGAAAAACGTCAATCAGCAAAAATATCCCTTCATTGCACGTAACCTACATAACGGTTACCCCCGATTGTACTACGAGATGGAAAAAATCGATCCGCGTAAATAATCGGTCGATAATTTACTTACTTGGTTCATAAATCGCGCGACCGCTCGGAGTATCGATTTGAATCGAGCAGGAAGATCGAGTGCAGTAGTGGTGTTCAAAGTTTGGTCAATACAGCCGGTCAAACAAGCTGGACGGCAAACGAGGAATTAAAAACTGTAATGGGTGAGATATTTGACGGATAATTATTCATACCTAGGTTATTTTATGGTTTTGTAATAAAGAACAAAAGAGATAATACTTTTTTAAGAATCTAGAAGAATCGGATAATTATTGAGATAGATTCACAAAGTAACGCCTGAGTTGAACCGAATATATTATATTCTTATATACTAATATTAAATACTATTAATAGATTATTAAGGAACTTCCTTTAGCTTAAAATATTTTGAAGTCAATATCATTCGACAGATGTGCGTTTGATTACTGAAAGGACCCATACTAGGACAACTGAAACGCCAAGACACACAACACCCACACCAAATAAAACACAGCCCATTGTGGCATTCCCCGATAGAATAGAAAAATGAATATAATGCTAAGTGTATGAAATTTACATCAGCCTACGAAACGTTGTCAATTTCATATATTTGCCATTCTATTTACTTTTATATTTCATCGTGGCTCGCTTTCAATGCCACTTGTCTAGGCGCTCAGGCCACAGTTTGGCAAGCACTGCACGAACGGCTCGACGCGTCCGACGTCCGGACGACGGCAAGAAATCATTATTGCCGCGGAATCCATACAAATAATTGGCCCGTAAACATGTCAGCGCGGCGTCTCTGCCATGTATATTATTTTAGGGTTGACAAAAACTTGGCAAGGTTCTTGAGGGCGTCTATAGAGTTATTGAGAAAAGGTAACATAAGTAGTGCTTGATGTATTGTAATTGAATATAAGTATTTTAAAGTTAGCTAGATATAATTGGTCGTGCCAATTATTATTATAAAGCGTATTTAGACATATGTCACAATATAGTCACAATGTATCACAATATATGTCACAATATATATGACATATAAGAAATATGTCAAACACGCAACAACGCAAATCTGTTATGTGATATGTGACAAGATTAGTATGAGTGTCACAATATGTACCCTATATAGTACGTCACAAAGTCGCTTTTTATTTAACCATGCAGCAGAGATAAGCACCTTTTTTATAGATTTTAGCCTGAGTGTTGAACGAAGTTCATTTATATTAGTATAGCGTACATTTAAAAGCGAAATTTCAAAACGAATAGACAGTGAAACAAACAATATTAAATTGATCTTTCGCACTCAGAAATAATGTTCTCAATAAACAATATATAAACGATAATATGTTGTTATGCTATTAAATCTAATGTATTAATTCCTGACATTAATTCCTATTTCGAGTACTTTAAAATGTCACTCTGTGTTTACAATATAAGACTCCAGAAACAATCTGGAAAATAAGTCAAGGAAGAACTGGCTAGAAACACGGGAACTATTTTGACAGCCCTACTCCAAAATGGTCCCGAATCCGTCAACGTCACTGGTGCGGATTTTTTAGTTGCGCGCGTCTTAGACAGATGGCGCGGCTTTATATCGGTGTTCCGCAGTTCCGCGCGCTAACCGAATTTAAATATGGAAATGGGCTTGTCTGAGTGTTTAAATGAGTATTGTTTAGGCGAGACTGTGATTAACCGATTTTGAAGTAAAAAGGTTATCCTGATTCCGATAGCCTAAGATTGATTTTGTAACATCTTCTGTTTAATACAATTAGAGCTTGCACGAATCTAGAATCGTGTATTTTGTCATCTCTGACTTGTTAGAGGTAGTAGTTAGCTACCTTACACCCCAAAGGTTCCGGATTCGAGTGCACAGAAGATTTCTTAGCGTCATAGATGTTAAATGTTCACGTTTTTCCGGTTACGTATGTGCGGGTTCTAATGCGATCAAGCAGTTTTGATTAGCAGTTTGTTCTGTCTACGGGAACACCAGCCATGCTAACTAACTCTGACGCTCAGTATGTGTGTCTAGGGCTGTGTAAAATACTGTCATTATTTTAAGGAAATGTTTATGTTTGATGTATTCTTTTATAACCTTATAAAACGTACAATTACACCAAATAACTACTCTCTGTAGATTTACTTTTACCACTTTTGATTGTAAAATCAAAAAGAAATTGCAATATGTTAGTGGATGATTTCTTCTTACTTATATATTTAAACAAAGTAAGTATCTAGCGAAGCAGTAAAATTTAGATGATATTGTGGAGCACTTTCTCACATCTAGCGACATTTTCTAAATTTAACGCAGAATGTCCTGATATGTATGTTTGGATACAAAGTTTATCTTTGATATTTAGTGCAGATGGAATATCATATTTACATGGTGTATGAGAATTCCTTAAGATCCCTTATAGATTACAATATCTGTTTAAACCAAGTCCACAAAATTTCTACAAAATGGAAATACAACCTTCCTAGAGAGCCAGTCACAGACTGTCATAACAAAAACAAGTCATATTCAAGTTTCCATTCAGTTTATGCGAGAACAAATAAATTCCACATACTTCACACCTCGGCGCAAGAAGGGCCGGGCTCAGGGCCGCATTAGGTCAGCTCAGGGGCGCATTGTGCCGCTTTTTGCGACTACCCGCAAAACGCGCGCAATGCCAACCATCCTCCACATCGATCCACTATCGATCCTCAGGAATCCCAGCCGATACACAAACACAATGTCATATAACAAGTAATTGTATATAATTGGGATTTCTCGAGAACAATGACATGGAATTACCCGCCAAGCAAAAATAATTACAGTGCTTTTTGCGACATACCCTTTCTTTGAGGCCCGCCGTTGCGGATTGTTCATTCGATTTTTAATGTCATTCATTAATAAATAATTATTTGGTCCCGATTATTATTAATATTGATTTAGTGAAGTAATTTCTTTCATTTTGCCGTTCGTTTTTTAGTTGCGATTTAGCAGTAATTGGATTACTGAAGTCTTAAATCACCCAACTAGAAATTGAACATCAAAAATTCAAAACAAATCGTTGAAATTTGTAGTAAACGGTTAGTAGTTAATTTTATATACATACTTGAAGACTACTATGAGATAAATTCAGAGAACCGTAATATTAACAACATATATGCATAAAAACTCATAATTTATATAGCGACAAAGTAAAAGTGAAGGGAACTTCAAATCTAATATCCATAACGTTTATTTATCAATAAAATAAATATAATTGTACATGCGTCTGCGACGAGTCTCATTTTTCTTGTCTATGTTCTTATACAGGGTGTCCGCGTCCCGTTGGTCAAGTGCACTGTATCGCGGATCGATCAAATAAGCCCACTATCGTAAAGGCGCTGCGCAAGCTCCGTTTTTACCGATTCAAGTTAAGCGCTTACATTCTAGTTTTTGTGACAAACGGTTTATGTCAGCCCCCCACTCGGTTGAGCTTTTTCCACTTTATTTAAAGCTTTCATGAATAAGAATAAAGTCGGAAAAAGCCCGGGCGCTGATTTAAAACGTCGCTTATCAAATAGATGGCGCTGATAAAAGATCGCAGGAAGGTGCGTGTCTTTGATCGTTTATGGTTGCAAGGATTATGAGAATTCCTTGTCGGTGAAGTGTGTAAAAAACGCCCGAAGAAATCATATTTAGGTCATTTTTATACTTAATTTCAGATAAATAAGGCATTCTGTTTTACCTTTATTGAGCTATTTGATCACAATTCTTTCATTCTATTAAATAAAACAGGGGTAGATATAATAAATAAAACATGTTTCCATCATATAGGTCTTCTTTAATACCTTCCTCTAGGAGATGTATGTACAAAAATTTTAATGTACAATCTTTGTACTTTCCTCACATTGTACAAAAATACTCGCAGTTATTTTTCTTGTTCAAATTTTCAATTCCTGTGTTTTAGTTAAGTTAATCAGAATTTGGAGTTTGGATGGCGAACTATCCATAACAGAATTCGGTAAGTAAAGAAATCTTGAGGTATACATGTATATTTTTTTGTGAAAGAGTTAGGCATTTTTCGAAAACAACTGAATATTTCTGATTTCAGTGCAGTATGAAATATTTAAATAAACTTTTAAATAAAACCGTACGATGACATCACAGAGTAGTTATGATTTTAGAATCTCATTACAAAATTTGTTTTATTACCTGTAACGAACAACTCTACAATTTTCTATGGATTCTTATCTCTCAAATAAGGGATATCGAGAGTTCTAAAACCTTGTCGCAATCAAGGTGTTATAAGTTTAACGTATTCAATTTCTAATTCAATTTCTACGTGTTCAAGTTCAATTTCTAGCGACGGCCTGTGGCATGACCTATAATTGGCTTACTAATGTTTATCCAAGTTTCCAATACCTACTACTACAAAAAAAAACTTGTATGTGTAAGCAAGCTGGATGCAAACAATGTTCTTCACCATTTTACATAAAAATCAGTGCGCCGGACGATATTGATGACGGCCGAGAGCCCTGCCTCATGAGCCAGTGGTCCCAGGATCGAGTCCTGCTCCAGGCATTCGTTTGTGTGATGAACACAGACGTTTGTTCTTGGGTCACGTTGTACTTACTTCGGGACCATACAGTTGGTGTGTTTGTTTGAGCCTTTTTTTTATTTGTTTAATAAAGCTTTTTTCATTAAGAAGGGATTTTAGAATTTGTTAAATAAAATGCAGATTAGTTAAATGACTTGCGTGTACTGACGATAGTAGTACAGAATAATGACATACTTTTTTGTAATGAACAAGATGGCTATTTAGTGCTACCTAAGGATGTGTTAATTTTCTTATTAATTAATAAGCTTGACTCGCTGTGGGGTAGGTTGTTAGTGTGCTTATCTTGAGGTCTCATTCATTAATGCTTAGATACTTTGAAGCGCATATCAATCAACTCCAGGATCCGATGACATAATAGGATCTTACCTTATTGATGTGCTTATCTTTGGTAAATTTGTAAGTACAAAACCAACCACATACAAATACAAAACAACCTTGATTTCAACAGACAGAAAGTAAACAAAACAAGCAAACAAAGCACTTTCAGTCGCCATTGTAAATAATTCACCCGCTCTCCTCCCCCTAGCGACTCACTGGCCTTTAATTACGTTAATTACTCCTTCGATAACCGTTCACAGAGACTTATCTGATAATTAAACCGTTCATTAATTACATTATAATTACGACTGGACATAATGCCACCTGTCGGCGGGATGCCGAACTAACGACCGAGCGATCAATCGATCGATGATTATGATCGGAAAAAATAGCCGCCATCGGATATGTCGTCTGTCGCGGTGGTTGCGCAATGGATGAGTTTTTTTTAATGAAAATTGCAGTGTATTTAGCGTGTTGTAGACACAATTGTACATGACGGGCCGCTCTCCTCAGACCATTGTGTAAGGTGCAATTGTTCATGATTGCGCTATTACGTGTTCTTTGTATCGTATTCTCAAAAGTGTTTATGTAGCATGACTAAAATTCAGGAAATAATATGGAACGAATAAGAGTTATAATTCTAAATTGTAAAATTTTTGTACCTATTACCTACCTTAACAACTGCATAATGCATTAACAACAAGTTCATGAGGGCTTTCAAAAGTACAATGCGAAAACGTACAAGTAAAGTACATAAAGCCAAACATTATCTGTACAGATGTAGCTAGTATATAAGACAGATCACCAACTACCATTATGAATAGCAGCACAAACGTCAATCATCATATATAAAATGTACTACCTACTGACACTAAACATACTACTCGTAATTAAAGACGTAAGTGGATGAAGGTGATAAGTCGCATAGATGTAATTTGGAGTAAATCAAGGTTAAAGTTTTACTTATAATATGTGAAATTTAGTAGCTTTGGAAATAATATGTCAACAAACTTATGTTTTAAATATATTTATATAACCTGCAGTAACAAGAATATGAAAGAAATTAAACACTTTTGGTTGTTGTTTTTATTTTAATGTGAAAAAAACTGCACATAACTCCCTCTTCTATTGACAGTTTTATAGTTTTCTGTAATCCGAGGTACAAATATACTGGGTGTTAAGTTAACATTGTTTAATTTTTGTATCAGTAATAACGCAAATTTAACGTATTTTTAAAATTAATTATATGCATAAATAAGACCAGAATATCGATATTTTTATGAACCGATTCAAGTTCAGTTTAAAATCGACTCATAAAAATATCGATATTCTCAAATAAACATAAGTAGGTAGGTATGCATAAATTCGAAAGCGCGCGAGAAGTGGACGCAGCGTACATCAAAACAGTTGAATGTATTGAGTGAATGAAGGTGATATGTTCGTATCACATAGCACCTTCATTCACTGAAAAGTTATATAATTTCATTCGAGCGACATTGATTAGGTGATAAGTACAAACGTGATAAGTTCTTCCTCTACAAAAAGCAAAAGTTTTACTTTATGTTATGTTCGAAAGGAGTTATGGTTCCATATCACTTTCTAGAACGTACTTTAAAACCATGACTTTAAGGTTTATGATGGTTTATATTGACATATAACCTTCATCTACGCAAAAAAACACCAAAATCAAAAAATGCAACTTATCACCTACATACACTCACCTCTTCATTCATAACTTTTTTTTAGGTAATCTCTAAATTGAATACAACAAATATAGCTGAGAGCAGTTTCTTTATATCGTAATTGCTACATATTTATAACTTGAACCTTTCAGTGAAACATTGTTTATTTATTTACTAGGTCACCAACAGAGTGTACATCAAAATAGACATAGATATATAACATAACAACAAAATCAAATTCTAAATGCCGCTCTAACTACAGGTGACGTCGACATCCTTAAAGTATACAACTGTAACACAATCTAGGAGTAGTTAATGTTAACCAAATTATTTATATAAAACAATTTTTAACACTGTTTTATACACAAATATACAATGAACATGACAAAACAAGTATGGTATTATCAATATTAATTGAAAGTAAGAGTTTATTTAATACAATTATTTAAATACAAAAATATACAACAATATAAAACGAGTAAGAAACTTTTGTTGACACAAGTGTAACCAATAATTGTTCTATCCATTTTATATACTGATTATCCATATTCCATTAATAATAATAAAAAAAAACCCAGACAAACACACCTACTGAATGGCCTCTAAATAAGCAGAGCTTGTACTATGGATGACCATCCAGCGTATCGGGGGGGAACCCAGAATAAACATACATATATAAATATCAACAACCATAACCCGAGCAAAAACATATGTGTTTATCACATAAAAGAATCGAAATTACTCGAACCTGGGACCTCCGGCATATGAGGCTAGGCTAGGTACTTACCACTACGCCACTCGACCGTCGACGTTGTTTTCAAGAAAAAAAATGTTTTCTTTAAATATAAGTAAATGAATAATTTTGAGATGGTCCACATACAATGTACTGGAATCTTTAAAGGTATCATAAGTGGCTTAATTATCATGTATTCAAATTTGGCATCTGAAAGTTCGGAGACAATTTCATGCTTTTTGCTTGAGTTAATATGGCGGCTTCCTATTCTCACTTGATACCGAGTCAGGATAATTTATTCAATTGGAGTTCTCCGAACAGAGTCTGCACGATATGGTATGGTAAAGTTAATTAGTGTTCTTATACGACAGTCGTACAGTATTTGGTTCGGGTTCAGTCGTAAACTGTACGAAGCAAGTCGTCCTTAGTGGAGCTAATGTGCCACCACTGGGGTTATTAAGACTGTTCCTGACACTTACGCTAGAGGATCCAGTAATCTTGGTAGTCGTTGGACAGTTATAAATATACCACGATTTATTTTACTTACTTATTTTATTTTTCTAAATACGGAAATTATGACTATAGGCGACCTGTATGTTTACCTCGGCTGCTGGCTAAAATAAATATATAGGTACTATAGTTTCACTTTTATAGATATAAAAATTTGTGTTTAGCAAATTGAATAACCTTAAATGCATTTTTCAAATGGAACCATGTAAACCTAACCACTGGAAGCATTGTTAAATCTCTTTTTTTAAGTATATCCGAGAGTCTGTGACAAATCTGTGTATATGAACGTGGTGAGTGACTCCTTCGCGGGAGGACCCCAAAGCTGGATTAGTCTATGATTTATGTGCGGGAGAGAGCCCGGCAATGGACCGCGCAAATGTCCAACATTACTTACTCCCTATTGTACAAGCTCCATTACACGGGGCCAGGGAAACAGCAGCGTTCATTACGCAATCTACGTTATGCAAGTTCATTAAAAATAAATTATGCTGCATTGGAGAGAGTGAGTGGGTATTAGACAAAAAAAAACAAAAATTAACACTTAATGAACATCTTAACTATGGCAACTGACCCACTTCAATATATCAAACAGAAGTGCCTAAAATACAGAATATAATAATATGTCACTAGTGTAAAAATAAACGAGAATTCAGTTTATTTCCGTTAATAAATCAGCACAAAAAGATTAAAACCGAAGTAAATTTGACGTTTATAATCTAAGTAAAAAAATTAACTTCGAAAAAACTGAATAGAAATATCGATTTAGGTAGTCCACATAAATAGATATGTAGGTACTTTACTCATATTCCTAAACATGAGTCATCACAAAAATACAAAATGATTCAGAATCGTCTAATCCGTTATAATTATTAAATATATATACGTCCTAATAACTATATATAATACTAAGAATTCAAGAAAGATTCCCGCTCACTTATTTATCTTGGACAACTTTCTCTCCGCCCTCGTATTTCCTGGCCCCACAAACAAGACGTCCACAGACGTCACATCGCAGCAATTGTATTTCACTTACTCTGTCTCTTTTTTAATAACACCGCGGCAAAAACGACTGGCTGGACACTGTCCCTTTGCCAGAAAAAATAAAAGTATAAAAAGATGTGTTCCATATTTAAGTGATGGTTTGATTAATGACGTTTAGTCGTAGAGAAAACTTTTTTTTATTTTGCTGCTCATTTTTTTACAGACATTGTGGGTTATATTTATAAATCGTGCAACCAAGTCAGGTTTTGTGCTACATAAAATTTAAAGGACTACGTGATTGTGACATTTCAGCTCAAAGACGTAAATAATTCTACGAATGATATTAAAGCGATTGTTTTTTTTTTTATTTGCGCAGATAAATGGTGCGTTCTAATCAGAGGCTGTTCCTGCGATTTCAAAAGCCAATTCTAATTTTTATCTGGTGCACAATTACGTTAGCACGTAGTTAATATAGAGCTTAAATTTCTGAAATCTTCTGAACAATCGAAACATTGTGTAAACTAACACTAAAGCCCACTTGCGCAGCTCCACTTAGCCCCGGGCTAGGCTAGTTAGCACAAATGTCATTCTGTCACTTCCTCCCTCTATTGAACTGATAGAGATAAAAACATAGTGGATACTAGGATAAAAGGCAAAAGCAGCATGTGGATAGTGGAATGTGATGGAAGCAGCATGTGGATACTGGAACGTGATGGAAGCAGCAAGTGAGTAGTGGAACGTGATGGAAGCAGCAAGTGGGTAGTGGAATGTGATGGAAGCAGCAAGTGGGTAGCGGAACGTGATGGAAGCAGCAAGTGGGTAGTGGAACGTGATGGAAGCAGCAAGTAGATAGTGGAATGTGATGGAAGCAGCGAGTGGGTAGAGGAATGTGATGGAAGCAGCAAGTGGGTATTGGAACGTGATGGAAGCAGCAAGTGGGTAGTGGAACGTGATGGAAGCAGCAAGTAGATAGTGGAATGTGATGGAAGCAGCAAGTGGGCAGTGGAATGTGATGGAAGCAGCAAGTGGGTATTGGAACGTGATGGAAGCAGCAAGTGGGTAGAGGAATGTGATGGAAGCAGCAAGTGGATGGTGGATCGTGATGGAAGCAGAAAGTGGATAGTAGAACGTGATGGATGCAGCAAGTAGATAGTGGAACAAGATGGAAGCATCAAGTGGATAGTGGAACAAGATGGAAGCAGCAAGTAGATAGTGGAACGTGATGGAAGCAGCAAGTGGATGGTGGATCGTGATGGAAGCAGAAAGTGGGTAGTGGAACGTGATGGAAGCAGCAAGTGGATAGTGGATCGTGATGGAAGCAGAAAGTGGATAGTGGAACAAGATGGAAGCAGCAAGTAGATAGTGGAACGTGATGGAAGCAGCATGTGGATAGTCAAACTCTACGGTGGAATCTATTAACATCTTAATCGAGTCTACCGAATCGATTACGTTATAATTGGTACACTGCTACAAACTGTTTTATAGTTATTATGAGTATTGTTCAGCTATCGGTAATTTATTTACTCAGCTGCAGACTTGGACTTCAGTTTACCTATATTGAAAACAGATCTATATTACCACTTCTATTAACATGGGGATGTAGCTCAGTGGTAGAGCGTTCGCTTTGCATGTGAAAGGCCCCGGGTTCGATCCCCGGCATCTCCAGATTATTTTTAAAGTGATATTTATAATTAGCTGAATGCGAAAACTTATATACGGTTTCCAACGTGGTTCAACATTCTTCCGTTGCTGCTGTATATGAGTGAAATTAAATTTAAAAACTGTTAAGCAAATTACACTGGCCGAAAAATAACTAAAGTTTAAAACTCAACTAAACTAATTAATAGTTATTAAAAACGAAATTAATTAACTAATTAATAATAATTCAATAAAAGAATGGACAAAAAATATAAAATATTCGTATATCTTTTCAGTGGCCTTTTAATAAGTATCACAAGCAAATGATGTTAAAAGAGGTTTTATCCACAAACCGCTAGAGTAGCAGCGACATCTAGGAAAAAAAATGGTTTTTGAACAAAACAATAAACTATAAAATGCATGAATAAAATGTTTCAAATTTAAAAATCTGCCCTTTATTTAAAACAATCCTCTGCAAAAAAATCTTGTAAATGCTATATTATATATAGAATAAAATACTTTATCTCAATTTCTTCCAAAGCAGCATGTGGGTAGTGGAACGTGATGGGAGCAGCATGTGGATAGTGGAACGTGATGGAAGCAGCTAGTGGATAGTGGAATGTGAAGGAAGCAGCAAGTGGGAAGTTAAACGTGCTGGAAGCAGCAAGTAGATAGTGGAACGTGATGGAAGCAGCATGTGGATAGTGGAACGTGATGGAAGCAGCAAGTAGATAGTGGAACGTGATGGAAACAGCAAGCTGTTAGTGGAATGTGATGGAAGCTGCAAGTGGATAGTGGATCGTGATGGAAGCAGCAAGTAGATAGTGGAACGTGATGGAAGCAGCAAGTGGGTAGTGGAATGTGATGGAAGCAGCAAGTAGATAGCGGATCGTGATGGAAGCAGCAAGTGGGTAGTGGAATGTGATGGAAGCAGCAAGTGGGTAGTGGAATGTGATGGAAGCAGCAAGTGGGTAGTGGATCGTGATGGAAGCAGCAAGTGGGTAGTGGAATGTGATGGAAGCAGCAAGTGGGTAGTAAAACGTGATGGAAGCAGCAAGTGGGTAGTGGAATGTGATGGAAGCAGCAAGTAGTTAGTGGAACGTGATGGAAGCAGCAAGTGGGTAGTGGAATGTGATGGAAGCAGCAAGTGGATAGTGGATCGTGATGAAAGCAGCATGTGGATAGTGGAACGTGATGGAAGCAGCAAGTTGGTAGTGGAATGTGATGGAAGCAGCATGTGGATAGTGGAACGTGATGGAAGCAGCAAGTGGATAGTGGATCGTGATGAAAGCAGCATGTGGATAGTGGAACGTGATGGAAGCGGCATGTGGATAGTGGAATGTGATGGAACTTTTGATGATAGTCAAACTCTACGGTGGAATCTATTAACATCTTAATCGAATCTACCGAATCGATTACGTTATAATTGGTACACTGCTACAAACTGTTTTATAGTTATTATGAGTATTGTTCTTCTATCGGTAATTTATTTATTCAGCTGCAGACTTGGACTTCAGTTAACCTATATTGAAAACAGATCAATATTACCACTTCTATTAACATGGGGATGTAGCTCAGTGGTAGAGCGTTCGCTTTGCATGTGAAAGGCCCCGGGTTCGATCCCCGGCATCTCCACATTATTTTTAAAGTGATATTTATAATTAGCTGAATGCGAAAACTTATATACGGTTTCCAACGTGGTTCAACATTCTTCCGTTACTGGTGTATATGAGTCAAATTAAATTTAAAAACTGTTAAGCAAATTACACTGGCCGAAAAATAACTAAAGTTTTAAACTCAACTAAACTAATTAATAGTTATTAAGAACGAAATTAATTAACTAATCAATAATAATTCAATAAAAGAATGGACAAAAAATATAAAATATTCGTATATCTTTTCAGCGGCCTTTTAATAAGTATCACAAGAAAAAGATGTTAAAAGAGGTTTTATCCACAAACCGCTAGAGTAGCAGCGACATCTAGAAAAAAAAATGGTTTTTGAACCAAACAATATACTATAAAATGCATGAATAAAATGTTTCAAATTTAAAAATCTGCCCTTTATTTATAACAATCCTCTGCAAAAAAATCTTGTAAATGCTATATTATATATAGAATAAATTACTTTATTTAAATTTCTTCCAAAGCAGCATGTGGATAGTGGAACGTGATGGAAGCAGCTAGTGGATAGTGGAATGTGAAGGAAGCAGCAAGTGGGAAGTTAAACGTGCTGGAAGCAGCAAGTAGATAGTGGAACGTGATGGAAGCAGCAAGTGGGTAGTGGAATGTGATGGAAGCAGCAAGTGGGTAGCGGAACGTGATGGAAGCAGCAAGTGGGTAGTGGAATGTGATGGAAGCAGCAAGTGGGTAGCGGAACGTGATGGAAGCAGCAAGTGGGTAGTGGAACGTGATGGAAGCAGCAAGTAGATAGTGGAATGTGATGGAAGCAGCGAGTGGGTAGAGGAATGTGATGGAAGCAGCAAGTGGGTATTGGAACGTGATGGAAGCAGCAAGTGGGTAGTGGAACGTGATGGAAGCAGCAAGTAGATAGTGGAATGTGATGGAAGCAGCAAGTGGGCAGTGGAATGTGATGGAAGCAGCAAGTGGGTATTGGAACGTGATGGAAGCAGCAAGTGGGTAGTGGAACGTGATGGAAGCAGCGAGTGGGTAGAGGAATGTGATGGAAGCAGCAAGTGGATGGTGGATCGTGATGGAAGCAGAAAGTGGATAGTGGAACGTGATGGATGCAGCAAGTAGATAGTGGAACAAGATGGAAGCATCAAGTGGATAGTGGAACAAGAAGGAAGCAGCAAGTGGATAGTGGAACGTGATGGAAGCAGCAAGTGGATGGTGGATCGTGATGGAAGCAGAAAGTGGATAGTGGAACGTGATGGAAGCAGCAAGTGGATAGTGGATCGTGATGGAAGCAGAAAGTGGATCGTGGAACAAGATGGAAGCAGCAAGTAGATAGTGGAACGTGATGGAAGCAGCATGTGGATAGTCAAACTCTACGGTGGAATCTATTAACATCTTAATCGAGTCTACCGAATCGATTACGTTATAATTGGTACACTGCTACAAACTGTTTTATAGTTATTATGAGTATTGTTCAGCTATCGGTAATTTATTTACTCAGCTGCAGACTTGGAGTTCAGTTTACCTATATTGAAAACAGATCTATATTACCACTTCTATTAACATGGGGATGTAGCTCAGTGTCAGAGCGTTCGCTTTGCATGTGAAAGGCCCCGGGTTCGATCCCCGGCATCTCCAGATTATTTTTAAAGTGATATTAATAATTAGCTGAATGCGAAAACTTATATACGGTTTCCAACGTGGTTCAACATTCTTCCGTTGCTGCTGTATATGAGTGAAATTAAATTTAAAAACTGTTAAGCAAATTACACTGGCCGAAAAATAACTAAAGTTTAAAACTCAACTAAACTAATTAATAGTTATTAAAAACGAAATTAATTAACTAATTAATAATAATTCAATAAAAGAATGGACAAAAAATATAAAATATTCGTATATCTTTTCAGTGGCCTTTTAATAAGTATCACAAGCAAATGATGTTAAAAGAAGTTTTATCCACAAACCGCTAGAGTAGCAGCGACATCTAGGAAAAAAAATGGTTTTTGAACAAAACAATAAACTATAAAATGCATGAATAAAATGTTTCAAATTTAAAAATCTGCCCTTTATTTAAAACAATCCTCTGCAAAAAAATCTTGTAAATGCTATATTATATATAGAATAAAATACTTTATCTCAATTTCTTCCAAAGCAGCATGTGGGTAGTTGAACGTGATGGAAGCAGCATGTGGATAGTGGAACGTGATGGAAGCAGCTAGTGGATAGTGGAATGTGAAGGAAGCAGCAAGTGGGAAGTTAAACGTGCTGGAAGCAGCAAGTAGATAGTGGAACGTGATGGAAGCAGCATGTGGATAGTGGAACGTGATGGAAGCAGCAAGTAGATAGTGGAACGTGATGGAAACAGCAAGCTGTTAGTGGAATGTGATGGAAGCTGCAAGTGGATAGTGGATCGTGATGGAAGCAGCAAGTAGATAGTGGAACGTGATGGAAGCAGCAAGTGGGTAGTGGAACGTGATGGAAGCAGCAAGTGGGTAGTGGAATGTGATGGAAGCAGCAAGTGGGTAGTGGAACGTGATGGAAGCAGCAAGTGGATAGTGGAACGTGATGGAAGCAGCAAGTGGGTAGTGGAATGTGATGGAAGCAGCAAGTGGGTAGTGGAACGTAATGGAAGCAGCATGTGGTTAGTGGAACGTGATGGAAGCAGAAAGTGGGTAGTGGAATGTGATGGAAGCAGCAAGTGAGTAGTGGAACGTGATGGAAACAGCAAGTGGATAGTGGATAGTGATGGAAGCAGCAAGTGGATATTGGATCGTAATGGAAGCAGTAAGTGGATAGTGGAACGTGATGGAAGCAGCAAGTGGATAGTAAATGTGATGGAACTTTTGATGATAGTCAAACTCTACGGTGGATTCTATTAACATTTTAATCGAGTCTACCAAATCGATTACATTATAATTGGTACACTGCTACAAACTGTTTTATAGTTATTATGAGTATTGTTCATCTATCGGTAATTTATTTACTCAGCTGCAGACTTGGACTTCAGTTTACCTATATTGAAAACAGATCTATATTACCACTTCTATTAACATGGGGATGTAGCTCAGTGGTAGAGCGTTCGCTTTGCATGTGAAAGGCCCCGGGTTCGATCCCCGGCATCTCCAGATTATTTTTAAAGTGATATTTATAATTAGCTGAATGAAAAAACTTATATACGGTTTCCAACGTGGTTCAACATTCTTCCGTTGCTGGTGTATATGAGTCAAATTAAATTTAAAAATAGTTAAGCGAATTACACTGGCCGAAAAATAACTAAAGTTTAAAACTCAACTTAACTAATTAATAGTTATTTAAAACGAAATTAATTAACTAATTAATAATAATTCAATAAAAGAATGGACAAAAAATATAAAATATTCGTATATCTTTTCAGCGGCCTTTTAATAAGTATTACATGCAAAAGATGTTAAAAGAGGTTTTATCCACAAACCGACATCTAGAAAAAAAATGGTCATTGAACCAAACAATACTATAAAGTGCATGAATAAAATATTTCAAATTTAAAAATCTGCCCTTTATTTAAAACAATCCTCTGCAAAAAAATCTTGTAAATGCTATATTATATATAGAAATTAAATTATTAAAAATTAAATTACTTTATCTAAATTTTTTCCAAAGCAGCATGTGGGTAGTGGAACGTGATGGAAGCAGCAAGTGGGTAGCGGAACGTGATGGAAGCAGCAAGTGGGTAGTGGAACGTGATGGAAGCAGCAAGTAGATAGTGGAATGTGATGGAAGCAGCGAGTGGGTAGAGGAATGTGATGGAAGCAGCAAGTGGGTATTGGAACGTGATGGAAGCAGCAAGTGGGTAGTGGAACGTGATGGAAGCAGCAAGTAGATAGTGGAATGTGATGGAAGCAGCAAGTGGGCAGTGGAATGTGATGGAAGCAGCAAGTGGGTATTGGAACGTGATGGAAGCAGCAAGTGGGTAGTGGAACGTGATGGAAGCAGCGAGTGGGTAGAGGAATGTGATGGAAGCAGCAAGTGGATGGTGGATCGTGATGGAAGCAGAAAGTGGATAGTGGAACGTGATGGATGCAGCAAGTAGATAGTGGAACAAGATGGAAGCAGCAAGTGGATAGTGGAACGTGATGGAAGCAGCAAGTGGATGGTGGATCGTGATGGAAGCAGAAAGTGGATAGTGGAACGTGGTGGAAGCAGCAAGTGGATAGTGGATCGTGATGGAAGCAGAAAGTGGATCGTGGAACAAGATGGAAGCAGCAAGTAGATAGTGGAACGTGATGGAAGCAGCATGTGGATAGTCAAACTCTACGGTGGAATCTATTAACATCTTAATCGAGTCTACCGAATCGATTACGTTATAATTGGTACACTGCTACAAACTGTTTTATAGTTATTATGAGTATTGTTCAGCTATCGGTAATTTATTTACTCAGCTGCAGACTTGGAGTTCAGTTTACCTATATTGAAAACAGATCTATATTACCACTTCTATTAACATGGGGATGTAGCTCAGTGGTAGAGCGTTCGCTTTGCATGTGAAAGGCCCCGGGTTCGATCCCCGGCATCTCCAGATTATTTTTAAAGTGATATTTATAATTAGCTGAATGAAAAAACTTATATACGGTTTCCAACGTGGTTCAACATTCTTCCGTTGCTGGTGTATATGAGTCAAATTAAATTTAAAAATAGTTAAGCGAATTACACTGGCCGAAAAATAACTAAAGTTTAAAACTCAACTTACCTAATTAATAGTTATTTAAAACGAAATTAATTAACTAATTAATAATAATTCAATAAAAGAATGGACAAAAAATATAAAATATTCGTATATCTTTTCAGCGGCCTTTTAATAAGTATTACATGCAAAAGATGTTAAAAGAGGTTTTATCCACAAACCGACATCTAGAAAAAAAATGGTCATTGAACCAAACAATACTATAAAGTGCATGAATAAAATATTTCAAATTTAAAAATCTGCCCTTTATTTAAAACAATCCTCTGCAAAAAAATCTTGTAAATGCTATATTATATATAGAAATTAAATTATTAAAAATTAAATTACTTTATCTAAATTTTTTCCAAAGCAGCATGTGGGTAGTGGAACGTGATGGAAGCAGCAAGTGGATAGTGGAACGTGATGGAAGCAGCATGTGGGTAGTGGAACGTGATGGAAGCAGCTAGTGGATAGTGGAACGTGATGGAAGCAGCAAGTGGGAAGTGGAACGTGCTAGAATCAGCAAGTAGATAGTGGAACGTGATGGAAGCAGCATGTGGATAGTCCAACTCTACGGTGGAATCTATTATCATCTTAATCGAGTCTACCGAATCGATTACGTTATAATTGGTACACTGCTACAAACTGTTTTATACTTATTATGAGTATTGTTCTTCTATCGGTAATTTATTTACTCAGCTGCAGACTTGGACTTCAGTTTACCTATATTGAAAACAGATCTATATTACCACTTCTATTAACATGGGGATGTAGCTCAGTGGTAGAGCGTTCGCTTTGCATGTGAAAGGCCCCGGGTTGGATCCCCGGCTTCTCCAGCGTGATGGAAGCAGCAAGTGGGTAGTGGTATGTGATGGAAGCAGCAAGTGGGTAGTGGAACGTGATGGAAGCAGCAAGTGGGTAGTGGAACGTGATGGAAGCAGCGAGTGGGTAGAGGAATGTGATGGAAGCAGCAAGTGGGTATTGGAACGTGATGAAAGCAGCAAGTGAGTAGTGGAACGTGATGGAAGCAGCAAGTAGATAGTGGAATGTCATGGAAGCAGCAAGTGGGCAGTGGAATGTGATGGAAGCAGCAAGTGGGTATTGGAACGTGATGGAAGCAGCAAGTGGGTAGGGGAACGTGATGGAAGCAGCGAGTGGGTAGAGGAATGTGATGGAAGCAGCAAGTGGATAGTGGATTGTGATGGAAGCAGAAAGTGGATAGTGGAACAAGATGGAAGCAGCAAGTAGATAGTGGAACGTGATGGAAGCAGCATGTGGATAGTCAAACTCTACGGTGGAATCTATTAACATCTTAATCGAGTCTACCGAATCGATTACGTTATAATTGGTACACTGCTACAAACTGTTTTATAGTTATTATGAGTATTGTTCAGCTATCGGTAATTTATTTACTCAGCTGCAGACTTGGACTTCAGTTTACCTATATTGAAAACAGATCTATATTACCACTTCTATTAACATGGGGATGTAGCTCAGTGGTAGAGCGTTCGCTTTGCATGTGAAAGGCCCCGGGTTCGATCCCCGGCATCTCCAGATTATTTTTAAAGTGATATTAATAATTAGCTGAATGCGAAAACTTATATACGGTTTCCAACGTGGTTCAACATTCTTCCGTTGCTGCTGTATATGAGTGAAATTAAATTTAAAAACTGTTAAGCAAATTACACTGGCCGAAAAATAACTAAAGTTTAAAACTCAACTAAACTAATTAATAGTTATTAAAAACGAAATTAATTAACTAATTAATAATAATTCAATAAAAGAATGGACAAAAAATATAAAATATTCGTATGTCTTTTCAGTGGCCTTTTAATAAGTATCACAAGCAAATGATGTTAAAAGAGGTTTTATCCACAAACCGCTAGAGTAGCAGCGACATCTAGGAAAAAAAATGGTTTTTGAACAAAACAATAAACTATAAAATGCATGAATAAAATGTTTCAAATTTAAAAATCTGCCCTTTATTTAAAACAATCCTCTGCAAAAAAATCTTGTAAATGCTATATTATATATAGAATAAAATACTTTATCTAAATTTCTTCCAAAGCAGCATGTGGGTAGTGGAACGTGATGGAAGCAGCATGTGGATAGTGGAACGTGATGGAAGCAGCTAGTGGATAGTGGAATGTGAAGGAAACAGCAAGTGGGAAGTTAAACGTGCTGGAAGCAGCAAGTAGATAGTGGAACGTGATCTTAATCGAGTCTACCGAATCGATTACGTTATAATTGGTACACTGCTACAAACTGTTTTATAGTTATTATGAGTATTGTTCAGCTATCGGTAATTTATTTACTCAGCTGCAGACTTGGAGTTCAGTTTACCTATATTGAAAACAGATCTATATTACCACTTCTATTAACATGGGGATGTAGCTCAGTGTCAGAGCGTTCGCTTTGCATGTGAAAGGCCCCGGGTTCGATCCCCGGCATCTCCAGATTATTTTTAAAGTGATATTAATAATTAGCTGAATGCGAAAACTTATATACGGTTTCCAACGTGGTTCAACATTCTTCCGTTGCTGCTGTATATGAGTGAAATTAAATTTAAAAACTGTTAAGCAAATTACACTGGCCGAAAAATAACTAAAGTTTAAAACTCAACTAAACTAATTAATAGTTATTAAAAACGAAATTAATTAACTAATAAATAATAATTCAATAAAAGAATGGACAAAAAATATAAAATATTCGTATATCTTTTCAGTGGCCTTTTAATAAGTATCACAAGCAAATGATGTTAAAAGAGGTTTTATCCACAAACCGCTAGAGTAGCAGCGACATCTAGGAAAAAAAATGGTTTTTGAACAATACAATAAACTATAAAATGCATGAATAAAATGTTTCAAATTTAAAAATCTGCCCTTTATTTAAAACAATCCTCTGCAAAAAAATCTTGTAAATGCTATATTATATATAGAATAAAATACTTTATCTCAATTTCTTCCAAAGCAGCATGTGGGTAGTGGAACGTGATGGAAGCAGCATGTGGATAGTGGAACGTGATGGAAGCAGCTAGTGGATAGTGGAATGTGAAGGAAGCAGCAAGTGGGAAGTTAAACGTGCTGGAAGCAGCAAGTAGATAGTGGAACGTGATGGAAGCAGCATGTGGATAGTGGAACGTGATGGAAGCAGCAAGTAGATAGTGGAACGTGATGGAAACAGCAAGCTGTTAGTGGAATGTGATGGAAGCTGCAAGTGGATAGTGGATCGTAATGGAAGCAGCAAGTAGATAGTGGAACGTGATGGAAGCAGCAAGTGGGTTGTGGAACGTGATGGAAGCAGCAAGTGGGTAGTGGAATGTGATGGAAGCAGCAAGTGGGTAGTGGAACGTGATGGAAGCAGCAAGTGGATAGTGGAACGTGATGGAAGCAGCAAGTGGGTAGTGGAATGTGATGGAAGCAGCAAGTGGGTAGTGGAACGTAATGGAAGCAGCATGTGGGTAGTGGAACGTGATGGAAGCAGAAAGTGGGTAGTGGAATGTGATGGAAGCAGCAAGTGAGTAGTGGAACGTGATGGAAACAGCAAGTGGATAGTGGATAGTGATGGAAGCAGCAAGTGGATATTGGATCGTAATGGAAGCAGTAAGTGGATAGTGGAACGTGATGGAAGCAGCAAGTGGATAGTAAATGTGATGGAACTTTTGATGATAGTCAAACTCTACGGTGGATTCTATTAACATTTTAATCGAGTCTACCAAATCGATTACATTATAATTGGTACACTGCTACAAACTGTTTTATAGTTATTATGAGTATTGTTCATCTATCGGTAATTTATTTACTCAGCTGCAGACTTGGACTTCAGTTTACCTATATTGAAAACAGATCTATATTACCACTTCTATTAACATGGGGATGTAGCTCAGTGGTAGAGCGTTCGCTTTGCATGTGAAAGGCCCCGGGTTCGATCCCCGGCATCTCCAGATTATTTTTAAAGTGATATTTATAATTAGCTGAATGAAAAAACTTATATACGGTTTCCAACGTGGTTCAACATTCTTCCGTTGCTGGTGTATATGAGTCAAATTAAATTTAAAAATAGTTAAGCGAATTACACTGGCCGAAAAATAACTAAAGTTTAAAACTCAACTTAACTAATTAATAGTTATTTAAAACGAAATTAATTAACTAATTAATAATAATTCAATAAAAGAATGGACAAAAAATATAAAATATTCGTATATCTTTTCAGCGGCCTTTTAATAAGTATTACATGCAAAAGATGTTAAAAGAGGTTTTATCCACAAACCGACATCTAGAAAAAAAATGGTCATTGAACCAAACAATACTATAAAGTGCATGAATAAAATATTTCAAATTTAAAAATCTGCCCTTTATTTAAAACAATCCTCTGCAAAAAAATCTTGTAAATGCTATATTATATATAGAAATTAAATTATTAAAAATTAAATTACTTTATCTAAATTTTTTCCAAAGCAGCATGTGGGTAGTGGAACGTGATGGAAGCAGCAAGTGGGTAGCGGAACGTGATGGAAGCAGCAAGTGGGTAGTGGAACGTGATGGAAGCAGCAAGTAGATAGTGGAATGTGATGGAAGCAGCGAGTGGGTAGAGGAATGTGATGGAAGCAGCAAGTGGGTATTGGAACGTGATGGAAGCAGCAAGTGGGTAGTGGAACGTGATGGAAGCAGCAAGTAGATAGTGGAATGTGATGGAAGCAGCAAGTGGGCAGTGGAATGTGATGGAAGCAGCAAGTGGGTATTGGAACGTGATGGAAGCAGCAAGTGGGTAGTGGAACGTGATGGAAGCAGCGAGTGGGTAGAGGAATGTGATGGAATCAGCAAGTGGATGGTGGATCGTGATGGAAGCAGAAAGTGGATAGTGGAACGTGATGGATGCAGCAAGTAGATAGTGGAACAAGATGGAAGCATCAAGTGGATAGTGGAACAAGAAGGAAGCAGCAAGTGGATAGTGGAACGTGATGGAAGCAGCAAGTGGATGGTGGATCGTGATGGAAGCAGAAAGTGGATAGTGGAACGTGATGGAAGCAGCAAGTGGATAGTGGATCGTGATGGAAGCAGAAAGTGGATCGTGGAACAAGATGGAAGCAGCAAGTAGATAGTGGAACGTGATGGAAGCAGCATGTGGATAGTCAAACTCTACGGTGGAATCTATTAACATCTTAATCGAGTCTACCGAATCGATTACGTTATAATTGGTACACTGCTACAAACTGTTTTATAGTTATTATGAGTATTGTTCAGCTATCGGTAATTTATTTACTCAGCTGCAGACTTGGAGTTCAGTTTACCTATATTGAAAACAGATCTATATTACCACTTCTATTAACATGGGGATGTAGCTCAGTGTCAGAGCGTTCGCTTTGCATGTGAAAGGCCCCGGGTTCGATCCCCGGCATCTCCAGATTATTTTTAAAGTGATATTAATAATTAGCTGAATGCGAAAACTTATATACGGTTTCCAACGTGGTTCAACATTCTTCCGTTGCTGCTGTATATGAGTGAAATTAAATTTAAAAACTGTTAAGCAAATTACACTGGCCGAAAAATAACTAAAGTTTAAAACTCAACTAAACTAATTAATAGTTATTAAAAACGAAATTAATTAACTAATTAATAATAATTCAATAAAAGAATGGACAAAAAATATAAAATATTCGTATATCTTTTCAGTGGCCTTTTAATAAGTATCACAAGCAAATGATGTTAAAAGAAGTTTTATCCACAAACCGCTAGAGTAGCAGCGACATCTAGGAAAAAAAATGGTTTTTGAACAAAACAATAAACTATAAAATGCATGAATAAAATGTTTCAAATTTAAAAATCTGCCCTTTATTTAAAACAATCCTCTGCAAAAAAATCTTGTAAATGCTATATTATATATAGAATAAAATACTTTATCTCAATTTCTTCCAAAGCAGCATGTGGGTAGTGGAACGTGATGGAAGCAGCATGTGGGTAGTGGAACGTGATGGAAGCAGCTAGTGGATAGTGGAATGTGAAGGAAGCAGCAAGTGGGAAGTTAAACGTGCTGGAAGCAGCAAGTAGATAGTGGAACGTGATGGAAGCAGCATGTGGATAGTGGAACGTGATGGAAGCAGCAAGTAGATAGTGGAACGTGATGGAAACAGCAAGCTGTTAGTGGAATGTGATGGAAGCTGCAAGTGGATAGTGGATCGTGATGGAAGCAGCAAGTAGATAGTGGAACGTGATGGAAGCAGCAAGTGGGTAGTGGAACGTGATGGAAGCAGCAAGTGGGTAGTGGAATGTGATGGAAGCAGCAAGTGGGTAGTGGAACGTGATGGAAGCAGCAAGTGGATAGTGGAACGTGATGGAAGCAGCAAGTGGATATTGGATCGTAATGGAAGCAGTAAGTGGATAGTGGAACGTGATGGAAGCAGCAAGTGGATAGTAAATGTGATGGAACTTTTGATGATAGTCAAACTCTACGGTGGATTCTATTAACATTTTAATCGAGTCTACCAAATCGATTACATTATAATTGGTACACTGCTACAAACTGTTTTATAGTTATTATGAGTATTGTTCATCTATCGGTAATTTATTTACTCAGCTGCAGACTTGGACTTCAGTTTACCTATATTGAAAACAGATCTATATTACCACTTCTATTAACATGGGGATGTAGCTCAGTGGTAGAGCGTTCGCTTTGCATGTGAAAGGCCCCGGGTTCGATCCCCGGCATCTCCAGATTATTTTTAAAGTGATATTAATAATTAGCTGAATGCGAAAACTTATATACGGTTTCCAACGTGGTTCAACATTCTTCCGTTGCTGCTGTATATGAGTGAAATTAAATTTAAAAACTGTTAAGCAAATTACACTGGCCGAAAAATAACTAAAGTTTAAAACTCAACTAAACTAATTAATAGTTATTAAAAACGAAATTAATTAACTAATTAATAATAATTCAATAAAAGAATGGACAAAAAATATAAAATATTCGTATATCTTTTCAGTGGCCTTTTAATAAGTATCACAAGCAAATGATGTTAAAAGAAGTTTTATCCACAAACCGCTAGAGTAGCAGCGACATCTAGGAAAAAAAATGGTTTTTGAACAAAACAATAAACTATAAAATGCATGAATAAAATGTTTCAAATTTAAAAATCTGCCCTTTATTTAAAACAATCCTCTGCAAAAAAATCTTGTAAATGCTATATTATATATAGAATAAAATACTTTATCTCAATTTCTTCCAAAGCAGCATGTGGGTAGTGGAACGTGATGGAAGCAGCATGTGGATAGTGGAACGTGATGGAAGCAGCTAGTGGATAGTGGAATGTGAAGGAAGCAGCAAGTGGGAAGTTAAACGTGCTGGAAGCAGCAAGTAGATAGTGGAACGTGATGGAAGCAGCATGTGGATAGTGGAACGTGATGGAAGCAGCAAGTAGATAGTGGAACGTGATGGAAACAGCAAGCTGTTAGTGGAATGTGATGGAAGCTGCAAGTGGATAGTGGATCGTGATGGAAGCAGCAAGTAGATAGTGGAACGTGATGGAAGCAGCAAGTGGGTAGTGGAACGTGATGGCAGCAGCAAGTGGGTAGTGGAATGTGATGGAAGCAGCAAGTGGGTAGTGGAACGTGATGGAAGCAGCAAGTGGATAGTGGAACGTGATGGAAGCAGCAAGTGGATATTGGATCGTAATGGAAGCAGTAAGTGGATAGTGGAACGTGATGGAAGCAGCAAGTGGATAGTAAATGTGATGGAACTTTTGATGATAGTCAAACTCTACGGTGGATTCTATTAACATTTTAATCGAGTCTACCAAATCGATTACATTATAATTGGTACACTGCTACAAACTGTTTTATAGTTATTATGAGTATTGTTCATCTATCGGTAATTTATTTACTCAGCTGCAGACTTGGACTTCAGTTTACCTATATTGAAAACAGATCTATATTACCACTTCTATTAACATGGGGATGTAGCTCAGTGGTAGAGCGTTCGCTTTGCATGTGAAAGGCCCCGGGTTCGATCCCCGGCATCTCCAGATTATTTTTAAAGTGATATTTATAATTAGCTGAATGAAAAAACTTATATACGGTTTCCAACGTGGTTCAACATTCTTCCGTTGCTGGTGTATATGAGTCAAATTAAATTTAAAAATAGTTAAGCGAATTACACTGGCCGAAAAATAACTAAAGTTTAAAACTCAACTTAACTAATTAATAGTTATTTAAAACGAAATTAATTAACTAATTAATAATAATTCAATAAAAGAATGGACAAAAAATATAAAATATTCGTATATCTTTTCAGCGGCCTTTTAATAAGTATTACATGCAAAAGATGTTAAAAGAGGTTTTATCCACAAACCGACATCTAGAAAAAAAATGGTCATTGAACCAAACAATACTATAAAGTGCATGAATAAAATATTTCAAATTTAAAAATCTGCCCTTTATTTAAAACAATCCTCTGCAAAAAAATCTTGTAAATGCTATATTATATATAGAAATTAAATTATTAAAAATTAAATTACTTTATCTAAATTTTTTCCAAAGCAGCATGTGGGTAGTGGAACGTGATGGAAGCAGCAAGTGGATAGTGGAACGTGATGGAAGCAGCATGTGGGTAGTGGAACGTGATGGAAGCAGCTAGTGGATAGTGGAACGTGATGGAAGCAGCAAGTGGGAAGTGGAACGTGCTAGAATCAGCAAGTAGATAGTGGAACGTGATGGAAGCAGCATGTGGATAGTCCAACTCTACGGTGGAATCTATTATCATCTTAATCGAGTCTACCGAATCGATTACGTTATAATTGGTACACTGCTACAAACTGTTTTATACTTATTATGAGTATTGTTCTTCTATCGGTAATTTATTTACTCAGCTGCAGACTTGGACTTCAGTTTACCTATATTGAAAACAGATCTATATTACCACTTCTATTAACATGGGGATGTAGCTCAGTGGTAGAGCGTTCGCTTTGCATGTGAAAGGCCCCGGGTTGGATCCCCGGCTTCTCCAGCGTGATGGAAGCAGCAAGTGGGTAGTGGTATGTGATGGAAGCAGCAAGTGGGTAGTGGAACGTGATGGAAGCAGCAAGTGGGTAGTGGAACGTGATGGAAGCAGCGAGTGGGTAGAGGAATGTGATGGAAGCAGCAAGTGGGTATTGGAACGTGATGAAAGCAGCAAGTGAGTAGTGGAACGTGATGGAAGCAGCAAGTAGATAGTGGAATGTCATGGAAGCAGCAAGTGGGCAGTGGAATGTGATGGAAGCAGCAAGTGGGTATTGGAACGTGATGGAAGCAGCAAGTGGGTAGGGGAACGTGATGGAAGCAGCGAGTGGGTAGAGGAATGTGATGGAAGCAGCAAGTGGATAGTGGATTGTGATGGAAGCAGAAAGTGGATAGTGGAACAAGATGGAAGCAGCAAGTAGATAGTGGAACGTGATGGAAGCAGCATGTGGATAGTCAAACTCTACGGTGGAATCTATTAACATCTTAATCGAGTCTACCGAATCGATTACGTTATAATTGGTACACTGCTACAAACTGTTTTATAGTTATTATGAGTATTGTTCAGCTATCGGTAATTTATTTACTCATTTTCTTAAATTTTCACGATTCATACTTTAAATAAAACACTTTTTACCGGATATTATCGCGTATATTTTAGTTAATTTTAAAATTATTTCGACGTTTCGGCATCTTTGCAGTTGCCGTGGTCACGATAGACTAAGGTGTTGTTCATCTATTGCCAGTAATAAAAACTACATGATTGTCAATACATATTAACGCCATCTGTTTCTCAGTCTTCTCGCATAACGTCCCGGATTGACACAAAAGGCACTGACTGTGTCCTGAGTTTGCAGTCTAACAGTTTGCTGGTTTTTCATTTTGATGTTTTTAAGTATTGGATCCCATGTTGATGAAAGTTTCCAACCATCTTCTCTATTGAAATTTGGATGTTTTTTAATTTCAATAGTTTCTCTGACCATCCTAGGTATAAAATGTTTCTCTTTTGCTAGGATCTTCACGGTATTTCAAATTAACTAAAATATACGCGATAATATCCGGTAAAAAGTGTTTTATTTAATTTATTTACTCAGCTGCAGACTTGGACTTCAGTTTACCTATATTGAAAACAGATCTATATTACCACTTCTATTAACATGGGGATGTAGCTCAGTGGTAGAGCGTTCGCTTTGCATGTGAAAGGCCCCGGGTTCGATCCCCGGCATCTCCAGATTATTTTTAAAGTGATATTAATAATTAGCTGAATGCGAAAACTTATATACGGTTTCCAACGTGGTTCAACATTCTTCCGTTGCTGCTGTATATGAGTGAAATTAAATTTAAAAACTGTTAAGCAAATTACACTGGCCGAAAAATAACTAAAGTTTAAAACTCAACTAAACTAATTAATAGTTATTAAAAACGAAATTAATTAACTAATTAATAATAATTCAATAAAAGAATGGACAAAAAATATAAAATATTCGTATGTCTTTTCAGTGGCCTTTTAATAAGTATCACAAGCAAATGATGTTAAAAGAGGTTTTATCCACAAACCGCTAGAGTAGCAGCGACATCTAGGAAAAAAAATGGTTTTTGAACAAAACAATAAACTATAAAATGCATGAATAAAATGTTTCAAATTTAAAAATCTGCCCTTTATTTAAAACAATCCTCTGCAAAAAAATCTTGTAAATGCTATATTATATATAGAATAAAATACTTTATCTAAATTTCTTCCAAAGCAGCATGTGGGTAGTGGAACGTGATGGAAGCAGCATGTGGATAGTGGAACGTGATGGAAGCAGCTAGTGGATAGTGGAATGTGAAGGAAGCAGCAAGTGGGAAGTTAAACGTGCTGGAAGCAGCAAGTAGATAGTGGAACGTGATGGAAGCAGCATGTGGATAGTGGAACGTGATGGAAGCAGCAAGTAGATAGTGGAACGTGATGGAAACAGCAAGCTGTTAGTGGAATGTGATGGAAGCTGCAAGTGGATAGTGGATCGTGATGGAAGCAGCAAGTAGATAGTGGAACGTGATGGAAGCAGCAAGTGGGTAGTGGAATGTGATGGAAGCAGCAAGTAGATAGTGGATCGTGATGGAAGCAGCAAGTGGGTAGTGGAATGTGATGGAAGCAGCAAGTGGGTAGTGGAATGTGATGGAAGCAGCAAGTGGGTAGTGGATCGTGATGGAAGCAGCAAGTGGGTAGTGGAATGAGATGGAAGCAGCAAGTGGGTAGTGGAACGTGATGGAAGCAGCAAGTGGGTAGTGGTATGTGATGGCAGCAGCAAGTGGGTAGTGGAACGTGATGGAAGCAGCAAGTGGGTAGTGGAATGTGATGGAAGCAGCAAGTGGATAGTGGAACGTGATGGAAGCAGCAAGTGGGTAGTCGAATGTGATGGAAGCAGCAAGTGGATAGTGGATCGTGATGAAAGCAGCATGTGGATAGTGGAACGTGATGGAAGCAGCAAGTGGGTAGTGGAATGTGATGGAAGCAGCATGTGGATAGTGGAACGTGATGGAAGCAGCAAGTGGATAGTGGATCGTGATGAAAGCAGCATGTGGATAGTGGAACGTGATGGAAGCGGCATGTGGATAGTGGAATGTGATGGAACTTTTGATGATAGTCAAACTCTACGGTGGAATCTATTAACATCTTAATCGAATCTACCGAATCGATTACGTTATAATTGGTACACTGCTACAAACTGTTTTATAGTTATTATGAGTATTGTTCTTCTATCGGTAATTTATTTACTCAGCTGCAGACTTGGACTTCAGTTTACCTATATTGAAAACAGATCAATATTACCACTTCTATTAACATGGGGATGTAGCTCAGTGGTAGAGCGTTCGCTTTGCATGTGAAAGGCCCCGGGTTCGATCCCCGGCATCTCCAGATTATTTTTAAAGTGATATTTATAATTAGCTGAATGCGAAAACTTATATACGGTTTCCAACGTGGTTCAACATTCTTCCGTTACTGGTGTATATGAGTCAAATTAAATTTAAAAACTGTTAAGCAAATTACACTGGCCGAAAAATAACTAAAGTTTAAAACTCAACTAAACTAATTAACAGTTATTAAAAACGAAATTATTTAACTAATTAATAATAATTCAATAAAAGAATGGACAAAAAATATAAAATATTCGTATATCTTTTCAGCGGCCTTTTAATAAGTATCACAAGCAAAATATGTTAAAAGAGGTTTTATCCACAAACCGCTAGAGTAGCAGCGACATCTAGAAAAAAAAATGGTTTTTGAACCAAACAATATACTATAAAATGCATGAATAAAATGTTTCAAATTTAAAAATCTGCCCTTTATTTATAACAATCCTCTGCAAAAAAATCTTGTAAATGCTATATTATATATAGAATAAATTACTTTATTTAAATTTCTTCCAAAGCAGCATGTGGGTAGTGGAACGTGATGGAAGCAGCAAGTGGATAGTGGAACGTGATGGAAGCAGCAAGTGGGTAGTGGAATGTGATGGAAGCAGCAAGTGGGTAGTGGAACGTAATGGAAGCAGCATGTGGGTAGTGGAACGTGATGGAAGCAGAAAGTGGGTAGTGGAATGTGATGGAAGCAGCAAGTGAGTAGTGGAACGTGATGGAAACAGCAAGTGGATAGTGGATAGTGATGGAAGCAGCAAGTGGATATTGGATCGTAATGGAAGCAGTAAGTGGATAGTGGAACGTGATGGAAGCAGCAAGTGGATAGTAAATGTAATGGAACTTTTGATGATAGTCAAACTCTACGGTGGATTCTATTAACATTTTAATCGAGTCTACCAAATCGATTACATTATAATTGGTACACTGCTACAAACTGTTTTATAGTTATTATGAGTATTGTTCATCTATCGGTAATTTATTTACTCAGCTGCAGACTTGGACTTCAGTTTACCTATATTGAAAACAGATCTATATTACCACTTCTATTAACATGGGGATGTAGCTCAGTGGTAGAGCGTTCGCTTTGCATGTGAAAGGCCCCGGGTTCGATCCCCGGCATCTCCAGATTATTTTTAAAGTGATATTTATAATTAGCTGAATGCGAAAACTTATATACGGTTTCCAACGTGGTTCAACATTCTTCCGTTGCTGGTGTATATGAGTCAAATTAAATTTAAAAATAGTTAAGCAAATTACACTGGCCGAAAAATAACTAAAGTTTAAAACTCAACTTAACTAATTAATAGTTATTTAAAACGAAATTAATTAACTAATTAATAATAATTCAATAAAAGAATGGACAAAAAATATAAAATATTCGTATATCTTTTCAGCGGCCTTTTAATAAGTATTACATGCAAAAGATGTTAAAAGAGGTTTTATCCACAAACCGACATCTAGAAAAAAAATGGTTTTTGAACCAAATAATAAACTATGAAATGCATGAATAAAATGTTTCAAATTTAAAAATCTGCCCTTTATTTAAAACAATCCTCTGCAAAAAAATCTTGTTAGTGCTATATTATATATTATATACGTGATGGAAGCAGCATGTGGATAGTGGAACGTGATGGAAGCAGCGAGTGGGTAGAGGAATGTGATGGAAGCAGCAAGTGGGTATTGGAACGTGATGAAAGCAGCAAGTGGGTAGTGGAACGTGATGGAAGCAGCAAGTAGATAGTGGAATGTGATGGAAGCAGCAAGTGGGCAGTGGAATGTGATGGAAGCAGCAAGTGGGTATTGGAACGTGATGGAAGCAGCAAGTGGGTAGTGGAACGTGATGGAAGCAGCGAGTGGGTAGAGGAATGTGATGGAAGCAGCAAGTGGATAGTGGATCGTGATGGAAGCAGAAAGTGGATAGTGGAACAAGATGGAAGCAGCAAGTAGATAGTGGAACGTGATGGAAGCAGCATGTGGATAGTCAAACTCTACGGTGGAATCTATTAACATCTTAATCGAGTCTACCGAATCGATTACGTTATAATTGGTACACTGCTACAAACTGTTTTATAGTTATTATGAGTATTGTTCAGCTATCGGTAATTTATTTACTCAGCTGCAGACTTGGACTTCAGTTTACCTATATTGAAAACAGATCTATATTACCACTTCTATTAACATGGGGATGTAGCTCAGTGGTAGAGCGTTCGCTTTGCATGTGAAAGGCCCCGGGTTCGATCCCCGGCATCTCCAGATTATTTTTAAAGTGATATTAATAATTAGCTGAATGCGAAAACTTATATACGGTTTCCAACGTGGTTCAACATTCTTCCGTTGCTGCTGTATATGAGTGAAATTAAATTTAAAAACTGTTAAGCAAATTACACTGGCCGAAAAATAACTAAAGTTTAAAACTCAACTAAACTAATTAATAGTTATTAAAAACGAAATTAATTAACTAATTAATAATAATTCAATAAAAGAATGGACAAAAAATATAAAATATTCGTATATCTTTTCAGTGGCCTTTTAATAAGTATCACAAGCAAATGATGTTAAAAGAGGTTTTATCCACAAACCGCTAGAGTAGCAGCGACATCTAGGAAAAAAAATGGTTTTTGAACAAAACAATAAACTATAAAATGCATGAATAAAATGTTTCAAATTTAAAAATCTGCCCTTTATTTAAAACAATCCTCTGCAAAAAAAACTTGTAAATGCTATATTATATATAGAAATTAAATTATTAAAAATTAAATTACTTTATCTAAATTTTTTCCAAAGCAGCATGTGGGTAGTGGAACGTGATGGAAGCAGCAAGTGGATAGTGGAACGTGATGGAAGCAGCATGTGGGTAGTGGAACGTGATGGAAGCAGCTAGTGGATAGTGGAACGTGATGGAAGCAGCAAGTGGGAAGTGGAACGTGCTAGAATCAGCAAGTAGATAGTGGAACGTGATGGAAGCAGCATGTGGATAGTCAAACTCTACGGTGGAATCTATTATCATCTTAATCGAGTCTACCGAATCGATTACGTTATAATTGGTACACTGCTACAAACTGTTTTATACTTATTATGAGTATTGTTCTTCTATCGGTAATTTATTTACTCAGCTGCAGACTTGGACTTCAGTTTACCTATATTGAAAACAGATCTATATTACCACTTCTATTAACATGGGGATGTAGCTCAGTGGTAGAGCGTTCGCTTTGCATGTGAAAGGCCCCGGGTTGGATCCCCGGCTTCTCCAGCGTGATGGAAGCAGCAAGTGGGTAGTGGTATGTGATGGAAGCAGCAAGTGGATAGTGGATCGTGATGAAAGCAGCATGTGGATAGTGGAACGTGATGGAAGCAGCAAGTGGGTAGTGGAATGTGATGGAAGCAGCATGTGGATAGTGGAACGTTATAATTGGTACACTGCTACAAACTGTTTTATAGTTATTATGAGTATTGTTCTTGTATCGGTAATTTATTTACTCAGATGCAGACTTGGACTTCAGTTTACCTATATTGAAAACAGATCTATATTACCACTTCTATTAACATGGGGATGTAGCTCAGTGGTAGAGCGTTCGCTTTGCATGTGAAAGGCCCCGGGTTCGATCCCCGGCATCTCCAGATTATTTTTAAAGTGATATTTATAATTAGCTGAATGCGAAAACTTAAATACGGTTTCCAACGTGGTTCAACATTCTTCCCTTGCTGGTGTATATGAGTGAAATTAAATTTAAAAACTGTTAAGCAAATTACACTGGCCGAAAAATAACTAAAGTTTAAAACTCAACTAAACTAATTAATACTTATTTAAAACGAAATTATTTAACTAATTAATAATAATTCAATAAAAGAATGGACAAAAAATATAAAATATTCGTATATCTTTTCAGCGGCCTTTTAATAAGTATCACAAGCAAAAGATGTTAAAAGAGGTTTTATCCACAAACCGCTAGAGTAGCAGCGACATCTAGAAAAAAAAATGGTTTTTGAACCAAACAATAAACTATAAAATGCATGAATAAAATGTTTCAAATTTAAAAATCTGCCCTTTATTTAAAACAATCCTCTGCAAAAAAATCTTGTAAATGCTATATTATATATAGAATAAATTACTTTATCTAAATTTCTTCCAAAGCAGCATGTGGGTAGTGGAACGTGATGGAAGCAGAAAGTAGATAGTGGAACGTGATGGAAACAGCAAGTGGTTAGTGGAATGCGATGGAAGCAGCAAATGGTAAGTGGAATGTGATGGAAGCAGAAACTGGATAGGGGATCGTGATGGAAGCAGCAAGTAGATAGTGGAACGTGATGAAAGCAGCAAGTAGATAGTGGAACATGATGGATGCAGCAAGTAGATAGTGGTACGTGATGGAAGCAGCAAGTAGATAGTGGAATGTGATGGAAGCAGCATGTGGATAGTGGAACGTGATGAAAGCAGCATGTGGATAGTGGAACGTGATGGAAGCAGCAAGTGGGAAGAGGAACGTGCTGGAAGCAGCAAGTGGATAGTGAAACGTGATTGAAGCAGCAAGTGGGTAGTGGAACGTGATGGAAGCAGCATGTGGATAGTCAAACTCTACGGTGGAATCTATTAACATCTGAAATGAGTCTACCGAATCGATTACGTTATAATTGGTACACTGCTACAAACTGTTTTATAGTTATTATGAGTATTGTTCTTCTATCGGTAATTTATTAACTCAGCTGCAGACTTGGACTTCAGTTTACCTATATTGAAAACAGATCTATATTACCTCTTCTATTAACATGGGGATGTAGCTCAGTGGTAGAGCGTTCGCTTTGCATGTGAAAGGCCCCGGGTTCGATCCCCGGCATCTCTAGATTATTTTTAAAGTGATATTTATAATAAGCTGAATGCGAAAACTTATATACGGTTTTCAACGTGGAAAAATAACAAAAGTTTTAAACTCAACTAAACTAATTAATAGTTATTAAAAACGAAATTAATTAACTAATTAATAATAATCCAATAAAAGAATGGACAAAAAATATAAAATATTCGTATATCTTTTCAGCGGCCTTTTAATAAGTATCACAAGCAAAAGATGTTAAAAGAGGTTTTATCCACAAACCGCTAGAGTAGCAGCGACATCTACAAAAAAAAATGGTCATTGAACCAAACAATACTATAAAGTGAATGAATAAAATATTTCAAATTTAAAAATCTGCCCTTTATTTAAAACAATCCTCTGCAAAAAAATCTTGTTAATGCTATATTATATATAGAAATTAAATTATTAAAAATTAAATTACTTTATCTAAATTTTTTCCAAAGCAGCATGTGGGTAGTGGAACGTGATGGAAGCAGCAAGTGGATAGTGGAACGTGATGGAAGCAGCATGTGGGTAGTGGAACGTGATGGAAGCAGCTAGTGGATAGTGGAACGTGATGGAAGCAGCAAGTGGGAAGTGGAACGTGCTAGAATCAGCAAGTAGATAGTGGAACGTGATGGAAGCAGCATGTGGATAGTCAAACTCTACGGTGGAATCTATTATCATCTTAATCGAGTCTACCGAATCGATTACGTTATAATTGGTACACTGCTACAAACTGTTTTATACTTATTATGAGTATTGTTCTTCTATCGGTAATTTATTTACTCAGCTGCAGACTTGGACTTCAGTTTACCTATATTGAAAACAGATCTATATTACCACTTCTATTAACATGGGGATGTAGCTCAGTGGTAGAGCGTTCGCTTTGCATGTGAAAGGCCCCGGGTTGGATCCCCGGCTTCTCCAGCGTGATGGAAGCAGCAAGTGGGTAGTGGTATGTGATGGAAGCAGCAAGTGGGAAGTGGAACGTGCTGGAAGCAGCAAGTGGGAAGTAGAACGTGCAGGAAGCAGCAAGCGGATAGTGTTACATGATGGAAGCAGCAAGTAGATAGTGGAACGTGATGGAATCAGCAAGTGGATAGTGGATTGTGATGGAAACAGCAAGTAGATAGTGGAACGTGATGGAAGCAGCAAGTGGATAGTGGAACGTGATGGAAACAGCAAGTAGATAGTGGAACGTGATGGAAGCAGCAAGTAGATAGTGAAACGTTATGGAAGCAGCAAGTGGATAGTGGAACGTGATGGAAGCAGCAAGTGGATAGTGGAATGTGATGGAACTTTTGAAGATAGTCAAACTCTACGGTGGATTCTATTAACATCTTAATCGAATCTACCGAATCGATTACGTTATAATTGGTACACAGCTACAAACTGTTTTATACTTCATTTAAAACAATCCTCTGCAAAAAAATCTTGTAAATGCTATATTATATATAGAATAAATTATTTTATCTAAATTTCTTCCAAAGCAGCAAGTGGGAAGTGGCACGTGCTGGAAGCAGCAAGTAGATAGCGGAACGTGATGGAAGCAGCAAGTGGATAGTGGAACGTGATGGAAGCAGCAAGTGGGTAGTGGTATGTGATGGAAGCAGCAAGTGGGTAGTATTACGTGATAGAAGCAGCGAAAGAGTAGTGGAACGTGATGGAAAAAGCAAGTGGTTAGTGGAATGTGATGGAAGCAGTATGTGGATAGTGGAACGTGATGGAAGCAGCAAGTGGGAAGTGGAACGTGCTGGAAGCAGCAAGTGGGTAGTGGAACGTGATAGAAGCAGCGAGTGAGTAGTGGAACGTGATGTAATCAGCAAGTAGATAGTGGAACGTGATGGAATCAGCAAGTGGATAGTGGATTGTGATGGAAACAGCAAGTAGATAGTGGAACGTGATGGAAGCAGCAAGTGGATAGTGGAACGTGATGGAAACAGCAAGTAGATAGTGGTACGGGATGGAAGCAGCAAGTAGATAGTGAAACGTTATGGAAGCAGCAAGTGGATAGTGGAATGTGATGGAACTTTTGAAGATAGTCAAACTCTACGGTGGATTCTATTAACATCTTAATCGAATCTACCGAATCGATTACGTTATAATTGGTACACTGCTACAAACTGTTTTATACTTATTATGAGTATTGTTCTTCTATCGGTAATTTATTTACTCAGCTGCAGACTTGGACTTCAGTTTACCTATATTGAAAACAGATCTTTATTACCACTTCTATTAACATGGAGGTTTTATCCACAAACCGCTAGAGTAGCAGCGACATCTAGAAAACAAAATGGTTTTTGAACCAAACACTTAACTATGAAATGCATGGTTCTTCTATCGGTAATTTATTTACTCAGCTGCAGACTTGGACTTCAGTTTACCTATATTGAAAACAGATCTTTATTACCACTTCTATTAACATGGAGGTTTTATCCACAAACCGCTAGAGTAGCAGCGACATCTAGAAAACAAAATGGTTTTTGAACCAAACACTTAACTATGAAATGCATGAATAAAATGTTTCAAATTTAAAAATCTGCCCTTCATTTAAAACAATCCTCTGCAAAAAAATCTTGTAAATGCTATATTATATATAGAATAAATTATTTTATCTAAATTTCTTCCAAAGCAGCATGTGGATAGTGGAACGTTTTGGAAGCAGCAAGTGGTTAGTGGAATGTGATGGAAACAGCAAGTGGTTAGTGGAATGTGATGGAAGCAGCAAGTAGATAGTGGAACGTGATGGAAGCAGCAAGTGGATAGTGGAACGTGATGGAAGCAGCAAGTGGAAAGTGGAACGTGCTGGAAGCAGCAAGTGGATAGTTTAACGTGATGGAAGCAGCAAGTAGATAGTGGAACGTGATGGAAACAGAAAGTGGTTAGTGGAATGTGATGGAAGCAGCAAGTGGATAGTGGGTCGTGATGGAAGCAGAATGTAGATAGTGGAACGTGATGGAAGCAGCAAGTCGGTAGTGGTTTGTGATGGAAGCAGCAAGTAGATAGAGGAACGTGATGGAAGCAGCAAGTGGATAGTGGAACTTGATGGAAGCTGTATGTGGATAGTGGAATGTGATGGAAGCAGCAAGTGGGAAGTGGAACGTGCTGAAAGCAGCAAGTGGATAGTGTAACGTGATGGAAACAGCAAGTGGATAGTGGAACGTGATGGAAACAGCAAGTAGATAGAGGAACGTGCTGGAAGCAGCAAGTGGATAGTGTAACGTGATGGAAACAGCAAGTGGTTAGTGGAATGTGATGGAAGCAGCAAGTGGGAAGTGGAACGTGCTGGAAGCAGCAAATGGATAGTGGGTCGTGATGGAAACAGCAAGTCGATAGTGGAACGTGATGGAGTCAGCAAGTGGATAGTGGAACGTGATGGAAACAGCAAGTAGATAGAGGAACGTGCTGGAAGCAGCAAGTAGATAGTGAAACGTTATGGAAGCAGCAAGTGGAAAGTGGAATGTGATGGAACTTTTGAAGATAGTCAAACTCTACGGTGGATTCTATTAACATCTTAATCGAATCTACCGAATCGATTAAGTTATAATTGGTACACAGCTACAAACTGTTTTATACTTATTATGAGTATTGTTCTTCTATCGGTAATTTATTTACTCAGCTGCAGACTTGGACTTCAGTTTACCTATATTGAAAACAGATCTATATTACCACTTCTATTAACATGGGGATGTAGCTCAGTGGTAGAGCGTTCGCTTTGCATGTGAAAGGCCCCGGGTTGGATCCCCGGCTTCTCCAGCGTGATGGAAGCAGCAAGTGGGTAGTGGTATGTGATGGAAGCAGCAAGTGGGTAGTGGAACGTGATGGAAGCAGCAAGTGGGTAGTGGAACGTGATGGAAGCAGCAAGTGGGTAGTGGAACGTGATGGAAGCAGCGAGTGGGTAGAGGAATGTGATGGAAGCAGCAAGTGGGTATTGGAACGTGATGAAAGCAGCAAGTGGGTAGTGGAACGTGATGGAAGCAGCAAGTAGATAGTGGAATGTGATGGAAGCAGAAAGTGGGCAGTGGAATGTGATGGAAGCAGCAAGTGGGAAGTGGAACGTGCTGGAAGCAGCAAATGGATAGTGGGTCGTGATGGAAACAGCAAGTAGATAGTGGAACGTGATGGAGTCAGCAAGTGGATAGTGGAACGTGATGGAAACAGCAAGTAGATAGAGGAACGTGCTGGAAGCAGCAAGTGGATAGTGGGTCGTGATGGAAGCAGCAAGTGGATAGTGGGTCGTGCTGGAAGCAGCAAATGGATAGTGTAACGTGATGGAAGCAGCAAGTAGATAGTGGAACGTGATGAAAGCAGCAAGTGGATAGTGGAACGTTATGAGAGCAGCAAGTGGATAGTGGAACGTGATAGAAGCAGCATGTGGATAGTGGAACGTGATGGAAGCAGCAACTGTATAGTGGAACTTGATGGAAGCAGCAACTGTATAGTGGAACTTGATGGAAGCAGCATGTGGATAGTGGAACGTGATGGAAGCAGCAAGTGGGAAGTGGAATGTGATGGAAGCAGCAAGTGGGTAGTGGAATGTGATGGAAGCAGCAAGTGGGTAGCGGAACGTGATGGATTTCTATTAACATCTTAATCGAGTCTACCGAATCGATTACGTTATAATTGGTACACTGCTACAAACTGTTTTATACTTATTATGAGTATTGTTCAGCTATCGGTAATTTATTTACTCAGCTGCAGACTTGGACTTCAGTTTACCTATATTGAAAACAGATCTATATTACCACTTCTATTAACATGGGGATGTAGCTCAGTGGTAGAGCGTTCGCTTTGCATGTGAAAGGCCCCGGGTTCGATCCCCGGCATCTCCAGATTATTTTTAAAGTGATATTTATAATTAGCTGAATGCGAAAACTTATATACGGTTTCCAACGTGGTACAACATTCTTCCGTTGCTGGTGTATATGAGTGAAATTAAATTTAAAAACTGTTTAAAACTCAACTAAACTAATTAATAGTTATTAAAAACGAAATTAATTAACTAATTAATAATAATTCAATAAAAGAATGGACAAAAAATATAAAATATTCGTATATCTTTTCAGTGGCCTTTTAATAAGTATCACAAGCAAATGATGTTAAAAGAGGTTTTATCCACAAACCGATAGAGTAGCAGCGACATCTAGGAAAAAAAATGGTTTTTGAACCAAACAATAAACTATAAAATGCATGAATAAAATGTTTCAAATTTAAAAATCTGCCCTTTATTTAAAACAATCCTCTGCAAAAAAATCTTGTAAATGCTATATTATATATTATATACGTGATGGAAGCAGCATGTGGATAGTGGAACGTGATGGAAGCGGCATGTGGATAGTGGAATGTGATGGATCTTTTGATGATAGTCAAACTCTACGGTGGATTCTATTAACATCTTAATCGTATCTACCGAATCGATTACGTTATAATTGGTACACTGCTACAAACTGTTTTATAGTTATTATGAGTATTGTTCAGCTATCGGTAATTTATTTACTCAGCTGCAGACTTGGACTTCAGTTTACCTATATTGAAAACAGATCTATATTACCACTTCTATTAACATGGGGATGTAGCTCAGTGGTAGAGCGTTCGCTTTGCATGTGAAAGGCCCCGGGTTCGATCCCCGGCATCTCCAGATTATTTTTAAAGTGATATTTATAATTAGCTGAATGCGAAAACTTATATACGGTTTCCAACGTGGTACAACATTCTTCCGTTGCTGGTGTATATGAGTGAAATTAAATTTAAAAACTGTTAAGCAAATTACACTGGCCGAAAAATAACTAAAGTTTTAAACTCAACTAAACTAATTAATAGTTATTAAGAACGAAATTAATTAACTAATCAATAATAATTCAATAAAAGAATGGACAAAAAATATAAAATATTCGTATATCTTTTCAGCGGCCTTTTAATAAGTATCACAAGCAAAAGATGTTAAAAGAGGTTTTATCCACAAACCGCTAGAGTAGCAGCGACATCTAGAAAAAAAAATGGTTTTTGAACCAAACAATAAACTATAAAATGCATGAATAAAATGTTTCAAATTTAAAAATCTGCCCTTTAAAACAATCCTCTGCAAAAAAATCTTGTAAATGCTATATTATATATAGAATAAATTACTTTATCTAAATTTCTTCCAAAGCAGCATGTGGGTAGTGGAACGTGATGGAAGCAGAAAGTAGATAGTGGAACGTGATGGAAACAGCAAGTGGTTAGTGGAATGCGATGGAAGCAGCAAATGGTAAGTGGAATGTGATGGAAGCAGAAACTGGATAGGGGATCGTGATGGAAGCAGCAAGTAGATAGTGGAACATGATGGAAGCAGCAAGTAGATAGTGGAACATGATGGAAGCAGCAAGTAGATAGTGGTACGTGATGGAAGCAGCAAGTAGATAGTGGAATGTGATGGAAGCAGCATGTGGATAGTGGAACGTGATGAAAGCAGCATGTGGATAGTGGAACGTGATGGAAGCAGCAAGTGGGAAGAGGAACGTGCTGGAAGCAGCAAGTGGATAGTGAAACGTGATTGAAGCAGCAAGTGGGTAGTGGAACGTGATGGAAGCAGCAAGTAGATAGTGGAACGTGATGGAAGCAGCAAGTAGATAGTGGAACGTGATGGAAGCAGCATGTGGATAGTCAAACTCTACGGTGGAATCTATTAACATCTGAATCGAGTCTACCGAATCGATTACGTTATAATTGGTACACTGCTACAAACTGTTTTATAGTTATTATGAGTATTGTTCTTCTATCGGTAATTTATTAACTCAGCTGCAGACTTGGACTTCAGTTTACCTATATTGAAAACAGATCAATATTACCTCTTCTATTAACATGGGGATGTAGCTCAGTGGTAGAGCGTTCGCTTTGCATGTGAAAGGCCCCGGGTTCGATCCCCGGCATCTCTAGATTATTTTTAAAGTGATATTTAAAATAAGCTGAATGCGAAAACTTATATACGGTTTTCAACGTGGAAAAATAACAAAAGTTTTAAACTCAACTAAACTAATTAATAGTTATTAAAAACGAAATTAATTAACTAATTAATAATAATCCAATAAAAGAATGGACAAAAAATATAAAATATTCGTATATCTTTTCAGCGGCCTTTTAATAAGTATCACAAGCAAAAGATGTTAAAAGAGGTTTTATCCACAAACCGCTAGAGTAGCAGCGACATCTACAAAAAAAAATGGTCATTGAACCAAACAATACTATAAAGTGAATGAATAAAATATTTCAAATTTAAAAATCTGCCCTTTATTTAAAACAATCCTCTGCAAAAAAATCTTGTAAATGCTATATTATATATAGAAATTAAATTATTAAAAATTAAATTACTTTATCTAAATTTTTTCCAAAGCAGCATGTGGGTAGTGGAACGTGATGGAAGCAGCAAGTGGATAGTGGAACGTGATGGAAGCAGCATGTGGGTAGTGGAACGTGATGGAAGCAGCTAGTGGATAGTGGAACGTGATGGAAGCAGCAAGTGGGAAGTGGAACGTGCTAGAATCAGCAAGTAGATAGTGGAACGTGATGGAAGCAGCATGTGGATAGTCAAACTCTACGGTGGAATCTATTATCATCTTAATCGAGTCTACCGAATCGATTACGTTATAATTGGTACACTGCTACAAACTGTTTTATACTTATTATGAGTATTGTTCTTCTATGGGTAATTTATTTACTCAGCTGCAGACTTGACTTCAGTTTACCTATATTGAAAACAGATCTATATTACCACTTCTATTAACATGGGGATGTAGCTCAGTGGTAGAGCGTTCGCTTTGCATGTGAGAGGCCCCGGGTTGGATCCCCGGCTTCTCCAGCGTGATGGAAGCAGCAAGTGGGTAGTGGTATGTGATGGAAGCAGCAAGTGGGAAGTGGAACGTGCTGGAAGCAGCAAGTGGGAAGTAGAACGTGCAGGAAGCAGCAAGCGGATAGTGTTACATGATGGAAGCAGCAAGTAGATAGTGGAACGTGATGGAATCAGCAAGTGGATAGTGGATTGTGATGGAAACAGCAAGTAGATAGTGGAACGTGATGGAAGCAGCAAGTGGATAGTGGAACGTGATGGAAACAGCAAGTAGATAGTGGAACGTGATGGAAGCAGCAAGTAGATAGTGAAACGTTATGGAAGCAGCAAGTGGATAGTGGAACGTGATGGAAGCAGCAAGTGGATAGTGGAATGTGATGGAACTTTTGAAGATAGTCAAACTCTACGGTGGATTCTATTAACATCTTAATCGAATCTACCGAATCGATTACGTTATAATTGGTACACAGCTACAAACTGTTTTATACTTCATTTAAAACAATCCTCTGCAAAAAAATCTTGTAAATGCTATATTATATATAGAATAAATTATTTTATCTAAATTTCTTCCAAAGCAGCAAGTGGGAAGTGGCACGTGCTGGAAGCAGCAAGTAGATAGCGGAACGTGATGGAAGCAGCAAGTGGATAGTGGAACGTGATGGAAGCAGCAAGTGGAAAGTGGAACGTGCTGGAAGCAGCAAGTGGTTAGTGTAACGTGATGGAAGCAGCAAGTGGATAGTGGATCGTGATGGAAGCAGCAAGTGGATAGTGGGTCGTGATGGAAGCAGAATGTAGATAGTGGAACGTGATGGAAGCAGCAAGTGGGTAGTGGTATGTGATGGAAGCAGCAAGTGGGTAGTATTACGTGATAGAAGCAGCGAAAGAGTAGTGGAACGTGATGGAAAAAGCAAGTGGTTAGTGGAATCTGATGGAAGCAGCAAGTAGATAGTGGAACGTGATGGAAGCAGCAAGTGGATAGTGGAACTTGATGGAAGCTGTATGTGGATAGTGGAATGTGATGGAAGCAGCAAGTGGGAAGTGGAACGTGCTGAAAGCAGCAAGTGGATAGTGTAACGTGATGGAAACAGCAAGTGGTTAGTGGAATGTGATGGAAACAGCAAGTAGATAGTGGAACGTGATGGAGTCAGCAAGTGGATAGTGGAACGTGATGGAAACAGCAAGTAGATAGAGGAACGTGCTGGAAGCAGCAAGTGGATAGTGTAACGTGATGGAAACAGCAAGTGGTTAGTGGAATGTGATGGAAGCAGCAAGTGGGAAGTGGAACGTGCTGGAAGCAGCAAATGGATAGTGGGTCGTGATGGAAACAGCAAGTCGATAGTGGAACGTGATGGAGTCAGCAAGTGGATAGTGGAACGTGATGGAAACAGCAAGTAGATAGAGGAACGTGCTGGAAGCAGCAAGTAGATAGTGAAACGTTATGGAAGCAGCAAGTGGAAAGTGGAATGTGATGGAACTTTTGAAGATAGTCAAACTCTACGGTGGATTCTATTAACATCTTAATCGAATCTACCGAATCGATTAAGTTATAATTGGTACACAGCTACAAACTGTTTTATACTTATTATGAGTATTGTTCTTCTATCGGTAATTTATTTACTCAGCTGCAGACTTGGACTTCAGTTTACCTATATTGAAAACAGATCTATATTACCACTTCTATTAACATGGGGATGTAGCTCAGTGGTAGAGCGTTCGCTTTGCATGTGAAAGGCCCCGGGTTGGATCCCCGGCTTCTCCAGCGTGATGGAAGCAGCAAGTGGGTAGTGGTATGTGATGGAAGCAGCAAGTGGGTAGTGGAACATGATGGAAGCAGCAAGTGGGTAGTGGAACGTGATGGAAGCAGCAAGTGGATAGTGGGTCGTGCTGGAAGCAGCAAATGGATAGTGTAACGTGATGGAAGCAGCAAGTAGATAGTGGAACGTGATGAAAGCAGCAAGTGGATAGTGGAACGTTATGAAAGCAGCAAGTGGATAGTGGAACGTGCTGGAAGCAGCAAGTGGGAAGTAGAACGTGATGGAAGCAGCAAGTGGATAGTGGAACGTGATGGAAACAGCAAGTAGATAGTGGAACGTGATGGAAGCAGCAAGTAGATAGTGAAACGTTATGGAAGCAGCAAGTGGATAGTGGAACGTGATGGAAGCAGCAAGTGGATAGTGGAATGTGATGGAACTTTTGAAGATAGTCAAACTCTACGGTGGATTCTATTAACATCTTAATCGAATCTACCGAATCGATTACGTTATAATTGGTACACAGCTACAAACTGTTTTATACTTCATTTAAAACAATCCTCTGCAAAAAAATCTTGTAAATGCTATATTATATATAGAATAAATTATTTTATCTAAATTTCTTCCAAAGCAGCAAGTGGGAAGTGGCACGTGCTGGAAGCAGCAAGTAGATAGCGGAACGTGATGGAAGCAGCAAGTGGATAGTGGAACGTGATGGAAGCAGCAAGTGGAAAGTGGAACGTGCTGGAAGCAGCAAGTGGTTAGTGTAACGTGATGGAAGCAGCAAGTGGATAGTGGATCGTGATGGAAGCAGAAAGTGGATAGTGGGTCGTGATGGAAGCAGAATGTAGATAGTGGAACGTGATGGAAGCAGCAAGTGGGTAGTGGTATGTGATGGAAGCAGCAAGTGGGTAGTATTACGTGATAGAAGCAGCGAAAGAGTAGTGGAACGTGATGGAAAATGCAAGTGCTTAGTGGAATGTGATGGAAGCAGTATGTGGATAGTGGAACGTGATGGAAGCAGCAAGTGGGAAGTGGAACGTGCTGGAACTTTTGAAGATAGTCAAACTCTACGGTGGATTCTATTAACATCTTAATCGAATCTACCGAATCGATTACGTTATAATTGGTACACTGCTACAAACTGTTTTATACTTATTATGAGTATTGTTCTTCTATCGGTAATTTATTTACTCAGCTGCAGACTTGGACTTCAGTTTACCTATATTGAAAACAGATCTTTATTACCACTTCTATTAACATGGAGGTTTTATCCACAAACCGCTAGAGTAGCAGCGACATCTAGAAAACAAAATGGTTTTTGAACCAAACACTTAACTATGAAATGCATGAATAAAATGTTTCAAATTTAAAAATCTGCCCTTCATTTAAAACAATCCTCTGCAAAAAAATCTTGTAAATGCTATATTATATATAGAATAAATTATTTTATCTAAATTTCTTCCAAAGCAGCATGTGGATAGTGGAACGTTTTGGAAGCAGCAAGTGGTTAGTGGAATGTGATGGAAACAGCAAGTGGTTAGTGGAATGTGATGGAAGCAGCAAGTAGATAGTGGAACGTGATGGAAGCAGCAAGTGGATTGTGGAACGTGATGGAAGCAGCAAGTGGAAAGTGGAACGTGCTGGAAGCAGCAAGTGGATAGTTTAACGTGATGGAAGCAGCAAGTAGATAGTGGAACGTGATGGAAGCAGCAAGTAGATAGTGGAACGTGATGGAAGCAGCAAGTGGATAGTGGAACTTGATGGAAGCTGTATGTGGATAGTGGAATGTGATGAAAGCAGCAAGTGGATAGTGTAACGTGATGGAAACAGCAAGTGGTTAGTGGAATGTGATGGAGTCAGCAAGTGGATAGTGGAACGTGATGGAAACAGCAAGTAGATAGAGGAACGTGCTGGAAGCAGCAAGTAGATAGTGAAACGTTATGGAAGCAGCAAGTGGAAAGTGGAATGTGATGGAACTTTTGAAGATAGTCAAACTCTACGGTGGATTCTATTAACATCTTAATCGAATCTACCGAATCGATTAAGTTATAATTGGTACACAGCTACAAACTGTTTTATACTTATTATGAGTATTGTTCTTCTATCGGTAATTTATTTACTCAGCTGCAGACTTGGACTTCAGTTTACCTATATTGAAAACAGATCTATATTACCACTTCTATTAACATGGGGATGTAGCTCAGTGGTAGAGCGTTCGCTTTGCATGTGAAAGGCCCCGGGTTGGATCCCCGGCTTCTCCAGCGTGATGGAAGCAGCAAGTGGGTAGTGGTATGTGATGGAAGCAGCAAGTGGGTAGTGGAACGTGATGGAAGCAGCAAGTGGGTAGTGGAACGTGATGGAAGCAGCAAGTGGGTAGTGGAACGTGATGGAAGCAGCAAGTGGGTATTGGAACGTGATGAAAGCAGCAAGTGGGTAGTGGAACGTGATGGAAGCAGCAAGTAGATAGTGGAATGTGATGGAAGCAGAAAGTGGGCAGTGGAATGTGATGGAAGCAGCAAGTGGGAAGTGGAACGTGCTGGAAGCAGCAAATGGATAGTGGGTCGTGATGGAAACAGCAAGTAGATAGTGGAACGTGATGGAGTTAGCAAGTGGATAGTGGAACGTGATGGAAACAGCAAGTAGATAGAGGAACGTGCTGGAAGCAGCAAGTGGATAGTGGGTCGTGATGGAAGCAGCAAGTGGATAGTGGGTCGTGCTGGAAGCAGCAAATGGATAGTGTAACGTGATGGAAGCAGCAAGTAGATAGTGGAACGTGATGAAAGCAGCAAGTGGATAGTGGAACGTTATGAAAGCAGCAAGTGGATAGTGGAACGTGATAGAAGCAGCATGTGGATAGTGGAACGTGATGGAAGCAGCAACTGTATAGTGGAACTTGATGGAAGCAGCAACTGTATAGTGGAACTTGATGGAAGCAGCATGTGGATAGTGGAACGTGATGGAAGCAGCAAGTGGGTAGTGGAATGTGATGGAAGCAGCAAGTGGGTAGCGGAACGTGATGGATTTCTATTAACATCTTAATCGAGTCTACCGAATCGATTACGTTATAATTGGTACACTGCTACAAACTGTTTTATACTTATTATGAGTATTGTTCAGCTATCGGTAATTTATTTACTCAGCTGCAGACTTGGACTTCAGTTTACCTATATTGAAAACAGATCTATATTACCACTTCTATTAACATGGGGATGTAGCTCAGTGGTAGAGCGTTCGCTTTGCATGTGAAAGGCCCCGGGTTCGATCCCCGGCATCTCCAGATTATTTTTAAAGTGATATTTATAATTAGCTGAATGCGAAAACTTATATACGGTTTCCAACGTGGTACAACATTCTTCCGTTGCTGGTGTATATGAGTGAAATTAAATTTAAAAACTGTTTAAAACTCAACTAAACTAATTAATAGTTATTAAAAACGAAATTAATTAACTAATTAATAATAATTCAATAAAAGAATGGACAAAAAATATAAAATATTCGTATATCTTTTCAGTGGCCTTTTAATAAGTATCACAAGCAAATGATGTTAAAAGAGGTTTTATCCACAAACCGATAGAGTAGCAGCGACATCTAGGAAAAAAAATGGTTTTTGAACCAAACAATAAACTATAAAATGCATGAATAAAATGTTTCAAATTTAAAAATCTGCCCTTTATTTAAAACAATCCTCTGCAAAAAAATCTTGTAAATGCTATATTATATATTATATACGTGATGGAAGCAGCATGTGGATAGTGGAACGTGATGGAAGCGGCATGTGGATAGTGGAATGTGATGGATCTTTTGATGATAGTCAAACTCTACGGTGGATTCTATTAACATCTTAATCGTATCTACCGAATCGATTACGTTATAATTGGTACACTGCTACAAACTGTTTTATAGTTATTATAAGTATTGTTCAGCTATCGGTAATTTATTTACTCAGCTGCAGACTTGGACTTCAGTTTACCTATATTGAAAACAGATCTATATTACCACTTCTATTAACATGGGGATGTAGCTCAGTGGTAGAGCGTTCGCTTTGCATGTGAAAGGCCCCGGGTTCGATCCCCGGCATCTCCAGATTATTTTTAAAGTGATATTTATAATTAGCTGAATGCGAAAACTTATATACGGTTTCCAACGTGGTACAACATTCTTCCGTTGCTGGTGTATATGAGTGAAATTAAATTTAAAAACTGTTAAGCAAATTACACTGGCCGAAAAATAACTAAAGTTTTAAACTCAACTAAACTAATTAATAGTTATTAAGAACGAAATTAATTAACTAATCAATAATAATTCAATAAAAGAATGGACAAAAAATATAAAATATTCGTATATCTTTTCAGCGGCCTTTTAATAAGTATCACAAGAAAAAGATGTTAAAAGAGGTTTTATCCACAAACCGCTAGAGTAGCAGCGACATCTAGAAAAAAAATGGTTTTTGAACCAAACAATAAACTATGAAATGCATGAATAAAATGTTTCAAATTTAAAAATCTGCCCTTTATTTAAAACAATCCTCTGCAAAAAAATCTTGTAAATGCTATATTATATATTGAATAAATTACTTTATCTAAATTTCTTCCAACATGCTTCCTGGCACAGAAATCTTAAATTACAAACGAAAACCTAAAAAAAATCTTTAAAAAAACCACGTGTTTCTAAAATTATTTCGACATTGAAACACACTATCACCTCAGGGTGGCCACCTTAAGGGTGGTAATGAAATAAAAAGCGTTTACCCCCCCCGTGCTTCCCCCCAAGGAACGTGGCTGGCATGTTAAGTACAATTCCATCCGAGATGGTGAAGTCGATATCTGGTGTGCAGATGGTCGGAGGTTGAATTGACAAGTCTATTTGTAGTTTTGTATTAAATTGTTTTAGATATTAGGTAAATTAGTAGATAAACATAACATCACTGCAGTTTAAACTTATGTTCGAGTGAAATTAGAGGTATTAGAAAGTTATGAGTAGGTTCATTAGGTTATGCATACTCACACAACATCTATAGAACGGTGGCGGTCTTTTCTAAATCCAAGAATTTTTAGCGTAGCGAACTTTAAAAAATTAGATTTTTATTTTAGAGGCGCCTTCTCTTATGATTTTCACTTTACTAATTTTCAGGTGAGTTGGAGGCCAAACGAAAAAAATAGAATTCTAAGCGCAAATTAAAACAAACAATGCATTGCTTCACTAAATCTTGAAGTAATTAACTTTTTTTAATTTCACTGTCAAAAAGTTGAATTAATAATCTAGAAAATACTTTGAAATAAAACGTTTGATTATGACGATTTTGTTGTTTCCCTTTAGATATTTGGCATAGTTATGACAGGTACTAAATCTCGCAGTTGGAAAATAATGTATCGTCTTATAATCTGTAACATTTACGTAGCTTTTCCTCCTACAAAGCCTACCCTACATATCACAAACAGCGCACCAATATTCCGGGCGCGGGTCGTGAAGTAACGCCGGTCACGTAACTATCGATTTGGAGACGTGATGCTGGGACCTGACGCTGTCGGAGCTGAAATGTACAATACCGGCTTCGCAAAAGATGTTTATATATGTTTTGTAGAATTAAAATGTAAAGGAAAGCTATAAACTTAAAAAAGTTTATAAAATACAGACGTATGTCAAAGCAAAATTTATAACCAACTACTCCGTAAGATCCTCAAACAAAATTCTTTGAAAATTTATTCAAAAGAACACTGCACAGAAATCAGAAATAGTCAATTTTTTTTCTCAAACACCTAGTCCTTTCAGAGAAAAATATCAAAAAAGATACTTCAAAACTACTTAACATACCGAATTCCATCAGCTTTCAAAATTTGAAAACTGTTGACCTCGAAATATCACTAAATACCTCGAATTATCACTAAATACCTCGAATTATCACTAAATACCTCGAAATTAATTAAGAATACTGAGGAGTACTAGAAGGGATACTTCCTAGCGTCTTACGTCGACCAAGCACCCACTGCTAAAGTCGATAGACCCTCGCCGTACACTCTACCCCCCACTGCACGACCAAGCCAACTATGCGACTGTCAAACGAGACGTCATTTGTTTTGGATACAGTCATCAGAGTGCCTAAACAACTGGCCTTAGAACACTACCACACGGCCTTAGAACACACCTTGATTGTACTAGTATTTGTAACAAAGCATGTGTAATGTGTCTGTATGTGCGATGAGTTCTTCGTCCCAATGAATATCTAAAGCGTCATTGTCACTAAAGTATGTCTTCTTATGGTAGCGTCGGGTGACGGGTCGCTCACTTCCCTCTAATATGGTTGAGGAGGGCGATGGCTGGATCCCGCGTTAACTCGTGAACGGGTGCCGTTTGAGGGTGTTCGTCGTTTGGACAGATGCAGAAAAGAATAATTTTTGTATAGACATAAAGAGACTCTGTAAATTTATTTTGAAAAAAAATATACCCGTGAAGTTTCTTGCCAGTTCTTCTTCACGAAGGTTTTTTTCGAACTGGTGGTAGAATCATGTTTTATTTGACGTCAATAAGAACAAGTAATTGTCAATGTTGAGAAATAAATATTTGAATTTGAATTTGAATTTGAATTTGAATTTGAACATGGAATAGAAAAGTGAAGTTGGCAAATGTATAAAATTGCCATATGCTTTTCTCTGAAGGTATCGTAAGCGCACTATGTATTTATTAGCAGTGTTTATCAACCTGACTAAATTACCAAAGTATTGTGCGGCAATTCTGTCGCAGCGATTGTTTTGTTTATAAGGTGGTTTCTAAAGGATTGGGGCAGCCACATTGTACCCGTTTGTATAGTTGGCTTGGTCGAGCAGCACCTGTATACACCAAGGGAGCCGCGCCGCCGTCGCCGGCACGTCCTCGGCACGTGACCGGACTTACGACGGCGGCGTAGGCTGAAGGGATGAAAAACCTTGCTAAGTTGTAGACCCTTTTTGTTTTAAACTAAATTTTCTTTGAATTTTAAAACTTTATTATAATATCGTAATGCGTGGAGAATGTATCCTAGTTGTATTGGTATTTGGTATGGCAGGTAGAAATGTTCAAGTCACTTTTTTGACATTCATGACATTAGTCGAATTTCGCCGACGACCGTGATGGCGGGAAAGAGTTAGAGTGGGATCTGATCGAGGCGCTGCTCATTCAGTGCGGCAGTATTTGTAGAACGCAATGCTGGCCCGATCCAACCACTACACATATTCCGGAAGTGCCAATCGAGTTGTCCATTCGGTCTTTAAGCAGGTCAGCTCATTTGGTACGTCTCTGGAAATACCGAACGGCATTGGCTAGGCAGCACTTATCCCGTTCGTTCATTTACACATATTCGACTTTGCCGGGCGGCAGTGTCGATTGCATGAGTAGCGGCCTTCGTACTTAGTTGTGGCGTGATGGCTGAGTCCCGCGTTAAGTCGTGAACGGGTGCCGTTTGAGGGTGTGCGTCGTTTAGATACTTGGGGGGAGGGAGACTTGCCGAGCTAACAGATGCAGATAAGAATAATTTTTGTATAGACATAAAGAGACTCTGTAAATTTATTTTGAAAAAAATATACCTGTGAAGTTTTTGCCAGTTCTTCTTCACGAAGGTTTTTTCCGAACGGGTAGTAGAGTCATGTTTTATTTGATGTCAATAAGAACAAGTATTTGTCAACATTGAGAAATAAATATTTCATTTCATTTCACTTGGAAACGCAAAGTTGCAAAATTTTACTTAGAAAATATTATCCGTGAGAAGAAGAAGTTGACAGTATAGTCCAGTCTTAGTTCAGCTATCTAGTTTTTTCCACATTACAATATGGGAGTTTTATTAAAAAGATGACGTGTAAACTTGCAGGTACCGCGGGCGTTGAAGAATATAGGAGTATAATACCACATTTAGCTAGATATAAGTACCACATTTAGCTCAAGTATAATAAGGTCTTATTATAGATGTTACACAGCACAAAATATATTATACGAACTTTGGCTTTTATTCAAATAGAATATTACATTCAGCTGTATTTGAAATTGTCAAAGAATGACCACTAATGAGAACCAAGGTCACCAAATGTTTCCATTGGTGTGTCTTTTGTTTCATTAGGATTTACAACAAAAACTGTTGTAATAATTACAAGTAGGTAAAAACTTGACTCCATTAGCGCGTGGGGATGTAGCTCAGTGGTAGAGCGTTCGCTTTGCATGTGAAAGGCCCCGGGTTCGATCCCCGGCATCTCCAACACCTTTTGTTTAATGTTTTTACTGAAATGGAATTAATTGCTACTGCTAGTTTTGTATGTATTTTGGGTACTATGTGTTTTTATTCGTGTTACTTTGATAAACAAGCCTATTTTTTAATAGCATTTTAAAAGATGTAAATAAGGTATGCATGAATAATAAGGTTATATACAGGAATAATATAATAAGGAATATTATACAGGATTTGAATAATAAAAAGGCTGTTAAGTAAGTTCTGTAAAGTAAGTTATAACGATATTCGTAAAGTTTGTCAAAAATAATAATATATTTTAAAATCTTTTAAATATGAATACGGTGCTTAAAATGTTCGCACCGGTTACATGGAACTCCGATTTTAGCGGACAAGTTAAATGAATCAAACGCAATTTCTTTGAAATAGAGTTGGAGATCACGCAATTGCTGGAATCTCACGAAACTTAATAAGTTGTAATATTAATTATGAATAGTTTGTAGTTGTAAATACTACTAAGTATGAATTAATCCATCTGTTGTGGCATTCGCACCCATTTACGCTTTAATTGTTTATTTGTGAATCGAAATTAACAACGTCAAGCATTCGAAACCCTTTTACACGGGGTCTAATAGTTCCTTTTTAAGTGTTGGTGATGCCGGGGACCTGTGTGCGCGATGGGCTGGGTGAAGCTGTGGGTTCGGTGACCGCAAATTTTCTGAGAAAATAGTAAGGAAACTCTTATTATTAATAATACAAATAAAAAGGGCATGATGAACCATGGAATTGAACCGTAAATATGTAAATTACAGACTTTGCGTTTCAATTACAGACTTAGGTATGTACTTTCTTTTTCTAGAAAATCCTAGAATAAATCATGAGGTATTATATTAATCTATAGTAACTATAGTTACGGCGGTAGTTTTTACTACTAGTAAAAACTACCGCCGCATTGAATCGGTTAAGGAGGAAACAAAAACCAAGAAATTTGGTTCAAAACGGAACTAGTCAAAGCAAAATGCGGTACAGTAATAAGGTAGGAGAAAACATTAAAAAATATAACTGTAATTTTGATAGGATAAATAATAATAGTGTAGAAAATAGATGGAATAGAATAAATAATTATTTAAATTTAATAGCTACAAATAATTGTACCAAGTAATGAATGCTTATATAATAATGTTTATATTGAAAAGAAAAGATATTTAAATGAAACTGATGACAATGACCAAAATATAGAAGAGTATAAAGCCTAACAAAATAACAACAAAATGCGGAGAAAGTTAAGAAACACGGCTAGACACCCTTGTCAGTAATGAGACAGGGTCGCCAGAAAAGTGAGGTCCAAAAATATTTTTGGATGCCTCGTGTTGAGAGGTATCTGAATCACACCTATGTAATACATTTTTTCATAGTTTTCGAGTTACGATTTTTTGAATTAATTTTCGCAAAACTGCGAAACAGTTTCAAAAATTTCTAAAAAAAAAAGTAGGTTTCTTCGGATTCTTATTTTTGCTATCAAATTTTTAGAGCTGTGTGTTTAGGCATAAAATAAACAGCCTCATAACTTTAATTAAAGTTACTAAAAAATTACCTTAAGCTGACAATTTATGTTAAGTCAGTTATCATTTAAATTTTCAACTTAAAATTTAAAATCTAAACTGGTGTTTCTTCGTTTCTAAGTAGCTTCAGAGAATGCGTTAGACTCAAAGCTTTCATAATAAAGCTTTTCGCTCTAGCTTCGAGAACGGGCAAACATAAAAATAAATAACCTTTCAAATAATGTTAGATTTTGACTTTTCTAGAGTTATTTTTGGTTAGTTAACAAATTAATCGTTCTTACAAATGATTAAAAAAACGGAATTTCTTTTATTTAAATTTTCAACCTCGCTGTCTTTGATGGCTGTTTTCAGCGATTAATAGCCCATGAAGTACTACTTTATTATTATTATTATGAAAGCTTAGAGTCTTACGCATTCTCTGAAGCTACTTAGAAACGAAAGAACTACCAGTTTAGACTTTAAATTTTAAGTTAAAATTTATTAAAAAAATCGTAACTCGAAAACTATGAAAAATCGTATAACATAGGGGTGATTCTAAGACCACACACCACTATGACCCTAAAAAAAATTTGGAAGTCACTTTTCTGGCCACCCTGTAGTTTAGACTTTTAATTTTAAGTTAAAATTCATTAAAAAAATCGTAACTCGAAAACTATGAAAAATCGTATAACATAGGGGTGATTCTAAGACCACACACCACTATGACCCTAAAAAAAAATTTGGAAGTCACTTTTCTGGCCACCCTGTAGAGCTCTAAGCAAAACGTTTAAAATTTCATGTTTATTTTGTGAAAATAAACTTGAATTTTCATTGTATAAAAATATCTAAAACAAAGTCACGATGCAAAAACTTAATAACATCATTTACAAATTTTAAAGTATAGGTTACAAAATATATTATAACAATACCAGTTCAGTCACTTATTAGGTTCATCAGGAAAGACCCTGACTGTATAACACCAAAAAAAGGTACTCCTTACCACTGAAGCATGCCAAAACTGCAGCACTTTCAGTCGCACCCCATCAGCAAATATTAAATAACTATATTAACTACAATATGCATCAACTTAATAGGGTTAAATTTCTCATTCAACACGTGGAAGTATTTTTATGGGTCTTAAGGAATTTTATAGCATTTCTAAGTACCGTTGCCCCTCACTCGCCTTGACAGTGTATGATTTAATGCCTCCAATGAGTTTTAATTTGATTATAATAGGAAATTCTTGTGATACGGGAAAATTATATTAATGAACATAGTATTGAGATCAACTTGCAAAATGTACTTAGATTAGGTTAAGTCCGTATAGCTATAATACACTCCGATAAAATAGTAGTAACCTTCTGTATTCTGTGTGCAGAGAATACTCCCTTACGGAGTACAGAAGGTACAATCCATTAGACATTAGAAGAGCTGCTGCTAAAATTATATGTGGACTCTATAGTAGTTAAAGTACTGCGCCAAAAGACATGGAGATGCCGGGGATCGAACCCGGGGCCTTTCACATGCAAAGCGAACGCTCTACCACTGAGCTACATCCCCAGCTATCAACGTGAGTGAAATAGCCACCTAAGCGTTTGGATAAGATTGTGAGTTAGACGTATCATGGAAGAAGAGTATAATTAGAATTTTTAATAATAACAGTACCTACATTGTTATATACACAATAAAGACTATTAGAATAAGGCTCATTTACATCACAATCCGTACGGACAGAAATCGATTCACTGTATCAATAATAATTTGTAAACATATTTGCTTATTACTTTTTATATAGAGGTATATTTGGCATCGGAGGGGCCCGACTTATAGCTGCCTGGCCAGGGTGTGTTTTTGACTCAAGTCCAGCTAATAATTATATGGTTCCAAATGTGTAAATGTGGGTATAATGGTAGTTTCTTCTGATAAAAACTCGCCCGGGGTCATACTTAAGTCTTGCCTAATTCCACTTATTTATTATTTTTACTTGGTTGTATTATAGTTAAAGAAAGAATGATTCATTTCATAATATTTAAAAACACAAAAAAAATGACAAAAAAAAAATCAGAATAATCATATATACCGAGCAACCTTATAAAGTACCTACCTCAATATACCGACTTTCTCGATTTAACAAATTCTTCGTAATCCCCTTGAATTGTCCATAAGAGTCAATGTAACATGTACCTTTACATTGCGAACATTTTTTGCGAATAACCTCTTTATAACGAATTTTCGACTACTTATCAAGAAAAAGTATAATTACCTCTAATTAACGAATTTTGTCAACTGAAAACCTTTACATGAAGTTCTCACCAATGTGTGACTCTCCCTCACAGTGTGATTCATGTCGCGACAGGTTTCGACATGTGTTATCATTTATTAGTATAAGTTGTTCGCTATAACAAGATGAGTACGTAATGTTAAGGTGAATAAAACTATTTTTTTGCCTCTTTAGAACGAATTTTAGACCAACCTAACCTCAACATAACAAACCTCAGTTCAACGAATTACTTGTTACAACGAATATTTACTTGTTCCCTTCCGATTTGTTATATCGAGGTTGCACTGTATTATCAGGTTTTTCAATTTGTCAAATGTGAAAATGTCTGCAACTTGTGAAATGTGTTATCTTTCGAGGCCTACTTTGAACTGGACATAATAACTATAATTTTAATAAAATAATGTCAAAGATTGACACTGTACGTTTAAGTTAGAAGTATTATAGATATATAGAGAAGTAGTTAACTAAGTCCTATGGAGAAAAGTGAGAAATTAATTGCAACAAATTAAAACAACCAATAGATATCTAAAACCGCCCTTAAAATTTATATTTAAAAAAAATTGCAATAAATACTTTTTTGTATACTATTACTTTACTGTATTCGAAATAAAACCCATGAAATAAAACAAGAAAACTCAATTTTCTAATCACAATAAAAACTCATGTTACCGACAAAAGGCATAAACACTCAATTTGTAATTTAACTTGCTCGAAACGCCGAAGTTCATTTACACACAGATTGACAATGTTGCAGTAAAAGTGCGAGGCAAGTATGCCGCCGTACAACCGGGAATTAGCAATAAAAACTTTTTTACAATCCTGTTGATGAAGGGATGTTAGGGTGGACTAGGGATGGGGTTGTCTTGTCGATAGAATGTATGGTCGATAATTTAGAAATATGAATCTTATTCACCATCAAGTTATTATATCCAACCTCTTAACAAATATAGTGCACGCTGTCGAACATGGTGCATAGGTACTTTGCTGCAATTATTGAGTTTTCATTTCCTTCACCCCTCATATGTAAATAATATACGAAAAGAAAACATCCACGACTCCCTATCTATAACTCACCATCATGTGAATCGTTGATTGATCTTCAAACATTGTTGATTTCAAAACTAATTATTTATTTGGATTTGTTAAGGCGCAATACCTATGAGAGATATTGATTAACAATTATTATTCACTGATCAATTAAAACACGTTACATTATCAGGCTTAACTTACAAACACATTAATTCTCACAATTGCTTAATTGGGGATGTAGCTCAGTGGTAGAGCGTTCGCTTTGCATGTGAAAGGCCCCGGGTTCGATCCCCGGCATCTCCACACTTTTATTAACACTTTGAATAAGAATGATGGTGTTTATTTTTTTATGTAAAAATTTTATAATATTAGGTCTTTACCTATGAAATTGCCGTTTTTCACGAAATAAATGAAGCGTAATTTTTTTATATATTTTCTATTTCTATTAATCAAAATAATCACCCATGCAATCAATGCATCTTTGCCAACGCATTGGTAGCTTATTGATGCCTTTCTTGAAGAAATCAGCTGGACGGGAGGCAACAAATTCTTCAAAGGCATTTTGAACTGCCTCTCGGGTATTGAATTTTTTTCCCGCCAAGAAGTTATCCAAATTCTGGAAAAAGTAGAAGTCTGTAGGCGCAAGGTCTGGTGAGTACGGCGGATGACGGAGAACTTCCAACCCCAACTCTTGTAGCTTGGAAACCGTCTGCTGTGCAGTATGAGGTCACGCGTTGGCGTGCAGGAGCAGTGGAGCCGAACGATTGACCAAAGCTGGTTGGAGACGTGCGAGCTTCTCCATCATTGTGTTCAGTTCTTCACAGTACACATCTGCAGTAATGCTTGTCCCGTTTGGCAAGAAGCTGTGATGAATTACACCCGCGTTAGACCACCAAACAGTGACCATCACTTTTCTAGGGGTAAGTTTTCGTTTAGGGCATTGTTTGGGTCTTGAACCAGGGTCCAACCAACTTGCTGAGCGCTTACGATTGTCAAACAGGATCCATTTCTCGTCACAAGTAACAATGCGGTTCAGAATTCCTTCATTTGTATGCCTGCTGAGTAGTGCAAGGCACGTCTCCACGCGTACTTCGCGCTGGCGGTCATTGAGTTCGTGGGGTACCCATTTGTCAAGCTTTTTGACCTTGCCAATTTGACGCAAATGGACCAATATTGTTTTGATGCTAACGTTGAAAGCTGCTCCTAATTCAGCCGTGGATTGAGTTTCATCAGCTTCCACAATTGCCTTTAATTCGTCATTGTCGACCAAAGTTTTCGGACGAAATTTCCAGAACGGAAGCGGGTAAACCAATAACGGGTGGTGCGTTCGTTTGTAGTGTTCGCTCCGTAAACGTCGTTGATGTTGCGTGCCGCTTGTGCCGCTTTGCTGCCACGACGGTACTCATACTCCATAATTACTCGAATTTTTAACTTATCCATGATGACGAAAAATTTTCGAATGCGTTGAAAACAAAACACTAACTATTAAACAAATGACGATTTTAGAAAAAGAATTCCATGTTTGTCAAATAAAATTAATTTGAAATTAGAATTATCTGTCAAAAAAAAAAATATTTTCATTTGAAATGGCCAGTACGGCAAAACGGCAGTTTCATAGGTAAAGACCTATTATATAATTAATCTACTAGAGCCGTTCAGGGTTCTGCTGCAAAAATAGTAACTTCATTTTTAAAACCCTGGTAAGACATATTCAGCTAAAGGTATCGTGGCTCTAATAATACGAAGAAGCATGAATACATACATAATTTCCTAGTATATTTATTTCCGCATGCATATAAACAATGGCACTTATGGCTGGTTTACAGGTATTAAGCAGCCAAGTTAGTAACTAAATTTTTTGTTAAAAATTACGTGTAAACAGTCAATTAATTGACAAGAGGTAAGTTTAAATTTAGTAAAAAAATGATTAAGTAGATTAGGATTCGTTCAATATTTCTGGTTAAGCTTCTCACTTAGCACGTTTGGACATAAATTTTAGTTAAGTGCATAACAAAGCGACAAAGTTGACAAAGCGGTTGGCGGCAAGAGCTCGTGTTTATTTCACATTTACTCCTTTTTTTTTTCAAAATGTCGAAGTGGATTTTGTTAAAGAATATTTAAAATACTTGTGGAATATACGAATTAGAAATTTAAAAAAAAAAGTGGTCTTCTAGAGAATATAATTTCCGATACAAATTCGTCAAAAGTCACGCTAATCACAAACCTTAGTACAGGATAAATTCCTTGAGTTATGGACCGTCCATCTTTATTGAACTTATCAGCTTTAACTACTTCATACGTTTGGACACACAATCGAAATGTAGTAACTTAATTTTTTTTTATTTAGTTACTTCTTAACTAGTTAATACGTGTAAACCGCGCAATATGGAACACTAATATCATGAATAAGTTTGATAAGTTTTTTTGATATTAATTTTCTAACAAGAGTATTTACTTAGTAGGTTTATTTTTTGTATAGCAATTCTGTTTTAGGCCTAATTTGTTTTGTTGCGTATGCACATATAGCCATACGTTCAATATGTGAGTTACCTAGAAGTTCGGTAACATACCCATCGGATAAAATAACAAAATAACCGATATCGACAACCGACTATTTTGATGGGCCATCACTAAGGTTAGAGCAATAATTCTTGGCCGCACCTCATTTGCATTTCTTTATTGGATCGCCGAGGAATTGAGAAAAATTCACGTTCCCGCGCTTAATTACTCGATTTGTATTTATTTTCTTAATTTGTAGTGGTGTATTATAAAAATGGTCGTTCTGACTTTCGTAGTTAGGCTAAAACTGCTAAGTCCAGAGACCTAAAATTATGATCTGAGTTTAGTTTATAACGTAGGTTGGAGTAAATTTGGTAAAGAATTTTCAAAATCTGAGGTTTAATAAAAAGTCGAAAGTTAATAGAACATAATAGCCACTGATAACTTAAAAAATATATAATTTACATCCGTGGTGTCACCGGCTGTGGAATTAAATGACGCTATTACGTGATAACAGAAACTGTTAGACGTGGACAACGTAGATACCCTAATTATTCTGAAAAGTTCTACTTAAGAAAGAATCCATTCGAAATGTCAGCCCGACCAGTAACAAGTACCTATGCATTAATTCTTTTAAATCTTGTTTATTAGTAATCTTATAAGAACATTAACATCATAAATAAATAATTGGTAAGGACTCAATAATTTAAAAATTAATATACAGCGTAGATTTATAAGGTAGAAACATAAGCGTAGCTCCTTATAATTTATTCGTTTCTTAATGTAGAATTAAATATAGCTTAACGATAAAGCTTTTTATTGAAATGTATCTTAAATTCGGTTTCGTAGTTTCAGAGTCCATAATTAGACATTTTTTACAAAAATAAAAAAAAATCTCTTTTTTTATAAAATAAATAAATTTATTCAAACATCTTAACTCAATAAAGTAACATAAAACGCAATATAAATCTACTCCTAACTCAGACACATGACACAAACTAAATCCTTCCTCAGGCCACGATACAGCCAAATGTCATCTCCCGCCAATTCCCCGCAGAATGTTGCCACTTTTCACGCATTTACCTGGAACTCCATCTGCAAATTGCCGATAGATCAGTAACACCGAGCAATATGTTGCGGTAATCGCGCCATACTTCGGATACACACATTAAAATGAATCTTTCATGTTGAGAGGAGATGGATTGAACTGCTTTTTTATTGATGAGTGGCGCGAAAATGTTACACATATAAGAATTTGTATTAATTAATCTAATTCATAAGTCTATTACTTAGGTATTACAGTCAATCAAGTATTAGTTAATTGGATTTATTAAACTCATTGAAATATCTCTCTATGAATAAACAAGAAAAACAATACCTGTATTGTAAAGTCTTAAAATAAATATTATTTTTAGATGTATATTTCCTAATAGAAAACCCATTTTCCCATACCAAAAAAATAAACTAAGCAATATTTCAAACATACAAAATTTATGGGCTCTCAATTGAATTTCACGCGTGATTTCCTTGTGCGGGTGAAAAATCCTTCCGGTTTTCAAATCCGGAACGCATCTGTCAAATAATAGCGGGAGAGCATAGACTTCGATGTTGCCCGCTTTAGTTAAGGGTCGCCATATGTCAAATGGGAAGTAGTAATTTATGGGCAACATTCACAAATTGCATTGGTGGTCGAATTGATATATTGCCATGTTTTATATGTAAATGTGCTTCTAAAGACGAATGGCCTGGCCCAGAATCGGATATTGGATGATTTAGATGAAGATCTTATTTAATATATTTATTGATATTCGAACTGACATTATAAAACGTATTTTCTAAAACACCATGCTATAATTGTGTTTCTGAAATCTGCCTTTAATAAAAGCCTTAAGTTTTTCTGAGCATTTTTCCAAATTGGTCTAAAAATATAATTATTATGTTAAATGCACCAGATAAACACTCCGGCTGTATGTCATGGCGATAATGTCATAACATATTCTAAAATAAATGCAAATTTCCAAGTTTTAAATAAATTTTTACCGCTGAGCTTCTTTTACTATTCGCATACCCGGCAAAACGTCCCTTAGTTAAATAGCTTAGAAATTAAAATCCTTTCCTTACCAATTGTATGTCCCTACCTAGGTTTGAATCTGAAACCACCGATGTATGAAGCAAAACTACCACAATTGACAACATTTAAATTTTTTAAGCTATTGAATAAAAAATACCATTTCTTTAGTTTTGTTTCCTGACTTCAAAACTATTTTTTTTTATTTTTTAGACTAGTCGTTTCGGAGAAAAAGGATAAAAAGTGCAAATGGTGTCGTGACGTCATAGTTACGGTTGATTCTCGTGATGCTAATAACGCCTTGGTACTGCGAGTTTCCGCAACATTGTAACAATCACTGTCATACATGTACTCGAGCAACGTCACATAATTTACTTCAGGTAAGTTTCTGCTATCTGCGATTTGAAATCCCTTGGAGACTTTCAAGGTAAGGTAAAAACGTAACCATTACGATTTGAAAAGATCACTTAGTAGAGCAAAGATACCTACGAAAGAAAAATTATTATTGTTTACACTTGGATTCAGTCAACAATTTGAATAACCTTTCACAAGTGAGTGACAGGCATTTGACATGCAAGGAGTTTTTTTAAAGCATAAATATACCACCGATTTCTGCCGTATGAATAACGTCATATAGCGCTTACGCCTTTTTTGAATAAGCTGATTTTCAAAGTTAAAATTTCGGGTAAATATTCCGTATCGCGCCACCAGCGATTTTGAGGCTGACTTTTTTTTATGACTTCGTCACGAGTTCTCAGCACCATAACTAGTGTTGTTATGATGGCGCATGACCTTTTTTGCCAAAAAAAAAAAACAAATTCATTTCATTGCGACGTTTCATTATGGAAAAACTTTATACCAAAAAGATCACGCGCCACTTTAATTTTGCTTCCTCTCATGTTCTTTATGCATAAAAAATGTCTACATTTTTGTAGTATTAATTGGGTCTGTTCTTGTTATTTTATTGTAACTCAATGAGCTTCTGTATGCAAGCCCCCTTCTGGCGTGACCTACACACTACTAACCTGCTCCTCCTCGCTACGCTCGTCGTCGCACCTAATATTATTTGTTACTTTCAAGACTCAACGAAAAATGTAGAAATAATTTTTTTACCCCGATTTTAGCAGGAGCCCCACTTACTAATAATTACCTTCTTTTTCGCCGGGCACATCCCTCACACACCACGCGCATGCATGCTTTCGCCAATGCCGTCACTAAATATCATGAAAGCAATGCAGAGTGAATGCATTCTAAGGTTTGAATTTTTTGATTTTTTTGAATTTGAGATTTTTTTTTTGGCAAAAAAGGTCATGCGCCATAATAACAACACTAGTTATGGTGCTGAGAACTCATGAAGAAGTCATAAAAAAAAGTCAGCCTCAAAATCGCTGGTGGCGCGATACGGAATATTTACCAAATTTTGAATGAAATTGCAAATATTTTGAAGAAATAAAAACTACGGGTCTCCTATTTTTACTTATACTTTAAAATAAAGCAGTAATACAGGCATGTTAAAAATTTAAACTGTTGTCAATTGCAAGTTGCAGTTATAATATATGTATTTATTTATTTCTTTTTTAATATCCTGCTATTTTAATAAAATATCTTACCGGAGGCGGTATATCCCTCCAGCAATCAGAAGCTTGATGCCGGAAACAACAGGTAGGTAAATGCAACTGTCTCGGGCATTCGATGCTAACCTATATCCATAGCTATTACATACATTATTTTTTTTTTATATTATCATAGCCAGCAAACTGTCAAGCTGACATCATTAAATGAAGGTGTTTTATTTATTGATCGAGTGACTATTATGTCGACTAATTTTGACTTTGTTGAGTCTGTAATTCAATTGAGGGTTCCTTCCCTTTATCCGGAACAAAGCCAAGTAATCGATCAAAAAGCTTGTCTAATAATCAATTATGGCGGACAAAATAGGAAGACTTAGGTACATCCAACCCAGAAGAGATTTTAACAAAATAAACTTCTTACACTACCTTAAAGTAAAATTAATATTCTAATAGGTAATTTAGGTATATTCACTACAGTTTCTCGGTACATGCAATGGAAAAGAGAGTGTTATGAGAATATCAATGAATACCTACCGAAACCAATTCTGAACATTAATGTCATAACAAATACCTAGCCCAAATAAATTCGATAAATACCTATTTATCACACAAATCTGTATGATTGGTCATTCAACTCTAACCCAAAATGTCAGTTTCTGTCAGGGTTCAAACCATGTTATTTACTGTTCTACACAACGAAGACATCAAATCACCCTGTAATACATGCGAAACTAAACGTGGTTTAGTTAATCGATAGTGGGTTACTATTTGACACACAAACGTGAAATTACATAACTAATTTGAATACAACTTATAGTATATAGTATTAAACCAAAACAAGGAAGCCCCAAGCTAGGTATTATATATTCGCTTTATTTAGAAACCTTCGCGGACTTCAACAAGTCACCGCCAAGGCTTCAGCGGCGAGGGCGCTCTGGCGCCGGCTGGCGCTCAGGCGCAGGCAGCATTCGTAGAAGGCAGCGTCGGTAGAAGGCAGAATCAGTAGCATGCAGCATCACAGACTTGCAGTAGACTCGTTTGCAGTAGATTCGTTTGCAGTAGGCTGTAGACTGGTGTTGTTACTCGACTCCTGTAGTAGACTGGCGTTCTACTGAGTAAGTGAGAGAATCGGCTGTCATAAAAAAATGGATTGACATGGTTGTCAACGAAGTTAACAATAAAATGTATATATGAAGAAATATTTAACAAAATATAAATACAATAAAAAAAGGAAAGATCATCAAAGATCAATTTTTTTTCTTGAAGAATAAAATTGAAGAATTTAAAGGTTTATGGAAAAGTCGCGTACAATTTCATACCTCGCTTACATAATACTTTCATACTTCGTCTAGCATACAGAGGGATGGAACTCACATTCAATGGCATCCACTCCAGCACGACAGTTCAGTTGTCATGACGGTGAGGCTTATTTAGGGAGTTGTCAGCCGCTCCAACTGAAGACCCAATTACGACGGTAAGGCTTATTTAGGGAGTCGTCCACCACTCCTGACAGTATGGCTTATTTAAGGAGTTTTCAGCTGCTCCTGACAGTAAGGCTTATTTAAGGAGTTGTCAGCCGCTCCAAGAGAGAAATGTAGAATAGTACTGGGCTAATGTAGATTAGACCCAAAAGATAAGCCTTTTTAGTTTAAAGACTTTCCTTTGCAGATTCTCAAGACGAGAAGGTAGTGAGCTTGAAGAGCTCAGAAAGTATAAAAAGTTTGCCATGTATGGCAGAGTAAAAGAGCTTGACGAAAGGGAATCAGCAAGCCAAAAGAAAACAAGGGCGCGATGTGGTCACAACAGCGGAAAAATAATTAGAAAAAGAAGTAGACAGTTACAAAACAAAGTTATATAAAAAAAGACTCTAATCTTACTGCAAGCCTTTTAGGTTTAGATTACCTTATTAGACCTTACTAACATAAGGTAAGGAGGAAAAGCAGAGGAAAAAGAAAATTTTAGACGACGAAGCAGGGTGGACATGCGTCAGCTCAAGCTATCTCTTTTCCGTTGGGCGCCAACTGTCGCATAATAGTTTATGTACGCGGACTTTAACAAGTCGCCGCGAAGGATTCGACGGCGAGGGCGCTCTGGCGCCGGCTGGCGCTCAGGCTCAGGCAGCATCAGGCTCAGGCAGCATCAGTAGCAGGCAGCTTCAGTAGCAGGCAGCATCAGTAGAAGGCAGCATCAGTAGAAGGCAGCATCAGTAGCAGGCAGCATCAGGCTCAGGCAGCATCAGTAGCAGGCAGCTTCAGTAGCAGGCAGCATCAGTATGTGACGGTTGTCTATTTCGACCTCTTTTTGTCAGTAAATTTTATTTTTTTTGTCGTTCCCGACGTAATTTTAAACTAGGAATTACGTAGTGTCGGAGAACGGCAATGTTTTGATTTGACAAGTTAGTCACGAAATATTATCCATCAAAGCAACTTGAATCTATTTATTTATTATTGTTTCCGAGTTTATTATTCAAAATTACATAGTTAAGATATTTTATTATCTACAATCAAAGTTTTTTTTAAGAAACCTATAATTTATTTTTACGTTCACGAGTGTGCGTAGCCAAATTTTTGGTAAGGATTCTCATTCATTAAAATTTTATTTTATTGTTATTTTTTCTTTTCAGATCAAATTTAATTGTATTAATATTTCTGTTCTATTTTGTGTGACTATTTTTTTATTTCAATTTTGTTTATATTTTTCTGTTTGTATTTACAGGCATTTTTGTATATTTTTAATTTTACCGAAAAAAAATAAACATAGAAGAGAGTTTTGGTGTTTTACTGGTACTACGTTACATACTGGCGCCCGAATATTCAAACGTAGTTTATGGAGAAGAGAGGAGGAACTATATCAACAGAAGAATTGCAACATTAAAAATAATTTTTTTATAATTATTATTGAGGTCAGGCATAAAACTTTATTTGTTACCATTTTCAATCATTAACATTCACTATAATATATTTATATATATATCTACTATAATATATCTACTATAATATATCTACTATAATATATCAAAATACTGCTAAATTATTCAGACATTTAAGTTTCTTTAGTTTCTTTCGTTATAATATCCTTGAAGAAATTTTCTGAAGACACAACATTCTATAACCCAGTAATTTCACTATTTAAATAACATTTTCTATTCATTTTCATCACTCGAAAATACGTATATTTTTAAGGCTTTATTCTGCATAACGACTATTAACAAATTTGTTTCACTTTAACATTTTTTTTTTTGATTTTGCAATGAATTTTTCACAATTAAATAAACCTGAAATAATTTATGAATTAAAAATCAGAAATATAAATTTTTCTTCGACGCAATCTGTAGACGAACTACGATCATTATTATTAAATATTAATGTAGATTCTGAAACAGAAATTTTACAAAATAGCCCTGAAGAATTTTCAGAAGATATTAATACCATTAAAAAAAATTTAAAACTTGTTGAAGCTTGTATAAACTCTTATCCTATTAGGAAACAAAAAATTTCACCTTATTTAACTCATATAAGAACAAGATTAGGCCTCATTGACATTACATCAGATTTATCTTCAGAGCAGTTAGATTTAATGAATTCATGTTGGAATGATTTAACTCAATTAGACTCACGTTTTAAAAATTTGGAAAAATCACCAACACATTCCACATATCATTCCGCAGAATCTATACAAAATATTAATCTACAACCCCTTTCTTTTTTCGAAGCATTAACTGATAAGGTCAGTAAAATTACAGAAAATCGAACTAACAATGATTTAAAAAGATTTATTTATAAAGGTGAAGGTTGTCCAAAGGATTTTATTCAAAAACTTGAAGAATTTTCACAAATAAAAAATATTTCTGAAAAATCTTTATTCTCACATGTTTATGATATTTTATCTGGATCTGCTCTTGATTGGTTTAGAGCTAGAAAGTCGACTATTAATGACTGGTCATCTTTCCGATCGGCATTGTTGAATGATTTTGCAATTACCGATTACGATTACAAACTAAAAAAAGTAATCGATGCTCGTAAACAAAAACATAATGAGAGAATTATCATCTACTTTGCTACAATGGAATCTCTTTTTTCAAAGCTCTTGGAACCAATGTCCGAAAAAGAAAAAATTAATACTCTTGTTAGAAATCTTAAACCTGAATTCACATTACGTCTTTCACCTACTGATTTACATACTGTAAATTCCCTCTTGGAATCATGCAAATTTACAGAAAGCATTCTCCAAGTTTCTAATAATACATCTTACTACTCTTCATCATCACCACCAGATCATTATCATTCTTTTCCTATTCCTTCTACATCAAATTCTAATAACAAATCGTATAATAATACTCTACTTTCACATAATCAACCATATATTCCTGAATTTCCTTTTAAAGCTTGTACATATAATTCCATAGCAGCTGTAGCTAATCCATTACCTAATACTGTAGCTGCAATTAATAAAAATCAGAATTTTTATAAATTCACTTGCCCACGTTGTAGATCTAATACACATTTATTAAAAGACTGTACTAACACTAATATAGTGTGTTTTCGTTGTGGAAAAAAAGACTTTATTACTAGTAAATGTCCTAATTGTAATAAGTCGATTTCAAAAAACTAAATTACGAGGAGTGCATAAACAAAAATAATGGTATTAAATCATCAAATTTTGACAAAAAAGATTGGGATACATGGTTAAAAACTTTAACAATTTTTTTTAAATCTTATAACACTTGTGCTCTCCTCTTTAATAAAACATCAGATTTTGAACGTCCTTATTTACATATAAAAGTAAACGATTTAATTTTAAATGGTCTTTTAGATAGTGGTAGTGCTATCACTATATTGGGTAATAATTCTCATAAAATTTTATCACAACATGGTCTTTTTATGCAAAAAAGCTGTTTAATAAAAGGTAATGTTGCAAACGGACAAACTATTTCTTCTATCGGCATTATTACTCTTCCTACTTTTTATAACAATAAATTTGCGTTAATTACAGCTCATGTGATCCCAGAAATCACTGAATCACTTATTTTGGGTATTGATTTTTGGAAAACTTTTAATCTTGCTCCGGATATTCTTAGTAATATCACATTACAACCTTCAAATTTAAACTCATCTTTTCTCATTAATACAGATCCTAACTTCATTTACATGAATACCATTCTTTAACAGATACACAAAAAATTATTGCAGATGCAATTATGGAAAAGTTTAGGTTGATTTCAACTGAATGTAAACCTTTAGGTCGTACTCATTTAGTCGAACATTTCATCGACACTGGAGACCATCCACCTATTCGTCAACGCTGTTACAGACTTTCTCCTGAGAAACAAAAAGCTCTTTGTAAAGAAGTTGATGATATGTTACAATTAGATGTCATTGAACCCAGTGACAGCCCATGGCTGAATCCAATTATTATTACACCTAAAAAAGATGGTACTTGGCGATTTTGTATTGATAGTCGTAAATTAAACGATATCACAAAAAAAGATGCTTACAAACTTCCTTTCATTTCTGATATATTAGATAACCTTAAAGATGCTAAATTTATATCATCTATTGACATTGCTAAAGCGTTTTGGAATATTCCCTTAAAAAAAGAGGATAAACTCAAAACTGCATTCCATGTTCCAGGCCGAGGAATGTTTCAATTTAAAGTTATGCCATTTGGTTTAACTAATGCACCTGTTACCCAACAAAGATTCATTGAAAATCTACTAAATGACCTTACAAATGATAATAATGTTTTCTATTTTATCGACGATATAGTCTGTATCTCTCAAACCTTTGAACAACATGTCGATATACTTACTAAAATTCTTAAAAAACTTTCAGATGCCAATCTCACAGTCAATTTTCCAAAATGTTCATTTTTCCGGAAAGAATTAAAGTACTTAGGCTATGTAGTTAATGAAAATGGTTTAAAAACGGATCCTAAAAAAGTTCAAGCTATTCTTGATATACAAACTCCAAAATCTGCTAAGGAGGTCAAACGTTTTTTGGGTACTGCCAGCTGGTACAGACGTTTTGTACCTAATTTAAGCACCCTTGCAGCACCGTTAACTAAATTAACTTCTACAAGCAAAAAATCACCTCCATTTAAGTGGTCTGATGAAGCTGAAATTGCTTTCAAGGCTATTAAGCAAGCTTTAATTAGTACACCAGTTCTGGCATGTCCAGATTTCTCTAAACCATTTGCTGTTCATTGTGATGCCTCTTCCTATGGCATTGGCGCAATGTTAACTCAGGAAGTCGATAATATTGATAAACCTATTGCTTATATGAGTAAATCACTTACAGGCGCTCAAAAGAATTATTCAGTCACTGAACGTGAACTTTTAAGTGTTATTACGGCACTAGAGCATTGGCGTTGTTATTTAGAAAATGGATTACAATTTACAATTTATACTGATCACGCAGCCCTTCAGTGGTTTATGCATTTAAATAATCCTACTGGCAGATTAGCTCGGTGGAGTATTCGTTTATCTATGTTTAATTTCGTAATTAAACACAAAAAAGGCTCAGATCATGTCGTACCAGATACTTTATCACGGATAAAACCAATTGATTTAATTAATTTTTCTACTTCTCAAACTAAAGACACTTGGTATTTAGCAATTTATAATAAATGTTTATCATTTCCTTCTAGTACTCCGGATTACATGATTCATAATAATAAATTGTTTAGATTTTGTAGATCTAACACATTATTTAACTCTGAATTTAATTGGAAACAAGTAATACCATTAGAATTTAGGGAATCTGTGATTACACAAAATCATTCTACTCCCCAAACGGCACATTTTGGTACTTTTAAAACATACCATAGAATTAAAAATCTCTATTTTTGGCCTGGCATGTATAAAGACGTAGCCATGTTTATTGCTAAGTGCGAGACTTGTTTAGCTACCAAGCACCAAAATCAAAACTTAATTGGTTTAATGGGCAAACCCAAACATTGTTCACGCCCTTTCCAATGTTTATCCATAGATTTGATAGGTCCACTTCCTACTTCACGTAAGCAGAATAGATTTCTATTTGTAGTTACTTGTTGTTTTTCCAAATATTGTTTGTTATTTCCAATAAAACATGCAACCGCTTCTATTATTCGCCATATATTGGACAATTTAGTTTTTATGGTTTATGGAGTTCCAGAAACTATTATATTAGATAATGGTCCTCAAATGATAAGTACAGAATTATCTGAATTATTTAAATTTTACAACATACCAAAAATACATTACACCCCACGTTACTGTCCACAGGTTAACACCGTTGAGCGTTACAATAAAACTATTGTAACGGCGATTGCAGCTTTTATAGATAAAGATCACAGAACTTGGGATACCTATATAAACAAAATACAGTTTGCTATTAATACTGCGGTTAATGAAACCACAAAATTCACTCCATCATTTTTAGTATTTGGTAGAGAAGCTGTTACATGTGGATCTATCTACAAAAATAAAGATTCCAGAGATGAACTAATTTTCAGTCCTAGGGATGTATATGCTGAAAACATAGGACAATTAATACCTATCTTTTCCGAAGTACAGAAGCGGTTATTTAATGCACATCAATATAATGCAACTTATTATAACAAACATCATCAGAATTTAGAATTTAATAACGGTGATATTGTTTGGAGGCGAAACCATGTAATAAGTTCCTCTAAAAAACATTTTTGTGCTAAGTTTGCACCCAAATTTATTAAATGTAAAGTTTCAAATAAAGTTTCACCATTAATTTACGATTTAGTGGATATGAATAATAACCCATTAGGTCGTTGGCATATCAGAGACATTAAACCTCTACCGCGTTTAACTTCTTCTTTGAGTGACTAGATTGGTTGTTACCAATTATTTTATATGAATTCATATATAATTATTGCTAATTATCTCACGGCGAGCATAAGCCGATTCTTTTTGTCTTATTTTTTTTCTATGCACCTCATTATCGTTTGGCTATACCATTAACATTGACGTTGGTCAAAACTTATAATTAATTATCATCATCGTAGTATTAGGTTAACTTATTGTGTAATTTATTTAATATTTGCAATTCTAGGAGTGTAAACTCTTATTTTCAATATCTGTATTATACTTTATAGTATAATTTGTTAAATGTTATCAATTTTTTCTTCTCAATTTTTTTTTTTTTTCAAGCGGTTTGCAACTTGTAAAATTAAGCCTTCTGCACGAGTGTTTATTAAGGTAACTCGTTAAACTAAACCATACCTATGTGTATTATTTATACGCTTGAATCACTTTCCTGTGAGAATTATTTTCATATGTTTATTACATAAATATTTTAATTACTTCACAAAAGACCCTTGGATTTTATTTAAAAGTCAATATTTCACGACTGGCTATGATTTTCTTTTCTTTCCGGCATATTTATTTCAGTCTTTAACTGAAACTTGTTTATAGTAATCACCGTGCGGGAGTTAGCGACACGTTAAAGAAGCCATAAGCTATTAATATTTTCAGCGGATGGCAACTATTAAAGCCTTTTGCCGTTGCGTTCAACTCTGTTGAGTTGACTTATTTAGGATACGATTCCTCATAAGCAACTCTAACTGCATGATGTTTTATTTCCAGTAGTTGGAATAAGACTAGTATGATAGAGAATGTATGTTGTAATTATAATGTACGTTGATGGAGTTGAACGATGTATATTAACATTGTATATTCCAGGAACATGTTTAAAATTTTATCATTCATGAACCATGTAATTTAAGATAATTATTTAGGATTTTTTTTTTTTCTCTCTCTCGTCTGTTTTGTTTTCTTTTTCTATTAAATAACTTGTTGATATGCAATATATCAGTATTATTTTTTTTTTTTCATATATACAGGATGTTTTTTCAGAAAAATTCTTCTATAGGATGTTAATATTAATTTTCATTTTGCTTTTAATTATTATTTTTTTTTTGATTGTTCTTTCATTTAGCAGATTAAATATTAAAATTCGATATGTATATGCGGTTTATTTTGATTTGGTTTGAATTTGAAATTTTACTAAAAAAAATCTTTCAGATTTTTTTTTTTCCCGGCCCCCGGGGTATTGTGACGGTTGTCTATTTCGACCTCTTTTTGTCAGTAAATTTTATTTTTTTTGTCGTTCCCGACGTAATTTTAAACTAGGAATTACGTAGTGTCGGAGAACGGCAATGTTTTGATTTGACAAGTTAGTCACGAAATATTATCCATCAAAGCAACTTGAATCTATTTATTTATTATTGTTTCCGAGTTTATTATTCAAAATTACATAGTTAAGATATTTTATTATCTACAATCAAAGTTTTTTTTAAGAAACCTATAATTTATTTTTACGTTCACGAGTGTGCGTAGCCAAAATTTTTGGCATTTTTGTATATTTTTAATTTTACCGAAAAAAAATAAACATAGAAGAGAGTTTTGGTGTTTTACTGGTACTACGTTACAAGTAGAAGGCAGCATCAGTAGAAGGCAGCATCAGTAGAAGGCAGCATCAGTAGAAGGCAACATCAGTAGAAGGCAGCATTAGTAGCAGGCAGCATCAGTAGAAGGCAGGATCAGTAGAAGGCAGCATCAGTAGAAGGCAGCATTAGTAGCAGGCAGCATCAGTAGAAGGCAGCATCAGTAGAAGGCAGCATCAGTAGCAGGCAGCATCAGTAGAAGGCAGCATCAGTAGAAGGCAGGATCAGTAGAAGGCAGCATCAGTAGAAGGCAGCATCAGTAGAAGGCAGCATCAGTAGAAGGCAGCATCAGTAGAAGGCAACATCAGTAGAAGGCAGCATTAGTAGCAGGCAGCATCAGTAGAAGGCAGCGTCAGTAGCAGGCAGCATCAGTAGAAGGCAGCATCAGTAGAAGGCAGCATCAGTAGAAGGCAGCATCAGTAGAAGGCAGCATTAGTAGCAGGCAGCATCAGTAGAAGGCAGCATCAGTAGAAGGCAGCATCAGTAGAAGGCAGCATCAGTAGCAGGCAGCATCAGTAGAAGGCAGGATCAGTAGAAGGCAGCATCAGTAGAAGGCAGCATCAGTAGAAGGCAGGATCAGTAGAAGGCAGCATCAGTAGAAGGCAGCATCAGTAGAAGGCAGCATCAGTAGAAGGCAGCATTAGTAGCAGGCAGCATCAGTAGAAGGCAGCATCAGTAGAAGGCAGGATCAGTAGAAGGCAGCATCAGTAGAAGGCAGGATCAGTAGAAGGCAGCATCAGTAGAAGGCAGCATTAGTAGCAGGCAGCATCAGTAGAAGGCAGCATCAGTAGAAGGCAGCATCAGTAGAAGGCAGCATCAGTAGCAGGCAGCATCAGTAGAAGGCAGGATCAGTAGAAGGCAGCATCAGTAGAAGGCAGCATCAGTAGAAGGCAGGATCAGTAGAAGGCAGCATCAGTAGAAGGCAGCATCAGTAGAAGGCAGCATCAGTAGAAGGCAGCATTAGTAGCAGGCAGCATCAGTAGAAGGCAGCATCAGTAGAAGGCAGGATCAGTAGAAGGCAGCATCAGTAGAAGGCAGGATCAGTAGAAGGCAGCATCAGTAGAAGGCAGCATCAGTAGAAGGCAGCATCAGTAGAAGGCAGCATTAGTAGCAGGCAGCATCAGTAGAAGGCAGCATCAGTAGAAGGCAGGATCAGTAGAAGGCAGCATCAGTAGAAGGCAGCATCAGTAGAAGGCAGCATCAGTAGAAGGCAGCATCAGTAGAAGGCAGCATCAGTAGAAGGCAGCATCAGTAGAAGGCAGCATCAGTAGAAGGCAGCATCAGTAGAAGGCAGCATCAGTAGAAGGCAGGATCAGTAGAAGGCAGCATCAGTAGAAGGCAGCATCAGTAGAAGGCAGGATCAGTAGAAGGCAGCATCAGTAGAAGGCAGCATCAGTAGAAGGCAGCATCAGTAGAAGGCAGCATCAGTAGAAGGCAGCATCAGTAGAAGGCAGCATCAGTAGAAGGCAGGATCAGTAGAAGGCAGCATCAGTAGAAGGCAGCATCAGTAGAAGGCAGGATCAGTAGAAGGCAGCATCAGTAGAAGGCAGGATCAGTAGAAGGCAGCATCAGTAGAAGGCAGCATCAGTAGAAGGCAGCATCAGTAGAAGGCAGCATCAGTAGAAGGCAGCATCAGTAGAAGGCAGCATCAGTAGAAGGCAGGATCAGTAGAAGGCAGCATCAGTAGAAGGCAGCATCAGTACAAGGCAGCATCAGTAGAAGGCAGGATCAGTAGAAGGCAGCATCACAGACTTACAGTAGACTCGTTTGCAGTTGACTTGTTCGCAGTAGGCTGTAGACTAGTGTTGTTACTCGACTTCTGTAGTAGACTGGCGTTCTAAAGCTTGTAAAGCCGGGCTCACATTCCATTCGAACTGCAATTTGAAGTTCTTCCTTTAAAGAACTCCAAAACAGAATTCGTCTTGCCAGCCAGGAATCTTCAGTGAGTAAATGAGACAATCATGTGTAGCAGGCTTAGTCTGTTAGGCAGCTTCTACGACTGTCAATAAAAAATGTATTGACATGGTTGTCAACGAAGGTAAGCAATAAAATGTAAATATGAAGAAATATTTAACAAAATATGAATACATTAAAAAAAGATCATACGTACCTAAAACGTAAGTGTTACATACTGTACTAAAACAAACAAAACTCCTAGACAAATATAAATTCCACCAAAGGACCATTACAAGCAAAGCTTGTTTTGTTTATTTACTGTATGTAGCTTTTTATTAACAAATAGTCACCAATACACCAAAAAATTTATAAATTGAACGTGAATAATGGAGTTTTCAGGGAGAAAGATATGTATCGTACCTTGCATGATTTAAAACATACCTACAATAGAAGAAATGATTTAAGATTCATTATTGAAATATAATATAATATGTCTTAGAAAAAAACATCTTATGTTTATTAATCTCTTCTGGATTTTCGGCCATTTCTGTCTCAATTTTATTTTTTACGTGATATTTTTTAGATTGAAGTTTTCAAAGTTCGTACACCTACATACATTTTGAAATATCAATCCAGCTTATTATGGTAGATAATATTGATATCTTGGGCGAGCTTTTTTGTATATTGTCGAATGTAACACAAATCGAACTCTGATATTAAGTTTAGTGATAGTAGAGTTTTTTTGTACATAAACATGTGTGTAATAAAAGCAGACGTCATAGTTACAGGTCGTAGATATTTAGTCCCCCAGTTCGCAGTTTAACGAGTATGCCTAGAATGTAATTAGATGGATTTTTTAATTAAGTAGTAAAGAGCAAGGGACTACATATTACGTGAATATGTATGTACACCTTATCGTTTACTAAAAGATACTACCCATCTATCACATATATGCTGCGTTCCGTTTGCCGATAACAGCGCTCATATACCCGTTCCGATTGCCCGTGAGCGCGCTCACAGCGATATCGATACGTCATCAATGACGTCATAAACGCCGCCATCTTCCCGCTCACAGTGCCAAAGCTACGGAGCATGGTCGCTGTGAGCGGCCTGTCAAATCTGACACATGACGTTACTTTGTTGATGTTTTTATTAGTCGAATTAAGATTTTAAAAGCTTGCTTATTAATTTTCTTTTGTAATAATATAAAAAAATGGCTCCTGCTTCATTCAGGGTCAAAGATCTTAATGAAATTGTAACTTTAGACTTAAGCGACGAACAATCAGAATGTTAGGGCGCTCAAACGAATCGGAACGGTTTTGAGCGTTTTTAGCGCTGTGAGCGCTGTAATCGGCAAACGGAACGCAGCAATTGTTTTACTAACTCATGACGCTATGACTTACTAACGCAAGCTACATCACGTGCGTTTAGCGTTGAGACAGTATGATGACGTAACAAAACGTACAACGGTGTGCCCGATCAAAAAAATAATTATATTTGGGATGTTATGATAGCAATGATAAGGTAAACAGGACAGTTTTTATGGCTTCTTTGGTTCGCGTCGCCAAGAAGCTAATAAACTGCCTGCGTGTGTTTTTCAAGATACATATAGCCCTAGGATTTTTAAGCGAAGAGTGAATAAGCGAAAAGTTTTTCAGCTTCGTCACTTTCTACCAGCTAAAAATTGTTTAATAAATTAGAGTTTGTGTGTACGTTTGCTATGTTTTTTAAGTGTAATCTATTCCTAAATTAAGAGTGTGAAACTCAAGCCCAATATGTCATAATAAATAAAAATATGCAAGGCATTGTTGTTAAAATTATTTTTTATATTCTTTTCAGATTATATGTAATTTTGTCTCTAAATGCTGAAACTAATTTATTTACTTACAAATGTTTAAAGTTCTGAAAATTTCATGTATCTTTTCAAGTTATTACGTAGAAGTGACAGACTACAGTACTTACCTACTGGATTAAAAATGTCTAGAAGTAAAATATTGATAAAAAATCCTATTATTCAATGCGATTGGTATATTTTAGTGAGTAATGGGAAATATTTGCAGCACACTCGGCAACCTCATATTTGACGCATGCGCAAGAAAGCAATTTTGACAAACAGCTGTTTGACGTTCGGATTAGTGCTAATTCACAAAAACACAAAAACAAAACAATTGACGATGGATTTTAAAGACAAAGTTGTGTTAATTACTGGTGCAAGTTCCGGCATAGGGGCCGCCACGGCGATTCACTTGTCCAAATTGAATGCTAAATTGGTTCTCGTCGCTCGAAATGAGAAAAACCTAAAAAGAATCGCATTGTATTGTGAGAAAGGCAAAGGAATTCAACCGCTTACAATAGTCGCAGATATAACAGAAGATGCCGATATCAAGAAAATACTGAGCGCTACTATCGATCACTTTGAAAAACTGGACGTTTTAGTAAACAATGCAGGTATAGTTGGTACTGGGGGGATAAAAAACTCGTCTATAGAAACGTACGATAATGTTATGACAACTAACATGAGAGCGGTGTATCATTTGACGATACTAGCTGTGCCGCATCTTATTTTATCTAAAGGATGTATCGTGAACGTGTCTTGTACGGCGGGATCGAAGCCAAACACGATGTCATTAGCGTATAACATTTCGAAAGCCGCACTGGACCACTTCACCAAGTGCATTGCCTTAGAATTAGCGCCGGACGGAGTCCGGGTGAACGCGGTTAACCCTGGATTTGTCAAAACCAATTTGTTGTCAAGTACGGGTTTAACAGAGGAGCAGTTAGAAATGTTCGTTAAGAATGTGGTTGGCAATACACCACTGAAGAAACCTACGGAGAGTGGCGACGTAGCCGCTCTTATAGCATATTTAGCGAGTGACTCCGCTCGGAGTGTTACGGGTGCTAGCTACACCATCGACGGCGGTAGTTTATTACGTTAATAATGTTAAGGCGTGTATTAGGTACCTACCTAATAAGACTACGATTTATGATATTTCGTCCGATCCCATGATCACACACTAGTCCATTTTACATTTGGAATCGTTGATCATCAAGTCGTCTTAAGCCATGTCAAAGATCTTTATTTACGACTGACTTGTATAATTTGATACTTTTTTTTAGGTCTTACCATATTATACTAACCAACTTGTTAATATAAAGATACCCAAAAGGATGAATTAAAGGATATACCTTATAATGAAGTTATACTCTCTGTAAATGTGCGCAAATCCTAAAGATGTTAAATAAAACCTGTATAAAGCTTTGGTGTTTATGATTTTGAAACTTCCGTAAGAACGAACTGATTTTTGCTAATAACATTTGCAGGAATACCTAGAAGCTATTCTCATTTAAAAAATTAACGCTTTGGCCGCTCAATATGCATAATTTTTCGTCAATCGCAAAGGACTAATCTAACCCGTAGGACAAAACATAACATCCCATTATTGAGAGGTGATTAAATACGATGAATCTTCAGATTACTAAGCAACTACCATACAAGTAGACATACGAACCATACAAGTCGAACACAACCTAATTTAGAAATAAAAACAAACCATAACAATGACCCTTCAAAATACCTACGGTTTCAATTAATACCCAAACTTACGTAGAAATTAGTTATAAATTCGATTTGGTGTTTAATTGTTCCTGTTTTATCTACTATCAGTTTTAATTGGGCTAAATGAGTAAAAACGAAACCCAGGTTAAAGGTTGTAACTCAGATCTAAGCAAGTAGGCTTTATGCTGCGTATCCACTAAAGCAAGCTCGGCGGTGAGTGAACAAAAATTCACCAACTCGTAGATAACTTCATATTCTTAACGGATAATAACATAGTTGTGCAATCCACGAAGACGCGCCCCACCACTTTTCTGCTCTATACATTGAAACATGTAACCGTAGTTTCGCGAGTCTTCGTGGATTGCACTAACTATCGTAATCGTTGTTTTTGCTAAAGGTGATTTTGACTATAACAACCGAGCCTCTGCAGCAACTCGTCCTAATTAAACCATCCGCGTGCGCAAGATGTGCAGCATAAGGATGTCGCTAAATTAAAAAAATATCAATGCTACTTAAACAATGTGCACCAAGAACTTGGTCTATAATTTCGACACCTAAGTCACGTGGGGATGTAGCTCAGTGGTAGAGCGTTCGCTTTGCATGTGAAAGGCCCCGGGTTCGATCCCCGGCATCTCCATCTTTTTACATAAAAATGTAACGTTTCCCTGGTTTTTACCTAATTTTACGTATAAATCTGATAGAAAAGCGCATTCAGAATACACGTTATCTAAGTAAATTAACGAATAAACAGTGGGAATGATTTATATGGCTCAGTCTAACAGAGTTCAATGAAGCACAAAAAGTCATGTCTGTAAGCAAAAATCACGACACTTCTTTTCCTTCGTTGCCATCGAATCTGAAAGTAATGGAACTAATGTTGTATTTTGTTATCAAGAGGCTCACATTATTATTTTAGGCACTTTTTAAGGGTGTAAAACCACCAGAGAAAAAACGTTTAGTTTTTATAATTATTCAATAAAAGCAACAAATATAATTTTTTTTTACCTTTACTTTGCTTTACGACAAGTATGTAGTGATAGTGTTGAAATAGAATCAGCAAACATTTATTTTTTGGAAATGTTAATAGTACTAGTGGCAACGAACCATCTTTTTCCCACGCTTTATAAAATTATGCACGAAAATATAGATATCACAGCTCCCTTTCGGGGTATTTTACAATATAAAAGCACGATACATTATATCTTTACCAAATATTCGCCACATAAAGTGAAATTATTAGCGTTTCTTTGAACTCTTAAAGAATAACCTATAATGAATACTCCTGCTTTATATACTTCATACCAGAATATGCTTATTATTACCACAGCAAAGTTTGTTAGGTTATTTTTATCAGAACTGAAAATTTCCTTTAATTTAAGCATAAGTTATAACATTAATAGATAAGTATTTGCGTACTTCTTACCTCGAACATCAAGATTCCAAAAAATAAAACAAATCTATATTACCGTATTCTTTGTTTAATGTTTCGTAGACTTCGATCAAAAATATTCTGGCAATTGCAGAAAGGTCAATGCATACACAAATTAAAATAAATAGTTTCATCACTATTGATATTACACAAGATATTTAATATTTTCAGAGGAATTATACAACAAGAAAAACACATCCGATTTCATTTTTCTTTGGCTCCATTTGGAGTTGAAATCATGTTACACCTTATTCATGGATAATAGGGGGACAATACTTAAAAAAAACTTATGAGCTACATTAGGAAAACAATATCATTTCGTTACCTAAACATCACATTACAACTTTTGTTCATTATTCATTTGCTATAATATTAATTGCATTCAAATAAAATAGTTTAGTTCAGAAAGTATTGCAAACAATATACTGAAATTCTGGTTTTTAAAAATTGACATGGAATGTCTCTGCATTTAATAAAATTATGATCAAATTACACATAAATTTTTTTAACTATGTATACTTTGATAATAGATTTTATTTAAAATTGTTGATCGCGCTATTAATTTTGAATTTCTAATATGTATATATTTTTCTTATTTTTAGTAAAATCGATTTCTAATTTATATTTTTGTGTTTATCATTTTACATTAATTGTAAATTTTTCGTCGACAAATTTAATCCCAATAACTTGAGCACAATAAGTACTTTATTATTATATCGCGTAGATCTTTACGTATTTTTCTCATTATTTTGATTTCAATATTTGTTTACGTTATGAACTTGCTACCTTTAGGGACTGAGGCTACACGACACAATTTTCTCTAATAATTTCTAGCCGCACTAAGTATACAATGAACACATTGTTATTTACCAGAATTTAATTTTACATTTAACTTACATTTTATTATTTAGAATCTCGAGATTTCTCATTTATCGAAAGCTCCCAGTTGTGAAATGTATAATGAGCATAACAATTAAATTTACTACATTGACAAAATATATATATATATATATATATATATATATATATATATATATATATTGAACGTACACTATATTCATAAAATTATTAAACGTTACAAATAAAACTGTCCGTTTAATTGTGCCCATTAGATTTTAGACAGAAAGGGAAGCTTTGTCCAAAGGATAGCAACACTAGACGGAGTATCTTGTTTTACGAAAATTTATATATAAAATTATGTAAAGTGGTTTATTAAAGGTTTGTGGCAAAAGCAGTAGCATAAGAATGTAAAGTACATGGAAGAGAGTATTACTTGTACAGATATATACATATACGGAATCTAGAATACTCAGTCCAGCATGTTTACCATCCTTTCTTAACAGGCTAAGTATAACACTAAAACGTATTTTTGTATAGATACTATCTTTCATCACATCGACATCCACGAGTTACATAAAAAGTTTCTCTGTTTTTCAGAATTTACTCATTTTGACAAAAACTTTACGTTCGATAACGCGTTAAAAAACGAAAAGGAAATGTCGATATTTAAATAAAACAATACAATCAGAAGTCTCAAAAACCGAACTTCCGCAGACAGTTTTAAAAAGTAATATTAAATTTAAAAAATAATAAGAAGACCAATAAGTTAACCAAATAGTACAATATTCAAACATTAAAAAAAATACGAGTCGAAAACGTTTACAGATTAGCTAAATTTATCGTTTGCACGCAAAGAAGATCAGGATTGATTGAATGTTTGTTCGTTGCACTGTTCGTTCTTGTTGAGATCTAGGCGGGGGTCGCTGACAGTGACAATGACAGCGGGTGTCATGGCGGCGCTAGGCGACGGCAGCGGGCGGCGGCGGCGGTGCGGCGTCGGGCGCGGCGGTGCGCTGCTCCAGCGAGGCCACGGACGGCTCTGACGCGGCCGGCGACGGGGCGTCCACATCATTCTGCAACCATCCAACGCGCTCAGCGAGGCCGCCGGCCGCTACAACACCGGGACGCGGGCGGGAAGGGGGGATGCACCGTTACTCACTCGCGTTTTTAGTTACATGTCGCTTTACAAACTAATTTCTAGCTTGGAAACTGATACTAAGTGAAAATGGCAGACTAAATCTCAGAAAGGTACTGTTAGGACCTAGGTGGATACCAGATAGCTATCTATGATAAACTATGATAGTATGAACTAGAATTAGAACGTTGAAAACTATAAAAATTAACTAAAGTATTTGAAATATGCGGAAGATTTTAACTAATTAACATCTATTTACATATAGAATTTATTTTTGGAAATAGTATCTCTTAATTTCACATTCTTCATTATTGTCTATATCGACATTACTTATTTAGTGTAGAGATTAAAACATATATATTGTTCAGACCAAAATACCTGACCGGAGCAGCAAAAATGTAGTTCTCTAGATTCATATTGAAATAATAATAATAAATAATTAATCCCCAGATAATCACACCAACTGTATGGCCCCAAGTTAAACGGAGCTTGTGTTATGGCTGACCATATAGCGAACTGGAGGGGGGAACCCCGAATAATCTTACACATATAAATATCAACAAGCACGACCCGAGAACAAACATCACACAAATGAACGCCCCGGCCAGGACTCGGAAGAACCTGGGACCTCCGGCGTATAAAGCAGGTATACTAACCGCAACGCTACTCGTTCGTCAAAATGTTTAGTAATTCTATACATTTCGAGCATTGCTCTCCCGCCACGCCACCTGGGATTTCTATTGATATAGTTTCAAAGGGACCATGTTCCAAAAAATGCTGCAGGCGTCAGACATTGTTGTCGTTATTTCTTGTTACCCGTACTGTAGGAAGTACTCATAAAGTACCATTTTTGGACCCATATCACAGAGCAATGCTGGAAATCTATAGAAATCCTGAAAAAATGAAGGAAACCAATATGAATCTAGAGAACTACGCTTTAGGTAGCTTCCCTTCCGCTATAATGTGTCTGAATACTGAACGGTGGTCCGGCCAAGGAGGGTCATGCTAGGGTGACTGCAAAAATTTATTGTTACTTTTAAATTAACATAGCACGCGTTCATTTATCCATTTGATAATTAGGCCCGGCGCCCACTATCGGCACGGCACGGCACGGCAAAGGATCCTTCGGCATACCTTCACGTAGACGCACACTGACGGCAATTATTGCCGAAGCATTCTCAGGCATGCTGAAGCGTGCCTAGGAATGCCACGGCATGTCGAGGTGTGCTTGGGAATGCCGAAGCATCTTAAGGTATGCTATCGCAACAACCCACGTACTATCAGTGACGGCGTCGTCAAGCAAATGGCACTGGCAGGCAGCACGCGCGACGCGTCGGTGTGAGGGCTGCGCGTGATTCCCAGTTTTGTTTCGGTATACGGTCGAAACTACCCGAGGGATGCTTCAGCGGCTTTACGTGTGCCTTTGGCCGCCGATTTAATCCGAGTATTGCCTCGGCGTTTTTAAGCATCCTCAGCTATGCCTTGGGCTGCCGATGTAACCCGAAGACTGTCGAGGGATGTTTAGCTATGCATAACGATGCTGAGCCATGCCTCAGTCCGCCGAAACAGCCCGAGGCTACCTTGCCGAACCATGTCGTGCCGATAGTGATTTTGGTATCTCGTAACAGATAAAAAATAGGTCATGTCGGTGAATATTTAACTCTATACAGTGTTAGTCTTTAAGGCCGCATTCTTAATGACAAGAAAGCTTAAACACATAAAGCACATAGTTCTAATCTACAAATTGCTTGTTGCTTTACTCTTACAAAAGCACTGAGATAAAGACATAATTTATATAATATTTTAACAAATTCAAGGTTTTCGCAATCTGCGAACAAACTCTGTGACTATGTAACGGCATGTCATCAAAAATGCACCCTTAAATACCTTCTGATAAATGCATACAAGTCCTCCATTTTTGAGGATAAATTAACCGAAATCTAAGAACTTTCTGCCTGAAGTTTGTTAAGCACTCAAATAAAGCTCTGATGTAGCTTAATTTACTATTATTTAAATGTATTAGTCTACTATGATTAAATTATTTAAATAATTTGTAAATACTGAGATAGTAAAATGTCTATTTGTAAATTCTGTAATTAAATATACTTCCTGAAACTAAATGTTTGTAAAGCGACATAATATTTTGTGCTGATGTATACATAATCGTAAAATAATGTTTATAACTATGAAAACAAAGTTTAATTAAAATAATATATATTTCATACAACATAATAATAAAATAATATAATGACAGAAAGTAAAATTTGAAAAAAGAATCTTATTCTTTTGATTTGGGATTTAGTTGCTTAAGCAAAAAGCGTGATTATGAATGAGTGAAGACCAAAGCATTAAAATGCTTGGGAAAATAATGTATTGTGAGTTAGGAACATGTAACCAAAAAAACGATATGAAAAAAATGAACAAATTTTCCAAAACTACAAAAGTTTTTAAATTCATGAAACGAGAAACTCAAAAATAAATAATGCTGATCTCGTCGAGAATGAAAATTACATAAATGAACGATATTGAACGCGCGAATGAATGAGCAATATGATGTTATGATCAGCACAATTCGCGAGCGGTGCTAAGGGGATATTCACACAGAGAGAAACGAAAAAAACATGCACACTCTTTGCAAATTAAGAAAAGATTAAGAGAATCTTCATTTAAAACAGAAAAGGTAACCTTAAAATAAAAATTATAAAAAAGCTTTTGCATATAAAGATAAACACACACTTATGATATAAAAATGTCGGGTGAAGCTGAAAGCGAAAGCAAATAAACCCGTTGTATAAAATACACGAAGGTACAACAAATATGAATAATAATATTCTAACAAGTTTAAATTATTACATTGATATGACTAGCCAATTGATAGGACAAATTCCTAAGTTGTAAATACTTTCTAATTGTTTTGCAAAGTTTACAATTCTATCTCTACATTCAATATAATTACGTTGTCTACGACAACATGTACACGACGGAGTATACCTTTAGTCAGAGCTTGCAAATGTGCGGAATATACAACGTTTGTTACTACAAAGGTTGACTAGTAAGATAAGTGGGCACCAGTAGTTTTACTTAAATAAAAATAAATAATAAACTTAAAAGTCTGATAAACGAAAAATGCTCTTAATTCTGAAAAATCTCGAAAAATGTTGGTTTTCACTTACTAGTCAGCCACATTCAAATTTCTAGTGAAAAACATATCCAAAAACTATTTAAGTTTTTACAATATAAATACAATTTTCTATTGAACAAATAGTATTAGGCGTACTGTATCTAAGTTTCAACAGACTGACATTATTGTACTCACTTTTACATTATTATATCCAGATGTATACTGGTAGCTCAAAAGGGCCTATTGTGACAAACAATATAAAATGTAAGAACAAGTTATTAAATCGAAAATCGGTTACGCGAAGTAATCGTCAGTCAATTTCATATTGCAAACTTGTGGCTCTGAATAAAGGTATATCAAGTAAAGAACACTATAAACTACTTATAATTGTGTAAATAAGAATACAAAAACGGTATAAGTACATGATAATACCTGGAAATTCCAAAAACATCTGTAACTTTATAAGCATAATAGGACATATTAACGAGCTTTATTCTACCTACCTAGCTTTAATAACAATTTTGTATAAACTTTCATAACAACTGTATAGGTTTCTCTAAAAAAATCTAATTGAACTTGTAAAAATGGACAGTTTAACATTTAAGAAAAAATCGTTTTACACCTATTACTACGTTATTGACATTTAGCACCAATACTCGATAGCTAATAATTCTAATTTAATTCATTATTAAGACACATTTATAATTACACTTGAACATTAAATTTTATTCATAAGATACTACTTTTCAACATATAGCACTTTCACATGTAAATCTTCTAGCTGAACATTTTCTATTTGTTTTTAAACGAGCGTGTCTATATCGTCTATGGTGGTCCCTATAGGTCCAACAGGCCAAGGTTTGTCGACATCGAGCCTTGTTCCATATTTGAACTACAGACTTACTGTGTGCGACCTTCTTACAACCCAAGTACGCTCTCCTTAGAGCGACTGTGATTTTGCCCTGACAATCAGTTACAATCCAATCGTTTAATATGGGGGGACTGGCAGAAATTTAATGTAAAGATATAAAGATAAATTTTGAAATATTGATCGAAAAAATTGGCATAAAATTTGTAATGGGAAAATGTATTCAAGGAGTTATAGTAAGAATTGGTGCAGAAATAATTACCTTAAAATTGTCAAGAATAAAAAAGAAAATATTTTAAAATACTTAAAGAAAAAGGCGACATAAGCCATCCATATCTTCAAACAATCTTAAAATTAAATTGATTTATGAATTGAATGACATCAAAATATGATAATAAAATTTAATGAATTGCGATTTTAATTAAGTCATGCTGGAAAAACTGAAAAACTGTCCTCACCACAGTCAATCCTGTTTTGTCCTGTAATTTACAACATTATTCATTCTATGTGCCTAACTTTAGAACTCCTAACAAAAAAACGTAACTTACAAACGAAAACTTATTTCGTCTTATAATTGTCCTTATGAGAATTGGCAGTAAATACTCAATATGTTAACAAATATGTATAAAAATGACTAGATAATATATAAATACGTAGCATAAATAAAATAAAAACAATTCCCTTAACCATCAGTGTGTGAGCTTCGCTAGTTTCTCGCGACTTTACTTCTTTGTATGAATTAATCATTACGCTTTTTTATGTATTTTAACTATGACAGAGTTAAACATGTTGCCAATATGCCCAAAATTGATTTTTCCTTTCTGGAACTAATATCAAAAAATACAATACTGTAATAACGTAATTATGGAAACTAATTTTACAAACTCAAGTTCAAAAACAACTTAAACAAATAAATCAAATAAAATGCTAACCCCTTTCATAATTAATTAATTCTTTAAAATACATTCTTCCGAAACATATCTAATAAAGAAGTTAAAACAACTTTAAAAAACCAGCAAAGACCACCCACCTCATAAACAACCCAACGACCATCACCAGAACCTAAGAGCAGTAACACAGAGACTAACAAATGTAAGGAACAACTGCAGCCATCGCTTCACCATATCATTGTAGGAAGAGGGTTTATTGTTAACAGTTACCTTTAGAGGGACAGGCGGCACTTCGAGGTGGTAGCCTATGTCGCAGAGGTTTCTTAAAAGGTCCAGTCCTGAAATAAATAATAATAATATTCATAAATCCCCGGGCAAACACACCAACTGAACGGCCCCAAAGTAAGCAGAGCTTGTGTCATACAGCGAACTGGAGGGGAAACCCAGAATAATCATACATATATAAATACAAACAACCATGACCTGACAACAAACATATAGGTTCATCACATAAATGAATGCCCCGACCAGGCTAGCTCCTGGGCCCTCCGGCGCATGAGGTCACTACCACCACTACGTCACGCGGCTGTCATAATAGAGAAAGTCTTAATTAAAAAGAATGATTAAAAATAAGAGACATCTGCAATAATCTTCGGTGGTATATGAGGAAAGTCAATTATTTGTTCATCATTAGAAATTAAACGCGGTTTAGACCTTCCAATCCTGTAGGAATTTGTAAACATAGCCTATGGTTACTTCTGAACAACGTAGCTTCCCGATGAAGAAAAAACGACGAAAAATTTCGTCCAGTAGTTTCAACTTAAGTGAATAAAAAAGAACAAACACGTCTATACTCTAAACATAAGACAGACACAATCTTTTAACTTTTACTAGATAATGCGTTTCTTTCAAATGGTCAAATGGTTTAAATTATAATTCGCATCTGCGACATAATCTAAATTATAGACTTTGACAGCGTAGTGACGCGTGACCAGTTTAGATTTATCATTATGTGAGTTATTTAGTCGAACCCTACGTAAGTGTTCAGTGCCATCAACTAATATGACCAGTAGACAAAATCGGAACTAAAAGAAAATTGTCGCAATTAATTTATAAAAAGAATTGTACAAATAAAAGGCAGCACTGTCCTTCATTGACTGCTCAGATAACTTGGTCGGGGCGTGCCGACTTGCGATGACTGTCGCTCAAAAACGGTTACTTGCTATTACATTGGCATTCCCTTTCTGTTTTGGTAAATTTCTGTACACAGGCGTTCTTTCTCCCGGGCATAATTTGGTCTATATACAGTTATACTAGGACTACGATCCAAATCTATTATTTACCACAAAAACGGAGTCCCTTCCAGGAAAATGGACTAATTCAAATGCAAACAAAATTTGTCACATACACAGTATGTATAAGTCTAATGTGTGTATCTGATGTCTGGGGCATCAGATACACACATTAGACTTATAACACCCATTTTTGCATTGGATTTTATAAAATAAAACCAAAATTCCCAACTCACCAGACCCCCTACATTCTCCATAACGAGCCTCCCAAGCATCAAACAGTCTATTATAATATCTGGGCCCCGTCAAATAGCTCAGGTATTTGAAACTGTTCCGGTTGGGGAATATCCGTTCCATGTCTCCGGACTGGCTCAGCTCGTCTTCCGCCTGGATGAGGTGCCGGACATCATCTGGGGTTAACGTTGAGAGGATGTCTCGGAGATACTAGAATGAGAAACATTAAATTAATATAGTATAAATGTTTTACAAAGAGTCTTGGTTTTAAAATAAGATAAAAAGAAAAATTTATACATCACAGATTTGTAAGATTACAAGTTATTAAAAATAACTCTCACAGCTCACAACCATTACAGACATATTTTATTTATATCACAACCAGAGAACAATAATACTAATTTATTAATGTAGAAATGTATCTCTTACCATCTTGTGTACATGACTTACCATGTCTCTGTCTTCCATATTAGTGTAAATAATATGTTTGTCTCTTTCTTCTTTGGATAAATAAACAGTGTATAATCTACTGTCGTATGGCAGTCCCGCCTGAAAATGTAAATCATTTATGTCATTAAATGGTCAAAATCCAGCTTGTACATGTCACAAAACCTATATTTGTCAACTTATAAGTCTGTATTTCCTATTTTACAGATTAAAATGCTCCAATTAAAAAGAGTTTTAGAAGAAAGACAAGGATTAATTAACTCATACTCGTAGTTGTTATGAGTTATTAAAACTTATTGTTATACTTATAGAATCAGAACTGAAATACTCACATATTTATCAGGTTTATCCTTGGACAAGCTTTCTAAATTAGTTTTAACCGGCACTTGAAACTGTGCGATATTCAGTACTGTGGTTACTAGAGGACCTTTCACGTGAATGTCTAAGGGAGATGCGCTGTGCAGACTTGGTGATATGTTTACCTGGAAATTTACCAATTAATTATTATTTTCAATACTCGAAAAACATATCAAAACTCTTCGAATTAAGAGAGCAATAATAGTATCTGAATAAACAACTATACTGTTTTAAAATTTGTTTTTTTTTATACTGAAATCTATAAGGGTGTTACCACAGCCATCGATCGATGGTAGAGCGGGATAGACAACTTCGATCAGCCAAAGCTACCACACTTATCGATCATGATCGATTGATTGGTATGGTAACACCCTAAGGATTGCTTGACTAATCACAGACTTCTCCCAGAAAGCGACTTTGTTTTATACTGTATAGAGTACATATTTAAATACATGACATAATTCTTATCAAATGATTTTACTGCCATTTTTATCACTATGAAGTTAAATAATAAACAAAGATTTGTTACTATCAAAAGTACTGAAATTTACGTAGATAGTATATCTTTTTTTTACAAAATATACAAACAAAATCACGTTCAAGACAATTTTGACCATTCTATATTATTCAAGTACAGTAAAAATCGTGCTATGTCTATTTGAAGCGCATTATTTCACCCGCCATTTTTAATTACTTTTTCCATCTTGTCCGAAGTATGCGAAACCCACAAGCACAGTTATTTCTGTACCTTCAATTGGACTGTAATACTTCTGATCTAGTAACAAAGGTTTCTAAGTAACCAAATAATACTAATAATATATTTTTTCATTGATACATACCTCTAACAGCCAAGGCTTCAAATCCTCGTCTAACAAGACATCTACCCCAAACAATTCATAGCAGTTATATCTTGACGTGACATTAGCTTTTGTCAAGGAGCTTATACTTGCCTCGCCGGATATTATAGTCTTTATTACAAGGTCCTTAAGGGACTCCCAAAGAGCCGATGTGTCTATCTTCTTTTGACTACGTAAGTATTGGAATAAGGTTTGTAGCGTCCTGAAATTTTAATTGCTATTTGAAATGTATGTGATTATGATAATGTTAAGCAGGATCCGGTTAATTGTGATACACATTGAATAACTTAAGGCAAGTAATTCAGATAACTTGCAGTCACAAGATACTCCAACTACGTATTATACATCAGAATGAGCATACAGCTAACCACATTTATGAAACTCTACTTAAAACCGGCGAGTTTCATCCTGTTATTGTGGAAGCACTAAAAAGTAGTATAGATGACTCTACTTACTTCTGCGCGCGGTGTATGTGTGCGTGTGCCTGTAAATATGCAACTTAACTTTGTGTGGCGGCCGCCATCTTGTCAAGCCGCGATCTCGTCGTTTTGCTGTGCGCGTACAATCAGTTTATTTTGGTCACGCACACACACTTGCTATATGTATATATGTTTTTAAAGTAGACTGAATATCCACCACTTCTTCCTCTTTCCAATCCCATTCCAGTCATTCAGTCCTAATCAGTTTGAAGCTACGAGAATTTTGGTACTTTTTTGTATCAGTCATGCAAATTTCATTAGACTTACCATTTGTGCCCCTCACAGGCCGCAAAGTCTTCATTAGGCGTATAATTCTTAGATAATCTATTTATTGAGTAGTTTGTCAAATGCATGTATCTATCGTTTAAAGACCCGACTTCATCATTATATTTCACTGAAATATTCCCAAAGTAGTTGTAGAGGTATATAGATTTAACATAAATTACCATGTGTAACATAAGAAATTTATACTTAATCTCTATACCTCTAAAAATGGCTTGATTAATAAGTAGGTACAGCAATTGTAAGCATTCTAACTTTAATTCATGCAAACCCTATTAGTTAATGTAGTGTAAGATTGGCAATATTATTCCGTGTTTTGTTTAAGTATCATAAGCTTTTTTCGATGAAAAGATAGTGCTGCTTAAAACCTTTTAAAAGCTTGTCCCTTTCACCATTTTTAAAAGCTTTTGGCAGTCCGTCTCAGTAGACGGACATAGCAATATCTTCAGTCAAAATTAGCTACCTCCATGTTAAAGTTCGTAACCCAGGTCTGCACAAATATAATTTAAAGCATGATAAACATTATCCTTACCTGAAGCAAATCTCGCAAGGCCATCCTTATATAAATAAATCCTCAATGGGTGTATCGAAGTAACGAGCACGTAGAGTCTCATATCGAACTTGTTGCCATTGATCAGGTACGGTTTCGATACGTATTTCTGTACGACCACTGGACGTTTCTTGGGTATTTGTGTCCATTTTGATACTACTTTTATACCGGTGCCTCTGGCGGAGGCAGGCTGGAAACGAGAAAAGGGTTTTGGTTTTGTGTTTCTGTACAAAAATTGTTTTAAAGAACTTAATATAAAAATAAAAATAATAACGATTAAAATGATAGATTTTGTTATGTACATTCAGGTGTTTATAGCTCTAGACCAGTAATTCCCAACCGTGTGGTTCGCAAACCTTTTCCAATGTCGAAATAACATACGCCACTCCTTGTCTCCTTGTTTAAATTATATGTTTCAATTATAACACTATTATTAATGTTACATTTGATTTTTTACAACTACTTATCTAAGACAATTTGATCACATTTTAAATTGATAGTTTATTTAGTAACCTTGTAGTCCATGATAATCATAATGGAATAATAATGGTCGCTGGTCACAATAAGGTTGGGAATCACTGCTCTAGACGGTGATGTACTTAGGCAACATTTATAACTGTGAAACACAAACAGTTTAAGCTTGTATAGCTGTACGTTCGCCTTATTTTTTAGCTGTCTAGTTATTGTAAAATTTTGGGCAATGTCTGTATTTATACTTCCCGCTTTTAGACTTTGTTTTTGTATTCTGGATTGTGTATTTTATAATTATATTTATGTTTGAATTCCAACAAACGAAAATAAAATATACCATGATATATTTACAATTTCAGATATGCAAATGCTCAGCATAGTTCTAACATGGATGAGCTGAAGCATGTTACCCCAGGAATCTCATCACAATGAATGGTCAGCTCTGATGATTCGGAAGAGTTTGACAAGCTATAAATTAGAGATTTCAAATGATGATTATTCCACTTTTCACATGATTTTTAGTATCTTTTCACACTAATAAATATTATTTGTTCATGTAAATATCCCTAAGAACATTATCATGTCCTCAATTAATATTTTTAACCAAAATTACGACCAGAGAGCATTAGAAAAATAAAAGCTAGGAAGGTCATAGCTAAAATATATAAAATTTAATGTGTACACATAAAAACTTTACAATACACACCGGCTTAATAATCCACCGTTCATTATTCTCACAATGCTTTTCCCAATCATGTTTAAGTAACTTCAAATCATGAGGCAGTACATATGTCTTGGGCATGATCCCGAACTCTTTTGATCCAAACTTGGCAGACAACTTCTGCAAATTCCTCCAGAGCCTGTCTTTGCGACCTATCTGAAATGTCCCCGGGAAGTGATTCATTTTCTGTCCATCTTTAATAGCTCTGAACATTAGCGACTTCATATGTTTGCCCCATATGCCAATCCATTCGACTGTTTCTGTAAATAATGTAGATTTTTTTTAACTATATAGGTATATTGAGTAATAGCATACCACATTACTGAGTTAAAAACTGTTTAAAAAATAATCATAAGTATAATTGTAGAGTCAGAAAAAAGTTATGCAATGATTACGGGGTAAGATTAATCCTAATTTAAAAATAGTATCAATAGAACTTATTCTGTTTTATTGTTCATTTTGGTAAGTATAGATGTTTAGTATAGACAAGTTTTATTATTTATTTAGAAAATATAAGTTATTTTGACCCAAAAAATGTTTTGAAATCATATAGGTTAGATAACTTTAAAAAGAAGCAAAAAACTTATTATAAAATATGTTAAAATTTTTACGCATTATCTACATAGCTATTATATATTTTATTCAAACGCCCTGTATGGGTGTTATGTATTTTTACTATGATTTACACGTTGTGACGTCACAACTCGCTACCGTTTTGTATGGAGCGTTCTTGGGCGACTCGCAGCAGCTCCTTGCTGTGTCTAGAAAACTATACATCGCAAACATGCTTTTACTTCTGCAATATTTCTTAACCGTCGATAACCTATTGAATATGTAATAAATACGCTGTTGAGACAAATCACTGGTATCACCCACAAAATTTTAGTATTATTTAAAAATACAAAAATGTTATACACATACCATCCTGTGGACATTCAGCAGTATCACATTCACTCTTGACCAATCGAAATCCTGAGTTTGTCAACGTTTTCTTCACAACTATCGGTGTTATTGTGGTTAGTTTCCACTTCAGATGCTTCTGTATGGCTATTGGTACTTTCAGGCAAGGGGATTCATCATGGCCAATGAAACGAAGGTACGGTGGCACCCGAGGAAATAAAGAGGAACGGAGACAATTTGCCATTGAATCTGGGAGGTTGAATGGTGAATCTGTAATGTAAAATTAGTGTATTTTAGAAGGCGTTACGATTTTTAGTATGTTGAATTGGAGAGAAATGGTTTTGGAGATGAAGGTTGAGATTTATTTATATTATATTTTACATAACTAAGTATTCGAGTTTAAAAGACATAACATGCACACAAATATATTAAAATACAATGTAGAATATTTATGAAAACATAAACAATTATTTGAGGAATTAAGGGGATTCTTACCACGATTATTATTTTTAGTATCAAATACATATGCAGTCTTCGTGATCATGGTGCTGGCAACGGTGCCGAAACTCGATATAAAGAATCATATTTGTGGTAAGAATCCCGTAAATACCTTAAAAAATAGTTTGAATATCCGCGATAGTCGAAAACATGCCGTAACTACAAAAACATTCCAATGACTTAATAAAACTTTAGTATATACAAAAAAAGCTATACAAATTATAATATATGGGGTATTAACACCAGAAACAATTCTAGATATTGAAATGAATAAAGTAATGAAGTGCAATTCCTACTAAATAAAACATGTGCCACTCAAATTGTTTTATCTACTCTAACTTTATGTCGAAGAAAAGTTCACACATCCCATCTAGTTGTCTCATAATATCTGTAGTTTTGACTAATTGGATTACAAACAACTAAATAGATTAAAACAGTAATTTAATGAATTTTAAATAATATGAGATATTATAATTAATATAATATTTAAATCTTTATTTTGTTAAACTAATAAGTATAATTAAATTATCCATAAAAAAATTAAACTATTATATATTCCATCAAGTAAAACTAATTACAGTCAAAATGAATATTTCTCTAGAGCCCAAAACAATCAAAATACTTTATTTAAAAATATAGATTTATTACCCTTAACTAAAAATAAATTTAAATAAAATATTATACAAAAAATTATCAACACATATTAGACAAGATGCAATATTTATACAATGTGTCCCGGCATGTAACAATAAAATTTAAGGAGCAGTAACTATTAGGTCTTTACCTATGAAATTGCCGTTTTTCACGAAATAAATGAAGCGTAACTTTTTTATATATTTTTTATTTCTATTAATCAAAATAATCACCCATGCAATCAATGCATCTTTGCCAACGCATTGGTAGCTTATTGATGCCTTTCTTGAAGAAATCAGCTGGACGGGAGGCAACAAATTCTTCAAAGGCATTTTGTACTGCCTCTCGGGTATTGAATTTTTTTCCCGCCAAGAAGTTATCCAAATTCTGGAAAAAGTAGAAGTCTGTAGGCGCAAGGTCTGGTGAGTACGGCGGATGACGGAGAACTTCCAACCCGAACTCTTGTAGCTTGGAGACCGTCTGCTGTGCAGTATGAGGTCGCGCGTTGTCGTGCAGGAGCAGTGGAGCCGAACGATTGACCAAAGCTGGTTGGAGACGTGCGAGCTTCTCCATCATTGTGTTCAGTTCTTCACAGTACACATCTGCAGTAATGCTTGTCCCGTTTGGCAAGAAGCTGTGATGAATTACACCCGCGTTAGACCACCAAACAGTGACCATCACTTTTCTAGGGGTAAGTTTTCGTTTAGGGCATTGTTTGGGTGCTGAACCAGGGTCCAACCAACTTGCTGAGCGCTTACGATTGTCAAACAGGATCCATTTCTCGTCACAAGTAACAATGCGGTTCAGAATTCCTTCATTTGTATGCCTGCTGAGCAGTGCAAGGCACGTCTCCAAGCGTACTTCGCGCTGGCGGTCATTGAGTTCGTGGGGTACCCATTTGTCAAGCTTTTTTACCTTGCCAATTTGACGCAAATGGACCAATATTGTTTTGATGCTAACGTCGAAAGCTGCTGCTAATTCAGCCGTGGATTGAGTTTCATCAGCTTCCACAATTACCTTTAATTCGTCATTGTCGACCAAAGTTTTCGGACGACCAAGATGTTCATTTTTCAGGTCAAAATTTCCAGAACGGAAGCGGGTAAACCAATAACGGGTGGTGCGTTCGTTTGTAGTGTTCGCTCCGTAAACGTCGTTGATGTTGCGTGCCGCTTGTGCCGCTTTGCTGCCACGACGGTACTCATACTCCATAATTACTCGAATTTTTAACTTATCCATGATGACGAAAAATGTTCGAATGCGTTGAAAACAAAACACTAACTATTAAACAAATGACGATTTTAGAAAAAGAATTCCATGTTTGTCAAATAAAATTAATTTGCAATTAGAATTATCAGTCAAAAAAAAATATTTTCATTTGAAATGGCCAGTAAGGCAAAACGGCAGTTTCATAGGTAAAGACCTATTATAAACTATTTCATCGACGAAAATACCCCATATGGGGGGTGAATTCCAAAACCCTACCAGTCTGCAACGACTTTTATTGATATTTTAGGAAAATTCACCTTAATTTGTAAAACAACGGCGGTTGAAGTTCTACGTCTCGTAGGGGCGCAATGTTGGCGTTAGTTTAAAGGCAAGGGTGTGGAGTAACTAATACCATTTATTTTTTAACAGTATTTGAGCGCATCTGGGCGCTTTATTCTAAAATTGTGCGAAAACTACACCATTAAGCCATCAATTTTTCGAATTTCCTAGCAATATTTGAGTTGCTTAAAAATTGCGCTTGCGCCCGCGAAAAAAGGGGTCTTTTTGAACAAAATTAACTCTTAAACTATTAGACCGAGAGCAGTGATTCCTATAGCAATTTGTTAAGCAACTCAAATATTGCTAGGAAATTAGAAGAAACAATAAGATGGTGTAGTTTACGCACAATTTTAGAACAAAGCGCCCAGATGCGCTCATATACTGTAAAAAAATAAACTTTCTCCCTTGGGCAATTACAAAAAAACAGTTATTTGCCAGCTTTTTTTGTATTAGTTACTCCACACCCTTGCCTTTAAACTAACACCAACATTGCGCCCCTACAAGACGTAGAACTTCAACCGCCGTTGTTATACAAATTAAGGTGAATTTTGCTAAAATAAAAATAAAAGTCGTTGCAGGCTGGTAGGGTTTTGGAATTCACCCCCCATATGGGGTATTTTCGTCGATGAAATAATTTATAGTTACTGCTCCTAAAGTTTTATTACTACATGCCGGGACACATTGTATAATTAACAGATATAATGTGTAAACTAAGTGATCCATTATCATTTTACTCTATTGTCATATCCCTAAAATTATACGAAGATGTAATAATCTTCGTATAATCCCTTCCACTCAATTGTAAATCTCCGACTTTACACCTCACGAAGCAACTGCACACACACAGCCCGGCAATTACCACCGATCACTTCACGATTTTGTTTAAATTTTGAATAAATTTAACCATGACTGTGATATCCTGTCATTAGCTTATATAAATTCTTCATAACTGTTAGAATAGTTATTTTAATTGTATTGCTGTTGGATATCCAAATAAATAAATATATATTATATAAATATATAAACCGTTATTACAGTTTCAAATAAAAAATAACAAACTACTTTAAATGCTTGCTTCCATAAAATCAGAAAAGAAGTCTACTTGAGGTATAAAAATTTCTAAAAATATACTTTACTATAATAAATCTGATATTACATTTTTTGATAATAATATGTGCATAATAATTGTGGCAACTAGACCCAGTTATTAAGCTTTAAAAACTATGTTAGGGTTATAAACACATTCTGCAAATCCAAAATTATAAAACATTACACATTATATCAACATCACTGACACGAACAGATTATAATGGACAATACATTATCACTTATGCTTATAAAACAAAACAACAAACAAATAGACAAAAAATAATGCAGGTCTATTTCAACACCATTATTAAACAAATGCAAAAATAAATGATTAAATTGGCGATACAGAGCATTTATGGGTATATATATAATATACTCTTTAATTAGAAATTAAATACAACACTTGTGTTTTCCAAATAAATTAATAAATTTCCCATTGCAGAGGTCCCGATAACTACCTATCTGCTCCTTCGATCTATTATGCCAAAAAACTTTATTGTCTGTCGCCGCGTCCATCTCAAATTTAGCCAACAGAATATTTAAATCGCATTCGACTAAAGTTCGGTGATCAGACCAGTAAACATCTCGATCTATGCACGCATTTAAATATTGTATATCGGGCCGACTGCGTCACCAAACAATGATCCAATTTCCTATATGAGCGTAAAAATCCTCTAACAAATATGCCGCCTTAAAATCATCATTTAAACAATCCGTAAATTCTGTGATATTGCGTGACACATCGCTAGGCATATAAACGTTACAAATATGGCGGCCCACCTATATTCACCTTTATCGCCATCACACGGTGATTACTGGAAGGAGGTGGCGTCACAGACTTGACAAACCTTTCCTCCACAAAACACCGAAACCTCCGTATGGTCTAGCTATCAAGGGACCCGTCGACGTATCTACAGACGAATTCCCAACGTATTCAAAATTATTACTATTGTATTATTATTGTACCTAATAGTAGAATGTCAAAAGGAAACAGCCAAGTTTCCTGTAACAAAATTATATCATATTTACTAGTCATAACTCTAATAATTTCTAAGGATCGTTTATATTCATGAAAATTGAATGTCTCTGTTCTAGCGCTTCGTTATAATTATTAATGCTATTCATATCACTGTTTCTATTTGTATCCATGAATTAATTGATTTTAAATTACTTGTTTTAAGAGAAACTTTCCTCTTCCTACTGAAAAAATAAACTAAAATAACTGAAAACTATACAAGCTACTGAACAATATTTAGGAAAATATATTCAAAGTTGTATATTACGTGTAATCCGTATATACTTGAAAGGGTTCGTCGTATGAAGTGCTGTCAAGAAATTGTCCCTGGTTATCTTTTCTGCGAATTAAGTCAAATATTGTGTAAGTAAATTGATCGTTTTCTGAAATATGATCACGCAGACCAGACAAGGTTATTTGAAATCATATCCTCTATCCATTCATAATACTCTGATATATAATAAAACAAAATATTCTCAAAAATTTACCTTTAGATAAAGTATTGACAGCCGGTGTAGCTCCATTCGGCACTCGGATCACAGAGGGCACTTCGGTGGTCTCCAGCTTGGTGACCTCCGTAGCAGTGGCTATGCTGTTCTTGTCCACTTCTGTAACCACCAAATCTGTATCCATCTGCCATGATCGGACTGGTGATGATAAGACTGGTGATGAGCTTTTCTGGCTGAAATTGTTTATTTAACATTTAAAATCGTAGATCCTTTTTTGGTTTATTATTTACGGCGCTGAAGACTTTCAAATTTTGAAGCATGACCAATAAAACATCTTGCTTAAGGGCACCTCAATTGCCTCTTTTAAAGCAACACTGTGTGTAATCATGCCGGTAAAAATCGGCAAGTGTTGTAAAAATGTAATTTTGTCAGGCTTTAAGTAAAAATTACTTTATTAAACGCAAAGTTAATAAAAAATATTTATTTCTAAAAGCAAAGCAAATCTCTCAGAGTTTCCCTCAGACAGATAGGTAGTACTTAAATACATTGCTAATTTTTCTTTCACAGCTATGCATAGTTTACTACACACTCAAAAAAGTATAAAGTGATATTGCTATTAAAATAAATTAGTTATATAAGTTTTAGGCAAAGGATTCTTCTTTACAGGTCAGGTTGTACATGTTCATTTGAGTAGTATCACCGGAGTTTTGGTTTTAATACACAAAATATGAATAAAAAGGTGTTAATAAAACATTTCTAATTCTGAGAGATTATAGTTATAAAACGTAACTGATGTTGACCGAATTTTTTTTAATTTTTTTAAAATTATCTAACCAAAATCATTTCAATCACGAAAAAAATAGGAAACCCTTAATGAAACCAAATAGTAGAAAGAATACTAGATCAACCTATAATGAAAGAGACCCTGTGTGGCAGCTATGGTACACGGTCAAATCACACTTAACAGCCCCCCGTTAAACAACGACCCAACAAATATACTTACCAAATAAGATCGGCTTCAATCGGCTTAGTCAAACAAGTGTTCGGTGTCTTCGCCACGGCCGACTTGGGTTTCACTTTCACCTTCTTCTTGACAGCTGTTTTGGCGGGCTTTTTGGCAGTTGTCATGTTGGTGACGGAGCTGACGGGCAGCGCCGGGCTGACGGCGGGGCATGTCGGCACTTGACTGTCTTGGCGGGACTGAAAATTGTGAAATAATTAAAAATCTTTAGAATATTTAGTTAGTAGATAATGACTGTTGAGTTTAGAACGATTTGAATCGCACTTGCTGGCAAAGAAAACTATTCTAAGCGGCTCAATGACGCCTGCCGCAGCTATGGTAAATCATGTTCGTCTCACAACCGCCATGATCAACAACAATCATCAAAAAGTATCTCAGACATTGCACTGTGAATCTTTTCATGCAAAAAATGCCTATTTTATACATATGAATGAAAGTTAAAACGACACTAGAATTTCAAATGTTGATTATGTTGCCGAAACTTTATGAATACAGCAAATTATATTTGCAGCATTTTTTAAAAGAAAGCTTTAAGTCTTTAAAAGAAAGCTTTAAGTCATTTAAAGTCATTTAAGTCATTTAGTCAAAGCAATTTATACAGTACGGGTCAGTTCAATTTTATCGTATTAAAAATACTGTATCTATCTACTTGACCTAATTCGAAACCAAGAAACATTAGATGAAAATAATTCGCTAAACTTAATTTTCTAAAACAATGACTAATGAACCAGAATTGGATTTATCTTTGGCTGTCTTCAGCTTTGAAATAAATAATACAAGATAATATCTTATCACATATTAAATGTACGATGGAAAGTATCACTGCAAGTAAGTAAAGTCTAATAGTCACAGTAGGATATCGAAACCGATTAATTAGAAAAAAAAACAGAACAAACTACATTACCAATGGACCGAAGGCATTTTCAAAAAACATAATCTTGGCAATCATCACAACAGATCTTCAGTTTATTTTTTTATAAAAAAAATAACAATACTTGAACTTTCAACACGTGCTAAGTTTAAAAATAAATCCAAATTCCCGCGAAAAACGTGTCAAGGCGGAACGTGGTCGCGTTTGGCCAACCGATTTCTGTTTAACAAGAACTTTTTTAACTTTTGGCATTTAAAGGGACCTATTGTTAAGATCTTAAGAAAGAGAAACTTGGACTAATGAAACGATCGATTCGGGCCCGTGGTAACTTCTGTGATAACGCATCGTGGATCATATTGACATTTGGCTCATTTGGCACCACGCCGACTCTCGTGAATAGTTTGCGACAAATAAAATGAAAATTACGACAGAATTGAACAATAGGATGGTTTCAAGCGAGATGGTTTTAACTGGTTGAGTTTCTTTTGATAAATTTCACCCTAGAAAGTTTTTTATTCCTTTTATATATGTGCCATTATTAATAGAACATGCTAAGTCGTGTGCGTTAAAGGGTAAATAGTAAATAAAATTACATTTTACATTAATTATTTAATTAACATCGATTCTATTCCATAAGTATTTAAATGCTTCGAGCGCGGAATAAAGACTTTAAAAAATTCGCTACACAAATGCCATCGACTGGTAGCTTAATATTTGCAAGTTATGAGGCACTCAAGTGTATCAGTCGTTTTTAACAAGTGAAGCCATATTCATGGAAGTCCTGCCGTAATCCGTTTTTCAACTTATTTTAACTTTGTTAACCTTAACCAGGATTAAGAACAATCGAATGTTTAGTTACGAATAAACTATGCGAAAGAATACCCAGTAGGTCCAGCTTGAAAATGCTATGTCTTCTCTTCAGGAGAATACTAATCCAATGACCTAGACGCAGATGCAGCTACCGCATTCAATCATTTTCGACAAATAAACAAAACAATCGCCGCCAAAGAAGATGATGCCCGTATCCGAAATTCATAGTTTACGTTTGACTGTCTAGTAGGATTGGTCAATTCATGTCACTTGGCTGTCAAATCGCGTATTACTTCGCTATGTCTAGGGCTTCACGCTTCACCTGCAGAAGAAGTCGGCATTATTGCAGTCGAAAACAAAGACATATTTTGTGATTTTTGCGAGTAAACAAATAATAATTACTAAATAGATTTCACCAGGAACACATCAATGTTGGAATTTTAAAGACTCTCATATTAACCTATTATTAACACGCACCATTACCTAATTACCACTCACGATTGGTTTGAAATTATGAAGTTTTAAATATTTAATGAAAGAGTATGTAGGTAATCTAAAGTTATATTTGTAAGTGAAATTTTTTAACGTATTAAAGGGCTATTAATGATTTGTTCGCTAGCAGAGGAAAAAGTATTTTTCAAGATTTTTAACAATAGGAAAGTAAGAAGAGCTAAGGAAATACAGTGACGCCAATACGCTCATCGCCATTTTCTTGAATCTTGGCACATTTTTTAAGTTCTTAACGAGTGATTTGGCTAATTTCGTTTATTTTTCTCAGTCTTTTACCTACCTATTTAAAATGTTTTAAGAATTGGCATCCCTAAAACTTTAGTGTATTCCAGGTTGTAACACTAATTACATTTACGGTGACCTAGTTTGTTCGGGCGGCGATTCATCTTTTGTGTTGTTGGTCGGCATTTAGACGACCGAGTGGTGTAGTGGTAAGTAACCTTGCCTCATACGCCGAAGGTCCCAGATTCGAGTCCCGGCCGGGACATTCATTTGTGTGATGAACACAGATGTTTGTTCTCGGGTCATGGTTGTTTGTATTTATATATGTATGTTTATTCTGGGTTCCCCCCCAGTTCGCTGTATGGTCATCCATAACACAAGCTCTGCTTACTTTGGGGCCATACAGTTGGTGTGTTTGTCTGGGGATTTATTTATTTATTTATTCTACCAATTAAAAATAATAAATTTACCCTTCTGTAACTTTGTAAGGATTCTTTAACTTACCAAAGGTTTACAGCGAAACTTGAATTGATATAGCTACATTTACAAAGAACAGGCAAGCCTTAAAAATGTTATAAATATTTTTCGTTGTAATAAGCTGTATTGTAGTTACTAAGTTGAACTAAGTTTAGTTATTATCAAGACGCAGCAGGTGCAGTTGGGGAACTCAGCGGAAGCTCAACCTAGGGCGAGAGTCGCTTACCCGTTGTTCGGTCTTTTATACGCCCTCCGCATTCTAAGGAGCGAACACTGCAGGAGATTCGGGTTAGAATCGGAGCCTACGCAAGTTCCCCAACTGTACACAAAACTACTTACTTTTTTACAAAACCGTTTTAGAAAACTCACTACGCAACTCATTTCAATGACATTAAACTGTCTTTTTTTCGTAAAGTATGACCAATGAAAAATTAGTAAACTTTAAATATCTTATAAGGGCTCCTCTATCTACCGTCAAACGATAATTGTAACAAACAAACTTTGTTCGCAAAAGGAAAGTAAACAGTCTCAGAGCTGGGCAGATTTTTATAGTAAAAACCATGACGTCATTCTTCCCATTAGTAATTTTGTAAATATTTTTTACGTGATTAAGAAGATTTAAAGATTTTTGGACTACTTCATTATAAACGTGACTTTATTAGTTATATATCTAGATTTATAGACTTAGCCTTAAGATACCAAAAACATTTTCATTATTAGTTTCCTTGTAGCTATTAGGATAAAAATTCGCAGTTTAATCAACTTTATTTTGAAAAAGCAGAATAGTGCATTTTTATTTCGATTTATTTATTTATAATTTGTGTAATTCTCGGTTAGGTTTGAAAAAATAATTTTACTTTCAATAGTTTTTAGATTTCTTAAACAGCTGTAATGCTAAAAAAAATGCTGAATAGATTAGAATACATCATATTGCATTAGATACATTGGATATTTTTACCATAGGAGCTTATTAGAAACCCAAGCAGAAAATGTATATTACTCAAGCTTATTGTTGTAATTACTCCTTTTCATTGGTCTTACGTCACGTCTTGCATGACATCTTCTTTTTTAACCAAGATGTCACTATAAAAACATTAACATATCACTGTAGGTGAAAAAATATTGTGGGTGTGCACTAAATATACTACATAGAAAATTCCGCATTTCAGAAGCTTATTTACACAAGTCAGTTCCGTTGAGAATGTAATTAATAACTGTTTTGAAAACTTGTTTTAAGTACATAATTAGGTGATCATAGATAAAATATAATCTACGAGTACACTGATTATGTGAATATGCCGAAAGTGGTTTATCTAAGGTTATTTAAGGAAGCACTTGTTCAAAACTGTTTGTTTTTTATAAAGGTGATAATGGGTTTTATGTGGTAATAGAAGTTTTGTTTGAACATTTTCAATCTGCTTCTATTTGATGTGGAATAAAAATTCATTTATTATCTGTCAAACATGGGAAGACTTAAAAATGTTTCATGGCTTTTTTTTCAAACTAGAACTATCATGTATCGATAGTTCACTTTGCATTCAAAAATTCAAACCTCTTTTTGAAGAGTTTGAATGTGCGACATGCTATACCTACACAAAATTCGCTTCTAAAAGTTATTCCTGTGGTTTATTAACTATTTTTATTAGCTAAAAGTCTAAAAATATTCTAGTTACAGGTTTCACTACGAAAGAAACCTTTCTGCCTGTAAGCGTTTCACAGATAATTAATGAACCGATTTTGAATTAGACCCAAATACGGCATTCAAGAAAGGACAGCCGAGTCTAGTTTCTGCCATAACAATATATTTACGAGTTTCTTAAGAAACCCGATACAACCAAATTTGACGCGCACGAAGTTGCGGTTGGATAGGCAGTATTTAGAAAAAGTTGAAAATTTAATTATCAACAATTATTATGACTAATGACTTTTGAGAGAGGACTAATTAACTAGTAGGTGAACATTGTTCGATAGGTGCATAGGCGTGGGTGGATAGGTAAAAAATGCTATTTAAAGAGCAAAACTATAAATAAAAAAAACTATTTTACATTTCATTAACCGAAAAAGTAATACTCAGTGGCAGCATCAAGAACTTTACAAGCATAAAAATATATCGCCAATAAAGTACATCACTTTTATATAAATATACCAGTGAACATTTTTAATGTTACAAGGTTCCTGCTGCAGAGTATTCTCTCCAACCTGAGATCATCATGCCAGGCCATGCCAGGCCATCATGATGTGGCCAATGGACACATGAAATGGTTGCATTTCATAAATTTTATTTTTAGTAGAAAGTAAAATTATAATAGAACTCTGATAAGATTAAAGATAGAACTCTGTAATTACTGAATGGATTTTAGTTATTCTTTTACTATTCGAATGCTGCAGTATCTAGAAGTATGAAAGGATATATTTGAACAAAAAAGTCAAACGGGATTACAAGATCCACTTGTGCAACCGAGAAACATTTCAAATGAATGTAAGTAACAAAAAGAAAAGAAATGGTTAGCCACATTTACAATTAAGGTGATAAACTGACAACCAACAAGTGTTTAATTACAGAACTTGTAGTTAATGCAAAAATTAACTACTACACAAGATACAGTATTCAAATATTTATACATCATTGATTTTCATTCGAAACATAAAATCATCATCATACCAACTGAAATGTCTATTTTAAGTTGAAACAAATGTAATTAAAGCATAATTTAAAAACTCACCACATCCACCACATGATCCTCATGACAATTATCAATAGCAGTAGTTCGTAAAAGGTGCATTTCCGGGGGCCGCACATCCTTAGGAGTAACAACCACATTATGACTCTTCAACTTCTGACTCCGGGACTGCTGTAGTGTTTTACTTGACTGCTTTAAAATTGCTGCATTCGGAAGACTAGCAAAAGCTGCCCCGTACGAGTAACCAGTGCCAGAGTTGTCTTTAACTCGCTTTGTACTACCATTAGTGTTTGATAAGTATGTAACATGACTGTAAATATAAATATTAAATTGTTGATTGAAAAGTAAAGTACAATAAAAAGTAATTCATTTTGTTTAACCTATTATGGGTTAAACATATCAGTAAAATTAAAGGAGGTATAATTTGCCAAATATGTATTAATTTATGTATGCAGCTTTATTTAATTATACATTTATTTATTCAGCTTTGTTGTGACTGACTAAATTCTTGACAAGTACCTGGTACTGGGTTCCCAAAAAACTTGTATCTTATTTGAACTGACAACAAAAATTGGATCAGTTTGCATCATACTCAAATAGGTACCTTAGAATATTTTCAATATAACTCTTCCTATAAATAGCCTACTCTTAAACCACTCAACCATGGATTGATGTACCCTCACAGCGCACAGTATATTTATACCCGTATATTAACATAACTGTATTTCCATGCTAATGGAGAACACCCCATTTTTATTTAAAGTATTGATTAATGGTACTTTTGAACTGTGTCTTTAAAGGGAAACAATAACCTTTTAGCTCATATTCTTTACTTACAAGTAAGCCATATAAGTTCTTAAATAGTTTTAACTTGTTACTTAATGAAACATAACTAACACTGCATAAGTTTGACATACTTTAGGATATCAAATTGTAATTAATTTGAAGCAATCAATGAAGTTAACAATTATAATCATAGACAAAAACATCTTAACCTACTTGATAATTGTTTTTTCTTACCTATCAATGTTTTTTATTGGTGATACAGCACGGTATGCACCATATACATAGTCTGATTCACTTGAAGCCCGTTGTCTCCTTCGACCATCTAAACTTAATTTACTATCATTGTACTTTTTAGGCTTTTTTAATATACTCTGTGGTGGTGATTTGTGTAATGGATTATTCAAAATTGATTTCAGTGGTTGCTTGGATATGGGTACTTCCATCATATCATGGTCCCTCTCAAATAATTCCTCTACTTTTGGTAATCTGGATTCATCAACATTGCCATATGTTAAGAATGGTCTACTGGGGCTATGAAATTGTGCTCTCCCTGGTGGAAACCTGAGTAACCAAAAAGTTTATCAATTAATTTAAATATTTTTTTTACAATTAATAACATATCAATATATCATATTATGTGCTTACCCCAGGTGTCTGTGATTATTAGCCATCAGATAATCGCCGTTCTCCGCCGCTGGTATCAGACACTCGTGGTGGAATCTGTCTATCGAGTTCAAAGTAAAGTAGCTCTTGTTCGCCAGCGACCTGATATTCCGAATGTTACTTTCTGCGGAGTGCAAGTACCGATTGGCATCCTCATAAGGAGAGCGATCCACGCCTTCACTTCGGCACCTGCGCCGCGAAACTCGCGCCGGTACCCGACCCGAGCCCAAAACAGACCCCAGAGGGTCACACACGTCCGTATCGTACCCGAGGCAAGCTCGGCTGTTATCCATATCAGACACAGCTAACCGCGAACCATCATCGTCGCACATCCACATCGACCAGGCACCGGAGAGTTTACACTGCTAATTTTAAAGTGGTTCTTTGAAACATGTGATTTGTGTATCTAATAAAAACGGCGTTGACGAGAGCACGGACGACAGGTGACAGATCGCCATTCAACGACAACCTCAACCATGAAAAAAAGTGCCAGTAATCCCGCCAAAATCAAAAAAAAATCTATCTATAAAATGATAAACCCAAATTTAACACTTTTTATTTTCAATACTATTTAACGCGATTTACATAAGTAGAATACAAGAATTCGTTTTATAATACAGAGAACAGCTTAGTCTCTCCTCCTAAAAAAAAATTATAATAAAAAGACACTTTGTACAGGTAGTTTGAATTTAATTTTTTTTATATACAAAACAAAGAGAAAATAAGTAAAACTCAAAAAGTGAGTTCGGAAAGATTCTTGGCATTTTTCCTATAGCGGAATTGGTCTAATAGGTCACACGACCGAAAAACAAAATACAGATATTTTTTTTTTCTCGATATGGCAACAACCATGTGCCAATGACAAACTCAGGAAAATGTTTAGGCAAGGAACGGAAAACGTTTTGGATTAGTAATGAGGAAATGAATATTATAATTATAATAAAATGTGAATTAAAAAGCACTTATTACTATCTTATACTGTAAAGTTACATCTAACACTCTAAGAAAACTACTAGAGAATATGTAACTAATACTAACCAGTGTTATTATTTTTATGTTATTTTCCAAAATATATGTAGCACGAATGTTATAAATATTAGCATCTAAATATGAAAGGAAAATGGTCATGGATGTAGGCAAAGGAACTTTTAATTAAATTATTGAGTGGTATAATGGCTGGTTTAAACGCGTTAAGTAGTATAATTAAAGGAAACATCCTGTACTGGTACTAGATATTAAGCTGTAACCAACAAAATATAAGAACTTTATGTTTAGATATAAAAGGGCCATTAATTCCTACTTTTGTTAGATTTTTGTAGACCCCCGGTTAAAATATGTGAAAATTAAGAAAACGGAAGAATATTTGCTCCAAAATCAGGGACAGCCATGTTTTTCAAGTCTGTATATCAGGTAGACATTGACAAGCTTTCTTTGTTTGATTGTGGATTGGTTTTCTTTGTTTATTTGTAGAAAATATATCACATTTAAAGTTATTTAATTAAATAACATTTCAAAACTATATATTTTACCGGCTATTTCCATGGATTGATAAAATCAACTTGAAGTTTTATGAAACATACTCTTGGTGCGTTCCGTTTGCCGCTGACAGCGCTATCAGCGTTAAAAGTGCTCAAAACCGTTCCGATTCGTTTTAGCGCGCTAAAAGTGATATTAGTGCTATTGCAATCGGAACGGTAAATAGCGCGCTAACATTCTGATTGTTCTTCGATTAAGTCTAAAGTTATAATTTCATTAAGATCTTTGACCTTGAATGAAGCAGGAGCCATTTTTAACATTATTACAAAAGAAAATTAATAAGCAAGCTCTTAAAATCTTTAATCGACTAGTTAGTAAGTTAGTTAATTGAAAAATGGCAACCAGCCGCGATTGGTGGGGTGGGCTATTTCTGCCAGTGTCGCGTATTGGTGGAACACAGTACAAAAAATTTAATAAAAATTGCGAAAAAAAAAATTCCGTTTTTCCGAATCCAGGCTAACACAATATTTCTAGCCCGGTTACTGCAACAGAATAGGACATGTCTAATTTTATTTACTATAGGGAATTTTGAGCCTTGTTTAAACGGGTTGCCTTCCAAAGCTTGAAGACAGTTTATACAGTCTGTAAATACAATGGAATTATTTAAGTTGTTTTCAGCTATATACTTAACTGCTTCTTAAAGCGCAATAGCCTCACCTGTGAAGACTGTAGATTGAGGAGGAGACTTGAAAGACAACAGAGAATCGTGGAATCCACTACGTCAGTTATATACTTATATTCTGTGATACAATATCGTTCTGTGGATTGTATGACTAACCATTTTAATTATTTAATCACTAATCTTTTTGACATACATGCACCGAATAAAAACAATCAAATAAACCCGTTTAAGTCATTACCATGGATCACTGATACCATAAGAAAAATGATCGAACTAAGGGATGCTGCTCATAAAAAATATCGGCAGCTTAAAACATATAGTAGCAAACAATACTACAATGACTTTAGGAGGTTTGTTGCCAGGAGTATTCACAGTAAAAAGTGTGCATATTTTAATCATAATATAATCAATTACCAAAATGATTCTCAACAACTATGAAAAAAATTTAAAAAATTATATATTAACTGCCAATAATACTAAAAAATGCTTGCCTGACCATTTTCATGACGCTAATGTTATAAATGACCATTTCCTTGAGGTACCCGGGGAAAGCACTGTGCCTTTGTCTGAACTTACTTTTTTTGAGTTTCATAAATTCAACAATGAAATATTTACTTTGAAACCTGTAGGGGAACAGGAAATTGCCAAAATTATTTTGTCTTTTTCTACTGATGCGATAGGTATTGATGGGATTAGTAAAGATATGATCCTATTGGCACCTCCTAAAACCCTAAAAACAATTACACACATAATAAACACATCAATTTTGACTGGTGAAGAACCTAGTACCTGGAAGTATGCTCTAGTTACACCACTAGCGAAGATTGAAAATCCGGTAACTTTGAAGGACGTTAGACCAATCAGCATTTTGCCTTTTTTGTCAAAAGTACTAGAGAAAACAGTATATAGCCAGCTATGTGCATTTGTGGAGAAAAATAATATCTTACCAAGTGTACAGTCAGGTTTTCGTAAAGGTATGGGTACAGTGACTGCCTTGCTGGATGTGGTAGATAATATACTAGCTGAGCAGGATAATGGAAAGGGCACAAGTCTGGTTCTACTTGATTATTCTCGTGCGTTTGACTCTTTGAATATACCATTGCTTCTTTCCAAATTGTCATATTATGGTGTGGATAACAAATCTCTGCGTTGGTTTGATAGTTATTTAACTAATCGTTTACAGTCTGTAAAATTGGTGAGGGGTGATGGTAACAAGTTGATTTCAAGCGCAAAAATGGTCAATCGTGGAGTACCTCAGGGCTCCATCCTTGGACCATTGCTTTATATAATTTATAGCGCAGACATTACCAACGTCATAAAAAAATGCAATTATCATTTATATGCGGACGACGTTCAAATCTACGCTTCTGCTCGCCCCGAACAATTTCACGTCGCTGTATCGAACCTAAACGAAGACCTTGATAATGTTGCACTTTGGGCCCGCAGAAATGGCCTGTTTCTCAATCCTTTAAAATCAAAATGTATGATTCTGGGTTCAAGGAATCAAACTGCTAAGATTCTCAGTAATAACCCAAGTATTGAAATTAATGGAGAGCCAGTGGAACGCGTAAATGAGGCAAGAAATTTAGGAATTACATTTCATAGTAACCTGCATTTTGAGTCTCACATAGTGAACCTGATAAAGTCGTGTTTTTACCGCTTAAAGTTACTATATCGTATTCGAGATCTACTTAATGAAAAAGTGCGTGTCACACTATGTGAGTCTCTCATACTCTCAAGGTTAAACTATGGAGATTTAGTATATGGCCCGCGTTTGCAATCTAGGACGCGCCGTCTCGTGCAACGGGTTCAAAACGCTTGTTGCCGTTTCTGTTATTATATTCCACCTCGTCAACATATAACTCCCTATCTTAATAAATCATCAGTCCTGAACATATCTTTTCGCAGACACCTACACTTGGCTTCATTATTATTCGATGTTATTACACATAAAACACCGGAATATTTATTTAGTAAATTGAGATTTTGTCAAGGAAATAACAGATATCGTAACAGACCAAATCGCATGCCGCTGGAGAGTCACTCTCACAAAACTGTGGCATTCACCGGCAGTTTCCGCTATCTAGCCACCAAATGCTGGAATAATATACCTCCACCTTTGCGAATTTTAAAATCCAAACTCACATTTAAAAAATGTTTTAAAAATCTTCTCCTGGAAAATTGGCGGTTTTTGCCGTGTGACTATTATTATTAAAAACGTTGAGATGCTATTTATAAAATCACTTTCACTAAAACATTATATCTTTATCTATACATTTCTATGCATCATAACATACATTTCTTATTTGTTCATATATTATACTCAAACACTCCAACTGACTTTGCATTTCATATTAACACAAATTATCTACATATTTCTTTTTTATTCTAGTTTTTATATATTTTATATTTATAAACATTATTGGTGTTTGATTGTTCGGCTTTATACACCTACTGATATATTCAGAGTACTGCCTCTGTCCTCAGGCTGTGGCAGAATTATCAGTGTATTGCTTTGAAGAGCAAACTAACACACTGAGCCATGGCCATTTTGTGCTACTGCAACACAATGTTTTATTTATTTTGTTTTATATTATTATTTATTTTTAAATCATTTTCTGTTGATTATTTTATTTTTTGTCTTCTCTTAATAATTGTGAACTTGCCTACAATTCATTACTTTTACTATTTTTACTAATATTATTTTTTATTTTTATTTTTTTTGTTTGTTTTGATTTATTAATGACGTTTGTGTATAAAATATATTTGTTTTGTAGGATTATTGTTTAGCACTTAAGAATTAAGTTTTTAAAAAAAATGTTAATTGTTATCTGTATTGTGTTGTTTTTTGGTCACAAATAAATGAATCTATCTATCTATCTATCTATATAGTTATTCAGAGTTGAGTTGGAGTCGTTAAAAAAGTCCCTAAATAAAACTGAAACAAAATATTTTTTTGTTATTGGTCTCCATTGGTCTTTATTGTACGATAAAGCAATAATACTGTTAATATTTTGTATAATATTGTTCCTTAATAAAGATAAGAAACATTTCCAATCGTTTTAATTGCCATAATTGGTTTTGGTCGCAACTGATTCCTTGCAGCCCTTTTCCATGGTTCATTGTATACTGCTCGATCCAATGTATCCTAACGCCCAGTTCATTGTCCCCGCATAGGTAGTGCACAGTGAACCAAAGCTCACTTTTTAAAAAAGGTTCAAAGGAAGTTTGAGTTCTTGCTGAGGAGATAGTTCTTACAAACTAAGTTAACTATTAAAATTTCTACAAGACACAATAAAAATGACAAACGTATAGTGAACGGTTCTGAAGTTATGAATGATCAAATTTTTTGTGGTTCATTGTCTACTACCCTACCCTATTATATGATATATATTATATGAACAACGAAAGAAAATAACCACAACTCGAGGTCACACGCTTACACAAAAAATGTTTTATTGTGAGTTGTTCAACATAATCTTATGGAATTTTGGGTACAATGGTGCAAGAGACCCCATAATATTTAGTCTTCCATACAACTTTCCGCACATCCTTTGTTGAAAGCCCTTAAAACAATTTCTGAACACTCAGCTATATAGCTTTTAAATTCTCGTTTTGGTCTTCGGTGAAAATGCAGTTAACTTAATAATTAGGCACTAAAGAACATTAATTGTCCGTGAGGTAATTTAATACATATATTTTTAATGTGGTATAAGGAATATTACACTCTTTTGCGCTTTTTCTTAAACTTACACCACGTTGATGAAGTTCTATGCCTTTCCGCATTTGATTTGCTGAATGGCTTCCCTTTTTTCCTTTCTCTCGGCCTACTGCATTGTGACCCATGATGAAAGAAAAAGTAAACTTACATACAAAAAGTATATTTGTGAACGTTGTATTCTATGAACCATATGTAGTGTACAATGAACCATGGTTCATTGTTGCCTTCCCAAAATTGGTTAGTTGTAGATCTAAATTTTTAGGTTCTGTAGCTTAGGCGTTACGCGTGCGATTTAAACAGAAATACTTCTAAAACAAGCGTAATAGAACACAAAATCTAAGAAATATAAGAAAAATACAATAAATATTGCCTACATAAAGTAATACAAAACAGTACTTATAAGGTTTTTTTAGTTTTTGACTAAGAAAACACCAAAAGCACTGCTGGCGCGCAAGTATTGATGCGTTCCGATTGCCCGTGAGCGCGTTCACAGCGATATCGATACGTCATCAATGACGTCATAAACGCCGCCATCTTCCCGCTCACAGTGCGAAAGCTACGGAGCATGGTCGCTGTGAGCAGCCTGTCAAAACTGACACATGACGTTACTTTGTTGATGTTTTTATTAGTCGATTATAGATTTTAAGAGCTTGCTTATTAATTTTCTTTTGTAATAATGTTAGAAATGGCTCCTGCTTCATTCAAGGTCAAAGGTCTTAATGAAATTATAACTTTAGACTTAATCGACGAACAATCCGAATGTTAGCACGATATTTACCGTTCCGATTGAAATAGCACTAATATCACTTTTAACGTGCTAAAACGAATCGGAAAGGTTTTGGGCACTTTTAGCGCTGATAGCGCTGTAAGCGGCAAACGCACCATATGTGTCGGTAGCTTGCCGGCGACTGAGGAGAGGGAAGCGAATCGACCATCATCGTCGTCTGAACTAGATAACAATGATAATTCAAATGATTGTTCGATATTCATAAAAAATAAAAACACGTGTACTTTCAGATTCGCACTGTAGAGAAATGACCGCTGGTTGCTCTCTCGGCGTGAGTTCTGATCGAGTATCGCCGAGCGAGTATTATCTTTCAGCTCTTGTCGCTCAGCGTCAAAATATTGAAACAGTTGTTTTGTGTGAACAGTCAGCGATCAACTATTTGTATATGCATCTGTTTTGTTTACATGGAATGTATATCTTTTGTACGTTTCTTGAGCGAGAAAATAGCCAATAGTTAGTCTTTTTCTCGACGGTGGTGGGACAACTGACTTAAGTAGTGGGTAAGATCACCGTAAGAGCAGTTGGTTTTGTGTACTTTAGTTATAAAAACTAATTTGTACATCTGACAGTCACCGAGATCGAGCCTGGAACCTTAAGATCGCAGCCAGTGCTTAACTACTATGTCACCGACGTTCTTTATTATTTGTTGTACGATCAATAAATATAATATTTTATTACCTATCTGTCTTCTCGTTTTATTTGCCACTAAAGTAAGATTATGCAAATAATATTTTATCAAATGATTGTTCATATTTAACATTCGTTTAATTTCGCACGGTTGCTACGTCTTGAAATTCAGCCGAGGTTTACCTAGAATGTAAAGCTAGCATTGGAGACCCATCGCCTAAGTTTTGTCGCTTTCGGCTCGCATTACGAGCATCAGTGGACCTTCCAGGAGAAATTAATTTAATGACTAGCTGTTATTTTCCTTTAACCGGAACACAACCACGTAAAGGTTATTATGGCATTTAAAATAGGAATGACTCTAGTTTACTGCAAAGTACTCACAAAAAATTACCTGTCTGATCAAATTTAACCTATTAATAATTTATTTATTTATTTATTAGACATCCAACAGCTTCATTATATAGTTATGATTTAAAACTAATGTTACAATATATCTTAGCCAAAATAAAGGAATTCCTAGATACAATTTGAGATGGGTAATCACCCGGGTTAAAACTTAGGGCTGGGTTAAAACCCAGCCCTAAGTTTTTTTTAAGTTTTTTTTAAGTTTTTTTTTTTTTTTTTTTTTTTCGGGGGGGAAAATGCATTACGCATACCACCCGGGCGCAGGGGGCACCCGAGTGGTTATGTGGGACTCCCGTATAGGCTAATGAGACCCACGGTATACCCACTAAAAACCCCCCCATCATCCTCCACCCGCACATCCCATCCACACGCGACCCCGCCGGCGGCAGCCGCCCACAAGTGGCTCCATCTCGAACGCCCGAAGGCCCTCCACGATGGGCGCACCAGATGGTAAGGTGCGCCTCCCTCCTCGGCCTCCACCAGTACTGTAGCAGACTCCCCCTAAGTCTGCTACTAGGAGGCCATGGGTACCAGATAACTGGCACCCGGTGGCAGATCGGGTCTGTGGTTCTGCCACCGACCACACCTCGGCCGCAGAGGATAGGGCAAGCGGCGCACCGCAATACCGACATGCCTCTTCCTCTGCGGCCCACCAGTGCCGCTTCCACGGAACGGCCCCGCCGGCTCGCAGGGGGTAGGGAGAGTGGCGCACCGTGATACCAACACGCCTCTCCCCCTGCGATCCCTCCACGGCCGCAGTAGATAGGGAAAACGGCACACCGTGATACCGGCACTCCTCTTCTTCCGCGGTCCCACCTCCAAGCGCGTCCTCAGCAGACTTCCTCAGCCCACTGGGAGCGCCCTCCTCGGGCCAGCCGGCGGCCCCAACAGGCCGGCCCTGGTTGCCTTTTAGTTCACCGTGGGTGACCAGTCCACGGTTACTAAGCCCCCCCGCCACGACAAGGCGGGCAACCATCGGGGGGGATTATCACCTAATCTAACCTAACCTAACCTAACCCATTTGAGCGGGTGATAACTAAACATTGTAGTTTTAGGAAGAGTATAGATAGAAATAGGAGTTGGAATATATATTTGCAAAGAAAAAATCATTAAAACAAAAGAAAAATAAGTTACGATGCCTTTATAATCAAGTTATCACCCCAGTAATAACCCATTTGAGCGGGTGATATCTAAATATTGTAGTTTATTGAACTTAAGGAGATTTTGAAATAAATGTTTATCGAAATTTATATATACAATAAAAGGATAATTAATAAAAAGAAAAAAAATGTAAAATTAATGATACACTACGTTTAAATAATGTTACCATGTTTCACGAAATCACGTGGTGTGAGTAATATGGCTGAGTTACGCGGGTGAGGGGTGGCAGACGAAGGACGCTTTTTTTTTCAAAACGGACAGTTTATTTATGGCCTTTGTAGCTTAGCGCCGACGGTGCTTTGCCAGAACTGCAACTACTGCTACATACGATATGCCTAAGGGCACCCAAGAAGGCACGGACCTCGGCTTAGGACGTCGTATATTGAAACTACCACTGGTTCGGAAGGGTCATCTACTGCCAAAGAACCAGAAAACTAAGTAGGAACGCGTACGATTTCTAACGCTGGCGTTCTTTGTTGTAATAACGTCGTCGGGATCTTTTAAGACGTTACGTGGACGCATGACCGTAGCTAGGGGGGGGCATTGTGGGGCAATGCCCTACCTTGAAATCACAAATGCCCTACCTTAAAAATGCCAAAAACTAAGATAAATTATTATAATTAAATTGTTTGTTTATAGTTTGAGATAAAAAAAAATTGTAGCGAATCCTAATTTTTTCCGAACATACCACAGTTTGTGACATTCATTTCATATTACCTATAATATATAATTCTTTGTCCTGTTTATAGATGGCATTTGAAGTATGTGCAGCGGGAGCACAGACGTATTATAAAAACAAGACCCAAAATTACTAAGAAAATTATGATGTTCCACGGTGACCGGGTTCAATTCGCGCGTGGTCTGTCATGTGTTTAATGAGATATCTCTATTTTTAATTTTAACTTTTAGAGACAACGCGAGAATTAAGTCCATTATTTTGTTACGAGCGATGGGTCTATTTCATTATAATCATAGCAGTTAGTCTTAATACAAAAAAAAACTAGGAATTATATCTATGAATAAAACACTTTTTACCGGATATTATCGCGTATATTTTAGTTAATTTTAAAATTATTTCGACGTTTCGGCATCTTTGCAGTTATTGCTAGTCTATCGTGACCACGGCAACTGCAAAGATGCCGAAACGTCGAAATAATTTTTAAATTAACTAAAATATACGCGATAATATCCGGTAAAAAGTGTTTTATTTAAAGTATGTATCGTGAAAACTTAAGAAAAGATTTAATTATATCTATGGTTAGAACTTTTTGATGCTGACGGCTCCGTTGCTACTTTTCGAGCGAACAATTGTCATGTGTCATTTCAATGTGAATGATGAATAATAACACTATGTTCAATCAATGATGTACGGTTTTAGGTTTTCTTTCAATGTTTTAATTATGTTAAAACTACTTTTATTATATTAATACTTGAAATTGGCAGAAATAGTTATTGTGTAGTAACTACAGCTGATTGCCATACAACGCAAAGTTTAATTTAATTTTCAATCAATCAGCTCGATCTGCCATTACGGTGTCAATGCTTGACGAGTGAAGAGTTTGCGTTGATCAATTTCCGTAACATAACCTCTCAATTCCCAAATATAGTAATTAATTTGCGTTTATGGTGAATAGAAAGTAGGCGAAAGAACGTAATTATCCAAGAACTGAGATCGGCCTTAACATCGCTTACCGTGTCTTTGTGCTAATAGTGTTAGCTTACAAGGTTTAAGTGTGGTAGAACTTCGTAAATTCTTTGTAAGCCACAAACAATTTGAAAATAATATTTTTCTGGGTTACTCAGTAAGAATAACGGTGTTTAATTGGTGTAACATAATGAACAGAATATTAAAAGGTTCTGATGTCTCGCGAAAATAAAAATTTGCCTCCCATGCAATAATGCAAACAAAGAATACCTATAAAAATATAAAACAAAGTTTAGAAATAAAAAGTTCATAAATATACAAGTCTTTTATTTATTTTACCTTCTTTATCTTTTAGATTGTTAAAATATGTTGTAGAATAGAAGAAGGTCTTTTGCGCTGCCACAATGGCATTACGCCAAAATCCAATGCAGACATTTTAAAATTAAGAAACGAAGGACAATCTAGTAAAAAAAAAAGTTGTAGTTGTTGTACGTTCGTCTGATGCGTAGCATCACTAGTTGGTTTGTGATTATAATATCTGTGGTGCAGAGGGGATTCCCCGTACCATAGATTGCAATATGGGCGTGTACGGGGAATCCCCTTTTACTACAGATTGATTATTATTCTTTGTAGTTTGGTTTAGTGAAGTGGACGGTAAAGAGTGTTTTAGTCAAAAATCGATACAATTATTATTTTTATTGCTGTAAATTGAAGATTAATTGATTACGCGATGGATATACGGGCTTTCTTTGGAAAAAAACGAAGAGTTGAACAGCAAATTGACCACGAAGAACCTCACTGCTCAAAACAGGTGGAAGCACAAGATACAATCGCTACTCCTAGTTCCATGGCAACAGGTTGGTCAACACATGTTCGTAATGTTAGCTATGGTATTCCTTCTGATATTGCAAAAATTGGAGAACCAATAAAACAAGTTGTTTTAGGCACATATCCAAAACAACATAACAGAGCCTATGTTTCCGATTGGTTCAAGCGTTATAAATGGTTGCAGTATTCTGTCGAGAGAGATGCTGCTATTTGCTATCCTTGCCAGCAATACTTACCTCATGGAAGCAAACAGGCTTCGTACACATTTACAGGATTTAGAAACTGGAAAAATGCCACTGATTCTAAAACTGGTTTTCCAAAACATGATAAAACAATTTCTCATATTCAAGCTATGTCAATTGTCAATGTGGCAGGAGAAATTACAAAGAATATCTACATCTAGCAGTGTTGAAACGTTACTTAATCAAAAAGTATTAGAAAGATATAGGTATTACGTGAAGTCTATCATTGAAGTAAGTAATACAATTTCTAATTGTCAAAGAATTAGCTTTGCGTGAAAATTATATTTTGGAAGAAGAAAAAAAACAAGGATTATTTCATAATTTATTTGAATACATATGTTTGAAAGATCCAAATTTGAACGAGGTTCTCACTCATATACCACAAAACGCAACATATCGTTCACCTGAAATTTAAAATCAAATAATTCAAGCAATGGTTCAAGCAGTACGAAGTTCCATTGTCAAAGATATTAATGAATCTGAAGTGAAATGGTTTACTCTAATGGAAGATGGGACGAGAGATAAAAATAACCGCGAAAATATTGCATTAGCAATACGTTACGTCAAGGATGGTGTCGTCAATGAGTCGTTGCTGATGGTTAAGACTAGTGAAAACCTTGACGCAGCCACTTTCACGGAATTAACGTTAAATACCCTTACGGAAAATAACATTAACCCCTCTTGTATGCTTAGCCAATGCTATGATGGCGCAAGTGTAATGAGTGGAAAAGTTTCAGGAGTTGCGACTAGAATAGAAAATAAATTGGGCCGAAAAATTCCTTACGTCCATTGCTATAACAATCGCTTGCACTTAATAATCATCAAGACTATCTCAGAAATGACTTTCATTCGTTTATTTTTTGACCAATGTATCATGTTACATGAATTCTTTCATCATGGCAAAATAGCTGCCTTACTTATATGGTGGAAAAAGGATTGGCCGACTCCTCGAACAACGCTGGTCTGGACATTTGGCAGTTACAAAAGTTGTATATGGTAATTATTTAACAATTTTGCAGACTTTGAATGAAATTAAAAATTGCAGATTCAACGGTGATGACGTCGCCAAGAGTATCGGTATTAAAAAAGTCATGCTTGATCTGGAATACCGAATGGGCATGGTTGTGGCCAAAAAAATCTTATCCACGCTACAACCTGCAGACGCAGCTTTGCAAACCCGAAGCGCAGGATTGAAAGACGCCATAACAATCATAAAGTGTGTCGAAGATGAAATTATTAAATTAAGATCAAATCAAATGTATTGTCAACTTCTGCAAGAAGCTAAGTCTTTAAAAAGCAATGGCTGCGGCGAATATGAAGATAGGACACAGACCTCGAAGAGGCAAGTAAAAAAACCAAATCGGATGGATGACTATTTGACGTATGGTCATCCTGTTCCTCCGCCAGACAAAATATAGAAGAGAACTACGAGCCATTTAAGTCTGAATATTTCGAAACGTTGGACATACTAATTGCTGAATTACAAAGAAGGTTTTCGGACAACGATGATCTAATCAATTCGATTGCGAGTCTCGATGAGTTGGATGTAGATAAAATGGTTCCACTGAAAAATTTAGGTAAGTTTAAAAAAATTTTTAATTAAAATATTTGTCATGTTCAATTTACAATTTTAACTAATTTTTCAGGTCTGAAAATTCCATCAAGAGAAGAGGCTAGTGTGGTTAAAGCTTACTTGAGTCGTAATGAAGATAACATGGAAAATACATTGCAAGTTTTGTACAGGCAACGAGAGGCGTTCAATGATACATATGAAATGTTTGCATCTGTGGCAACCATAGGATGTAGCACTGCAGTGTGCGAATCTACGTTTTCAACTTTAACTGCAATGAATAGGCCTCAAAGGCTGTCAATGGGTCACGAGAGAGTGGCTGGTATGGTCTTCCTGGCCTTTGAAAAAAAGAAAACACAAACAGTTGATCTGAACGAAGTTCTTCGCATTTTTAATAACATGGCGAATCGTAGAATACAGCTGTTTTAAATATTTTTTATTATTATGTTAATTATTATTATTGTAATAAGATTGCAGAAACAATATAATCTAAATGGTATTTTTGGTTGTATGTATTTACTCGTATCACCCCACCCAACAATTAATTATTACCTCTTTCAAACTCAGACGTGGATCTCTACATCCCAATCTGGAAGTTCAACCATCTTGCGATCTACCGCCAGGTAGTAATTATCAAATTTATGAAAAATACCTTCTTAAATTACAACATATTTATTCTAATTTGAGTTTTTCTAATTATGTAATCGTGGGTGATTTTAATCTACCTTATATTAATTGGGCCACACATGGTTCTTCTTTTGATACCTCCTCATTCCAGACTGAATCGTCAAAGTTATTATTAAACACTATGTTACTTATGAATTTGTTACAGTATAATACAATAGCGAATGAAAATGGTAAAACTCTAGACCTTGTTTTAAGTACTATCTCCGACTTCACCGTTTCAAATTCCGATAATCCCTTATTAGATAATGTTCCTCATCACCCCCCTTTAGACTTAAACTTTTCAATATCAAAACGTAATGGTTTGCCTTCTACTTATATTAAAAAACGTAATTTCTATAAAGCTGATTACGATCAAATAAACCTTTCTATTTTTAACTTAGACTGGGTCTCAGAATTACAACATTTAACACCCGATGAAGCAGTCCAAAAATTTTACGACCTTATCAACGGTATAATTGATACTAATGTACCTCTCATGAAATTAAAATCAAAGAGATTCCCAGCCTGGTTCTCAAAAAGTCTCATTTATACCATTAGGCGCAAATCAAAAATATGGTTTCCCTGGAAAACTTACAATTCGTTAAGGGATTATCAAGAGTTCTCTCTGCTTCGGAAACGTGCTAGAATACTTGTAAAGGAATGCTACGATGCATACATAGAAAACATTGAAAATGCATTAAAAGATAATATAAAATATTTCTGGAAATACACATCAAATTTAAAAGAGACAAACTCGGGATATCCTCAGGAGATGCATTATCAAAATAATAAATCTGCCGACCCAAAAAAAATAGCTGAAATGTTTTCCACTTACTTTAAGTCCGTTTTTGAACCTGTTACTCCTGGGGCTTATACAAATGAGCATGAGGCAGTTAATAATGATGACAATGGGTTACTTAATTTAAATACTACTACAATCTCGAGGTCCGAAATTCTTAACGAACTAAAAAGTATTAATGCAAATAAGGGGTCCGGACCTGATAAGATAAGCCCTTTGTTCTTAAAGAGAACTTGCGAAAGCCTCTCAAATCCATTAGAAATTATTTTTAACAAGTGTTTGTCTACAGGAATCTTCCCTTCTCTATGGAAAATTGCTTACATATGTGAATAGGTACCTCTTAGACAGGCGTGTACGATCCTCGTCTTCATCGTCACTTTCCATCAGGTGAGATGGAAGACAAACGCCTGCTAATTCTTAATTAAAAAAAAAATATAACGCCAATATTTAAGTCCAGTTCTAAAAACAGCGTAGAAAATTATCGGCCCATCTCCATCCTCTCAGCTATACCTAAAGTTTTTGAAAAACTGGTCCATAAACACATGTACTCTAACTTTAAACATCGAATATTAGAGGAACAGCATGGCTTTGTGAGTGAAAAAACCACTCTGACTGATCTCTTCTTATTCACAGATTATCTTTTTAATGGTATAGACCAGAAATTTCAAATAGAAGCTGTATACACTGATTTTAAAAAGGCATTCGACAAGGTAGATCACTCTATGCTTTTAAAACAAATATCATTTAATGGTATAAAGGGCAATCTATTGCATTGGTTTTCTTCTTATTTACAAACCCGTGTCCAGTCAGTCGTCATAAATGGACACATTTCTTCATCCGTGATTGTAACATCCGGCGTACCCCAGGGTTCCGTACTAGGGCCTCTTCTTTTCGTTTTATTTATAAACGACATTTCATCGTGTTTTCATCACAGTAGTTTTTTGTTATATGCAGACGACTTAAAAATATATTTGAAAATAAAAGAACCAAATGACATTACACTTATGCAAAACGATTTGAATAGATTAAGTTAATATTGCATATTAAATAAATTACACCTAGCTTATGACAAATGCAAGCACATAACTTTTACAAAAAATAAAAACATTATTCCTTGTAGATTTCGGTTGGGCGATCACATGTTGGATTCTGTAGCGAGCATCCGTGATCTGGGCGTACATCTCGACACCAAACTTATACTTAACGTTCACATTGACTACATTTTAAATAAGGCCTACCGTATGTTGGGATTTATCTTTCGAATCACAAAAGTGTTTAAACGCAAAAATACTATTATTTGTCTCTTTCAGAGTTTAGTAAGATCACATCTCGAATACGTATCACCTGTTTGGAATCCATTGTATGAATGTTACAACATTAAAATAGAAATGATTCAAAATAAATTTTTGCGTACTTTAAATTATCGAATGCGTTTACCGCGCTGCTCGTATAATGTTTTACTGCAAAAATATAAAATGATGTCATTAAGAGATCGACGTTCACTAGCCGACGCTGTGGCGCTTAAAAAGATATGTAATGGCGACATTGACTCACCACGACTTCTAGCAAAACTGAATTTCCGAATGCCAGCCAAAACTACTCGTTGTAGGAACTTATTTCACTTGCCACCAGCAAGAACTAACATCGGTCTCCGTGCACCACAAAATAGAATGTGTGATCTATATAATAAAAGGTTAAATAACATAGACATTTTCTCGTGCTCCCTTTCCACCTATAAAGTTTATGTTATATAAATAAATGCTATAAATGCTTTATAATTAGAATTCTTAGTTATAAAACCATCACTATCATTTACATTTAACTAAACTTAAATTTTTTTTTTCAATTTCATTTTCTCATGTAATTTCACAAAAATGTAACAGCTCAATATAAAATCATGACATGTTCTCAGTGAGACCATCCAAGGGAACAATTGTAATTGTAAAACTATGTATCTGTCAAATTCTTACTTGTATCTTTTGTTTCTGTTGTGTCTCCTTTGTAATAAATAAATCTTTTTCGCTTGTTCTTCATCATTCAGGATTTACTAGATATTAGATCCATGCTCATGCTCTCTCACAGAAATTATTTGTCTACAAAAAGCTGTTGATTATTCGTATACAACTATACATACATGGTGATGGATTTAGTAGGAGCCCGTGCTTCGAGGGCAGATCAATTATGATTATTTTTTATTTCCGCCCTACCTGTAATGAATGCTGCCCTACCTCAAATTCGACTCTAGCTACAGCCCTGCGCGGACGCCTATAACGAACCGCCGGGTCGGGGTTGGCTGTGCCATTTCAATTGACCAACGGCTTGGGATGGTGGGGAGCATTGTCAAAGTGGCGTCTAGACGCCAAATTCATGAATGCGGCAATGGTGGGCAGCTCGAGATCCTTGTGCAGATCTAAGTTGTAGACATAGGGCGGGACCCCAACGCATTTGCTTAACAACCTATTTTGGATAACCCGCAAGTGATTGAGGTTCGACTTGCTGGCCTGAGCAAAAGCCACACTGGAATATGTCATGATGGGGCGCAAGCAAATTTTGTAAAGTGTAAGCTTATTTCTAAGCTTCATTTTACTCTTCTTGCATATAAGAGGGTGCAGCCTACTCATGACGAAGGCGGCTCGGCCCCGGGTGCGTTTTATGTGATCCGCGAATTACATCTACTATTTAAAATGACTCCTAAATATTTGACTTTTTTAGCCCATGGGATCGGAGTACCAAACAGAGTGACCTGACCTAATCTTTTGGAGGGTTTCCTAGAGCAGGTTGAGAGAGAGAAGTGCACTGCTGCAGTTTTTTCTGGGTTTACTTCTATTCTCCATTTCCGAAACCTAGCGCCAAATGCGTTGGCTGCGGATCGGAGCATTATTGTTAACCTACGTAGATTCCTATCAGATGTGTATAGCGCGGTGTCGTCTGCGAAGAGCGCTAGGTCTACTTTCTCGTCCTTGGCATGTCACTAGTGTATAGTGAAAACAAAGTGAGAGAAATCACCGAGCCTTGTGGGACACCGGTTAATACAGGACGGGGATTGGAGAGTGCACCTTCCAATCTGTAGCAAAAGGTTCAACAAAGTCTCATATGATGTACACGAGGCTGTTTGGCACGCCTAGTTTAAAGGCCTTATATAGCCAGACCTTGTCGAAGTCACGTCAAAGAAAAGCCCACCCGTACCTACCGGTTTTCGACCTATGTTCCTTTGCTCCAAGATATGCTCCGTGATGCTGTGTACCTGTTGGCCGCAGGAGTGGCGGAATCTAAAACCGAACTGTTCATCTAGTAACAGGTGCTTCGAATGGATGACCTCTCGGAGGCTGTTCAAAATCATGAAGGTGGGAGTCATGGGCAGTGGCCTAAGGATCGAAGGCATTGATGACGCGGTAGAGTCCATCTTGAGAGACTTTGCAAAGCTGCAGTAAGTCAGATGCGATAGCGAAATCTCTTCAAGAAGCAGCGCATCCCAGTTGTTAGACCGCAATTCGCGTATGCGAGATTTAACATCGCGCTGCAGGCCCCTCATACGGGTGTGGTTTGGAACGTAGTCGTACGCCCGGATAGCTGCGTTCTTTGCTCTCAACAACTCCCTCACATCCTCAGGCCGGATCCAGCGGCGATCGTTCGCCACCGGAACCTGCCTGAAAGATGCACTGATAGCAGTTCGAAGGTGGTTGGCACCGATCGCGGCATCAGTCTCCTCGATGGATGACAACGAATTGCCTACCCGCTCACCTTCACCTTCACATTGGTAACTAACTCGAGCACTCTTGTGAGCTTCACTCTTACTGCGTCTGTTAGTGTACACGGGTGATGTGACTTCAGTTGCTTATGTTTTCGTATTCATTTTCCCTTTATTTAATAATTTTTTAAGATAAATATTTACTTTTGTAGAATCCTCATTTTAATCCAATAAGAAAAATAAAATATATTACCTAATTATTTACCTTAGCGAAATCAAAAATTATAAAAAATAAATTAAATCAAAAGAACAATATATTAGTAATTTATTTATATTTAGAACAATATATTTAGATTTTAATCTTATTTTTTAGTTTGTATTGCTGTTTAATCAAATTAACGTTATATTTGAACTGTGAATTATTCAACATGATTTTGACCATTAGGTAAAGCAGAAAAAAATTTTACTATGTCCAGTCACCATCTCTCTACTTAATGTGTTTTACAAGGCTATCCCAAAAAGCCCGTTACATTTTTAACAATCCTTAGAGCTATAAAATGTAATGGTCAAATCGAAAAAAAAAGTAATTCTACTTGTCTCACTTGCTCACCCATATACAACAGCTACCTTTTCGTTGTGTCGCCATACTGTGCAAGTGAAACGTCATATTTTAGCATAGTATGAGCGACAGAGACAAGTACTGTCGTATTATTATTATTATTATTGCTCTGTTTTAAACTTTGTAACTTATATTATATAGATAGATTTTAATCCTTATTTTTCACTTTTTATTGCTGATTCCTATTAATGCGTTATAAAAATCAATGTTAAATACAATGTTCATTTGGGTTATAACCCAAATCACCCAGTTATAACCCGATTGGAATGATTGGGTTTTAACCCACTACCCATCTCTGTACAATTAATAAAGTCGAACAAAACTTTTCCATAACTTAATAAGAATTTACATTAGGGGAGTATTCTCTAGCAGTGAGAAACAATACTTCGCCGAGTAGAGGATAGGTACTTGTGACTATAAGGAGAAACAGGAGATAAATGAAACACAGTACCTATGAAACAATACGAAGAAGAAACAATACGCGTGCATGCGCGGCGTTCTATTCTTTTGGATGCGTTCCTGATTTGTACGCACTTCTGATTCATAACTATTGTAAATGTACTGTAAATATTTTATTTACTTACTGTAATTATTTTATATAAAGAGCACATTTTCATATTAAAAGAGGGGGGAGTCCCGTTCGAATTATCGAACGAGGCTATCCTTGAGGATCTGCAGTCCCAAGGCTTCTCGGCACTCGCGGTGCATAAAATGCACAGCCCTTGAGGATCTGCAGTCCCAAGGCTTCCTGGCACTCGCGGTGCATAAAATGCACAGCATGTACGGAAGGCGTCACCCTCTCGCTTTGGTGGTTCTCGCCAACGTCCCCAAATCGACAGAGCGACTGCTAGCTCTGGCGGAGCATAGTTCCCTTCTCAATTCATTATAGGTTCATTTAAATGAATTGATCCCTAAGTCAAGCTTTGGCCGACCTCTGCGCAGCCCCGGCTTCACCGGAGGCTGCCCAGAACGGCCACCAACTCATGTCCCTTTGAGCACCTTCAGTGCAACTTTCACATCCGGTGGAAGACTCGCTAGCGGGTCTCCGCCTGCGCGCCCACTTCCCAACGGGTGTCGCTTCCGATGAAGGCTAGCGGTAAAATTTTGCTACAGTCAAAGAGGTGGTTTTTAGTGGTTAGGTGCCATTCTGGTGAGTCCCACATCACCCCGCAGACGGCTGCGGTGGTATTCATGACGAATCTTCCACCTCCCTCCCGTGAGGGTGTTGCTTCGGCGGCAAAAAAAAATATTAAAAGAATTCCACCTTGAACCTGTTTCGATACACATCTACTGAAAACCTTCTGCTATAGTGGTGACCCCGAGAACAACCCGAGAACAACTTGAGAACAACCCGATGACTGAAGAGGAATCCCTGCCCGACTGGAAAATTAAAAGCAAAATCCCTGCTCAAATTAAAGATATTCTGAAGAAGATTTGCTGCCCGACTACATACCTACATAATTCAAGATGTCGACAGAAACCAAACAGGTTCATCCACAAGAATCCACCGTACCCGACGAAAGCTCAAAATCAGCTAACCAACCGGAAGCCCGTGAAGTCTCCAACATCTCACTGACGCTGCGCATTCCACCATTTTTGAGAGACAGACCGAGACTATGGTTCTACAGTTTCGAAGCTGCAACTCACGACACTAAAAAAGGTCAGGCACAATTAGTGCAAATGGTTATTGCACAATTAGAGACGCAGGACGTCGAGCAAATAACCAAGAAAGGCTGATTGCAAGTTACGAAGAATCCGACAGTCGCCAATTCCAGAAATTACTGTCAGAGATGGAACTTGGTGATCAAAACCCTACGCAATTGTTACGGCGAATGCGAGACCTCGCCCGGAATTGACTCCCAGACGCCATGCTTCGTCACTTATCACTTACCACCACACATCCGCTCCGTGCTCGCCATTAGCGAATCTTTTAGCAAGCAAACTGCCTTAGAAGAGCTCGCCCTACTCGCAGACAAGATGATGGAGCAGAACAGAGAAGTCGCTGCTATCTCCACGCCACCGCAACCAATTGCAGCATCATCATCGTCACCAAGCGATCTGCATTTTTTGGTTGAAGAAATCCGCAAACTTCACCTGGAGATTACAGAGTTAAAAACATACCAAAATCAACGCCGTCCGTGGAATCGTTCCCGCTCACGACAGGGCTACTCAAGATCGCAATCTCACCCGCACAATGACCCCCGCCCACGTTCCACAACTCCATCACCATTTTCCTACTACCACCGACGTTTTGGCGCTCAAGCAAGAAAATGTACAACGCCGTGTACATTTACAAGTGAGAAGACGGAAAACTAAATGGGATGTTGGCTGAGGCGGACACCAACAGTCCCAGTTTTGCATACCGCCTATTCGTGACCGACAAGAAAACTGGTCTATCGATTTTAGTTGACTCGGGTGCTAATATTTACGTTCTACCAAGACGAAAAGGCCAGATATCTACTCCACTACCATTCAAGCTGTACGCAGCCAACAACACCGTCATTCCTACCTATAGTGAGAAAATACTAGAACTCGATTTGCAACTTCGCCGACCCTACAAGTGGAAATTCATCGTAGCTGACGTTTCCAAACCAATATTGGGAACCAACTTTTTAAAGCATCATCAGCTTATCGTTGATCTCAAGAATCGGAAACCTATATATAACCTACGAGTCAACGCACCATTTCGAGCCACAGACCTACCTACAGTTCGTAGTATCGACATTCAACAGTTGTACCACGATATACTAGCAGAATTTCCCGGCATAACGAGACTTACTCCAATGAACCTTAACAGCAGTATGAACGTTGAATATTATATAGAAACCGAAGGCCAACCAATCCACGGCCGAGCAAGACCCATACCGCCACACCGCTACGACAAAGTGAGAAAATAATTTGAATTGATGATCGAGCAAGGCCTATGCTGACCTAGCAAGAGTCCGTGGTCATCACCACTACACGTCGTGCCAAAGAAAAATGGTGATATTAGAGTAGTCGGTGACTACCGCCGTCTCAACGCAATCACCAAACCCGACCGGTACCCCGTCCCACGTATCAAGGATTTCACCTACCGCCTATCTGGCATGACTGTATTCTCTACCATAGACCTCAACTGAGCGTACCAACAATTGAAAGTCAGAAAAGCAGACATAGAGAAGACAGCCATCATCACACCGATGGGATTATTCGAATTTCCACGCATGTGTCCTGGTCTGAAGAATGGAAGTCAAACATTCCAACGATTTATCCACGAAGTACTCAGAGGACTCGACTACGTGTACCCATTTATCGACGATTTATTAATAACATCAAAGAATCAAAACCAGCATCGTGAACACCCGCCGTTCTCGCAAGACTTGAAAAACACATTACTATTAACCCAGCAAAATGTAACCTTGGCAAAGAAGAAGTTACTTTTCTTGGCTATACAGTGAGCAAAGACGGAATCAAGCGACAGTCTAACAAAACCGAAATCATAAAGAATTATCCTAAGGCGACAAACATCGAAGAATAACGCCAATTCCTTGGCATGATTAATTTCTACCGCGAACACATACCAAACGCCGCAACAATCCAAGCACCGCTGAATGCCTACCTGCACAACGTAAAGAAAGGAAACAAAACAATCATCGAATGGACCGACACCGCAAAGCAAGCATTTGAAGATTGTAAAGCTAGCATAATAACATCCCTCACACGACGCTACCTACGCGTTATCATGCGACGCGTCTGATAAGGCAGCTGGCGCGGTACTACAACAACACGTTGGCGGGAAATGGCAACCATTAGGCTATTTTATAAAAAAGTTTACGGAAGCGCAACAGAAGTACTCAACCTTCGACCCTGAGCTACTTACAATCTACATAGCAGTCAAACACTTCAGGAAAATGTTTGAAGGTCGTGCAGTCATCATTTTCACAGACCACCTCTTATATACGCTATGAGCAAAACGCAGTCATCAACCGAAACACCAAGGCGTACAAGACAACTGTTTTCATCAGTGAGTTTACCACCGACATACGTCACGTCAGCGGTAAACAAAACTTAGTAGCCGATGCACTCAGCCGCATAGAAACAATAACAACGCCATCAACTATCAACTACGAAGAAATCGCCAAGTCTCAGCTACAAGATCCAGTATTAGAACAACTTCAAAAACAAGATAATCTCAAAATTAAAAATATTATCATACCGAACTCCAACATCGAGATTTACTGCGAAACATCAACAAGCCATATTCGATCTTATATACCAGAAGAATTTCGTTACGAAGCATTCAAGAGCGTACACAACATAAGCCACCCAGGCACTCGTACGACTCGCAAACTAATTTCAAACAAGTACTTTTGGCCTACAATGAACGCAGACATCGCTCAATGGAATAAAAGTTGTATTGCTTGTCAACAAAACAAGATACAGCGACACACGAATTCTACAACTTCAAACTTCGCGCCAACCGATCGATTTAAACACCTACATATTGACATCGTCGGACCGCTACCAACTGCAAGTCAAGGTCACCGTTATCTTATTACAATGATCGACCGACTTACTAAATGGCCGGAAGTTATACCTACCGACGATATAACCGTAGAAAAGCTTTTTATTGTTCCCCTCCACGGAAAGGGCAGGAGGAATTAAAAAAATGCTCTTACACATACTCTGCGCGTGCGATCTTAGTTATGTGGGACTCGTCACTCCGTGCCTACCAGAGTCTATACCCACTAAAAAACCCCCTGAATGACTCGTGCAATTTTTTGCCACACAGCCTTCATCTGAACGACGGCCAATTGGAGAAAGAGGCCGCGCTAGCGAGGCCCAGAAGGGGTCACCCGCTGGGATTTACATAGCACAAAGTGCTCAAAGCACTGAAGGTGAATTTATAGCACTGAAGGTGCTCAAAATGAAAATAAAAATTTAAAATAAAATAAAATAAATATTAAAGTAAAGTTAAATTAATTCGAGTTTAGATTAGAATTTGAATTTGCGGCCAGAAGGGCTTCGAGATCCGATGTCAGTCTGGTGGAAGAGTACGCTTGCGCATTCCTAGGCCTAGCGACTTTGAACTTCGAATCTAAGACAGGAGTAGTATATATGTGACTGAATCTCGAACTAGAGGATTGGAATGGGTTTCGGAGCGTTTGAAGAACGCTTCAGAGGGTGTTTTGAGGTGATGTTGTACTGTAGGCAGTTCAAGATCTCTGTGCAAGTTTCACAATACCACGGTGCGTTTGAGGCCCTGCGGCAAAAGAGATTTTGAACTACCTGCAGTTTGTGCAGGACGGAGGGTTTGGCGTGGGCAAAGATTGGCGAGGCATATGTCATGACGGGTCTAACGCAGACCTTGTAAAGTGCACGTTTGTTTCTGAAAGACATTTTACTTTTTCTACCTAACATGCTATTTAGGCGGCCTAAGTAGTGAAGGGTGAGTTTGGTGGGGATCGCCAGCGGGACGACGGCGTTTGGGGTCGAAGCGAATCGCAGAACTCTTGTTTGGATTCACATCAATGCGACATTTTTGAAACCATACACCGAGGGCGTTAACGGCCTTTTCGAGTCTGGTTACAAGCTGCGGGACACTGTGACCTTTGGTGTAGAGTGCGGTGTCGTCGGCAAGGAGGGCGAGTTCGACGCCTTTCGGCGGGATGGGAATGTCTTTGGTGTACACGGTGTTCAACAGAGGGGCGAGGACTGAGCCTTGAGGGACTCCAGCCTTTATGGGACGAGGCGCGGAAAGCGTGCCTTCATGTTTAAATCGAAACGTACGGTCTTTGAGAAACGAAGCGATTAACCTGACTAGGCGATCCGGTAAGCCTATTTTGTAGAGTTTATAACGAGACCGCTGTGCCAGACTTTATCGGAAGCCTTGGCTACGTCAAAGAAAACCGCGACTGTTTTATAACGTCGCGGATAGAAGCCGTCAAGTATGTACTCGATGATTCGATGGACTTGCTGTGGGCAGGAGTGCTTAGCGCGAAAGCCGAACTGATGGGGAATAATGAGGGGATCGCCATCCGTTGGAAACAGATGGTTTAGACATGGCCTTGAGGAGGCTGATGGGTCTGTGATTAGCCGGGATATTGAGAGGTTTACCCGGCTTGGGAATGCCTATGACTGTTACTTCTCTCCAAGCTTTTGGAAAGTAGCTATGGTCGAAGCAGGCATTGAAAATGATAGCAAACTAGTGAAGGCAGGTGCTTAAGTGCGTGGTTGGAAATTCCATCCGCACCCGGAGCCTTTTTGGACTTTTGGTTTCTAATGAGAACGAGATTTCGTCATTAGAGACTGTGACGGGGTCGGCGGTGGTGGGGAGAGAGTCTCTGCGAAGGACTTCGTCCTCCACCGCCTGGATGTGAGAGGGATCCGTAGGTTGCGTGCTGGATGAGCATTGTGCAGCAGTGCTATCAGCGAAGCATTCGGCTTTCACTTCGACTTCGAAGGCAGTAGTGCCATCGGGACGAGTGAGAGGAGGAACGTGAGAGGCGGTGTCTACGCGTAAGGCTCGGGCCTTACTTACTGATATTCTGTTTAATTTGTATGTTTAATTATACTTCGTGAACCTAAACAGAATATCAGCATATTCTTCATTGGTGAAATTTCGTTGTTGTCTTCCAGCCATAGTCCTTAATACACGACAAATCTTCGGATGAGCACACACGGTAACCAGTTCAATAGCCAAGACGTCAGAAGGGCAATCAATCATAGAAAAGTCACAAGCCGGATCGTCGTAAGAAGAAAAACAAATGTGCAGATAGCACACGAGTAGCATCCGAACGCAACGAATTATAAGAATTAACCTATTTTGCTAGCTCACCCTTATGTTTTGAAGAAATGACACACCATTGTCATTTCTTTTATTTTTTCTACCAGCTCCCTGCTCCATTGTTTGTGTGATATCTTTGGCGTTTGAACACTTGTGTAAAAGTTGTATACCTCATTAGAAAGCTTAGGAAATGTAGATGTTTTTTTACAATATGCACAACAAGTGTCATAGTCACTTTTTATGTTAAAAGGGCAAATTTGCGTGATATACTAATAAAATTTTTCTTTTGTTCTTGAATTTGGGAGTGTTTAAAAAAACTTTGTCATTGTACATTTTATGCTCTAGATATGTAACGAGATCGTCATAAATAAATAAAATTAAGATATTAATTAAATACCTCATGAATTTTTATTCTTTTCTTTAGATTTTAAGTTACCACCTACGATTTTTTCAAATAACACCAAAATTAAAATATCTCAATAATGGTTCACTTTCGCATATGAGTGTCCACACAAAAAATGTTGCAAATAACCTGTACTATAACCCCTTAAAGGATTATGCTCTAATAAAAAAACACCCTGTATATTAATTGCGGCAGAGTTATTTTATTAAATTTTATGCAGAGTGTCGAGGAGGACGTCGTGGAACAACCATATTTATAAAGGATAATAATTTGGGGCAGTCAAGGTTTGCATTTACAATATCATGTAGAAACGCAGCATCTAGCATAGTTCTTCTATAAGTTAGAGAAAAAATATGATGGTGCTTACATGATTCTTCATAAGTGTGACATTTTGAATTAGTTCTGTAGTTTAGGTGTTTTATGAGGTTTTGTTGAGAACGTTCTATTTTATTTTGGTATATTGCATAATTAGGATTCCAAATAACACTACCGAATTCTAACACACTTCTGACATAAGCATAATACACCGTTTTTATGCAAGATATATCACTAAAAGGCTTACACACTCTGGGAACGAACCCCACATTTCTATACACTCTATTGACTACATTTTCAATATGAGTATTAAATAACATTTTAGAATCCATGATCAGACCAAAATTACGAACTTCGTTAGATCTTTTTAAATGGATGCCATTGATACTTTAGTTAAATACGATGGGTTTCGTTTTGCGAATGAAAGTTATTTGCAGGCATTTATCAATATTTACAGAAATTCTATTTTGATTATAATATTCCGAGAGTCTATTCAAATCATCCTGAAGCGTGTTACAGTCGTTGATATTAGTAATTTTAAGAAATATTTGTGAATATCGTATAAATACGCATTGTAAAGGAGAGGCTCGAGATGAGATACCTGAGGTACTCCGGATGGTATATGAACGAAATCGGATTTGAATCCTCCTTATACAACCGCCTGCGTTCTGTTAGTTATATATGACTTAATCCATCAGAAAAGATCACCCCGAATCCCAAAAGTATATAATTTGTCGAGAAGTATAGTATGATCGACTCGATCGAATGCTTTTCAAAGTCCGTATATATCACGTCAATTTGGGCGGGCTGTTCCATGTTGCGGAGAATATAATTGGTGAAGTAAGTAAGATTAGTATACACAGAATGTCGAGTGTCGACGCAAGAAACCATGCTGAAACTCTGTTAAGTTACTGGAAATTGTGGGATATAGTGTAATCAAAAACCAGCTGTTCAAAATGCTTGGGTATGGAATTTAGAATTGATATTGGTCTGTGGTTTTGTATAACAGATTTGGAACCTTTCTTGTGGATGGGAACAATGTGGGCTTCTTTCCAGATACATGGGACGACCCCTTCTTTTATAAAACGAGTAAAGAGTATAGCTAGAGGGATAGACATACTTACTAATAGCGCATTGTATGAGGAAGATGGAAGGAACACCATCACTTCCGGAGCCTTTTTTTGGATTTAGTTTTAAAATATATTTTGCTACCAGTTCAGGAGTAAAGGACATGGTATGAACATAGCTGCTATCCCCTCTAGGCGCATTAAGGAGTACTGATTGAGAAGGATAATTTGGAGCAGGTGGCACGAAGACACTTTGGAAAAAGCTATTGAACCCTGTGTAAATATCAGACCCACAATCATAATTTTTCTGGCCGTCTGTCATAACTGTTGGATAACCTGTGTTACCACGTTTTCCTTTCATTGTGTGCATGAAGCTCCAAAACATTTTTGGGTCTCGCTTTACACAGTTTTGTGATGAGCTAATAAAATTATTAAAACATATTTTTTGTAACTCTTTTTGATAGGTACGATAGGTCTTTTTAATAGCAAACTCGTCATAATCTCGCGGATTCTTGTACTTCTTCCACCTAGCATGTATTTTGTTTTTCGTTTTAATTAATTTAATAAGGGCAGGGGTATACCATACCGGATAGTTAAGGCCTTCTTTGAAGTTAGATATAGGAACTTAGAGTTTAATTAAGTTATTAACAAGTGAGTAAAACGTAGCGACAGCTTCATCCACAGTCCCTTTACCCAAAATAATTTGCCAGTCTATGTCATTAATTTCGCAATTTAATTTAGGAAAATCTGCCTTTTGAGGACTGTATTTAAGTTGATGTTTTTTTGTCAGTGGTGGTAAAAATATGTCCTTGCTTCGATTTCAAGTGTAGTATGTAGTGTAGTGTTCTTCCATAACGAGAGGTGCTCGGATTTTTTTACATTAATAAAAAAGTTTGCAAAAACTAAATCCAAAATGTTGTCGTGACAATTGACGAATTTATTAAATTGAGTGAGAGATAACAAACTAAAATTATTTAATAAATTACTTGCTGCCATTTGTATTTCTGTGTAGCCCTCATGGTTTACAAGCGTTTGTGATGAGGTCCATTTAATGCACGGTAAATTGAAATCCCCAGCAACGAGAATCAGGTCGTTGGGATTCGCAGAGGCTACATAAGAATGACGCAAGGTGGACCTGGCTCGGTACCTGCGACGCAAGACGATAGAAACAAAGAAGTCTATGTGAACTTGTGCACACCAGGCCATCGCTGCTGCATCACCCGACATGAGACTGACGCAAGGTGGACCTGGCTCTGTACCTGCGACGCAACACGATACAAACAAAGACGTCTATGTGAACTTGTGCACACCAGGCCATCGCTGCTGCATTGCCCGACATGAGACTGACGCAAGGTGGACCTGGCTCTGTACCTGCGACGCAACACGATACAAACAAAGAAGTCTATGTGAACTTGTGCACACCAGGCCATCGCTGCTGCATCACCCGACATGAGACTGACGCAAGGTGGACCTGGCTCTGTACCTGCGACGCAACACGATACAAACAAAGCAGTCTATGTGAACTTGTGCACACCAGGCCATCGCTGCTGCATCACCCGACATGAGACTGACGCAAGGTGGACCTGGCTCTGTACCTGCGACGCAACACGATACAAACAAAGCAGTCTATGTGAACTTGTGCACACCAGGCCATCGCTGCTGCATCACCCGACATGAGACTGACGCAAGGTGGACCTGGCTCTGTACCTGCGACGCAACACGATACAAACAAAGCAGTCTATGTGAACTTGTGCACACCAGGCCATCGCTGCTGCATCACCCGACATGAGACTGACGCAAGGTGGACCTGGCTCTGTACCTGCGACGCAACACGATACAAACAAAGCAGTCTATGTGAACTTGTGCACACCAGGCCATCGCTGCTGCATCACCCGACATGAGACTGACGCAAGGTGGACCTGGCTCTGTACCTGCGACGCAACACGATACAAACAAAGCAGTCTATGTGAACTTGTGCACACCAGGCCATCGCTGCTGCATCACCCGACATGAGACTGACGCAAGGTGGACCTGGCTCTGTACCTGCGACGCAACACGATACAAACAAAGACGTCTATGTGAACTTGTGCACACCAGGCCATCGCTGCTGCATCACCCGACATGAGACTGACGCAAGGTGGACCTGGCTCTGTACCTGCGACGCAACACGATACAAACAAAGCAGTCTATGTGAACTTGTGCACACCAGGCCATCGCTGCTGCATCACCCGACATGAGACTGACGCAAGGTGGACCTGGCTCTGTACCTGCGACGCAACACGATACAAACAAAGACGTCTATGTGAACTTGTGCACACCAGGCCATCGCTGCTGCATCACCCGACATGAGACTGACGCAAGGTGGACCTGGCTCTGTACCTGCGACGCAACACGATACAAACAAAGCAGTCTATGTGAACTTGTGCACACCAGGCCATCGCTGCTGCATCACCCGACATGAGACTGACGCAAGGTGGACCTGGCTCTGTACCTGCGACGCAACACGATACAAACAAAGCAGTCTATGTGAACTTGTGCACACCAGGCCATCGCTGCTGCATCACCCGACATGAGACTGACGCAAGGTGGACCTGGCTCTGTACCTGCGACGCAACACGATACAAACAAAGACGTCTATGTGAACTTGTGCACACCAGGCCATCGCTGCTGCATCACCCGACATGAGACTGACGCAAGGTGGACCTGGCTCTGTACCTGCGACGCAACACGATACAAACAAAGCAGTCTATGTGAACTTGTGCACACCAGGCCATCGCTGCTGCATCACCCGACATGAGACTGACGCAAGGTGGACCTGGCTCTGTACCTGCGACGCAACACGATACAAACAAAGACGTCTATGTGAACTTGTGCACACCAGGCCATCACTGCTGCATCACCCGACATGAGACTGACGCAAGGTGGACCTGGCTCTGTACCTGCGACGCAACACGATACAAACAAAGCAGTCTATGTGAACTTGTGCACACCAGGCCATCGCTGCTGCATTGCTAACTCTTGCTAACATTGCTAACTCTTGCTAACTCTCTAGCTGCTTTGTAAAGATTTTATCCTCCGGAGACAGATGCTTAAACACATATATTGTGCGAGTGTCGCCCTCTATTCCAATATGTTTAGAGCTAAGCTTGTCATTCATGTGCTCTTTGTTACAGCGATGATAAACGGGCCGAGCCCGATTGAACTGCAATTTAGCTGATAGAGTATTTTTTGCGCAAATCAGTACGCCACCACCCATTGTAAAATTATCTCGGTATTTGCAGAATATGTCATACCTACTGTCGCAAAGCTCAGAGTCCAAAATGCCCTCGTGCAACCATGATTCTGTAATAAGTATAGCGATAGAACTGCAATGTCTTGGTTCTCAGGCCCCTAACATTTTGATATAACAATAATAAATTACTATTGGCCATTTCTGTTGACAAATAGCCATGATTCGGGTACTGTGTATTTAGATAAAAGCGTTAATCTACTAAAATGATAGGGAACTAATTTGTACAAAAAATAGAAGCAGAGAGCATTTTGATACATAATAGTAATAAAATATGATAAATAAAATAATATAACAAATATATAACAATGACTTATAAAACATACAATGTATATATGTTAAAGAAAAATGTGTATAAAATAATTTTATTATGTACAACTTAACCTGATTCATCCAAAAATAAAAGAACCAATTTTCACAGTTAAGAATTAAAAGTATATGTGTCATGTTAATATGCACTGAGCTATGTATAATATTATTTCCTCTTCGTTTACAAAGTACAAAGCTTTCTTGATGTTGATTAAAATAGATTTAATAGAAAATAAATATTTAAATTCTTTCGCAAAAATATTTGTGAGTGTAAAATATATGTAATATAAAATGATGAAAACTACATAATCATTCATATTTTCTTATAAATTTTTGGAGAAAGTCCATGTTTTTTCTCTTATTGCTTGTGTGTCAATATTATCTTTTCTTAACTATATTTGGCTAAACTTTACCCATACAACCTTGTAGTTTTTCTCCCTTGCTAACTCTCTAGCCGCTTTGTAAAGATTTTATCCTCCGGAGACAGATGCTTAAACACATATATTGTGCGAGTGTCGCCCTCTATTCCAATATGTTTGGAGCTAAGCTTGTCATTCATGTGCTCTTTGTTACAGCGATGATAAACGGAGAGTACTTCGTCGCGCAGTCTTGGGGAGGAGAGTGTTACAATGATGTTGCGGTGTCTACTAGTGGAGGGATCCATTTTGGCTACACGGCGGTAAGACTGAATATCTGTTACAGAAACAGGGGCTCGTGTTATGTCCCACAGTTTTTGAAGAATTGATGTTAGGTTTTAACTGGCTTTCTCTGGTACTGCCTGCATCTCTATATTACATCCACAGGAAAGCTATTCAATGGAGTCAATCCGGTTTCGCTGATCTGAACATTCTTTGGCGAGTTGAGCTTGTTTATTTTCCGTTTCACGAATGACGCTGTCCTTCTCTGTTGTTTTACGGGTGAGATCCTTTACTTCCTCCATAATAAAGTCAGTGGTAGAGGTAGAATAGTTATATAGTTTCACCTGCTTTAGTGCGTTATTAATTTAAGACTTAACGTCGTCCTTCCAAGCAGCACGCAAATTTTTCATAGCCACTGACGACGGGGCTAGCTTTTGGTCAAGCAACATGCTTATATCATCAAGCGAAAGGTTAGTAGAGCTTTGCTGGATAGCAGGAGATTCTTTTGTAGGTAAAAGCGTAGAGTCAACGATGAGGCTTGGTTTCGGTGAGGTAAGCGAGGTGTTCTCGTTGCGACTGCGTCTGCTAGAATTAACGTTCATGCATGACGGGCATTTTAAGTTAGATAATTGGGTGTTATATAAATTATTGCTTGCTGTAAGATCAATATTTAAGCAGAAATAGCAGTACCGCGATTTACAGGTGTTGCATTTCTGGAACTCTTTTTCTTTCAAAACTGAAGCACAGCCAACGCAGTAAGATATTTTTGAGGAATAAAATAAGTGTATATTTATTCATCAAAAATATCTTACATTTAAACAAAATTATATCATCATCAAATCATATTTATTATTTACAACACGTTTTTGTACAATATCTTAGTAAAACACAATATTTATAATTTAAATTAGTTCAACAAATTAATGACAAAGAAAGAGACCATAAAATTATATGGTACAAATTGCACTTGAGTGGTTACAATTACTATATATTAATAAAATAATACTTTCAAAGAAAAATACAAAACGAAATACAATATATATCATTTTGAATAGAAAGTATATCTGAAAATTTATGAATTTTGATATACTTGTTTTATTTACACGCTAAAGATTTTGGAAAAATAAAAGCAACAGAAAAACACGTAAATAATTTTACATCTGATTGGAATATACTTAGAAAAAAATTTTTTGTTTTAGATTCAAATTAGATTGGTCAAAAATCTTAACAATGCTTTTACATCTTTTAGAAGAATATCCTAATTTTTAGTCTCATCCATGCATTAATTTTATGTTTTATTATTATTTTATTTACATTTCAACTTGTCAAATATTAAAATTATAGTAAATTTGAACACAAATAATAGAGCCCAAACTTCACTTAATTCCATAAGTATATCTACACAAACGAAATTACCTACGAAAAATAAATTATCCCATCAAATAGCTCCATACATTATTTTAAAACCTTTTGAGCATAGACAACACTTTCACAATACTGTTAAACATTTCTTTAAATATTTTAATAAAATGTTCAATGTAATATTTACTATCAGGTGATAAAACAACCATTCAGCATAGCTAGGAATCATCTATTGACCACAAATGAATACACCTTTATTACACTTTGTACAACTTCTTCACGGTATCTTTAGTTTCTTATTGCAAGTCCCATAAAACTTGTCTCAGATTTGCATTGATCAACCCAAGTTTTATCTGCAAGACTACCATTTAAGAATTGCAGAGAAGAGAGCTATATTTATCTGCACCCCTGTGCGCTGACCTTAGACATGCCAAGGTGTTGTTGGAGTATATTTTTAGTAGTTGTAGATAGTACTGCAACCAATAAAAAAAAAAATTAAAACAAATTCTCTATGTATATTCCACTGTGTTAGCATGTATGAGGAAGTGACTTCAACTGCTTTGCTTGAATTGAAAATTACATATACCATGTAAACCATTGTTTTCCCTGGGCAAGAGTCCCGCATAAACAAATGACTTCACTTTAAAATGACTTGTGGCCTTTTTATTGCTTTTGGGAACTTTACAATATCTTGGCAGCGTCAAATTGCGCAGCAGTGAGCGTGAGGCAAACATGCATTCAAGGGTCATAAGATTTGCAATGAGTCCTCCTTTGGACCTTTCATTTGTTGAAACACCAATGACCACGCTATATTTTCATTAGTTAAACTTCACACCACCACTGTATCACTGATTCGGCGCGGGCGCTAATGGAACTAATAAGGAGTGCCTTGGTCGGGGCCGCGAGGGTCGCGGTGCGGGGCCCCCTCGCAGGCGAGGCCGGCCCGGCCCGCGCCGCCCGCGGATGCCACTTGAAGGCTGCTCCGTGGGTTCTGGTGGCGGAATCACAACTGGAAGAGATATGGTGTTAGGTTAGTAAAGAAATAAGGAGTCTCTGCTATGGATAAATAGCCATAATATTTGTCTGTCATAATTATATTACGTGCATTGTATGAAAGCGTTGCCTAGTTCAAGCCGTGTCTATTAACTAATTTATGCATTTATTTAAGTATAGTAGGTAGGTTTGAGAGTGTTGGTGGTGCAGTGATTATATAATAATAACAATAATAAATACCCAGACAAACACACCAACTGTGTGGCCCCAAAGTAAGATGACCATAAAGCAACTGGGTGGAACTAAGAATATACATAACAAACAATGGTAACCCGAGAACAAACATCTGTGTTCATCACAAAAACGAAGGCCCCGGCGTATCAGGCAGGGCTACTACCCACTTGACGACTACAATCAGACTACTCTAACCGGCAAGGAAAACATTGTGAGGAAACCCAAATATCTAGGAAATTATTTCGAAGGTATGCGCAAGTCTACCAACCCGCAGTAGGCAAACATTATAGACTATAAATTGACTGAAGCTGATCCTGACTGAGCTATCCGTTAATTAGAGTGATACTGAAATCCCTGCAATGAGACCGTAAAAGCTGTCGTGAGGTTAGGTATTCGCCTGTTTCATTTACGATAAGCTGTCTGCAATACACGGTTATAACACTAGATGTTTTGCACTGTACTACGTGAGACCACCGCCTTAGTACAGTAAGTCTGATGTCCGATGAGTGATATTCCCGAGCCGCTGGTGTTATTTACCTGGTCTAGGCCTGCACAGCCCGTGTCGTGAGCCTCGCGGTCGCCCGCGGGTCCGTCCGCTTGTTGATCGACTCGCTAGCTTCGATGGGCCGACGGGGGAGAACTCTGCAAGAGATCCGTAGAATTCTCAATATAAAAAAAATTAAGTAGATTTCGTGTCAATGGTGAAATTAAGTAATAAGTAACGTTATTGTAGAGTATAATATTTAAAGGTATGACTGCTAAAACGCAATATTTATGATAATGATGTAACAATAAATTTCGTTCAATTTTGCACGCAGTCGTCAGCGCGCGGAGAGAGCGGGCTTAGATAAAAAGGCGGGAACGCTATTTTGGTGTACTAAGTAACTTTAATAACCTCTGCTATTAGTCGTGAACATAAATACTATAAGTTTCACCCATGTTTCGCTGATCCTGTGAACATTTCGGGATATAAAATACGAGGGGAGTTCAATGTATTCTCGGTATAGGTATGAAGGAAAAGGCGGAAAATTTTAAATAAATTTTATTTTTCAATATACTCCCCTAACATCTCAATACATTTATTTGTTCGTGAAAGTAACTTTTCAATTCCCTCTGAAAAATATTTTTCTTCATGGCCCGAAAAATGTTCGTTTATTGCTCCCTTCAACTCTTCATCGTCCGAAAAATGCTTTCCACGAAGGTCTTTTTTAAGATTAGGGAATAGATAATAATCACTAGGGGCCAGGTCCGGACTGTAGGGTGGATGATTGATTTCTTCAAATCCGTACTCCCGCACAGCAGCCTGGGCAAGGCGCGCCTTGTGAACCGCCGCGTTGTCGTGAAGCAGCAACACACCTGCGGTTAATTTTCCACGTCTTTTTTCTTTAATTGCCTCCTTTAAATTACGCAGGGTGGTTGCGTATGATGCAGCAGTAATACTTTGACCTTTTTTTGTGTACTCGATTAGCAAGATTCCCTTAGAATCCCAAAACACCGTGGCCATGAGCTTTCCTGCGGACGGAGTGACTTTGAACTTCTTCGGCGGGTCTGATCCTTTTTTGTGCCACTGCATAGACTCTTGCTTGCTCTCAGGGTCATAGTGATGAACCCACGTTTCATCACCAGTAACAATCCGATCGAAAATACTTTGCGGATTTTCACCACAGAGGTCCAAAAATTCCTTACAACAGTCAACTCGCACTTGTTTCTGCAGCGCGGTGAGCATTCGCGGCACCCATCTTGCACTGACCTTTGACAAATTCAGGCGCTCATGAAGGATTGTGTGAATAGTACCCACGGATAGCTTAGTCATTTCTGCTAATGTTTTCACTCTTACACGGGTATCTTCAAGTACAAGTTTTTCGACTAATTTGACGTTTTCTTCAGTAGCGGCACAAATTGGCCCACCAGCGCGGGGGTCGTCTTCAATGCTCTCTCTACCCCGTTTGAATTCACTTGACCACTTCTGAATTGAAGATAGTGAAGGCGCAGAATCTTGGTAAACAGCCACCATTTCTTCATGGATAATTTTTTGAGTTTTTCCTTGTTTTGTGAGGAATTTTATCACTGCGCGATGCTCGATTTTTTTCATCATTGTCGAATCAGTCATCATAGTTGTCTTTTCGCAATGATATCTTGAATACTAATGGTGGCAATTAAATGAAATTTTGTATTTATACCCTCAAAGAGTGTCATTAACTAATGAGATAATTAAATTACCCTCATCATTAGTATATCACCTCGATACCGAGAATACATTGAACGCCCTACGTATAACCTATATGTTTTTTCTTGTCGGTAATGTAATCGCCATTCCATTATATCCTCCGCTTTCAGTTTAACTTCCCGATACGACCCCACTGTTGCTTGTTCTTAATTTTTCTCCAGCCTGTCTTGCTTCTGGCAACATTTAGGCGTTCTAATGGCGAAAGATTTTGTTTAAATACGTTTTTCATTCCAAAATTATCGACTGCAAATAAACATCAATAGTACTCTTTATATTAATAGTAAATAATACTAAATTCCAATAATTTTCTTGATTTTTTACGAGTACCCAGTACAAATACGCTGCAACAAGCTGCTAACATTGTTTTGGCATTTAAACGTCTCGAATGTCGCGGCGTGTCAGAGACGATTTACAGATAATAATAATTTATTCATCCCCAGACAAACACACCAACTGTATGGCCCCAAAGTAAGCAGGGCTTGTATTATGATTAACCATACACCAATGACTGCCCCGACCAGTGGTGACCTGGGGCCTGAACTGAATCTGTGACCTCCGGCGTATGAGGCAAGCCTAATACCCACTACGCTACTGGGCCGTCTAACTAACTAATTGAAGTAAGGAAAAACAAAGAAATAACACAACAATTACGGATTTAAAATGGATAAAAAGGCTGGCAGAATAATCGCGGTGGATAGCTATAGTGCTGTATCGCATTGGCGTTTTAAGTTCATTTTTGCATGCAGTCGCCAGCGCGCGGATGTACGCCATTTTTTGTACGGAGTGATTTATCTGTCACGAAGTAACCCTAGCAATCTCTGCTAATATAATTTCTGAATGAACAATGAACTTTCTATTCAATGCTAAAAATCCAAATGAAACCCGTATATTATATTAACTTACGTATAGGCTGTACGGGTGGAACGTCCATTACTAAGTTGCTGCTGTCGTCATCCACTTGCAGAGGACTGCCCGGTTCCGAGATGGATTCCCTTGGCTTCTTCACTTCTACTGGCGCTGGTTGCTGGGAAAATAGGATACATTTGTTTTATTAAAAATAAAAACTTTATTCTGAAAGGATATTAAAATATAAGGAATAACTTTGATTTCTATAACGTAAATATTCAATTAATTCCAAAGTGTGTTTCCATTAGCCGGAAAACGATTATTATCTTACTAGTTTTACTCGAAAGTTATTATAATCGGTATTTATTATTATAAATACTATACTTACAATAACTATTATTATATAGGTACCTACGATCAAACCAGTTTCCGACTGCGAAGAATGGCGCAGTAGGTAGTATTTTTTAATTATTTATATCCCACGCCATTTTTCATATTTCATATTTGCCCATTTTCGAATATTGTGTATTTAATTTTATTTCGTAATTGAAAGGTTAGTCAATATTAAGTGTTTCAGACGTTTTCGTAACGGTAAAAGTTTACTTGACTGGGAATTTACGATAAAATAAAAATATAATAAGTAGTAACACACGTTTACATGTGTTGTGATGGTTGTCATGAAAAGCATTAATAGAAGATCTCATAAGGTACCAATGCAAGTAGGACATTGATTTGGAAATAATGAGAACAAACATCGCCGCACCTACTATCGAACAACGTTAGTTATTAGAATTCTGCGTAAGTATCGGAAATGCAAGCAACGAAACATAGAATATGTACTTCGACAGTAACTTTTTGAATCAACATCCACCACTTAAACAATTAAAGCGATTATAAAATATAACATTCTTGATATCTTATGACAAGAATTTTCTACTATCATAGTAAATTTATACCTTTTTGATAACACATTAACTTTCTGAAATATAAAATTTCAAAAGTATTAACTTTTTACAACATGTCTTCTAAATGCAATTATGTATTAAGCAGTCATATGTTAAGGCATATTGGAATTCGGTGAGAGATAAATTATATTATTTACTAAAAAGAAAAAATATTAAATTCTTAATTTGACTTAAAAATATTTCAAACGGGCATATTTAAACACGATGTAAGTATGGCCTTTACTTACCTATTGATTCATAATTTAAAAAATTTGCAAAAACTAGTAGTTAACCAATATACAAATATTTTAAATTCATTAAAAAAAAGATTAAAATAATAACTTATACAAATAAAAGCAACAAGTTGTATCTAGCTCTATCTAGCTTTGTTCAAAGGTCCAACCATCGCTGTGTCGTACACACGCATACATACACACACGCACACATTTACACAGAATCAACTGTCAGTTTATTTTTAAGAACACGATCGATACATAAGGTAACCAACGCGACTGCGCGCAACGCAGGGGATTGAGTCGCAGAATAAGAACAAACGCACGGAGACACTAACGGGCTTTCCGATAGTTCGCATAGCGGGCAGACGCGTCTGCTTACGTATTCAGTACTCATTTATTAAATCAAATTACAAAGAAATAATAAATAAACCGTTTATTGACATTATTAACAAAAGTAAAGTGTTGTCAAAGTGATGATGTGGATAGAAACATTTTTTGCTTGCTATTCATTTATATTGATATGCTGTGTATTTTGGTTAACAATATTGTTAAATGATCGACATAGGGTAACTATTAAAACAAAACTAAAAAAGACAGTCGTTGTTATAACTGAGGCTACTTCCGGAATAGGCGAGAAAATGGCTCACGAATTGCACCAGCAGAGTTGTTTACTTGTTCTAGCATCGAGGAATTTGGACCGGCTGCGTACAATAAAACATGAATTGATTCACAAAAATTTACCAGGGTCATACACGCCTATTGTTATGGACTTAGATTTGACCAAACAGAAAGTTATTGACAATTTAGTTAGCAAAGTTATCAATCGATGTGGGCAAATAGATGTGATAATAAACAACGGCGGAATTTGTCCTAGCGTCATGCAGAGCGAGCTATCATATGACTCATTAAAGGCCGCGGAAAGCATATACGTGACAATGAACCTACACATTGAAGAAGGATATAACTCGGACAGTATAGATGATGAGGTAGTAAACATAGTCGCTTCAGAGATTGAAGAAAACATCGCAGCTCCGTTTAGATTTCTTGCTTTCGAGATAGGGCATTGCGAGTTTGGCAAAAATATTTTGAAGTATAAAGTATAAAATTGTACTCTTAAAATATAATGCTAGAAAAACAGTCTATGTGTTTTATAGATAAGTCAATAAATGTTATCATAATAATCATTTTTCCGTAGATATAAATTAAATGTTGTGCAATTAGGTAACATTCAAACATTATACACTTACCGGTAAAAGTCCTAATTTCCGTTTTCTTTCTTCTATCCTTTTCTCTTCAGATTTTTGACGATCTGAAATAAATTATTGTATCATAAATCAAATACTTATTGATTTGGTACTAATGTAATAAATCAAAAATTTCACAATCTATGTGATCCAGCAACACGCTAAACATATAGATAATGAAGGTGTGACTAAATAAATAAACTGCAGCTAGCCTTGACACAAAAACAACTTACATTTCTGCTCAATTTCTTCATCATCCAAAAGTAACGAAACGACTTCCTTAGGCTTCAAAGTATCAGGTTTGAAGTTACCGCCGCTTATAACCATCCTTTGAATCTGAAACATATTTTACATATTATTACAAGAAACGATGTCATATTGTAATATTTATATCAACTTTTTTTAAAGGACTTTTTATTTGTGAACTTCGTTGTGAGCACAGTGATGATTTTTTAAATTTCTATTTTATGATTTTTTACTAAGTAGGCAGAAATATGATAAACTTATTCGGTTTGTTATATATAATTTAAGCATTTTGTACGAATTCATATTGAATTTTTTTAAAGATATTGGTATACTTCTTCTGTGGGAATCAAAGGCACAGTTGCCTCAATTAAAGTGATAATAATTAAAAAAATACGGCACAAGCCCTACAGCAGCCAAAATTATTTTGCTAGTCTATTTTTGTAAAGAATGATTGTTGCTAGGAAATCTTATAGTTTTTCTTGGTTACTATTTGTTGATATTGATTTTGATTGTTGATTTAAGGTCAATTTATGTAACTGTTAATTTTAAATATGCTCAGATCTAACCTATTAATGGTAGTTATAAATAGAGTTAACGATAACTGTAATATCAAGTGTTTAAAAGTCTAATTAAAAGTATATTGAGTGTTGTATTATCAATGTCTTGACTAATTGTGATGATAAAATTAAACATTTTATCTATTTGACGCCATGTCACTAATATAAATGTTCAAAAGTTTAATAAATGTTAGTGTTTTATTTAATTCAGTTATAATAATAATATCTCTTTATTATAATAAAAATGAATCCCCAGACAGACACACTAATTGCATGACCCAAAGTAAGCAGAGCTTGTGTTATGGCTGACCATACAGCGAACTGGGGGGAACCCATAATAAACATATATATATAAATACAAACAACCATGACCCGATAATAAACCCGATGCAGTTAAAAAATATTTGTATCAAACTACTTGAATCTAAAACGCGGTCTTATCGCCAGCAGCGAATTTATTCCAGACAACCTTTGTGTCAAAGAAAGGCGAGCGGAAGATTTTTTACTAAATAAGGACCAAGCTCTGTACGCATATAAACATATAGATTTTCACATTCACAAATATAAACTAATGAATAATATACGTTTTATAGCATTAAATTAGAAAGATACATAATATACAATTATTATTATTAACTTTTTAAGTTAACTTATTATTAAATAGTTAATCAACATTACAGAAATATTGCACCAGTAAAAGTATGTTTACAATCAATCGTTTTGTAAACAGAGCAAACGCTCCATACAAAACGGTACCGAGTTGTGACGTCACAACGTGTGAACCATACTAAAAATTGTATGGGCGTTTGGATAAAATATATAATAGCTACGTAGATAATGCGTTTTCATGCTACTGTCATTATAAAAATTGTTGTACTTAATGTCAGCAAAGTAATAAAATGAAATATTTACATATTTTTAAGCTTTTCGCTTCATTTTAAAAGTCTAAGGTATATGATATCCATATTCAAAACCTTATTTTCCATTTGGGTCAAAATAATTTATATTTTCTAAATAAATAATAAGAACTTGCATCACCAAATGGTGTCAAATGCCCAAATACAGAAACAAAGGCAATTCCAAAAACTTGCGTTGGCCTCTATCTTTGGTTTAGAAACCAACGCGCTGTCCTGGCGGAACTTCTAAAACTTCGACTTTTACATAGTTTTTTTTAATTAATAATAAGCAGGCGTTTGTCTTCCATCTCACCTGATGGAAAGTGTCGATGAAGACGAGGATCATACATGCCTGTCTAAGAGGTACCTATTCACTCTACACTTGAAAGCTCCAGGGTTATATTTGTCTGGAAAAACAGACGCAAGCAAATCGTTCAACTCTTTGGCAACACGAACCAAAAATGAGCTATCAAACCGTTTAGTTCGGCTCTTCGGCACGCAAACCACAAACGGGTGAAACTTCTATCTGCGTCTGGTTGACCGGTGGAGAAAGGGGGAAGGTTCGATCAGCTGAAAAAGAACATTTGCACACTCTCCAAAGTGCAATCTGTAAAAAACCGATAGACTAGCAACTTTTCGACGATGTTCGAGACTTTGCAGTCTCGAAGAAGTAAGTTTGTCGTCACTTATGAGTCTATGGCCCTTCGGTCGACAGAATCCAACGCTTCAAGATGGTACCTAGCGAAATCATGCCAAAGATGGCTGCAGTACTCCATACAGGATCGAACCTGGGCTGTGTACAGGTTGAGCAACTGTTCGGAGTTGAAGTACCGCAGGACCTTTGCGATGACTCCCAATTTTTTGGAAGCTGACTGTGCCATGGTTTCAATCTGTTGACCGAAATTAAGTTTCGACGTGATGGTCACGCCTAGAAGCCCTAGATGGTTTGTGATCGGTACAGATACGCCTTACAAAGTGGGCGTCAAGTTGAACGTGCTTTTTTTGCCAGAGAAGAGACACGCCTGGGTTTTGGAAGGGTTGAACTTGACAAGGTTGGCTGCACCCCAATCGGAAACCCTACATAATGTCAAATCAACCCGTTCGATCATCGACTCTCTCTAAAATTGGATCTGGTTTTTCAATTTATTTTTTCATGCCCCTGAGTATCGTTTAAATACTACGATTTGACTATTATTTATTAGGAAAACTGCGCAAACTACAAGTTAAAAGCGGAAATTTTTAATTTTGTTGTAAAAGGTGGAAAAGAATCTCATCCGGAAAAAAATTGTGGCACTTTTATTTCTATTATATTATTTATCTGTTAGCTTTGTTTATTTACATTTTGATTTTCGTATATAAACATATGTTGGTATTTCTTTTTCATCAAATTCATGTGGAATTAGCAAAGAAACTGGATCATTCAATGCTATGAGCATGGCTCCAGTATAGTTTTAGGACATGGAATTAATAAAATGCAAATTATAGCCGATTCCTCGGTAAGTGTTAAAAGGCTTAAGTCCATAGTGTTTGAGCCGTCGGCCGATGATGTTTCAGCATATAATAGCGTCATGATTATTTTTAATAGATTGACTATATAGTCATAAACCATATTTAAAAGGTTATTGACCTAACTTTTTGGTTTTCGGTATTTAAATTAAATAATGAAGTCAAAGAAAATCTTACGTACAACACTAGAGTCACGTGTCCAAAATCTTAATTAGAATATAGAAAGAAGACACATTTATACATTAGACTAACTTAAAGGAAAAGGTCTGTACCCGCGACAAGTCGAGGAGGTTTCAAAATGCGAGAAACTGACGCTACTGAGCCACATTATCTCTCGACCCGAACCGAGTGTTTGTCGCGTTTAGACTTCACACCAGGAAAATCAAAAAGGAAATAACATGAGAAGTAAAAAACTAAAAAAAAAGGAAAACCGAAAGAGCACATCTTGTTGCAAAATAACAAATTGGATTGACGTATTTGAATTTTGAAGTTTGGTGATAGGGATCCCGAACTAAAAAAAATAAAACTCACAAAAAGTTATATGCAATCGAAATTATTATGTCTTTACAGGCTCCTTTTTAGTTCTTAAATTAGCAATAAAGGAGTAATGCGTGTCCAATACGATATAGAAAAAATCAACGGGTTACCTTCTCCTCGTTCTATTGAAGTACTGTAAGACTACTTAACTTACAAACGCACGGCTAGAGCATGTCATTTATCTATGATTATTATGATTAAATTAAGATTATTTACGGAACTCACAGTCAAATAAAATAAACCCGACACTATCTTTTTTTATAACGGTAATAGACGTACTTCTTCTTGCAGCGCCTATCCACTAACAAATGAACAGTTTAACGGCCGAGGGGCGTAGCGTGTAGTAGGTGACTCATACACCAGAGGTCCCAGGTTCGAGTCCTGGTCGGGGCATTCTTTTGTGTGATGAAGTAAAGATGTGTAGTAAAGTAGTCACACTGTGTACACGCGTTCTTTGCAATAAAACCGTTAAAAATGCCTAAATGTGATACGTGTAATAAAAATATTGCTAAAACCAAACCAGGAGTGGAGTGTAACAAATGTGACAAAATAGTTCACCTTTCATCCGATTGTTCTGGATTATCTACGAAACAGCAGGCTGCACTGCGCGCAAACACTAACCTAGAATGGACCTGCCAAGAATGTAAGGTTTACTCCCCAAAACGTCGATCAGTGATTGTGCCTAATGGAGAAGAAGAAGAATCGGATGACGATCAGATCAAGCGCCATACGACTTCTGCAATTGACATGAAAAAGCTTCTGCAAGATATCTCCACAGAAATGGAAAAGGCAATGAAAAAAGAACTCAAAGAGTTAACCAAATCCTTTGAATTTCACACAGAGAAGATGGATGAAATATTAGACAGTATACAATCCCTAAAAAGTACAATACAAGACCTAAAAAAGAAAAATATAGAATTGACAAACAAAAACAACAATCTCGAAGTACGGGTAGGCGCGCTGGAACAAAGGATACAAGACTTTGAACAAAAACAGTTATACCAAACCTTAGAAATAACTAATATACCAAATACGTCACTTCAAGATGCCACAATTATAGCCGAAAAAGTAGCAGAGAGGCTGAATGGCTCCTACAGTGATATAGAAAATATCAAACACCGTCCTGGAACAAAGAACCGTATGGGTACCCTATACGTTAAATTGCGATCCGAATCTTTCCAAAAAAAGTGGCTGGAATCGGCGAAAGCTACTAGTATAACCGTGGCAAATGTGGTTCCTAACGCCCCCAAGGAAGTGTGTAGCGATAATGTTTACATACATGAAGCACTCACATCTTTCAATAAAAAATTACTCTGGACAACTAAACAGCAATTAAAAGCAAGCTTTAAGTACATTTGGTGCAAAAACGGGATCATACGCGTCAGAAAAGAAGATAAAAGCGAATCAATGGTAATACGCTCTGAAGCAGATATAAGAAAATTAGTTAAGTAAACCCGCATATAATGTAAACACTGCACATAACACACTATACTAGTAACATTCGATTTCCAATTAGACGATATAAATGAAATTCCTAACTGCGTTAATATCAATTCCCTAATAAACAACTTACCGCCTAGCCCTAACTCAATAAGTCTATTATGCTTGCATATTAATATAAGATCTCTTATTAAAAACTTTTCTTCTTTAGAACAAAACATGATTTCGAGTAAAAAATGTATTGATATTATTATAGTGACAGAAGCAAACATAAAAGATCCCCTGAGATGCTTATATAAAATCAAAGGCTACGAAATGTATTCAAAGCTACGTAAAACTCAAAAGGGTGGAGGAATACTTGTATATGTTAACAATAAACACAAATGCACGGCAATTAATTCAAACACGTTACACTATGAATCCTTATTATTTCAAATTAAAACACATTACGGCTACTCCGCTACGTTTTGTGCTGTCTATCGCCCCCCGGATACGAGTAAACACTTATTTATAAAAGAATTACACGACCTTCTGCGAAACGTAAGTTCAAAAAACGATTTATATGTATTAGGAGACACAAATATAGATCTTTTGAAGGACACTCCTATAAAACATAAATATAATTGCATGTTATACGGTCTAGGTCTTGCGTGCGGGATAACAGAATACACACGAATTCAGTTGATTAAGAACAGAATTACCAAAAGTTGTATTGATCATATATACGCAAGGTCCCGCACACAACACCTTTTCACCGCGGCACTAGGCACTGTTCTGGCTGATCACCGAGCCGTTGCTGTCGCGTGCATTGAAGACCGAACGCAAAATCATATAAAGGATGCTCCAAGCTTTAGGCTGGGTTATGACCCTACCATACTTAAAAAAGAGTTGAATGAAATTAATTGGGGTCAAGTTGATAATGTTCAATGTCCACTAAAAATATACAAATTTATAAAAAATATGTTAAATAAATGTTACAAAAATGCCGAAATAAAAATAAAAACATTGAATAATAAGAGAAACATCAACAAATGGATGAATAAAAAAATTAATAATGCATGCCAATATAGAGATTATCTTTTTAGCCAATGGGTAAAAGACACTAGTAATAACATAATAAAACAAAAGTACAACAAAGCTCGTAACTACGCTAATAAAATAATACAAAGGGCCAAAAACAACTACACTCTAAATGAAATAAATAACAACAAAAACAACCCCAAGAACTTGTGGTCCTTGTTGAATACACTCACGGGTAGAGTTAAACCATCAATCGATAAAGTCATTCTCGATGCTTTTGAAAACCAGCACACAAAGCCAATAGACATCGCAAATGGTTTTGCTAAAACATTTATTGACAGTGTCAAAGCCATTATACCTAAATGCAATGTAAATCTTCTCGATCCAAAATCATATCAAAAAAGTTGTAACGTTTCCATGCACTTTCAGGAAGCAAACAGTACAACGATAAATAAAATTATAAATAATCTCGAGCACAAAAAAGCACCTGGTGTAGATGGTATTCGCACTATTGACATTAAATATGTATGCAATAAAATTTCTTTTCTTATTGCCCAATTAATAAATACAAGTATGAAAACTGGTAGGTATCCTTCACAGCTAAAAATAGGAATAGTAAGACCTATCTTTAAAAATGGTAAAAGAACAAAATATGAAAACTTTAGGCCAATAACTATACTATCGACAGTTGACAAAGTTGTTGAGAAATACGTGAGCAAACAAATGCATTCATTTTTAGATAAAAATTGTATCTTGAGTCAAATACAATATGGTTTTCAACCTAAAAAAAACACCACACAACTTTTATCTGCCTTTACCGACCAGATTAATGAACACCTTAATAATAAAAAACATGTACTAATTGTATTTATAGACTATAGTAAAGCCTTTGACACACTCAGACATTCTACACTTTTGGAAAGGCTAAACGAATGCGGGATAAGAGGTCCACTCTTGCGCTGGTGTTCTGACTACTTGAACGATCGCGCATTCTGTGTCAAAGTCGGAAACGCTATAAGTAAGAAAACTCCGGTACGTGAGGGCACTGCGCAGGGATCCGTCCTCGGGCCGTTGCACTACCTGGTGTACGTCAACAATGTCATGAATATTATAAAAACATGTCAGATTTATCAGTTCGCTGACGACACATGTCTATTAGCTTCCCACGATAACATTTCGGATGCTCTTGAAAATCTACAAAAGGATTTTGACAAACTCACGCAATGGTCACACGACGCTGGTCTAGTCATTAACACGGATAAAACTAAAATAATGTACATAAGTTCTAGTACCAACAGAAAAAAACACCAGGTACAATTGATAGCTCATTCACATGCCTGCATGCATCAGAATAAAAACATAAGTATAAATAACTGCGGATGTCCTTCAATTGAACTGGTCGATAAACACAAATATCTCGGGTTAATTATAGATAGTCGCCTCAAGTGGACAGAACATATTAACTATGTTTGTGACAAATTAAAAGCCATTCTTGCCAAATTTAGTATTTTGAAACATAAAATACCAACTTCGATATTAATACAACTGTATAAGTCACTAGGAGAATCTATAATCGCATATGGATTGAGCAGCTATGGTCTTACCTTTAAGACCCATCTGAATATGATCTATGAACTACAGCTTAGAATTTTGAAAAAGATAGTACCACAAAAAATCAAGTTCAAGTTCAAAGATGACTACAGCAGATTGTTTCAATACTGCAATGTTTTACCCATTCATGATAAAATCAAATACACTTTACTCGTCGAAAATTATTTTAATAAAAATATACAAATACCGTATAACAAAGACGGGCGAACTCGCAGCACCACAAACAACAAATTAGCAATTCCAAAATTTAACAATCTCTACGGTAAAAACACTCTTGGGTATAAAATTCCTTATTTAATCAATAATTTGCCCAAAGAAGTGAAAATAAATTTAATACCTAAAAATATTAAGGATAAATTGAAAATACATTTTTTTAATAAACTTGAGTATTAAATACATCTTCATAACATGTATAAAACAAACCAAACAAATAACACAGATAAACAAAAAAAAAAAAAAAAAAAAAAAAAAAAAAAAAAAATATATAATAAAAAATATAATAATTGAAAAAAAAAAAAAGCAATTCTACAAGCGTTACAATACATTCAACACCCTTTATAGATAGCTAAAAAACAAGTTTGACCTACGCACACGCGTGCAAATACACAGAAACTCGATCACAATTGCACAAAACCAGTTTTTGACTTGTATAAAAATATTTAGTAAGACTCGTGAACTTGTTTGTTCAAGATATTAAGTATGTTTTTTATAAAACAATTATCTACCGACGATGTTCGTTTATAAGTGATGTACGATAAAACTTTATTAAGTTTATGTTACATTGTTTTTTAAGCATAGAAATAAGTATTTGTTATAATAAATTGATTAAAGATTAAAGATAACACACATGTTTGTTCTCGGGTCATAGTTGTTAATATTTATGTCACCCCAGTTCACTGTATGGTCCTCCATAACACAAGCTCAGCTCACTTTAAGGCCATACAGTTGGTGTGTTTGGGGATTATTATTATTATTCGATCCAAAACGATCTTCACTCTGCAGAAAAGGAATTATATTATTCATGGAATATATAAATTACGAAATAGCGAATATCTAACAGAAAAGTTTAGAGAAATTGGAATATTAACATTTGCATCCCAATAGATTTAAGAAAATATTTTGTATATTCACAAAAATATTAATAAATTTAAAACTAAGAAAGATAACCATGACAATACATTGTAAGAACCAGGAACGACCGTAAGTTAGTTAGTGTTACCAAAATGTAAGCTGGCTAAGAGCAACAAACCATTTATTGTAAGTCAACGCGTTGTTACAATAGAATACCGAAATCAGTTCAATTCCGGCCTCTCAATAAGTTCAAGAAAACACGAGCCAAAAAGCTTATATAAAATCAAAGAATATTGGGATGACAAAAGGGCGTGGGCTTGAAATCCCCAAAGATTATTTCCGTTTCTGTTTGTGAAAAATAAAACATACACGTTATGTAACCATCTTGGCTGCGCCATTTCATTAGCACGCACAACTAGCTGTCATGTGTGTGTTTCTGTCATGTCGTCGTCAAATTGTATACCTTCTGCCCCGAGTACTTTCATAAAAGTTTTTTTTATAAAAGAGTGCCGAGAAGTTTTTTTTCCGCCGGCTTTTTTTCCTTTCAGGCTACCCGTAACACCGTTACAAAAACGAAGTTAAGTTGTATTTACGCAATCTCTATGAGGACGGAGAAAAAAAGACTTTTAACAAGTTTAAAAAATAAATGTATTTGTTGTAATAATAATAATATATCCCCAGACAATCACACCAACAATCAACACACAATTTATAATCACTTATGTGAAAACTGTCAGCCGTCTACTTATTTAAGTTAGTAGTGGTAGTTGTAGTATTTAACAGCAGCAACTTACCTCACTCTTCTCTCTAGCCCTCTCCATAATCCTCTCTTCGATAGTGCCTTTACAAATCAACCGATAAACTGTGACTTGTTTAGTCTGACCAAGTCTATGGGCTCGGTCCATCGCTTGCTGGTCCACTGTGGGATTCCAATCTGAGTCATAGAATATCACCTGTTGGAAGAGGTATAGATTTCAATTAAAATTTAGTTTTGTGTATATTTTATAAGGCATTCGAACTATTGTGTATGTAGTGTTACGATGATTTCGATCGCGAGTTTTTACACCACGTATTAATTGTTACTTGAAATAAACAATCGAAATCAAAAGGTGTTGTACACAGAATGAATTCCAATATCTGAAAAATGTGGAATGGAACGAGCAGCTCTACCATTCTATATTCCTTTTTAATGACAGATGTTTATTAAAAACAATGACATGACAGTTGAACCAAAAAGAAGTTAGGCAATGATGCTACTTTATGACGTCATATAGAAGTTGACTAGGTGTTAAATTATTTTACGCATTTTCATTAAAATAAGCTTAAGCGCTTTTATCTACGAGCTGTTACTAACAAAATATCTGATAGAAAAGCGATATCTCAAAATGGTTTTGGAATTACCAACAGATATGTTTATAATTACCGAACTGGTACGAGAAATTCAAACCGTACTAAACGTATTCCAAAAGTAATTTTTTATAACTTTGGGATAAACATGTAATACGTTCGTCTCCATCGTCATTTTCCAACAGGTGATACATAATTAACAATCCGTGCCTGCATTAAAATTCAAATTCAAATTCAAATTCAAATATTTATTTCTCAACATTGACAATTACTTGTTCTTATTGACGTCAAATAAAACATGATTCTACCACCAGTTCGAAAAAAAACCTTCGTGAAGAAGAACTGGCAAGAAACTTCACGGGTATATTTTTTTTTTTTCAAAATAAATTTACAGAGTCTCTTTATGTCTATACAAAATTATTCTTTTCTGCATCTGTTAGCTCGGCAAGTCTCCCTCCCCCCAAGTATCCAAACGACGAACACCCTCAAACGGTTATTAAATGATTACAAAAGAGTGATTGACTTACGGTGTCTGCTGCAGTCAAATTAATACCCAAACCACCGGCGCGAGTGGACAGCAGGAACACAAATATATCCGCACGGGCCTGAAACAATATTCATGTATTTATTAAATAATTATTTGCCGAACCTCCCTAGATGATCACAACGATTATATGGTCCAAAGCTAATCAATCGAATGTTATAAGATACAATACAGATAGCTTTTCAGTGATTTCGCCGGCATTGGTTCGCCGGACAAAATTTAACAGCCGTTGAAAACCGTATTTGTGAAAATAATAAATTTCATTAACAGCAATGATATTAACCCCGACTGAATGCCCCGACCAGGACTCGAACCTGGGACCTTTGAAGTATATATGATGTCTGAGGCGTATACGAAATAGAAGCAGCACGATACTAGCGCGCAGTTAGTGAAGTCTCGATTTTTTAAGAAACTTTTTAAGTATTCTTTTTTTCTCATTATCCAGTCTTTCCTAAACCTTTAATTTTCGTCAAATTTAAATATCAAAGTACTACTTGTGATATATCAATGAAAAGAGGAAAAACTAGACAAGTTTTTAAACAATTTGAAATCCTGCCAAAGCTTTTTTTTAAATCTATATCAAACTCGAGCTTTTCGAATTTTTTTATTTAGTTTGTTTATTTTTTTATTTTTAAATACACGATCAGGATAAGGACCTAAAATTGCTTTTAATAGACTAAGGACTTATCAGACATTAATATTAAACAAAACAAAAACAGGTTGAAAACACGCAAAAAAAATAAAGCAGTATTTAGGTCAATTTTTGGGAAATATTGAAAAAAAGACAAGAAAATAATATAAAAAGAAATTAGGTCACCTAGGGTCAAATTGTCGAATTTATATTTCCAAAATGGCTCTACCAATACACCCAACGAGTTTGGCGCACTCTCTACCGAACCTCCTGTATATGAGCAAACAATTTTCCTCTCAGACAACTCATAATACCTTTTTCAAGTAAACTATAAAGATATATCGACAATCATTATATGTTAGTTTGTGAACCAACAATGTAAAAAAGGTTTTGTTTTTTCTTCATAATACTCGTAATAGTATAATTAAATGCAATATTTACCTGAAAATCAGCCACCATATCTCTTCGAGCGGATATTTTGCTCGATCCGTCTAACCGCATATATTTGTGTTTTCTGTGCCACATGTATTCCTGTTTGAACGAAATGAAATAATATATTGATATTATTAACAAGCTATTATAATTTCAACTAATATTTTCATTTTTATAGTCAATGTTTTATGTCGTTGGCGATATTGGCGAAATTCAATAATCGTTCCTTAACAAGAAGGCTCTACTCGATAAGTTATAAAACCTTCGATCATAGATACAAACTAGATACAAAATATAAAAATAAATAAATGATACCAATTTTAATCTTTTATGATCGAAACTCGACTGTAGTTTTAAACGGATTTCTTGACTATAGTCATAAGTATTTTATACAATGATTATAATTAAAAATATACTTCCCGAAAACATGATAAGTCTGATGTGATAAAATAAATAAACAATTATTTAATTACATATTTCAACAAAAAAGTCTTCTACGATGTACGATGTATACAATTATATTTTTTATTTATCAGTATTGTACATAATATGCTACTCATAACATGCACACTTACATATTGGTTGTTATATAAACAAATTGTTTTGGAATCAGTTTTGGAAAAAAAGTAGTGGGCGCGACTTCGACGTTCAGAATATAAAGTTTAGGGTAAACTATTTATCTTACCTCCAATAAATCAATCATTTTAGTCATCTGGCTGTATATAAGTACCCGATGGCCTCTTTCTTTCAATCTTTTGAGTAATGAATCTAAGACTGTTAACTTTCCAGCGTCACTCACTAGCTGGTTCTTGTCTGAAATTATATATTTTTGTTAAAATACTTGACCGTTTGCTTCCAATAGATAATAATAAATCAGTGAAGAACACAAAGTGGCTTTTTAAAAATATTTGTATAGTTTATTAAAGCTAGTAATGTCATCGCGCCTGGAAGGAAAGTACTCAAATTACTGGAGATAGCAGGTTTTACTGTAATGAAACATTCCTATATTAAAAAAAGAAGCAGAATTTCATTACGCTCACTAAACCCCAGGAATCAAACCGGCGAAAATCCAAAGTTATTATTATTCAATTTATATTTTATAGACAGTAATCAAAGCTCTGTACCAAACATGATAATTCAAATGAAAGGAAAATTGACAAGGGCAAACTAAACAACTTTTACTCATATACGCATCGGATTTTTTATTTTCAAGATTAATAATTACCTAAGAATTTATTTATTTATTGATATCACGAATAACAACATTTTTAGATAAGGAAACTTGCATATTTTCGCATGTTTGAAATGCAAACTTTTTCATTCGATGCGATAAAACTGCGTAAGACATGAGTTACCTAAATATTAAACGACGGTGCTCTGGGCCATAACAGCAAAATCTCCACAGCTTATGTTATATGATCGGTACAAACGGCACAATAACATTTTCTTTTATGGTGATTCGTAAAAAATAAAGTTTACAAAAAAGTACACGTGCAGTGGTTATCTAACTCAGCCTCTTTAGTGAAAACAGACTACTACCACTGATACCATTACAATTTAAAATATATGAAATCTTCACTGTATCCATAACATAAAAAGTTGATGTAGCAAATTTTTTTATTTAATGTAGGCATTTTGGCAAAATTTTCCTCCCCTTTTTATTTATGTTTGCATATATACCCATTTGTTTCGTACACCTTTGGCCACAAACCTGGAGTCTAAATAGCTTCACACGTAAATTGTTTTAACCTGAATAAATACAATAAACCTTACCCGGAACAGACAACGCGGCCCAGCCTCTGCCAGGTTTGGCATTGTAAACGTATCGACTGATCATTCGCGCTCCTTTGTCACATTCGTAGGCCCTATGTCTCATCTCGTGGTACATCGCTTGACGAGATGAGGCGAAGAGACTTCTTGTGTGACAAATTGCCTGTTGGGTATCGAGATGTTATTCATTGAGTGTTTTTGTAGAAAATAATGCTCTTAAAAATCTATATTAATTAAATAAAACATGGGAACGATTTGATGACGACTGAAAAGTAATAATGAAGAAGTTATTCGGGTGACACTCCTCGAAACTTTTAATGTATAAATATATTAAGAAACAATAAAATGACAAAATTTTACGAGTTAAAATCTGGCTTCTAGAAAATTGGTGTGTGTATGTTTTTCAGTGTCTAGACTTGCACCACTTTTTGCAATGTATGGAATAGTAATTAAATGTATTTCATCATATGCATGATTATTCATCAAGATGGATCAGTATGAAAATGTCCGAAACTATATCTATACTTATGAAAATTTTTTTTTATTTGTTTTTTAAAAATCTCGTACTTTGTTCAGGAATTGAACCCGGTCACAATATAAATAGAAAATCGTACCTTATTTTATTATAAAGAATGATTACGTTTAATATTTTAAAAAAACAAACAAATTTTACTATTGATGTATTACTTAAAAGGCACCGAAATGTCGAGTAAAATGTAAAACCTAAAATTATTGCTAAACGCGATTATATCCGGTAAAAGAAGTGTATTATTTTGTAGTTATTGCATATTATTTACCTTGGGTTGCACCAGCCACATCATTTCAGGGATCGCAGTAGGTACATTATTATAAACTATGGGTGGTCTCTCGATATCTGTAAAATCAAATTCTGGTAAAGTTTCTGTCGCTTCCATTTTGATTACGCCACCTTCTTCCGTTTTTATTTCGCTTAGCATTTCAGACTGAAATAAAAATTATTGTTAGAATACTACTTCTTTTTGATGAAGATAAGATATTGGACATGACATTTTTCTAAGTATATTCTATATATTAAAATAAAATATAAAGGATTCGAGGATACGACCAAAGGCTCGAGAGGTTTTGTCAGATTTCATTATTCTAAGATAATATTAAGAAACTAGACCCCGTGTTTCTCAGATAGATATGGTCGGGTCATTTCGAAAAGATGTATAAATATAAGCAGCGCTTATAAAATCATTGATTGCGCGATTTAAGTTCCCGTGATATTATTCTCATTACAATACACTAGACCTTGCAAAGACAGAAAACTAAATTAATATTTATGTGAAAAATTGGCACGACTGAAATATTTTTTACAATATCAACAAAAAAAATTAACACATACCTGATTCTCCTTTTCCTTTGCATTTCGCAACCGAATCGCCCTGTGTTCTATTGTCTCTTGCATGTAATATACAGTTTGATCCAAATGTGCGTAGAATGGACCACCTATTAAATCAAACATAAATACATCATTCACAGAACATTATAAACTATTGCAGTTATGTTTCACTGTTAATTACAAGTACAGGGTTACTGGAAATTTCTTTCAGGGGCTTACGAGTTAACTTGCCATATATTATGTCACGTCACACTCTAGCTGCACATCATTTATTTAAACAGAGTCATAAATTACAGGACTCACTCAAAATGAATGCTAAGGTTCCTAAAGTTCGAATGAAGTCTCTTTTGCATTTCTATTTTGGAAATACGAGAGTTATACGAGTACGAGGTTATGTTCTTTTAAAAATTAAAACATCTTAGAAGCTATCCATTTCTGGCTCTCGAACGGATTGTGTCGAATTTCCGGTAACCCTGTACACAGGGTGTAATAGAAGTACTGGTAATCCTAAAGGTAAGAGAAAAGGATTAACATGATTTTATCGCATTATTTTATTTTTACGTGACCAAGTCTAAAATACCGCGAAAGGTCGAGTTAAAATGTAGAAATTGAACTAAACGCAAACAGTAGTTTTTTCACCTTGTATAACTAGGAGCCCCGTGTAGTTTCTACTCCCGTGGGAATTCCTGGATAAATATACAGGGTGTAACAGTCGGGGTGGATCAACGGACTCTGAGGGGTGGGGGACCTCAATATCTACCAATTTAACCCCCATATATGTTCAGCAATATTTAGTAGTTCTCGATATATTAGAGATGCACAATCTACATAGTTTTAAGAAATTTTCTTTGAGCCTTCTAAATAAATGTATCTTCTTTTTCTCTAATCTTCATTTGAGCCTGGGTCAGTTTCGAACGTAATTCGCCAATGGTAGTGTAATCAGTTTTGTACAGCAGTTCTTTGTAATATGCCTAAATAAAAAAATCTACTGGGTTAAGGTCTGGAGACCGTGGAGGCCAGGCTACAGGCCCTCCACGACCAATCCAACGCCGCGGAAAATAAACATTCAAATATTCTCTTACATTTCGAACGTAGTGGCATGGTGCTCCATCACATGAAAGAACATGTGGCGGCAAACTGCTAAATTAATGTCTTCCAATACTTGGTATAAATTATTTTGTAAGAATGCTAAATATGTTTCTCCATTGAATCTTGCTGGCATCTCAATAGGTCTAACCAGTTGTTTGTTAAATACACCAGTCCACAAATTAACGCTAAACTGATGCTGAAAACTATGGCGGCGGATGGCATGAGGATTTTCGAAACTACAAGAGTGATAGTTATGAATATTGAAAATACCACTCCGGCTAAAAGTTGATTCATCTGTCCACATAATATTATCAAAAAATTCTTCGTCCATTTCACATCGGTTGATAATTTCTTGACAGAAAGCTAAATGTCGTGGATAGTCCGCTGGTGCCAAATCTTGCACTTTTTTTCTATGTGGTAAGGATGCATGCCTTCTTCTCGCAACATTCTATGCACAGACATGTGAGACAGGCCTGTGCGATAGCCAATTTCTCTCGTACTTGTTGAAAGATCTCTTTGCACTTCTTCCAGAACTTGTTCTGCTCGATCTGGATCGATCCTTGGCACACTTTCTTGCTGAGTGGTACCAGGTATGCGACCTTCCATGTACGCGTTTCTAACATGCAAAATAACACGGCAGTCTGGGTAGACCTCGGGTTGAGGAGCACCTCTTCTAATTATTTGCTCCCGGTACATTCTAGCAGCAGCTCGGGCGTTTCCTTGGGCTGCTCCGTAACAATAATACATTTCTGCATAATCACGCGGAGAATACGGCATGGTACGTAAACTTGACAGTTTCTGTGGCAGCTTTGAAAGATACTTATCAAGTATCAATGTCCGGTAATCGCGCAGAGTCTTCGTTCCGAGATAATCACAATCCAAATCACTTAGCTAGTATCGAGGTCCGTTTAAATTGCCAAATTTGTAGGATTGAGTAAAACATAAGTAGACAGAGGGAGCACGTGTAGACACAGGGTAGACGATAAACGACTAAAGAGTTATGCAAAAGTAACAAATTAATTCAACGCCTGAAACAATAGCCACGTTTTTTACTTGGTGCAATGAAAAACTCTACTGCATGTAACATAATAACATATCCATAATTAAATTATTACCCTTCTTTAAACATAAACCGACTTTGTTCATAAATAAGAAACGCAAATATAGATAATTACCTGAACGAAACACTAGAAATATGCAATTCTCGGATTTAGATAACGCTGCATAGTAATAAAAAAATTGCTGCTTTTGGAGTCAATTATGTTTTTGTACATGTTGCCGTGATGCTAGTCACAAGAAATTTTTAGACATTATTCTACATTAGCACTAGTAGTTTTTAAGATAGGTTTTGGAAAAAAATGTTATATTACTTTTTTTATCTTAGACCCCTGAAAGTTGACGTTCACATTCACATTTCAAAAAAAATTTAATAGTTTCAATTTTATTCCCATTCATAAAAAGCAACGATTATCGGCGGTTAGAAGATCTGAAAATTAAGTTACAATTTCAAGTTTTCTCCGAGAATGTGATTTTTCCGAAAAAATCACTAAATCCCAAATATCTCAAGAACTACTTAACATTGCTGAACATACATGGGGGTTAAATTGGTAGGTATTGAGGTCCCCCACCCCTCAGACTCCGTTGATCTACCCCACCTGTTACACGGTGTATACGTAATAGCCTATTTAACTTTGAAAGATTTTAAAAATCGGTTTAGTATCAAAATCAAATTTAACTTTCACTTTCATTAAAAAGTAATAAGACCAAAAATCATAGGGACAAAATTTCGTATCGAATGAAAACTTGAAATTCACTTACCATTTTTCCACAAGGGTTCAACAAACAACAATTCCCTCCATAACAAATCATCTTCTTTTCTCCTCTTCAGAACATCTCCATCAGGACAAATCAATAAATAATCTTTATATCTCACTCTGTCATAGTAATTTGCAGAAAATTCTATCTCATTCTCACATTGCTCTTGTTTAATATCACAGTTAGAGTTATTGTACCACCAACATTCTCGGTGGCGTAATTTGTTATATTTTTCTAAACTATTTTCTATATGTTCCATTCTGAAATAAATATTTTCGGTATAACGATAATAATAATTTTTACAACTATACTAACATCAATGAATAGTATGACGTAATAGTTTGAGCAACCTTAACGTTAACTCCGCCCACTTTTCGTGCCAATCACATATTTTAGATACAATTTAGTGGCGATATTATTTCAAGAAGCACAGCTTCCTTTGCCTTACGCATTAAATGAAAACATTTACGGTTATACGATTGTACACCAGACTATTTACCAACAGGTACCACTTGAATAAGCATGTAACATCTTCATCTTCACGTTCCAAGCAAAGACCTACCCGATACACAAAAAACCTTCCCTACATTAAATTATAACAAAAAAAAGACACTTACGCACACAACCATCCCCCCTGCATCACTCTATACAACTCCGCAGGCGACAAGTCCATGAACCTCGTAAACGAGAAACACAGATCACTATTAGCACGGCCACAGTCACTATCACCACACGAATTTCTATACACGTATTCAGAGGTTATCACCGATATGATATTGTACAGTATATGTCTTTGTGAAGGTATTTTTCTTAGTAAAATCGCATCTTCTGCTAGCATCTTTGGGATGTGATAGTCGTCCACGTGTACGGCGAACGGCGCTTTCACGTCTCGCCTTTCGAATAGTTCTGGGTGGTTACACACCTGCGAAATAGTGCAATTTAAAAAACTTTAGACTCTGTTTGAAACAAAAACAATGAATTATACATACCTATAAAATAAAACTTTAAATCCAGATATGGCTTGAAACATTTTGTTTGACGTAATAGGAAAAACATTAAGAGTATTGGTCAATACACAATTAAAAAAGAAATCAAGTGTTATCTATTGGTCCTAATCAAATCTGAGAACGGATTGGATTAATCACCGTGGCAATTTACGACTGATACTATCTCAAATCTAAATTCTACAAAACCTAAATCAACCAAACAAAGTTTTTTGTCACAAGTCTTACCTTCCTAAATTGCATTACTAAATTCATTAGATTCGAAGTAAAATTCTTGTCTACACTGTGGCCGGACTCTGCACCAACAGTATAATGTAGTAATTCTTCTATTTTAATTTTCTTTTTTAAAGCTGTAACATAAGATTAATATTAAAACTTGATAATTTTCAAAAAAAATAACATTTCATTTTAATATAACTTTATATAGTTTTTATTTTTTTTATCAAATTTTATTTAGGGGCTTTGAGTGTGCACTCATCCAAAATTATATCTTATATTAATTTGATGCCTTTAAGATATTATACAAATACTTATATAGCATCCTAGCCGCATCCGATGTAGGCGCAGCTAAGACGCTCTGAAATATGCCTACATTTTCTTTTATGATATTAAACCTAGTATAAATCTCTCGTCTCATATCTGCGTTCCGGACGCACTCCGTTACAAGGTGGCAAACATCGTCTTTCGCACCACATTGAGCGCAGTTCGGGCTACCTACGATTTTCATCATACAACGGCATGTGCCCGGCGCGCAATCTATGCGCAATAACAATATATATTCTATCACATTCTCACAAGCATTAGCACACCAAGGTACATTAAGGGGTTCACTACGTATAGTCTTATACCAAATTCCTTTGTACAGAGAAGTAACATCAAAATATAGTTTAAATTCTTAAAAAATTTTTGTTTTATATTTTGGGAGCAGTTACGAGTAATCGTAACATATATACACTTCTTTGCCATTTGATATTGCTTTCCTGGCCAAGAGATCTGCCTGCTCATTACCCCGTATATTGATATGTGATGCGGTCCATTGCATACCAAGAGTCACACCCCCACACACCAGTGCGAGAAACTTTATATAGTTTAAAATCATAATTTTTTACAGTGGACAGTGGTGGAATCTGTCATAGATTTCACATTCAATTATATGAAAAGCAAATATGTAGGCTGATACTTAAACTTACCTAAATATAATAGTTTCTGTCTAATAGTAAGGGGGCAGTGCACCATTATTTCAATTTTGTCAGATAATTCATTTTCAACATCCTTCTTTATTCGTCTTAACATGAACGGTTTTAATATCATATGTAATCTTGATAAGTGCTCTGAAAGGAAGATAGTAAATATTAATATTAATAAACAAATAGAAATTAGGCATCGGTAACCTCAGACAGCAATGATCACGGTAAAACCGGTAAAACAAATCGCGCTAATCTTTGAAGAAATATTAACATAAACCAATAAATCAATGTTCAGCAATCCCAGCTACATTGTTAGCTTAATAATCCAAAAAAAAAGGGTAAAAAGCACACAAACGTAGTAATCAACAACGGCGAATTTTCAAAAAAGCCTCGAGTTCTGTGAGCTTTTCACCAATATTTGAAATAAGAATATCATCTATATACAATACTATCATAATTCAAGTGTTGCTAACGATGAGTTATTTTACTCTTTTGTTGTACTTACTCTCATCAATAGTGCTTTTGTTTTCAGCATGACTTTCGATATCCTTCGAAAACCATTCGTTGAATTCCTCGTGCGAGTCGAAAAGCGTCGGCATTATGAAGTGAAGTAAGGCCCAAAGTTCTGCCATACTGTTTTGTATGGGTGTACCTTAACAAAAGATTATATAGATGAAAATAGAGTTGGTTCTATTAATTCGACATTTTATACACCAAAACTTTTTTAAATTTCCATACTTTATTACACTATAGGACTTTTGTTGAATGGTTTTTAGATCCATATCAATAAATTTTACTTAGGTGGGTACCATCTTGTAAGTACGAAAGAACAGGACAGTTCTACTGTTACGGTAAAGAAAATTATATTTATATTTATTTATTTATTTATATTTATTAATTCTACTTCCCTCTAATCAATAACCATTCTCTAATCCATAATCATTACCAGACAACAGCAGCCGATTCCTACAGCTAAACCCAAGCAGCAGCTTCCACCTCATACTAGCAGAGCTCTTTATAGCCTGCGCTTCGTCCAAGATCATATACTGCCAGGACACCCGGTTCAGATACTTGAGATCAGACACCACTATCTGATATGACGTCACGACGCAGTGGAACGCCGCTTGACGAGTATGAAGGTCCTTTCGTTCCCAAAACTGACGCAGGATTTTACGCTCGCCTGGACTGCCCCAGTAGGGTACCTGGTAAAAGTAGATATAAGTTTTTTTTAAACCGAGATTTCAACGAGAGTTTTTCGGTACAAAAAATGTGTTGCAATATTTCAGGGTAAAGTTAAACGGACTTTCAAAATTAACGTTAAAGGAAGAGCATGTGTTTTTCACTACAAAGAATTTATATTTGTCAACGTTTCGTATGCTTAGGCTCAGATCTGCAACATTACTTTAGTCATCTTTTACGCAAATATAGCTCTTATTTTAAAATAAATATGTTCATGTTTTGTTCCTTGTTATCCATTCCTAATAAAATAATCCACCATAAACAATAGCCTCCCGTTTGAGTGAAAATTGTCAAAATCGAAAGTTAATGTAATGCAATACGGCGAAATCGTAGGCCTAATTTACCATTTAAAATATTATATTTATGTATAACTACTTCTGTAAGAAGATAGTAATTGCTTTGTTAAGTAGATTTTACAGATTTTTACCTATGTGAAATGACAAAAACAATCAAAAATCAAAAATTCGTTCGTGTTCAGTAACGGGTAAGTTTTTGGTCGAACGTCTATGTTCAGGGACTCGTGGAATATATATAACAAACATCTTATTATTGGGAAATCACAAGCACAATATTCGTTAAGTAATCAGCTTTCAAGAACACTGATCAATTTCGTGTGTTCCAAAAATTTTTTTGATAAATTTCAATGATATCTAAATAATTACGCGCGCTTCGGGCGCCCGCGCGAAAGTGAAGCAAAATAAATCGAACTTTCAACGAGATTCCGAGTGCACGCCGCTAAAGCGCGAGTGGCATGACCCTCGCGAGGAACGACTTGGACTGTGTCACGCCAGCCTATATTGTGAAATAACATTTTTCTTTGTAAATCCTCTATTATTAAACCGGTATTGATTACAAAAATGTGCAGTTGCAGTCCCATATATTTTGCTTATAATAATATTAAAAATTAATAAATCTCACCACTTTAAAATCCGGCACAAATCTTTCCAGCTCCTGCTGCCAATTGTGCAAAGTGGAAGCGGGAGAGACCACCAGGAACGGTCCCCAGACGCCCAGCCTCTCCGCTACGTGACACAGGAAGGCTATGCATTGCACCGTTTTGCCTAGACCCATCTCGTCGGCTAAGATACCGCTAATACCCTGAAAGGGAGATTTGAAAGTATTATTTTTAGGTAACTATTATATTTTTGGGATTGATTGCAGTTTAGCCCGTATAACTTAAAATAAAACCATAAGCGAGACAGATATAAGGTTCTATACTGGAACAGTAACTGTTCCAGTCTTGAGATGGCGCGTTCAAAGAGAGTTATTAGTACGGCCCTAAAGGTAGCTGGTGATTGTAACCGAGATGAATTTTACCAACGCATAGTGCCCACATGGCAGTAACGGAATATATGTTTCTTATAGTTACTATCAAACAATTACGATTCTTTGAGTGGTTTTGACGAACCATGACGAATTATATGTGTATCTATTTTTACTTTTTTATGTCAATGTAGACGTAGTGATGTAGAATCAATATTTACAAAATTGTTCGTTTCATGTATTTGATGCGCCAAATACTAAACTAATATAATGACAATTTCTAAAAAAACTAAAGTACGATAGTGTTTAGAATGTTTTTTAAGTTTATGAACTTTTTCTACTATATATTTTAAATGAAGAAACGGATTTTCGTTTTTCCTCTTAAGTTGTCTTGAGTTAGACATTATCGTCTATGTCGTTTGACTATAACTACGCCTAAATAAAACATTAAAATACTAAAATCCTATACCTGATCATACAAATTAGCCAACCAATTCATGCCTTTCAATTGATATCCCTTCAAAGTTCCCCTAAATATACTTGGTTGGTCATGGTCTCCCCGTCTCTCAGGTATTTCTTCGTTCTTGTCCATGGAACTGGAGGCTTCGTCAAACTGCTTAGCTCTGGCCCTCTCTGCGTGGAAGGCTTCTCTTGCATTCCTTGAGGCACGGGCTTTCATGGATTCGCTGAGAAAGAAATACAGGTGCACTAAAGCAAATAAATCGTTACCTTACATTACTTCATATACAAATAAAGGAAGTCTCGTCCGCGCTCAAAATTTCCGAATCAAAACGGTGCCTAAATGAATAAAGGGTATGAAAAATAAACCGCGTAAGACAAGTCGTAGCTGCAAAGGCTATAATCGTTTGGTGCAACAATCAGAAGCAATTAAAATGTTCTTAAATCAAACTAGCACACTCTTTTTAACTTTTAACTTTGTGTTGGACATCATCGCCACTAAGGGGTTGGCTGCGCGCGGTTCCTATTACTTCGAACAACGTATGAAGCATTGCCATTGACGCGCTCGCAAAGTACTAACATTGTTTATAATTGCTCAATTTCGTCCTGTATTGCTGTATAACAATGAATTAAAAAAAATTTATTATGATATTTATAATAATATATATTTAGATATAACGACAACCGCCTAGCCGCGTAGTGGAAATGGGCTTTTAGACAGGCGGTCCATTTGTTTCTACGCCAATGGATGTGATTGTTTAGACAATAAAAATAAATAAATAATAAATAATCTTTGTCACATTAACATATTACTTATTCAAACTTGTTGAAGTGATTTTAAGTTTGACTCTTCTAGTTAATTATTGCCCTAACTTATAATGAATACTCGAGACGGTTATTATAAACACATTGCAGGACCAACCCTAGGCAACATTTTTATAGATTTTTATTTAACTGAGGACATATTCTTTATGAATTCTTTACTTAACTCAGTAATATAAAGTTGTTTTATTAATTCAGACCAAACAACAAAACTATAAACACCTACCAATCGTAATTATCTATAGCCGCTAATCTCGGGTCTCTATCCTCATCCAATTGGCTCAATATCCGCTCAGCATTATTGTCACCGTCGTCTTGGTTGCTTAATTTCTTTTGCATGAAATGAGCGTATAATTCTGTCTGAGTTATTAAGAAGTTAAGTTTGCGACGCTGGCGTTTTGCTTCCATTAGTTCTACGTCCATCTGTAAAGAAATTATTTTATACTTTTATTTTTGAATATTAATAAAATAGAAAGAGTTAGTAACTAAAACCGACAAACAAAATAAGCCGATATAATAAAAAGTAAAGTTTTGTTTGTTCGTTCGTATGTTTATTAATTAGACATTGCTATCACCGATGATATTACTCTGACAATACTTCGGAGCATTAAAAAATAACCATATTTATAAAAATACATGAACTTTACTTTCTTCCAGAAATACCCATGGGTTTGGAAGCTGAGGAATAGCTTGTAGTCCGAAATAGTTTTTTCTACTCCATTTTATACTAAATCATAAACCGTGCCTTGATGTTACAAAAGTAAATTTTAATTCAAAACATATAAAAATACATGGACATTTAGTTAAATTTCAATCAATTACTACACTTACTTACTCATCTTACAAAATGACCACCTACCTTTCTCTGTTCCTCGGCTTGTTTCTCCATCCTTCGTCTTGCATCTCGCTCTGCTCTATCGTATCTTCTCCAATAAGACTGCATTTCTCGGCTTAGACGCTTGCAACGCCATATTGTTTCTTTCATGTTCTTTTGTGACTGTGGAATGAGGGAGTTTTATTAGAATGTGTATGGTTCTTTCATCATGAAATAAACACAGCAACGGTATTAGACAGTGTGAATCAACAATATAAATGAATTGTTAACCACAAAAATTAGATAAAACCCAAGCTTTGTACTGCAACCATACACTACACCAATAATTTTTAATAAAAATTGACATTTATTTTAATATTTTCTACAAATGATAACAATAATAGCTGAATAAACCAATTATTAAAAAAATACAAGTTAATAACAAAAACTCTATCAAAAACTACCCAAACAAAAATTTTTTTTAAACTTAAATAACCCCAAATGAAACCAACCTGCATGGCAACATGCCTCCAATGTTTACTACACAGTGTGGCCAACCTCTTCCGCTGCAACATTACTTCTCTATGAGTGGCTGTGCGAGCTCGCTGTACTTTACCTGTTTAGTATAGAATATAAATTATAAATAAATCCCCAGACATACACACCAACTGTATGGCACCAAAGTAAGCAGAGCTTGTGTTATGGACGACCATACAGTGAACTGAGTGCAGGGAAACCAGAATAAACAAACATATATAAATATCAACAACCATGACCCAAGAAAAAAAATCTGCAAAAAACATCTGTGCCCAGGTACTTAAGTAACTGGTAAGAATAAAAAGAAAGAGAAAACTAAATAAAATGGTATTTTTTATCGTATTATGTGAAAACAGACCTACTATTTCTTTTCATATTTCTAATAGTCCAAAAGATGTCCAAAATATAAAATAGATTATGTTTACAATAATTTCAGAACATAGCTCTGCATCCTGTTAAGAGATAGAAAAAATGTACAAAATAATATTTACATAGCATAAAACAAAGTCGCTTCCCGCCGTTTGTCATTCTGTACGCTTAGATCTTTTAATCTACGCAACATATTTTATTGCGGTTTTCCTCAATAGATGGAGTGATTCAAGAGGAATGTTTATACGTATAGCTTTATATTGGTTTGTGTTAATTTGTTGAAATATAACGATAATTATTCAAGATGTCGGAAGAAATCAAGCCGACTGAAAGCTTTTATAAAAAATGCTGGCTTATGCTTTTGAAATATTACAAAGAATGTTTGATGAAACTATTCCTTTTTATAGGTCCACAGAATAGTGCATCTTATACGATTAGCTATACTATTTCCATTTCTTTATTTTCTCGATGACAGTTCTAATTTGATTTAATGTTCTCTAGCTCCATCCAATAGCTCCATCCCTTTCAGTTTCTCCGACTCTGGTATTATATAACCTTGTACGTGTGTTTTTATAAAATAATGCATACATAATGTAAAAAAACGCTCGCACAAGGTTACACAGGAGCTGTCATCGAGAAAATAAAGAAATGGAAATAGTATAACTATACTCAAATGCCCGTCTGCACTAAACTTTGACAGCTTCTAATTTGATACTTAACACTACAGTACGCGCGCCCTATTTTATTACAAGATTGCTCGCATGCTAAAAGTTTTATAAAAATAAAAACAAATTTAAATATGTTTTATCTTTATTATGAAATGAAAGAAAAATTAACAAAATTAACAGTTACTTTACAAATAATCAACTTTTTGGATATTCTGAGATCAACTTCGATAAAATAATAAAAAAGTAATATTATGACTTTTAATTATCTTCTTCTTCACATTGAAGACATAGCACAGCTTGGTGATCAGGGAATATCCACCTGGCACATCGTTTACACCAATTTTTTGTGGAGCGATTTCGGGCTCGAGAGCACATTAAACATTTGCCAACTCTTACTCTCTTGTTTGAGTGATCGTGAGATATCTCATCAGACACCCCCAAAAGGCTTTTTGTTTTTATTTTTAATTCCCAAGGAAGATAGTTAAGTGCCAAACGTCGCATCATGAGGGGTTTAGCCAGTTCAAATGACAAGTCAAGTAGGGGATTGCGTCGTACTACAGTTTGCTGGCCTTTATTTAGTTGATGGATGAGCAAAGCATTTATACCCGCTATATTCAAATAATTTCGGACCAGGAGGTCGAAATCTAATATTTTGCGATCTTACTCTTGTTTCTGGTGGATATTCTTTACTCCATAATTTTCCATTCTTGGAGACTCGTAAACATTTCAGTTTGTACGGTGCGATGAGAGTACAGAGTGAGGAACATCTTCGTCTGATGAAACCGCAACATCTTCGCGTTCGAGGTCAAACATCTTTTCCTGTGTAGGTATCGACGTCTTCGTCATCCGAGTCACTCTGGATAAGTTCGTCATTTGTCTCTTCCTCTAACCAGCACAAAATTCGGCCATCCATACGAGGCTCCATTTTTCATAAGAGATCGCGGAAACCGTAATTGAAATGAATTATATTAATAACAAGACAAGCTATTCATAATAAATTGCTTATTTCCAAGTCAAAGTTTTATAAATTTCAAAATCATACTAAGAATAAAAAGAATTGCGATTATATTATTACTTACCTTAATTCACTTTTGTTACACCGATGCTCGCTTGTACTATTATGGTAGAATGTCGATTTTGGCGAGAAATTGTGCAATCAGTCACTTGGCCTAGCTTGTTATTGAGGCTTATCTAAGGGCGCGGGGGGAAACACCAAAAAAATAAGGAATGGCGCGAAAAAATTTGAGGGTGCTCTACCATGGTGCGCGTGCACTGTAGTGTTAAGTCTCTACGACGTGCTTAGCAACGAGATTTGCGTTGCACTAAACTTAAGTCAATGCCTAAATGCTTAGGACAATCCTAACTTTAGGACACCGATTTCCCACGTCATAACATTAAGCAAGAACTTAAGCATAGGTACCACGGCGTTCAAAAAGTTATGCAAATACACTAGTTAGAAAAATTTTACGTTTATTATATTAATATTTTTCCAAAGAGTCACCTTTTAGAGAAAAAAAACATGAAACATCCTGCAACGCGAAATTTCCTTTCTCCTTCAGTGTTCGTTGGTATATTGAAGAAACCTGAGCTACACAAGTTCCCACAATACTTTATACTATTCTCATTACTTTTCGAACGGCCCTAAATTGTATGTTGTAAATATGGACATTTTCGTCCATTGATTTAAGATTGACATAAATAACCTCACATTATGCACAAACTGAAACTATAACTAGTTGAAACAGAAACTTTACAAACAGAAAATTTACTTCGTCGGTCTCACAGACCAACGCGCGGGTATAGGAAGCTTAAAAAACCATCAGGCAGGACTAGTGACAAGAAAAATCAAATCATAGATCAAAATCAAAGACAAAATAGACTTTTCTTTCTTTCGTTCGCTTTGTTAGGCAAAATCGTTCTAGGAGTCACTCAACGTAAACAGGTTAGTGCACAGCAACGCAGAGTAAGTCGATGCTTATGTGTGACTTAGTTTAGGCATGACCTAACTTTTTTAGTTAGTATTAAACAATGCTCACACACAATGTGGTAATTACAGAGCTATCTATACGAAAACGATATTAATCCCTATCAAATTTAAACTACTAACTTACATGTACCTTAAGCCATACACTTTATAATCATATCATAGAATTTATCGCGTAAACAATCGCGCGTCAATATAAATTCGCCCAAAGTTGCTAAATAAGGCGAGCGGTTACCTGCCGTAAGGGCTTTACCAGACTTTAATGACTGTATTTGTTATATTTTTTGTTACCTATTGGTGCCTAATTAGATACTCAGGTCTTCGATCATTGTACAAAAAGAAGGAGTCAAAATATGTAAGTATTATTTGTTATTTCCAAAAATAAGCTTAAAATGAGGAATGTTTCTTTGATTTCACATAATAAAATACATGTTTGTTTATCTTGTGAGTTATGGGGCTGGGTAATGTTTGGTAGAAAAACTCCATATGAATCGGCACAACATTGCCTTTTGTTATAAAAGCACTGTCTAAACTAATATTAAAATGTGGTGGTTTGCTATTTAAAGATTTTTTTCTTTATTATCGATTTTAATTTGTTTAATTAGACACATGAGTATTTTTAGTTTTAAGACAAAACCAAATTGATTAATATGTTACTTTTTAGATACGTCATATACGTTTTGATATATACGTCAATTTTAGAAAAATAAATAATAGGTCTTTACCTATGAAACTGCCGTTTTGCCGTACTGGCCATTTCAAATGAAAATATTTTTTTTTGACTGATAATTCTAATTTCAAATTAATTTTATTTGACAAACATGGAATTCTTTTTCTATAATCGTCATTAGTTTAATAGTTAGTGTTTTGTTTTTAACGCATTCGAACATTTTTCGTCATCATGGATAAGTTAAAAATTCGAGTAATTATGGAGTATGAGTACCGTCGTGGCAGCAAAGCGGCACAAGCGGCACGCAACATCAACGACGTTTACGGAGCGAACACTACAAACGAACGCACCACCCGTTATTGGTTTACCCGCTTCCGTTCTGGAAATTTTGACCTGAAAAATGAACCCCGTGGTCGTCCGAAAACTTTGGTCGACAATGATGAATTAAAGGCAATTGTAGAAGCTGATAAAACTCAATCCACGGCTGAATTAGCAGCAGCTTTCGACGTTAGCATCAAAACAATATTGGTCCATTTGCGTCAAATTGCCAAGGTAAAAAAGCTTGACAAATGGGTACCCCACGAACTCAATGACCGCCAGCGCGAAGTACGCGTGGAGACGTGCCTTGCACTGCTCAGCAGGCATACAAATGAAGGAATTCTGAACCGCATTGTTCCTTGTGACGAGAAATGGATCCTGTTTGACAATCGTAAGCGCTCAGCAAGTTGGTTGGACCCTGGTTCAGCACCCAAACAATGCCCTAAACGAAAACTTACCCCTAAAAAGTGATGGTCACTGTTTGGTGGTCTAACGCGGGTGTAATTCATCACAGCTTCTTGCCAAACGGGACAAGCATTACTGCAGATGTGTACTGTGAAGAACTGAACACAATGATGGAGAAGCTCGCACGTCTCCAACCAGCTTTGGTCAATCGTTCGGCTCCACTGCTCCTGCACGACAACGCGCGACCTCATACTGCACAGCAGACGGTCTCCAAGCTACAAGAGTTGGGGTTGGAAGTTCTCCGTCATCCACCGTACTCACCAGACCTTGCGCCTACAGACTTCTACTTTTTCCAGAATTTGGATAACTTCTTGGCGGGAAAAAATTCAATACCCAAGAGGCAGTACAAAATGCCTGTGAAGAATTTGTTGCCTCCCGTCCAGCTGATTTCTTCAAGAAAGGCATCAAAAAGCTACCAATGCGTTGGCAAAGATGCATTGATTGCACGGGTGATTATTTTGATTAATAGAAATAAAAAATATATAAAAAAATTACGCTTCATTTATTTCGTGAAAAACGGTAATTTCATAGGTAAAGACCTAATATTTAGTCATTTAGATTTTATATGGTTTTATTGATAATGGTATTTTTCGATTCTGATTTAATCCTCTAACAGTTATGTAGACCGTTTTATGCACCTGCCTATCTAAATGCTTTCGTTTTAATGGTGAGATTCTTTAGGGTTTTACCACACCAATCGATCGATGTAGATTGATCTGGTAAAACTATCGATCGACGTCGACTGTTCCATTCTACCATCGATCGATCCATTCACTATTATAAATCTCTAAAGTAAAAATTTTCACACTAATAAATTTTCTTAAAAATGTAAGTAATATTTATGATGACAGCCACAAAATATTTTTGTATGAAAATTCCAGAAAAAGTTTACATAACATTGCCCGCCTAATTTGACCGCAACCCAAGTTTACTTTAAAAATATTTTAAATATAGTTCGCTTCTTTTCTTCAGTGTGCACCTGGCCTCGTTACATTATTTGTGTAAGTCTTTAAATGGCCTGAATATTGGCAAAGATATGCACATTCCCGCACCTCTTTGACTGACAGTTTTAGAAAAACTACTCACAAATACTAAATTTTAAGCTTTCTATTCTATTCTATAATATCTTATTCACCCGAATATATGACGCGTGTACCATTCTTGTTTAATTTTTTTTTGTAATCCAACAAAAACGTTAAAAAAGCGGGCAATGTTGGAGGACTTGACTGTATTTGTTTTTATTAGATCTTTACCTATGAAATTGCCGTTTTTCACGAAATCAATGAAGCGTAATTTTTTTTATATATTTTTTATTTCTATTAATCAAAATAATCACCCATGCAATCAATGCATCTTTGCCACCGCATTGGTAGCTTATTGATGCCTTTCTTGAAGAAATCAGCTGGACGGGAGGCAACAAATTATTCAAAGGCATTTTGTACTGCCTCTCGGGTATTGAATTTTTTTCCCACCAAGAAGTTATCCAAATTCTGGAAAAAGTAGAAGTCTGTAGGCGCAAGGTCTGGTGAGTACGGCGGATGACGGAGAACTTCCAACCCCAACTCTTGTAGCTTGGAGACCGTCTGCTGTGCAGTATGAGGTCGCGCGTTGTCGTGCAGGAGCAGTGGAGCCGAACGATTGACCAAAGCTGGTTGGAGACGTGCGAGCTTCTCCATCATTGTGTTCAGTTCTTCACAGTACACATCTGCAGTAATGCTTGTCCCGTTTGGCAAGAAGCTGTGATGAATTACACCCGCGTTAGACCACCAAACAGTGACCATCACTTTTCTAGGGGTAAGTTTTCGTTTAGGGCAGTGTTTGGGTGCTGAACCAGGGTCCAACCAACTTGCTGAGCGCTTACGATTGTCAAACAGGATCCATTTCTCGTCACAAGTAACAACTCGGTTCAGAATTCCTTCATTTGTATGCCTGCTGAGCAGTGCAAGGCACGTCTCCACGCGTACTTCGCGCTGGCGGTCATTGAGTTCGTGGGGTACCCATTTGTCAAGCTTTTTTACCTTGCCAATTTGACGCAAATGGACCAATATTGTTTTGATGATAACGTCGAAAGCTGCTGCTAATTCAGCCGTGGATTGAGTTTCATCAGCTTCCACAATTGTCTTTAATTCGTCATTGTCGACCAAAGTTTTCGGACGACCACGGGTTTCATTTTTCAGGTCAAAATTTCCAGAACGGAAGCGGGTAAACCAATAACGGGTGGTGCGTTCGTTTGTAGTGTTCGCTCCGTAAACGTCGTTGATGTTGCGTGCCGCTTGTGCCGCTTTGCTGCCACGACGGTACTCATACTCCATAATTACTCGAATTTTTAACTTATCCATGATGACGAAAAATGTTCGAATGCGTTGAAAACAAAACACTAACTATTAAACAAATGACGATTTTAGAAAAAGAATTCCATGTTTGTCAAATAAAATTAATTTGAAATTAGAATTATCAGTCAAAAAAAAAATATTTTCATTTGAAATGGCCAGTACGGCAAAACGGCAGTTTCATAGGTAAAGACCTATTATAATATGTAGCGATTCTTTACTTATACAAATGCTTGGAATAAGAAATTTAACAAATATTTTAAATAGGTTAGATAAACCTTAGAAACTTTACTGAAGAGAACTTTAAATTCTCTTTGTAGCAACCAAAATTAAATTGTTAGCTGAAATAGTATTTTTGTTATTATTTAATCTTTCTTTATATATTATAAATATGTGAAGTTGATACTAAAATTAAGTTTCACTAAATTTCTGGCAACGCTTACCTAATTCTTTCTTGACTAGTAACTGCCAATGACGTCTTCGACGAGCTGTTAAAGCCTCAGGACTCTTTAGAGAAGATAGCTTTTTACGTCCCCTGAAATAGAAGTAAAATTTAAAAACAGAATTCCCTAAAAACTACTAAAAACTTTGCAACAAACAAAACAATCTAGGAGACAAGAGAAATTAATTATTTAAGTTCTGTTCATTTACGTTTGTTGCATTTGCAGATAATACCAAATATACAACTTACAAAAATGTAGGCCAGCATTAGAAAATGTAAAGATTACAACGGCATACCTGACACCCTTTTCAGCAATAACAAACTCATCATCAGCCTTTTCTTCTTTAATGTTTTTCAGTTGTTCCTCCCAATCTACTCCATCAGCCTGTAACATAAAATATTCATTTAATTTCAAAAAATTCACAAAGATTGACATAAATTATGTCGAATCATGAGGATTTTACGTGTTAACATAAGTTTATTGATTATTGGGTGATTGGGTTTGAATTTTATGTGAAATAAATGAATATTACCCTTTAATTAAAAAGTTAAATGCACCATTGTTTCCGAATAGCTAGTTGGTATTAAGACAATATTTGTGTGGATTTGCAAAAAATCTCTCAACTAACGAAGCGATAAGACATAATATACATTTATACAAATTTTATTTCCAATGAAAGTACAGCTACATACATAATACAACGACTCACAGTATCAAGACTTTCATTAATCCGTGCTTCTCTAACTCTACCGCGCCTCGATTTCGTATGTCCTCTAGAAGCCGCATCTCGTAACGATGGTCTGCCTCGTCTCCCACGCGTGGACGGTGGTTGAACCGGTCTGCTGACTCTTCGCTCAGGGTAGCGGTCTATGGTTGAGAGGATCCCAGCTCCGTAGTACATGTAGCGGGAGTTCTGGAATTAATGGAATTATTACCCTTAATTTTTACGTATGTAGAGCAGGAAATTGATAAATGGTATTCAAAACCACCAGAATGATAGAACTAATTTTATTTTTTGTAGTATTATTCACATTAAACTTTTATATATGGTTAATTTTACCATTTTACTTTAATTAATAACAAATATTTTGTGTATTACCTTCTTTTTTTTGACATTGTAGGTACTAATCGTATTTCTTTCATTTTAACTGCTTCTTTTTTTTTGGTTTTTTATTTTTTGAAGTTTATATATATATTTTTTATTTATCTTACTTGTTTTGTACTTTTCGTTTTTTTTTTGCTTATATCCTGCTATGTACAATCTAAACCAAAAATTATAAAAATCTCATGGCCGGATCAATTACATTTAAGAACTAGATACACACTCAAGGTCAGTACCATGTCATAAACAAAAGCGTGCCCAAATTAGAAGCTGGAAATCAACGGCTTAGTTTCCTTCATAGAAAATTTCAATTGTTGTCATTGGCTTTCTAAATTTGATTTAAAATCATGCACATTTATATCTAATATATATTTATTAGATCACCAACAAGTTTACAACAAAAACTATTAAAGGTGACAACAACATATGTTTATTTATTTATTATACGACAACAATCAAGCAAAATTTGAACAAAATCAATCAAAATTTAGGTATATAAAGAAGAAATAGTTTTTTTTTGACAGTTAATTAAGTAGTATTACTTTAAAAAATAAATGTTCGAGACTTTTACTTATTAGCTATACTATGCCTACTTATACAATTTAGATAAATCGTACAAATGTAGTCACTCATGCTTTTGACCAAGGACTAAGGACTTAAACTGATTTACTGACCAATTTACTGAGTTATAGAAAATGTCAATATTAATATTACCACATTTACTGTTTTGATCTTACTAATAAGAAGACATTCTGTTTAGGGCAGAGAATGAGCCTAAGTTTGTTTCGGAATTGCAAGGTGTTATTAAATTGTAACGAGAAATTCGAGGCAATTTAAAAGGAATGTTAATGTTTACCTATGATAGTAAATGTGGACCTGTCAAAGAAGACATTTATAAGTTTGTAGAGAAATACCGAGTCTAGCAAGCTATGTCGACTTTTTAGAGACCATTTTAATATAACTCAACCTGTAATTGTAGTGAGGTAGCTGTTTGTAGCTACATTGTGGTTGTACATTAAGTGCCACAGAAATCTTTTTTGAACATGCTCAAGCTTTTTAATATAAATGTCATAGTGTGGATTCCATGCCACACTACTGTATTCCAATCCACTCCGCACGAGGGTGTTACTTATATAATGTTATTTTTGTTTTAGGGTTTTTAAATACTTTACAATTCCTTAAGATGAGTCCGAGAGTTTTAAAACCTTTTGTGATTATGTTATTTAGATGTATATTAAAACGTAATTTAGTATCTACGGTAACTCCCAGAATGCAAATATAATTTAAAGTTTTTCATGTCCAATAGTGTATTCTCTACTAGAGGTTGTCCTGCTGTGAGAAAAATTGTTAACCAAACACTTATTTGTACTTAGAGACATATAATTCTCCTCAAATTTAACGTAGTTATTCAGATCACTTTGTTGTGTTAAGTTTAATAAAAGACCATAAAGTTTGGGATTAATAGTTATGGATTGTACTAAGCAATTTATGTACCTATTCTAGGAGACTTTCTGTAATCCTAGAAGCCTACATTTTAATGTTAAGACGTCTCGTGGATTATTATTATATTTCTTAATATTCATTCTGTATTTATGCTTTTCTTTAATTCATTTTATCATACCCGAAGAATACCAAGGAGGAAAGTTACAGGGTGGATGGTGGAGGGCTATATGTTTATCTTTTACTGAACGAAGTATACTACGCAGCTCTATGCCATGAAAGCCAATGACATATTACATATAGACAGGTTATCCGCTCTCAAAAATGGCAAGCAAATGCAAGGCATTTGCCGGCTATTTGACTCGGTCTTGTGCAACCCAGTGTCACGGCTAAACGTCAAACAAAACTTATTCCCTATTCTGTGTTTTTAATACCGTACAATGCCTTGCTGTGTGTACAGACAGTGTACTAATTACATACCTTTCTTTTCATGCGTAAGTACTATTTTTTTATAACTATCTTATTTATTATTTTACTTTGCTATTTAAAATAACGTTTTAAAATTGACATGGCTATTCGTTTCAACAAACTCGAAGAGCGAGATGTAGATAATATGATTTTGTATGTGGGGGTAAAAGAGACAACGCTATAGAGTTTTTTTACCATTTACGTACTACGTCACGTACGCTCGCGACCAATTCGCGAACAAATTATGTCACGAAGTACATAGGTATCTCTTTCTTACAACAAGTGCACTATATTATTCTTTCCTTCTCCCACAAATTATATTACTCTATATATCGGGTTGGTATCTATAGTTCGTTGACGCCGTCTTTTCTGCGGTAATGTTTGGGTATGACTTGTCTGCGTGTAATATGTCATTGATAAAAACTATGTTTAAATTATTTGGTAGTACATCATCCCAATATATTTTTTGTGATTCATCAATACCTGACTATGTTATTTTGAGTGAGAGTAATGGCACAGCAGATATGAAGAATTGAAGCGGTGGATTTAACTGGTCAATTAAAGACAAGGGATTCACGTCTAAATCTAAGTCATTTATGTCTATAATACTAAGTACTAAATCTAATATTTTTTCTTTATTATTTTAAATAAACTTATATTGTTTTAGTGAATTCTAAGCAATAAAATTTAATAGTTCTATCCAAATTTAATAGGTAGTTCTTAAACATATGAATGTATTTGCAATAAGACTGGTTGTTAGTTACCAATTGTCACTTCTTGACAAACATCTAAACCAGTGTGGACAGTATAAAGTCAGATTTGTATGAAATGGTTTCATGGATGTTTTAGAATGTATAGACACATTACTTTCATAGTAAATGTTTTCAAAATTAGGTGACAAAATGGACTTGAGAAATTGCCTTTGACATCTGTGAAATTCGACAGTACAAGGAGACTTGGTCTATGGGTCATTCCATGTAAATTTGCACAAACATAAAAATCAATGTCACAACACTTTTGATCTTATTTCTGATAACTTACTGATGTTGGTTTAACTAGACATTTTTTTATCTACAAGAATACATTCGTTAACTTTAGAATAAAAAAAACCTTTAGTATAAATAAGCAATTACAATACTATTTAATTGTTTTAAACAAAAAGTTTGCACTAAAATATCATTTTAGTATGTCACAAGTACTACGTGAATTTTAGGTTCCGAAATTTACATTGCAGGTATGATTTCAGCTTCTTGTTTTGGTGTGTTTTCAAAGCTGGTAATATTATTTTTAATTTAAACTTGGATATTATTTTATAAATATACAATAAAGTTCTTCTGAATATCCTAAAGCTACATTTTGATATATATGGACATTCCACTTTAGTCACGGCTCTTTTTCTGAAACTTATATTTGAAACTACCAAAACATGATTTATTTTTTCATCCTGACATAATTACTAGTCTAGAACGGCCATTTTGTTTTATCTATTAAGCGTCAGTTTTGCAGAATCAGTGACGACGAAATGCGTGTCTCTCGAAGTCAAATAAGAAATCCACTTTAGTTGCAGCTTTTATGAAAACTGGTAAGTTATTTTATGGTTATTGATTTCATTACTGACAGTAGCATATATTTAAAAATGCATTTAAGTAGTCCGATGATCTTTTTAAGGGAAATAATGTTTTTGTTTGTATATTATTAGAACAAAACAGAATTCGTCACGTCTATTTAGTCACGTGACATATAAGTGGAGCAATTTTAGTGACGAAATGGATACATAAGCTGTCGTTCATAAGGGAATATATCAAACTTTTATTGAGTGCATTAAGTATGTTGAATATAAGTAGCAATGCAGTAAATATCAACCGATTAAAATTATAATCTACACTTTAAAACTCTGGGGATCTCTGATTTTTTTTAAATAACATATCTCATTGGACTTATACAACATTATTTTTAGAGTATACCTAAAACTAGTAGCTTAGAAAGAGTAAGCTTTGCACACGAGTGAGACAATTTTAGTAGGGTTTACTTTATTGAGGCTATTATCTGGGCGAAATTTAACATGGTAAATCGATTCTACTGCTGATTCTGAACAAACCGTTTTCAGATTTTGTGTAGGTCTCATACTCAAAATAATATATCAAAATATTACAAATATTTTTAACTATTATTGCTGGTTACTATGATTCTGTAGTGTAAAATTCAAAAACTTTTATTCTCAATACTTTTCAGATTTCTCTTTATTGTTATGCATATTATATTATGCACTAACCGCAAGCTTCATCAAATCTTAGCGTTCTTTAAATATAGAGCAGTCTTAAATGAAATGTTACACTATAATATTTAACTTCGGCGATAATGGTCTATAATGTTACCGAAGAGCATTATATTTCGGGTTACTAATTATTACGTAATATTTTATTTACAGAGATGGCCCTAACACCTGCTGAGCGAGCTAAAGGCTACAGGAATAAAATAAAATTAAATGCGGAAAAATATGAAGAACAAAGAAAAAAACAAATTGTAAGAGTGAAAAGAGGACAAAATAAAATCTAGGAATTCAGTGAATCTGAAAAATCTGAAATAAGAAAAATCTGGCGAGAGCAGAAAAAAAAACAAAGAAAAACCAAAAAACATGTTACACAAGCAGAATCTGCCGTAACACCGACTACTTCTAGGTGCGTAGACTAGAAAAAAAATCTATAATAACTTAGTAAAGAAGTACAATGCAGCGGTTCAACAGCTAAACCAAACGAGGAAGACAAATCAACGTCTACGCAAAACATTAAGTCGAACTAAAATAGCACAAGAGAAAGAAAACATAAAAAGAAAAGAAGATACTGAAGGTGTGTCCAAACATAGCGCGCAAGTTGCGCGGCAGCCGCAGGCGGCGTTCGTTGGATGCGAATTTGCGTCTCTTGCGAGGTCTCGGACACGCCGCGCAATTTATCTCTATTTAAACTACAATGAAAGCGGCCATGCGTGTTGTAGCTCTTCTTATTATTCGTAAATTACGAAGAAGAAGAAATAGAAAAAAAATTATTTAAAAAAAGCAATGATGGATGCGACCACTCTATCAACAGAGGATACAAAATCTAGAAGTGTTCAATTACAAAATCAACTTCCGAACTCTACAATTTTTGAGATTAACTTTGGAAGAATTTGAACATATACGTACGTTGGTAGAACCACTTATAAAGAAAATGGATACTCACTTGCGCACGGCAATAACGATGAAAGAGAGACTTGAGATAACTTTACGATATTTAGCTACCGGTGACTATTCTAGCATACAATACACGTTTCACGTATCGAAACAAACAATATATACAATAATACCAGAGGTGAGCAATGCCATATTAAGAGCTCTTAAGGACATAGTACATGTAATAAAAGGTTTTTCAATAGGGACTTGACAACTTTGCGTTCACAAATTCAATTTGTGAACTCAACCTTTCACTAATCATCGAACTGTCACTGTTAATTTATTCAGTAAACTTAACATTTTCATCATGGTAAAGTACACGAACGAACAACGTCTGCAAATTATACTACTTTAAGAGTGTTAACTCCGATTTTCGGTCGTAATTCTCGCTCTAGTAGACAGGCAGTAACAAGTTTAGTGCAAACATTTGAGTCTACATATTCGTTGTGTGATGTTGCCGTGCCAGTGAGAGAACGGGTTGGTCGAAGTGTCGAAAATATCGCTGCAGTTGAAACGTCCGTAGCAAATGATCCGAATCAGTCAATTCCACGGCGTTCTCAAGAATTGGGCATCGCCCAGACCACTTTATGGCGGATTTTGCGTAAGGATCTTGGTTTACACCCATACAAGATCAAGCTGACTCAAGAATTGAAGCCGATAGACCATTTAAAGCGACGTACGTTCTCCAATTGAGCTCTGGAAAAGATGCGCCAAGATGATCAATTTCAACGCAAAATCATCTTTAGTGACGAAGCTCATTTTTGGCTCAATGGGTTCGTCAATAAGCAAAATATGCGTTATTGGTCGGGTGAAAATCCACATGTGCTTCATGAAACACAACTTCATATACAAAAACTAACTGTTTGGTGCGGTTTGCATGCCGACGGCGTCACAGGGCCATATTTTTTCGTCGACGATAATGATCGTCACTTTACTGTGAATGGTAATCGTTATCGCGCCATGATTACCGATTATTTTTGGCCCGAATAGGAAGATATGGACTTGGACAACATGTGGTTTCAACAGGACGGTGCCACAAGCCACACAGCACACGTTACAATCGATTTATTGAAGAGTAAGTTTGATGAGCGTGTTATCTCAAGAAATGGACCAGTCGATTGGCCGCCTCGTTTGTGCGATTTAACGCCTCTAGACTTTTTTCTTTGGGGCTACGTCTAGTCATTGGTCTATGCCAACAAGCCAACGACGTTGGAACGCGAAATAGCAGCCGTTTCGGCCAAAATGTGTGGCCGAGTCATCGAAAATTGGGTCCAACGAATCGACCGCTGCAAAACGTACCCGCGGTGGCCATATGAACGAAGCCGAGTTCCATTCATAAATGCTTTGATTGTACTTCAACCCGATAATAAAGTTTTTGAAATACCTCAAATGGTTTGCATTTTATTTTGAAAAAAAGTTGTCAAGTCCTTATTGGAAAACCCTTTATTATTATATTTACATTTATAAATGTAAGATGTCGTAAGAGGTGACTAATAGGCTTCAGGCTTTTTATGGATGTGGGCGATGGCCTAGCAAGCTGTCTCCAATAATTTTTATTGTAGGGCCCTCTTTTCCCCGAGTAATATGCTAGATGTGCCTGTTGTAACTGAAAGGTTGTAACAAACAAATTGTCAGTCATTTGCGAGTCTATCAGATAGCAATTGCCATGAACCCCATGCCATTTGGGCACACCTTATTCCGATTCTTAAGTTAGCTAAAGAAATTTGCCCAAGTTTATCAGTAATTCACTTTTTCTCGGATGGTCCAAGCAGCCAATATAGACAGAAAAAATTATTTTCCTCCTTAATTTGTTTACCGAAAAACTTAAACTCTCCATGACAACGTGGTCATTTTCAGAAAGTGGTCATGGGAAAGGTGTGGCCGACGGTATTGGGGGTGCCACAAAGAGAGCATTAGATCGACGTATACTTTATGGACATGATATTTCAAATGCTATTGACGCAGTTAATAATTTAAAAATTTGTATGACTTCCACAAAGCCCTTTTACATACCCAAAACTGACATTGAAAGTATTGAAACGCTTATACCAAGCAATCTTAAAGCAGTTGTAGGCATAATGCAAATACATCAAGTTACAAGTGTTACAAAAAATGAAATTCTACATCGGGAGCTAAGTTGTTTTTGTGAGAGGTCAGTGTTTTTGCTTAAGCCCAACCAGACATTGCTGCAAATATCTCTCTTGATAATCTTAGTACAGATACAGATAATAATTGCAACAATAAAATCATTCCTCTATCTAAAAGAATAAAAGTTACAGCAGATATTACTACTCCACCATCAAAACAAGTTACAATTCCTCCTACCATAAATCCCATTATAATAAGAATGACTAACGTAATGTTTTACTGCACTTTATGCAAACAAAATACGTAAAAGATTTAACTTGTCAGAAGTTATATTTTGCATTATGTGTAAAGCATGGAATTGTATATCATGTTGTGGTCCAATTTAAAGTGAAAGTTATGTATGTGCCATTAGTTTAAAAAAGTAAATTATTTTCTTATATTGTGATTTACAATGTCTTAGGGCCTTTTTTTTTAAAGCATAGATATTTTTGTTAAGTTTACTCAAAGAAAGTCCGTAAAATTCGATTCTATATCTATTATTATTTTTATTATATGTACAGCTTATTATGTCTGTAAAATTTTAATTTGATAATGAAGAAATAATATTATTTATGTTTAAGTAAAAACATTTCAAAAAATCTGATTAAGAGACTGAGTACCAGATATTAATTATAATATAGTTAAACACAAGAGCTATGAAATAAGAATTTTGGAGACTGAATTACTTAGTAATTACAAATTTTGTACATACCATGTCGAATACAAAATGTAAATTTAATACTTGCACTTGTAATGTTTTAACAACACACCTAATACCTAATGATACTAAAATAGAGTATAAAATAAAACTTGCATATTGCAAGCTTTGTTTTATTGCTTTTTATATTATGTATGAGCACTGCCTAATATTTCCATTTAGTCACGATAACATTTCCTATTTAATCATGGTCACAATTTTTTGTCCTACCATCATCATCAAGTATGGAATATACACAGTACTACACTGTGGTAAAATTTCATAAAATAAATAAGTCTATTGCTAAGCATTTCTTATTTCACCCCAGTTTAATTTCACTAAGAAGTCTCAATTAGCTAAACAGTTAAAAAATGGTCATATTGATCCAAAACATTGCAAACCGGTTTTCGAATTTGAATTTAACAACACTAATGCTGCAAAAGGTAGCTTATTATTTTCGTAAGGTAGATTAACATATTTTCACTTATGATAATTGAAATAAAATAATAGCTTGTCGCTCGAGGGAAAACACATTATAAAACCATTACTAAATGGACAAAATTTAGTCCAGGTCCTAAGTAAAATTTGCAATATTTCGAAAAAATTTACATTTTTCGAAGTAAAACGTAATTTTTTCAATAACTAAGTAACGGTGCATCTATTAATTAAATTATCAGAAAATTTATTCCAAAAATTGTCTTTTTTGTCCATATAGTCATGGTGCAAATTTACATGGAATGACCCCTATACTAATACTTGAAATTGAGTAGTGAGACAAAAGGATGTTTGAAAAATAATTTTTAAAAAGATTTTTGGACACATTTTTGAGAGCAATGTTTTAATTGTACTTTTATTATGCTAATACTTGAAATTGGCAGAAATAGTTATTGTGTAGTAACAACAGCTGATCGCCATAAAACACAAAATAATAATAATATTACTTGAAATTGGCAGAAATAGTTGATGAGTAGTAACAACAGCTTATTCCAATAAAGCGCAAAATTGAACTGAGGAGACTCGGGAGTGATGTTAGCAGTTAAAAATCATACAATAATAATTATGTAAAAATATAATTTTTAAACGTTCAAAACACTCAAACATTTTGGCAAGTGTTTAAAAAGGTACAACAAGCAACTTGTTCAAAGTACTACATACACTAAAGGCAACTCCGGTAACCACCTTACTTTTGTCTTTCCACAAAACAGACGCCAGTAATGAATCTACACTTACTTTACATAATATCTTTTATCTGAAACTGTGTATCTAGTTTTCCTTTGTGACTGAAGCAGGTTGGTAAATTATTTTTAGGTTACAGTTAATAGCTTGATGTAACTACACCAATAAAACTTACTGAAAGGATCATGATAAATTGCATAACGTTCACAATATAGCTATTCCTAGACTCTGTCCATAACCAAAACATCTAACAGTAGCATTGTTGTTAAAAATGTGACTTGTATGTTTTATTAATTCCTTGACTTCCTTCCTTGAAAATTTTGAATTTTTAAAAATAGATTTTATATTAAATATATTTCTTTATTTCATGTTGTAAAAATAACTATTTTAATACATATATTTCTTGTTTAGAGTTAATCCAGTAAAAAAATTATATTTTAACCAAACTTACCCCTGGGTCCTTGTAATAAGATTTTACATATTTGTTATGATAGTATCTTTCTTTTAATAATCTTTTGATTCTTTTTTCCTTAGTTTCTGGAGTTTCATCATCACTGCTGCTGTCAGAACTTGAAGATAACAAAACATCTCTTAGCCACTGTCGTTCTTCACCAACTGATGTTAAATTGTAAAGCCTGAGTCTATCACTTTGGCGCTCTAGAAAACAAATTTAAATACTTTTAATATAACTCTGAGAAGGAACTACAAGTAAAATAAAAATATCTCCATGTTTTTATTGTTGACAAACCTTGTTTAGTAGTGACTACCCCATGTACCAATTTATCGCCTTTAGACATTTCATTGGTGACAGATTTAGCATCAGAATCTTCCTCACTCTCACTTCCTCCATCAGAATTAAGTATTTTCTCCACTTGACTAACAAACGGTCTAATGTCCAAGGCTGCTTCTAACCTTTGAATGTGTATTGGCTTAGCTACCTCATGTTTTTTTAAGGGCATTTTACTAACTAAGAGCTTTTCAGCCATGGTAAACTATCAACTACTGAGAGCTGAAATCAAAGTTATCGCTTATTAATAATTGCGTCGTCAGAGTTTAAAACAATCGAGCAACGATTGCAATGTGAATAATTTTAGGCGGTGTTTTATACATGAAAAGCGTTTAGTGTGAAAGATATTTTGTCTGAGAACAACACAATCTTACTTTGGGAACTGGCGCCGATTTTATTTTTTGTCAAGATCGTTTCACGCCGATTACTTAACACCAAATTCTATAGGAATTACAAAAATGGCGAACGAGAATATTCGACGAATTACTGTCAATGTCGCGGCTCGAACGGCGCACATATCTACTCATTTCGTATTTGAGATTGTTGAAAAAACAAGAAACCGCCATAGTTGTCGTCAAACGAAAACGTAATGCAAGATGAATTTTCTTTCATTCCATTGGTCATTGAAGTTCTTGACAGTGTTTAGACCATTCACAAGTAAGAGTGATACGGCAATAGCCAATCATACAATAACTGATAACAATGAAAAATAATTTGTAAAGGAAACCATTTTAATTTAGTAGAGTTAAGGTTCATTTTACACTTTGCAAACTTTCCAGCGCGGATTAAATTACTAAAATACTAATAGAACAGGTATTTCACAAATTTTAGTGTTGTTCTTATTATCCAAGAAGTAACCATAAACATTAATTATAATTCTAAGCAACTTTAATTTTGTTTAGTTCGTATTTTTTAGCCACTTTTCATGACTATTTATGCTTGCGAACTCAAAATAATTGTAATGAGTATATTATGTCTAATAATAATTTTACATCTATTGCTTGTTCGTCCGTCTGCGCATTTCAGCACGTTGCGCATTCTACGTATGTCATGAACCGTGATTGGTAGAGTAAAAATGTTCAGAGTTTGTATTGTTGTTAACGCTGTAATAAAAAATCATAAAAAATATTCTATTCATACTTAAATGAAAGTTAAAGGAGTTTGATTATGTTTTCATAATATGTGATTATTATTATGTGATTATTTATGATTATGTGGTATTATTATGTTTCATATAAATAAATATATTTTCAATTTAAATTAATATAATAGTTATTCAGTTGAACAAATATAATCATACATATAATCTCTAACACTCACTCCAACCAAACATCGATCACTTCACTACAGTACAGTAGAGTGGCAGACAGGCAATACAAAATGTGTTGAGAATTGATCTAATAAAGCAAAATCGCTCTAGTAATGAGTTTTCCACGAGCAAATATTAGGTCTTTACCTATGAAATTGCCGTTTTTCACGAAATAAATGAAGCGTAATTTTTTTATATATTTTTTATTCCTATTAATCAAAATAATCACCCATGCAATCAATGCATCTTTGCCAACGCATTGGTAGCTTATTAATGCCTTTCTTGAAGAAATCAGCTGGACGGGAGGCAACAAATTCTTCAAAGGCATTTTGTACTGCCTCTCGGGTATTGAATTTTTTTCCCGCCAATAAGTAATCCAAATTCTGGAAAAAGTAGAAGTCTGTAGGCGCAAGGTCTGGTGAGTACGGCGGATGACGGAGAACTTCCAACCCCAACTCTTGCAGCTTGGAGACCGTCTGCTGTGCAGTATGAGGTCGCGCGTTGTCGTGCAGGAGCAGTGGAGCCGAACGATTGACCAAAGCTGGTTGGAGACGTGCGAGCTTCTCCATCATTGTGTTCAGTTCTTCACAGTACACATCTGCAGTAATGCTTGTCCCGTTTGGCAAGAAGCTGTGATGAATTACACCCGCGTTAGACCACCAAACAGTGACCATCACTTTTCTAGGGGTAAGTTTTCGTTTAGGGCATTGTTTGGGTGCTGAACCAGGGTCCAACCAACTTGCTGAGCGCTTACGATTGTCAAACAGGATCCATTTCTCGTCACAAGTAACAATGCGGTTCAGAATTCCTTCATTTGTATGCCGGCTGAGCAGTGCAAGGCACGTTTCCACGCGTACTTCGCGCTGGCGGTCATTGAGTTCGTGGGGTACCCATTTGTCAAGCTTTTTTACCTTGCCGATTTGACGCAAATGGACCAATATTGTTTTGATGCTAACGTCGAAAGCTGCTGCTAATTCAGCCGTGGATTGAGTTTAATCAGCTTCCACAATTGCCTTTAATTCGTCATTGTCGACCAAAGTTTTCGGACGACCACGGGGTTCATTTTTCAGGTCAAAATTTCCAGAACGAAAGCGGGTAAACCAATAACGGGTGGTGCGTTCGTTTGTAGTGTTCGCTCCGTAAACGTCGTTGATGTTGCGTGCCGCTTGTGCCGCTTTGCTGCCACGACGGTACTCATACTCCATAATTACTCGAATTTTTAACTTATCCATGATGACGAAAAATGTTCGAATGCGTTGAAAACAAAACACTAACTATTAAACAAATGACGATTTTAGAAAAAGAATTCCATGTTTGTCAAATAAAATTAATTTGAAATTAGAATTATCAGTCAAAAAAAAAATATTTTCATTTGAAATGGCCAGTACGGCAAAACGGCAGTTTCATAGGTAAAGACCTATTATTATCCATGCATATATATTTTGAAATATGTAAAATGAAGATTGAATAATTAATTATTATAATGAGGTTGGCGGTTATTCCCAGTGAATCAGTAAGGCGTTTATCCAAAGAGTCTTGTTTTGGACTTATTTGGCTAAGGTTCCGTGGCATTACAAAAAAAGATGAATAGCTAGTAAGGAATTCCTATATTTTATTTTTTTTTATTGAAAAAGGATTAGACGTTTGTCTTCTATCTCACCTGATGGAAAGTGACGATGAAGACGAAGGTGTTACACGTCTATCCACGAGATACCTATTCACTCGACGCTTGAAAGAACTAGGGCTATAGTTTTCTGGAAAAACAGACGCAGAATAATATAAATATTATAATAATATATGAATATAACTTTGATGCGTTGCGTTCGGGTGGTGGTTTATAACAAATAATGATTTTTAATTTTTATCATCGATGCCTGCACATCACTATTTCCTATTTACGCCAACATTGAGAAACCTTTCAGAGTCGACGTTGTAACTTTTTTATATAGATTTATAAAGCATCCAATAAAGATTATATTTCGTTACTAAATAATTAAAACCTTTGTTTTATTTTATTATCAACATATTATAAACTCGAAAAAATAGTAATTATAATTTAAAAGTAACAAAATGTACCACTAAGCATATCCGTGATAATTGGCGAAGTCCGATTGTATTCCAATATGGCTGACGTTTGTTGTGCTTTTATGTGATAGATAATTTATTTTAGTTCTAAGTGAGTAAATTTTGTAAAATTATCTCATGTGAAATAGTGTTTCACGGTGGAAAATATTATTACCGTTGATTCCTACGTGCTAATGCTGAAAATCATATATTTCTCAGCCGCTTATGTTTCTCTGAACTCTACAAAGAAGTAGTCTTGTCAATCAAGTGTCGAAAATCGTAAAAAGGCGGTTTACGAATTCGATTAAGATTTATTTTCGGTCTCTTCTACGTAGATTGTACTACAAGTATTCATTTACTTAATTTAATGGTGCAGTTATCGTTTTACACTCTAAAACATTGATGCGCGGCAGAATGTGGCTGATCGGCGTCATTGACTTTTTAGAGAGGCTTTATTTTCCCGTATGTCTATAATACGCTAAATACATTCGAGTGCAAAGGAGAAATTACATTTTGTTATAAAGTCAATATGTATATAATAAAGTCGAACAGGATTCCTTCAATTTATTAACTATAATTGTACCATAACCTCAAACTTTCTGCCGGTTATTTACGTTGATCAAATTGATTTATTACATTTATTTATAATTTTTAGATGAACTGCATTGTGTAACTTTCCAATTGGATTGGAAAAATGGATGACAAGGAGGATTCTGCAGTTACGGAGTCGAAGGTGGCGTCAGGGGACGGCCCCACTGAGTCGGTCCCAGACGAAGGTGTCGTTTTAGGCAGTGATACCAAAATTGACAGTGAAATAAAAAGTGATAATGAAGTGAACACTCTTGAAGTACAAAATCATATTGAAGAAGAAGAGAATGTTGAAAGTGTAAATTCAAAAGACAGTGCAGTCAAACAAGAGGATGCTGAGTCAGCAGATGCTAGTACTCAGGACAGCTGTAAAGATGTTACAGGTACTTATCTAGACTAGAATAAATGGTGCAATTCACTTCCCATTAGCTTCTCATTTATTGGATTGCCTAGGTCCAAAGCCTTAACATCTTTAATCCCTCAGTAACTGAAATTTGTTTATAATTCTGTAGATTTTTGAACAATTCTTAAAAATTAATTTTTAGGTTCTGAAGACTTTAATTTTCCACAAAACCGACTTAATATCACAGAGAAAAGAATACAGAGGTGTCTTTGTAGCAATTATAGTGATATTTTTTTGGTCTCAAGTCATGATAATTACTAGATGAATACCTGGTGTACATTTATATGATAAGCACCTAGAATAATTAACTATTCATACATAAATACAGACAAACATACATAATTACCCTCTTGCTGTCCACCATTGCACCTTTCCATGACTATTAAATCCTTTCATAGGGTCACTAGGCTAAAGGCTGTTATCAAAAAGGGATTTCACAAAAGTTATATTCCTCCTTTGTAACATTAATTCATTTTTTATAACCCTTCAAAAGATTAGGTCAGATCTATCTATTTGGAACAACAATCCCCTGGGTTAAAAAAGTCAAATATTTAGGAGTCACTTTAGATAGTGGACTTACATTTGCCGATCACATAAAACTAGTTCGGGACCGAGCAGCCTTCGCCATGGGTAGGCTGTACCTTCTAATTTGCAAGAAGAGTAAAATGTTGCTTATAAATAAGCTTACACTTTACAAAACTTGCATCATGACATATGCCAGTGTGGTTTTCACTCACTCCAGCAAGTCGAATACTTTAAGGTTATTCAAAATATGTTCTTACGCAAATGCGCCGGGCCCTGCCCTATGTCCACAATTTAGATCTGCATAAAGATCTCAAGCTGTCCACTATTGCCAAGTTGGTGTCTAGAAGAGACTTCGACAATGTTCCCCACTATCCCAACCCACTGATCGATAAGTCAGCTGACTACACAGCCAACGCAGATGCGCTGGTTCGTTACAGGCGTCCGCGTAACGTCTTAACAGATCCCTACGACGCTATTACAACAAGGACCGCCGGTGTTCCAGTTAGTAATAGGACAACACGGCATTCGAATCGCCTAACCCACCGGTGGGCCAGGCTAACGCGGCGTCCGCATTCCTACGAGTTTCTTGCTGTAGAAACTCTTCTTTGGCAGTAGATGACCCTTCCAACCAGTGGTAGTTTCAATATACGACGTCCTAAGCCGAGGTCCGTCCCACTTGGGTGCCCTCAGGCGTATCCTATGTAGGAGTAGTTTAAGTTCCGGCTAAGCACCCTCACTGCTAGGCCACAAAGTATGGTGAAATTTAAAAGGCTAATAAACTGTCCATTTTGAAAAAAAAATTAATTCATTTTAATTCAATATAATAAAAAGTAGTTTTATCCAGTCTCAATCATCCATATTTCATTATTTGGTGTTTCAGTGTACCACTAACATGAAAAGATAGGCAGAAAATTGATACTGCAGAGGATTTAATTTTCAAGTATTGTAATAAATTTATTAAAATGGGCTAGTTTCTGTAATCATTTTATAAGTATTTTTTAACACAGATTTAATTTGTGTTCATATTGATATGATAAACTGTATTATGCTTTAAACTAAAGTAAATTTTTAATGCAGTTTTTGTTATTACGTTGATTATACGTTTTTTCATAGCACATTGTTTTATTAAATGTATTGTATCTTTAAGAATCAAGTGAAACTGGTAGTCAAGAAGAGAGCACAGAGCCTACACAAGAAATCAGTGAACCAGTGACCCTAGATAATGTTGACGAAGGATCACATCCCGAGTTTGAAGCTAAAGCTGATGAATCACAAGATGAAAATAAACCTGTAGAGTTTGAGACAGCACCAAATGTTTCATTGGATGAACCACAAGAAGATCACACTAAGGTATTGTGTTTAATCTACTTGTACCAGAAAATTATATAAAATACCCTTGTTAATAAATTTTTTGGCCATGTTTAATTTATTATAGACAATAGTTTGGTATGTAAAAAAAAATTCTGATTCTAATAAAAAAACCATTTTGAGTTATTTTTTTACTGAAAGTACCTATGATATATTTTGTTACTGAAAGTGCACAAAAGGGTTTAAGCTAAAATACTTTATAATTTTAATGAAAATTCATAAAATTTGATGTCTTACATTCAACCTCAGTATGACTTCATAAAGTAGCTTCATGTCAATTCCAAATTCTTTTTGGTTATACTGTCACATGAATGTTTTTAATAAATATGTCATCAAGAATCCTTAGAGATATGTAGAATGGTTCATTCCAGGTAATATTACAAACTTTGCGATGCAATTTTAAAAGGATAACAAAACAGTGACTATACAAATTTCTTTAAAAATTGATTAGAAATTAAACACTGCTCAGAAATAAGAATTATTCCAATTATTTTCCCAAAATACCAAATTTTTTCAGAAAAAAGAAACTAAAAAAATATATTCTTCAAAATTACTTTACATACTGAAATTCTGCACTTGAAGTTGGTTGCTGTTGCATAAATATGAAAATTTAAACAGTAATACTTAACTGTCCATGTAATTTAAAACTATATGTTGCAATACATACACAATTACAATTACTGTTCAAATACACATGAAATGTATTTAATTTCTATTGTACCACTTTAATATGTTTTTATTAATATGTTTTTATTCTTTCAGGCCTTAGATCCTTTTGATGCTCTCTTAAAAGACTCAGAACCTAGTGCAAGTGATGCAGCTACCAGTTCCCTAGACCCCACAGTGAATATGATAGATGATGATGACCACAATGCTGATGAAATTGACTCCATCAGGGAAAATGATGATGACAATCATACAGGTTTGTTAAAGCAATTTTTTAAACTAGCTTAAAATATAAATTAAAATTTTATGAATCAAGGTTTTTGATACTACAAGTCCCCTGCGGTTTCCTGATATTACCCACTTCATTTCAGGAGGTAATAAAGCCTATTTTTCCTTCGGATAATGTAGTGTAATGGGTAAAGAAATTTTTTTATTGGTATGGTTGTTTCAGTATGATATTATTGAATTATAAACGAACAAACAAATATTTCCTCTTTATAATAATATTATATAGATAATAATAATATTACACAAGTAATAATTTATTTGAAATGGTGTCAACAAATCAATTTTATAATTTTTTCATTACACAAAAAATACATTTCAAATTACAGATGACACAAACTTAGAAGAAGGTGCAGTTGATGAACCAGAGGAACCTGGAGCTGATGAGGAAGTCTGCTTGCTCCCTGACACGGAGAGAGAAATATCTGAGGCAGATAAGGCAGAGGCGGAAAAAGTGTTGGCTGAGAAACGGAGACAGGCTGAAGGTTTGAAGGGATTTTCCCTTTTTTTTTTGTTATTTTAAATCAATATCTAAAATTGCATGTGTTTTACAAGGAAATCTAGTAAATAATTCGTACAGATATTTAATGTCTTTTTCTTGTAGCTGAAGCAGCGGCGGAAGCGGAAGCTGCGGCCGCTAAAGCCGCAGAAGAAGCTGCTGAAACTACTCCAGATGAAACTGCTGTATCAGCAGATGCTGTACCGAAGACTGAAGAACAGGATGTTGAAGAAGCGGCTGCTGAAACAATTGAAGAGACTACTCAGGAGAATGGTGGTGGTAAGCAAAAGTATAATGAATATGATTCTCATCAATTTACTTACAATAATAATAAATAGACAAGAAAATGCAGCAACTGTAAGGTCCAAAAGGAGTCTAAACTTGTACTATGGTAACACATCAGTTGGCTGAAAATTCCTATCTAGGTCACACACAAATAGTAGTCACACACAGATACAGAACCTGTTGTACAGCTAAGCTATAATGAACTTTAGTTAGAATATTTTGCTATCATTAACTTGAGTAAACATATACTTAGTATTGTTTAAATAGTTTAGAAGAATTCATAGTAATGTGGCTCTTTTCTCTTTTAACAGAAGGCGAAAATGAGGAGCTAACAGAAGCAGAACAGTTTAATATATCTATTATACAAGAAATAGTTGCAGAATCTGGAACCTGTACCCAGTGCAATTCAGAACAGCAATGTAAATACAAGTTAAGCACCAAAGAAATCAAAGAAAGTTATTTGTGCTCAGAAGATTGTCTAAAAGCCTTTTTGGAGGATCACCCAAATCAGTTCAAAGTGAAGAAAAAGTACATAATTGAAGAAATAGTGCCCTGTGTTTTAACTTGCTCAGAATGTGAAGAGTCAAAAACTTGTTATTTCTATTACAACTATGAAGGTGAAGATAGCAATTATTGTTCCATGCTTTGCTTATACAGTATGATGGGTGATGAGCGCGATAAGTATACATTTTCTAGAAGAAAAGTTATAGTTGATGAAATTAGCCCCACAGAAGCAGAATGTTACATTTGCAGTAATACCAAAACCTGTAGCTATACATTAGTAAGGTATGGGGAAAAAATTACAGTGTGTAATCTTGCTTGTATAAGGACTTTAAATAGTATGGAAGGTGGGAGGTATATTGTTAGTAAAAAAATGAAAATTATTGTGACTAAACCTCCAGAGCCAGCGCCCATGCCCGAACCAGCTCCCGTAATAGAACCTCCTACAGCAACACAAGCTGCTCAGAAACTGCCTCTACTGAAACTTAAAGTTATAAGTAATGCAACGGATAAATACTTGGGTGATGCGTACAAGATTCAACCAAAAACTCCAGCCATGGTTCAAGCAGCGAGGGAAGAAAGAGAAAATACATTCATCAGAACATGTGCTTCTTGCAACAAAATGATTTCTGCTGATGAACCTTTCTTAACCTGGGAGACAATGGATTTTTGCAAAGAATTCTGCTTGGGACGATATCAAGTTAAGATTGGGTCGCAGTGCGCTAATTGCAAGCAAATTGTGCAACATGCAAGTATGGGAAAATATTGTGTTCGATTTGGTTATGATATCAGGCAGTTCTGCAACTCTGTTTGTTTGGAAGAATTTAAAAAGGGATTGAAGATATGTTGTTATTGTCAGAAAGATATATCATCGGGAGTAGTAGGATTTTTGGCTCCGGTTGGAAATAAAGGGCAGTTTAAAGATTTCTGTCAACAGTCTTGCATGGAGAAGTATGATCAAATGAACAAGAATATGCTTCCGATGCCAGTGTGGGGTAAATGTGCTGTTTGCTCCCTAGAGAAAGATACGACAATTGAGGTGGAAATTAACGATGTTAACACTCAAAGGTTGTGTTCAGAACCTTGTTTTGCAGCTTTCAAGTTTGTCAATAACATTTTCCCTGGTGAGTTTAAACATTGATATAGGTACCTAAAGTTTTTTTTTCTTAATAAATAACTTTATGTAATTAATTAAATTATTCTCAACTACTGTTTATTTACTTCAAAATTAAAAAGTGAGTCATTACATTTGCAAATAGCCCTTGATGAACATTAATGCTATTATACAAATAGCAGAATTAGCATTTTTATTGGGTAATATTTCCCTCTCATTACAGATCAATGCCGGTGGTGTAAAAAGTATTTCGAAAGGAAACAATCAAAGCAAGCATTCACTATCTACGATGACAGCAATCCTTTCTGTTTCTGTTCTAAATCATGTTTGAACATTTACATTAGCAACAAACGTCATATAGTGCCGTGTAATTGGTGTAAAGTGAAGAAATACAACTTCGACATGATTGCTCGGTCGGCCCCTAATATGCAGCCTGTAATGATGTGTTCCATAAATTGCTTGAATCTCTACCAAGTGTCTATGAATGCTATATCGGCTAGAAGGTAAAATATTTTGGTTTTAGAACTTATTTTAGTACAAATACAAATTGTTTTGTTTTGTACTAAAACAAAACAATTGTAAGTAAAAATACACTAAAAAAACTGTATATTGACACTGTCTAAGCATAACTTGCTAAGTGGCACTTAAAGAGTTACACGACTTGTTGTTTTTCGTGATCTACGACCTTGATTCCATTTTAAGACCCTAATTAGTACAACAGATATGCTATTCCAAATCCAAATATTATATTTTAATGTATTATTTTCCATGTATAACTCTAAACATGCCACTTATTCATAAAATTCAAAATTCAAATTCAAAATTCATTTATTTGCTTTGTACATGCGTCAAAATAGATGTTGAATTATAAGTTGTGCCGGTACACATACTGCTGAGAACAGCGTGCAAATAGTTTTCACATAATGGTTAGCGTAACAATGCCATTGTATAACGCTCTAAGATGCACTTAACTATGGCTTTGCTTATTTTTTCGCTTGCAAAACTAAGTATCTGGCAAATAAACAACAAAAGTTGTGCATATATTCCAAAGTACAACTGCTTGTGCTATATTTCAAAATCAAAGACGCTTCAGAACTAATTAAAACAAGAATTCTATTTGCCCATTTTCATATAGATGTTGAAGTATTATAGAAGATCACCATTAAATTTTTCAGTAAAACTTGCAATTTTCAGTTTGCATGTTACTTATGTTTAGGACGTGTTTTATTTGTTTTCACTTTCAAATCATGAGTTATATCTGCAATACACATGAGTTCATAAATCTGTAGCTTATGCAAAATTTTACGAACATGTGTGTACAGCTACAGATTTATGGACAAATCGGCATAGCATTTTTATTTTTACGTATCAGTATCATTAGTTTTTTGTTACAGAATTAAATGTGATATGTGCAAACGGACCTCAGTAGTGCAGTACCATTTGACTATGTCAGACGCAACAGTTAGAAATTTCTGTACTTATCACTGTGTCATGAGTTTTCAGGTGAGTGAAATTAAAATATTTGTTCAAATTCAAATATATATTTCTCAACATTCTCATTTCTCGAGCGAACACCCTCAAACGGCACCCGTTCAAGAGTCAACGCGAGATTCAGCCCTTCCCCCTTTTCGACCATGTTCCCTACTAGAATTCTAAAGAAATGGCATTATATTACGTCGAAATTAGTCTGATAGCACTAGATTTGGGAGGTTTCTAAAATTTTAAACTTTTTGGGTTTTCACGTACAGTTTCATCAGACCATTTGCCCTAATACAAAATTGACTGCCATCATAGGTATTTGCTTAGTAGAAAATAAGGCATTTGTATTTTTGAATCATAGGATGAGAAGAAAATGCGCGTGAACATTTTCTTACATTGTAGTAAGGATGTATGTAGACACTGACGTTCTTGGGCATCTATATTAAAATTTTTAAAATATATGTTTCATGTTTCAGATAATTTGTAGCTACTAGGTATTCAGAATATTTTGTGCCAAATTCAAACATGGCATTTTAAGTTTATTGATATTTTTTTCTCTAAACATTCTGTAAACGCCATAAAAGAAAACGCTAATTATTTGAGTTTACGTTTTTATTATTGTTATAGAGTAAAACACTTTTAACTTTTATTTGAACAAAATGGTCCGGTCAAAATAGATGGAATCTAGCAGTAGGTTTACGGGCCCTACTTCACCTTGTACTAGACAAAATGCCTTGTACTAGGCTTTGTGTCAGCTTTCTTAGATACAATAGATATTTATTTTAAAACTTTAAGTTAATTGTGGCAGTTTTCCTTTATTTAAAGAATTGGACTATATCATTGGATTACCTACTCGAAACGCAAGTGAAGGATAGGACCCAATATTAAATAATAAATTCTTTAGGTACATCTTTATCCACTGGCTAAATAAGTAAGTTAAGCATTTTGTAAGTTACGACCCCAAAATACCCTAGTGCTACCTGACTAAATAACCATTCATAAATTACATCACAATAACTTTTGGACCTACCTTATGAGGGGTTCAGAGATTTTAACGAAATAATCTAATGAAGCATCTATAATGACTGTGACACCCTCCTGAGATTGCATTCAGGTCATATTCCACTCAACAAGTTCTGCCACATGCTTGGGAAAGTGACTTCCCCTTTGTTCACTTTGTGTCACAGAAGATGTCATAAATTTTTTGGTGGAGTGTGGTTGGAATCGCGATCTTAGGAGAAGGATCTTTGCCGACAGCCTTTATGGAGGGCAGATAAACTGCTTGATAGCTGTACCAGTGGCAGACGAAGCTAGAATGTTGAACAAGTTTTATATTGTATCATTGGGCAGTAGAAAATAGTTTTAAATGTTGAATAATTGTTCATATTTCAATAAAATATGAATAAAGACTGAAGAAAAAAATATTAAACTCTTTCTACCTGTAAATGTATAAGTAAAGCCAGACAAATCTACTACAGGCCTAAGTGTAGCTGTATTGTATTCTAGATGTATGATTGTAATTTACATGATAACTTCCAGAGTCAATACACGAAAACGGCAGTGCCAATGATTCAAGGAGAAGCGTCCGTCGATCAACCGCAAGCGGTGCCGACGGGTGCGCCCAGGCGGACTACTAATAATAAAACAAGTGGTTTGTATTTCTTTTTTTTTAGTTAAAGAGTTAACTCTTTGACATACAATAGTCATTCGGGTCAAGTGGGCGCACCTTTGTGCTATGGAACAGTGAAATATGGGTCAAATAAAAGTATATTATCGAAATAAACATTTATTATTGTAAAAATCAAAATAATTTTGAAAATGATAAAAAACAACCAAAAGTTAGATTGCGTACACATGAAGTACGAAGTAAGAACTATAGTAAGAAGGCGCAATTCGGGTAAGTGAACGCATTGGTTCTGTTAACAAAACTTAACTTCTTTAAGTTATATTACCTAGCAGTAATCAATATTTATTTGGATATAAATTAAAATATTACAATAGTAACGTACTTCGGCTTGAGATCAATCAACATATTAGTAAGAACGACTATTTTCCACTTCAAAAATAAAGAAAACTAAAACTAGAACTGTTAAGCAATTTTTAACAAAAATAAACTTTTATATAATTAAACTTATTAACTTTAGGTATATATCTTATTGTATAGTACTTTGGAGATCAGTCAAAATTAACCTTAAATCTAAAAATTAAGTACAAAATAAGTTTTAGCCACTTTGTTACTTTTTATAGTGTCTTACGAGGGGAGTTCAATGTATTCTCGGTATAGGTATGAAGGAAAAGGCGGAAAATTTTGAATAAATTTTATTTTTCAATATACTCCCCTAACATCTCAATACATTTATTTGTTCGTGAAAGTAACTTTTCAATTCCCTCTGAAAAATATTTTTCTTCATGGCCCGAAAAATGTTCGTTTATTGCTCCCTTCAACTCTTCATCGTCCGAAAAATGCTTTCCACGAAGGTCTTTTTTAAGATTAGGGAATAGATAATAATCACTAGGGGCCAGGTCCGGACTGTAGGGTGGATGATTGATTTCTTCAAGCACAGCAGCCTGGGCAAGGCGCGCCTTGTGAACCGGCGCGTTGTCGTGAAGCAGCAACACACCTGCGGTTAATTTTCCACGTCTTTTTTCTTTAATTGCCTCCTTTAAATTACGCAGGGTGGTTGCGTATGATGCAGCAGTAATACTTTGACCTTTTTTTGTGTACTCGATTAGCAAGATTCCCTTAGAATCCCAAAACACCGTGGGCATGAGCTTTCCTGCGGACGGAGTGACTTTGAACTTCTTCGGCGGGTCTGATCCTTTTTTGTGCCACTGCATATACTCTTGCTTGCTCTCAGGGTCATAGTGATGAACCCACGTTTCATCACCAGTAACAATCCGATCGAAAATACTTTGCGGATTTTCACCATAGAGGTCCAAAAATACCTTACAACAGTCAACTCGCACTTGTTTCTGCAGCGCGGTGAGCATTCGCGGCACCCATCTTGCACTGACCTTTGACAAATTCAGGCGCTCATGAAGGATTGTGTGAATAGTACCCACGGATAGCTTAGTCATTTCTGCTAATGTTTTCACTCTTACACGGGTATCTTCAAGTACAAGTTTTTCGACTAATTTGACGTTTTCTTCAGTAGCGGCACAAATTGGCCCACCAGCGCGGGGGTCGTCTTCAATGCTCTCTCTACCCCGTTTGAATTCACTCGACCACTTCTGAATTGAAGATAGTGAAGGCGCAGAATCTTGGTAAACAGCCACCATTTCTTCATGGATAATTTTTTGAGTTTTTCCTTGTTTTGTGAGGAAATTTATCACTGCGCGATGCTCGATTTTTTTCATTTGTCATTTTTTTTTCAGTTGTCTTTTCGCAATGATATCTTGAATACTAATGGTGGCAATTAAATGAAATTTTGTATTTATACCCTCAAAGAGTGTCATTAACTAATGAGATAATTAAATTACCCTCATCATTAGTATATCACCTCGATACCGAGAATACATTGAACGCCCTACGTACATGACATTGTCTTAGAAAAAAAACTTGAACAAATTAACAATATCACAAAGATAAGTCTAAATTAAACTTCTGTAGGTAATTATAATTCATAATATTATAATTAATTATAATTATATGAGAGCAGTTTTAAGTTGAACAATTAGTAATCACGTCTAACAACATTTCGTTGACGTATATTTAACAAAAAAAGCCATGAGTTTGATTATTATCACAAATAAAATCACCTTCATCATGGGATGGGAAGTGCTTACATAGTTCGTGCCACCAATCCTCGCATACTACGCATTTAATCCACTCTTCTGCTGGTGGATCAAAATATTTATCATGACAAAGCGGACAAAAGTATTCTTTATCTTTCGCTTTGGAGGTGGAGGGTTTATTTCTGCATTCAAATGGAGTAGCCTTTCTCTTACGCGACGGAATAGTAGTCTTTTTCTTGGGCGCTGATGTGGAAGGTTGTGTATCTAATGATAGCTTGGAACTGCTTTCCTATTTCGCTTTTTATTTTGCTCTTCTTGAATCCTTTTTTCTTCTAACTGTAGCTTATATGGGCCGGTGATAACTTGCCATAGTGATAACTTGCGACTTCAAAGAAACTTTTCTCTACGTCTTTTTTCTTTCATCCAAGGAAATGGTGAAAGCTGTTTAACGGACACATGACTGGTGGCCATCCGTTGGAGTTCACGCTCAGTAACGGTTTTATTTTCTAGGAAGCTTTTAGTGGCATAAGTAACCACACAGGCGTCAACTGACGGTTCCTCCAAGTTGCTAGTTTGAGGCATACAGTGGGACTGATCATTTTCTGTCTGTTTGGTTAGACATAGGGTTTCAGCACCAGAATCGTCATACATATTGTCCATCGTCGGATTTTTTGGAGAATTTTCTATAATTGCATCTATAATAGAGGGACTATCGTCTTTTTAAAATTAAACTGACTGGTATCGATCTCCGCTTGTGGATTTAGTCTCAATAATTGGTCAGGTCTAACATCACTGATGTTCGACGCGTCATCTGGTGTTGTTTGATTAATGGCAAATGTTCTGTCATCAATTGTGTTCTTAGTGCCACCATAACTGGCAGCTTGATTAACTTCAACTGTTTTGTCAACACTTAGGATCCGTGCGGCATCGCTTGCTAACCGGGCTGGTTAGGTTCTTCCATATTCACATTTGGATGCATCTGAGCAGTATCTAGCGATGGCGCAAAATTTATCACCTCTAAACTTATATGTGATGAATGGATATCCAGTTGCAGTAGTACAGGATCTTCCGGAAAATAGTGAAAGTGATGCATCCAGTTTAAGAAAAGCTCTGTATTTACAAACCCACTGTCAGAAACCACGCAAATACATTGTGATGGACCACCATTTAGTAAATCATCACGGGGCCTTTTACGGAGGTATACGAACGCTGGTGGAACGTAATGGCCAATGGCACTCATGCGGCAAATAGCTGTTACGGTGATGCCTCTTTCAGCGGACACTATCTTAGATACAACTTTTTTTCCTTCCATTGTAATGCCTTTTGGCACTGTGCTAATGGCAGTCTCGTCTACATTATAAATTCGACTAGGCTGAAATTTATATTTTTCGTACAATTTTCGAAGGTTTTTGTTAGAGAGGTCAACTTGAATTTTATTAAACCCAATAGCCCTAACCAGACTGGTCGTGCTGATTGTCGAAGAGCCAGAGTAGGGTGGCGTTTAAAAAAAACATTCTACCCAATCGCGGCCAGCCATTTTGGACGTATTGTCAAAACGATTCTCAATTTTAATGGCTGAAGCCTATTCAAAAGCCAATCGCCTTAAGTCATGTATACTGCCCTCAGAAGCCAAAAAGCGTTATCTCAAAAAAACTAGTTTCGAGAAAATTGATGTTTTGTGTTTTTTTATTTTCGCGTCAACTTGGAAAAATATTTTTAAAATTATTTGAATATAATATTAAAAACTTATACCCTTATTTTTTTATTGGCGTTTTCAAAAATTGGAAAAAGTATTGTTTTTTTACCTTATTTTTGAGATACCGCTATTGGGTTTCATATCATATGTTTATTTATGTGAGTTACCACTTTAAGTTTTTGTGTATTCATATAAATTTTCGTACAAATTATTTTCAGTATATTTTTGCTGAAAATACGTATTAATTAAAATCAAACATGAAAACAAATAATATTTTTTATAATTTTATTATATTCCAAACAAATGTACATCAAAAGTTTCAATTTTGAAATTAGATATCTATGTTATATTTTATTCTGAAGTTCCCTACTGAAAGAATGTCTATTGCATGGTATTATATTTGGAAGGGATTTCAATATATTATTCTTCTTGTCTTGTAAAATGCCGTTGACAACAGTTTTCTTCTATGGAGGTGTAAGAACATTCGTTTTCAAAATTTTTCAATAATACTAGCTGTTATATTCTCACTATCAAAGGAAGTCTTGTAATGGAAATCAAAGCTGCCTCTTCTAGCTTCCACTTGCACCATATTGCAAATATAATGACGTGGATTTAGACGAGACAATTTATATTGCGTTGTATAATCTTGCCATTGATAAAAATCTTTATGGTAAATTTTTTTGGATTAACATTTTCCAGCAATAGTCACAGCACAACAAAATCTTGGAAGTCATGTATCTTATTCTTCATCCGCTTCGTAGACAATTCAACTCCGATTAAATGTGTGTGTCCTGCTTAAAAATATTTTATAACAATGTTAGCACTAATTTCATCAGAGTTAACAATATAAATTAGGAAAGAGAAGAATTTTGGCATCTCGTTGAAACAGTAAAAATGATAATATGCACTAAAAATGTCATCTTTGGTCCTCCCAAATAATGCCACATGCCACAACACTGGTACAACGACGGAATCTTGTTGACCTTTACCAGTTGGTACAAAGCTCTCTTTATAAATGACTATCCTATGAGTGAATATAGTTGACTTGAACATGTCTATTCTGGGCAGCATGATTACTTTTTGCAAGTCCGCAGAATATATTATGGTATCAGTGTCTTTGTTTTCGGAGCCAGTTTTATATTCATCTCTGGATCTATTTGCTTTTTCCATGTGTTTAACCCAATTATTACAACAAGTACCGTCATCCTTTAAATTATTTAATTATGTGTATCATCGTTCAAATCTCACATTCCTTGTGACCCAATTTTACGAAAGAAATATTTAAATTGCTAACTACACTCCGATACTTGTAAGAAATAATTAAAGAAGGATTCTTATTCTTAAAATCATTATGTAAATGAGTTATTGACATGTCACTGCGCAAATACAAACGCTTGGGGGCGTGTTCGCGTCTATAATGAGAAATACTAGGTTCAAAGTTCATAATATGTTCCTTTAATAGGATCATCATCTATTTTATTATGGGGAATATTTTGACATCTCTTATCTTCTGCAGCTGTAACCGAGCTTTGAGATTTGCTAATGCAGTTTGTAAGGGCTTATCATTTGATGCCTTAAAACCCAAAGTAGTTTAAAAAAATGTTTACAAACTGTATGTGATATACCATTTTCATCTTTGATAACATACACGAAGGTATTTTGTTTACGATACTCAGTTGCCAAAGCCTCAGTGACTGTTTTCTGCCTTACAGTTCTTTTGGAAGTATGATGCAACATAAAATATTTCTATCTTTGTAATTCATTGTCCAAAAGTTATTATTTATATTTTTTCGTTGTTCCTCTATACTTCTCGCTTCGCATTTTACAGATACCGCCAATGATCTTAGAAATGTTGTCTATTAATTTAAAGAACGTTTTCAAGCGATTGTGCCGTACGACCACATTGTGCTTAAAAATAATGAATCAAAAATCTCAGCCTCTTAGGAATATCGTACAAAATTGAGATATGCAATTATTTTTTAGTGGTTTTTAGGGGGTTTCTGAGTGAGATAGGGCTATGGCTGTTGGTGATGGTGTTCGAGGGCAGTATAGTCAGGCCAAAATATCTTTCGTCCATTTGCTTGCATTGAATAGCAAACTCTGATTCTTGTCTTTCATTAAATGTTGGTTTAAACCGACCCATTGAAAATGCGGCTGCGTTAAATTTTAGTCTTTTTCTAAGACATTTCGCTAATACCAGTGGCACTTGCAGCAGCTCGTTTGCTTTTAGGGTTTTCCCTTTTAATTTCGAGGCATGACGTTGACAACTTAAACAAAAACAAACATATTTTAATTTGATAGAAAGCTATACAATACAAAACAAAGCTTAGACAAGCAACATACTATTAAAGAAACAAAAATCCCTATTGCCTAAGTATTTAAGCAACTTTCGTTTATTTTTCTTTGAAAATGGTTGCTTCAATGTGTATACATATATATTTTTAGAATGGGCAAATTATTAGCATTCATTTGATACCCATATTGTTTCAATAAAGAATATTTTTTAAATACACCCTCCATAGTTTTTTTCGCAGACGCCACATTGAAATATTATACATATACCCTATAGAACTTTGACATTTAAGACAAATCTAATGACACCTCATATTTTGCAACCCGTCCAGCCGTTTAGGCTATAGAGAACGCCAGAGAAATAGACATACATACAAACATACATACTCTCGAAAAACAAAACTCCTCCTTTAGTTTGTAGATATTTTCATAATAAGGGCAAGTGTGCGCATGCGTCCACTTACCCGCGCACACTTTCCCCGAGAAGCCAAAATTCAAACTAATAACCACTCAGTCCGAGGTACTTTTTATTGAAAAAGGATTAGACGTTTGTCTTCTATCTCACGTGATGGAAAGTGACGATGAAGACGAAGGTGTTACACGTCTATCCACGAGATGCCTATTCACTCGACGCTTGAAAGAACTAACATAACCTAACTGAACATAACCTCAAATAACGCTCATAGATATCCATAGAAATGTGTTTTATAAACATAAATCGACTTACCTGCTACTAGATAATGATTTCGCAAGTAACACTGTTTGCTAAAACTCCAAAATGTTTCGATTTACTCGACAAAAATAGTTTTATACAAATGATTAAATAACGAAGCGTGGTAAGGCGCACTGACATAACAGGACTGTTTTGTTACACTAGCGCCTCCAACCGGCCAAACATGCACCTCGTCCCCCGTCGCCACGATCTTGGGACACAGGCAGTGCGCTTACCCACTGCGCTCGGTTACCCCGAACGACTCTACGTACAATTGTACACTAAGAAAGTTTTGAGAAAAAAATAATAATGTTTTCGTAACAGCAGTAAAACGAGGACCACCTCTTTCTTCATCCTTCAAATTCAAGCGACCGCACTCGTTAAACCAGCGGTTCTCAGTTGCTTTAGAATACGTCTTTTTCAAAAAAGCTAATTGAAGTCGGTTAAACGATGCATCAGTTAGTTTGAAGTCGTAACAAATCATTGCACGAAAATGCAGATCCATTTTTTTCTATGAAACAATTGTTTCATAGAAAAATGTTTCATAATGCTGGTAGAAAAGTTTAGAGGGAATTTTAAATTTGGAACGAATATATTTTTACATTTAAATAACCGAAACTTCAAAATAAATTGTAAGTCGCCAGATGTCTGTACATAAAAACTTTTTGTCGCAAAACTTTCTGAGTGGCTTAGTATGTATATTATTATTCATTAAATTGTGATTCACACTAACAATTTAAATCAATAAACACATACTCAATATAGATCGAATACTTGTAAAATAAAACTTGTCATATAAATTTACTAAATAAAAGTTATTTTTCTATCTCCATTTTTATTGTCATCATTGAACTACTAAGTCTTTTAACTTTCCACAACAGCAAAAGGAAGGCAATCTCAAGCCCAACAACAGCAAGCTCAATCTCCAGCGGCCATGCCGGTCATTTCCAACGTGCAGTCTTTAGCAGCACCTCCCCCGGTTCTCTTGCAAACCACTACTCGCGCCAAATCAAAAAGAAACGCGGCCCCTATACCCCCTGCCTCAGCAACCGAACTCGAACCCCCTGCGGCCCCTAAAACTCCTCCACCTCCAAAACCCCTTACGCCTCCACCACCCCCACCTCCAAAAATCTACAACCACGTCATCGTCAAAACCCTGCCCCCAAAAGAAGTCGCCAACAAATCAACCATGTCCAAACCCATGACCGCCTCCAAAGGAATCTCCTGTCGACCGCACCCTTGCACTAAAGAATGCCAAACCGATCCTAGCTTAGAACGAAGAGTACTTATCCCCATTCCAGTCCCAATATATGTCCCTGTGCCATGTGCTATGTGGTCCATACCCTTCCCAGTACCGGTCCCTATACCACTGCCGATACCCACTCCAGTGTTCATACCCACCACGAGGAATTCTGCGAAAGGCATCATGAAGGAAATCAACAAGATACACGACAAGATGCCAACCGATCCGTTTGAAGCTGAACTATTGATGATGGCTGAAATGGTGGCCGGCGATAGGAAGAAGGACCAGAGCGACTCGGATACTGATGATGATAATGGTGAGTTGATCGATTTGAATTGTCACTCCCGTGTCACACACGTTTATTTACACCCGCTTTTTATTCCTTCTAATACAAAATATTACCAAAAAAATTATAGCGAAGGTGTTCCATGATAAAAATGCATGTTATGTTATAAATTGTTATAAAAAAAAATATTCACAAAAATAATAATTAGGTAAGTTATGTTCAAGTTTAAAAACTTTTTTAACACAACAGCTTTTACTCTCTTTTCCATATAGACCTTTACATATGCATATTTAATAGACAATGTATTTTTATTGTTTTGACAAAACACAACTGTAAGATAAGAGCATACAAATATCGACCACATGTTTCATGGTAAATACAAAAAACTGCATATTCAAGCTCATTCAACAGATTTTTGAAGCAGATCCAAAAGAAAAAACAAATTATCCTGAAGAACTGAGTCAAGAGAGAGCTTTTAATACTTTTCTATTAGTCTTTATGACGGAATTATCAAAATCATGTTCCTGCGTAATTAATCAAAAATCGTTCGTATATCAAGTACAATTAATTATTAGTTTCGTAAGGATAATTATAATAGCTGACACGTAATAGTTGGAAACTTTCAACAAACTTTCCATTGTTAAGTTTCGAAAGGGTGAACAACTAGCATTAGTAAGTAATTAGACATGAAAAGTTCCACCATAACTGTTATCAAATTAATAGGGGGATGATTAATGAATAAAATAAATGTACAATTTTAGGTGTTACATCATTTGTAAACGTCAGCCCGGTGTTTTTGTTAGTTTATAGACCAAAGCTTGCATTGTAACATCTAAGTAAGACACTTATAAGCACTTTTTAATCAAATTTTGAAGGCCCAGAATTCATATCGCGGCTTAGACTCGCGCCCCCCGCTGTTTTGGGCGTTGTTAAGTGAAGTCAAAATTGGAAACTATTTTCACGACTCATTGCATTTGCATCCGGCTTGCTTGGCGATCGTTTTTGGTATGCAAAGAACAGTACGTCTACCGATCATATCCTGGCAACTGGGGCGGTAACGGGGTCGAAAAATCTGTCGGTTTCGTACGGCTTATATTAAAAACACCAAACCGCGGGTGCAATAGGAATGTATAAGTTGCGAAATTACAAAAAAAGGATCGTCGGCCAGTCTAAATGGCGTATTACATTTTAGTGAATTAATAAAGTCGTCTTTAATTTTACCTATCTGTAGTTCAAAGTGTAATCTTGTAATAAGTGACAAACAAAATGAATTATTTAAGTAATCAATCAATCAATTATGTATACTAACGACCTATTTGTCGAAATGTCGTTATGAATTTCACCCCATTTACATAATTGTTTCAATATGTGCTGACTTTCTTGTATCCTACTGTACCGCGTAGAAAGCTACTCTTTTTCTCCTAAATGTATAAATGACCGATATCCACAATTTACAACTTTCAGCAGAAGAAGGTTTCAGCCCAGTACCAGCAATAGATGGGAACAACGCTTTTGGCGAGGACATGCTACAGATGGCTCTTAAAATGGCGACGGAGTATGAAGACCAGCCCGTTGACTTGGAATCCGCCATGACAGCTAATACGATCACGTCGAGCTCGCATCCGGGTATGCCTGGTAGGTGTTTTTTGTCACTGTACCTTCACGAGGGGGGTTGGCTTCTATCTCTCTTCATGGTAGTTTTAATTGATAAGTGATTTTACAATTTGGAATAACCTCTTCCATGTTTAAATCCAACTATGCTAACATCAATTTGATAATTTGCTTTATGTCAAGAAGATACCTACTTATTTTTTCATCCCTACGTAGATTTATATAAGGACACAACATGCAACGTGCAACATATTATCCTTTTTTAATTATAGTTGACACTTCTCCAAAATATGCACACATCAGATACACACGGATATTTTTTCTCGTGTTAGAATATAATTAGTGAATGGATTATTCATTGCTGTAACATTACACAATACTCAAAACTCAATATATTTATTGCATTCAATATTTTATGATCACATGTGTACCCCTCAGGGTGTAGCAATAGCGTTTCGTTTATAAAATTAATTCAAGGCCGTTTTTATAAAAAAATATTAAGTCAATAATTAATGTCATATATTTTTAAACGTCATTTGGTAAGTGATTTTTTTTGTAAAAATGTTATGTATTGTCATTGCGTACTTATCGTTAAAACATTCGTTTATTTATCAAAAATAGCTTTTTCAAGCTGTGTGATATTGTAAATTAAAGAAATGATTTTATTTACAAATTTGATAATAACTGCTTCCCTGGCTCGAACGCCTGCGGAAATCCTCCTGGGCATGCTGTAGATCAAGTTATCCAATATTTCTTGTGATAACCTGTCCCATTCTTGGATTGTGGCTTCTTTGATCTCTGACAGAGTTCAGAGTTCTCGCTTGAGAGCGTCCCATGCGTGCTCGATTAACTCTGGAGTGCCGGTAGGCCACTCTAATCGCGTGATGTCGTACTCCCGGAGAGCATCGTTCACTCGTTCAGCTCGATATTATCGTCGACCAATACGAATCGGTTACCATAATTTATCCTGAATGGTCTGACGATTCCATCGATAACCAGCTGTCTTGTACAAATTAGCTATCATAGAGCCCTCCTACGAGATCAAAGGCTTTCGAGCTCCAATCATTAATGCGCCCCAAAAATATACCGATTTGCCACCTTGTTGAACAGTTCCAGTGGTAGATCTTATCCTTTCGGAATTCCCAGGTCTTCTCCAGATACGAAAGCGTCCTTTATCAGGGTGCGCACTAATCCATGTTTTGTCAACGAGAAGACATTACGCCAGGTATCTTAATCGTTTTGAAGCTGCCCCGGCCCACTAAAATCTGCGTGGCTGTCGTTCCCGTGTATTCAAAGGTGCTCACAGGATCTCCTTGATAATAATCCAAAAGTGGTGTAAACAATTACGAATGGACTGAGTGCTAATATCCAGTCCAGTAGCAGCTCGCAGCTCTAACCTGAGTTTAGTGGCGTTGATGATTGGATCACGGGCGGCACAAGTCTGATGTAGCGCTTCTGAACATCTCTAAGGACTGCCGGGCGGCCACTGCGAGGTCGATCAACCATGTCGTCCATGCTCCAGTACCGACGACGGGTAGTAAACGATGCAGGTTGCAAATACTCTGGCTGTGATTTGCCTTGTAGGATCTCCTTGACGCAATAACGAGACTTCATAAAGTCCTTGTGTAAAAGTTTTTGTATATAAATAGGTATGTTACCCTTAAAAAAAAAAAAAAAAAGTCCACCTTGTTCTTTTCAAATGAATAATTTTAGAGAAATTGATTAAAACAACTTGTTGACTTCGTTTTTATACAAAAACGTGTATTATATATAACACATGTAAATAAATAACACATACGTAATAATTTATTTTTTTAATATTTTAAGCAATAATTTTTTTTTAAATTATATTTTTCCGTTAACGCGAGCTTTTTTATGTGTATATGCACGAAATCTTCTCTTCAATCAACAAAAGTCTACCCACCGCACCATCCAATCGATTTTCGTGTTCATTCTACTTAAGATTTGTACCATTAATATCTTGGGTTGCACTGTGGCCGTTACAAATTGGATTTCATGATGGAAACTTTTCATCTCCTGAAGTAATTCTTTAACTAAAGAGTTTTCTTCCGGTACATACACGCTTTCGTGCACTTCACACATTTCATTTTTCTTGGGACACCGAAACATCCGTAATGAAAGTCTGAATACAAAATACCCTATCGATATTTATTGCTTAACCGTATCGCGCAAAAAAAGAAGAGTAAAAAACTCAGATTAAATAAATTACAAATACTCAACATAAAACACAATACGTCGTTGCACTATGGTACTATTAATTCATATTTTTTATACTATCCGCATAATTTATGATTAAAATTTGCAAAACCACAACTGCCGACCGCAACGAACCCAACGATCGTTCAATAAACATCACAAATAAACTTGCTTTTTAATTTGTCTATTTACCTAACCCGACAGGCCTGGAAGGCGAAAACATGCATCACCAGATGATGGTCCTCGAGCAGCAACGCGCCGTGGCGGCGCTCCGGGCCGGCGCCGGGCGCAAGCGGACGCCGGCCGCCGTCCCGCCGGCTCGGCCTCGCGGCAAGCGGCGCCGCAACGAGCCGCCGCCGCCCGAGCCGCAGCCCACGCCGCCCGAGAAGCCCGACGCCAACATGTGCCTTAAGGTAAAGCAATCGATAATGCGCGTCCTCCTAATGTGAATAATAGAGTTTTAGAATAGTGATTGTGAAATATTCAAAAATCCTGCCTTAGTCTTAGGAAGTTAAAGTCACAAAAAAAATTTTTATAAAAGTAAGGGATATATGGTTTAAACGTAAAGAACTATAGTACTTCATTTTATTTTACTGTTCATAGCTTTTCGGTCGAGGTATTTTGCGAATTATGAATTAATTTATCATAGATGTAAAATTCACGGAATTGGCGATCTTATAAATGTTGATAAGAGAGTACACAGACCTTGTGAAGGAGAATCTGTCCAATGTGCTGTAAGGCACAGTTTCATCGGTTGCTCACTTGATCAATAACCCGCATATTTGCGATTTAAGCACTGTCAACTTGTTTTCTAATATTTGCATTATTTTCTTTTACAGTACACTTTTGGTGTGAACGCTTGGAAACAATGGGTGATGACGAAAAACGCAGAGATTGAAAAGAGTTCCATTAGAAGAAAACCATTCAAATCGGAAATATTACAGTTAACTGCGGACGAACTGAACTATTCACTGTGTCTGTTTGTCAAGGAAGTGAGGAAACCGAACGGCAGTGAATATGCTCCAGATACAATATATTATTTGGTTTTAGGTGAGCTTATTTAATTACTTTTTCTTTTATTTCCACTGCAATGTGTTTTTACTAATCGACCACGCATATACCTCGCATAAGGTATCTGATCGCATAAGATTTAGTATTGATTTTTTTGAAGTTACTATTCTCCGTGGTTGTCGTCATGGGGGAAAGAACAATCTCCAATAGTAACTTTCAAAACATCAAAGCTACAAATAGGAACTTGGATAAATGAATCAAATCAAAACCGTTTATACAACAAGTACTTATTACTGCATATAAAACTAGCTACTACATATGTTGCTAGCTGGAAGAATAGCTAAAAAGATAAATCCAAGACATAATGATTATGCTTTTTTTTTTCAGGTATACAGCAATATCTTTTCGAAAACGGTAGGATAGACAATATATTCACGGATCCATATTATGAAAAATTCACGGATTGCTTGGATGAGGTCGCGAGGAAGTTTTCTGTTTTATATAATGATTCACGTAAGTATTACTTTTACGGCTATTAAGCTTTGATTTAAAATATTTGTTGTAAATGTCATCTATTATGTTAAAATAATCTGAATATTTCATAAGCAAAATAAACAATGGAGTTCACGCGTGTGAATTCGAATCTCACATGTAGGTTTTTGTAACTCATGACAGCCTTTGTAATCCACTGCAGGGATATCAGCATATCCCCTTGGATAGGCTGATATCTCCTAGGTGGTACCAGGGCGTTTATAGTTCAGCACTCTTTCCCTATCCATTAAAGCAGTCTGCTTAATATACTTTAGTTATAAAAACTCATTGGTACATTTGGCATTCGCCGGAATCGAACCTGGGACCTTTAGATCAAGAAGCCAGCGCTTTAACCACTGCGCCGCCACTCTTAATTTGTTATTATTTGTCACATTGAACCTCAAAATAGTTGATATATCTACAAATATCTTTACTGGAAGAAAAAAAACTACAGTTATTTTCTATTTTATTGAAGTAGGTACTCTAATCACACAAAGTTTGAAGTTTATGTTTTTAGTACTCTGTGCCTTCATTGCCACAATTTAGACTCAGAATCTTAGTGATATTTTTAACTTGTATATAAAAGTCTAAATATCTTGTTGGTTTATTTAATAACCTTCCCTATTGCTATATTTTCATTCCAGGTGTATATAATATAACTTTTATTCAACAGAATACATCGTAACTCGAGTGGAAGAGGAGCATCTCTGGGAGAGTAAACAATTGGGAGCACATTCACCGCACGTTTTGTTATCTACGCTTATGTTCTTCAATACGAAACATTTTAATTTGGTGGTATGTGTTTCGTGTTTCATTCCATTATTTTATGTGTCTAATCACTACCGATTATGTAATTAAGCACTGACATAATTTTCTTCTTATATTTTAAATATTAAAACAGTTACAAATTAACGTTTTATTTAGCTTCTGTTGTTTTGAGATTGGTCTACATTGGTCTATTATTAAAGCGGCCGTATTTGTAAATATTCACTATCAAGTACATTTTCAAAGCTATCTAAAACGACAAAGCTCCTTTTTTCCAGACAGTAGACGAGCATATGCAGCTATCCTTCTCCCACATAATGAAACATTGGAAACGGAATCCGAACCAACCGGGACAGGCGAAGATCCCAGGCGCTAGGAATGTTTTACTTAGGTTTTATCCTCCTCAGTCTGCTTTAGGTAAATGTTTGTTTCTTTTATAAATATATAAAAATTTATTATCCGTATTATTTAGATGCATTGGTTTTTAGTTGCTTGGTAATGTTGAAGTTTATATAAAATAAACATATTTTCTGAACACAGTTAGGTTACATAATATGTATCCATGATCCTTATTTTATATTTTTGTTTTTATTATTATTTTATGTTCCATAGTTGATTTGTGTATAGTTTGGTCACTGGCATTTACCGTTTTTGTCGTAATATTATTGATGTCTTATTACAAGTATTCTTTCATTTGCTCTACAATGCGTTATATATTAAATATTTGATGTTTTTATTTACAGAAGCGAATTCTAGAAAGAAAAAAGTATATGAACAACAAGAAAATGAAGAGAATCCTCTTAGGTGTCCTGTTAAATTATACGAATTTTATATTTCGAAGTGGTAAGTATTTTCACAAAAATTTTTCATTCGGAATCTAATTTGTCGGTTTGTTGTGTTACATTTGATCCTTAAACAAGTGTATGTAATGTACTCAAGTCTTATAGTTCTTAATATTTTTTTCTCCTTTCCAGTCCCGAATCAGTGCGTACAAGAAACGACGTTTTCTACCTCCAGCCAGAAAGGTCCTGCGTGCCAGACTCCCCGGTGTGGTATTCAACGCAACCACTCAGCAGGACGGCCTTAGCTAAGATGTTACATCGCGTTAAGATGGTTAAGGAGATCAATATCGCCTTGCTTACTAGCTAAGGTATGTTTTTATTAATCTATCCTACATTTATAAAGAGGGAAGATCGTTTTGTCTAGATTGATTACACTGTGAAATTACTGGATTATTGATTTGAAAAATCCTTCACCATTTGAAAGCTTATCCAGAAACAACATATGCTGTTTAATCTAAATGGCAACGAATATACTGCGAAACTTTTGATATAAAACACCCAGAAAACGCGTCGTTTGGGAAAGCAAAATTTGAGTTATGAACATTTGATGAAGTGGGTGGAAACGAACTCACTGAATATTAGTAAGTTCAACATAAATGTCTGTTCCTGCCAGGATTCGTGCCCGAACACCTCTGGAATATTTGGCAGGGCCACCAAAAACTCCATAACTGCTTATTCTTTATTCAGAACTCACTTAATATTTAGTATAAACTAAGAAAAAATCATTTTAATTTAATTAAATTTTTGTGTATTAATTAGGATTGTGGGATAAATTGGCATATCTGTTTCTGTCTGTCTGTGTTATAGTTATAGTTTTTTTACGATTTTATTTACATATGATGCAATAAAATGTCTGTCAAATTGACTTTTGTTAATGAATAAATTTCATTTGTTGCAGTTTTACTCCCGAAGCCTAAATATTTTTAGAATAACAAAAACTGCCAATTCAGAAGCAATATCATAAGGCGATGTATCATTCATTATGATAAACTCGATGCGTTGTATAAAATGCTTCTCATAATGTATATATTTTCTACTTTGTATATCAATCCGAAAACGGACACGCTAGAATATTAATTTAGTAGAATATACAATTTATACAATTCGGTGATTGTGCTGTATGGCGTGTTGTAAATTGTACAGTTTACTTTTATTTATCCTATTGTAAAATGTAGCGGGTATGAGAATATTATTTACAATTGATTTGAAGTTAAGTGGGGCCTATTAGAATTTTTTTACTTTGTTCATGAACCGATTTTCTGTCTGATTTTAGATTGATTTGTCAAAAAGAGACGGAATTGTAGGAGTAATTTTGCTCCGAATTTGTAATATATTGAAACGCACATAAGTGCAAATATTGTGATTTAATTTCGAAATCATAGTTGTATTTAAGTGTTAAATGATATTAGACTTGTGCCAGTGGATAAGTCAAAATAAATTTAATAATTGTGAACATAATTTCATTTTAATTATATAGGTTTAAGTGAAAAATGATTCCAGTTTATGTGGATGACGCTCTGTTGTTTATTGATAGTAAACTTTTTTATTTGAGTTTATAAAACTACTTTCACAAATAGAATTTTAAGAGTCAGATTCGTATTATATTTTAAGAATAATAGCATTAGTTGTAAGATAGATTACTGCTGTGTATAAAAGAACATTGATTCTCTTATAACTGTGTTTTATTTACATACAGAGATACACACTACATAGTCAAGAAATGGCAGGTCACGAGTTTCATTGTTAGTGGTAGCAGATACACAATAAGTAAGCTGGCACATTCGACCGGCAGTATTATCATTTATATCATTCATTTACACATATTCGAGATTGCCGCTCGACAGTGCCGATGGATGCCGGCTCGAATATGTAGGTAGCGCCCCTAACTGTACAATGCTCACAGACCGCGGCTGCGTACCCATCATAGATATGAGAATAGTGACGTGCGAGGACTCCTTCATAGCACAAACACATTCTTCGCTCTCGTCATTTTATATGTAGGTACTCGGTGGAGGCTCGGGTAAAGGTGAGAATTGTGTGCGCGTTGTACGGTATTTTGTGAACATGCATGTATATAGTGAACAAACATTTTGTTTTTTCTTATCGAAATTCGAACCCGTGGCTTCCGTTGCCCTCATTAGTTCGACTGTAAAGTTCTACTGTCTAACGTTCTGCTTTCGTTAGAATCTCCAAAGATAGAACTAGTGAGAATTAGTGTAAAAGTACTAATTACTGACACCCTCCCAATTTATCGACACCTCAGTCGTTTTTATTAAAAAATAAGAAATATCACCAATTTAACCCTTAAATGCATACAGTATCGATATTGATACGCGATAGTTCAAATTAAGGTTCTTCATCATTTTCATTTCACTGTGAAAAAGAAAATAATTGGAATTGTTCCAAATAAAAATCAAAAAATGAATGGTGTCTTTCATTTACTTCAAAATATTTGAAAATATACGATTTTTATGAGTTTACTTCAGTAAATATTACATTTTATGTTTGTATCGAAAACGATACAACATGCGTTTGATTCCTAAAAACTGCCATTCATATTGTTTGTTCAAATTCGGTTTTGGTTTTGATTCTACTTGCTTTTGGGTATGGCTAAACGCATTTTTTTTGCTTTTTACCGCAGCAAATAGCAGATATGTTGATGAGGTTGGAGAATGGAGATATTTCGGAAGATGATTTTGAGTTAGATGGGGATGACATTCCTTATTACCCATCTCGAGAAGTCATAGAAGATGAATTAGAAGAGGGTGAAGTAGTTCCAACAGGGCAGGTCAATTTCGAAGAGTTTCCAGAACCTCCGTTGTTTCAGGATGAACAGCCGGTGCTAGAGGTACAGCCAATGGAGCAAATGGAGGTACAACCAACCGAATCTCTTATAAATTTTAGGAATTTATTATGGAGAAAGCAGTCAAACTAATATCAAATTTAGTGGGCCTGAAGAGTTTCCTTCAACTATAATGGAACTGCAAAGTCCTTACCAGTTTTTTACGTATTTTTTCACGAATCAGTTTATGGAAAACATTGTCATGGAATCAACTCGCTTCGCTGTCCAGAAACAATCTGGCAGACCTGAATTATCCACAGTGGGTGACCTTCGCAAATACTTTTGGTGTTCTAATATTAAATATTCAAGGTCATATTGGTCTAATAAATTTGTCTTAAGTCACATCAAAGAGGCAATGCCTGTGAATAAATTTGAAAAAGATGCCAAAGAAGCATCTTTTATATATAATTTTTATAAAGAGCACTTTAATAATAATGATGATCATCTACCAGTAGGCCACGCGCAGCATCACAGACTTCATAAGCTACGTCCCATAATTAACCATTTGAATGAGAAGTTCTCCAGCGTGACAATCGAGCAGCGACTCTATAGATGAGCAGATGTGCGTCACCAAGATAGGACATTTTCTCAAACAGTACCTCCCCAACAAACCCCACAAATGGTGTTTAAATTGTTCGTTTTATGCAGTTTGGGCAGTTTTGCTTATCGATTCATAATCTACTCTGGAAATGAAGCTAATGAAAGATTGTCGAACGACCATAACTTGGGAGTTGTGGGACAAACAGTTATGAATCTGCTGAGTACCCAGGCTAAGAAATCATATTGTCTCTTTTGACAATTGTTTTGCATCTTTGCCATTGATGTATACATTAGCCAAAGAAGTATACATTCTCTAGGCACCATACAAAGAAACCGACTGGAAAAATCTTGCAAGTTACCCACTAAACAAGACGTTATGAAAAGTTCAATTCCAAGAGGGTCATATGAAGAATACGTAACGAGTTTCGATGGTATTGATATTACAACTGTAAGTTGGAAGGACGACAAACAGGAAGTTTTAGCTTCGACATATGTTGGAGCATGTCCTGAGGAAAATATCGGACGACTCGACAAAAAAGAAAAGAAGAGGATTCCTATTGCGTGCCCCAAATTAGTCAAGGAATATAACATGCACATGGGTGGCGTTGACTTAATGGATTCGTTTTTAGGAAGGTATAGGATTCGTATGAAGAGAAGAAAGTGGTATATTAGAATATTTTACCACCTTCTAGACTTAACTGTAATAAATTCATGGGTATTACATAAAAAAGTATCACAAAGAAAAGGCACCCACAAAGAAATCATGACCCTTGCAGACTGTCGATCAGAGTTGGCCGAAACTCTTTGAAAATATACTTCTGTTAACACCAGAGGGCGCCCAAGCACCTGTACTTTAGGGGATGATCAACCACCACCCAAAATGAGAAAAGGGAAACCTTGCCAAAGTTTGCCACCTCCTGAAGTTAGACATGACCTAAGTAATCATAACATCATTAGAACAGAAACACGTGGTCGATGTATGATGCCGTCTTGTAAGTTATTAAGTGTAATTATTTTAAATGTTCTAAGTGCAACATTTACTTATGTTGTAAGAAAACAAAAGATTGTTTCATCCATTTTCATAACTCTCCAACTTTATAATATAACGATTATTTTGTGCACTTAATGCATAGTGTATCGAAATCGATACAAATATATTTTATAAAAAAATAAATGTTAAAATTAATATATATCTTTTTAAATATTTTTTAGAGTTATGTTACACCTTCATTAAACATATATATTTTTTTCGGCTACAAAACGGTTATCATGCATTTAAGGGTTAATGTTGCATAGTTACAAAATAAGTACTGGCAGTTTCATTTTTAATCAAAATGGCAACACAAAACTGTCAATGAAAGCAATAAGACCCAGAACAGCTGCTGTGATCCGAGCGTGGTGGTACAAATAAAAAAAACGGTTAACATTTTAAAGTTTTTGTAAAGTTAGTGTTGTTTTCAGTTTACTTTTTACTCACTTCCTATTCTGCATTGTTTTTTGGTTTTGTATTAATTATCATGTAGCTTACTAGAGAGTACATTTAAACAGTTAATTTGGAAGTATTGAACATTTTAATTCATTTATTGGGTGGTGTCAATAGTTGGTAAGCACAAAATATGAAGTTCCAATTTATTGTCATGTCAATAATTAGTATTTTTTATGTGTCCTACTGATGATCATTTTACACCTAATTCAGCATCACGTGAAGTTTAAAATGTTCCGTACATAGTGCTACCAAATGTTGCCACGGGTGTCAAAAACGTATTCACCAATTATGGACATGGTGTCAATAAATGTTTTATCAATTGTTTTTAGTGGGAGAATGAAACCAAACAGCGGAAGATCAAAGAAGAGTGAAACTAGAGATAAGATAAAACGAAAGAAATATGATCCTGATTCTATAAAAAAAAGCCTTACAGGCAATAGAAAATGGTATGAGTCAAAAACTTGCGACTAAAAGTTACCAGGTTCCACGAACTACTATTAATATATTTACCAACTTAACAATCCTAGCCATAATTCGAGGCCTGGCCCTTCTACTGCATTGACTGAAGAAGAAGAAAAGCTGGAAAAGAAAACTGGATTGAAGTTTGCAGCAAAAAGGGGTTTCCAAAAAGAAAAGATGACATCATTAGTAGTGTTTCTCATTTTGTTAAGAAGAAGAACAGAGCAAGTATCTTCAAAAATGGCGAGAAGTGGTTCAAACTATTTTTGCGCCGTCATCTAAATATTAGTTTTCAGTCACCAGAAGCCGTATCAACTGCCAGCCCGACAGTTTCAGAAAATGAAGTGAGAGCTTGGTTTAGGCAAATTGGGGAGTACCTTCACAAAAACAATTTATTTCATATCCTTTCCGATCCTTCACGTATATATGACGGAGATGAGACAAATTTCCTTCTTTGTCCTAAAACAGGGTGGTATTGGCTCCGAAAGGAGCTAAAAATGTGTATGAAGTGGACAGCGCGCCGGCGAAGACATCACTTACCGTAATGTTCACATTTAGTGCCAACGGAAACATCACACCACCTATGGTGATTTTCCCAAACAAGAGATTATCAGCGAATATAACATGTACCATACCTCCAGACTGGGGTATAGGGCTTAGCGACAATGGCTGGATGAAGACTGATATATTTCATGATTATATAGAAAGTGTTCTTTTTCCCAGTCTTGTGAAAGCTGGTGTACAATTCCCAGTATATTATTCGTCGATGGGCTCTATATATCAAATGGCTCGAAATCTCATTTAACCTATATGGTGAGTGCTTTATGCGAGAAATTAAACATTGTGCTCATTGCTCTTTATCCAAACTGCACAAGGTTTAAATAAAACACTTTTTACCGGATATTATCGCGTATATTTTAGTTAATTTTAAAATTATTTCGACGTTTCGGCATCTTTGCAGTTGCCGTGGTCACGATAGACTAAGGTGTTGTTCATCTATTGCCAGTAATAAAAACTACATGATTGTCAATACATATTAACGCCATCTGTTTCTCAGTCTTCTCGCATAACGTCCCGGATTGACACAAAAGGCACTGACTGTGTCCTGAGTTTGCAGTCTAACAGTTTGCTGGTTGTTACAACCTTCAGATGTTGCAGCTTTTAAGCCACTTGCTTTAGTGGCTTAAAAGCGGTGCTAGAATGGCGTCGAACCCACCCTTCTGAGGCTTTGAGACCACTTAAATCGGAGAATGTGTATATTAAAAGGATTTTGGAGTTCAGAAAAATTATAGGTGAAGAAAAGTTTACTGAAATTGAACAGGAACCACTTAAATCGGAGAATGTGTATATTAAAAGGATTTTGGAATTCAGAAAAATTATAGGTGAAGAAAAGTTTACTGAAATTGAACAGGAACCACTTAAATCGGAGAATGTGTATATTAAAAGGATTTTGGAATTCAGAAAAATTATAGGTGAAGAAAAGTTTACTGAAATTGAACAGGAACCACTTAAATCGGAGAATGTGTATATTAAAAGGATTTTGGACTTTTTTAAAGGACATACCTAATGAGTTATTCGGCGACGATATTTTGAAGGAAATCGAATTGAATGCTATAGAAGTTACACCTCAGAATACTACCACCAGAATAATACCTGTAACTTACAACATAGCAGAGCACTCGCTGGATATTGCACACAAATGAGCGTTATCTATGCCGACGACAAACTTCAGTTCCCGTGTAAGACTGCTGTATGCAACGATCAAGGTACAATGCAAGAAGAGGGACCTAAAACAGATGCTAGTTATAGCTGTTCACAGGATATTCAAGCTGACACTGTTTGCCACAAAGCAGAAGTGTACGATGAAATACCTGAAAAACAGGACATGTAAAGACATCACGAAAAATCTACTGCAAATTACCGTAAAAACTGCAACGCAAAATGACTATGACAAAATAAATATTCTTGATGACGAAACCAATCCTTATATTCATATTGCATCCAATGTTATTGAACAACTTACACCCGTTAAACTACAAGACGTTCTAGTGTTTCCTAGAACACCACAAAGAAAAGGTCTGAGAAACACAAAAAGAGCTCCTTTTGTATTAACATCAGCTGAATGGAAAGAACAAGAAAACAAAAAGATAAAGATTTAAAAAGAAAAAGCAGAAGGATAATGAAGAGAAAAGAGGAGAGACAGAAGAAACAAAAAGAAAAGATAATATTGAAAAAGAAAAGGCTACAGATAAAACAGTTACAATAAAAAAAGAATTATATAGAGATGATTTAAAAAAGATTTTGTTTTCTGATAAATTTTATAAAATTGATGAAAACTTGAACTAATCTGAAAACGAAGATGTAAAAGAAGAAAAAGGAAATAGACAAAGTATACAACAGGAGAAATAGAACGTTTCTTGACAGAGTTTGAAGACTGAATCGAAAACAAAATGTTCCTATAATTATTCTAAATACTTACTTAAGTATTATAATATAATTCTATATTTCAAAACAAATAACAAGATTTTATTATAACTAATGATTATTTTTTATTTTTACTACGGTGTCGATAAATAGGAACTTAGTATGGCAATAATAGTAAAAAGTATGTCAATAATTTGGAAAACTGACATTTGATCTGATCTACTAAATAAAATTTTTGCGCTCGTAACACTTACAAGTATAATTTTTTTAATAGTAAAAAATGATAACGCCTTATGGTGTCAATAAATGGGTACCCTACCCTATATACATTTCTGTTCTCACTATTGCTACGTACTTATTTCTCCATAAGGACTTTTTGTGTGTGCGCCGTATTGTGCATTTTCATTTTCATTTTCATTAGTAAAGAACCATTAATTAATAAATCAATCAACAACAATATAACTCCTATTTAACTATTATGTCTATGTGCACGGATGCCGGCTTCTGGAACCTAAAATGTTCAATATCTATAGAAAATAAAGGAGTAAAATTATATACCTACTCCTTTACTGTATAATAAAAGTAGGTAATTTCATAATTTGCATAAGATAACACAAATTCCTACACTCACCGGCACGGAAACTTGGCTACTTATACCTTTTGCTATTTTTGACGTATTTTCGATCGTTTCAAAATATTAAACATTAAGGATGGTAAGAATTATTATTATGACTTGATTAAAGAGAGATTTAATGATTTTCTACACTTAAAGTCCTTATTATAAAGCTTTTTCTTTAACAACACATAACTCAGGAATCTACGTTATAATGTCGCACTGGTAAAGATTTCACGAATTGTTATTGTTCCACCATTTTTTTTACGTTTTAATAACGTGTACAGCCTCCTCTCGCTCTGATGACTGCCTCCATTCGATCAGGCATGCTTTCAATGACATTTCGAATGTAAACCTGTGGCATGGTCTCCCAAGCGTCTATCGCAGCATTGCGGAGCTCGGTAAAGGTTTGTGGTGGGTTAGGACTGGACTTAATTTTCCTTTTAAGCGTGTCCCAGACGTGTTCTATTGGATTTAAGTCTAGGCTGCGAGCTGGCCATCACAATCTTCGAATGCCAACGGTATCAAGATACTCTTCAACACATCTGGTGACATGAGGCCGTGCATTGTCATGCATTAACAAAAGATCCTCGGACCCTACACACCCAGAATAGGGGACAACATGATCCTGGAGGATATCTTCGATGTAGCGATCTGCGTTTAGCCTGTTTTCAATGATGACTATGTACGTGCTTCCAAACTTATACCTGCCTATACCATTATTGAGCCACCACGAAAAGTAACAGTTTGAATAGCGGTAATGGGCAAATACCGTTCCCCTCGCCCTCTCCACACTCTGTCACGCCGATCTGGAGCTCGTAAGGCTATGCGGCTCTCATCTGTGAAGAGTACCTTTGCCCACTGCTCGTGTGTCCAGCTGACATGGTCTCGAGCGAATTGAAGTCGAGCTACTCGATGCTGTCTGAGGAGTTCTGGTCCCCGTGCTGGTCTGCAAGCTTTTAAATTTGCTTCCATCATACGTCTCCTAATTGTTCTCTTGCTCACATTTACACCACGCACCGTTTGGAGACGCAGACGTACCTCAACAGTGGTCCGATGACGGTTCCTAAATATCTCCAAACGGATAAAGTGGTATTCACGTTCTGTAGTGCATCGTCGACCTCCACTGCCTGGTCTCCTCGAGTAGCTCTCCGTTTCCCGGTATCGTTTCGAAGCATACTGCATAGAAGAACGCGGTACATTAAGCACAACAGCCACCTTACGTCGGGTTAGCCCCTGCCCGATAAGTACTGCTTGTGCAACTTGCTCTGGTTTTATGGCATTTTTAATTGTTAAAAATCACGTTGAACGTCTAGTCAAAACCACGAATCTTCAAAAACTGATAATTCGACAGTTTAAATATTGAAAAAACAAAAATCTAAAATTTCTTGTAAGTCGGTCAAGTGACACTTTTTGACTAAATTAAAAAAAAAGGGTACTAATTACACTTAAAACATAATGAATTTATTAACCTACCCTCATAAAAAACTTTTGTAAAAAACACTGAGAATCGTTGTAATCGCGATGTGAGAGCTTTGCCAAGATTCCGTGCCGCTGAGTGTAATAACGAAACAATTAGTAAACCGACGCGCATCAATATACAGTGTGTTAGGGTTCGGATTTCCGGTACTTTACTCACGTGTTCTATGTTAAATTTTATAGACAAATAAATATACAAGGGGGTGTCGCACCCCTCACCCCTCTGAACTGTAGGCATTTTGAAGTTTAATCTCTCGTTCTTGTTGCGAGTTCATTGTAACAATTTTTTTATCGTTTTATGCTCTCTACATACATGAAAGTGGTCTTATTTTAAAGGTAAAATTTGATAGCTTTTAAAACCAAATTTGTTAGTCAGTTACAAAACAATGTAAACGAAAAACTTTGATTTAATAAAAAAACTTGGAAAATTATTTATTGTGCTCTACCTAAAAAACAAAGCCCTTAACATAACGTTGTTTTTCTTCTAATTTGTTCCCATGCTATGCTAACAATTCAACCTTCAATTATTACCACAAATAATAGATGATTAAACGAACTTCCAAGTGAAGTTCTATCGCTATTTGCATTTGAAGATAATATATAATTAAACAGGTAGTCCTTTTAAGGTACTAGGTAACTTCGCACAGTTTAAGTGTATATCATTTGACTTATTCAAAGAACTTCCGTCTGTTTACTTGATCAAAACAAAACTTTTGTATGGGTTCCGGGAGGGACGGGTCCTTTATTATCTACGAATGAAGCGACTCATATAATAGCGATAGAACTTCACTTGGAAGTGCGTTTAATCATTAATTATATTTCGCCGCTTCATTTTTCAGATAGTATATAATTAAACAGGTACATTTTTAGAGATTAAGTTTTGTTTTTTTTTTGTCTTTACAAATTATAATTTATTTAAATACGTTTATTCATTAAATTCCTTACTTTAGTACATAATTTAAGAATCCAGTAACCTTTAGGCATTTATTATACACTTGGTGATTTTTATGTGCTTAATTAAAACAATAACCAGTATAATTTAATTTTAATTTATCTCTTTATCGGAAGGTATTAAGTGGTTTGTACTTTTATTGAGTACGGACAAGGCAAAGTCGTTTAGTGGGTTTAATATAGGTTTATGGTAAAATTTTGTAAAGGCCTGAGAGTTTTAGGTCCATCCAGCCGTTTCTCGGATAACCTACAGTGAGCACGTGACGCGTGCTGTGTGTGCTGAACACACTCATATCAACGCCGTTCGTACCTAGCGTCTGCTTAATCCACCGACCTAGGCCCTCCGCTGCGTGGCGCGGTTGTCCGCGGCGGACGTCCGTCGCTGACTCCATCGCATGCGCCGAGTGGGACGGAAGACCCGTGCAACCTAGCGGTGTTCTAAGTTTTGCCTGGTTTTACACAAAATGGATCCGCACGCGGACGTCCGCGCGCATCTTCCGCTCCACGCAGCGGAGGGCCTTAGCGTCTGACTCGAAGCTTTAATATTTTTCGTCACAAAAAGTATAATTTTTTAGTGTCGATACAGGACATATTATTATGTTATTTTTAAAGATTGGCAAGGATAACATAGTTTGTTTACGATTTGGGGCTGTGGTAATTACCAGAGACTAGTAAATAACTATAGACTAACCACGTCTAACAAAATTTTGTGACTTGAAAAATATTTGTTTTTAAGATAGAGAGATGGCGTTAGTTGTATTAGATTTATTATTATTATTATTCTTTGGGCACAATGGCAACTAGCCGTCGATATTACACGACAGGCTATTACTGCCAATCACAACCCAAAACCAACACGTGGTGGAATGAACACGGTGTTATTTTGAGATAGTAGATGCGCTACGTAGGCCAGTCATTGAGTTATCTAAAACAACAGAACAACACAGTTAGAACCAACACCAACAGACTCTACTTATTAACCTGATAGAGTTAGTGACATAAAGATATGTATACACTATTTAACATAGACTATCAACATATTTACAAAAAAATATTAAGAACTGCAAGATATATTTACAGATGATTTTCAAGGTAATAGGCTGGTTAGAGGAAAGGAGGACCTTCATGCTGGTTGGATCTGGGGGGGGAAAAAATCATAGAGAAAAATCGGGAGGAGGGGGCAGTTGAAAAAAATATGGTCTACTGTTCCATGTTCTGAACCACAATTGCATAATGGGGAGTCACGGACGCCAATCCTGTATAGAAATACAGGAGAGCAACAGTGACCCAACCTTAATCTGCTAATAACAGAGGTGGTCTTTTTGTTAAATTTCTTGTATCGTCAGAACCATGGTTTAGCAGGTATAGTGGGCTGGATATCACCATAATGCTTTTCAACAATATTACGGGAGTTGTCCCAATCTGTGCTCCAGTTATGGTTCAGACGAACTTTGGCCAGGGCATTGTATTAGATTTACAATTTATTTAAATTTAGTCAAAATAGTACGTAAAAAAAACTTAAGATGGCGCTGTTTACAAAATCATTTGATATTTCATTGCAAGTACTATCAGTAGGTATCAGGCGACAACAGACGTTGCCAGCTAGTGCATTATATTATTTGATGCTATGTTGCCGCTCTTATAATTCAGTAACAGATAACTTTACACCACCCCGGATATTATTTTGTAGTGCTCGTAGTCGTTCGTCTATGTGAGTCAGTTACTGTGGTAAAAAAGATCTGTCGGTTAAACTTATTTAAAGGGTCGTCGGTTATAGGTATCTCAAGAATTGGATTTTCGGCTGAGGTGTGAGCTGTTAGAGTGTCAGAATGGCGAGTTTGTACTGTTAGAGTATCTGATTCTACGGTCGAAGGTAATGATTCGTGCAGAGTAACATACGTCATGATAGTGCTGAACAGTCCCTGACAACGTTCGTAGAATTCTCGTGGTGAATTACTGCCTTGCGTCAATAACGAAAGATCATTATAAAGAGCTGTTTCATCCCGATGGTCTGCAAAATTATTAATGAGAGCATTTCTAATGCTAACCAATTGTCCGGGATACCGTTTGTATTAATAAGACGAGACGCGGGCCCAGTAAATTTATTCAGAATCCCATTTATAAAGGCAAGATTAGTAAGTTCGCTGCCCGATTCCGGTTGTAAGTAATTATGTACAAGTTGGTCGCAGAGCCTAATGAAACGCGTCAGAACCAGGAGGTTTGCGATCGAACTCCGGCACTAACCTAAGGGCCTTTAAAATCGTGTCTAAATCTACACTCATTTTTGTACTACAAATTAATTCACTATTTTCTAAGTTTAAATTTCTACCACCATCTAGGCGACTTTGCCTCAAACTTCTTAAATTAACACTATTCACAGAAGACCTAGATTGTCTCGGATGAAAAATTTTGGAAGTTTAAATAAAATACTTAAAATAGAATAAAAATAGGCTTAAAATTTACGGGGAAGCGACACAAGAATAACTCTTAGTGTACTTACAACTTCATAACTCTAGGTATTTTCTTGATGTATCGATGTCTTGATACGGGGCGGTACGCGCGACGTGAATTTATTAATTTAGCTCGCGTACCGGCTCGCGAGATCCTACCGACTGCGCCAATTACGAAGGCTGCAGCCGTAGGATTAAAAAAAATACAAAAATCGAAATTAATATTAGTTTAATTTCGATTTAAAAGGTTTACAAATAAAAAAATTACAATTTAACTTATTACTAAAATAATGTGTCTAATGGCCGATGTGAGAACCAAAAGTGAAATAAATTTGATGCGACGGACGAAGCGCGTGGAAACTGCAGCGTCGGCAATCCTTACACGTGTCTTCACCGTGGGAACGTTGACTTTTAGGTTCCTTGGTTGAGTAGGTGCATAACATGGTCTTAATGATTTTTATAATGATGATGTGTACGGATGCAAAAACTATAATGTCTGGACCCTATGCACGGTGCATACGGCTAACGATGTAACGGTAACTTTTTGGTAACTTTTTCTAAAGTTAAAGTAATATACTAATATCATAGAGAAAGCTGATTAAGAACTAAATTTTGATCCCAAGAAAATGTGTACTTCGATTTAGTTGGTTTAATTTTATAGGCTTCTTGTAAAATTTGCCTCATCATAGCCCATATCTTCGCCTAACAAAAGAGACAACGCTGAATGGTGTGAATTTAATGAACCGAATGAACAACCCTTATTAAATTGCTCATTTAAAAAACAAGGAACTAATAAAACAGGTTTTTGAACATATCAGTATTACGTAACGAACAAAACTCCCACCATGACCTCAACATGATGTTGTATTGACAAATAGTCATGGATGCCAGAGAAGCGAGCATCAACGTCAGGGTCTCTGGCAGACAGCCGCGCCGCGCGAACCATGCCCGGAGCGTCTCGCGGCACCCAGGGTAAGGCTGGACTGCTTTGCTTTGGTGCTGTTATAGGAGTTTATTAAATCTTTTGTTTCAATTCAAATCGATTATTTTTCTTACACATTTTAAGACAAGGGAAAATGGAGGAAATAGTTAAAAATACGTAGAGGCCCAATTAATCGTAAACGCTTCGACTGCGACTGCATCCGGTTCAGGATATCTAGTTACAAATGCGTCACATTTGCAAACAAACATTAAAGCAAAAATCCATGAATTACGTTCCTCGCCAAATGCCATAGCCAAATGTGTCTAGTTAGAGTATTTAAATGTGGAAATTGAATCCTATTGGCGTAACTAATAGCGGTGGTAATAATAGCGGTATTATCAATTCGTAATAATATTGCATAATTTCTTTCTTCCCCGGCTGAACTTTTGAAGCCTTAGGAAACGACTAGTAATTCTAGGTAATTGATATGGTATCTATTCTTTTTCACAATAAAATTTATTGTTTTGGAATACTACGGCCCGGCCTAATCTGAATGCATCTGTATATATCTTATAAATTTGTAAAGTAATTAAGCAGGAAATGGTATATTCACTTATACGTTTCTACCAGATTAAATCTTCTAACAGTAATTTAGGGAGTTTAATTTTTGCCCCATAGTTGTACATATTTTGTAGCTAGACAGGCTGCGACCAGTACACTATATTTTTGGCAAAATCTCGCATCGAACATATTTGAAGTTTCATAAATTTATTTATTATTATAACGCTTATCTTCAGGTACTGTTCGATGTTAAACATAAAGCCTAAAAATGTTACCGACTTTGTCGATTTTGTCCAAATTCACAACAAGTGGCTCATAACTTCGCGCATAATATGGATATGGATTATCGCGCAACGGATAATCCATACGGCATGGCCGTAAACTCGTATTGAGTGGCTCAAACATATCGTTTTCTTGAAATTCAAAACGTAGGTATTTTTTGTAATCAACAAATGTAGGTACGAGTAGGTATGATCTTTCTTATCTATGTTAGCTAAGAAACCATTATGGGGAATTAATTTAGAAGCTGTTTTATAAAATTCCATTTTAAAGTGTACTTTTCTACAAAATTGTATAATTTTATTTATAATATTTTTTTTTTAGTACGAACCGTATTTCGCCGTTGAGTTTCGGCGCCAAAAATATTTATTTATCATATTTGTTTGATATAAACTGGTCACTTGACGTATAACGAGGTTTTAAAGCCTCAAGTGTAACAATTTATTAATTGCTATTATCATATTTCGTTTTTCACTATGCGACAAAATATGTTTGGGATTAAATACTGGTGTAATTTATAGAGTACAATGTAAGTAAGATTTTTAGTCAACCGTCGCGTTATTAGAATTTCGTATGATGACGTCACGGTGTAGAAATCTTTTTAAAATCGCATTACAAATTTTAGCGTTACACTTGGAAATCCTGGAATGAACAACTGTACAATTTAATGTAAATGTAATGTATGTACATATATTTAATGTAAACCTGGACGTGACAGTTTAACCAAAGAGTAATTAGAAGTTGATGGTACTTGCTGACGTCTTACAGAGGTTGAATGAGAGTCGATCGTTCATGATTTATCATTAATATAAGCTCAATCGCATTACTACGCGAGTTGTTTCTGACAAAACATATTATAAAATAGTGATATCTCTAACTGGTTGTCGAATTAGAACCAAATTTTTTTTTATGGATATACATCTTTGCATTGGAGTAAGAAGTAATACACAAGGTATAGATGGCTTAACACCGAAGTACGACTTATAGGGTACAAATTAAAATATATAGAAAGCAACGACAGTAAGAAAATTTAAATTGATGATTTTGGGCACAGTTGAACGAACTGTAGAAAAGTTTCGAATTTAATTTATTGGTAGGTAAATACAGTCCTGCAACCATTTACACTCAATTAAGATTCAATCGACGTAGATCATTCCACAGTGATATACACTCGAAATAGTGTTAAAGTCGGGTTAAGTACCACGTTCTAACCGTAATAATGCACTTACAATACACGATCGACACATTCAGCCTTTTTGTGAGTTCTCCTTTTAATGCGCTAAAGGTGACTCTGGCAAAGCAAAGGTTGTTGCATGACTAATGATGTAAAAAGCTAGGGCGCTGAATTGAAACAGAGACTTCATATGTCAGATGCGTTAGAAACGATAACTTATTCGATAACATCTTGTAAAGGGTGAGAACTGGCTTAATTTGGGGGATACCTTCCCAGAGAGTTTCAGAAAGTGAGAACAACGAAGGCTAATTAACCACTCAAATCGAAATACTTAGGTACAGAAGAATAACATCGGTTTATAAAACAGTATTCATTTTTGTATGTAGATATCTGTAGATATAAATTTAAATTTACTTAAAGTAGGCACCTTTTGTAACATTTAACAACATTTATGCCCGTCTGCACTAAACACTACAAAGCATAGACTTAGTTAGGTAGCACCTAAACTAAGTCACATCTTATATCTAAATAAGTATGTATCGACTCGACTACTCTGCGTTGCTCTGCACTAACCAGTTTACTTTAAGTGCCTCTTAGAACGATCGTTGCCTAACAAAGCGAACGAAAGAACGAAAATGTCTATTTTGTCTTTGATTTTGATGTATGATTTGATTTTCCTTGTCAATTGTCCTGCCTGACGGTTTATTTAATCTTCCTATACCCGCGCGTTGGTCTGTGAGACCGACGAGGTAAATTTTCGTAATTATTTCTTCTATCGTATATGCTAGAGGTTTGCACTTTTTGTTAGCTGCATGATTTGTTGCCGCGATCGTATACGGCGCCAATTGGTTTGTGAGACCGACGCAGGTACAGTTGAAACTTTTTGTGTAAGTAATAATTTCTGTTTTATTGATTTTGATATCATATTGTGTTATTTAGCATAATTTAATTATCTTTAATTATTTTAGGTCTCAGTTTACGACAAGATGGATGATCATCAAATAAGTTTGTTGTTGGATGACGATATTTCGGATTCTGACTATGAAGATCAAAACGGCAGCGAGGTGGAGGATTTTAAGAAGACGAGCTGTCAATTCCTCTTTGTTAAGACTGATAAAGCTAGTCTTCTGAAATATGTATATTAGATGGTCCAAAATCCTCAGTAACACCAGCCAATAGTACAATTGGCCGTTGTACATGCTGCCCATCAAAAAAGAACCGTAAGACGCGGTACATCTGCGCTAAATGCAAAATTTACTTTTGTATGGAACATGCTATTATGGTATGCTCTGCTTGTTTTAGTGAGACTTGTGCTCAAGATTATATATCATTTTATTCTTTGCCAACTAATAGTCTATAAGATTTGACAGTTTATTTTTGAATATTAGAAGAAAAAAAATATTTTTGTTAAAATTTTTGTAGCAAGTATGAAATATATGTCGTTCCTATATTTCAGAGACTGCATTGAAAGACTGTTAGTTATTCAATAAAAAATATATTTTTTATATGCTGTGCTTATTTCATTTATGATATCACCTATTTTTATTATACGTATAATAACATTACTATAGGTGTTCTTGAAAAAAGAAATGAGATTTTGTCATGATTTTTCGGTCTGTAAGTCCATGCGCGGGTATAGGTGTTACACAATTTGACACGGGTATAGGAAGGTTAATTGAATAAATCTCCAATCAAAAGTTCAAACAAAACGTACAGATTAATTATTTTGAAATAGATATATTTTATTGTATCATTACATAATCCAGCTGCTAGTTATAGTGCATAATGCGAGGTTATTTTTTTCAATCTTAAATCAATGAACGAAAATGTCCATATTTACAACGTACAATTATTGAGGGCTGTTCGAAAACTAATGAGAATAGTTTAAAGTATTGTGGGAACTTGTGTAGCTTAGGTTTCTTCAATATACGAACGAACACTGAAGGAGAAAGGAATTTTCGCGTTGCAGGATGTTTTATGTTTTTTTTTCTAAAAGGTGACTCTTTGGAAAAATATTAATATAATAAACGTAAAATTTTTCTATCTAGTGTATTCGCATAGCTTTTTGAACGCCGTGGTACCTATGCCTTAGTTCTTGCTTAATGTTAAGACATGGAAAATCGGTGTCCTAAAGTTAGATTGTCTTAAGCATTTAGGCATTGACTTAAGTTTAGTGCAACGCAATTCTCGTTCCTAAGCGCGTCGTAGAGACTTAAGTATCAACTTAGGTGCTGTCAAAGTTTAGTGCAGACGGGCATTAGACATTTTTAATAAAGCGCGCTTACGAAACTAAGTCAATCAAATGTCAGCGCTGCCGTTAAATGGGAGAAGTTCATCGACCTCTACAAACAAAGTTGTATTAAAGCTCAAACACACTTTATGAGTAAGTTGTTCGAAGCATACGTATCTGTTAATTTGTCGTATTTATGTCAATTTGTGGCTTGTGTCGTAAGGGTTACCTTAAATAAAGAAAACGTGAGTGTGGAGTTAAAGAGCTTGAAGATCTGACTCATTGTATTTTAACCTCTTTTAACACATACCTACCTTCTCAAGGCTTTTTCCTTGTAGCTTTTATGAATAGAGAGCTTTCTTCCTATAATAACTTCTGGAATGGTATTACAATTGTAATTAGCACAGGGATCTTTTCTTTAATCGTATATAAGTAAAACGTTTTGTTTAAACGTTATTGTAGTGGTCGACTATAGATCATTCTTGGATAGCTGAATCATTAGATTTCTTGCAAAAAATTGATTGTGTTTAACATTTTTTTTAAATATAGAACTTTAGAATTTAATTTTTTTTTGTAGGTACATTCAAATTTGATTGATAAACAATTTCACTTCAACTACTAAATGGAAAATCCTGAAATTCTTTGCGCATAAGATAACGAAGTGCCGTCCCAAATGTTTTATAGGCTTTGTATTCTCATAATTCGTTACGAATCAGTCCTCTTGATTCCAAAGTCGTGGGCAGAACATAATATTTCATAAAGTAAACACAATTAGATCCAACTTTCCCTCGTAATTCTCAATTTACAGTCGTCCCGAGTTCGTTGGAGGTCCTGCACGGTTGATCGCTAAACATTCTAATTAGGACGCGCCGGTAAATTGCCCGCCACCGCGCATGCGTGACATGGCTTCTTTTGTGACAGTGACATTGACAGCACCGTGTTAGTTGAATTTTTTAGTAGTCATAATAGGTAACAGTTGTAGGTATTGATGTTTTCAAGTTAATGGCAGCTATTTACTATATTTCCTTCCTAGATTAAATAATCTACCTACGTAATAAATTGCTAATAACATTTTGGTACTATTTGAATTTGTCATCTATTTTTTTCTATGGCCTTTTAAATTTCACGGGACTTTGTAGCTTAGCGCTTATGGTGCTTAGCCGGAACTTTAACTACTCGCAGGAGTGATTAAAGATGTAGACACGATACGCCTAAGGGCACCCGAGAGGGCACGGACTTAGTACGTCGTATATTGAAACTACCACTGGTTCAGAAGGGTCATCTACTGCCAAAGAACCAGCAAGAATGCGTCAGTAGGAATTCGTATGACGCGATAGCCTGGCTCACCACTGGGTTAGGCAATTCGAATGCCGTGTTGCCCTATTTCTAACTGGAACGCCGGCGTTCCTTGTTGTAATAGCGTCGTCGGAATCTGTTAAGACTTTACGTGGACGCCTGTAACGAACCACGTCTGGATTGGCTGACATATATTAGACGAAGATGTTTTATTTATTAACATCGATTATGTTTATTTTATCGAATAATCCGAATTGCCTCTGTTCCAGTAACGGGACTGGCCGTTCCTTCCCTTTACCTGGAGCACATTCACGTAAACGTGGTTATTATGGCAGTCGAATAGAAGGGACCGCCCTATTGCTACTGCCCCCCCCCACGAGACCTTAACGAAAGAACCTCTACTACCGCAATAATTTATCGATCAGTCAAATCCGTTTACTGTAAAGTACTTTAAATAGGTGCGTTTTCTAAGTTTTAATTAAATCTAATTATTTCTTCATTACTGTGCTACTTCCAAGACACTTGAGTGTGCAAGCTATTAGTGAAAGCATCCCGTAATTGGGTGTAAAGCTTCTCAAACAAAATAATCAATAAATAAAATTATATACATATGTAAATCATCAATGTCTGCACCTATAGCCTCGAACTTGGGATCTGTTTGAGATTTTCATTGTAAATTGGCAAGCGTTTGTCTTTTATTTCGCCTGATGGAAATCAAATAACCAACAGTGTTTTATGAAAATCGGTCCAAAAGTAAAGTGCTTTTTTACCTGACATTCGGAAATTTCTTAATATGTGTTCAAAAATAAATTGCACTACTAACACAAAAAGGTGTATATTGTAATAAAATTAAGTAATAATTTGACAAAGTTAAGTTCAAGAACACGTAAAAAGGCTTTAAGTTAATATTCAGGTCGAGGTCCCACGTGACTCATCATGAGAACGGCAGCAGGAATCTAAAAAGTTAGGTTGTATGATGAAACGTTGTATGTAAAATAATGCACGCAACGGTTTCCGAAGTACACTTAAAGTAGGTTCTATGCAAGTCAAATTCAGCGTAAGATTTTTTTGCCGATTATTTGACAGCACGTTGTTTTAAATTGCCAATCTGAGCGTGATTGCATACATAGATCCCTTATGTGCGTAATATCGGCAGACTGTTTACATGTGGGAAGTATGTACCCGATTCTACCTACATGGTTATTTTGTAAATATGGAATGATCTGCATGTATTTTTAAACCTAGAGAATAGATATGAAATCACTTAATGTCTCTTCTTCTGCATTGACTTGGTTTAATTCCTATGTTCGGGGACGGTCTCAGCGGGTCCGCCTCGATGAGTCTTACTCAAACTGGTGTGCTCTAGCTGCAGGCGTACCTCAGGGTGGCGTTCTCTCTCCTTTACTTTTCTCTATATTTATTAATTGTATCACTCAAGTTCTTTCATGTAAATACCACCTTTATGTTGATGACTTGCTGATTTACCGGCATTTCGCAGTAGACAATGTCGATTCAGCTATCTCAGCTATTAACGATGACCTTTTTTGAGTTTGTATCAGTAAATGGGCCAACCATCATTTGGATAACTCATGAACCTGGGTAAATTTCAAGCCATGATACTGGGAAGTCGATATGTAGTTTTGGATAGCACACAGATTGCTTTTACCGACACAGTCATAAACTTAGGAGTTATTATGGACTCGAATTTGATTTGGCGCCCTAACATAAATAAAATCAGTCGAAAAGTACTCCTTTCACACACTAAAGTGTCTTCAAAGCTTCTTACCACCTCAAACCAAGATATCCCTTGCGCAAGCACGTATTCAACCCATAATTGATTATGCCGACGTCTGCTACTTAGACGCCACTGAGGAGTTTTTGAGTAAGCTAGAACGCTTACAAATATCTGTATACGCTTTATTTTTAACCTCAAAAAGTACGACCATGTCTCAGAACATCGCAAAAAACTAAAGTGGCTTCCGATCCGTCTCCGTAAAAATACTCGCATTCTTTGTGTTTTATTTAACGTTCCCTATAATCCAAGTTCTCCAAAATACCTGAGCGAGCGTTTTTTCGTCACTCTTTCTGAAAATACGCCATGCCGAGCACATAAGCGTATTCTCTTGTACTGAAAACCCCATTAAACCGATTTCTTCTCCTACCCCTTTTCTATACATGCTGTCAGATTGTGGAATTCATTACCTTTCAAAATACGCAAGTCAAAATCTCTAACAATATTTAGGGAATACTACTTATCTTAAGTATATTTTAGCATTCATAAAAATTTTTCATGCAAATCAAATGATGTTAATTATATAGATTAATATTTTGTTATATATATATATATAATATTATATGTATTTTATATTTAAGTATTTGAGTATATTTTGTAATATTATACTACAAAATAAGTTTTTAATATTTTCATTAATAGTACGTACGCACTAACTTTGCATTGTATTATTTCTCTAGTCTCAGGTCTGCTGGCAGAAATTTCTTAAAGAAATAAGTTGTCCTTTGTAAATTTTTTTGTGTGTACATAAAATATTAAATTTAAAAAGATATCTCTTGGACAGACGTGTGCCACTTCTCATCAAGCAAGTGGGAAGACAAACGCCTGCCATTTGTAAATAAATGACCTACAAGAACCTACTATTCTTAGTCAGTAGTAGAGAAATAACAATTTAAAACATTACGTAATTTAATGTAGTTTACGCAGCGGACAAAAGCCAATCTACTATTTTCCGCTTAAATGGACCTTTAAGTGGTGTAGGTTCAATTTTTAACAACGAAGACTAGTGTTTTAGTTTTATTTTAACTGTTTGGCCATTTCGTTTAAACAATATTTTAATCTCGAGATACCAGTGCCTAGGGATTATATTTGTATTAAAGTATTAAAAAATGCAAACAATTTTATAGTAAACTTAGCGCTAACAGTAGAGCCATTTTGCTAGAACTCGTCCATATTTTGATCGCAATACTAACGAAAGTTAGAGTGTGGATGCCATTTACCATAACAGTGTTGCTTGCTTATTTGCCGGTAGTGAAATTTCAAAATAGTTTGAAAAGTTCCTATCCTAATATAAATCAAAATGTCCTACACATTGGCGCCCGCGCATCGTTTCCGCGTTAATTGTGACGAGTAATCAGTCAACAAGTTGATCAATCAAGTCGCTGAATAATTCAGCAGGCTCTATGGACAGAATATGCGTCACACAAGATTTCAGATTATTACGTGTTGTGTGAGGAACACCCAGGTCGATGGATTATCTGGTGAATTGTTTGAATACTGTTGTTTGAATAGGACTTACGTATCTGAAGTGATAGCATGATTTTAAAGGGAATTTTTTTTTATTATTTTGTTAAATTGTAATAAAAATTTAACAGTTTTGTTTGCTTATTCTAATTAGTAGTAACGTGCCTGTGAAGCAATCGTATGTATGACTGCCGATTCTTATTGTAACCAAATGATTTTGCACGTTTCAGAGGTTATTAGGTTACCAGCAGTTTATAATTCTTAATAGAAAAGATAAAGTTATGGTAGATACTTAGGCCCTAAACACGGAGTGTCAAGTAATTTGTTTTCAAATTCAAAGGGTTGAGTTCAAAATGTTCGTGTCGTCGGCCACTTATGTTTCAGTAAAATATACAGTTATAATTATTTTTATTATAACAATCAATAAGGTTAATACCATATTTTATAGTCACTTGAGCTAAATACTAATTAGTTTTTTTATTTTTTAGTGTTAAAATAGCCATCATTAGAGTAAACTTATAATAACTATAATCAATTGCACCACAAATTCTTTAATCTAAAAATATTTGTTACTTCATTTAATAGGGAAAAATAGGAAAAATAGACAATTAACTACTAATTAATTATATATATTTTGTTAGTTTGCTATGTCATTAGTAAGCAGGCTGCATTTCCTTGTTGCACAAAAACAGAGCGAATGTTTTTTTTATTGAGGTTTGCCGATCAAAGAAAATATTTTCGTACATAAACCCAAGCAAATAAAAAGCACAAAACTAAAATACTGACTATAAAGCTGACATAAATATATTTTAGTGATATTATTTAATATGTTATGATTTCGAAATTTTTTTAAGTAATTTATTCAACTGAATATCTATGTCATCTATTTTAAATCATAAAGATTACCTCAAGTATTTCTTTTTGCATATTGATTAACCTATGGTTCGAGAACCCTGTCTGTATCGGTAAAGATGCACGCAGTAACGTATTCCTTGGTTTGCTTTTATGTCTTTTATATTTTTATATACATAATTTGGTTCTGACTTTCATTTTAGTAATTGTTATAGAATGTTATAAAAATTAACGAATAGTAATTTTTTGCGTAAAGTACTGAAATCAAAAGCTTATTGAGGGCCTGGAATGAACTTCACTATTTATACATTTATTTGACGAACTGTTTGAGTAAGAGAGATTAATAATGCACTCACAATGCTCAACTTAAATGTAGCATTAATTTTATAGTCGTAAGTATAGTCAAGTAGAAGTCACCTTATTTTTGGTTTTTATAACAGAATGAATAAAAATCTTTTATTTGTTACCAGTAGATCTTTTTACCGGGTGAGCTATAACCTGATCTTCAAGAAATTAAATCAAACGCCAACTTTTAAACAAAAGTGTTAATGGTTAGAAATTAATTATTGAATATCGTAACGCTATACTAAATTTTAAATTAAACAAATTAAATATTATTCTAAATTATTGTTTTATAGGAAGTTGTAAATCTGAGTGGGTGAGTGTCACTTTAAAATTGGCATCGAACTTTGAAGAGCAAACAAAGCTGTTATTTATATGTTATTTGTTTTCTGTAGTTCCACTACAACATAATACAGAGCTTTTTGCCAAGGTATACCTAGCTGAGGAGTCGTTTTCTAATAAAATCATGGAACTTGCAAAATATGCATAAGGGTTTACAAAAAGTGGCGCTTTAAAACTAATCTAACACTTTACCGCAAAGCTGCGGGGAAAATTGCAAGTATTTTTATTCCTCTAATATCAACATTTATGTAGATCCAAAGCTCTCAGTATTCAAAAACCACTGCACTAATAAGGTGACCTCGACTAACGGATCTCCTGCAACCGAGCCTGCATGGTGTAGAGAGCGATTCTTATTTCAAATTAATTTTAAAATCAAAAGCGTGTTAGATAATATTAGGTGGACCCATTATACTTTCAGTATGTTTTCAAGATAAATGCGATTATATATATTCTAAAATATTCGAGATCCTTTAAAATATATTTGAAAACAATTTGTTCCAGACAATATGTTTCTATCCTGGTTTCTACGGTGTCCTGTTATATCAGATCTTTTTACTTTGTAATGAATAAATAAATAAATTTTCTATCAGTTATAATACATTACAATAGATCATTATTATAAGAGAGGGATTCGCGAATCTGTGTGATTGATATTTTCGTCAATTTTCGTCAACGACCAATAGTACCGAATCTTTTAATACTCAACATCTATTTCAGTACGCTACCGTTATGTAATCAGACATTTGGCTCAAGAGGATTCAAATCTTAAACCAGCGTAGGCAGGAATCCACCGTCACCGCAACGCCGTTGATAATCGATATTCCAATTCGAACACCAACTAATTTTTTTGACAATTTCACTCATCTTAGGTTAGAGGTGTCCGTGGGCACTGTGTGACCTACCATCACGTGTATCGCGTGTGCGTGTGTGTGTGACTGTCACTTACCATCACGCGTGTGCGTGTGTGTCGGCTACTACGACAGCCTCAATAGTCCCACTAGAGGGACATCAGCGCCATCCAAAGAAGGGGTGGTATCAGGCAACTTATAGTCCACCACATTTGCCTGCTGGGGGGTGGCGGACTTTACACATCTTTACCTTCGAAAAATAATTTCTAAGGTATGTTAGTTTCTTCGCGATGTTTTACTTCACCGTGAGAGCAGTTGGTTTGGTGTATTAAAGTTAAGGTGCTTAAACTCTTTGGTAACTTTGGCTGTCACCGAGGAGCTTCTCCAAGTAATAAACCTTTGCAAGTAGTAAACCTCTACAAGTACTTAAATAAAATAAAGAAAAAAATTTACATTCTAAGACAATAAAAAGAACATTCTCCATACTATGCCACCTCGGCTACAGTACAGTCACGTCGGTAGTTGGTCTGTCCGTGTCATTATCACGGCGTTTATGCAAATCTTCTGTTTCCTTTCCGATCGCTTTGTTTTGCGCTCGTTGAGGTTTGTGCATTTGGAAATATTGACGGTTTTCTTACAGGAACTCACTACCAGTATCGCGCTTCGTTAAGTTGTAAATACTCGATATCTATTAGCCTCGATAAAAATCTAGTTATTTGATAAGATTATAGGTACTAATAAAAGGCGCTACCCACATTTGTGGGCTGGCATCAATCAGCATTGCCAGATAAACTGACGGGAGAAATGCCGCCCGGCCAAAGCCTGATGTACTACCTGTTGGGCTCTTGCCGAATATGTGTAGTTGTAGGATCGGGTCGGCAATGCCGTTGGCAATGCGGGTAGCACCCCTAACTAATCATGTAACTTTAGGTTCCAAACTTTAAGTAAATAGGTTTACTTTGCATCCACTCAACCTTTTACTATATACCTATTGGGCTTACAAAATTTTGAGAAAAAGCTAAAGTTGTGCGGGCTAAATTTCGGGGACTGGGTAGGTGATTGCTAGGTTCTTGTTAAGTGAAGTTCTTAACTTTAAGCAGAAGGTTTAGAAAAATAACAGTTACACTGAAAATAAAAATGTGGACCTAAGTAATTAAATCACTATAAATAACTACAACCAATCTATTTCTAACCATCTCATTAAGATAAATCAAACGATGCATTTTTGCACCTTCGGACTTCGTATCATTCATTAGGGTGACGACAGACTTGGGTTTTTTTTCCAGCCATAGATCATCACAAACCGCCTGGAATGCCGACAGCTCAGTGACGTATGACAGAGTTTTTGCTCTCACCTGGAATGTGGGATAGCTGGGATTCTTTGTAGTAGTACTTCATTATTGGCAGTGATGTGGATGATCGGAAGTGAGTTATTTATGACGAGATACTCGTATTAATGTAATTCTGTACTGCGTGCAATCCTTCTTTTTTATGTGAATGCGTTTTATTTAAATGCAACCCAATAGGTTGACGTTGGACGTGACGTTTAAAAAAAATGAAAAATTTTATAAACACGGTGACATCTAAATCAAAAGCACGAACGGAGACCGCAATGTTAAATGTGAACGCGAATTTAGTAAACAAACTATAGCTACAAAAAATTCTTGTCATAGAATTTGTAATTAACATTCCATTATTGGCCGTTGAATAAGAATAAAGTTTGCTTTTTTTTAAATTTGGTATTGAACTCTTTGTATTAATTTTAAAAGTAATTGTGTTTCTTGCTCTATTGTGTTTATATTTTGATTATGTCCTAACTTATTCAAAACAGAAAAACCACGAAATTTCGCTTAAATGCTATAATTAAATTATCCAAAACACACCCTCTACACTGTTTTACTTTTGACAAAAAATCTCTTTTAAATCTGTATCGGAAATGACACATTACACCGCAATGATTTACAACCAGAACTTGGAGAGCTCGCATAGCCCTAATAATTTGCTGAACCATTCTCAAAATATGAGGAAGAGGGCTTAGTCGTAGGTCAAGTAATATTGGGGGTGGTAAATATCAGGGTAGTAAACTAGAGGGTGGATAATCGTTACTGAGCGAAGAATGACTGATGTCTCTACAAGCTGGAGGACTTGTCAGTGATGGCGAATGATGTGATTCTCAAAGTTTTTTAAGAATTAATTATATTAGCAATCCAAAGTTTTCTATATAGAATAGAGTGAATTTTTCACTTCGGAAACTAATATTTTCATGCAACCGTGCATCGTTTCAAAGTTATGAATAAATTGTATTAACGAAGATACTAAAAACTCTGAAGTCGTAGCCTGAAATGTTTTTTAGAGGACCATAGAGTATTTTTTTATGATTCTAAACTTTTCACTAAGTTAGTTTGAAGATGTGAAGTTTATGGTAAACACCAGCTGTCTGAACTGCTTTCCTGTTTCAGTTGGTGTATAAAAATGTATCTTTACTGACAACTTTTGCCATAGAATACTTAAGCTTTCAGCAGGCCATGATCTTACTCACTTCACCTGCTATGCCCATAATAGCATCTATTTTACAATAAGTGAAACTTACTCAAGTACACTTTTAAGAAGCTAGCTTTAAAATAAGTATAACGAAATATGACAAAACTTTGAGCATCACAGTTGCTAACATATCGCTTGCACAAAAGATAAGTGTATCCTCACCCTAACTTTTTTACACCTCGAATTAAAAAGTCAAATGTCAGCGTTTTGGCGGCAAAAACAACCATATCCTATGTCAACCGCGTGTCTAAAAACGCAAAGTTACGAAAATAACCTGAGAAACGTGGCTTTCATTTACGTGACGATATTGTTATGAGTGAAATTATTTATGAATATTTTTAACGTTTTTTATTGTTTTGAAATAGATATTTTGTAAGTAATACTCTTGAATGGTGGCTATATTTGGTAGTAAGGATCAATCATTGTCTTTCTCGGTAATGTGGGAAATAATTCACTTGGATTTGAGTTATGTGTGATTTGATAAGTAATTTTGAGAAATATTTTTTTTTAAACTTGTTATTTGTTTATAACTATAATTATAAAGAATATTAAGATTATTTAATTTTTAAAAATTTTGGTGTTTTTACGTACGTATTATCTCGGTGTACCTACATTATACAACAGCGGACGGGCGTTGTGGGTAGTAGCACCGCCTCATACGCCGGAGGTCTCAGGTTCGAGCCCTTAATCTAAGTATTCATTTGTGCGATGAACACAGAAGTATTTTCTCGCGTCAGGGTTGTTCATATTTTTATAAGTTTATTCTGGGTTCCCCCCAGGTCACTATATTTACGTTAAGTCTATTCTGAGCCGTTTCATAAGCAGTCTGCCAAGAGTCCCCGGTAAACAAAACTGCAGTATCATCCGCAAATGTGAATGTCCTCCCATTGACAAAGTTAAGTGCACATAAATCATTTATGTAGACGAGAAAAAGAGTAGGACAAGCTCTGCTTACTTTGGGGCCATACAGTTGGTGTGTTTCTCTTTGTAAATTATAGGTCCTCTAATTGAAGCTTCTTGAGTACTTAGTTGTTTCTCTTCTATGCAACACTTTTTTATCATTTTAGTTTTTATTCAACTTTTTGACTGTCAAATCCTAATTAAACTTAGCGACAGATATGTCCTACAAAAAGAAAGAAGTTTTACGGAAACGGCAAAAACTAAGGTGGCAAAGTAAAGCGACGAAGAACGAGGGAGCGCCGAAATGTCGGAAGTTTTTTACTAATGACCTTATTCGTTGACAGATTGTAAAGAAAATACCTTGGGTATGTGCTAAAAATGTTAGAGCATATGTTACAATTTACAGTGCCACAGACTTATCCGTGCGTGTGGACAAAATTGGAACTAAAAGATTTTTTTAGGGAACGTGTTCCCATCGATGGAAATAGGTGAGCTGGCCCACGGCCCGACTGTAGTTGTCGCTTTAGTAAAGTTGATATTGCGATGCAGATCACGCGCTATGATTGGTCGGTTGAGTAGCGCGTCACCGCTACAATTTGTAGGGCGATTACGCTTTAACAAATAGATAACTTGGTTGGTCTATATTTTCATTACTTAAATATCTCTTGCCTGCGACAATACAATTCGTAAACACGAGTTCGTGACAATAACGGTTGTTTATCTGCCTTCCAAACCAAAACCTTGGATTCGATTCCACTACAGGATATTTTTATTTTATATGTAACACCATTTTATTATGCCAAAGTTTTGCCGTACCAACGCGGCGGAACGCGACCCCCTTAAAAGAATGATGAAAAATCACAACGAAATGTTTTGTAAAATTGATATACTTCATCTCAAAAAACTACAATATAAGAAATGTATAACAACTATTTTGTCAACAATAAGTAACCCAGATGTTATAGGATGAACTGCATTATTTATTTTGTTTTGTCAACTATGTAACGATCATCTCTGTAATTACCTTTTGTTAATGTTATTTTTTTGCCACTCACTTATTTGAGTTAACTTAACTTATATGTGGATAATGGTGCTGGTTACATGGTTAATTCTTATTTAATGTTTCATATGTATAAGCTAATCTGTTACTGTGTAACTGTTTTTTATCCCAAATAAAATAAAATAAAATAAAATAAAACACGATAGTACAAACGCAAGTATATTTACAATAATAAGTAAATAGGTCCAAACATATGCTATAATTATCAGCAGCTTCATAGCTGAAATCCCCTGAACAATAGGACCACCGGGATCCCCAGTCGCTGTACATTCGATGGCAGAATTCGAATTGTCCTTCCAGTTTATAGATTTCCCATTAGCGCGGTTCGCAGTTGGGAATATATTTAGCCTGATCAATAGCTCAGTCTGGATTTACTAATGGCCGCTCACAGTGAGCTTCAAAAGTGCCAATTGTAGTTATCAAGTAATTGAATTGTTAATGGAGTATTTTGGGCTTGTAGATATTTTGATTTTTGTGAGTTTGTTTTGGATCTCAATTGGAAATAAAACAAAAAAAGGAAAATGTAAGATGTTGTTGTGACTTCATGTTTTCTAGGAAAATAATAACATAATTTGATATCTCCTATGCAAATTTTTTGGTCAAATTGTGCATTAATTATCACGAGAACCTTTGTATGTATTTAATTTATATGTGGTATTATAATTATGATCTAGTGCGACCGGAATTCAAAAATATCTTGATAGTTATAACACTTTAATAAAATATTAAATAACCTATATTACACCTTCCCGCCTCGTCATTACCTCCAGTGCATATTACTGCAAATGAGCAATATTTCACGAATAATAGTCTGCGCGCGATGGTACCTAATTAATACCGGCTTATGAATGAACTGAATTTACTGCCCTCCAGTCGAGGGCAACAACCCCCAGGCTGCGTGCTTATTATGATAGCGTGCTTTTATGTTAAACTTGATGTAATAAAGTATAAAATCAGTAATTTTTCGGGTACCAGCTGACCCTAGCTGAAGAGTCAAGTTCATGCTCACCATTAAGATGAATTACAAAGTGAGGTTTCAAACCAATAAGTAATGCTTCTAGATTTAACCTGTCTTACGGCTGCACTTCGAGCCTTCAAACGGGACGCTCTTAGTTATATATTTTACTTCGCAATTATACGCTTTGATTAAAGGTGGATAAAATATAAAACTGATAAACAAAATCTATACTTAGAAACGCCTGAAGTAATCATTAACATTTCCTGAGTAAATAGGTATATTCGTGAGTGACATGTTTCGACCTTAACTGTAATGTAATAATGAACAAACGAGAAATATTTTAGGTACGTGAATTCAAATTCAAGTACAAATCCAAATATTTATTTCTCAACATTGACAACCAATTACGTTTTCTTATTGATATTAAATAAAGCATGACTCTACCACCAGTTCACAGAAACTTTCTTGAAGAAGAACTGGCAAGAAACTTCACGAGTATAATTAGGAATAAACATTCATGAGAGTTTACTTAATGATATTTATTCAATTAATTATTAATTTAACCACTGGAATTTTCTAACGGTTGCTGAGTGAAACTCGCGACTCTAAGGCTGGAAATTATTCTGCACAACGTTTATTGATGGCGATCAAGCGTGGCGACTCCGCCAGGCTTCTGGCTACTTGCCATATGTACAATGTAATTTAATTTGTTTCCAGTCTTTCCTTGTTTTCCTTTTTCCAGGAATTTTACAGTGATCTGTTTCCAGCTTTATCATTTTTCAGCTCACAGACTTTGTTCTACACTCGTATATCGTGCTGGAGGTTTAGCATTATAATCGCCACTAACTAAATTCAAGTGTAGATAAAATGTGAACAATACAGAATAGCTTCATTATAGAACTCAAAAAACATCTAATTTTTAGTTTTCAAATTTATAGCGTTCCAATCCATTTATTGCTTTCCGACTTCAGAAAGCAATTCCGTTCTGTCAACGATAGATTTTCCATTCGGTCACGCGATCCAACATGCAGAACTACGTCTGTAAACTTAAATTGTGATTTTATATACATTTTATTTTCACAGTCACACAAAAAGACAATAAATATGGCTTAGAACGGTCATTGAACCGCCGAAAATATAAACAAAGCCATTAATATATACAGCCATTAATATATTACAATCAAACTTTATAGATCAAGGGTAGTTTCAATTTAGATCAAGTTTTGAAAATAATTTGCTTGTTTTTATTTGGGTGGTACAATTTGAAATAGCTAGTTCTTTCTATCAGTTTAAGCCAAAAATAATTCCTTCTTACAAGTGTGTTTGAATGGTTTCTTCTTAACAAGTGTTTGAAAGACTTGACTAAGGGTCATTTAGTCTAGAATCTAGAAACATCCGTGAGCGTGTTCCGAATATTTATCAACTTAAATTTTATGCCGCCTAGCAACACCCTCACGGGAGGGAGGTGGAAGATGCGTCATGCATATCGCCGCAGGAAAATACCGACCTCTGCGGCGGTGATGTGGGACTTACCAGAGTGGCACCTACCCACTAAAAACCACCTAGCCGGCTGTAGCATGGGAGTGCTGTCAGCCTTCATCGGAGCGACACCCGGTAGGGAGGTGGGTGCGCAAAAACTTTATCCTACATGATCTTCCAATTTATTTCAAAATTGAGCATCTCCGCAACATTGATTACCAACATTGTAATATTCATAAAGTGATTAGTTACCAACATGCAGCTATTTCGCCATAGTTAATTGTTCCTACGATAAACTTTGAACGAAAACAACGTTGTAGCCAAATATGTGCGCAGGCGGTCGTGCACTTTCATAGTTTTGCAAGATTGAAGGCTTGTTCTGATCTAGATGGTTATTTATATAAGAACCATTTATTACAAGATAGGTTTAAATTCAAATTCAAATACAACATTTCTCAACATTGACAATTACTTGTTCTTATTGGCGTCAAATAAAGCATGACTCTACCACCAGTTCGGAAAAACCTTCGTAAAGAAGAACTGGCAAGAGAATTCACGGGTATAATTTTTTCAAAATTTACAATGTCTCTTTTAGTTTATACCAAATTATTCTTATCTGCATCTGTTAGTTCGGCAAGTCTCCGTACGACGAACACGCGCGGTTGTATTCCTAACAAAGAATAAATTTGAATGGTAATATTTTTTTACTATTTTCGTAACAGACAAACAGCTATGCGACGCACCTGATGGTAAGTGCTATTTGCATCCAACGACATTAGCAGTCGTCGTCATTAGATGTTTTGTTAATCAATATTGGATGTGATTATTATATCGAGTTCGGATGCTTTGCTTACCCTCAGGCTTTAGTTCGAATTGCCTTTGTTCCAGCCATCGCACTGGCTGTTCCCTTTAACTGGAACATAACCACGTGACTTTGATCATTGTGGCGGTTAAGAAGGCAGGTTTGTAGAACCGCCCCTGACGATACCTATCAAAGAAACTCCGCTACGTGCTTTTTTGCGTGAAACCTATTTACCTGCTTAAACTTTTAGTCCTCATGTCCTTACAGCGTCTTGCTTAGGCCGACGATTGGGTTTTTCTGTGGGTAAACTAGAGCGCAGAAAAGTTTATTACTGTCATATGAAAACAATTTACGAGTATTTAGTAATGGCGCTCATTGACACACACATTTATTAATTTTTTTACATTTTATAACGGGTAATATTATTGGTAAGACTAGTTACAACAAAAAGTTGGTCTGTGACTATTTGTAGCGAAAACTTTTGTCTTTAGTCTATGACTTTAGAACAAAAAACTAGAAAAGTCATTATAAATCGTTCTTAATACAAAATATTAGGAAAGAAAAACTTCCAGAGAATTATTCTTGTGACTTTTCTTTGTACATTACCTATATTGGCTGTACATATTTTATTAAATACCTCTGGACAAAGTAGCAAAAATAACTATGACAAAGTGTTGGTTTAGGAAGAGCTTCCTGCTGAAATATCTAAGATCACTCCCCACTTATTCGCGCGGCACATCCGGGCGCCAAAATCTAATTTACGTTGATGACTGTTTGGGAAAATTCGTGTTTTGGCGATCAATATTAGCCCGAAAGAACAACGCGGTCGCGCAACAGCCTAATGCCAATATGTATAGAATTTTTTGTTATCATTACTTTGGACCGGTTTTATCGCTAAAAATACCTCTGTGCTGAATGTGGCAGCCAGAATAAGTAGGTAGCTTTTACGGACCCAAACCACATCTTCATCCGGAAACCCCCTCAGTGAAAGTCAGTGGGCGGGCGTCTCGTCATAAACTACCGGGGTCCGATCCTGGATGCTCCTCAGATCCAGTCGATGCTAGTCTCACTGACGCGTGTCTTGGAGTAGCCCCCGGGTATGGTCTCGTTGAATTGATATCTAGGAAGTTAGGAACTGTTTAGATGGGTTTTGTGAGATACCAGGTAATTGGTTTTTGGAAATTATATAGGATATTCACATTGGTACTGTGGCAAATCAGTGCATGTTCCGATTTTTCGTTTCGTTTTAACGACGGCCGAGTAGGGTAGTGGTTAGTAGCCCATCATACGCCGGAGGTCCCAGGTTCGAGTCCTGGCCAGGGCATTCATTGTTTATATGTATGTTTATTCTGGGATCCCCCCCCCAGTTCGCTGTATGATCATCCATGACACAAGCTCTGCTTTCTCTGGGGCCATACAGTTGGTGTGTTTGTCTGGGAATTTATTATTATTAATTCCTAAGATTTGTTGTGATGGCGGCAACAGAAATACACATTATGTAAATGTCAACTCTCTACATTATCTATAGAGAGTTTTTCTTTGCTAAATTCAGATACACGCTGCGAGTAAAACTAAGAAACAGAAGAAGGTTTCGTTCCGTTGCGGCGCCGGCTAGGGTCATCGACTGATTTTACTGTCAAAATGTTAACCATTTTGTTTTATGTTATTTGAAGAAGTTTTTTACATATTTTAACAGCTTTATGAAAATTGTTTCATTAATTAAATTTTCAACAGCCTGGTTTTAGCAACAATGATTTTAGCTCCTAGCTCAAATCATGGCAGGGACACGTATGTGTGCGATGATCGATTTTTCTCCACTAACCACATGTTTTCTATGTATATTTATTTATTCGTTATTGTTAACCTTATATTTATTTTTTTATTATTTAATTCAATATTTTAAACTAAAAAAAACTACATCTAGACAGTGATTTCTTCCAGACTACCGTTGCAGAAAAAGAATTTCTAAAGTGTAGGGATACATTGCCAAAAACTATACTTCATGAGCGTTAAATACATAAGTGCATACTACAAAACCTATATTAATAAATGGTTTAAAACGAGTTAAGTACGCAAATATTTCATATCAATTTAAATATATAAGAATATTATTATATTTGTCTATGAAAATTATCTTAATAAACTATTATCTAATAACGTACGTCTTTGACTGACTTACTGACGCGATGGTGATAGAAAGCATCGTGAGTTGAAGGTTTTTTTTTAGCTGCCCAAGCAGCACCCTCACGGGAGGGAGGTGGAAGAAGCGTCATGCCTACCTCCGCAGGCAACCGACCTCTGCGGGGTGATGTGGGACTCACCAGAGTGGCACCTACACACTAAAAACCACCTTGCTGGCATGTTTTTTTCTTTTTTTTTGTTCCCCTCCACGGAGAGGGCAGGATGATAAAAAATGCTCTGACGCATACTCCGCGCGCGCGACCGCAGTTATGTGGGACTCGCTCCGAGCCTACCAGAGCCCTACCCACTAAAAAACCCCCTGAATGACTCGTGCAATTTTTTGCCACACAGTCTTCATCTGAGCAACGACCAATAGGTGAAAGAGGCCGCGCTAGCGATGCCCAGAAGGGGTCACCGGTGGGATTTACATAGCACTGAAGGTGAATACATAGCACTGAAGGTGCTTAAAATAAAATTAAAAATTGAATTAATTAGAATTTACATTCGAATTAGAAGTTGCGGCCTGAATGGCTTCGACATCTAGCGTCAGCTGCGTCGCTACGTTCGTGTACACGTTTCTCGGTCTAGCGACTTTGAACTTCGAATCTAAGACAGGAGCAGTATATGAGACTGAATCTCGAACAAGATGATTGGGATGGGTTTCGGAGCGTTTGAAGAACGCTTCAGAGATTGTTTTGAGGTGCTGTTGCACTGTAGGTAGTTCAAGATCTCTGTGCAGGTCCGCGTTACGCACGTACCACGGTGCGTTTGTAGCCCGGCGGCAAAAGAGAATTTGAACTTCCTGCAGTTTGTGCTGGACGAAGGGTTGGCATAGGCAAAGATTGGCGAGGCATATGTCATGACGGGTCTAACGCAGGTCTTATAAATTGTACGTTTATTTCTAAAAGACATTTTACTTTTTCTACCTAACATACTATATAGGCGGTCTAAGTAAAAACAGGCGAGTTTCGTTACTCTATAGACGTATGGTTTGAAAGAAAGCGTCTGGTCTAAGGTGACGCCTAAGTATTTGGTACTGCGCTTCCAGGGGATGGGAATGCCTAACATTCGGATGTGGAGATTGTAATCGGCGATACGACGGTGTTTGCAGTCGAAGTAAACCGCAGAACTCTTGTCTGGATTCACATCGATGCGCCATTCTTGAAACCATGCACCGAGGGCGTTTACGACCTTTTGGAGTTAGGTGACGAGACCCGGGACACTGAGGCCTTTGGTGTAAAGGGCGGTGTCGTTGGCAAAGAGGGCGAGTTCGACGTCTTTCGGTGGAGTGGGAATGTCGTTAGTGTACACGGTGTACAACAGAGGGGCGAGGACTGAGCCTTGAGGGGGGACTCCAGCCTTTATGGGACGAGGCGTGGAAAGCGTGCCTTCATGTTTAAAACGAAATTTACGGTCTTTGAGAAACGACGCGATTATCCTAACTAGGCGAACCGGTAAGCCTATTTTGTAAAGTTTATAGACGAGACCGCTTTGCCAGACTTTATCGAAAGCCTTGGCTACGTCAAAGAAAACTGCGACCATTTTTTTACGTCGCGGATAGAAGCCGTCGAGTATGAACTCCACGATTCGATGGACTTGCTGAGGGCAGGAGTGCTTAGCGCGAAAGCTGAACTGGTGGGGAATGATGAGGGGATCGCCATCCGTTGGAAACAGATGGTTCCGCATTCGAGAGAGTATGACTGTCTCGAGAAGTTTAGACATCGCCTTGAGGAGGCTGATGGGTCTGTGATTAGCCGGGATATTGGGAGGTTTACCCGGCTTGGGAATGCCTATAACTGTCGCTTCTTTCCAAGCTTTTGGAAAATAGCTATGGTCGAAGCAGGCATTGAAGATGATAGCTAACAAGGTAAACACCTGTTGAGGCAGGTGCTTAAGTGCGTGGTTAGAAATACCATCCGCACCCGGAGCCTTTTTGGACTTTTGACTTCTAATGAGAAGCAAGATTTCATCATTGGAGAGTGTGACGGGGTCGTCGGTGATGGGGAGAGATTCTCTTCGGAGTACTTCGTCCTCCACCGCCTGCATATGGGAGGGATCCACGGGTTGCGTGCTGGGCGAACATTGTGAAGCAACGCTGTCAGCGTTCGGCTTTCTCTTCGACTTCGAAGGCAGTAGTGCCATCGGGCCGAGTGAGAGGAGGAACGTGAGAGATGGCGTCTACGCGTAAGGCTCGGGCCATACTATAATACGCTTGGTGGGATGGGGAGATATTCTCCATGAGGTCGTTCATTTGAGCATCACGGAGTTCCGCGAGGCAAGACCTAACTTTACGTTGTTGCTGATTCGCAGCAGTTCTATAGGCGGGCGTGGGATATTTTTTGGCCTTCCGGAGAGCCGCGTTCTTAGCTTTAATAAAATTGCTAATGGATATGGGAAGCGTGGGTTTGCCTTGCTTAGCAACCTTTTCGTTATTACTGATGGCTGAGTTGATAGCATCAGTGAGGGAATTTACTAATGAATCTATTTTATCCGGGCTATCTAATTGGTCGGGGGAGATCGCGAATGGAGAGTTTGGGGCCTCTAGGGCTAAAACTAACGTATTTTTAAAGCCTTTCCAGTTAGTAAAGGTCTTAGGAGAGGTGACGTTATCTTTAGGTGGAGCTAGCACGAGGGAGACCGGGCGGTGATCAGAGCCTAGGTTCGATAGACCTGAGATCAAGGTTGTTATGCTTTACTACCGCAAAGTCGAGGATGTCGGGAGAGTAGTTCGGGTTGTTGGGATAGTGAGTGGGAATGACGAGTTAAGAATGAGAGAGTAAGTCGAGTTGTTCAGTGATGCCAAGGACAGCGATGCCGCTGGTGTTGGTCGACTTACACGTCCAGCCAGTATTATTGGAGTTTAAGTCTCCAACATAATGACGGAACGGCCAAGGGCGAGAATGGCCTTAAAGTCGCTACGGATAGGTCTGGTGCCGTAACCGTCAGAGTTGGGCCTATCGTTACGAGTGAACGCGTATTTAGGAATAGCGAGTCCCCTGGTGCGGTTTGATGTTTCAGGTGCCCTAATATTGACGTTTTGGATAACGTCGAACACGGTCTTCATGTCCTCAGCCAACGACGACTGAGGCGAAGACGACGGAGCGGGACGCGGGCCTACGGGAGCTACGGGAGCTGGAATAGGTAGGGAAGGTGGAGCGGCCGGATGCTGTCTCCAGGAGAGAGCCGGAGTAGGCGTCGGCTGCACGGGCTTTACTTCCGGGGGACCCCAGTTGCGCAGCGGCGGGAAGTTGGCGGGAGTGAGCGGCGGCGCCAGTTTAGACGCGGTCCTCGTAATGGAGAAGCGCGTAGCGCGCGGACAACCTGGGAACAAACCGGACAAAAAGGGAAGTGGAGTCGGGAGTGCGAGTGCACTCCTTCGTTATATGAGGATCCAGGCACTTAACGCACCTTGGGGGAGCTGAGCAATTAGCCGCTGCGTGGCCGTAAAGCTGGCAACGGTGGCATTGCCCAGGGTGGCCGCGACGGTTGGAACGATCGACAGTGATGTTAGAGAGTCCGCAGATTGTGCGAGCCTCTCTGAAAATCTCCCTCGAGTTGGGAGTGTTGGTTAGGATTACTAACGCTAACGGAAAACGTTTGCCGCGGTTGGAGTGCATCTTGTGCACTGCTTTAGCCGGGAAGCCCTGGGACAGGGTTGGGGCCTGAAGGGCCGGGGACGCGATTGTTGCCTGTAAGGCCTGCGTTAGAACATTGTCAGATATGTTGGCGCCGGACGCTACGAGCGCCTGAGCGAAGGCTTTCGCAAAGTTTACTAAATGCTGCGAATCCATAATGGAGGGTTGGGACTAATAATATATAATTATATAAAGTATGCCTAGAATTCCTAGTAACCTAGCAAACTCTAGCGGCTAACCTCCCTACCAGCGATAGGGAAATAGGGAAATAGCGATAGGCGATAGGGAAATAGGCTGGGGAAAATAACTTAAAACTAACCGTAGTTCGCCAAAGATTGATACCTAGAATCCTAAAAAGGGCACGCAGGTAAAGAGTTGACCGCGTTAGGGTCAACCTTTACCGACAAAAAGGACAAATGCACACGAAAAGACACAAATATGATACAGATAAATAAATATGAAAATAGAAGAGAAAATAAATAAAATAGTAGAAGGAAATAATAAATAAAATAAAAAGGACTGAATCAGTACAAATTCGTTGTCACAGTTAAGTATCCTTTGTACTAAAACCAGAATGCTTTACGCTGGGCACACACAGCACTCAGAACAAGCACAACACAACTCAGCACAGCACTTTGAAGATTATGAGGCTTAGTCGCAAAGAAAAATCACTACGATAGCGCTCGGAGGGAGTAAGAAAACCCAGAAAAACTGTATCATGGAACCAACACGCTATACTGTGACGTCAGTAAACTGAGCGCCACGGAATATCGGGAAGGGACCGATCAATCGGAGTGATCTTGGAACGTCCATACCGGGCGGGGATCGGAGCGAGAATGGAATGCTGGCATGGGAATGCTAAGCAGCCTTCATCGGAGCGACACCCGGTTAGGGAGGGGATGCGCAAGCGGGGACCCGCTGAGAACAATAATCACATAAGGTGCTAGTGACAGGTTGGGCGGGGGATGGAACAGTTGTAGGTATTATCACAGAACTCAAATACTCATGGAGATGTTGTTGGTGGACACATAGAGCATTTCACGAAGACTCGCTCCACTACTCTTTTCGGTAGAGGTCGCTCAGATGAATATATCAAAACAGGAATGGACGCATTTTCACGGTTGTCAATCCCTATATTTCAGTTTATTTCTTTTGTAATTGATAATTTTGCGGGTTGTTTTGTGGTTTAGTAGGGAACTATTGTAATATCGCTCCAGGCAAGATCTTCACCTAAGGAAATCCACTATGATTAGAAAGGTTAGAGTTGCTTAGTAAAACACATAAAACAGAAGCTCTGCTGCTGGTTACCGGGGCTGGTAAATCGTGGATTAAAGGTAAGACGGGAATAAGAGTAGCGACGGAGATGTATGGGGGTAGTCGGCGGGATCACCAATCCCTCTTAGTGTGATTGTAAGAAGGGACCTACTAGTGGTTGGGTAACGTAAGTGATAGTAAGCTGACTCGGCCTCATAAGCTAGAAGTCCCAGGATCGAGACCTGGTCGGGGCATTCATTTCCATGATGAACACAGATGTTTGTTCTCGGGTCATGGTTGGTTCCCCCAGTTCACTGTTTGGTCATCCATAACACAAGCTCTGCTTACTTTGAGGCTTTACGGTTGGTGTGTTTGTCTGAGGATTTATTTATTTTGAGAAAGAGATCACGTTTGCCTACTGCGCGTTGGCAGAATACATTCCTTCGAAATAATTCTGGAATTAATATAAATAATGTGGATTTCCTCACGATGTTTTCCTTCAACGTTTGAGCAGTCGGCTTGATGTATTTAAGTTGTTTAAATTCATTGGTAAACCTGGCAATCACCGGGGTTCGAACCCGGAACCAGAAGATTATGAACCCAGCGCCTTAACAACTGCGCCCTCAACGCTTTTTTGCTTTAAACTACTTAAGTAACTTTATAGTACGTACAGTAATAAGACGTAACATTAGCCATAGTTTATCCCGCCTTAGTTTATACTTAAGGACGTCTAGATTTACATAAAACCTGTTAGGTGAGAGCCTCAATCAAACCTCTGTAACTTTTCAAAACTGCCTCCAATTTCTTCCTCGCCCTCATATTATTTAATTATTTTACTTTAACCAAATCACTTCATACTGTGTGCCGGTTAGGGCGTTGCCACACGACTGACGCAAGCCGCGTTAGGCCAGTTTCACAAGTGGCGGTTGTTTCGACGTCGTATGTGTGTCACACGGCGCGGGCGCCGGTTGGGAAACTCATGGTTGGTACAAATATCATCGGTTTGATTTGTGGTTTATGATTTGCGATGAGTTGATTTGAAGATGTACCTGGATGTGTATGAAGTTGATTGATCCATTAGGAAGCCATTTTGGAGCTAGGTATATTTAACAATTTTAAACTAAAGAGGTAAAAATGTCTATTTGGAGTTATAAATTAATTATAGCTTGTTGCCTTTGTATGCTGAATATTGAAAAAAAAATTTTAGTACAAAACCATGTTAAAAAACGCGAGGCAAAGTACTCGTATATTCTCCGTCCAAACATTTCACAAGCTTAAAAACCTTTTGGCCTGAAAGAAATAGCTTCCCAGCGATAAGACCGTCAATTGTATAATGTACCTTTATGTCCCAAAATGTGTTATAGCAAACAATAAATAATAAATAAATATAGATTAGAGAAATAGAGATTATAATAAATAAATATAGATTTATATAGATATATATATATAGCCTAGGCTATATATATTTTTTACTTCATAATAATAAAAGACTCTTTTATACCTTTGGAAAATAATATGAATTTTTCATTCACAAGTTCTTAAGTTAAAAGCATTACCCATCAAATGTGAATCACCAAATATTTAGACAATCAGTGGTCAAACTAATTAGCAGTCCATTCGTGTCGCGGACCGTGTGCGGACTCGAACCTTGGTCCACGACGTGTGTTTGTGAACCTTGGCCTCTCGCTGTCGCAACCACTGCGCTCTTGGGACTCGTACGCGGTGTGAAACATAAACACCCAAATATTTTATTTGTATGAAGAAGAAATCGTTTGTTTTGTGTAGGTACAAGTTTAAGTAGAATATTTAATAAATAATTTATTCACAGTTATTCAATTAAAAGAGCAAAATAAATAACTGGATCTTTTCTGGCATTATGTTGTTTAACATTTTTGTGTTTATTAAGAATGCAACCATCCGATGTTTTTTACTGCCGAACAGTACTACAGGTAAAAGGAATCGATCCTGGAACTCCGTAGCTAGACGGAGCACACTTCCTTACGACCATCGTAAATATTGTGTTGAAAGTGTGCATTTACGGTATTGTTCTGTGAGTCACTTGTAAAAGTGAGCCCTCATCCTATTAAACCTGAAAGTCATGTTTACCTTGAATAAACCTTTAAGCTCCTTTGTATTAAAATTTTATTTCAATTCAGTAAGTACATCTAATTACAATAACTTTTTAGTATGAAACCGCTGTTTGTTGACGAAAAACTGTAAAATATGAATACAAATAAAATTAAAAATAATTGTAATAAAACTTTTACTTACTTTATGCCAGCACAAAGATTGTTTAGCTTTGTATGACTAAAGTATTATATAATATGCATGAAATAAATAAATATTTTTGCTAAGTTGAACAAGATCTCACAAAACTAAGATATATTTCACGAACGGCATGATAATAAAGGATTTGAATAGCTCCAACAATAAAACGACGAAAAATCTTATCCAAACCTTATAAAACTTTAATTTAAAACAATTTAAAGATAAAAAACACAGTCTTGTTCACTTCTTCTCGTCCACGAAGAACTCGTCGGTAATGGGCACGTGGCTGATTTGATCGTAAGTGTACGCGTCGAAGAACCGTTGCGTGACGTTCATGGCGTAGTCGATCGCGTAGTCGAGAATAGGACCCCCGAACTCCTGAGCCACCAGTTGCGAGTTGGAGTTTAGCACTTGAAGGATGTTTGCACCTGGAAAATGTAGTATGGAAAGTTGAAATGAAACTTCAGGTGATATTCCAAATAGTGTGGCTTATATTTGCAAGTTGATTCATTTTTGTTCGTGGTGATTATATATGGTTTGGTATCTAAGATTTGGGTAAACTACATAAATACGAAAAACTTAATTCCGATAGTCATAATCACGAATTTCATGATTCCGAATTTTATAACACCGAATGGTTTATAATTCCACAAATGGAAATTCCGTGTTTCATAATTCCGAATTTTCCTTCTTCGAAACTTCAAAATTCCGAACGTTTATAATTACGAAAATCAATATGCCGAATTTGAAAACACCGAACCATAAAAAATCCGAATTATTAATAATCCGCAATATCATAAATACGAATCCCTAAATCCCAACGAATATTTAAATTCCGAATAATATTAGTTGCAATTACAAACGCCTTGTAAAACTGAGGATGAGCACATCAATTTATACGTTCGAGCATTCAAGTAGTCACCTGGAAATGAGAAAGTTCATTTAGTTTTTTGTACCGAGTTATTTCTTGAGTATGTAATTTATGTACTGAAATGCAAATCCCTTTTTGGCGCTTCGCCACCCGCTGCCGCGGCATTCTCGATGCGTTTGCTAGGCTCGCGCTGCATTATCTACATACGGACTAACTGCTCCTCCTCGCTTCGCTCGTCGTCGCACCTAATTTGTATAATTTCAAAATGTGCCTTTTTAATTTTAATTTAATCCACAGGAGATTTAGATTATAATTTTTAATATATACCCGTTTTAGATACAAAATCTGAATGTAAGCATTGAATTTTCGGATAATTAAAATTCGGAATACCATATTTCGGACTAGTAACACAGCGGGTTTTTAATTCTTCGTACTAATAATGAAAGTCGGTAAATTAAAATTTCGGTAATATAAGAATCGTGTATTTGAATAGTCAGGATTAAGACTCTTTGGGATATTCAAATTCTGAATAACATAATTCGGAATTTTTGGGTGTTCCCCTAAGATTTAGATTCAATCAATTTTACTACCTACTAGAAGGTATAGTTTTATGGAAGCCTATTATATATAGCAACACACCGTGTTGAAAACGATCGTGAAAAAATGTAGTTTATGTTTTTTTTCTGTAGAAATATAAATTTTATTTAGTTATTTTTAAACGAATAGGCCTTTCATTGTTGGATTATTAAATATCGCGCTAGGTTTTAGACCTGTACTTTTTGGTTCAGTTTTCCAACGTGTGGAATGTACCATAATGCATATATTAAGGTATCTTGCCTACCAACATACCTACATATACATTGAATATATTATAGTATTATAGTATATAGAGCGATTCGGTATTTACGGCTAACAATATTGATTGACGCCAAAAAAATAGATGCTGCTTATTTTTTGGTATTAGCCGGTTCGAACCCCGGGGGTGGCAAGCTTATTTTCTAGAATTGAATGTAGATTTTCTTTTTTTTAAATAAAGGCATATTTCTTTAGGGTAAAACTTGCTATATCCATTTAGAGTACTTTCCCTCCAGGTTCCGAAGCACCGTATATACTCTTTGTCGGAATGTAATTTTTCCTCTTCTCTGTCACATCAGGTTAGAGACAGAAGTCGTACGGTATATGTCGAACTGCTCAATAATACTTACTGATTTCCGCGCTGCCCCTGAACAAGTTAGTCAAGTTCAGTTTGAGATCCGTTCCGTAGTCTGCCTTGTATTTGTAGGAGTTGATCTTGTAATGTCCTTCTCCGGCTTCGTTCTTCACTATCTTCTCTATTACTTCGAGCCGGATGCGCTGGTTCCCTGAAATGTGAAAATACAAGTTTTTAATAATAATAATAATCTTTGTAATCCGAATAAAAACAAAGATCAATTAAAAAATGATCCTTGTCTCCTTGAGCTAGGAAGACCTGTTTTACAGGAGTTTTATTTGGTAATGCAGACTATATAAAACTAAAGGCCAACTTTAATATAATGTAAACATTATGTATGGGACTAAACAAAACTTTTCCTAATTACCACTACATTAAACTTTAATATTCATTATACAATATTTCTAAATATTAAAGTGAGGTTAAGTACAATACGTGTAATTGTTTATAATAATAATAATTATTTTTTAATTTTTTCAAATGCATTCAAGAATGATTAAAAACAACGTGTATCTTAAGTATTAGTGAGCGTGTATGTGTGTATATTTGGTGAAATGTATAAAGAATAATTACAAAAAAAAAATAGAATATATTATGATAATACATCCCCAACAATACATACAATGTAAGGCCTCAAAGTCAAACTGGGAGGAACCCAGAATAAACATACATATATAAAAAAAAAAAAACCAAATGCCGAGAACTCGAGAACAAAGATCAGTGATTATCACACAACTAATGCTCCGACCGGGACTTGTACCTGGGACCTCTTATACCTGGGTACTACCCCTGACTCAACTCGGCCGATAACACATTGATAACTATTGTAATAAAAAAATGCATGTAACCTTGCGGCTGGCAATCGTACCTACCGAGGTAACTAAATATGCATTGCAATTTTGTCTTCAATTTCATAAAACCTTGTATTAAAATAAAATTTAAATGTAATTTAATTTGACCGTGGCTTAGATTATAAGATATTTTTAAATTTATATATTTTTGTACTTGGTTTCACTGTTTATTTTTGAAAATCCCTATAAATCTCTTCAGCTTGCTTAAGTTGCTTTAATGTCCCAGTATAAAAATAAATACACATACATAACTCGTATCACATAATTTTTCGTACATGTTAGATTGCTAGGATTATGTACTTAAAAACAAATATTATTATGGATTATACTTTTAACATTCGTTTGCCTTATTAATGGTTAAAAGTGCAGCCTAATAAAGATGGTGGCCTGATATTTGCCGCCTTTCGGGAAATTGAGACGTAGTTGCAGGCAAAGTCTGTTTAATATTGTCTTTTGAATTCGGAATTATATTGAACCACATCTCGTAAAAAAGCCAACATTAACCTCAAAGACAAAACTTATCGATTTTACAAAAATCATAACCCCAATGCCAAAAGTACATTGACCTCGTTTTATGAATGGAGTATAAATCCCTATAACCTACAATGCGTTAGTTGCGGATGCGTGAGAGGTAACGTTTCGGGGATTTTTCGTTGATAACCTTTAAATTGGTGTTGCGTGCAATGTAACACGTAAGTTAGCTATTTGATTAATGTGGCTGTTTGTACCGAAAAAAGCCGTTTTGAATTGAATATATTGTGTTTATATTGTTGGGATTTTAAAAGGACTTTATTCCTGTAATGGAGTCTCAGAAGCTATATTTAATCCCGAATTAATGGGTTCAGGAGCTGGGACTGCTCGTTTTTATTTAATTATTTATTTAACGTAGGAAATCCACAGAACATAGACATTTATAGATATCAAATTATCTAATACAGAAGCTACCGCGGCGGTCGCAGGTGAATTAGCTCCTTACCACCAGCTCCTATTGTTAATCAATTAAAAAAACATAGCGAAGGCATACTCACAGATCTTAATCTTAGCGTTGCCATCGGTGTTGAGGTTGAAGATGAGCAGCCGGCCGACGAGGCTGTAGTGGCCTCGGATGGTAAAGTTGCACGTGATGTCGAAGTGGAACGTGCGCTTGGCGCGAATTGATCTGTCAAAGATGAAGACGTCATAAGTAATGACTAACAAATATTATATTATTATTTGAAGCGCTCATGGTCGAACGGTTTTCGATTTCGCATTAACTATTGTCAAAGGTAACCAACGTTCGTCGCGGCAACCCTCAGATGAAGACCCTGAATGAACCCTAAGAATGGGTGACCGCCAGTGGCATAGTGTTTGAACGTTCCCGGGCTTCGGAGCTCGCTTAGTCTCGGTGGCTGTCGGTAAGATAGCAGTCGTGAAGCCACGTTATACTGTTCTCCCATTTCTTCTTGTCAGAAAAAAATTTAAACGAACTTTTTAACATTTTTCTCAAAACTTTCTGAGTGTCCCCGTTTTCGTAAATTCCTTTCATTTAATTGAATAATTTTAATTTTTCATACCTATTCTTCCTGGCCAAAAGCCAAACAGCAAGCTCGGCGGCTTGAGACAAGAAGAAATTGGAGAACAGACTAACGTGGCTTCACGACTGCTATCTTGCCGACAGCAACCGAGACCAAGCGACCTCCGAAGCCCAGGAACGTTCAAATATGTACTATGCCATGGATCATATATAATTTTACACCTTTTCAAAGAACGTCTACCAGCCTCTACAAAAAGTTTCATGCGTCTGAACCAATTTTTTTAGTCTATAGGTACTTCCTCAACGGCCTTCTCGAACGCAGTGAGCGCATCTTCTGGCGATAAAAAGTGTATCCCTTTGAGCTGGTTTTTAATTTTAGGGAACAAAAAGAAATCCCAAGGTGCCAAATTAGGGCTGTCAGGTGGATGACCCAAAAGTTTTACTGGTGTGGTGTTTAGGAAGTCACTCGTCTTAATAGCGGAGTGCGCGGGCGCGTTGGCAGCAGATACTTCTGCAAGCTTCTGACAAGCATTTGGTAGTGTACTACTCTGCATTGATGCTATATTGGTTTCTAAAGGGAATTTACACTAAATACCCGTTAAGAAGAAAAAATGCCGATCTACATTTTACCAGCGCATCTCGATCGGTTCACTTTCATAGGCATTGGTTCGTTTTGAACCAGCCATACTGTTGACTGGCGCTTTGTTTCTGGATCATATTGATAAATGCAAGATTCGTCAACTGTCCTGATATCGTAAACACGGCGGGAAGAATTTGCATTGACTTTATCAATTATATCATGACACGATTCCACGCGTGTTTGTTTCTGAGTATCGTTGAGGTTGTGGGGTACCCAGCGCGAAACAATCATCCTTACCCAAAGGTGGTTGTATAGACTATTAGAAATACTTTCCAATCCAATCTGCAGATTGTGCTGATTCTTTTCTCGAATCGTACTTGATTCGTCGGTTATGGTTTAATAATTTTTTTTTCACTTGTAGTACGTTTTCTTCCGTAACAGCAGTCAAAGAACGACTACTTCTTTCTTATCCTTAAAATTTAAGCAACCGCACTTAAACTCGTTATACCAGCGGCACACAGTTACTTTATAGGGCGTCTTGTTCATAAAAGCTAATTGAAGTCCATTAAACGATTCATCAGGTTTCAAGTTGGACTTGAACTCATTGCACGAAAATGTTCCCGACGCAGATCCATTTTTCTATAACAGACTATAATTTCATAATGCTGGTAAAAAATGTATAGGGCAATTTAAGTTTGGATCAAATATATTTTTACTTTTAAATAATCGAATTTTCGAAATAAACTGTTCTTGACCAGCGTTCCGTAGATAAAAACTTATTTTCGCAAAACTTTCTGTGCGGCTTGGTGTTTAATGTGGTAGCTTTTTGCAATGGGGTGTAGGAAAATTGTATTAGACAGTTTTTACTTTAACTATGGAGTAGACTGAGAGGTATCACGCCTGTGGTTTTTATTATCAAGGCATGTTCCATTATATAATATTTGTTATTGAAAAAAATATTGTGATGAGATGCAGATCAGGGCTTGTAGATATGTCTCTCTGCACCCATTAGTAATTAGATAACATCAATTAAAAAATAACGTATTTTCGTCAAAAATGGCTGATTACACTTTTATTTTCACAGGATCTTTCATCTGTGTACCTATCCTTACACATCAAAACTGTCAATTAATATTATTGAATGAACAAAGTCTGTCAATGCGCACTTCGTATTATTGTTGGACTAGTAAACACATCCCTGCAGTTGAATAATACTTTTGCTATCCTTTTTTTTTTGACGCAGGAAAATGCTCATGGACGCCCGAACCAGCGAGGGCCACAGTTGGGTTATGCCGGACTCCTATCGGCTAAAAACCTGCAGTTTCCATCTGGACGCACGAAGCCGGGTCACGAGGAGCTTGCGCATTCCGTTCGTGGCCCGACAGCGTTGGTCAGCGCTCTGTGCAGCGCCAGTGACATCCCGAGAAGGATGGGTCCCTCTCTAGTCGTCTCTCGTGAGATGGTGCGTAGGAAGCGAACGCGCCATCTCAAGCCCTGGATCGGAGGTGGAATCCCCCGAACCGCCACCGAAGGTTCATAAAACTGCGGGGGAGGGAAGCTCTCAGCAATGAAAGCCGCACTCTGGCATCCTGTGCGATGGCGACGAAGCGGAAGGGAGGATGCAGCATCTTCTCTCGCCCTCTCCGCTGCCTCCTTCGCAAGCATAACGGCCTCGCAGAAGGTTCGCGCCGCCTGCCTCGACCTCTCACTCTCGACGATAGCACAAACCACGGTCAGGAGCGAGATATCGGCACCCAATACAGAGCCAAGCGCTGGGCATACCTCGGGCGTTTGCTGGGCCGTCTCGTCGAGGCTATTGTCGCAGTGATGGCACCTGGTATTCGGTTCCCGACCGATCCGAAACAGGTAACTCCCGAAACAACCATGTCCTGAGAGTACCTGAGTCAAACAGTAGTTCAAGAAACCGAATTGCCTACCCAACCACTCCTGGAAGACTCGTTCAGAATTCCTCGATAGTCCAGAGTCCGGCGCTCGAAAGGCCAGCCTGGACACCCACGCTTCGGTAGCCCGTTGGGGCAGCTCAGCTAAAGTTACTAGTAACAACGCGGTCACTAACTTCTATGTAATTATAATTTAGGAATAAAATAATATATATTTTTTATGATAATAATGTCAATAAATGCAATACCCCTTCTTGCCAGGCTAATTGAGTTATTAAAGGTTTTTTACTATTTTCACAGTCGGCAAACATGTTTAATTGATTAATGTAGTTATTTGAATAATATCTACGGGTACAAATTGTCTAATAATTTGTTGCTGACTGTACATATACTTTAAATACAAATGCCTAATAAACGTGTTATTTCACTGGCTGTTTAACACCCACGCTTCGGTAGCCCGTTGGGGCAGCTCAGCTAAAATTACTAGTAACAACGCGGTCACTAACTTCTATGTAATTATAATTTAAGAATAAAATAATATATATTTTTTTATGATAATAATGTCAATAAATGCAATACCCCTTCTTGCCAGGCTAATTGAGTTATCAAAGGTTTTTTACTTTTTTCACAGTCGGCAAACATGTTTAATTGATTAATGTAGTTATTTGAATAATATCTACGGGTACAAATTGTCTAATAATTTGTTGCTGACTGTACATATACTTTAGGTACAAATGCCTAATAAACGTGTTATTTCACTGGCTGTTTAACAACCGCGCCAGCACGGTGGTGGTCAACATAGGAGGGCCTGTAGTAGCGCCCCAGACGAGAGCTGAGCAATATATACAGTAATTAAGATTAAATGCTTCTTGTATTTGATAAAGATGTATGTAAGTAATTATTCAATGAACGTCACATTGGTTCAAAGTGGGTACAACTCGATTAATAAATTGACGTGTTTCATTAATGATAATGAAACACGTCAATTTAATATGTATGAATCTTTCATTAATGAATCTTTCACAAATGAAATAAGATAATTGAAAACCTTTCTATGTGAAAACTAGGTAAAAAGAAGCAGGTTAAAAATAATAATAAATCCCCAGACAAACACACCAACTGTATGGATCTGTGTTATGCATGACCATACAGCGAACTGGGCGAAGCCCAGAATGAACATACTCGTACATATTTAAATATAAACAACCATGACCCAAGAATATGTTCTTCAATGTGTGCACAAATCAGTGTTCATCACACAAATGAATGCTCAGACCCGGCCTTGTACCTGGGACCTCTTGCCTATGAGGCAGAGCTACTAGACTAACCACTAAGCCACTCGGCTGTTGATAAAATACCTATAGTTGATAAAGATAACTTAACGTTTTTGATGTATCTAAGTACATTATCTCGTTGTTGTCGACTTATTTCTTAATTACATATTATAAACCTATATAAAGGCGTTTGAGTGATAAATAAATAGTACCTCTACAAAACGAAAACCAGTCTTACTCAGGTATAATCAAGAAAAATCTGCGGAATTTTGACAACTAAAAGATAATCTACTCCTTAAGTTATATTGCCGTGTACTTCTTGTTCCTATGGGAGTTCCCGGAAAAAACACATCCAGTGTCACTTTCACAAATTATATGAATCTAATACGTATATGCTTAAATCCGTCAAACGATTTAGGCTGTAGAGCGCGCCAAACAAATATACATACACTCGAAAAACATAACGCTCTTTCAGACAGTCGGATAACAACTTTCAAAAAATCAGAACCCGAAATCTCCGTCGAGGGAATCAACTACAAATTCAACAATTTATTTCTCACGTCAAAAAAAGCATGACCGTGTACCACCAGTTCGAAAAAACCTTCGTGAAGAGGAACTGGCAACAAACTCCACGGGTAAAATTTTTTCTAAATAAACTTACAGGGTCTCTTTATGTCTGTACAAAATTATTCTTATCTGCATGTGTCAGCTCGGCAAGTCTCCCTCCCCCAACTATCCAAACGACGAACACCCTCAAACGGCACCCGTTCACGAGCTAACGCGATGAAAAGTCATCAAGATTTTGTTGATTAAACTAAAGTGATTGTACCCTCTAAGTATAGTATCAAGATCACAATTTATATATTAATATGGATAGCACACCGAAATAAAATGTATAGGCTTGCTCCACGGTATTAAATCTTGATCTATTAGAAAATAAATTGTCATCTATTTGTGCTGGCATAAATCTTCACTGCCGGGCAATAATGAACGTTCGGAAAAATAACCCAAAGCCCAAAGGGTTTTGGCGCCGCGAGAATACTCTCGATCCGAACATGAGGGTAGCGCTCTTTACACGTACGTAGAAATGCAGTACGTAGGAGGCATTTGGGAGGTTTATTATACTGTAGCAACTACAGCAATCTCGATAAGGGTACGAGGTCGTGTTATACCGTACCAGTTGCGTTTGCCTATGTTTTCCTATATTTTTTCCCGATATTTAAGAAAACAAGCTTAAGGGTGTATCCGCTAGGCCGATTCGCTTTTGTTTAGTTGGAGGTTTCAATATGGAAGTAGTTTTCTCATTCTCATTTGGAAGGTCACTGCGGAAGAAGATCTCGCAGCGACCTTCCAAAAACCTTTCCATTTCACCATATCAGAGTGTCAGAGGTGTCAGAATTTCCATAATATTTTATTATTTAATACACTTTACAAAAGCCTTGGGTCCGGACCGTCGAACGTTTCCTTATTTATACATTTTTACAGAATGCAAAATACTTGTTTAATTATATTTGGCTTTGAATAAAGAATCACGTGGACGCTAGTTATGTTTACATAATCATAGTCAGTTACATGATATATCTTATACTCGACCAACCGATTTAGACGACCGCGTGGAATGCGATTTCTCCATTCAATCTTTTACTACTACCAACAAAACCAGGGATGCGAACTTCTGGATTCTTCGGCAATTTAGTCAGGTAAATGGCAATTTAGTCTGGCATACGATTCTCGTAAATAATTAATGATAGGGCTGAGGTGCTGACATCCGTATCTGATGACGTTACGTTTGTCAGTCGTCTGGTTGGCTTGGTCGTTTGGTACTCAAACAGTACATTAGGCCAAGGCCTGTATGCACAAGAAGGTTAAATACAAACATAGTTTTTATAATAAGTGCGCAATTATGTCTTTATTGGTTTGTCAAAAGGTTTGTCACATCAAAAGTGTCCAGGGATTTTGCAGTTTTTTTGCAAAAAAATGTATTCAATCAATATTCAATCAATACCAGAATGATTTTTAACTTTAATTCCTAAGTTCAAATTAAAAACATACCTCTCTATTTAGTAAAAATTAAGAAAAATTGCTGTTTTTGTAAATTGTGGAAAGTTCAATCAAATGGCGAAAAGAGGACAAAAATTAAGATTTTATACAATTTATTGTTTAGATAAAAAAATGTATAGTCTGTATTTTCACCACTAACCCGAATAACAAAATCGCAGCGATTCGGCATTTCTAACAAGTCAAAAAGTTGTTGTGGGGTTTGTACGGCATCCATACTCGGCTAAGCTTTTTTTGGAGCATATCTCAGGCATGCTTGATTGGGTTGAGGTCTGGCGATTGAGCATGCCACGGCAAAACGTCGATACCAGCTTCGGCAAGAGTGCGAGTGCGCCTGCGCGGTGGACGTGCATAGTCGTGCATTAGTTAAAACAAATTACGAACAATGAAACGGCCTCGCAAAGGGATGATTACGTCTGAAAAAATCCTCTTCATGTAAATCTGAGCATTGAGGTTGCACCTGATCCAAGTGAGATCGGTATTTCCACCGATCTACATACCGGTCCATATCATTTCCCTCTAATATGGTTGAGGAGGGCGATGGATCTCGCGTTAACTAGTGAACGGGGGCCGTTTGAGGGTGTTCGTCGTTTGGATACTTGGGAGGAGGGAGTCTTACCGAGCTAACAGATGCAGATAAGTGTAATTTTGTAAAGGCATAAGGAGACACTGTCAATTTATTTTGAAAAAAAAATATATCTGTCATGTTTCTAAATATTTGAATTTGAATTATTGTTCCCCACCATGCCGATGAGCTGTCTCACAAAATCTTAAGCGTTCATAGCGTCCAGAGCAGAGGTTCTCCAAACTCGAATGTATCTTGTTTCTGGCCTCATTCCAATACCAGATTCATCGGAAAGGCACGCATAACGCCAGTTTTCTTCCACCCAATCACAATGTTCACGAGCCCACTTTAAACGGGCCCTGCGATTGCAGAGTGTTGCTGGTAGGATTCTCAGTGGCCTTCGGGAACGCAGACCCACTTCACGATTTTGGATGGTTTGTTTGCTTATTAACAAGCCTGAAAAGCTCTGGAGCCGCTCTGGAGCCTCTGATCACGGTACGATTCCGTCGAACAATATTACGTTCTGTGTAATGCCAAGAGCAATACCCACGATACGTTGCTTGGAGCCTGCTTCCAACATTCGATGGCTCTCGTCATCTCTTCTCGGGTTAAATGATGTCGTCGCTCCATATCAGTGTAATATTTTATAGTTTCCATGTAAAAATTGTAATTATTTTGTAAAAATGTCATGACATAGTTTTAGCCGTTCTGGCTAATTGACAGTTGAGTTTCTGTTATAATCGAAAATTAAACAGAATTTGCAGAAATACTCCAAAATCGTGCTCGATCCTGGCACTTTTGATGTGTGTATTTTTTTGGTAATAATTGACTTTTACAAGGAAAGGGCAAAATGTAGTGTCAATCACATTGATTTAAGTTGAAGTTTTCCTCAAGTAAAGCGACATAAACAATGTTATCATCGTCCAAAACAAAGGAAGGAGATGACACTGTGTTTAAAAAAATGTATAGTTATAATAAATTCATTATAGTTTATTTACGTAACAAAAACATTTATGAATCAACAAAAACAGCTGAGTTCTAAGGTCACGAATTTCGCTAATCAATCGTTTTCAATATATCTACTAAAATATATGGATCCAATTCAAATGCATCTCTTATTTACTTATTCTTGTTTATATGAGTTTTTTGTGGAATAAAATGCTCTTTATTGTAGATTGGAGTTCTTCAGCTGCGCAACTGTTTTCATAAACTAGTTTATTGGGTGGGACATATAGCCCACGTTATGCACGTAGCTGTAATTGTTTTCTGAGTATACATAAATAATCTATACATAAATTTAAACTAAATAACGAACTAAAACACATGATATATAAATTTAGATATGATATGAATTTCCAAACGCAAACCGATCACTACTCTACTCTACTTTCCCGAGAAAACCTGCGATTGGTCAGTTTATAATTCACCTACATTTATGTATGAGGAAATGTTGAAACTCATTTTTAACCCCCGACATACAAAAAGGGGTGTTACAACTTTGACAATGGTATCTGTGTATCTGCGGCATCGTATTGTTTGAATGTGTTTTAGCCACGTTTAAAAAAATGGGTTGAGGCGTTTAAAACGTATGCGTGCTTTTTGCTATGACATATAATGCTATAGGACAATTTGATCAAAGGAACAAGCTGAAACAAAATTGGCAAACCAATCTCTACATTCAAAGCACAAAGTCTACCTGTATCCAAAAACCTGGAAGCTCTTATGTTGGAATCAGAACGATAATAAAATCATTGAATTAGATTATAAAATTATTTTAGGTTTTGGAGTGCGTTACTGAATTTTTACTTAAAACTAAACGTTATGTTTACGAACCACAGTTTAGCATCAATAGTGTAGTCACAGGAACAATTTAGTAATCTATACAAATCAAAAAAGTTATTTTTGGTCTTAAAATTAAATTTGTTTTAAGAACTAAGTTGATAGTGTCATGTCTTATTGAAGAACAATAAGAATCTTTATGATCAAATAACTTATCCACAGTGACAATAGGAAATGACGTCTGCGTTTACATAACACAAATAAAAGATGCTACTGAGCATGTGAGAATTATGTAATAACTTAATAACGTATGTTTTGTGATCGTCGTTTAAGTAATGTACGACATTTTCATATCAACGGACAACTTCTCGATAGTTTCGTTTCTATTCTTCCGTATATTTAAAGTATTTTTAGAAAATGATGGTGTCGTATATGGGTGTGTGAGGTCGAATTAAGAGAATTGATTCAAATGACAGTAAAAGTGTCTAGCTACAATGAACTGAAAGTGTAATAAAATGTTATTACAACTCGCGAAAAACACAACCACATAGTTATTACACAAATATTTAATGATTTTCATGACATTTGATTATTAATAATTAATTCCACTGCTTTATAATTTTAGTAAACTTCAAATGGCTACTTAAGGTGCTCCTAAGTATAGAGAATGCTTATTAATTTATACTTTGTCTACCATGTGTCTAAATATAGATTTGCTTAGCAAAATATATAATTAGGAGTGACTTAAGTAACAATGTGACGTCTCTCAGTGCCACCGTTAGACTTATCTCTGAGTTATTTGGGCTACATTGTCAAACACAAAGCGACTTTGTTATATAGTACACAGCACCTATTCATATTCTGAAAACATGGAGCTAATCTTGTGCCATCAAAGTTTTACTGAAATTTTCGTTTAGGTATATAAAAAGTCAGGGTCTTTAATTGACCACCGGCTTTGTTTTATTTGATTACCAGCGGCTGAAATAAGTCTAAGAACGCTTCATTATGTTCAACCTAAATCGTACATACCTGGCCACTCAGAAAGTTTTTGCGTAAAAAAGTTTTTATGTCTGGAACGCTGGCGAGATATAATTTATTTTGAAAATTCTTTTATTTGAAAGTAAAAATATATGTACTAAATTTTAAATTTCCGTTGAAATTTTTTTACCAGCATGAAACTATTGTGTGTCGTAGAAAAATGTATCTACGTCGTCGGGAACAATTTGGTGCAATGATTTTGTACAAATTCAAGTCCAACCTGAAACCTGATAAATCGTTTGATCGACTTCAATTAGCACTTATGAACAAGGCGTCTTCTAAAGCAACTGTGTACCGCTGGTATAACGAGTTTAAGTGAGGTCGCTTAAATTTGAAGGATGAAGAAAAAAGTTGTCGTCCTTTAACTGCTCTTACGGGAGAAAACGTGCTATAAGTAAAAAATTTAATTCAACAAAACCGGTGAATCACAAACGAGGAGATTCAGCACAATCTACAGATAAGATCGGGAAGTATTCATGATATTTACTCCGCGATCAAGACGAAGGACTTCCTAAACACCACACCAGTAAAACTTTTGGGTCATCCACCTTAGAGCCCTAATTTGGCACCGTGTGACTTCTTCTTGTTCCCTACGAATAAAAACCAGCTTAAGGGGATACGATTTCCATCGCACCAGAAGATGCGCTCATTGAGTTCGAGAAGGCCATTGAGGAAGTACCTGTTGCAAACTGGAGAATGTGTTTTGAAAATTGGTTCAGACGCATGAAACTTTGAATAGATGCTGGTGAAGAGTTAAAAAAAAAATATAAGCTTCAGAAATTTTTTATTTAATTCTGAACATTTTATGAGAGTTCCACCTAATGGGACGACAAAACGTAAAGGCCGGGAAGTTGGTGCAGACTCAATGTCGCATCCGAATCCCCTGCAGTGTTGTCGCCCCTTAGTAAGTGGAGCGCGTGCAGAAAACCGAACAACGCGCATACGATTCTAGCCCTTAGCCTGGACCTCCGCCGACTTCCCCGACTGTACCTGCGTTTTTAAACAAGATTTATACTGCAATCTTCATGTAAATACAAATATTATCCCATGATTAAAAATCGTATGTGTTTTGTGTATTTTTTTACCTTATTCGACCAATAAAATCGACTAGCACTAATTCTCGTTCCCTTCTAAATGCATGGGGTATCAATCCCTCAGGAATATAATCTTTATGCCAAAGAATATTGGTAAACTCACATACATTGTCAGTGCCGCTTTTATTTCCGCAGAGCATTCACGTATCTCAAATTGAATATGTGGGTTTGACTGTTTGAATGATGAATAATCGAAATGCAATCATAAGATTTATATAGAAGTTCGGACCTCAAAAAACACATGAAAACGTTGTTTACTTAATAGGACGAATACGGTTAGAGGGTTAATACGTTCATAGGATGATCAGATGAAGCTATTGAAATTAAAAAACACAACAGCAGGTAAGTAACTAACCACTTATTGTTCATACAACAGCGAACCGTGACAAGACAATTGACATAAGGGATCATTGAAATGGCAGCTCAATGACTTTGCAGTTTGACAGATTGACAGTACATAATTTTTCTAGATGTGGATGAAAAAATAAATGGCGTTGTTACGGGAATAATTGGATTTTATTATATTTCTAAGTATCCCCAACAACTATCTCAGTATTTGAGCTTGGTAAATACGTGTTTAATATTGACCTATGAACAAAATATAGCCCGGTTTTGATATGATTACAATTTATAAATATTACAGGGTAACCAGTCTGCCATTCTCTGTTCATCTTTCTTGGTCCAGTGGTTTTACAACTAAGCGCTGACTACTTTGGAGCACACTGGACTTGGATTTTATAAGTGATGATTTATATCGTAGAGATAGACCAATCAACTCTTATTTTAAAAAGTTTTATAAATCTTTGAACTTAAATTATTTTGATGGTTCATCTCATCTAAAACCTTGAATCTAATGTTTAAGTTATACATAATAAATCGTGAACTATAATGCTTAATTCATGGTCATCTCTTAAGTTAGTATATAGTTTGCTTGAATATTGTATAGTTATAAAATTACTGGTGCTTTTTTTATTGTCCTATTATTTTATTTTTAGTATATCAATTTATCTTCACTTTTACTTTTAATTTCACGTGGTGGTGCTTATTGAGAATATATGTTAAAAAACTGAAAATGAAGCTAGTCATGGAAATAAGATCTAAAACTGTTAACTTATGAAATTTAAAAACATATTTCACAGTAATGTAGATCGCTCTGAACATTTTTAAACTCAGTTTCAGTCCATTTTAAAAAGTCAGATAATTTCAAAATTCGAGTCACAGGCTAGATATAACTAGATTTCGTTCGAGTTGGTTTCCACACCTCGAAGACACTAATTTTTATGGATGATGGCTACTCCTTTTCTGGTCTTATTATAAATTGATGTTCCGCCAAGCAGTTCAGTAATAATCACCTCAGTATTAAATAAACAATTGGACTCTACTTTGAGTGTGTTCCGTTAAATAAAACGCGAAGAAACAGCCATTAAAATTACCGGATATAATCCCGACTGAAGCCTACTGCTTCTGAAGCTAGCATCCTGTCATTCATTGATATTCCAATGTTACTACCACTATAGTGAATCAGTTACGACACCCAGGAATAATTAACGGGCACATTCGTGACCATCGCGTTAATCGTATGTTTTTTTACCGACGATGACAATTAAAAAAAAAACATTTAGATTATTAACTTACGAAACTCGATTCGGGCGACACGTGCTTAACCCAATAAGTTTCCCATTATGGAATGTCATCTTGACGTTTCCAGGTAGGTCCATGCTGATGTTCCGATCTAGGAGCAGGGGGTCCAGACTAGGGATATCAGCTTCCGGAATCCCCTTGACGATCCCAGGGATGGCATCCAGGGTGGCTTTGGTGAAACATTCGTCGTTCAGTTCGGCGCAGGGGTGGATGAAGTCCGCTGAAATAAGGATGTTTTATTTAAGGTGTTAAAAATGGGAATTTATTTATTTATTTATTTATTATTAAGGTACACACACAGGTATCAATCATGAAAGTTACAAAAATGTATTAGTATTGAAATATAGGTTTCAGCCAGATTGGTACCCAGCAATCGTGTATACACAGCATTACATACATTGAGTGAGTAAACATAAGCAGTTGCCAAACAGATATAAACTTAGAAACAGTAATAGGTACAAAGTTTTGACCGTATGCAAAACATATTTTTACTGTAGGAAACTTTCTAAAATTCCAAAAGATTTTACTCCCGAGTATGTTAGCAAAGATTATATAAATAAATAGAAAGCATTAATTATAACAATACCTATAGGTGACGAATGTATATTTATCACAAAGATTCATATTAAATCTCCAGGTTCGTTAAGGAAATACTTCTACAGTATTTTTCCTTCAAATTCTAAAATGATAAAAATCCGTAACGCATATTAACATAATGCGATTAAACTGGTTTTAAAGAAGTTACATGAGCATTAATACTAATGAGCAACAGAACTAAACGTTCAATAGCGTCGGTCCCGGCGCCTAGGTCACAGGCCCGAATCCACTTTAGTCAATTGACTATAAAACACTTATGAATTTAAATGTATAAATATACAATATGTTATATATATTGGTTATTTTCAGATTTAGAATATTCTTAATTATTGTAACGTTTCGTTCAGCATCTCTCGTTTAGTTACCTTTCGTTGTAAAAAAGACGATCATTCAAGTTAACTCAACAATAACCAAATAACAGAATTGAGCCTACTCACGGGTGCCTTTGAAATTCTGTTTATTTATGCATCATTAATGCATGCAAAAACCATTCGTATGAGCCAATTTTCGGTTTCATCAATAAATTTAAATTCGTTTTAAGGTACACTTTTTTAAAGGTTGGCATTTGGCATGGACGAGTGTTCGAAATTCGTTTTATGATTGTATCGACATTACGGCGTGAATGGGTTTCTTCTACTTAACTAATATATACAAAAAACAATAGAGAAACCGATTATATAAATACAATACGACATTAAATGGCGGTCTTTACTGTGCACCATATAATATGAAACCATTATTAGATACATTATAGAAGCAGTTGTAAACTAAGGTAGAAAAATTATATAAAACGTATATAGGAACGCTCCCATATACAACTGTTTTAATTACAGAAATTAGTTAAGAATAAAGTGGCAAAGAAATAATTTTTTCCTTTGTCTTATTAGCAAAGGTACTGCTATACATTTAAAGACGGTTTTAGCCTAATGATTGACCTAGTTCCGGGAAAGTGTTGTAGTGGGGTTGTCATATAGCTTCCGTTACTTTTTAGACTCAAGCGCAGTGGACCAATAGTGTTTCAAGTAGATATACTGCAGTCATTCATACTTATAAAACAATTAGCTCAGTTAAAAAATTTAGTGAAAAATAAAAAAAAATCTGATTATTTCAAACCACACAACAAGTTTATAACTTAATAAAAACATTATTTTGTCATTTCAGTATTTACTTAGATAGCTAGGTAGTTGAATATAAAATTATAGGTAAATTGATTTGATTATAAAACTTCCATATACGTAAGTATGTTTAAGTGCCTATTGCAAATACCAATGAGAGGATTTCGTTACAACAAAATTACTACAACAATTTACTAGGTCACTAGGTAGATACCTAACTACAGCGTTACTTAACTCTAGTACTCACGTAGTTGCAGCAGCTGAGAGCTCTCCTGTAGGTTCACGAATACAACAACAGCCACAAATAAATAATACATCTTTTAATTTACTTCCAATACAAAATACATGTGTTATTTCATCGAAATTCTCACAGGCGTTTGGTTGAAACTTGGCGGCGAGAGTGGCGACAGAACTACCTTTGCACAAACTTAGATGTCGCAACGGCTCTACAATTTTGAATCGCAATTATACATTAATTCAAGGATATTTTACTTTGCGTATACGGTTACACTCAAATAAATGTTATTTATTTGTAAACGTGCATTCAATTTTCAAAATGTTACGCGCCGAAACTGCAAAAAATTAATGACAGAAATAGTGTTGTACCATGAGCCGATGATTTGTTTGTCGATATTATGCAATTGTGGTATTAGTAGGGATAAGTAGGTCCACGTTACTATTTCTTCACCCGATAGGTGTGTGAGCTACAGCTTGTTATTTAGTTTAAATTTATGACAGTCAGCGCAATTATGTTATAATTTTAGCAGATTTAAATTAATTGAGATAAAATGGCAACTTAACTTTAGTAGTTATAAATAAAACTGATTTTATTTCGAAGCGAATATTGCTTTTATAGTTACGTAGTTACGTAGGCCCATGGTCAAGGTTGAACAGTTTTGATCTTTTATAAAACTCTTTTTTTTGGAACCTTTACATCTTAATTGATTAGTTAAACAATAGTGATTTTTTACGGAGAACAAAGTTCTGGACTAATTTACTCAATGTATTATTTAATATGTACACAGTAATACATAAACCACTAAACAATGAGATATTACGTATATTAAAATAATAAATAAGTTTGTTTACAAATTTTACAATGGTTTTTAAATTGACATCATTTTAGGTGTGAGCCCTGGACTATGATTGTTTATACTAATAAATTATTCCGTTTTTATGTTATTATGATTAGTCAATTGTTTTAGTAGGTATATAGGTCTGTATAAATTAAAGAAGGTAAGATACCCTATTCTCTCAAGTTTTGCTGTCAGCAACTGGGTCAGAGCCATACTGTATTTTTTAAGACTTGTCTGAATGTAACAGTAATACTATGTTACCATTATGAAACCATTCTCCGTGGGCCTTTACCACTTTCGGCATGAAAACATAAAGAAGTAAGATAGAAGAAATAAATGAGTTTGTGTGAATAAATGTGTCTGTGGTAGTAACAGAGACATTTTTCGAACGTTTGAATGATATCACCCATATTCCTCTGTTTTACATTAAGTGGTGAACGCTCGTTTTTTGTTTGCGTTTATGATATGAATCAAAGTATGATTTTATGTTTATGATTTGTAAGAATGAGATAATTTTTGAAAATTGACCCTAGAGTAAACGATTCTTATCGCATAAGTCTTTTCTCTCCGTTCCAGTGTACTTAATAGAGGATAGATCTGATGACCCATTTGGGACCAAAGTATGCTGAAATGTCAGTATATTTGAATTCACGTAACAACAAAATGCGAAGTTAATTATTCTTATTTCAAGTTTTTTTTATTATAAACTAGAAACAAAGTTTCATTTTCTGGACAAAATATGTTTTTTGTTACTCCTGCAGCCGTAGCATAGCGGACATAAGACAAGACTTATGTCCCAGATTACATCAGAATTCAGTGGATTTAGTCGATATAATTGCATTCACTTTTTCAGTTTTATATCACGCCAAGACATAAGTCACAGCAAGAGATTAAATCGAATGGTGGACCCTTTTTACCACTAAGCACTCATTCTAAGACTGGGACTAGTCGATTTCTTGTCTTGTGACTTGACTCTTATGTCGCCCGTGCTACGCCTGCTGGGTACAGTTTAGGTTTTCGTTGATTACAAACAAACAAACAAAATATATTTCCTCTATATATTAATACGAGTAGTATAGTAGTTTGTCTTAAATCTTATCACCTAGTGGAAAGAAAGTCTATATTTTTACAATGTCTGTACGATTGTGTATCTATTTCCGATCGCTGTATTAACTAATAATGTACATTGAAGTTTAAGCTAAAATTGCCTCGTACTAAACGGTTTTATGTATATCAATTTTATTTGTCGTTTGAATAATAATAATAACTAATACTAAGACAAACATACCAACTGCATAGCCCCAAAGTAGGCAGCATTTGTGTTATGGATGGTCACACAGTGAACTGGAGGGGGACCGAGAGTAAAAATATATGTAAGAATATACCAGGACTTGAACCTAGTCCCTCCGGCGTATGAGGCAGGGCTTTTACCACCGACGATGCTCGGCCATCAGCGTCGCCGCCTGTGTAAAATAACGCTTATTATTTATACAACGGATTTATTATATTTATTTATTATATTTATTTATTTGACCAGGTGATTAAAGCGGGCATTATGATAATGTCTAGCTCTATCGGGCTGAGTGATTAATTACTATCTGAATTTAAGTTATGTAATAAATATCGTGAGCAGGTAATGATTTACACTCACCAAATAGGGTCTTGCTATGACAACAATAATTAGGTGCGACGACGAGTACAGTGAAGAGGAGTGGTTAGTCTGTATGTAGGCTATGTAGGGCGAGCCGAGCGGACGAAGCGAGCATGACGCGGCAGCGGTCGGAGAAGCGCCAAAAAAGTGATCTGCATACGATCTATTACTAGTAATTTCATGATTAAACGTTCTTTTTATAAAAAAAATAATTAAAAAACATTCATTAAACACTTATGATCTCACATACTCCTCTGTATGTGAGATCTCTTCTGATTTTAACTTCAGACAGCAATTAATCACTTAGCCCGACAGAGCTAGACAGAGCTAGATATTGAGACATTATCATAATGCCCGCATTCATCACATGCTCCATAACATATACATTAAACAGATAATTGAATGTTCAACACTATGTTTTATCGTAAACTCTTTCACAAAACTAAACCAATCATGTAAATAAACTGTTCATCGAGTTTACTTCATAATCATTTATAATTGAGTATGACATGTGACCAGATTCACTTATACGAAGACGTCAACAGTAAAATAACTGCTTTAGGAACTTGTTTTCATAAAAATATTTAAATTATAAACATTAACATAGGTAATCTCTGAAATGGTTTACTATATAACCATTCGGAAGCTAGTGGCGTACAGGGTCCTATTTTCGACACCACCAAACTATTACAACTACTTGAAAATCTACTTAACTGAAACTAATATCGTAGCTGCAACACTAGTAGGTACCAACTTACAAACCTTTAATACTGCCTTAGACAATGTAAGTGGTTCGGTAAATATAAAGTGATTTTTATCTCTCCTGTATAACTATTTATAACTCCTCTCCAAGTAAATAATCGACTATTTGAATAGACAAATAGATGTGTATACAGCACATAGTTGCTGTATACACAAGCCCAACGCACACATAGGACCGCTCGTACAAATGCCTTAAACTATAATTTGTATGATCCACATAGATTTTTCATAGATAGATTTAATCACCCATGTATGTTTTTAGGAGAATTAAATAGAAAAGACAACACGCTTTTATTTATATATGTAACTAATTAATGAACTTTTTGAAAGTATAAAAAACATGAAAGTCTTCTATTTTTAGGAACATATAGAATATTTGAGCATCGTTTCTTCTACCTTCCCGACTTCCTTTCTCCAGAAACCATGCAATGGCACTTGTAATATACTATAAAAAGTAAAGTATTCAAATATCATTATCCGATAACAAAACAGCTTAAATATACCATTATGTTAACAAAACTAAATTATACCTACCTACTGACCGCATATACAAAGCAATTGCTCAAAAACTTTTTCGCACGGTGTCCAAGCTTTGCAAAATGACCGTCAATGGGAAAAATCTGTACAGCCATTGATCCAACATTGTCAAATTAACTGGTATTATGTTATAAATCCATTGTGAACTTCGGTGATTGGTCATGTGGGAAATAAACTAAATAATACCAGTTCGAGTTTTAAAAAGTTGACGTAATGTGGGAAAATGTTTGTGTAAAAATGGCGTACTGGCAACCTTATTTTGAATTATGTAAGTATCCAAGTAGTCAAACGGTGATTTAAAATTGTTTTGTAGTAAAAAACCAATAACTTAAAATCTAGTTGTTTGTTGCTTTCTTATAAGAAACAAGAGGTAAGTATTTAAATTAAAAGTAATGTATTCTTATTGAAGAAAATGAGATTCTGAGAGAACCTTAATGTAAAAACAAAAAACAGTGACCCCTAATCTAAATTCAGTATAGACACAATAGAAATAAGTTGAACTTCTTTTGTAAATTACAAATTATAATTATTATTTGAAATTATTGTAAAAGATTAAAAGCTGCGGAATTGCTATGAAGAAAATGAAAGGCCTTCGTATAATGCGTTTAATGTGTTTCCACTTTAGTTCATATTACTGCCACATTGGTTCAGGCTATTTTAAATCCTTAGAGACGAGGCTTCTCCTATATTGCAATTACTAAAGTCGATGATGTGACACTATCCACAAAGGAACTAAGAAACAATTTTTTTATCACAATTAATTTTTTTGTAAAGTTGTAACTGCTTTGATGTTAAGTCTTTTCGTAGGGATCATCATTTTGTGATTATAGTCGTGGCAGTCGAATTTTTGTTAATTCTGAATCTGGCAAACCTATTTTTTTTTCAATCGATCTTATTTATTGTATTATTTCCTTTTTTGATAAAAATTAATTGTCTACCTTACCTATATTGAGCTTGTAAGATGATAAGGTACATTACAGGTAGTTCTAGAAAACTCATTACAATAAAAAATTAAGTATCAAACTTATTTTACACAGTATTATCAGTGTAGCCAGCCTATTTTTTCACATTTCCTGCGTTTTTCGACTGCCACGACTCTATGGGCAGATGTGTTAACCTCCAGCAAACATTTGTTTTTGGATTGGTCTAGTGCAAAATACGTCTTTTTACAATACGATATGCAGACAAACAACATGGTTGATTTGCCTTTATTGACAGCTACGTTTAAAACACTAAAATCTTCAAATCTGAACCGTCAACTGAACAAAACAGCAACCTAATTTATAATAATAATTCTTCGTCTTTCAACGTGGATATGACTCATAGTCTAGAAATTCAGATTACTAGAAATAATCCGTTTCAAGGTTTTAACTATGAATTCCGAAATCCACACCTTTTATCGATTCTTTAAAATTCATAGCAATGAAACTTTGTATAACAACGGTTTCAAATTATTTAATTTAAATGAATAATAAAGTTTTTGATTGCACATCACTAGTCTCTTTTTTTATTAAATAACCTACAAAAACACACGATTCGATCCCGGTTTCGAACCCAGGTGAGGACATACACTTTTGTGATTATAGATATTTCTTGTCCCAAACCTAAGTTAGCTTTTGGTAATCTGGTTTCTGTGTAAGAGGTTCATCACAGCCTTTTCTATCCCACTGCAGGAGTATTGGCCCTACCCAAGGAACTGGGTTGTTTACAACCAAGTTATAGTATTTTTTATCTTTTTCTTTTATCTTAAGATACCAGGTTCGGTCCAGGTGACTACCAAAATATATAAAATGAAGCCGACTGCTGTGACGGTGAAGGATAAGATCGTGAACAAGTCAACACCGAGGAAGTAATATCGCATACCTAAGTAAATATTTCGAGATTACGTGTGTAATTTGATAAATAAATGAACATGGAATTTAAATTGATGCCTACCCATATTTATCTACTACCTTCAACAGGTTGGTAAGTAGAGACCGACATTATACCCCACGTGCGAATTTCTAATAAATTTAGACAGATTTTTTTATTCTTAAGTTTCTAATTGTTTATTTTAAGTGTAAATGATATGTAGGTATAGCTATATATTATCTATATTATATCTACAATATATTCCTATTTCTATTATAATACTATAGATATTTGTAAATAAATAAATATAGTTTCAACTGAAAACATTTTGCAAAATTTTGCATGCAAACGAAATACATTTAACTACAGACGGGACATCCTGAAAATTAAGGGAATGTCTAAAAATACCACAATTTTTTATTGCTTACCACGCCCTCTATTGGATGGTCGAACACTGGCAAATGAAGCGTATAATGAAGTACTGTTATGGCTCAATTTGGATTCAATCGATTGATATTGATCGGTATAAAAAATCACACAGGGCAATTTTGAATGAAGTATTGTTATACTTTTTGGTACGGGTCAATAGGTCCAGACATTGGTGTACCTAATGGCACTTCATTACCGTACTGTTTCTGGTATGCTTGTGTATGTTATTATATTATAACAATCTTGGACGATGTTTCAATAATAACAAAATATTGTCGGTCGTATGTCGGCTGCAAGGCGGTGCGCGATATTGTGATGCAAAAGAAATCGTTCTGTGGTCTAGCACGACGAGTTCTTATTTTCAACATTTTTAGATCATCGAACTTATTATAATAATTTATTCAATAATAATAATAATAATCTTTATTTGAACCATTAATGAAAATAAAATTCTTACAAATAGTATACTCGTTTGTGCATGTTTAAGGGTCAACAATAATTTAAACTCGTTTGAACTCAGTATACATATATACAGACTCATGTATACATTAACAATGACTTTCAATTTTCTTTTAAATCAATTCAAAGACATTAAAATATTTTTTTCTATATCAGCATTTCAATAGCATCTGTCGCAAGCTTCACTGTGCGCACACATTTCATCTATACTTTACTTATGCAATAAAATAATGGTTAGCTCATTCGAAGCAACTCCAATTCAAATGCATAAATTGATTTCCCACAAAGCCTTAGTTAAAGACATAAATAAATAAGTGTAGTATAATTATCGCTAGTTCGTCGTGCGAGTGGCTGGTAACAGTAAATCTCTTCGTGCGGCGCGCGCGCTGGCTGAATACTAATGCTGCGTGCGCGGGCGCATTGAAGGGATTTTATCATAAAATCTATTAAAAGTTGAAACTTTTCTTTAATCTTTCTCTTTTGTATTTGGGTCCAGAAGCTTTTTAAACTTCTTCGATGCATTGCTCGCTTTGACTAACTGTTCAAACCAACAAAGGTGGTTTTTGAATAAACTTCTGCTTTGTAAGTTCCTTCTATTGAAAAATTTGTAGGAAAAATCCTAAACGGGGTCGGTTGATATCTTACCTCCGTTTATGTGAAGGCAATGAATAAGTCAAATTTGTTTTGACGTTATAAACAAATTGTGGTGCAGCTTGTTTCTAATAGAAATTTCTTGAGCAAAGTTTGTGCTTTCTTAATAATACTTCCAAAAATAAACCATAATCCTACTTTAATCAATTTATAAGAAGAACATAACTTATTACTTTGATTAAAACAATGCAACACAAACTTAATAAAGTTTTATCATACATCGCTTATCAACGGACATCGTCGGTAGCCAATTGTCTTTAAGAAACATACATAATAAATACATCTTTAACAAACAAGTTCACGAGTTGAACTTTAGTAACTAATTAATCGTAACTTCATTCCATGTTGGAATCTTCTGATCGAATCAAACATTTTGGCGCCATCAAAACGAAATTTTTATAATACTTGAACTCAGTGATTTTTAACTGTAACTGACCATGACAGTAAAGATTAATATAATATCAATTTTATATAATATCAAAAGATTATAGAACAGACAACGCAACCAAGTCCTGCAATGCAACCTTCCTACATCATACAAAAATTATCTCGAAAGCTAAACGCATCATTCCATTAACATGACATTTCGTAAAAATACCCGCGAAAGTTATCTGTGACATGATTTAGTGATGAGAATCTGCGCTTGAGCACGTTATACGTTACTGTAGGGAAAAAATGGAAAGTGAAGAATGTGAAAAAGCTGTTTTAGTTGCAAAATAGTTCAGAAAGTAAGGATTTTTATTAGGAATGAATTTCTGAGGAAAGTTTATTTTGAAATAAATTTAAGATAATTCATAATGTGGTCAAATAAATTTTTATTTATACTGGTCGACAGAATGGGTGTTTTTTTCATGCCTGTCAAAAACGAATACACGTCAGTAAACTTATTTTAAATGGGTATTTGATACCTGTACACTTAATAAATACCTACGGTTGGGTAAGAGAATATTTTCCACAGGCAAAGGTTTTGGAACATATCGACGCGACAAAAATAAGGAATGACTAATTTGGAGAGTCTAAAGTCCTTGAATTTCTAATATAATGCAATTTCATTTTTAGTTATGAAAATATATTTTTTTCTACACAATAAGAAGCGCCTGATTTTTTAAAATAACACTATTCAATGAAAACCAATTTGCTATTAACTTATACAAATCTCACTGTAAAATTCACACAAATAACTAACACATTTACGAAGAATTCCAGGAATTCAAAATCAGGATTAATTTAAAGGTTCGTTGAAAGTTCTGTATTTTCATTTCACTTTTAATTATTTTAAGTATATTTTGCATTATTTCAACCAAAAAAATTATTGTACCTTTCATCTTCAAGCAAAATCTCATTACACAACTGCTCTAAAATCTAAATTCTTCATCAATCACCATCGCTATCCTGATACTGGCTGAAAATAATATGCAAATTAACAAAAAAAAAGTAAGCGCATTTTAAACTCAGAATGTCATGTCCGCCATTACGATGTTCACTATCGCCTTGAGTTTCGGTAAAACGGAGACTATTCAAGATGTTATTTCGGTACACGCATCGACGGTTATTTATAAGTAAGTTAAGTGATCTCATCAACTCAAGAATGCCTGTAATATGGATCGGAACATGTAATAAAATTGTACTGTTTATTTCTGTATGTAAAGCTGTGCTAGCGATTACAGTTTTATTGTATTTTTTATATTTATTTTTGGTACTGGCAATAGTTGTTTTTAATTACAGTATGTAAAGTATTTTTTTTTAAATATTTGATAAAAAAATATACACATATTATTTGAGGGAAACCTGTATAAACAAAAATTTTAATATAGCATTGCGCTTTAAAACGTAAACAAACATAATTTTTTAATTTTCAGAATATCTATTATTTGTTACCAGCAATAGGTACCTTATTCGGAATTATTTATATATCTAACTAAGTATATATAGTATATATATATTTTAGATTACTGTTATAACCTGCGGAACAAGAGTTCAATAAGAATTTTGAGTAATTGTATAAAATGCCTTGTATTTACTTTATGCAAAAAGAAGAAACATCTCGAACATAATTATAATTGTAGTTACATTACGCACTTTCGCTTCACTGAAGTTCAGTTGTACCATAATAATATGCTTTACTAAAAAGTAACAATGAAAAACCTTTTTAAATTCTTATCTACTTTTATATGTATTCAAAGTAATTTCCTTAAATAAATATTAAATAACAGTATCAATTCTAATTTCGTAGCTGAATGTTTTCGTTCTTTAGTTTTATAGCTCTTTAATTGGGTCAGTATTTCATTCATTGGATTATTTGAATGAAGCTTATGTAGTCTATTGCCGGCTCATGTATCGTAACCCAAATATTGTAATGTTATTCTAAACGTTTATATTTGAACCTACATAAACTACCACTCGTAAAGAGGTGTTAGCGCATCCTGGATTTAACAACATTGTAACGAGGTTAGATAACGAAGAGGTTAAGTTTGGATGTATGTTTGTAAAAAGGTTTTTATATTAATCAATAAAGCCAATAAAAAATAGATACTTGTAATTGCAAATGTATGACACAATTTATTGTAAGTTTGAATAAGACATCTTGTTTGTTCATGCAAAGTTCCATAAATGCTTGAACAAAGACATGAGCGTAAACTATAGTATTATATTTAGGATTTGTAAATAGTTTATCCAGTTTAGAAATGATTTGTGTTTATCCTTACAGTCTTTAGTTACATAGGTCTTGAATAACGTATATTATAATAGTTTGAGAAGGCTTCTCAGAAACAAATTATACATATAACTAAACTATTACGAATAAGGAAGCATCGGTAGATCAAGAACTTAATTTTGGTGACAATATTCAGGTTACTTTCCAAAATATATGATGTTATCTCTTTGAGTGTAACGTTAGGTAAGGAAAAAAAAATATTTTCAATACATTCGCGGCAAGGTATTATTTAAAAAATTACATAAGTAATAGTTTAGGTACTTCTTGCGAAATGCGAAAAAAATACACTAAGCTGGAACGGGCTGCATGACCTGGCAAGCTCTAAACCTACTAAAATAAAAAGAAAAAAAAATCCGCACACAAATTAAAAAACGACAAAGATCAGCGGAGGTCTTCCAAATTCAAACATTGGAATGGGTTCAGAGATCCGTCCATTCTCGCTTATTCGGCCGCGAGCCGTGGCCGCAACCCCCCGTGGCCGTGGGAACTCGAGCACGTGGCGACCTCCACAGACCTGCGAACATCGATGACTGCCAAATGTGAGGACTGTTGCTGAGTGATCTCGTCTTGATTGGTTATTTATGTTTGTTTGCTGAGATTGTTTGGTTAGAGTAGTAGGAAATCAAAAATGTTTTTCTAGGAGATTTTGACTAAATTTTACGAAATAATGTACATGTATTTGGTGTAATACTACTATTTCGTCCCTGTACAGAGATAATGATTCTTAAGCCTGGTACGAAGTTTTGATCCTTAAATGGAATAATTTTTTTTTGCACATTTTTTTATGTATTCGCCGATACACTAAAACATTAACATTTGCGCTCTGTTGAGCTGCCGGCTATTCAATTAAAATTTCTCTCCGTGTCAATGTCTATTGGACTGATAGAGACATAAAGCAATATTATTATATGTATTATTGCTTAGGCGGCCAAAAAAGGCCTTTTTTATTGTAAAAGGATTAGACGTTTGTCTTCTGTCTCACCTGATGGAAAGTGACGATGAAGACGAAGGTGTTACACGTCTATCCACGAGGTACCTATTCACTCGACGCTTGAAAGAACTAGGACTATAGTTTTCTGGAAATTAGTTTACTTACGACCCGTTGTAATTTCCCGTTTGAAAACCGTGGCAATACATTTTTTTTTGGTTATTTAGGTGCATTACCTACCTCACTCACAAGCGGGAGTGCAGGTTATGTGGTACTCTTACCCACTAAAAACCACCGCGGTATACCTCTGCCGCCTTTGCTGGGGCTCACGGTATTACCATTGGCATTACCCGCGAGGTGGCAATACAACCTAAATTAACCCGTGATGATGGTGCTTTTTGAATTTAAAAATCGGTTTGGTAGATTCAAAGTTTATTATTTACATGTACACAATCTCTCGTTTATAATTATGGTGTAGATAAGTTAACAACAGTTACAACACTACTGTTTCAAAGTTACATATTTTATAGAGATCTTTAATAATTCTAAATTCAAATAGGTATAATATATTTAAACTTTCACTCGGCCTTTAATAGTAAGGATATCGATTGTCAGAGGAGCTCCTGGATTTTGCTAGAAGCATCGTTTAAGGCTATATTAGGTTATGTTTCTTGCTTGTGAATTATTCTATTTACTGCTTACCGTACGAGGGAGTGGCAACCTCTAGTGTCAAAGTTGACGGAGCTGCCTTTGGAAAATCGACGGTTTAACGCGCCCTCCGAAGCACGGAAACGCTTAAGTAGACACCACTGGCGGTCACCCATCCTAGGTCTGCCGCACCGAACGTTGCTTAACTTTGACAATCGTCAAGCGACAGCGAAACCGTTTGGCCATGTGCGATTCTTATTACTCAGTTTGAAAATTAATCATCAGCAAGTAAACCATTAGAAATTACTCTAAAATAAATAAAAAAACAAATCTGACGCAGCTATGCGAGGAGGCAAAAATATTTTTAACAATAGGTATACTTAATTATTTCCAAATCGAATAAGACAAAATTAAATATACAACAGAACTGCCTGTTGACCGAGTTTTTCTTTACACAGTTTCAAAGTTTCAAATTAATATCAATGTTTGTTTTAGTTAAATCTAAGTATGTAGGTGAATTTTATTAGCTATGTAACGATGAAGATACATTTGCATGAAATCGACCTTGAAATGATTTACAAGGTTTTTATAAAAAAAAAAAAAACATGAGTTAGAAAATGTAGTGTTACCTAAAATTTATCTGCAATAAAAGACAGCCCTTAAATTCAGTATTATATTCAGTTCATAAGTTTTGTAAATAATTATTTCAAATACTTTATTTTTAAGTTTGATCAGTGCTCTATCTTGTTAGATAAACTCTTCAGCAAAACTACATTGTCTTCTGTATATTGAAGAGAGCCTAGGTACTTTATTTTAAGTTCTAATTTAAAAACAGTGAATAAACATTAAATAATATAATGAGTTGTCCATATTTCCTAGATAAACCTCCTAAACCTAGAATAATCTTTATATAGTTAAATGCTTTTCTTTAAAACCGGGGTAAACAAACATTTAACCCTTTCAAAAGGGTCAAGGTTACCCACTCTATCCAGGGCGATGCCCCGTCTCTGGCAAAACAAGATGGCGCCTAATTTAGACCACGTGGTTGGTAGTCGAGTTTCAATGTGTCATATCATATTTGATTTATGGTGTTTTACAACAATGTGAAAGAATACTGTTTGTTTGGACTTGTATTAACATGTTCGGGGAGAGGACAATGTCACGTTTGCTGTAATAAATTAGATTAAGATTTTTAAACAATAATTTTCTTAGTTTTTGTCAGTCTTTTTATAATTAATTTGATTCTTTTTTGTATTCATTTCGATGCTGGTTTAATTATAGAACTTTTTGATCTTAAAAGACCACGTTTTTTTATATCTGATTAAGAGATATCCCCATCATGTATTTTTCATTAAGTTTGGGTTTCCAATGAGCGAAATTTCTCGTTTCTTTTTTTAGACAAATATAATACGGGAAGTTTTATAAGATTATTGTATCTTAAGAGTGTGATTTGTTCGTCTCCGTCGTCATTTCTCATCAGGTTTTGGGCACAACTTGTAAACATGGTCATAATAAACATCTTATTCTTTTTACACTGCCTCATCAATTCTGAAGGTTGGTCGTTAGCTTCCTGCACTCCTCTCTGTTCGTCACGAGCCGAAACAATTTTTCGACGGAATTAATAGTTAGGAGAGTTAATAAAAACCGGTTCACTCCGGATGCTGCGTCGCCGCGATTTTCTTTGTCTCTTAACGCGTCTTTTTCCCTCCATTTTGCCCATCAATATCAATTGAAGCAGAGGAACTGTTGGGCCTGAGATCCTGGCCGAGTTATTGCGTCATGCGCTTCTTGACGATGAGCATCAGGGCATATGAATCCGCTGGAGAACGCTTTGATTTCTGACCTGCTAATGCACGTCCAACTAATGTGATCTACTAATGCGCAACTGCTAATGCACGTCCAACTAATGTGATCTACTAATGCGCAACTGCTAATGCACGTCCAACTATTGTGATCTACTAATGCGCAACTGCTAATGCACGTCCAACTAATGTGATCTACTAATGCGCAACTGCTAATGCACGTCCAACTATTGTGATCTACTAATGCGCAACTGCTAATGCACGTCCAACTAATGTGATCTACTAATGCGCAACTGCTAATGCACGTCCAACTATTGTGATCTACTAATGCGCAACTGCTAATGCACGTCCAACTAATGTGATCTACTAATGCGCAACTGCTAATGCACGTCCAACTATTGTGATCTACTAATGCGCAACTGCTAATGCACGTCCAACTATTGTGATCTACTAATGCGCAACTGCTAATGCACGTCCAACTAATGTGATCTACTAATGCGCAACTGCTAATGCACGTCCAACTAATGTGATCTACTAATGCGCAACTGCTAATGCACGTCCAACTATTGTGATCTACTAATGCGCAACTGCTAATGCACGTCCAACTAATGTTATCTACTAATGCGCAACTGCTAATGCACGTCCAACTAATGTGATCTACTAATGCGCAACTGCTAATGCACGTCCAACTAATGTGATCTACTAATGCGCAACTGCTAATGCACGTCCAACTAATGTGATCTACTAATGCGCAACTGCTAATGCACGTCCAACTATTGTGATCTACTAATGCGCAACTGCTAATGCACGTCCAACTAATGTGATCTACTAATGCGCAACTGCTAATGCACGTCCAACTAATGTGATCTACTAATGCGCAACTGCTAATGCACGTCCAACTAATGTGATCTACTAATGCGCAACTGCTAATGCACGTCCAACTAATGTGATCTACTAATGCGCAACTGCTAATGCACGTCCAACTATTGTGATCTACTAATGCGCAACTGCTAATGCACGTCCAACTAATGTGATCTACTAATGCGCAACTGCTAATGCACGTCCAACTAATGTGATCTACTAATGCGCAACTGCTAATGCACGTCCAACTAATGTGATCTACTAATGCGCAACTGCTAATGCACGTCCAACTAATGTGATCTACTAATGCGCAACTGCTAATGCACGTCCAACTATTGTGATCTACTAATGCGCAACTGCTAATGCACGTCCAACTAATGTTATCTACTAATGCGCAACTGCTAATGCACGTCCAACTAATGTGATCTACTAATGCGCAAGTGCTAATGCACGTCCAACTAATGTGATCTACTAATGCGCAACTGCTAATGCACGTCCAACTAATGTGATCTACTAATGCGCAACTGCTAATGCACGTCCAACTAATGTGCTGTACTAATGCGCAACTGCTAATGCACGTCCAACTATTGTGATCTACTAATGCGCAAGTGCTAATGCACGTCCAACTAATGTGATCTACTAATGCGCAACTGCTAATGCACGTCCAACTATTGTGATCTACTAATGCGCAACTGCTAATGCACGTCCAACTATTGTGATCTACTAATGCGCAAGTGCTAATGCACGTCCAACTAATGTTATCTACTAATGCGCAACTGCTAATGCACGTCCAACTAATGTGATCTACTAATGCGCAAGTGCTAATGCACGTCCAACTATTGTGATCTACTAATGCGCAAGTGCTAATGCACGTCCAACTAATGTTATCTACTAATGCGCAACTGCTAATGCACGTCCAACTAATGTGATCTACTAATGCGCAACTGCTAATGCACGTCCAACTATTGTGATCTACTAATGCGCAACTGCTAATGCACGTCCAACTAATGTGATCTACTAATGCGCAACTGCTAATGCACGTCCAACTATTGTGATCTACTAATGCGCAAGTGCTAATGCACGTCCAACTAATGTGATCTACTAATGCGCAACTGCTAATGCACGTCCAACTATTGTGATCTACTAATGCGCAAGTGCTAATGCACGTCCAACTAATGTGATCTACTAATGCGCAACTGCTAATGCACGTCCAACTAATGTGATCTACTAATGCGCAAGTGCTAATGCACGTCCAACTAATGTGATCTACTAATGCGCAAGTGCTAATGCACGTCCAACTAATGTGATCTACTAATGCGCAACTGCTAATGCACGTCCAACTAATGTGATCTACTAATGCGCAACTGCTAATGCACGTCCAACTAATGTGATCTACTAATGCGCAAGTGCTAATGCACGTCCAACTAATGTGATCTACTAATGCGCAAGTGCTAATGCACGTCCAACTAATGTGATCTACTAATGCGCAAGTGCTAATGCACGTCCAACTAATGTGATCTACTAATGCGCAACTGCTAATGCACGTCCAACTAATGTGATCTACTAATGCGCAACTGCTAATGCACGTCCAACTAATGTGATCTACTAATGCGCAAGTGCTAATGCACGTCCAACTAATGTGATCTACTAATGCGCAAGTGCTAATGCACGTCCAACTAATGTGATCTACTAATGCGCAAGTGCTAATGCACGTCCAACTAATGTGATCTACTAATGCGCAAGTGCTAATGCACGTCCAACTAATGTGATCTACTAATGCGCAAGTGCTAATGCACGTCCAACTAATGTGATCTACTAATGCGCAACTGCTAATGCACGTCCAACTAATGTGATCTACTAATGCGCAACTGCTAATGCACGTCCAACTAATGTGATCTACTAATGCGCAACTGCTAATGCACGTCCAACTAATGTGATCTACTAATGCGCAACTGCTAATGCACGTCCAACTAATGTGATCTACTAATGCGCAACTGCTAATGCACGTCCAACTAATGTGATCTACTAATGCGCAACTGCTAATGCACGTCCAACTAATGTGATCTACTAATGCGCAACTGCTAATGCACGTCCAACTAATGTGATCTACTAATGCGCAACTGCTAATGCACGTCCAACTATTGTGATCTACTAATGCGCAAGTGCTAATGCACGTCCAACTAATGTGATCTACTAATGCGCAACTGCTAATGCACGTCCAACTAATGTGATCTACTAATGCGCAACTGCTAATGCACGTCCAACTAATGTGATCTACTAATGCGCAACTGCTAATGCACGTCCAACTAATGTGATCTACTAATGCGCAACTGCTAATGCACGTCCAACTAATGTGATCTACTAATGCGCAACTGCTAATGCACGTCCAACTAATGTGATCTACTAATGCGCAACTGCTAATGCACGTCCAACTATTGTGATCTACTAATGCGCAAGTGCTAATGCACGTCCAACTAATGTGATCTACTAATGCGCAACTGCTAATGCACGTCCAACTAATGTGATCTACTAATGCGCAACTGCTAATGCACGTCCAACTAATGTGATCTACTAATGCGCAACTGCTAATGCACGTCCAACTAATGTGATCTACTAATGCGCAACTGCTAATGCACGTCCAACTATTGTGATCTACTAATGCGCAAGTGCTAATGCACGTCCAACTAATGTGATCTACTAATGCGCAACTGCTAATGCACGTCCAACTAATGTGATCTACTAATGCGCAACTGCTAATGCACGTCCAACTAATGTGATCTACTAATGCGCAACTGCTAATGCACGTCCAACTAATGTGATCTACTAATGCGCAACTGCTAATGCACGTCCAACTAATGTGATCTACTAATGCGCAACATGCGACGATAGCTCAATTCGAAAGCTTGAGAAAAGAATTGTAGTATCGTCTTTTAGCGTCCATGCCTCGCAACCGAACATCATAATGGCCAGATGTAGCACCTAGCAATAAACCTAGCTAAATGAAATCAAATCTCTATTGCTTGTTTTACTACGAATATATAGTTAGGTTATCAAGTATGATTACAAAGCACGTATTTTTTTTTTCAGTCATTGGTCTGATGACAGTCGCCCCATACCTTCTTAATATTAATCATAATTTTCAACGATAGGTGAAAGTGTGACCAGGTCTACGTCACTCTATACTCGCTGGGTCAGAAGCGGCCCTTAGATAAGTAGATTGCCGTATCTCGTTCACGTTTAAGTTCATTTTTGCATGCAGTTGTCAGCGCGCGGAGAGAGTGGGTTTAGTTAAAAAGGCGGGAAAGCCATTTTTTGTACGGGATCTGTTACGAAGTTGAACTTTAGAAATCTGTGTTGGGGTCTTTTCGTCTTTTACAAGCAATTTACTACGCCATGTTTACGGCGACTGAAAAGAAAGACGCTCTAGTGACACAAGAGGAAATCGACCTTATTGTTTTATGACGCAAATAAACTTCACCCATAGGGATTGCATTCTATGTTTAATTATTTTTCTTTCTTAGTTTTTCCACTTTTGGTAATTTGTAAATGTTCTTGTTTATTCATAGAAATGTACACGTTGACTTAAATGGTGATTATTGGTCACTGTCAGTAAACTAACTTATTGTTTTTTTAACACTTTTTAATAGCAATTTTAGTGCAAAACTTGAAATGAATATAAGGAAAAACACCGTATTTAGTGCAAATTGTTATGATTATTAAAATATTTTGCCATTATCCTCCACCATAATAACCGTTTCTGCCAGTTATTACCCTAAAAGTTAATTTCATATGAAAATAACTTGAAAACTGTAAAATGTTAAAAAGCCAGACGGTTTACGAGCTTTGGCAAGCACTCGTGCCAACTCCCGTGCCCGTATGGGAGCCTTAATTCATTTTTACAGTCCATAGAATATCATGTGTAGACTATTTCATTCATGAAACAGCTTGCGTGGAATATTCAAAACTTGTTTGCCATGAAATAAGCACAATATACAATTTTTACACTAACTGCATGATAATAATGTATTTAGTGCTTATCTTGATCCAAAAACAAGATACGACATTTTAGGTGAGGCACATGCTGACGTCACTGTCGAGATGCCACTTTATAGGAATAAAACAAATTATTAAGCATACATTTGGGACTTGCGACCTGGCTGTAGGTGAGTGTCAGTCACGTGACTGAATTTTCGATAACGACTTGAATCCAGGAACTCTAATGCCTAGGACAGAATAGGATATTTCATCATAGACCGAAAGAGAGGTTATACACGATAAATTGACAATAACGTTCAAAAAAGCAGCATCTTGATTTAAAAAAATACTGTTTACTAAATGTAATAGGTATAAATTCTGACTATAGGCAAGTTGCCAGATACAAACACCAAAAAGTGATGGCGATGACCCTACAGCCGGGTTATCATGGCTGGCGTTATGAACCAGACAAGTGTTGATATGGTATGGTTATGTTTATAAGCACAGCTTTCAAGCTTTTCTTTTGGTACGTACTCACCATTATGAACAGTGAATTCATCTTGCCCCAACTTATAAAACCTCAGACTCCATAATAATAATAATATAATAATAAATCCCCAGAGAGACACACCAACAGCATGGCCCCAAAGTAAGCAGAGTGTGTGTTATGGATGACCATACGGTGCACTGGGGGGAACTGAGAATAAACATACATTTACAAATATATACAACCATGACCCGAGAATAAACATCTATGTTCATCGCACAAATTAATACCACGGCCAGGACTCGAAGCTGGGACCTCCAGCGTACGAGGCAGGGCTACTAACCACTATGCCAGTGGTTGTATAAGTTAATGGCAATAAAAAGTTTAATATTTCTTTTATTTTTTGCCATCATCATTAACTTTTACAACTGTTTGATGCATCGTATAAATTTAACACAGGGTGCTTTGACAATAAAATTGCACAATTTTAATACAAAGTGTTACATTGTCAGGCACGTAGGAACTATTAGCCAATTGACGAAATGTCATGCGAATCAATGTAAACGCATTTATGGATTAAGAATATATAAATAAAAAAAACGCAGCTGCTTTAATTATGAGGATACTGAAGGGCACAAAATCTTGTACAGTGGTAAATCATTTAGCCGGTAAGGGAGGAGGTTTTTAATATTCACTCTATTGTTCACTCTTGTTTGGAACACTTATAGACTACAACTCAGAACAGAGAACATCAACATTAACAATATTACAAGCTCCAGCAAACTCCACGTAAACGGCCATTAATAAGTTCTCATTGTTTAAACTGTCTTGAATATCCAGCTGTAATTGGCAAATACTTTCAATAGCCGACATTCCCCTTGGAAAGTTAAATTGATAAACAGGTAAAATAATATTTTACTCTACATCTAATTCTTATAGCTTTAACAATAATTTTTCCAACCCAGGATGTGAGTCCAGGTCACACTGAGTTTTATATGGCTTCAAAATGAAAGAAATCTGACTTCCAGGAGTGTGGAATATCATTGTTCTGCCAAAAATTGTTTAATACTTTAAAAAAAATCACGCAATACTTTCCAAACCAAAAGCTATCTTGCCAGAATATAAAGCTGTAAATGATTATGATAATACTGATTTTGTTCACTGACCGGAGAAATAGGATAATTGTTTACACAGTCTGGAGTATTTTTCTCTAAACCCAATTGTACCCATTCATCATTCTCTTATTAAATTTTAACATATAATGCCAGATTTGTTGCAGAGGAAGGAAGGGAATGAGCTAAATCAGCCCAGCCTTTGAGTATCGGTTTTCAATGTTAGTTTTTTTAAAGCTTTAAATTCAGGATGTCTTTCCCCCAAAGGATTATTTTTAAAATTAAATTATTTAGAGTTTGAACAGTTTCTGAACCTTTGGCATTCCACCATGGAAGTGGAGTTTTTTTTGGACTTTCTATGCCAAGGACTATTGTGAACAGTATCAGAAGGAGAAGAAACAGTAGGGTACTGTAAGGTAAAGACTTATGAATTTCAGAATTCAAGAAAGTACAAATGTAATTACAAGCCTTCTGATTTTGTAAAATTCTGATACCGAATACTTAGTCATTCGGAATCTATATTTTTAACACATATTTTCCAATCTTAATATTTGAAATATTGACAAAAAAATTAATATTTACAGGAAGGTGATAATTATCAAGTGGATCATCACAGACAGACCAATCGCAAGAAAGAGCTGTTGGAGCGGAGTTGGAGGGATCAAGGTTCAATCTGAGACACCACAAGAGAAAACAATTTACTTACTTCCATAAGATCTACTTTTTTTATTAACTTGATCTTACAACCTAAACATAAAATAACTTTAGTTATTTAACAGGTATTGGTGATGTTACCAGAAAAAAACACACCAACTGTACGGCTCCAAAGTAAGCAGTAGTGCAACCAAAGTAATCACCCTAAGGTGATGTTAAAATGTATTTAAAATAAATTTTCACAAACCCCTCCTCAGGCCAGTGACACAGATTTTGGTCAAATCACCGTGCTTTATCTTCAATCTCGAACATTTCAAACCATCAATATCCAATCATTAAAATTCCCACTTTTATATCATCCCCAATAAATCATGACAAATGTCCTTCAACACATTTGTAAACTCTTGTGCAGAAAAACGATAATCCGCCGATGTTTCTCTAAGTCACGTCATAAGGGTGTTACACCCTGGTGAGAATTTGTATAAATGTGATTTGAGATTTTATTGTCAAAGCTGCGTTTTTAAGTATGCCTTTTATAGTTAACAACTTCTTGAGAGCCAATTGAGCTCTGTGAGTGTGATTTAAATATAATTTAAGGTGTTAAGTGTTTGCCAACGATATCAGCACAGTAAAGTAAGCCGACCTTTCTTACCAGTGACGAGATCTGTTGCCAGCGTCTCCGTTACTTGGAAGATATGGACTTTTCCGTTATGTGGGTTCACATTGATACCGGCCTTGACCAATTGGTCTACGCCAGTATATACCGGTCACATAGCGGAGATCGGGAGACAACGAGGCTCATTGAGTATCTCAGCGATGCAGCAGATAAGGTTCGGCAACGTTTTCCCTCAGCGCAGTTGGTGTTCCTGGGGGATTTTAACGCTCATCACGGGCAATGGCTATACCCGTATCAGGACACTGATCACGCTGGAAGAGAGGCTTTTAAGTTTTCCGTGACTCAAGGCCTCTCACAGCTTATGCACGAGCCCACGCGCATCCCCGATGTTGCCGGCATATTGCTTAGACCTTCTGCTGATAACTGATCCTGACAGATGCTCGGTGTCCGTAACTGCACCTTTCGCAGTACTCGCCGCCTGACACTAGCCCAAAAGGCGCAAGGCGAGTATGGCAATACAATTCAGCAGATTGGGATGAGATGCGGCACTTTTTCGCATCTTATCCTTGGCGGCAGACTTGTTTTACATCAACCGATCCATCGTGCTGCGCTTATGCTGTATCAAGTGTGATAGGCAAGCAATGCAGTATTTCATTACTTACGCTGACCTATCCCTTGAAACCAAAGGTTGCCCATGGTTTAATGCTGCTTGCCTCACAGCTGAAAAGCTTAAGCAAGAAGCGTACAAAGCCTGGGCTGACGCTCGCAGAAGCAAAGCCGTGGATTCGCATGAACTGAAGAAAAAATATAATACTGCCGCCAAGTCTTGCAAAAAGTTGATCAGAAAAGCTCGCTTTGACCACATTGGCCACATCGGAGACAAGGTAGCGTCATATCCTTCAGGAAGCAAAGCTTTCTGGTTTTTCGCCAAGTCGGTTGAGTCGAACTTCTGTCGCCCATCGCTGCCACCTCTGAGGAAGCCTGACGGTTCTCTGGCCCACACTGCAAAAGAGAAAGCAGACCTCTTTGCTAATCTTTTTGCAGACTATTCACGTCTAAATAGTCAAGGTAAAGTCCCACCCCAGTTACCTCAGTTCGGACTCAAAATGGGTACCGTTCATATTCGCCAAAAGGAGGTTCTTAAATGCTTGCAGAATTTAGACGTGACCAAGGCCAGCGGCCCCGATGGCATACCTGCAGTTGTGTTAAAACACTGCGCAGCCGAGTTGTCTGCCATACTAACGCGCCTGTATCGACTCTCTTTGAAATCTGGAAAGGTCCCTAAATCCTGGAAGCTGGCTAACGTGCAACCAGTACCAAAGAAGGGCAGCCGTGCAGATCCCATCAACTATCGACCTATTGCAATCACCTCTATACTTTGCAAAGTTATGGAGCGTGTATTGAACAATCATCTCCTGGCATACCTTGAGTCCAACGAGCTCCTTAGTGATAACCAATATGGTTTTTGCAGTGGACGCTCGGCTGGAGATCTTCTGGTGTATTTCGCTCCATAAGTGAGTGCTGCACATTAACGACCTGCTAACCCCAGGCATTATTGGTTACGCTGATGACTTTGAGAGAGTCCATGTTTGAGCGGGTGGATTTGGCCTTAAAAAAGTGTCCGATTGGGGCGAGTCCAACTTGGTCAAATTTAACCCGTCGAAAACACAGGCGTGTTTATTCTCCGCGAAAAAGAGCAGTTTCGACCTAACGCCCACTTTCCAAAATGTTTCTGTACCCTTAACCGACCACCTAGGGCTTCTGGGCGTAACTATATCATCCCAACTAAACTTCGGGCAACAAATTGTGTCCATGGCTCAAACTGCTTCAAAGAAGTTGGGAATCAACTCGAAGGTCCGACGGTACTTCAGCCCTGAACAGCTACTTAATTTGTATACAGCTCAGGTTCGATCTTGTATGGAGTACCTTTGAGATGTTTTCTGCAAAGTACCAACTAGAAGCGAACTGGACGCAGTTGACCGAAGAGCCCGAAAAATTATTAACAACTTTGACCTCACCACCAAAAAACTGCAGAGCCTCGACCATCGTCGGAAAGTTGCCAGTTTAGAAGTCTTCTACAGATTACATTTTGGAGAGTGTGCGATTGCTCTTTTTGATCTGGTTGAACCCACACCCTTCTTGCATCGGACAACTAGACGCAGACAGACCTTCCATCCCTTCATGGTAGATATCCCAAGAAGTCGAACCAAACGCTTCGATAGTTCCTTTTTGGTGCGGGACGCCAAGGTGTGGAATGAACTGCCTGCGTCTGTTTTTCCAGAAAACTATAGTCCTAGTTCTTTCAAGCGTCGAGTGAATAGGTATCTCGTGGATAGACGTGTAACACCTTCGTCTTCATCGTCACTTTCCATCAGGTGAGATAGAAGACAAACGACTAATCCTTTTTCAATAGAAAAAAAAAAGGTTCGTGTTCTGGCCGGGGTTAGGTCTCGGTTTATGGTTGTTTATATTTATATTCTGGGTCCCTCCGCAATTTACTGTATGGCCAACTTATCCATAAAACACGCACTGCTTACTTTGTTGCCATACAGTTGGTATGTTGGTCTGGGGATTATTAATATTATTTATTATTTCTTAAGGATATTATTATTTATGTCTTAAGGCCCCTAAGGGTGCGGTTTTTCAAGTTACCCATGTTAAGCCACATTAAGCATGGTAATTGCAAAAAACTATGGATTGCATATGAAAATACTTTTAAACTAGAAAAGTTTGTATCTTAGAAACAAAATTATGTTGCTAAAGCTTAGTCCAAGATCTTCCTCTCAGTATTTATAGGAACCTAAATATTTCTTTTTACAATAAACACATCTAAACTTTGATTGACACACAAACTGCATCTACGTTTCTTTTTGTATTTAACATATCCAAGAAATAATCAAACTCAGACGTATTCCATAAAAATATCGTAGATACTTTAAAGATAAATATCAAAGTAGGAGAAAAACCTGATAAATTAGCTTAATATACATACAATCCAGATTAAAACAAATGCAGAGTATAAACACAAAAAATTGAGCACTTCATTACATAAAACGCAGGTCTGGCAACATCGCCGCTCAATTTTATAAAAAAATTAATTTTCTCGTTATTAAGGATCTCAGAGGTTAATTAGTCATTTTATGACGTTTTGACTTTTGAAAAGTATTTAACGAGCTATTAAACAAGTCCTGAGAATGGTGATAACGCTCGGATGCTTCTAATTTGTAGGCCGTAAAAAGAGAGTTTATTCTGAATTTTTTACCTCTAAAGCTACAAACATCAGAGTAATCTGTCCAAAATTATATGCTTATAATTATTATTACTCGTAATTTGCTATTTGATTTGTATATCTTTATTAAATAGCAATTTGGTTCTTAGAATATGCGCAGTTGAATGCGGCGTTCGAATTTCAAAGCGGACTTTCATTGCATGTTTTATTTTGATGACCCTAAAAAAGAACATAGCCGAAATTTTCAAAAATAGAATGTTTAATATGAATTAATAGCATGCATGTCGGGGTTTGGCTAAAATAAACTTTTTCCATTAAGTTAAGACGGTTACGCCCCAAATATTTGTTTTTCGAGTGTGAAAAATTGCGTTTTTTTCGAGTTGCGGTCGGTTTTTAAGCAATACGAACATGAGGGCATTAAGTTTGACTAATTTCTGTGAGCTGGTGGCTACCAGCTGTGGAAATAAACACGCGATTTCAGTTAGTCAAATTTTACTGCCGCCCGTACAAATTAATTTTGGGTAATAGACATTGTTTTAAAATTTACACATATGTTGTTGTTTTTGGGTTACAAATTGGTTTTAAACTTACAGTATTAAAATAACTGAGTTACTTAATAATTCTTCGCACGTTTTTTAAGGTAAAAATAACTATATTATCATAATGTTTTGTATTTCATATCAGTATTTTTTTTAGTCCAGTCGAGTTAGCGAAAAAAGGGCCTTATTTGTTTTATTCTTATTTATTTACAAACCATTAAAAATATTAAAAATTCTAGAATTAACATATAAGTGTATCAAATTAATAATAAATGATAAAAACGCAATACAATAAAAAGCTACGCCTAAACTAGAATATATTGAAGGCAACGCAGCCAAAAGGTTGGACTAATTACCATGCTCGAGCTCCATGTAATGTAATGTAATTACAAAGCACAAAATAAACTATTATGTTTACATATAGGTTTTAAATTATGTTTACAAACAAAAATCTAAAAAAAAAGAAATAGTATATTAAGTAAAGTATATTAGTGAAGGATATTTGCGAGCCCGTGTAGCAACCCAACTAGCACATTAGTAATAATTGCAGCTAAGTTTATGACTCAAAGTTCTATATCAGTGCTATTTGGGTAAAAATTACTACTTCTTACTGCATAGGAGTGATAAATATAAATAAAGTGTATAAAATCGACTATGGGTTCCAAATTTTCAATTAATACCACCTACAGGGTAAAGTTGAGCGCCTTACCACTGTTGTACCACTCTAAGCTACAGTGCGAGTCTGAATTGCTACTTTAAGTGGTTATTTATACCTGTAGTGCGTCTTATAGCTACAAACAAGAAGCAATAACTACCATTACGCCCAACATTTCTAAAAGGAAGCAAAATCAACTCTTAAACCACTGGAATATCTAGAAGGGTGATAAAATGAGCCTAAATGGCATCATTGGTTCTTATTATTTTCTTCTGAAGTTTTAGAGGAGGGTTCCGTAGAAAGTTCAATATTTGTTATTGTGGAATTTACTCAAGGTTTAACTTGTGAAGGTTTACGATGTCCTAATTAGCTCCCTTTGTTATAAAAACCAAAGATATTACTACGGGATATGGGATATTTTATTAATATTATTATATTACTTTAATGATTCTAAATTCATTTTCATCTGATAATCAACATTTAGAACACAATTTGCTTTTTTTAATTTGATTTGCTTGTGACACGTTAGCCAAAATCAATATTTTACAATGCGCATTCAACTTTTGGAATCAATATGAAAATAAAAGTAATTAGAACTCAGAATAATTAGATTCATATAAATTGTGTTCTGATTGTTGACCGACAAAGGGAAATAAAATACATTTTTAAGAGCTATCTGACTTTTATTGTAAACTAAATAATTAGGTTATTAGTTTTACAAGGAAACAACAATTTTTCTATAATGTTGATCTATAATAATATTTCACTTATAAAATTCTTAAAAGAAAAGTGCATCTGTAGTTTTTGTGCCTGTTGGATTTTAACGAATTATTATATAATTTTCGGTGCTTGGCTCTGTGACAGTGTTTGGTTTTCATGGCAAAGTATTGTATGCTGCATCTGTAGTTCCGTTCAATAGCTGAAATGAAAATATAATTGTATTAAAATATATAATACTGAACCAATATTGAGTGTATTACATTATTTTTATCCAAAAAAAGGTTTTTGTATTGTCAATTGAGCCCTAAACTATTTTCCCTACTAAAACAAAAGAATCATATATAAAGTAAATAAAATTCACTCCTATGGCCCTTCTCTGGACCACTTAGTAATAAGAAAAGTGATTTTTAGCACTTTGAACAGCAAAAATTGAAGTAAGCGGGTGAAAATTATTACCTATAGTAACAAAACGATTCGCCATCTTTAATGGAATGTTTTTATGAAAATCTAACCTCTAATTTACATTATTTTTACCAAACATGTTTTTATTATAACAAAAGAAGTGATTTTACAACTATACTACGTAAATTCACTATAAATACTTGTTATACCAATTATATTCTTGGTCATTTTTATTAAAATACTATAACCATATTTTATTTTCACTGTTTTTTGTTGAAATTCTTATGAAATCAATATGGCGTGTAAATTTACTTAATAAACATATACGCATTTTACAGTAAAGTTAAGATCCTACTTGATTTTTCAGTACAGATATAGCATATAGTTGAATTAAAGTATTTGGTACTTACAATTATGTTTTGTAGTTGTCACTTAAAACTGTCACACGCCATTAATATTCTCAACATTGCAACTACAGAAATAAAACGTACGTATGAATGAACAAAATCTAATCGTTCACTCAACCGTTCAATCAACAGTTCAATCAAAGTGGCAAATCAGGGGCGCAGGCGCTGCAATTTGCACCTTTAGTCACAATATGATACGCTCTAGACCTGCTATGCGATGTGCCCACTTAGGGCCATATCTGTTGCATAAGGGGTCTAGAGCAGGATATAGACCTTATCGTTAGCACCTTAAGTTGCAATATGATACGCTCTAAAGCTTATTCGCAACTATTTGTGCTAGTTGGGAAGTTAGAGCCAAAGGATTTACGTAAAAATAATCCGTCAAGTATCCTCGAACAGCTTTAGTAGATATGTCGGTTACATTGTCATAGTCGGTACATGAGCGCGCTAACCGCCTGATGTTACGTGGTATCTGCACCCATACACATCATTGGTCGTACATGATTATTGTCTCGACTAATGCTTCGTTGCCGACCGCAGTCCTTCCCTGTAACCGAACCGGGACACAACTACTTATTTAACTTAAATAGGAAAAAACTCTACTATCATTATAATAATCCCCAGACAAACACACCGACTGTATGGCCCCAAAGTAAGCAGAGCTTGTGTTATGGATGACCATACAGCGAACTGGGGGAACCCAGAATAAACATACATACATAAATATCAACAACCATGACCCGAGAACAAACATCTGTGTTCATCACACAAATGAATGCCCCAGCCAGGACTTGAACCTGGGACCTCCGGCGTATGAGACATGGTTACTGACCACTACGCTACTCGGCCATCTAATTACATAAGCAGAACTCGACACATCTAGATCTATTTGTTAATTCGCCCTTCGATCTCTTGGAGTTCTCAGGTTCGAACTGGTAGTTACATTTGTATAATTAATTTTATTTGTTGTTTATTAGATGTGGAACTTTTATATATTTAAATTATATACATGTATCTGTTTTCAGTCCTTCATAGGTAATAATAGCAATACTTTGACCGCAATAAGCCTTGCTTACATTGCGTTCAAGGAGTTGGCGAGTTTATCTTTAGATTTAACCTTATTTATTACTATTTCATTAAAATAAGCATAATTACTTCTACTTGTATAATTCTCGCAACAACAGTTTCCATCATGATTACTGTTTTAAAACGGTACTACTCTTCAAGGTGTCAATTTGGAATTCACACTCAAAATCTATAAAAAAACTGCTATATTTAGGGCTCATTGTTCATTGCTCAGATATTTGTTTATCTGAAGAATAATTTTGACACTCCACAAGACTTTTCATACCAATTATGTCAAATTGTCTTTTTTCATATGATGAAAATAATGTGAGCATTGAACAATCACCCCAGTCACATAATTTCATAAACCAGTTCTACAATTGCTAAATTATCGTCAAATACGCAATTAACACAGCCAACTATTAATTTAAAATAATGTTCTATCAGTATCCTTAAACCATTTTCTAATAAGTGCATCAAGAATGATTCTAGGCGCCAATAGAGGGGGCAGCACGGACGCCTGCATCACATAATTTGCATTTGGACGACTTAATTACTTCCACCGATAATAAATATACTGATGACTGTTATTGATCGTAAATATTGACAATAGTATTGACACTAAATGTTAGAAGTTGTTACGTTAGCGGAAGTTTTCTATTTCGCAGTTAATTATTATTTACCTTTAAGCCTGGGGTTGTAAGGGATTCAGTTTCTTTAAACGTAAATTAAACGCGACAACTGAATTTTTGTAACATAAAATATTGGCTGTATTAATCAGTGTACAATAATTAGAAAGTATAATAATGAATTAGTATAAGAATGGATTACATAAAAGGCTTTCCGTCTTATTTTCAACACCACTGTAGATGATTCAAGTAGTTATAACCACAAAAATAATAATAATAATCAATCCCCAGACAATCACACCAACTGTAAGGCCCCAAAAGTGAGCTTGTGTTGTGGATGACCATACAGCGAACTGGAACCCAGAATAAATACATATAAGTAAATAAATATCAACAGCCATGATTTATGCTCATCACACAAACGAATGCCCCGACCAGGACTCGAACCTGGGACCTTCGGCGTAAGAGGCAGGGCTAATAACCACTACGCTACTGGGTCGTCATACCTGTTAAAAACAAATTTCGTAGATAAGGAATTTCCCTTAAATAGCTTTAACATTACATATATTGAATACTATCATACGCAAATATTATTCATGTTCTTCGAATCGTTCTTCATTCAGAAAAACTAATAGAGATCTAATTTTATCTATACTGTTATTATATATAAAGAAAGATTGTTTGTTTGTTTCTCTGTATGTAATTCGTACCTCTGGAACTACTGAACTGATTTTTAAATTACTTTTATCGTTAGAGAGGAGTCAATAGCTCATCAACATACCACAAGATGTCAAATTTCCTTAATTGATTTTGAACTCTTTACCAATAACCTCAAGATTGAAAACTGATTGAAAAAAATTGACATTTGTGGTAGCTTCATAAGATGTTGACTGTACTTTAATCTGAAGTAACCTAGGCTATATCTTATTCCGAAATCCCAAGGGATCAAAACTAAGGCTGAAATCTTGCCAAGAGCTAAATAGTTTGGAAATAATTCAAAATGAAAGAATTTAGTGGAAAGTCTGTCAACCATTTTTTTTTGACCATTTAAATTTATGGTTCCTGGACATATTTTATGCATAAGCCATGTGTATGCTGTGTTTGCCTGTAAAAGAGGCTTCATTTGAATTGTATCTTTTAATTGATGAATCGTCCTTATAATGAAATGATGTAAGCCTTGTTGGTAGACCTTTTGACAAATAAATAAATAAATAAAAGCCTTTAGATAAAGTTAACTAGTATAGATGGTTCAAGTCAATTGTATACAAGCTTAACATATAGGGCCGCATGAAATTCAAGTATGCACACTTAAGTATTGCATGAAATGAAATGAAATATTTATTTCTCAACATGACAATTACTTGTTCTTATTGACGTCAAATAAAACATGACTCTACCACCAGTTCAAAATAAATTTACAGAGTCTCTTTATGTCTATACAAGGTTATTCTTATCTGCATCTGTTAGTTCGGCAAGTCTCCCTCCCCCCAAGTGTCCAAACGACGAACACCCTCAAACGGCACCCGTTCACGAGTTAACGCGGGATCCAGCCATCTTTGCCATCATACTATCCAACCATACTTTGATAAGTTAAAGGTCATTCCGATTATAATAACAATTCAGATAAGATCGAGTACAATTGGCAAGGTCTTTAAATTGTTTGCAATCAATCATATTTTAGAATTAATATTTTAAACAGGTAATCATAAGACATTCTACTTAGCACTACTGTACCATAGTTCAATCTATTGATAAGTGTTACCCCAATTTAAAAGAAACTCAAAATATCTACATTTGCAATATCTGCTTTCATCTCGACACCCTCAAATGTCAGTGATGACAGCTGACATGTGTTCCATTTGATAAATGTCACGCCTCCCTAATTAACTGGGGAGTTTCTAGTCGTTTAGAGGAAAAAAATAGTTAGTGGTGATAAGTCACAGATATGGCTTAGCAGTTTTAGGAAATGGAGTTTTGATGGTTGTAGCTGTGGGTTCGATGGGTTCCGTAATGTATTTATGACTATCGCAGCTTTTTACTGGTAATTGTAAAATATTCAAACTTAAAGCCCTATAATAATGAAAGCTTGTTTTGTGGATGACAGTAAAGCTAAGGGAAAAAAAGGGAATTTAAAAAGTCCACAACCCGAACACTTTTGTTTTTTAAAGATTTACAAATGCCTCCCTATCCGGGTGTCGCTCCGATGAAGGCTGGACAGCATTCCCATGCTACAGCCCCTAAGGTGGTTTTTAGTGGGTAGGTACCACTCTGGTGAGTCCCACATCACCCCGCAGACGGCTGCGGTGGTATTCATGACGAATCTTCCACCTCCCGTGAGGGTGTTGCTTAGGCGGCATAAAAAATAGCTTAAATAAACAAAAACAGTTATTTAATACAAACTTATTTGTTGATTGTACAATCTTGTAAGTAAGTTACAGTACTTAATTGGCATTAGCAGTATATTTTAAAAGCTTGTAAACGAATTAATTGCTAAATAAACTAAAAATAACGTCTTGTTATAGGTATACAGCTTTTCATACGTGATTTGTTATCAGTCAATAAACACAGAGCCTTACGAGTGTAGAGTTAGCGTTCATTATCAGATTATATTACAGCCGTGGGCTAAGTCTTCATATTATTATGCGGCTTTCCAATCAGCCGTGACATTGAATGCTTCAAATGCCATACTGATTCAACTACAAAACAATCAACGGGCTAGCCATGCAACTGAACGTCTATTTCATTTACTTTCTTCCATTCCAAGTTCAGATAAACCATTAAGTGTTAAAACAATAGATTAAATAGACACAAATGAATTCAAAAGGGCATACGCACGACGATACCTCACGATATGAAGGCACGACCACACGGCGCGTGCTGTAGTCGCGTGCGCGGCCATCTTGAATATACCTGTGTTTTACTAGTTATTATAATATAAATGTATTATTAATAGTTGATGCATGTAAATGAGGTGGGTTAATATGTGAGTCGTGGGGTTTTAAGTTTGGATTACATTAATTTCATTTTTGTTGAAGGTTCTTATTTAGAGTTAAAAAGAAAGAGCGGTAAATTTGGTTTTTGTTAAGTCCAAGAGAAGTTACTATGAAGTTGGCATGTCACTAAAAGGGAAATGTATTAGTCGACATTATGAAATTCAAGTAGAAGTATGTGGGAAATAATAAATTACGGATGGAACTGCCGACAGATGGAAATGGCAGTTGATAAAGGTCGAAAACTAAATATCGGGTTCAAGCAGTAGTGGCCAGGATAACTTGTGATGGAGTTTGTAGGATAACTTGCTGGTCAGTTAAATTAGCTCTCAAATAAAATAAGGAGGTTTCTGAAAGTTTTCCGTTCCCAACTTTGAAATTAATTTAACAATTTTTAAAATCAATGGTCAATTGTATCCGTATGTCGCACTGAGGCTGAACCCACGGTTCTTGATTTTCAACCGAAGTTCAAAACGCACGGCAGAATATTTTATTCGTGTTCTTTAACTGTTTGCGTTATAAATACAAAACACCTTATACTTTGGCACACAACATAAAGTACTATAACTATACTTACTTCATAATTGTTATTTGGGGCCATAATATACTAAAACCAATTCTACTAAATTAGTAAAAGAATAAAGGTGGATTATTTCTAAATTGAATCCACAAGGTGGTGAAACGGGGCATATCGAAGAGAAAACAAACTTACACGATTGAATTATTGGCTGACACTAGTATGTCATAACGTTCCTACTGGGTGAACATTTTCAGCTCCATCCATCCTTATATACATCATTTGTTTAATAACGCCGTGTAAGCCCGCCACACGCTACAGGGCACCGCCCACGTCCCGGCGCACGCGTCACTTTTGTCGCAATCACAATGTACCACGACATTGTTTCATCTATACCGAATTTTATACAAAAATATTCATACTTCGAAGAGTTTTTTGTTATACTTTAATTGTTTTCGTGCGGGATCGGGGATATATGTTTTATTGTTTTTTTTATAGGATAGAGATAGATATAGCCAATCAGAGTTTAAGGCTATTGAAGGATCTGTAACTATAATAATGTAAGATTACGAAGGTGGAGGAACTGTAGGTATACTTTACATAGAAAATGCATGAACTTATAAACTCCTTCGTTTTAATTTTTGCTGTTTCTTCAATAACCACGTTCTTTTGAGTTTTATAATCAGATATATAGAAAAACTACCCGAACAGTATCCTACAAACTATAATTATATACATCTAGAATGTTTTCTTTACGTTAGATGTTTTTCAGTGGTGCAGAAGTAAAGCCTAATTTAGCCAAGATTAAATTTTAGATTCATTTTTAGTAACGGTCTTCTGCTATCTACTGCTAAATGTCCTAGGAAAACAGCATCGTGGAACAATAAATCTCATTTACAACTTTTGATGACTAACTTGCTAAATTTCGGTAGTCCAGATTGAGACTTTATAAATGACATGTACACGTCTAATTATGTCCTATAAAAAAGTTCTTAAATACGTAATTTAATTTTCATACAAGCTACAAGTATTTAGGATTAAGTCGAAAACATTGGGTAAAGAATTTTAATAGGTAGGTAAGTACATTAAAAATAAAATATATTCACTTTAATTATCAAGTGTCAATATATTTATGACCAAAATACACATTAAAACCGACATATGCGTGTACATGTCAAATAAAAATCATGAAGCCTGGCTACCCACGGCAGTCCCATGGAAAACATAAAAAAATAAAGGTGTTAACACACACTTGTTTACCGTAGCGTGAACTAAAAATAACTTTAAAGAACATTACATACAAGAATTACGTCCATCTGTACTGTGAATGCGTTTTAAATTCGACATTTTCAAGCGAAAATGACTCTTTTCTGGTTGTAATAAGAGTCACTTCAAATTCGTACTGGCAGGACGTGCGTTTGACAGTTCTTGCGCACATTTACGCAATTAATGAGTATAGTCTGTGGCTTTATTTCGATGATATATATCATAACTACGATTAATTGTGTGAAATGTTTTAATCTACTTTATTTAATCTGTAAAAGAAGGACGTGAATGGGGTTAAAGTACTAGTTAGAGTTAAAATTTGTGTATTCATGGTTTAAAATGTGAAACTACTTGCTTAAGTTGGCCTTGTGAAGGGTTGGTTGTTATTATCAAGTAAACAACTTTGTAATTTAACATAATTTTAGTTACATATAGTTTTTGCACGCGCCTCAGTCTGCGTCGATTTAAATTATCACATTTCTAACTTAAAAATGCTCGTTGTACTTAATAGCTTTCAATATAGGAAATGTCAGTCCTATCCGTTGATAGATGAATTAGTAATTTAACACTTAGGTGTAAACTATCTTTCTGTATTTATATTACTTACTTACTACTCACTGTCTTGGTAGATTGCATCTGAAGTAATTCGCTTTGTAAAGAAAAAGTTCCAGATTCTAATTCGAAAACAATTTTCGATATCACTGTTATATAATTTGTTTTGTTAGCAACAACTTTTGAGCTTATTGTAATAATTATTTAATAATAATAATAATATTTGTCTCACTCTTCTATCTGACGTCATCAATGTTTGCAATAAGTATCTGTCGTCAAGGATCTATAGAAATTTGTAGAGTCCTTCCAGAATAAATAATAAACTTTGTAATGCTATTAAAAATATAGCTACTCGGTGACGTCATTATACGAATTTCTTAAAAAAATTATTTAGAATTCTTTTTACTATTTGCAAATCAGATATATTTAAAGTATTTTCACAAAATACCTTCTGCTTTCAGAAAAAACGCAAACAAGATTTCTCAAAATTACTTGACCTACGAAATTGGTGACTCAGCAGATCATAGACGCTTTATGATTTATATATTTTCAGGAGACACTTAATTTTTGCAATTTATATCCTATAGAGTTCGTTTCCAGTTTGATTCTTCCAAATGTTAAACTAGTACACCGGCGTGACCGTGAATTAAATATATTTCCAATTAAAAAAGAGTGTGATTATTTTTCGGGACACAACCCACATGTTCGGGCCAGCTTTAATCGGCATTGCCGGTGGGCAAAGTCGAATGTACGTAAAATACTGTTCGCCTTGATTTTAATGTACAGTCGTGTTTTGGCAATCCGGACAGGATGTGCCGACCTGCAAATAGCTCGAATTGACAACCGGTCGGCACTAGTTTAATATGTGCAGGAATTGCCTCGAACCGTCCTTGTACTCCAACAAATACTACCGAACAGAATATATGCCTGTCTGGGGCTATCGACCTTTAACCCAATATTTTTAACCTATGAACAATTTGTCACCAACTATTTCCATTTTCAATTTATATTTACGACTCCCACTTCAGAATAATAACTTTAAACACACATTAAAAAATGAAATATGTAAGCATTAAAAGGTATGCAATTATTTTTGTTTAGTATTCACATCTTAAACTCGAACTGATATCCATTTATAGACCCTTATTATATGGTTCTGTATATTGATTTCCTATGTTAATTATGTCGATATGAAAATGAATTCTTATGTAGCTTTAGACTAATGTTACACACTGTGCGCCGGGCCTTATAATTGGCTCTGTAACGAGAAAGGTCGTTAACAGTGTGTAGCTGCCCTAATGGTCGACGCCTCGTGTTTAATGAGCTTTATAGAGCCTGCGTAATGTTCTTATTGAAAAAGGTAATATGTTCTGGGATATAATAAAATAGTTGTTATAACGAAGTTTTATTTTTAATAGATTAATATTTCTATATAGTGTGAATGTGGTTTACTATTGTTTGAAAAAAAACGTTTGACAAAAGATCATTTTACAAACAACGTTTGACAAACTTTCATTTCGCAAATATATTACTAGATATAGAATCATTTGACAAAATACAGGTTTCGCAAATGTTTTACTTAGGAAACATTTCAATTGTTAAAATTTTAATTATAAAACACCTCGTGTCATGATGTTTGTTTGAACCAAAAGAAATGTCCCAAAATGCAAGGAGTCTGGGCCAGGTCTTTGTACACTAACAAACAAACAATATCATGGCGGAAAAAAATGTTATTTTGACTGCTAAGGTTTACTTACATCTTTTTGTTTTGTGTATCGAGTAGTATCGATGGCTGGTTGCCATTAAGGCCAAAGAATTTAATTGAATTGTTTTTTGGTATTTTTAGCTTATTTAACAGTTGTAAAGTTAAAAAGGAACCGAAAGAAAGAACTCAAACGCAACAAACAATCAAACACACAGACAGACAACTAACTTTACTTAACATCTTCCGCCATAGAAAAGACTCATTGTCAATGTTGCCTCGCTCTGCGGCCGGCTCCGGCCGGTCGTAACGTAGTGAATCCCGCACTTTCAGTGCAACCCAACCCCATCAGGTCTAAGGCCGGTTTTTGTTGTCAATTTATTGGCAACACACTCCGTAGTAGACTCGCGTTTGATCAGGTGGATACTTAACGGTGACAACTAAGCCTGATAGCGTTGCCCCGGTGCGCTTCCAAGGCCCTTCAGGCTAAGGAGAAACCGGCTGACCCTATCCATTGCACTTGGGCCTTTCCCAGGGTGACGGTACAGTGCTGTTCGAATTAGGGGCACCACCTCGCGTCGTCCCCAGCCCTCCTACCGCGGGTAGGGAGGTTTAGGTGGAACCTAGGCATTATTATATATTTATATATTATATATTGTAGTTTCAAGCCCTTCAATGGACCAGCAAAGCCAGGTAAACTTTGCTAGGTCGTTCGCCCAGGCGCTCGTTGCGTCCGGCGTCCCCATTTCAGATGACGTAATAACGCAGGCCTTACAGGCAACTATCGTGTCCCCGGCCCCTCAGGCCTCAACCCCGGCCCCTCAGGCCTCCAACGTCCAACCCCTCAGGTCTACAGCTCTCCCGCGTCTCACGTCCCATCCGAGATGGACTGTGATCGTTCACATCCTCTCGCGCGTCGCGTCGCAAACGTACCGCTCCCGGGAGCGACTCTGAACCCGCGTCTGATGCGTCGTCAGATGCCGTCACCTTAACCGGCTCTCCTGAGCCCGCATTTCAGTTAGTCGCCAAACGCTCCAAGAAGCGCTCGAAGAAAACCTCGGTATCCTCAATACCCGAGCCCTCCCCGGTGTCTTCAACACCAGCCCCCGCGCCGTTAAAATCGCTCGAAGTAACCACGTCTCCGTCGGTCCCATCGAATCCAGCGACGCGCTGCGTTCCCGTCCCACCGAAGCCTCAGCTCCCTCCGCTCATCTTTCTCCGCGAAAAAGCGCGATGGACCGCGGTATCTAATCTTTGCAAAGAGCAAAAAATTAACTATGTAAATGCATCCAACGCAGGCGATTCAATTAAAATCCAGGTCGCGACCATCGACGACTTTCGCGCGTTCACTAGGTTACTTTCATTAAAACAAATCGCGTACTGTGGTTCCCCCTGCCCTACGCCCTCCCGGAGGAGCGTAAGATCCGCGCAGTACTACAGGGCGTCCCGTTCGAGCTCGCGAACGATGAAATCCTCGAGGACCTTAAGTCCCAGGGTTTCCCGGCTGAAGCAGTGCACAAGATGCACTCCAACCGCGTTTTCCGTTAGCATTAGTTATCCTATCCAATACTCCCAACTCGAAGGAGATCTTCAGAGAGGCTCACACAATTTGTGGACTCTCGAACATCTCCGTCGAGCGTCCCAACCCCCGTGGTCACCCTGGGCAGTGCCACCGCTGCCAGCTCTATGGCCACGCAGCGGCTAACTGCTCAGCTCCCCCCAGGTGCGCTAAGGAGTGCACTCGCACTCCCGAATCCACTTCCCCCCTGTCTGTGTGCTGTGCGGCCAGTCCGGCCACACAGCTAACTACAGGGGTTGCCCGCGCGCTCCGCGCTCTTCAACTAAGAGGGCTGCGCCTAAACCGGCGGCGCCGCTCACTCCCGCTAACTTCCTGCCGCTGCGGAAGCAAAGCCCGAGCAGCCAACGCCTACTCCAGCTATGTCCTGGAGACAGCGTCCGGCAGCTCCACCTGCACCTTCCCGTCCTATCTCAGCTCCCGTAGCTCCCGTAGGCCCGCGTCCCGCTCCGTCGTCTTCACCTCAGTCGTCGTTGGCTGAGGACATGAAGACCGGGTTCGACGTCATTCAAAACGTCAACATTAATGAAATTTCCGTTTTCGCACGCAAACTGCGAGCCGCCCGCTCTCCTTAAGAGTGTTTATTTGCGTAAGCCGAGCATCACTCGCTTCTAAGTTCGTTATAAATTTTATTTTTTTGTATAAATTCGTAAATAAGCAAATATGATGTCCCCCGAAAATCCCGCGTCCGGTCGTATAAAACCTACGGGCTTATCCCTTGTAATCTTTTAACGTTCGTAGCCTTAGCATCAACCTTCCTGAGCTCAAACTGTTCCTTCAGAACAAAGAGCCAGACTTATTGCTTCTCCAAGAGACATGGCTTACTCCAAACCGCTTCAGGTACGCGTTTCCCAAGTACGCGTTTACTCGCAACGATAGGCCCAACTCCGACTGTTTCGGCGGCACCGCTATATATTACAAAAGAGGCTTCCATTGCTGTCCTCTCCCTACCCCTCCTCGCCTCAACATGGAAGCCACTGTGTGTAGATTGGCTATGACTGGTCATCCGACCATCATCATAGCTTTAGTCTACATACCTAGTGGCTCCAGACCAACCCGCAGCGACTATGAGGCCATTCTCGCCCTCGGCCATTCAGTCATTATGTTCGGAGACTTTAACTCCAAACATACTAACTGGACGTGCCTATCGACCAACACCAGCGGTATCGCTCTCTTCGACATCACTAACTTACTTGACTTAAACTTTATTAGACGAATCCGAACTACTCTCCTGACATCCCCGACTTTGCAATTGTCAAGCGAATCAATCTCGATCTCAGGTCTATCGAACCGCTCGATGACCTAGGCTCTGACCACCACCCCGTCTCCCTCATGCTAGGTGCGCCTAACGATAACGTCACATCTCCTAAGACCTTCACCAACTGGAAAGGCTTTAAAAATACGTTAGTTTCAGCCTTAGAGGCCCCGAACTCTCCGCTCGCGATCTCGCCCGATCAATTAAATAGCCTGGATAAAATAGATTCATTAGTCAACACTCTCACTGATGCTATCAACTCAGCCATCAGCGATAACGAAAAGGTTGCTAAGCAAGGCAAACCCACGCTTGCCCTAGCCGTCAGCAATCTTATTAAAGCTAAGAACGTGGCTCTCCGGAGAGCCAAGAAACATCCCACGCCCGCCTACAGAACAGCTGCGAATCAGCTTCAACGTAAAGTTAGGACTTGCCTCGCAGAACTCCGAGACAGATGAACGATGTCATGGCGAATATCTCCCCGTCCCACCAAGCGTATTATCGAATGGCCTTACGCGTAGACACCGCCTCTCACGTTCTTCCTCTCACTCGTCCCGATGGCACTACTGCCTTCGAAGTCGAAGAGAAAGCCGAATGCTTCGCTGACAGCGTTGCTTCACAATGCTCGCCCAGCACGCAACCCGCGAATCCCTCTCGCATCAAAGCGGTGGAGGACGAAGTTCTCCGCAGAGACTCTCTCCCCATCACCGCTGACCCCGTTAAAATCTCTAACGACGAAATCTTGCTTCTCATTAGAAATCAAAAATGGCCCCCCGTGCGGATGGAATTTCCAATCACACACTTAAGCACCTGCCTCAGCAGGTGCATCTTTAATGCCTGCTTCGACCATAGCTACTTTCCAAAAGCTTGGAAAGAAGCGATTGTCATAGGTATTCCCAAGCCGGGTAAACCTCTGAATATCCCGGCTAACCACAGACCCATCAGCCTCCTCAAGAACATGTCAAAACTTCTCGAAAGAGTCATACTCTCTCGAATGCGGAACCATCTGTTTCCAACGGATGACGATTCTCTCATTATTCCCCACCAGTTCGGCTTTCGCACTCCTGCCATCAGCAAGTCCATCGAATCGTCGAGTACATACTCGAAGGCTTCTATCCGCGTCGTAATAAAACAGTCGCGGTTTTCTTTGACGCAGCCAAGGCTTTCGACAAAGTCTGGCACAGCGGTCTCGTTTATAAACTCTACAAAATAGGCTTACCGGATCGCCTAGTCAGATTAATCGCGTCGTTTCTCAAAGACCGTACGTTTCGATTTAAACATGAAGGCACGCTCTCCGCGCCTCGTCCCATAAAGGTAGGAGTCCCGCAAGTCTCAGTCCTCGCCCCTCTGCTGTGCACCGTGTACACTAACGACATCCCCATCCCGCCGCAAGGCGTTGAACTCGCCCTCTTTGCAGACGATACCGCCCTTTACACTAAAGGTCACGTGGTCCCGAATAACATCACCAGACTCCAAAAGGCCGTAAACGCCCTCGGTATTTGGTTTCAAAAATGGCGTATCGATGTCAACCCAGAAAAGAGCTCTGCTATTCAATTCGACTACAAACTCCGTAATCGCTACAACGATCCCCACATGCGAATGTTAGGTATTCCCATCCCCTGGAAGCGCAGTATTAAATACTTAGGCGTCACCTTAGATCAGACGCTTTCTTTCAAGCCACACGTCGATAGAGTAACGAAACTTGCGCGTTTTTACTTAAGCCGCCTATATAGTATGATAGGAAGAAAAAGTAAAATGTCTTTCAGAAATAAACGCACGCTTTATAAGGTCTTCGTTAGACCCGTCATGTCTTATGCCTCGCCAGTCTTTGCCCACGCCCAACCCTCCGTCCTGAATAAACTGCAGGTAGTTAAAAATCTCTTCTGCCGCAGGGCGACAAACGCACCTTGGTACGTGCGTAACGCGGACCTGCACAGGGATCTTGAACTACCTATAGTGAAACAGCACCTCAAAACACTCTCAGAATCGTTCTTCAAACGCGCCGAAACCAATCCCAATCATCTTGTTCGAGATTCAGTCTCATATACTGCTCCTGTCTTAGATTCGAAATTCAAAGTTGCTAGACCGAGAAACGCGCACACTGGCGAACCCACGCAATTAACTTTAGATGTCGAAGCCCTTCAGGCCGCAAATTCTAATTCTAACGTAAATTCTAATTCTAACGTAAATCCGAATTAATGCAATTTTATTTTTCAATTTTAATGTTTTTAATTAGTTACTTTTCATTTGGAGCACCTTCAGTGCTTTGAGCACCTTCAGTAAATCCCAGTGGGTGACCCCTTCTGGGCCCCGCTAGCGCGGCCTCTTTCTCCAATTGGCCGTCGCTCAGATGAAGGCTGAGTGGCAAAAATGCACGAGTCGACAGGGGGTTTTTTAGTGCGTAGAGGTTCTGGTAGGCGTCGGGACGAGTCCCACATAGCTCTGGATCGCGCGAGCAAGAGTATGCGTCAGAGCATTTTTTATCCTCCTGCCCTTCCCGTGGAGGGGAACAAAAAAAAAGTTACCCGCTAAAAGGAACAAGTAATGTTGACTTTTTTATTTTCTTACCATCTAACTACTGATTAAATCAAATTATTTGTATTTTTCCTATAATTACCATTAATTTGACAATTTTTTTAAATGGTGTACAAAGACCTAGACCAGGTTGTGACATTTTTTTTACCAAAGCCGCTTTTCGTGAAAAGCTGGAAATGGTATTTAATGTGGTCTTGGCGTGTTTAAACCTAACCTAACCCAATTGAACATGTATTGTGACCAGGCAGAAAGAAAGGGGAGCGCAGCGGAGGGATCGTCAAATGCATGCATGTAGTTTAAAAAAATAATCAATTTCATTATGCCCAAACATAATTTCACAAATTTATATAATTATGTTTTGGCATAATGAAATTTTTTCTAGTAAATATTTTGTCTAATGAGTAGTTTATTAAACAATAGTTTGTAAAATGATAAATTTATCAAGTAAAATTTTGTCAAACGTTGTTTTTCAAATAAAAATTTGTTATTTGTTTTCTGTCAAATGATTGGATACCTGTAAATGTAGGTTCTGATTTTTAAAAAGGTTGGCCCAGTTAAATTAACTGATGGTTTATCTAAACATGCTTTGCGGAAATGGTATGAAACAATGTCAATGTTAAAGTTGTAACTACTGGTTGGCCTAATAAATGCCAACCAGTAGTTACAACTTTAGTTACTTTTCAATGTACATTATTTATCGGGGTGAAAGTTACTAATGCTTTTCTTTTACTGAGTACTACAATTAGTTTTTAAATAATCAAAAATGACAACTGATCTTCATGGCTGTAGTGTTCATACATAAGTTTATTGAGAAGCCATGAGCCTTTACGCCATTCAGGTTTTGGCGAGGCGCCCTGATAATAGTAATAAATCCCCAGACAAAGATACCAACTGTATGGCCCCAAAGTAAGAATAAACATACATACATAAATACAAACAACCATGTCTCGAGAACAAACATCTGTGTTCATCACACAAATTAATGCCCCGGCTTCAGACTCGAACCTGGGACCTTTTGCGTATGAGCAAGGCTACTTACCACTACACCACTCGGTCGTACCTTAATATAGCTCGGATGGACTGCCCGACAGCACGAGCCAAATATTTGTGGTAATTGCTTCGACAACAAATGTTGCCGAACTTTTGCCCGAATATGAGGTAAACGCTCCTAGGTTCAATCAAAAGGGTTTCATATTTTAACGTTCATAATTTTTTGTAGTTTTAACAAATGTGCCTATATTCCTTATCCTTATGTACTAAATAACATCGGAATATCTACCATCACGTAATTTTCAGTAACAAAGTTATCACTTTCCCTCGGGAACATAAAAATGGCGTTTTACATCCTTGATTTTATTTTGTGCTATTTTTATGCCGATATGCGTCAAGGAACAGATAATTTCATGCGAAAATTGTATCACGAATAATGAAGGAAATGAGCCATCATACATTGTTACATCGAATTATAATGGCGGTGTTATCTAATTATTATACTGTTTTAATGGTTATGTTTTCAAAGATGATCTTCGTGTACATATTTTTTATAGAAAGGGTTCAATTAACTGCTCGTGTTGTACAAACAATCTGCTTAAAACCTACTAGATATCTGTATTATAAATAAAGGCAATTTTTAGAGCATCCTGTATCTATTTTGATCGGTATCCCGTCATTTGATAAAAACAAATTGCAAATTTTTATTTCAAAAACAACGTTTGGCAAAATTATTATTCATAAGTCCATCTTTGTACAAACTAATATTTCATAAATAATTCATTTGACAAAACAATTACGAGACAAAGTTTTTTTCTTCAAAACATCACTTTACAAACTATTTACTTATTATATACGTTAATAGGTAAAACAACGCAAGGCATAAAAACCTTTGATGAAATGCATTGTTTGGTAAGTACTTAATTTACCCAAAAATGTGAAATCGTTTGTACATACATAAATAATTTAAGCAGAAGTTTTTCATTACAGACAGTAAGTAGGTACTTTAAATTTAGTTTATCGCCGACAAACTTATCAACGAATTTCAAATCATCGAAAACGATACATGGAACAATTAGTTCAAGTATTTTCAATTACTGTATTTTCATTTCATCGACAACTCATTTCAAGTTCTTTTAATTCGTTGAAGTACGGTTCATTTAAAATTGTTTCATCGATTCATCACTTCATGGACATTTTAAATCACAGAACACAATGTAAGTCCGAAATTAGGTGCGACGACGAGCGTAGCGAGCAGGAGCAGTTAGACTGTACGTAGGTCACACGTGAGCGAGCGAAGCGAGCGTGGTGCTGCAGCACCCGGCGAAGCGGCATAAGCGAAATTGAATGAATTTATATGTGAGGTATTAAAAATAAATTACATGAAATAATCATCTATGAAACGTAATTCGGCGATATAATCATTAATATTATATCGCCGTTATAATATAACAGTTAGTAATTTGTCAATAGTAATAATTATAAAATACTCATTTATTAACCAAGATTTTGTCAAATTGCGACTTTGAAAAACGAATACTGTGGTAATTTAAAAAATTGATAACTGGCAGTTTTTACATTCAGATCATTTGCAATGTTGTAAATGTAAATATTAAAAAAAAATTATATTTGTCAAATAATCACTTATAAAACGATCAGTTTAGTAAATGAACAGTTTGTCAAATGATTACTTTTTCAAAAATATTATTTATTAATAAAATGTTTCTCGATTTAAATTAAAATATTAATAATTGCTACAAACATCTTTACAATAACTTTGTATCGATGGCACTTCTCGATACACGATTTGTCATAGCCGGTAAAGGAGCAGGCAGGATCCTCTGACCGTCATTAGGTAATCGTTGATTTGAGGACACCTATTGAAATCGCCTGCCACCGTAGGCTTCTGTAGGTAATTGGAATAGCCCATCTCATAAGTAACTGAGATAATTACATTAACTTTTACCTAAACTTGTAAAAATTGAAATAAAATGTAGATAACTGCTTAATGGACAACTTTTGTACCTTGAAGAGCCGAGATATTGAGGCAATTAGTTGCTTCCTTAAAATTGACACTCAAAGTGAACCGCCCAAAAATTTTCGCCAAGAATTATTTCTAAGAGGTCAAATGCTTACCCGACAAGATTATTGTTCTTGTAAAATCACTGCCTGTTCAATCCCTTTAAATAGAAAACTGGTAAAGGATTGCATAATGGCTCAGCCAAGCACTTCACAAAACAAAACTTTACTAGGCACATTGAGGTATTAACTAAATCCCTCATATCTGCATAAACTGTTTCTTCTATACATTCTATAGAAACATCTATATCGTGAAATGACAACCCTTAAATTCACATAAGGTATGCATCAAATGCTTACTACTAACGTATGCTAGACCAAAGGTGTAAATACTCCCAATCACACTTACAAAAACCGATAACATACTTCCTGTTTAACCCATCATATGCCTCTTCAAATTCACCATTTCACGGAATCTTTTGTACAACTGTGAGCACATTTCTAGCAAAGCTGTAACATGCAAATGTTGGACAATTGTCGCAATGTGCGCGTGCGCATGGAGCGGAAACAGATTCAATGGACACATTTGACCATATTTTTGAAAAGTTCTGGGTTAACAATTAGACAACGTTGCGTAAATGTGAGATTGTGGTTGTTGAATGGGTGTTGTCTTTGAATGTGTGTCTTTGAATAGGTACTGCTGGTTTGTTAACATTTGAAACATTTGTTTAAAGTGAATCATTTATTGCGTTAAATGTATTTACTGCTGCCACTTACTCCACTCACGACAGTGAGTATGCTAATGTAATAGTTTAAACATTCATTTTTAAAACAGCTCGATAAAATAAGTACCAAATTTTCCGTTATTTTTAACCATTCCAAACTTAAAATTATTGATTGGGAAAAGGAAGTTGGTTTTTTAAAATACGAATCAGTTCATATAAGTTAACTACGTAATATATTTTTGTAAATAAGTAATTAAGCAGGTGTTTACTTTTAATAATATCGTCAACGTTATTTGTTTACTTCCTGTGTTTAAGTGATGCTTTCTCCAAAATTATGATGTTATGTGTCTCGTTAAATAGTTAAGTAAAAACTTTACACCTTACTCCAACTTTATGGAAAAAATGTGGACTTTCTATTATATTATAGTTGAAAGCGAAGTCAACATCTAAGAGATGGGCCATATATAGAGATGGGTAATAGAGTCTAAAAATTGTTCATCTGATACCTCATTGAGCTTAGTAACCTAATTTCTTGTACAGAAATTATAGATTAAACTTCGTCATGGAAAAACAATTCATAAGGGGGTCTTACATTACTTTAATACAACAAGAATTTTTTGTATTAAAAAAAGGTTACCCGTTGATTCCTCCTTTATATAAAAGTAAAAATGGAGCATAATAAGAATATTTATTAGAATTTAGAATTATTATTATTAAAATTATATTAGAATAAGAAATAAAAGAATATGATATTTGCCGTTAAACCTAACTTTCGATATGAAAATATCATTGTAAAATGAAAATGAAAATGGTATGAAATTTTGGTACTTACTGAGTAATCGGCTGTTATCAATTCCTCGCCCCTAATTATACTGGATCCTCTCTCACTCACTGCTTTACATGAAGCAGTTTCTTTATTTGCTATCATGAGCTAATTTCACAGAAAACAAATACTTACATATATTTTTTTAAAATGAAAATAAAAAAGGTGGTAAATGTAAGACAAAAGGTAACGCACAAAATAACATGACATTACAAAAGTCCAAGTTATAAAACTAGATAAAGTCTACCAGGACTGTGAAGTGAGTGAATTGCCAGGACTGAATGAAACAGTGATTGAGTGAATTGATGAAGTGAATGATTTTGAGTTGACAAAGTAAAAAGTGAAAAGGTGATACTTTAGTAACATACGTATTTTGTCCCGAAGTTCTAATAACTTCAAGAGTCACACGAGTGAAATCGCCCCAGGACCTCTAGCTTACATACAATATATTACGAATCAACATAAAAACTTATCTAGACAAATCCTTCTTAAAACTGCCAGTAAAAGTATGATTATAATATTATCCTTGGTAATGTGTCTAAGTTTAATATTACCGCAATTTCACAAACGAAAATTTAAAAAAAAGAAACTCTGCATCCAAAACCTACTAACACACTAAATATTCAAAATGTCAATATGAACAGACACGGCATATGGTGGTGAATAGGCAAGGGTTGTAACACCTTCACCCCGTTATGAAGAAAAAATGGCACCCGCCGCGTCGCCCGTTGCGTTCGCTGTGACAGGATTGCGTGGCTCGGGGTGGGACTTGGGTACATTCAAGATGTAGTCGAAAAATCTGTTGTTGAGTCGTTCAGATGATAAACATTTTGTTTGGTTGTAGTTCATTTCAATCATGTATAAAATCGCATATAATTCGTATATTTTTACTCAAATGTAGCACGTAGAATAAAAGATGCGCCATAGTAAAGTCAAGATGTGTGCGTATTGTAATATTAATGCGTTACTACATTGTATCCTTTTGTGGCTATAAGAGCACTTATAAGTTATTCAGAAATTTCAATAAGAATGACGGAACTTGCAGTGTTTTCTAGCCATATTAAAATGTTTGGAAAATATTGCGATTGATTTAACGAAAACGTTACGTTAACTACAGTTTTTTGTGTCCTATATATTTTTTCTACATTTAAGATATTAGGCTCTTTGTTTAGGCAAGTTATTTGTAAGCATAAGTTTAAAAACCCTGACTGGTGGCAATAGCTTGCATGACATTTGAATGGCTGAACCAATGTTCTTCAAACATGGCTAAAACACTTACAATTACATCAAATTTTAACAAAAAATACTGCATCAAAATCATTCATTATTATACATTCGTTTTGGAGCTACGATGTCGGAGACAGGCACATAGATACACAGTTTTAACTAATAACATCCATATTTTATCGTCGGTGGTTAAAAAACCTAAATTAATAGATAGCCCACTTCAATCCGTCCCTGCGCTATCCTTGCTGCGCGCACGCATCGTTACATCATTAGTTTATTGGTCGTCCGTCCACCCGTCACGGTCGGCGTGCATATGTTGCAGGAAGGTGTTGCTCTTAACGAATCATTAGCGATAAAGATGGTTGAAGTCGTTGATTTCTTTGTAAAAGAGGGTTGAGTTAGAATGGTTATTGCTGTAACGGATACCCTTCGGTGATGTTATATGAATAGTGTTAAAATTTAACATATAATTGTTATTCGTTTTCCATAACCTATAAGGCGACAGCGTTAATTAACTGTTCAACTCACCCAACTAGGGGGTGGTATTAGACACCACCTATGCCAACTGTGGGTTAACAAATCTACTTAGCAGACCTTCTAAACTATTTCTGAGATAAGAGGGTTTCCATCCGATGTTTTCCTTCTAATTTGACTTTGTAACTCTGTGCTAAAGCTATATTTTTTGTAACAATGCACTGTCTAGATTTAAGAAAACTCAAACATTTGAAATGGCACAGTTCTTTTTCACATTTCTGTCGGATTTGTTTTAAATGCAGAGGATCCCGTATTTTATTTTGATATTCGTAAGTGTTAAATTAAAAAGGACTAAAAAGCAAATAATGGACCAAAATATATATGCTCAATATGTGTTTAGCAGTAAAATGGAACCATTACCAGTAATTATGGATGGAAGACCTACTAAGTTTGTCAAATGGCATTTTTAATTAGTTTGATGAAGACTAGATGATAGACTAGGTCGATGTTGAAGCCGGGGCTATTCATGATACCATTAAAATTTAAAAACTGAGATATTTTTTTTTTTTCTTTTTTTTTTATTGACATTGACATAATAATTTTTCACAAACTCCTATGAAGACTCTGACACCTAAACTGGGCTAAAAAAGCCCGTATCTCAGGGGTCAGTGGCTTCTCCCAAGTTTTGCTAACAATCCGCTTTGGATGGAAATATTACGCTTACATCGTTATAATTTATTTAAAAATAAAAATAAATGTAGACATATACATATATTTATTTATATATAATAATATATTCTTTATTACCTCTAGGTTTACAGATCAAGGAAGTAGCCAAAGTTCCATTTCGAGCGTAAACTCATGCCAGGAAACTTTTCCCTTTCATATCACACACAATATATATTTTAACAAGCAATTATCACATCAAGTTTATTTTTATACTTTAAATTAATAAATTCAAATACAAGTCATTCAATTACTTAAAACTAAAGTTTAACACTCAATTCATAAAGTGGGTACTATGAGATTGGTATTTAAGTTTGACAAGAAAATAAAAACAAAGACTGATTGATAATGCAGCTTTAAACGGCGGTAGATTAACAAAGTTGTGTGGTACAAGTGACATGATATTTTAATAGGTATCTACATTAAATTGATACTTTTCATATATTATACAAATGTCATTATAAATTATTCAAAAAATAAATAAAAATAAAATAGATACATGCATAAATATAATATATTAATAGTTGGTAGTAGCCCGTTTCCTAAATAAATAGATCCTCTGTTTCTTTATAGTTTAAGGACAAAAGCCAAGTCTTGACAATGGATTTGCATTCATGAAGTGAATGTGGATAGAAATTAAATTTTTTGTTTATTTTATTATAGAGAAAAACTGACAGGTATGCTCGCTGTCGCCTTGCAAGAGCAGTCCGGAATGCAACTGGGGAAAGTACGTTTGGTATAAGACGTTTATTACGGCATATCTCTGGATTGTAAGAGGTTTGGACATGCTGTTGGATTATTATATTATAAATGAATAACTGCCTAATAGTAAGTAGTTCACACTGTTTATATAGAAGTGTGGTTGAAAATCTGAAGGGTTTAAAGGTCATTACTTTTAGTAAAGACCTTTGAGCTCTTTCAAGTTGCATGAGGTGCGTCTTGCAGGCTCCGCCCCACACTCTCACACAGTATCCGATTACCGATTGTGCTAGGGCAAAGTAAACTGTGCGGAGGAGTTGGTAATCAGCGGCATAGCGTAATTTTTTAAAAATCCAGATTAATTTTCTCGTGCGTGCAGTTATAAGCTCAATATGAGGACGCCAACTTAATTTATGATCTAGCACGATACCAAGGTATTTCACAGTCTTACATTTCGTTATATTCATGCAAGAACATTTAAACTCATGCTCACATGTGTGTATTTTGAGATTAATATATTCCACATGAGAAGTTACAGTTTGAAATTGAATGTAAGAAGTTTTAGAAATATTTAGAGTAAGTAAATTTTCTTTGAGCCATTTAGCCACCTTTTGAAGTCCAGTTTCAGCAACTTTTTGAACCTCACTCCAAGTATCCGCATAAAAAACTAAAGCCGTATCATCGGCATAAGTAAATAATTTGCCATTTGTTAGAGCCATATTACATAGTTCGTTTATGTAAATAAGGAAAAGACTTGGACCGAGAATGCTGCCTTGCGGAACTCCAAAAGTTACATTGGCATCAGTGCTAATATAATTATTTGCTAATTATTTGCTTCAACAACACTTACTTACACCGTTCCTAAACTTTTAAACTTCCAAAGATCTTAGCGTATGGCTTATAGATAAATACTTATGTATAATTAATGTAAGCATTATTTTGTAAGTTGTTTGTTATTTGTTAAGTTGTTTTCTTTTAATTATTAAAGTTGAGATATTTGTGTCATATGTTATACCTATATATCTCAAAATGATAAATTACCTTATGCACCGTTTTTTATTACCACCTGACATGACAATTAAATTTTCTTATGAAGTTCTTAAATTAAAAAATAACGTCTTATGACAACCTGCAGGATCATCTAAGTTACAACTTTAGGGGACGTTGTTTGGGGACTGATGGTCACCCCTTTACGACTGTCTTGTGTTAACGACAAAATCGTGGTCACATAAAAATGACCGTTGGATATTTTTTAATTTTCGAAAGAAGGATGGTTCCGTTATGGATTGCTTATTGATGTTTTAATTTGTATTCTATTATAAGAGAAGGCCGAAGTGTTAGGCGTATTTTCGCTTTGACTTTGAAGATGATCAGGATGAATAAAAAGAAGATATTCGCGAAACAGCGACGATGGAGACTAGGACGTTACCGGTTACAAGTCTATACAAGAGGTATTCTTTACATTCCTTCATTAAAAACCTCCAAGACTATAATAATAATATTGGTCTAAAGGCACAGGCGCCGGCATTGGTGCCCTCATCTTGGAAACCCAGTCCTTCAAAAGTCTTATTGAATTGACAGGTACTTGCCTTTTTTATACTAAAAAGAGTAACATATAATACGTTACTTCCTACGTAGTGCGATGTAGTAGGGGAGGGTTCGATACTTGCATTCGCATTTCATCTCAAAATGCATTCTGTAGTGTAAATATCTGCATAACATTTTTTAATAATAATATCTTTGTCTTGATTACAAAAGTTGTAATGATCTCAGATGTCAATGCAAGTGTAGCAGATACTTGTATATAAATATAGATTTGTAACTCAAACTCTAAAACAGTCATGTCAAAGTCTTGTCCCGCGGGCCGCATTTGGCCCCTGGGCCGTATCAATAAGGCCCGCAATCGCAATGTGTCACAGAATTTTCAACAACCGTATATTATATACTATATATTTTAATAAATAAAATGTTATAACCATTCAGTTCATTTTTTTGTTTTCAATCTGGCTCGCCTAAATTTAATATATGACCCTCTGCAAAATTGAGTTTGACACCCCTGCTCTAAACCAACTACCGACGCCATCTAAGTCAGTGTTCAAACGTAACAACCCTTAACATTTTTTACAATCTTTACAAAGGGTTATATTCAAGCCTGCTGGAATTGAAAGAATTATTTTTCAAAAAGTCTTATCTAATGCATTTTAAGAGTTGTTATGCGAGTAAGAAAAACATAACCCTTCCTTCGGACACGGTTGGTTAGTATCTTATTATCGCTTATCTTGTACGCCGTGTTGTTGAAGACAGGGGTAGTTAGTTTACGATAAGGGTTGTTTATTTTAAGGTTGGAAAGTATACTTTGAGTTAAAGGTGATGTGTTTTGAATTTGTCACTTCTATTTTATACTGCGGTAAGAAATTTTAAATTGATTAACTTCTTAGGGACGCTATCCACATGATTGGGCTGGTACATTTCGATCGGCTGTATTGGTTGCCACATCGCCGGCCTGATGCAATTCCAACACAAGCTCGGCTGGTTCTGATCAGGTACTTCATGCAAAAAAAATCAAAAATCAAAATATTTATTTCGCAAAACTTATTCTAATTACAATAGTTGATGGGGCATCCTTTTAAGCATCAAATACCTGTGCCAGGACACCCCGCTCTTCCATATATTTTACATCGTTTGCGACAAGTTTAGACTAAGTTTAGTAGGTAAGTTAAATACAAGTCTTTAGACTAGGAAAAATAATGTTTCTTAATTAACATAATAACAGACAGTTATATAGTTGAAACAAATAAAGATTAGTTACAAAAAAAAATCTAGGACTTTTGGAGGGTTATGTAGATTGGCCCATTCGGTTCGCGGGTAGCGGCGAGGCAATACCCTCAACCACAAGTCCACTAAGCCCTGCGTACTATGTCAATTAGGCACTGTAATCTATTGTAATAATTGTACCTTTTCTATTTATTTTTCTCGTTAAATATTCCATTACGTACAGAAAATAATTTTGTACGGAACCAAAAATCTAGAAATCTTTTAGAGATGGATTAATCGCCAACCGATGTAAATTTTTTTTCATTGTGTGAATCATTGGCCAGGCCTGCTTCTGTCATTTCAGACAGTTATAAACCAGATTATCTTAAAAGTATAGATAATAGATTCATATTTTAATGAAATAATAATGATAATAAATCGACAGACAATCACACTAACTGTAAGGCCCCGAAATAAGCACAGTTTGTGTTATGGAGTCCTAAACCAGAATAAACATACATATACGAATAATACCTAAATATGGAGAACCACGACCCGAGGTCAAACATCTGTGTTCATCACACCCTAGTCGAACCTGGGACCTCCGGCGTATGAGGCAGAGGTACTACAGGGCCGTCATCTAGAGTGAGTTAGAGTCAAAATATTCGTCTTCATTTGAGATAGATGCCAAATGTTACTATTATAAGACACTATTTAATTAAGTCGTACTAAATACTATATGTAACATTTTTGTGCACCCTCTTCTAGACTACTGTTGTGGATCTGGTAAACACGATAGACATTTTAAAGTTTTTGCCGATGCCGAAATAAGCAATATGTAATAAATTTAGGCATTATTTAATACTCAAAGTATCAAGATATCATAACCACACATTCGTCACCTTTAAAATAATCACAAACCGTAGATAAAACGAAGTGATTAAAAAAAATCTTATCAAAGAATTTTGACAGTAGCTGTGTCACCGGAACTGATAAGCTGCCGGATGTAGTTGCCGTGCCCCAAACGTCTAAAAACTGGGGGTAATTTTGAAAATAAAGTTATTGATTTAAATTGAGGACATTAATGATCACTGAATAACATTTTATTTTGTTTGGAAAGTTCCAAAAGTGTTTTCTAAAAAGGATTTATTTTCAAGTTTTTTTTTTTACATTATTTATCAATTGTAATTGTGCCTACTTTTTGGCTACATCACACTACAGCCTTGATAAGCCACCAGCTTCCTGAAGAGACATCAGCCTCGGAATTTATAGTCCACAATGCAAGAGTTCGAAATCATTACTTAGATACGTGGGTTTCCTCACCGTTAGAGCAGTCGGCTTCAGTAGAAACTTATCACTACAATTGGCAGTAGCGGAGATCGAACCCGCGACCTCAAGCTCGACATACAAAAACCCACCATAACACCAGCTTAACGAGTTACGCTCTAATTTATGGACGGTATTAGGTCGCGCTGCTGCTGATAATAAACCAAGGAACTTTAAGGATAGTTTATATTAGTTAATAAACGCTAAATTATATTAAATTAATAAATAGGTTTCCCCGGGCTTCCTTGTAAACTTTTGGCCCCCACAAGTAGATTCATAGTTTTGGAATATAAATTACTTATACATACAGCACAAGCCTTATGGCTGTAGGTTAGATATAGACATAAATACATTAATTTATCTATAAACCAAACAATAATAAAAAGTCCCACTTTACATCCACCCCTCACTCTTCTTCCTTTCAAATCTTTTTACAGAAGTTTCTGGGAATCGAACCGGCAACTCTGTCAAGAGAAAAGCCACACAGAGGATGTCTAAAGCGTTAACAATGTAATCTTTGCACTCCTCTTCTAATTGAATGAGAAGCCATGTTTGTCTGCAAGTACAATGTTTGATTCCAGGACTAAATTTAGAAATAAAAGTTAAATGTGGATGATAAAGGAGTTACGTCAGGGACAATATAAAGGGGTACATATCTGTTGATATGAAGTTCATAGGAAGGAACTAAAGCCCCAAATTATACAAAAGAATTGAAATATAAACTATCGAGCTTTAAGGACTCATATTTTTGATATATATTTTTGGGTTCTTGTATTCAGTACACGTGTATAGTTCTAGAAACTTATAAATTTCTTAACTTACCGTCACCTATACCTATCGGGTTCAGACCGTGACTAAACATGTTTTTCTACGGCTAAACTGAGCACTGTATCAATCGATACATGAAGGTCTTGTCTACTGAGTATAACAACGAGAGTGCAGTTTTTTAAAGATACAAAACACCTTATTTATACAAAACATAACCTTTCTATTTAACAATTTTTTAACACCTGTTTCCTCCAAGTTTATGCAAGTTAACATACTTAAGCAACAATAAAATATAATTGACAAAATACAGACATCAAACCCAATTCGCAGCTTAAGTTCTCAAAACACGCAATCAGAATTAAATTATTACACTTGACATAATAATGGCGGCTACTGTTTCCTTTCTCACTGTTTTATAATAACTAAGTATATGTTATTATGTACAAATTACCACTTGCAATGTCATCCGTCCATTCTGTCTGTGAGGAATTAATTATTACAAATGTCCTTTAGGAGAATTAATAATCTGATAAAGTGGTGAAAGTTTATGAACTAAATAAAATATTTGCTTAAAATGTAATTAAATCGACCAAATGTATATGTTTTATTAGGTTTACTTGTTTAATGTAAATTCCATTTTATGCTTATTCAAGTATATCTAGATAAAATAGGTATACGTCCACCCCTGTAGCTGCATCTACAATACGACAAGCTTGTTTATTTTGTTTCGAAATGGACAGTTTATCCTACGGGCCTTTTAAACTTCACCGGACTTTGTAGCTTAGCGCTGAGGGCGCTTGGCCGGAACTTAAACTACTCCTACATACGATACGCCTAAGGATACCCGAGAGGGCACGGACCTCGGCTTAGGACGTCGTATATTGAAACTACCATGAGTTCGGAAAGTCAACTATTGCCAAAGGACCAACAAGAAACTCAGTAGGCGCGTTAGCCTGGCCCACCGGTGGGTTAGTATCCGTACATCATCGCACGAGAACTACGTCGTCGGGGATTCGTCGTTCCAGGTGCTTCGAGTGTAAGTTCGCCGAGCTCAAGACGCCGAAAACTGGTGGATACGCATAACGGTGCCAACGAAGCCAGTTGGCGTTGCCCCGGAGCGCATAGTTTGCCCTTCAGGCAAACGACAAACCGGAAGTCCCGATCCCAGTGCACTGGGCCTTACCCAGAGTGACGGAACCAGCGCTGTCCGAATTAGGGGCACCACTGCGGCCGTCGCTATCAGCTACCCCCTACCGCCGGTAGGGAGGCTTAGTTAGGTGTTTACTGTTTAGGTCGTTCATAAATTATATATTTATAATATTAATTATAATTGTAAGCTCCCCTTCCCTCCCCCGCCATACGCAATGGCCTCGCAAGCTCATTCAGAGCTTGCGAAGCAATTCGTTGATGGCGTCGCCGCTTCAGGCTCCCCCTTAAACGCAAGAGTAATGCTCCAATTGCTTTGCGCTCTTTCCTCCGACTTCGCCACTTTACTGGCCCCATTGGCCCTTCAGGCCGAACAGCTGCCTCACAGCACTCCCCCTTCCTCTGCCTCTTCCATGGAGGTAGAATCTACGGTCGCCACCTCGACGGCAAGATCAACCTCGGCCTCATCCGCCGCCCGTCCCTCCAAGCGCACTGCGTCAAGCAGCAGCGCCGAGTCCGCTTCCTATGCGGCTCCCCTGAGTCCACCGTCAGTTTCACGCTGGTGGAGCGCCGATCTAAGCGCAGTAAGAAAGCTCCGGTGTCGCCGAGACCCGCCTCCAGGCCCATGTCTCCGACACCAACCGTCTGCCCGGCGACACAGTCGCCCGTCCTCTCCCTCATGTCACTAAAGGTGACCCAACCGGCCGGCCTAGCTGCTGCTCCCTCCAAGCCAGATTCTCGCTGCACACCTGTCCTCGTGAAAGCGAAGACCCCTTCCCCCATCTTCCTACGGGAAAAGGCTAAATGGCCAATGATCTCAGGCGTGTGCTCAGAGCTGAGAATTAACAACACCAAAGCCACGAATCTAACCGACTCGGTAAAAATCATTGTCCCTACTCTCGAGGATTTCAGAACCTTGACAAGACTACTTACCCAAAGGAAACACGCCTATCACACTTACGCTCTCCCCGAAGAGCGTAAGATCAAAGCGGTACTCAGGGGAGTACCCTTTGAATTCTCTAACGAGATCACACTCGAGGACCTCAATTCACTAGGCTTTCCCGCCGAGGCTGTGCACAAGATGCACAGTAAGAACTCTATTACAGGGGCTCACTAATTACAGGGGCTGCCCACGCGCACCCCGAACAATCCGACATACTAATAAGAGGGCGGCACCCAGACAGGCCCCGCCCCTTATTAGTGGCTCGATTTTCCCGTCGTTGCGCCACCGGGAATCCCCGGCAGTAAAGCCCGCCCAGCCCACGCCCACTCCAGTGCTTGCCTGGAGACAGCGTCCGGCTGCTCCAATCCGCCCTGCTCCATCAGCAGGTCCACAGAATTCTGAAAAAGGGTAAAATCGAATCGATTGTCGATTCGCTCACTACCGCCATCAACTCGGCTATTAGTGAGAATGTAAAGGCTGCTAAGCATGGCAAGCCCAAGCTTCCCTTGGACATTAGCAACCTAATCAAAGCAAAAAACGCTGCTCTCCGCAGAGCCAGGCGTTACCCCACACCCGCCTACAGGCTAGCCGCAAATCGGCTTCAACGTAAAGTCAAACGTACCGTCGCGGAATACAGAGACGTTCAAAGGAACGATCTTATGATTAATATTTCCCCGTCCCACACGGCGTACTATAGGATGGCGAAAGCCCTCCGACTAGACGACCGTACTTACACCCCTCCGTTATCTCGTCCCAATGGCACTACTGCCTTCGAGGACGACGCGAAAGCTGAATGCTTCGCCGATAGCATTGCTTCACAATGCTCCCCGAGTACCCAACCCACAGACCCAGCGCACATCCAGGCGGTGGAAGACTCCCGTCCAGTCACCGCTGACCCCATTACAGTGTCTAATGATAAGATTCTCTTCCTCATCAGGAGACAGAAATCCAAGAAGGCCCCGGGTGCGGATGGAATTTCCAACCACGCACTTAAGCAGCTGCCTCGGCAGGTGCTTACCTTGCTTGCAATTATCTTCAACGCATGCTTCGACCTTAGTTACTTTTCAAAATCTTGGAAAAAAGCTACAGTCATAGACATTCCCAAGCCGGGTAAACCCTTGAATATCCCGGCTAATCACAGACCCATCTCACGCCTACTCAAAGCCATGGCTAAACTTCTTGAGAGAGTCATACTCGCTCGAATGAAGGACCACCTGTTCCCTGTGGACGGTGACCCCCTCATTATCCCCCACCAATTCGGCTATCGAGCCAAGCACTCGTGCCCTCAGCAAGTCCATCGAATCGTCGAGTACATACTCGACGGCTTCTATCCGCGACGTAAGAAAACGGTCGCAGTTTACCCTAGACGGCTTAAAACAGTCGCGGTCTTCTTTGACGTAGCCAAGGCTTTCGACAAAGTCTGGCACGCGGGCCTCATTTATAAGCTTTATAACACAGGCTTGCCCGACCGACTAGTCAAACTAGTCGGCTCATACCTTAAAGATCGCACCTTTCGCTCTCCACCCCCCGCCCCCTCAAGGCGGGCGTCCCTCAGGGCTCGGTACTCGCCCCTCTATTATATACTACTTACACCAATGACATACCAATTCCGTCTAAAGGTGTTCAACTTTCCCTTTTTGCCGACGATACTGCCCTATACGTCAAGGGCGTACACGTCATACACTCTCATCACCAAACTCCAAAAGGCCGTAAATGACCTCGGAGCCTGGTTTAAAAAATGGCGTATCGATGTAAATCCAGAGAAAAGCTCTGCGATGCGCTTCGATCATAAACGCCGTCGTCCCTACGACCCCCACATCCGAATGCTAGGTACGCCCATCCCGTGGGCACAAACCACCAAGTACCTAGGCGTAACGCTCGATCGTACGCTTTCATTCCAACCTCACATAGTTCGAGTTACCAAACTCGCCCGTCTGTACATGGGCCGCCTTAACAGTATGTTAGGCCGGCACAGTAAAATGTCTCTTAGGAACAAGCGAACGCTTTTTAAGGTTTGCGTGAGACCAGTCATGACGTACGCCGCCCCAATCTTTGCCCATGCTAAACCCTCCACTCTGTATAATCTACAGGTAGTCCAGAATCTCTTCTGCCGTCGGGCCACGGATGCTCCGTGATACGTGCGAAATGCAGACCTGCACAGAGATCTCGATTTACCTACTATACAACAACATCTTAGGACGCTTTCCACTGCTTTTTTCAAGCGATCCGAAGAGCATCCTAACCCCCTGATACGCGAGTCAGTAGCTTATACTGCTCCGTCCATGCCGTCGAGGTACAAAGTCCGTAGACCGAGAAATGCACTCTCGGATCCCCCTGATCAACTTTCGGCTAATCTGGCCGTATAATCATCAATATAAAATGTCATTTGCACCTTAAGTGATTAGCATTCTCAGCGGGTGACCCTCTAGCGGGTCCCTGCTTGCGCACCCACCTCCCTACCCGGGTGTCGCTCCGATGAAGGCTGACAGCATTCCCATGCTGTAGCCGTTAAGGTGGTTTTTAGTGGGTAGGTGCCACTCTGGTGAGTCCCACATAACCTTCGCGGAAGTCGGTTGTCTGCGGCGGTACGCATGACGCATCGTCCACCTCCCTCTCGCGAGGGCGCTTCGGCAGCAAAAAAAAAAAACCTTACTTGAAAATTTTTTGGGTCATCCGGCTTGCAGCCCTGATCTGGTACCGTATGACTTTTTCTTGTTCCCTAAAATTAAAAACCAGCTTTCACTTTTATCTCCAGAAGATGCGCTCTCTGCGTTCGAAGAGGCCATTGAGGAAGTACCTGTCGCAGACTAGAAAATGTGCTTTGCAAATTAGTTCAGACGCGGGTGGGAGTTCCTTGAGAAGATGTAAGAAATAAAATATAACCTACATAACATTTTATTTTAAGTTTCCGAGTGTCCCACGTACATGTACATCTATATAGGTACTAACAAAAAAATTCATCGATTTAGTAATTTATTTTTTTCAATTCTGTCACAGCACATTTCAAATCAAAGTGTACTTACTGTTAGTGCATCGAAAGTAAGATATTTTATTTACTCTAGGTTTACTGAAGATAATCGAATGCCGCAATCGTAATTTGCAACGATAAGCCAAGCTAAATATTAGTTTAATGGCTCAGTCTTATTAAACACGCTGATAAGACTCTCGAAAGCAGATTACAGGAAATAGAGTTGCAGATTTTTGGCAATGTCGGAATCTTTAAAGGTTAATCTGCGTAGTTTATTTAACATTACTCAAATTAAATATTTTTGTATTGCGTGAAGAAAATATTAACAATTTGTTCGAGCCTTAAAAAAGAAAATAAAAACAGGTTAGTGTTGAATTTGATCACAATTTATATACAATGCGGAGCGTTTATCGTTGTTGAACGACCTCTCTCATATAAGCATGAATTTTTTAAGAGATTTAATTTTTACGGACATCTGGTTCTACGAGCATCGGCCACTATCTATTATTTCATGTTTTTCAATTACTTAGTTCCAGATCCTGTAGGATATTCCAGTAAAATGTTAATTTATTGCTGGAGTGCACAGCTTTTTCGGTAACGTAAACCAATGGTAAAAGAATTTCAAAATTGGTTTAGCATTTTCGGAGTTTCTCAAAAATATACGCAATGTTGACGACAAGTTACGATTTCGTGCCGCTCGCATTCGAAACTTCAGGCTGTTGGGTAGGTACGGGGTGGGCTTTTCGAAACTTAAAATAATTGTATAAGATTGCATTTGTTTAATTTTTCTTTGGTATGTTATACATTTTAATCATCTATGCTGCTAAATATGTTTGTATATGATATGTAAGTTATAAGATTGTATCAATATTTGTTCAAGACAAATTAAATTAAACAAAAATTTCATTCACGTATCTAAGAGCCATGGTGGCCGAGCGGTAGTGAATGTGGTTCAGACACAAGAGACACGAGTTCAAATCCCGTAGAGACATTTGGATTTTCTTTTGTTTTATATATATTTTATTAATATAAATAAACAAAATAAATTACAAACATGTCTTCTATTTAGGAATAGTATCAATTATTTTTCGATTATAGAGTAATATATAAATCTAAATAGATAAAACGGTTAGGTGTAAGTGAGTCTGTATATTTGTGTGTAGTCTTTTTTGACACTATGCCCGTGATTTTTTCGGGATAAAATATAGGCTGAATGATGTACCAATTTCACATTGTAGAAGGAATTAAGAGAGCTCAAGTAACATAGAAGATCGGGTGCTGTAGTTGGGGTAATAAAAGAGCACCAACTTTCGCGATGCAAACTGGACCCCTGATCCGGCAACGACAAGATCATGGCTGGATCCCGCGTTAACTCGTGAACGGGTGCCGTTTGAAGGTGTTCGTCGTTTGGATACTTGTGCGGAGGGAGACTTGCCGAGCTAACAGATGCAGATAAGAATAATTTTGTATAGACATGAAGAGACGTTGTAAATTGATTTTGAAAAAAATATACCCGTAAAGTTTCTTGCCAGTTCACGAAGGTATTACCGAACTAGTGGTAGAGTCATGTTTTATTTGACGTCAATAAGAACAAGTAATTGTCAATGTTGAGAAATAAATATTTCGTTTCATTTCATGCGTGTATATATTACTCTTTGTAGTTATATATTTGAAAAAAAAAACGTTCATAATTCGGCACTTTTTGGAAAGTTAAGTAAGTCATGCAAACATCAGACCTACTTCATTAAAACCAAAAACAAACATTTGACTTTCACAAGAAATTCAAAATTAAATCCTATTCATTAAAACAAAGCAGTTGCGCTTTCTAGAACAACCTACATATACATACACCATACACTCTGCATCTCGTATGTAGTATGATAATAAAGTGCGTAAAATATTGTTCTGTGTACTAGAAAATTAAAATATTTACTTTGTACGATATGCCGGAACACTTTGCAGCAAATATGTAGCTAGCAGCTGAACAAACAAGCGCGCAAACACACGGACAGACAGACAAATTAATACGTAATGATATTTAGTATTGGAGCCATTATTTTCTGACTCAAATTGGCAATGTGATATGTAAAGTATTGACTGATTGGTAATGTTATGTCATTGTAAAATACGGTTTTGAACTTATTTATACTTTTAATGACTTATTACATTAAATTAACTACATTTTTTGTATTGCCTTGTAGTTAAGAAAAATAAGTAATTTACTCTGTGTGATGAATCAATAAAAAACAATTAAATTAAACCACGCAAAGGCTTAAAACAATACTTAATACTAAATCAAGCCAATTAAGTTATTGAATATATGTGTCCTACATATTTATTGAAAATACTTAACGACTTCATTTTGAAATTTTTATCGCGTTTAGTTACCAGTAAATAAAAGAAGAAGTGGTCGTTTCCTTGCAGCGTCTTGCGGATCCAGGCAATTAATGGTCCGTCATGCTTGCGTACTGCGCTTTGGCACACTTCTCTTATACCTTCGAAATAACCTCTCTCACGATGTTTTTATTTACCGTTAGAGCAGTCGGTTTAATGTACATAAGTTGCAAAAACTCATTGGTGCACTAAGCCGTCACCAGGATAGAATGAGGACTTTAAGATGGGGAAGTCAGCGCCTTAACCACAGTGCCACCGACGATCATGGTTGTACCCATTTTAATTAGTATACTCGTTGACAGAACCAATCCCCGATTGCATTAAAAAATCAGCACTCTTACTGTATTGGGCAATGAAGCCCGCTTGACTTTGCTGAGTATCGATACGTCATTCAATATGAGATGTAAACAAATGCTAATAATAGTGATGCTCAGATATTTATCGATGAAAGTGGTTGATCTTGACAAAATAGCATTTTTTATGCGTTGATGTCTTTATTAAAGGAACATTTTTGACAATACTTTTATTTTGCGTATAGTTCATGGAATGAACGAAATGAACCTACATACAATCTATAAATCATAGATTTAATTAAAAAGTATGTTCTTTTATAGAAAATATTATTATTATATTTATTGAAGAGAAACAATTAAAAATGTACATCATAGAACATTTTATTTACCTATTTACAATAACAGATATTTAATATCAGGGTAAATATGTTGTTCAGTTTAGGTCTGACGATTTAACGTTGTTTATACAAACTTTCATTAACAAGGTCCGATGTAGCTTCAGCTAACAAATCCGTGTTTTATGTGTATCAAATATTTCGTCGCATCGTGATCTCTAACTCGGCCATATTCAATATCCTTTCAAACTAACATTCAATTCAAAAACACATCCTCGACTATCGATAAAACTCCAGCGACACCGACTCCTCCCTTTTCCGCATCTGTGTCAGATGTCCAGCAGGTGTCTACAGCGCAGGTGATGGCCGAATCAACTGCGTGGCAATGAGCGCCTGCCGCCTCATGATCGCCTGGTACCTTGCGCAGAGGATTGCACGCAGTAAAAATCAATGTGTCTGTTTGTTTGTTGAAGTGTTTTATGGAATGATTGTGTATGGGCCTTGTTTTTATTATGTTGGTAGTAAGGCATGCTTAAAAGTAAGTAATCGTAGTACTAGACCGAATAATTGACACGTACCTGGAATAGTGATAAACATAAATGACTAGAGGAAGCGGACCCACTAACTCCTGATCTCGTGTATATCTTGGGATACTTTTGCAACTAACTAGACGCAATACATCTTCGTCTCATAGAAGAGACATTAATCACAGTTATCTGTACTATAACTATGAAAAGGAAATATTCGGTTGTTTGTTTGTGTTTAATCGATAAACTCTGAAACTTTTTATTTTTCGGAAACTTCTACAGAAGCAGGAGTTTCGCGAATAAAACCGCGCAAAAAACTCTAGTTATGTCTTTCATTTTGATTTTATAGATTTAAGAGCGATAATTTCTTATTTGACGGCCTAGATACAATGCCTATTTAATGAAATTGATTTAAGCCAACGAGTGAGCGTTTTGATCTCTTTCCTATTCTATCGTCGAAAGCCACTTATCTAGGGGCATGTCTACTGCTTGAGAAAAGCTCTAATCAGTTTTACGTTTAAATAATTAACCTCCGACGCAAAATGATGTATCTGTGTATCTGTGTGCCGGTTTGTGGCATCATATCTGCCCGAATAATAGCCGCATTCGGATGCGGTTTTTGTAAGCTGAAAGAATTTAAATTGTTCTCAACCAAACCTGATGAAAACCGTTCAGCCGTTCAGAAGTCATGTTACCTTTTTACCATGCGTCGAAATATTTTTAAATTATTTTTTAAATTACGTGTTTTCATTTTTGAATGGCAGTAAATCCATGTTTTGGATCGCATTACGAAAATTTACGAAATCTAATGGGTATTGTTACAGTTACAAGAAAAATTACAATAATAATAACCCATGTACAACAGACATTTTACTTAACATTGAACCGTTAACAACATTATTTTATGATAAATAAATATAATAAAGTTATTAAGTTCAAATTAAGTAAATATCAAGTTGGATCTTGTATTTAATAGACAGGGATCTCCGCAGCTGTTGTTTGATATTGATAACTTAAATTGACTTAATTAGTGGCTTTATTCTGGTGTATGGAAAAGATAAAAATTTTATTCTTATAAGGAAATATAAGTTTTAAATTGGTTACAAAGATCGCTTCAACTTATTGAGACGTCGCAAGAAGCAAACATGTTTATCATAATTGGCTATAAAAGTCCTCTATTGGACAAAATATAAACATAACTAAACCTTAATAAGACAAAGGGGAGGTATATTTCCCACCAAATTTTTCTGTGCCTCTCAGGGCTGGTTTTTCAATGCTCAGATAATTTTTATCGGAATGTCTTGCCAAGTGTCAAAGTTATTATCAAGTACATACATTATAGTGAGACGACGATGGAAAAAGTAGCCCTAAATATCCCAGTATTCGTTTTAATGTCCCAAAATGCAATGAGTCTGGGCCAGGTCTTTGTACACTTTATCAAAAAATTGTTTAAGATGCTTAGAAAACTTTGTGATTATTAAATTGTTCTTAAAACACTTTTTTTATTAAATGAAATTGTGCATTATTAGTGTGCAACACAAACAAAAAACATTATGGCGAAAAAAAATGTCATTTTGACAACAGCCGTCTTTTTGTTTTGTGTATCGAGTAGTATGGCTGGTTGCCATTAAGTCCAAAGAATTTAATTGAATTGTTTTGTGTATTTTTAGCTTATTTACAGTTGTAAAGTTAAAAAGAAACTGAACGAAAGAACTCAAGCGCAATGAACAATCAAACACACAGACAGACAACTATTAATGTAATGTGAGTGAAGTGTGATGTAAGTGAGGTGGCTGTCCCCTCTGCTTAGTGAACTAACTTCACTTGACAACTTCCGCCATAGAAAAGACTCATTGTCAATGTTGCCCGCTAAAACGAACACAAATAATGTTGACGTTTTTATTTTCTTACCATCTAATTACTAATTAAATCAAGTAATTTATATTTTTTCTATAATTACCATTTATTTGTAAATTTTTTAAAATGATGTACAAAGACCTAGGCCCAGGTTGTGACCTTTCTTATATTGCTTACACATCTCTTAAAAGTTTGCATATGTGTTTTCTGCTTCACTTAAAACTTAAAATTAAAGGAAATTTGGTATATGGTGATGATTCTAAAATTCATTGCCTTCGATAGGGTTAAAAGAACTACGAAGTCCTATATTTTTTGTTAATAACTACCTAATTAGTTTCCTAAATAAAAAAAATGGTTGTTGTTATTTTTATTTCTCGAGATGGTTAATAAACCATTTGACTGTAGCTTGTTATTTGTGTAAAAATTTCAAAAAAGTAAATAGAATGAAAATGAAATAGTAAATAAGTGGTGCTCTTAACACTTATTGCAGACATTGTTTTGCATCAAGTTCCGCATTTTTGTTATTAACCCAAACCTTTTAATACATACAACCTATTTCAATGTATGAATAAACCTAGTTCTCAAAATCACTTTTAAGTGACTCCAGAAAAAAGAAATTACTCACTAAATAATGGTGTAGAACTTGCAAACATCAAAGGCTTTGAAGATTCTGATTTCATATGTTACTACTATGGTAATTGATTAAGATAATGAGTTCAAAATATTAATCGTTGTTGTTGTCAGAATAGGAAATAATACAAAACCACGACAATAACTTTAAAAAAAACGTTTATTTTTTAAACGGGAATGCGCGCCAACCTTCTCTCCAGCCAGCATTGCACATCACACAGTTTCCACTCATTCATACTCCTTTCACCACGGTTTCCTTGAAATGACAAAAAGACTGGCAGATGTTGGCATTATAGCTTAAATAATACTACATTACTGTATTTTATATTATACTGGCTGGTAACTAACATTCGTGGAATGCGAGGGAACGGTTGTTTTCGTAAACTGTATGGAATTTACTATGTTATTTTAGGTATGTATCAACGATTAAGTTATATTGCCATTTTATTATTATTAAAACCATATAATACATTTTATGTAAGTAATGTACATTATCAGTTCTAAATGCTCTCGAAATTGTTATGTACATTATGAATAGAGAGTTTAAAGTGTCTACACCTAATCAAATCATATGACTATAAGGAAACATTATATTTCATAACAAAGGAAACCTATTTCAAGTAGTAAAAATATCTTTATAATCATGAATTAAAATTCCCGCGGGCGTAAATGAAATCCAATTTGAATTATTTCTTCCAACGTAATAAGTTCAGACAAATTAACATAGATGGCGCTAATAGTACTCTACCCAGAGTTAGCGAAAAGTTCAAACCGTGATTTTAATAAATGGTCACTTTGCCGTAACTAACTCTTTTTTTTTTTTTTTTTTTTTTTTTCGGGGGGGAAAATGCATTACGCATACCACCCGGGCGCAGGGGCGCACCCGAGTGGTTATGATGGACTCCCGTATAGGCTAATGAGACCCACGGTATACCCACTAAAAACCCCCCATCATCCTCCTCGCCGCCCTGTGACGGGGCCACGGGAACGCTCTCGCACACATCCGCGACCCCGCCGTTGGCAGCCACCCACAAGCGGCTCCATCGCCACAGCCCGAAGGCCCTCCACGATGGGCGCACCAGATGTTAAGGTGCGCCTCCCTCCTCTTCTTCTGCGGTCCCATGTCCAAGCGCGTCCTCAGCGGACTTCCTCAGCCCACTGGGAGCGCCCTCCTCGGGCCAGCCGGCGGCCCCAACAGGCCGGCCCTGGTTGCCTCTTAGTTCACCGTGGGTGACCAGTCCACGGTTACTAAGCCCCCCCGCCACGACAAGGCGGGCAACCATCGGGGGGGGCCGTAACTAACTCTAATTCAACTCTACATGTCATTTTAGTATTATTATATAAGGATTTTCAGATAAAAACCGCTATCATAAGAATGTGGCGTTTAACCTTTTATTTTATTCTTTTATTATAGGCCTCACATTACAAATTGTCTAATCTAAATGAAGACTCGTAACTAATCGTTAGATATGCAAATAAATGAAAAGCGAAATCTTAGTGAATGTTAATGTACCGAACATTAACTTAATTAAATTGATATAAACTGTTTAAATGTAGATTAAAATCGTTGGCGTGACGTTAATTTTGTTTGCCAAAATGAATATGTAAAGTTCATGAATAAATCGCGAGGTCGTTTGAAATAACTAGATATTTTCTATTAATTAGAGCAAAAATGTTTTGCATGAAAGAGCTTGCACGTTGTTCGTTCTTTTGTATGCCCTCCGCATACTAAGGGGCGACAACACTGCAAGGGATTCGAATACGAACTTAAGCCTGCACCAAGTTCCCCGCCTGTACATTATGATTTCATAACTGTGTACTTATAAACATTATGTACCTAAGAACCATAAAATGAATCTAATAAGCTACTCATATATTGATCTTTCGCAACTAACAGACTTTTAATAAACATACACAGGTTCTACAAATACCATTTCAGTAAAATCAAGATTACATCCCATAAAAAGATTTTGTACATTTATTATATATAAAACACAGATGTTCAATTATGTATGAAAAGTTCCATGTATTTAAATTTTACAGAGCTCTTCCAAGAATTACATAAACCTTAAATAAATAAAAATAATTATAAAAAAACACGAATCAATTGTTTTCGAGTTTTGAAAATAACATGTTTTTAGCGCGATATTGGCGCGTGCCACCTGTGAGTACCAACTTTCCGCGCGAAATGTCACGGCTCTCCGGCTATCTCTCACGTACCTACTTGTCAAAATGTCACCCAGTTTTGGATAATATTGCCAATTTGCATCTGCATTACTTGACTACAGGGTAAGTATTAGTGTTTTACAATGAAAATATATGTATCGGTAGTGTATTTTTGTGCATACCTAAGTTGAAATTTGGTCAAATATTAAGTAATTCGTTTTGATTAAGATTTATCACAGGAAACTATTTATGTAAGCCTTAACTTATTTCTTCAAAAATGTCTGTCTATTATAATCATCTGTGTTTTAAAATTTGTTTTAAGTAGGAACATATTCACTTAACTTATGATAATTTCAACTTCATGCAATTTTATGTAGAGAGAAAGTCTGAAAAATTTATTTCGAATACTAATAGAATTTGAATTTTTCAAAAATGTACTTTATGTTAAATATTATTTCACGTAGGTAGTAATTATCAACATAAAGCTTTACTATCAATATACAAACTTTTAAAGTAATTACTTCTTCTACTATTAATGTAATCAAATGTCGAACATAAAAATGTTGATCGACAGAGGCGTGGGAAAAAGGCCTTCTGTACGGACTCCTTTTTCAAATCCTCATTGAAGACTACACCTGCTGGCGACTCACACAGCTTTCGTTAAAAAAATCTCATCATTCTTTTTTTGAAAGCAGCCTTTTCAAAATAGCGGTAACTGTGGATAGATATGAATTCAAATTGAGAAGGAATACAAAAACAATTTTATGCAAAATAGTTTTGGTACCTAGTCTCTTATTTTGTATGAAGTTTTTTTCTAAAACGGAGACAGCTAATGTTTACTAATTATTGGTTGTCCCAGTTTTGCTATTTATTAAAGTGTTAAAGTATTTATATTTTTAATTCTTAATTTAAATAGACTGTACTCTATTATTTGCGTTTTTAACGCCTTTTGGTCTTGCAATACGCCTACAATACTTTATCAGGTCTTCAAAGTAAGTAAACTAAAAAGATAATGGTTCAATATAAATAGGTATTAAAAGTACAATAAATAAATAAATAATCCAAACCATCCAAACTAACATTGTGTTTAACTACTTTCGTGACCTGCTAGACGAATAAATACGTCTTTTTATTTTAAAGTAGTCGTGAGATACCGTGTTCGAAAACCGGAGTCCATAATAACATGATTATTAAGTGGTAGAATCACGATGGATAATTTATTTTTTCGGATCATCACGAACCGATGAAGGGTTATTGATCATTATAGACAACACATAATGTAGAACGAGTTTTTTTGTAACAAAGAACCAACTTATTACAATAATCATTCCAGATTTAATTTTAGAAATGCTGTTCTTTTTTTAAAATCTGATCCGAACGTCCGCGTAATGATGTATACAACGTAAAAAAGAAATACTGGCCACACAGACTAAGATACAGTAAAAAAGAAGTAAAAAGTGTCAGCGTAGCGAAATTCAGTTACATAGTAATGACCATAGAGTGATCACGTACGCGTCAAGATTGAAAAAGGTTTTGAAAAACATGTCGGTTTTTAACTCAATGACGTGCTCTTTACAGAGCATTGATACAAATTGATACAGACTACGTGTCGAGCTCACAGGAAATAAGTTTACGTGATATTAAAGATGTAGGAACTTGTGTTACTCTTTTTGACCAATTAGATCGTGACGTATTGCGCATAGGCATATTAAGCCAGCGACAAAGAGAAAATGACTACACCAGAAAAATAGTTCTATTTTTTTGTAATGAACCTGATAAACCAAATAAATAAACAAAGGAAAACGTTCATCCTGTTCTAATCAACATTGATCCCCAACTTATTTAACCAAAAAATTATCCATCCCATTAGTTTTGAACTGAAATACTCAGTATAAGTTACAATAATCAACTACATAGCAACCTTCAGACGCCATTTATCAAAATATCAGATGCTTAAATTTGTTTCTTCTTATTGCAGACCATCTGCAGCACCTTTATAGTTTTATATCGACACAGCCACTTGCTAGTAGCAAAAACTGGAACTAAATCGTATGGGTACGTAATTAAATGTCAACCTTCTTTCTTCGATATAGTCGAGCGCCACACTTGACTAAACAGATAACTTGGTCGGACTATACTAGTAACGGTTAGGTGTCGAATATTTACGACGATACGAACTCCATAAAAGGCCTAGACTCGTGCGAAACACCGGCTGTCATGCAGAAATGCAATTTAAAATTGGAATTTAATGTAAAAAGACCTCTTTTGATCTGATGGTGCGCGGTGACAATATCGACCAATTACAACGTGCCTGTTTTTTTTATTTAATGAAATAAAAAGTTTTTGCACCATAGAGTATTTGCTGTATGAGTCGTTAAAACTGTAGGTGTTTTTTGAGCTTCATTTATAACTCTATATTTGTACTTCTTTAATGGGTTCATAAAACTAGAAATATCCGTGTTGATGGTATTATTTTATGCTTAGTTCCAACTTAGATTATTAACATAAACATACAATTACATTCCTCATTTAGAGAGCATACTCTAGAGTTTGTCTAATGGCACCGTATATTACCAACCTTTGGATGTTTAAGTTCAATTTGGTGAGTTTGAATTATAATTATATGATTGTTTGTTAATGTTTTAATAAAATAATAGTGGCTAAGGTTTTAACATTACAACGATAATATACATAATATACTTAATCTAAAACCTTTAATTAATATTTTTCAAACCACAAACAATAATAAACGATCGAATCAAATTCTGACAAAGCCACAGAGGAACAAGTTCAGACAACTGCTCTGCAACCTGCGCGCACGCAGTTTTTGCGCTTCCCGCCGAAAGCAGGCGTTTCCGCATCCGCCGGAAACGAGATGAGATTTGGCGGGGTTTGGTTTGCACTTCCGGTGCTGCCAGGTTGCTTACTATACGTGATGGAAGGTGCACTTTGACCTTGGTAACATTATTTTGAAATTATTTGGGTTTTTTGTACGATAAAAAGACATTTAACATAAAACAATTATTAATATGATATACCTATTTGGATGCTCGTAACTCATTCACGCTAGTATTCCTCAAATAATTGACGAAATTTACTAAATTAATAGATATATATACTTAAATAATATACAGGGTGTCCCAGAAATTATACGTAAGGCTGACACTGGAGGTAGATGGACTTTAGGCCTATCAGATAACATCAACATGCTTCCAGTACAAGTTTTCTGGTTTTCGAGATATGGCCACTTTTGTGACTTTTTATGAAATTTCCACTTTTTGGTCCTTTTTTGCCCACAGCTGCAATAAACATCTTTTAATTCAGGGTTTTTTTACCACGACTATCGTTATTAGTTGGTTGGACAACCCAGTAATAATTTTGACGGAAACTAGCACACTACGCTAAGAAAAAGAGTTAAATTGTTTTATTTCATTTCATTGCGAAAAACTTGACTCAAGTTTTACTGATAGCTGTGAAAAAAAAATGTATGACGATGATACTGCACATCATCTTAAAAAATTGCTTGTTTAATGGGCTTTTCAAAATAGCATCACAATAGCCATTTTTTTTAAAACCAAATCTTACAAAATTTAATTTTTTCATGAAAGGCGTGCTACTTGGAAAATAGTACAACTGCATGATAATGCTTAATGACAGGTCCAGGTGTCTTTTGTGGCAAAATTATTAATAAATGAAATTGCAGAAGCACATAACTATCTATTTTTTCTCTCTTTTATTGTTTTTTGAAGTTAGATTGTGTAAAGGACCCGCAGTCTGTGACTATAAAGACGATCCTGCGCTCTTATTAGACTCTCGACTTTGCCCTATTATAATGACAAATCAACAATCTGTAAGTTTCATCCCTAGTGAGTACACAGACATGCTACTAATTTATGGCGAAACAAGGAGCATATCTGCTAGAGGAAGCGTTTCGTATAACGCAAATTTAGCGGCAAGATTGTACTCGGAAAGATATCCAAACCGCAGGCGAACAAGTTACAAAATTATTCTTCGGGCTGTAAATGCCTACCGCGAGAGTAGAACCCCTGGGCAGCGTTTCGTACGAAGAGGACCCCGCAATCAAGAGAATGAGGTTGTATTGGAGCAAGTAACGGTGCCATCAACTTCGGTACGTTTGATCGAACGACATACTGGCATTTCTAAAACGTCAGCACATCGAATTTTAAAACGATATAAATATCACCCTTAACACGTTCAAAGGGTTCAAACACTGCTGAGTAGTGATTACGCTCAGCAAGTTACATTTTGCCGAATAATACTAAAAAAGCATCAAGACGACCGAAATTTTTTCAACCGCATTTTGTGGAGTGATGGGTCGGCCTGCAAAAGAGATGGCTATCTTCACCATCATAATCTACACAGTTGGCAACTAGAAAATCCACATGAAATTAGAGAAGATCGATCCCAGCACCAATTTAAAGTTAATCTTTGGACTGGGATCTCTGGGACGAACTGACATGTAAGGGTGAAAAAAATAGATAGCTATGTGCTTTTGCAATTTCATTTATTAATAATTTTGCCACAAAAGACACCTGGACCTGTCATTAAGCATTATCATGCAGTTGTACTATTTTCCAAGTAGCACGCCTTTCATGAAAAAATTAAATTTTGTAAGATTTGGTTTTAAAAAAAATGGCTATTGTGATGCTATTTTGAAAAGCAATTTTTAAGATGATGTGCAGTATCATCGCCATATATTTTTTTTTCACAGCTGTCAGTAAAACTTGACTCAAGTTTTTCGGATTGAAATAAAATAAAACAATTCAACTCTTTTTCTTAGCGTAGTTTGCTAGTTTCCGTCAAAATTATTACTGGGTTGTCTCAACCAACTAATAACAATAGTCGTGGTAAAAAAAAAACCCTGAATTAAAAGATATTTATTGCAGCTGTGGGCAAAAAACGACCAAAAAGTGGAAATTTCATAAAAAATCACAACAGTGGCAATATATCGAAAACCAGAAAACTTTTACTACCCAGAAGCTAGTTTTCTTAAGTATATTTTATAATTTTATTAGATAAGAACATTAAGAATTTTCCACGGCTTTCATGTATATCTTTATAATGATCTATTGACCTTTAAAATTTAATTAATATCTATTAAGATTTAGTCTAAGTAATCTCAATTTCAAATAGTCAAATTAGAATACTTAAACTAAACTGTCTTAATATCAGTTGCGTATTCAAATTCTTAGTTATTTATGTCAGTATTATACATTTGAATACCATTTTTAATTTTGCAAATTATTACTGGCCAATATGTAAAAACGTAGTTAAAGTAATATCAATAACCTCGTGTACTTAATATGCATTCCAAATTTGAAATCAGTTTCAAGGTTTGGTGAATGAAACATTTTGGGGTTCTTTTTGATTGTACAATCTGTTCTACATTTAAACAAAATCGTTCCAAATACCAGTATCAGTTTGTTACAACGAACTGCGAATATTTCTTTTTGTATTTTATTTGCCTTACTGTCTCCGTCCATCGTATAAAAATTTAACATAACAATAACAATTTCAATTTAACAGATAGCTGTATTTAAGCCGCTGTGCCACTACTTTCCAGTTTGTACTTTTTTATGGTAGAAACTAGTCTTTATCCTCAGTTTCTATCAGGTGGGACGAAATATGTTTGTCTGCCAATAGCTATTAAAAAAAAGGAACAATTAGAACCGGCTTTAGATATTTGGTGAAACTCATGTAAATCTACTTTCAGCAACAAAAGTACTTTCTTAAAACTTTTACTACCAAAATATAAATATATATACATTTCCCAATACGGAACCCCTTACCCGAGCTAGAAACAACCTTCCCTCATTTTTTAACAATTTCCTGACACGCAATAATGAAATAACATAATTAATATTTATTCTTTTTATTACCAAAGAGGTCTATGACCACCACAAAAAAACTTTGGCACGAGCCAAAAAAGAGTTCTTATATTAAAATTATACTTGTAAAAGACGCCGAATGGCCTAATTATTATTTTTTTTCGATGGCACGGGCCAAACTAGTGACCTATAAAAATGTAATAAATGATTTTTTTTCGTGAAATCTATTTGCATTTCTTTTCAATTTTGATTTAAAATACTGGTTAAATTATTTAAAACTGATAAGTAATATATATATTACACTGTTTTTTATCATTAATTCAAATTTTATCAGTCATCTTATTTTCAATTTCTTTCTTGTTAAGCTTTAGTCACTCATACTATCTCTGTACAAAGTTCTGGCTTGGACAGAAATGGAACTATACCTTCATAGATACCTACTTTAATGAAATAAGCAGACACTCCATGGTCAAAGTTATATTTGTGAGACCAAAGAGGGTATACCTACCAATGTTGGAATACCTGGCTGTTTATAAGTTTATTATTATGTCTCATCATTAATTGACATGTGATACCTCATCAACGCGATTTTTCTAACAGACTTCTACAAATATAATTTAAATACAGTCTGCAGTTTATATTAAATCTATATAAAAATTTCTTCTGAAAATTCTTCTGAAAATATCTGAACTGAGAGAACCCAATCAAAACCTTAGCGGCTACCGGTTGACATCTCATCTTGCTTAGCAGACAGCCTTCTTCATTGTATTTATTTATGTAATATTTGAAGATACTAACAAACTATAAATAATACCTCCTCATACACAGTGAAAAGCATCATGTCTATCTAAAAGTGAAAATCCAGCCAAAACAAAGGAGAAATGCTCCTTACATAAAGCCTTTTTCCTGCATTTTCTGTACTTTTCAAATCGTAACAGAATCAAAGCATCGGTTGTCACAATAAGGTGCAGCCAGATGGCACATACCTCGCCACTTGTGCTAAATTAAACCATTTTTTCACACAGCACCATGTGCAGCGCCAAAAAAATAGATTTTTTCAATCATATTTGCATCCAAGTGACATATGTCGGATTGGACCAGAATATTAGAAAAAATCTCGTATCTTCAAACAAAAAATAAGAAAAAAATCCTCTTGAGAAAGACAGCTGTATCGAAAGAACTTCTAGCACGTGCCCATCTGCCAAATCTAACAAACGCACACACACATACAGTCACATAGATTCTATGGCATAAACGAAACACACAGACGCAAGTGTGTGCGATCAATCAAAGACGATAGACGCACGCGCCGCGCGGCAGATGGCCTGACGTGATTGGCCGAGACCTATTCGAATTTGGAACTTCCGCACCAAAGATGATAAAGAATATCACTTACTGAATAGAAAGACGTCGATTTATCTCTTAAATTTCTTATGAAAGTGAAATAAGAAAGATAACAATGGTCTGTTTAATACGATTATTTTATTGTTCACTAATGATTAAAGTTGTTTTGAATAATGGAGAAAGTGAGATAGATCTTTTGTTCAAAATAGAAATATATACTCAAGTTGATGGTATGAATAGGGCACAAATAAGAGTAAAGCAAATACCAGGTTAGGTTTGCTACCAGGACATAAGTAATATATTTCCATCGATCATCAAACCAGTGATAATCAATTATAAGTATGTATAATTTTCTAATTACTTTCTGTAACAAACCATTGGCAAGTAAAGGAAAAAGAAAATTATTATAAGACAGTAACAATTATTGTTCGTTTGTCCTATAACCGTTGATAATTATCAACCACACAGTCACTAGGAAATTTTATTATTGTAAAATTAATAATTTATTTAAATATGCAACCTGTAAGATTGGAATTTGAACTTTTATTTTACGCTGCGAAGCCGTTGGTTTTACCAGCGTTTAATAAACTCTATAGGAAGCTAATAGAATCGTGCCTTAGGTTTTAGTTCCATTTGATTTTAAACCTAAACGATAGGATGAATGGTTCCTTAACACGTTAAAAATGCTCAAAAGGTGGTTTCATTTTACCAAAGATAAAAAGTCTTGGTAGGTAAAGAGATCTCATGGATATTACATCACATGTTCAATGACAACGCATATTCTTAAAAAATGAATTCAAAAATGCGCCTTTTCAAAAGTTGGTTTAAAAAACTGAACGCTAACCTCCTTAGGCTTAGATTCTCAAAAAAAAAAATATTTTACCTGGCAAATCCGGCAGCTGTTTCACTTAAATCGATCTTATTCTGTGTCTCTTTCTGTCTTGGGTATATTTACTTAAGATTATCTGTTAAGATTTTGGGAATGGCGATGTATGGAATAGTTTAGGAAAAGATGTGCATTGAGATTTATAATGTTAGTAGATTTAGGCAGAATTTAGTGGTGGAGTTTCTTATGTTAAAATCTCGCCTGGGGCGCTACTACAGTACAGCCCTTCCTATTTTAACCACCATATTAACTCCTTTTACGTGGTTATATACCGGGTAAAGGAAAGGAACAGCCAATGCTGTTCTTATACGAAACAAAGGTAATTCCCACTGTAGACTGCGGTCGGCATCGCATTAATCGACAAACATTAAATGACAACAGAATTCATCAATAATACCTGATGATGTCAAAGGGCACGGGTGGAACTTACCACCACGTGGATCGCATGCTTGTTTGTCGGCTGTGAAAAAGTAAAAAAAGGTTGATTTGAAATCGGCCCAAGTGTCCTAGGTATAACCAAGCCCCGTGATATGAAATGGATAATGATGTATCCTACATTAATAATGGTATGTACCTGAAAACCTATTTCCATACATCCAAAACCAGTGTTTATTTCAGTTTCAAAACTGGGCTCCATATATAGAAGACGACGTAATATGGTCTAAAACATATACATCCTTATTGCTTAACTTCCTTCAGTCAAACGCAGTCCATAATAATTATTTATTTATTTCTTTGCGCAAAAACTAGAGATAAATCGAACCTCTTCTGTATGCATGAAACGCCAAGCCAAACACACTAACTGTATGGTCCCAAAGTAAGCAGAGCTTGTGTTATGGATGACCACACAGCGAACTGGGGGAACCCATGACCATGACCAATACAAACATCTGTGTTCGTTACATAAATGCCCCGACCAGGCTCGAACCTGGGACCTCTGGACCTATGAGGCAGGGCGTTTACTACTGATCTCAATAAAAGTGTTGCGTTTCTTTAGATTACACTACTTGGTGATTCCAATAGTAAAACAATACAAGAGAGAGTCAGAAAGAATAATTTTCTTTAAAAATCGAAAATTTGACAGCATAAAACTCATTTACATATTAAAATAATAAAGTTCTCGTGAAGAATAATTCATGAATTTTTGGTTCATGTCGCCAAAGTGTGGCCGATCTGCCTTCTTCTGCTTTTCCGGACAAATATGACCCAGGAACTTTCAGGCGTGAAGTGAATAGCCTCATGGACAGGAGGGTACCATCTTTGACCTCATCAGCACATTCCATCTGGTGAGACGGAAGACACACACTTGGAATGTAAAATAAAAAAAAATTAAAATGACTGTGAACCAGGCATTCCAATTTCAAACTGGTAATTACAAAAACTACTTTAACGATAAATTAATATTAAATAGAAAACTTCAATCGTGCTTATACATTATTTCATGTTGTAGTGACTACAACATGAAGGTAGGTAAGTATGTAAAATGGTTGATATTCTAAAATTTACATGTAAATCTCATACTATATGTATGCAGTAATTTTTTTATTTAAGTTACGTAATAAAATGTACATTTAAATGAATTGCAAGATAGATAAGACTGTTTCTAGGTATTTTCAATTTTAGTTGATTTATTTTTTTTATTATTTTCGAGAAAAGAACAGACGCATGAATGGTAGGTAGGTATATATGAAAACCTTAACTTATAACCATAGTTACTGTACACAATGATTCCAAAATACTATTTTGGAAATATATGATTATTTAAAATATATAAAAACGTAAAAAACATTTGATATAAAATGTAGGAATCCGATTGTACTTCGATTATATCAGACATGAAGTCTGCCCTTACACAAATATAAATCCTGAATAGAAGCTTTATCCAAGCTTCCTCTGGCCAACTAAATTAAACTCAAGGGACACTCAGAAAGTTTTGAGAAAAAAAATAAAAATGTTCTAACCATAATTATTATTTTTTAAATATAAATTTTCAAAGAACTTTTTACCAGTGTCTACAAAAATTTTAATTTACAAAGCACATTTTGCAGTCTATATAAGTAGAATCAAGAGTTTATAATCCAGTTATCTAATATTCAAAAATTCTTCGTGGGACACTCAGAGTGTAGAGAAAAAAATACTGATCTAAAAATTTAAATTTTGAACAAATATGTTTTTACTTTAAAACAATTGAATTTTCAAAATAAATTATATTACGCCAGTGTTCCATACATTAAAACTTTTTGAGTGGCCTGGTACATGAAGTCGTTTTTGTGTTTCAGATATAGAAAAAGTGAGGCAGCGAGATTTAAAGAAGATATAGCTGCTCTGTCTAAAGTCTGCTTAGATTGCAATTTTTGCGTAAATCTATATAAATCTATGTTTAACGGTCTGAATGTCGTACGTTAAGAAGCCACATTTCTACTCATTAGTGCTATATAAACCATATTCTTAAATTTTTGCCTTAGAATTTCAGCTAAACAAATTTTTTTCATTAAAAATCAGCTGTGCTCAAGGCGTTACACACGTGTGTGCAGGTCAAATTTGCAATTCTTTTCACCTTTAAAACTTTTTCTTAAAAGCCTCCCTTGAGCATTATTTGCGCGCGGACTCTCGAACATCTCCGTCGAGCGTCCCAACCCCCGTGGTCACCCTGGGCAGTGCCACCGCTGTCAGCTATATGGCCACGCAGCGGCTAACTGTTCAGCTCCCCCCAGGTGCGTAAAGTGCCTGAATCCCCACTTCACCAAGGAGTGCACTCGCACTCCCGAATCCACTTCCCCCCCTGCCTGTGTGCTGTGCGGCCAGTCGGGCCACACAGCAAACTACAGGGGTTGCCCGCGCGCTCCGCGCTCCACCACCAAGAGGGTCGCGCCTAAACCGGCGCCGCCACTCACTCCTGCCAACTTCCCGCCGCTGCGCAACCGGGGTCCCCCGGAAGCAAAGCCCGTTCAGCCGACGCCTACTCCGGCTCTGTCTTGGAGGCAGCGTCCGGCCGTCCCGCCTGCACCTTCCCGACCCATCCCAGCTCCCGTAGCTCCAGTAGGGCCGCGTCCCGCGTTGTCATCTTCCCCTCAGTCGTCGTTGGCTGAGGACATGAAGACCGTGTTCGACGTCATCCAAAACGTCGACATTAACGAAATTTCCGTACTCGCACGCAAACTGCGAGCCGCCCGCTCTCCTCAAGAGCGATTATTCGCGCTAGCCGAGCATCACTCGCTCCTAAGTTCGTTGTAAATTCTTTTATTTTTGTAAACTTTAAATAAATAAATTTTAATGTCTAGACCCGCGAATCTCGCATCCAGTCGTATTAAACCTAAGGGCTTATCCCTAGTATCTTTTAACGCTCGTAGCCTTAACACCAACCTTCCCGAGATTAAACTGTTCCTTCAGAACAAAGAACCTGACTTATTCCTTCTCCAGGAGACATGGCTCACTCCAAACCGCTCCAGGGGATTCGCGATTCCCAAGTACGCGTTTACACGTAACGATAGGCCTAACTGCGACGGTTTCGGCGGCACTGCTATCTACTACAAAAGAGGATTCCATTGCTGTCCTCTCCCTACCCCTCCTCTCCTTAACATGGAAGCCACCGTGTGTAGATTGGCTATGACCGGTCATCCGACCATCATCATAGCCTCAGTCTACATACCTAGTGGCACCAAACCTATCCGCAGCGACTTTGAGACCATTCTCGCCCTCGGCCGTTCAGTCATTATGTTCGGAGACTTTAACTCCAAACATACTGACTGGACGTGCCTATCTACCAACCAAAGCGGCATAGCTCTCCTCGACATCACCAACTTACTCGACCTAGACGTCGTCTCCCCTATCACTCCCACTCACTATCCCGACAACCCGAACCACTCTCCGGACATCCTCGACTTTGCAATCGTCAAGCATATCAACCTCGACCTCAGGTCTATCGAACCGCTCGATGACCTAGGTTCTGACCACCGCCCCGTTTCCCTCGTGCTAGGACCGCCTAACGTTAACGTCACTTCTCCTAAGACCTTTACCGACTGGAAAGGTTTTAAAAATACGATAGTTTCTGCCTTAGAGGCCCCAAACTCTCCGCTCGCGATCTCGCCCGAACAATTAGATAGCCCGGATAAAATAGACTCGTTAGTAAATTCTCTCACTGATGCTATCAACTCAGCCATCAGTGTAAACGAAAAGGTTGCTAAGAAAGGCAAACCCACGCTTCCCTTAGCCATTAGCAATCTTATTAAAGCTAAGAACGCGGCTCTCCGGAGAGCCAAGAAATATCCCACGCCCGCCTATAGAACAGCTGCGAATCAGCTGCAACGTAAAGTTAGATCTCGCCTCGCGGAACTCCGAGACGCCCAGATGAACGATCTCATGGCGAATATCTCCCCGTCCCACCAAGCGTATTATCGAATGGCCCGAGCCTTACGCGTAGACGCCGCCTCTCACGTCCCTCCTCTCACTCGTCCCGATGGCTCTATCGCCTTCGAAGACAAAGAGAAAGCCGAATGCTTCGCTGACAGCGTCGCGTCTCAATGCTCGCCCAGCACGCAACCCGCGAATCCCAATCACATCAAATCGGTGGAGGCCGAAGTCCTCCGTAGAAACTCTCTCCCCATCACCGACGACCCCGTCACAGTCTCTAATGATGAAATCTCGCTTCACATCAAAAGTCAAAAGTCCAGAAAGGCTCCGGGTGCGGATGGTATTTCCAACCACGCACTTAAGCACCTGCCTCAACAGGTGCTTACCTTGTTAGCTGTCATTTTCAATGCCTGCTTCGACCTTAGCTACTTTCCAAAAGCTTGGAAAGAAGCGACAGTCATAGGCATACCCAAGCCGGGTAAACCTCTTAATGTCCCGGCTAATCACAGACCCATCAGCCTCCTCAAGGCAATGTCTAAACTTCTCGAGAGAGTCATACTCTCTCGAATGCGGAACCATCTGTTTCCAACGGACGGCGATCCTCTCATAATTCCCCACCAGTTCGGCTTTCGCGCTAAGCACTCCTGCCCTCAGCAAGTCCATCGAATCGTCGAGTACATACTCGACGGCTTCTATCCGAAACGAAAGAAAACGATCGCAGTTTTCTTTGACGTAGCCAAGGCTTTCGACAAAGTCTGGCACAGCGGTCTCGTTTATAAACTCTATAAAATAGGCTTACCGGCTCGCCTAGTTAGGATAATCGCGTCGTTTCTCAAAGACCGCACGTTTCGTTTCAAACATGAAGGCACGCTCTCCGCGCCTCGTCCCATAAAGGCTGGAGTCCCTCAAGGCTCAGTCCTCGCCCCTCTTTTGTATACCGTATACACTAACGACATTCCCATCCCAGCTAAAATCGTCGAACTCGCTCTCTTTGCCGACGACACTGCCCTTTACACCAAAGGCCGCAGAGCCTCGGGTCTCGTCACCAGACTTCAAAAGGCTATTAACACCCTCGGTGCTTGGTTCAAAAAATGGCGTATCGATGTGAACCCAGAGAAGAGCTCTGCGGTTTACTTCGACTACAGACGCAGTCGTATCCCCAACAATCTCCAATTGAGAATGCAAGGCACTCCCATCCCCTGGAAGCGCAGTACTAAATATTTAGGCGTCATATTAGACCAGACGCTTTCATTCAATCCTCACGTCGATAGAGTAACGAAACTCGCACGTTTTTACCTAGGCCGGCTTTACAGTATGTTAGGTAGAAAAAGTAAAATGTCCTTCAGAAACAAACGTACGCTTTATAAGGTCTGCGTTAGACCAGTCATGTCATATGCTTCGCCAGTCTTTGCTCACGCCAAACCCTCCGTCCTGCACAAACTGCAGGTAGTTCAAAACCTCTTCTGCCGCAGGGCCACAAACGCACCTTGGTACGTGCGCAACGCGGACCTGCACAGAGATCTTGAACTGCCTACAGTTCAACAGTATCTAAAAACACTCTCAGAATCGTTCTTCAAACGCGCCGAATCCCATCCCAATCCTCTTGTTCGAAAATCAGTCTCATATACTGCTCCTGTTCTAGATTCGGCTTACAAAATCGCTAGACCGAGAAACGCGCACACAAGCGAACGTTCGAAGATAACCGTAGATCTCGAGGCCCTTCAGGCCGCCAATTCTAATTCTAACGTAAATTCGAATTAATGCAAATTTAATTTTCAATTTTTAATGTTTTCATTACTTACTTTTCATTTTAATGTTTTTATTTTTATTTTACTTTTAATTTTTGAGCACCTTCAGTGCTATGCAAATCCCAGCGGGTGACCCCTTAAGGGCCCCGCTAGCGCGGCCTCTTTCTCCAATTGGCCGTCGCTCCGATGAAGGCTGAGTGGCAAAAATGCACGAGCCGACAGGGGGTTTTTAGTGGGTATGGTTCTGGTAGGCGTCGGGACGAGTCCCACATAACTTCGGAATCGCGCCGGAGTATGCGTCAGAGCATTTTTATCCTCCTGCCCTTCCCGCGGAGGGGAACAAAAAAAAAAAAAAAAAAAAAATTATTTGCGCAAGTCGTGGGAACGAAAACTCTACATAGAACCACGTGCTGGCACAATACAATTTAGATACCTGAAATAAAAAAAGAACCTAAACCTTTTTTCTTCGTCCTGTCAAAGTTTTTAAATTCTTCTTGTACTTTCTATTAGCCAGTACTAAGGTACAATTTTGTTTGAAAAGGTTACAATGATATGGATTTAAGTGTATTGACAATATTTTTATGATTACTGATGACAAGTACACAAATGCAATGATTGACAGCGTTTTTTGTGTGCGACTGTAATACCTCATTGAATTTTGTATTTTCGGGTCATAAGGCACAAAGATAGGTAGGTAAGAGATGCTTGTAGAGTAAAGAGTCTGCAGATGTTCTTAGGTATAATAAGACACAAAGCCATGTATTGAAATTAGAAATACAATTTTACTAAAAGTTGAGCAAGTAAAGTTAAAACAACATGCAATAAATGAATCGGACATTGTGCACTGGTCACAACTGGACTAGCTGGATAGAATTAAAACTAAACGGACCAAACTTTGAATTTAGAACGTAAGAGTCGCGTGCGGACAATTATTAACTTTTAACCGCCTTTCAAGTGTTAAGTTATAAAACGGAATTCTTAATAAACGATATATCGAAATCTCTTAAAAAGTATCGAAACACACGCGACGTTCCAGTCTAGAAGATTACGCATAAGTCGACATGGCGTAATCGATTAACAAGCTTTTTTATATAATTGTTGTATAAGTATATAATCTATCAAAAGTGGATCTATTGGAAATATTTTATGAGTCTGGATGGCGTTTTAAATATTTATTACTGATGTTTCAAATTGTAAAACTATAATGAATTGGTTACGGGCCTTCAGGGATGTAAGTAATTGATATTATTGGATAAATGCCGGATGTATTAAGAATCTCTGATTCTTATGGTTCTGATTACTAGAAAATATACTTTTTTATTTCGAATTGTTGCATGCAAGGTTCCAAAAGTCTCGAAGAAAGAAGAAATCCATTAGATAAACTCAAATACAAATATTTATTTGCATAATTATGCATAAGCCATGAATTTTTTTTTTCACTTGTGGAAGTCTCATCTACCAGCAGTTCAGAAAGACCCCTGTTAAGAACTGGCAAGAAACCTCACGGGAGTAACTTTTTCTTATCTGCATCTGTTAGCTAAGCGAGACTGAAAATTCTTCTTGAGCCTTTGAGACTGAGTTCTAATACTAGTTGGCTTTTAAAACAGTTTGCCAGTTTGGCTACATTGCAGTAATTATTGAGAAATGTTTAACAATTCAAGGCTGTAAAAAAAATGGCAGCATATACAATAAGGATCTACCACTACGTCGGTGTAGCATAAGAATGTTTCGCTGGCTTTTCTCCAAGACTTATATACTTGACAGCTGAGCGAACAAATCGACTGCCAAAATGCGGCTTCCCCTGTTAATCCTTCGCAACTAAACAAAACAAGCTCCGTGAAAAATGTATGTACTCAGTAATTTGGTAATTAAGTCAAGTAAATAAATACTTGTGTAACGTTAATAAAACAACGTTTTAACGTTCGACGTTCAAATTTAAAATAGAATTAAACGAGACACAATCCGGTTAAAAAGTGTTTTATGAATCGTGAAAACTGAAGGAAATATTACATGCCGTTACATGTCACTGTCGTTGTCATTACACGTGGTTGTAGAAAGATGTTTTATGTGGCTGTCAAATTAGCTATGTCAGCGCTGTATATGGCTTTATGCTAGAATGTATGGTTATTTAATTTGACTAATCAAGAAGAAAACTATATGAAGCTATCGCACAGTTTTGGTGACTCGCACAGAAATTTCAAATTCTATAAGTATCTCTTAATGATATCTTAATTCCTAGCAAATCTACACTTACATAAAGTATTAATTCGCTCAACAAAATCTATACACCTTACGATGCTATTTATTTGTTTTATTTATTTGCGTTTCGTATGTGTTATAGTAAGGTATAGTCGTGCAACTCGGTGGAGGCTCACACTAAGGCGAGAATTGCTTGCCTGTTGTTCGGTCTTTTGTAGGCGCTTCGCATACTAAAGAGCGAGGAGACTGCAGGGGATTTTAATGCGAATGCTTGCATCAAGTTCCCATCCTGTTCCTTACCTTATAGTACACATGATTCGGTTTTCTGAAGACTTTTGGCATTCGCTATTCAAAATTTAAAAAAGAAATGATTTTTTAATACCTTAATAAGAATTAACTGTTAATTAGTTATTTAGTTGCAAATTTGAACTAACCGTATTAGAAATTGGGTTTAATTTGCCATTTACAATTATTTGGTATTGATTTCAGCAAGATAACGATCTCTTGTATGGAAAATACAATTTTGATAGTTTACACGAATAGGAATTTATTGGAATGTTTCAGAAAAAAATGATTTTCTACTGATTACTGTGTGATAATTTATTTTGCGAATCGTATGTATAATGAATTAGGAAATATTTTTAAATAATTAATTATGTTGTTTTGTACGAGTATGAGTAGGTAATAGAATGAACGCAAAAAGAGAGGATCGACCCAAAAAATATATAGGTACTCTAGGGTCGGTACCCGGGATGGACCTTATCTAACCTAGGGAGGTCTTCCTAATCAACAAAGGAAAGATAACACACTTTTACTTTAAGTTACTTTTATTTAAGATGAATCTATTTTATAGGAAAATACAATGATAATTATTAGACTATTTTGGGGACGAAGCCCGCAATAGAATTCCGTAAGGAATCCTGTCAAGGAATCTCATGAAGGGATACCATGGAACAATCCTCCATATTATATATATTTTACATTTTACAAATAAAATCAAATAATGACAGACTTATAAGTTGCCAGTCATAAATGTCGGCAAGTTTGTTTGTGCAATAACCTCTTTTAATAAATACGGCACGAGCAAACGTTGCAGTAGGTACTTATACCAAAGTTAATGTAAGTGTAACTATTTAAACAAATCTTAACACGTAGCTTATGTTACACATACAACTTATTCATTCCTTTTTTGGTAATGTAAACGACAAGCGTAACCTCCAAACTCGAACGAAACAAGAAATTACCAACAAAGAGCTGAACAACTTTAAATCATTTTATCACATTCCAACAACTTTCTTCACGGTTAAATCTATGAAATTGCACAACGTACCAGATGGTGGCAATCCAAAGAATTCCACATTTCCTATATAAATACCTTCTTTTACATCACCTCCTTTCCATACAATAGCACAATACAAGGACGAATGCGACCACTCTATTAAAACTACATTAAACTACTATTTTGAATCATTCCAAACGAAAAATAAACTAATTTCATCTTTATTTTAAAACCGGTAAGAGTCATATTCATATATTGTAATTCGTTTAAATAGATTGTGAAATATGGTAATTGTGAAAAGAAATGTCAAACTATTTGACAGAATGAATGGATGATTTACATAATTGATCTGTGTGGAAGGTAAGTCGAACATATAAGGGGAAAGGTAAGTTCATTTACAACAGTTCAATTACTAGGTATATTTTTTGGTTCAATACATATTCAATATAAGTATTTAATTTTGGTGTGACTATATAAATAACATTATACCTATATCTGTCGCCGTAAAATTGTTGATACTGTAATATTATAATATTACTAAGAAAGGCTAGATAAGAATGTAATTTAACGACCATTCGAATAAAAATTTTCGAAAATTTCAATTTGATATAATAATAATACGGGTTTCACAATTTTACATCCACTATGTCAGATAAAAGTGACGTCTGGTTTTGAAGTCAGATCTACAAGTCAGGGATAAAACGAACGCATCTTTTTTAAGGACTGGTAAAACACTTAACAATAAAACATAAATATTTTTAATTTTAAATCATGCAGACTTGAACCTATATTAGACAACTATTTAGTTCAGCTAAATAAAATTTTTTTAAGGATTTACCTTCAGACTCAGGGTCTTGGATCGGGCAGGACCGAGCGACGAATTTTCGGAAACAAACGATGGTTGAGAACAGTTCGTCAATAAAGATTTTACGAGCACTTTGCCACAATGGCTTTATGACAAGTTAACGTTTTAGTAATATCAATTCTGGAGTTTTCCTTTAAGAAAGTTGGAGTACCATGAAATATTTAATAATCCTGCTGCAGAGGCATAAGCCTCTTCGTATAAGGAGGTTGGCTCCCCCGTTTGCCTATCGCATGTTGGCACACTTCCAAATAATGATGATGTACACATATGAAACTTCAAAATACAATATTTAATCTCAATATTTAAACTATACAAATATATAATATTGAGTTGAAAGTTTTATACCTTAATTTCTAGATATTAAAAATATTTACGTAAAAAATGGACGAACTATTTTTTTTAAACACCAAATGTATGATCCCCAAGTAAGTACAGCTTGTGTTTTGGATGACTAGGCAGCGAGCTGAGGGGGAAATCAGAATAAACATACGTATATAAATATCAACAGCCATGCCCTGAGAACAAAAATCTGTATAATATACTAATATCACACAGAATACCCGACCCGGAATCAAACCTGGGACCTCCAGCGTATGAGGCACGCTATGCTAATCGGTCATTATTTTGGATGTAGTATGTATACTTTTCATCATTGCTTATTGTATTTTTAACATCAAACCCATAAGAACAACAAAAACACCTACTTAGTTTGCTCGTCGCAAGATCATGAGAGGTAACTCATCATAAGCAGCATATGTTCCTCCATAAACTACTTATCGGCAAGATAAATAAAAAACACCATTTATGTACTTTAAGGCCATCTGCAAAGACTATCTGTTCAAATATTTACAATGAATAGGTGCCCTCCGTAATAAACCGACCATTCAAGTATAATGCAAGAAATTTATCTGAATCGATTTATTTTTTACTTCATTTCGATCGATATCTCCCTGGGACCACAATGCCACTACTATACTGCGACCACAACAATCGATTGTTGACCAAAGATCATATCGATTCCTCTATCGTGATCATTCGTATTGTTGACGGTGGTGGCAGGATGCTCAAGAAAAAAATCTTCGTCTTCGCATAACGGCGCATTCAAATCAGTTTACAGTGCCACCAAGTCAGCTGCCCAGTATCAAAAAATGGAACTAAAACGTTTTTAAGCTACTAAATGTCAAGCTTCATTTGGGCATAGAACGCAGCGCCACCCTTTACTGAGGAGATAGTCAGGTCAGACTGTTATATGCAAGCAGCTATTGTGTACAGACCTATCATGAAATCTTCAATAAAGCCGTTTTCATTGTTAAATTTTGAATATAGAACGGTACAGTTAGATCTTAACCCTTTCCTTTTATAATGTTTGTTGTAAAAAAAATATGTAAAGAAAGTTAGAACTCCTTGCAAGACGGCTGCAAACACGATCCACTGTTCTATTTTTAAGTATTCGAAACATAAGAAAACACCAGATGCACGGCAGGTACCAAAACTGCCAGCATCATGTTGCAAATTATATAACCCAGCCGAAATGAGAGAGCTCAAGTGACGAATGTTTTTCAAAGTGGGTAAGGTGATTTTGAGTTGGTCGTATAGTATCCAAAACCACAGCTTTTGAGCGACAGATGTATGGCACCGGCGCAAGGAAGCCTTGTAAAAAGCTAGCACGTGCTACCCGGAAAAAAACGGCATGCGGGCACAAGTTGCCTGCCATACAGCCATATTGCACCTTGACTGAAAAAAATAGGTTAGTATTAGAATTCGGAGGACTTTGAAAATGAATATTTTTGGAGATTAGCAAACATCTGGCGGGAAGGAAGCGTCTCAGGACGTGGTTCGTTATATTGCGAATGGTTTTAATTGGTATGAGCAGAAGTCGATTTTTTGTTGTAAAATATGTAACCGGATTACGAACGTCGCACGTGCCTGTGGTAAGATGAAGCATAATGCCATTTTGGACTTGACTACTGTGTATTTACTTACTTACTGAAAGCTTTGTATTTATTTTACAATATTATTCCAGAAATCCAAGTTACAGTCCAAGTTAAGTTGTAACAGGGAACAGAATCTTCTCAAAGTAGGTAATTTAGTAGGTAACAGTATACATAATATATGCAAATAAAAACTGCTTGTACTAAGAAAATATAAGCTAAATCTTGTTATTTTTGTACCTATACAAACTTTTTTTCTAACCACATAGTCCAATAGCTAAAAAACATTTTTTTGTAACTCGTGTAGAGTTACGTTTAAAGTAGGAAGTTTAAACTCACACATTTTTAACACATCATTCAAAACGTCAATTTCATACCTAATCACTCTTCATCACTACTCATCATGTCTACACTAACCTTTATCCCGGAAGTTCCATACTAAATATCGTTTATTTTTCATAAAAAAACGCACGAGGCTTAAGTAAGGGACCACCCACCCTTAGCACTCAAAGGCTTGATACCATACAGCCGTGGCTTATCAAAAATCTTGTGTTTTGTCAACAAGAGATGGTTATAAAGACTCCTTTGTCTTTTGTCAATGGTTTGACACTTCCTGATTGAAGATCCACGGGGTGGTAATCAGCAAATATACCAAATCATATCAGACTAAATCAAGAATAAATTAATTTATAGAAAAGTCACTGAAACGCAACATTTCCCGCCAATTTTTGTACGAGTTTTATTTAGAATTATTTATTTAATGCGTATATAAAATATTGTTTCAAAGAAGGTAGTAAAGATATATAATCCTCACTCATAAATATAAGAGTAAATTGATAATGAGTGCAAATGTGTAGGTACAACATATTTTTTTTTGTACCAGTAAAAACAATAAATAAATTGTTACTGACTTTATTAATTACCCACATAAATTCGCATGGGTACTCCATTCCAATCAACCAATAATAAATATTTCTTTAATCAATAGTTAATTAAACGGGATTAACTCCATTAATTAGATCTTACACATTCATTTATAATTTACACGTCTGGTGCAGCTTATGCAAATTTATGTAAACCATATATACAAAAAGAAAAATCTAAAGGTAATTTATATATTTGCCGACATAAACACCTGGATGACTACTGTAATAGATTACAAATATAATTTTTATTTAACCAGAAATGGTAATAATTATTCAATTCAAAGGGTAAATTGTCTGCTTAAACGCTATTAACTTGGGCGACCTTTTTGTGTTTTTTTTTAAATACAGTTTATTTAGTTGTTAGTTTATATTTGTTTTAACCCGTTCTTATTATTTTCAAGGCAATGTGGCTATGGGCAGAGTTCATAAGCTAGCTGAAAAGTCCATAATTGAAGGATCAAGGAAGCTATAGCTATTCCAACAGCAAATCAGTGTAGCCGATGCTCGAACCTTGCATCCTCAGTATTTTCTTTTACGAAAATGAATACTGAGTATAGATTTTGCTTAGGAAATGTATACTTTATCTAAATTAAATGAATTTAGTTAATAATTAGGATTACTCTAAGGAACCTTTTGACGTTTCCAAGCGCCGCCGTGAAACATCTACCATCCAAAACTCTTGGTTAAGGGCATGTTTCCACATTAGGCAGTTAAACATTGTATGAAAACGATTAAAATCGAATCTATAATACATTTTCCTCCTATCTGTATTAATGATACACAGGAAATGTTTTGAACTGTATTCATGAAATAGAAGTTTCTAGAAAGAACTCTCGAGACACAGCACTACTCATCTTTTCAAGTCGCTTAAGAGGAGCGTACAGCTATGAATCTTTTGCATTAAGACACAATGGCAGTTAAACTTAAAGGACCATAACTAAATTGCCAATCGAAAAAAAACACACGTAATTCTTAAGGCTCATCTTAACTTACAAAACACACTCACTACAAGATAAACAAGAAAAAATACCCGCTTTAAACACCTTGACGAAATCATCAAAATGGGTACTTTTACCAAACAGATGATCGTGCGGTTTTAGTCTCATTTTATGCAACTGAATAAGAAGAAAAGGCTGTAATTTAGTAGGTTCTGGCCTTTATTTGGTGCCTTTAGGCGTCAAGATGGCGGCGGTGACGTATGCGCGCCAATTTGGTGCGGAAAGTGACAAGGTGCGCGCGTGCGCGGTGGCCGACGTCATGTTGTAGTTAGGGGATGGAGTCAAGTAGGTTTGCATTGTTTTACTTTGATAGTTAATTTATGGATTTTTGGTATTTGTGAAAAATATAGTGTTTGATACATTGTTAGATAAGAAAAGAAATTATTTAAAAGCTAAAAGTTAATCTTTTTTTATTATACATATAGTTAGGTTGTAATCGGTCCTCGCTACCTACAATCTAGATAGATTTTTGATTGCAATGTCCGTGAAAAAAAATAATTACAGCAAGAAGAAGGGCCTTATTAATTATCTCGTTTGAAGTAAAATAAGTTACTTATTTAAATTCAAATAAATTCATTTTTTTTAATATGTAGGGCCATCCACACAAACAAAAATTCTAAATTCTTGGCTTATATTATAATTTTATTGTAAAACAGATGTGAGCCCGTCAAAACTTTAAAACATATTCATTTCAGCATAATACCGTTGGGAAAAAGCGCCAAGTACCGTTAAAACCGTACAGGTGCTTTCTTTTGCCGCCCAGAGAAATATCATACGCGCCGCCATAGCCCTCTAGCGGCTCTGCAGATTATATACCATTTGACTCAGCTGATTAAAAATAAGTCAAGGACGTTTGCCTGCTCATAATGAAATAAAACTACCCACACTTTTGAAGAGTAATATAGTTGTTTAAAAACAATAAAACTTCAATGTTGTAGTTAATATAAATGTTGGGTTGTTTTGTTTTGGTAATAAATCAATTACTGTATGAAACAGTACTTTCAGAATTCCAGTTTGACTTGCTTTAGACCTTGAATCAATGTTTTATTAGATTATCTTCGATTAAACCTAGTATTGTACAAGAGAGACAATCAGTATCAGAAAGATCAGTATAAAGCTCTATCGAACAGATGATCGCTGAGGCATACAAATTCAAGCTTGTCTTACTTAACCCTCAAATAAACATACACAACAAAACAAAATGCAAACAAGACTATGCAAAGAACTATCAAGTTTCATCTATAAATCAGACTTAAATCTCGTCAATCCAAGTAAAACACGTTCAAGAAACTTTACACAAAAGTTCAAATAACAAAGACTTCAAATAAAATAGATGACAAACTTTGAATGCAGCGCTACCTACCGGTAGCTAGGTAAATCATTAATCTTGAGCATCTGCATGGTAGACGCATCTGCCCTTTTCTTAAGCAACCCTTTCATAGTAAAAAATAGATTTTTCTTACGTAAAAAAGGTTTATTTTCTACTTGGCTTGTCAAGACTGGGGTTTCGTTATTCGATGAAGCTTGTATGCTTTGTGAAACTCATTGCTTCGACAATTTTAAAGGCTTAAATCCTTCCAAAGGGTTCTTTCCTATATTTGTTGCACTATTTTTGTGTAACGAATTTTATTTGTAGTAAAATTTAAAAAACCAGTTCTCGATTGGAACCACCGTATGATAAACGCAAACGGCATATTTTTTTTTGTATTTTTAAAAAACGACATAGAAAACGTTCGTTACTAATTTCCAAAACAGAACTATTTTTGCATGAAGTAGATAAGTATGCACTTACTTTTTACTTAGGTAACTTTAAAAAACCAACATAACAGCATACTAGTTAGGTATTTTTAACAAATTTAGTGGAGTAAGTTATTTTTTCTCAGATGGCAGTTTAATTTTAAGTTTTTGATAGCAAGCTCTCCACTCGTTAATATTTTGGGAGTCACCTGCCTTTCGCGCCGCAGTCGGTTCCAGTTTTTGTAAAATGCAAGGTGTTTTGGTTAAATATTGCTCGAATTCACATTTGGGGATTAGAATTTAATTAAAGTCGGTGTTTAAGGTGGTACGAAATTGAATGATAGCTGTATTGCCGCCTCTAGTAAACGTTGAATGAGATATTGTCCAAAATAAAGACCAATTGTGAGACGGACGAGCAGCGTCTGTGATATGATCCTGCTGGTCCTAGGTTCGTGTCCTGGGACCAGAATTAATCTAAGTTTGAACAAGCAGTGACAGAGAAGAGAACACAGTATCAGGATACCGTGGATAAACCAAAAATTCTTGGTATATGCAGTTATGGACCTTATGACCTACTGTAAAGGTCGTATTTCATCAAATTGATGGCATGTCTACTGAAATGCTGGAAGCGTAGGAAGACTTCTGACTGTGTTTTTCATGACAACCTTTTCGACAGTATAATTTTAAGTTTATAAGTAGGTAGTAATAATTATAATTGACTATGTCCCACGCGAATTTCGTGAAAGCTAATGGTAGGTACTTTTGGATGTAAATCGAGCATGGATCATGTACTCTATATGTGGCCTACATTAAATTATATGTTTTACTTATCAAGTTACAATAAATAAAGCGAGCAAACATTTAACCGTCTCCAGTTCTAAGATAAAGTTTTTAAAGATTGTTACTTTTTCATTTTTACTAGTTTTGGTAGGTAAGTGGCATCAACGCCTATAGTGTTAAATTAATTGATGTGATTATTACACAAATGCCTTTGTGCTTTTGTTTCCGTAATGTCACTGACGGTTTCGTCCCTTATTAACCGAAATTCTACCAGGTGAACGAGATTATTAGCGCCATGCTCAAAATAGGAAGGACTGTAGTACAGCCCAAACGATACTTTAATAAAAGAAACTTCTATTTAAAAAAAATATTATTTATATACAGATAATACATTATTAAAAATATTTTTTAAGGCTCAGCAACTTATAAGCAGGTATCCATTACCTCATCAAGCTGTTAATGCTGTATAGCCAGTTTTTCTCAAGGAATTTACATTACAGGATATGTAATCTTAATAAGGACTGATGGATGGCTTTGTGTTAAACTATTGTTACTAATAAGGCAATCCAGCGCATCAACAAAAACAGTTTATTACTTTCATTTATACAGATGCGTTTAAAAAATATTGCTAATAACGGGACAGTTGATAGGGCTGTACATTTGGTGACCACTGTTAAGAAAACTTATTTTATCGCGTGTTTTTTTTATTAGGAATTAAAAAAAGAGGACTTATTGTCAATATAATTATTTTGTATGTGCATATTTTTGACACAAATTGAGATATAAGAAAATTCTTTTTCTACTATGAATCTTGATGAAAACTAGACCTAGTGCTGGTTGGCTTAAATAGGTACTAAAATAGCATACTTTGTGTCATGTATTACATACACTAACGCAAATTGAGAGCACCGAGGGTTCTATACCTTCATACCATAACCAAACAAGTTTCTATATCAAAGTTGATAAATCCAACGTATACACCAAAACTGTGAGAGTACGTAAGAAATGATCAGCGGTCGAACTGGTGGTAAAGTCATGCTTTGTGTGACGTCAGTAAGAACAAGCAATGGTTTATGTTGAGAAATATATATTTGAGTTTGAATGCTCGCGCGATGATTGCTGAAATCAAAACCTTCATATTACATATCATTCGTTTGCTATCGCTGGTACATCGCGCGGTTTTACGACATTTAACGATTGAAGAGCAGTGATTGACGGCCGAGTGGTGTAGTGGTAAGTAGCCTTGCCTCATAGGCCGAAGGTCCCAGGTTCGAGTCCCAGCCGGGGCATTCATTTGTGTGATGAGCACAGACGTTTGTTCTGGGGTCATGGTTGTTTGTATTTATATATGTATTTTATTCTGGGTTCCCCCCCCCGTTCGCTGTATAGTCATCCATAACACAAGCTCTGCTCACTTGGGGGCCATACAGTTGGCATGTTTGTCTGGGGAAAAAAGAATAAAAAAATAAATAACTCTCTTGGATATCTTAAGCTTATGGACATCGGCGGTATCCTAGAAAAAAATCGACTAATAAGGCTTACACCTAATGGTAAGTGGCATACGTGCCCATGGACATCAATAATCGTGTCGATTAATTATAATGTTATTTATCGATTGTCGACTAATGATGCGTTGCCAACCGTAGGGTTCAGGTACAATTCCCTTTGTTCCAGTAATTGCATTGGTCCTTCCTTTTATCCGGAACGTGGTTTTGTTCCAGTTACAATTAGAGTATCCTATTGGTGATGTGATGTTTTCCTAGCTTCGCCCAGCATCTTCGCGTAGTTTTGGCAGAAACGACTTTAAGATTAGAACCCCATTTTTTAGGGCCTCCATCTATAGGGTATTCTATATTTGAAGAAACTTCTTCTCTTATGTCTGTTTTCGTTAGTAAATCTTTTAAAGCTACAATCAAATTAAAAAAAACTTACGGAAACGCTAAGTGACTTCAAATTATTACAAGTGTAGCTTTTGCTTAGCCAATTTATACTCTATCTAAGTGCTAAGCAAAATCTATAATTAAGAGCTTCTTTAGTAACCGCCTATGCCTCTTTTGAGTATTTAGTGTTTTTCAAGTATTCTAAAACTTAAACTGTTTATGTCTATACATCTATAACTACGCGAAAGTTGTTTCGCGCGGTTGTTTATGTGAGAAAACTATTTAGTACAATAATTTCACTTCAAGTTCATTGTATTTGAGTTATTTGTTTAGACCTTAGCAAAATTATAAGAACCTCAAAGGAATTGCACACTCCACAGTACAGTATTTTTCATTATTACTATATAAAGCATTAATAAACAGTACGGCATGTTGGTATCTAATATTCGCTAAGTATTTACTCGCATATGGCGTAATGCCTGAGCATGGTTTTTTCCACACAATAATTACCTATTCAACAAGTTTCATACATTTTAAATATATTACCTGATCGTTACATTAAGTTCTTTCATAATGCTACTTAAAATATCTGACTAAGGTGTGAATAAAAAATATACCATTAAAAACAATGCGCAATGCAATGAAGTTTACTTGAATGCAAGTAAAAAATACTGTAATGTAATTAAATTTACACACATTGGATTTCGACTTTTTTTTAAGCACAAATTTATAATAATAACAGTTCCTCTTTTTCTCTTCATTATTAAATACAATTGCTATTAATAATCAAAATGGCTTCGAAAATGCAAGATCATAAATTGCCTGAACGAATTTTTTAAATGGAACTTTGAATGGAATCACTTTCGCGGCTTTTGTCATTGATTGGTTCCCCGACAGGTCATTGATTCTGGCCAGTTATAAACCTATCAAAGAGTTTGGCTCAAAAGAGATGAGTTGGTGCACAGTTAATGGCTAGGCTTCATACAAAAAAGGTTTTGTAATTGTATTAGAATTTAATGATGGATTAGGATTTAAATAATCACCAACTGGCTTTTTTGGAAGATATTTAAATAAAAAACCCATATGGTGAACACAAAATGTGTAAAGCACCTAGCTTAAATACTAACATCAATTGCAAAACCTTTGAAAATACTAAAAATAACTCGAACCATTACTTTGAACTGTGACAAGATTTTCAATTAAAATAGTTTTATTAATAAAAAAGTGTTTTGCGTTGTGCGCATACTTGTTGAAGTCAATATGGCGGGAGGCAGGTGATCCACGGCGCAGCTGCTCACGCGCATCAAGGTTGCCCCCCGTGCGCCCCTTCCCCTCACACTCATACTCTTAATAGTTTGCAACTATACACAAATAACATCATCACTTTACTAATAAATTAATTGACTATAAAAAAAATTATCTCCTTTTTTAGATTTCATTTAAAATTTAGTCCCAGTAAAAATTTAATATTGTTGAGAATGTTAATATGTATTTTTTCGGTCATCGAGCAATTTTCATTATAGTAAGTTTGTTGCTTTCGATAGTAGGTATACTTTAGATATAATAGCTAACTTTAATTGGAGTTAATTAAGGCTAGGTGTTATTTTATAGCATTGCCTGCTTAAATGTAACAGTAACACGAATTCTATCACTGTCTTTTAAAATCAATGCAAAAGTCTTATACATAAATTTTTTTATCACGCTTGTTAAAAACCTCTTTTCACAAAACCTTTAACCACATCAAGTAAGCAACAAACTCTTTTGAAATAAAAAGCTAAAAAATAAATTTAAATTTGGAAGTCCCGCGTGCGTGAGTGTCTCCCGGTCGCTCGACCACGTGGCTAGCACGCGCCGGGCGACCCTACATGGTTAATATGTACAGATCGCACTTTTAAATATAGGATGCCTGCTTGTTTGAGGTCTATGTGTCTTTACTTGGTGTAATTTTTAAACGTTTAGCTATAGTAGAGGTGTAATACTATGTTAATAATTAAATAGAAATACTTGTAGATGAAAAATTATAAAGGACTAGGTTGCGAAATGAAGGGTATGCCAGAGGAAATAAAGATATGTTACAGAGAACAGAAGATTTGTTAGAAAATAAATGTCTATTAACCACAACGGTGTGTCGAGTAAGATTCAAATAGAAAAGGATACGGCCTATATAGGATATGGCTATTGCTATCCACTAATTACTTATATGTAGTAAAATTAGCAAGGTCTTTTAATTAAGAGTATTTTTACATTAATTTACTAACTTTATCCTCTACTGCTTTCAGTACATAAGTTTAATATGCCACAGGACTTTTATGTTATGTTTTCGAGTTACTCAATGCATGGTCACCATTAGGTACACCCTTTTCGCTGGTTTTTGCTAGTTCCTTTGGCTAACTTATAATTTTACATTCTGACTTCATCAGTAATGTTCACAAGTAATGAAGAAACAAACAGACACACAGTTTTCCCCACGGTGCATAGTTTCTGGCGAGGAGAGCAGTTGTAAGTGCACGGGGATCGAACCTCGGACCTTCTGGACCGTGGCGCGAGTACTGAACGCCTTGTGCGTGACTGACTGACACTAGAGTGTTGAGGACATTTGCAATAATAAGTTGTAAAAGTATAAATTGTAATATGTATTCTGTTAAAGATCTTGGTGCATTTGGAAAAAAAATTCATATCAATCAACAAGCGTATTTTTTATTTCACATTATTTTACTGGCGGTTTCACCTTTTTTAACAATGTCAAGCTGACAAAAGAGCACGTGGTCTTCCATATGGTATTATTAAAGACGCGGTTCCGACCATAGGTCTTAATTGGAATTTTCGCCAGTAATTGGCTGTTCCTTACCCTTCTGAAACCAAGTAAACGGTTTAAGGCCGGTAAAAATATGTAGGACTGTAGTACTGCCCTAGACGTGATCTCAATAGAAACATAAGACATAAGAAACTCTACTATCAGTGTAACATGACAGTAACAACATGAAATATATTATACCGTTTCAGTTCCAGGATACCGAGTTGTAACGAAATTTTGAGCTTGATGTATTTTATGTGCCATAACACAATGCAAAATGATTAGGTGAAGAATAAACACTAATTGGCTTTGATCCTAATATACATCAAATGCAGGACTATTTACTGTTTCTTTTTGTTTAAATAAATATTAAAATTTCTAAGTATATTTATTAATTTATTTGTTTATAACGTTGTTTTAATTACCTTGAAAAGATCGTCCGTGTTTGAATATGTACAAAAACACTTAATTTTTATATTTTTATAACCTACATCATAAATGCCTTCATAGTTAAGAATAAAACGATAGCATTAAAATAGATTGTTCAAACGCAAAAATACAAATAAACAAAGGATTTAAAATTATCATGTATGTTATATTTTTGGACATATCTTTGTTAAAATAATTCAGAACACAATGCCACACACTTTATGTCCATCAAAACATATCAAACGTCCGTTTCCCTCTACAGCATACCGCAATCTTATCTAACCGCCGACTTCCTACGTTCTAAAGGCTGGCTGAGTTAACGATGTGCATTATGGGAACCGCTGCCTCGGCTCTATGGACGCATTTCCTTGCCTAATGCTGGACTTTAAAAAAATAACTGCTTTTTGATATTTTTGACGGAATTATGTTAAAAAATGGCTTAAATATGTTATTGCTACATATTCAATCAATTACCTAATAAAAATAATAACCCTCCAGACAACCACACCAACTTGGCCTCAAAGTAAGCAGAATATGTGTTACTGTATGGATTACCTTACAGCGAACTGTTACCATAACCCGAGAACAAAAAACTGTGTTTATCACACAAATGAAATGGCTACTGGCTTAGCGAATCCTAGGAAAATGAAGTTAAAAGAAAGATAGCTCAAAGTGGAGTCCACTTTCATGCTTATCCACCTTGAAACATTCACAGCCAATGTAACTCACAACTGTAATTTAACCCATTAGTCACAATTAAAATATGGCTATAAACTGTCCTAACAATAAAAATACAAATTATGTTTCCACTACAGATGCCCAATTTAATGAAGTAATCAAATTACACACCTTTCCTAAGGCCAGCTTAGTAACACCCGCCAAACCAAACGTCAAAATTCCCTCCATTTTAACACCTTTATTCGAATCCTAATCGATATCTTTATTACAAAGGGATAAAAAGATGAGACAATTAGATAATTTTGACACCCTATATAAACCGACACCTTTGCCGTTCGACAAAGTTATTTATGGAGTCAAGAGTGGCGCTATATTAATCTACATTTGCTATCACAAAAAGTATAGTTCACAATTTTGTCACCTGTACGAATAATTTTATCGGTTTTTAGTAACAAAAGTCTATTTTGACAGCCAGCTGGATCTTTGATGAGCTTATCTGGTGGAGAAATAAAGATGTTTTCATATTTGATTATTGTTCCATTGAGCGTGTGTATGGGGGCTTACTGTGCAGAATTTACTGCTTTTTAAAATAAAGATTACAGTTTTTTGCTTGATGAACAATTCATTGAAAACAATTCATTCATCAATTGAAATGAACAATTCATACATCAAAAATAAATTACGCTGAGGCTTTGAATTTTTTTGCGCAGTTCGTCCAATTAACTGTTGTTGATAACTAAATAATTTAAAAATTCTGAATTATAATTGGAAAAATTTTGATGTTTTTATTCGCTTTATTTTAAATTATCTGACCACAAATAAACAATTTGGTTTTCGATTTTTGAGATCCCTTCATCAATCTCTTTCATTTCTTCATCAGACACACAATTTATTAGACGCTACCTTTACACTACTCACCATTACATCATGCATTACAACCATTACATTACATTACATTACATTACATTACAACATTAGATTCCGACACTTCAAACATTATTATTATTATAAAGTTTCAGACCTTAGAGAAAAATAGGTAATAATTTAATTTCTTTAACCAAAGGTTGAAAAAGCTTTTATTGACTTATAATTTTTCTTTATCCATGTTAACTTTCGAGTTCCTAAGGACCTACGATCAGTTATCATTAATATGTTGTTAAAATCTACTTTGGTATCTATTTATTTTTGGTATAAAAAACTGTACCGACAAAATAAGAAATTAGCTCATGAAATTGATTGGCGGACTCTACATAATCCAAAATAACAGGTACCTACTACATAAAACTTATATAGAAGGCAGTCTTCGAGGTGATGTATTAAAATTATATCAAATACTGCTAAGATATAACATTATTTTATTATTTCCAAAACTTATTTAGATTTAGATTAGATTTATTTAGAAAAATTTACAAAACATTTTAGATTAAATAACATAAACAAATCAAATATTGTCCTAAGCAAATAACTCGAAATACCACTGCTCTCTCATTATGATATACAATAGAAATCTGGTCCACTTCCTCAAACAAGCAAACGAATGTTTATTTGTCTGAAACAAATGATCGTTAACTTTCAGCGCAGGCGCCGCGCTAAAACAATCGCCGCACGCGTCTGTGACGTCATACACTGACGTCACCGTCGAGCGGAATGCCGTATTTAGTAAACAGAGGGGGAACAATTGATGTAAATATATGGAAAGTATGTGTGACGTGGATCATGGAAGTGTGCGTAAATAAATATCGATTGATTTCGCTTTATTTGTGACTACTGAGGGTACCCAGGACCCTTCCGTTAGAGGGCCTAATGAAATGTCACCTATTCAATTGTTTTGTTACCATACAGTTTGCTATACTGTATCAATTAAATGTATCTGTGGCATACGTGTATTACGTGTATGGAATACAAACTTTACAAGATTTAAAAAATTCCGAGTTTCTGTGTACAAACTGAATACCTAACGCTTTACCTGATAACAATATAAGTTAGTATTTGTAAATGCCGGTTCAGAAAGTGTTTAAGCCTCTCATTCTAGAAACGTTGCAACTTTAATAGTGCTTAATGGTTTAGTTCTAATTTTGAGTACAATTGACAACAACAGAATAATCCTTAGAATTAACTATGATTTGATATGGAAAACAGCTAAAGGCCAACATTTGTAAATATACCAGTAATATATCAAATTTGGCAAGGAGTAATTTTAAAAAAATCACCACACAAACCTATATTTATTAACTCTAAAAATAAATAAACATTAGCAATACCAAGAAATGATTTCTTATGAAAATCAATAAATTAATACAAGCAATTAATAGGAGCTAGATTCCTTTGATGGGCATCTAAAGTTGAATAAAAAATCTCAAGCTCACATATGATTTATATTAATTACACAAGGCTTTGATTGCGGCTTTACTTTTATGTTGCCTGTCAAGCAAGTATTTGTCCTTGCAATAATGTAGGCAGTAATAGATTAACGTCAGTTTATATATTACTAAAGTTATATAAAACCATCTTTGATAGGAATAACATTTAATGTATATACTTTTTGAAATTCTGTGAAATTCCAGAATTAGGATATTTTGGTCAGCCATTATGAAAAAATAATAAAAAAGAATATGGTGCGAAGAACAGTGTTATAAAATTATAATAAGATACGCCAAGAACTAATCACTACTTTACTTTTATTTTCTTCGCAATTTTGAAATTAAGTTTACTTAAATAATGAAAGACTATAAAAAGCTATTTATTCCAGTAAATTTGTCAAAACATTTCAACAAGTCCTAAAGTAAATAATATACCTTACCTACTAAATAAAAACGCACAAACAAAACAGCACACAACATAATTTCATATTTGTTTAATATTTCTCTAAAATCTAAGTTTGAATCCATATAGTACCAACTTTAGATTAAATACATGATAAGTTTTTGCCGCGCAAATCTGTCATTGTAAATAATAATTATAGGTTATGTTAGGTCATCTGTGTCAAAATGGCGGCCAAAGACTTGTGTAGGTCATGGTATGGACTAAGTTTATTTTAGAACTGTAATTAAGACGGATTAAGGACTCTCTGTTAATTTAGATGACGTGATATAAAATTTTAATAAATTAGTTTTTTGATATATGGATATTTTTGATATATGATATAGACATGGAACACAAAGTTCCATGTCTTTGTTATTTTTGAATGTTTGATCAGCTTAACAATTTTAAGAATCATGAGTTTAGTGGTAGTTAACTTATCTTAATCGATTATTAATTAAGAATTAACTTTATAGACATTGCAAACAAAAGTCTGCGTCTTTTGAAAGTATTTGGTTTTTCTTCAAGGATGGGCTTGCGAAAATTTCGTTTCAAATGAAATTTCCCAGCATCTTTTTAGACAAAGCCTAGCTGTTATAATGAAATAATATAAATAAAAATAAAACAATATAAATAAAAACCACAGTTAAACTTGCAATATCGATTGAAATACAAATCCTACGGCCCATACTGGTCGCACCCCTTGCGTGTACGCACCCCTGACGTACCACCAGCCACCTGTCCCAAGTTCGAGTCCTGATTCAATGTATTGTCTGGTTTTTTAAAACATTCGAGTTTTTGGTTCGGAATAATTAATATAAGTGGTCCGTCACGTCCGGTCAAAAGAATGACAGATTTTTGCTCTGGAAATAAACGGGTCTTCTTATGTCCACTGTACTATTATTTGTTTGTATTGTGAACAATGAAGAATATTATGGTGTAATGGGATCTCATTTTAGTAAGTTTTCTTAAACCTTTATAAATTTCAGGAGTTTAAAAGTGTCGTTAAGATCCGTTGTTTCTTCTATGAACAAGTATGTTATTGTAAGTATAAAAGTTATTTAAATAGTTTTTATTAGTAAGTTCAGGCCAAAGATTAAAACTAACCACTTCAACACGATCACTCTATAGTTACTGGAGAACAAATAAATTTAGACCTAGGTACGTCAAACTTGCAAAATATATAATAAGTCAAGTTTTTCAGACTGATATCGATAGTAAAAATGATAATTGAAACTGTTCTGATCTGAAAACGTCAGATTTGCATATGCAAATATCTAACTCATACAAATGCTGTTTTTTTTAATAAAAATTTCCTTAAATGTACGATGCATTTTATATAAATAATCCTTACTATTTATATACTTTCAAATAAATTATTGTCTAATAGTTGATACGAAGAAATAAAAAACGATGCGTTGATTATCAACAAACAAGATTATAACCCTGAAAAATACTATTGTCGGGTCATTGTGACATATTGCTATTTCTGCAATACGATATTCGGTAATAGTTTAAGCAAACTTTGTTCCCCAGTACGGTACATAATGTCTCTTGGATACAATGGCGTGATGGCGACAGAAGGCCATTCGTCATGAACTTTATACGAAGATGACTTATAGCTGAAAATCTGGTAATCTGAGATATTTTTACTAGGTTATAATATTTTGAGAAAGGTATTTTGAACCTTAGTGTTCTTGATTTAAAGTCTAAGTTAGTGAGATTAATATGATGTAGCGGTACAAGTAAAATGTAAATTCTGGTTTAACATGTGGTTCTGGAATAGTAAAAATTTAGCTAGATATTGTTTTATATGAGACAGTAAATAAAGTCTGTCTGTATATTTTCCCAGCACGTACCTAATTGTTTGAAAAGATCATCTATGATATGTCATTAGCTAGTTTTAACGTTAAGGTTTTTATATAGTAATCATTTGAAAGTTGGAAAAAAAATTTTATATCAAACAAAAACTTAATATCATTTAATTAATTACAAGCAAGTCAGTCAACTTTCAGAGAATCCCTCCGCCGATTCTCCACGATATCCAAACCCAAGGAACGTGCTTCTAGATTCCTACTCAGGTTCGCTACAGAGGAAGATTCAGGACCAAGCGAATTCATTTTCTCGGCATTGCTATATCTAAATACCAGACAATTAAGACATTGGTACTCCTCTGCAAATAAATATTAAATTTAGATTTATGCTCCCTTAGAAGTTACTCGATTATAGATAGTATGGCTGTCCACTACTGGACAAGAGTCGTTCCATGATCACGTGGACTGTTCATTTCTTATATCAACTGCATTCGTACAGTTCAAATAAACACCATATGAAATAAAAAACACAAACAAATATGGTGTCATTAATTGTTTTAATTACAATGTAATGATAAGCCTCATTTCTTATTCACATAACTCAGAAAGTTTCGAGCAGTTCCGAGTAGGCCGCCCGGGTATGCGCTTATATTCCTGGATCTGTGTTTTAACCGCAACATGCCGAAGGTAGGAAGATCGTGCCGCCGACAAACCGGCACAATAAGAGATTTATAGCAACGCCGACTAGACTCAACCCCCGGGATGACATCGAGAGAAAAGTGTGGATATGTCATCTATTAATATGCTTTCACTGATGACATCTTTGTGATGCTGTAATTTGGTGTTCATCTAAATAACCTAGCCAGAATAAATGAACAATTCAAATTACTAAACAAAATAACGTAAAATTAAGCATCTTTAAATGATTCAGTACATTAGTAAATACTTAAGTTGTTATCATAGGACAGTCAAAGGTACGAAACAGGAACCTGGAACGATACTTGTTGAAAGCTTTTTAGCCTAGAAGCCCGTATCCAAATTAAAAAAAATATATTTTCACAATTTCCTTTTCCAATACTTCTTTTAATCAAGTACTAATAATATTTACTTTGGATTTACTCAAAACTAATCCGTTTGAGTTATCTAAACACTTCACTTCGTTGTAATAAGGTACAGTAACCCATTGTGATGAACGAAATCTAAACCTAGTGATCCAAGCAAATTACGTAATGTACGTCGGCAACTTGAAAATTCGTTACAATAAAAAGAAATTACAAATTTATTTCGCTCTTACATCAATTTAGTTTCAAAATCTACCAGAACAAAAACAAAATCCCATTCGTGAGTCGTATCCACAACAAGCCCACGTTCCTGAAAAACGATTCTCAAGTTTGCATAGAAGCAATACAATAACATGGAGCGGAATAAAGTTCACTATATCCGTTCCAAGTAACTGCAAAACTTCGCCGCTTGTATTGAGATTGCTATTCGTAGATTTTTATGGATTTTCTTAGTTAGTTCGAAAAATAAGCAAATAATTTTGCTTTGGCTTCCGTTTATTGAATACTTACGGGTTTCGTCTTGCTGTGAAGTTTAGAAATATATTTTCAGGGAATGTTTAATATTTTAGAATGTTTTTGTCTTTCAGATAATGTGATAATATTTAATGGCCTATTGTTGTCTAGGTACATACAATTTTAGGTATGTAACAAAGATAGTTTTATATTCTGTAACAATAATTGTACTGGTAGTAACATGGTAGATAACCCACGGAATATAAAAGAGTTTTTTTTTGCCGCCGAAGCAACACCCTCACGGGAGGTGGAAGATGCGTCATGCATACCGCCGCAGGCAACCGACTTCCGCGACGGTGATGTGGGACTCACCAAAGTAGCACCTACACACTAAAAACCAGAGTATTCAGCAGGGCACATGGTGTTACTAGGGCGGGGGGGGGGGGGAGGGAGCTAAACTGCAACAGAGGCAATGGATATCCGGGGTTCGTTCATAAATTTGCGTGATGGATAGAATTTGTTAAAGCTTTGTATATTTTTTTCACTATTCAATTCGATTCGAAATTGGTAGGAAACAATTTGTAAATGAAGATTTAAATGTAGCACCCATGACAGTTCACGTGATTCATATGGCCGGTCTATCAGCCTCAAGCAACCAAGGGGTGGTCTCCATAATTGACAGCTCGCCTACTGCGGCTTAGCAGAATCGACACATCTTCGACATAACTTCTTAGGTATGTGGATTTCTCAACAAAGTTTTCCCTCGCCGTTAGAGCAGTTGTAATGTACTTAAGTTGTAAAAACTCATTAGCAGTTACCGTTATCGAACTCGGGGCCGTTAGTAAAGATACCAGTGCTTGAACCACTGCACCACTGATGCATATTTCAGAGAATAATAAAATATAGCTACAAAATATGTTAAAAAGTATATAATTTACAAGTCTTGTTTATTAATAATTGAATTCTATGAATAATAGAATAAATCCCCATGCAAACACACCAACTGTGAGGCCCCAAAAGACACCAGGGCTTGTGCGAGGATGACCACACAGAGAACTAGGTGGTCAATAACCCAGAATAAATATACATATATAAGTATAAACAACCATGACCCGAGAACAAACATCTGTATTCATCACACAAAAGATAGCATTTACCAGGACTTAAACCTCGGACCTCCGGCTAACGAGCTACTACCCACTGCACCACTTGGCTGTCAAAATTGTATCTATAAGTTTTCATCCATTCCGGTTGTTGAAAGTTTTTAACCGATAACTATTTTAAATTTTACAAATTACTGTAATGAAGAGAAGAGACGCTGTTTAATCTGTTTTTACACAGATTCTAATTCAAGTACATTAATACAAACAATTATATGCAAATACAATTATATCGACTATTAAATTCTCTTGTTTGTAAATCAATAAAACAATTAGGCAATAAAATCATTCAACTTCAATCAAATTACTGATAAAAATAAACCGTTAAAGTTATGGCTTGAGAAAGTGCTATCGCCATAGCAAATACAGATTTTTCGGTTTTCTTCTCCCGAATCTAAAGCTTTTGCAGGTTATTGTTATTGTCAAAGTTAATAACTAGCTTGGTTTATTATTGTAAGAGTTTACCACCTACATTTACCGATGCTCACAATATATTTCACGACCCAGTAGCGTAGTGGCTTTACATAAATGTTTGTTTTCAGATCATGGTTGTTGACATTTATATATGTATGTTTATTCTTCCCCCCAATTCGCTGTATGGTCATCAATAAAACCAGCTCTGCTTACGTTGAGGCCATACAGTTGGTTTGCTGTGTCTGGGAATTTTTTATTACAATTTTTTTTTATATTTTCGTATACACGGCATCTACTGGTATTTAACGGTCTCGGGCCTAAGCCAAGTGTACATTAAAGTTAATTCCTTGATCATGGGAGGTATGAAGTTCAGTGTTTTGGTCCGTTGGTAGAAATTATCTAATCTGAATGTGTTAAGTGTAATTGCTTTTTGTAAGACTTGGAAGAGGTTTGCAGGGAGGTCTGAACTTTATAAAGATTGAAGTTGTTTTGGAATCAGTGCAGTTGCTGATATAACTATAGGCACTATTGTGACTGTATTAAGGTTTTATTACCGTGATTTCGTCTTCCAATTCCATGTACTTTGAGAGTTTCGTAGCTTTTATTATTATATTATGTCTTATTGTGTCATATTTAAATGGCTTAATATTAATGTAAGAATTGTCTATTACGTATTTGTTTATTATAGAGTCGCCTACTCACTTTTTTTGAACAAATGAGGGGCGGAAAACTATCACTAAATTCATCAGATAAAAAAACACATTCATTTACTTACATAGAATGGATTTATCATTGTAGCTCGGCCTACCAACTTTCCGCTTATTAGAATAAGTCTAAATTCACATTTATAGATGATAAAATCATAATCGATTTCGATAGTTTCCATCTTAATCTGTCCACCAAAGTAATGACATGTTCCGGATAAAGGGATGTAACAGCCAGTGTCATTAGACGATTAAATGTTAACACGTTAATTTGCTCGCCATAAAAATTCATTATCTATGCCATTAGTCCTCAAAATAACTTAACTTAAAATAGCCTACATAACTCCTAATCTTATTGAAAGTTACATAAAATATAATGTGAAGCCATGGTTTCACAGTTTAACAACTTTCTCATAGAAGTGTTATGGGGCACATACTTGATGGTGGATGCGATGAGATACTACAGGTAGCTCGAACGTCAGAGAAAAAATGTATTGTGGCATACTTTGCGTTGCAGAGCTTAGAAACTGTATTTAATATTTTAGATCTGACTTTTAATATAAGGTTGTGTGGTTTATTTTTCTATAGAGGTAACAGCAATATTTTACAATAAACATTGATATTGTTTGTCTTAAATGAAATGAAATGAAAGACCAGCCTTCCCATTGAACAATGCGATTATGTTTGTGCGTATTATGTGTGTGTGTTTGTGTGTGCGTATGTGTATGTGCGGGAGTGCAATAGGATATATAGATATATATTACTTATTAATTTATATACGTATTTATACATATAAACATGTATGTATGTATATATATATATATGTCATATATATATACACACATACATACACAAACTATATTTAATTTTACGTGTATATAATATATTTCATATGTATGAGTTTATGTAACCTATTAAGTACATTTTTATTTATTTGATTAATATTATTATTTATCATTTTAAGCCCGTTTCAGTACTATATCATAATTTGTAGTAAGGTTTCCGTTTCATTATAACTTTTTGATTGTAACCATTTGTATACCGTTAGTCTACAGCCTGTTCTAGTCATATTTACAATATTATTATGAGTCTTGTATATTTTAGTATACAAATAAGGACCCATAAATCTGAAGGATCTACGAGCAAAAGAAGTTATGGTTCTGGGACGATCCCATTTAAGTGATCTGTGGCTGGATCGTGCTTGTTGGAAGGTCGTCTGTGAAAGAGCCCTATTGTTGCATATATATAGAGTTGACGAACGTTGAGAGACTGACACTCAAAGTAGAGTTTCATAGTGGGATATCTTCTAGGTCGGCGGTAAGCTATTTTCAAAATGGCTCGCTGGACACGTTCGAGTTTGATCAAATGCGTTTCACGGGCTACGCCCCATACCACTATACAATAGTTTATTGTCAACTGGCATAAACTAAGGTATATAATCCTAATTAGGTCCAGGTCCGCAACATGACTAAGTTTCTTGAAAATATGCATGAGTTTTTTGAGTCTTTTTGAGACTGCCTCTACTTGTGCCAGCCATGTGAAGTTTTGATCAATAACTATGCCGAAGTATTTGATAGTTTTTACTTGTTCAAGTTGTTCACAGTTGCATATTGAGCGATCTTCTTTTCGGCAAGTTGAAGAGTTTCTGTGGGTGCTGTTTTGCTGGTGATCCTAAATGAAATAAATTTAGTTTTGTTAGCGGTTATTAAATTGTTTTGTAGCCACCAACTTATTCCATTTATTCCTTCTTGAGCCACACGACCGACCCGAGTCCAGGAGCATGCATGGAAAATAATAGTGGTGTCATCTGCACAGGTCATTTATGTATATCAAGAACAGCGTTGGACCCAACACACTTCCCTGTGGCACACCAAATATAATTTCTGCGTAATCACTATGATGACCTCCAATAGACACTATCTGTCTTTGATCAGAGAGATAAGAGCGAAACCAGTCCAGAGCAATTCCTCAACTTCAAGTACCTCAAGCTTTTTTAAAAGTATCAGCCGGGATACAGTATCGAAAGCCCTGGCAAAATCCAAGAACACACCAACACATTTCTGTTTTTTATTAATTTTGCCAATGGTGAAGTTGACGAGATCGTTTACGGCGTAACCGTACTGATTTTCGGCCAGCAGCCCCCTTGACTCGAGATACTTTTGCAGTCTGGTGTTCACTACTTTCTCAATGATTTTTGAAAAATGCAATAAACTTATCCTTTTCGTATGTTAGGAAAGTACTTTTCAGAAGTGTTTAGAACTGGGACTATTATTTTTCTGTATTAATGCTGTTCTGAGAATTAATATATTATGTCTTAGAAGTTCAAGAGCTAAACTGTAGCTTACTATAATTTAGTTACAAACAAAATAATAAGGGTTAATAGAGGAATAATAAATACGGTTTATTATTAGTCTAAGGTTTTAATAATAATAACCTTTATTAAACATACACAATTTTAATTATGCAAAAGCGACTAATGCTTAGTAAGGCCGGAACCTGTGCATTAGTATACTTGCACATGAATTAATTTACAAAAATAACTTAGGAATATACTAACTCAAGATAGGTATTACTATTGATAACATTACATTTTTTCAATTAACATTATGGCTCATTATTTTATTCATACAGATTTACTGAAATTGAACAGATGTATGACGTTTTCAGGTTCATAGTAGTTTAGTGAGAGTAACAACCACTCAATTATATGTTTCTTGCAACCATATTATGTCTTGCAGTTCAGTTTGTGAACTTTATTGGTGTTATTATAGAGGAAGGGACCAACGAATAGCTAGAATTTTTGGGCAAATGAGGTTTTTATTTTTTGTGGAAATTCCAGAAGTTTTTATAAGTAGCTGCTATTTGTGTATTTGTGTATACACCTGAGTAAGTTTGTACATTTTACTATTTATATTCATCATTAGCGATCGGAGTTTCCACATCGCTTCTGAGCTATTATGACTGTCACTTGGTCAACCATCTACCAACATTACCTATGTATGTATTGTATACGTAGCCTTAGAATATTTATAAAATATTTATACTTAATATATAAGTAATTTCCAGAGTTCAAAAAAGACTAATATTTTACAAATTTACAAAACCTCTAATAGACTATTATCTGCAAACCCATATTATCTTAATGTCACCTCTATAAAAGCTCCTTTTTTCTTGCTCCGTGGCTGAAACGTTTCGATTCGAAAACATCGCAAGCATATCCGTCGAAACCAGCATTAAATCAAAACTGCGTTGTGGGAACGTTGCGTATAATAATAAAAATGTCTCAACCAACTGTCACTGCTTCTTAAAAGAATGCGACATATCAATGCAAGACAATTTTAAAGCTTATTTTCACAGCAATAAAGCTGATCTTTAAAATTACTGTAAGAGTATGACTGAGAAGTAATTGCGAATTTAATATAGACCATAATTACCGATACGCTACGGATTGCGTCTCTGAAGTAAAGTGACTTGGTTTGACAGTGACAGCACCGCGGTAGGCTTACAAGAATTCCGAGTTTTTTTTTCTTAATTTGATAGATTTATTTAATGCATAATGAGGTATGAAGCAAATGATTTGTTTATAAAGGCTGTGATTTGAAGCGTGGTTGAGAACTAATTGATTTTGAATTAAATTAATTTTGCAATCATTTATAAGATAAGTCTGTTATTATTTAAAATGCTTGGGTTTAAGTTTCAGGGCTTTAATGGGCGACGTTCATGTTTATAAATCAGAATTAATTCGTAACGTTTTTAAGTTTACATCGTTGTAAGCCACCTTAAGGGCCTATTACATAAGTAAAAGTGAATTCATCAAAGCAGTGCTAAGACAATTTATACATGCAAAAATTCAGTATAACATAATTTAAGTGTTTTCATAGTGTTCTGTTAATTGATTTCATATATTATTATAATTTAACTGTCTTAAATATACCTATACGTTTTAAAATTATAAAACTTAGTATTGCGGCAATTTATAGCTGTATTATACAAACACACTCTTTTAGTAAGAAATGTAGGCAGCTTACGGGTATTCATTGACAAACTTAAGCGGATATTAATTTAAAAGACATTGAACAGAATGCATTCATTTATGGTTTGTCGTCGATATTACATATTAAAAAATAAATAAAACAGCGTCTGCCCCTGTATAAATTATATAAATATATTATACACACTATATGAGTATGATTTAGTGACATAGTTATTATTGCTGTAAAGCCGTAATGCATTCGTTTAACTAGGACAAATCGTTTTAAAAGTTGGTAATAAATATTTCACCATCCATTTTACTTCAATAAAATTAAGTATTTCCTATAAAGGCCAGTAATAAAGATCATACAAAAAATACAAATTTGTCCGGGGCCTTCGTCGACTCTATAATTCATCACTCAATTATATCGATTAAAACGAGCCTTAATAATCGATCTTAGCTAATTTGATGTCATTCGATTTCCTGTTGAAATTCCCTTTAAAAAACTCGATTCGAGTGAGTTATTATTAACTTGATTTATTGCGTAACCTGTCCCCGAAAACTGTCGAAATTGACCAATTTCGTGAGGAAATTGCCCACTTTTTTGGATCGGTAAAGAACTAACAAGTCAAGCGTGTAATTTTAAATAGTTCCGAATCGAATAGAATATTCTGCGATTATGCGATTATCTTTATGAGCATAAATGGACATTAGTTTACCTAGAAGTTAGGTTAATAAATTTTTATGAATAAAGGTGGGTATTCCGGTAAACTTCTTTTGATGATGAGAAATAGGTGAAAAGAAAGTAACAATTCAAAAGTAGGGTATGTTTATGTTTTTACAACACAATTGTTTTTGATCACTAAATTAATTGCGAGTTTCTATGAAATAAAAGAATTGTAGGTTATCTACCACGGTATCAATTTATTTATTGCTGTTGCTTAAGTTCGTTAATATAAAGAATTTTCAACATAAGTAAACAAGAAAAATGAAATATCTTTGATTAGATAAACATTCATAACAATCCTTAGTGAATTATTAATAATGAAAGAATATATTTTATTGTTTCATAAAATTACAAATTAAGGCTTTACATTGGAAAAATATTACAAGTTTTAGAATTGTTTTGCCATTTACAGAAAAGAAAATTATTTCAACAAGTCAGAGGTTCCCAAAATAAGCTAAAAGATATTTTGGAAAACCAGTAGTTGTAGTTATCTTATATTTTATCTTATAATATAATTAAATATCTTAGATCAATCATAAAACTGTACAAAGCAAGTATAGGATACGTGTAAAGGGAAACAGACATAGAGACATATTTTTTAATAGCCAAGTGGTTTTTTTTCAGTGACAGAGTGGAATGAGCTGAGTTGGCGTGTTCGTAGAAAATACTTACGCCTAGAGACGATGCTGACATATCTTTTCATATATAATAGTATAATAATGTCCGAAGATGTTTTCTATATTAGCAAGCAAATATAGAAAACATCATTCGATTTTACCATAATCACTAAACTAGGAAAGTAATGACAAGCCTTAGTTAAGGTTAAGACCGAGATATTCTGAACTGAGAACACAATATTTATGTCCAAATATGTACACTCAATTATTACAGAACAGATTTAAAGTTTAAATTTATTATAAATATGTTGCAGACCACTCAACTCAGTCGATCACGCAATTAACAAATTAATCAAATATAGTAATGAAACTTTTGCAATATCATCCCGAGCTTTTTTTAATTTTTTAATTTTTATAGACAAAAGAAGTTTGGCAGCGTAGCCTGTGGGTGCGACAGATGCTCTCTGATTTATATATCGCACTTTTTAATGGATTTTCAAAATAAAAAAACGCTATATTTTTGTAAGGGGAAATCAAAATGTATGTGGGTGTCTATCAAACAATGCTCCAGGCATTGTTAGACGACGGTTTAGAGGTACGATTTGGTCAAATGGATTTGATACTTGAATATGCCAATGTAATTTGAAATCACTTTTAGATAATGCGGAAACATATTTTTTTTTTTTATATTTCTAACAATCACACCACATTATCTAGCCCAAATTAAGTATCATTAAAGAACTTGTGTTATGGATACTAGATAACGGATAAATAAACTTAAGAAATATATAAACACACATAGATATTTTTTTTCATATATTTAAATATTAGAAATAAACCTAAATAAACGTAAATACACATCCATGACTAGAAAACAAATATAATATAATATCTGCCTCTACCAGGATTCGAACCCGGGACCTCTGGTATGAAAGGCAATTAGTTGTAACTGTTTTGTTAATAAAGATATATTTTTAATTTGATTTCTTCACTGTCATTCAGTATTAAATTTTTTGAATTGACGTCGATTTTTTACTTAAGTTGCTCTTCGTGCAAAAGAAAATAATATTTATTGTTTCTATTGGCCATAACGCTATCAGTGTATCTAGTATAAATATTCCTTACAAAATATTTAATTTAAAATGACCCGCAAAGTATGAAAACTACACATTGTACTATACTACATTGAAGTTAAACCACGAAAATCATACTCCAAATGCTACTGTTTTTTTACATTGAAATATAGGTTTTATGGAGGCTTTAAAAAAACTGAGACTCGAACCCAAAACCCGCATAGAGAAATAAAGTGATATGCAGGCTGTGCCATTAGGCGTATAATACTACCCTGATGGATTCATGCTAATTGTGGCGGGAAAATTGATAAAATTGAAAAGAGGTAGGTACTCGAAGTTTTTGTAGGTAAGAATGTATCGCTAGAAGAACATAGAAAAGGAATAATTTTTGAGACTTAAAAATGTATGCAATGATGAATAGGTGAAATATCTAGAGCATTCCAGTGTTTGTCTTAAAAGCAAAGAAGCTTTTTACCTTTAATAATGTGTGTGTGGGGGGGGGGGGGAAATCGGAACTCTTAATTAATATAAACATAGAAAAATTGGAATCATTCATGGCTAGTGAACAAATAAAACAATATCTTCCTTCTGAATACTCCATGCATTAGTAGGTACATTGGATTAGCAGTTAACGAACTAAGTGACACAAGACTTTTCTGTTTATATACCAACCTTATAAAGAGAATTTGCAAATGTTTAAACAATAATACAATAATAATTACTACCAAGAACTAGCCCCAAAGTAAGCAGAGCTCATGTTATGTATTACCAGTGAACCGGGTCACTCAAAATAAACTACATATATAAATATAATCAACCATGACTTGAGAATAAACATATGTGTTTATCACGTAAACGAATGCCCAGATAGGACTCGCACCTCGGACCTAGGGAGTATAAGGCAGGGCTACTACGACGTCGACCACTCGGCCGTCAAAACTTTGGTAGTATTTTATCATAAAATTCCCATGGAATCAGGGCTTGAACAGGAAACTTTGCGAAATTACTAATACTTAAATATAATTGGGTTGTAAAATGAAAGTTATTGTTACGATGTTATTAATTGATTCCTAAAGAGTTCTTTAGGGTCCCTTATTAACTTTTAGACGGATGTCGGCACAACAGTCTTTTAATAAATTTAATTACTCATAAAATGAATCCTAATTACCCTAAAATTTTGAATTGTTTTTTTAGGAAGCTTATAATTAAATTATGCCATTAGCGAAATCAAGAGGCAGTCAATGTTTAAAATCTTTTTTTAACAATCACTTTACAATAAAATCTTTTTTCACACAAATACCTGCATATTTCGTTCAATTGCTTCCTTTAAACCTTGGACTTATGACCCATCCCCTGAAAAATCGAGTGTTAAACATAAAATAAATAGCAAATTGCCTAATTATATGATTATTTTAAATGATTGTACCTACCTTTTGAATATGAGACCTGCGATGTTTGAAACTTAATTTTTCCCATTGGCATAAAGATAACTCACACATTTACAGAATTATGAATAAATTATATCACTTGAAATTTAAATGTGTATCGTTGCATTACAGCTATTGCTTGCCACGTTTTTTCACCTTATGTAGCTGCATCTAGGAAGTTTACAATAAAAGCACCATAATATACAGCTTAGACTACTTCGAGCTTTCAAATGTTTACTGTTTTCAAAGCATTATGTCATTTTAGACCGATCAAATCAAGACTGGTATAATATTCACACCATTTTTGCATTTTCATTAAATTTTTGCTCGGACGCTTTTGAACACAGACCCAAAGCCCAATTCTTTGTAAGTCAATGTAAACCTGTCACATACAGCTATGCCGCTATAATTTTTTATGCAATCAATTCCAAATTTGCAATTTCAATCTCTTTTTACAATCGCACTTGGAATTATACAAGTAAATTAGAATTGTCTCGTTGCGACCTTATGATTTCCTGGCTGTATAGAGATACTTTTAAAACTTCGACTTTTTGAGTGTCAATTTATTTTTCATACCTTGTTCACCGCTTTGTTTATTTTGAATTTGTTTGGATTTTCATGATTTCATTTATTTTCTGTTATAAGGTCATTTGTAATTTTGCATAAAATGAAGCATTTGGATCGAGATTCAAAATAATGTTTGTTTTCAATAATTAAGGACAATAATTATAAAGATATAAAATCTAACTAGCTGCGTACGACGGAATTTAAATTTGTCATTGGCTTAATTTAACCCAGTTCTGTATTAATTACCACATTTTTTAAATTTATTATAAGTCGACCTTAATGTATGTCGATAACTTTAATGATAGAATATTTTCTTGGTTTCCATTGAAGTGAACTCTAAGTACTTTGTAGTATTTGTATGTGGGATTGGATCAATTTACACTAGAATCTGAAGCTTTTTAAAAAAAAGCATAATTGATGATGATGTGATATCTACATCTATCTACTATCTACACATATCTAATTTGACTGGTGATAGATAAAAAAAAGAAGCGATGATTATAGCTGTTCACTGTTTCTGTTTTTCTGGGAAATCTTAAATTTTTATATTTATAGTAAAAAAATATGCCAATTATGTTTTAATACTTGTAAACTTGTAATGGAAAACCTGTTGTTGGCCTTAGCTTAAGTTAATGACTATAATGTATTTATTTTCTTTTTGTTAATGGGTGTTGGTTTTCGGAAATAAATAAATAAATTTTAACAAAACAACTTACCACTTAGGCCGACTGGCGCGGACTTGAGTTTTTAAGCTACCTCGAGTTAAAATATTGCTGTTTGTCTAGAAAGTTCTAATGCAATTGACTGTGATGGAGGGACATTTTAATTGACATACCAGCTAACTCTGAGTTAGACAGTTAACTCAGGACTACGTAATTAAGGACTAAACGTCGGCCTTATGTCAAGGTCCAAACCATACTCCCAGATACCTACTACTTACTACTAGAAACGTTGCTACCCAGCTTTCATATTCAAAAATAGAATTAAAGATACTGTTGCTTCGAGACCAGTCCTATTCACAATCGAGAATGTTCTTAGCAATTCTTCTTCTTGTTTCTATAAAACAGCAGGTGGCAAATGTTTATGGTGTCTATGCAGTTTCTGACTTTAAAATAGTTAAATATGATCTCTATTATCAATTATCTGTTCAATTTTGTCGATTTATCCTAATACAGTAATAAGGGTGATTAAATAACTTGTTTGATAATCCAATAAAGTCTTCTATTTATTGAGGTTAGTTCAAAAACAACGTTAACACCGGGCTTCACTACTAGCCTACAAACATGAAACAAACAAAATGTGTTTCTTATCATGTACCTTATCAATAAACACACATTTGGCAGTAACTTGAAGTATTTGTGTGGTCCTAGGCACGTGTTATACGGGTCCTTCGACTTGCAGCTGCTTACCGAATAGGAAGTGCAGCCATCTTGAATTAGTTTTTTTCTCTTTAAATCTAAGCTCGGTGCACGGCCGCAAAGAATTCAACCAGTGATTAGAACAAGTGAGATTACGTTTGAATTCGGAATGTAGAGCATAATGTGGATCGTACTTTTTGGTTTATAAAAATAGTATAGCAAAATTCTACATTTAATGGATGCTTTGTATTTTTATAAAGTATTGTTTAAACTCTTTGTAATGTAATTTGTGTTTAAGTAAAAAAATATATCTTTAAACATTTAATTTAAGTATAATTTATGCACCAATATTTCACCGTTATAATAACGTATAGTTATAAATAAGTAAGTTATAATTCGTGAACATACTAATACAAGTTAATACACCTTATAACTTTTACAATGCAAAGAAAATGTCTACCATACCATAGCTACATATCAAAAATCCTATCCAGCTTCATATATCTCAAAAGACCTGATTAGAAAAAAAAACAGTATTCATACGATAGCACGTGCACTCGATCCACCACACATGCGAAGAAAAAACGTCATTTTTTAAATTTGTAAAGGAAGAATCGGAAGTGGCATTCTTGAATGGGTTCCATATTTGAATTTCAAGCACATGCAAGCTACGCCTCCGCTTCACAAGTATTTAATAAACCAAAATTCCATGACCTCTTAAGGCCCCTGGTTCATTCATGAATTCATATTATTTTTTAACGGGCTTGCAATTTTAGGGGTCTAGAATGATTTGTCACCCCTTTTTTACTACTCTAGTTACGGAATGAAAGTGGTTTTCAAAAGAAGCTTGCTTCCGTTTAATGGTCAAAAAATAATAGTTTAGTTAATTTTTTATTTCGAAATGGACAGTTTATTTATGGCCCTATTAGTCTTTTAAATTTCGCCGGACTTATTTCAGTTTAGTAAATTCACACCGGGACATGGTAAAAATATTACAGGAATAATAAACGTTGAATATTTTAATATAGTATTTTTCCTTTTAAACTATTTTTTTATAAGGCAGTTGAAAATGAAATGAAATGAAAACGAAAAAAAATGAAAACGCTGGCGTTCTTCGAATACTTACTTAGACTATAAATAATTTGAATAGTTTATTAGAACAAACAAGAAAAATATTTTTCAAACTGACATTTTAAAAAACGATCCAACAAACAAGTTCGGCTACTACTAGTCCACTTGGCAGTAAGTTATCATTTATGTTCGATGCGTAAATAAATTAATAATAATAATAATAAATCTTCAGACAAACACACCAATTGTGTGGCCTAAAGTAAGCAGAGCTTGTGTTATGGATGACCATACAGCGAACTGGGGGGACCCAAGTATAAACATACATTATACATGATGGTTGTTATAATACACCTGAGAACAAACATCTGTGTTCATCACACAAATAAGTGCCCCGACCAGGGTCGAACCTGGGACCTTTGGCGTATGAGCCAGGACTACTAACCAATACACCACTCGGTCATCAATTATTTTTATATTTGAATATGATCATTTATTATTGATTCGTTATGAATCGCAGGCTTTAATAGGATACCCTTGGTTCCTGCGATTTTGCCTTCCCTTGAACCGGTAACACCACGTGATGGTAATTATGGCGGTAAAAGTACACAGTATGTTAACCCTATTGACGAAGCTGTAATCAAAAGTTTCTTACACTATTCCGTTAGTAAATAGCTATTACATGTGTAAAGTTCTCAAATTCAATTCTGTTCAAAATATTCTATTCAAAAATATGTTTACCGATGATGCAACCACACGTGTGTTCGACCAAAGATGGTAATCCAAAACTAGTTGTAATCAATGAAATCTAAATCAAACTCTGACGGCATTAAAAAGCAAATAAAAACTCTATATTTATCACTAAGAAAATAACTTGACCCTAGTGTTACTTTTTGAACAACCGCCGCATTCTTTCGATTCAAAAACAAGAATGCTCATAAAAAAATTGACCTCATAGGCCACTGTGGGTCCACTGTCCAGTAGGCCTTAAAGTTCCATATTCAAAAATATTAATACATTAAAATTTCTTATCTAAAGATTCACACGACAGCCTTAAGAATCCTACTGCAGGGACGTTACCAAACTGAGTCAATTTCTAGTGTTGCCAACATCGGGTTGACTGCGGGCAGACTTTAAGACGAATTGTAAATAAGTGGGTTTCCTCTTTATGTTTTTCTTCACAGTTAGAGCCGATACTTGCTCAGACAGGTTTTGTATCATTTTGCCTTAGAAATATAGGACGAACATTAACTGTCTCTATTGTCGTGTCTCTAATATTAATAATTTCAAGCACAAAGTTTGGTTGCCATTTATCAGCATGTTATTTATTTCCGAAAGTCCAATGCAAAGTTCAAATTATAAGATGTAATTTTCTGTATAAATAAGTTAATCATTAAAAAAGCAATCGTTTTTGAAATCGAATAATTTTTATCATAGAATTCACTCAACACGTGCTATTCTGTCATGTCATATCAAAACAATTGAACTCTTAACCCCGCATTTAAATGAAATATTACTTATATTAATAATATAAATAATTCAATGCCAGCATTCAAAGCACCTTTCCATTTAATAACAATCAAAAAGACCAATTAAAGTTCGAAAGTTCGCGAGTTTTGAAAGCTCCTCACAATTGCATATCAATAAATAAATTACTCAAGCTCAAAAATAGTAGCGTCCATTAAAGAAAAAAGCTTTTTTATGACGTGAATCTGCGTATCAAAAAAGTTTTTTATACAACTTTGACGTCGACTTAGGTCAAAGAGCAAGCACTTTCTCCGACCACCATTAGTTCCATAAACCATCTGTCTCGGTCAAATTAACTGTATCTCGACACTTTGTATATTTCGATTTTAAATAATTCTCAGTTCAAACAAACATTGATAGAAACGTTTATCATTTAACGAAAATGAATGATTAACTGTTTTTCAATACGAAGAAAAATGCCATCGTAAATCTTTGTAAGTAATGAACACATCACACATTTTCTATAATTGGATCCAGAAACCCCTTTGGGTTAATTGAGAATAAAGGGAATGACATCACCTTCTGTCGCGAATGGCGCCGGCACATGATAACCTAAAAATAACTAAAATTTATCTGCCATATGCAACAGAAAAAACTTTAACACAGCATGCCAGCAGAAACTTAAATAAGATATAGATTACCATTAAAAAATACCGCGGTGTCAATTGTCAAAAAACTTCGCGAAGACCTATTAAATTCGAAAATAGAATGGGGTCAAATGTTATTAACTTTTTCCAAAGCGCACTGAAGCATAGACAAGAAGAAATTAAAACTGGCGGCTGTGATGCGAAAAAAATAAAGAAAAAGGGGTAAAAGAGTTCTTCCCTTGAAATGGTTCAAAGGGGTTGCGATAGAACAAAAAGTTTAGTGTTTTTAAGTTGTTTTCGGCCAGGTGTTTTTGAATTTGGAACGTCTTACCGGAAATCTGTGGCGCATGTGTCTACGCAACCCGTTCTTGGCGGAAACACCACGGTGCCTTCCCTTGTGTTCTATATTTTTGTTTTTAAAAAACCAACCCTTGTGGAAGTTGCTGTTTTTCTAATTTATTATTCTACTTGTGTTGAGATTTCACATCTTGCAGTCTGTTGTTAGATATGATCATATTCAGACGTGTCGTAAGGTTCGGAACATACTACAAAAGTTTATTATGCCGAGAAAAAATTACTAGTTTATGTGAATAAACCAGCCGAAACTAAATCTGGGGACCTTTTTAATCGAATTAAATCTTAATTAAATCTTAATCTTCGAATTAAAATAAGCATTTTTAGTTTAGTTTAAGTTTATTTAACCTCTTCATAAATGAGACAGTAACCGATTTCCTCCAAAGTAAGATTAGTTTTTTGAAGGTCATATAGCAATTCGAGGCTTACCAAGAACAAACAGACACACATAAACAAAAACATCATTGTGAACCACACAAATATCTGTCCCCACCAGAATCAAACTCGGGAATTTATTTAGTTTCGCCTCTGGCACTTTTTGCTGTCTTATACCTAGAGTTTGTTTGTCTGTACAGTACGTACTTCCTTAAAATTGGCAACACTGTAAAATCGAGTTATAACGAGAGCGATATCGTTTTTAATATTTTTTACTCAATATAATTTACATTAGCTATAGCATAACAACTTAATTCAATACAAACATTTTTTTTTTAATTTTTTACAAATGTGAAATAATTTTACCATTGACCTGTGCATACTACAACCTGGCACAAACCTCGCTCAAATCGCACAAACAACAGGTGGCATTTCGTAGGGTTCTCCGATTTATTCGCACAGGCAACACTTTGCTGACACACTGGGGTAAGTAGCGCAGTACTCGGCCGATTCGAATATTTATTATTTTAAATTTGGAAGGTATACTAAAATTAAAAGTTAATTTCAATCTTTATTCATACTATGAAGGTTTGTTAGTTTATTTATTTATTAGTTCGCTTATGTGTAATCGTTACTCTGTTACTATTGAATCGATTTTTGTATTCTTACAACACTTCGTAAGTGAAAATTATAGGTTATATTTTATCAATGAAGAAACCAAGGGAGAGACCAAGAACTTCAAAAGGCTTTAGCAGTGTGAAATTGCAAGTTTTGAATTAATGGTATCTTTTTTAAAATATTTGTATTTTGTTATATCCGTACTATTTAATCTGAATATGCAAATTTGTATGCTTATTACCAGTCAAGCATTATTCAAAATTAAATAAAAACTAACGTAAGTTCGTACGTACGTAAGTCTATAGTGAAAAAATGGAATATCAATTAACAAAAAAAGGTGAAGTTGAAACTAAAATTTCTTTAAACTCACAAATATATTTTCTATATTATTAATTTTTATAGCCCTGATGAAACATTAAATGTTATAACAAGCATATCTAACGCGTTACAGCTGTGTGTTCTAAATTTAAACTTAATCTCCAAAATTAACTGAAATTTAAATAAATCATAACAGAATTAGGAACCTATTTGATTTGGGGCGCGCCCCTTTTTTACGCTTCTTTATGATTTACATCTCAAAGGGTTGTTTTGGGATAAGACGATTAATCATGGAGTAAAAGACGTCTGTATTCAATATTTTAATTATCCTAGAAAATTAAGAAATGCTAAAGTCTTGTTTTATGATCCAGTCGGGATTATAAATTCTTTTTGTTTAAAATTAGAACAGTCCTCATGAATACAAAGTCACTTATTAAATACTGAAAAGATAAATAACAATCGTATTTTCGCAAATCCAAGCTGCTTTCGTCTCTTTCTGCAGATACATTTTCAAATAAAAGTAGTATAAATAATCGAATAATAAGTCCATGTAATGTTTAAACAGTGCGAAAGTCCAGTTATAAAACAGCGTAAACCTGGTAGAGAGCACACAAATCACAAAACATGGCATCTCTGTTTACCTACAACATCTGATCGTCATACAAGACGGTAAAGTTCAACAAACGCGGGCTATCTTTGTCAACCTTCAATCAGAATTTACTTAAGAGTGATCAATCTATCAGTAGAACAAAGGTCGATGACTTCGGGCCCATCTGTCATGATACGCTGAACTAACATGCGCTGAGAAGACGGTTATTGGCTTGTTTACCTCATTCTCTCCCACGATGGAAGTATGAAAGGATTGTGAAAGCTTTATTGAGATTATGAGCGCCTGGTAGTTTCCGTAAAAACAAGCAGGTTGAAAGTTATCAAGGTTTCTTAATGACATTTATGGATAAATGCAATTTTAATACTAAAAGAATTTTCGCATGAAGTAAATATGATTTGATATGATGATAGCCTATGATTTTTCTAGAATACTTTTACTCGGATCATGGGTTCAGTACTATTTAATATGCTTGGACATAAAAGAAAATAAGCATGTCTTTTGTATTTTGTATACTGTATTTTTTTACATGTATCTTGTGTCTGAAAATAAAATGATATTATTATTATTGACAAATGAAGCGGGAGTTGTGTTGTCTTATCATTAGTTCATGATTAACTAAAAAAAGTGTTTTGTTGACTTCATGAGCATGGTTATTTGAATGTACAGGAATTAAATTATGATTTTATTTAATTATGGGGTTCACGGAATTGTTACCACAATGTTCATTTTCATGCGCGAATTCTTGATAAAAAGTTACATTGAATTCGCCAATTTTTTACAACAAACTGCTTTAATTTGACCTTGAAACAACTATTATGGAATTTAAATTTTTTTTATCTAAAGTGCTTACAAATTTTATTTACATTACAAAGCAAAAAACCATCCATTGAAACGGTCGGCCCGTTATTGTTTACCCGTTTTCTTACATTGGAAATCCCTACATAGACATCGATGAAGCTCTACAAATCGTGCGATTCGACCTATCAAAATCAGTAAGAAGGTACTGTAAGATTTCGAATCCTCCCATTCACCATATAATAGAAGTTCTCAAGATTTTTTACAAACAAGCAGGTGGCATACACAATCTGTGCTTGAAAAACCTTACTTCCCAAAAAGAGGGAAGTGCGATAGAGACAGGTATATCTGTTTCCGCTTTATTGTAAAAAATCTGGAACAGTTGTTCGGATGGTAGAATCTGCTGTTTGTGGGAAGATTTTGATATTTTGATGCGTAATAGCTGGTGGGAACTGACTTATCAAGGATATATCATTTGTTCAAATAACCTTTTAGTAAAACATACGGTCCATAAAAACTAATTAAGAAACTTTAAGGGGAGGGGCTAAGCATTGAACTCACGACCGGTCCTTGTGTTCAAACGTCAAGTTATTGACTTGTCAAATGTTCAAATTTAAATGTCACAATCCTCCACACCTTGATTACAGAATTACTTAGTTACTGTGGTAATAATATAAGTAGTGTTATAAATACTCCATTTTGCATTGTATTATATGACCGGAAAAGTTAAAACTTGTTATGTTAAGGATGTATTCGAGGTACCTATGCCTTTTTCAAAATAAGATACTCGAAGTGAGTGTGGAGAGTAGGTATATATTATATAGAGTAGGTATATGTTTGAAAAACGAACTTATTAGTGTTTTGGCTTGTGTTTATATATCTACCTATCTCGCTTTAAGTATGTGGGAACTTACAGGTGGGCATAAACGTAGTAACAGGTGGGCATAAACGTAGTTACAGGTGGGCATAAACGTAGTTTACAGGTGGGCATAAACGTAGTTACAAGTGTGTATAAACGTATTTACAGGTGGGCACTAACGTAGTTACAGGTGGGCACAAACGTAGTTACAGGTGGGCATAAACGTAGTGACAAGTGTGTATAAACGTATTTACAAGTGGGCACAAACGTAGTTACAGGTGGGCATAAACGTAGTTACAATGTGTATAAACGTATTTACAGGTGGGCACAAACGTAGTTACAAGTGTGTATAAACGTATTTACAGATGGGCATAAACGTAGTTACAACTGTGTATAAACGTAGTTACAGGTGGGCACAAACATATTTACAGGTGGGCACAAACGTAGTTACAGGTGGGCATAAACGTAGTTACAAGTGTGTATAAACGTAGTTACAGGAGGGCACAAACGTAGTTACAGGTGGGCACAAACGTAGTTACAGGTGGGCATAAACGTAGTTACAGGTGGGCATGAACGTATTTACAGGTGGGCATAAACGTAGTTACAAGTGTGTATAAACGTATCGACGACCGAGTGGTGTAGTGGTAAGTAGCCTTGCCTCATACGCCGCAGGTCCCAGGTTCGAGTCCTGGCCGGGGCATTCATTTGTGTGATGAACACAGATATTTGTACTCGGGTCATGGTTGTTTGTATTTATATATGTATGTTTATTCTGGGTTCCCCCCCAGTTCGCTGTATGGCCATCCATAACACAAGCTCTGCTTACTTTGGGGTCATACAGTTGGTGTCTGGGGATTTATTTTATATTTTTATTATTTATTTACAGGTGGGCATAAACGTAGTTACAGGTGGGCACAAACGTAGTTACAGGTGTGTATAAACGTATTTACAGATGGGCATAAACGTAGTTACAGGTGGGCATAAACGTAGTTACAAGTGTGTATAAACGTAGTTTACAGGTGGGCATAAACGTAGTTACAAGTGTGTATAAACGTAGTTACAGGTGGGCACAAACGTAGTTACAAGTGTGTATAAACGTAGTTACAGGTGGGCACAAACGTAGTTGCAAGTGTGTATAAACGTAGTTACAGGTGGGCACAAACGTAGTTACAGGTGGGCATAAACGTAGTTACAAGTGTGTATAAACGTAGTTACAGGTGGGCACAAACGTAGTTACAAGTGTGTATAAACGTAGTTACAGGTGGGCACAAACGTAGTTACAAGTGTGTATAAACGTATTTACAGGTGGGCATAAACGTAGTTACAAGTGTGTATAAACGTATTTACAGGTGGGCATAAACGTAGTTACAAGTGTGTATAAACGTATTTACAGGTGGGCATAAACGTAGTTACAAGTGTGTATAAACGTATTTACAGGTGGGCATAAACGTAGTTACAAGTGTGTATAAACGTATTTACAGGTGGGCATAAACGTATTTACAGGTGGGCATAAACGTATTTACAGGTGGGCATAAACTTATTTACAGGTGGGCACAAACGTATTTACAGGTGGGCATAAACGTATTTACAGGTGGGCACAAACGTATTTACAGGTGGGCATAAACGTAGTTACAAGTGTGTATAAACGTATTTACTGGTGGGCACAAACGTAGTTTACACGTGGGCATAAACACACATTTTACACACCTGCAACTGCGCGTGATCATAAATGTTTAAATATGATCGAGTTGAATTAAATCTTACGGACATTCTTACAATTAACTTTGTATTTGTATATATTATTTCAATTATATTTCTAGTGGCCAGTGGCGTAGTCGGTAGTACCTCATACGTCGTAGGACCCAAATTCGAGTTCTGGCCGGACATTCATTTGTGTGATAAACACAGTTATTTGTTCTCGGGTCATGGTTGTTCATATGTATACTGTTAACATTTTAAACTGTTTTACGATGATTCCTAAATTATGTTAAAGGAAAAAACTAAGAACAATTTTAAAAACAGCCCCTCATAAAAATTCTTACCTTATAAACAAATCAAAATCAACCTTATTACCAAAAACAATACATCAAAATTAATAAAAAAGTTATTCTTACGCTGCATTGGCTTCACAACGAACAAACATCGCCAGCTATAACAAATAGTTAAGATAATGAAACTGTAATCTATCCATCGAATGATGGGCATTCATTCGGAGTCCAATCGAATGATCTCGGGTCACTCGATTGTGGTCGTAATCGAGTTCAATAAAAAGGTTATGGCTGTTGGAATTAATAGAAAATTTTGTAAAGTTATTGTGAAATCTGTAATGAGATGTTGGTCGATTGTGGGTTTATGCTCAGTTTAATGAAAATTGGTCTTGTGTTTTATGATATATTATGTTATTATTATGGTAAAATGGTGCTATCGGGATCTGAGATGATAAATACAGTAAAACAAAATCTCAAGACAAATACACCAACTGTATGGCCCCAAACAAAGCCGAGCTCGTTCAATGGATGACCATACAGAGAACTGGAGGGAGACTCAGAATAAACATACATAGGTGCATAAATATCAACAACCATGACCCGAGAACAAACATCTATATTTATCACACAAATTAATAACGCTAACGAAGTCTCGAGCAAAAGTCCAGTTATAAATACCTAAAACAAACAATTGTTCGCAGCTAAAAAACAATCATATACTTTTAATTTACCGCAACACATACATGCATATACCTAAAATAAATTTAATTAAATTACAAATTGAGTACACTATTTTAAATAATCATCTTTATCATGTCAAAACAAAAGTATGAACATACTTCCGATAGACGCCGCCTAGAACTAACCGTCTTTAGTTTATTTTTAAATAACCCCTTACAGGAATCATGTTCATTAAGACACAGTTTTTATACCTTTGCTTCTATTTTAATTATCAGACGGCATGTGGTATTAACCTTGTTAAAAAGATTTTAAGTCCCCGGTAGGAAGTTACAATAAAAAACTGAACGCATCTGTTTGAGGTAGTGTCTTTTAAGTGTTGTTATTTTTACATTTATATACCGGTTAGCAGAATAAAGGGTTATTATAGTTTGTTCATTGTACTCTATTTTGGTGTGCATTGCATTTAGTTTTTGATAGTTTTACAGATGCGGGATCAAACATACTAAATTCAATAATGTTATTTTTAATAACAAACATTATTTATGGTATGTACACTCCTGGTATCTTTAAGAGAAAAGTGATAGTCGTGTAAAATCTGTGTAAACCAGGTGATGTGAAGACAAAGGTAAATCCATTTTATATTCAAAACAATGTTTATTCTATATCCATTAATACATCTTAGGTAATAAAGGTTCTTGATAGATGGTCGGTGCTGCTGCAGACTCTGCTCAGGAGTTAAAGCGCCGCAAATATGCCTATTAGGTAATCGCGAGCTTGGGGGGCTAGCGGCAGTGACACCGGACCCGGGTCACACGATACAAAAAAATGCATAAGACGACTTACTTTGAGATTGCTCCAGGTCTCCGGCGACCACAGGGTTGGCAGTTCCCTAGCGCAAAGCATTAGCTTAACCTTACCGCTAAAAATACTCCTACGACTCAATTATGACAAAACCGAATCAATTATTTACCCCGGATAACACAAAATGAAAAGTATCTTACCAACCTTAAAAAAAGAAATAATATGAAATACCGAAAGCTTTCGGTCACAAAATTTTTCGCATTTAAATAATTATTTTTTCAATAAATTATATTAACATGTAAAACAGTACCTATGAACATCCACAATTAATATATTTACTTCATTTAGTTTACCTATTTAGAATCTGTATTTTATTATTTATGGTCTCAACGCAAATGTTTTTTAAAATTTTTATATAGGAACACCGTTCTGTAACTTTACCACCTAATGGTCAAAAAACATAGCTACTGGTTTCTCAAGATGCAGGTCCTTTGAGTCTAGTTTGGGAACCCCTGGCAAATAGTGCATATTTCAATTTCTTTTGGCATTTAGAATGCAATTGTTAAGTGTGAAATACATGTAAAAGTTAAGTACAATCCTTGAACTCATAAATATGTATGATTGTAAGTGCACTAATTAGTAACTGTACAATAAAAATATTTTTATTTAGTTAACTCATCCAGAATTATTAGTTCAATGCCGAGGAGCAAAGATCTGCGCCAGGTACTCTTTTTATAATATTGTTTGCATTTTTATTTCTTTATTATTTTTTACTATTTTACATTTTTCTTATGTACATAACTTGTATAGTAACTAATTTATACAAATGTTTTTAAACTTACTTTTGTTTTGGTTTCGATTGTTATGTACATAATTATTTAATGACAATAAAAATAATAAATATTTTATTTTTATCGAAAAAGGATGAGACGTTTACTGTTTACGATAAAGACGAAGGTGATACACGTCTATCCACGAGATACCTATCCACCCGACGCTTGAAAGAACTGGTACTATAGTTTTCTGGAAAAAAATAGATTGGTAATATTCTAAACAAATAAAAAAAAACTTTACTAAAAGTAGAGTATGCTTTCTATCCACCTTCCCTCAAACATCATGCCAAAAACCGGACGTATCAAAAGACCATCACATTATCGATTCGAACCTTATCAAATAACATTTCTTCCTACAATTTAGTTTCTACCCATCTCAATATCCTAAACGCCCATATCCCGCAGGTACCAGAACAATTGTACAAATATTCGCAACGGATATCCGAAGATCAAGTTACCAACATTTAATAACGACCTTTGAAAGTATCATTTCGATTTCTATTCGACATACATTGCCTTGTCAATGAAACTGTTCGTCATATGTACTAGCAACGAATCAAGCAATGTATGATGAAAATATTGAAGGACAATTTTTGGATATAGTAATTTGATATTTTATTGAAAGTTCCCTTCACATCCGGACTGTCACAAGTGTGCTCGAAAGTCGATGACATTGACAGGATGTCAGTTTTCTTTAGGCTACTGGGTGTATTCGTCTACACCATAACATGATACTCCGCAGGCTTTTTTTAAAAGGTAAAACTTTCTTTGTAGAGTGTGCAAGAGAGCGAGCTAGGATGAAAGGGACACAGGACATTAGGTACAGAATGAATTGCACCTTCAGGAAAACTGGATTGATGACGTTTTAATCAAATTTTTAGAAATTAAATAATTACCACAATCTATACCCTTACTTTTATTCTTTTTATTATCACTCATTTTGTGTACTGTTCATGTAAATTTAACTGATTAGGTAATTTGAGCATGAGTTCATTATTATTGCATATAATGTTTTGGACTATATTTACCTATTATATACATTTCTAAACGCGCCATGCAGTTACCGCACCAATCGATCGATCTTCGATCGACGTCGACCGGTTTTCTTTTTTTGACTTTTTTGTGGGTTGGATCCTTATTGCTAAACTACGTCTAATTGAACTTAATAACTCCTATCTACGTTAAGGAGCCATATATAAAATGATAAAAGAGAAAAGTTTTGTTTTTTCTTTGATTATAGCAATTATTTTTAAGCAAATATTGACTTAGATGGAGTATAGATAAAGTATGAATTCGACTGATCTAAAAACAAAATCTATACTTAGGAACTTCTTAAGTGACAATTCGACGTCTCTGAGAACAGCTAATAGACTTTTTCATTGATGATATGCTAAATATACATGGCAGAAGTAAGATTTAAAATTCAGGAGGTAATTTAATATGTGTGGAGTGCTGAACTCCACTGAAACCCTTAAGAAAGAGGAGAAACATATTTTTATCACATAAATAAGCCAACTTTTTAACCGATTGCTATAAAATAATATGCAAGTAAATTTAAAAAGCCAACACAAAGTTGGTAGATTTAGTAAATAATAATAATAACAGTAAATAATAACAAACACACCAACTGTATACCTCCAAAATAAACAGAGCTTTGTTATGGATGACCATACAGTGTACCCAGAATAAACATACATATACAAATATATATAAACAACTACGACCGAAGAACAAACATCTGTGTTCAACACACAAATAAATGCCCCAACCACGAGTCGACCTGGGCCTGTCCTGGTCGGACATGGTATGAGGGCTACTACCCAATTCGCCACTCGGCCATCTTTATAGCATTATGTAATAATCTTTGGCGTCAATTAGCTACACATAATTTTTTTAAAGAATATTCGTGAACTTTACTCCCCATCTCATGGAAAGAAGACCTGAGTAGAACACAACGATTCTAATATTTGCTCTTAAAACTGACGCAAGCGCAAATAACATAACGAGCTTACACTTAAATAACAAAAGTTGAGTCAATATCATGTGCACGCGCATACCTCTTTTATCTATCGATCTATTTTGTTCGTCAAAGAATAGTGATTGGAATTCAGATGGAGTCAAAATTGTAAATAAGTGGAAACGAAATATTTTTTATATCGTTTAATTATATTTAAAAATTATATATATTGCTGTGACCTAAAAAAACTAATTACAAATATAAACAGTTGTATTGAAAGTTGTAGTGTAAATACTATTTTCGTTAAGCTTTGTAACAAATTTATTTATATTCGGAAAGCTTAATATACTTTTCCTTATACATATTTTTTACACAAATAATTATTGTTGACTTGGGAAAATTTAAGACAACAATTGCCAATTGCTTATAAAATGATTAACCCAGTCACCTTTCCAGAATTCAGATAAATACAAATACACACATCAAAAAAGTCTAAGCGACATATACAAACGTGAATTTTACAAAGTATTTTCACATCAAATCGTTAGTATTTTATTATTTAAATTATTCTTTACAGTCTTTTGAAAGTAAAAAATCAATTGTTTTTTTATAATTATTATTTTAATAACATAAATTAACCATATTGCGAGTACTGTATCATACGAAGTACAAACCAAGATGCCTAAGCAACTAAACTTTTTATAAACTTAATGAAATTGTTAAACAAAATTAATTTATTGTAAAATAAATTGAATAACTTAATACAAAGAGTGGCCGCCTCTGTTTTTAAGAACTTGCTGACACCGATTATTCATAGAATCGATGAGACTGTTTATATTATCCTGCGGCAATTGCTCCCAATGAAATTTTAGTAAGTCCATCAGTTGTCAGGATGTTGTCACTCCGTGCAAGTCCTCTAAAACACGTCTCTGGAGCATGTCCCATGCTTGCTTGGTGGGGTTGAAGTCTGGCGATTGTGCAGGCCAAGGCAATACCCTGATATTTTCCCTTGCCAAGTTCTCCCTGGTGTGCAAAGCTGTATGCAAACGCGTATTATCATGCATCAACGTAAAATCGAAGCCAAGGGTTTGTGCAAATGGACGGACATAAGGCCTTAGAACATCCTCAACGTAATTTGCAGCGTTCATGTTTCCATTAACAAAAACGACCTCAGTTCGTCTGTTCTTCATAATACCCGCCCATAACTGTTGAACCCTTGTATGGATGAACTTCTTGAACGCACCTCAGCCTCTCAGTATTTCCAGGACGACGGTACACTCTTACCCTTCTAGTATCAGGCCTAAACCCAAATTGAGATTCATCGCAAAATAAAATTTTTGCCCATTGCTCCTGGGTCCATGCTATGTGTTCTCTACACCATTCATTTCGACGAGCGCGATTCCCGTGACGTATAGGTGGGCACTTAATTAGTCGTCGTGCATGTAGGCCGTACTCATGCAGTCGATTTCGCACGGTTTGGGTGCTAACAACAACACCACTTGTGTTTTGTAGCCTTAAACATATCTCTCAGGCGGTTAACATCGGCTGACGTCTTGCGGTCAGTTGAATGTATCGGGCTTGCCGAATGGTTGTAATCGTTCCGCGAGGACTCCTTCTGGATGCTGCTCGGCAGGATCTCCCGTGTTAGTGTAACGCTGATAAAGACGGCAAATAACGCTTCTATTGACACCAAAATATTGTGATACCTCAGATTGATTGCTTCCCGCTTCCAACATCCCTACGGCTCTTATCATTTCGTGGGAGGTCAAATGACGTCGCTCCATATCGTAAACAATGTCTTACAATTAAAACTTTTGCTCATTTAATCAATAAAAGTTAATAATAAAAAATGATTTCTAACACTCATGGGCACACAAAGAAAACGTACTAAAATTTGAAAACATGCATTCGCTTTAAATTTTTTGAAAAATAAATGATAGTCGAAATTTTTTTTACAACCAGCTAGTATGTCATCTAGAACAAAAAAGTTTACTTTAGTACTACCTACTTGGTAAGAAAAGATATAATAATTGATCAATAAATTTGAAATAATGTGTGTTGCTTAGATTTTTTTGGATGTGCGTACTTTTACATATAATATCATCTAGAAACTGCGTTTGGTATGTTTTTACACGTTATTTAAACCAAAGACCTCAATTTCGTGAAACAAGTAACTACATTTAAAAATACCGGCATAAATTTAACATCTGTCTTATCTGCGGGCTGGCTGACCTTTGCCTTTTAACTGTAATTAAGTGTTAAGTGATTGCTTATTGACTTAAGTTAGAGTTAAGTTAGAATTGTTAAGTTATGCGGATGTATGGAATTTCCTCTGCTAATCGTGTTATGTTTGGGAACGATTTAGGATCATTAGTATTTAATTGATTAATTTTTTATGGTTTTCAATCGATTTATCCAAGGGGATTTCTTTAAAAACCTTTATTTTTGTATACACTAAGCATCTAAACGGGTAAAAATGTTTGATGACTAGAGTTGTGACTTCAAAAATATTTCTACTGTAAATAATTCGACCCTCGCAAATTAACGGTCGAATACATAATATCGGTGTAAGGAAGCCATGTTCACTGTTTCCAGTGGTTAATTAAGTGATTTTCCAAGTTGGCCAAAGTATGTGTAACATTTTAGGATTCCGGTTTAGCTGTACATAAAATAACTATAATAGCCTTAATAATCCCGCCGCAGGGCCGGCCCTACCCAATCAGAACCTACCTACTGCGGTTTTGTAGACCACGTCGTAGCTAACGTCTTCTTATGGTAGCGTCGGGTGACGGGTCGCCCACTTCCCTCTGATATGGTTGAGGACGGCGATGGCTGGATCCCGCGTTCACTCGTGAACGGGTGCCGTTTGAGGGTGTTCGTCGTTTGGATACTTGGGGGGAGACTTGCCGATAGTAATAATTTAACTTAATAATAATTTTGTATAGACATAAAGCGACTCTGTAAATTTATTTTGAAAAAAATATACCAGTGAAGTTTCTTGCCAGTTCTTCTTCACGAAGGTTTTTATTTCATTTCATTTCACACCATTCGGGACAACTTCGAAGGTTTTCTCACGATGTTTTCCTTCATCGTAATAACAGCAGGCTTCACGTATACAAGTTGTTCAAACTCATCCTAGTTCTTTCAAGCGTCGAGTGAATAGGTATCTCGTGGATAGACGTGTAACACCTTCGTCTTCTTCGTCACTTTCCATCCGGTGAAATAGAAGACAAACGTCTAATACTTTTTCAATAAAAAAAAATTTATAAACTTGACTTGTGCAGGCTTAGATTCGCATTCAAATCCCCTGCAGTGTGGTCGCCCCTTAGTATGCTGGGAACCTACAAAATAATATAAATTACAATGCGCAAGCGATTCACGCCCTTAGCCTGGGCCTTCACTGAGTTTTACGAGCGTACATTCCGCAGTCCAGGATCGAAGTCCGCACCTTAACACAAAACCTCTTAAGCCTCGACACCGTTGAATGTCGCTTCGATAACAGCTCTAATTAATAAGACAATTTTTTTTCTATAGCATATATCGTTGGTGTCAGAGCGCAACCATGATAGAAAATTATTGTTATTCTTTATGCCATAATAAAAGTTTACATTGCCATAAATTACACAAGTAAGTTAAAAATAGCGAGTTAAGCATAGTAAATTTTAAATTATTGGTGTGAATTATTACGAGTTAGCCTGGGTCATTAAAATTACATCGCTTTAAATGAAACAATTATTTAACCGAGTTTTGCTGCAAGACTTTAAGCTGCTCACTCTGTCAGCATTTTCTGTTATAATCCTGAGCACTACATTTGTAGACTGAGACACAGATGAAAAAATGAAAATGAAAATTATTTATTGCACAACAAAGATTTGTATACACATACATTAAAGGCCTGGGTCTCCTATTAAATGTTCAAATGTACATCTGTGACAGGAGGACCTGCTCCTCTGTAGATGGAGCTGATTGAATTTTTTCATAACCGTCCAGTGAACGCCAAATATAATTAAACGGATAAAATCCGGTTAAAAACTGTTATGTTTAATATAATAAATTGTGAATACTTAAGAAAGTACTAATATTTTGTTTAAAGGACGATAAATTTTTCAGATTCGATTATTAAAAGAGAATCGCGGTGGAGTTGTTTGAAGTTGGCCGCAACTGGTGAGCTTAAGGTTCGTTTTAGAGAAAAGTCATTTTAAATCCAATGTAGTAACTTCATTGTTTATTAAAAAAAAATATGTATATGCGGAGCTCCCCGGAGGTTATGGTTTTCGAGATTGATGAGATTTCGGGACAAATTATAGGATAATGTGGCTTTCTGATAGTGAAGAAATTTTTAAAACTGTTTTTTAACTTTTTCAAAGCCGGCAAACGAGCTCGCGATCTACATGATGGTGAGTGGCATCCACGCCCATGGACAGCATTAGTCGGAGGTGTTTTAGCTATTAATAATAATTATGATTATTATATCGACTAATGACGTGTTGCCGACTGTAGGCTTTAAGGCTTTAGAGTAAATTGCCCTTGTTCCAGTAACTGCACTGACTGTTCCAATTCAAATATTTATTTCTCAACATTGACAATTACTTGTTCTCATTGATGTCAAATAAAACATGACTCTACCACCAGCTCAAAAATCATTATTATAGCATTCAAAATAGGCATGACTGTAGTACCCCCCCCCCCCCACCAGATCCTAAGAAAGAAACTCTTCTATTACTAAATATGATTAAGTAACTATAAACTATTAAAAATCACCCAGCTTCCGGTGCCGTAAATATTTCAGATTTTTAGATTTTATCGATCACATAACAAACAATGAAAAATCTCCTTTGAGATGCGTGAAAACAGACTAAAATTATTAGACTAATTCTGATAGGTCTTATAATAAAACAGTTTGTAAAATTCACTCTTCAAAACTATTTCCCTACACAAGAACCTAATGCCATCTTCAAACGTTTAATCCTAGACTCTCTAAAGTTTAAGAGACCATTGAATCACAAGTCCTGGAACATTGCTGCAGGAGAGAAAGTGGATATGCTAATTGGTCACCCATGTGAGACCGGTCTGTTGATGGAAATAATAGAGTAGATATGATACAAAGACGACAATTCACGATTGATATAATATATTTGAAACTTAATTTTAGTGATGATTAGTACGCCAGGTAGTTGTTAGTCTAACAATGGTGTTCTTTAAAAACTGTTCAACGAAATTAGCAAGCTCGTGCGATGTATGCGACTACACCCAAGAAGGAAACCTCCAACTTCAATGAAAAACATCTATTATTCCTAAACAAATATGTTACAGCATCGAACAAATGTCTTTTTGACATTTCTTTTTCTACTATTTACTCACTATTTTTACTATTTTTCATTACTATTTTTCACTATTCTAACCTGAGACCTACACAAAAGCCGTATTTTGTCTTATAACTATTAAACTATACAAAAAAATGTAACAGTCAAATTTTCAAGTACTGTAAGATTTCTCCAGACGTAGATATACCTAGTTTCACATCAAAAAAATGTCACTCTATACTAGAAAATTCTAGTAGTATACTAATTTCAGGCTAGTAATTCCACTGCTTTGTGGCGAGAAGTAAAATGGGCTATCGAAAAGCTTTGTCGAGTTTTTCGAACATTGACTATAAAGAATTAGAATTGCTTGTGCTTAGTGGATAGGTAGTTCTATTATGAGAGTCTTAATACGCATAATGAATTGTAGCGTCATATCCATACTATTCTCGCAGGTCCATCCCGAGCACGCGACTCTTCCTCGTCGATATCAATCATCTATTTTTACTTCATGGCTGCGGGCGTTTTATGCAACGTTTGCTTACAAAATACGTGAAACATAACATTTCTATGTACTGTTAGACAAAAAATTTAATACATTATTATTTTATAAGGCTATAGAGTTGGATTTTTTAAATATTTTTTCTAAAGATTATTTAAGATTTTTTAAAGATCATATCGGATGTTTTTTTAATCATTGTACAGATGTTTTTCTGTAGTCTAATATATAGGTAAGTAAAGATGGAAATAATAAAGTTGTAAATATTTTTCCCGAATAGTTTTGTAAGATAGAAAACAATGAACGTCTGAAATAATTAATTTATAATTAATATTTTTGTTTTCCTGACTGTACAACAATACAACGTATACAAAATACATGTAAATAAATCCAGTGTGATGTACAGATAAAATTTCTGCCCCGTTTGGTTTGAAATGTACCTTTAAAGTTTGTGTTACAAGGTTTATTTCCTAGTCACTTATTTAATAAAAAATTCTTATAATATAAATTTTTATAAAAATTTTAGTTTATTGGTAACTACAATTTTATACATATTACATATCCTTCCATAATTAAGATTATAAAAGCATTTCAAAATATCGATACCCACTGAGTTACTTTGTTGATTGTTCGCAATAAAATTGGTTATCATATTTGTCGTATACACAGAACATATAATAATAAGCAAATTATTTCAAATAATTTCGGACATAAGGTGTTTCTCTTGAAAACCAATAATGAAGTAAAATACTTTAATTTTGAATAAAAACTTTTGCTTTTATCTATATACTTAGCTCAAGCAAAAAAAAAAACAATGAAAGTTCAAAATAAAGTATTTTAAACAAAATATCCCATAAAAACAGCATCTTAAACTTATACGCATACATCTAACACTCAAATAAAATATTTAAAAAATATTTGATTTACAATTAGCAAAACTCAAAAAATACTAAGTGCATTCTCGACCTTGAAGTAAAAATTAATCAAATATTTATTTTATTAACTTGTGAAGTAACCTCAATTACAATTAACCTACTCAAAAGTTACTCAATTATAATCAATATTTTATTGATTAATCGAAATAATAATTCGTAACGGTTGGCACGCTAACAATGTTTCTAAATAAATTGTACGCCCCTTTCATTTATCTAAATAAGTTTAATAACTATTATGATCGGATTATTAACTGAGCAGTTAATGGAAAAACTTACTTCTTCTGATAGATGTAAGAGAAGTAGATAATGAAGTATTTTTATGGTTTAGGTGAAAAGCGAAAAGCGTTTTTCTTTTACAAGTTTTTTTACTTTCAGTCTGCTGAGTGTGAATTTTAACCATCATTTTACACCGTGAGTGCTTTAATTTTTATATGAAAGTCGTCCAGCGCTAGCTTAAGTGTATACCAACTTTGTTTCATGCAAAAATAAAACGCGCTTGCAGCGTACGTGATTGTGTAAACTCGCGCTCAGCGCACAGTATTGTCAAAGTTTATTTACATATTAATAAACAAACAAACCATTCCTATCAATAGTTTATTTATATAATATTACATGACAATCAACAATTTTTGGTAAATCGAGAAAATATTTAAAATTGTTGATTTTCTTATTTGCTTTAAATAATTTATATTCCGTATGTTTTCTATAAAGGCACTTTCCTACCCGTTTTCTCTTACACCACACAGTAACTTTATAAAGGGGCTGTGCCACATTTGAATATTTCACGCATTCGTTTCCCGCCAAGCGCACACGCACCGGAAGTGGAATCCTTTATTCAAATTGCAAACGTCGGTCAAGGTTTGTATGTCGAGGGATTTATGGTGGTTGGTCAATCTCTTGCACCATAGGACAATAGATGATACATATTTTAAGAATATTTGAGCTGTACATTTGAGATTATTTCTAAGTATGAGAATTAAAACTAAGATTATTTGATTATATAATATTATAATAAATATTAAAATTGCTGCTGAGATGCTGATGCAACTTCTCATCAGTTGCAGCGCATGCTTGTTTACCGGCTATGACGAAATAAATAAAAAGTAATTTGAAAGCTTGGAAAGTAATTAACAAAATTAGCAAAATTTTAACAGACATAAAATATTTTTAAATGGTTATTCGAAAAAATGTTTACAGTGTAAATGAATTTCTCAATATCTATAATAGATAATATCTTAAATAAATTGTTAGTTATAAATATGTTGTTTTAGGGAATAGGATATATTATAAAATAAAAATTTGCATGCTCTAAAACTGGCAATATATGTATGTTCTACATTTTAAGACCTCTATCTGTACCTACCATATTTTAAACAAATAAATATTTGATTTGATTTGATTTGAAAAGCATTAGTTGTTTTGTTACGCTATTACGCTAATCAACAAAAAATTGCATAATTTCTACCACTTTTGATAAAACTTCCTGTGTAACCAAAATAGCTCTAAGGTTGAGTTTGCAACAGACAGAAAATTATTATAAGGGAAAACCAACCTTGTTGTTTTATGACATTCAAATGAATTACGTAGGAAGGTAGACCATATTTTGGCCGACTTCACGGTCCGTAAATTAACACACAAACAAAACTAACTGGCATTTAAGACAGTTGCAAGAAACCCATTCAAAATTCTTCAAAACATAATTATTCAAATTACCTGCAATGACATCTGACCTTAATAATTCTTCCATCAAAAAGACTTTTAAACTAACCGATCCCAAATTTACCTAACCATTTAGAACAGGTCCAAAGGACCCAATTTTTTTACTGGCTACCGTCTAAAGAAACCCTTAATTTTAACCTTTCGAGGGTAGAACCGTAAAATTTCAAATGGATATATAAATTTGGTTCATCTATCTGATAGTTAACACAGAAATGCTTACACCTGCTGCCGAAAAACACAATAATTAGAAATAAATGCAATTGCGAGTCGTTTTTTATTCTAAGAAATATAAAAAAAGGTTTTTTTTAATTAGGACAGACGTTTTTGTTTTATCGAGCGTGACTATATTAAAGTTTAAGTTTTGGGGTCAAAAGTGCTATAACAAAATTCGATTAAAAATTATTATAAATTTAAAGAATTTATTTCGTCGTGCATATTCGCAGCAAAATAATTTTTTATTATTAAAATAATGAAATATGTCGGATTCATCTAAGAATAAGTGGCAAAATACTTTAAGAGCCAAAAGTTTAATTTTCCGTAAATATAAACTTTTTACAAAACAAAGCTGAAATATCTGTCTACGTGTATCAAATACCTAGATTCTTTGCTAGCGATTAGAATCTAAACTATGTATGATAATTTATAAGGAAGCATACTTTATGATGAGAAAAACGTATAAAATGTTTAAAGTTTTAATGCAGAATATAATTTTCATCAAAACTTCAAGTTTTAACCCAAATCAATTTACAAATCCTCGCAAAAAACTTCCTATATTAATCCGCATAAAACATTTACTTTTCTTTCTTTAAGTGCACTTTAAGTAGTAACTTAAGAGCTTTCAAGTGAATAAGTAAAAAGTAAGTTTGCTGCGCGCACGCCGTGACCGAAGGGTTTGCGCTTAGACACAACTTAAGTCCATCTGTGTGATCTCCTGCGCCCATTTAACTTTAGACTTACAATTATTTGAACAAAGTTGAGTTTCGGTTAAAGAAAAATGGCGTATAAGACTTATATTGTTGATTTTAGAACGTTTGTTTGTGACATACGTGTGTTTTAAACACAAATGAAAATAATTTTTATCCGATTGGAATAAAGGTCGTTTTTATTTGCAATTTAATAATGAACTAGACCTTAGCCCGAGTTCTGCTTGGGAGACCATGTTATCGTCGTAGGGGATACCCACCGCAACTTTATTGTATATTTCATTGTTTTCACAAAAGGCCATAGTTTTAAAGGAAGTATAATATGTCAGAAGGTTTTTCGGGGCCATATTTTATTACTTGGTGTCTTTAAATTACATCAGTAGACCATGAATCCGCTTTCTCGGATTTTTTATTAATGTAGTAGTAATTCTTAGTTATAAGGTTATATTGGACGGGTCATTGAGTGCCCAGTGATTAATTTTATCGAAGATCTTGGTGTATAATTAATTCATATTATGATGATTAAAAATATACATATATATTATTACTGTACATTTCATTACATTAAAACTAACATTTCAGTCCAAATAAAATATATTTTACGTAATTTGGATATGAGTCTGACTTATATAATAATAATTATTCATTTCTTTATGTCAGCCATTTGAGCCCTAGATTTAGAGGTCTGTCACTCTTCATCAGTAAATAGTATAAAACATAGGATCAACCGACACGGATTCTTTTGGGTACCATTAATAAGACCAAATATGCAAATCTAGGGCATGTTTTGCAACAGCAAAAATATGGCCTCCTGCAGACCATTATGAAGCGCAAAATGCCGGGAGAGAGACGCGTTGGAGGAAGAAAAACACCAAGGCTGCGCAACGTCACACAGTGCACTGGATTGTGAGTGCCGCCCAACTGTTTTGGCCTCACAAAAGATAGGAATAAGTATGAGCTGACCACCAACCTTCGCCAGCCGGAGAGGCGCTTAAAAAAGAAGATAAAAACATATTATGTTTAAAAACCTAAAATATTGAAACAACACAAACATACATGATAATATATACAAATGAATGCATTAAAGAAATTTAGACGATTTATTAAGAAGGAATAAATTAAAATTCTTAAATACGTAAAATAATGTTTACGTCAAAAATTTATTTAGAAGGTGTTAGTACAAATAATAATTGTTACAAAGTAAATAAGTTATTCTTATTGTGTGTTGTTTCCTCTAACTATTCCATACCTACATTGAAACCTCAAATAAATTGTATACCTAAAATATCTTATAAAACACCTTTCAATAGAAAAACGATTTCTATTATAGCAAATTAAAATTTCATAATACTAATTATTCTAAATACACCAATTTCATATATTAACATATTATCTAACGGCATCATTAGGAATTTTGACACATTGACCTCTAGTCGTGATGTTACGCCGTGATCTAACTTAAATACAACTTACTTACGACTTACTTTCAGTTAAGTCTCATCACTTTACTTAAGTGTTATGCAATTTTACAAATTAAGTTTCTGATGATTATTTTAAAAGCTATATTGAAATTGAAAGTTTGTGAAAGTGTTTTTAAGGTGGAGTGTTTTATTCTGTTTTAGTGAGTAATTAAGTAACTAATTTACTATTTAGCTTTTTCCCGCGATTTCAGGTTGCATATTACATTTGGAGTCATAATAATTGTAATACCAAATTTCAACCATTTTAGTGATATGGCTGAAATCTATATTTGACTTATCTCACGCCAATCTCAGCCAACTTGTCAAAAAAAAAAGTGACTTTGTTTTGATCTGTGTAGAGATGAAAATCTTAGTATTACAATTTGACAAGATTTGCGTCACATGTTTTCACAATATGTATACTAGCTGAGAATGAGTACGCTCTATAGATTTCAGCACATACCATATTCTGTATATGCAATGGTCGTGCCAATTTACGAAGCAAATACTCTCTTGTAGGTCCACGAACAGTTAACCTACGTTACGCTACGAACTTTATTTATTTTATAATAAATAATATAAATAATATTTATATAATCAAGCGATAACAGACCCCTCACAAGTTGTGAGGATTCCTTTCGTAAAAATAATTGCTGAATGACAAAATGGATGCGGACTGCACAAGATGGAACCGTGGAGAAAACCGCCTGCACGATTTTCGGCTGAACGAAGGTCAATGTTGCCAGGGTTTTGACACGCTCGAAACCAATCCACTACTTTGGAAGTTGCTATTAATACTACCTCCAAAGTTTATCAATTTAGAAGAACAACGCTTATAATAGGTAATGGTTTACATGTTTCTCTGCCTACGCTCGTTAATTCACCTAAAAACAACGTTAGCTACATGAATCCAAGAACCAGTTAGCATATCCCCATCATTAAAATTTTAACTAACGAACTGTAATCAAGCCAATTTGAATGAAGATCCCTAAGTCCCTGAATATTCAACGCAATGCCCTACTGGGCTCATTAAATCATAAATTCATTTAAAAAACAATGGGATATCCATCACGGGGAACCAAGAATGGTCATTCGTTAAGCACGTGTCTGTCAAAGTAGTAAGGTATCATTTAATTAGATTAGAAGTCTAAACATGGTGAGACCTTCTCATTAACTAAATATGAATGACTCCTAGACGCAATAGAATACAGGGTGTTGGGAAACGATTGCAATACCACGTAAGTAAATACTAAAACCAAAAAAGGAATATTCTTTTTGTAATGGTTCATCACAACCAGTTTATAGTCTCCACTTTTCTATTAATGTGGAACAAAATGTTAGGAATTTTGACATTTTGGTAAAAGAAGTATCATTATTTCATCTTACAATATTCTTTCTAAGTCTGCCCGAAACCCCAAAACTTACTACAACTTAGTTGTGTGATAAACATTTGATAATAATAAGTTGTTAAACTTTATGTATTAAGTAATAAATAACTAAAGTACGTAGTTAAAACTAAATTATTATGTGAATTTTTTGTTGACTCCACATGTGTGAACTTATTTATGGCTTTATTTTGTTTCGTCACCAACATTTAAATTGAATAACTAAGCCAAAGTACCCAATACCAAAAACGTAGTGAATCTACGTGAATATTACATGTACGAATATAACATAAAATATTATTGAAATACGAAACACTGAGAAAAAAGTAACAAAAGCGTTTCAAGAAAAATATCTGATCATGGACGTCAGCAAGAACTTCAGCCTCGCCCAACCCAGGGGTGGTATCAGGCAACTAATAGTCCACCACGCTCACCTACTGCGGCTTGGCAGTATTTCCACATACCTTAGAAATAATTAATTTATGCACTGAATTTATAAAAACTTATTGGTACATTTGGTAGCAACTTGTTCGAACCCGGGACCATAAGAACGAGACGCCCGGGGCTGTAACTGCGCCACCGAAGCTTCAAAGAAAATATCTAGAAGATATAAACTAATTACTTAATATTTAAAGTAAAAATATATAAGCCAAATAATACATTCTTGAATCTCTCTGAAATACTGTTAAATTATCAGCTAGTTCTGAAACATTGCTATTAATAATTTTCATTGGAACAGGTTGTCTAGAATGCATACCGCGGTGTTATGCAAAACTGAGTTATATTGTGTATCTTCGGTGGTTGCGCAACAATGGACGAAGTTTGTTGCAACATGGTCGCGTGCGCAGAATGCTGGGGTCCTATTAGTGAATTGATCGAGATAAAGGGTGATTTATCGAGATGGGTCATAATGTAATATCTGAAACTATCAGAGTCAGAGGTATTTGTTCTGAGAAAGCAGCTCAGCTGAGTTAGAGTTAAGAAAAGTTGTATTGGAGATTTTCTAAAATCGCTTCTACCACTACGTTATACTTCTTGCTTTTTTTTAACTTTAGTCATAGCGGTAATTAGGATGACCCGATGGTAAGTGACATCATTTAATTTATTAATAGTGACTGATTATCTGGACTGTTGATGCGTCGCTGGACGTAGATTTCAGATGAAAATGCCTTTGTTCCAGTAATTGTACTGTTTCTTCCCTTTGACCGGAACACAACCACGTGAACGATTATTATGGCTGTCAAAATAGAAAAGACGATAGCCCTGGAAGAGATCTTAACAATCGTTGTTCTCTTATCAGTCAATATACAAAAATACTTTTTTCCAGCACATAGATATGTTCTACAAATCAACGGAGCTTGTCTGTGAGTGAGAGTGGGTGAGTAGCTGGCACCTATAGTAACTAAAATCCAACTCAACATTTATATAGTTCAACATATATTTGACAACCCTTCGAAACTTTATATAATATACATCATGTGATCTTGACTGACGTCATGTGATATTGACTGACGTTTTCTGACTTGGTGGTAAGTGAATAAGGTCAAAAGATTGTTTTATTGCACCTATTACTAACTGGCTTGTAAATTCAGAGGTTTTTTTTGTAAGTAAACCGACGCAATCACTTAACCGAATCGTTGCGGATGGCACGTTCAGTGCCATCACTGTTTTTTGCGTGTGGCGTCAGGCACGGATGTGTGTCATTTAAAAATCGATGGTAACTCCTTCAATTAAGTTTTAGGGAGTTTTTACCCAGAACTAAACTAACTTCTTTTTCACGTATATTAAGCTCGTAGCCTTCGTTTCTGGATATTGTAAGACTTTTTTTTAAATAGGGGTCGCCAAACTTTTTGAAAGTTGTGTTATTTGATAAGTGAATAGGTTTGTGAATTCTGTTCTATCACTTCGTCATCGTGGCATTGAGTTTCAATTTCTGTCTCGGAAATGTACTTTTTTTTCGTCATAATTCTTAAACAATAAATAGACGATAAATAACCATAATATAATGGCAGTATTTAGCAAAATGTTATTTTTTACTGACAATAATAATTTTGACATTTTTTGTGAATGTCATTAATTATAAACATAAATATATCTATTATATGGAACTTGGCAGTTTTTCATTTGCATTGTTTAAACAGTTGAAATTTGTCATGAGGAAAACCTAAACAATGTTTTTAGACCTAATTGAATACCTCATAATCAATGAAATCATTAGGAAATGCGAAATTAATTGAAAAGGTTTAGCACACCTGTATTAAAAAAGTCACTTACCCTTCATTTCCAGAAATACACTTATTTTGCCACTTTTTATCACTCAAAACAATGTGCCTGGCCGTTCGAGATAGATTTCCAATGTAAACTAAAAGTATTCAAGCTTTGAACATGTAAAAAATGGTTTCCTTTTCCGCATGGCTGAAGACTCAGATGCGTGTCATCTAATCGTATGGCGGTGAGCACTGAACAGTGTCACAGTATTTTTGTTCGACGTCACAGTTAGAAGTTAGCACAATTAGACATCGGAACGAATCGGTTAACTCATGAACAAAATAAACGTTTTGTTCACATGACATCTCTTGTGGCAGCTTGGACTGAAATATCTAGCTGCTAGTTTAAGATTTTAGAATAATAATTTTTGATAATTAATTTAAGCAGTTTAATATTAACATTTCAATTGTCCTTACTATATTCGAATGATTCAAAATAGGAGCCTAGATGCATGATACGGCGTGGAGGATTTATCAAGTATTTGCTAGATATTTGCAACATTTTCATGGATGTTATCGAAGATTAGTTATGTTCTTGAGCTAAAGTTGCCGGTGAATTGATTTTTGATCGGTCAAGGTTTTTCTGAAGAATCGCAAAAATGTTTTTATTATTTAAAATTAGCATTAAGAATTTGCAAAAATAGGTAAATCGTGTAAGATTAATGGAAGTTCAACGGCAACCTCAATGTTCCTACCGCTGAGGCAACACCTAAACTAAGGGGTGGTTTCCGGCAAATTAATATTCCACCACTCTTGCTTACTGCAGGTTGACTTACTTTGGAATCACCTCCAAGGTACAAGTATAGGTTTTTCTTAATCGTATTTTCCTTAACAGTTAGAGCACTAGACTGATACGTATATAAGTAGTATTAATTTATTGGTACATTTGAAGCCATGGGAATACAACTGGTATCTCAAGACCGAAAAGCTATCCACCGCATCACCGACGCTCCATCTCTAAATACTCGCAATATTACTGTGATCCATTAACATCCACGATGAACTATACCCGTGGCCACGGTTCTCACTTGCCATCAGGTAACTCATGAGCTCTTTGAGTAAAATTAGACAAGTGTCTGTAAAACTCTTTATTTGTCTACTTACCATTGCTTAGCATTACGAATTACCAATATTACTCAGTAAGTCTCCTTATGGTTCAAATTCAAATTGAAATATTTATTTCTAAACATTGACAATTACTTGTTCTTATTGACGTCAAATAAAGCATGACTCTACCACCAGTTCGGAAAAATGTTTGTGAAGAAGAACTGGCAAGAAACTTCACAGTTATATTTTTTTCAAAATATATTTACAGTGTCCTTTTATGTCTATACAAAATTATTGTTATCTGCATCTGTTACCTCGGCAAGTCCCTCCAAGTATCCAAACGACGAACACCCTCAAACGGCACCCGTTTACGAGTTAACGCGGGATCCAGCCATCGCCTTCCTCAACCATATTAGAGGGACACTTCCCTCACTAGCGACCCGTCACCCGACACCATAAGAAGACGTACGTTAGTGACAATGACGCTTTAGATATTCATCGGGACGAAGGACTCGAAGAACAAACAGACACATTACAAATACTAGTGAAATCCTTTTAATGAGGGGATTATACCCAAGGGCTTTTATCATCCAAATAATCGGATAGTTTATAATATGCTTTAGCACTCAACTTTTGCTTTATAGTTTCTTTGAATTTGTCCATAGGAAGACCTTGGATATCCTCAGTAACCTTATTATTTTAAAAGCGTATACATTGACCCATAAATGAGTTAGTGTCTTTGACTTTGGTCGCTCACTTCCCTCTAATATGGTTGAGGAGGCGATGGCTGGCACCCGCATAACCCCGTGAAAGGGTTCTGTTCGTGGATATTCATTTTTTGGATAGTTTGTGTGTAGGATTTACTCCCTGGTCTAATTGAAACTAAATAAATAATTATTGCTGAAGATAATACACAATTTCGGCAACTAGACAAATAGATATAATAATAATATTAGAGGTTAGCTGTTATATTTGTACGGAAATCATCTCTTACGTTTCACAAATTACTACGTACTTTGTTTGTAACAAACGCTCTGCAAGTTTCTTCTGTTATTTCAAGTTTTTATATAAAAGCTTAACTTATTATACAAATCCATATCATATTTTTATTATTAATTGAGAATAAAGGGATGCTTATCCAAGGAGAACTTTCTAACTTCCGTTTAAATGTCTTAATAATTTAGTTTTTCAAATTAGAAGCCCGATACTGACCTTATACCTAGCTACATAAGTTATTACTATTACCAACACAGAGACTGTCTAAGCTACCCACACCTGCCGCACGCGTGCCGGCGACGCGTCGCCACGCATCACGGCCGAGCCCGGGCTCGATGCGCGTCGCTGCCCCGATTAGTACACTATGGTGTAGTGGTGTAGTGGTGTAGTAACTGATGATTCCGGGTTCAGGGAATTCGAGGTTTTTGGCCTTTTTTTGAGGCAGTATATTTCAAGGAGTTTATTGAGGTTATGATAAAAGCTCTATTACAGACAGAAGCGTCCACGTTTTGTAATATACATCGTGGAAAAAATAAAATGACTACTTTGGTAACCAGCAATTACGATCTACCTTTCACATGCAACACGATGCATATATTAACCGTTCTGAATTAAATATTAAAAATTATCTTAAATAACAAGTTTATCAAGATATGATCCTTTTCTCGGTAAAGTTTGGGTGGTCATACGTTTCAGATCTCGCAGAATTTAATTTAAAAAGTTGTTAGTTAGCTTTTTGTGTCACCCTTTCGATAAATCTTTATTGTGGAATACTTTTTATATGTCAGAACAACGGTTTTGTTTGTAAAGATTATTTACAGTACTTTAAGTTTTATTACAAGCGAATTAAGGTTGAAATTTGATGTTTGCGCAAGGGTAGATATTTAGGGGTAAACACCCCTTGTATGATGATAATTACTCGATACTTTTTATTGTTATTGTGACTATTGAACAACTGCTGGTAGTATTTATTTATGTGCTATAAAACGCTTGCACAAGACTTTTAAAAAGTGAGGTTATCTTTTTGAAATTTACTAGTTTGTCACTTTAATTAAAATAGATGTCTGCTAATCAGCCGTCATCATAATTGTAATGTCCTAGATTATACTTCAGTCTAGCACAATATCTCTGTTAATCGAAGGTCTATACAATTCACTGCGTAGTAAAAGATAATTATAATTTGAACTCATGCGTTATAGAACTTTAACACAATTAACTCCAAACAAAACATCCAAATTAAACAATACTAACACCATTAAAACACTTCTTGCATATTTTGTTAAGCAATTTTGTACCTCAATTAAAGACAACGAAGGCACACAACTACTTATGCTAACTGTACCTTCTCTATAGAAAAGTATTGTGTAGCGTGTTCTTTCATCCCAGGTCAAACACACGACACAAAAAATGGCATCAAGTGTTGTTCCTAGCTCTCTACCGGAACGACTATGGTTCTAGAGTTACTAACCATTACTCGAACCCTCTTGGTAAACTCTCTCGTATTATGTAGGTAGAGTTAAAGATAAATTGGAGTTTTGACATGTAAAAAATGTGTTAAACGGTACCTAGTTGAGCTTTCGCTTCGAAGGCCGTCTATAGTTTGTATAGTCCAATTTAATGTGGATCTTAAGACGTTGAGCTACCCCGTTGGGTATTAATTGGAATACCAATACTCTTTGAGCTAATTTAGTTTAGAATGAATATTGCATTAAAGATCATATTATAATAGTTGCTTTGAAGTAAAATTTTAATCCAATTTGTGTTGACCTTTGATTATGAAGATAATGTTTTGAAATAAAGTTCTTTTTATAATAGATCTTATAGTCAGCTTTTTGTAACATAAAATATTCTTTTTTCTTAGTTGTAAGTTAAATATGGAAAGGAAGTCTGTGGTTGTGGTGAGAACAATGTATCGATTTATCGATTTTTATCAAGTTGGCAACCAATATAGTACTAAGTTTCCTTAGGGGAAAGTGAGCCAGCCCTATCTTCTTTTTGTTTTTAGTTCAATGTATCTGATTGAGCTAAACAGTTAAGTAGTAAGTACAATAAATCATTTTTTAATATAAAAGTTGTAAAGTGTGTTAAATAATTTGATGCCGAGTGGCGTAGTGAGAGCCCTGCCTCATATGCCAAAGGTCCCAGGTTCGAGTCCTGGCCAGGGCATAGGTTTATGTGATGAACACAGATATTTATTCTCGGATCATGGTCGTTTATATTTCTATATATATGTTTATTCTAGGTACCTCCCCAGTTAACTGTATAGCCATCCATAACACAAGCTTTGCTTACTTTGGTGCCATACAATTGGTGCGTTTGTCTGGGGGTTTGTATTTAAAGAAACATGGATATTTCATCTCGATACCTATTAGTGATATAACGGTGAAGGAAAACATCGTAAGAAAACCCACATAGCTAAGTAATTATTTCGAGGGAAGTGTGAAAAGTCTGCCAACCCGCAAGCGTGGTGGAATATAAATGGCCTGAAATTCAAATTAAAATTCGAAAACAATTAATACATCATGAAAATTTTGTACATACGTAAGACGCAACTGAGGTTTTCCTTCTCTTTCTTATAATTGTTTTATTGTACTGATTGATCTTTATCCCAGCTGAGAACACCCCACGATTCACAATTTAAAAAATATCATATTACTTTTTAAATCTACTCGAACTACTTCGAAAGTATTAGCGCTGATGGACGTTCGGTGCGGCAGACCTAGGATGGGTGACCGCCAGTGGCATAAGAACGAAAACGCTTCCGTGCTTCAGAGTTTTCCGTGCTTTTCAGTTTGTTTGAGCGTGGTTGTCGGTAAGACGTACGCCTTTGGAGTTTCCAGAAGCGGCTCAACTCTGGCTCAACTCGGGATCAACTCTGACTCCCTCACACAATAAGAAGATGAAGTAAGAGGTTTTGCTGAGAAAGTTTCACAATAACTTTATGGAAAACCCCTAAACATCACTTTGAAAGACAATACGTCTTTAAGTAAGATATTTTAAATATTTTGCATCTCATTAACATGAATATTGTGTGCAATTTAGTATCACAGTTAGATGGCTATTATCATAAGATAAATATAAAAGTTTAATGGTTTTCTTTTTTTCTCTCTTTGGTGTCTAGACGTTATCTATTTACTGATTTCCTTTCATGCTAAAAAAGGACTACATATGAATAATTTTATTTATTTACTTTATTATTTTGAATCTCATTTTGACAAAAAACATTTTTGTTTTATCTTATTGTTGATAGTTAAGATACTTATTTGTTGAATGAATCAATTTGACATGCAATTTACGAAATTAAATCAACAATTTTACTTCTATTGACATTATTAATACTCGAAATTTTTCAGTGTATTGTTATTTTTTCACTCATATGTATAATAATTTGCTAAAGAGTATGAGAATGAATGACTAACATTAGAGCTTAAGAACTGTAAATACTGATAAATACGAATGTGGTTTTTTTAAATAAACGAATATTATTATTATTATTTCTACTAATCTTAGATGACGTATAATTTTAATCATTGATAAACATGTTTATAGTCACAAATGAAAATTGCATCAAAAAGAGACTACTTAAACCTTTACAGGTTTTTACCAACAACTTGAGTAAGAATTTTATCATATATTTCTAACCAACAAAAATAAATAATAAAATATACAATTATCTGAGACAAACTCCAACTATATAAGAATAAAACACGTTAATATGAAAAACCTCCCATCGACTAGTAAAAGACATCGACGCGCATTAACTTTACACTTAAGACAGGTAACCATATCTTCTGACCTTTTCAAGATTATTCACGTATTTGCGTTACTAATTACTTAATTATTTAAATATTTATTTGCATGAAACCAAGGGAAAATGGTTGATAATAAAAACTGTGTGAAATCTTCGTTTGCGATATAAATAATTTTAATTATCTGGTGTAGTCAAGAGGAACATGAATATTATGAAAAGGGGTGAAAACAATACTTTTGTGGGTTGTTTTTGCACATGTTTATATTCTTTGATCAGCAAGTGTAGTTTTTGTAATAAAATATATAAGAATTTGCAGTGGACGACTCCAATGAAAGACCGTCGTGGAGATATGGCTTATACACAAAAGACTTGATTTGAATGGATTATCCACGTCGAATAAGATACCTAAGGACACCCAATCATTTGGACATACAAAGCTGTATTTTTACTAAAACTGAAGAGACTTTTATTTAGAAGAACCAAGAAGAAACTATGCACAAGAATTCTAGTGGTAGTACAGTTTCTTTGTTAGGATCTCGCCGGGGCGGTGCCACATTCATCCCTATTTTATCCGCCATAAGAACCAGGTTTGCGTGGTTTTGTTTCGGATAAAAAGAATGATCAGTGTCATTACAAACAAAGACAATTCTAACTGAAACTACGGTCGGGAACGAATCATTCGATTCAACGAGTCGATATTACAATCATATTCAACATTGATAAATATACCTACGACTAATGAAATCTATGGGTGCAGTTGCCGGCTAGGATAATAGAAAAAAAAATTTGCTCTATAGCGTGGGCCTGACTAAATTTAGCTTTATTCTCCGGTAAGTAAGGTCAGCTATCGACGGGTCCCTTCGCCTTTAAGATCATGGGCTGCTAAAGTAATTATTATTCATTTTTATCCAGATTGGTGTAGTGTGCAAAAGTGGTACGAGGTGGTACAAAGCAGCTGATCTCTTCAATAAGGCTAAGCCAAATATTACATTACATTTACAATCAGCCTTAATTTGGAAATGTGTTATGCTTTAGTACAAATGTGTTATGCTTTAGTACATAAAATAATATTCATTACTGCTGTGAAAATATTTCGCATTTCTTACAAGTGTTACACTACTCACTAGGTTTACATCGAAATCAAGTCGCAACAAACTGACCTCTAAAACGAACGATAAAGATAAATCACAAACACAAGAATACACTTAGAAACCATTGATTAATTACAATCCAGCAAATTAACCTTTAAAATTAACCTACTGCGCAAAAAGCGGAAGTTTGAAGAATGTTCCAAACACGAAGACCGATCGTTTTACTAATTTCTTGTGTAACCTTCACATTTGAGTGTACTAATAAAAAAATCCGGTGGTTTCATAACTTTACTTAATTAATGAAATAACTACAATCACTTTTAATCTGTTTTTAAGTTAATTTGGAGTTAGGCCACTTTTTGTTGATGATTGTTGTTACCTTGTTTTAGACTTATAAATTATTAAGGTTTTAAGTGCTTAAAAAATTGTTAGTACTTCATGCTCTCTTTAGCTACACCTATCGCGTAAAACGTATTTAGGTAATTCAGTGTTACATTTTTCATTGAATATTCGTACATTACATTTTTGAGTTACATCATTATTACTTACACGTTTGACTTACGTTACGGCTGAAATATTAGAATATTGCACGGCCCTTAAATGTTTTCACATGAATCTATGAAAGTTAAAAACATTAAATGGACAAGAAAATAAAGTGTACCTAAATTTAAAATTTCAGTATTAATGTCAACACGTAATTGAGTTTTAGACCTAAATAAGTACTTAATCTTTTGTATCACAATTTTTTTTATTTTCTCTATACACTTATGACAATTTATTGAGAAATTCCTGCCAGTGTGGCAACACGATTAATGTTGGTTTCACCTTTAAAATCTTCAGTCATCAATACTTAAAGGCTATTGTTAATTATTTTCTTTTCAGTGTCCTATGTTCGATAATTTGCAATTTTTCCCTCCGCTTTTACGAGTAACTCTAAGTAGTATTGTTCATGAAGATTTCGCTGTCTTTGTATTTTTATTTTTATTTATAATGCAAAAATTAAAACCAAAAAAAACTTTCGTGTGACTGTGTAATATTTTCTATAATCTGGGCCGTGGGCCACCTTGTTCAATAACTTTACTTTCTCTAGCTGTAAGTTATACACCTAAGAGTATAACAGTGCCTCAGTGACTAACTAAAACATAGATATTTTTAAATAAGAAATAAACGTACAAAGAACTAGAAATACTCTCTCAGAAGAACAATAAAAACTTGGGACCGTTTTCAAAGTTTAGTTTTAAATCTACCTTCGACCTTCACTCCGAAGTCTAATAAAACACAAACTTTGTAGCCTGTAAAACACATTTTAATTTGAAAACATATTTTGTCACGACTGCCTGATTACGTTCGCATAAATTAATAATTACTATAATCAATGGGAAAATGCAGATACGATAATGACCTAGACGGATTAACATGTCGAGGTGCGCACGATTAAACATCAAGGTAATTGTTTTATTGTTATTATTTAAACTAATTTATAAAATAAATATCTTGAGGCATAATATAGGAATACATTTAAAACGCCGGCCGACTGCAGGTCCCAGGTTCGATTCCAAGTCGGGTCATTTATTTATGTGATGAACACTTATGTTTGTCCTCGGGTCATTGTTGTATATATTTATATATGTTTATTTCTAGTTCACTGTATGGTAATAACATAAACTTTGCTAAATTTGGAGCCATACAGTCGGTGTGTTTGTATTTGGTGTGTATTTATTATTTATTTCATAAAAATCCAAGTGGTGCACTATATTCTTTTCTCACAAAACATTCCTACAACTCATTTAATTAAACATAGAATATATAGCATTATATTCCGTAGAAGAATTCGATATTGACACTCAATTACAACAAAAATGGTCGTATGTATTAGAGATACAACGTAAACTTATGTCCATTACGCAGAAATATGTCCGTAAATACGAATCGAAAACAAGCAACAATAAAAAATCATGAAGCATTTTAGTTTGATCAAGTAGTTTGACTGTACAGATGACCTTAACATTTAAATAAAAATCGTTCACTTGGACGGAAGATTCTGTGATTCACAGCCCGGACCTTCTAGGTCACGAATTTTTGTACTTGTCTGTAACAAGTCAAACTCTGTAACTATAAAGTGTAGAAAATGGCATTTTGATAATGTCCATAGAGATACTGATCTCATATAAATGAGAAATTCCAAGTTCACCGCTCAGCATCTGTAAAAAGAAAGAGACGATGCTTTTGCAAATAAAATTCAAAATAAATTCCTTGGTGGGTTCATAAAAGCCGATTCAACTGATTGTAACACAAAGATTGTACAAAGCTAAGACTAGAAATATACATATTTTGCTGAAAGCCTAACACCAAATAATGCAGATAATAATTTAGTCATAACTTTATCACTAGATTCTATAGATTAATTTTAAACTATTAAAATTATTAATCGTTTTATTATTCGAATCTTTCTTTAACTTAGGTAAACCGTTTTACATGAGCTCATACGACCATTAACAAAGTTTAATTCCTTTGATAATTTGACATTTAAAATGCGACAAGTATTTAACGCCATACCTAGAACTTCCAGTAGGGTTATCACCGCGTAGGTGTCTTTACATGAGACTTAATTATATTCTACACGTAATAAAATCCAAAGCAATAAACCAACATTGAATCCTTGATATTTATTAGCTATCATTGCTTCACATCCGTCTGAAGTAAGAGATATCTGTGAGTCATATACTGGGGTCGGATTTAAGCAAGCATTGTTGAGTTATAGATTGGGTAAATATGCAGATTTCCGTGATTTAAAGACTCGGGTTTTTGTAATTGTGTTAGAAAAAGGAATAAAAATATACGAAGAAATATATAAAATAACATACTTCAAGTTATTTAAAGAACGGAAAACGATTTTCACCAAATTAGGCTTAGAACACTCACGATTCATGCCGCTTTCAGATAAATAAACAAAGTCAGTTTATTCGTATGTAAAATACGATGCCGCGCCACTCGTTTTGCGTCGGGAGTTAACAAGTGTCACAACAATTTCAGATACTATTAGATCACCTAAGAATCTACAATACTTGAATAAATAATCAAAATATTGACTTAAAGTAGGAAATTGTTTCTTTACTACAATGTTTAAAAAATTTATGATGCAACAAAATTACTTATACATACTTTTTAAAGTACATATGAACTCGTTATTCACTTACAAAGTGAGAAACTTAATATTACTTGTGTTAAAGAAAGAACAAACAAAGAAACTGTATCCTAATTCTATTCCCTACCCAAAAAAAGGGTTAAGTAATTGCATAACGTTAAGTATTCCTTACAACCTAACAATCTGTAACCTCGAATATGAAATAACTAATAGTTGAATATGCAGCAATGTCAAGTATTACGTACAAATACGGTCAGCATCTTGCGCAATGTGAACTGAAAGTATGCGCGCACGCAGGTGCCTTAATTGCTTGGAATATCCTGAAGATTTACGTAGGTAACAGGTTGTTTCAGATTTCTGTTAAGAAAATTTTTTTAGTTTGTAAGAATGACTTCGTAAAGAACTCGTGTGATCAATAAATAAAGGAGAGTTTAGTAGCAAAAAACCTTTTATTACTTTTACTTACTTGGTAAAAGGGACAATGAAAATCCAAAATATTTTATTCCATAATAGGTAATAAAAAGTTTTCATTTTGTTTCATCTTAAACGTGCTTCAGCCCCTTATCTTCAGCTTTTAAAAAGTATAATAGATAGACTGAGAGGTAAACCTTGAATACCTTTAAGTATACAATTTGACTACGAAGATGTTTGATGAAGATGAGCACATCCATTGAATATTGTGTTCAAAATTGGGGAAAATGTGCCCTGGAAATTGTCAAAAAAGCCAAAAAACTTGTCAAATTATCGCACGACTTTTTAAATAATCCGTCAAGGTCAGCTCGGACCCTAAGAAGGTGAGGCTTTGGTAGTACGGAGCAAGAAGTAACATTTTGATGCTAGATTACAAAATATCTTATTAGGGTAAGTAAAATAAGCTAAACCTTTACCCACATATATCATTTCTTCATATCTTTCATGACTTTTTATGTCAATCAATGGACTGTACCTTCCTAAAAGTTCGAATTATCAGGAACTATAAAAATAAAAAGCATAATTATTTTCCAAGCAGAGAAATACCGCATAAGTGTAGAAAAGAAGTACAATAAAAGGTTTATTATTGTAACTAGTATCCAACACTTTTTTTACAAAAAAGCTTGACTCGATCGACGTTATGCTTTTGCCGCAAAACTTTCCTTGATAAATGTTTCACACAAACATCACCACAACAAACACTTATTAGGTGACTTACATAAGACAATCTAAAAACCCAGAACGTTCAAAGGCATTACGAAATAGAAACCATATTCACCTTACTTCATATTCCACTCAGTTGTTTTTATAAAATCATATTTACGATAAGATCGCCGGTTTGTTTCATACCTAATCACCATGCTTACTGCATCTTCATATTTCATGGAGAAATAAAAACATGGCGTTACGCGGCGAATGATTTAAATATAATGTTGGTTGGGAAACTCCTAGTGGAAGATTTTTGAGTTTTAGTAGAAAAAAGTATTAATGTGAAACTTAAATACTTATTACAATTATTTTTAATCTGCTTTGAAGTTATTCATATGAAAGTTTTGCGTTGATGGTTTTTATAACAAATATGACACCAGTATCGAAATGTTCGACAAAATGTGGCAGACAAACTAAAAATATTTACAAAATTAACCCTGCATTTTGTTCTAATTTAAACCAAAAAAACGAAACATCATGTGGCCACACTGAGGTGACCTTTCGCTACTCCGCATTGTTGAACGAAAATATGAAACAGCATGCTTATACCACTGAATCTGTGACAACTTGTTGTCTTTCTAGTCTGTGGTTTGTTCAGGTCGTTTTGACGAACTAGAGCAGACTGTAAGGTTTCAATAATCGATATACACTGCGAGTATCGACTTACAAAAATATTTAAAACAAAGGTTAACTAACATTTGAAAGACTTTGGAGGTGTTTAATGTTCGATTACAATAATCATAATAGTTTTGGCAACCTGAAATAATCAAAATATCCCTTTACTCACTACCAATTACTCAATTATAAATCAAGATGTTTGCTGTTGTTATATCAATGGTAAATAATAATAACGGTTATAGTACAATAATCAAATCAAACGAAAAACTAAAGCAGCTCGTAAATTGGATAAGCGATAAGTTGAAAAATAACAGTTACAACAGAATTAATAAAACATTAACATGATAGATAGCGCCATGTTTTCATTATGTAGTGTGGCTGATTTACGGATTTGAAAATGTTTTCCTAAGACAAAACTAAATGAAATTATGGAATATCGGAAAATCGGAATATAATAATCGTTTTTTTTATTCGATGCAATCCTAGGAACACCTGTACAAAAGCTAGCCAAGTGCCCCTTAAATATTGAAACGTCTCCTTTGTTGTAAAACCTAAAAGTTCTTAAATCTTATTATATATGGATTCCAAATGAAGGTCTAGTGGTAATATAGTTTTTTCTGGTGACATCTCGTCGGTACTACAGTCCCTCCAATTTTGATCACGGTAACAAGGTTGTGTTCCAGTCAAAGGGTAGACACAGCCAGTGCAATTAATGGAACAAAGGCAATTTCGTCTGAAACATACGGTCGGCAATGCATTGTTAGTTGATATTATAATCACTTGAGTTAATCAAAGGCCAGATCATAAAACTAACCCAAGAGTAAAGTGTCCAATTTAAAGTGCGCATGCGACTCTTATTTATTCAACGATACCAGTAACCTAACCTTAACCCTGGTTTATGAAGAGGTAGTTTTAATCAAAACACGACAGAGTTCATTAGCATTTAACTTAACCACTGGTTATCCTCTGTCCTTTAACATGTCCTAAACATATGTTCCAATTAGGTACTGTCAACAATACAAATCGTACAGAATTAGGTGTATTATTTTAGAGAACTAGAACACAATACCTTAGAGGAATTAAAATGAGCACTCAAATTTCTTCAAAAGTCAGAGTTAAAAATTATCTGAAGATAAAATTTATCTGACTATATAAAAATCAGCCCTTAGTCACACAAAAACTTTTTGGATATGAATTCTATACATATCAATCGGTTTTATGTTTCTTTTTTATTGTTAATGCCATGGAGACAGTTGTATATGACGATATGTATGCTTGGAAGGCAATGGATATGGGTCGCATGGAGGAGGCCTTTGTCAAGCAGAATACTTTTTTCGGCTAAAAGAAGCAAGAAAGCAAGTATATTTACCAAAGAGTTCTCGAGAAGACTTCTCCACAGTATTTCCGAAGGAGAAGAGACCTCTTTTGATATGAAATGATTTTGATTCTTACAAATAAGTCAAATTTACTAATTCCAAAAGGAGTTAAAACCCGCAACTCAACATAACAAAAGAACACTCACTTTCCTATTGTACGTCATAAAAACTCAATTCCAACTTTTCACCGCAACAGTACCAACAAGGCTAACGTACAATTTTCTAGTCAATTTAATTTTGAGCTTTCTGATTATCAGTTTACTATGGTGGGTGACTTTAACTATGGCCGTTCATTTGAGTAACTGTATCTGTTGATTACCGTTCATTAGTCGGTAGTTTTCGAATGTCAAGCGTTTTCACAGGGTTTCTTTGGTTAGGTGGTGACGAGGAATGTTTGAAGAGATATCACTAGTGTTCAATTTGCCGATAATTGGACTGTAAATAAGGCTTTGGTGTTGGTCAACATTAGATAATCATTTTATGTGTATTTATTTCTACTGCACTGGCGATTGGTAGATTTGAGGGGTATCACTGCTTATCGTGTGTGGGAGTGATAACCTGTAATCTCAGAGCTGATCACGCCGCCTCTGGAAACCCCACAGGCCTCTGACGTGACTTCACAACTGTCATCTTGCGACAACAAACGAGACCGCCAGCTTATCGTGCCCTCCGAAGTACGGAAACGCTCAAGTTCTTTAACAACTGTTGGTCACCCATCCTAGGTCTGCCGCACCGAACGTGGCTCAACTTAGACAATCGTCAACTGACGGCGAAATGAATTTATCTGTCGCAGCCAATGTTGTTCTGAAAATTTTAGCGATAGGATCCACAGTACAATTATCTTCGTTTACTGTGAAATGGCTTAAGTACTTAGTGCGAATGGTAAAAATACAGCTATCCGTCGACATACAAGTAATAATGCTACAACTCAATAATGCTTCTGATTACAAAAATTAAAGAAAATTGCTTTTCCTCAGTCTGCCCGTAATACCTTCAAAGAACCTAAGTTAAGGCGTATTTGCGTTATGATGATAAAAATGAAGTTGATTACAAAGTAAAAGAAGACTTTCTTTAAGTGTTAACTATTTTTACCTATGATAAAAATATATTTTGAATTTTAATGTGACACATACTAAGTTAGAGATCCGACCTCCCGAGATGTTCAAAAGACATTTATCACTCAATCGTCAAGACATCTTTCATCCCAGTCAAGGACATCCTCACATATGGTAAGTTCTTCCACACCAAAAAGCAATAACTCTCAATTCCACTTGTCCCAACCTGAAGTTTCTTTTCCATAAAGACAGCATTAAATTCCACCTAAGCCATACTCCAATAATGGAGAGCACAGTATACTAATGAACTCCAGCGCGTCGTGTGGCAACTGGCGTCTCGCTCTGCTTGCACCGCGCTTTCGTAAGCTGATCCAGAGATAAGACGCCGTGCAAGAACCGCGTAAGTCGGCTTTTGAAGATTTTGAGAGAAAATCTTTAGGTTAAGATAGATGATTTTTTAGGTATAAATAGGTAAATGGCAAAGGCTGTTTTGGAATTAATGTCTTTATCGTTAAATTCTAGTTCTTTTGCATAGAATTCTTGAAACATTTATTTTCTTACTACTCACTAGATTATTGGATATTTATTTTTAGATTTTATAAGTGGAAACCAAATCCATATACAATTCAAATAAAGGGCTAACAAATTTCAAAATTTACAAAATAATCCAATGTAAAGCAGCGATATAAATTACTTTCTTTCACCAGTAACAAATTAATATAACGATTATAAAAGGAATTTACCTGAGTTAACCTCAAAAAGTGGCTCATAAAGTTACGTGGTTTTACGGCGCGGTCGTACACACACAACCTCAACGATTACAGCGCGCACCACCAACTTTAACGTATTAATTAACCAACAATGTGATTTATTTAACTGCATGTTATTAAAAAATTCCTCAGCGCAAATGTTAGCGATTTCTTAAATAAAAGTATTTTCGAATTAAAAGTGCATTTTTACAGTTAAAATCAAGATTTCTCAAGAAGATTAGTTTTGTGTAATTGAAATTTAATTTTATTGGCGGGTTTTTGGATAATTTGTGTGTTACGCTCTGTAGTTTTATTATACCTTTAATTTTCGGTGCAGTTTCTCCAAAATCATGTTTGTTTAAAGGTCGACTCTTGAAAGGATATTTAATTTTTTACTTAATTTTTTTATATGCTAGAAATCTGTTAATACATGTGTACATGTTTACCTACCTAAGATATTCAATGGATTTATTAGTTGATAGTGATTGTGAAACTGCTTAAAGAAAGTTAATTTCGAGCGACATAATAATATAGTTAAATTTTTACGCTGTTTTTAACCGATTATTCCATATACATAGGACACCGCGTAGTAATGAAATATTGAATCTGTCTGTGTGAGCTCATACAATGGCAATAAACTGATAAATATAAAATTGGCCGTTGAACAGCAGATTGCAAAGAGCAACATTATCGACCGGCGTTGGAGAGACGAATAAACGAAGATAAATATTACATTATTTATTTGCAATAGATAAAAGATATATTTTCGCGTCTAAGAAAATCTTCATAAATAAATTCTTCGGACTCATCGAATGTTTGAGACTATGGGGTCCTGTGGTCAGGGTGCTCATATACTCTTCAGTGACTTTCAAAAGGATTGGAGAGTGGAATACGTGTGCCTAAGGCCGGAACTTCTTTAGCACACCGTTTATTGATAGATATCCAACTTGGTAATTCTGCAGTCTTTTGGCAAAGTGAACTCTACGTACAAAGTCTTAATTATCTTCTTCGTATCGTGTGACGTAATAAAAGCTTTGTATTCTAACTTTATTTATTTTCTTTCCTTTTTTTTCTTTTCCTATTGTGAATGTATATATATATATAATTATCTAAAATAAAAACACTATCTTTATCATTTTAGCTATGCAAACTACGAATGCTAACTTAACCCATTTAAATTACGGATAAACTGCCATAATTTTTCCCTTTTGATAATTTGGCCATCAGATGTAGGATAAAATTAAAGGCCGTTCTTCAGAATAACCCTTTTAAACTGTTTAATCTGTATTTTATTATTTTCTCCAGTAACAAACATAACACGAACTTCGTGGCTTCCTGTAAACAAGGTACCCAGATGTTTTTGTGCGTTTTCCTGCACTCACACCGGTTGACGGGTTAAATTGTTGAGTTGCATTGTCAAAATACTTCATTTGCTACGTTGCGTCATATCCTCATACGTGGAATAACTATCCAAAAGGTGATTCAAGTTAAAACATGCGTTTCTGTTGAAACCATCTAAATTAACTGTTTAAATTGGGTTATTTGTGTAAAGGATATATAGGATTTTCGATGTGTAATGCTTTTTTTTACATGTGTTTGTTTTTAACATTATAACGTGGGCACAATATAGTTTTCTATACTGGGTGATGTTTTTCACCGTTCGAAAAATAGGCTCATGAACTCAGACCATCCATACCCTACATAGGTACGGGTCATCCACCAATGAAGAGTCTTTTCTTTTTCACTGTATTGTTTCTTTGGGAAAGTTCCTAACATTAAGGGTACGTGCCCATTTTCCGAACGTTAAAAAAGTCACTCTGTATAGAAAATATTTAAAAAATTACACTTAAATTTGGAATAGATTTTCAGACGCTAGGATGAAGAATCAGATACAAGTGAACAATCAGTAGAACATATGAGATGCTGTCCTATGCCCAGACAATCATATTCAGCTAATTGTCAGATAAACTATAAGACAATTCTATAAATAAATACTAAAAACTAATTTTATTTTATACCAAACTGATAATTACCACACCCATACACAGATTTTTTTTTAACTTTGTCATAACCGGCAAACGAGCAAGCGATTCACCTGACATCCGTGCTCATAGACGTCATTAATAGAAAGTGCTATTGATTAAATATGATTATAATATTACCTAATGATTATCAATTAATGTTGCATTACCTATGAACTACGTAAATACTACGTAAACATGGTTACTACGGCGGTCGAAATAGGAAGGCCTGTAGTACTGGTAGCGTTGGGTGCCGGTCGCTCACTTCCCTCTTATACGGTAGAGGAGGGCGATGGCTGGATCTCGTTTTAACTCGTGAACGGGTGCCGTATGAGGGTGTTCATCGTTTGGATACTTGGGAGGAGGGAGACTTGCAGAGCTAACAGATGCAGATAAGAATAATTTTGTATAGACATAAAGAGACACTGTAAATTTATTTTGAAAAAAAATATACTCTTGAAGTTTCTTGCCAGTTCTTCTTCACGGAGGTTTTTCTGGACAGGTGGTAGAGTCATGTTTTATTTGACCTCATTAAGAACAAGTAATTGTCAATGTTGACATATAAATATTTGAATTTGAATTATTTACCGCCCTAGAAGAGATCTTCACATAAGAAACTGTACAATTGCTAAACCTTCTTAATCTTTTAAAATACTTTGCAGGTTCGAACCAGAGCCCTGACCGGTCTTACCTCAAAAAAGGATACGTACGGTCAGCAAGCACATCTTTTATACATACATCAGGTGTTCGTTTTTGTCTCGTTCTCTCATTAGCAACCTCTGCCTACTTAATAACATGTGTCTCATAGAGTGTGTCCGTTTATTAGATAATGCTAGCTTGCACAATAAAGAATGTAATTGTTCTACAAGAGAACGTTAAGGAGAATCTGTTTGGACATCATTTTTATATTTATAGGCCGCAATTCTCACAATTGTTTTCTGGAAACACATATACAGACACATTAGTGTGTGTTGCCTTAAGTCTAATACAAAATATTGAAAGGATTTATAAAATTTAGGTTTTTTCGAATAAACATACTTAAATATGTGTTTATTACGTAAATACTTGATGCTTACTTCACCTATCAAAGTTTGTTAAAAGGAGGTAAGATGTACCACAGAGTAAAATATTTCACGATTTATATTTTATAAAGATTCGGTCATAAATATTAGAAACGCACAGCAGGGGCCAAAATTATTAAAAGAAGTTTTCTTTGAAACTGAACTATAAAAACTAATATTAAATTAAATGTGAGAGATATAAATAAATAGAGTAATAAAAACTGCTTTTACAGATAGAGATGACAATATGGTATAGAAAACAAACACCAAGCTATAAATAAATAAACAATAAACTTAGTTTCAAAAGCTTATAAAATAATTAGTTGTCACTTCAAGTCATGAGGAAATTTACTGACCTTTTGCATGAAAATAAATTGATTGATCACACAGAAAAGTCCGCGATCTTAAGCTAGTTACTTTACGCAACAAAGTTGCAAGTTCGTTTACAATAAGTTTTAATTGAACATAATAGTTAGCAGATGTTTACTTTAATTTTTTTTTAAAGTTATGAAAACTAAACCGTAATTTAAATTAAGAATTAAAGAACGAAGCTTGACCAAAAATTGGACATCTGCCTTGGTAACCCTTTTGGTAATTGTATTAGATCGGAATTTTATTTTTATTTTTAAATAATGATCCAATTAGAGGTGGATTCGTTGCAGTGTTTGATGGATAAAGAGGGATTTAACTGGATCGAGCAGTTTTTAATTTAACTTTCTATTAGAAAACTAGAATATTTGCTTCTAGATGTGACATGTACGTTAATGGCGACCTATAGTCAAATTGCGTTGGTTATAGTAAAAAATTTGGATAAAATATTTTAATTTTGGACATATTAGATACGATATTTCTCAAAAAGCGATTATTTCTCAAAATAATTGCTTTTTTATGTCATCAGTATCGGAATTTTTGTATATTAATTAAAAATATAATCAAATGTTTTATTTCGATATTATTCAAACCATAAGATTATGTATATTTTATCATTTTAAGTTAAAATTATTTTCATTTAAATCAACTGTGTATAAAGGTTTTGGTCCAACTATTTACCACATCCAGTAATTTATATCCAAAACTCAACAGGTCGTCATAGGAAGTACGCGTCGGAAGGAAAGAGGGCGACAGAGGGACGTGAAGGGTTGAGGGCCAACACGTGCTGCCCTTTATTCCGCCCTTCACAAATCTGTACCATAAGGGTATCCACTAACAGATGATTTTGAAATGGAAAGCACCCTTTAAGCTGATAAAGGGTAAGTTTTATTGATGATTGGTTTGGATATGTGTTTGATATTGTACATTTTATCTACTATTTACAAATTAACAATAGAAAGAAGTGGACCAAGGAAAGAACAATAATTACATATCTAAAACAATGCCTAAATTACTTTGTACTGAGGGCAAAGTGGCCTAGAGGCTGGCAGAATTGCGTTGGATGGGTATGACAAACGTTGTGCAAATTGATTTCGACCACAGGGGTTGCAAGTTTCACTGATCACCTTTTATTGTAATTGATTATTTTACACAGTCCGATTTTAACTGGATTTCTAGATATTTCAAAAACAGAAATCGTCTAGTAACATTTTCCTCATTTGATAATTTTCCATCATGTGTAAAATTTAAAAATAAAACTTTCAAAAATAATCTGCCGATTGCGAGTTAACATTTCTTTAAGGCTATATAAATTTAATAAAATAAAAATCAATTTTTGCTTCTTCCAATACAAATATAAAAAATGACATTAATTACAATGCAAATTTTAATGTTTATCAATAACAGATCTTATTTACAGACCAATAAAATCAAGCGAACATCACTTAATGTCAAGAAAGTGTCCGTTTACTTAAATTTCAATTACAATTTTTAATTTTATTTTCTTTCAAAAAGACATCATTAAACGAACTAACGAGGTAACAAAATACGAAAAAGAAGTACCTATCTACTTAAGTTTAAGATTATCTGATATATACTTTCCAAAGATTTCCCAGACACGTTACTTTTAAAAAGACGCAAGGCAACGTAAGTATGGAGGTTCCGTCCAAATTATTTGTATTTCAGTATCTTGAAATAAAATACGATTTTCTTGCGGATTCAGGGGTCTCTATTCCTAAATAGAGGCTTAACATGGCAAATGGGCCAACATTTAATGATACGTGGCCAATTCTTAAACTAAGTGCTATCTTTGAAAAGCCATTTTATAATAAAATTAATAACACATCCCCAGACAAAAAACAACTGTATGGCCCCAAAGTAAGAAGAGTTGTGGATGACCATACAGCGAACTGGTTTATCCAGTCCAAACCATGACCCGAGAAAAAAGACCTTTGTGTTCATCACACAAATGAATGCCCGACCAGGACTTGAACCTGGGACCTCCGGTTAAGGCAGGTCTACTACCATTGACTCTACTCGGTTATCAAATGGTTGATTAGTCCCGACATTATATTTGTATATTTGTATCTGTAACGTGTGGCAACCCTAGCTGAAACAGTCCTCTGTCCATGTAAAAGTAAAATATCTCTTTTTGAACTTTCACAAACATTGGTAATTGAACAATCGAAACCATAAGACAATTCCACTCGGTTCGTCAGCTAGCTTAGTAGGATTAGAGAAGTCGATTGGTGATCAACAAAAGGTGATTTATTTATCTATTTATTAGATTACAAACAGAATGTACATACAAATAAACATAGGTATATAACATAAAAACAAAATTGCATTTTGAATACCACTCTAATTACAGGTGACGTCGACATCCTTAAAGTATACGACTATAACACAATCTGTAAATAGTTCTCCCACACCACGCTCGCTTCACTCGCTCGGCTCGCGCATGCGATAAATGTTGTGATTGGTTGGTTGCATAGCTACATGTACACCGTTATATAGTTACAATGTTCATAGTTTAAAATGACTAACAAGTCGTCTTTTATTCAGCTAACTTTAACAATCTTTTAAAATCATCTCGAAAACACAATTTCTCAAATCACAGACCCCTAAACACAGCTATAATCATAACAATTTCATGCAATTCTCCTGCTCCTCCGACCTTGAAGATCCAACCACTCGGAAAGATACTGATCTCCTCATCACAATATTTTGCATCATTACAACTTTATCTCAATCGGCTTAGTGAAGGAAGGAGCCAATTATATCAAACAATGGCGAGTACTTCTATATGTGACGGTAACTTTTGTCCTCGTCTAATTAAGGAAGTTGGTTGAGATGGAAGATTGGTTTTTGTTTTCGACATTTTAGATTATTAACTTTTTGACAGTTTGATGTTTTGTAAAAATGTCAAGGTTTGAGAATAAGTTATCGAATAATAAACAAGATTGTCAAAACTACAACTATTGGAAGCCGCTTTTTAAAAACTACATTTGATTTTGTCGATCGAGATTCAATTACTTATTCGTTAATACATTTCTTTCATGTATGTAGTAGACCATCTTGAGTAAAATTTTCCCCTAAGTTTTGATTATCATTATTGAAATAGTTTATTTTTCTATAGCTGCAAAAAGAGCACGCAACCTTTTTCATGGTTAGTGGCATTCGCATCCATAAACATCATTAATCTTAAGTGTTAAAATCGTTAAATAAAATCCTATTTGCCACGAACTTTTAAAAATCACATATACAGTTTAAATATACACAAATATGCAAGTAAAACGATATTACATAGAAATGGGTCGAATCAACAAACTTCTTCAAAACTTAGTTGCCAGCCATCACACGACCAACCTTCAGCAAGGTAACATCTATGTCCATTGATGTCGACCGAATGGTGTAGTAGTAAGTAGCCTTGCCTCTTACGCCGAAGGTCCCAGGTTCGAGTCCTGGCCGGGGCATTCATTTGTGTGATGAACACAGATGTTTGTTCTCGGGTCATGATTGTTTGTATTTGTATGTAAATTTATTCTTGGTTTCCCCCCAGTTCGCTGTATGGTCATCCATAGCACAAGCTCTGCTTACTTTGCAGCCATACGGTTGGTGTGTTTGTCTGGGGATTGATGTCATTACTCATAGCTATGACTAACATTGTAAATAAATGGGATATACAGCCGACCGACAGACCAGCGGTACAGGCCGTGCGCTTAAGTTAGAATGGCCTTAGTCCCAGTACCATGCTGGCTTTTTCTTAAGGCAATTATTACTATGGTTAAAATAGGATCGACCATAGTGCCACCCTGTATGAAATATTCACAAAATAAACTCTTGCAACACTTATTTTGAAGTCAATTACAAAGGTTTAAGTTTTACCCTTTTTAATAAGACGTGGAGCAATAATTCCTGAAACAAAAAAAACAAATTTATTATTATCAAAGATATAAAGGCAGATAACGTCAATAATTACAAAATGAAGTGCTGACAGTTGGAAAACCAAAAATGGAAATTCTTGATAATTAATCTGGCAGGAACCAGGCAATTATTCCGGGGAACTGTTTTTATTATTTAATTTCACTTTAACCCTTCATGCGGCATTTTTAATTATTTTGGCGAAATTGTAATTAATTTACATTTTAGTACATTATTTTAGTTTCTTTACTTGTATTGCAGAGGAAAGTTTGTAATTGATTTTTGAAATTGTCTGTAATTGATAGAATTTGAAACTACTAAACATATTTTTATAATACTTTCAGCAATAGAAGTGTACATGCATAACTACAGTCGACCGAGTGGCGCGTGACTAGGTAATTCATCTTAAATAAGTAGGTTGTTATGCAATTAAAAAAACAAAATCATAGAAATTAATATAGTATGGAACTAATTATCTGTATCGAAAAATAATTGCTTATCCGCCGCCTTGCCACAGGAACGCTGGTGCAAAAGAGGTCAAGATCTGTGCGCATGCACAGTTTATTGAAATGGTTACTTACTCGCCATAAGTATAAGTTCTGCCTATAATTGGTTGATACTATAGGAAAGTTTATAAGTGAGTATGACCAAGTGTTTTTTTGTGGGACATTAAGTTTTATTTCGGAAAGAAGGTTTGGACAATCGACATGGCCTCACATATTTGCAGAAAATATGTGAGATCTGCTATTTTATGTCTTTTGGAAAGTGGTAGAAGATTAAATTTCTTGCATATACTAAATAGTTTTCTATATGCAAGAAATTTCATCTTGTATACTTACAAGTACTTAATAAATTTGGATTGGATTCAGTCAACTCTTGAGATATACATATGGTATCGGGGATTCCAATGGAAATGTTATACAAAAGGATATATTGTTTGATTAATCATCTAATTATATTATTGTATTATATCATCCACGTGCGACATTGACGCATAAACTAATCGGTTTCAGCACTCTATCGAAAGTTAAAGGAACCATTTTACGATATTATCAAAATATAACGTTGGTCATTTCATAGAGTAGCTACGCGATCGTAGGCCATTTCGAAAAAAGATTTTTTATCATTGATCTGGCTAAGCCACTTCATGATGTGTCAGGCGATTACTCCATGATGTGGGCAATTCTAAAATCTGGCAACAACAGAGACAATCTATTCGTACAAATTTTCCAAAGAAATAAAGGTTTACAGATGAAAAAATATTTTGGACATCAAGTACAAGGTCGATGCAAGCGACCATGCAGTTTGTACCGGAACTTTTACTTCGTATTTCGATCTACGTTTTTTTAAGTTGTTTAGATTCACGAACGTCTACGCCAAATTTGGCAACTGTCCAAAAAGTTACCCTGCATACCTGTGTTTATTCTGAGTTCCCCCCAGTTCGCTGTATGGTCATCCATAACACAAGCTCTGCTTACTTTGGGGCCATACAGTTGGAGGGTTTGTCTGGAGATTTTTATAAATCATCTGTGAAAGACACGAAGGCTGTTAAATAATTCAGTTAATCATTTTCTTGTAACTTCCCGTAAGCTTATGATTGACATCTTTCATTTAAATGGTTTTTAAACAAAATCGATGTCGGTTTATTTAAGCTAAACTGCAAATTTAAGCTAGTTCACATAAAATATCACAATGGAATATTTTTCATGTTCATATTTAGTACCAAACATATTTGCAGCGATAAGTCACTAACAAACTATAATTATCAACTCAGGCGCATCTTTCATTTTATGCAAAAAAGACACTCCATCATACAAACAGCAATTTATCTAATCAATAAAGTAACGATAAAGAAGATTTAATCTAAAGTTAGCGTGATCTAAAGCATAAATAATAATTTGCCACTTCACGGCTGACAGCCCGTGCCTTACTCATACAAAACCATTATACTGAATCTTCTATAAAACTCATCTTATGAACCCTTTACATTATTATAAATCTATTTAAAAAATTCATACTAAGTGATCACCCTAATTAAAAAATTGCTAAATTGCAAGTAGCTCAACACTTTATAGACACTTTAATTAAAAAACGACACTTTACCAATCGCAAACGTGTTGTAGTACAGATAATAAAAGTGGCACTTGACTAAGTACGTGCGTTCGCCTGCTACCTGCCAGCTCCAGAACGGCTGGATTCGGCACGTGCACAGGAAACCAAGGGTTGTAATTACTTCCGAGTTGAATTAAGGGCTGTTTTGTTAATTAAAGGAAATATTTATGATTAAAGGGATGTGATAAAAGCTAGGTGACATGAAAATTGGTTAGTGTTGCAGCGGGGTGGTTAACATTTCTTTATACCATTGAAATAATTATATATGTTCTGATTTGAGTTGTATAACGCAAGTAGGAAATATAAGTTATATCCTATATCATTAAAAAAAGATTACAGACATTGCCAAATTTCAACAACGTGGTTCAATTTTCCTTTGGAAAGAAAGTAATTTAAAAATGATTGCGCAGAACGATTTACCCGAAAGTTTTAAGTATTTAAAAATATCTATTATTTCCAGAAAGAGCTGTTTTGAGGTGCAATAAATTTCTTATAAAAGGTGTCAGCTTTAGAATTATTACACATACACATTATTTTTAGACAATTAAGCCCATTGCCGTGCATAGCCTGGCAAAACTCTTTGCACATCATATAAGGCAGAAGATACATGTTACTTTATACCACTTTTTAGGCAAACCTTTACACCAAGACGCAACTTGCTTCCAAATGTCCTCAACTGCCTTATTCAAGACGTTTAATATTGTCATCTTGCTATTTGCATACTGTAATCAAAGAATTGTTTTCTAAGAACACACAAAAGACAAATACTGTCCGTCATTTCATGACAATAAAGCGTTAAATATTAGTACTATTATCATAAAAATGGAAGCAAATACTTGAACAAGCATAACATACAAACAATAATACAAAATAAACCAATCACAAACACATACAAGTAAAAATAAACAAGTGATTGTCCGTTTGTTGCAATCCAAAGATCAATATAAGGCTTGTCAAGAAAACAAGTTCTTAAACAAACATTTCTGCCTATAAATCTATTAGTGTTTGATTGCTTCTGGTATTTTAGAATCAAAGAAAATATTATGTTTTTGTCGGAAAAAATTGACGGGATTTGTGTTCGAAAATTTCAACATTTTATTGGGAATTATTGGACATTCTTCTTTCTTTATCTTTATCGGCCAGGCAGCTAAACATTTCAAACTATACACCATACACAAAAAAATTCCAAGTGGTAACCTCTATTGTCAGAGTTGATCAAAGCGCCTCTGGAAGCTCCAAAGGCCTCTAACGTGGCTTCACAACTGTTGTCTTGCGACAGCAACCGGGACCGATGCTTAACGCGCCCTTTTTTTTTAAGTCGTCCAAGCAGCACCTTCCGCGGGGACGGAGGTGGAAGATGCGAACATGCATACCTCCGCAGGCACCAACTTCTGCGGGGTGATGTGGGACCCGCCAGAGTGGCACCTACCCACTAAAAACCACCTTGCTGGCTGTGGCATGGGAATGCTAAGCAGCCTTCATCGGAGCGACGACAACCGGTTATGGAAGGGGATGCGCTAGCGCCCTCCGAAGCACGGAAACGCTTAAGTAAATACCGCTGGCGGTCAGCCATCCTAGGTCTGCCGCAGCGAACGTGAAAATCGGTCATGAGCGCTCTCAAATGTAGACTCGGGATACTTAAGAGTAGTGTGAAAAGATGCCAGATAAAATAATTTTGCTATCGTGTGAAAATAATACGATTTTGGTTCAGTCATTTCATACCATATCGTGTAGAGTAGCAGCCTATTTCATTGGTCACTGCAGCTTATTTACTAGTTATATACCGACATGAACAACCATACAGCTATTAAACTTAGACATGCGCTATAACAGATATTGAAGCGCAAGTCCAAGTTTAATAAATTTATGGGTAATAAAAGGAAACGAAATCGCGATGTAACTTTAATACGGTTTACTTAATAGATTTTAACGATGACTAAATGGCATTGAAACAAATTGAACATCGCATAAAACTGCTATCAAGGTGTCAGCACCTTCTGATAAGTAATCAAAATAATAATTGCACTGACAATGTCAAATAACAAGAGAATATTAAATTAATAAATTCTTTTGCGAACCGGAAAGCTACAACCAAGCTATAACCAAGAATAATATACAGACTTTTCTAAAGTCCCAAAAAATATCTCATTCCTATCGAAAGCAGACAAAATTGAGTAAAAACTGGTTATAATACCCTACAGAACTATAACTCCTGTCGTTACATAAAACATCCTTGAAACTCGTCTCATGTGACCAGAAACTTCAGAATATTTGAAATACCCACATAATGGCGGTATTATTAACCAATGATTAAAGGTTCGATAGCACATCTATTATTTATAGCATTAAATGCAGGTTTGGTAGCGATCGCCGTGTGCGCACGATTCCTTGATTACTCATACCTGTGTCTTTATTCACTGTATGTTTAAAAATGAGCTTTTGAACACACAGCGAAGGTGTTTTTGAAGGGGTTTCTAAAGTTTGAGCTTCGTTTTGTGAATAAAAACATAAACACACATCTATCGAATTGAAAATATTCTTAAACGAATACATATCTACTTGTTCTACAAAGTTAGCAAAGCTTTAGTCAATGATTATAGCATATATCATAGAGAACTCTAGGTGGGCTCGGAATAAATCGCTAAAGGAGCATCGGTTATCCTAACTAATATAATAAATACGATTGTGAGTTTGTTTGTTACACCTCCAAGCTAGAGATACGCAATCGATCCTCATGAACTTTAACATACACATTGTCAGGGCTCCAGTAAAGGACGTTTATGACTGTGATGTACTAAAAGGTATTTGCTAACTTTTGTGATGGTCAAAATCTGCTTTTAAATCAAAAATACGCCTACTTTACTAAATCATCAATACTTACTATAGCGTCGATTTCACCACCTACCTAACCTATTCTTGTACCACTGCACCTTAAATCTTCAATTAAGACTAAAACCAGTCCTTAATTAAGTTAAATTATCTTTAAATATGCATCGAAAACGAAATAGACGTCTCTGCTTCCAAATCACGTGGCAATTACAATCAGAAGTTCGTGAATAAGCCGCCATCTTGTCAATATTTATGTTTGTTCCATGTGTTTAAGTAAATTAACGACGAAGAGATCTAAGATAAGCGTCGGTATATTGAAGTGTTGTCAGTGAGATAGTATGTCGAGAAACGTCATGGATTTAGTATTTTATTTAAATAGCATTTTTATTTTAAATTTAAGAGCAAGGACAATGAATAACATTTTTCAGACTGTATTAACTAGAATTATAGATAAAAAGAACGTCCATCTCGACCGACGGTCTCCGTAGATCACTAGCAGAACCCTGTCGTCTTGATTGGATTAACCGGTAGTCCTGGATTCAAATTCTGGTAGGACTTGGTATGGACAAAGGCTGAAGTATGCTTCACATTAAAAAAACTAATGCTGCTCCGCCGATTATTTGAAGAAATAGATAATTTGATTGTTGGGAATTGACACGAATAATTTAGATAGAGTTCCGCTGTCAAAATTATTTGACAGCGTATTAATTCTAAGGTATTGTTTTTTGCCATACACATGGATCTAGATTTTTCTGAAATAAAGACTTATCTAAGTATGGGCCGATGATGAAAGCATCTTCTTTAATATAAAATACAACTATCCTAATGAATAGTTGAGAGTAAATTATAATAACATAAAATAAGGCACATTTGCAAAACAGTCTTATTACATATAATCCAATATCACATTTAAATTGACAACCAATACAATAATACCATTAATCCTACAAACAAACCAACAAATCCTACTTAACACAAACTAGCGACCATTAAAATAAATAGAACCGAACGTTCCCTGACGACCTACTTCCACATTGTCCTTGGAGCAAATGACCGAATAATTGCAAAATGGAGGGTAATTCTGTACCTGCGGGTAGTTATATAAAGCACATCACATTGTTTCAATCACATCGTGAGACAATCTCAATGTAATTGTAGGATAAATCACGCGTATTAGACACAAGGATTTGGATGTGTGGGTTAATTTGAGTGATAGAGCGATTTCAAGTAACTAGGCTGTCGTAGGTAAAAACTTGAGTATGTTCAATATTTTTAAATATTTAATTAAATATGTCCTGATAAACTTAAATTAAATCTAAATCATAACAGGTATGTGAGATTGACTGCAGTCGTGAGTGGTTTATCCACACACAGCCCTGACAACTGGAAGAATTTGGCTGTAATTTTTGGGAATTCAGAACTTAGAAGAAGCCTAGTAAAGTATGTAAAAGATAAACAAAATGTCAATTAAATATGAATATGTAATTTGTTAATAACGATGGGTTAAGTATATAGAGAAATCAGTAATGAATTTATTTTTGTTAAAATATCGCCTTTGTGATTTTACAGTTTATCTTTCTGCCCATCTATAAATCTATTAAATATAAACTTATTTAGCAGGATACTGCTTAAGAATTAACAAAAATAGCAAAGGAGATTTTTGTGCTCAATATGAAAGCAAATATATTTCTCATGAACTTACCACTTGGTAACAGTTTTTGATTAATTACTTATAAAGCAGAATATCTTAAATATAAATCATTTCTAACAACTTTTTTAAAATTATAAGTAATTGTAACTCTAAGCACGCTTTCTCTCACCACTTAACCCAAACTCAATAATGACAGAACCAGTGACGTCGACGCATCTTAAACGCACAATTTAACGGTCTAAGTTATTGTTATCTTGATGCCACCATCTAACACTCGATATGGTAAAAATAGCCAGGGCTCATAGTACAAGGTCCAGATACAATCTACCTGCGGCAGGAGGTCACGTGCTGACAATATCCCTGTGATTCATATTTTTATGACAGCTACTGTGTTTGAAATACTATGTTCATATAATGTGTTATTGCAGCCTTAGCAAGCGATAGCATGTCATGTTTCAAGTTGACAATTTGTAATCAGATGTCATACTAATAAGTAATCAGTCACAGCTTACCTAAGAACATCACTAGTGAAATGAAATATGTATATAGAAAAATATAATTAATATTTGCTAATATACCTCAAACTAATATAGTTGCTCTTTAAAAGACTTATATCAAGAAATTACGGATTTAATGGCTGAACATCCAGAAATAATTCAATTCAATTACAATAACAACGGTGGCCAGAAAAGTGACGTCCAAAAATTTTTTTAGGTGCCTCGTGTTGAGAGGTATGTATCTATGTATGTTATACGATTTTTCATTGTCAAAAAAATTTTTCATAGGCAAAATTGCGACCGAATCAGTTTCAGAAATTTCTAAAAAAGAAAGTAGAATGATTCTTCGGATTCCTATTTTTGCTACTAAATCTCTATGAACTGTGTGTTTAAGCATAAAATAAACAGCCTCATAACTTTAATGAAAGTTCCTAAAAAATTACCTAAAATTGAGAATTTATGATAAGTGAGTTATAATTTAAATAATCAACTTAAAATTAAAAATCTAAACTGGTAATTTGTTCGTCACTTTTCTGGCCACCCTGTAGTGAACACCGTCCACGTAGTCGCGCCGCACTACGCCCCATTTTTTGGTCTATACATCGTACTGTGCCATTACGGAAAAGAAAGCAACAGGGCTCTACGGAAATCAAAATATTCTCCACCTGCCAAAATTCGTACGCCTGGACCCAAATAAATAACAAAATAATACCTTCGGTAACCTATGTTTAGGCAATTCTAAAAATATTCTTCATTTCCTGAGATCATCATCTTTATAACTCGTTTATAGTATTACACCTAATAACTTACCTATAAACATATTTAGCTGCATTACTAAGCTACGCTCTAGAACCACTGCAGTATTTCGATAATACGCTTCTATAAAATGCCTGGAGGCACGGCTGCGTTGGTTAAATAGCTGACCATTATAAATAAGATTTATTTAATGTCTTCATTAGGCAGGTAAAGTAATATTAATAAATATACGTACTACTCATAGATATTATAATAAAAATATATTTAAATAACTTTGAATTGCCATTAAAAACAGTTTAAAAAGCTTTTTTTACAAATACGCTTAGATCTAATTGCGCGGTGCTCAGTTAGCCGATAAGTCTCTCCACCACTTTTTGTTTCTATCGCACTGATAGAGATCTTGAAAGTCAATGTAATCTACATCTTTTTATGTATGTAATAAAGATGACAGTGCAATAATTTTATACCTTTGTGCTAATCTGGTGGTGGATCCAGGAGGTGGCCAGAGCATTTCCTCAATGGCTAGTAAACGTCACACGTTTGATTTTAGTTGGCGATGGTCTGATGCCGTAGCGTACGTAATAAAAGTGTGTTTCTTAGTTTCTTTTTTTTTTTTTTGCTGCCGAAGCACCCTCTCTCGGGAGGGAGGTGGAAGATTCGTCATGAATACCTCCGCAGCCGTCTGCGGGGTTATGTGGGACTCACCAAAGTGGCACCTACCCACTAAAAACCACCCAAATGGCTGTAGCATGGGAATGCTGTCAGCCTTCATCGGAGCGACACCCGGGTTGGGAGGTGGGCGCGCAAGCAGGGACCCGCTAGCGGGTCACCCGCTGAGAATACTTAATCACTTAAGGTGCAAATGACATTTATATATTGTTGATTAAACGGCCTGGGCAGCCTTAAGCTGGTCCAGATTAGCCGAAAGTTGATCGGGGGGATCCGAGAGTGCATTTCTCGGTCTACGGACTTTGTACCTCGACGGCATGGACGGAGCAGTATAAGCTACTGTCTCGCGTATAAGGGGGTTAGGGTGCTCTTCGGATCGCTTAAAATAAGCGGTGGAGAGCGTCCTAAGGTGTTGTTGTATAGTAGGTAGTTCGAGATCTCTGTGCAAGTCTGCATTTCGCACGTACCACGGAGCATCCGTGGCCCGGCGGCAGAAGAGATTCTGAACTACCTGTAGTTTATACATATCGGAGGGTTTAGCATGTGCAAATATTGGAGCGGCGTACGTCATGACTGGTCTCACGCAAACCTTAAAAAGCGTTCGCTTGTTCCTAAGAGACATTTTACTGTGCCGGCCTAACATACTGTTAAGTCGGCCCATGTACAGACGGGCGAGTTTGGTAACTCGGAGAATGTGTGGTCGGAATGAAAGCGTACGATCGAGCGTTACGCCTAGGTACTTGGTGGTGAGTGCCCACGGGATGGGCGTACCTAGCATTCGGATATGGGGGTCGTAGGGACGACGGCGTTTATGATCGAAGCGCATCGCAGAGCTTTTCTCTGGATTTAAATCGATACGCCATTTTTTAAACCAGGCTCCGAGGTCATTTACGGCCTTCTGGAGTTTGGTGATGAGTGTGTCGACGTGCACGCCCTTGACGTATAGGGCAGTGTCGTCAGCAAAGAGGGAGAGTTGAACACCTTTAGACGGAATAGGTATGTCATTGGTGTATATTGTGTATAGTAACGGGGCGAGTACCGAGCCCTGAGGGACGCCCGCCTTGAGGGGGCGGAGGGTGGAGAGCGTACCTTCGTGTTTGAAACGAAAGGTGCGATCTTTAAGGTAGGAGCCGACTAGTTTGACTAGACGGTCGGGCAAGCCTGTGTTGTGAAGCTTGTAAATGAGCCCTGCGTGCCAGACTTTGTCAAAAGCCTTGGCTACGTCAAAGAAGACCGCGACTGTTTTCAGTCGTCTGGGGTAGAAGCCGTCGAGTATGTACTCGACGATTCGATGGACTTGCTGAGGGCACGAGTGTTTGGCTCGAAAGCCGAATTGATGGGGGATAATAAGGGGGTCACCGTCCGCTGGGAACAGGTGGTCCTTCATTCGAGCGAGTATGACTCTTTCGAGAAGTTTGGCCATTGCCTTGAGTAGACTGATGGGTCTGTGATTAGCCGGGTTATTCAAAGGTTTACCCGGCTTGGGAATGCCTATGACTATAGCTTCTTTCCAAGCTTTTGGAAAGTAGCTTAGGTCAAAGCAAGCATTGAAGATAATCGAAAGTAAGGTAAGCACCTGCCGAGGCAGCTGCTTAAGTGCTTGGTTGGAAATTCCATCCGCACCCGGGGCCTTCTTGGATTCCTGTTTCCTGATGATGAGTAGGATTTCATCGTTAGAAACTGTGATGGGGGCAGCGGTGACTGGACGGGAGTCTTTGCAATCGACTTCGTCTTCCACCGCCTGGATGTGAGCTGGGTCTGTGGGTTGGGTACTCGGGGAGCATTGTGACGCAATGCTATCGGCGAAGCATTCAGCTTTTTCGTCGTCCTCGAAGGCAGTAGTGCCATCGGGACGAGATAACGGAGGGGTGTAAGTACGGGCGTCTAGTCGGAGGGCTCTCGCCATCCTATAGTACGCCGTGTGGGACGGGGAAATATTAATCATAAGATCGTTCCTTTGAACGTCTCTGTATTCCGCGACGGTACGTTTGACTTTACGTTGAAGTTGATTAGCGATTTGCCTGTAGGCGGGTGTGGGATATTTTCTGGCTCTGCGGAGAGCGGCGTTTTTAGCTTTGATTAGGTTGCTAATGTCCAAGGGGAGCTTGGGCTTGCCATGCTTAGCAACCTTTAGGTTCTCACTGATGGCCGAGTTGATGGCGGTAGTGAGAGAATCGACTATCGAGTCGATTTTATCCGTGCTATCGAGATAGTCGGATGAAATCGCGAGTGGGCAGTCTGGGACTTCCAAGGCCGAAGACAGGGTGTGTTTGAAACCTTCCCAATTGGTATAGGTTTTCGGAGCAGGAGGGTCGTTCTGGGGTCCTAATATTAGAGACACCGGACGGTGGTCAGAACCTAAGTCGTCTAGCGGCTGTATGGTCTTAAGATCGAGATTGATATCCTTGACGATGGCAAAGTCAAGGATATCAGGGGAATGAAGCGGGTTGTCCGGGTAACGTGTCGGTGTGACCGGTGAAATGACGTCAAGATCGAGTGACTTCGTGATGTCTAGTAATTTAACACCACTGGTGTTGGTCGACAAGCACGTCCAGTCAGTATGTTTGCAATTAAAATCGCCGAACATAATGACGGATTGCCCCAGTTCGAGTAAGGCCTCGAAGTCACAACGAAGGGGCTCTGTACCACTAGGTATGTAAACTGAGGCCAAGACTATGGTCCTGTGACCTGTCATAGCCAGTCTACATACTGTGGCCTCCATGTTGGTGAGTGGAGGCGTGGGAATCGGTGTGCAGTGGATACTTCTCTTGTAGTAAATGGCAGTGCCGCCCCGTTGGACCGAGGCGGGCCTGTCATCACGCACAAGAGAGTATTTAGGAATGTTAAGACCCCTGGTGTGCTGGGGTTTTAAAAATGTCTCTTGAACAAGGATTAACTCGGGCTCTATGTTCTTAATGAACAGTTTGAGTTCCGGAAGTTGGTTGATTAGACCTCGGGTGTTAAAAGAGATCAGGGATAAACCCCTGGGTTTGGTGCGACCAGTCGTGGCGCTTAGAGGAGTATTCATTATAGATGTACCTATAATGAATTAATTAGGGTTTGATACTCTGCGATTACGAGTAATCGTTCGTGCGAGTCGCGGGCTGCGCGTAGTTTACTAGCGCACTGCGCTACTTGGGTCATATCAACACCTCTTATGGTGTTGAAGAAGAAACTATGTGTAATAATATAATGAACCTAGCTCAGAACTAGCTATCTTAAACTAAAGACTGATCAATACTCAAGATCAGTTCAAGAGGCAACCAGTTTGGTCAAACTTCAACATTCCTCTGGGTTAAAAGGTCGAAATTAAACTTAAGTCCCTCGTGCATTGATTGAATGAATTATAACCCATCAGTGTGGTTGGTACTTACCATCAATGACTTATTGCTAGTTTACGACCTTAAAGATAAAAAATCTTGAAGATACACCCTAAACCTGGACCTCGAATCAGCAAAAACATATCAATAACAAAAAAACAAAACATAGCAGTAAAACTTGCAAACTTTCCTCTTCAAAAGTCGCCTGGTCAACGTGCAACGAACTGGCTCAGTGAGGCTCGCCGCGGGACAGTAGTAATTATAATTTCCGCCAATTATCGAGTCTTTATCCAGAAGAGACGCTTGTGTGTTGCGGGTAAAGTAAAGGCTAGGATGTAAGTGGCTTGTTGGGATTGACTAGGCGTTGAGACTTAAGCTATTTTAATTCTATTGGAATTGATAAAATTTAGATATCAAATAAAATAATAATATTTATTCTTATACATATTTTTCATTTGTTAAGTTCATTTTTATTCGTTATTTACTTCATATTACACATAATTCTAAATGGTTATTTGGTAAACTTAAAACTAATTACATTAAAAACTTTTAAAAAATGCAAGTAAAAGTAAACATTGGGTAGGTGTTCAGTATTTACTCCGTCACGTATCAATTTACCTCCAAATCCAAGAAATAAACAAACCGGTAATGAGCCGATAAAATCATATCATTTAACAAAACTTGATACTGCTTGGATAGTCCGTGTAACATCTTTATCTACCATCGTCACTTATCATACGATGAGGGAGTAAGTAGAGGTAAATTTTATAATTATCTACACTAGACTCTCGATGCTTATAGCATTGCATATTCCGTTTGTAACAACAAATAATATTTCATTCTTTCTTTCATTATCAATGTCCATACTGCCCGGGCAATATAGTTCAATAATAATTCACTTTTACGGCAACGTCTCATACATCATTCTCTGGATATAATTGACAATTAATCCTGAAACATAGGTTTGTAATATTGTCAATAATGATATGAGGAAGTTGATATTAATCTAGTTATTGTTTGGTACCATTACTACTTTACTACTTAAAATTACTTGTGCTTTTTTATTTTATTTCGATTATTAACACGTACACTACTGTAGGTAATAAGATAATTAATACATCCTTTGTTTGAATTAAATAGTTTTGAAAAAATTATTTATAGATATGCCTACCTTACATACCTGTAAGAGCTGACGTGACTTTTTTAAAAGCATAGTTTTATTATGCAATTTACGTCTTATATCTCTATAATCGCGTCTTAGCTGCTGATTTGATATAACGTAAAATATTCAATTCCTACAAGAAAACCGCTCCATGTTCAATATTTCGAACGTAAAAGCCTAATCAACTAAAAAAAAAAAACTGACCAAACTTGCAATTAAATTGCAACTTAAATTGCAACACTGTCTAAAGTCAAACAGAAATATTTCTTATTTATTGGTCAGACTTTTGAAAATATTTTAGGTTCTCATTAATAGATTTATTTATTCTTGTAAAAGTTACAACCACTTTCGCACACAATCTTCATAGCAACAACATAACCTCATTAAAAAAACATCTCACTTTTTTTCAAATTCTTCAATTCCAAATTCAAAAAACCTCACGTACAAAAGCAGGGAACGCGGAACTATACAGCCAAAGTTTCTCAGGCTAGCACCAAGTAGGTTGTCTACCTATCTGTGACGTCAGACACTAAGAAATGGACACTGGCAGAATTATAATTTTTTTTTGATAGAATCATAATATTAAATTATCTATGCGTGTGATTCCTGTATTATAATGTATACAATTATTAAAGTCGTGATCTAAGAGGATTATGCGTTCATCGTGTAATTTTATGACGAACACTATGTAGTGGTTCAACTTTATTTATCGATTTATTGCGTATATCCTTATGGAGCTGCATTTTTTTAAGAATATAATTTTTGTCCTACGCGAGAACGGGACAGGTTACTTTTCATACTACACATCATAAAGTGCTTTTCGTTTTCGTTTTCTTGTAATTTGGGTAGATAAATCTATTTATTTTCTGAAGTTAAATAAATCTTTCTGAAACTAAAATGTTTCAACCTCTTCTTTATTGGCGTATGTTGCATGCTTCATCCATGAAGGGTTTGATTCCTGGTATGGATTGGAAGTGTGTTCATCTATTTATATATGTAGGTACTTATGTTGTATATTCTCCTCCAGTTCATGATCTTTAATATCATAGGTTGTCTACATGTCTACAGTTGAGTTGTTTATAAAGAGTTTTCACTATATTATCTATTTCATGAAATAAATTTCTTTGATATGCTTAGTATTTCTTTATCATTTTAACTTAATAATTGCCAATCATATTGATCGCGGAAGAAGAAAACGTGTAAATCCCGCAGATGCATCTTGAATGAAAACAAAAAGCTGTTTATAATGAACGCAGCAAATCTAATTCTCAAAACTACCTGCTTAAATGATCCATTTACTTAAAAACAGTTATCATCTGTCTTTGTATGTTTCATTCAAAATGCAGCAAACACACGCTTGTACAATTAATATCTTCACTACGTCATTCAGAAATTATTTAAAAGTCAGTCTTGTTTTGTAAGGAAGAGGCTTCAAAATCACTTATCGTGAAACGAAATAAGAATTTCAAATTCTGTTGTAGCCAGCATCTTCTGTTTGAGATTTTACGATTTTCAACTCTACTACTTCAAGTGTAAAGTTTATTTTCAAAATTGCAATTTTTGTGTAACCATTTCGGATTGACGTAGAAAATTAAACTATACGTGCTTCACATTAAAATATATTTTTGTTTAACATGACTAGTTGGTTTTAATAATAACTCGTTTGCGAGTATCGTGGGAACGTATTCGAATACGCGAAGTATAATCGCTCGCAGACTGCAATAGTCCAATTTTGTAGCCTTTTACTTACTTAGATTATTTCGCGAATCCGATTTGTTCAGTTTTAATTTCAACTTTAATTAATGAAGAAGGATTAAGGTAAGAGATTTAGCTGAGATGCGAGGAGCATTAAGTTAGGAGATGCAATTAAATTCTGCTTTTGTATTGTAACTTTTAGCAGAATATTTTTGTAGCAAAACCAATTTGTCTTATAGATAAATAAATGCATAGACAGAGACATAAATGAGAAACTTAATTAGTCAGTAAATAATAAAGTGTAGTTCATCATTTTACTATCAAAGTAAGTTTAAAAGAAGACTGAATTCAAATAACTTATCGTTCCCTTCTAGAAGAAACTCTGTTCAATTTAAATTAAAAGCCTTTTTGTAAGTTCTTTTCTATTTTTTCACATGGAAAAATGATAAAAATTAAGTATTTTATATATGAAATATTAATAATAAAATATTTGCTTGAACAACGGTCATCTTAATGAAAAAAGCATAGTCTCGAAACGTCGAAACCAAAATTAATCTTAGTTTGCATTATCAAAGCTGACATCGATTATTTGTCACAAAACTCGATCTGTTTTCATATGTAAAGTCACCAAACATTCATTTTAGAATCGGTCTCAGAAAAATCAAGTTTACTAAAATCTAGATAAAATATGATGAATTAAGCAAACCATTTATTCATATTTTATATAACTATATTCGAAATTTAAAAAATAACTCGATAAACAAAATTCTCTAGTTCTAACATTAGATACCAAGATTACCATAACATTTAAACTCCTTTGTATGAAATTAATTGTGTTTTTAAAGAAATTATCTTTTGAATGCGATATTCTTATCTACACAATAAAGATTAATTGGATTGTTTAAGTAATTGGATTTTTTCTGCAAGTTAACACCAGTTCAGACCGATTAGGTTTTTGTTGGTAATCTTAATGAGTCATGGCAGAACTCGGGTATAAGAAGTTAGGTTGTTATTGCCAATTTTACATTGGAAAAGTAGGATATGTTGTATTTGAAAAGTGTGTTTTTCGTTTATTGATTTGTTACTGAGATAATTCTATAAAGATAATAACGAAATTATGAGCAAAAACTTAATTAGTCATAGTCAAAATACCTAAGCTTGTATTTGGATAGCAGCATGGAGGAACTTAAAATTAACAATAATTCAGCAAAATCATTTTAATAATGAGGATTTCATTGTCATAATGTTGCGATACAAACAACAATTAGGGAAATTCTGTTTGAGCTACATTCAACCATAAAAGCCATGGCTTTATTTACATTACTCAATTAACTGCAGTTTTTTAGCAAAACTAAACCAGAAATCTTACAAGACAGGCAGACATAATCTAAGCAGATACCGAGTTGAGACAGACAGTCAAACACATCGTCTGTCAAAGCGTAAAACCCGTTAATGATCTATGACTCAGCCGTCTCAGCCAATGCGCTTGCACACATCTCGATTTAAAAATAGAACTCGAAAATTTCACGTACTTAAACGTACATTGCTTACTTTGTTCGATATCAAGTTTTTAAAATGTCTATAGAGTCGGTAATGTTAATGAATAAGTGTTTGGTGATTTTGATTTGTGACAGTGAAGTTTAACACCTGTTTACATATGAAAGTTTGTCGTATATGTTGTATGTATATGAGATTTAGTGTTAGATCTTTCTGGTGAATGGTAAAAATAGTTTCTTAGAGTTATACTTATTAGGTGTATTAATTTTAGTTTCTTTCCTATACATATTTTTGAAGAGCAAAAGAAAGTTTCAGGGTTTTAATTTTTTACTTAACAAGAAGTATATATTCAAATTAAAACATATTAGAAACATTTCAAATCTTATTAGAGTAAGGTTATAGTTATGATTCCAAAATAAACAGATAGGTATAATAAACAAATAGGTAATAGCTGTGTCTGAATCGCAAATCTCGGCTGCATACGACGGACCCTTAACCCAAAAATTACCATTTAGGAAAAAGATAATTAATAAAACATAAACTAGGCTGCATGGGCTAGATCCCTTTGCCTTCCCCTAAGGGTAAAGAATTAAAAAATAAAACATAAACTTACAGATTATCTAAAAAAACCAAATAGATGGACTTTGATCTTGGCTTATTCACATAAAGAAATGAAAATAAGCAGTTTTAACTTAATAACCTAAACAACGATTTTACGATATGTAATAAATATAAAAAATAACGTACTCAATTTACTTACTTTTTATAGATCAAGGTCTATAATATCTAATACATCATTAAGTTATTTATTTATGGCTTAGATTTTATCAGAATTTTTAAAAATTGTGAAACTTAATTAAGTGATTCTGTAATAACATGTTCTGATTACATATTGAGGTGCTGTTTATGTAATTTACGTCAATGTTCGTAGTTTTAGATTTTTATCTTTGCATTTATCTTATTCTAGATGAATACCCAATGAAAACTTGATAAACATAATTTAAAAGAATAGTAAAAGATAAGTTCCGATTGCAACATCGAAATAATAAAAAATTCTGTTTGAAAATGAGTCTAAGTGTTCTTTTGGTTAATGTTTTAAAAACATCCAAATTGATGGAGCCCGTAACGTCTTCAAGTATTGTACTAAAATATTTTTATCTGACAAAAGCTGTAATTTTTGAACAACAATAGCTAACAAGCTTGATTAACTTAGTAACTGGAGATTATTTTGAAAAGTCTAGCTCAGGTTTTGTTCCATACGCACATATTATTTATTTAATAAACAGAAAACATTTAAAAATCGTTGTGAACCGATTAACGAGGATTAGGCATCATTTCTATCTCTCAGCCACTTGAAATCGTTTTTCACCGCACCCCTCCCCCATGACACGCGTCGTCGCTCTCGCTAGTCCGTAAATGTTTACTTGTTCTAAAATTTAACTAAAAAAACTTTTAAAACTTAAAAATTTTGTAAATTGTAATTTTTGACTCTTCTGACTCAAAAGGTCTACCCCTGGTCTAGCTTCCTGCCACCGCCACCATCACTTTGATTTACTATTAAAGATCCAAAATGTTTTCATAAGTTCGACGATCCTCATAGTAGAATTTCAGAGATCAAATTCAAATTCAAATTCCAATATTTATTTCTCAACATTGACAAAATTACTTGTTATTAATGACGTCAAATAAAACATGACTCTACCACCAAAATTAAACCGCAGTAACGACAGAAAAATAATTAACTTTGCTGAAAACAATTTGCGGTTAAGTTCTAAATGTATTATGTAAGCAAGTTTTTTTTATTGTTAATTGTACTTGCGTGTGTCTTCCATTTTACCTGGTGGAAAGTGAAGATGGAGACGGGGATCTGACTCGCCTGTCCAAGAGATGCCTTTACACACTACTCTTGAAGGCACCAGGACTATACGCCATAGGAAAAATAGACGCAGGTAAAGTGTATTCGGGACTTACCGAAGACTGGACGCTCCATGGTCTACATACACTTCATATAATTAACTTACTTTCTGAGTATACAGTAGATTTATTTTTATCTTAATATAAAAATAGACGCAGGTGAGCCCCAAAAATAAAAATAAAATGAAATAAAAATATATTTACCTCAAATATCAATTACTTTTATATTATTTTGTAAATAAGGAAAAAAACTTAGTAGGATGTTTCCTCAGACAGCAATAACACTTTTCTAGTATCATTTAAATACTCAAAATATCAAATTCTCGGAAACCCGTTTTTAAGCCAAAACTACCATCATACACTTGATTCTAATAAATAAACATGAAATTATTGTATGGTTAGAGACATTCGATTTAAAGCAAATATATAGCGAAATCGTAACCGAGTGTCTGTGTGTGTGTTCATAATTTAATTTAAGCCTGTTCATATATCGGAAGTAAAAAATTGTTATCGCATTTTTACCTAAAGATAAATCAGAGAACTGAAAATAACATAAGATTTACAACTGATTCTTAAATACGAGAAACTGTTTATATTTCACTAAGTACACCGCGCATAAGCAAATCTGCGGGCAATTGTAGTATTGTAATGAACACTCGAAAAATACTTTGGAAATATAATATTAAACAAATGATTCTTATTGGTTCTCCGATATTTGATCCTAGGTTATTTCACAAGAATAAAATATATGCAGTTAAACTAATGAAATAAAACGAATTTTAACAGCTAAGTAACTTATAAAAATTATACTTTGAGCCACAAGAAACAGAGACTTAAAAAATGGAAAAGAAAATTACCATTGAGACCTCACCAGATAGATATAATCATTTTATAGTTTTGTAGATCGTTCAACTCATCTTTGCGCGGCCCTACGCATGCGTGCGCTTGTAATGCAGCAACTTATTAACTATATGCAACTTAATTACGCGTGGCACCGACATCTTGTGTGAACGTGTTAAACCATGGTCTCGTTGCTTCGGAGTACGTATACACTTAGTACAACGCCGGCATTCCAGTTAGAAATAGGGCAACACGGCATTCGAATCACCTAACCCACCGGTGGGCCAAGCTAAGGGTGTTACCACACCAAACGATCGTCCGTCTACGATCGATGGTTTCTACGTCGACGTTGCGTCGACCAGTCGACGTCGATCGACGGACGATCGATTGGTGTGGTAACACCCTAACGCGGCGTACGCATTCCTACTGAGTTTCTTTGCTGGTTCTTTGGCAGTAGATGACCCTTCCGAACCAGTGGTAGTTTCAATATACGACTTCCTAAGCCGACGTTCGTTTCCTCTCGGGTGCCCGTAGGCATATCGTATGTAGGAGTAGTATAAGTTCCGGCTACGCTAGGCCACAAAGTCCGGTGAAATTGGGCTATAAATAAAAAAATCTATTTCGAAAAAAAAATTAGTACATTTGTGTCACGCACACACATACTATGTATACAAGCTCAACGCACACACCTAGCCTCGCGCTTATTTGAGTTGAAGGATATATTACCCAGAAAGTCGATTAAATGTATGGACAATTTCAATTTGACGACCGAGTGGTATAGTGTTAAGTAACCCTGCCTCATACGCCGAAGGTCCCAGGCTCAAGTCTGGCCGGGGCCTTCACTTGTGTAATGAATTCAGACTGTTGTTGGGTCCTGGTTGTTTGTATATATATAAATGTATGTTTATTCGGGGTTCCCCGTAGTTCGTTGTATGGTCATCCATAATCTCTGCTCTGCTTACTTTGGGGCCATAGAGTTGGTGTGTTTGTCTGGGGATTTATGTATATTATTATAATATGGGCAAAAAACGTTCTGTCTGAAAACTTTACATATTTTCTAGTCCACGAAAGAAATCAAGATATGGACAAAATAAAACGCAATCAAAACAACTTTTTTATATGTCTAATTGTGTATGCGGTGGGAAAATGAGCAAAAGCTTGTCATTTATAAGTTAGGTATACTTATCCTCAAGGTCACTACAGACTGACGACTCTTTTTGTTTAATTAGTCTATTTTAATATTTAAACCTGTTTATTGGTTATTTCCTATTCTATAAGAAATCCTATTTGTATTACCTTAAATAAAAGTTTTTATGTGGACTAAAGATTTTGCTAGCTTTTTTATTATGTTTACTAGAGTTTTTTTTTTGTTCCCCTCCGCGGGAAGGGCAGGAGGATAAAAATGCCCTGACGCATACTCTGGCGCGATTCCAGAGTTATGTGGGACTCGTCCCGACGCCTACCAGGACCATACCCACTAAAAACCCCCTGTCGGCTCGTGCATTTTTGCCACTCAGCCTTCATCTGAGCGACGGCCAATTGGAGAAAGAGGCCGCGCTAGCGGGGCCCAGAAGGGGTCACCCGCTGGGATTACATAGCACTGAAGGTGCTCAAAGCACTGAAGGTGAATACATAGCACTGAAGGTGCTCAAAATGAAAATCAATAATTAAAACAAAAATTAAAAATTGCAAAATAAAATTGAATTAATTCGCATTTACGTTAGAATTAGGATTTACGTTAGAATTAGAATTTACGTTAGAATTAGAATTTGCGGCCAGAAGGGCTTCGAGATCGGCTGACAGTCTGGTGGATGAGTACGTTTGCGCATTCCTAGGCCTAGCGACTTTGAACTTCAAATCCAAGACAGGAGCAGTATATGAGACTGAATCACGAACTAGAGGATTGGGATGGGTTTCGGAGCGTTTGAAAAACGCTTCAGAGAGTGTTTTGAGGTGTTGTTGTACTGTAGGCAGTTCAAGATCTCTATGCAAGTCCGCGTTACGCACGTACCACGGTGCGTTTGTGGCCCTGCGGCAAAAGAGGTTTTGAACTACCTGCAGTTTGTGCAGGAGGGAGGGTTTGGCGTGGGCAAAGATTGGCGAGGCATACGTCATGACGGGTCTAACGCAGACCTTGTAAAGTGTACGTCTCAGAAAATAATATGAAGCATCGACTAAATATAGATGTACAAAATATGACATGTCGTCATAGTGAAAAATTTCAGTTTATTGATTTAAATACATTTATTAACAAGCCATATATGACCAATGATAGGTACAATTTGTACAGTAATGACCTACGACATATATCATACTCGCTATCATATATTTTATTCATAACAGTCAATTCGTTGACTACAACCGCTGCTTCTATTGAGCAGTCACTTTATACTTTTGACCCGTTGGAATGTAATATTCCAAAACATAGTATTAGAAATAATTTAAACATAAGTTAGTGACAATAGATAATACATCTAGCACCAGTATTCTAAGTAGTAATTTAAGCAATAAAAATGTAAAAAATAATTTTCTGAACATAGTCCATCAAAATATGCAGGGCATTGATGGTAAGGAATTACAGATCGAACTATTCATAAACTGTGAAAATATTCATATACTATGTATCACAGAGCACTGGCTCACACAGTGTCAAATTATGTCTTCTTATAAGAATCATGTAATTGCTAGTTCATTCAACAGAGAACAAACAACTTGCGGCGGCTCAATGATCATCACTCATAAGAGCCTAACATTTAAAGAACGCACTGATATTGTAAGTCTGTCTGTTGAGCGATCAGTTGAAATAGCCTGTATTGAGATAGGGAATATTGTTATAATAAGTGTATACAGACCCCCATCCTCACCATTTGAAGTATTTGAGAGCACTATGGATGAGGTATTACATAGAGTAAATAACAAAAACAAAGAAATAATTATTTGTGGCGATTTTAATATTGATTTATTAGTAGAGACATCACTAAGTAAACGATTCTTGAATCTTTTTAATTGTTACAACCTAAAAAATCTCTTCTTAGAGCCTACGCGAATCACAGCGACCTCAGCCACATGTCTTGATAACATTTTTACAAATTTAATGCCATGTACAAAGTCAGTAATTAATAAACTACAATCAGATCATAGTGGGCAGTTGGCCACTTTTGATATTGGGCTAAAAAAGACTTTAAAAAGAGAAATTACCTTTATACCCATGAATGAGAGACGGCTTGAAACATTTAGGAAAAATGTATTTGAAAAAACATTTAAATTAGATTACTGTGCAGATCCTATTACTCAATATAACTCTATTCATAATATAATTAGAAATGAATATGACTCTGTTTTTAAAAAAAAGAAAATATGTATAAATAATAATTTATTTAGGTTTAGTGACTGGGCAACAGTGGGAATATGCAGAAGTAGAAATAGATTATATGAATTGTACAGTGAAAGAACTTATAACCATAATAAGACATTTTATGAATATGTTAAAAAGTATTCAAAATTATTTAAACGAGTTTGCAGTGTAGCTAAATCTAATTACATTAATAATAAAATTAAATATAGTACTAACATTTCAAAAACTGCATGGAATATAATTAATCAGGAAACTGGGAAAGCAAAAGAACCACACACCAATTATAATTTAAAAATTAATGATAAAGTGTTGTCAACTGACAAAGAAGTTGCTGAAGCATTTGAAAATTTTTTTACTGCCATCCCTGTGTCAACTACTTCGAGTATTAATTCATGTTCCACTCTTGCACAGTCACTGCTAACGGAAAATGTAAATTCATGCAATATTGATTTTATTTTTAAACATGTTACTGTTCCACAAGTTTTAAATGCATTTAAAAGCATTAAAGTAAAAAATACTGCCGATTTAGATGGGATTTCTGTTAAAATTATTGAATCTGTCATTGATGGTATAGCCCCGTACTTAGCCAGTATATTTAATGACTGTGTTGATAATGGTGTTTTTCCTGATTTAATGAAATTGAGTAAGGTCATTCCAATATTCAAAGCAGGTAGTATGTCTGACCCTAATAATTTTAGACCTATATCTATACTACCAACGCTCAGTAAGATTTTTGAAAAATTAATTTTAAATCAATTACTTTCTCATTTTTACGGTAATAGTTTAATGAATTTTAAGCAGTTTGGTTTCACGCGGGGTCGCTCAACAACCGATGCCGGTGTTGAGCTCATAAAACACGTATTCAGCGCCTGGGAGGAGTCGTGTGATGCTATTGGTGTCTTTTGTGACTTGTCCAAGGCGTTCAACTGTGTGGATCATACTACTCTACTCATGAAACTGCACCATTACGGCATTAAAAACCGAGCGCTTGCCTTGATTAAATCATATATTTCTAATAGAAAACAGAAAGTTGCAATAAATGGAGAAAAATCATCAGGATCGGCAGTGACAATGGGTGTGCCCCAGGGCTCAGTTCTTGGTCCTTTCCTATTTTTAGTTTATATTAATGATCTGCCATCGGTCGTTAAGAATCAATGCGAGGTCATATTGTTTGCTGACGATACTTCCTTCTTATTTAAAATCAAAAGACAAGAAATTGACTATCGAGCGGTGAACAAATGCATCTCCAACACAGAGCAGTGGTTCTCAGCTAATAATTTGCTCCTCAATGAAAAAAAAACGAAATGTGTTAAATTTACATTGCCAAATGTCAAACAGGTAAACACAAACATTGTAGTTAAGAGCCAGAAACTGACTCCTGTAAACTCAACTGTATTTCTGGGCATAACCTTAGACGCCAAACTGCAGTGGGGACCGCATGTTGATGGTTTAGCGAAAAGGCTTGGCTCTGCCGCATATGCTGTTAAAAAAATTAGACAAATTTCAAATGAAACAACTGCTTGATTAGTCTATTTTGGTTACTTCCACAGCCTCATGACATATGGTATTCTGCTGTGGGGGAGTGCTGCCGACATCGATGCTATATTTATTCTGCAGAAAAGGGCTGTTCGCGCAATCTATCAGCTCGGTCCAAGGGTGTCACTAAGAAGTAAATTTAAGGAAATAAATATTCTTACCTTCTATTCACAATATATTTTAGAAAATTTAATGTATGTTAAAAAGAACATAACCTTGTTCAAAAGAAAAAAAGATCTGCACAATGTTAACACAAGAGGAAGAAATATGCTGGCAGCTCATAATAGCAGGCTTCATAAAGTCACTAACTCATTCATGGGTCAATGTATACGCTTTTATAATAAGGTTCCTGAGGATATCCAAGGTCTTCCTATTGACAAATTCAAAGAAACTATAAAGGAGAAGTTGTGTGCTAGAGCATATTATAAACTATCCGATTATTTGGATGATAAAAGCCCTTGGGTATAATCCCCTCATTAACAGGATTGTACTAGTATTTGTAACAAAGCATGTGTAATGTGTCTGTTTGTGCGATGAGTTCTTCGTCCCGATGAATATCTAAAGCGTCATTGTCACTAAAGTATGTCTTTTTATGGTAGCGTCGGGTGACGGGTCGCTCACTTCCCTCTAATATGGTTGAGGAGGGCGATGGCTGGGTCCCGCGTTAACTCGTGAACGGGTGCCGTTTGAGGGTGTTCGTCGTTTGGATACTTGGGGGGAGGGAGACTTGCCGAGCTAACAGATGCAGAAAAGAATAATTTTGTATAGACATAAAGAGACTCTGTAAATTTATTTTGAAAAAAAAAATATACCCGTGAAGTTTCTTGCCAGTTCTTCTTCACGAAGGTTTTTTTTCGAACTGGTGGTAGAATCATGTTTTATTTGACGTCAATAAGAACAAGTAATTGTCAATGTTGAGAAATAAATATTTGAATTTGAATTTGAATTTTGAATTTGACCGTTTGTTTCTGAAAGACATTTTACTTTTTCTACCTAACATGCTATTTAGGCGGCCTAAGTAGTGACGAAGGAGTTTCGAAACTTTTTCGACGTGTGGCTTGAAAGAAAGCGTCGGATCTAATGTGACGCCTAAGTATTTAGTACTGCGCTTCCAGGGGATGGGAATGCCTAGCATTCGAACGTGGGGATCGCCATCGGGACGACGGCGTTTGTGGTCGAAGCGCATCGCAGACTCTTTTCAGGGTTCACATCGATGCGCCATTTTTGAAACCAAACACCAAGGGCGTTTACGGCCTTATGGAGTCTGGTTACAAGGTGCCGAACACTGTGGCCTTTGGTATAGAGTGCGGTGTCGTCGGCAAAGAGGGCGAGTTCGACGCCTTTCGGCGGGATGGGAATGTCGACGCTATTAACCTGACTAGGCGATCCGGTAAGCCTATCTTGTAGAGTTTATAAACGAGACCGCTGTGCCAGACTTTATCGAAAGCCTTGGCTACGTCAAAGAAAACCGCGACTGTTTTATAACGACGCGGATAGAAACCGTCAAGTATATACTCGACGATTCGATGGACTTGCTGAGGGCAGGAGTGTTTCGCGCGAAAGCCGAACTGATGGGGAATAATGAGAGGATCGCCATCCGTTGGAAACAGATGGTTCCGCATTCGAGAGAGTATGACTCTCTCGAGAAGTTTAGACATTGCCTTGAGGAGGCTGATGAGTCTGTGATTAGCCGGGACGTTCAGAGGTTTGCCTGGCTTGGGAATGCCTATGACTGTCGCTTCTTTCCAAGCTTTTGGAAAGTAGCTATGGTCGAAGCAGGCATTGAAAATGATAGCTAGCAAGGTAAGCATCTGTTGAGGTAGGTGTTTAAGTGCGTGGTTGGAAATTCCATCCGCACCCGGAGCATTTTTGGACTTTTGATTTCTAATGAGAAGCAAGATTTCGTCATTAGAGACTGTGACAGGGTCGGCGGTGATGGGGAGAGAGTCTCTGCGAAGGACTTCGTCCTCCACCGCCTGGATGTGTGAGGGATCAGCAGGTTGCGTGCTGGGCGAGCATTGTGCGGCAATGCTGTCAGCGAAGCATTCGGCTTTCTCTTCGATTTCAAAGGCAATAGTGCCATCGGGACGAGTGAGAGGAGGAACGTGAGACGCGGTGTCTACGCGTAAGGCTCGGGCCATGCTATAGTACGCTTGGTGGGACGGAGAGATATTCGCCATGAGATCGTTCATCTGAGCGTCTCGGAGTTCCGCGAGGCAAGACCTGACTTTACGTTGAAGCTGATTCGCAGTTGTTCTATAGGCGGGCGTGGGATATTTCTTGGCTCTCCGGAGAGCCGCGTTTTTAGCTTTAATAAGATTGCTAACGGCTAAGGGAAGCGTGGGTTTGCCGTGCTTAGCAACCTTTTCGTTGTCACTGATGGCTGAGTTGATAGCATCAGTGAGAGAATTTACTAGTGAATCAATTTTATCCGGGCTATCTAATTGTTCGGGAGAGATCGCGAGTGGAGAGTTCGGGGCCTCTAAGGCTGAAACTAACGTATTTTAAAGCCTTTCCAGTTGGTAAAGGTCTTAGGAGAGGTAGCGTTATCGTTAGACGGTCCTAGCACGAGGGAGACGGGGCGGTGGTCAGAACCTAGGTCATCGAGAGGTTCGATAGACCTGAGGTCGAGGTTGATTCGCTTGACTATTGCAAAATCGAGGATATCAGGAGAGTGGTTCGGGTTGTCGGGATAGTGAGTGTGAGTGATGGGGGAGATGACGTCTAAGTCAAGTGAATTTGTGATGTCGAGGAGAGCGATACCGCTGGTGTTAGTCGATAGGCACGTCCAGTCAGTATGTTTGGAGTTAAAGTCTCCGAACATAATGACTGAATGGCCGAGGGCGAGAGTGGCCTCAAAGTCGCTGCGGATTGGTCTGGTACCACTAGGTATGTAGATTGAAGCTATGATGATGGTCGGATGACCAGTCATAGTGAATCTACACACAGTGGCTTCCATGTTGAGGAGAGGAGGGGTAGGGAGAGGACAGCAATGGAAGCCTCTTTTGTAATATATAGCGGTGCCACCGAAACCGTCGGAGTTGGGCCTATCGTTACGAATAAACGCGTACTTAGGTATAGCGAATCCCCTGGAGCGGTTTGGAGTAAGCCATGTCTCCTGGAGAAGTAATAAGTCAGGTTCTTTGTTCTGAAGGAACAGTTTAATCTCGGGAAGGTTGGTGTTAAGGCTACGAGCGTTAAAAGATACTAGGGATAAGCCCTTGGGTTTAATACGACTGGACGCGGGATTCGCGGGTCTAGACATTATAATTTACTTATTTACGATTTTATATAAAAATAAAAAATAAAAATAAATTTATAATGAACTTAGAAGCGAGTGATGCTCGGCTAACGCAAATAAACGCTCTTGAGGAGAGCAGGCGGCTCGCAGTTTGCGTGCGAGCACGGAAATTTCGTTAATATCGACGTTTTGAATAACGTCGAACACGGTCTTCATGTCCTCAGCCAACGACGACTGAGGTGCGGATGACGGAGCAGGACGCGGCCCTACGGAAGCTACGGGAGCTGGGATGGGTCGGGAAGGTGCAGGCGGAACGGCCGGACGCTGCCTCCAAGACAGAGCCTGAGTAGGCGTCGGCTGAACGGGCTTTGCTTCCGGGGGACCCCGGTTGCGCAGCGGCGGGAAGTGAGCGGGAGTGAGTGGCGGCACCGGTTTAGGCGCGGCCCTCTTAGCGGTGGAGCGCGGAGCGCGCGGGCAACCCCTGTAGTTAGCTGTGTGGCCGGACTGACAGCACAGCACACAGGCAGGGGGGGAAGTGGATTCGGGAGTGCGAGTGCACTCCTTTGTTATGTGCGGATCCAGGCACTTAACGCACCTGGGGGGAGCTGAGCAGTTAGCCGCTGCGTGGCCATAGAGCTGGCAGCGGTGGCACTGCCCAGGGTGACCGCGGGGGTTGGGACGCTCGACGGAGATATTTGAGAGTCCGCAAATTGTGCGAGCCTCTCTAAAGATCTCCCTCGAGTTGGGAGTATTCGACAAGATAACTAAAGCTAACGGAAAGCGCCTACCGCGGTTAGAGTGCAGCTTGTGCACTGCTTTGGCCGGGAAACCCTGGGACTTAAGGTCCTCGAGGATTTCTTCATTTGCGAGCTCGAACGGGACGCCCCGTAGTACTGCGCGGATCTTACGCTCCTCCGGGAGGGCGTAGGTGTGATACGCGATTTGTTTTAAAGAAAGTAACCTGGTGAACGCGCGGAATTCATCGACGGTCGCGACCTGAATTTTGATTGTTTCGCCAGCGTTGGCGGCTTTTAAGTAATTAATTTTGTGCTCTTTGCACAAGTTAGAAACCGCTGTCCAGCGCGCTTTTTCACGGAGGAAGACGGGCGGAGGTTTACTAGAGTTTTGGAGTCAACTTAAATATGTTTCTCAACATAGACTGAAACATTTTGTTGAAAAACTGAAAATTTTATTATAATAATTGTCTTCAACTATCGCGGTTATTTTCACTATAATTTAATGAATTTACGGGATTCTTACCACGATTTTCGATTTTTATTTCGCGCGGCCGTAAATCGGTAAGAATCCCGTAAATTCATTAAATTATAGCGAAAAGTTAATGTTAACACTTAGTATAGAGGTAATGTTATTTTTTCATAGAAATTCCTTTTCTAAGTTTTGTTGGATTTCTTAATAAATTTAATAAAAACATATAGGGGTAGCGTCTTATTACAATTCTGTGTCTTATTTTACAGATCTCGCCTGGGGCGGTACAACACACTTTTCTTTTTTAATAATCGCGTTAACGTTGTTGTATTCCGGATATAGGCAAGGATATGCCAGAGTCATTACTGGAACAAAGGCAACAACAACTTAAGTCTACGATAGGCTAAGCGTCATTAATCGATAATAGCAATGAACAATATAACTAATCAAAAGCATCTACGAAGCCTTTTGTGGGCACGGATCCGCTAATCTTCGATGGCGTCATTTACCTGCTTTGACCAAGTTAAAATAAATATTAGTTATTGTAAGGATCATGGCCGGATTTAGGGGAGGGCAACCTTGGGGGGCAAATAGGGGCCTCCACAAAAGAGGGGCCCCCACAAGATTAAATTTGCCTTGCCTTTATACTTTAACGGGCATTAACATTAAACACGTCTAACTAAACTCCTTTGTTGCCCCGGGGCCTCCACATCTCTAAATCCGGCCCTGGTAAGGATACGTTGCCGAACGCCTTTATTCTGTAACTCGATAATTGTGATTGTGATCCTCCCATAAAGTGGAAGACAATTATGTTTACGTGGACACCATGCCAGTTAACTAAACCAGCGGCCTTATTGTGTATCTTCAACACCTATCAGGATCCCTTTGAATTTGACATTTGAATCATATAAACTTACTTAACGCTACAGATATTTCACACATGATGGCGCAAGCTTTTTGAATGAATGATTTTATAAAAAAAATATCTTAATTTTAGTCATAAAATAATGGTTTATGTTTATTAAAAAAAAATCAAAGCAACAAAACGCAGATAATGCTCTATAGCATTCAATATCACTCAATTCATTCAATACAGCATAAATCCCAAAGTGAATGCGATCGTAGAAATTAGACAATTGACAACAGTTCAAATTTTTAACATGCCTGTAGTACTGCTTTATTTTAAAGTATCAGTAAAAATAGGAGACCCATAGTTTTTATTTCTTCAAAATATTTGCATTTTCATTCAAAATTTTAACTTTGAAAATCATCTTATTCAAAAAAGGCGTAAGCGCCATATGACGTCATTCATATGGCAGAAATGGGTGGTATATTTATGCTTTAAAAAAAACTCCTTGCATGTCAAATGCCTGTCACTCACTTGTGAAAGGTAGTTCAAATTGTTGACTGAATCCAAGTGTAAACAATAATAATTTTTCTTTCGTAGGTATCTTTGCTCTACTAAGTGATCTTTTCAAATCGTAATGGTTACGTTTTTACCTTACCTTGAAAGTCTCCGAGGGATTTCAAATCGCAGATAGCAGAAACTTACCTGAAGTAAATTATGTAACGTTGCTCGAGTACATGTATGACAGTGATTGTTACAATGTTGCGGAAACTCGCAGTACCAAGGCGTTATTAGCATCACGAGAATCAACCGTAACTATGACGTCACGACACCATTTGCACTTTTTATCCATCCCCGAAACGACAAGTCTAAAAAATATAAAAAAATAGTTTTGAAGTCAGGAAACAAAACTGAAGAAATGGTATTTTTTATTCAATAGCTTAAAAAATTTAAATGTTGTCAGTTCTGTTAATCACTATCGCAATCCACTATCCCTTCGAAATGGATCGCGATAGGTGTTGAAATTAGACAATAAGGCCGCAGTTCTAAAGCGGCCTCAAACAAAGTTACTCTATGCTCGCACTCAGAGTCGTTAAATAAATGTTATTTGAGTGGCTCCTTTAAATACATTTTGCTAAACGAACTTTATGAGTTTTGATTTTAAGTCTAGATTTGGGTAGCAAAATCTGTACAGATGAGCGTAGTGACCATTTGTCGTTTCTACAACTAAAACAGACGCAGAGAATTCAAGCTTTTATCAACTTTAATTATGTACCTTCACAATAATTCTAAGGAGAGTGCCCGCGGTATGAACATGGACCCTAGCCATACTACAAACTTCGTTTCTACATCGATATTCACTAACACTTAAAGTTTGAGATGTAGAGTAGATTTTTCTTTGCGTTTATGGTTTTCTATGTTACAGAACAACATTTTAATTGTACACTCGTAATAGTATTCTTTAACAGAGCACCACGATTGCAAAGAAAAGTCTACTCTATATTTCAGACTTTAATGTTTTTTAATTGCAATTTTAGTTTATATTTAATTTTAAATTTCGTTTATAACTTTAACTTATTGTAATTATGGTTTAGTATTTTAATTTTACAAACATAACTTTTATTATTCTAAAACGAATAATTGGGCCAAGTTGCCAAAACAAAGAAATGTATTATTATTACTAATGAGTTAGCGATTACGGATATAGAAAACTAAGCGAAGTTTGTAATATGGCTAGGTTTGCTTTGCATCGCACGTCAAACCGTAATTTTACGTTTAATTTAACGTTTCAGTTGTGTAGGTACACTACCAGTTTTACAAAAATTATTAATGTTTGCTAAAGAATCAAAACCACGGTGCGGTTTCATCGAAATAAAATACTTGATACTTACAGAATCTATACAATAAATCATCTTTTATCTTCACACAAAGCGAACTGCGCATGCGCAAGATTACATGTCTTTGTTATTTTCATACAAAACATCGAAAACTACCTTTTTCAGCCAAAACATTGCAAACTATTGTGCTCTATTGTACTTAGTCAGGTGGTAATGTTGTCTTAAAGATTTTGCCAAAAGAATTTACATCTTATCTCAACACGATAAAGTTTAACTAAAATAAACGATATCTTAGTATCTGCATTTAAGCTATTAAGACGCTTTTTCGTTCTTTTTTTAACACATGGCAAGATCTTAAGAAATTCGCGAAGTGATCGTAGGAGGAGCAGCTGCTGGCAACATTTGGTACGTGCTGGTTCAAAAAAAAAGTGTCTAAAGATAGATTTTTGGAGCAAATGGTGGTTCTGATTTTGGTACTGTTTATGGAATATAATTTGGGATAACTAAGTAGTACGTTTCTTTGAATTGTAATCAATTATTTTAATTTTAACTGATTTTATATAAGCAATATATTTTGACAATTCTGAAGTATGCGTGATTATTTGATAATATTGAATTGTTGTCCACAAATATTTATTGCATTTGTATTTTTAATTGATAATTTAATATAAAATTGTACCTAGGTATTTTAAGAAGCGCATAATATAGATATTGCATGTATTTCTCGTTTGTAAAAAATGGGACTTTTAGTTTTAATTCAGAAATTTGTTTAGTTAATTTTCATTGGACCTATTGTTAAGAAGCCAAATATATATGAATAAATAAATACATTATGACTGTAGAGCGTTAACGTATTTTTTTCTCTAAACTCGTTTGAAGAAAATGATATTTGCATTGATGCATTTGATAAGCTACAAAACGGCTGAACCGATTTGGATTACATTTAGAGCAAAATTAGACCATTAGCCACATTTATTTATAATGGTCTCAAGTTCCACAGTCTGAAAATCCTTCAAAAGCAAAACTAGGACAAAAGTGAGTTACTTAAACAACTTACACATCTTTCCTCATTTTAACCCGACTGTCGGAAGGAGGGTTATGTTTTTCGAGTGTATGTATGTATGTTTCTTTGGCTTCTTTACAGCCTGACTGGCTGTGACAGGCAAGTTGACAGGTTTCAACTATTGTATATTCTGGTTCGCCCCACCAAGGTCGCTGTATAGTCATCCATAACACAAGCTCCTACTTTGGGGCTATACTGTTGTTGATGCGTTTGTCTGCGGACTTAAATTATATTATTATCCTTATCTCCATCAGATGAGACGGAAGGCATACCCCCTCCGTACAGCTTAACCAATAAATGAAACGGTTGGGGTTGGGCAAATGTGGTTACATGTAGATCTATCACTAGAGATTTAAATACATTATATTCTTATTCAGAAAACTGCCTTGACGTAATGTAGCCCTTGCAGCAACCAACCCTGAAATTTATCAATAATTACGAATTCGTATTTCTATACGCTCCATCGGAATATAATATCACAAAATCTCTGACATCGCAAAATGCTCAACTTCTATGAAATATATCTCTTGATAAATAACAAACATTTCTGTTAATAAAACTTTCTTCTGTTCACTATCAATAAAGAGCGTTTAAATAAAAAAAATTATAACACTTAAAATCTAAATTACTATTTCAAACTTAACACACGGATAGAGACACTAAACTGATTCTTTAACAGTTTTAATTAAACGCAATAAAAATGTATCGACAGTCACATCAATCTGCAATACATCATAATTTTACGATTTCTAAATCTACGTCTAAAACAGCGGATACACAATAAATAACTGTGCACCGGAAATATCAAATGGTCTTGCAAAATTAAAAGTCTCTAAACGATCCAGTTTCATCTGAGATGTTACCGGAAGACTCGAAATGACCCAACTTGACTCTCGATGGGAAAGCAGATGGCTTTAGAACTCTAAAACTACCTGGAACTCAAAAGCATATGTCTGTAGAGAAAAAAATAATGATACAAAGTTAAAGATCTGTGTGAACGCATCTGCTCAGTGCCTTAAGGTTTCGTTCAATCGCGACTTATAAAAAAAAGTTAAGTCAGCACAGTAAAGTCCACTTTTCTGTATGTTGGTAGCGTCTTCGTCAATGTTCGTAAACGCTCGTGTGCTTTCGGACGCGTGGCTACTCGATACAGCCTAAGGCGAAATTCAATTTTTTTGAGGTCATTTAAAATTGTATGTTTATTTAAAAAACATAATAATTGTCATTGGAGGTTCTTGTACGGAGGTTATAAAGCGTGTTTAACGGTGCACGTTTAATGAGAATATCCGGTGACGCGCGAATTAGCTACAACTACAGCCAGTTTTTGGTTATGCCATTTTTTTATAAAGTTATTTTTATTGGAGATTGCGATCTTATTTTATTTATATGCATTAATTAAAGCTTATGTGATGCTTCTTGTTTTTCGGTGACCATAAAAACACTGTAAGATCATTTTCTGTTTGACAAAAAAAGGTAAAAAATGGTCTCTTAAGCAAAGGTGTTTTAGATTTTTTTGGCAAACATCTTCAAGGCCTCTCGTACAGCTGCCATACTTTGGAAGCTTCTTATTTTAAACCGTACATCTGCATAATAAATTGATAGCAAAAACTTGACCTAGAAACCTTTAAAAAATCACCTCGTTTTTTTCAGTTTTATGACTTAAGTATGCCACGAAACGTAACTTTTTTTATAGGATAAAGATCCCTAATAGTTTGTGTTTAGGGTGCATAATTTAGGATTTTTAAGAAAAATTATAAAAAGTTGCCAATTTCCGATCGGATGTAAAGTTTCCGTTTTTTTAAAAATCGGCAGCCATTGATTAGGCGCAAGCGTGTGTTTTGTTTTTTTTTCTATTTTTTTAACTATTTTGTTAACAATATATCATATAACTGGCAGGCAGCTGTGAGTTGACTGACATAGTTATAAAACATTTGAAATTGACAAAAACAACGGAATTTTACTAGTTAGAATCGCGCACAAATTCCTCTTCAAAAATATACTTTTTATGGATTTTTAAACAATTTATTTTGTGTCATAGATGTTTGTTTCACTGTAGTAAATGTAGCGGGACAATTTTATTGCAATAATTTTTGAACCATTGGCTGCTTACATACTGCATCCATATATCTTTTTCTTACATTACTATCTTTTCCTTTGTTTAATAAAAATACCTAAAATTCAATAGAAAAATATATAGTCCAGTAAAATATAATCCAAATCAAATATATAACCTATAGAAATTTCTCTTAAAATATTAGTAATGTAAATGTACGAGCGTTTTTAATTATTGTTTCCAGTTTTATTTAATTGCCAAAACCAGAATTAATTAAGCATATAGAATTCGATAAAAATATCAAGAATTATCACGGCCAAATTATCTAAAATTTTCAAAAATGGAACGGTACTTCATCCTTTGAATAAAACCTGTATCGTTATCCTTCATATGTTTCAAACACAAAACTTTACAGAAAACCGGAAATCAAAACTGTATCAAGTGTCACTTCCTCTGCATGTGAACGCAGCCTTACAGTTAGGGCAGTTTCACACGATGACAATAGCATTGCACCTTTCTCTTGATACAACAAGTTCCGATAAACTGAGAACACCTTGTGTCACACAAGGTGTTCTCAGTTTCTCTTTCTCTCAGTAACTCTTTCTGAAGATTTGTGTATTTTTGGATTAAATTATAAGAATTAATTTCAAAACGAGAGCAATAAGTTAAGTGATTAAGCGAAGAATTTTATGATGTACCAATAAGGTTTATATTTATTGACAGTCTTTTGACGGTAATAATATGAAAACTCCTCATAAAGTCTTCACTACCAAACAGTGTATAATATACACGAATTAGGTATCTATAGGCATAGCGCTGAAAAAGGTAATAATGTCTCGAATAAAAAAAATAATTATATAATATTTCCGACAGAACATTCGTTAAAACGTTTAAAATGACGCGATACACAAGCGGACCTCATTCACGAGAGAAACCCGAGAGCAATCTATCTATATCTATAGTAAAACTTACACAAATGAATGCTCCGAACAGAACTCGAAGCTGAGGGGACCTAGCTACTCTTCGGCCTTTGAATAAGACCTAACATAATCAGGTAAATCGGTAAAGTACCTGATCATCTTATATTTAATAATTATTAAATATATCCAAGATAGGAATACATGTAGATATATTTTCCTATATTTCCTAATATGACTTTAAAACTCTACTGATTTAAACTTAGACCACAAAGCAAACAAAAGCTTTAAATCTACATCTGTTCAAAAAGCCCGTTATCTGCTATTGTGAATTTCAATATTTTTACACTAAATAGGTCTCTCACTTAATTCCGAAACAGTGAAACATGTCGCAAAGAGCTTCTGTGAAAACCTATTGTTTTGAGACACCTGTGGCTTTGCTGAGATTCATGATAATTTGCGAGTTAAACGATGTTTTTCTTGAATAAAGATTTGTTTCAATGTTTAATAAACAAAATAATTTTAAACGTGATTACGTAAATTCGATGTTTCAGTGATCGACAGCATCGTAGCAAATGGCAGGAAATCAATTACATATATTTCAACAGCCCGATCAGCAAATTTGTTCTGGAAAGGATGTCGCTGCTGGTTCTATGCGTAAATGAAGTTTAAAATGTATTCATTCATTCATTCAAAATTTCTTCACTCACACAGAATAAAGTACAATTTATGTTTACAAATTTAGAAAGTACATTGCAAAAATATATCTATGTGAGAGACTGGTCTGTACCAGGAGAGCTGTATCACAGATTACCATCCTCTCCAACTCTGGACTGGGTGGATAACGTGGTAGGTTGTGTGATATGTAATTGTACTGTACATTATGATAAGGCTTGTATTAAAAATAAGGTATATGTTGTATATGTATGTGTGTGTGTGTGCGTGTGTATGTATATGTGTTTGTGTTAATGAATTAAAATATGAGAATAAAGCATAGTTATAAAATATGCCTTCAAAAGAGAAGCAATGTCATTCATGTTTAATATTCGACAAAATAAAAGTATCCGAAAAGTTAGAACCTCTTCAAACTCTTCCAAAAAGTACCTGAGTATAAAAGTCATCCGATACTGGCAACTTATAACAAAGGCTCGAGTTTCGGTTGGAATCCTTAAATTTATTAAAAATTAAAATTGGAAGAACGTCGATTTAAAATTAATACTTATAAGTCAAACGCTCAATACAAGCAAAGTCAAAATTCGGTGTACGTCCATCAGCCTCTAACAAGGTCGTATAAAAATACTTTAAAAAGTCTCCTTTATCGTTTTTTTGACACCATTATTCAAATTAGTTTAATTACGGTTACTCCAATTTATACCATCATTACATTTCAAGACAAATTTATGTGGACTTTCTCCGTAGTATGTCGTAAAAATTCCAGTTAATTATTATATAGGAAAATAGTTAATAGCTTAAAAAAAGCTTAGCTTGTATTGTCTTACACAATCTTAATTAGAATTATAAATCTTCATGGATTATTGAGAATGGACTGATATAAAATTATTGTGGCAGTTTCAAAACAAATGTTTCTAGAAAAGTTTGGATTTGTTTTTAACTTTTTTGCTTCAGCTACTTATGCATTAAGCGAACTTTAAAGATAGTTCTGTAAGTGGTAGAAGACGAACTTTTTTGGTAATTATGAAAATATACATAAATTATTTAAAAAAGAACGTGTTTATCACATAAATACATGTTTGAAGTCAGAACCTTCAGGTGAATAATTTGAACTAAACCTTAAAAATTGTGTGAAATTTTCATATTCAAAACTATATTATTACAACTATCAATAATTTTGTATTTCAACATATTGTTCATTTTAAAATAAATCATCAACTTGTACGAGTAAAATAATTCAAAAACTCAATTTATAACATTGCTACATACAATATTAAATTAGTTATGTTCTTATTTTGGTTATAAAACCGTTTTTTATAGCCATGATATATATTAAAATACAGTAAAATAACAAGCGTGCTGAACTATGGTGGAATGATACTCCATAAGTCGCGCCAAAACTTGTCTTTAAACGTCATATAATTAAAGCATAAGAATTACTTGCAAAGAATGCTTCCATTTTATGGACGACCAAAAAAGACGCCTACGTTATACGGCCTGCTCTACTTTGTTTAATAGCGACTGATAAAAGCATGTTCTAAGTTTTAAGATCATATTTTTAACTTATGACTTCTGAGTAGCGTTCTTCGGAGCCCTGCCTTTTACGCCGGAGGAGCCTTCGAGTCCTGGTCTGGGCATTAATATTTGTGTGGGGAACACAGATCTTTGTTCTCAGGTCAAGGTTGATGATATATGTATGTTTATTCTGGTTACGCCTCCCCCACCCCACTTTAATGTATGGTCGTTCATAACACATGCTCTGCTTACTTTGGGGCCATACAGTTGGTGTGTTTGTCCGAGGAGTTATTTACTATTATTATTATACTTACCACATTTAGTTTTTACATTCAAAATTGAGCTTTAATAGCGCGGTAGCTTCGGCGCTTATGTCCACCCGTGGTAGTTGGCAGAGATTAGCCTAAGAGCGGGAATCGATTGCACGTTTTCGGATTATTGTGGGCATCCTGTATAATAGGGAAAGACAACACTACAGGGGATTCGAATTTCGAATCCGAGCCTGTACCAACTTTCCCGAGAGTACATAAGGCGACTCCGCTTAGGTAGGAAACATTAAGAGGAAACATTCCTGTACGATACGTAACGAGTGTCAACCGACAAGTGTCAAGCTTGGAGAACTCGATCCAAACCTTTAGTGGAGTGACGTGAGCGAGGCTCAGGACCCCGGCGCCGTACAGTGGGAATATTAAGGCTGTGATGAAGAAAGTTAACACAATAATGTCAACTCAAAATCTATTGAAAAAATATAACACAATTGAACATTGAAGATTCTCGCCAATAAACTTTAACTGCGTGCAAAATGCAATATTTTAAGCTTGGAGAAAAGCATCGTTGCTTTAATTTTCCTTTGCTTATTAACATTCTATAAATTTAAAGTTTTGTGTTATTTCAAATTATAGGGTAAAAGGGACTCGCGGACCTGGCTAGTAATTTATTTATTTATTTATATATTTGCTCAACGGAAGAACATGAAAAACCAGTTGAAATATCTAACTTCTAAGGCTTAATATCTAAGGATTAAAATTTCTCCAGGACCTTTTATATCATTAATTTACACTCTCTTACTTTAGAAACCTATACCTACACAATTCAAAGGTTTTGGATTCAAAGGGAAAGATTGTGTCAAATCTATATTTTCACCTGGCTAATCCGAAATCAAACGAAACCGTTAACAAGTAATTAACTTTTACGATTAAGTAGACAAATACTTCAACTAGGTAGGGTTACATTATTTTAAAGTTTAATCCAACCACTTCCCACTAAAAACTTAAACCGTAAACCCAAACGACGAGCATTTTAATTTAATTGTCGCTTTAGACATTTACTTACAAATTATATTAGTCCACAGCCAATTAAAACTTTACTTTATTAAACTGTAGTAGACGAGCAACCGTTTTAGGCAACGGTTAATCTTAATCTTAATCAAAATTATCACAGAGGCCATGGTCGGAATTTTGACCCTGTCCAGTTACTTCGGGAGTAATTAATGGGTAAAACGAGAAAAGGGCACATTTAGGGTTGAGTCAATCTACACCTTTACATCGGCAGGTGAAGTGTGTTTTTTTTAATAAAAAATTTGAGCATTGAATGTCACGATGGCATCAGCTGATATCAACCGGCGTGATTATGAGCCTAATATTTTCTCTTAATTATAATACTTTAGTGTAAATATACTGAAAAGTTCTTCTTTTTGGTTGAAATATATTATTGTATTGTTTTTGATAAATTAAAAAAAATCATCAGGATTTATGGTTTGAATACCATAAACAATAACAAAAAATTTGATGACAATAATAATCATCATAAATTTCTTTATTTCAGACCAATGGTCTATAAAAACATTATGTTAACTTAATGCTGATTAGTTTTACGTTAAAACTATTTATAACGATTTCAGATCAAAACTGTTGATCGGGTTCGGATAATACTAATGGAGTTATATCAAGCAATTCACAGTCCTCCACGTTAGTCCACTGAATTTGCAGACTGAACACATATCCTCGGAATAACTTCTATGATACATAGGCTTCCTCCAAGATTCCTAGTGACGTTTTCTTTACCGATAGGGCAGTCGACCCAATGTACAGGAATTGTAAAAACTTATTGATAAAAAACAACACAGCACCTAAACCACTGCGCCTTACCTTCATCTTTCTTTCATGGTCATTATAAACGTTTCATGCGCTTAAATAAATTTGTCCAAAGAAAATAAATGTTTACGAGTGATAAACTTGTAATCGTAAGTAAATCGAAAGCAAACAAAATAAACTTGTTAATAAAAAAATGTGGGGTTATGCCCCAAATTAATATATTAAATAAATATGAACTACGACTATATAATAGTGTGAGAAAAGCCTGGGTGCACCAGATATAAAATACAAATACGTGATAACTACACAACCATAAGATTCCCAACTTGCTTTACGAGGCTGTTTTTCTTCCAAAGCCTCATCCAATTATGTATACAGGGTAAATTATAACATATTCAGTAACATTATTATTTAGTTAAGTAACAAAGTCAATTTTTGTATGTGCAGACTGCAAACATGTATAAAAATAATTGTACAAATACTAAAGTTCATGCCGTAAAGAAACGAATAATTCATTCTTACTATCCATAAACATTTCTAAATGTTAGAAAACAACCGCACGAGTATAATAAAAAGCGCTCTACTTTTCGGCAATTAAGTATGTCAAAGATGACATAAAATGTCAATTTTCTCGCGCTCGGCCATCTTGTTCTAAAGAAAGAGTTAAACGTCACATTGACACAGCATATGCAGAGACAGGCACGTGCGGTGCGCGCCATTTTTTCGGGAATATTTTTCTTTTTAATTTATGCAAGTATTTTTAAGCATCTGCTTAAGCAGTTGTGGTGCGAGGAAAATTTTAAGTATTTAAGTATGCGGTTTTAAGGTTTCGTAACTAAAAAAAACAATTGTTTGAATATGTCATACGTGTGTGGCAACTTTTAGACAAAGAACTATGGAAAATATATTCATCATGCATATTCATTTTAGGTAATTAAAATTTTTGATAAAGTTCATTAATGGGATATTTTGTTATTAGTTATTCATCGAAAAGTACGAAGTCTCAAATTCATAAATTCAATACACATTCATGTACATGTTATGATAAAATAAATAAATTGCAAAAATCAACATAAAAGCCTTTAAATTTCTGCTACATCCTTATGATCCTTTACTAACAAGAAATAAGCACGTAACAAATTGGACATCTTAAAATTAATAGGCTCTATAATCAATTGATTTCAATAATCGGTAAATTTTCATAGGCGAATGCAATATTTTACCTTTTTTACCTTATCATCTCATAAATATAGATTTTCAATGGTAATCATTATGATTTCACATAGTATCTACACTAAAATAAAATTACAAAAATTTATTAAATTAAAAAAATTACAGTTAATCTTTTGTTTATTTTTTGTCTGTTCGATTTATATCAACCTTCTATTACATTTTTTATTTTTCTGCGCTCCTCGATGGTTTCAGCTGAAAATCAGCGCCTCAGTTTAGGCTGAAGGCATTGTGCTGAGCTTGAACCTTTTCGGTGTGTTGCAATTTTAATTATTTTTTTTTTGTTATTGTATTTTATTTTTTTAATTGTGCATGTCATGCGCCTAATAAATGATTTTTCATTTCATTTTTCATTTACTCAACACAGTTAATTTACGGCTAGGAACATAATCATTCTTAAAAATTGGTTCATAGAATAATACCTGGGCCAGGTAAATTGCCAGATGCACAGTACGACACCTTGTAAATCTTACTCAGAAAAAAATGGGCCAGTTTTTAACAATCTTGGACACATGGCAAGGGTTTAGTTAGACAGATGTTGAGCGATGTTCTCTGTTTGAAAATTTGAAGATAAGATTCTATACTTCTATCAGTTATTGGCGTATGTATAGACTTGTATTTTTTTGCTTTTGAATAGCTGCTGTGGAATAGTTCACGAGGGTTTAAAAAGGTTTTATATATCTGAAAACGTTTAAGTAAATAATTAATTCTTAAAGTCGCTGGTCTTTTCCGAATCCAGAAAGCATCAAAATTTGTCACAAAAAATTGTTTTCCATATCACCTAATAGAAAGTGATGATGATTGCTTTACAAATCTTTAAAAAATGTAAATAAATACTTAAACATAAAAACTCTGCACAACACCGTTTTGCCTACTCCTTAGAATCAATCCAAGAAGACTTTATACCTCGAATAACCACAGAACTTTAATTTAAAAAAAACAGCTTAAACAATGTTCCCTGTCAACAACATAAACCGAAACTGACACATTCTATATTTAAAAAACCTGGGCTGTATAACTAAACCAAGCCCTCAATTAAGCTACATACCTAGTTCACTGGAAGCGTGGGCGACCTTTACAGCGATCGCGAATCGAGATGGGGTCAAATACCGAGGCTCCTGGAAGCGCCCAATACTTGCTGTCGGATTATGCAATCCTGGTACTTTGGTATGTGGACTTTTTAAAGATTTTGTGTGGTTTTGAAGAATGCAAATAAATAAAACAACAAAATTTGTTAATGTGAGTTTGTGTGTGTTTTATGTACGTTTGTAAATACTAAACACCACTAACACATTCTTTCAGAAATTTCTGAACGAGTTCGGATAAAAAAGAATTACGATTCGATAACAATATACGAAGAAAGTATATTTATAAAATTAAAAGAATAACTTATAGTTGACTCTAAATTCTCAAAAATATGAACAAAAATCTAAATCATTGCTTAAGGAGGTATCTTACATTTTAGTACACTGTACCCATTGCATACTTTGAGTAGGTACTGCATTCCTGAGACGACCTTCTCCTGACCTAGCGACTAAAGACTTGCTTAAAATTGCGTAAAATTATTTATTTCAAAATGCTTACACATTTCTAGATTCTTCTTTTATTTTCTACATAATTTAACTGTATATTTAAGTTTAACGACACAAATAGCGCCTTAAACCAGTCATACGGCCATATAATAACCCCAATAAGGCCCGCGATCGATATTATTTTTAACAACCGTATATTATATACTATATAATTTAATAAATAAAATGTTCTAATAATTCAGTTAGTTATCTAATAATTCAAAATTTAATATATGGCCCTCTGCAAAATTGAGTTGGACACCTACGCCTTAAAGGTAAGAAAGACAAAAGTAAAAAAACGCTTAACGTCTGCAAGGGAAATACATCGAAAACGGTCTTTCAATACTAAATTCAAAGTTGTTCTAATTACAAAACATCTGGTAAACAGTAATAAAACACGTGTTTCGCAAATAATTGTAACAACTTTTTAACCGGCAACAGATTCGAAAATCTTTTGAAAAAGAAAGTGATAGAAATACACAAAAGAAAAAGGATAAAACGGATTTCAGCGCCCAATCTACTTTAATGCACGTGTGACGATTCCGAGACAAAAGAGTTTGAATTCGACATCTGCGCTTAGTTAAAAATTAGCTATAATTCATTAAGGGCAGGTTTGGACAAGTATAAAAATCCTTTTAATTAAAAGAAAAAAGGCTTGTGCACCTGCAAACTTAATGGTTTTATATTATTACAGGATTTGCTAAATGTTTTTTTACTAGTACATCTGGAAGTCATTAAGTAAAGCTTTTATAAATCTTAGCTTCTTTAGATTAACTTGATCTGACTTGACTAATGGGGTAGGGTTTAATAGTTATTTTCAATTTAGTTATATTCTTTCATCTAGAATAATTATAGAGTGGTTTATGGCATAACTTTTGTCTGATGTGGTTTGAATTTTATTTTCAGAAAAATGGCTAATAACCGAATATTGGAAAATCCTAAGTATTGTAGAATGATCAGATCATTTCAATACTTTTGATATTTTATTGCATTGAAACGTTTTTTGCATTTTTGTTATTATGCTGTTATGAAATATTATTTTGACCCTTTTTGACCCTGACCAACTTATATGTAATTTCCAGAATTATGCAAGAGTTTTGCCGACTACAAGCCCATGAACTATAGAGGAATATATTATAATATGATACAAAAAATTGCATGAATTTATTATTCTAGCTAATTAAAACCTAGATTTCAACGGTTGCGTGGATTTCATGTAATTTTTAAAATCAACAGAATCGATTCATTGTTTATTTTTATTTACATTGTTTTACTCATTTATATAGAATTGTAACTTGCTTATTTTGATTAGGGATATACAATTAGTGCGTTCATCTGAAAATTTAAAAAAATGTTTTTTCAATCATCGAAATAAATGTCTATTAATCAATACTCCATCCATAACTACACGGATAATCTAAAACCGTAAGAAATTACGGCATTTCTCAATAACAGCAACACAGTTATATCAGTTCGGTAAGCGACGCGTGCCATGCACCAGTGAAATCCATTTCGTAAGATCACCTGCGGAATTTCGTGGAACTAAATAACACGCCATAGAAAGTCTACTTCAAATGCCTTCAAATTTATGATTTCTAGCGCCACCCCAAAGGGATAACTTTCATGAATCGAACTGTATAGAGTAATTTGTGTATAACATGCGTATGCGCATCAATCGTGCTCGATCTGTGAAGCTGAGTCATTCCATGTGTCATGTCATGGGAAGTAACTGAATCATAGGTACCTAACTAGCAAAATTATAAGAAGATGTGTTTAATTGTATTTGTGATGCGCAGTGACACATGCAATTATTTAAAGGGACAAAATAATTGTCTTATTAGTTTTCAGCGAATTTTTTTGGGCAAAGCTAACTCGCATTCTCGGCCGCAATCGAAACATCAAATCGTTAGGGCTATTTTACGTACAGATTTTGTTTAGCAAATTAAAAACTTATCTGTAATGCTTCTAAGTCTAAATTTGCTTAGCAAAATCTATAATAAGGAACGCATTTTGTAACCAGTTTCTGAATGCGGTCGTTATAGATTAATTTAAATGAATTAAATCAATTTTTTAATAATCTATTAAGTACTCCTAAATGATAATAATTGAAGAATATAAAAAGTTTCGATTCCCTTAATTATTTATGAAGCCTGTCACTTTTATATTTCGTTGTGATGACCATCTTTTAAAATAACTTCTGACGAGAAACCTTGATATACCTCCTTTAATACAAATTGTAACTAGAAAACAGCACTAAATCTTTTATAAACCAATAATAATAATCACAGTAAAAATACTCTATAATCCCTTACTAATATGAATATCTGAATATCTAAAGCGTCATTGTCACTAAAGTACGTCTTCTTATGGTAGCGTCGGGTGACGGGTCGCTCACTTTCCTCTAATATGATTGAGGAGGGCGTTGGCTGGATCCCGCGTTAACTCGTGAACGGGTGCCGTTTGAGGGTGTTCGTCGTTTGGATACTTGGGAGGGAGACTTGCCGAGCTAACAGTTGCAGATAAGAATAATTTTGTATAGACATAAAGAGACTCTGTAAATTTATTTTGAAATAAAAAATATACCCGTGAAGTTTCTTGCCAGTTCTTCTTCACAAAGGTTTTTTCGAACTGGTGGTAGAGTAATGTTTTATTTGACGTCAATAAGAACAAGTATTTGTCAATGTTGAGAAATAAATATGTCGTTTCATTTCACTTACAATCCCAAACTTGTCCCCAAAAACCTCCATATCCCATATTGACACCATTTCCACCAATATAATCACCCATAAGTACCTTAACTGGCGACTGCACGTGCGTCGGGGCAGACTCGCATTGGCATTGGAATCGCCTGGAGTCCCGTCGTCCATTCGTATGCGGAGCGCCTACAAAAGACCGAACAACGCGCAAGCGATTCCCGCTCTTAGTCTAGCCCTCCGAGTGTACCTGTCTGTATCACTAGTCACAAGTCCCAACCTGACTTTCCCCGCGAAGATACTTAGGGACCTAGCGAGGCATTCCATCGGCTCTGCCGTGCTTTGCGTATGTCGATGGGCATAGAAGAAGAAGATATGGTATTGTCGCAGAGTCTTTCGTTTAACAATCGCAAATATATCAACCATTGCGTTGTTCATAATATATAATAATATTTTATTTACAATAAATAAGATACTTATTGTTTATTATTTCGTTATTATTAAATCTATCATCGCGACAGTTATTATGCATCAATGTGTAAAAGTTGAAAAGTTGAAAAAATATTTTACATGTATTACTTAGTAACTGCATAGTTCATAATCTCTTGTGATTGATTTGCATTTTCTTGCTTTTGATTTTGAGATTACTAGAATCTAATAAACAAGCCGTTTCAGAAGAGTCGATTACGAACAGACAAACAATAAACAAATCTTTCCCCTTTTTTTGTAATTTGAAAAACAAATACATATAATGTGCCTAATGTGCCAAAAGCACTCTTCATCAAAACACAGTCAAAAAAATACCGCATCCAACCGCACCTACTCTACCAGCTCCCCAAGTTCTAGGTTGCAGGGCAGACGCGCAAAGGTCGCGTACGCAAACTAGCCTGGCACATTAAAATACGAGGAATATACGAGTCTCACCGCGATATTAAATAGTTTCACACTGATGTGACTTCGAAAACTGTGTCAGCCATCTTGAGAGTCTGTATAGCGACTATGGTCGTGTCCATACAACCTTACGTTTTAGGTTAGATAGTGTTGTGTGTTTTGAGTTTTGGATAAGTATTAGTTTATTGAAAAAGTTGTATGATTTGTGAAAATGAATAATTCTATTTTTATATTAATTTTAAAAATGGGCATTCGTTTCCATGTATTTTACTTAATATAAATAGCATGAATATATCTTTCTTTTTCGTGTTATGTTATCTACACCGAATATAAGTGTTATTTCTATTAATTAATTTAAAAAGAAACAAATTGAACAGAATTCTTTATATTACAATGGACGTCCCAGTTCATAAGCTTTTGACTTATTACCCAAGTTCATACTAACAAACATGGCAAATTAAAAAGCTTATAAAAACTAATTTCTTCCTGGCATCCATTAGGAAATACGCGAATTAAACATAATACGTTTTTTTCTTGACTTGTGTGGTCGGTGATTTTTTAATTAGTAATTTTGGCGATTACTCTCAAAGATCAATTAGGAAGCGACTCTTGCGCAGCGGTTCATTGACTGATAAATTATTGTGTTGAAGTATATAAAATTGTTTAATAATAGGTATGGTTGTTTTAAATTACATTATTCCTTATTTCGATTATAGATTTTGCAATAATTTTTAGAAACTAGTTTTACTATGGTTATTAAGTCATACTTTTGTTTATCACAGAAATTATTGCGGAAATAAAACACTTTTTTAACCGGATTTGATCGCGTTTAATATACACTTACATTTTAACTCGATAAAATCCTGTTAAAAAATATAATTAATCATAAAAACTTAAGAAAATATTATTGCGGAAATGCTGGACGGAACCTGGACACAAAAATAATGTTTTATGCTTATACCGGTTGACTTTGTTTCACCAGACACTCACAGTTTGCACCCACAGTTCTGAGAAACTTTCCCAAAGATGAAAGCAAATAATATCAGCTGGCAATTGTTTATGAAAATTCGATTTTTTTTAAGTTTCGGTTTTTGATTCGGTTTTGCGAAAGTTATTCATACGTAATCATGTTCTAACCCCCTTTTGGAGATTTCCTAAATGGTAAAAATGTCACCCGGTATATCTGTATTATTCACAATTATTATAAATTTTGATATGCAATAATGAGAATTAAGTTGTATTTCTTACTCAACTTTATTTTTATTCGAAAGTGAGTTTCAACATTCGAAGGGAACGGAGATAAACAAAGTGACGACAGAACTGTACAAACTTTTTTTTTTTTCGGTCAAATCCTTTCATTGATCCAGTTAGTTCCAATATAGAAAGTACCTTTATATATCTTTATTACATTGATGATTGTCGCTAATGGGAATTAAGGAGGTTTTAATATTTTTTTTAATTCATTAGCTTTAGTAACTTTCTCGTTCATTTAAAAAGACTACGTATGTGAGCATATAAAATATTTATTTTCTCAACATTGACGGCCTGTTTGGTGTGGAGGTAAGTAGCCTTGCCTTCTATGCCAGAGGTCCCGGGTTCGAATCCTGGTAGGGGCAGATGTATTATTATATTTGCTTTCTAGTCATGGATGTGTATTTACGTTTATTTAAGTTTATTTCTAATATATTTATATATATTAATAAAATATCTAGGTGTGCTTATATATTTCTTAAGTTTATTTATCCGTTATCTAGTATCCATAACACAAGTTCTTTAATGATACTTAATTTGGGCTAGATAATGTGGTGTGATTGTTAGAAATATTTAAAAAAAAATTACTTTTTCTTATTGACCTCAAATAAAGCATGACTCTACCACCAGTTCGGAAAAACCTTAATATAGAATAAGAGGCAAAAAACTTTTCGGGTATGCTTTTTTCAGAATAAATTTACAGAGTCTCTTTATGTCTATACAAAATTATTCTTCTTATAAAAATAAGAGATAACGATTTGTTTTTCTAAATTGTATCCAAAACCGGTGATTATTTTTAAATAAAAAAGCAACAATTACACATTCATATTTTCGCATGAGTAACAGCGCATGCGGATATGGCAGTTAATATTCAAAATAGAGTTTATAGAGTACCCATAAGTGTGACATATGGAAAGTTTTGCGATAAAAAAATAATCTTTGGGTAACATTTTTTTTACATATTTTTACAGTGCTTTCCACCAGCGCCTATACAAAGTTACATGTGTCTGAACCAATTTTCTAAGAACATTATCCAGTCTGCAACAGGTACTTCCTCAACGGCCTTCTCGAACGCAGAGAGCGCGTCTTCTGCCCATGAAAACTGTATCCCCTTGAGCTGGTTTAAATTTGAGGGAACAAGAACAAGTCACACGATGCCAAATCAGTGCTGTAAGGCGGTTGACCCAAAAGTTTTGCCGGTGTGGTGTTCAGGAAGTCCGTCGCCTCGATTGTGGAGTGCGCGGGCGCGTTGTCGTGGTGGAGTACAAGGCCTTGGAGTCCCGTGTTCGGTCACTTGTTTGTTCACTTGTTGTTCGCACCAGCAAAGACTTCTGACCAGCTTTTAGTAGCGTACCACTCTGCATTGATGCTACTCTGTTTTTTAAGGGAATTGATACTAAATATCCCGTTATGGGGATCAAAATGGTGATCCAAATGTTTCCAACGTTTCTTGATCATTTTACTTTCGTAAGGATTGCATCGTTTTGAAACCGCCATACTGTTGACTGGTGCATTGTTTCAGGACCTTATTGTTAAATCCTAGATTCGTCACCTGTTATGATATCGTAAACACGGCGGGAAGAACCTGCTATGAATTTATCAGTAGATCATGGCACCGTTACACCCGCGCCTGCTTCTGAGCATCGGTGAGTGAATCTCCTCGTAGGTAATTCGCCGGTTTTGTTGAATCTAATTTTTTTTTCTAACTTTTTTAGCACGTTTTTTTCCGTAACAGCAGTCGGATGACCACTCTTTTCTTCATCCTTCAATTTTAAGCGACCGCAAATGAACTCGTTGTTCCAGCGGTACACATTTGCTTTAGACGGCGCCTTGCTCATAAAAATTAAATCAAAAGTTTCAAGTTGGACTTGAAGTCCGTGGCACGAACATGTACCCGACGCAGATCCATTTTTCTATAACGCATAATAGTATCATTTCCAATGTTTTGAGGGATACTTAAACTTGGATGAAATATATTTTTACTTTTAATTGAATTTTCTAAATAAATTAGAACTCGCCAGCGTTCCATACATGTTTGTGTCAAAATACAACCTTGTTTTTTGCAAACTTTCTAAGTGGCCTGGTACTTCACAGTGGATTAATATACATGTTCGCTTCTTATGAAATAAACCATATAATATATTAGAATGTCTACATGCTGCATGCAATCACTTCCAAGTACATTAAAAAAATAATTATAATATTCAAAGTATGCAACCTCATTTTGAAAGTCAATATAATATTAATAATTTCGTGTAAGTATCATAATAAACTAAATCACATATTCCCTCTTTGATTTCCAAATATTTTCCCTTAATTAAAATATATCGTAAATGGTTCAAATTAGGGTTCAAATTTGAATGCACTTATGTCATATGTTCAATGTTCAGCACAGTATGTCGATCGATTGTGATCCTATAGTATATTAGCATTTTGAAAATCACCTGTTGAATCAACACCTGTTTAAAAATCACATCTGACCTCAAAACTCATACAATAACCTACTTTAGTGCATGCATTTAAGGTTGAAAGTTTAAGCCTGGATGGGATAAAACCTTTTTTTATCAAGCCTTCGACGAAAGTTTGTGAAAAAGGCTCAACTAAAAAGAGTATTTTTTTACAATCACAGCTGTAAGCCCCTCCTCGCCTTGACAGTTAAAAGTAAATTTATTTGACGTAAAAATCTTTAATGCTAATTTTATTAATCTGAATGTTATTTTGCATAATTTACCTTTGACGTGCGTTTTGAAGGAGAAAAATAACATAATACTTGACATTTCACTAGCAAATTTGAGATAAAGACAATAAAGAAAAGTTCACTTGTTAATATTTAGATCAATTTTTGGTTTTATTATATATTATTTCACACGTTAGATCGAAATTAATTATCATATCGACCTTAGAATTGTTTTTACCACCATTTACCGGTTTTTGAAGAATAATTGCCTAAATTTGATTTAAACAAATTAAGTATATTTTATGTACACTTCAGATCGGAGTTTGATAATTCAAATGTGATAAGTTAATGATGTAAACCTAAAAAATAGTGATAATTATTCAATTAAGGGTGACAAAATGGTTGTTCAACTGGATTTTATTTCATATTTAAGTCATAGTAAATTTAGTTTAAGTACCACATAGGTGTAATAGTTTTTCGTTCTACTGGTTGTAATTATGCGTAATACGAACATATATCGTGCCTCGTGACATTCTCACAGTTCTGAAGCAGTTTTGGCGGGAAAAGATTGTTCAAGACAAACATAGCAAGTAGGTAAAGTTGTGTTATTTATTTATGCTTTATTTATTCATACTTGTACAGCTAATTGGGGAGAACCGCAGAATAAAAATCCATAAGTCGCTATGGTATGTTTATGACAAATGGGATGGCCAAACTAAAGACAGACATCTCTTTGGTCGTCGCTCAATATGTTCCAAGCTTAGGTATGATCAAAAATGTACTTTGAAAAAATTACTTAACGAAGGTCTTTTCGAACTGGGGGTAGTCATGCTTTATTTAACGTCAATAAGAAAAAGGAAATTGTCTTCGCCGAACAAAGGTTATCAATTTAAAATGTTATAAAAAAATTACACCTTCGTCATCACTTTCCATCAGAGAGAAGACAAAAGCCTTAACAATATTAAGCAAAAGTATTTATTTTCTTAACTGTATATTACAGACATAACGCTGGTTCACAAATGTAAAAAAATTACCTTCATTTCCTTCCTTAACAAGATTACCCCACATCAATACAACTCCACTAATAACAATTTCCACGCGTAGATTATCCGACAACTTTCTTGAACAAACTACACATAGCGTAAGATTCCTTAAGCTAAACTTGAACTAATAGCTATTTATCAGTGAATGTTTAATTACGTTGTGCGATAGCCATCTTGGTTTTATCATGATGGAGTCGAAAGCGCATACGCAGGTCAGGAAAACGTCGGTGGTACAGGTTGGAAGGGAAGTTTTTGTCCTTTGTGCATATAATGTTTATTATTTTTCGTAGAGATTTTTCATTTTATAACACATTATGGAGAAATGGTTAATGTTAATTGCGGTTTAAAGGTTTAACTTTAGCCTCCTAATACTTAGTATCTTACTACCTAGGACGTCATTTTACAGTCCGCATTACCTTTGTCAATTTTGTATCAGAATTCAATAACGTTTTTCTGCAGATATATCACATACCCATATCATCAGTTTGTGTGTGCTATTTCCTTTTTTGTTGTCATTGTAAATCTTTGAATGTCTCTCTAAATCTCTAAATTTTTTAATTGCGGTCAACAATTGTTTCCACAATAATATAAACTCAAGTCTAATAACTACTGCAGTTCTGTTTTAAGTTTTAAATATATTTATTATCTACTAAATATAAAACCTAGCCAACTAGAAGACTATCAAACGTGACTTCATTTATTTCGGACACAGCCTACAGCACTATTTATAATTTATTTCTGTATTTTATGACAGAATTTAATCACTTATCTAAATTATCAAAATATTGAGCGTCACTTCTTTCTCGGCGCTAATTTTGTTTAGTAGAAAAGGATTCAAATTCAAATATTTATTTCTGAACATTGAGAATTACTTGTTCTTATTGATGTCGAATAACACATGACTCTACAACCAGTTCGGAAAAACCTTCGTGAAGAAGAACTAGCAACAAACTTCACGGGTAAATTATTTTCAAAATCAATTTATAGTGTCTCTTTATGTCTATACAAAATTATTCTTATCTGCGTCTATTAGCTCGGCAAGTCTCCCTCCCCCCAAGTATCCAAACGACGAACACCCTCAAACGGACCGTTCACGAGTTAACACGGGTCCCAGCTATAGCCCTCCTCAACCATATTAGAGGAAAGTGAGCGACCCGTCACCCGATGGTGCCATACGAAGACGTACTTTAGTGACAATGACGGATTAGATATTCATCAGGACGAAGAACTTAACGAACAAACAGACACATTACACATGTTTTATCACAAATACGGGTGAAAACTTGTTCATGAGGGGATTATACCCAAGGGTTTTTATCATCCGAATAATCGGATAGTATACAATAAGCTTTAGCACACAACTTTTGCTTTACAGTTTCTTTGAATTTGTCACTAGAAAGACCTTGGATATCCTCAGGAACCTTATTATAAAAGCGTATACATTGACCCATGAATGAGTTAGTGACTTTATGAAGCCTACTATTACGAGCTGCCAGCATATTTTTTCCTCTTGTGTTAACATTGTGCAGATCTTTTTTCCCTTTTGAACTAGGTTATGTTCTTTTTACATACATTAAATTTGGATTGATACGGAAGCCACATTCCACCCGTTTGACAAAATTTTTGTAATGCGTTTTCTCGTCAACTGTACAGTACATTCGTCTGCAAGTTCCTGCGGGTCGGGTTGTCTCATCTTCAGAACATCCTGCGAACAAACTTCTGAACTTTCACTGTTTTAATTAGATTTCTAATATAAATGAATGTCGTATTTGTAGAAGATTTAATTAATGTGTAAATGGTGGGTAGGAAGATGTTTTAACTTAAGAAAAGATTTAGATGTTTTAAAGTTTATTTTAATAGCCCAGTTAGAAGAAACCTAAAGTATTTATTACAATGATTATTGTTAACTTAACATATTGAGGCTGTTTCGTAGTGTAGTCACAGAATACTAAAGATACTTTGTAGCAGATAAATCACTGTGCACAAAATGGCGTTCCCTCTTTTTTTACTAAACCTAAGTTCTTCACGCGTTCAAGATTGCTCGCAAAAATAAAATTTAACGCGAACGTAATACGGCAATCTAATTAGCTAAGGGCCGCCGGTGACCCAGCCAAGTGTAGGTATTTACCGTGCACAAGTAAATTGAGTGACATACGAGTTGCTTAGCATACTGAGCATGAGAATTCTTCGCTATGTTTTCAAGAGATAAAGCTACTATCAGCCAAACAAACAAGAGGAACGACTGGAACGCGGCTTCCCTTTGCAATCTTTTACTACTATTAAACAAAAGGGGCGCTGCGAAAGAACAACACTTTAGTAATTTATTCATAAATACATATACAATAATGTCCGCACCAAAATACGTGACGTCACGTTTGACAGTCGCCGAGCTGGCTTGTAGTGCGTTCCGTTTGCCGCTCACAGCGCTAAAATTGCTCAAAACCGTTCCGATTGGTTTGAGCGCGCTAAAAGTGTTATTAGTGCTATTGCAATCGGAACGGTAAATTTCGCGCTAACATTCTGATTGTTCGTTGCTTAAGTCTAAAGTTACAATTTCATTAAGATCTTTGACCCTGAATGAAGCAGGAGCCATTTTTTAACATTATTACAAAAGAAAATGAATAAGCAAGCTTTTAAAATCTTTAATCGACTAATAAAAACATCAACAAAGTAACGTCATGTGTCAGTTTTGACACGGCGCTCACTGCGACCATACTCCGTAGCTTGGGTACTGTGAGCAGGAATATGGCCACGTTTATGATGTCATTGATGACGTATCGATATCGCTGTGAGCGCGCTCACGGGCAATCGGAACGGGTATTTGAGCGCTGTGAGCGCTATAATCGGCAAACGGAACGCAGCATTGGTCATTTCATGTCACTTGACACATGATTGTACAAGATGTCTCTCTTTGGCTGTCAAATTACCTGTGTCTTCGCTATGTCTAGAGCTTCATGGTAGACCTGCTGGTCTTGTAAAGAAGCCTGGTCGGTACTTTTACATTACCCCACTCCTTACAATAACTAAAGGCTTACTAATAGTCATTATCGGTGTGTATGAAAGAAAATTGGTAATGAAGCTACTTTGTTTTACGAAAAGTCATACATTTAATACAATAAAAAAAAAAGTACGGTATATATTTTTTAACGAACCTAACTTCTGGAATAAGTGGATCGATAAAAAAAATATGAACTCTCTTTTGGTTTGTTTGTGTAAATTAAGGCCCGCATTACGCAAGTGGTATGCGATGTAAACTAACAAATACTACCGAAACCAAATTAAGCAATCACACCTAAACTTTCACAGGGATAAACCATTCCCCCTGTTGTAATCTACCAAGTCGCTAAATTTCATCATTACTAATAAGGATCCACGTCAAAACAGAAAACTATAAATCACAAAATAATACTTGCAAATTGCATTAAACTTGCATCACTATAAGTTGATCGATTGATCGATAAATAGATCACTAGTGCTATCGATCTACAGAAATCGTTCGCATATTAATTTCTAATACTGTATTATTACAGCTCTATGATCAATTTGATGTGACGCCCACCTTAAGACATCATTTTTGTTGCAATCTAATAGTTCTATCAAAATTCATTTAAACATTGTCATTAATATTATGATAATAAAGTTTAAACGAATTCAAATGGCGTATTGAAAAAAATATCACAAGAAAACCACGAATTATATTTCATATGTTAAATTGGAAAGGAAGTTGCTTTAATTACAAAATATAAAGGGTTTATCGTTAATAAGTTAAATTATTACACAATTGTCAATATTGAATATCTTAAGATAATAAGAACCATGCCATAGTGCCTAACGATGACAGCGGAAGGTATGATAGGTAATCATAGTAAACTAAAGGTAAAAAGAACATTCAGGAAAACAACACATAATAAATAATAAACCCGAGAATGTTTCTCCAATGATACTGAATTAACAAATTAGAATTTGATTTGAAAATACATAATTAGTCAGATCCTCTGTCACATCTTTTAAATTACTGCCACCAATTAAGATCTTTCAAAATATCTGTGTCCATAGGCCACTCCCCACTCCGGTGGTCGGTCACAACAAAGTCAAAACTAGTTATCAATCGAAAATAATTAATAAAATTAATTATTTGTTAATAAACTTTCAGAAATTTAATCTATACCCATTTAATTCAATGTTTAAAGTTTTATATCACTGCTCTAGACAAACGTGGGCAGGTGTTTTGATGGAAACTACCAATTCTGTTATCTAATACGTTTATATTTCGGTGATTTTCTATGTAGTTTATTGATACATTTTTAAATAAAGATGGTGGTCGCAAGTGGTTGTGGTCAACCTACTTTTGAAGCGTTCGCAGTACATTTACAAAACTAGGGAACTAAAGACGCTCGTTCATCCAAATGGACATTAATTTTCCTCAATCATTTAGTTGAGACCTTAATTTGACAGGCTCCAAGTGCAAGTTTGTAAAAATACACCAGAAAAATCTTGAAGGCATAGGCAATGTTCCTGAAGGATCTACTACTACAATTGAAGTAATATTACATAAAAAAAAACTATTTGCTATTGAATAATTCTAACATTGTACAAATTGATTTTGATTATTCTTCCCAATTAAAAACTCACTAAACATGGGCTTTAATAATTTGATATCCCAGTATCCACGCTAGTGAGATCTCATGACACAGCTAGTTCATATAAATATGGTGTAAGAATTTCGTCATACGATTATATCAACTTTATTATTGAATAGGTACCGAAACAACAGAATTTAAAAACTCTTACATCGCAAAGGTGTTAAAAATCTTCAAAAAATCCGTTTCTAAACATAACAAAAGCCGAAATGAATGAACGAACGAAAGAATGATAATTAACAAGCTCTATATCTAATTCGATTCAAATCGAAGTGTTGTGAACGCATCACTCGGCCGAACTGGGTTTACGACCAAAGGAAACGGTAACCTCTAATTGAGCACAGTTCAATTTGTTGAGTTTTATGCTTGGACCGGTTATTGTGTGATAACATTAACTTGTAAATTTTGGAGCGTTGAGGACAGTCGAACGAGTAATCTTTCAAACGTTTTAAAAGTATGAGTGACTCATCTATCAACGCTTAGAACCACTTGCTCCGATCTGACCTAGCCGGTTAGTAGGTAAGTTAAAATGTCCCTCCATCACTTTCTATTTCTACTGAACTTATAGAGACATCAAGCAATATTTAGCCTAACGCTAGCTAATTGGGAGCTGCGCTAGAGAACCCTAGACTGATCTTCATTTATGATGATCGATGATAGATCGGGCTGAAATATGGCATATTCCCATATTGAAATGAAGCTGTTTTTGGAATTTAATTCTAGAAGAATGAAAGATTGCTTTTCTTAGCTAAATTATGATACGCTTAAATATTTTGAGTACCAATATGAATCGAAACCAAAAGTCGATCTATTTCAGAACCTTACAACTTATAGATATAATTAAGCTACATTGTGACAAACGCCGTTTCCCCAATTAATATGGAACAAGCGTTGTTCCACATTTACGCCAAATTTCAGGATTACTTGCAGCAGTAGGTATAGGCTTGTGGCAATTTATTAATCATTAATTTTATCAAAATTTTAGTCACAACATGAACATGGTTTCTAAATTTTTGGAGTTCAGGTCATCATCCAAAATTGTTAGAGGAAAAAAAATATAGACCCAAATATTTTAAATCTAGTTAGTCTTAAAATGTTTGTGTACCCCGTCATGACAGTGGAAAGACAAAATCCTCTACAATATTAAATAATGTAAAGCTCCATACTATTTGTATAGTAAGTAAATCAAATGTATCCCTAAATCCAAATCCACTAAGACCTGTTACCATAAGTACTGCGCACGAGTGCTCCAATTACACAGTTTTACGAGGGGCATTAAGCACGCGGAGTTTATTACTGTCTGCGACGCGAACCTTGTTCTATTCGGTTAATACGAGTGAACTGTGACGGTGTGACAGGCAGCCTGTGAAGGAGGAGATTATTTAAGATTTCATTGTAGTTAATGATTGACTGTAGATTGGATGTAGCGACTAATTTTGCTTTATGTTTTGCTTTATGTACAATCTAGAAAAACTGTATAAGCGGATAAAATCGTTTTGTTGTTTAGAAAGATAGGCTTGGAGAATAAAGGACTTGGATGGTACTGTAATAAGATCTGAAGATCAATTAATTTTTGCATGCTTTTATCACAATCTAAATTAAAACATTATTTTTGGAGCTTATACTTAATTTTAAAAAAAGCATCTCTCGATCTGAAATCGTCGATTGAGAAAAAATTTTTTCGTCAACACATCCACGAAACAAGAACAAAGCAATCCAAGATATTTCAACATCGGCGCAAGCGCATATACTCTCGTAACAATCGAGCGATTCGTCACAAACCTAGTTCTTATAACACAATAATCGATTAAATCGTTACTATTATCTTTAAACGTGCGATCTGATTGGTTGTTTGGAAATAAAATGTTTAAAGCACTAAAAGGATGGATCAACTTAACAAAAACATGGCTTTTATACGATTGAGGTTATAAGATTTAATTTGATACAACTTACCGATTCTTAAAATGGATATTTCATTAAAAATAACATTTGTTATTTAGTTTTCTTAGATATTAATTAATAAGTAAGTAGTAAGAGAAATTGCAGAAATATTCAATTCTAATTGCACTATTTTTACTTAAACTAGGGTGGACAATAATCACTCGTTTTAGTGCAGATATTCAGGTATCTTAATAAGAACTTCATCAAAAAGGTAATTAAGTTTTCTAGGGTAACTAAGGTAATGGTAACTAAGATGAAAAATTTTAATTTCTAAAAGTCAGTTCTCATGTAGAAATTCTTACTCCCCGATCGTCTCTTCTGATAGCACATACTCGTATATCCAAAGATTGAATCAGTGATAATTTTGATAGTATTTATCATCACGTTGGACGTAAGTCTTCCTACCTTTCCTGCGCCTTGTTTAAGTTATCGTAACATAAAGTATCGATACTATAACCTATATTATTGATAATACGATTATATAACTTAACAAACAAAACTATCTCTATCCATTGACGCGTTTTCCCTTTCCCTCATCTACTTTTTATTTAAAAAAAATCGATCGGCTTCTTCTAAGACAGAACTAAATACCTTATGATCAAAAGATTATTTATATTGAGTATGTAAACATAATAAATCTATAGTTTTTATACTCTGGACTATAGCCTTGTGCGGTATTGATATCATCTGCGATGGTATCTACTAAAATACGAGTACGAGTATCTGTTACTAGGATGTATTAAATAGAAGTACCCGTCGTAGCAGGTATTGATTCTTAGATTAGAAATTAAAATATGATTTTTGAAATGGATGAAATAAATGCTAACTCCTTCCCGAAGCAGAGTGTGGAGATTTTATAGACAGACGTCATCAGTTTCCATTCTTTTATGTTCTCTTTTTTTCTTATCCTTTCTCCATGGTGCATAGAACATATATCTTAAGTTTCAGGTCCAACAACACAAGTGAAAATCAACGTAAAACCAGTAAATCTAACCTCAAAAGCTACCTAAGCTTTTCACTTAATTTGCACACATTTTAAGCTTTACCGCCTATGGCCAATGTCAAGTGTGTGCTTACCATCACGACCTTAGGGTCAGGCTTTCTAGGGAACCGGACGCGTGTCAATATAATTAATAGCTAAGGACTTCAAATTGTGATTTAGAAATTATGTATGTACGTGAATAGTTGTTTAAGTTGCTAGAATAAGCACTGAAGTTATATTTTATGAATTCTGGAGATACAAATGGAACTAGAAACGACTTGGACCAAACAGTTTGAGTAAATTTTAATTCCCCTTAAAGTTTTGAGGTTTAAAAGTTAGGCCTTATGTTAATTAAGGTTGTTAATATCCTTCCAAATTCATCTTTCGTTTAGGATGAAGAATAAATGAACTCTAAGTCTCGAGAGAAACTGCATGTTCAAGTATCTACAATGGATTAACATTTTTAGTCCTTCTGTCCAGTTCAATTTATCAATAAAATACATTTGATTACAAACTTGCTGTTTTTTTTATTAATTAAAGATTTCAGGTGATACAACAAACACGAAATCCATTGCATAGCAACTGGTAATCAGCCATGTAAGATTTTCATTAACCTTTCATAGTTTTCAGACTGACATAAGGCGCATTCCATTTTTAAATATCTTCGGCTTTTTAACTGAAAATAAATCAAATAAAATATCAACAAAATTCTAGATACTGATCATCAAAATCAATCATTACATAACCGGATGGAAATTCAAAACGGTTCAAGGACCGAAAAATTATTTACTTGCATTCTTCAAGCTATTAACTTGATAACTTCCCACATGCACATAGTAGGTAAAACAGGTGTAACTTAAAATATGCTTATTGGAAAACAATCTTGGAATCGGAATGCACAAAAACAAAAATCGTTATGTTAAAGCGAGATAATATCAATAATGGATATCAAGCCACATATTCAAAATGGCTGCCATTACAAAACTTATTTCGGTGCCCAATTTTTGGGGCTATATTCGGTACGAAGTTCGAAAAAACTTAAATTGTGCACACATTCGGACTTTAAAATTGCCGAATTAATTAATTAATGTATAATTAGTTGAGTTACGAATGATTCTGGCTGCTCTGAAATCGGACATTATTTGCGTTTAATTAAGGTTTTTTATGAGCATTATATTTAATACTTGGATGCGATAATGCGTGTTTTAGAGAATTATTATCATGTAGGCCAGACATAATAAAACTGATGTGTACCTCGCTATATAGTTACGAAACGCTGACAAAATCGAGAAATATATATATGAAAATTGGTTTTGTTGTTTCAGACAGTTTTGTTGTTTGAGATCATAGATTTCAACCAAATGACATACAAGCAAACCTTTTTTTTTTGATTATATCCATACTGGACGGCCTCATGGTGTCAAGATGTCTTAGATGGGAAAATCCCGATAGGAAAAAACATACATATAAATAATCTTGTTTTATTTATTTTAGTGTAATGCAAGTGGTATCTTTTTGCTGTATTTAAATATTTGTCCATATTCTGCCATTTTGGTTTCTTGTGGCCGCATACTAGGTGTTCGTCTAGCAATTATATTTATTACTCAATAATTTAAACAAAATTGATAATAAATTCAAATTTTATTTCAATTAAAACCTCTTTAGTGAACATGTAAAAAGGTTTTTTAATTCCTAGCAATTTTATATCTGACATCGAATATTTTCGAGTTTATTATTTTACTATAAAAATTTCCGAACCTATTTTAAAAACTCTTTCACGGTCCAAAAAGTTACATAGACCACACGAGAAAAATCGGGCGCAACTGCCACTATAGCATACAACCAATTCGTTTACACTTTTTATAATGACAGCTCTCGTTTAAAATTGCCCGTTTAAAAAACCCAGTATCCTTATAATAATCATGTTTATTTTGTCAGATGCTGAGTGGCTGCACTGCCGTGGCCAATTCAATTTTTGGGATCTTTAAATTCAGATGCTTGTATCACTGCAATTTATAGGTATTACTTTGAGGCACATTCGCTTATGGGTTTAATTTTGCGGTAAAGGACGCCAAGTGTGAATCGTTATTATATTAATTTTGCTCGCTTTTTAGTGTTACTCTACTTTGTTGCGAATGAATTCGGAAAAAGCTTTTGCATTGTATTTAGTTAAAAGGATTAGGTGATGGTATGTGACAAGGGATTATTTTGGCGGCATTTAATGAAAAGGTTAATAAACATTTAATAAATAGGGGCACACTCCCTTCCCTAATCGGGTGTCGCTCCAATGACGGCTGCATAGCATTCCCATGCCACAGCCGTAAAGGTGGTTTTTAGTAGGTAGGTGCCACTTTGGTGTGACCCACATCACCCCGCAAACCGGCTGCGGAGGTATGCATGAAGCTTCTTCCACCTTCCTTCCCGCGGAGGTTGCTGCTTAGGCGGCCAAAAAAAATAGTAAAAAGGTTTCTATGTTTTTATGCAATGATATTGTATATCAGTGGAGTAGCGTCAGTGCTAGTAGCCTCATATGCCGAAGGTACCATGTTCGAGCCTAGTCCTGGTCGGGTATTCATGTGTGCGGTTAACACAGATATTTGTTCTCGGATCATGGTTGTTCATATTTATACATGTATGTTTATTCTGTGTCCGCCGCCTGCTATCTTTGGGCCATGCAGTTGGTGTGTTTGCGGATTGATAATTTTCTTTAATATCCTAAGTTTCTATCCCTCCTTTCCTATCCAATCCTACTATAATCTCTGATCTCTAAAGTCTGCTATCCTGTTTATCTATGGCTTGCTAACAAATAAGGGCGGTTTGCTACAAAATGCTTATAGTTGATATACTAATTAATTCAATAATCAACATGTTCCAGCTTTGTTTAATTTTTTATGTATAAAATTGCAATTTTAGCTAAATTAGAGTGTAAAAAAATATTGGTTCATTCGAATCGCTAAGATTAAGAACCCGAGTTGCCATTATCGAATCTTTGTCGTAAAATGACACTTCGATATTTTGTAATGTTGGTGGAGCAAATTAAATTTTATAAGTTTGCAATTTTTCACTTTGGAACCGGCGTTTTATTATTTCCAATTATGTTTTGGAATATCATTTTTATGGAAATGAAAATATTTGTATGTGTGAAATTGTGCAATATTACAATAACTTATTTTATATTTTACGATCGTGATAGTTTTTTAAAGAAGTCGACCTCGCTTATATCAATGCAGGTATTAAAGAAACTATTTAATGTCAATATGACAGTCATCTTAAGTTTACGAGAAATTCAGTCAAATTGTTAAATTATTTTATAAAAAAAATTGACTAAATTATATATTAGATACTGATCTGTGATAAATTTAGTAACATCCATATAACAAGTTTATATACTTCCTGGTTTTGGTAGAGTCTTATGCAACCGATATGGCCCTAACTGGGCACATCGCATAGCAGGTCTAGACCGTATCATATTGTGCCTAAAGGTGCAAATTGCAGCGCCTGTATCTGCCTCTTTGATTGAACTGTTGATTGAACGGTTGAGTGAACGATTAGATTTTGTTCATTCATACTACAAAAAATTATATAATTGTAAGTTCCAAATATTTAATTTAACTATCTGCTATATATGTACTGAAAAATCAAGTGGGACCTTAACTTTACTGCAAAATGCGTAAGTATATGTATATTAAGTAAATTTACACGCCATTTTGATTTCATGAGAATTTCAACAAAAAACTGTGTAAATAAAATATGGTTATAGTAGTTTTAATAAAACTGACAAAGTATATAATTGGTATAACAAGTATTTATAGTGAATTTACGTAGTATAGTTGTAAAATCACTTCTTTTGTTATAACAAAAACATGTTTAGTAAAAATAATGAAAATTGAATATTGGGTTTTCATAAAAACATTCAATTAAAGATTTCGAATCATAATGTTATTATAGGTAATAATTTTCACCCGCTTATTTAAATTTTTGCTGTCCTAAGTGCAAAAAATCACCTTTCTTATTACTAAGCGGTCCAGAGAAGGGTCTACGAGTGAATTTTATACACATTATTTATGGTTCTCTTGTTTCAGAAGGGACAACAGTTTACTGATCAATTGACAATACAAAAAACCTTTGTTTGGATAAAAATAATGTAATACACTCATACTGGTTTAATATTGTATTTTTTTATAACAATTATAATTTATTTCAGCTATTGACCGGAACTACAGATGCAGCATACAATACTTTACCATGAAAACCAAACAGAGCCAAGCAACCGCAGAGCCAAGCACCGAGAATTATATAATAATTCGTTAAAACCAAAAAGGCACAAAAACTACAGATGCACTTTTCTCATAAGAATTTTATAAGTGAAATATTATTTAAAATCAACATTATACAAATTTTGTTGTTACCTTGTAACAGTAATCACCTCATTATTAAATTTTAAATAAAAGTCAGACAGCTGTTAAAAATGTATTTTATTTCCCTTTGTCGGTAATCAGAACACAATTTATATGAATCTAATTATTTATTTATTTAACAATTTATGTACACACATTAGAAAATATAAAAAATAAACTAAAAATAAGTGAAAGATAATGTACAAAGGCCTAGCCTGAGGCTGGAAAGTGTGACAAATTAACAAATTTAGTGCGTACTGCATACAAATATTAACAAACATAGTGCGATTATTAATTATTACAATATTAAAAATATAAATACATTCAAACATACATAAACATACGTATATATTATATAATATTAATACATACAAAATATCAATGAATAGATAACATTCTCGTTGATACTGAAATACAAACTTAAGTTGTTGGTCATCAGTGAGTATCAAGGAAGGTACATTAAGAACGCAAGTTGGAAATAAAATGATAAAAGTATAGTAAGTCTTAGGGTTATTATTCTGAGTTCTGATGAGTTTTTATTTTCATATTGACTCTCAAAGTTGAATACGCATTGTAAGACATTGATTTTGGCTAACGTGTCATTAGGGTACACGTCAATCAGATTACAAGAAGCAAATAGTGTATTAAATGTTGATTATGAGATGAAAATGAATATAGAATAATTTAAGTAATTTGATATTAATGTACCCCCATTTGTTTTTATAACAAAGTGAGCTAATTAATGTATCGTAAACTTTATAAAAGTTAAACCTTAGGGTAATTCCACAATAACAAATATTGAACTCCTCTAAAACTCGAGAAGAAAATAATAAGAACCTATAATGCCATAACAATTCATTTTATCATCCTTCTAGATATTCCAGTGGTTTAAGAGTTGATTTTGCTTCCTTTTGGAAATGTTGGGCGTAACGGTGGTTATTGCTTCTCGTTTGTAGCTTATACGACGAACTACGGGTATTAATTACCACTTAAAGTAGCAATTCTGATTCCCTTTAAAATTCATGCAAATGTTGACAAATCTTATTTACAGCTAGTAGTAAGAACTTCTCCACTACAGCTATTAACATGGAGATAACCTAAACTCTAAGCTATAAACTAAATGTTAGTTGTATCATGTATATTTATAGTTCTAAGCTAATTAACGGAAGACTCAGCTGGATCAGTAATATTACTTTTTGCCTCGTAGTATTAGTTAGTATTTACTTAGTAACTAGTCGTGAATAGTTTTGCGGTTTTATTAATGATCTCTATTTCTTTATCAAGGCGAAAACAGACAATGCTTAAAAGGATAGGTATGTAAGTATATTAAAATAACCCTTGCTTGCTTTAAGGGTAATTTAAGGCTTAACTTTTTTGTTAAGGTCTTCCATGTCAATGCATTCCATGACAAAGCACAATCGATCATCACGCCGCGCGCCCCTGGGTCCTCTGCCATATCCACAACATGCCATATCCATTGTGGGAGACCTGCTTCTTTCAAAACGTAACAGCCACTCGAGAACTCTGCTGCCTCCACGGCTACCTGTTCTGCCAGTTATTTGCCCTGCCTATTGCCACTTCAGTCTCGTAGTCTCCTCACTTCTAATTCTATCGAAACTCCGCGAATGGTTTCATAATCTAATCCACTTTGAGCTTCCCAATAAGGCCCAAAGTAAGTGGCTACGTATATCATCACTAACAACACAAATGATTGATATTCCTTAGTATTAAGACATTTATAAAGAGCGGTTTTTGGTTCTACAAGATAATATATTAGGATTATTCCCAGATACTACCCAGCCGAATTGGATTTCACGACACATTTACTTCTGCTTCAAATAGGCACTCCCTAACTGGATTGCTTGTCAAATGGTTATATCACTCGATTATGCGCTCCATACAGTTTACGAGTTTTCTATAGCGTTAACGATCACAGATTGGCAACTTGGCTACGGCCCCTGGGCTTACACAGTCGTCATCAACTTCAAACGTAGCATTTTCAATAGCATTTTAAACCATACTACTTAATTGTCTTACCACGAATATTTTTTAACCTCGAGTTTTAATAGTAATGCAGCGTTCGTAGTACTGAATGACTTCAAGTGTTACGTCATTGCATTCCGAGCCGCAACGACATGCGCACTAGTCGCTGAAACTACTAAAACTGAATAGTTTATGTTCCTATAACATTCTGCATTTTGTAGTTTAAAGTTAATATTGATTATTTCGTTACCGAGCTTTAAATTTGCTTAAATCATAAGCTTTATTTTTAGTTGGTAAACGTTAAATTAAACGCACCATTCTAGATTCAATTTTTTAAACAATGGATAGGTAGGTATATTTTTAATAAGGACTTGGGTTCAAACTGTGAAATACTACTCACTCAATAAATAAAAATGTTGCACTGAACTGAGAGTCCAAAAAAATTTGTTGAAAAAAACATTTTGGTGATTTATTTTTAAATCTGCTATTAATGAACACTAATAATGCTTTCTAATTAATAGGTATGCAAGTCATGAAAAAGGTGTATCACATAATAAAATAACGTTAACAGAACTAAATCCTTGAAAGTGACGCATAAATTGATAAAATATGAAATAAACATAACAAGAAATCGCTAAAATAAGAGTTAACGTCAAATCGTATGATATCAAATCAATCAGATCACTCTAAAATTCTACCTACAAGTCGTCACGCTCCTGCGCACGCCATTCACGTTATTTCACAAATTATTTACAAACAAACGGACATTACAATTACTCGCAGGCATCCCGCAAAATCCGCTCTTCACTTTAACCAAAACATCATCAAATTCAGCTTAGCAATGACGCCATCGCCACAGCAACGTCAAACGCAATATTTTATAAAATCGACCTTATTGCTTTCTACATTAGGAGTATTAAAGTTTTGAAAAAGCACATTACAGCATTTTTCCGAGTGGTAGACGCATGAAATGATTTCCTTTTAGTACTATTTGTACTATGTATGGAGAAAGTTATATCTTTTTATTATAGAAAGATTGTATCTAGTGTGAATTTTAATGTTATGCTGTTTTTGATTTGCTTTCGTTCCGATTTATACTATTAATTAAGGTAAAAAAGTTATTTTTACCAAAAAAGATTCGCATTAATTATCAACCTACTAAACTTAATTTAATATAGTATAATACTAAAACTAAATTGCGCAGATCTAAGTTAGCCGGTTAGGTAGTTGAATGAAACGTCTCTCCGTCACTTTCTATTTCTACTGAACTGATAGAGACATAAAGCAATATATAGCCAAGTGCTAGCTAATTAAGAGCGGCGCAAGTGGCCCTAACAAATGTCATAAAATTAATTGTGTGTCAAAATTTGTAATATAAAAATTGTTGACTCCGAGTTTGTTTCGGGTAAATTGCCCATTCTCAGTAATCCTTATACTTTTATGAGAAAAATTTACTCTGTCTTTACTAAGTAAATATATACGTTCGATTATCCCTCCAATATAAAAACGGACTTGTTAATTTTCTATTTTACACGGATAGAACACAACTTGCACTTTATCAAAGGAAATCACTTAATAAGTAAACCATATTAAACTAAAGAATAACTAGCAATAACAAGCTTTTCTTGAATAGCAACCATGATAAAATTTAAAATTCAAATTTAACATATTTTATTTCATCATAAAAATATTGCACTTCAAGTCTTCTTCATCTTCCCCATCATCTTCATCAAAGTCAAACCCCAAAAACAACTCAAACTTCGGCTTTTAAAAGATATCTAGATAGGCCAAGAGCAAAAAAATTGCCGGCGGAAAAACCTCTCGGCAGTCTTTTGTCAAAATTATTAAATACGTGCAAAAGTTACCTATATCAATTTCATTACGACATGATTACCAAACAAAGCTAAAGACGAACGAGAGACCCTCCGTATTTATTTTTCTGCAATCAAGGAGTGGTCAAAGGCTAATCTAGCCATAAGTCCCAAAGAACATTATGCGATTTTATCGTTATTGCCTCAATAGATTACCGGGTAAACTCGTAAGCGATATTTCGTTGCGCCTTGTATAAACGTAATGTATGCTAACTGCATGTTCCTTTACGATTTTTTATAGCTTTGCATTTGGTTATCAAATTTGTTAAAATTTATTTCATTTTGATATATTAGTAATTTTCCTAAAAATTCATAGAACAGCTTTGTTCTCGAATTTCATAACATAATATGTAACTACGAACTTTTAGAAAACCACAGAGTAATTTTAACATTTAGGCACGCTAGACCAAAGTATCAAAACCCAGATATGGCTGAAAAGTAAATCAGAGTTGGTCAACAGTTATGTTTTTTTAATGATCTGCATTTACAATTAGGCTATCATTGAAAACTAAATGAGTAAAGTAACAATAGTGAACATTAACGCCGTGTTTTTTCTCTGTAACTGATACAAAACCTACTCATGTACCTAACGCACTCAGGAGGATAAATGGTTACTTAAGGCTCTCTTAATTAAAGGCTGTTATTGGCTTAGATAAAGTATAAATAAAGAACAAATTAGCAAACTTTACACTTACATTTAAAACGCCAAATTGTAAACTTTTCAATAAAAATCTGAAAAGTAAGATCACGAAAAGAATACAAACCTACTTAGATCTAACTTAGTATTCCTCAATCAGCATAATAAATAGCTTTGTTATCAATCGATTCGACCTTAGATACGAAATCGTTATCAGACGGAAATATACTTAAAATGCGCATTTATTAAAAGTGTAAACAAGCCTATTTTTAGGTGGAAGTTTTAAGTAATTCGTAAAAATTTGGCCCATTTTTGGTAATGCTCTTTTGCGGTGGTTACTCGTGAGCAGCAACACTAAAATACATAGAAGGAACGCAATGGCATCCCTTACTATCGGAAGTTTTTGATCGTCTTCCTTCCATATCACCTCATGGAAACTGGTGATGTTGACGAGTAGGTATGATGTTACATGCCCATATAAATGAGTACCTACCAACCAACCGTTTCACTCTTCTCTACTCTTGACTACTCGATTTTATACATTTGACTACTACCTGGAGTAGTCAAATGTTTAACCTCAATACTTATTTTTCATTTTGGCGATGCGAACGATGAGATGTCTTCTAATTATTTGGCCAGGCGTTTGCTACTTAAGGCGATAATACATCATAATAGGCCCCAGAGTAAGCAGACCATACAGTGAACTGGGGGACAACCCAAAATAAACATACATAAATAAATACAAACCGCGGCCCGAGAACTGTTCATCACACAATTGAATGCCGCGACCAGAACTCGAACCTGGGGCTACTAACCATCACGCCACAAGACCGTAAATTGGACGTAGTTTAGCAATAAGGATCCAACCCACAGGATACAACAAACATAAATAAAAACTAGTGAGTAATAAAATGCGCAACAATATTAGATCGCCATAAAGGAACGTATTACAGTTAATCAATATCCAATCATAGGTAACTGCAATTGTTTATTTAGCTTATATACCTGTACATGAATAAAAGATATCATCTTCACATAAGTACTAAGTATTAGGTATACAGAGAGTATGTCAGGGTAAAGCTAAGGCCGAGCCTGCACTAAAGACTAAAGGTGTGTTTGGGTGTGGCCAGTACTCGTCTGTTTTCTTTGTATTTATCCAAGAAGGTTGCATGTTAGATTCGATTTTGTAACCTCTTTGCCGTTTCCTGCAACTTTGTTTTTTAACTAGCCGTATTTAAATTTAAATGTTTTTTTTTTAAAGATTATTGAATGTATTTCCGTTTTATAAGTAGGCTTATTTTCATTGTTTGATTAGAAACTTTGTTGGTTTTTAATTTTTTGTTGATTTTCAAGCGAAATTATTAAACCGACTAATATGTTAATTATTATTACACTTTATTTTAACCAACAAATCTAGTCAAAATTTTCATCAATCAACTGTTTTTTTTGTTTCAAATGTTTTTTGAGATTTATTTGCAATAACTAGCTTCAGTAAGATAATAAATAAACAGGCAAGCATATAGACTAACATTTGCGTATCTCAATCATTGAAATATGTGTTTAAAGTTGCATTGCAAAAAGTTTTAATGCCCAGTTATTTTTTATCCGAACTACAAAAGATTAAAGCTGCCTATTCTTTTTTACAAAACGACATACACACAATCAAGTCAAAATCTACACTACAGTTACATCAAAACCCAACTTTTAAGCAAACTTCCTTATAATACTGTAGCAAGATTTGCAATGGCGCACGGGCCGCGAGGCGGGGCCTGCCCATCCAATAAAACTGGGCCATCCATTTAGTAGTTATGTACGTATGACGCACAGACAAACGTACATACATACCTGTTCCTAACCTAATGTTACAACTATTCACCTGCCTATTCGCTATTGTTTTATGTATAACAATGAAATGATTGATACATGAGATGTTTAGAAAAATAGATCAATGTCATGTTTTGAAAACTGACATATTAGTAATTGTAAACTACGTAAATAGAAATAAATTATCTAAACAAGAAATAGTAAATTCTTGTTACCTTGAATAGTGGACTCAGTAGTGTAGCGGTTGAAATACTATAAATGGTCATTAGTTGCGTCCTTATATTGTTGAGTTACACGCTTTAGTTTCCGATTTGATTTAATTACGCATGGCTGTTAAAAAATAATCCTATTGTTGATCCGTAAATGTTCGTTATTTGTTAATAAATTGTTTTTATTATAAGACTTTAAAACTTTCTTTCCAATTATCTACTAATATGTGGAATTAAATCTAAAATTATCCTCAAAGTAATTATTTCAATCAGTAGGTATATTTGTGTAAAGTACTTGCTATGAATGGTGAATCAAACGCATATAGTTAAGCTACTAAAGCACAAACTTACTAAAGTACCTAATATTTCTCGTCGTACAGTCAAGGATTTTGTCCTGAATCCTCCTTAACAAATCCTTAATCAATATAAGAGAAGTCATAAAAACCCACTTACTTCGAGAAATTTCTAACCTCTTCACGTCACTTTTCACAAAATAAAAGGAAAAAACGATGTCCAAAAACGCCTAGTCCTTCTGTCCTAATCCAACCTAATATTAAGTTAGAAAAATCTACTTGACTATAAGAAACATCTAAATAAATAACTAACACAAATACTTAACTTAAAAAAAAATCAAAAATTTGAAGTGCTTATTTTTATGAAGCAATTATTAAAATAATTAATTATTAACTTCGCAAGAATTGCAAGCTTCAGTATTCGCGTGACAGTAAACAATTTTATGCAAATCTGCCAAATCTACACGGCATAAAAAAATTTGGCAGCTGCGTTTTTTAATTCGAAAAATATATTCATGTTCCGATTTGACGGCGGGAATTGTTATACTCTGTGGTCATTATAATTTTTTTTTATTATCCCTAAGGCAGCGGAACAGTAGCTTAATTCGATCGATTTTGGAATCAAATCGTAATAGGCATAATTTGAGTTTGGATGATTTTGATGGCTCAAATCCGTTTGCACTTTTTTTAGTTTCTTGGATTTATTTGGATATTATATGGTTTTTATAATAACATTTTGAAAGGTCAGATGTTGGTACCTACCTACTATGTTCTTACATGGATATCAAAAATACACTTAATTTTTGGTTTTTATGTAGGTGTAGTAGACCTAAGGTTAATGTTCTCCCGGTAGTTAGTAGGAACCTACCGATTAAAAAAAGTTTTTTTTTCCGTTCCCCGTTCTTGATGAGTGCTTTAGTAATAAAGCTTGCTTTTTTCATCAAGGAACCTATAATTTTTAACTGTAACTGAAACCCTACACTTTATTACTAAATCATCAACAATAATAGCAGGAATCTAGGTTCCTAACAAGTCCAGCTATTTACGCACTATAGAAGTTAATAACCAGCTAGTATAACATTTGCTTTGCATATCAATACATCAAGTTCTATTCGAAGAAGACTCAAAAGAAACTGCATGGCTTACGTTTCTTTGAAAACTTTTTACAACGAGGCACGTGTTCTCGTATACAAGACGGCTGTATTCCGTGTATGGCGGGGCGCGGGAGCGCGGGGGGGCGCGGCAGATGCTCCGAGCGCTCGCAGCGCCATCTCTCGGCCACCGCCACTGCTTCGCGCGCCGCGGCCCGCCCGCCCTCAGTCCACCGTCACGCGCCGTCGCGATCACCCGTCTCCGGCCGCTGCTCGCCGCCAGTCGACGCGCGTGTTTCGAATTTCGAACGTAGTGAACGACCGGTTGAACCGCCGATCACCGAAAGCAAACTAGTGACATCTGATGATTCTTGTGCTGTGTGACTTACAGTGAAACTCAGTGCTTGTGTGCAAGTGATGGATTACTGCGGATCTCTGGAGCATTGCTGACGCTGTGTTGCTCCGGCGCCGCTCCCGGCCGCGCCACCATGCGCGCCCCCGCGGTGCTGCTCGCCCTGCTAGGGTTTCTGCCCCAGGTACTGACATCGACACCGGCAGGGGAAACCGCGAATCCCCGTGTGTTTACGCGCGGCAGAGGTGTTTACGGTGTAGTTTTGCAGTTTGCAGTTCGCGCTGCGCGACCGTCACTTTCCCACGAGCTCGGGACTGCGCGACGGGAGCTAGGTGTAGGTTAGGTCGCGCGTCGTGACCGGCCGCAGCCGGCTAGGAGGATGCGCCTGTGTGCGCCGCAGTACCTACAGCGTGCTTATAAAGAAAGTTCAGGTTTTAATACGAACGCCGCGAGGTCAGGAAGGTCGCGAGCCTCCTCGCCTTTAAAATTAGATGCATTCCAAACCTTCACGAGACTGCCAAAGAGAGTAAAGTGTAGACAACACGAGAATAGCTTCAGACGGCTTGTTGTATTCTCGGCGGGGTTAGTAGTTCGCTCCAGTTAACGCTTTGTAAATACTCGTTCGCTGCTCTATAAACAAATTACTCGATTAAGGGAACTCACAATATATCTCAGTTTAGACCAAAAAATAGGCATAAAAACTGAAATTTTCAGTTGAACCTCTGAAAGTAATAAATTTCGTAGATATGTTAGAGTAATTTGCAGTTCATTACCCTCGCTCGGTCAAGGTTAATCAAAAGTACAAAACAGAACTTTGCGCCGAAAACATCGCACATTTGGTGATTTTATTTATATCGGGGAGGTAGCTACGCACTTATTACTATTACAAATTGTACGTAACAGCGGGTAAAACTAATGTTCATATTAAAAAAATCTTCTGGACTTTTCAAAAAGTTGAGCTTATTACGAAAATGTTAATGTAATAATATTCAGTATTCGGCATTTGAAGATAGTGTAATTAATGTAACTTAAAAAGACTAAGTTTAAAAACATTAAAACTCTGCGTGATTGTCTAACTTCCTATCTTCCTACTAAGTTTAAACCTAGGTAGGTATAATAAATATCTGGAATCCATGCTCAAATGTTAGAAACCCGAATGATATTCTCTCAGGCCACGATGTTTAGCATTTCTGACATTACCCAACGCTTTCATCTTACATTGTTAACGCAACAAATTGTTATTAAAATGTCAGAGAAACAATAAAAATCGATAAAGGTTTTTGTTTCAATGTTGGCAAACAAGCCACCCCATGCGTGCGCGCAGCACTCGCAGGCGCCTGCTATTTTGGAGAACTAGTTGTAAGTACCGTTATGGCTGCACACGAGTGCACTAGGCTACATACATGCGAATTAACAAAACAAGTTCCAAGTCTCCATGTGTCGTGTGAATCGAATATCAACTCAGCCTCCGCGATTCGTATCTCCGCTTTTCCGTACTCGCGCGCACTATCAATAATCTTAATCACCTTTAATTACAATTTGGATCATGCAAAAATACCTAAAAACCTTTAACGTAGATAGGTACATATTGCCTTGCCAGTGTAGAAACAATTTATTTATAATCGCGAGTGTTTTCGAGGCGCTATAATACATTATGAATGAAGTCGAGTTGTTTCATAAAAAAACGGTATTTTCCAGACAGGTTATCTCGCCCCAAGTCCTGGCGACGACGTGACGGCGCTCGTGTATTGATGTAATTGTCCACCCGATCACTCGATTCTTTGTAACTTGATGCGTCCGCAAGAATCGATGCTCGCGTTTTTTTTTTCAACCTGCCTAACCATCCCCTGATCGCATCGATTATCCGAATCGCGTGATCGCTGGCTCGGAAACATCGGAAACACGTTCTGCCGAAAACCGCAACCGGCTAATTTCAAATTTTCGATAAAAATTGAAACTACCGTAGGCCGATTTACAATGTGTTCATCCTGAGAAATTACATGATTGAGGATAGAGCAGTTTAAGTGATATTAAAGCTCGTTTTCCGCAAATGGCGACTGAGTTTTTTTCTTGCTATGTAATGCGACATTACTGTATTTTTAATATCGAGATTGTTGGTAAGGCGCCTACCTGTTGGCGGCATATCTAGGACATTGCGAGGCATAGCTCACATGCAGCATGTGTGATTGCGTTACTGCTTTATGATATAACCGATCGATAAATAATATTCGATAGTGTAAGCAACCAGTTCGTGGCGGTATCGTTGCGCTCTGGCTGCCATTACAAACAAGCAGGTGCGCATACGCCGCTTCGTACAAACGCTTGCATCTGCTTTTTCATAATTTACACGCAAGCGGATTCTTATTGCCTTATAAATAAAATTTTAAGTAAAATTAAGAATCTAATGCCTTGCCTGATATATAAAATCCATCGTAAAGAGTTAACAGATATTTTAATAATTCTAAACCCAATGTTAAAATAAGCAATGGTGCTCTGTTTTAACAGTTTAGTGGCCATAAATAATTTTATGAAGCTAAGTTAGATACTTTGACTTCATTAGCAAGTTTCGAGCTCGACTGTACTTGACGCCGTAATAATGGTGTTTTATTACCGAAAGCTTCATAAATAGCGCATACATACAATACAGTTTCACGTAATTTTCTCAGCAATCAACCAAACAACTTGAATGGCCGAAACCACCCGCCGAGCCTAAAGTTTTCTTTGGATTTTCACAACAACACAATACTTAATAATTAATCGCCGTATGTCATGTTACTGGTGATATTAAGCATTTAAGCATGTGAAACTTCGTAACGGTTTTGTTATAATTTCGTCCATTGTCCGAAAAACTTTGTTCTATGAGAACAATCTCAATTATAAAGACCTCCTTTAAAACTTTGAAATCCGTATAATCGTCGGTATTTAACCGCTTAACTATGTGAAATTCGTGGTTTTGGTCTTATTGTGTGAAGAGGTATGCCAAGATGACTGAGCTTACTCACTGCATAGATAAATCTTAGTTTATCTCGCGCGCTAAATCTCTATTATGACAAATAGTAAATTTAATATTCAGCTTAAACTCCATTGAAGCTTAAAACATTATTTGTATAGGAAGAATCGTCATTATACGCGTTTCAATACCAAACGATTTTTTTTCTGGATTTTTCACAACCGGACGCGGACATTTAATTCATTCTCGTTGCTCATCCGATAAAAAACTAACATGGCGTCCACCACCATTGATCAGATTATGCAATGTCGCCAAACTGGGTGCTGGGTTACTTACTATTGCATTATTTATATACACACATTACTCGATTTTCCTTTGTTAGATTCACATTTACCGAAATATAAACTTCATAAATCGAAACTTTCAAATGAGCGTTCGATGTAAGGTAATGTTCCATTTTCAAAATTGATTGCTTCGAAGTGTGTAGTTCAGTTGTTTTCAGCCAGTAACCTTCGTATTTGAGGTTCTATTGTTTAGTGTGTTGCCAGAGTGCAAATTATTGATGCCATGTTGGGTAAATGTGTCAGCCATGGCAACTGATTGCACAATGCTTCAGGCGGGCGTTTGGATGATTCGCCTATCACGTGGGCTGCGTAGTAGATGTCTTGACAGATATGAAATAGTAGTCAAATATTTCACTTTAAACTAATTACGCGTAGGCAACGTCAAATTTATAAATTTGTTCGTTAGCGAATCCCACACCAATACATTTGTGTACTTTATTGCAATTTGAGATATTTCTCATTGTTTTACGTAATGGCTTCAAAAGAAGACTAATAGGTCCCATACATTTTTGTATCTATCAAGGATTTAATTTTGAAATTGAATTACATAAGAAACCATGTAGCAAATAACTTCGTTACAGGTACGTTTAATTTCTGCTAATGTTCTGGAAAACGGACAATTACTTAATGCTCATTATTTCTTTATAAATGTTATTCTTCCAATAACTATTTAAATAACTATCCCACAGGCATGACTGAACCTATGATGATAATATTCGGAAGAATCTAAATAAGTTTAGTTCCATATCGTACCGTCGATCGCTTCACACGTAGCAAGCCATTTGTAATCTATAAAGCTTGTTAGATCTGGTTATAGATACGCCAACACAGTTCCTCTCGAGGTACATGGTACTCAGTACCAGTACCCAACGCACGAAATCTCCGTTCGCTTTTGCAATGCACTAAAACAACCGCAAAATGCCTTATTATGCGCTTTCCATATACGTACCGAACAATCTTCTCGACTATTACGCTCCATCATTCTCCGTTAATTTGAAATTCCTTGGATTATGTTTTCTTTTCATTGAAACGCAGCTGCCAGTTACCCGAGCACAAAGGAGGTTGCAACTTTTGTCACCAACCTCGAATTTTGGGACGTTTTGTTCACATCCACAAGACGAGTGTCCTTTTCATTTAAGGTAAAGGAATTCAATAATGCAAGGCCTTTGTGACAACTCGCCGGGCGCTCGCCTGTACTTACATTACAAATGTTTATGATACTAAAAGTTTTTTGAACCAATTAGTAATGGCACTCGTTCATCAACTTTGTCTAAGGACAGTTTCATTTTTTACGTCCAACTCCATCCCGAGAGCTATTTTTATAAGCGAACATCTTTATGGCATGTGTACGCTGCGGGTAAGATTAAACAAAAAAATAAAAAATAAATCATACGCAAGACAACGAATCGACATCGAATTGCGAATTAAATGCACTCGGGCCACAAACGTGGCGCTATTAAAAGACTCAGTTTGGGCGTTTATTTTAACACATTTTGCGTGTGTATAACGGTCGAGATGAAAAACATTCCCCTGTGCTTCATTATTTGAGTTATTTTTAGCTCAACCTGCAGACACGAGTGTTTAGCTGGCTTACTTACACACAATGGCGTTCACATGATTTACTCTTTATTATCTCCCCTTAGATTGATAAACTAGCTTTGCATTCTACTCGATTCACTTGAACATTACTAAAAAAACTAATTATCTTTACTCGTTAGTGTATATAAGGTTCCAAGTAAGTCATTTTGACACAGCAATCCATTTTGTAATACGTAACGAACGTTGTAATAAAAAATCGTGCGCATAGCGCACTGCAATTAATTCGAATAAAAAACTTAATGTATCACGACGCTCAAATTAATGTAACAGCGATACTTTAATACCATCAATTTGGAAGCCTGATTGAGACTGCAATGAGAAAAAACATTCACGTACAATAAATTGTGCTAGTAACGTAACCTCTCTAGAGCGCGTGAAAAAGGCGCGCGACGAACGACCTCTTTAGCTTTTTAATTCCCTCTAAGCTACAGGCAAAGGCATCAATCAGGCGGTCATCGCGTCAAATAGCCCGGAGACGTTATAAAATAAAAAATTATCCGGTAGCTGAGTATTATTTAATTGTTAGCTCGTAATCAGCCTAAGGCTAGGAGCATTCGAGCGGCTAATGTCTTGAACTTTTTAACTTACAGTATTGTCAATAGTTTGAAAGAAGTAATCAATCAACAGACACAGCAACCACAGTCTATAACAATCCAGCTACTATTCATCCTCGTCGTATAAACAGTTTTTTTTAAAGGGATGTTTAGAGTACCCGTCAGTTTTTTAGGCATTTTTTTTATTCTATACCAGGTACAGAAACCACGTGGAAGTGTGAAGTGAATTTTTCATCTCTTTCGTACTACGTAGTACTGACAGAGAGTTCCGATGGGGTGTAAAACAAAGTTACCCCTATCTGAACAGTGACAGGAAGTCGAATGGAATCTGGTGTGTTTTACCGCAAACTTTGTTAGTACGGTAGTAAAATTTTGTTTTACTAAAGACCTTACGTCTAGCGATAATAATTTAGTTAAATTAAAAGTAATCTTGATTCGAAATGTATTCATTAAATCATTCAAATCACGCGTCCGACTTAATGAGCTCTACGCTGTTAACTTTTTTATGAATATAATTTATTATGGTTCAGAGCTTTAAATTATCAATCAGATCGATGGCAGGAAGTTCTATTTTGAAGACTGTATGATTTTTCGATGGATTGATTGAAGACACCTTTATATAACACTGGCCACTTCCTTCCGATGCCTTATAAAAATATGACTCCTTTGCCTATATACAACTAAAAACAAAATACTTATCGACTATCGATATCAAAATGAAAATGCAATCGAAACTTTTTGCGATTACAAGATGGTTGTTTATTATTCACAAATGCTCGTGCTTGCCCTATGCTAGTGTTAAACGTGTTGACCCTGCTTGCAATATTACCAACTGCACATTCTTTATACTTAATACATTGGGGTTGCATTCTCTTGGGGCCAAAAACATGTAATAATTCTCATTATTATTCTAAGAAATTCGATATGTTACGTAAAAAAACTGCTTATAATATCTTTAAAGTAAATTACACACTTTAAAAAAAAAGTTTAATTAGATTCCAAATTTTAACGAAAGATAACATGACACTGGCGCACTTTTAAATTTCGATTCAGATCAAGGGTGTCAGTCACCCCATGAATTGTGCTCAAGCAACCCCAATTTTTAACCGACCTACATACATGTCCAGTAAAACCGTTAATGTCTCAAAGGGATCGATCGAACAGACAGTTGTGCAAATAGTTCGTTTGGGGACATCTTTGGGGGCGACGAAAACTAATACTTGTTTGTTTATGTCACTATGATATTGATAAATCATCTTAATCTCCAAGTTTGAATAGGTGCCAACTCCTTGTCCAATGCTACCAACATTCAGCACAATAACAACTTTTTTTTCTTTCAGGTGCTGACATCTGGTTCCTTCGAACTTAGGATAAAAAGTTTTACGAACTCACTTGGAAGATTAAGTAGTGGGCAGTGTTGTGATGGTTCCTCAAATAGTGATTCCCCTTGTTTATCGCCATGCAGGACTAAATTCCGTGTGTGCCTGAAGATTTACCAAGCTAATATCGATACAACGTCACCGTGCACGTTTGGTGACATCACTACACCCGTGCTGGGTGGAAACTCCTTGGATGTGCCTAATCTTCATGTGGAAGGTTTCAGCAATCCCATCGTGTTCCCTTTCGACTTTACGTGGCCGGTAAGTGCTTCTAAATAAACTTATTTTTAATAAATAATAGATACAATACAATATTGTTCTCTTCAAAACATAAAGCGGCAACCGTAAACTCATAAATCATATCAGCCGGTGTTGCCTACATTAAAATTTCAATAATCGAATAGAACATCATGTTAAAAAAACGAAGGGATTCGATATTTAAATTTGACAGAAGCGATGGCGGTAAGAATGTTCGATGGTAAACTATCGACCGCGTGGGACGATTACAGCGCTCAATGTTTCATTTATAATTAATTATAAAACGTTCAGTGCATGCGTATCCGTGTATTTATGTTAGGAACGTTGTAGTTAACCTTCGCTCTCATCTTCTGCTTGGATTAGAGCGCAGATCGTGATTCAATATTGTAATTACCTGTTATTTTATTTACGACTATTTACAGTGCGCTTTTAGATGTAATTCCAAGGATACCAGACATCTTAATTGGAGCTTAGTTACGGTTGTTTCGCTAGCATAAATTGTGCTCGGTTTACTCAGTCCGTTGTGGACTCTCCAAGTTTTGTTTGCATTATATTTAGCGGCGTGCTTCAAATGTCGTACCATCTCGTAATGTTTGTGTAAACACTCACCGGCAAGCTTGCACAAGCCCATCTGGACTTAAAACGTGACATTTGGTCACTCTCAGGTAGATGGACTCGTGATATTCGAGCCTTTTTTTTCTAGGATACGCGTCCGGTAATATCGTTCCATATCAATTAACTCTAAATTAAAACTTCCTGCTTAAATTCACGAACTGTCCTATTGGCCAACATGGATCAATTGAGCGAAAGCCACTCAATAATCCTCTTCGATCGAATTTCAAAATTGACATGTTGAGTGGCAGATCGTTTTCGAAACTCAAAATTACCCCATAAGCAAAAAGTCAAAAGTTTTCCGTGTGCCATTTTAAAGCCATATGTCACGTTGAGGATTTCATGAAAGCTCTGAAGTTTAGCGTTGAATAAGAACAGCCTCGGCTGTGCAATTTCAAAACCTAGCAAGCGACAAATTTTGAAATAAACGTGTTTTTACGAAATGCCACTTAAAGGGTCATTAGGCACGAATTCGCGGTGTTAAATTCTTCAAAACATGCGTAATAATGAAAATATAAATTCAGTGAACCTAGCAAGTCCACATCGGCAACAAAATCTTACTCCCAAAACCAATTCAAAACCTAGTATGGCACAATGACAATATTAAAACCTAGCAAGGTACTGTCCCTTGCTAGTTTTTGAACTTGTCGTTGTGGCCTGCGTTCGTTACGTTGCACACGCAATAAGGTCACAGCCGGCCAAGCTAGTGTTTTACGAGTTTCATACTCGGATAATATAATTTAATGTACAGAATACATACATTGTTCATACATTGTAACGTACTTAGTGCGAAGTCGAGCGTCGCGGTCCGCTGCATTCGTGACTCGCACACCAGGTGAAGTAGTCTCCATTTCATAAAAATTTCGAAGTGAACATTAATTTGAATCTTCGAGACGGTTCTTCAGCCAGCTTCGCGTCATAATATTTTGAAATTGGAATCCGTTCTACATGGCCAGCGCTAACGGTCCCAGGCCCTTCATTCACAAACTTTTTTGATTGTGAATATGTATGTTTTTGTGTAATCGATAGTATTGTGTTTACTTAAATAAGGTTGTTTGTTTATAATTTATGCAAAAGCGAATGTTTATTTTTGTAAATAATAGAGTATTCTTGTAGTTCACCTTGAAGATAAATAATTGCATGTGAGGGTCCTGAGTTTTATCTGATTCTTGTGAAATAAATCGATTCTAGGTCAGGTTTGTACAAAGATCTGACCTGACGATAATAGGTCATAACCATATTAATATTACTGACAACATCGAATAGTGAAGTTACATGTAAAGCAACGCTCGCTAACGATGCATAGAAACTAGCTATTTATCATACGGAGATTAAAGAAGAAAGAGATGGCTCACTCCGAAAAGAAATCTCATTTGTATTCAAGCGCTTAGTTTCATTTATTTTACTCAAACAATTTCTGTTTGTTAATAACAAGTTTTATGTTGTAAATACGAGGCCCGTTAGCCGGTCCGGATGTGACAAAGGTGACGACCGGATTATAACACAGTCTTTACATGTTTCTGCTAAGAATGGTTTTGAACTGTCGACGGGGAAAGGTAAAGGTTAGCGTTGCGAGGGTGTAATTCCAGCGCTAATGCCACCCCCGATTGTGAACAGGCTCATTCATCTAGTACCGTTACAGGCCGGTTTGGAGGGAAAAAATGCTCTTATGCAATTGTGGTGCAGCTTCGTGTAGCAGGTGTTGCTTCGTGACGCGAAAATGTCAAAATGTAGGACTTCCGCGCGTGACTGTATAACAGTCTCCCATTGTTTGACCATGAACTTTTCAAAGATCCGTCTTACCATTAACGGATATCCATTTTTATAACTACAATTTATTTTAATTTTTTAAATATAAATTTTTAATTTTTGGTATGATTATAAGATGTAAATATGATGTTTTCTCTAATGATGCGCATTAGAAACGGTTTTGGCAAGTCACTTTCCCACCAAGTTTCAAGTTACGAGTAGTTGACGTTCGTTTCAAAAACCGAATACAGAACGTAGGGCTGTCAACGCTCTGTAAAAAATTCTAGTGCATTAATTTCTCATATTCCGTTGTCGTTAAACTACCTAATTATTTTGGATCAATTTAATGTTATTCATAAGTATATGTCTGGGTTTCATGTTGTTTTGCCACATTTATTTAAAAATAACACGGTGCTTGTGTAAAAAAGTATATGACCTTACGTACGTAATTTGACCTATTATTTAAAACGAAACACTAACTATGATGGCCGTGAAACCAAAAATAGTATTTATAACTGTTACTGGCAGCCCTATTTCCCGGAAATAATTAATTTTACCGGCGCATCCACAAGCAATGCGTTCCAGTTTAGTATTCACCGTGAGACATTGACAAAAAACCAATGAAACCTCATTTGATTACCACTAATTAAATTAAGAACCTTCACAAATGCTCGATTTGACATTTCATTTGTCCTTTCCTTGAAAAAAATACTAGTTTTCAAATACATCAACTTACTCATTGTTTTTAAGCGTCTTGTCAAAACACTCGTCTAGTCAAACTTGAATATAAATGTCGTATAAACATTTTGATAGTTCATAATTAGTCTTAAATATAACATTGATGGTGTACGTGAAGCCAAAAACAAGTTTTAAATACAAATTCTGGCGTTGCTCGAAACTTATTAATGTATCTGTGTCGTCCGACAGTGAAGAAACTCACATCTTTATTGTAACAGCAAGTGGAGTAAGCAGCGTAACTAATTCCCGAGATTGTTACTTATTTTGCATGTTTCGTCAATTTGTTTTACGCTCCAAATAGTAAGCGTTTAAATGAAAGTGTTAAACCTCCTTAGTCCCTTCTACATTCGAAGGCATTCATAGAGTAACTTGCATTTACATTCAAATTCTCGTGATATAGGTTGTGACGTCAGCGATGATTCTAATTTCAAAACAATTGTGTGGTAAAGCACGTCGCCGTCGACAATGACGATCAGTGTTCTTTTGTCACGCGTGTGAAATGTAGCGCGGGCGGATTCTCCATTAGAAAGTAATTAACAATCCACAGCACACACGTTGTCGTAAAAAATCTCCATGTTTCTACGAATCTACAAAACATCGGCTAGACAAATCGCTTGTAATTACAGTTCGATTGTAATCTACATGCCTTGAATTGCAAATCAGTTTGATCATTTTCACAAAACGGAAAACATATCCTTCGCTTGATTATCGACTTATTACTTGATTTGACGTAACTCGATACAACGACATGTGCTTCACAAAGATATTATAGTTCGTCGGGCCACTTCCGTACTAAGTTTTTACCGGGAGAACTCCTTAATAATTGTCCTTTATCTGAACCCACTCGCGCGCTTCTCTTAAAATACCTACCCCTACATCCGTTTCTTTTAATAAAGTCCGAAGCTAAGGAATTCTCCATTCGATTTTGTTCCCTTTTACACCGTCTTTTATCTCTGCTCTTTCCGACGAACAATTAAAGTTGAACAAAAAGGATTGCAAAATGTAATTCCCTGTAAAAGTAGTTGGGAGAACACGTTATGCCAGTATATCTGGCATTACTTAAAGTAATTTGATAAGTTTCAAATTTATAGAATCGGAGCGTGGATAATTGCTTCGGAGCTGGTTTGCATTGTTCGCATCACTACGCAGCTATTCGCCAATCAATTAGTGGGCAATCTCGTTCCTAAATAAATATAACACAACCACGAAGAAATCAGTCAATCATCTCGAGTACTTCGGGTGCTAAAATAACAAACTGAGAAAATTAAAGATCACAGATTAGTCATGACAAAGCGATAAATAAAATGAACTTCAACAAAATGATTAGACAAAACTGTTTACACTGTTACTCGAGTCGAAAGGAGCTCTTAAGAAAACACTCCCTACTCAAACGCTCGTTTACGGTCAGTTCTGACATTTTAACTGCATCATTCTAACGTTTATGGCTTCTAATAAAAACTCTCAAAGCTGCCGAAAAAAAGTGTGAACAAAGCCGATTTGCAAGTCGCACTGGAGGGAAATGAAAGTATTCAATCAAAATTCGAATTAAGAGTTTCATTTTGAGTCGCGTTCCGAAATTAACGAAACCGGATCATCGAGGCTGCGTTCCATTTTTGAATCTCAGATTGGTTCTCACGTCACATTGTTGGTCTTTCGAAATCTCCAATGATGGAATTCCTATCGTTCCTGTGGTTATTCATCACACGCGCACAGCTTCTAGGAATTGCGGAGTCGGTGTGAGTCGCTCGCATACCCGCCCGCCGCCACACCGCGAATAAATCTCGCGATTATTTAGTATGGGAGGAGGCGCACTACTTACGACATTTGTACATACTTCGACGAATTTATAGACACGTCAAAAGAAGATCTCGGCCTGAGAACCACCAAGAAATGCAAATTACAATCACTGCTTTATATTATTTGTTTTCCGAAAACGAGGATAATCTTCCTTGCTTTACATTAAGTCTTCAGGTATTCTGGACGCGATTAGCGTTTTCACGTTAAATCTTATGTGGAACAAGGTTATTGCTCCTTTTGTTATTTCGAGTTTATTTCCATGATTGTCGCTGCGTGCTTGGAATAACAAAAACTATCTCGTTCTATGTCTAGGCTTGAGATTACTCATCGTTAGCTTCAGTAAGTATAGTAATATTGGATAAAGTTCATGTTTGGACTTGTAGGAGGCTGCGAATGTCATCTACAAATATCCGGAATGAACAGATCATAAAGCTTGTTTATTTTTAAACGGTTTCGGTTTCAACGCTTTACCCTTTTCAAACGTTATCTTTCGATCTACGGTAGACGGAGCGCGGACATCTTAAATTTGTTAACTCCAATTTTATTTTTTTAATTCTTATATGCTTCATTCAAATGGTTCGGTTGTTTATGGCCAGCATTTTCATTTTTCGAATTCCCAAGAAGGTTGGATGCGTCGCGGATACCTCAGCAATCTGAAATTAAAGAGAATCTTTTCGTTTTTCACTTTGACAGCGATTTAAGTTTGGAATTCCTGCGTTGGTAGCGTTTTTTCGCGATTTACGTAATTGAGGGCAATAAATTGTTAATGTCTGACTTATTTCGTCTCTCCTACGGGGGGACCGGTCGTTAGCGGTAAAAACGTTGGTGACGTCTTTTTTTATGTTTCCTAGATGCGTTTCTGTTAAATAATCACCTCGTTTTATGAATGTACACACATACGTAGGCTCGGGATTATAAAAGTGAGCCCTAAAAAGAAAAACAAGCTTCATAGTTTTTATTTAACTATGAAGATTTGTTCATATAATTGAGTGTTTACGCTTGAAACGGGTCACTCGGGTTGAACGTCGTATGTTACATAGAAGCTCGAGGTCGTTAATGCTCTATGGGAACGTTGTCTGTGCCCACACAGACGAGCTCGTGTTCAACTAAACATTACACGGCTATTTCACGAATGCTTTCGCAATAACTCCCAGTGGTTGTGCGCTCGGAACATTTCACCGGGCCGGGTAGCTTAGTCGAAACTGCTTAGCATTCTCTTCGAATGCTGCAAGTCGCCAATAGAATGCCGGTCTGCTTATTTTTTACGAGAGAATGTTTTCAAGAGGAAGTCTCTCGTTCACACGGTATTTATTCACGACATTGCTTATTATATTTTATGCATTTCGAGTAATGACTCACACGGGTCAACACTCCGATCTGAGAAGATAAAATTAATTAAGCGCATTTAAAAGATAAATCCAAATAGTTTAAAATGTGAATCTAAAATAAATTTATTTGCATATCTTTTTAATTTGAGAGAGATAACAAATATTCGGAGCTTAAAAAGAAAGAGTAATGACTTATATCGAGTGTTGGATGGCATAACCTGTTGGTTCGAGTTGCCGACCAAGTGTGAAATATGAAATCACGATTCCTCCTCTCGGCCCAGCTATTTGCGTTCCAAATATTTTCTCGTGTCGAAACTTGAAAGTGAAGTACAGCCTTTACCTTTTTTGTAATAACATTTTCTCTTCATGTTTATCTACGGACGGAACATCTTGAAAGCATAACTATTGTCTTTGTAATCAGTAGTAACAACCACCATAAATGATCTAAACATCTGTTTTAAGTCCTTTCTTTAAAACAATAAATAAGTAACAATAGTAAGTAAAACACGTGGCGAAAAGATGTGGCCGGCGGGATCACCTGAACAATCGCATTGTTTCTCGTAAATACTTTAAAAACATATGGCGCTTAGAATTACCAGAAAGCACGCATTTGTTCCCACGAATCTTGCCTCAATTAATAAAGAACAGGCCCCGATGGAGGTAGCCTTCTTGGGTACCCTCATAAAACGATTATCAAATAATTTTCCTGCATTCAGTCAGGATTATAACAGTCTATTGCTTCGTTGTAAATCCTTTATACAATTAGACGCTCGAACATGGAAGCGTGGGCCATCAAATTCAAAAAAGGAACTCTTTTTATCCGTCCAACAACGAATTCCTTAACGACTTTTAAATATTTCAAAATAGGAACACATTTTATTGATTGTCTCTGTAGTCGCAGCAATTTGAAACAATTAGGCGCGACACACACGTTTCCTTAATCGTGCATGTTTGACAGGTCGTAGTAATTGATACTAACTAAAGACACGGTGGCTTATATCTTTGGTTTATAAAAGTTGGTTGCACGTACGCTTACGTAGTATCTCTTTTTATGGCGAGGCTCGGTCAGAGCCGTGGGAACCGGCTGCCACAGCTGACCGAAATGCGCTCTCCATACACGATTCAAATCAATACGTCCCGCGTGCTACCTTTATTATAAACTAAAACTAAAAAAACATCAAACAATTTAATCTTTACTCCGACTGAAATAAAGTTCATATTAAATCGACACACCTTACATTGATAAAGTGTTTTCGGTAGAATTTACTTAGGCTCCCTCAACCTGTTTAGTATTCAAAGAGGACCGATAACACGTCCGCTTCTAGTTATTGTCAATGTAAAAGCTACAAGTTAAATTATAAATTCATCAAAACTTGGCATCCAGGGAAAATAATATGCCTCCGATCGGAAACAAACAGCATTGTTTTCACGTACTACGAGAGTTATTTTAGAATATTGTAATTCAAGATGTTAATTAGTAGTGCCATCTGCCGGTAGAATTGAATCACTCCTTAAGTCATGGTGGTCAAATGGTATTAAATGGTGACCCTTCATATCCTGTGATGGCAGCTGCCGCGTGTAACAGTAATTATAACCATCACGACGCCATTTTAAAATCTTAAAAATCTTTTTTATCTTTTTAACATAAGACTGTAGCTATTTTAAAGCTGTATTTCAAATTAAAAGAAATTAACTTGACATAATTTAAAATTTTTCAATTCCGAACAAGCGGTTTTTTTTCGTCTCTTTAGCGTCGCAGGTCGTGGAATTGTAATTTCTCGTGCAGCCAGCGACATGTAACAGAAACTGAAAATTGCGTTTCCAGTGCGAATGTACTTAAATTTTGCGGAATGGATTGATTTGTAGCCAATATAATTCATTGATAACCGCACGGGCGGCGCCGAAGAACTATTTGGTACCGTGTTATCAGCATAATCGTTTCCCGACTGCCGTGTAGCCTTGTGTAAATATGAACAAATGTCAATAGCACTATCAGATAGCCCGTTCCTATTTCCATACAAGATGCCATATTCGGAGTTGTCCGGCGACCACATTATTTTTATCGTATTATAACAATTTTGCAGACATCTGCTTGGCTAACACCTGTCTGTTTATTAAGCTCGTAAACTTGAGGAAATATTTGTAATTCCTTTAGTTTAAGCACTTCTTGTGTCACCAAATAGAAATACATTTTATCTGTGTGTGTTTTGTTTAGTTTAATTGTGTTTTCTTATTGCAGGGCACCTTCTCCCTGATCGTCGAAGCGTGGCATGATTCGAACGATACGTCGAGGTCTGACGGTAAGCATCAAACTACGTTTTATTGGGTTTAAAGCTCATTTTCCTCTAAGTAGTCTTATATCGGCTAATAAATAAAGAGGACAGTATCAAAAAACGACGTTGAATTTGTAAAACTCTCCGCACGTAGTCACGGCGCGTCCACATTGAGGTTTTCACTGTAATTCTGAACATTTATCGTGCATTTAACGGACTGTATGTATATTTGAATGCTTATATTATCATATCGTGAAACACAAAAATGTTCCCATGGTGTTGGCGATTGGCGTTCTGAGCACGTCGAGGGGAGGCGTGACCGATTTCTCAACAAGCTGCTGCGATGACGACCTTCGTTCTAGCTTTTCGACTTCAAATAGCTCAAACTTACTCCAACTGTCACTGTCACAATAATAAACAGTTCCTAAGAATTGGCATTCATACGATTCATTTTTGTTTGCTCTCCGTGGTATGCTAGAATACACCGATGTGTGCTAACGACCGCTCACTCTAAACCAATTTGCTTTTGTTATTGCTGAGCACGATTATTGTTTTAACAAACACAATAACCATATAGAATCTTCGGCATTTATCTCGATGTTTACTTAAATGTGTGTCATGCACATTGTCATTTGTTGACAACATTACCACGCCAGAACCACGTGCGGTCCGTCGCCTCAGCAACCACGGCGATGACAGACACGGACTCCTACTTACGCTTTACGACTTCGATTTAAAACGCGGCATTATATCAAACGTCAAAATCCGGATGCCATATGCATATAATTTAAGATTACAATCGTTTAGAACAATCCGTTCGATCGATAAATAGTTACAACCTTACATCACGACTGCAGACGCCCTGTAAAGAACCGACACAGCATTACATGCGACATGGCGTGACCGAAAACTGAATCCAAATGAATTGGGCTCGTAAATACATCATCGGAATAATTCACTGCGTGCAGCGAGCGGCATAAATCTCTCTATGAATATCGCCGAATTTACTGCCTTACAAATAAATAAGCTTAAATCTATCATAAATCACAATAATATCCTTCGTATTTTTTCTCATTCTTTAGAACAATAAAAATACAAACTCATTTAAGGACGCAGCCGCGAAAACTGACCAACGCCGCCCATTTCTTAATTAGATTTTCATCCGCTGCACTCTGACCGACATAATTACTACTGACCGACTAACAAAAACTCCCAGTGATTTACTTAAAAAAAGATTTAGAGATACGGGCCCGAGCTGGTTTACCGAAAATCATTAGCGTCCGGCATTTTTAATACAGCTCAGGAGCGATAGGCGGGGTCGAGATACTACCGAGAAATGTTACCAACAGAAATCTAATCAACCGTAATAACAGGTTCCACGCACGCCAGCTCTGTTCACTCACCAACTATCTACTCACTGGCTAATGCTTAATTAAATCACATACGGTTTTTTATCTAATGCCAAACGATCAAACAGCTGCGTCGAATACGGATTGCAACGCAATGGTCCCGCTTAAATAGCTTAAAAGACGCGAATAGAATTACGCCAGTCGAGGCCGGAATGCAATATATCAAACATAAATCACAACGGAAATTTTCTTGTGTTGAATGAGTCTTAAACAAACGATTGACAACAATGGTTAGCAGTCCCTTAGTCGCCGAATCCTTCGACGAATCCTTTTGTGCCTCGCCCCCGGCGATCACCTGGCCTTGCCGCGTCTTCCCGCTAAAAAACACACGATCCCTCGGGGGAAGATCTTAGTTTACACTTCATCTTTCGTCATCGTACGGCTTTGTTATACAAAAACTAAGGAAGACGCTCCGGAAGATTCAATTTATGATATAACAGGCGTCTTGCTCAGGAAGCGCTATCGACAGATGCTTAGCACATGCCCTTAGATAATAAGTGGGCACACTTCCACTGTCCCGAGGTTTTGTTTATGTACACGCAGGAAAGCGTCTTCTTATTTTGATTTAAAAACCACTTCAGAACGAGTGTTCGAGTCGGTTGTGTTTATAATCAGGCGGTCAGACACACGAAAAAGTAGACCCATTATTGACGGAACCAGGGAAAAGACCGTGTGAAACGTATCGATAAGAGATTCATGGCAATTATTGGACGCGGCGGATGGCGCTACCGTCGCTCGAGAGCTCTGCTCGCTCATACAACATGACGTCTCCACTTTATAAGTCAATTCATTAATACCCAGCCTTCTTTGCGACTTTCCCAGAGCTCTCTCGCGACTCATTATGACGCTTACCCGCTGTTAATTACCTTTCACAAAGGTAAAATAGCAGTAATCTGGAAACGCTGCGACTACGTTGCGCAATCCTTCGCATTCATGAGACTCTCCTGCGGAACGGAATTGCCCATTTTCTCAGTGAAACAATGAAGAATTTAGAAACGACATATCCTCGGTCGAAATCCGGCAATAAATAAATATTCATAGTCTTCTTTGATGTTGAAAAGTTTTAAACACTCTAAACGTTGAGTTGAAGTATTGTTTATGTAGTGCGGAGCGCGACGAAACTTGCCTCTCTAGAGCTTTGGTATCGGATGAGTTATCAAGTGGAGTTTGGACAGTTTGGTAAACATGGCAGCGTATTGCCGGGACGGTGTTCCCACGGCGTCGGGCATCGAGCAGGTGATCTTATGGAAATCGATTTCAAGGCGAAGCGTCGTGTCGCGATGACTTGTGACGGCTTCGATTTCGAGCAGCTGCGGGTAGTAATTAGCCGAGCGAGTTTGGTCGGTCGTCACTCGCCGGCCGGCGCTCGGCGGCATCCGGCGACGCCCGCCGACGGAAGCTATCGCGTGCAACTCGCAACTCTCCAAAACTGTTCGAATCCCAAATCGGCTTCGTCCGCCTCCGATACCGAACTCAAATTATCGGTTATTTCGCTTTCTTTTGTTTTTGTTGATCGAACTCCGCTGGATCAGTTCTAAGTTTATTTGTAGTGACCTCTCCGACGTAATGACCGGTTACGGCGCGGCGGTGGCGGCACGTACAGGACTCGCTCCTCATCCTTCTTTAAATGTGTTATTTATTTGAGAATCGGAATTACATTAATAGACTCTGTAGCCGGGTACACCTTCATTTAATATAGTTACGATGCTGAATTAGGATGATGGCTGTAATTTCTGTGATCGTTGAGACGCACTCGAGTATCACAGACTAGATCTTTCCGTTTACGAAACAGAAACATTGTGAGCAATTTTCTTACAGATTCTATGCAGCTAGGGTTGTCACATTTGTGTAAGTAATCGGGAAGTCGGTGACATGTTAAAAGAGAGAACAGGTCGTTTCATTAGCGGGCAATAGGTTCCAATTTGTTCAACAATGTGTGAGGCGTAAACCGCGAGCAATAAACGCGGCGAAGTTTATTCGAACGCACGGCAACCCTGCATAGCACCTGAGCCGGCCGCCATAACTCTCCATGCTCCGGCTAAATTGCTGCACTCCGTTCCCACACATCATTTTTCTAATTCCGGGCGATCTGTGCACTTGGCTTAGTAATAATTTTGCGAAACATCTGCAGATACAATGTTTATATCGCAAGTTTTGAGCTCCTACCGATTAGGCGCGTTTTTTTTGTGCGGACCGAATTAATCAAACGGAAGCTTTTCTAAAATTCAAAACATGCATTATTCATATATTACATTCGTTGTCCTGTAAATGTAATATTAATACGATGAGAAACATTGTTTTTCTGTAGTATTTGTCACCCATTACGATCTTATTCTCGTGATTATTAAATAATATTCAATTTTGTACGGAATCGGCCTTCATGCTGAATACATTATGACTGAATTTTCTACATGTAAGTAGTTTTTATTGGAGTCCAGATAATGTTTAGTGCAGCAATAATGTATGAACGTTTGCCGTATTTTATCTTTCAATTTATTGGAGAGATGTGATCTCGGTACAGGCTGTATAAATCGTGCGCAGTGGACTGTTCCGGTATCGATCCGTTCGCTTGCGATTATCGAACGCCGCAGCGGATCAAGTATATTTGTAAACAAAGCTCTCGATCCGAAAACGATCCGAGATCCAGATAAGGTCAGCTCGTTACGAGGCTGACACCCGCCGCAACAAAAAGTATTGTTCTTTCACGTGGAATATTCGAATGCCATACACCACGAAATTAGTCGGGTTCGATCGTTATTATATTACCTTTTAATTTTGTTTCGCGTCTGGTTTAATTTTATCTGCCGTCGGGATTACGGAGTTAGGAATGTACGGCGAGCCAACAAGAACAAAAAAGCTGTTTATACCGAGAGAAATAAATAAAGGTAGGAACCAGTCGGGATGAGGTTTCTCAGCGTGCCTCCGACTCGTGATGAATGGGCTGGCAGATTTTTTCCGCGGGTAGTTTTCAAACCGCTTTTTTGTATCTAAGTAAACCACCACACATTTTCTGATAATCTGGTTCGTTAGAGTAAATAATGTCTAAAAATTTTAATCAATCAAGGCGCCTATAAATCGAAGCGTTGAATCATTGTTCACAATGGGATCCCACGGATGAATGCGGGCGTCACAGCGACGTTAACAGGTCAATTTACTTCTGTTACCCTTTCCCACGACGCACGAAAACTGATTGAAATAAATTTGGATGTTCAATTGAGTTTTGGTCTTTGCAGATACGTTAATAGCTCGGATGACGAAGCAGAGCATAGCTGACGTTGGAGGTCCATGGGTTGAGGAAGAGCAGCGGTGGTCGGGACCTGGAGGGGCGCACTTGAGGCTGTCATACAGGGTGACATGTGCTGCTCACTACTACGGGGCTGGGTGCGAGGTGCTGTGCCGGCCGAGGGACGACGCGTTCGGCCATTACACCTGCAGTCCTGCTGGGGAGATCGTCTGCCGACCCGGCTGGACCGGCGATTATTGCTCGAAACGTAAGTATTTATATATACAAATATATAGAAATATTCATTATTGGTTTAAAACAGCTTGATGTAAGTCAGCTTGACTTACATCAAGCTACTAGAACATCAACTAGAACAACTCAGAATGGCAGTAAAGATATTTAATTCAAACTTAGACAGATAAAAATAAAAGTATGGCTATGGTAATAATATAATAATAACAAACATTTACCGAGAGAAACATCTTTAATAATTTTAAGCGTTTAATTAGTTAAACGCTTAGTCTATATAATGCATTATAAACGTCCTATATAATGCAATGTTTTCCACATAACGAAACCTTCGAAAGCATCTATATTTTGGTTATTTCAGTATTTCACGTAATGCTTTATTAAAATGCACACTACATCTTACTCCAATGACAGTTCATGACAGCTCCATTAACGTACCCTAAAAATAAAACAACATAATATGAAACAAACATTAATTCACCGCCTCGACAGTCTGGAATCTAACCAAGAAACTGAAAAAATCTCTTGCAATAAAAACTGCAGCCGTCCATATAATGTATATAAACGCGTACACTCTACGCGTATTATGACAGATTTTATTGTAAGAATTTACTACTTAACATAATATTCGGCGAAAACTCGACCGTTTAAAAAATTTGTGCTCCAAATTTATGTTGTTTAGTACGGGTCGTCCTCCCAATTCGTCCATCCTCATTAGTGTGTTGCCATATATAATATTTTAGGGCAATTTCCTCTCGGCCGTATGATAATTGGGACCGTACATTTCATAGTACATGACACAGGCAGTTTCTTGTTTCGCTAGTCGATACTTGCACCTGCGATTCTAAAAGTTAACTAACCTTGCCACTAGCTGACATTTATTTAAAAAAAACTGCCTCCTGAAAATTAAAATTCTTTCGACTTTATTTAAATACTCATTGTTGTTTCGGAATATTTTTCTCGCAAACAAGTATGAAAGCAACAATTCGTATCAAATTGTTAATAGTAAGGTTTTTTCAATTATCTAACTAGATTTAATTATAATGTAGCGTCTTCGTCGTAAATCGTAAGTAGGTTTTTTTAGAAAGAGTGACTTCATATAATTTATTGTATGTCCACATCCTGCGATGTGGACCTCCAATCAAATTACCGCGTTCATTATTTATGTTACGTTTCTTTAGTAAATTAGTTACCAATTTATTAGATACATTTACATTTCTTGAAACCAGCCGAGCAGGCTATAAAGATTTGCAATTAAATTACCTTATGCTATTATTTTACGATAATTTGTTTTAAAAAATGGATAAAACCCACGCGCTCTTACACAATGGATTTCAGAGCATAAAATCTGCTATTACCAAACGTATAACGCCATTTAAAACTACTTAATTCCTCTGCATTCACAAATTTCGGTGCTAATTAACTCTTAACGTGTAATTATTTTAATAAACTTAATTAAAAACGCTCTTTGCCTGATATAAAATCTTTTCTAATTGTTTTAATTTCGTATTTACCAAAGTTTCACCTTGTAAAATCTTACCAAATTTAGGCTTGCAAAAAATAGTTTCTAGTATTCCTTAGTTTGTATTAAAGTATGTAAGTGTCACGGTATTCGGTGAAACTAGTCCCGTGTGACCGAACGCATCGTGTTAGTGCTCGATCAATGCCTCGAATTTGTAAACAAGCGTTGGTATTCCTTTATTATTACGTTAATCGGATCTGTGGATACGTCATTAGAAGTCGTGACGTATGATAGGAACAAAGGTAGCGTCTGCGCGTCGGCGGATGTCGCGTCGCAATCTCGGCGGCCACCTGCCGCCGTTCCCACACTCGCGCGCCGCAAAAACCTGCCGACAGAGACGCAGCATCGCTCCTCTCGCTCGCGCCAGGGCTGCCAACAGTGAACGTGCTACCTTCACATGCAACCTCCATAGATCTGAACAAAGAAATCGACGAGATGAAGATGCGTTGCAAATGTTTCAAGTTGCTTTGTGTTTTACTTGATAAGTTAAGTTTAAACGTTGCTTTAAAACTCTCTGGTAGCCCAAGTTTCTAGTTTCTAGTTTAAAAGTTTACGAAAATGTAAAAGTGAGACGCGGCCATAATGAAATGAAAACGATGTACGTTTGCACGCACACACGGACTCCAGCCGAGGCCACAAACCGGGTCAAAAGCACCTTTACTTCAGCGAACAGCAATCGAAACAAACTCTTGACCGTGTCACGAAATCTCCCATCTGCCGAACGGTATCTCGCCTTCTGGGAAAGCTTAACAATCCCGAAAACTTATTTGCATGTCCCGCCGGCATTATCTCGCTCGCGGGTAATGATAGGGTAAACATCGCGAAAGAAACCCTTTACGGCCACTTAATTTCACCTAATTACAAACGAGAGTAGCGTTCTCACGAATATTACCTTCTGTATTGAATCGCGAATCCCACGCGAAGCTGCAGGAGACGTACAGATGTGTAACAGTTAAATATTTGTGGATATGGGTACTTGTTTTGTCAAGTTACCTGCGGGAAGGCCGCGATAAAACCTTGAGCATGCCGGTCGCAGTGCGGCGTCACTCTAATCGATACTAAACTTGTCCATTGATAATAATTAATAACACCGCAGGAGGGACGACCATCACTTGGCTTTAGGTACTTACAATTTGGAGTACAAGTGGTACTCCCGTTTTACCTCCCTTCAAGGGTCAGATAAGACGCAGAGTGCAGTGAAGTGCGTCTTTAATGAGCAATAAGGCCACTCGAACTTCTTTGATGCGCTTTGTTGCACCGCCGCCCCTCGACGCCACAAATAAACCTCAATTAAATATTTTATAACCACGTATGAGAAGAGTTACGATTACGTATTTGAAAGTTTCAAAAGGCCCGTGAAATTGAATAGCGTTTGTAGCGTAATCTATACATGAAACATAACCGTCGTCTGGTGCACTAATAAACCATTACGGCCACGTTCAACATCGATAGAATGTCTGAAATAGCATCACTGATTTCAAATGGAGTTACTGCTAAGAGGATTTGTGATTGAGCGATCAAGTTCGGGAGCCGGGCGGGTTTAAATCTACATTAAAGCCAACGCGGGGTCCTAATCCCCGTACGCGGTCTGATCTAGGAAACCCGCCGCGAATGCAGCGGGATAAACGAACTTTCCTTCCTCATTCAATTTATAATCTTGAATAAACCAGCATTTGCATTCGGAAAGGGAGTTTATAAGCAAAATGGCGTCTAGTATTTTTCTAGTAGGGGAACAGTAACGGTCGACTGACGGTTGGTTAGACTCCCCGCGCTATCTGCCCCTTTGTATTCGCTCCGATAACTTGCCCAGGCGCACCCGAGCGATACGAACGCGCTTCTTATTTCAAAACAACATACAATTATTTTTTTAACTCGACCATACATTACCGTACTTCTTTCTACAAGTTTAACCTGTCGTATTTTCGCACAGCAATGCATAGCGAACACTTTCAACGCTTCCATCGTTTTATGACTCGGTAAACGCGAAAAGAGGTTCCAACGTAACATGTAAATCACACAGTTAACGATGCGCGCATGTTACTTTAATACAGCTAGTTTTGAAATATTCCTTTTTATAATCCTAATATCGGATAATTTTGCTGACTGTATGTAGACACTAAATACATGCCGGGCAGTATTTTAGTACTAGTGGGGTTCGAATTTAACTGACGTTGTAAAATGTAAAGCGAAGATTCCAGCTAGTCATGTTGCGAGATTAATTATTTGGATAGTCCGACCTTGCCTTTGGAGTTGAAATAACGAACGAGTCCCTTTGTGTGTGGCGCGGGTTAACACGGGAAGGTAGTTTGTCAGCGAGGGTGCTAACGAGGGTTTTATTTTTGTTGCAGCGCGATGTCTGCCGGGCTGCGACGCTGAGCACGGGCACTGTCTCAAGCCGGACGAGTGCATGTAAGTATCACTTCACACCTCCTCGCTAACCGACTCTCGGTCGGCTTCGATCGCCCATGTTTCTCATGAAAGAGATGTCATTTAGCGCTGCGTTATCACGTTCTGACCTTTTGTTCTTGGTTTCCAGTTGTCACTCGGGCTGGGTGGGCGAGCTGTGCGACCAGTGCGAGCGGCACCCCGGCTGCGTGCACGGCACCTGCGCGCGGCCCTGGGACTGCATCTGCGAAGAGGGCTGGGGTGGACTGTTCTGCAACCAGGACCTCAACTACTGCACCAACCACCGCCCCTGCCGCAATGGCGGCACCTGCCACAACACCGGCCAGGGATCATATACCTGCGTGTGCCCGCCCGACTACACCGGCCCCGACTGCGAGCGCGCTTTACAATCTTGTGCGGCGCGGCCCTGTCTCAACGGCGGAGCCTGCGTGAAGGATGATGGTGGAGAACTAGTATGTGCCTGTCCCTCTGGATTCGAAGGAGCTCGCTGCGAAACTAGACGCGTGTCCTGTGCCGATCAACCTTGCCGAAACGGGGGAACCTGCGAACCACGGCCGCACGGGCACGAGTGTCGCTGTGCGCCCGGGTTCAGCGGTCCCGACTGCAGCGCGGAAGCAGACCCCTGCGCAAGCAGTCCGTGCCGCAATGGTGCCACGTGCGCGCGGCATGGCGACGCCTACCGCTGCACGTGCCGCGCCGGGTTTCGCGGCATGCATTGCGAGGAGGACGTAGATGACTGCGCCGGCGTCACCTGCCTGCACGGCGGTGCCTGTGTCGATCTGGTGGCTGGCGCACGCTGCGCCTGTGCCGCAGGTTGGGTGGGAGCGCGTTGCGAGACGCGCGTGGACCTATGTCGCGCCAAGCCCTGCGCCAACGGCGGCGAGTGCCTGGTGCGCGACAACGACTACAAGTGCCGCTGCCGAGCCGGCTTCACGGGGAAAGACTGCAGTGTGGACATCGACGAGTGTGCGTCGGCGCCGTGTCGGAACGGGGGCACATGCAGGGACCGCGTGGACGGCTGGGCATGCGAGTGCGCAGCGGGATGGGGTGGCAAGGCTTGTAGTGTGTCGTTGTTGGGCGCGCGGGGAGGCCTACGGCGCGCAGAAGCCTCAGGAAGTAGCGCAGGAGGTGCGAGCGGCGCGGTGCTAGCGGCGCTGGGCGCGGGTGGCGCAGCTGCGGCAGTGGCTGCGCTAGGCGCGGCGGCGTGCGTGCGAGCACGGCGGCGGCGCGCGGCTGCAGCAGCTGATGCGGAGGCGCGCGCGCAGAACGCTCATAACGCGGGCTCGCGTGTCATTCGCAATTCTTGGGGCAAGTTGGCACCGCCGGAGTGCCAGAACGCGCACAACGCGGCGGCGGAGGAGTGCCGTAAGACGCTCAACACGGACAGCGCCGCGCGGTTGCTGGCGGCGCTTGACCCGCGCCTTGCCGCGCTCTCCAACGACGCGCCATACTGCGCTAACAGGTAAATATCCATTTCACTTATTTATCCGTCATTTTACAATTCTTTTTTACATATATAATTGCTTGCTTCATGTGAAAAGAATTCGATCGTTATCACTATAAAACTAAACATTTTCTATGTAAACGCTACATTAATCCTCCATTCGGCCCGCAGTAACATCTTTTAATAGACCTTTATAGTGTTAATTGCGTGTCCGGCGTGTATCCGATTGCAAATTAAAACACTGCCCGGTAGCCGGCGGTCTACATAGTGCCATACACTGCATTTTTCCCACACTCGAGCATGAATAAACATTAGCTTTATTAGATACAGAATCAAAGCAACGACATTTTATATCGCGATTGTGCTCGGATTAATGAATTATTTAACGCTTTTGAGTCGACTTCTCCATTGAATGCGACTTCCTTTTTATAGTTTTATGAGGTAGTATTTATCTAATGTGGTTTTTTGTCTTGTTTCAGTGATACGTCGCTAGTTAAAAGAGCACTAGAAGGTGGAGGGGTGTACGTACTAGACGACCACTGTCTGCCGCCAACATTCGCGACGCAAGTCTAGTGAACAAATGAAACGCGCCAATAGACGTTCAATACATAATTTATTTATTCAAAGGACGCTAGTGCGATTTAGGCTGTGTGCCGCGTGTAAATATAGCTGTTAAATTGTGTAAAGTGACAACCTGTATAAAACGGCTAGAGTAAGCATTCGGATGTATTTATTAAATCCGCGATCCGGTAGGCCACCCTGTATATATAAGGCGTATTGGGTCGTGTTATTGCCCCGTACGGCGGGCGCCGCTCACACTTCCATGTTTTTGGGGTCAAAAGGTCCAGTTTGTTGTTTTTTTTGTGGAAATTGGATCTAATGGCGTCAAAGAATGTATTTGTAAGGGCGAGGACCGCGTTCGTCGAGGGGCTCGGCGGGCAGCCGCCGGCAGCGATCTCTTAGAAATCGGTGGGAAGCGTGCATTTGGTCCGATGCCGCTATATTTAGGAACCATACTGAACCCAAGAAGCTCCAACCGATCGATTTTGCATGAACCATCAATCGACGTTTGCCAAATCTCAGTATAGTTCCTCTGTAGTTCACGCCAACTCCTCCCGCTGTAGACTCGCACCAGTATAGGAAACCAAAACGTGCGTATAATAAGGTGTTCTAGACTAAATTAATAATCAACGCAAATCGTGCGTTAACAGTTTAACATTGATTTATTTTCTATTTGTGATTTGACTAATTAATTGTCATTTTGTTCCTATGATTATTTTTAACCGGTTAAATTAATTTAGAAAATCTTGTCTCGGTTTTATTGAAAATCGACGTAGATTTTCGCTTTGCTATCTGCTTGCTTGGGTTCCTGTGGTCCTAAGCAACGCAGGAGGTTCCTTAGACGTCGGGTCAAATTGAAGTCCTTTATGTCGTTCTAGACCTTAGAGGATCACAAATTCACTCGACGTGCTCACAGATATATCATACCGCACGTAAAATAGTCCTTAGGTTAAATAGACTTAAGAAACAAATGTCGAAACCTAAGTCATTGTGTATAAAACTATTAAGTTTAGATTTAAGATATTCTCCTTCGCTTCTAAGAGTACTGAGACAATATGATGTGGCATTAGGCAACATAGGACGAATGTTTCCAAGTTGATTTTAACTTATTTATTTTTATATAAATGCTGTCTCAAGTTATGTTGTTAATTCAAAAAAGAATACTAAACATATTCCTTGATCGAATCTGTTTTGTGTTATATTTGAATTGTCTTACATTATTATTATGGAATAATTTTTAATTTATAAATTACCATTTTATTAAAGAATTGTAGATATTTTTTAATAAGAATAATTATTTACCTCTTATGTTGCCTTTTGTACTTGAGTAGTACCTACTTGTGGTAAATCGACAAAAATGTAAAAATTATATCAAACCCTTGAATAGACTGATGATCAATAATAATAATGTCCTGTATTTAATTTTGTAAGATGACAAATTGTAAGATTAAATTATGTGAAATAGACAAACATATATAATCCAGTTTTACTAAAATCATAATACTTAATTTGTACTTAAATCTGCCACAGTAACACAACTTTCATTTTTCTTTTTGAAATTTTTACAACAAAATTTTGACCAATAAAATGCTGAATAGATTTTTATTATTTTATATTACTCTATATTAGAAGCTTTTGTTTTAAAAATTCTGATTATTTTTTTACTTTCAAATTGTTCTATAATTTATTTCTAATTCTAAGTATACAATTGACTATTGAATTGATTGAATTATTGATTGACAAATTGTAATTTTGACTTATGTTGTATCTGAATCATTTATTTTAAGTATGTGATTGTACTAAAAGATAAGAATGCATCTGATCATTCCAGTTTCTACTTTTTTTATAATTTTAGCTCTTATTTAATTTCTGAATTCTATTGATTATCTCTACTATGCATGGATGTGTCTTTTCTTTCTTTGTTTTAAATGAGTTTTTAACTTTTAGTATATTCACAATTTGTATAGTTTAAAAAGAAAAATGAAAGGGCTATTCCATAGCTATTATAATAAATTAATTCCATAAATATAATGCACCAGAAATAATAATAAAAAGTCAAATACTATTTGGTATAGTGCAGAAGAATGAGGATGTATGTAATTATGTGCAGTGCGAGAAATAAAATGTTAATAAACAATTGTTTACAAAAGATTAGTAATTGCATTTTAATTGAAACAATTCCTGCCTTTAAAATATAGGTATATAACCTTAATATGATATATATATATATATAATCCAAGTATAACTAATCAGCCCCTTTGAAAAGTGGCACTCGACGATGGAATAGAAAGTGAATAGAATGCTAAATTGTATTAAATTCATAAATTTGCCATTCTATTCCATCATCAAATGCCACTTGTTTAGTCAGGCTGTTGAGGTGTTGTTGCAATCTTTTTATGCTTAAAGGTTTTGAAAATAGTTGTACTGCTGCTCCATACAGAAGTGCGATGGCTGTCTCGGGGTAAAACTTTAACAAGGCTATTTGAACTTAGAGCCGAGTTACAAATGTTTCTTTCAGCAGATACTTCTTTTAATTTGAAGGACCGTTTGTATGATAAAACTTGGTTGTTCCGATTGTCTTTTATGGCGGATATCTTTCAAAAACTTAACGAATTGAATGTATCGTTGCAAGGTAAACAGACAACAGTGTTTCAGGCCTATAATAAAATAACTGCTTTTAAAAGAAAATTAGATTTTTGGATCATAAGAAAGAAATAGAAAGCTTTACGTTACTCAGTGAGTTTGTTAGCGAAAACGACTCAGAAATGTTTGAAGATGATGTGTTTGAAGAATTGGTCCAATATCTCAGTTCGATGCGCGCATCTTTTGAAAAGTATTTTCCCGAAGAACACAATACAAAAATTAAAGTGAATTCATGGATTCATAATCCTTTTTTACCCAAATTGGAAAAGCCTGAAAACATGTCAAACGAGATATATGAATCTCTTTTAGAAATGTCATCAGACACAAGTATGGAGTCACTGTTCAAAACGACGCCTCTCAATGATTTTTGGTGCAGAATCCAAGATGAATATGCAATTCTTGGCCAAATGGCTCTGGATATTCTTCTCCCGTTCCCAACTACATATTTGTGCGAAACAGGATTCTCTACCTACCCAGCCACGAAAACAAAATATCGCAATAGACTGGACGCCGAAGCTGATATGAGACTCCAACTTTCTTCCATCAATCCTGATATCAACCAATTGATGAAAAATAAAAAACAGTTTCATACCTCCCACTAGTTAGATTTTTTCTTTTTTAATGTTTTCTATTATTGTCCTAACCAAGTGGTGAAGTAAATAATAATTAGTAACTGTTATAAATCCGCACGCTGAATGATGATCCCTATGACAGTTCGTTAGCGCTTAACATTGTACTGACGTCCTATCACATCAAATCCTTTAGAGGTCCATTAAAAAGACGAAAAAATCATAATTGTGTACAATTGTAAATTATAAAAATGAATATTAAGAAATTATTACGTAATGTTCGGAAATAATAGAAAAAAACTCAATGCAAATGTACATGGTACGTGCTGCAAAAGTTACGTCGTCAAGCTGTTATCGACTAAGAAGGGACACATCGATAAACAAAATATCGATAATTTGTTGGAAATATAAAACAAATGCTTTGAGTTTGTATTTTATTTATATCAATCTGAATCTGATACAGGGTCAATCGGATTTTCAAAATCTGAGTCTGAACTGCAGCTATCCGTGACGTTTATTATTAACGGTTGGTCAATGATATTGTCGTATTGTTACTTTTTTATCTAGTGTTTTATGTCCATCAATGCGCGTAGTCTTTTTTTCAAAATAAATAAATATTGCTTATTATGTTGAATGACCTGGCTGAATGACATGACATTTGCCTGAAAAAACAGTATTTTATCGAAATTGTTTCGCATAACTAATACAACTGTCAGTTGAAACGTCATAGGGATCATCATTCGGCGTGCGGAGTATAGATTGTACTTTTATTATGCTGATTAATAAAAAATACACTTATAAAAACAATTGTTTTATTGTTGGGTTCCATCAAGTATATTGCTTCCCAAAAGGGTTCCGTCATTTAAAAAGTTTGAGAACCACTGGCATAGAAAATTAGGTTCGAAAACGACAACCCTTATGAGGACGTTGTGCTTCAAGCAGTTCACGAAGACCCAAGTACTTCGGTACGTGCAAGCACAGGTTTACCCAAAAGTACAGCTCACCGAATATAAAAAAATTAGCTCCACCCATATCATGTACACAGAGTACAAACTCAGTTACCTCAGTATTATAAACCTCGGGTTGCGTTTTGTGACCATAGAACGACTTGCTTCTGATATGAGCCACGAGCGTAAAAGGCAATTGCTGCACATTAAAATCTTTCTCCGACTTAATAGCTTTTTTATCAAACATAATTTGGTACTAAACTAAAGAACCATTCACCGTTATTTCTGGCTTTATGGCAGTCATCCTTTTTTTAAAATAAGGGCTTAACCATATCACATAATTTTACAAACTGCTTTTTTGACAGCCTGTAATATTTATCGGGCATCGTCATAGGGCAGTCACATTTTTTCTCTAAGGACTCGTCTTTCTAGACGGGCTTGCTGAAGCAAGCGCTCCTCTTCCGTGAGTGCTAGCAAATATGCTCTTGCCGGTCTAGAAGAATATAATTAAAGTTAAATCAGCGTCAAGCTTTTACTTATTATTTTAGATGCCCATTATGAAGCACATACGCAACTCTTTGACGTACGGAACGTGCACATGTGCTAGAAAACGTTTCTTAGCTTCAAAATATTAATCAATGTTCTTTATTTTAAAGAAAAATTGAAAAGTAAACTCGTATTGCTGAAAGATTGTAGAAATCAGTAGCCTCTGTCAATTGACATTACCAATAACCTTCAAAGGAATGTCTGTCCGTCATTTATGATACACAATTCCAATTTTAAAAATAAAATCATTTATTCAAAGAGCGTCTGGATTGCTTTCGAAATCATGTGTGAAATATCTGTAGTGTGAAGTTCGTTAATATGCTTCAAGTGTCAAAACAAATAGCGATAGGTGTTGAAATTAAACAATAATGTGTGGTTTACATGTATTAAATAGTGAAGTTGGTAACTAAATTTTAAATAAAATTTTAAGTTACTACATGTCACTTGTGTGACTGTTCGGTTGACCCTAACGCGGTCAACTCTTTACCTGCGTACCCTTTTTTAGGTTTCTAGGCAGCGGCTTTCGGCGAACTACGGTTAGTTTTAAGTCATTCTCCCCAGCCCCCCTATCGCTGGTAGGGAGGTTAGTCGCTAGGGTTCGCTAGGTTTTTTTAAGGAACTCTAGGCATCTTTTATCTTTTATATATTTATTTATTTATTGAATTGCCAACACAAATTAAATTACTTATAACAGAAAACATGGTAGGGTGTACACCCAATTACAGGCAATAACTTCTTAATTTTTACCAACAAACTTTTTTTTTTTTGCAAACCAAGTTGTGCTACATTTCTATCTAACCTCAAATATATAAAATTTACTTTACAAACCCAATAAAAACAACCACTTATAAACCAAAGTTAAGGCATTAAACAAAAACAAAAAAAAAGGACCAAAAAGTATGTAAACTTTTTTTTACAACCAGTCAATATTGTTACTATTCCTATATCACAAAGCCTGACTTCTTGTTATATAAATAGTCGTACAGCTGTTTCTTATAGTTATGCAAAGAGCCACTTAAAATGTAAATTTTTGTATCCGTGAACAATTTATTGTGATCGCGACATATTCGAGGGATTAAGCTGTGGAAACAAACGTTAGTTTTAAATCTACTGACGGCAAACGGGTGAACACTGTCTAGTCTTCTGTTTGATCTAGGGACCAGGAAACCGATTTGATACAGCAACTGGGAACAATTTATGAAGCCTTGAATAATTTTAAATAGAAGGACTTGATCAGCTATCCAGCATCTCTGAGTTCAGGATGTGAATTTAAAATGAACTAATCGCGATTGGTAGCTATCTAACTGTCGAAGCCTTCTCTGATGAACTGAGGCAAGAAACAGAAAACGTTTTTGGACGCGCTCTAATCTGTTAATATCGCATTTAAAGTGAGGATTCCATACACTGGAACAGTATTCCAAATTGCTCCGAACTAAAGAAATATATAGGATTTTGAATGCAGCGATATTTTTGGACTGTCTGCAGTTCCTCCAAATAAAACCCAACATTTTAAAAGACTTGTTGACAATTTGATCAAGATGAGGTTTAAATGTCAGTTTCGAGTCCAAAATAACCCCCAGGTCTCTGACTGTCGAAACCTCTTCCAGAGCAGCACCATGAATGTTGTATGCAGTAGCCAAAGAAATCCTTTTTTTTGTAAATTTTATATGTTTGCATTTACTTATGTTTAACGGTAATCTATTCTTTAAAGTCCATTTTGATATACGCGCTAAGTCTTCTTGCAGAAGTTGGGAATCTTCGTTTTTAATAATCTTGGAAATTTTTAGATCGTCAGCAAAGAAATGAAACTGCGAATGGTGGATTTCTTTGGCTAAATCATTTATGAAAGCTAGAAACAACAGTGGTCCAAGGTGAGAACCTTGTGGAACACCGGATGTTGCCTCATAAGTGTTAGATTCATGTCCACACACAACTACCTTTTGAAATCTTGGGCTTAGGTAAGAACGCAGCCAGGAAAGCAGTTTGCCATGAATTCCATAATACCCCAATTTTGATATTAGCAATTCGTGGTCAACTCGGTCGAAAGCTTTACTTATATCTGTATGAATTGTATCAACTTGTTGTCTATTATCAATAGCTACTGAGATTTCATTTAGATGGCAAATAAGGTTGGTTGTTATGGACATACTCGACCGAAAACCGTGCTGCTGGTCTATTAAAGTAGACTTTAGGTGAGTCGTGAGTACAGAGCAAACTATAGATTCGAATACTTTTCCCAAAGTAGATAATTTGGAAATAGGTCGGTAAGACGATATGTCATTGACTCCAGAGCCACTCTTTGGAATAGGAACAACATTAGCCACTTTCCAGACGCTAGGAAAAGTGCCTTCACATAAAGATGCGTTAAAAAGGACACCTAGGGGACGCACAAGGCTGCCAATACAGTTAATTACAAAGACTGCTGGAATCTGATCAGGACCAGCACTTTGGTCTTTTTGAAGTTTTTTAATAACCTGAGCAATCCTAGCATCTGTAATGTGTAGACTACCGAAATCAATAGCGTTTTGAGTAAATCCGTTTGGGCAATCAGAGATAGGCGCTGAACTATTGGAGTAAACAGAGGAAAACTGGTGAGCAAAAGCATTACAAATATCGACAGGAGTAGAGTAGTGATTAGTTCCCAAATACATATCATGGGGTATTGACGATTTGTTTTTTCTTTTTGATGCGATGAATGACCAGAATAGTTTCATATTATTATTAGCAATAGAGAGTTCGATGTTATTGAGATATTGCGTAAAGCAGGCTTTAATTTTAGCATGACATCTACTACGAGCTTCATTTAATTCGAATTGGTCTAGAGGATTGCCATACTTTTTAAATTTAAAGCGATACCTATCTTTCTCTTTTAACATTTTAATTAACTCATTTGAATACCAGACTGGGTACTTTTTTCGAGAAGTTTTACATTTCGGAACAAATCTATCAACTATTTTATTAATAACAGCATAAACATTTTTGACCATAGTGTTGACATCTGACGCATCTTTAAAAACAGTAGGCCAATCAATTGCACTCAGATAATCGTTAATTTTAGTGTAATCTGCTGCAAAAAAATTTGGTCTACTGGTAATATTCTTTGTAAGAAATTTGAAAGAAGGGAAGCTAATATTAATATTTAAAGCAGGGTGGTGAGGATCCAACTTTGTAAGGATTATGATAACACTCTACTATAGTATTTTGCTTCGTGCTGAAGACCAAATCAAGAATCCTACCATTTTGGTTTGTTATCAGGTTGAACTGAGAAAGATTATTAAGAGCTTGGAAGTCATACAACATTTGGCTTTGCGCCCTACCACACAAGACAGAAGCTGCTCTGGTGGAGCCACACTCGCGGCTCGGGTCAAGGTACCAATTTAGGTGACTTAGGTTGAAATCTCCAACTAAGAGAATCTCGTGATACTCCTCAAACAAGGCCATTTTGTTATTTATTTTTGAAAGTAGAAGATCGAGTTTTTCGCTAGATACCGGAGGAGGAAGGTAAGTGGCACATATGTTCAGCCGTTTACTTTTTTTGTTGCTAGAAGATGGTGCTACCGTGACCCACAAGATTTCTATGTTTTCATGCAAACACGACATTGAGATAAAAGAATTGATTTTGTTAGAAACTGCGATCAATACACCTCCACCATCAGATTTATCACTTCTTAAGTTTTCACGATACATACTTTAAATAAAACACTTTTTACCGGATATTATCGCGTATATTTTAGTTAATTTTAAAATTATTTCGACGTTTCGGCATCTTTGCAGTTGCCGTGGTCAGCTGATTACAACCTGCACATGAACTCATGATTATTATTTGTATTAATATTATCAAATCCGTAAAAAAAAACAGCTTTCTTTGCGTTAATCGGAACGTAATTTGACGAAGCGTAATGTATGTTAAACACAAGCGCGTAATGTACTGCAAAATGCGTGAACGCAGCCAGTGAGTGACGCTTGCTTTACGGTCACAGTTTGACAGATAGTTGTTTTGTGTTTATAACCTTGAAAGTTAGTAATATTGAAGTCTGTTTATCACCTTTTATGAGGTTTTATAATCCAAGTAAATAGTTCATCACACACACGGACACTTGAAATTTGGACGTTGTTACACTTTTACACTGAATGTTGAAAATAAACACTGAATTTAATTATTAATACTTGGAGCAGCTTGCAAAACATCAAGTTAATTTGGTGGGTACCGAAAGAGATAATGACTTATATATACATAGTATTAGTTTCAAAACCTCCCTAATGGATTCACAAAGCCTTATAAACTTCGCTAAGGCCTTCGCCCAAGCGCTCGTTGCGGCGGGCGCCCCCATTTTTAATGACGTTATAACGCAAGCCTTACAGGCAACAATCGCGTCCCCGACCACTCAGGCCTACCCACGCCCAGAACCATCAAGTCTACAGCTCTCCCGCGTCCCCCGTTCCATCCGAGATGGACTGTGTATCGGACACGTCCTCTCACGCGTCGCGGCGTAAGCGTACCGCTCCCGGGAGCGACTCGGAATCCGCATCTGATGCGTCATCGGACGCCACCACCTTAACCGGCTCTCCTGAGCCCCCATTTCAACCAGTCGCTAAACGCTCCAAGAAGCGTTCGAAGGAAGCCGTGGTGTCTTCAACACCCGAGCCAAACCCGGTGTCTTCTACACCCGCTCCCGCGCCGCTTATGTCACTCGAAGTGACCGCGTCTCCGTCGGTCCCGTCGAAGCCAGCGACGCGCTGCGCTCCCATCCCACCGAAGCCTCAGCTCCCTCCGCCCGTCTTCCTCCGCGAAAAAGGGCGGTGGACCACGGTTTCTAACTTGTGCAAAGAGCACAAAATCAATTATCTTAAAGCCGCCAACGCAGGCAATACTATCAAGATTCAGGTCGCGACTATCGACGATTTCCGCGCGTTCACTAGGCTCCTATCAGTTAGGCTTCGCTTATCACACCTACGCCCTCCCGGAGGAGCGTAAGATCCGCGCAGTTTTATGGGGCGTCCCGTTCGAGCTCGCAAACGATGAAATCCTCGAGGACCTTAAGTCCCAGGGCTTCCCGGCTGAAGCAGTGCACAAGATGCACTCCAACCGCGGTAAACGTTTCCCGTTAGCGTTAGTCATCCTGTCCAACTCACATCCAACTCGAGGGAAATCTTCGCACAATCTGCGGACTCTCGAACAACTCCGTCGAGCGTCCCAACCGTCGTGGGCACTCTGGGCAGTGCCACCGTTGCCAGCTTTATGGCCACGCATCTGCTAATTGCTCAGCCCAGCTCAGCTCCCAGATGCGTAAAGTGCTTAGATCCGCACATTACGAAGGAGTGCACTCGTACTCCCGACTCCACTTCCCCCCTGCATGTGTGTGTGTGGCCAGTCCGGCCATACAGCCAACTACAGGGGTTGTCCGCGCGCTCCGCTCTCTTCCGTAAAGAGGGCGACGCCTAAACCGGCGCCACCGCTCACTCCCGCCAACTTCCCGCCGCTGCGCAACTGGGCTCCCCAGAAGCAAAGCCCGAGCAGCCGACGCCTACTCCGGCTCTCTCCTGGAGACAGCGTCCGGCCGCTCTACCTTTCCTACCTATCCCAGCTCCCGTAGCTCCCGTAGGCCCGCGTCCCGCTCCGTCGTCTTCGCCTCAGTCGTCGTTGGTTGAGGACATGAAGACCGTGTTCGACGTTATCCAAAACGTCGATATTAGGGAAATCGCCGTACTCGCACGCAAACTACGAGCCGCCCGCTCTCCTCAAGAGCGTTTCTTCGCGTTAGCCGAGCATCACTCGCTACTTAGTTCTTTATAAACTCCTTATTTAGTATAAATTAAATAGTAATTATAAATATAATGTCTAGACCCGCAAATCCCGCGTCCGCTCGTATCAAACCCAAGGTTATCTCTTATAATAAAGGTTATCTCTAACTCGTATAAAATCCCTAGTTTCAGATGCTATCAACTCAGCCATCAGTGATAACGAAAAGGTTGCTAAGCTAGGCAAACCCACGCTACCCTTAGCCGTTAGCTATCTTATTAAAGCTAAGAACGCGGCTCTCCGGAGAGCCAAGAAATATCCCACGCCCGCCTATAGAACAGCTGCGAATCAGCTACAATGTAAAGTTAGGTCTTGCCTCGCAGAACTCCGTGACGCTTAAATGAACGATCTTATGGAGAATATCTCCCCGTCCCACGTATTATAGCCGTATTGCGCGCATTGGCCCGAGCCTTACATGTAGACACCATTTCTCACGTTCCTCCTCTCACTCGGCCCGATGGCACTACTGCCTTCGAAGTCGAAGAGAAAGCCGAATGCTTCGCTGACAGCGTTGCCTCTCAATGCTCACCCAGCACGCAACCCGCGAATCCCTCCCACATCCAGGGTGGAGGATGAAGTCCTCCGCAGAGACTCTCGCCCCATTACCGCCGACCCCGTCACAGTCTCTAATAATGAAATCTCGCTTTTCATTAGAAGTCAAAAGTCCAAAAAGGCTCCGGGTGCGGATGGTATTACCAACCACGCACTTAAGCACCTGCCTCAACAGGTGCTTACCTTGTTAGCTTGATATTCAATGCCTGCTTTGACCTTAGCTACTTTCCAAAAGCTTGGAAAGAAGCGACAGTCATAGGCATTCCCAAGCCGGGTGAATGTCTAAGCCGGGTCTCTGAATGTCCCGGATAATCACAGACCCATCAGCCTCCTCAAGGCCATGTCTAAACTTCTCGAGAGAGTCATACTCTCTCAAATGCGGAACCATCTGTTTCCAACGGATGGCGATCCTCTCATTATTCCCCATCAGTTCGGCTTTCGCGCTAAGCACGTCTGCCCTCAGCAAGTCCATCGAATCGTCGAGTACATACTCGACGGCTTCTACCCACGGCGTTTTAAAACGGTTGCAGTTTTCTTTGACGTAGCCAAGGCTTTCGAGAAAGTCTGGCACAGCGGTCTCGTCTATAAACTCTACAAAATAGGCTTACCGGATCGCCTAGTTAGAATAACCGCGTCGTTTCTCAAAGACCGTACGTTTCGTTTTAAACATGAAGGCACGCTTTCCGCGCCTCGTCCCATAAAGGCTGGAGTCCCTCAAGGCTCAGTCCTCGCCCCTCTGTTGTACACCGTGTACACTAACGACATTCCCATTCCGCCAAAAGACGTCGAATTCGCCCTCTTTGCCGACGACACGGCCCTTTACACCAAAGGCCTTAGTGTCCCGGGTCTCGTCACCAGACTCCAAAAGGCCGTAAACGCCCTCAGTGTATGGTTTCAAAAATGGTGCATCGATGTGAACCCAGACAAGAATTCTGCGGTTTAATTCGACTGCAAACACCGTCGTATCGCCGATTACAATCTCCACATCCGAATGTTAGGCATTCCCATCCCCTGGAAGCGCAGTACCAAATACTTAGGCGGCACCTTAGACCAGACTTAGGCCGCCTATATAGTATGTTAGGTAGAAAAAGTAAAATGTCTTTTAGAAATAAACGTACGCTTTATAAGACCTGCGTTAGACCCGTCATTACATATGCCTCGCCAATCTTTGCCCATGCCAAACCCTCCGTCCTGCACAAACTGCAGGTAGTTCAAAATCTCTTTTTCCGCAGGGCCACAAACGCACCGTGGTACGTGCGTAACGCGGACCTGCACAGAGATCTTGAACTGACTACAGTGCAGCAACACCTCAAAACACTCTCTGAAGCGTTCTTCAAACGCTCCGAAACCCATGTCAATCCTCTAGTTCGAGATTCAGTCTCATATACTACTCCTGTCTTAGATTCGAAGTTCAAAGTCGCCAGACCGAGAAACGTGCACACGAACGTAGCGACGCAGCTAACGCTAGATCTCGAAGCCCTTTAGGCCGCTACTTCTAATTCTAATGTAAATTCAAATTAATTCAATTTTTAATTGAATTTTGAGCACCTTTAGCGCTATGTAAATCCCAGCGGGTGACCCCTTCTGGGCCCCGCTAGCGCGGCCTCTTTCTTAAATTAGTTATCGCTCAGATGAAGGCTGTGTGGCAAAAAATTGCACGAGTTATTCAGGGGGTTTTTTAGTGGGTAGGGCTCTGGTAGGCCCGGAACGAGTCCCACATCACAGTCCCGATCGCGCGCGCGGAGTATGCGTCAGAGCATATTTTATCCTCCTGCCCTCTCCGTGGCGGGTAACAAAAAAAAACCCATAAAATACAGACCCGATCTGCGTCCGGACCCGTTCGGACGTGTTGACGGTCGCTACCGGCTGCCGAGTCACGATTGTTGTCTCACGACTTCCTTCGAATCAATACTCAAACTCCACTCCCAGATCCGTTCTGCGTCCGGCACCGCCCGGACGTGTTCGCGGTCGCACCAGCCGTGGAGTCACGATTGTCGTCTCACGACGACAACTCGTAGCAATACTCATACGCTGAGATTCGTACAATATCTCGCTTCGTCCTCGACGACTTGAGATAAGCCCCTTTAGGACTTACGCTGCGGCCGGTTTCGACCGGCTGTAACTAAGTCAGTCTCGCAGCAACAACAGAGTTGAGCTTACTACGGTCGATTAAATTCGATAGTAGTTCGGAAGGCTCGGGCTGATTTTCTAGTAACGTACTTGACGCTTGGCGCTTGTTACGTAGTCAGAGACTCGCTCTGCGGCCGGCTTCGGCCGGTCGTAACGTAGTCAATCCCGCACTTGGTGCACCCCTCGAATAGATACCCCAACTCAGTGGGAGCAGCAACAACAGAGTTGAGCTTACTACGGTCGATTAAATTCGATAGTAGTTCGGAAGGCTCGGGCTGAATTTCTAGCAACGTACTTGACGCTTGTTACGTAGTCAGAGACTCGCTCTGCGGCCGGCTTCGGCCGTAGTCAATCCCGCACTTTCAGTGTAACCCAACCTCGTTAGCTCTACGGCCGGTTTTCGTTGTCAATTTATTGACAACACTCTCCGTAGTAGACTCGCGTTGAGCAGGTGGATAATTAACGGTGACAACTAAGCCTACTAGCGTTGCCCCGGTGCGCTTCCAAGGCCCTTCAGGCTAAGGAGAAACTGGCAGACCCGATCGCATTGCACATGGACCTTTCCCAGGGTAACGGGATAGTGCTGTCCGAATTAGGGGCACCACTTCGCGCCGTCCCCAGCCCCCCTACCGCAGGTAGGGAGGTTTAGGTGCTAGGTTGTTAGGAACCTAGGCATTATTATATATTTATATATTATAGTCCCAAGCCTTCCAATGGACCAGCAAAGCTTGGTAAACTTTGCTAGGCCGTTCGCCCAGGCGCTCGTTGCGTCCGGCGACCCCATTTCCGATGACGTACTAACGCAAGGCAACTATCGCGTCCCCAACGCCCAGATCCCTCAGGTCTATAGCTCTCCCGCGTCTCCCGTGCCATCCGAGATGAACTGTAAATCGGTCATATCTTCTCGCGCGTCGCGTCGCAAGCGTACCGCTACCGGGAGCGACTCCGAACCCACGTCTGATGCGTCGTCAGATGCCGTCACCTTAACCGGCTCTCCTGAGCCCGCGTTTCAGTTAGTCGCCAAACGCTCTAAGAAGCGCTCGAAGAAAGCCATGGTATCCTCAATATCCAAGCCCTCCCCGGTGTCTTCAACACCTGCCCCGACGCCGTTAATGTCACATCAAGTGACCGCGACCAAATCGGCTCCGTCCAAGCCGTCCCACCTAAGCCCCAGCTCCCTCCGCCCGTCTTCCTCCGCGAAAAAGCGCGATGGACCGCGGTATCTAATCTTTGCAAAGAGCAAAAAAATAATTATGTTAAAGCAACCAACGCAGGCGATTCAATCAAAACCCAGGTCGCGACCATCGACGACTTCCGCGCGTTCACTAGGTTACTTTCAGTAAAACAAATCGCGTACCACACCTACGCCCTCCCGGAGGAGCGTAAGATCCGCGCAGTATTACGGGGCGTCCCGTTCGAGCTCGCGAACGATGAAATCCTCGAGGACCTTAAGTCCCAGGATTTCCCGGCTGTAGCAGTGCACAAGATGCACTACAACCGCGAAAGGCGTTTCCCACTCGCTTTTGTTATCCTTACCAACACTCCCAACTCGAGGGAGATCTTCAGAGATGCTCGCACAATCTGCGGACTTTCGAATATCTCCGTCGAGCGTCCCAACCCCCGCGGTCTCCCTGGGCAGCTCTATGGCCACGCAGCGGCTAACTGCTCAGCTCCCCCCAGGTGCGTTAAGTGCCTGGATCCACATATAACAAAGGAGTGCACTCGCACTCCCGAATCCACTTCCCCCCCTGCCTGTGTACTGTTCGGCCAGTCTGGCCACACAGCTAACTACAGGGGTTGCCCGCGCGCTCCGCGCTCCTCAGCTAAGAGGGCCGCGCCTAAACCGGCGCCGCCGCTCACTCCCGCTATTTTCCCGCCGCTGCGCAACCGGGCTCCCCCGGAAGCAAAGCCCGTACAGCCGAAGCCGACTCCGGCTCTCTCCTGCAGACAGCGTCCGGCCGCTCCACCTTTCCTACCTATCCCAGCTCCCGTAGCTCCCGTAGACCCGCATCCCGCTCCGTCGTCTTCGCCTCAGTCGTCGTTGGTTGAGGACATGAAGACCGTGTTCGACGTTATCCAAAACGTCGATATTAGGGAAATCGCCGTACTCGCACGCAAACTGCGAGCCGCCCGCTCTCCTCAAGAGCGTTTCTTCGCGTTAGCCGAGCATCACTCGCTACTTAGTTCTTTATAAACTCCTTATTTAGTATAAATTAAATAGTAATTATAAATATAATGTCTAGACCCGCAAATCCCGCGTCCGCTCGTATCAAACCCAAGGGCTTATCCCTAGTTTCATTTAACATTCGTAGCCGTAGTACTAACCTTCCTGAGCTCAAACTGTTCATTCAGAACAACGAGCCAGACTTAGTGCTTCTCCAAGAGACATGGCTTACTCCAAACCACACCAGGGGATTCGCTATTCCCAAGTACGCGTTCACCCGTAACGATAGGCCCAACTCCGACGGTTTCGGCGGCACTGCTATTTATTACAAAAAAGAATTCCATTGCTGTCCTCTCCCTACCCCTCCTCTCCTCAACATGGAAGACACTGTTTGTAGATTGGCTATGACTGGTCATCCAACCATCATCATAGCTTCAGTCTACATACCTAGTGGCACTAGACCAATCCGCAGCGACTTTGAGGCCATTAACGACTCTGTATATTCACACACTAACACAGTTATAATATAATATACGTTTACAACACAATACAGAAGGAGTACAGTTTTCATATACAACACGAAGAATAACAATGAGTAAGCAAATCGCTGAGAGAGCAAGTTAGGTATCGAGCGGAAGCGACAAGCGACACAGGTGCGCGGGAGAGGTCCGTGGCTCGACTAACTACTGAATCCACGAATTCGTCGGCTGCTGCGCCGCGCCCATGATCACGCGCAAGGTGTGTGGTGCGCGCGTGACACCGTCGTGTGTGTTTCCATAGCACAGCAAAATAATTTATTAAATAAATATTATAATATTAATCATACGTTATTACATATGAATAAATGATAGGTATTTTTATACTTAAATAACTTTAAGTCAATATGTAGTATTGAGTAAATGAATAGAAGTACCTATATAAATAAATTAAATAGATTATATTATGTATAAATATGTCTGTACTATTAGATTAAATATGATTATATAAGATAAGAAATGATATAAGTAAATCTGTAAGTACATAATTATAGTACGTAAAATAAGTAGCCTACATCACTCCCCCCAAAGACCGTTACTACGGGCGATAAAAATTTGTGAAATGAACTCTTCGGCCTGCACGCGTTGTTTTAACATTATCCCGAACAGGTACGTCGCGCTGAGGAGGTGGCGCGTCAGTTGGGGTGGAATCAGGTGTAGGTAGGGGGGTGGGGGCGGAGTCAACTAGTATGTAGGCTGGTTTAACACGGTCCATCGATACCGCGACAGGTTTGCCCTTAACCAAAATCCTGAGTGTTTTATCGCCCTGTTCGAGCAATTGGTATGGGCCAGTGCACGGAGGCTGTAACGCCCCTCGTAGTGCATCTTGCCTTAAAAATACATGACTCGAAGTCGCTAGGTCTTTAAAGACAAACATTTTATCTTTTATCTTCCGCGTCGGTGGCGACGGTTGTAACTTGTTTACAAAATGATGCAACTGCGTGGAAAATTCGGTTATGTCGGTGGAGGTTGGCGTTGTGGCGTCAAAAAAATCACCAGGGAGCCGAAGTGGCTCACCATATACCATTTCAGCCGAGGAAGCTTTTAGGCTGTCTTTGTAGGCCTAATAGGACAAAGGGTGCTTACCTTGTTAGCTGTTATATTCAATGCCTGCTTCGACCTTAGCTACTTTCCAAAAGCTTGGAAAGAAGCGGCAGTCATAGGCATTCCCAAGCCGGGTAAACCTCTGAATGTCCCGGATAATCACAGACCCATCAGCCTCCTCAAGGCCATGTCTAAACTTCTCGAGAGAGTCATACTCTCTCAAATGCGGAACCATCTGTTTCCAACGGATGGCGATCCTCTCATTATTCCCCATCAGTTCGGCTTTCGCGCTAAGCACGTCTGCCCTCAGCAAGTCCATCGAATCGTCGAGTACATACTAGACGGCTTCTACCCACGGCGTTTTAAAACGGTTGCAGTTTTCTTTGACGTAGCCAAGGCTGTCGATAAAGTCTGGCACAGCGGTCTCGTCTATAAACTCTACAAAATAGGCTTACCGGATCGCCGATCTGAAAGACCGTACGTTTCGATTTAAACATGAAGGCACGCTTTCCGCACCCCGTCTCATAAAGGCTGGAGTCCCTCAAGGCTATACTATCAAATGCCCTCGGTGCATGGTTTCAAAAATGGCGTATCGATGTGAACCCAGAGAGGAGCTCTGCGGTTTACTTCGACTGCAAACGCCGTCGTGTCGCCGACAATCTCCACGTTAGAATGCTAGGCATTCCCATCCCCTGGAAGCGCAATACCAAATATTTAGGCGTCACCTTAGACCAGACGCTTTCTTTCAAACCTTACGTCGACAGAGTAACGAAACTCGCACGTTTTTACTTAGGCGGCCTACATAGTATGTTAGGTAAATAAAGTAAAATGTCTTTCAGAAATAAACGTCTGCTTTATAAGACCTGCGTTCTTCAAACGCTCCGAAACCCACCCCAATCCCTTAGTTCGAGATTCAGTCTCGTATACTACCCCTGTCTTAGATTCGAAGTTCAATGTCGCTAGACCGAAAAACGCGCACACGAGCGAACCCACTAACACTAGATCTCGAAGCCCTTCAGGCCGGAACTTCTAATTCTAATTCGAATAAATTTTTTTAAAATTTAATTTTGAGCACCTTCAGTGCTATGTATTCACCTTCAATGCTTTGAGCACCTTTAGTGCTATGTAAATCCCAGCGAGTGACCCCTTCTGGGCCCCGCTAGCACGGCCTCTTTCTCCAATTGGTCATCGCTCAGATGAAGGCTGTGTGGCAAAAAATTTCACGAGTCATTCAGGGGGTTTTTTAGTGGGTAGGGCTCTGGTAGGCTCGTAGCGAGTCCCACATAACTCCGATCGCACGCGCGTGTTTGTAACATGAAAGGCCCCTCACAGAGCCGCGTTGAGTCAGACGCTAAGGCCCTCCGCTGCGTGGAGCGTAAGATGCGCGCGGGCGTCCGCGTGCGGATCCGTTTTGTGGAAAACCAGGCAAAACTTAGAACACCGCTAGGTTGCACGGGTCTTCTCTCCCACTCGGCGCATACGATGGAGTCAGCGACGGACGTCCGCCGCGGACCTCCGTGCTACGCAGCGGAGGGCCTAGGTCGGTGGATTAAGCAGACGCTAGGTACGAGCGGCGTTGATATGAGTGTGTTCAGCACACACAGCACGCGTCACGTGCTCACTGTAGGTTATCCGAGAAACGGCTGGATGGACCTAAAACTCTCAGGCCTTTACAAAATTTTACCATAAACCTATATTAAACCCACTAAACGACTTTGCCTTGTCCGTACTCAATAAAAGTACAAACCACTTAATACCTTCCGATAAAGAGATTAATTAAAATTGAATTATACTGGTTATTGTTTTAATTAATCACATAAAAAAATCACCAAGTGTATAATAAATGTCTAAAGGTTACTGGATTCTTAAATTATGTACTAAAGTAAGGAATTTAATGAATAAACGTATTTAAATACATTATAATTTGTAAAGACAAAAGAAAACAAAACTTAATCTCTAAAAATGTACCGTTTAATTATATACTATCTGAAGAATGAAGCGGCGAAATATAATAGATGATTAAACGAACTTCCAAGTGAAGTTCTATCGCTATTTTTTGAGTCGCTTCATTCGTAGATAATAAAGGACCGTCCCTCCCGGAACCCATACAAAAGTTTTGTTTTGATCAAGTAAACAGACGGAAGTTCTTTGAATAAGTCAAATGACATACACAATTAAATACTATCTTCGAATGAAGCGACTCATATAATAGCGATAGAAATTCACTTGGAAGTTCGTTTATCATCTATTATGTTTAGAATGGTTTATTAGTGAAAGCAAATCGTAAAATTACTCGTATCGGTCATTATTACAATAAATATGTAATCATAACTGAAAAAAGTTAAGCAATTGTGCAGTTCTAGCAAAACGAAAAAATATATTATTTTATGCCCGCCGTTACAAGGTTACGTTGTTGAATGTTGACGAATTGTCAAATGTTACCTATTAAAATGGCCTGACTCTAGTTGTATTGAACATAATTTATAAAGAATTATAAGATATAATTAACAAGAAAACAAACACATAAACTTCACAACACAATCAAAGCGGACGACCGAATTAATGCTTGTGATTGGCTAACGATCACAGGTTGCTGTATTTGTTGAAACTCATCGTCAGTACATTGCTGTATTTGATACTAACACCGTTTTTTAAGTCAAATTTTATGTTATGAATTGCTGTTTTTGAAACGCAGTTATTAAATATACAAAGAATATTCTACTGCGACAGTGTTGCCTTATTCACAAATTGATTTTCGCCAAAATGACAGATTGATGTTTTTGTTTCTATACGGCTCATTTACAAGTGATAATACCTCGGCATTGCATGTTTTGTTTTATGCTTTTTTTACCAAAATGGTGCTTACAACAAAATGTGATAGTAGTGACAACGATGAAAACGTGGTGGTTATTGAACGACGAAGAAGATGATTTAAAAAGAATACATTTTCTTTAGATGTTCTCACCAATAAAACTATAAGTTTTTGATTTACCCTCATTAATCTTTTGTATTGTACGATGTAACAAGTTTACATTATTATTATTTTGTGTTTTATGGCAATCGGCTGTTGTTACTACACAATAACTGTTTCTGCCAATTTCAAGTATTAGCATAGTAATAAGTATTAGTAAAATTAAAACATTGATTTCAAGACCGCATATTATATTGTTAACAGACAACATAAAATAAAAAACACAATTTTACATAAATATGTATATAGAATTGTAAACCACCATGACATATTTGTAATACATAAAATAGTCACTTAAAATACTGAAGAGCAGAATAGGTACCTGGAACGATAAATATGACGTGTCTTCAATGGTCAAACCCCATGCAAGTATTCAATATTCCGCTCTCTAGTCCCCGCACTAGTTGAGCACCCCAAATTTCACTGGCCGTTTTCATGTTTTCAGGTTTTCGTACCGTATCTTCCTGAGTTTCATAGGACCGTCGTTTTCACGACGCATCTTCGACATCGTCGCCAGCAGCCCGTCGTCGCCGATCTGCGTCGCCATCGCCGCTCCGGCAAGCTCTGCGTTCCAGGACTTCGAGTCTTCGAGTTCGAGTAAGTTATCCACGTCGTCCCCAACCCCCTACCGCGTGTAGGGAAGTTTTAGGAAGTTAGTCATCGTTGGTAGGTTCATAGAATATATATTTATATATTGTTGTCCCTCCCCAACCCCTCCGCAATGGATATAAAATTTTTTTTAGAATCTTGTCAACAATTCTCCATAGGCGTCGCCACCGCTGGCTCCAATGATCCCCAAGTAATTTACCAACTACTTGGCACTCATTTCCCCAGGCTGGCCCCACTGATCTCTCGGGCCACCTCCGTCCCTCAGACCCCTCTGGTCTTTAGCCCACCCGCGTCCCCCTCCACCAGTGACATGGAGTGTGAAGTAGACGTCTCTTCGCGCCGCAAGCGCACCGCTCCCAAGAGCGCGCCCGCGACTGAATCATCCTCGGACGCCACCCCAATCGGCCCTGAGCCTCCATCTTTCACCCTCGTTAAGAAGCGCTCGAAACAAGCCCCGGCGTCCTCAACGCCCGTCCCGGTGTCTTCAACACCCTCCGCGACGACTACAACGCCAGCTACCCCGGTGCCTACAACACCCGCCCCGGCCCCATTGATGTCACTCACAGTGACTCCACCCCCAACTTCTGTCAAGGCTCAGGTCCCACCACCCGTATTCCTTTGGGAAAAGGGAAAATGGTCCGAGGTTTCGACATTGTGCAAAGAGCACAAGATCATTACATCCGAGCGACTAACTCGGGTGAATCTATTAAAATCTTTGTCTCGTCGTTAGACGATTTTCGAACCCTAACCAAGCTCTTCACCGGTAAGCAATATTCTTACCACACTTACGCTCTTCCAGAAGAGCGTAAGTTCAGAGCTGTACTCAGGGGAGTCCCGTTCGAACTATCGAACGAGGCTATCCTAGAGGATCTGCAGTCCCAAGGCTTCCCGGCACTCGCGGTGCATAAAATGCACAGCAAGTACGGAAGGCGTCACCCTCTCGCTTTAGTGGTTCTCGTCAACGTCCCCAAGTCCAGGACGATCTTCAAAGAGGTCAGCACCATATGCGGCCTCTCTGGCATCTCAATCGAGATGCCGCATTGCCACGGTCATCCCGGCCAGTGCCACCGGTGCTAGTTGTACGGGCACGCGGCGGTCAACTGCGCCGCACGCCCAGGTGCGTTAAGTGCCTGGTACCTCACTTCACTAAAGAGTGCAATTGCACTCCTGAAACTCCCTCTCCTCCCGATTGCGGCCAGTCCGGCCACAACGCATACAACGGGGTGCACGAGGGCAGCCCGTTGTATGCGTTCCAATTCTAAGAGGGTGGAATTGGAGAATTTTGCCACAGCCAAAGAGGTGGTTTTTAGTGGGTAGGTGCAATTCTGGTGAGTCCCACATAACCCCCGCAGAGGACGGTATTTTTCTGCGGCGGTATGCATGACGCATCTTCCACCTCCCTCCCGTGAGGGTGTTGCTTCGGCGGCCAAAAAAAAAAAAAACGAATCTTATGTTGGAGGGCTATGAACTAGCAGCGATTACTCACGTACACAACAACGCAGAGGTGGTGCTTGTATTTTAATTAAAAAAACAGGTACAATATAAAGTCATTCAAACCATTTAACCTTTAAGAGATGTGTTTGAATGTTGTGCTATTGAAATTATTACTTACAATATAATCTGAGTTTGCATTTATAGAACACCATCCTCTTCAGTAGATGTATTCTTAAACGAGCTTGAAAAATTGCTACATAAATAATGTAATAAATTAAACAATAATATTATACTCAGTGCTGATTTAAACAATAATATTTTAAAAAATAACTCCATAGCAAAAGATTTTAAGGCTTTGTTACTAAACTATAATATAAAATCACATATCCAAAATCCAACCAGAAAAAAATCTTGTATAGACATTATATGTAGTGATTTTGAAAATGTACACGCGAAAATACATTAACTAGCTCTATCGGACCACGAAACGGGACAAAGTGGATCGATTAAGTTAAACAGGTAAAACATATAAAGCAGAATCCAAAATTTTGGTTTGAAGAAAAAAGAGACTTTTCAGAAGACAACGTACGGAAATATATAGAATGTATTTCAGCACTATCGTTTCAAGACGTCTACTCTGAAATTGATAGTAATAAGTCATTCAATATCATGCATGATTATTTAATTTTATTTTTGAATCTATGTTTTTCCATTATAAATAATAATAATAAATAGATATTTCTAACTATACTATTTCCATTTCTTTATTTTCTCGACGACAGTTCTAATTTGAAATAATGTAGTGTTGTGACCAATTAAGTAATGATATCGATCACATATATTTATTATATTTTGAACAAAGACAAATACAACAAAAACGTTCAAATATATATTTTTTCAAGGTGGGAACACTTAATGGCCCACCGCCATTTTGTGTTTGTTTTAATCTGTCACTCGCAACGGTCGTGCTAGTCACTACATTTCTTTTCGCTGAGTTTTTTCACATTATCCATACGTTACGATGTGTATTTTGTGTTCCTCCGTGTTGATTGCTGCCCAGCTGTCAAATATCAAAATGCCGAAAGGATCTGTTCTGAAAAGGCAGGCGAGAGAACTGGTGATCAAGGTTCGTTATTACTTTGAAGCAGAGTATCAAAATGGTGGCCCACTATTACCACTGTCGCAAGTGCGAAAGCTTGTTGCGGCCGCATTAGGAATTAGTGGACCTACTGTTTCAAAAATTACTACCGAAGCTTACGGTACAAGCGGCATGCAGGAAAATAAGCTTCGTACGTCGAAGAAAAAACGCCAACTACGTCGTGTGACATCGTGTGACTATTACTTGCGCAAAGAAATTCCAACACTTAAAAAACTTGTTGTTTCTTTACGTGAATGTGGTTTGTTCCATGGCCAAAATTCGTCATTAAGCTCAGTGAAAGGAATTGAATTTTCTTATAAAAAATCGGACAAACGTAAAAAATTGATGAAGCGTCACGACGTTGCTATGGCTCAAATTTTTGAGCGACGCCAAAAAGATATCAGATTGGTCAAATGTTATTTTCACTGACGAAACTTGGTTAAATGCAAACCACACAGTATCTAAGAACTGGACTGACGACACCGCCGCTTCCACTAGTTCAGTGCCAATGGGAAAAGGTGAACGCCTTATCATATGCCATGTAGGGTCTATACGAAAGGATTCGTGTCAGATGCTTTACTGGCCTTTAAATCCAAGAAAACAGTGGACTACCACGAAGAAATGAACGCGGAGATTTAAGAAGGATGGTTTAAAGAAATGGTGCAATCTCTGGAAGAACCGTCCATAATTATTATGGACAACGCTACATATCACTCCAGACAAATTGATAAAATGCCGACGCTGGCCAATAAAAACAAGAAATAATTGACTGGCTCCAACGTCATGGCGAAAATGTGGATAGTACTTTATTAAAAGTACAATTAGTGAATATTTTAAAATCTAAAAAAAGCCTCCCTAAAAGATATGTTATTGATGAAATAGCTGCCGAATGTGATCATTGGGTTCTTCGACTTCCGCCGTATCATTGCCAGTACAATGCTATAGAACTAATATGGGCACAAATCAAAGGACACACCGCTCGAAACAATACCCATCCCCCTTTTATGGCAAACAAGATGTAAGATTCATTAAAAAATGCATGTGCGGAAGTAACTGCCGAATACTGGGAAAATTGTGAGAAGAACCCAAAACATTATAGCGTCGGATTGGGAAATTCATGTGACATTCGATAATATACAAGTACAGGAACTTATAATAAATGTTGGGGAGCGCTCATCGAGTGACAGTGACGATTCATCAGATTTTGATTAAAATAAATAAATAAAGATTACCTGTCGTTATAATTATTTCGTTTAATTGTCGAGTACTGCAACGTTTGCTTGTGCCGTATTTATTAAAAGAGGTTATTGCACAAACAAACTTGCCGACATTTATGACTGGCAACTTATAAGTCTGTCATTATTTGATTTTATTTGTAAAATGTAAAATATAGAGAATATCGAAGATTGTTCTAGATCATTCCTTGACAGGATTCCTTACGGAATTCTATTGCGGGCTTCGTCCCCAAAATAGTCTAATAATTATCATTGTATTTTCCTATAAAATAGATTCATCTTAAATAAAAGTAACTTAAAATAAAAGTGTGTTATTTTTCCTTGGTTGATTAGGAAGACCTCCCTAGGTTAGATTAGGTCCATACCGGGTACCGACCCCAGATGGTGGAGGCGCCGCGCGCAGTGTAGTGTTTTGTGTTTTATTTCAGCTATATACGCCACTGAGTATAGCGGAAAGAAAATTTTAGAAGGCAAGAGCTATCTGAATACCAGGAGTAAAGGAAAGACTCTAAAAAGTGACGACGCTTTACGGCAAATAAAAGAGTTATAAAAGTTATATATATAAGAAAATGAATTTAAATAAGTACTCTGGCATTTCGACAGTTTTGGTGAGTGAATTTTTAGCCCAGTTCGAGGTAATTGCGGCAGTACATAAATACAACGATGAAAGCAAGAGGCTAGTTATACAAACATATTTAGAAGGACCTGCGTTGTATTTTTACAAAACGATAATTGATACATGCGAAACGTTCGACGAAATTAGAAAAAGATTTATAGAAGAATTTAGCAGAGAAATAGATCATGTGGCTAATTTTTATTCACGAAAGCAGCAAGCCAATGAAGAACTAATATACTACTATTACGCATTGGACATGTGTGCAAACAAAGCTGGTACAATAACAGATAATATTTTTATAAATCATTTTTTGAAAAATTGCAAATACACATATAAATGCCGACTAGCGTCTCAAATCTATACAAATAAAAAAATGTTAAAAGAAACGATCATGCAGATGCATGAAATGTTCACTGGAAAGCAGGAAGAAAATTTATATCTTCAAGACAACGTACAGATGTCACAAGAAATAACAGTAAATTCTACAACACCACCGAGGAGTGAGAAGGAAGATTCTCGAAGGTTAACTTACATGGACTACGGGAACGCGAGAGGAAAATTCTTAAATAATAACAATCGATCTCCATATAATTTAAGAAGAACACAGGATCGAGGTGATTCATCCAACGGGCGAGGAAGGAATTTCCCAAACTTCAACCGGCGTCAGTAAGACAGCTTGGGACATTATTGATGCCGATTAATCAAGACAATATTATATGTAAGTGTAGTCCCAATATTAAAGTTAAAATTAGAGAAAGATTTATCTCAGCTTTGCTTGATACAGGCGCTTCAGTGTCTGTAATATCTCAATTATTATGTAATCAATTAAATATTACAATACATAAGGTTGAAGATATAAAAATCCGAGCCGTTAATGGTAATCGAATGAATATAATTGGTAAAATACAAATATGTTTGGAGATTGAACATGTTGTGTATATACAGAATTGTTATGTAGTTGATAAAATTGAAAGAAATTTAATTCTCGGACAAGACTTTCTTCAGAAGTCTGGTGCAATATTAGATTTTAAAAAAGGTCATGTTCAATTTGTAAATAATATTTGTAAATTTATTAGAAATAATGAAATTAATGATTTTAATGTTAAAGATGTGAACCAAAATACCCTTCAGGTAATCCAGGTTTCACATGAATTGAGTAAGGATGAATATATTTATTTTTCTGATTTAGTAGATAAAAATGATTGTAGATTGTGGGAAGTAGTGGTAGCTAAACCAAGTGAAAAAGAATTTAATTTATCTTCGAATTTGTCGGTAAAAGAACGAATTGAATTATTAAAAATATTAACAAAATATCGGTCGACGTTCGCGTTCGAAAAAAAAGAGTTAGGGAAGTGTAATATTGTCGAAGTCACAATCGATACAATAGATGAAACTCCAGTTCATAGAGCACCTTATAGAATATCTAATGAACAACATAAAATTATACGTGAGCAAGTTAATGATATGCTTGAAAATAATGTGATTAGAAAATCTAGAAGTGCGTATGCATCACCGGTAGTACTAGTTAAAAAACCAAACAATACATGGAGATTTTGTGTGGATTATAGAAAATTGAATAAGAAAGTAACAACAGATTCATATCCTTTGCCTATCATCGAAGATATGATAACACAGCTGAATGGGGCGAAATTCTATGCAGATTTAGATTTAAACTCCGCCTATTGGCAATTATCGATAGCGGAGAAAGATAAACACAAGACAGCATTCATCACACCGTCTGGATTATACGAGTTTAACGTATTACCTTTTGGATTAAAAACTAGTGGAGCTTTTTTTCAAAGGACAATGGATGAAGTGTTAGCAGGTCTTAAGTATAAAAATGTGATAGTTTTTATTGACAATGTGATCGTGTATGGTGATTCGTTTAATGAATTTATAAGTGCTTTAGAAGAAGTGTTTCAACGGTTGAGTGCGGCAAACTTGACACTCAAACCATCAAAGTGTAATTTTGGATTCAAAGAAATAACTGTGTTAGGACACACTATTTCTGGAGAAGGTATTTTACCAGACCCAAAAATTATTGAGAAAATAAAAAACGTAAAAATACCAAGAAATATTAAAGAATTGAAATCGGTATTGGGTTTATTTTCATATTATAGAAAATTTATAAAGAATTTCTCTTCATTAACTCTTCCTTTAACAGATCTATTAAAGAAGAATACGAAATTCATTTGGTCACAAGTACAACAAGAGGTATTCGATAAAATGATATCGTTAATGGTTGAACCACCATTATTACGACATTTTGTTAATGACGAAAAAATATGTACAAGATTATATGTAGATGCGAGTGATTTAGCTCTGGGAGCATGTTTGATGCAAGGTCAACAAGAGAAATTGTTACCGATATGCTTCGCATCACGAAAATTAACAGAAGCAGAAAAAAAATATTCAATAACTGAAAAGGAATGTTTAAGTTTAGTGTGGGCATTAAACTATTTTAAACATTATTTATGGGGATTACAATTCCAGTTAGTAACAGACCATAAGGCATTATGTTGGTTAAGGACAAGACGAGACATGTCTGGAAGACTAGCCAGATGGGCCTTGGCGATTCAAGCACACGACTTTGAGATTGTACATTGTTCCGGAAAACAGAACGTTGTAGCGGATTTCTTAAGTCGAAACCCTCTAATAGAAGATGAAACTAGTACAGGAAAAGAAATAGAGGACGGTTTACAAGTGTTCTCGATTGAGGTGGACAATTTATCACGACATCAAGAGGAAGATAGTTTTTGCCGAAGGTGGCGCGAAAATGTATCGATCAGTCGACGAAGTGTATATAAAGGTTTTATGATATCAAATAATGTGTTATATAAATGTATTAGAAGTGGAAATATAATAAAAAATTTAATTGTTTTACCTAAGTCGTTATTTAGTGAAATCATGAGACAATTACATGATGACGCACGTACGGGAGGCCATTTCGGGATGATGAAAACTTTAGCAAAGTTCAGGGCAAAATATTTTATGCCGAACGCATCTAATGAAATCGAGAAATATATTAAGAGTTGTATACCTTGTCAAGAAAAGAAAATATATAATAAGATAGTGCCATTACGCCCTATAGTAACGGATCGTTTATTTCAAAAGATAGAGATTGATGTACTAGGTCCTTTTAATCGTTCAGTAGATGGTAATAAATATATAATAACATGTATAGATTGTTTTTCAAAATATGCTATTTGCAAAGCAGTCCCACGAGTGACAGCTCAAATAGTATATAATTTCTTTATTAATGAAATTTTAACAAAGTTCGGGACGGTATGTAAAGTATTGTCAGATAAAGGTTCCATGTTTACGTCAAGGTTAATTAAGTCTTTATTAAGGCAATATAATATAAAACATTCCTTAGCTACCACTATGCACCATCAAACATTAGGTTTAGTAGAAAAATTGAATCAAACCATTTCATATTCATTAGCTAAATATGTAAACCAAAGTCAAAGGGATTGGTGCCAAATTTTACCTTTTATAATATATGCTTATAACTGTTCAAAACAAGCTTCAACTAAATTTTCTCCTTATTATTTAATGTTTGGTAGAGAACCTGAAGTTCCGTTTGATGAAAGGTTGAATCCTAACTGTAATATGACCGTTCAACAAAAAAAAGATACTTATATAAGTGCAGTGAATCAAGCCAGAGAAAATTTAAGGAAAGCTCGTTTAGTACAAAAAAGATCGTATGATAAAAAAGCTTCTAATATTAAACTTCGTGTAGGACAATTAGTCTTGTTACATTGTCCAAAAAGAATATCAGGTAAAAGTCGAAAACTTAGTCGACCATATAAAGGTTTATTTCGAGTATTACGATATATAGGATGTGACAATTATCTTGTAAAAAAAATACAAAATAACCAAGAACTAATGGTACATGTGAATAGATTAAAACCATATAATATTCGATAAAGTAAAACTAATGATAAAACTATGTCTATATTTATATATATATAAAACAAAGTTTTTGTATATACATTTATTTCTTGAAATATTATAATAATATTATAATTTCTTTATTCTTAGAATTAATAGAGTAAAAGTACACATTTAGGTGTACAAATGTGTATATCGTTCATTTGTAGATATGCAACGGTTAGAATTTCGTTGAGGTTTTAGAATAATATAAGAAACTAATATTTTTTTTTTCTCAAATTCTATGTACACTTCACAACGCAATGTTCCGAGATGATATATCCTGCAAAGCCGATCCAAACAGCATCACCAAAAAGGAGATGCAATGGATGGACGATGCAGATAAAAGAAAATAAGGAAAAGGTTTTTATATATTATATATTGAGATAAGAGGGTATTTTATTTAATGATTTAATAAATTAATTTTAGATACCCGAAGAGAAACCTCTAAGGGGCGGCAGGTACATTTTATTTACGAATCATAAATATACGTGTGGTGCCAATGCTCTAAAGAAGTCAATTTTCAAAGACTAAAATAACACTATAGATAATGTGCACGTTTAATTTGAGCCACGCCTAATAATCTCCATAAGAGAGAAGGTGATAGCCGATTTAGCTATGCGGCCAAAGTTTACGAGTATATATAATATTGTGATATTGATGTCTGTGGGTCAACACGCGGGTGTAGAATAGGATCCTCAGTGGGTTAAATAGTAAAAGGGTTGTGATAGAATAGGTAATGTATTTTAAACGTTATTGGTATAGAATTTTGTCAGGTGTATTACGGTGCATTTTGAAAAAGTTCTCTACATTGCGTTGTGAAATATTAAATCCTTTAATTTATAGATATCATTCTGGGTTAAGTAAAATACTTTGGATCCGATTTTATGATCTATTCATAGGTAAGTTTGTCCGGTAATAGTTAGGCAGGTAAAATCTTAATATTTAGGTAGGTAATGTTTAAATTTTCGAAAGTTACAAACTTTCAAATAAACTTTTAATCATTCAGAAAAGTTTAAAGTTAATATGACAGTTCATGTCAAACGTGTTTGTTTTGCCAACTGAATGATAATGTTTGATAATATAATTTGATTAATTTAGTAATAATTTTAATATAAATGGGAATAATTAAATTACTTTTATTGGGATATTAATATATTTATTACTTATCAATTAATTATAATTATAATTTGATTGTATTCAATGGGTTATTTTAACAATTGTTGATTAATTTAATAATAAATATTGGTTATTTGAATTTGCGTATGATTGTGTAACGTAAATGATTAATATGGGGTTGTTGATTATTCATGAATTGTATGAGAAATTATAATAACTTACATTGTTTCATTTAGATATAAATTAACCAGCCGGGATCTTGGCTGATTTTCATCAGGTTTTGTGGCTAAGGCTCTATTGATGGAGAATAAATACAATAAGATCATTTTTGGTGTAATAAGATGTTGTAATTTAAACATGATCAAGTATATATATATTCCTATCGGTAGGGGGCTCATCTGAGAGTAATCCCGATTAATGTATATGGTCCTGATTTAAGTAGGGTCGTTATTTAAGAATGAAATGTATATAGGAATTTATTTAATCAGCTTCACTAATTAAATAAATTAAACAAGAGGGGCGATTGCAACGTTTGCTTGTGCCGTATTTATTAAAAGAGGTTATTGCACAAACAAACTTGCCGACATTTATGACTGGCAACTTATAAGTCTGTCATTATTTGATTTTATTTGTAAAATGTAAAATATAGAGAATATCGAAGATTGTTCTAGATCATTCCTTGACAGGATTCCTTACGGTATTCTATTGCGGGCTTCGTCCCCAAAATAGTCTAATAATTATCATTGTATTTTCCTATAAAATAGATTCATCTTAAATAAAAGTAACTTAAAATAAAAGTGTGTTATTTTTCCTTGGTTGATTAGGAAGACCTCCCTAGGTTAGATTAGGTCCATACCGGGTACCGACCCCAGACCTAGTACCTACCTATACCTACTTCGAAATACTTAAATACTTACAGCTTACTTAATACAGCTTCGAAATTTTTTAAAGAGGTTGGCATTATCAATCAAGAATTAATACGTGTAACATCATGTAATTAAATATAATATTAGTTGATATATTTGTACAAAAGTATCCGGCAGTAGTTTAGTTTCTTACATTTTGTAAAAAATATCGGGTCTGTTATCGTGTTACGTTTATCTATATAGCTCCATCCCTATCAGTTTCTCCGACTCTGGTATTATATAACCTTATACGTGTGTAAACGTCATATTTTTTATAAAATAATGCATACATAATGTAAAAAAAACGCTCGCACAAGTTTTCACAGGAGCTGTCATCGAGAAAATAAAGAAATGGAAATAGTATAACACACCATATTATCTAGCCCACATTAAGTATCATTAGGAACTTGTGTTATGGATACTAGATAACGGATAAATAAACTTAAGAAATATATAAACACTAATAGATATTTTATTTTAAATATAAATATTAGAAATAATCTTAAATAAGCATACATACACATCCATGACTAGAAAGCAAATATGATAAAATATCTGCCCTCTACCAGGATTCGAACCCGGGACCTCTGGCATGAAAGGCAAGACTACTTACCTCCTTACCAAAGCTAAAATCAAGAATAATAAGGCCCTGAAAGAAAAATGGTAGACCAAAGGCATAAAAAAAGTTGTTTAAATAAAAGACGTCTACCTAAAATACGTTTTATGTAATAGTAATAGGAAACAGAATAAAACAGTATATTATAATGATTATAAGTAACAAGGTTTTAAAATAATGCATGGTCGCCTCATTAAAGTCATGTAAGTGTAATAAATTCTGTGTTACATGATGTAACACAGAATATATAAATACGGCAAAAAAATACGTGTAGGTAAACCTTCATGGAATATAATAAAAAAAATAGTAATTTAAACTTAAGTCGACATCAAAACATTGACATATTATTAAACTTAATGACATTATCTACACAGACCCTCAAAATATATGTGAACAATTCAATAATTTTTATATAAACTTGACAAATAAATCGAATTCTGACATTTTTAAGTATAGACCACTGACTAATTCAACAACGACTGATCATTCGTTATTCCTTACCTACTGATGACTAAACGAAGTTGATGTTATGATAAAATCTCTAAAAAATACTAATTCAGCGGGATATGACCATCTTACTACATATACAATTAAAAAATGTGCTAAGGCTATAAAGAAACCTCTAACATATATTATTAATCTCTCGTTTAGCGAAGGCATGATTCCTGAACGCCTAAAAAATTCAATTGTTAAACCCAGTTATAAAAAAGGGGATATAAAGGACATGACTAATAGAAAAAAAGGCTATGTCAATAAGAATTAAACTTTAAAAAAAAATACAATATATTAAATGATCAAGAATTTGGTTTCTGAGAGGGAAGGTCAACGTATGGTTTGTTTTGCTCTAGGTAAAGAAATATATAGCCTTGCTGCTCGACATGATCAAAGCATTTGACTTTGTTGATCATAACATTTTACTAGGCAAATTAAATAAAAATGGTATTAGAGGTCAAGTGAATGAACTGATTCAAAGTTATGTGGATAATCGAAAACAATGTGTAGAGATAAGCTATTTCAAAAGTAGAAACAGAGAATCAAGGCGTTCGACATATCAAAATAATAAGTACGGAGTTCCCCAGGGTAGCATAAGAGGGCCTCTCTTATTTTTGTTATACATAAATGATTAGCCAAAGGTCATAGGAAATCAAAATTGTATAAACTTGACTCATATGACACGACGCTCATGATAAATACAAACAATAAAAAAGAGCTAAAAGATGAAATTCAACATACATTGGCTAACGTTTTGACAATTTTAAATAACATAAATAATAACATTAATTTTAATTAAACTAATTGATTACAATTCCAAACATCTAATATGAATAATAATAAAATCGACATAAAAAGGATGGCCCGATTTACTATGTAGCCGTGCCCCAGCACGTTACAAAGATCACTTCTAGTTCATAGGAAAGGGAAAGATTGACCATTTATAAATAAAAGAGTCATTTAACATATAAAGCACAGGTTTAACAACTATTTGGTAATTATTTACATATCTTTAAAACATAACGTTCATCATAAAAATATTTGTTTCGGGCGGGGGTCGAACTTGCGACCCTAAAGGCATGTATGAACACTAATCAATACACCTGTAGGTATTCATAATAATCATACCAATTAATGAAGTTATGGTCTATCTTTTTTTAATTAATGTTTACTTCACTTTTGAAAATATCGAAGATCTAATATCGATGTTATTTAGGAGCAATGTTGCATCCCTAATTAACACGCCAGTGAGTAAGAACAAAAAGATCTTTGTTTTTTTTTACTTTTTTCCGCTGCTTTTACATAAATTTAGTAATTATTAAAAATAATTATTAATTTGCATAAGAATTTTTATATAACTGTCATCTCTGTAACAGCTGTGTGACTGGGGCACGAACGGGCCATCTTTTTTTGACAATAAGAAAATAAATACCGTTGAAACGGCAACATTTTTAGGGATTCAAATTCACAAATATTTCAATTGTAAGACACACACATATCGAAAGTCTTTGTCATAAGCTAGACCGAATTATTTACGCGTTGAGAAGAGTGAAAGAAGTAGCGGGAAGGAAAGCTGCTCTACCATCGTATCACGGCTACGTACCTTCCCTCTTGCGCTACGGAATAATCTTATGGGGCAACTCTGTTGACATAGATCTTATATTTAAAGTACAAAAAAGTGCGTTAGAGCTTTATCCGGCGCAGGGTTTATAGATAGCTGCAAACCAGTATTCAAAAGCTTAAGAATTCTCCCGTTGCCTTGTTTATATATCTATGAAGCTTATTTGTAAAAAAACACCCACAGTTGTTTACAACTAATCGAGAAATGATTTCTGGTCGCAAAAGGCTTGCTGAAAAACTGTGAATACCTGTCCAAAGAATAAGTTTATTTAAAAAATATATTGTATGTATGGCTGTGAAGATATTTAAAATTACCGAATAAAATTAAACATTTACCATTGAATAAAGGGTTAAGTCCATTTTAGGCCGTATTTGTTTCAGCACTTAATGGACGAATGGAATGCACGATAATTTGTATCAGTTATGTAAATGATTATTAAAAAAAGTATCAGAACTAAAATATTTCCCAATAAAATTATCTCAATTAATAAGAAACTAAACGTGAGGACTCTCCATACAATAGCTGCGCAACGTTGGTTACCGACTCAATGCAAAAGAAGTTTTGCTGGTGGCTTATTCTAAAGATAAAGCTTTTCATACACAGTAAAGTAAACATATAAAGTATACATTTAAAACTAAATAAATAATATCAAAAACATATTACAAACTTAATTATGTTAATTGTATAATCTTGCAAAGCATTATTTCGATTGCAACTATAACTTTTTGTGAGTTTTGTTTTTTTTAGTTCGGGATCCCTATCACCAAACTTTAAAATTCAAATACGTCAATCCAATATTTGTTCTGTTATTGTGCAACAAGTGGATATGCTCTTTCGGTTTTCCTTTTTTTTTTACTTTTTTTTGCCCATGTTATTTCCTCTTTAATTTTCCTTTATATTAGAACGTATTTTATCATAAAATAAACTAAATTATCCAAAAAAATCTCTCCTGTGTTAGACAATAAGAACTCAAGCTGAAAACAAGCTTCATAAGCGCGGAAGGTTAAACTTGTTTGCGCCTATTAAAGTTGCACGGGGCTAGCATATAATTAGTCGAGAAGGTGTCTAAACGCGACAAACACTCGCTTCGGGTCGAGAGATAATGTGGCTCAGTAGCGTCAGTTTCTCGCATTTTGAGACCTCCTCGAGTTGTCGCGGGTACAGAACTCTTCCTTTAAAAGCCTTTAGGTTAGTCTAATGTATAAATGTGTTTTCTTTCTATATTCTAATTAGGATTTTGGTCACGTGACTCTAGTGTTGTACGTAAGATTTCCTTTGACTTCATTATGTAATACCAAAAACAAAAAAGTTAGTTCAATAACCTTTTAAATATGGTTTATGAATATATAGTCAATCTATTAAAAATAATCTTGACGGTATTATACGCTGAAACATCATCGGCCGACGGCTCAAACACTATGGACTTAAGCCTTTAAAAACAGTCTTTGAATTTTTGCTATGTAAATTTTATTATTCAAATAATGAATTATTAATGACAAATTGATTGATAAGTAATAAATTTATAATAATTTTACTTTAATAATAATTATTGACTGTAATAATTTTTTTGTCATATCTTAATTTAAAATTTTGCGCACCAACACTTGTCGGTAGTATATTGTGAAACTATAATTATAAAGAAGACCTTCAATGAACCAATTTCTTATCAAATAAAGATTTATTATTATTATTATTGAACAGCACTTGTTTGACAATTCGACAACTATGTCACTTATTGACAAATTTATAGAAATTGTAAGTTTTATTAAACAGGGCCCTGTATAGTGAACACGCATTTCGCAAACGACGTCTGATAAAGAATTCATTAGGTTTGACCCACTATAGGGTGTTACCACACCAATCGATCGATGTAGATTGGTCTGGTAAAACTGTCGATTACTGTCGACTGTTTCATTCTACCATCGATCGACGTTGCCTAGTCCATGCTACCATCGAACGATTGGTGTAGTAACACCTTTAGACAAGATAAATGCCTCTATTATAAAAAATACTAAGATTACCCGATTCGCTGCTGATAACTCCCTCAAATTACGTTTCATAAGGGTCTTTCTAGAACAAAACTATCATGATTTTCTATAGTTTCTGGATATTGTGTGAATTCAAACATTGCAGGGGTTGACAACCTTTAAAATATGCATTGTATTTTTTAACCTGTGGAGCATGACACTACAGGCGTGTCTTTTTGGACTGATTATAACAACCTCAAAGAAAGTTTTAAAGGGTCTCCTTAAAACAAAACTATCATGATTTCGAAAGTAATATTTTAGATTTATTTGTATCGTAATACTAAATTTGGGACGATAATTACTATAGGAGTGTGTTTTTCATTTTATCAATGCTTTTGAGTTGCGATGTAATGTTAGTTTTCACGAACAAAAGGTACATTTAGTATAAGGTGGCCGTGTTAACTTGCTGAATAGTGCCATAAACTATTGTACATACACCTTATTTTGCTTAAAACACCAGGGGCGTTTACAAGCACATAAAAGAGATTGTAAAAAGTGCCGACATGTGGTAGGCCGGCTGGTAAACAATAGCCAGTCTCTTTATGTGTACATGCTGTCCCTAAGCACCATGTGAATTCCCACCCCTCAGTGTTATTTTGCAATAATTGAATAACCCCCAAGTCGAATAAAATGTTTCTAGACTAGACACTATTTTCTTAACCTATTCCTTGAATACAACAAAAAAGTTAAACATCACAAAAGGTTTGAAACATCTGAAAATGTAGTCGCTTACCTTCCATTTCAGGAAAAACACGTTGTTTAACTCTTAAAAACTAGTTAAATAAAGTATCGTGCCCTACACTACCGTAGTTTGATGTCAACTAATCGTCATTCAAGTCTAAACCAAGGAAAAAGCAAAAGCGCGTGTTTTTATATACACATGGCTGATGGCACAATAGGCGTGCCATCAACTTCTATGGTGTACACATTCCAAACTTTTTGTGGTTAATAAAGGTATCAAGTGGTACTGAAAACAGGTTTCAGCAAGCTTATATGTTGTCTCGCGTAGGCACTGTGGTTATTTTTCGTTTTTTCAAATCATGAGCTACTCGTGCATGTTTTGTTTTACAGCCGCACATTCAGCAGTTTCCGAGATGCATGATTCTGCAAAACGTTATCGCAGCAGGAAATAGAACATCTCGAAAACCTGAAGACCCACAAATTATTTTTTCAGCGCACAAATATAAGCTCTCTGCACGTGCACATGTTTCTCTCTACGATTATTCGTTTAGAATTTTCCTGCTGGAACAGCAGAAATAGTTTTTTATTTTTTTTCAAAATGACAATACACACTTTTTAATTTGGCGCACATTTACAGCAGGTGAAAATGTAATTGTGCCTCCCACTCATAACCAGCGAGGTGATAAATACATGGAGTAGCCGTAATGTCCTATATAAATAAGTAACGGGGTAAATTGGTTCAATCTTCATGTTCAAATAGAATTTTAACCTTCTTCCTTAATGTATAGGGTATTTGTAGCTATACATTAAAATGTGTGGTAAGCTCTTATAGATGCTCAGTAGACTTGGATTTCCAAATTATTGTCATAGTTTGAGAAATTCAACAAAAAACCTGTCGAATTCCAATTTTCCCCTGATGGGGTTAATAGGTTCGAAAGAGAGGTTACGTGGAATTTTAAGTAGGGCTGTCGCTTACCTACGTGATTAGTCTCAAATTGCTCCGTTTAAATACTAAATTAAAAAATCCTTCGTGAGATCACAAAGGATTCTTAATCTATTTATGGTCCCCTCTTCGAATAAGGTAACTTATATATAAGTAAAAAATAAAAAAATAAACATGAAAATAAAACTTAAAGATACTTCTATAAATTTTTTTTCCGTGTCTTGTAAAAAGTCAGACTTTTGCTCTCTTTGGTTCAACTAATAGACAAGTAATATATAATAACACAAAACAAACTTAAATAAATCTTCTTTACAATCAAATAAAAAATATTTAGTTCCCATAAATTAATATAACAAATATTATTCTTCTTCTAAAATTTTTAAAATTTCTTCTGTATCTTTGTAAAAATTTCTTTCTCGCTTTGGACGGGTTGAGTTACTTTTTCCCGTATTGTGTTTCTCGGAAATACTATTGATCTTCTTTAAAGGCAATGGAAGTTTAAGTTTAACATCTGATATTATATGAATTTTTGGTTTGTGTATGTTTTTTATTTGAACATTTTCATGTTCTTTCTCGTGATTTTGTTCACTCTTGTTTTGGCACTTTTGACCTTCTTCTTCAGTGCTCACAATAATTTCATGACAATCAAAATTATTAGCAAAAATAATTGGCATGGATTCTACGGAAAAATCAAAAGGCTCCGGAATCGCTAAATCAGGTCCGTCTAATGTATTACGCAACTCAGTTGTGTTATTGTCGTTAACCTCTTCACTTGTGACGCAAAATTTAATCTCTGGATGGTCATTTATGCAGTCATCTTCTATTTGTCATTTTTCAATTTTAGGTTTTGTTTTTTTGCCGACACCCTTTCCTTTTAAGGATATACATTTTGATGTTAATTCACTTGTTTGTGTTTTAAGTGTTCTTTTCTTTTTTGGTTTAACAGGTTCCTGATCTTCATCTCCTTTTATTTCCTCGGCACTATCACTTCTTCCTGATACTACCTGTAGTTTTCTTTTCTTTTTAGGTTCTCTTATATTTATTCCATAGCGCATTTCTTTTAAAAATTCCAAAATACTATTATTTACAGAGTCGGCTATTTTTGCTCCTTCATAATCTGCTTGCGATGGAAGTCTTGCTAAAATTTGGTTACAATCTAATGGCACAATTCCACATTTTCTGAATCCGGCTTTTATGTTTTTTTCAGCATTATTGGATAGTTCTTCCATCAGCAATTTTAACAGTAACGGAAAGCAACCCTTTGGGACGCAGGATTGCGTTCTTCCATCTTCGCTTTTCTTCCACTTATCCAACAATTGACGCCAAATCATTTTCATTGGTCTAAATATTGCCACATCTAATGGCTGGGTCAGGTGCGTCGATTTCGCGGGAAGAAAAACGAAGTGTATATTCTTTTCGTGGCATAGTTTTATAATATCGAGGGATAAGTGTGACGACAAATAGTCACCTATCAAAAATTTTACCTTCTTTATTTTTCACAAAAGGGATGACTATCGTTTTGACCCAATCCTCAAATATGCCACCATCGAACCAGCCAGATGAAGACCTATTATACCTTGCATTCATTGGCCCCCTTGTCGTCCACGAATCGTATAAATGGGTTGCCTTGTAGACAACATACGGCGGCAGAAAATCTCCATTAGCTGTAGCTGCCATCATTAAAGATATTGACCCTTTAGAATGATTTATTATACGTTCTGGGTACTTGCACCCTCGTTTTACTATCACTTTCTTACGACCAGGATCATCCGTTAAATTGGTTTCGTCGTATTTAATGATATTTTGGGTGGGGATGTTCTCCAAAGACTTTTCTAGTTCACCAAAATACTCTTTTATTGTGTCTGAAAAGACTGCCGCCCTAGAACGTTTAATGTTCTGACACAGTCTTTGCGAGATTTTGTCCGCAAGCCTCTTCAAAAATCCGTTGACATAGTCTACACCGGGGAGGTTATTTTTGAATACTTTGTGATTCACATTTATTGAGTCTAGATACATTTTTATAATATATCTCAGATCCGTTGTGTCTAACGGGTAGCCCCAATCGCCGCAGATATTTAAATTTTCAACTATATATAACTCCTCTTCTTTTGTTAGCGCTGTTGGCCTGCCATGAGGTTTCATGTCACGGTTTTTATGACGGCATAATACAGATTTGGAAATATTATATTTTTTAGCAACAGAACTTAAGCTATTATTGGTAGCCACTATCTCGGCCACGGCTTTTTCTATTAAAAGATTGTCATATTTTTTATAACGTTTAGCTCCTGGTTTGGGTAAGTAGTTGCGAGGCATTCTGAAAAATATTGAAACAGTAACATTTTTGAACAAAGATATGTTTTATCGCAAGTTTGAATGAAAGAAAAAGTAAAAAAATATATATTTATTTAATGTACAATACTGTAAATTTTAAAATGTTTTTTTTAAATTTATTTTTCAACATAAATGTTTTACATAATAAACATTATTTATGTTTTAGTTTTTGACAACCCTATTTAGGAATTCCAATTTACCTCTTAATCAAACCTAATATCCCATAAGCTGTTCCAATTATACTTGTTCACGTGTTTCAATTATATTTCCCCCCTTCGCATTCCTATTATCTCCAAAATTACCAAAAAACGAGTGTTGATCTAAAACTATTTCTAATGAAATTTTCCAATAAATTACTTACCTTTTTTGTTTTTTTAAACCACAGTCACTATTATGATCTCTAAAACACCGAATCTAGCACTCAATAACACAAAATAACAAAATCAAACGGAACGATAAACACAAGCCCACGACGACCTCACTTTCAACGTATTTTTTTTAATGAATCCCCATTGGCTGGCTTAAATGCTCAGTGTAAGCGCTGTCAAAAGATATACCTTCGTTCAAAAGAACGATGGCGAGATTCGCCTTATAGTTAAAAACAAAACGACAAAGCGTTCACACTCGACAATATAACACAATTCAATAAAAAATAAATCCCCTACTTTTTCGAAATTCGTTACATTTTTAAAAGAACGGCATAAAAAGTAATCAATTTCATTATTTGGATTTAAATTGTTGATTACGGAAACATTTTCTTTTTGTTCTTGTTTGTTCTATTTGCTCGTAAGAGCAGGCAAGGAGCTAAGCCATACAGCCTTGTCATAAATAAATATGTCATTATTTGTTTTCATTTTTTTTTTGACTTATAATACACGTAATTAATTGAGCAATACAAGAACGTTGCAAGCGATCAAGTAAAAATAAAATAAGCTAAATTAAGATACTTTTAAATAATAAAATAAAAACTTCAAACATACGTCGTAACCAAGGAATAAATATGAATGAGGTAAACAATTAAAGAATCAAAAAAAAATAGTCGCAGAGCAATCTTAAGTTATTGTTATTATTGTAATTGTGCCGCTGGAAATAGGACTGTGGGATGTTGCTCCCATGTAATGAGTATATTATGGTATATGGGTTATGCAAGATATTTGGGATATCTTGGAGCACCAGCGGCATTTCTCGACAGTGTTATAATTGAATCAAGAAAAATATAATTAAGTGTTTTTTTTTATTATACCTACCCTTTTTAAATAACTGGTTTCTACAATCCACTAATCGTTATGTCCATGTGATCAACTGGTAAATGGCATCTGAGTCCGTAGCTATCGTCATGCATTGATTAACATCTTACTGTTCTTATTCATAATATCTTATAGCGGTGATTTAGTAACATCATATTTTATTTCTTTCTATCAAATACATTGTCATATGTATAAGTCAAAAAGAGACAGAACATATTTTAGTTACAGTTATAGTTTTATAAAAGGATTATGAATAAAACGGTGTATACCTAGAGTACAGGCTTAAGTTAAAATATTCACAGAAATAGAAAATAAAGCGGCTTGGAATTGTAAATAATTATAATCCTAATAGCCGGTTTACACGCGTTAAGTGGTTAAGTTGGTAACTAAATTTTAAGTTAAAAGTTGCGTGTAAACAGTCAGTTAAGTGACAAGTGGTAACTTAAAATTTAGTACGCAAGTGATTAAGTAGATTAGGATTTGTTCTATTTTTCGTATAAGTGGGTGGGCGGGGCTTCTCAGTTAACACGTTTGGACGTGATTTTTTAGTTAAGTGCATAAGTTGACAAAGCTGGTGGCGGCAAGAGCTCCTATTTACTATTTTTTTTAAATGTCGGAGTTGAGTTTAGTTTCGACTTTAAAATTTGTTGAAGAATATATAAAATAGATATGCTTGTAGAATAAACATTTAGAAAAAAACATATTCTTGTAAAGATTTTAATTTCCGAATAAAATTCTTCTCTGAATTTGTCCAAAATCACATTTACCATATATCTAAGTACAGAATTGACGAATTCCTTGAGATTCATCACTGCTCATCTTCATTGAACTTATGAACTTAACTACTTAATCCGTTTGGACACACAAGTGACATGCAGTAACTTAAAATTTAGTTAAAATTTAGTTACCAACTTAACTACTTAATACATGTAAACCGCGCATAACAGTGATTTGTTTGAGTAGTGATAAAATTAGTGCCACACAGTTGAATGAGTGATATTCGAAAAACCTAGCCTAAAATTATTAGTATTTTTTATCTTTTTTCTCCCATCTTTCAATGATATTATTCAAAAGATAATTTGATATATTTAATTCGCTCTATCAAAAGACACACGTTTCATTAATGCATGCCGTTTCTAAAGTTTTTTTTTATGTAAGGCAGAATATGTATTGATTTTGCCATCATTCTTTCAAAAGTGTTGACTTCTCTCTTTTAGTAATGACTACAACAGAACAGTTTAGAAAGGCAGATATTTATTCCTATTTACCCCGGTATTCCTATTTTCCCCGTATTACGGTAGTTATGTATATCGACGAGGAAGAACTTGGTTGTCTCCCTTTACATATACAAAAATGCTAATAAAAGAAAGAGATAGTACTATTTTTGAATGTTGTCACTAAAATATCAATCATGTAGTGACGTCATAGCAGGTGGCTAGCGTGCCACAAATCGCCATTTATTGTTACATTTCTGTCAAAAAAAGCTGTCAAAAGTGATGTTCCGGAGCTTTGATTATTTAACCAGATATCGATGATCATTATTAATATGCTTTTATTTTTCATACTTTCGATGTAAATGATAACAGGGGCTTACGCAGTAAATCATATCGAAACGGTATTTGCTTTGCTTGCCGTTGTGCGAGTATTTTTGAAACAAAAAGGCGTAAAGATAGAGGGTTTTAAGTTCGCTTAGAATTGTTAATTTAGTTATTGAATATTAGTATATTATTGGTAGTTGTTTTGTCTATTTATGAATCGTAATTATTGAAGACAAGCCAGACTTTAATTGATTGAAAACTTTGATGCTTGACCTTGAATAACTTTTTAAGCAAACATGGGATCTTTCGGTGTTTTATTTATAATAGTGTACCCCAGGTCTGTACCAAAATTCAGCATGTTGGGAATTAATTCAAACTGACCGCTATTTTTCTGGCTAATTTGACGGGACTATATCAGGAATAAGAAAATAAACTGTGTAGTTCTTTATTTTTTATATTAAAAGAATTATAATGAAAGTAAATAAACCATAAACTATGATTATTTCATTTACGTCATTCTCTCACAAAAGTTCATTAAATTACATTATATTGCAAGTTCTATAATATCGATAGTAGATTCGATAGCCGTTGCGCAACACTAGAAATGGACGCCATTTTATGTTATGTTTCAAGTTTAGGTATGCACGTTTTTTTCGTACTTAGGGCTTGTCCATTATTAGAGGTCAATGCTCATAACACTCTAAGGCCCTCCGCTGCGTGGAGCGGAAAATGCGCGCGGATCCGTTTTGAGTAAAACTTAAGCCTCTTTTACGCCAAGGCAACACTGTGCGGCATGCTACAAATTATAGCATGTCTCTTTGTTGCATGCTACAAGCGCCAACATCATGCGGCCGATGTAGCATGCGGCAGTCTATTTTACGCCGAAACGTCGTGCTTTTACGTCGTAAAAGAAACATTGTGCCTAGATAATTTTCAAAACATCTATTTCTGGAGTGTTTTTGGTATACTTACTGAATTGATTGAGGGAATAGACACCGTAGAACAGTCTGCCACATGACGCAAGGTGTTGCCATGTGGCACGATTCTTGCCACAATGTGCGACATTTATAATTATTGTAGCATGCGGCCTTGTGGCATACTGCAATGTCGCAGTGTTGCCCCGGCGTAAAAGAGGCTTTAGAACAGCGCTACGTTGCGCGGGTCTTCCGTCCCACTCGGAGCATGCGATGCAGTCAGCGACGGACGTCCGCCGCGGACATCCGCGCCACACAGCGGAGGGCCTCAAGGCAACTTTTCAGCTGGGTTAACGCACACTTTTATTTAATCGTCAATAGTATAGGAGGAAATTAAACCACTATATTTTCATGTAGTTTATTTGGTAGTTAGTAACAAATTCAGTACCTATTTATTGTATTTACACAATTATTCATTGCAAGAATTGTCTCTTATTAAAAAAAATACATTAAAATGCAAACATTGCAATGAAATAAATATCTTAGTTCTTTAGTTTTGTCCAACTGCAGTTACTACTAAGGTAAGAATTTCCAAAAATATGTACCAAAAAACGTAAGAAACGTACTGAGTAGGTAAATATGACGCTATACTATATAGAATTCAAAACATCGTCAATAATGGAATACATCTACTATTAGATGAAACAATAAAATATCTTAAAATACTAAATCGACCACACGACAATATCAATTCGTGACCCAATGAAGCTAAAATAGAAAAATAACGTTAATGCATACAACTATACAAGTGTTTTCAGTTAGTAATATCCAATTCATGAAAAATTTAAGTAAAAATGTGAAGATGATATTTACATTTCAGTTAAGTAAATAACATCCTCAGTTTACATGATCGGAAATGGATAGTACTTAGCCAAACTGCTTAAATTTGTATAACAGATTTAAAGCGGGACGCGTCGAAGGTCACGAGATCAATAAATTTAAACCTATATGAAATCTTATTCACTAGATTCCTACTAATCCTGCTAAAGGTATTTGCAAACTGAAGTGCTCTTATATTGGTCACGACTTTTCGGAATTTATTTAATTTAGTCGCCGCTGCGTGGAGACCGCTCGGCGCTGTCTTGTCTGTCTTTGCCGTCACCGTTTTGTCGTGGGGAACGGGATCGGGAGCGGGATCCCGAACGTTCTCGGGAGTTAGAGCGGCCACGAGAGCCGGAGCGGCCCCTGGAGCCCGAGCGCCCGCGGGAGCCTGACCGCGAGCGGCTGCGGGAACGAGACTTGCTCGCACGACGTTCTTCCTCGCGTTTTGGAGACGCTTCCTTGCTACGCGAGCGCGATCTTTCCCTGTGGACAACATTATCTTGTTATTGATCGATCTAAATAAAAGCATCATTTATATTTTTAAGCTGTAACTATAATAAGATCAAAAAGTTATGGATTTATATAGAGAGCGAAATAGTCAAAACCCTCACCTTGGCGCTGGCACATTCCTTTGGAAAGCAAGAAAAAAGAAACAGCATATTATAATGAGTATTCATTAAAAAGACCTTAAGAAATAAATAATTGAATAGGTATTTGGCTAAAGATACTATTAAATTAATGCAATCATGCCAATCCAAGATCATGCAATAATACTTAAACACAGATATCAGCCAATACTCATAATATACAAAGTGTAAATGATTATGTTGCATTTCTTTTTCACAGTTATGAGGACGAAAATTTACATCCTATAACTTACTTGTCATCGTGAGGGGACCGTGACTTGGAGCGGGACTTTGACCGTGAACGACCATTTCTGTCTGCAGACTTTTCTCTGGAACGACGGGGCTCTGATCCAGACCGAGACTTGGAACGGCTTCTCTCCCTAAGCGATTTTGTCATCGCACCAATAATACATTTAGTACACATCTACAATATCACTAAACTAAATATTAAAGCACATATTTGCAGCTATTTATACACTATGGATACCACTTATGGGCAATAAATGAAACCTCATACTTGTTATCGCCTTTTCTAGCAGTATACCAAAAAAATTAAAGAAATCGGTCCAGTAATTAGGTTAAAAACTAGTTTTAATTTTGAGCAAATCGTAGAGACACACTCTGACTTATCGACAGTGATGCAGATCTACAGATTAGCATCTACAGATTTGCATCACTAGTCAATGAACTTGAATTAACATTATTTAGGAACTTAGAAAAACGCGACGTTGCCACGTAGTGCGTTATTTGCCCAAGCACTTCGCTAGGCGATGGGGATGGAGTTGCGCGAGCGCGGGAATTCCCCTGAGCGTGGCGCGTGCAGGGTTCTACCGTCCTACCGTAAAGGCCGCTACGGACAAAATGATATTTTTGAGAAAAATTACTAAATCCCGCCAAACTTGCAGTAGAGTTGCCACCAGAGTTGTATGTAAGATAGAGTTATAATCAGTTCGTTGCCACTGTTTTGTAAAGGGAATAATAATCGGTTAATAAATAAGTTGAAAGAGAAAATGATTCGAGATTATGTTTATAATGTTTAGGTATAATCACTTAGGACATAGTGTTTTTAAAATTATCATAATGGTACTTAAAAGCGTTCATAATAAAATTTATTAAGTGTAGTTAGAGACAAAATAAATAAAGAAATAGACAGTAAAATCTTATGAATTGTTTTTACGTGTGTGTTACGCCTAGACTGGTCGAGTCGAATGGCTCCTGCTTCATGAATTCAATCGTAAAAACTAAAAATAAACTTTTATTATAATAGGTAGTTCAATCCTTAAAATAATTTGTTAATTGTTAATTAAAAAAACTCTAATAACGCTAACATATTCTTATTTTAATGCATTTTAATCATAGTTCATCCTTTTCTTAGGTACGTAATTGTAAATAAGTATTGAATATTTATGACTTTTGTTTTTTGCCAACTGGGAAGTTATCTTTCGTCACTGTTCAGTTCACCGCTAGACTTCCGGGCCACTGCGCATGTGTGCTTATTACAGAGATTTTAATACTCGCTCTCGCGCATTGTGCAGTGATTATTGTACCTAAACTGTGGTTATTAGATAGTTTAATTTATTCAGTATTTATTTTTTATGGTGAAATTGACACTAGGTACTTGACTTTTGTGTTTGTAAATAGTGCTTTTTTTTTGTTTGTACTTATTTTATTTGTTGGTACTTATTTATTTTTTTACGGTGAAATTGACACTACTTGACTTTTGTGTGGGTGTGTGTTTTTTAACAAAATGCCGCGATAACAGCATTTTTACAGTGCCGCAGAGTATACAGACATGATTTTAATGTATGGCGAATGTCGCCAGAATGCAGCGTTAACTTTACGTACGTATCGGGAGAGATTTGGCGCAACCCGCACCTGCCCTACTAGTGTCCGGACAACCTTGAGAGCTGTCCAGAGGGTCAGGGAAAATCAGAGTGCCGAACCCTCATGACGGAGTTGCTCCCCGTCACGTTCCATCCTCTTTTGAACACCAACAACAGGTCTTAGACCATTTTGATCGCAACCCAACCTGCAGCCTTAGACAAGCTGGGCGTGTGTTTAGAGTGCGCCATAGAACAATACATAAAGTGCCGAAAAGGGACATACTACGTCCTTATAAATATCGAAAGGTGCAGGCGCTGCTTCTGCCGATTAGATAGTTTTACTGCCACTGGGTACTAGAAAAAACAGCTCAAGATCCACGTTTCTTATCAAATTTTTTTTGGACGGACGAGAGCACGTTTACTCGAAACGGCATATGGAACCGACAAAGCATGCGTCATTGGAGCCATACCAATCCTCACTTTTGAATATTTAGATGGATTATCTGTGGCAGCTAATTCGCGCGTATGGTTCCAGTTAGACGGAGCTCCTCCGCACTCCTTACGAGAGAGCGGCTTAACACCATGTTCGGCGCACAATGGATTGGGCGTTATGGCACCCACAGATGGCCAGCGCGGTCACACCCGATCTCACTCCTCTCGACTTCTTTTTATGGGGATTCATTAAAAACGAAGTGTACTCGCGGATCTTGAAAGCGAAGTGGAACTGCGCAGTCGTATTTTGGCCACTTTTGATAAATTTAAAGTCATGGCCTCCGATCCTGAGCGGAATCTGATGAGCAGCGTTCGGAACAACATTTTTTTGCGATGTAACATGTGTATATACGAACGTGGTGGCCATTTTGAAATCTAACCCTTTCGCTGCGAGCTCACCGTACACTAAATCTACCCTGTAAGACGGGTTCACAAAAAATAATTTTGCTCACCAGTACGGGTGGCGAGATAACTCGTTTTAATTAAATCGCTTTGACACACGGGTGACGAAAGAAGCCGTTTGAAAAAATCTGTCGTAATGTGCGGTCGGCGAGATAACTCGTGCCAAAAATGTATAGTCAATATCATTAAAATGAGAATAGTGTTACCATATACAAATCTGTCAAGCGTGAGTAAGAATTTGCTACGCGGTTTCGTAATTTATAAACGACTAGCTGATGCCCACGACTTCGTACGCGTCGAAATTAGTACGTAATATTAGTAGTAATATAAATTTATTGTGAAATAGCTGGTATCAATACACATTATCTGTACAAGTTTAGCCTATGCAGCCTTGGGCTGTCGGTACATGCTACGATGAGTCCATCTGTAGAAGCTTTTACCGATTTCGAACCGCCGTATGTGGTGACAGATTTCCGTAAACGAGTTTTCTCGACCACCGTGTCTAAGAACACATTTTACAGAACGAGTTAACTCGCCAACCGCAGCGAAAGGTTTAATACACATTTTTCACATCTCTTTTTTTTAACTAGTGCGCCATGATTGGGTCTATTTTCAGTTTAGTTAAATCGTGACGAAATAAAAATGTGCGGTTAAAAAATGAATAGTAAATGATTTTTTTTCATTACGCCGCAAACCGTCAAACAACAATCAAAGATGGCGGCGCTGTGCTGCCTAATCGCGCCATTCGTGTGCATCGTTGCCGCTCTTCTGCTGAGCTTAAGGTACGTTGTCTAAACAGAGTGTTATACTTTTACTGCATTTATTTCGAAATTTATTTTGTTTGACAATGACAGTTATTTAATTTGCGGTTTTTCGTTTAATATTCGATTGTGTTATACTTCTGTGGACTATTATTACTTGTGCTTTCATTTATTGCCCATAAGGGGTACCCAAACTGTATAAACACTTACATGATATTGCATAATAATTGAAACAACTACAAATATGAGCTACAGAAAGCTACAAATAGGAATAAGCATATAAAAGTTTCTAAATAATGTTTTCGCGCAAATGTAAAGTACAAAAAATTGGAAAAGAAAACTGCTTGGGAGTTGCTACTAAAAATGTATGCACCCAAAAGCAGAACAATTTGCGCTCAAACACAAAGCATTACATACTTACATTTTTAAATTTTGTTCAGCGCAAGTAATTACACACCTAGCCAAATGAACACAACATTAATTTAAACTTTCATGCAAAGAAATTTATTTAAGATAGAACAAGACAAGTTATGCATGCAAGCATAAACTTGTTGATGTGCTTCAAAATAATGGTAAACAGTACCTAAATCTAGTCTACTATGAAGCTACATTCAATCTGTAAAACATCGGATGGCTAATTAATTACACAAATTTTTAGGTTATTTTACTCACTTAGAGCGGGATCTTGATCTAGATTTGGCCGCAGGGCTCTTGCTCTTTTGCCTTGATTTAGAACGAGACCGGCTGCGTGACGAATGACGTGAGCGAGACCTAAAAATTGTAGGTATTCAGTTCAAAAGATTTGGGATTGAGCGGAGTTTATTCCTGGGCAGTTAAAAACATCAGTTTGTGAGTTAGCATCAAGGTATTCAGCCCCGAAAGATGGTAAAAAATATAGTATCATCATGATTTAGGTTTCAAATTAATTAACAGCAGCACTTACACTTATCTTTTCAGTTTCTAATACAAGTTTTTACACAAGTTTTAGTTAGGCAGTTTATTAGGAATTTTCCTATTTGAGGTAGAGAAAAGTGGAGCTGCTTGTGTGCAAATCAAAAGCTCTATATTTGAGCCACTCCGCTCTATGTCGTCTATTTATGGACTTCTACACTTGCACAGACTTATATAAGAGAGTCAAAATGCCCTTCCAATATTGTCAATTTCCATCAGGCTGACAAAGACATTTTAGAACATTGCCTAGAAGTGACCTTTAGTCAATTCCACTTTTGTGATTTACAAACCGTACATACAACTTTTTAAATTTAGGGGAAATTTAACAGTTATACATGTATACTTTCCTAGTAGTGATGTGGCACCAAAATGGCAATTTTTACTATTAACACATCACACAGAAGTAATTGAAGTCCCTCAATTTCAACACACATTAAACAATCACACCACTGATTTCCAACTCCCGAAAACAAATACCTCACCTAGACCTGGAGCGGCGTCGGGATCGGGACCGCGAGCGGCTGGACGAGGAGCGCGTGCGGCGGCGGGAGGAGCGTCGGTCCTCCACCAGGCGGATACGGCGCCCGTTCAGCTCCGTACCGTCGAGCTTCTCGATGGCCGCGCGCATGTCCGAATGCGATGCGAACTCAACCACGCTGTAACGTTATTGTGTTTATTGACTTACTTGAAATATGCAACAAACAACATTTTAAAAATCTATGATTTGTCACAAATGTGGGAAGCCAGTGTTACAGGTATTTAAAGAAAGTGATTGAACGTGGCAGCTTTCCTCACTTGTACGGTCAGCATGATTTTTTTGTATATTTATATTTTATTTTGAGTATTGCATGACCAGTGCAGTCGGATTTACTTAAAACTGTAAATTTGAATAATTTTTGCATAAAACAACGACTAATACAAATATTCTTTTTGTTGTCCTTACAGGCACATGTGAATATAGAAGGCGATATAATGTGTGAGCTACAGACATAGCAATACACTAGAATAAAAATATTATAAAATGATTAGTTAAAGTAACCATTTCACAAGATTGAAATATCCAGACCATGTATGTTATAGTAACAGAGCCAAAATGACAGGGCAACTAAATTTATTTTTAATATTTAATCCTAAACATGAATTTGAATTGTAAACAAATTACGAACAGGATCATTCTAATAGTTTTATTAAAATACACACCCTTCATTCCTGTGCTGCTTATGTGCATCAGCATATGTCACTTCACCTGCCTGACGCATGTAATCCTTCAAATCCTGCAAAATAAATGGACAATATTAAAATACATTCTTGTTACAAAACAAAGAGCTTTTTTCAAAGTTTATTGTCAGTTTTAAAGTTATCATCAAGACCCATTCAGCCCCGAAAGATGGTAAAATGAAAATATCATCATTTTGGGATTATACATGCAGTAAATAATTAGTACTTCACAACTTTAAAACCTGAGACTTTGAAAGAAGCTAAAAACACATATCAACCTAAACATTGACCTGATCATTTTAATGGTTTGATAAATAATAATAAAGCAAATGCAGATACCAACAGATGTTTAGCAACCTACAGCATGACATACCATTGCCTACTATCAAAACTTGAATGTATTCATCTTGTGACTGCAGCTTCAGGAACTCTGCTGTGTGAGGCTTTCCGTAGTAGTACTTTTATTTATTTGCAATCAAAACTTAAGATCTTTTTCTGTAGATATGGTTTCTCCATCTATTCCGTAATCTGTCAATCATCAACAAACTGTTTCCTGGGCATTTGCATATTCAAAGTTAACATTGTCATCTTGTGTACACGTAGTACTCATGGCTTTCTGAACTCCTCAATTAGTATGGTTCAAGTGTAGATTGATTCTGTCTTATTACATGGATATCAAGCACTATTTTGAAAGCATAGGTTCTCATCCTTTTTGCTTTATTCTGTGGCACCTCCATGTCAATTACTTTCAACGGGTCTTCCTTTTGTAAGCAATGGCGTCAGCTAATATGGGTTGCAAAACACTGCTGGAAGGAACTCAAAAAAAACTCTTGGCGACTTCCTATTTCGTAAAACATGCTAGCTCTACACTTTTACTTACAATTAATAGAAAGGTTAAGAATGATTTGAGCAATAAAGATTTATGTTGGCATAGTAGAGCTGGCATGTCTATGATGTAAAATAAATTAAAATTAAAATGGGGAGTCTGCATTACATATTTCCGTTAGGTGCCCCCCTGTCCACTTTACCTGCCGGGGCCAGCGCAGGCGGGGCGGGGCTGCGACGGCGGGATGAGCTCAAAGCGGCAGCGAGACCGAAAGGACCCTAGGACATCCCATAGACCACATCACACCAAACATCGACCCACAGGGCATGGCACGTCACACGTCACCTTCTGTCGTTTATTAAAAATTATATAACACTCTAGAGTTGTTTAATCTAACATAAATTATTTCTTTTACAATTTACAAAGACTATAGATATTGACAGGATTACTTTTTAAATTGAAAAGATATACTGATAACTATTTTCAGAACTTTTATGAAATATATTACTTTAATAAAGTGCAATAAAAGGGTAAAAGAAAACTATTGATCCTAGAATAACTGTCATATTTGGTTGTCTTCAGTTTGTCATCTATGCCCAGTTTGTCCATCTTTGAGCTATTTTCTTCTTGATATCAATGCTATCATAGCTTCTCCATGATTGTGTAGTTCACCTCTTGTTCATCAGTAAACTTCTCTACATAGACCTTGCTCACCAAACACCAAGATGAATAATTTCTTCTGGTTTGTAGGAGCCATCCAGCCTGCCCTTTGTTAATTTGCCCTCATAACATGTTTGTCCCTTGACATCAGTGACCCGTCTTGTTGTGTGACCCTCAAATGCCTTGTCCTGTGACCCTCATTGCCTCGAGTGCTGCCTGAGTGACCCTGAGTTAGATGATGATGATCATATGAAGTGGAAGGTCGCGGGGCGACTCACCTGCCAGCTAATGCGGCTAGACAGATTCTCAACCGTAAGACGGTACTCCGTGCGCGTAGGTGGACCATAACGGTAGTCACTGCAATAAGAAGCCACATATTAATAAATATTCTTCAGGAATATTTTACATATACATTCATTAGATAAGCTCAGATATGTTTTTGACATCAAGGTTTTCAGCCCCGAAAGATGGTAAAAAATAAATATCATCATATCTATTATTGTATTATTGACATTATCCTCTTTAAACCTAAATTCAAAATAATTGAGTCTAATCACTTAGTTGTAATTTAATGTTATCATAATTTGTGATAAGTAATGGAAAGGTCACATTCACTGAGTGCAAAACTTAATCTACTGAATTGCCAACATAAAAATGTTTTAAAAGTACATGATTTATGATAATGCTATTCATGACTCGCATATTTAACAAATAATGTAGTCTGCATTCTAGGCTAGAGTAAATATATTTTCTATTCACAATCCACATGTTAGTATTAATTTACTTGTAATTAAAGCTGTCAACAGATAAAATTTCTGAAAATGTGTACTTTAGTTACTAGAAATGCTGCATAAACTTTTGATCTCAAAAGCAGGGATGCCTATACACAAATTTATGTGCAATATTTTCATTGTTTTGAGTCACCATTCTTGTTTAAGATCTGACATTCAGCTAAGTAGATGCATAAAAATATGCAGAGTAATAAATAGCAAACAAATAACTTAAAATGCATATGGGAATAATTTTCACTAGTACTAAAATTTACAGTACAAGATTTTACTGTTTGTGTTTGTGACAAATCAGATACAGGGAATGAATTGAAAAAGGAGAGTTGTAGAGTAAGCATAGATAAGCCCCAGTGAAAAGAGTTCCTTTCATCCGTCACAGGATTTAGAAGTTTATTGATCTGAAGGGTGGATGTCCACTTGTATAGCACAGTGATAGTGACATATTGTGTGTAATACAGACGGTTCTCGCCGCTGCTGCTGACGTCGGGGCGGCGGCTGCGGCTCGCGGCTCCTCCACCGGTCGGACCCGCGCGGCATGCCTCGCGCCCGCTCCACCGACACCCTAAAAACACCATTCCATTGCGACTCACTCGTACCGGGATCTCCCGCGGTCCCTGTCGTAGTTTCTCTCGCGTCGATAGCGCTCAGCGCTGCGGTCGATACCCCTTGCCGGCTCCACAACAACCCTGCAGAATTGGGCTCAGTTATCCAACTATCATGCACCGGTCATACGTTACTCCATTATTGGCACTGATTAAAAGGTTTAAAAGCCAATGAATAAAAACAAGACACTACATAATTTGTGATATAATTAACAAGAATAATATGTTCTACTTTATGAGATCTATATGAGAGATGCATGCATCAACATGGCAAGCAAATTTAAATTTATGAAATCATGCATGAGGTAAATAAATTATGACTAGGTAAATTTTTGCCAAAAATGGAGTAACTCCACACACAAGCTATAAATGAAAATAAGAGCACCAACACCATAATTCAAAATTTGAAACTAAAAAAGTAAACAAGAGTAAAAATATTGACATACAACCATTCATTCAGCGGTCACCATCATTATTAAAAATAAGAACAATAAACTAAGTGGAGCCGGCTGATAAAAAATATTTAATTAATTGGAGAGGTACAATACATTGAATTATAAATGGCAAATCTATATATATTTTAAACACCAAAAATATTTATAATTTCATATTTTACAATTAGTAAGTATATCTTTAATTCATTTTTCTGATAATGAAACTTGTGTATACCTTTCTCCGAGCAATTCTTTCCCATTTAATTCATAAACTGCATCGTCAGCATCTCTGTAATCTTCAAATTCCTGTTATACAAATATAATTTTTAGAAAGGCAGTCAAAATATATTAAGTAGTCAAAATAGTATGATCTCATTACACTTACCACAAAGCCATAGCCATTTTTGATGAGAATATCCCTTATTCTACCAAAGCCTTTGAAGAATTTCTCCAAATCTCTTTCTCGAACACCAAAAGGCAAACCACCAACATAAACTCGAGAGCCAACCATTTTAGCTGCAAGATAAACAAACATGTATGAAAATGTTGGAAGTGATAATGCCAAGATATGTAGGTACTCAATGTGAGACTTGCGAGGCTTAGAAATAAATCATCAAATGTGTTCCAGTTTGATATATGTAGTAATTAAACATGTAAGTAAGAATATTGTAGTAGTTGCCCCCACATAATCATTATAAAAATCATGTTAAAGCATCAGCCAATCAGATTTTTCCATTTTTTATGTACAACGTGGTTGGAAACGCTGCATTTAAAATGAAATAATCGAGAATGCTAAATAATTCGAGATTAGCACTTGCATACTACCCACCACCTACAGAAGATGCGTTATGCTAAATATTGGCCAAACACATATCGGTTCAAATAATCGACCGGTAAACATAACCAAGTGAAGAGGCCAAAGCAAGCTCCCATTACAGCTATTCTACGATTGTGTCGACAAAAAAATTCACGTTTGAGATTGAATTAAGTTACAAGAATTGGAATTCAATCATATATCGTGCGTATCGAAAGTGATTTTTTTTTACTTCTAGGCAATTCGCAACCACACAAAATGGCGGGCGGCAGAGTTGGGTGCATAACTTTGCAGACTTAATTCTAATACCAACCTTTAGAACTGCTAGATAATTTACTGATCAATGTTACACAATCATTAAAATGCTAGTCAATCTATTTTTCTGTCCTATTTTCTTAGTTTTCCACAATCACACGTGCCACAATTACACCATACGCACCGCACGGGTCGCGAAACACGCAGAAAGCGAACCGGGTCCGGAAATGAGTATTGAAAGAATGATTGAATGAAATGTGGAGCGAGATTGCCAACTTGAAAACAATGGCTTCTACATAAAGTGATTTTATTTGGCCTTTAGTTGACATTTAGGGTTCCTAATTTCAAAAGTTATTTATCTATTACAAAATAAATTAATAAGCAAGCTTCTAAAATGTTAAATTGCCTGAATAAAAACATCAACAAAGATACATTATGAGTCAGTTTAACAGATCGGTCATAGCGACTACGCTGTGCTCCGAACCCCAAAGCATGGGTACTGTGAGCCCGAGTTGGCGACGTTTATGACATCAATGATAACGATTCGTTATGAGTCGTGAAAGCGTTCATAGGCATTAGATAGGCTAGGTCATAGCAGTTATCAGAAAAATATGAAAAAAAATTTTAGTCATGTATTTTTCAAATTATAGTGCTTTTTTTTTTAATGTACACCCTGTGTCAGTCTTTTAACTGCTGATGGTACAAATATTGATTTTTTACCAAAGTTTCTTTTTTAACAAGCTTCTGAATAGTGTTTCTGCAATCTGTAATATTAAATTTTAAACCAACTGCTCCAGTTTGAAAGAGGATGTCATTTTATGCCGAACCAAGTATTCAAAATTAATTTTTTGGCCTATTTTAACTGCCTGTACTAAAAAAAATGTAGTACGCTATTTTGGCAAGTAACTTAAAAAAGTGGCGCATTTAATAACAATTCTAAAATGGTGTAGCACTTACTACATTATTTCTTCGACTTGGCACGAAAAATGTTTTTTCAAAAAATCTCAATTTCGAGCAATTTCTCTTGACTTACTAAAAATGATTCCAAGCAACCTTAACTTTCAGATAGAATCGATAGTATCGATAGCTCAGTTTGGAAAATAGTATCAGTATATTGCAATACTATCAATAGTATCGATAGTATTGAAGCTCAATATCGAAATTACTATCGATTGTATTGATACTATCGATAGTATCAATACAATCGTATTGATACTACGATCGGTAGTAAATATTTTGAGTCTGTAATCTTGCTGTAACTACTTGATACGATTTGACCTTGTAAAATATGTAATAATGTTTGTTTATAGTGTTTTTTTTGTAATAATGATTCCTTCTGCAATGGCAAATCACAAAAAAAACTAATTATACGCAAATGTTTTACTACGGAGCTTATTGGATTACGAACTAGAAAATAAAAAGGGTTTTACAAAGCGTTAACGTCAAGACAGTAACAGTGGTGAGTAAAAAACCATCTAGTTTTCTGCCATCCACTAGCTAGACAATTACTTTATAAGCAATACTATTGAGAAAAAGTTCACTATCGATAAGATAAAACTATTGATAACGATAGTATCGATTGTTATTGCAATATTCAGTAGCAATAGTATCGATACTATCGATAGTGCATTCGATATTGAGCTTCGATAGTATCCATACTATCGATAGTATTGCTGTGTATCGATAGTATTGCCGTTCACGGGGCTATCGATACGATCGATAGTATCGACACTATCGATAGTATCGATAGGGCTATCGATACTATTGCTTTTGCCCAACTATCGATAGTCTATCGATAGACTATCGATAGTGGACTATCGAGCGGCAACACTAATGCCAGTCATTTAAAAGCAGTGCATGAGAGATGGTGTTGGAGGAATTGGAGTTGAAGGTACGAGCTCGCGTTGCCACTATGACAGGTTAGTAAAATTGGGATACCAATTTCAGACAAAACGCCTTTAGTGTGGGTAATATAAATTTACGGACATGTATAATTAAAATAAAAAGTGCATATCTCAGTGAATTAATTTAATTCGTTATGATTATCTATATTTGTGTTTATATAAATATAATTTTTTTAAGGAAACAAATTCAAATTAAAATTCAAATATTTATTCTCAACATTGACAATTACTTGTTCTTATTGACGTCAAATAAAACATGATTCTACCACCAGTTCGAAAAAAAACCTTCGTGAAGAAGAACTGGCAAGAAACTTCACGGGTATATTTTTTTTTTCAAAATAAATTTACAGAGTCTCTTTATGTCTATACAAAATTATTCTTTTCTGCATCTGTTAGCTCGGCAAGTCTCCCTCCCCCCAAGTATCCAAACGACGAACACCCTCAAACAAATTTTATGTCTCTATTTCAGGTTGAATCCGTGAAAAGAATATCAAAAGAAGGTGAACTTGCTGCCTCTACATCTCAAAAACTCGAGTCTCCTGGAAAACATCGTCAAAAACGTAAAACGGTGGATCTTGATGATTTCGATTTATGCGCATTAAGAAATTAAATCCATCCAGAAAAGTTGTCCCTACCTTAAATAAATTACTTGTGGAATTAAAGAATGACATAAACTTTGGTGGAGGTCGAACAACTTTGTGGAAAATTTTAAAACATATTGGATTTCAGTACAAAAAGTGTGGTTCAAAGCGGAAAATTTTAATGGAAAGATACGCTATAGTTGCATGGAGACGCAAGTATATCTGGACTATGAGGCAAAATCGTGAAGGACGGCCAATAATTTTCTTAGATGAAACATACATACACGCATCATACGCAGTGAAAAAATGTTGGCAAAAAAATGAAGAGGACGGAGTACTAACAAGTAATTCTCCTGGGACGCGATGGATTATTGTTAATGCAGGTGTAGAAATGGGGTTTATTTCTAATGCTCAATTGATCTTTAAATCTCAGAGCAAATCAGGGGACTACCATGACGATATGAATAGAACAAATTTTATGAAATGGCTTTCCGAGAAACTTATACCCTCCGAACTCCTTAGTCGTTATGGATAACGCTCCCTATCATACCGTACAAATAAATAAAGCACCCACTATGGGTTCCTCAAAACTGCAAATGCAAAATTGGATTACAAATAAAGGATTGTCTTATTTACCTACAATGTTGAAAGCAGAACTATATAAAATCATAAAAGAACACAAAGAACCGCCGATATATGAGGCTGATCAATAATTAAAAAATCTTGGCCACAAAGTGGTTAGGTTGTCGCCCTACCACTGTGAGTTAAATGAAATTGAGTTTATGTGGAGTCTTTTAAAAAGGCAAGTTGCTAGCAATAATGGCGTTCAAGAAGCTGGAAATATTGTGAATTAACTGAAAAATCTTTTTATCTATAACCCTTCAGGATTGGCAAAAACACTGTAAACACGTAAAAAATTTAGACAGTGATATGTCTGGAATTGTTCCTTTCGACCATAATTACTGTAAGAAACAATGAAAGCAATAAATAAATTATAATTTAAATTGTGTCGTCATTCACAACCTTCCTAGTCTTATAGTTTATTATTTACAAATAAGCAAATGAAACATATATTTATTCACGGTAGGTACACACAAAGTTAGATTACGGGGTTAAATGGACACATATGATTGGCAACAATGCTGCCAACATCAGCTGTTTTTCTGTGTTTCTAATTCTGAGGGGACATCTTATAGTGAACGGACTGTAGATTACTGATTCTAGAGTGTTTTGAGTCATGTTGGCTAAACTGACAAGTCGTTTCTCAAGGCATTGACAGATGGATTTAACATATCAGTGACAACATAAAATACGTTAACCTATAGTACGACTAAAAAGTCTTGACAAAAATTGAGGGCGCCAGGTTCAAATACCTGTGAGGAATGAAGTTTCACCCGTTTGTAGTTAGCGTGCCGATGAGACGAACTAAACGGTTCGATAGCTCATTTTTGGTTCGTGTTGCCAAAGAGTGGAACGATTTGCCTGCGTCTGTTTTTCCAGACAAATATAACCCTGGAGCTTTCAAGTGTAGAGTGAATAGGTACCGCTTAGACAGGCGTGTACCATCCTCGTCTTCATCGTCACTTTCCATCAGGTGAGATGGAAGACAAACGCCTGCTAATTATTTATAAAAAAAAAATATGGTAACACCGTTTAGTATGCCTAAAATGGTTTTGATATTTGCGTCATTATTTAGAATGATAAATTTAAAAAAATTGTCTGGGAGCTTAAAATTTTTTTATATATCGACGCTAGAAAGCAAACTCGTAGTAACCCACAAAATCAAAATTGTTCACTAGAGCTGAAAAACTTTTTATTTTTTTTTCAATAATTCATCTCTTCCGTATTTATCAACCTAGAGATGCAATTTTTGGACACATTATTTTTTTTTTTTAAGTTTTATCAGTTAATTTTAGCGGCATTATCGTAAAGTTATTTTAAAACATTATTTTGTAAGTTACGACATTTTGAAATATTATATACCAACCAATAAAACGTAGTAAATGAAATATGTAAATGTATGGAACGATGCACGACACACTTTTTTACGAAAAGCAAAAATGTGTTAACAGATGTAACTTCAACCAGAATTACCCGAAATAGTGTTATAACCTTAGACGATCAATGAATTTACTGTTATTAATATGTTGTTAACTAGTATTATTTTCGTAACTTGGAATGGTGAATTGTTTTAAATAATAAGACAATCAATCTGAATGTAAAATAAAGTGCTGCAAGTGTCAATGAAAAAGAATTCAATCGATTTGTGAAATGTTTATTAAATTTTAAAAAATTAACATAATTTCTAACAGTTCAAAAGGAACTCCTAAAAATAAATCAATCTTCAACATCTGTGTCAGGTAAACAGTCTTTAACTTTTGCGTTTGTTTTTAAATCTAAATATTCTTTTGCAAACCTTTTCGGAATGACTACTTTTTCGACTAATTTTTTCAAATCTGTATATTTCTTTTGACAAATCGGTAACTTTGAAGAGTATAACTTCGGTTTTGGGATCGCATCATTCAAGGCGCTGAGTTGTACTTCAGTGGCTTCTGCATCTGGCAACATTGAGTTTTTCACGTGCATTTTCTCAGGTTGTTTCTTGCGGAAAGTAACAATTGATATTTTAGAGACCTGTATGTTCTGGTTTTTTTTGAACGTGTTGTCCACAATACTTTCAAATCCTAAAAAGTCCTCGCCATTCAGAACGTTCACAATATATGGTTCAGGATTTTTCCGAGCAAACTGAATGATTGTAGGCCACTGTGATGGCGCCCAGACGATTGAATTTTTCACGGAATTTTCTATCGTAGCATGCATGCTGTCAACCGGCATGTAGGTGTGGCCTGGGATCAAGTAGTTTATTTGAATAGTATCAATGTTGTCAGAAATCATTAACGCATACCGCAGCATTGCCAGAACCGTTTTGTTTTTATTTTGACCAAAAGCTGAATCACAGTACAATATAACCTGTTTTACATTGCCACGTTTGTCAACATTTTTAATGTACTCGAGCAAGCATGAAGCGATCTCATTGGCTCCTCTTTTAGCATCAGCTTCAGTCCACACATTACAAATTCCGAGCTGTGTGTTGCTTTCGTATATTGTAAAATTGTACACTGCTATTTTCCGACTGTAATAAAGCGTCATGCTCTCGCCGTATGGAGTATTTAGTACTTTTTGAAGGTCAAAGCTCGCACATACAGTTCCTTTATCTCTTTTATTTATATTCTGATGAAATATGAATCTTTTATAAGATTCTTCTTTTTCATTTTCATGCTGTTTTAACTTTTGCATTTCTTCTTGAGTTTTGACATCAAAACTTTTGCTTGACCCACACAATGCACATTTATCTTTTTTAGGTATGTGGAACCCAATATTAAACGTTTTCTTGAACCATCCTGAAAATACTTTAAATGACATATTTTTCTTACCAGCACAATAATCTTGATAAATACGATACAAATTTGATACATTTTTGAATTCTTCTGGAAGATATAACTTTGTAGAGTCTCTGCGGCAGTAATGTGAAGGCAATAGGGGTAGATCCAGTATAAACTTTTTTGCCTCATTAATAATGTCCTCGGATGTTTTGTTGTGGCCTCCAGCCCTTCCTCGTCCGTCTTCTTTTGCAAAACCATCAGTCATCGTATCTAGAGTGTAGAGCATGAACCTCTGCGTGACATCTAATGTGGCAATCAAAAATTTTTGACACACTTTACGTCTACCTTCCCCTTCGTTGATGTAATATTCATATGTTTGTGATCTATTCGACAAAGCATTTTTACTTGGCCTTTTAACTGACCTCCTAACAGCACATTGTGTTATCCAATCTTTCCTTCTTTGGTAGCTACATAAACCCCAGAAATGACTAAATAGATTAGCACGTCGTTCTTCAGAGATGTTGCCGCAATTGTTACCACAATTAACTCCAATACATGGGTTCGGTTTTATAAATTTGCCTTCGACTATTTCACCCTTTGTATTTATGTATAATTCACCTTTCTTTTTCTTTATATCATTTTCTTTCTTCGTTTGAGTCTTAGATTTCCGTTTTTCCACTGGAATTTGGTGAGCCTTTTCTACAGTATTTCTACTCTTCTTTATTTTTTCCTTGAGTCCCTTTTTTTGCTTCTTATCTAAAACACAAATAACAATTTTATTATTTTACAATAAAGCCAATAATCTGAATTTCACTGTTCCATCTAACTTACATAATAATTTTATTATAAGTAAATAAATGCTTCCATTAACCTACCTTTTTTGTTTCTTTTTCGTTCTAATTCACCCGTAGAACTTGAGCTTGTCGCTTCCTCTTCACTAAAATCTGTATTAGATTCTTCTGAAGGAAAAGCTTCATTCAATAGTAAACTATCAGGGTCGTCATCTACAAAATCTAGGTATGATTTATCAAAGTTTAGTTTTCTTTTAGATCGTCTAACTACCTTTCTAGTATTGGTTTTTTTCTCTGCAGATTGTGGAAGGTCTGAGTCATAGGCAGTTCTTATTTCATCGCTAGTGTCTGAAAATAGTGCACTTTTCTCTCTAACACCATTTATTGTTTTCTTTGTCAAAGTGACACTATCAATTTCTGTATCTTCCAGTTCTTCTAAAACCTTTTCATTACGTGCCAGATCTTTTATTTCTAAATTAGGATTCAAAGAAATTTTTGCTTCTGCATTTTTGGTTCCATCATAATTACTTTCATCATCACATCCAAAGTTACGTTCAATAGTTACTTCTACTTCACAAGATTCAAATGTCGCCCAATTTGGGCTGTTAACTTCATTTTCATTTCTTTCTGCCAAAGTGTCTACTTTTGTAGAGGTACATTGAATAGCGTTGTCTTTTTGTAATATATTTTCTGTTTCCTGTCTTTGGTTTGTCATACAAGTATTATTGTTATCATGCTCTTCAAAACAGATTGAAAAATTATCGCTTTCTTCAGTATTGAATTCTTGCTCAAGTGTGTGCAATGAAATGTTGGAGCACAAATCATTGAGTATTTTATCGTTATATGTAAAATCATCGCAACTTGTATTAATCATATTTATTTGGTCTGATTTTGGAGAGATTTCTTTCATGAAGTCAGCAGTTGCAGCTAAGTAATTTTCGGGTTTTCTGAAGGTAGGCGTTAAATTTTCAACATCCGAGGGTTTTTGATGAGGAGTTGTCACATTTTCCTTCTGCAATGGCGGCGGAGAATTAGGACATTGTTCCTTTACTATGCTGTCTTGACTTTCTTTTAAATGATTTATGGTTTTGAACAGAACTAATTTCCCATTTTGTTCTTTATAGACTTTTTCTTTAAGCATTTTTATCTTTGGTTTTTTTGGTGATTTTTCAGTTTTGCATTCATTACGTAAGTTATCCTGCCACTTTCTTCTTTTTCCCGCCATCTTAAAGAAAAAAAAGTAATTTACATTTAAAGTCAAATTGAATCAAATTGAATAGGTACGTACCTGCAGATTATTCCAATAGACAAGTAAATTACAACTACTAAGTAATTATTTATTTAATCTAATCTAAGACGTCCCACTGCTGGGCAAAGTCCTTCCTGTTTCCCCTTCAGAGATAAAGTGGAGTTATAATTATAAATTATAACAATTATTATTTATTGTACACAATAAGGTAGGTATATCATTCATTAAACAAGATTATTAAAAACAATAATAACCAAAAAAACTAGCTTAAAATATGTTAGGTACCTTAACGCACAATTAAAGAGTGGGAATGTAGGGAGGCGCTTCTATTTGCGTATTGTTCAAAAAAATATAGCTGTTTATTTACCTGTCATTCACACCAACTGATATTTCTATAGAACAGACGCCAATTATATTTCCACTCTTAAATTGAATATGTACAATTAGTTTTACTTAAAAGAATAGCAATCCGCCACATTTTCAGACGTGTAAGTAAATTAGGATGTCCCCCGTCGCGTGGATTGGTAGTGAAATTAATGACAGTTTTGACACTTCACGTCACATTAATAACTTGCACAAATTCAAGTTACTTATAATAATATTATTACTTTAGTGTAGTACTTACATTGGATAACGTTTCTACGGGCACAGTTTCTTCGAAATTTCACTGATACTGCTAACACATCTATTCACTTCGGCTACTGCGCACGCACTGAGTGGCGGCGCAAACATCAATCAAATACAGGCGGCGGCGTCGATCAAAGGAAGTAAATCCGCGATGTTTTAAACCGAGACGCTTCAGTAGTGCAGTAAAACAAAGTCATACCTTTTATTGGATTCTTGTAATTGATGTAAGTTTCATGCTATAGTAATTAAATACCAAATAAAACGTAGTGAACACCACCATTTCTGAAAATACTATCCACTAAATGGTGTAAATGCGAAGAATTCAAATTTACAAGCTGCAAAAATGTAGTAACCCGCACTAGAGTTGATATTACTCATGGCGTAAATAACCGCTGTCAGATTTTTATGAAAACTGAATTGTGGTAAGTAACAAAGTAAAAAATAATGTAGGTTTTTTTGTTATTAACAGCGTTTTATGGTACAAAAATTTAAAAAAAGTGGAAAATTTTAAAATCCTATTTTCGATAGTTTTAATCGTAGAGTAACGTGACCTAGATCATTTGACGCAGATTTTTTTTCTGATAACAATGGTGTAATAAAAAAAAAAATCTCCATGTGTTGGTTACTACGTGTTTGCTTTCCAGCGTCGATATGCAAAAACTATCTTGCACTTTCTGGTTATAAATACATTTTTGTCAAAATCTAAAACTACTCTAAATTAAACTAACTGAATGAATGATAAGAAAATAACTCCAACAGCTTTATCGAAGATATTCGTTTGTCAAAATGGCATCTACGATAAGAGCCACGAGTATTGTGTTTTGTAGTAGCCCGCGGAAACCTTTAGCTCGTAAGAGTTTAAAGTACGCATGCTATTAAAATAGCAAATATAATTTAACACGTACTGCTTACTTAATATATCAAAGAACTGACAAATAATTAAGTTATGTCCTGCGGGAAGTATGAATGGATACAAAGTAACCTCTGTAATATTATTGGAGCGAAGCGAGCGTAGCGAGCGAAGCTCCTTATGGACTCAAAATGTATAATCGTTCACCGCGAACTCCTCTCACACAGTTTGACCGATTGAAACCAGATTTTGCACACAAGTCTAGAGTGACCATAGCAAGGTCAGTACGTCAGTACAAATTTTTTTTCGATATCATGTACCATTGAGAAAAAATCACCGAAAAACTTTTACATTGAAATAGCATTGAAAAATTTTGTAAACAAACAATTGGCGCCAAAATTGAATTTTTGATCAACCCAAAAAAGTCCGTTAGACTAAAGCAATTGATAAGGAAAATATTGCTTTGCTCCGATTATGGCATGGTTAGGTCCAGAGGACCAACGCATTCCGACCTAGTACAGTATGTATAGCCGCTACTAAAATATAGTATACAATGAAGTAGGTACTCTATAAAACTTGTTTCCTTTAACAATTATGAGTTGCAAAAACTTAGACTGGATCATCGTACACACAACACTTAAGCAAAGACCATTTTTGATTCAGCCAGAGTGCAATAGAACAATTTTAAATAAAACAAATACAGTATTTTTTTATATATTTATTCATTACATTCATTTAGGATAAGTCGCTATTGCTACTATCGCTTTCTACTTGAATAACTAAATAATGTAATGTAATATTCTTCCTCTCTCAAAATTATCTTTGTCTATTTTAACCCATAGACTGCCAAGGACGCCGATCGGCGTCTTTAAAATTTCTACTCAGACGCCGAGGACGCCTTGTGGTATCCAGTTTTCAAACCTGATTTTCTTAGCCAAATTACAGTAAAAATCACTTAGATTTTTTAAATGCGCTGTAATTTAATAATCTATCCAACTCCTAAACGGCCTGGGGATCCCATGATTAGACTTATGTTATTCAAAAGGCGGATTCTTAACTCTCACGTCGAAGTCGCCCAAGGGCGTCTTCGTTTTAAAGTAGTAAAACAAACTTTATTTGCATGCAAAAGAAAATGCGTCATATGTTTAAATAACATTTTAGGTTCTGTATTTGCTGCCTTCTGTTTGTGTTGTTTGTCTTATTAGGAAAATTTTTATTGCGTAATTATCAAAGAGTGAATTTCAAGAAATAAATATGTTGTTGTAATACGATTAGTTTTTGAAATACTTGTGAGCAAACAAACATCATGTAAAATGTTATTAATATTTCTTTTGTTTTTGGCTTATTTTGTATATAATAACGATTTGACTACTTCTGAGGTAAATTATCTTCAGAATTTATAATCGCGTCAACATAAAAAAGCTTGAGGCCCAGCCATCGAGCTAAGTGCATGTGCCATAAAATTGGTGTGCTTGGAATTTTAACAGAAGAAAGCCGACCTCAAAGTGGGATAACAATCATTGTTTTAGGTAATTAGTTCAATTTTCCGCTTCTGCTTTTAATTTTGCACTAATTTAAATTATCACAAAGGATATGCCGCTTTGGCTACAGTGTACCGACCTATAAGACAGATAGATACTTATGCTCTGTAGATAATTTTTACAAAAGAAAGCCGACCTGAAAGTAGTTGAGCATACTAACTTTTGCCCGCGAATGAGTCTTGTAAATAGTTTTGCTTCATATTTTGTGTAAGCGTTTTATATAGGCAATACTTTTATTAAAACTTTCATCCCTTGTTTCAATCCCTTTTAAGCCTTTTTTCGCGATAAAACGCCTATGACCCACTCTCGCCTCCTATCTCCACACACAAAAATTATATCATGACATCGCTCCGGTGTGTCGTGAAAGAACGACAACCAAACCAACCAATACACTTTCAGATTTATAATATTAGTATGGATTCTTTACAAGCCATACAATTTAATTCTTTATAAAACGTGACATTGAAATACTTCAAATCTATACAAAAAATCCAAATGTTGTTGACCTCTGAATTTTTGAAAAAAGTTAAAATTAAGATTTTTTACGGTTTATTGTTTTCTTAAGTACATGGGTCGTGTTTAACTTGATGCAATATATATTACAATACACGATATATTACCATTCATTTGGTCCACTTTAAATAAGCATGTCACTCACTTGCGCAAAAGATCTCTATTTCGGTTTTTAAACAATTAAATTGTGTTTGCCAAACCTTAAACAACAGATCAACTAAGTATTTAAAAAAATCTAAGTGCTTGTGTTGTGTATAAAAATAAACATTTTTTACGAAATCTAGAGGCTCACGCCGAGGACGCCCATGGGCAGCCAAGAAAACTATAACGAGTAGTGGGGGTCGCCAAGGAGCGTCCCGTTCTCGAATGTATGGTGGCGTGCGGGTTATTTCACTCTTTTCTGTGCCGGCAGTGAATGAGTTAATGACATGTTCACAGCAATTCTTAAAATTCTCAGCTGTGAGACTGTTTAAAGGTTCTTCTGTCAAACGTTTAACATCGCGAGTTCCCACATTGTGTTCAGAGATATTTTTTTGGCGAGAGCCCAAATGAGGTCAAAAGGATTTGATTTGATGGACAACTTGGCCATAGCTTGATTGAAGCGGTCTAATTGAGAGCGAAGTTGGTTCAAAGAACTCAAATTGACCACTTTTCATTTTATTTGGGTGGAAGATGCTCCACTACCGGGACATACTTAGCAGGAGGTGTGTGTCTGGACTGCCACAGCATTATTCTCTGTAAAGACTTTTCACCTACTTGGTGGAGGTATGTTGATAAAAATTAGTGCCAACGGAGACGGAGGAGCTATGCCTGCAAGTAGATACAACTTGTGTTTGTTGGTTTGAGACAGCCCATTATGATTGGGCATGTTTCTCATTTTTAGTTTTATTTAGGGCCTCCTCCTTCGAATGAAGGTACAGCTTGATGCCTTATGGCCGGTGTACACGCATTAAGTAGTTAAGTTCTATTTTTCGTATAAGTAGGTGGGCGGGGCTTCTTACTTACACGTTCGGGCGTGATTTTTTAAGTTAAGTGCTCATGCACAAAGCGGGTGGCGGCAAGAGTTCGTATTTATTTTGAATTTATTATTGAAGGATAGCCTGGCTACAATATGCCCATGTTCTCCAAAAAGCTCGTCAATTGCGTATATTGGATCCGGTTTATCCTTTTTAACTAATTTGAGAAGACTTGGTCTTCTCGCACGGCGAGCGCAATGTGTATGTGACACGCACTTAGTGCTTATACGTATAAAAGTATTACATGAATCTAGCTAAGTAACACATCCTTCACATCCTTAGGGTGTAATTTGAGATTTTTCAACTTGTGATTTTTTTTAAATACTGAATATCTTGGAAATCAGGCGTTATTGGACTACATGTTATACCATTTTATGTACTCTAATTTAAACTAACTAAAGGCTCTTAGGCTTAGGAATTGATCGGTTTGGTTTTCAGGGGACTAACTACACAAGGCATGAAGTTGCTTGGCGTTTAAGTCTATGCATTAATTATCATTATATAAAGTAAATTAAAAGAGTGAATGAGTATAAGAGTAAATATGCTTATAGGTGTAGTGCGTGTGATGCCCACGCGCGTATATTAAATAACAGAACTTTCCAATAACATGATCTAAAACGGATAAAACATAACCATGATATAACATACAGCAGTCGCCAGTTGGTCAAGGTTGCTTACTTTGCAGTTGTCAGGTGTACCTAATGGAACGAAAATAAATTATGCTGGAAAAACGTTGGTAGGGGTTGGTAGCTTTCAGCATATGCGTTAAGCTTAAAGTGGTTAGTTTTAGCTTAGTGGTTAGCCACTATGTAAAAGACCCTTTAAATTAAGTTAGTTATAGATAATAAGATAAAATTAACTTTTATGATTTAACACGAGTAGTGAAATAATGAAAATGAGCATAATAAATTTAAATAAAAAGATGGCTTAATTGTCTCAACAACAACAGTAAATGCAGTTATATTATTCCTCGTTGTAGTAGTATAAATCTGTTAGCATTTACTGCAAGTCTAACGCGAACTAGATGACTTTTAAATGTGACGTCATTTGTTATTTCGCATGCTGTCCTGCACTGAATTATGTATTACGGTATTGTATATCAGTACCTGGCTAAAGGTCCAAAGTATTGAGCGGAACTTCTTCCACAGCGCTTGTTTTGTTAGTTAAATGATGGAAAGAGAAATCCACGCTCCACGTGTCCGTGTAGTTCTCCTGGTCGAATAGTGCAGTTTTTAATCGTACGTTATTTTATTAGTTGTGACATAATCATTTTGTTGTTTAGATTTTTAATTGCACGTTAGTAATCTGTACCTTGGTAATTGAAAATCAAAGAATGTAACCTTCTCTGTGTGGCAGGCCGTGGTTGACAACGTTAATAAAAAAATCTTTGAAATACCTAATGTTTTTAAACAATGGCCAGTAATTTTTTTCTTTTTTCTCATTCATTCTTTAGCTCTTGAATTTCTTTTGGTATAATTCGGTATGTAAAGTAATTTTGATGTAAGCTTTTATATATTTTTTTCCGAAATAATAAAGTAGTTTGATAAAGCGACTTGGATAAAACTGATTGCTGAGCAATATTTAATTTTGAATATATCTATTTTTAAAGAATTTTGTGTGATGACGTTACAGAATAGGTTGTTTTAAAATCGCATTACACAGTTTATTATTATACCTGGAATGAAGAACTCTACAATTTTCTATGGATTCTCTTGAAAGACATATAACACGTATTTTCTTATTTACTAAAAATCTATAAAAGTCAGATTGCCATCTTTGAAACTAGTCGCCTCAAATGAGAGTCAATTTAATTTGTTCATTATCGTTAAAATAAGGTCAACCGCATTATTCTGCGAGTTCTTACTGACAAAATATATTATAGAAAAATTATATCTCCCGACGGTTTGCAATTTACTTTTTATAAAAAATAATAAAATGTTTCGTTTATTTCATTACAGCAATACTAAAGTTGCTGACATATTATCAAGACCTATCAATGACAATGTCAGCTTTGTCACTGACATAATGTTCATAAAACTTCAAGTTGGTATTTCCAATCTTCGGTAAAATATAAAGTAATATGTAATATAATTTCTACCAGTAAACAGATCCATCCACAAAACAAAGAAAGAAGCTTAAGCGTCAGTAGCTTGTCAAAGTCAATGTCTAACTGATAAACAGACTTGAAAAACATAGCTGTCCCTGAGTTAGAGACAAATATTTTTCGGTTTTCTAAATTTAATAGGAGGTCTACGAAAATCTTACGGAAGCAGAAATAAATAGCGCTTTTATATAGTCCTTCTACTGTGATGGTTAGAATTATATTAATATGCAGTAACGGTACTTCACGTTTCCTTTGTGTTTATAAATGACTTGTCATATTATTGAACTTGCTCACACGTTTTGGTTTTGGTTTTTTATTTATCACAAACAGGCATTGGATAAAAGCCATCAAGGCTAAAACGGTTTATAGAACTTGATTTTGATAAATATCTTTATTATACACTAAAGTTCCCACCCGGTTTCGCCCACGTAGCCTTAAACTCCATGTGTATTTCGTGATAAAATTTAAGCTAACTAGGCTATGTCTAATAATAATGCTCTACGTCTCTGTCAGTCCAATAGAAATTGACAGTGACGGAGATACATTTTAACCTACCCTAGTTGAATTCTTAACTCAGGATTGCGCAAGCCGGCCTTAGTGCAGATTCGATTGAAAGAAGGTTCACAAAACAAAAAAAGAAACTTCATGAACTTTATTCATCAAAGTTTATTCGTCACAGTCTAATATACCTAGAATATTGTCAGGTTTCAACAGGAGCTGATGTCGGGCAGGGTTCCTTGGCAGCGGTCCCGCCAGCCGTACCAGCCACGGAACCCGTGCCGGGCGTACACCTTTTTGGCACAGGCCGAGGCAGCCGTGATGTCGTCTGTCATTACGCCTGGAAGACAGAAATATGATGGATGTAATCATGATACATAATAATAATAAATCTCCAAACAAATTCACCAACTGTAAGCAGAGCTTGTGTCATCATGACCATACAGCGAACTGTGGGGAACCCAGAATAAACATAATTATGTAAATGTCAACAACCACGACCCGAGAACAAACATCTGTGTTCATCACACAACTTAATGTTCCGACCAGGGCTCGAACCTGGGGTCTCCAGCGTATGAGGCAGGGTCACTACCACCGAAGTTACTATCCTGATGTATTTAAATACAATCTGTTACAAATTATTGTCCTCTATTGTTCATAGGAACTTAGATAGCCCATTTGTGGTCGCAAGTTTCAATTGTTTAGAGCTCATTTTTGGTGATGGAACAATCCATCATGTTGACTCGGTTGTGGATGTCACAGCTTGTGACTTGTGATCGGATGTTGTATCCTTTGAAAATCAAGTACGCCAAATATAAAATAAATGTATGACTGTTCCAGAGTTCCAGATGGAGATCATAAAGTTGACTTCAAGTAGAGATATTGGAATTTTAACTCTAGACCTTTGTGTGTTAGTTAGGATGTGTTTCGCTTAATCACGCTAAAACGGCTGAATAGATTTGTAAGATATAATATAACCTAGCAAAATATGAAGGCTAAAAAGGCTAGAAGTTGATTTATTAAAAAAATGGCAGACTTACTAGCGCAGGTCACGTGACAATCCTTGCCAGGGGTGCTCGTCTTGCTGCACCAGTACTTGTCATTGATCTGGAATATTCCGTAGTCGCGGGAACCATTCTTGTTTATGTTAACTTTGTACGTTTTTCTGCTACTCTCAGCTTCTACTAGACAAACCCCTGGAAAGATGGATATGCGTATAATAAATTACTGTGTTAACAGATGTAAAGATAAACTATATGTCTCAGTTATTATACAACGACATTTTCAAAAATGTTGGCGCTAAGTAGATGAAGCTCTGCTTTACATATATATTTACATACGTAGGCATGTTTATTGGCAACAAGATAGAGGCGGGTTTTTCAAGTTATCAAGATAATTGGTGTATGTTTTCGTTTGTAATCTTCGAATTCAATCTGACAATAAATCATTTGGTAAAATCGATTACAGTTTACATTTTCTTTCCCTTAGGGGAAGTGTAATTACCGGTTACCTGGTAAGCATAGGTATATTTTCCAATTGACTAAATAATTTTCCAGACGTACTAAAATTGTCCAAATGTATATTTAATTTTATAGATGTAGGTACCAAACAAAAAATGTTTGGATTTTTATCACCACGTATTATCAATCTCTGTTACAAGACCCATCACATAACTTCTAATACAGAGATAAAAGTTTTATAAGGTAGATACAAAGGTAGAGAGAATGTCATACGCGAAGTCACGCCCCACTACTTTTTTGTTAAATATAGACCGAAAAGGTGGGGACATTTACTACATATAAAGACCACAAATAGACTATGAAATTGCTATAGAGCTCTGGTGGGTTTTTGCCTTTAACGTAGCTCTGTGTTTTTGAAAACATACCATTGAAAGTTACGAAATAAATTTCCAAGCACTCTTAGGAGTACCGCATGGAATGTGGAGTGAGGCAGGGGGGTTTATCGTCACCTACCTTTTTTAATGTTTATATAAATCAACTGATAGTGGAGCTTAGCAGCGCTGAGGTCGGATGCTCTATAGATGGTAAAATAATCAATAACATTAGCTACGCGGACGTCATGGTGCTGCTGAGCCCCTCGATCAGTGCTATGAGAAAACTATTAAACACAAAAATGCGAGTTCATGGTGTTCGGTGCTGGTAAAAAGGTGCCATCAAATGTTCCAGCCCTCGTGCTGAATAATGTAACGCTGAAGCGCTGCTTCAAATTTACATATTTAGGACATGTAATTAATCCGAACCTAAAGGATGATGATGACATTGAGAGGGCACGTCGGGCTCTGGCGATAAGAACTAACATGTTGGCTAGAAGGTTCGCACGTTGTAGTATGCAAGTTAAACTAACATTGTTCCGTGCGTATTGTCAATGTCCTTTGGCTTTATTAAACAAAAAGGTGTTTCACGGCCCTACGTGTCCAGTACAATAACAGTCTAAGGATGCTGCTTGGACTCCCGAAGTACTGTAGTGCGTCAGGCATGTTTGCGGAGACACGAGTGGATGATTTCTTCGCAATAATTACAAAAAGATCAGCCTCTCTGATGCGCCGTACCTCTGGGAGCTCAAACAGCATCCTTAATACTTTAGCAGAGAAGGTGGATAATCCAATCCTGAGACATTGGAACAAAATCCACACAAATGTCAATAACAAATAGCGACAATAGCTAATAGTACATACTGACATAGTTATTAAGTCATTGAATACTAACACTTTTTGTTGTATTTATTTGTATTCTGTCCTCATCTTTTTATATGGATCATTGTGTCTGAAAATAAATTAATATTATTATTATAACATACTTACAGTCTCGCAACTTATCCTCAGGGAACCCCTGCCTTCTAAGTTCTTGTACCAGAGCACATCGGTCAAATGTTTTCTTACTTTGTACCAATGAAGTGGCTATTACTACTAAGACTAATACAAGCGCGTACTTGGACATTTTCCTTTATATTACTCTTAACTTATTGAAAGAGTTAGTAGTCAGTCTTGTTGTGTCAAAGACTTAAGAATCACTGTGGTCTTTACTAAATCGAGTGTCAATATATACGCGATCGTATCGCAGTACTTAGACATGTATGTATATCGGGTACAGATTTGTTTGCATGTGAGTATACTTGACAGTTGGGACTGGGGGATCCCCTGCGTTCGAAACCCGGTCGCGGTTCTCGAGGTTATCGGTCTGTCACTTTTTGTGTTATACGGGATGTTTTTGTTACGGGGTTTATGCAAAACTTATGAAGATTTATTTTCAGTAACTTTTTATCGTATCAATTAAGCATTTATGTAAAAAATTTGTCAAATGATTCAGTTTTTAAAGTCGTACGTGAGTTTTATCGTAGATTTGTTTCAGCTTAACTTCATAAGTAGGTATAATAAATGAAATAAATCTAGGTTTCATCTGCATATTCAAATAAAAGATATTTTCTTTTATCCTTGATTAAGTAGATCATTTGAAACATAAAGAAACATTTATTTCGTTTATGATAGTATAATTTTTTGTGACATATCGACGGCCGAGTTGCGTAGTGAGTAGCCTTGCTTCATACGCCGGAGGTCCCAGGTTAGAGTCCTGGTCGGGGCATTAATTTTTATGGTCAACACAGGTGTTTGTTCTAGAATCATGTGGTGTATTTTTTATGTATGTTTCTTCTGGGTTCCCCCCAGTTCTCTGTATGGTCATCCATCCATAACACAAGCTCTGCTTACTTTGGGGCTAAAGAGTTGGTGTGTTTGTCTGGGGATTTATTTATTTTTTATAAAATAAAAAATATTATATAATATAAAGCCTCATACCTATTTATTTATTGACTGTGTATCTAGCGTAGAATGTGTTGGTGTCATGTTTTGGTACCTACATACAAACCAATACTGTTCATTTTATTTCAGATTCTTATTTTTAGTAACAAAAACATGGTTAAGTAGGTACGTCTTCTGTAATAGTATTCTCGATTATTTTAAAATAATAGTCTTTCGCTTTAAATTACCCTGTATACGTAGATATTGACATCTCGAACAAAAGTAATTTAGTTATTACTTTTTGTCCGATGAAGAAGCAACTAGGCTTTTTTTTATTTCTGTTATAAGTGATAATATTTATTTATGTAGACTTAACCTTAGCTTCACTACATTGATTTTTTTTACAGACGCACTAAGGCCGTGTAGTCCAGTGACATCAGCTCAACCCAACTAAGGCCAACCCCTTATCCAGATACTGTCATTTATTTTATTTTGTTTTTTATCAACTTATTGTAATTATAATGTGCACAGGTTCTGTGGTCATTAATAGAATCTTTCGTTTTTTCTATCTAGAATCGAGTTCGGGACCTCAGATCTAGAAGTCAGCTATGGCGCTACCGATATGTTGAACATATATTTATAAGTATCTTTTCTGCTTCCAAATACTTGCCTCATTGCAAGGCAGCGATGAGCCGTCCTATGTATTATGATTCCACATTATATTCAAAGCACGAGTACTTAGTGGCAAGTATTTCTTGTTAATTGAACTTAGTAGGTAATCTAACGGTCTGATTCATAAACAAATTGTGGCAGTTGAATTTCTCAAGCTAAGACCACATCTGGGGCGGTACTACAGCCCTTCCTATTTTACCGCCATCATAATCACATTAACGTTATTGCGTTCCGATAAAGCGAAGGAATAGCGATTATGCGCGTCACACAAGACGGCGGCTCTGAAGTTAGCTGCAGTTCATGTTTAAAGTCTGCAGCCTGCGCCCCGCACCCCGCACACATCCACGTTCGTGTTCTGTGCAGCGTCTCGCAGTTACTTCAGAGCCGCCAAGTTGTGTGACGTGTACTTTAGTGCAGTTACTTGGCAGAACAAAGGCAATACCAACTGAAGCCTGCGGTCAATTCTCGCTCCGACCGCCGCCCAGTGCGGACGTGCAAGACCCCGTTCTCCGTCGATCGGTCCTTTCCCGTTATTCCGTGGCGCTCAGTCTACTGACGTCACAGTTTAGCGTGTTGGTTCCGTGCTACGGTTTTCAAGGTTTTTCTACTCCGTCTGAGTGCTTTCGAAGTGCGATTTTTCTTTGCGACTAAGCCCCTTAGTCTTCAAAGTGCTGTGCTAAGTAGTGTTGTGCTTGTGCTGAGTGCAGTGTTGTGCCCAGCGTAAGTAGTCTGGTTTCAGTGCAAAGGATACTTAACGGTGACAACGAATTTGTACTGAACCAGTCCTTTTTATTTTTTATTTTATTTCTCTTCTCTATTTTATTTATCTTTCTTCAATTTTTCATATTTATTTTTATCATATCTGTGTGTTTTCGTGTGTATTTGTCTCTTCTGTCGGTAAAGGTTGACCCTAACGTGGTCAACTCTTTACCTGCGTACCCTTTTTTTAGGTTTCTAGGTAGCGGCCTTCGGCGTACTACTGTTAATTTTAAGTTTTCCTCCCCAGCCCCCCTACCGCTGGTAGGGAGGTTAGCCGCTAGGATTTTGCTTTGCTAGGTTTTTAGTAACTAGGCATCTTTTATTATACTTATATTTATTAATATTACTGTCCCAACTCTCCCTTATGGATCCGCTAAGCGTTATTAACGCGTTCACCCAGGCACTTGCTGCGGTAGGCGTCTACATCCCGAATGACATCATAACGCAGGTCTTGCAGGCATCAATCGCGTCCCCGGCCCCTCAGGCCTCAACCCCGGCCCCTCAGGCCTCAACCCCGGCCCCTCAGGCCTCAACTCCGGCCCCTCAGGCCTCAACCCCGGCCCCTCAGGCCTCAACCCCGGCCCCTCAGGCCTCCAACGTCGAGACCCCTCAGGTCTACAGCTCTTCCTCGTCTCCCGCCTCGTCCGAGATGGACTGCGAATCGGTCGCATCCTCTCACGCGTCGCGTCGCAAGCGTAACGCTCCCGGGAGCGACTCCGAACCCGCATCTGATACGTCGTCAGATGCCGTCACCTTAACCGGCTCTCCGGAGCCCGCGTTTCAACTTGTCGCCAAACGCTCCAAGAAGCGCTCGAAGAAAGCTTCGGTATCTTCAATACCTGAGCCCTCCCCGGTGTCTTCAACACCAGCCCCCGCGCCGTTAAAATCGCTCGAAGTAACCACGCCTCCGTCGGTCCCATCGAAGCCAGCGACGCGCTGCGCTCCCGTCCCGCCGAAACCTCAGCTCCCTCCGCCCGTCTTTCTGCGTGAAAAAGCGCGCTGGACCGCGGTTTCTAACTTGTGCAAAGAGCACAAAATTAATTACTTAAAAGCAACCAATGCAGGCGACACAATTAAAATCCAGGTCGCGACCGTCAACGACTTCCGCGAGTTCACTCGGTTACTTTCTTTAAAACAAATAGCTTATCACACCTACGCCCTCCCGGAGGAGCGTAAGATCCGCGCAGTACTACGGGGCGTCCCGTTCGAGCTCGAGAACGAAGAAATCCTCGAGGACCTTAAGTCTCAGGGTTTCCCGGTCACAGCAGTGCACAAGATGCACTCCAACCGCGGTAGGCGTTTTCCCTTAGCTCTGGTAATCCTGTCAAATACTCCCAACTCGAAGGAGATTTTCAGAGAGGCTCGCACAATCTGTGGACTCTCGAACATCTCCGTCGAGCGTCCCAACCCCCGCGGTCATCCTGGGCAGTGCCACCGCTGCCAGCTCTATGGCCACGCAGCGGCTAACTGCTCAGCTCCCCCCAGGTGCGTTAAGTGCCTGGATCCACACATAACAAAGGAGTGCACTCGCACTCCTGAATCCACTTCCCCTCCCACCTGTGTGCTGTGCGGCCAGTCCGGCCACACAGCAAACTACAGGGGTTGCCCGCGCGCTCCGCGCTCCACCGTCAAGAGGGTCGCGCCTAAACCGGCGCCACCGCTCACCTCCGCTAACTTCCCGCCGCTGCGCAACCGGGGTCCCCCGGAAGCAAAGCCCCTTCAGCCGACGCCTACTCAGGCTCTGTCTTGGAGGCAGCGTCCGGCCGTCCCGCCTGCACCTTCCCGACCCATCCCAGCTCCCGTAGCTTCCGTAGGGCCGCGTCCCGCTCCGTTATCCGTACCTCAGTCGTCGTTGGCTGAGGATATGAAGACCGTGTTCGACGTTATTCAAAACGTCGATATTAACGAAATTTCCGTACTCGCACGCAAACTGCGAGCCGCCCGCTCTCCTCAAGAGCGTTTATTCGCGTTAGCCGAGCATCACTCGCTCCTAAGTTCGTTGTAAATTTATTTTATTTTTATTTTTTTTTATTTTCGTATAAAATCGTAAATAAGTAAATTATAATGTCTAGACCCGCGAATCCCGCGTCCAGTCGTATTAAACCCAAGGGCTTATCCCTAGTATCTTTTAACGCTCGTAGCCTTAGCACTAACCTTCCCGAGATTAAACTGTTCCTTCAGAACAAAGAACCTGACTTATTCCTTCTCCAGGAGACATGGCTTACTCCAAACCGCTCCAGGGGATACGCTATTCCTAAGTACGCGTTTACTCGCAACGATAGGCCCAACTCCGACGGTTACGGCGGCACCGCTATATATTACAAAAGAGGCTTCCATTGCTGTCCTCTCCCTACCCCTCCTCTCCTCAACATGGAGGCCACTGTGTGTAGATTGGCTATGACTGGTCATCCGACCATCATCATAGCTTCAATCTACATACCTAGTGGTACCAGACCAATCCGCAGCGACTTTGAGGCCATTCTCGCCCTCGGCCATTCAGTCATTATGTTCGGAGACTTTAACTCCAAACATACTGACTGGACGTGCCTATCGACCAACACCAGCGGTATCGCTCTCCTCGACATCACTAACTCCCTTGACTTAGACGTCATATCCCCCATCACTCCCACTCACTATCCCAACAATCCGACCTACTCTCCTGACATCCTCGACTTTGCAATTATCAAGCGAATCAATCTTGACCTAAGGTCTATCGAACCGCTCGATGACCTAGGCTCCGACCATCGCCCCGTCTCCCTCGTGGTAGGCGCGCCTAACGATAACGTCACATCTCCTAAGACCTTTACCAACTGGAAAGGCTTTAAAAATACGTTAGTTTCAGCCTTAGAGGCACCGAACTCTCCGCTCGCGATTTCGCCCGACCAATTAGACAGCCCGATTAAAATAGATTCGATAGTCGATAATCTCACTGATGCTATCAACTCAGCCATCAGCGAAAACGTTATCATTGCTAAGCAAGGCAAACCCGCGCTTCCCTTAGCCGTTAGCAATCTCATTAAAGCTAAGAACGCGGCTCTCCGGAGAGCCAAGAAATATCCCACGCCCGCATATAGAACAGCTGCGAATCAGCTGCAACGTAAAGTTAGGTCTCGCCTCGCGGAACTCCGTGACACTCAGTTTAGCGATCTCATGGAGAATATCTCCCCGTCCCACCAAGCGTATTATCGAATGGCCCGAGCTTTACGCGTAGACACCGCCTCTCACGTTCCTCCTCTCACTCGTCTCGACGGCACCATTGCCTTCGAAGTCGAAGAGAAAGCCGAATGCTTCGCCGACAGCATAGCGGCACAATGTTCGCCCAGCACGCAACCCGCGGATCCCTCCCACATCCAGGCGGTGGAGGACGAAGTTCTCCGCAGAGAATCTCTCCCTATCACCGACGACCCCGTCACAGTCTCTAATGATGAAATCTTGCTTCTCATTAGAAAGCAAAAGTCCAAAAAGGCTCCGGGTGCGGATGGAATTTCCAACCACGCACTTAAGCACCTGCCACAGCAGGTGCTTACCTTGTTAGCTATCATCTTCAATGCCTGCTTCGACCATAGCTACTTTCCAAAAGCCTGGAAAGAAGCGACAGTCATAGGCATTCCCAAGCCGGGTAAACCTCTGAACATCCCGGCTAATCACAGACCCATCAGCCTCCTCAAGGCAATGTCTAAACTTCTCGAAAGAGTAATACTCTCTCGAATGCGGAACCATTTGTTTCCAACGGATGGCGACCCTCTCATTATTCCCCACCAGTTCGGCTTTCGCGCTAAGCACTCCTGCCCTCAGCAAGTCCATCGAATCGTCGAGTACATTCTCGAAGGATTCTATCCGCATCGCAAAAAATCAATCGCAGTTCTCTTTGACGTAGCCAAGGCATTCGACAAAGTCTGGCACAGCGGTCTCGTTTTTAAACTCTATAAAATAGGCTTACCGGTTCGCCTAGTCAGATTAATCGCGTCGTTTCTTAAAGACCGTACGTTTCGATTCAAACATGAAGGCACGCTCTCCGCGCCTCGTCCCATAAAGGCTGAAGTCCCGCAAGGCTCAGTCCTCGCCCCTCTGCTGTACACCGTGTACACTAATGACATGCCCATCCCACCGAAAGGCGTCGAACTCGCCCTCTTTGCAGACGATACCGCCCTTTACACTAAAGGTAAAAGGATCCCGTATAACATCACCAGACTCCAAAAGGCCGTAAACGCCCTCGGTGTTTGGTTTCAAAAATGGCGTATCGATGTCAACCCAGAAAAGAGTTCTGCCATTCTATTCGACCACAAACGTCGTAATAGCCGCAACGATCCCCACATTCGAATGTTAGGTATTCCCATCCCCTGGAAGCGCAGTATCAAATACTTAGGCGTCACCTTAGATCAGACGCTTTCTTTCAAGCCACACGTCGATAGAGTAACGAAACTCGCGCGTTTCTACTTAAGCCGATTAAATAGTATGATAGGTAGAAAAAGTAAAATGTCTTTTAGAAATAAACGTACGCTTTATAAGGTCTGCGTTAGACCCGTCATGTCATATGCTTCGCCAGTCTTTGCCCACGCCAATCCCTCAGTCCTGTATAAGCTGCAGGTGGTTCAAAATCTCTTCTGCCGCAGGGCCACAGACGCACCTTGGTATGTGCGCAACGCGGACCTGCACAGAGATCTTGAACTACCTACAGTGCAACAGCACCTCAAAACACTCTCAGAATCGTTCTTCAAACGCGCCGAATCCCATCCCAATCATCTTGTTCGAGATTCAGTCTCATATACTGCTCCTGTGTTAGATTCGAAATTCAAAGTCGCTAGGCCGAGAAACGCGCACACGGGCGAACCTACGCAGTTAACTTTAGCTCTCGAGGCCCTTCAGGCCGCAAATCCTAATTCTAACGTAAATTCTAATTCTAACGTAAATCCGAATTAATGCAATTTTTATTTTTCATTTTTAATGTTTTTATTTTTACTTTTCATTTTTGAGCACCTTCAGTGCTATGGGAATCTCAGCGGGTGACCCCTTAAGGGCCCCGCTGGCGCGGCCTCTTTCTCCAATTGGCCGTCGCTCAGATGAAGGCTGAGTGGCAAAAATGCACGAGCCGACAGGGGGTTTTTTAGTGGGTATGGTTCTGGTAGGCGTCGGGACGAGTCCCACATAACTCCGATCGCGCGCGCGGAGTATGCGTCAGAGCATTTTTTATGTCCTCCTGCCCTTCCCGCGGAGGGGAACCAAAAAAAAAAAAAAAGCCTGCGGTCGACAACGCATTATTACTCCATATAATAATCACAATCAATATTGTTATATATATAAAACACCAACGATTACTGATGACCATGGGCACAGGTAAGTTGAGTGCTCGTTTGCCGACTACGAAAATATTAAACATGCTACCTGCAGCTGAGTCCTTTGTTTATTGCTATCTCACGTGACGCAGTAAGGGGCTACAACTAAAGGTTTTACAAGCGCATACCAACATTGATTTCAGTCAACACACAGGTTTTTTTATGTTCGTTTTCGGGTCATGGTTTTTTATTTTTATATATGTATGTTTATTCTGGCAACTGGGGGACAGTCGCTGTATGGTTAGTGCGGAACCTAGAATAAACATGTATGAGATATGTATAGGATGCTATAATTGTTGGGAAAATATAGCCTAAGAGTTAAAAACAAGCAGGCAATTGAGTCTTTGTAGTTTGATGAGGCAAGGTTGATAGACCTAGACACTTAATGTTTGCAAAATATTGACAATACGAATCAAGTTAAATTTAGCTCACTTTAAGATAAAGCTTACCTAGGTATAATTTGAGGGGATTTACCCAGTGCCTATCTACTTACTCAGCTCGTTGAAGTACCCATGCTGTAGCGCGGTTGTGCAAGCGTCTATAATTAATAATATAAATACTATAATTTTTGCTCCACAAATTCAGATAAGAGTTAATTTACAATGTTCAAAAACAAAATTACCGACATACTTTTCAAATCTAATGGGGTGATTTTCAAGATTTCTTAATCTTCATACGTAAAATCTGAGTGATCAAAACGGTTAAACCTTTTTACGCAATCCTCCAAATTAATTGGAAAATTGCCGATACCTACCGGTGAACGATTCAAACTTCCACGATTTGCACATGCACTTTTTGTTCTTTATTTATAAGTTACCCGGGATTCTATCGATTTAAGAGTCATAATGGTATAAATACTTTCAGTTTACATATTTTTTAACTAAATTAATTTAACAAATTAATGTAATTACCTTCTCTTCCAGCTGATCGCAAGGTTCGCACGTTATCTGGATATGTGTGTGGCCGCGCGCTTATGGCTAGTTTAAACGAGTTAGGTGGTTAAGTTGGTAACTAAATTTTAAGTTAACAGTTGCGTGTAAACAGTCAATTAAGTGACAAGTGGTAACTTAAAATTTAGTACGCAAGTGATTAAGTAGATTAGGATTCGTTCTATTTTTTGTATAAGTAGGAACGCAGTTGGCGTGATGACCTACAATTGTTGGATGCCACCCCTGAGTTGGGAGAGGCTGATATCCCTCCACTGATTATTAAGGGAACCTAATTAGTAAAGGTGCCACACCAATCGATCGTCCGTCGATCGACGTCGGCCCGTCGACGTAAAAAATTTAGAAAAATACATAATCTTGCAAAAATTTTAATCTCCCAAACAAATTCTTCTCTGAATTTGTCCAAAATCACGTTTACCACATATCAAGTACAGAATTGACGAATTCCTTGACATTCGTCACTGCTCATCTTCATTGAACTTATGAACTTAACTACTTAATCCGTTTGGACACACAAGTGACATGCAGTAACTTAAAATTTAATTACCAACTTAACTACTTAATACATGTAAACCGCGCATTAAAGTCTAAATGTTTAGAATTTTTTATGGAAAGGCTATAAGTCGAAATGAAAAACGGTTTTTTGTAGTCTAATGGTGGAGAATTACTCAATCTGGAATATGTTTTTTGTAAAATACTTTTTTGAACACCCTGTATAAACAGAGACTCTCAGAATTTAGTTCTGCCCTTTTTCTTAACAGTAAATATATCACTCGGTTTAGTTTGGTATTCTTGGTATTCTATGTAATAAATATTTCTATAGATATTTATTACCTTCCACGTCGTTTTGAAATTGGGAATATCTTCATCTTTGACATGTCTATTATATCTATTGTATTTATATAAAAGTCAAACGACGCAGGGTGAGATTGAATTAACTGACAAGCTTCCAGGGAGACCTGCTCGACCGAAATGTATGAAGCAGTTAGAATTTTTTTCGGGTATTTAAATTGGTCCCATAGAAAAAGTTGTAAGTATTCGCTGGTAGATTCATCTCTGAAAGTTTGACATTTGAATTCAATTTCAACCTGTACAGGGGATAAATTAGTAAAAAGAAACACGAAATTCATTTTTTATATTTTATTTATTTCCATTCCAAAAAGCCAACATGCCGTATAAGACGCAAATTAATATTACGCTCTAACTCGCATGAGAGAGAGCTAAATGCTCGAAGTATGCCTAACTTCTTCAATATACTTAGTTAATTCAACTAAAGTACAAAAATTAAAAGAAATATGACACACTGGCATACCCTGCCTTAAAAAATATTTAATTGAAAAACCGTTCATGAACAAAATTCGCATTCTTACAAACATTTTTAATTATAGCTAGACTGAGAAATAAATATTAATAAAGATGTCATTTAACAAATAAACAGTAAGTAGTTGATTTAAGTATCAATCAAGCTATATTTCAAGTTCACTATTTAATATTATTAGAGCGATTATTATTTGTCATAAACGATTTTTTAAATTTAAATCTTAAATTACTTTAAATCATTTCAAAAATATACGTTAATTATTATACGTATGTTACAAAAACTCAAAACGGTCGATTAAAAAATAAAGAAATTGGAACTTTGAAAAGTCAGCGTTTTTGAACGATAAAAGTGTTTCGTTTATATTAAACGTGTTTCGTTTATATTATGTAGTTTATAAACTTATAAGTATAATTTATATAAAATGTTTAAAACGTATAGTTGGCTTATATTTATGGAAAAACAAAATGAACAATCCTGAGAAGTAACGTCATATTAAGAAATTTAAATACTTTTTTATTCACATTGGCATTTTGATATTTTTAAATATATATTTTGTATAACAATATAATAAATTTTCATTACTGAAAAAAAATCCTTTGACTATCGTTTAGTAATATAGATAATGGTCTGAGCATATATTTGGTTCGCATTACATAAATCAATAACATAATATAAAATTAAAACAAAATAACAAATTATGAAAAATTATATAGGTAATAAAATTATTGAACGTGAAATATTATGTTGATAAGAAATTTTTAGAATATTTTTTTCCGTTATGTTCTTTCCATTTTATTGATTATAATAAAATGAAGACGATAGAAAATAGTATTGGGATGTTTAATTAATATATAAAATTGCTTGTATTACATTGTATCAGTCTTTAATTTGTTTCATATTATTGTAAGGCCACCAAGTATACAGGTTAATATTTTTCACGATTCAAAAGATTATAACAGAATTTGAAACAGGTACAGAGATATGTTTTTAGTGGAATTAATATTTAGCTACTTACCTCACAAAACCATTTTAAGTTTTGTACACAAAACACACTCCAACTTTATATTTAGTTGTACTAAAATAGGCATGCTTTTATTCTACGTACGTAACTTAAATTCCGTCAAAATTGTTAGTATAAAAACGTCAGAACCACCAAAATTGTAAATCTTGTAAACATTTCTTACAATTACAACAACTCGAAACGATTTACAATTACGTTGAATCTTACAATAAACCTCATCTGATACAGATGATACAATTTAGAACACATTTTCGTTTTTTTTGAACATCTTTCTTATGAGCAAAAATAGTAAAAAAAACTTTTAAGTAAAGAAAAGAAAAACTTATGTTCTAAATTAAGTGAGGCTTACAAGTTAGTCTTCATTTTCCTAGTCATAAGTTTGTCAAACTTATTTGTAGCTAATTTTATTCACGTCATTTTTCATCTATGTTAGTAAATTAGTAACCTATTCTATAGGAAACTATTATCAAAAAATTGTCAACAATGTCAACTATCATTCTTAAATAACATTAAATGCAAAAATGCACTGTTCTCCATCATGAGACTTCTATGTTATCTGTTACGAAGCTCGTCTTAAGGAAAGAAATACAGTTCTATTTCTTTCTTTACAACCATAGATTAAAAATACAAGTTGTCAATCCACGAATGTCAAAATTTGACAGCAATGCATGGATCAATCAATGTCTCTGTGACCCAACTTCCTAACAAACATACTCAAGAAACCAAAGCTGTCTTTTCTTCAGCATTAATACTTAACAGCTTTCTTGTACCGTCCAATATTTACACTTTTCGATAACAAATACGTCATACTGAAGAGCGTTCAAACAAAATGGAGGTTATCGCGTCATAACCACACTTTTTAAAACCTCAAAATTATTTATGACCTTTTTACGTGATTCAAACAGGTGGTGGGCCTCTTACGTATCTTAGTTGAGGGGTTAAAGTCTGAGCTAGGGAGTTAAGAGCGTCGCAGCATCTAGGCCTTTCGACGAGCCATGCCGCTAGTAACAATGCGACTAAACAAAGTTGTATGGGCAGGGAAGACCTTAGTACGCGTCGTAACCAACCTCCGCGAGGTGTGAAATCTGGATCACCGGATCCTGTTTTCTGGGCTAATATCGGGATTTGTTCTCTGAAACAGAAAAAAATAATTATGGAATGATTTTGATTGTAATAAAGAATAAGACACCGCGAAAGCGTACAAAGTAATTTTGTACGATGCATATATTAGCTTGAAATACATAATGAGTATGGAGTGAAATAAAACACAAAAATTATTTGTTTTGTTTTGTTAATTACCTAAGAAATGTTAATTCGATAAACAGCTAAAACATTTTGTGCAAAGGATTTATATGATATCTGTTGTTTCAAAATACACTTATTATGTTATATTTCCCTTATAACTTACTTGTCCTCCTCAATAGCCAAGTCAGGTATGCTTTGTTCAACGAGCGCGCGGCATGATTCTTGTAAATCACGGACTTCGGTCTCTGTTTGTTCCATACGCTGTAAAATACATTAATTTAATTTAAATTTATTCGTGTATCTCAAGGTATACAGTTTAAAGTATTTTTTAGTAGATACATCTAACAAAGATGCATAAAGATGATTAAGATTGAAATTAATATCAATTTTACAGCAACCGTAAATACCAAGACTTTTCCCTTATGACGATGACCACAGGATACCCTACCTCCAATATAATGAAGTGAAGTGAGTTTTCCCCATCCATTAGTTTAAAACTAAAAAATGAAAATATTTCAGCTTTGCTTGATACAGGTGCATCAATTTCTGTAATCTCCCAAAACTTATGTAATCAATTAAATATTACAATACATAAGGTTGAAGATATAAAAATCCGAGCCGTTAATGGTAATCGAATGGATTTAATGGGTAAAGTACAACTATGTTTGGAGATTGAACATGTTGTGTATATACAGAATTGTTATGTAGTTGATAAAATTGAAAGAAATTTAATTCTCGGGCAAGACTTTCTTCAGAAGTCTGGTGCATTATTAAACTTAAAAGAAGGTCATGTTCAATTGAACAACATTATTTGTAACTTTATTATAAAAAATAAAGTAAATAATCTTAATAATAATGATATTATCGAGAATACCCTTCAGGTTATACAAGTTTCAAATGAATTAAGTAAGGACGAATATGTTTATTTTTCCGATTTAGTAGTTAGTAATGATGATAAGTTAGTGGTAGCTGAAGTCAGTGAAAATAAATTTAATTTAACCCCGAGTCCTCAAGACTCCAAAGTTGTGTGTTGTTCTGAGAAACAGAATCTTAAAGTTGAAGTAGTGGAAAAGGTTAAGAAAAATATTAAGAGTTGTATACCTTGTCAAGAAAAGAAATTATATAATAAGATAGTGCCATTACGCCCTATAATAACGGATCGTTTATTTCAAAAGATAGAGATTGATGTACTAGGTCCTTTTAATCGTTCAATAGATGGTAATAAATATATAATAACATGTATAGATTGTTTTTCAAAATATGCTATTTGCAAAGCAGTTCCACGAGTGACAGCTCAAATAGTATATAATTTCTTTATTAATGAAATTTTAACAAAGTTCGGGACGGTATGTGAAGTATTGTCAGATAAAGGTTCCATGTTTACGTCAAGGTTAATTAAGTCTTTATTAAGGCAATATAATATAAAACATTCCTTAGCTACCACTATGCACCATCAAACATTAGGTTTAGTAGAAAAATTGAATCAAACCATTTCATATTCATTAGCTAAATATGTAAACCAAAGGGATTGGTGTCAAATTTTACCTTTTATAATATATGCTTATAACTGTTCAAAACAAGCTTCAACTAAATTTTCTCCTTATTATTTAATGTTTGGTAGAGAACCTGAAGTTCCGTTTGATAAAAGGTTGAATCCTAACTGTAATATGACCGTTCAACAAAAAAAAGATACTTATATAAGTGCGGTGAATCAAGCCAGAGAAAATTTAAGGAAAGCTCGTTTAGTACAAAAAAGATCGTATGATAAAAAGGCTTCTAATATTAAACTTCGTGTAGGACAATTAGTTTTGTTACATTGTCCAAAAAGAATATCAGGTAAAAGTCGAAAACTTAGTCGACCATATAAAGGTTTATTTCGAGTGTTAGGATATATAGGATGTGACAATTATCTTGTAAAAAAAATACAAAATAACCAAGAACTAATTGTACATGTGAATAGATTGAAACCATATGATATTCGATAAAGTAAAACTAATGATAAAACTATGTCTATATTTATATATATAAAATAAAGTTTTGTATATACATTTATGTATTGAAATATTACGATAATATTATGATTCCTTTATTCTTAGAATTAATAGAGTAAAAATACACATTTAGGTGTACAAGTATATATATATCGTTCATTTGTAGATATGCAACGGTTAGAATTTCGTTGGAGTTTTAGAATAATATAAGAAACTAATATTTTTTTTTCTCAAATTCTATGTACACTTCACAACGCAATGTTCCGAGATGATATATCCTGCAAAGCCGATCCAAACAGCATCACCAAAAAGGAGATGCAATGGATGGACGATGCAGATAAAAGAAAATAAGGAAAAGGTTTTTATATATTATATATTGAGATAAGAGGGTATTTTATTTAATGATTTAATAAATTAATTTTAAATACCCGAAGAGACACCTCAAAGGAGCGGCAGGTACACGCGGCACGTATTTACCGCGTTACATTTTATTTACGAATCATAAATATACGTGTGGTGCCAATGCTCTAAAGAAGTCAATTTTCAAAGACTAAAATAACACTATAGATAATGTGCACGTTTAATTTGAGCCACGCCTAATAATCTCCATAAGAGAGAAGGTGATAGCCGATTTAGCTATGCGGCCAAAGTTTACGAGTATATATAATATTGTGATATTGATGTCTGTGGGTCAACACGCGGATGTAGAATAGGATCCTCAGTGGGTTAAATAATAAAAGGGTTGTGATGGAATAGGTAATGGTTTTTAAACGTTATTGGTATAGAATTTTGTCAGGTGTATTTCGGTGCATTTTGAAAAAGTTCTCTGCATTGCGTTGTGAAATATTAAATCCATTAATTTATAGATATCATTCTGGGTTAAGTAAAATACTTTGGATCCGATTTTATGATCTATTCATAGGTAAGTTTGTCCGGTAATAGTTAGGCAGGCAAAATCTTAATATTTAGGTAGGTAATATTTAAATTTTCGAAAGTTTCAAACTTTCAAATAAATTTTTAATCATTCAGAAAAGTTTAAAGTTAATATGACAGTTCATGTCAAATGTGTTTGTTTTGCCAACTGAATGATAATGTTTGATAATATAATTTGATTAATTTAGTATTAATTTTAATATAAATGGGATTAATTAAATTTACTTTTATTGGGATATTAATATATTTATTACTTATCAATTAATTATAATTATAATTTGATTGTATTCAATGGGTTATTTTAACAATTGTTGATTAATTTAATAATAAATATTGGTTATTTGAACTTGCGTATGATTGTGTAACGTAAATGATTAATATGGGGTTGTTGATTATTCATGAATTGTATGAGAAATTAAAATAATTTACATTGTTTTATTTAAATATTAATTAATCAGCCGGGATCTTGGCTGATTTTCATCAGGTTTTGTGGCTAAGGCTCTATTGATGGAGAATAAATACAATAAGATCATTTTTGGTGTAATAAGATGTTGTGGTTTAAACATGATCTATCGGTAGGGGGCTCATCTGAGAGTAATCCCGATAAATGTATATGGTCCTGATTTAAGTAGGGTCGTTATTTAAGAATGAAATGTATATAGGAATTTATTTAATCAGCTTCACTAATTAAATAAATTAAACAAGAGGGGCGATTGCAACGTTTGCTTGTGCCGTATTTATTAAAAGAGGTTATTGCACAAACAAACTTGCTGACATTTATGACTGGCAACTTATGGGTCTGTCATTATTTGATTTTTATTTGTAAAATGTAAATATAGAGAATATCGAAGATTGTTCTAGATCATTCCTTGACGGAATTCCTTACGGAATTCTATTGCGGGCTTCGTCCCCAAAATAGTCTAATAATTATTCTTGTATGTTATTTTAAAATAGATTCATTTTAAATAAAAGTGGATTAAGTGTGATATGTGTTTCTTTCCTATTAGTTAGGAAGACCTCCCTAGGTTAGATTAGGTCCATCCCGGGTACCGAACCCCGAGAGTACTTGGAATGTTGACTGTGGCATTCGGCGAGTCCACTTTGTCTCAAAAAAGTGTTTATATACACAAGCATTTTACAGAAGGCCGAGAAGATGTTGACGATGATGAGCGTCCTGCAGTTGCAACCACGCCAACAAGCGAAGAAAACATCGAAACAGTGAAAAAATTGTTTTGGAAAATCGTTGAATCACTTATAAGGGAAGTTGCACAAGAAGTTGGCATATCAATCGGCTCATGCCATGCAATTTTCTCGAATTTTTGGGCATGAAACGCGTGACAGCGAAGTTTGTTCCAAAATTGCAAAATTTTGAGCAAAAGCAATGTTGCATTAGTGTCGCTCAGGAGTTGTTGAATGACGTCAACGACGATCCAGGTTTGCTTAAAAGGATCATAACTGGTGACGAAACGAAGGTTATGACGTCGAAACCAAGGCCCAATCATCCAAATTGAAGCAGCCAGTTGAGCCAAGACCGAAAAAGCACGCCAAGTTCGACCAAATGTGAAGGTTTTGCTCACTGTTTTCTTCGATTACAATGGCATGGTGCAACAAGTCGTACGGTTAATAAGAAATACTACAAGGAAGTTATGCAACGTTTGCGTGAAGCAATACGGCTCAAACGATCGGAATTGTGGAAAACAAATCATGGATTCTGCATCACGATATGTCAATGCTTGTTCGAAATTTTTTGACAAAAACAACACCGTTATCATGCCTCAACTACCGTATTCACCAGATTTGGTTCCCTGCGACTTTTTCCTATTCCCAAAACTGAAGAGACCAATAAAAGGAAAGCGTTTTTACAATTGATGAGATAGTCAGAATCGAAGAACGAGCCATGCAAAAAAGCGCATTTCAGAAGTGCTTCGAGGGTTGGAAGAAGCGCTGGCATAAAGTGCATTATATCTGAGGGGGATTACTTTGAAGGGGACAAAATGGATAATAATGAATAAATATATATTTTTTCTATATAATTACTTTTCAAAAAAATTCAAAATTCACCTTTTCTTTTGAACAGACCTCGTATTTACACCAAAACAGTACTTACCCTAGCAATAAACCTAAGCGCCGGAGAATTGGGGGCCAGCACCGCCTGGAGCTTGCTCGCCAGCTCTCTAAGCGCCGTGAGCCTGCGCGCACGCCCGCCGGCGCCTTCGCTGTCCCCGTCTGATATACCCGAGTCCGAGAGACTGTCGCACGTTGACGAGCCCTGCGAAAGGAAAAAATTTGATACGATTATATATATTTTATTTTTCAATCAAATTCAAAGATTACCATAAACGGTTGATAAATTATGCTCTAGAGAAAAGTAATACAGCGTACCTTCTTCTTATCAACAAGGGATGCAGCTAGCTGACGTATTTTTGCAGCAACCTCGTCCGGGTCATTGGCCGCTGCGCGATTCTGAAGTGCTTGGAGTGTGGCTAGGTCACTGCGTAAAGCGCCTTGTAACTCTCGCATCGCCGATTCCCATTCAGCCCACGCAAATATAGCTTTTTCAAGGGAGAGCAGCTCGGTGGATGTGCTGTAAAAACATGGATTTAATGAGTTACTATAAAAGCGCAACTTAACTCTTAAATTTTACTGTGATTTGTATTTCGGGCTAGCGTCCAGCGACAGTCGCTGAAGTGTTCTAGCCTCATATAGATAGATTTAAGAGGACAGAACGAAATTGGGTGAAAATTTTTGCATAATAATAATGCTCAAGATCTATAAAAAAATCTGCTTTTTAAAAATAGCTTCATAATGAAATAAACTATATCGATGGCATTGAGTCTATGTTTATCACCGTATTATTGTCATATGCCGCATATGACATGAGCCATACGACAGGCCCAGCCGTATGTTTCTGTCATATGCTGCATATGACAGGTCTAGCCCTATGTTTCTGTCATATGCTGCATATGACATGAGCCATATGACAGGTCCAGCCGTATGTTTCTGTCATATGCTGCATATGACATGAGCCATATGACAGGTCCAGCCATATGTTTCTGTCATATGCTGCATATGACATGAGTCATATGACAGGTCGAGCCGTATGTTTCTGTCATATAGTGCATATGACATGAGCCGTATTAAAGGTCTACCCGTATGTTCATGTCATATGCCGATCATTTTAGGTCCCTAATTAAATCATTAGCTTAATAATATTTATTTGTTGTTATACATACTTAGTTGCATAGAATTTATTCCGATTTCTGATACCGTATATTCATAATAATAACTAATCACAATATTCACGTGAGAAACTTGGCGTGCAAGAGATACATTTTTAACTATACAATCAAAATATTTCACAACATGTAAAGAAAATGTTTAATTTTTATTAAACACATAAACAAATTAAATATTTATTTACAAACTATTAAATATTTACAACTTCAGAATGTAAATATAAGTATATTACATTAATAATTATAAGAAAGATAAAAAAAACCTAAACAAGAATCAATCGAAGGCAACGTAGCAATAACGCCGGCCGAAGTAGCATGCTAGAACGCAATAACAGTATGAAAATATAATTTGGGTAATGGAAATATTTTTGAGGCTTTTGGCATTGACATTATGCCAAATACCTTGGTGACAAGGGGATCATCGCCTTTATTCGGACTAAGCGAGGAAATTGGTGAGTGAAACTTGCGAACCTAACACTGGTACCTAAAACACAATAAATGCATAAACTTTATTTTTCAATTGTCCAAAATAAGATGCGATAAATCTTATTGTATTTCTGATGTTGCCATTACGCGTATTAAATATTTTCACATGATAATTTATGGTAAATGCTTTACGAGGTAATTGATTGGAGAAAATGTAACAGTATTGTTATATTCGTGACGGCCTAGTAGTTTTAATTGCAGGCTGTCATGACACTTCAGAGTTTTCATCATTTACTTGAATTCATTTTTAATAGCGGTTTGTGGAAGATGTAAATATTAGAGACAGGTTGCATACAAGTTTCAATTGTATGTTTTGCAGATTTTAGAAACGTGTGTGTATTCATTATGATAAATAACATTAGACTCTGTTAGAAAATTTATTTGAAAATTGAAATAAAGCATTTTGATTCAAATTACTTTTTTTGAGGCACATCAGAATAAATTCTTTTCGAACTAGCCCTTTGTCTCTTAAGGCGTTAAAATTTCGTACCGAAATAAATTTCTTCTTCGAAAAAAAACCTTTTCAGAAAATAACAATATAAATAATTCATCATATTTGTCAACTTACCGCTGATGCGCATTATCCCACTCCTCAAGAAGTGTTGCCAGGTCATTAGCCAGTCCATGATCATCTGCCTCCAATTCACCAATAGCACGACGCACCGACACGGTCAACTTTAGCATGGATACCTTCACTTCAAGCAGCCGGGATAAACGCTCCTGGAATTAGTGAAGCGGTTTTTCAGAAGGACGAAAAGGATGCCAAGAGATTAAGACACAGGCTTGTCCTAGCTCAGACCTTTGTGTAAATGAATGTGTGTAATTTTGAGAAATATTATAAGAAAATATTAGAACGCATGTGTTCGATACTAAAAATTGAGATTTCGAACCCAATCCAAAAGTTGGTGTTTATCTCAACCATTAAAATGTTATGTTTCTGTTTACGGAGAAAATTGGACCATGAAACGAGCATCATGTGAATCATCGGCCTAGTAAATCCTGAACTCAGCGATTTCTTTTCACACTTTTCTGTTATTCATGATAATTCAACTTAAGCTAACCTTAAGCTCTTCAATCCTACGATGCAGTTGAGCTTTCGTGTGCGGCTGCGGCGCGCAGTCATCAGCTTCGCAGACATCCTTAAGGGTCTCCTTCAACACTGCGATTTCTCGACGCAGCCGCCGCGCGCCACTGCGACGTGTCGCCGCAGCACGTAGAGCCGACCAGCGCGCTGATACCGCTGCCGAAAAAAGAGTTATTCATTTAATTGGTCCTTACTTAGTTCTAAGCAAAATGTATATCAAGAATCACCTGCGCCATGAAAGTATGAAGTGTAAAGTGCGCATAGAATATGCGATAAATAGGAGAACTTCAAGCTTCTGTCAAATCAACAAACGAGGTAAAAGAGAAACTTTTTATAAAATTGTGTCTTGTTCCCACTTTAATTTAATAACAAATATGTTTTTGGTTTTATTTTAGAATGCGTCTTTCATCACCCAATGTCAGCTTGTAAATAGTTCACAGGTCTTTCCACACTTAATCATCTAAACCAATAAGGGCATTTCTATAACCCTGACGTCCATGTCTGAAAGTCCATGACATAGAAAACATAACAAAATGTCTTCGGTCAGTAACCTTGTCCGTACTGTACAAACCAGTATGTCTGTAGAACTATCTGTTGCTGTCACAATAACTCCAGCGATCCATCTGGCAAATTCCCAACTACATACAACTACCAACAAGGAGCATTACGTTAATACGCGATTTTATAGTTACATTGAGTAGTTTCACCATCTGGTTCTAAGAACTATAAATATAGGATCATTTGTTTGAAATGATTTTGGCAAATGGTTAAAAAAAAAAGCTTTATCAAACTGTAAAAGTTGACGAACCTAAGTCAATGTTTGGTGAATCATCTTTACTGTTTTTACTGTCTAACATAATCATTTAACATATTTTTTCCGTCAGTGACAATACCATTACGTCATTTGGGGCCACAGGTTTTGTTAAATCAACTTTGGAGGACACTGCGCCCACATCGATTAACAAACCATTTTTAAATGTTAAGTGGATGTTAAAGTAATGGCTAGTTACTAATATGTTTATCCTTATTTATTACTATCCATTCAAATAAGGAATTTGTTTGTAATTTCATAATACTATACTGAACTATACTGAAAAGGCTATCTTATATTTTGATACACCATAACCCGCAACTTATTAACCACGCGGATATATAAAAAAAATTTTTTTGTGTAAAACAACGGAATTAATATTATTTTGTATGGTTAACCCGAGAATGAAATTACCTAAACATTACTGTAATTTATAGGCCAGTTAAAACTCCAAAATCTAAATTCTGTGAGGGAAACACACGTACGTTTGTATACACGCTAAAAGTACAATTTGACTACAAACAGATTCGAATATTAAACTGTACTGACCCACTGACATTAGTGCATTACCGACCCAGATAGTACGCAGCGCACTGCCAGACGTAACGCTTCAAAACTAAACAAAGGTATTTTTAACGGAACTCTTGTTGATATTGATTAATTTAAGATAAGTAGGGCAGATTTTGTAGAAGATAATGCATGGGAACAAACAAATATACAACGTAGAAACGTACACAAAGATCGCTTCATTTTAAGACGATAGTTAACGGAAAGAAACAAACGTTACAACTAATGACTTAACTGTCTTTGAGAAAGATGACATATATTTAAGAAAACGTAAAAGTTAATTAATGTGGGCTACAGAAGTGGGTTATAGTTTTAAAACGATGCTTCGAATATATACGCCACCCAAACTTCACGGAACTAGACGCTGCAAGCAAAGTTAAAATAGAACTGTTTTGTTTATTTATGTTGATTGAGTTAAGAGTTTTATTAACAGAACTCTTTTCCGTGAGTCAGTTTCTAACACAGTGAAAACGGTTTTGATAATTTTTTTTACTGATATTATATCTAAACAAAGCCGAAGAACATAAACAACAATCAAAAGAACACTATCTATATGCAACTTATGGCTGCAAATTCATTACTTACAAAAAAATACATAACCAAAAACCTTAAAAAACACACGAAAGCACTATTAAACATTATCTCCAATTAATATTCAGAAAACAATCATTAAGTGTCACCACAACAGGAAACGGTCACTCTCGGGGAAGCGAGGTTTCTCAGCAAAAATGTGCAAATCGCAATAAAACACAAATGGCTTTAGATTTCTCTTAAAAAGGCAACGGAAGCCAATAATGGTATAACTGGATGACATCCGCAAACCACAAGCAGCTGTCGAAGACAATTATGAAGGTTTAGCGGATGGAAAACATAACTTTTAAATACATTGCATAGGTAATAAATTTAATAGTTTACTGTTGTAAATGCGGAAACTATACTGCATGGTAGATAAAGTCGTAAGGAATTGATATCGTAGAGGCAAGCGGTATTAATATTATTATACGTTATTATTCCTTGATAACTGAAATGGACCGTAAATCAAAATAGATGAGACGGAACGCCTCACAAAGACAGACTACCGAGAGCTCTGAATAGAGTCCTAAATGTCAATCTATCTGCGAACTTGTGTCCGTACGTCGTAATTTTAATAATTTATGACCACATCTTGTTTGTAAACAGTAGAGGAACATAAATCCTAAAATAGAGTTTATTCTGGAATATTAAAGCTAGTCTATATTAAATTGATTATTTATTGTTACAAAAAAGTGAGAATTGAAACTAACTCACTTTCATGACATCAGGGTTAATTTATGAAGCAACTAAATTGATCATAACTAGAAAATGGCTATAAAAAACGGTAAAAAGACATTACAGGCGCAGACAGGCAAGATCGAAGCCGTGAAATTGTAAAGTATTCCACAAATTGCTAACAAGAGTCGATTTGGATGGGTAGTTTACTATGGCGGGAAAATCGCTACAGTTCCGGTAAGGACGGAAAATAATTTGCGATCTACTTGGGTCGTTGGGGCCTGAATTGCTGACGGAGAGCATGCTCTATCCGCCGATGAATGGGCTCTGGCAGTCGCACGTTGCAATTGTTAATCTACAGAACAGGGTCACTCATTGCGGAAGAAAACAATATTGGGTAGGTCATTTGCAGTGAATCTCATAAATTTTTCACAATTTATGAGTAATATGATTTAATTACTGTGTTTACTTGTTTTGAGCATTGAAAAGAAGACCAGTATTAATCTTATTACATAATATTACCTAACAAATTCTTCACTTTGGAAGGCACCCAGAAAAATGTCAAAATTTTTAGTAAAATCATATCCCCAGAAAAACACTCCCACAAAAATGACCATGCCTAATAGTGAGAAAGAAGCGGTATATAAAATTGTACATACAGAGAAACTACAATCAACTTCGTTTGTACATTTCGTGAAGTCACAATAAGAACAGGTTGATATAAAAACCAGCACCATAATAAAGTGCTAAACATACAAGTTGTCGTAAACTGGCTACAGCTTTCGTAATAAACTTACCATAAGTAGAAATAACTGGGCATCTTGAGAAGAGCGTTACAACTTTAATACTTGAATCAGCTGTAGTGAAAGTCAACAAGTTACGCAACACTTATACACTAATGACGACTTCTCTGACCGAAAAAACGAAAATTTATAACAAAATAAATAATCTATAAAAATCGTGAACTCAACACAAATTATAGATTTATCGATTTTGAAATGGCTTTGCTACGTCACTGCATAAAAAAATAACAATTTCTAAATTGCGGTTAGACAATAAACAGTATTTTCGGGTAGTGATTTAAAACTTACCGAAGTAAATCATAATTTTAACTACGTATTATCACTGTGAAACACCTAGAATAGAATGGAACTCAGTTGCCATTCATTAGATATGACAAAGCGATCGTGCGCCGGAGTTGACGAAGCGACAAGGTCGCAGCTGCATACTGTAAGCAAACTCCAGCCTAGACAAAAGGCCTTTACAAGTGATTTCTTTTTTATCGCACTCTTAATCTTCTGATGTAGACCAAATACAAACCGTCTTTATTTGACTTTACAAATGAGCGGTATTCAATTATAAACACTCATTGTAAATGACAGGGAACTCAAATGCGCTACAGGCGTTAGAAAACTAGCGTTATTTTCAAAGTCAAATTAGAAACTATATTACCAGAATGTGAACCTTACGAGTATGTATTTACTGACTTTCGTGTTTAAATTCACAGAGGTAAAGGTGGTTTTAAAGTGCTGTAACTAATCCAAGATAATGCCGTTAGTGAGTTTGTAGTTAATTTAAATGCAAAGTGAGGTTTTCACTCATCATCTTATATTATGACTCAACCGGATCTAAATGAGAAGAAATCCTGAATTTATGCTAAATTAGAGACCAAACTGCATAATGGGATATTAAAGACGGCAACTTTCGAAATTTATATTATAATTCTGAAAAGCCAACGCATCTAAGAAAACGTTGAAAGCATAATAAACGTCACTTCCAGTCAAAAACAATACAACCGGAACTTGAACATAAAAGAAGTTATTAATTACATAATGAACCAAGTCACGTAATAAGATTACAGTTACGTCGTTTACCGAATTAATGCCAATCAAGCAGCAATGTAACCTAATTAATTCAATATTTGAACTGGAAATAATCGTTACATTAATTATTCATCTATAATTGTAATTTTTAACCAAACTTGACCTGTGCATATCGATGGAAAAAGTATTTTATACCAATTAACCGCAAACAAGTTACCAAATAAAGAAACGTTTGTAGTTATCGAAAAAATACGTACACGGATCTAAAAGACCTTTCAATGCAAATAATGGAAAGTGCATAAATTTGTTGGTCAGTACAATGTGTGGAGTATACAAAAGAAAAACCAATACTTAAAATACACACAACCTTTGTATGGCCGTTGAAATGTTAACTGGACAATGCCAAGTGTTACATAATTTCTTAACAGATGCAGTCAACAATATTTTGGCAGATAATTATCGGAACATTAATTTGTTACAAGGTTAGCCAATTGTAAGATATTGGTGGATGAAATTAGCTGGTCCAGATTTACATTAGGTTTCATTTAGACTTCTGTAATAATAGATAGTGTACTATTACTACAGAATATTTCTGTACTAAAAGGAGAAGGCCAGGTTTTGTTATTCTTCTCAAAGGCAAATAAGTGCAATAGATTAGAACAATTACAGATTTATTAGCAAGTTACGCCATTTGTAACGTTCGTTACAATTTAAAACTACAGCTCTTCCGTATCGAAACCAAACTTCATATCCCCGGAAAATAGCAACTATAAAACAGTTGATTGCGTAAGTAAAACTAAATTTATCTAATAATGAAGTAGTTAATTACAGTGTAGGGTTAGGATCAGATACAGCTGAGCCAAAAGTGATGCAATTCTGCAATTAATTGGCAAGGAGAAACCTAGTGGTGTAGTGATGCGTAGGTCGGGAGATGTGGGCGCAATGGTATTAAGTTCGAGTCAAGTACACCAGTAGGAAGCTTGTTGAGATGTTTAATGGAATGTGAGGTTTGGCGGATGTACTTAGACGATAGTTTATCGGTGTTCTATGAGAGGTGTGGTAGTAAACGCTGAATTAATACTCCCGTATACTCAATTTGAATGATATTATTGGTTCTATACTTATTTTGTGGGATCAATATTTCGTACGGAGGTAGATGTTATCTAAATTATTAAGATCTATTTTATAGATATATAACGGGAAAACTGACTAACACGCTTAACTCTCGAAGTCTATAGAATAGATGGAAATGATGCATTAAGTAAGTATTTTAGTGAGATATTTTAAAAATAATGTCCTAAGTTTCTGGATTGGCATGTAAAAATTGTAAGAAAATGAGTTTTATGTCAACCACTTGCCAACCTATATCCGCACACAAACATTACTTGTAAGTAAATATTTTTTATGTTATGAAAAATATTTATTTCAATAGAAACGATTTATCTTGCCTCTGAATAAAACTCTCTGCTCACTTACAGCTCGCTAAATGCGCAAAACCCATTTTGTGCAAAGAAGATGAGCAAATAATACATTGTCAGTGTTGACACTATTTAAAACTGCATTTGCGTCAGCGAACCTCTATATAAAATATATTTTTAACGACTTACCAACTTCATCATTATTTGTAGTTGTCGAGGCCAAGGATAAATTCATTTCTGCGTTTAAAGTTTCAATCATTCAAAATTTCACTATTCACTTGTTTAACAGCACATAAGTTTCTTTGAAAGTTCAGACTGTTCTTCACGTAAGAAACATTATGATGTTATATCAGAATCCAGAATTGCGAATAAATCTATAATTAAAATAATGATTGTTACGCAATGGAGTAATAGATGCGCACGAGTATAACTCCCTTGTTGTGTTACATCACAATGCCAACAAATTTCAAACAGTGTAAATTAGTGTTTTTGTTCTTGTTTTAGGTTGTTTTTATAGACGTCAGAATTGTAGGTGGCCGTAAATGCTACTTTTGTGTAAACATTGCTCAATTCGTAATGGACTAAAATACCAGCTCTACCAACGAAAAATAAAAAGCTTTGGGTGTAATTTTACTGTTACCTCAGCTCTACACTCCAAACGTTACACCGTTTTCTTTTGATCTTTGGTTATAGTATTAACTGTTCAGTATACAAAAACAACTTCCATCTACAGTTATATATTTATACAAATCTACCATTAAGTTCAAATCAGAAGAGACTACATCAGTATATTTAATCTTCACGTTAACTTTGCTTTCAAGATTATCAAGTTTTGAACTTGTCTTACATTTGCGTTTAAAGTTAAAGCATGAAATACTGAACTTCAATAATCAAGGCTTTCGTTCTTGTTAGTCTTGTTATTTCATTCAGTACGTGGGTGGAATTTTGAATAATACATTAAAAAACGGATTGTTATTGATAGGAATTGTCTGAAATATCAAGGCAAAGAACTCAACTTTAATTAATGGTTTACTAGGAGATGAAATCTTTTAATAATGCCTTATATTATACCTTCTAGTTGGTCAGAGCATTGTGTGGGCAAATGGTTTTTGGAACTCATATAAAAAAGACAATATTCTTTAGCAAGAATAAAGCTAAAAATTATCCCTAGGGATCTACTACCACAAATCTAATTTAAAATTCTTGATAAAAACTTAAAAGCTATGCTTAAAATCACAGTATTATGATAGACCCGGGACCAAAGGTACTAGGAACTCATTTTTTGCAAGAGGTATCCATAAATATAGGTTGCGATGTTTTTGACGAAGCCTTAGCGGTACTAGACGAACTGGAACAGCGACCGGTTGTAACCGTTATCCCGACAGATACAATTAATACTCTAATATCAGATACAATGGCAACAGGTATACCGGTATTGGTAGTTATTACAAAGAAGTAACATTTGATATTTTGTGGTTTTGCTCTAGTAATCTTGGAAGGTTAGTCAGTAGTCGATATTATTTACAACGTTTTGTTAAATGTGATTCCTGTCATGAGATAATTATGACCCACTGTATTTAAATTGAACATGTAATTATTGCTTGCTAGACAAGATTTTCTTTACTCATGGTTAGCTAGTAAAAGTTTTCACATATAAAGACACCTACGTTATAAAACTACGTGAAACTAAGCATAACAGGTTCAAGAAACATTAAATCTAGAAAGTTTACTATTTAACAGCTACTAGGTAAACTTGAAAACCGCAGCTACATACTTCAACTATCTGTAAACACAGGCTAGTGTGCATAAATATCAATTTTCCAAGCTGTTTATCGATCTATGGATCATTCATATCGTTTTCCATCAGCTCATGGTCGTAAATGTCATCTAACCATCAACCAAAACATGTTATTTAACCACATATTGGAAGATTATATTTATATATTTAAACTTAGAGAGACTAGGTGTGGGTGCTGCGACAACTTTCGATTTGATTGGTATTGAATCCTAATGAGGTGGAATGATATTATATGGTATTGATTTGACTAATTATAAGCAGTGAACTTGTCAAAAATAAGAAGGTTGAGGTTTAAAAACACAGTGATAAAAGTAATTACTTGTCTGAGTAATTACTTGAGCAAAGGTAACAACTTAAGCAACGGCTAATTTTGTTGTTGAGAAATTGGCAGAAGTAAGAACTGTCAAGAGGTACAGTTCTTAGCCAAGACATTGCGTTTCATTCGATAGTACTATAAAATTTTGTGTTTTAGAAATTCTAGCCAGAAATAAGTACTTGTATAAGTTTTAACTTGTTTGTGGTACGCGTCGGAGTTCGCACCTTCGAGGTAAGAAGCTGAAAGGATGACAGATGCTTTCGTCTTTCTGGACGATGTCTCAACACTGGACGACATAATGCTGATAGTTCTAGCAAAAGAAAGTCCGTGCAAATCATACATGAATCCAAATAGACTTCTTTAATAACCTGAATTGCAGAAACAACTTAAGGCTTTAATACAAAGCAAAGCAAACGGCATGGATTATTGTCGCTCAAGCCTATGGTTGAAAGAAAAGATAATATAAGTTCCCATAATTATTGCTTTGTCTCAGTCACACATCACGTCTAATTAAGAATGTTTCTATAAAAAGCTTTGAGAAAATATATGGTTATCTTTATTGGAGTGGGCGTGTCCACGCATGCAATTGAAGACATCGCCTTTTTATTTCAAAGATACATGGAACGCATATTAATTTGATTGAAAGCAATTGAAAGTTTCAAATTTCTAGGATGCTATTGCCGAATCCTTATGTACGGTATTTTCTGTTCTTATTTTGTTTTAAGTAAGCAAACTTCCGATCGGCTACTTAACAGACAGTCTCTCAGCAAAAGCCTTTCAATAGTTACATATATCTCTATTATTGGAATAGACACATTACGTCGACTATCAAAGGAGCTTTCAAGTCAACTTGAGCTTTTACTTAGTTGGTATTACGTAATGGTTATTGATAGACAACTTATGGTTTTCATAACTAAATGATTAAAGAAATATCTTTGGCCAGCACATAGATAAAGAAGACAATGAAGGTCTTTTCGAAATGGTGGTAGAGCGAAGCTTTACGTAAGGTCAACAAGAACATGCTATTGTCAATGTTTAAAATAAATATTTAAATTGGAACATAAAGAATTTTGTACTCTATAACATTTTTATCAGCTTGAAATAATTCGTTTATTTGAAATGTTGTAGGCTAAATTAAAACCACTGCCTCTGTATCAACGACGTTGTTATTCGGCGTGTTAGTTCAGTTCTAATGAAAATTCATTTTAAGGATCTTTTAACAACTAAAATTCAAAAATCAGGTTCCCAATGGACCACTCGTGGTGTTCATAGCAAAGAAAAGATTTGTTACTACTATTATTATTTTCATTGGTTAGTAGCAGATAGTAGAGTCGTTTGGAAAGGAAAACTAGTTTAGGTAAAGGTTAAAATTATCCTCAATTTAAAAAAGAGTTCTGTCTTAGTTAAATGTATTGAAATCTTTCACATTTAATGTTGTCTAGTCATCGATCATTAGTCTAAGACGGAATATACTTTTTTGAGACATATAGTTTAGGATTTTAACTTTTTTTAAATCATGCAGCCTTGCCGCAGCTAAGTTTTCTAAGGACAGATGTTTATACAAATAAAACAGAGCGTTCCTTTCTAGCATGTATGATTTGTTTTTAGTGTGATCTTTTTGAGTAGGTAGTCATAATAAGAGGCGTGGATGCATGTTTTAAATTAAATCGATCAGTACAAAACATGGTAACCAAACGTAGGCGTTTCTTAAATTAATTATTCAATAACATATTAGATGATTTATCATGCGCGGCCTTTGTGGCGCAATGGGCGAATATAATCAACTGAGTGACTAACGGCAGTACTCAGAGCCGACAGATAAATAAATATCGAATATTGTCGATAAATAATTTAAGGTATTTTCCCGTTACTTAAAGTAACGGTTTCGGTTTTTAGACGCTTGATCTACTCCAACACTACTTCGCCACTTCCTCTTAAGACGTAAGAACAAAAATTTTATTCTAATTCTTTGTAACTATTCTTTGTATTCCAAAACGCATTTATTATAAATTTAACTCTTCTTGAACAAATTTTTATTCTTTACAATGTCTCGTTACTTCTGACCTCTGACGTTAAAATATCTGAAATCACTATTCGGTATACATTTCCTGTAAAAAACACCTGAGTTATAAGTAAATGAGAAACCCAAGAGGCCAATAACCCTGAATTAGTCAGGCAGTTTACTTAAACAGCAAACTGCAGTTAAGCAAGCCTTAATTTGTATGCAAAATGATTAAGTAGCACAGTCTACAATTCACTTAGGTATTGCATAGATCAGCTATATACTTTACACTTTATTTCAGTATGATTTTTCAATTACTATCGATTTATTTTAGACTTATCTATAATCTTTAATTATTAATAAAACTGATAAAACCCGTAGATAAAAAAGGCAATACAAATATAAATATATATTTTTAATACTTAGTATAAAACATATATTCAAAGGTCAAATAAACGATATCATGATGAAAAATCCTTGAAGGTAATGCTTCGTTATAAAATACTGTGATTAAAGGTGTTGTAAAAAGAAATCAATAAATTTTTAATGGATACGAACCTAATAGTGTACATATGTAGCAATTATGTAGCCATTTTATATGTTAAGTACTTCTTTTAAGAGAGTCGTAACTTAACTGAATATGAAATGTAGAGTCCTTGTAAGAGAAACCGTGAAAAATAATAAAATTACACAAGAAGTTACCACTAAAGTCACAAGTAAAACAAAAAAATATATGTATTAAGAAATGTTAAAAGTATTTCTAAATAATATACTTTTAAAATCAATATTTATTATTTACAGTACTAAATTTAACTAAAGTATACCTAAGCAAATCATAAAGCAATATATTTTAACTGTATAAAATTAAGATTTTGTAGATTTTGTTTAATTTTATGTATCAGAAAACCCTCAAAACGATCTTAAAGTAAAAGTTTTTAAAGATTTATCACAGAAACAAGTTGGCATTGTATATAATTCATGTCGCAGAAGGTCACACACATCGATAACCTTATCGAACGTTGGCTAACATAACATTTTATAATTTAAAAAAAACAAGCCTGTGAAAATCTGCCCGATCACATCACAATGTCCAAAAGTTTATTGTATAAATATAGGTCACTGTTGCAACCGCCCACACAGAGCACAAAGACCGGGGAAAGTGTTAAACCACTCATGCGCATCTATTTAACTAAGTTTCTCCACGAAAAATAAAGCAGCAACTATAATTGTGTACGAGAAAATTTGCGTGTTTTTTTAATAACACTGATTGATTGATTGATTCGTTGACTGAGAAAATGGCGCGTAAATTTTATATAAACGCTCGCGACGTACGACCGCTGCGCGCGACTCTCACAGCTGATCTGAATTGTCTCTGAATACTTACATCGAGCTAACATGAAAAATCGACGCGTGATGAATGAATGTTTTGCAAGTTTCTGCATCGATTTTGAAACAAATCTAAACCATAATAACTCATTGATGTATATTCATTTAAATTACAATTATGTAAAACTAATTCAGTGGCCACTTTTTAAAACTACGGCGGAAACTTACATTCTCGTGTCCTAGTTTTTTTTATAACTTAAATTATATAATATCTACGCTTTGTGTCGAAAAATTGGTAGATGGACACTTTAGGGTTAAGTTTAATCGATAAATATTTATTTGAATAGAACACAAAGGAATTATTGCTGAATAATCGATGAGGTGCGGGGTCAACGCGCTGGCACGAATTTTCAGTGAAATGAGGGTATTTGCGAAATTATATTAAAAATTAAGACTATAAAAAAGAAAAGGTAGTGCGTCTTTTATTTTTCCACCTACGAATGGATAATCATGTGAAGACAAAATAAAATAAACCACATTAAAGTTATTTTTAACATTAGGTATGTGTTAATTTAGATGTGAAATAGGTGACCTAATCAACTCATTTACAAATTGACCTAATAGACTAAATAACACTGTTAATTCATTTTGTATGTGTCAAAGTAAATTATCTCCATGCTTATACACCGTAACAAATATACATTTATCTACTATTGAATTTCCACAATACAAAATGACAACCACAGTCGCACTGACACGCCTTGTTTTTACAGTAACTTCAGTTTTGATATCACTATAAATAATGTTGTTGATGTTTGCCTAAAACATAGTCTTTTAAACTGCTTAATGCCTCTCAGTTGCAAATTTCTCTTGTCAGTCTTTGCTAGATTTCTTATGCTATAGAAATTCATGAGACACAAAGGGACTTAACTAAAATACGTCCCAAAAATCACTGAGGGTAAAGAGTTTGTAAATAGTTACTTTTTAGGGTTAATTCTTCATCCTACAATGAGTGCTTCTTCTAGTTTGTCTTCTATATCAGCAGAAGAGTAAAAATAAAGAAGACACAAACACTATTTTTATTCAGCTATTGGAAGTTGGAGCAGAGATTTCAAAATAAGATTTTATTAAAAGAAGAAAACCTTCCTAAGAGAGCGTTTTAATGGCATCACTAACCACGTTACTAGCAGCAAAAACATCAAGCCCGACGTTTAAGAAATAGTCTCCTATAATTTATTGTTAATTTGTCAGGGCTAATAAAGGGATAAAATTAGTTCACCTTAAATGATTACCTGTAATTATATTAAGGTACTGTAGAGTAAGGTACTGTCAGCAAGATAATTCAAGTAGAATTAGATTTCAGAATTTTTAGGTTATCACTGTAATGTTCCAATTCTTTTTTTATTTGAAGAATATTATTTCATTTTCTTTCTATGTTGTATCCATGAAAATATAAAATTTTATTTTAATTGATTTGCTGGCTGTGCTTAATTCAGAGCCAATTATTTCAGCGCGACCTTATAGCGACTTGTACGGTAGATCGATTTTATCAGTTTTTACTTGGTCGTGTTCGACTAATTAGTCGAGATGCTCGATATGTTGCTGACCATACTGTTAATGAGAATGACCGATTTTCGTTGTGAGAGATACATCATACGCACTGTTTAGATGCTGATACGCCTTAACGCCCTTAATAACAGATTTATATTAGGTACTTTGACTGTCGTGTACTGCGTTAGTCAATCATTTGATTGAATAAAGTATCCAACTGGATTGAGTCGTACTTTCGTTTATTCAATTATATCAACATTTCAATACTTAAATATATGCAATCAAGAACTAACTCACAATTATTAAGAAGACTGAGTATGTAGATTTTTATTAAATTGTTATATAAATTATTAATTAATAGAAAATAATTAAAAGCCAAATTTTCTTTACTCACTCTCTAATTTACCGAGCTTTTGTGTTGAAATCATGTTTTATAACATTTTTGTACCGATATTTATTTAATATTAAATTAATTTAAATTTATAATCAAAATCAATCAAAATAATATTAAATTGACGATAAAGTGCTCGATGAAATTGTATTCGAGTTTTTTACAAGATTGATGTATTTAATTGACTGGTAATATATGTATACAGTTACAAGCGCCAACGTTTTTGGTATTCGACCTCATGCTGTTTACTACTGGCCTAAAAAGGTCTCTGGTAAGTCATGACACTCTCAGAGTAAACTATCCCGTATAGTTATAATGACCAAGTTTTCTAATGACCATATTTTTTTTGAAGGGGCAGTTTAGTTTTAGCTCTCTTGATCCTTTCAATTTAACCAGATTTTGTGAACTAGCGCTTACCCGGAACCGTTCACGAGCGTGGCTTCCAATCCCGCGGGAGTTTTGGATAAAGTAAAGCTTGAGTCATTTTAGGTAATGTAGTTTTTTAATGGTGAAAAAAAATCGGTTTCTTTGTCCCTATGTTTAACAATAAATAAAAAATACAAACAAATTTATATTTTTCTTCATGACATTGTAGATCGAAATATAGTTGATTTAAATTTAACCCTTACTGGGTCTAGCATATAAAGGTTTTTTTACCATCCAATACACTTATTTGGCACCTCTGAAAGTTGCAGCTAGCTATTACATAACTAAATCTACACTTACAAACTAATGTTAACTGTAATATCAATTCCCGATAATACAGGAACTAGTACCAGATATTATGGATCAATTGTCCACCCGATAGGATTGCTAATGAGTTGAAACGATGCCAAAGAATGCACCACTGTATGCGCGTGCGTTGGTCGTTACGTGTGTAGGTGTAACAAGGTGGGTCCTATTGCTATGACATAATTATTTGATAGTGTCTTGTAGCGGTAATTGCAACGGTTTGAGGGTAACTATGTTGAAATTAAAATAATAATAAAAAGTGTAACATATTGTTATATTTTTTAAATATCCTTGCACATTCTTTCTGTATTTTTTACTTCATGCCATTAACGGTTTACAATTGACAGTTGGAATAATAAACAAAGAATATGAAAGCAAAAACACTTGTAAATATCTCAGACAATGTAGAAGTTCGTAGATAAATAATATATTTACGGCCTCTCTTTGGAGCGTTATCAAGAAAAATGAAATAATTTTTTGACAGTCCGAATTTTAACAAATGTTAAAATTTACGTAATATTTGTCCAAGACCATAACATACCATAACAAGCTGGTTTTACTAAAAAAAAGCCACAAAAATAATCGCAAAGACATTGTGACATTTCTTATAATCACAATAGGATTTATACCCAAAACAATGTCTAATTTAATGAGCCTCGAAAACACGTAAATATTAAACGGTTACAATTTCCGAATCCCCATTGTTCTGTCAGTATATATTGTACGCAAATTAGCTCAAAATCATAGTTTTTGGTCCAGCCTAGCACGTGCGGTTACGAATAAGTGATTTTAAAATAAGTTTTGTACCAATTTTTCGCAATCCATCGCTATTAAAACTCCCTTACGTTTGTAAAAACAAAACGCGGATCTCTGTCCTATACAATACCTACAAATAAAGTGATATCTTTAGTTACAAAATGTCTTATACGTAACGATCAATCCTGTAACGACTACCAGCGTTACATATTTCTCTGCTTTTAAACGAGCCTGGACGCTCAGCCTGGAAAATGGATTCCTTCTACTCCTTAGAAACCAGAACCAAGAAGGACTTGTCCAATCATTCAGTTGAACTTTTAGTAAGTATGTCAAGAGATTGAGGTTTTTAATCGTGTTCAATTTTTTTGCAATTTCGATTATTGCATCGACTATACTATTTCCATTTCTTTATTTTCTCGATGACAGTTCTAATTTGATGTAATGTAGTGTTGTGACCAAATAAGTAATGATATCGATCGCATATATTTATTGTATTTTGAACAAAGACAAATACAACAAAAACATTCAAATATATTTTTTCAAGGTGGAAACACTCAATGGCCCACCGCCTTTTTGTGTTTGTTTTAATCTGTCACTCGCAACAAGACGGTCTTGCTAGTCACTATATTTCTGTTCGCTCAGTTTTTTCACATTATCCATACGTTATGTTGTGTATTTTGTGTTCCTCCGTGTTGATTGCTGCCCAGCTGTCAAATATCAAAATGCCGAAAGGATCTGGTCTGAAAAGGCAGGCGAGAGAACTGGTGATCAAGGTTCGTAATTACTTTGAAGCAGATTATCAAAAAGGTGACCCGCTATTACCACTGTCGCAAGTGCGAGAGCGTGTTGCGGCGGCATTAGGAATTAGTGGACCTACTGTTTCAAAAATGACTACCGAAGCTTACGGTACAAGCGGCATGCAGGAAAATAAGCTTCGTACGCGGAATGAAAACGCCAACCACATCGTGTGACATCGGTTGACAACTTCAACGCTGATGCTATTCGCCGTCATATATATGACTATTACTTGCGCAAAGAAATTCCAACACTTAAAAAACTTGTTGTTTGTTTATGTGAATGTGGTTTGTTCCATGGCCAAAAATCGTCAGTAAGCTTAGTTTTGAAAGAAATTGGATTTTCTTATAAAAAATCTGACAAACGTAAAATATTGATGGAGCGTCACGACGTTGCTATGGCTCGCTGCGAATTTTTGAGCGAAGCCAAAAAGATATCAGATTGGTCAAATGTTATTTTCATTGACGAGACTTGGTTAAATGCAAGCCACACAGTATCTAAGAACTGGACTGACGACACCGCCGTTCCACTAGTTCAGTGCCAATGGGAAAAGGTGAACGCCTTATCATATGCCATGCATGGTCTACGAAAGGATTCGTGTCAGATGCTTTACTGGCCTTTAAATCCAAGAAAACAGTGGACTGCCACGAAGAAATGAACGCGGAGATTTACGAAGGATAGTTTAAAGAAATGATGCAATCGAAACAATACCCATCCCCCTTTTACGGCAAACAAGATGTTAGATTTATTAAAAAATGCATGTGCGGAAGTAACTGCCGAAAACTGGGAAAAAATTGTGAGAAGAACCCAAAACATTATAGCGTCGGATTGGGAAATTCATGTGGCATTCGATAATATACAAGTACAGGAACTTATAATAAATGTTGGGGAGAGCTCATCGAGTGACAGTGACGATTTATCAGATTTTGATTAAAACAAATAAATAAAGATTACCTGTCGTTATAATTATTTCGTTTCATTGTCGAGTACCTACCTATACCTACTTATTTTACAACAGCTTCGAAAATTTTAAAGAAGTTGGCATTATCAATCAAGAATTCATACGTGTAACATCTTGTAATGAAATATAATATTAGTTACTAAATTTGTACAAAAGTATCCGGCAGTAGTTAAGTTTCTTACATTTTGTAAAAAAAATTCGGGTCTGTTATCGTGTTACGTTTATCGATATAGCTCCATCCCTATCAGTTTCTCCGACTCTGGTATTATATGACCTTGTACGTGTGTAAACGTCATATTTTTATAAAATAATGCATACATAATTAAAAAAAAACGCTCGCACAAGTTTTCACAGGAGCTGTCATCGAGAAAATAAAGAAATGGAAATAGTATAATGATGCATTGCCGACCGCATGCTTCAGTTGAAATTGCCTTTGATCTAGTTAATGCACGGGCTGTTTCATCCCATTAACCAAAATACAGCCACGTATTGTGGTGGTTATAATTAATTGACATTTTTACAATTCAGCTATATTATTCAAAAATATTTTGTTTATTTCTAGCAATTATATTATTATTTTATATATATTTAGAAATTTATAACAGTATAATGTAGAAAGATAATAACTCACAACCCTTGTTCTTACTCCTTCCCAACTGCACCACTATCACAATTCTATTACAAACCATCTTAAGAACAATGAATCAAATGTCCACTTAGCTCAAACGAAACCTAAGAAATAAATCCTACAAAATCTTACAAACTTAAAAGGAAACTTAGTGCATAAGTGTTTACTCGTCAAGTCTGTTTCTATACTGGGCTAGCATGACGCCATCTTGGTTAAATCGTGAGGCCGTTTTATTTGCATATGTAATTCGATGGTTGTTATTATTAATAGCAGTATTTGATATTGAAGATCAAGGTGATATAATGTGAAAGACAATTAGTTAAAGTTTTAAAATTGTCTTTAGTTGTACACAATAGTTTTTTCTTAAAATACGATTTACTCTTAACAAACTTGAGTTTTTCCCGATAAAGAAAAGTAATGTACAACGAGCTCTTTCCTCAATTTATTATTAAAATTTATAACCATCTAATAACATGTCCGTTTCCAAGCATGTCCGTTAATCTTTATAAACATCATATACTTACCAAAAAAGAATTTTGTTTTTAATATAAAAAAAAAGGTTAACTGTTAAACTTAAATTCAAATATTTATTTCTCAACATTAACAATTACTTGTTGACATTAAATAAAGCATGACTCTACCATCAGTTTGGAGAAACCTTCGTGAAGAAGAACTGGCACGAAAGTTCACGGGTATAATTTTTTCAAAATAAATTTACAATGTCTATATGTCCGTTCACGAGTTAACGCGGGATCTAGCCATCACCGTCCTCAACCATGTTAGAGGAAAGTGAGCGACCCGTCACCCAACGCGCTCCAAATAGAATTGCATTATTTGTAAGAAACAAAATAAAACTATATCTACAGTTATGTCACACCTACTTCCTAAGCCTACATAACTACTAAGCAAAATCTTATAATAGGGTGTCCTCCATTAAGCATTTAAATAGATATACTCAATCGGTGTCCACAAACTCAAGCGAAACGGTTCCGCTTTCGTTGGCGCGAGAGAGGCAGGAATAGATCAGAGTGAGACATAAATAGAAGGTTCGCGCGCGCAGCCGTATCGCCGCTTCCGTGACTGATATAGTTGACAGATAGGAAGAAATTATGAAGATGTTTCAGTTTGATTATTAAAGAGCGTTTAAACACTGGAAATGGTTCTCTTTTGTCTGTCGGTGAAAAAATTTTGAACTTCTGTAGAATACGTTATACTTATAATAAAATGATTTGGGTTATTTTTCGGACTCTTAACAAAAACAAATAGATAGCCCAAATATAAGTTAGCTTAGAACAACTGACACAGACTGTTTATTGAATTAAATATTTATCGAGATTTCAATATAAAAGTACATCAACTTCTACGTTACAAAACCAGTAAGTAGGTACCTAAAACAGTTTAACAATGAAACGTGTTCAAATTTGCAACATTGAGAAAAAAAACAAAAATTCGAACGCGAGGTGAACGTGCTTCGTCGCATGAAGCCTCTTTGGAATCAAGATACAACGCGAAAAAAAAGAAAACCGGTATCTTTATGACTAAGTGAGCAGTGGTTTTCGAGCATACGGATTAATCCTTGTATGCCAGAAAGTAGTATCAATTATTTTCTTAATGGCTGTCTGTAGCTAACAAGGTATCCAATTTGCAAGTTAATGCAATTTGCAAACGTCAGGAATGCATTTTTAAGAGGGTGCTCACAAAGTTTTCTATTGCGTAGCGTACTTATCCGAAACCATTAAATGTATTTTGTTTCTTTATTTCATTTTACATATTTTTTAAATTGATAAACTAAATCAAGTATGGTAAGATGCTTCATGCATAAAACTCATACAATATATAAATAATTATTAATTTTGTATAATGGCGACTGTATGTGAATGTACCTATATATTAAATAGCAAGCTGCCATTTGACAGCAATGAATCATTTTTTTAAAGTTCACAATAGAACTATCTATGTTCCTATCTAGACCAAGGATAACACAAAATAAACTAGAAATTAATTCTCTACAATACCTAGTTAAATAAAAAACGTACCTACTTGAATAAAGCCAGACCAAAAACCTTGTAAATCTGTTTTGCAAGTAACACGATATCTGTTGCCTTGTTCATTGTCATGTCAATAATGCCAGTGCATAAAATTATTTAAAAAAAAAACAGGATGCAGTGTTAGTGCTTCTGTGGTCACGACTTTAAAAAGTTTGCACTTATCTGGGGTTATTAAAACGAACTTGTTTATGGCAGTAAACAAACTTTAAGATACAATTTACTGTTAAAAATTGTAAACCTTGAGCCCTCACGTAGCCTATATATTTTCATAGCTTCTCCTGTCTATGTTTTAATATGGATGTTACAACAATAATACGTACATGTAATTATTTCTGTGACCTTTTATTTAGTCAGAATGTCAATAAGGTCGAGATCGTAAGATGAGAATATATTTTGATGCTCCGAGTTATTTTTACGTTTATCCATTAATATATTGTTTAATGGGTTTTAGTTAAATGTTATGATACATTATTAAATACAACTTCAGTTGTTATTGTCAGAATATTACTGCTTATAAAAAAATTTAAGTTAGGTATATCTCAACTGTGGCTGTATATTGTAAATCTTCTAGTGAGCAAACTGTATTTGCATCTCTGGTTCTTAAAATTGTAACTGGGTATTAAATAAAATATTTACTAACCTCGAATATCTCTTTGCAAAGCAGAAGAAACGGCCGCTCCAGTGAGCGCGGTATCCAGGAGGTTGATGTTTTCCCAGCATCGAGTTATGATCTCCGTCTATCGAAAAAAAATCGACTTGCAATGGACCAATCACGACGCTTAAAACTACAAGTGCTAAGTCTAAGCTTGTCGTGCAAAATGTTTACAAAAACATCAAAAAAAGAAAAAGAAGTCTTATCAAGCTAAGGTCCAATTTCTTAATAATCTTGATTTCTAACTCACTTTTATTTTGACGACTCCTTTTACGCACACACTTCAACACAATTTGAAATCGCAATTTTCATGCTATTAATTGGAAATTGTCGGGCCAAATTGTCATGCCAGTGTTAATTTGGAGGATCAAACTAAAAAGTATTATTTACAAGCATTGTAACAGGCTTGTTAAAATTTAAAGTTCTACTTTCAAACTAAAAGCCGAAATAAAAAGTAAAGCTTATGGAATAGGGTCTAATTTCGTTTACAAAGTGTATCTAAATTATTTTTTGTTTAACTTCGTACTTCTTTCGATCAAATTTAAATATGGTAACCTTCCATAATGTACTTCGTTGATGAGAGAAGGGTGTTAATTGACTGAAACTCCAATATTTTTGATAAACATACATTTATTTGCTAAACATTTATACAAAAGATCACTTTTTTTAAATATTATCTTTAACAAAATAATAAAAAAAATCAATTAACAACCTAGCCCTAATCAACCATCGATTAGTACATTAAGTATTCTATATGAGATATCATGGAGTTCAGTCAAATCACATTTATGAAAAGCAATAATATCTTGTTATAATGAACAAAAGCGACATAATTACAAGTATCCAACCATGACAGTATACCTACATAAGGACTACGTTACTACTATCACTCATTGGTTAATGAATCAACTAATTTAAAACTACATAATTATTATAAAACCTATTTTAATAGGTTAACATTATTAACACATGTATAAATCAAATATGTACCTGTCATTTTGACATCTAAGTTATTGTCACTGGCAATACCAAAGATATTTATGAATAGAAGCGAACTCTATGAGCCCCTTTGCACCAAAGTTAATAAATATTTTTAGTAACACGTTTCTAGCACCTTTTTAGTTTAAATCAAGGAACTGAGAGTACCTAAGTAAGGGATTTATAGAAAGGTTAGTATTTGCAATTCAAGAAAAAAACATCATTCAATCAAAACAGATGTTAGTATTATTAACCATACATGAAACAACACACGCAAGCTTTATAACAAACAAATAAAAATTGTGGAACACAACCTCACATTCTACTTAAGTATATTCATATCACTAATGTGGAATGTAAAAACGCTGTAAACGGCGATAAATTAAATAAATAAAAAATAAGTTAGTCGTACCACAAGTGGTCAAATGCGTTTGTCAGACAATGCACTTAAAACTTATATAAATTCATTTTAGCAAAATGCTTATAATTTGTACATTCGTTTACTCATTTTAAACCGAGTATCACCTAAAAATGTATCGATAAATTTCAATTCAGGATTGCCACTTAAAAAAAACAATACTAAAAGTTTAAGCGGCATCTAAATAAGATCGATACAAATTTATCAATCTGACAATCGCATGAAACCTTAATATACTTACACAACAACGATAAGATTCGCATAACCCCAAGCAAATGTCATTGTAGATGTATGTAGACTATAACTAAGATAGAAAACGCGGCGACCGCTAAGCAGAGCCTAGCTCTTAAGCAGGCTGGTCGCCTGGTCGCCAAAGACGAAATGCTTTCGTCTTCCGAATAGCAACTACTGAAATCTGTATCGAATTTAGTCCTTACGTAGTCAAAGGCACGAAGCAAATCCGGCGAAGAGTCGTGTCGAGCCATCATAGACTCAGCAGCTTCTAGTTGATTACTCGAACGTTTCACTAAACTTCTTATTTCTTCCGATTCAGAATCAGAATCCTTCCATCTTCTATGTTTCTTCGGCGATTCATCGTCAGATTCTATACATTCCGTCGAACGACGTCGTAACTCTGACAACGCAACCTTTTGAAGTTCAGATTCTTTATTTTCATTTCTGCGACGACGATTTAAAGAATCGATTATATCTGGACGGTTAACTTCCGTGTATTCAAAAGAGCTGTTCACTTCATCGCTTGTAACGTTAGAGCTCTGACGTCTTCTTAGGTTGACGAGATCGAATTCAGGAGAGCGTTTATTCTTTTTACGCTCAGTTTCAACTGGTTTCCTTCTTCGACTGTCATTGCTGTCTAAGCTGGTGTTATTTTTAGATCTTTCATAGAGATCGAGAAGGTTTTTCTTTCTTTCGTCACTGGACATGGATTTTTTTGGTTTCCGCGTAGGGGTTTCAATGGTTGGTTTTTTGTATTTCGGAAGGGACTTCTCTCGGAAGTCTGTGGGTCTTCTCCGTCGTCCTCCGGGGCTGTCTGCCTCGGGTTGAGCTGAGAGACTCGAGCAGCAGTCTGACTGAGAATCGAGGAAGTTTCGATAGTCGTCTCCGAACTCAAGTAGGCGTCGAGCGGCATCCGAGTCGTGCGCTTCGGAGTAGGGCTCCGAATGGTACTTTTCCTGTGGAGAATTAAAAGTATGTTATTGTTTTTACATTGTAAGCAAATTTATTATGAGGTCACTGCCACCAATCGCGAAAATAAAGAACTGACAAATTAGTAGCATATTTTGTTTATCATTTCCAACTTTCAAACTTATACCACAAGTCAACTATTCATAACTATCATGCAAGCTTTTTCCATAAAAACATAAAAAACAGAAGAACTCTGATACACACACAGAAACTATATCGTTTACAAACACTAGACACAAACCTGATAAGGATCCCACGCCTGCTCCGAGAACGAGCTATGTTCCTCCGTGCCCGCGGTCCCACTCTTATCCACATCCGAGTCTTTATCAATCCCCACGTCCCACATCTCACCAGGGTCGCCTAAACTAAGGGCCAAAAATGTCCGTTCCCGTTCTGTACTCCGGCCCAAACGGGGCCTAACTGGACCCCCCTCCGGGCCTAATTTGAAACTTGGCGTTGGTAACTCTTGATCACTTTGTTCTGGTATTGTGGTTTCATTTTTGATAGAGATGTGCGTTTTTTCAATGGATTTACGTAAATGTGTGATTGTTATTGAAGCAAGAGGTTTGTCTTCGTCGCTATCGTTACCTGATGTCGAGGTTGTGTCAAATCTGAGAATGAAAAAGGAAATTATGTTTTTCTCGTATTGTGTATGTATTATTTTTTTAGGTAGTGTGGACTTGAATAATAAATTGTGTACAATTCTACTGTATTCTGGAGTACCTGCAGCTACATACTTCATTCATTGTTCAATTAATGAAACCAAACGACTATAAATAACATAAATAAATACAAAATAGGTCATTATTACATGAAATAAATATTAAAAGATACAACGGCAAAGTCTTTATCAGAAGAATAGTTTTTTAACAACATTTACTTACATTCAAATAAGAAATATCATTTCAACTTAACTTTTATTTTATGCTTCTAATAATTGCTTTTGTATACTTATGATTTTTCTCAAAGCTGTCTTGTAATACAAACCTGCTTTTCCTACTAGTAGCGGGGTCACTGGCCGTACTCCTCTCTATGAAGTTCTTGTCCTCTACCTCCGGGCTCAATCTGCCACAGAAAGATCTTCTGGTCTTTAATTTTTTCTTCCGAGTCCAATATTGTTTGTCGTTCGCTTCGATGCATGATGTACAAGGTTCTGTCATAGTGTGCGTGCTTGAGATGTGACCCTGGTTGGAAATAAACTATATTGAAATTTTGTAAACTTATTTGTAAAAAATATAAGAGATGATTTAAGAAGAGAGGAAACTTAAAACCTTCGTAAATTTTGTACAGAATACGAGTTATTAGAAAACAAAAAAATAAACGAAAATAGTTTTAATAGAAATTAACTTTTTATTGTCAGAGCATTTATAACCAAAATAGCTGCGGTATTACGTAAGAAGCAACAACCACGCGACGATCGCTAAAACTTAATTTGTACATACAAATTGCTCGCTATCGCTGGCGGTTCCGACAATTAGCGTTCACAAGAGATACAGCGCGCGATGCTATAGCTTTGTTATCGCAAGCTACGAGCCTAGTGGTAATATGATATAACAAAAACGTATTCTTATACTAAAATGTTTAATATGAAGAGTTTATTTTGAGTGAAAAACATAATTAGTTAACCATTCATATGTTAAGACATTTTCATAAAACTTCCGCTAGATCAATCAAAACTTTCAACCATAGGGTTAATTTTAAACAAATTTTTACCCATCGAGCAAGTTCTAAGAAAACGACTTAAAATCGATAGTTCTAGCAAATTAGCAATAAACAGTAAGTTACCTGCACCGTGGTGGAAGAGCCCCGCAATTTGGAGTTAGAATTGGACGGAGTGCGTCTTTGCGGCGAGGCCAGCGTGTTTAAAGCGGATTCAGATATCGACATGTTATGCTCATTGGTAGGCGTAGGAGCTAATGATGTGGCAGCGCGTTGCAGCTGAGATATACACGACACCGACCAGGGGCGGTTATTGTTGCCTCGCTTCTTTCTCAGTGTTACCTAGGAGTTAAGTTTGTGGGGTTAGCACGGTGGTGAGGAAGATTTGTAATATTTTTTATTTTTTATTTTTTTGAGGATGATAAAAAGTAGAAGTGGTTTTAGTTTCTCAGAAAGTTGATTGTGTGATTGGTTCGGGGTCGGTTTGACAGATCCCCAGCCACATAATCAAACTAAGACAAAACTTAGTTTCAATACGAAATTGGTTATTATACAAATACTACAAGATGTAAATTGATATCTTTTCAATAATATTTAAGGCTATCATGTATAGGTTTTAAAGTTTATATACGGTATTAATTTTTGACTTTAACGATTTAGAAACGTCTAAAGCTATTTCATAAGTAAAAAAAAAAAAAGATGGTTGCCAAATCAATTCACAGATAAATTAAAAATCGAAATTACTATTTCATTACAAATCTTTGTGTTAGGTTACATTATTTTTAGTCACGTGACCTCAATCACCAAGTTACAGTGAGATATAAAGTTACTGGATGTGCCATTTTGTGATGAGTTAATCATGTATTATACATTGTGTAAATAAGATGACAAGATTAGATACAGTTAAAAATATTTTCAGAAAGCTATTTGTGTACCTCTTATATTTAAATGAGCAAATTTAAACTCCAAGTAGTTGTTCTTTTCCTCAGTCGGACAAGCCAAAGAGGGTAACATATGTAAAAGCTATATCAAGTCAAACCCAGAGAACTAATAAAGAATATAGAAAATATCAATCCTTATTCGTAACAGACATGACGTAACAACACATTTTATCACCGAACCTATGAATACGTATAAATACTGGATTTACATAAGAATTGGTCCAAAGAGGCTTCAAACCTTCTTATACATGGCACAAAAGTTATGATTCAGTACATTTTGTTACTAGAGCAAGAATACTTTTGTACCATTAATCCAAACCAGACTAACCTAACTAATAATGACAAGGAAGAATATTATCTAAATACTGACTTACTAATAAAATTATTATTATTGACAACGATTGATGACGATGGAGTAGCGTAGGTTTAGCCCCGGGTCAAACGCCGGCTTCGAGTCCTGGTGTGGGCATTCATTTGTGTGATGAACATTAATGTTTGTTACGGGTCATGGTTGTTGATATTTATATATGCATGTTTATCCTAGTTTCCCCCCCAGTTCACTGTATGGTCATCCATAACACAAGCTTTGCTCACTTTGGGGTCATACAGTTGGTGTGTTTGTCTGGGGGTTTATAATATTTATTTATTATTATTATTCACCTTAGCCTGATGCGTAGGAGTGATGGTACAAGTGGAAGTGCTCATGTCCATAGAGGAATGGATATTCCTCTCTTCTGACGTCAAAGATGTGTCCACTTCGCTTTCTGTTGTATATTCTCCGGAAGCGTCGCAGCTTTCTGTTCCCTGAAATTTTTGGTTAATTATTCTATTAGATTTTTTTCAGAATTATTATGGAATTTTTTGATGTGGTTTTATTATGGACCAATTAAAAAATACAGAAGATCGTTATGTTTTAATTCTGTGACAGAATGTTAAAAAAGAATATCAATAAAAGTCGAACCAATAAAACAAATAGTTATCACTGGATCAAAGATTGAAGCAGACTCCGCATTTTATAAAACGATTTAAAGTACTTTTTAATAAAATACTGTATAGTTCGTTGAAGTTTCTATAAAACAGTAAATAATCATGTTGTATTTGACGTGAAAACATACTTTATAACGTTGTCGAATTGAAGTATGTACTCTATGGTATTACAAAAATATATTTACCTGATTACTATCATTCTTATTATCATCGCTGCTCTGATTCAACCACTCCTTGATCCTCGACATCTTCGCTCGACTGACATTTTTGCCTTCGTCTTCAAACAACAGCGGCTTCACGCTTCTCATGCACATCGTCTTCGCCATCTTCTGTTGAGCTTGCTTCTGCACCAATTCCTCAGCTTCGATCACTAATCGTTCAATATTACATCTGTTATTCTGGTCTTTCAACAAATCAGGGGTACAGGACTCTTTCAAGTTCGGCGATCCAGGTTTTTCTTCATGTATTTCAACAGATGACGTCATTAAGTCCGTAGAATCGGCGTTGGCAATCTTCGTGAACATCCATTCTCCTTCTGAAGACTCCTCTTGTGACTTATCGTCCTCTACAACTTGTCTATCCGAATCTGTATCCAGATGTTGGAAGTAATACGTCGCAACTTGCTTCGAGTTACGTACGCTTTGCTTGTAATGCGAGGTGTCTATTGTATCTAGCGTGCTATATTTCCTCGGCCCTGTAACCAAATTAGTTAAACCCATTATGACTGACATTCGTGATTTTTTTTGGTAAATTTCACTTATTTCATGATTTTGGTGTGAGACGCTGTTTTTGCATTCAATTGGAATACTGCATTCTCCGATATGTTTATTATGCTTATAAGTTTATTATATGAGATCCGTGGGAATCATAATGCATATTTGTAACCTGATCATTTGACGAATAAGGAAATATACGTAGACATGGCTTTTCCTATGCATCGCGAATACTTTTTGCGCTTAATTATGTAACAATAAGTTGTCAGGAATGTAATGTTACAAAACGCATGCCGCATTCAATCTGAGTTTTGCAAGAAATAAGAGAAATGTTAGCTAATGAATCTGTGAAAATATGTGACAAAGGCTTTTGATATAAAAACTGATTCACTGATTGCGTAGCTAGATAGCTCATGATCACTCTTTCGTGTTTGTCTAGACGGGGGTTAAAAACCTATATTTATACATAAAATGAATGACATTTTTACGACCTAACATAAAAATAAAACACATTGTTGCTACTAGGTTTATATTAGATGAAAAAGGTGGTATTTGGTCTATTTTTAAGAAGCTGGTTCTATACTATGTCTAGATTAAAAACTTATTGTACCTAAACAAATGACCTTTATGGTAGATTAAAATAAAATCGACATTACAAGATGCTAAAAATATAACTTCTTCTCCTATAAGCAAATAAGATAAATTACATTGTAAGAAAATTACACCATGCCTCTAATTACCACGTTTGATACGTGTTTTACGTTACCATCGAAAGAGATCATTTTAAAATCCATTCTTTAAAATTACAGGTATTCCTGGGCATGAAATTGTACCAAGTGAATAATGTAAAATAAAACAGAAAATCATAAAGGTACCATCAAACTGGTCAACAGAGTGCGGCACGATCTGGTCGCAAGGCATCTCTTGCAACTCGCAGACGGCAGGCACTCTTCTCTCGTCGGCCATCTTGTCTTGTCGTGTCACTCGAACTAGCTCTGATTCACAATCCGATCCGAAACCTCGCCACTTGTAAGTTAACACATAGTCTTGTTCCTCCTGAAATGTAAGGGAAGGATTGAGTTAAAATATGGTCATTTCGTTATTTAATTTTTAGGCCCCTTTTTAAATAAAATTCCACAATTCCAAACCGTCTGGTAATGCCAAAAATTCGCACAGCTATGCGTGACAAAAATTGTCGTTTAATGGCAATACGAATTTTTAACAAACTTCCTATTTATATGAGAACCCTTCCATTGAGTATATTTGAGCCATTGATTAAAAACATTTTCATTTGCATATTATTCTTAGAACATTCTTGTATTCTGAATTGTAGTGGACAATTTAAATTTAATTTTTGATATTTTATTTGTGTTGTGATTGTAACATACTATACATATAACGAATATACAAATTATAAATATTGAATTGAAATGAAAAAAATTGTTCTGTTCATTTAACAATATCAAACAACAATTATTAATTTTTATTATAAAATATGTTTGCAGGCTCAGCCTGACTGAATGTGTTTCGTTCTTTAGAATAATACTGTATTAAGAGCTTGTATACAAATATTCTGGCAAATAAATAAATTCTTATTCTTGATCTTAAAACCATACAAAAAATCTTGCAAAATGTTGTGTCTTGCCGTCGATGTGTAATTGATAGGATGCATATTGATATTCCATATATTTTACATCCTCTTCTTGAGTTGATGTGTTAGGAGAGCTACCCACCTCAGTGCCGTGCAGTGCCGCGCGGCACTGCACATTGATGCGGGCCGAATATGCAGTGCCGCGCGGCAAAGTCGATTATGCGTAAATGTACATTTGCCACCCGGCCAATGCCGGTCGGGTTTTGACGAGACAATTTGCATAAGCCGACCTGTATAAAGCTCGAATGTATTACCCGATCGACACTTGCAGAAACTGCGAAGTTGTTGGTTCGGGCCGAACGATTGGGTAGCGCCCCTAATATATTCGTCTTTATTGCCAGTTTACGAGGGATGGTCGACCAATACCTAACAAAAGTTTAATAAAAATAATCTTATAAAATTAATATTATTAAAAAGAGTAAAAATGAAAAAAAACTTTACAAGTTTATCGAAAGTAAAATTTGAGTAAGTTATATTTAAGTAAACTACTCTTGATACGATAATTGGGGTATCGACTTGTCACCACTTTACACGGCCGACTTTCGGTTTAAGTAAATATTTATATTTTTTCTCAACTCTTAAATCGTTTACATTCTTTATGAAGTATTTATGAATAACGAAATACTTACAGACAACTTTCATGTAAAACGTATTATTTTGTGAAGTAAATGGCACAGCTTAACGAGAGAAGGAAAAGGGTTCAAGAGTACGAAACGATCGTAGGCGGCCACTTTTGGAAATAATGACATTTGGGACATTTAGAGCGGTATTTCATTTTTCGGTTATTTCCTTTCATTTTTAAGTGAATAAGAACATGTACTACGAAGTTGAATGATTAAAATTTTAATTTTTTCTGTACCTATATTTAACCTACCAGTTTGGTTGTATCTCGACTTTGGGGTCATATTTTAACTACTCGCCACTATTCTGGAATATTGTAATTCTGAGAATCAAAATTGTTTCAATTTGATGAACTTGTAGTCATCTTGGCCTTCGCTGTGCAAGCAATACCCATCGGCAAGCCAAAGATTTCGTTATAGAATGTACACAAAAATTTTGTCATTCCACTTACATATAAGCACAAAAGTAAAAATATTTAAATTAAATTGTCAAAAATAAATTATCTAGTAACAAAATTCCTGTTTCAATTGTAGTTTTCAACATCGTTAAGATTTATTATAACAGTTGCTTGTATTATAACCATCGCATCAGCTCAAACCAAATGGACCTTGCGACGAAGTCCAACATTGTGTCAATTTTGCATCCCTTCAAGTCTGTACAGCTTAACGAAATTGAACCTGATAACACTAACAATAAGACACACACCTCAGAGGCGGACTGGCGGCTATCAGTCGAGCTCTCCCTGCGCCTGACATTGACAGGAGTGCGCTGACGTCTGGGCGAGCCGCGGCGACTGAGGCGCGGCTGCTTCAACACCGGCTCGTCGTCACTGTCACTCACTACGTCAGGGGAAGATTCGTTCTGGAATTGAAAAGTTTAATATGAAGTTTTGGATTCTAATCAAGTACACCTCATTTCATTTGACTAGGTTAATTGGATTTTAAGTTGTTAAGGTATTCAAATATCCAAAGGCTTTAAATGTTGTGTATTTGTATATGGTTGCTTCGTTGTATTCCTTGAATCTAGCGCTATATTAAGATGGAGTGGTATCGAGCGAGACCCTTGGGGAAGGCCATAGGCTTTGGACCATAGGCTTGAAGAGCACTTTAAATTCGCAGTCGTGCGCGGTAATGACCTTGCCTGCAGACTAAACCACGCCAAGTATTGATTAAGACTACTAGCCAGAGGAATTAAAAGCCAAAACATCCTCGTTCGCTTAGCAATCAAAAGTATAAAAAAATTGTATTATGACTTTTTTAAAGTTACAACTTGAAGAGAATCTCATAGTTTGTATTCCAAATCTCAAATACTTAAAAATATTTTAAGTTTAACAACGTACATACTTTCATGATATAAAATTAATAAAATAGACCAATCCCTTTTACAAGGTTCGTTATAAAAGTCAAACACAAATCAAAATATATATTAGTTCACGGCCTTGTCTATTTGAGTCATGCGATCCGATAATTAGTAAGTACCTAAACGTGTTTCAATAAGTATCAAATGAAAGGCAATAATAAACGTCCAATAAAATAAAATATTCTAAAAGGTTGTAAAAATAATAAATTTTTGGAAAAACAATTTTATTTTCTACCAGTTCGAGGCAATTATCTGAAGCTGCTTTAATAATATATCTTCAACGGCGTGTAACGTTATAAATTAGAAATTATTCGGAGTTCAAAAATAAAATCCAACTAACAGTTGCATCCAATAACAATAATTTTAAATCTCACTAAATGTGGTCATTCCGAAATTAAATTATGACTAATAAATGTCATTTTGAAATCCTTTCAAAAATTTACGAGCTTATATCATTGAAGTAAAAAGGACTGTAGTTAAAATAGCTGATACAATAGGAGCTGAGTTTACTTTGGGCTTTATAAATTTAACCCAATTTCGGTCAGTTGCTTGGCGACCGGTACGACAACATAAATCCCTAGAGGTCGTAACTATTTATAATTTATGATAATTTTTTTGTGGTGAATTAGAGGCACGTGACTAGCTCTCTCTAGCTCGCCGTTGAAGTTCCACTTTGCTTTAGATATGTATACTTACTTGTTCAAGTGATATTCGCATGGGGTGAGATCAAATTAGGCGGATACATAGTTTGGCGAAATGGCTCTCGTCTATAGAAAATATTCGAAGGGTTGTTTTTATTATATTTGGGGGTTATGTTTGCAAACAGTTAGGCTGCGGGGGTCTGATTGACACTATTGTCACTGGTGAGAAAGCCGTGGGGAAATATTGTTAAAACGCCGGGTTAAATCGTTACGCAAGTGCGTAATATCTTCATGTGGTTAGATTTCTATTGGGAAGCGACTGTTAAATGTATGATGGGATTTAATTTTATAAAGTTTCTAAGTTTTTGGAGTGGTTTTAAAATTGTTGATTAAGGTTATATGCGACAAACATATTTATACTCTTTGAGCTCAAATTATAAAATGCACTAGATAAATACAAATACATAAATATTTGTACATAGATTATACAAATGGTAATGAAGAAATGTATTATAATCTTTTATAAATTAGATTTAATTAAATTATGATAAACTCCTAAACCTCACGAGTAAGCGTGACATTTATTTGTGTCAGTTATATTATTCTGTCATCGTATCTCTAATGTACGAGGTGTCTTTTTTATGTATTGTGGCATTGGAAACAACGATTGGTTCCGTCCGTGAAGTTAGTAGATAGTAGTGGTCCAGAATAATGCACATAGGTTCTCAGCACTCAGAGTTCTAATCCTGACGTTCGCCAACGAGTATAATAAATGTACTCTTCTTTCTATTTGTAATTTTTCAACTCCACAACACAACTTCTAAATAAGACTTAATTTGATCTAGATAGCATTTGCAATGTCCCAAAGATTTCACTCCAACAATTTAGTTAGTCCTTACCTGCTCACTCTTAGCCAAGCAGGCCTCCAGATGGCATTGCCACTCGATAGCCCGCAAGTAAAGCAGATGCCAGCGTCGTTCCAGCGCCCGCGCAGCGTCGCAGCCGCCGCTCAGTCGCACCACCGAGCTCACGATCCTCCCGTGGCATTCCACGTCGCGTTGTAATACCTGTGGGGCAGATGGAGGGTTAATATAGGATGTACCAGTAGTGGTGGTTTCAAAATAAGAAGATTTGGCAGTATGGAGACCGTTACTTTCGGAGGTGGCTTCGAGTTTAAGTAGTAGGCACACTAGGGATCTTTTTTTCAATTGAATGTTTGTTTTTACGATTTTTTTTGTTCTTAGTTCACTGAACAGTCATCCATATTATAGAACACAACACACGTTTTGCCTTCTCTGGGCGCAAACGTTTTATATGAGTTTCCCTGCATAAATATTGTATAAAACGTTCTTAATAATACATACTTATGAAACACTTGGTTTTATAAAGTAAATCTTTATTGCTATTAAATCTACCTCGGTTTCCTCTAAACCCTTTGACAGCCGCAAAGATACATTACAATATAAATTACGAAACCCCTTACAAATACTTCGGTAGTAGGTAGCATACGAATCAATACTCCAATTTATTATTTCATTAAAAACTCTACGTTAAAGTATTTCATTTTACCGACAGCCAAAGTTGCGTCGGCGGCTGCCTTCATCCTATCACAGTAAATTACATTTTTATTCACGTAGGGAATGGTGAAAAGATTCTTTACTTCGTAGTTTTCGACAACGATCACTAACCAATAGACTAGTGGCTAGTTTTAATCCATACATACATTTAAAAGTACTCGATAAATAAAATGATGTTATCGTAAAAGCAGACGCAAATAAGTCGAATTTTCTTCATTAAAAATACCATTTAGAAAATAAATTCACACCTATATTGACCTAGGTAGTAAAGACCGCAGTGTACATGGTATTCATGCTCGTGGGCAACGTAAATAAATCATTGAACATATTGTCCTATTTAACTATATTTTTAATTGTGTGTATTCCTGCAACATATTACCTAATGCTTCGTTTTTAATAATGAAAAAAACGATAAGTTCCGAATTTGGACATGGATCAAATATGGTTGTCTATAAGATGGATAGTCCCCGGTCTTCAAAGTGGTGATTTCCTTATTTCACAACATATTTAACATATCGCTCGATACCATCAAGTTGCATGTTTTAGCTACATACAATCAAACGCCTACATTTTCGACTTTCGAATTCAATCATTGAATGTATCTGATGAGATCGGGAAAATTGTGGGTACTTGAATCTTGAATTTTAATCAAGTTGTTTTCACGATGTGTTTGTTCGATATTATACTATTTTCATCAATTATGTTCTTTGATTTATAATGTAACTAAGCAGAATTCTAAATTAAATTTTAATTTCAGAATGCCGCGAATCAATATGAAATAATAAATTCGTTTATTTTTATAGCCGTATTTAAGTTTATTTGTATAACTGACGTATATACGGCATTCATAAAACATTTTTATACTACCTTTGTCGCCCATAAGGGTCGAATTGAGAAGCCTGATTTTGGTCATCATCATACTCGTAACATTGACCAGCTTACCGTGTTTCAAACAGATTCGTGCAGCGGTTTCCACGTTGCGTTGATAAATAAATCAGTAACATTTCTTTATCATTTTTAAATAATTGCAACAAACTCATTTATCTTCATAGAGTTATACTCAGCTCGAACGATGCAGAATGGGAAATATTACAACTTTCAATAACTTAAAACTCATAAGCGATCACGCCGGCTTTGATACAGCGGTATCGGCCACCTTCGAATACCTTTTTGTTTTCGCTTTCTACGCGCAAGACATTTATGTCAATAAATTAAGGTATTCCGCTGTATCACGTCGCAATGTACAATTAAAGCCACTCTCTCACTTGTAAATTGTACGTAGGTTTTTTTAATTTCTATAATAAATTTCATCAAATTGAGCCCTTTGGGCGTTGCGTTTCAACAAATGCATTGGTTTTAAAAATATGGTCGTAAGTTTCTCAAAATATACTTTTTTATATTAACTATCCCTGATGTAGTTTCTTTACTACAATAAGCGATAAAGAGGGCACATATAATATAATTAATAATTATTACGGGAAATAGTTGATTTAATGTTATAATTTAAGTAATTAGTTATAATAAAATCGTAAGTTAACAAATAAAACTCAAAGTCAACGGTGTGAAGAGATGGAGTGATTACTCACTTCAGAACTTCTGTTAATAAGATTTTAAATTGTTGTATAATAAGAACGGTCGAGCAGTCAGTGGCAGTAGTCTGTTTCATACGTTGGAAGTTCCCAGGTTCGATTCCTGGTCTGGGCATTCATTTGTGTGAGGACCTCAGTTGCTTGTTCTCGGGTCATGGTTGTTTATATTTATTATTATATTATACACGTAAGTTTATTCTGAATTCTATCCCAGTTTTCTATATAATTATCCATAACACAAGATTTGCTAGTTTTGGGGCCATATGATGTGTTTGTCTGGGGGTTTTACTTATTTATTATTATAAATAATAAAAAAAGCACACCAAAATAAGTTGCGCAGAATAAGTGCTCGGACCATCACAAGGTGGTGTTTACCATTGAAATGTTTATCAATTAAGGCAGGCCTTACGTATCAATATCTGTGCTCTTACGCACCCACAAGTCCCTTCAGAGCCTTGCAGCGTATCGGCAGTTTCTCATTTGCTATTCAAATGAATACCGATGAACACTCAGCTTCGGTACCACGATGTTATCAACACGTCATTGACATAAACAATGTCATGTCGCGTTGTATCGTGTGGCACCGTCACCGAGCATTGGCAGCAACGAGGTGCATACTGATCTATTTCAGATAGCTAAGTATGAACATTCGACTGTGATGCATATCGGATGGAACCCCGTATTAGCCGGCTAATACCATGATCTGTATGATGACTGCGAAGTCATCTTGAAATATACGTTTTATTAAATTGATTGGATGAAATTTCAATAACGTTTTTAACTAGCTGAAGATAATTTTTGTTGATAACCTTAACGAGTTTTGGTATTGTAAAATATAGGAATTTTATATTCATTGGATATCATCAGTAAATGTTTTTTAGAATACGACGCATTGTAATAAATTACCATGTGCATAGACAATTACAGAACTGATTTACGATTTATCGAAATCGTTCGATTTCGAATTCGATTGCCTGTCGGAGAAACATCGTATGATCAGATACGAGAAAGTTATATATTTACTGACCAACGATTTGCTTATAAGCAATAAAAGTATGTTGTAGAAATAGCTAATTTTGGTAATTATATTGTCTGGTGCGTTAAAAATGTTGATAATGAAATTTTGGTATTTTATAACAGAGCATGTTACTAAGATATTAAAGTTGAAGTTTGTTTAAAAAAGCAACTGTTTCGTATTCATCTAATTTTAATTTTTGAAGTTCATACAACTTTAGAGGAAGTCATCAATTATATTATAGTTTATAACTCTGTCGTAAACACAAAAGGCGCAAATATCTTTACATATACGGCAGCGTGAGCTATCGAAAAGACATAATAGCTCATTTTTACCGACGACTCGGAGCATTAAAGCTATTTTATTGTGCGTAGATGATCACAAAGTGAGAACGGGTTACACAATACTGAAATTGTCGGCACATCCGATTCATCCGATTGTGTGAAGGGTCCATTGTGAAGGCGAAGATTTTCGACAGCATCAGATCTCACGATTAATAGCGCAATGTTACGTAATGATTACCGAGATGACCTTGTTGCTGATTGAGATCATTTTATGAAAATAGGCAAGTGTAAGCACTTAGATCGATAAGAACTTATGTCAGTAACCGATAGATAGAATGATAACCTAGATTTTAGTATAACAATCGATATGAATTGAAATGTAAGATCCAATGTAATCTCTCAACGGAGAGGATTTACTTTGAAAAGAACTGGTTGAATTGACTGATTACGGGTTCGTCTATAGCTCGATCACAAGTAAGGATCTGATAAATCTGCAATTAACAAGCAAAACAAGCAAATGGAAGAGGCTGTATCAAATACCAGGAGGTTTCCAGTCCAGGTGGTGCACGTACAACGTCTCTGGCATTTCGTATATGGTAGATTGATTTCGAGATATATCGAGACGGAACGTGACAGTTGCGCCTTTGCTCCAAAACTGAGCGGAACGAAACGTACATCTCCACGTGGAACATTTTCAAGTCAAGATGAAAGTTCTTTAAGGCGCTTTCAATCAGAATTAGTTACGATGGATTTCAAGTTACCTAATAAGAAGCAAAATTTGACCTTCAACTCGTGTCGAATCAGATATCGATGTAATAGATTTTTTGTTGATCTCCCATTAGTTTTGTGGACCTTGTTCACTGCCGATAAAGCCGCTACTACAGTAATACTGTTCCTACTCGAGCGGCGGTAATAACGCAGAGGTCGTGTGCCTTGGTAAAATACAGAATCGTGATGGCTTTTCCTTGTTAATGGTCTTAGCGTAAAAGATTATGCAACTTCCTAAAGAAGGCACGATTACTGCGACCAAGACTAACACGGAGCGGGTAACTATGAACACTGGATCGAGATTAAAGTTCGCAAGCTGAACCTATTCAGAAATTTTTAGGTCGGAGTAATTTAGCACCTCAATTTACAGCTACTCGTAATTATGTGAAAAGTTTTTGTGGTTTTTAAGCAGCTACTTTACCAATGACCAACTTTTGCCAGACCACTTCCAGCAATAATCAAGTTAGAATTGTTCGATTTCGTAACAGTAATTTTGTTTTGCTTCCTCGACGTGACTACGAATAAACTGACAGAACAAAAGAAGTAATACTTCGCCTAGTTGGAGTCTAATACATAGGTGTGTAATGTTACACATAATATATAATTATGTTACATACTTTATCATAATATTCCGATGACAGCATAATTATAACTGAATGTATTAACATTCGGCATAAACAACGCTACGCTATAATTAGCTATTTAAGAAGAACTATTCATGATCGATTGTGATTAGTTACACACTACACAATGAACATGCAACAGCCTCTACGTTTTTAAGTGTTAGATCGAGAAGTAACACGAAAGAATTGCGAGAAGTACGGTCACGGACTAACCCAGGAAATACCTCAAGGAAAAACAAGCCAAAATAGGATGTTCATAAAGGGTGAAATTGTGTAGTAGGGATCGAAGTGGCGTCAAGGTCTGTCGGCGCCTTGCATGCCGGCGGAGTCATCGTCCGAGAGGCCGGAATTAGCCGACGGCCGACGGAAATAGCCGAAAGTCCAGAAACATGCGATTGCCCGCATTTCAGCGAAGCTCGCTGCCGGTCAATGGCGGTCGTGAGCGAGTACCCACACCGCCACGCAACAATGAAGATACGGTATGAATAACTTTTATTAGCAACGGTAACAAACGGAATTAAAATATTTGTATGGCTGCTCTTCATATGATTATAGATCGCAGCTCCACCCTCAACTGCATAGACAAGTTTGTCGGTCGGTTCTACTTCTAAACACTGATACAGTTAATTACTCATTACGTAATTAACGATAACGTTAAGTTCGACAAGTAATAGTTAAGGGAAAACGCTTTGCCCTTACTTGGAGCAGAGGGTCATAAAGGGGGCTTTCTAAGTAAACGGCGTAAGAATAATTAACTCGATTTCCTGGTCGGATTGGTGTTTTTGCTGATAAAGCACGATCAGAGCGTATTCTTTACCTTATATAGAATCTTTGGACGTGGATGGATCGCTATTTTCATTTAATTAATTCTGTATCTGTCGATGTGCGGTTGTGGGAAATCAATCTCAAGGTCCTTGATACAAAACATACGGACGGACAAAGCGGACAAAATCATTTCAAAAGTACAACGATTCTGACAAGGACGAGTACTGTACTCAAATTGAGGAAATCAATTATGAAATCTGTAATAATAAAGTTGGGATAACAAACAAGCTTGCATGAAGATATTTGGGTCTGCCGAAATACTTGTTTCTTTATAACCTCACGAACAACTTTTTTTAAATCCTTATACCACCCCTTGATTGGCTGAGGCGGAAGTTCCTGCAGCAGGATTATTAAGGGGGTCGTGTGATTGGTTACGCGTTTGTCTTCCATCTCAAGTGATTGCATTTGCTTTAATAGAATTGTCGTAAATTAGGAAGATATTTACGTTCTTGAATTTTTAAATGCTTTAGTTCCATTATTAATAATGTACAACACATGCAAAATCTATTCGCTCTTTTGACATGAGCTGCAAATAACATTCGACTCAGCATTAAAACATCAAGAAATCTAAGTCAGGTGCTCAACTAATGTCAAGGGCGATTTAAACATGGCTGACATTAAGTTTACAACATATATCTCATAAAATTACATATAAAATATTTAATATATTAAACGTTTCAGCGAGCACGATTTGTAACCATATATTTATCTATAGACAGTTCCTATTTATGTAAACATCTCCAAACTCGTAAAGAAGCTTTAAAACGGTATTTATAATTCTAGCAAACGCTATAACAATAGTCCATAAATAATCCGTGGCAAGTTTAACTATCGCAAGATTAACGAGCCACTTTTAACCAGCAATTTTCTTACGAGCAATTACTGTGTCAATACGCATAGGAGGAACTGTTCCTATGTAGATCTGAAGTTTAACAATCGATTAAATAAAGATTACTTATGCGTGGGTATACGTAATGTGCAATGCAGCAAGTATCCATTTCCAAAATCAGTGGAACTTAGAAACAGTTCGCAAAAAAGCAAAAGATCTAGGACCCAAATTGTCTTAGTGCGGTAGAGGCATTGATATGTATGTAACTATGTTCATATTAAAATTGGCGTCAATAGGATCAATGAAATGTATTCAGCTGCTCAAAAGGTCGATCTAAAATAACCGTCCGATTGAAATTGAGCACAAGTCGACAACATGGCCCTAAGGACGGGGTAGGACGCGGTTAGATAAACCATTGACCAGAGAAATCCATCGAGTTACCGTTATAATATAGGTTATGTCACCGCAAAAGGAGTGTTGATAACCGGCGCAAGCGCAAAGTTGGCGAAGCGAAAAAAGGAATAGTTTTTTATACATATTTCAAAATGGTGGCAAGCTACCATGATGCTGATGGGTAGCACAAATCTTTATAGTTTATGTATATTATTTACTTTTTTTATTTGTTCAATATTTGACCAATGGACAACACACATTCATATAACTGTGTTTTAAGCAATATTAAAACTAATAATAGATGGCAATAAGTAGGTAACACCATTATATATATCACACCTGCCAGACTGAGTTTATTTGTATAACTACACGAACAATAGCAAGATGCTAGCAAACGTAAAGGGCTGTTTATCAAAAACCATTTTTTTGAGATAACATGTTAGACATTTCTGAAAAGACAACGCATGCTTTTTAAACAACAACAAAACAATGTCTAATGAAAAAATTCAAAAACTAAATTGTACACAGAGGCAAGCAACAAATGTTCTAAGTTTAATATCTATATCTATTTATAAATATTATTTTCTGCTGTATTTTTTTCGAATAAAATTCTGAGTTTGTACATTGGTTGCCTGTTCGGCCAAAACCTCTGAATGAAACTCTTTGGGAAACTGTAGGTAAGTGAACTGTCCTGGGTACGGAAAGGTTCTTTACAATTCTCGAGCAAAACCGCAGGCGTAAGCTAGTATAAAATAAACGTAATTTTCCTACCGACCCATACAACCGTCGGAAATTGACAATTAACCAGAACTGGTAAGATATAGCTCAACAACTAGGATATTGAAGTTATGCTAAAAAATATTATTAGCTTATGTAAACAGAGTTACGATAACGGTTTTGCAATTCGTCGAGATAAAAATACAAAAACACCGTTTGAGATGCGTTGAAACTATTTATGTGGCAATTTCTGTGAAATATTTCACAATTTTATGGATGGATTTCTTGAGATTGAAATATTCGTGGTTTAAGTGATTATGCCTTTTACTTCAAAATGCAGAATTTTGCCAATTCGCGTGACGGAGAGCCTGGACCTTTTCAGTTTCTATCTGCAGTCTTAATTTAGAATCCTCCAGTTTACTATCTATCGTTAATATAATATTATTTCACTCTCACAATGTAGTCGTTTTAATCTGAGAATTTTATTATATAAATTTATAGTCCAGTTTATTACAAGAAGGAACAAATGTTGGGTTAAAGTTTTTCGATGATGAAATCAAATAAATCTTGATCAGCAGATGGTGATGGATGTAAGGACGCTTATCTGTGTCAAAAACAGTCATTTATTTATCCGTATTTGGCAAGACAGATATGTATGAATGTCTTGTGTATCGACTCAACGGATAAATAGGTACACATGTAAGTACGAGTATGCAGTAAAATTACATACTATCTACTATCTAATTTACAAATATCCTAGTTCTAAAAAAATAGGTTTTCATTTTTTAATCAAGCTTTAAAACTAGTCGCTTTAAGTTTTATTAATATTTTCTTCATTAAATTATACCTATAAAGAAAATATTAGTCAGGTTGTCTAAAAGAGATTTTAGTAGTGATACATTTCTAGTATGCTATGGCAAGAGAGAATAAAAACCCACACACTAAAAAAATCTTTAGAATAAAGCAAAACCGACCCAAACAAGAAAAAATGTATCGACATTATTCAAACAAACCAACCATCCAAGTACGGATCCTTCATATAGATGGATTTGATTTACGTATTCCACGAAATCGATTTATAGTAAGGTTCGATATTTGCATAAACTACAGTTAGAGCAGTTTATCATAGTTGTTCGCTCTAGGAACCGAGTCGATGGCGTAAGTTAACTGAAGTTCAACTATAAAATCTTCAGGGTGGTTAAATTATTGGTTTAAATTGTAAATTTACTGCGCCGTAGATAGTAGTCGATGTGGGGTTATGTTATTGGGTAATTAATAAGCGGATAAGGCAGTTCGGTTGGATTTATAATAGGTCTTTACCTATGAAACTGCCGTTTTGCCGTACTGGCCATTTCAAATGAAAAAAAATTTTTTTTTTGACTGATAATTCTAATTTCAAATTAATTTTATTTGACAAACATGGAATTCTTTTTCTAAAATCGTCATTTGTTTAATAGTTAGTGTTTTGTTTTCAACGGATTCGAACATTTTTCGTCATCATGGATAAGTTAAAAATTCGAGTAATTATGGAGTATGAGTACCGTCGTGGCAGCAAAGCGGCACAAGCGGTACGCAACATAAACGACGTTTACGGAGCGAACACTACAAACGAACGCACCACCCGTTATTGGGTCAAATTGGCAAGGTAAAAAAGCTTGACAAATGGGTACCCCACGAACTCAATGACCGCCAGCGCGAAGTACGCGTGGAGACGTGCCTTGCACTGCTCAGCAGGCATACAAATGAACGAATTCTGAACCGCATTGTTACTTGTGACGAGAAATGGATCCTGTTTGACAATCGTAAGCGCTCAGCAAGTTGGTTGGACCCTGGTTCAGCACCCAAACAATGCCCTAAACGAAAACTTACCCCTAGAAAAGTGATGGTCACTGTTTGGTGGTCTAACGCGGGTGTAATTCATCACAGCTTCTTGCCAAACGGGACAAGCATTACTGCAGATGTATACTGTGAAGAACTGAACACAATGATGGAGAAGCTCGCACGTCTCCAACCAGCTTTGGTCAATCGTTCGGCTACACTGCTCCTGCACGACAACGCGCGATCTCATACTGCACAGCAGACGGTCTCCAAGCTACAAGAGTTGGGGTTGGAAGTTCTCCGTCATCCGCCGTACTCACCAGACCTTGCGCCTACAGACTTCTACTTTTTCCAGAATTTGGATAACTTCTTGGCGGGAAAAAAATTAAATACCCGAGAGGCAGTACAAAATGCCTTTGAAGAATTTGTTGCCTCCCGTCCAGCTGATTTCTTCAGAAAAGGCATCAATAAGCTACCAATGCGTTGGCAAAGATGCATTGATTGCATGGGTGATTATTTTGATTACTAGAAATAAAAAATATATAAAAAAATTACGCTTCATTTATTTCGTGAAAAACGGCAATTTCATAGGTAAAGACCTAATATATGTTCAGCATAAGATTAGTGTGCTTTGTGAGGTTTCGTAGAATATTCTTAGTTAAAGTAATAATTGTTAAAAAAACTAACTAAGTACCTTTATCTACAATGAGCCTTTTAACTAACAGTTTGAGCAGCAAACCTAATACCGAAGAAACCAGGGTGAACTGAAATTTTGAATGATTTAAATATTACATTATTAATGAAAAAGCTACATAATTATAATGATAAACATATCTCAAAAAACGTTCAAATTGTTCCAAAATGCTTCATTAAAACTTTTAGTTCATGCAACAATAAAACCCAATTTACTTTGTTTAACAGAGAAAAGGTTTTTTTGTAAAACTATTGAAATGAAACACTACCGCTACACACATTTTATCCAGCAAAAACAACACAGTTGTTAAACTTCCCGTTCATCAAAGCATTTAACTTCTAATAAAACTAAGTAACCTAAAAACCAAGTGCAGGGACCCACTTCTCACGGTCACGTCTGACATGCGGCGCGTTATTACCCCTTTATAGAGTAGTGTGTCACTGCTCTTGAATTATAAAGCTTAGATTCTGGTTGATTTGACCATGTGGGCATAATTGTAATGTGTCATTTAGTTATCTATGCTTTTATTAATATATTTATACATCTAGCCCAGTAAAAATAAGGTAATAAGAATATTTATCAAGCAATCAAAGATTAAAAGTAATGTATAAAACTTGTTAATGACTATTGCATTTATTTAAACGACACGTGTAAATAAAATAAATACAACGGTAATAATTTCATTAAAAAAAAACTCAAGACTTGTATGAAGTAAGTACCGAAGTCCGAAAAGTTAAATCAAGGTAATGTCACAATATCGCCTAACATCTTATTATAGATTTTTGAGATGAGCTGAGCAAAATATGTATATAACAATTCGATCGAAATTTTTGCATCTATGGGAGTTTAAAGATTTATTAGGCCATTACAGCCTTCCAAAAATTGCCAACGCGGACTATGTTTCAAGTCCACACGGCGGGGTATTGGTAAAGTTTTCAACTAGCAATAATCGCACCTCGGATAAACCTCATTGGTTACGATATTGCCTCTGCGCAAAGTTAAAGTATGGTGTCACTCACTGGGGTCTAAGTCTCCTCATTGAAAACTTTACATGCGCGATTTAATATACTACTAGCGACATCTGTTGGCACACGCGGCAACAGTTTAATTTTTAGGACGGCACCGTAACTAAAGACACATGAGTAGATAAAAGGGACAGAGACAAAGCTTCTTAAGAACGTGAAAAACTGTTACCTATTTTGGTAGGGTTGTCACAATAGGTTAGGATAAATTAAACAAAACATTTGTTATTCAGTTTCATTATTCAGTATGATAGAATACTTCACAAATTACTAACTCTAATAATTTTCTTTTTATAATTTTTGTTTTTTAATAATTTATTATGTCTTTTGATGGTGTGATAAATTCTGAACATATAGTTTTTTCGAGTAATCTAAAGGGACTCACATGGGATATCTAATTTACAATCTTTAATACGTTTAAGTATTTCATTGCAAATATTGACAATATTTATTTCAAGATCGAAAAATTCGCTAAACTTTTGCTCGAGCAATTGAATTTTATTTTTTCTAGTATTATTTATACACACAGTACAGTAAACAACCGTTATAAATAATATAATACCACGTTTTTACATTAAAATAATCAAACTTGCAACTAACAAAACAAACAACGTCCGTCGCAATGACCCTGAGATTGTCAACTGGCTGTGCCTTTTGACAATGTCTTTGACCTGTCTCGCCGCGTACGTGACAAGCGGCCAGTGGTCACGCACACATGCCCCGCGTGCATGTAGTAGTGCAACCGATTCGTGCGATTGTATGAAGCTTTGTCTCTGTTCTGTTTATCTACTCATGTGCTAATGACTTATGGTTGTTTTGATTTTCTTAATGTAGATAATGATGATAACGTATTTGATATTTAAAAATTTTTATATTAAGACTTTTAGATTAAAACACTTAGCTTAAGAATCTCTTGATGTAGTGATAATATTTAGGTGAAATATAAATAATACGAATTGAATAAAAAAATATTTATTGAAATTAAGTTAATATTTAAAAATGTCACAATGAATCCTACTCAACACGCAACTCTACCTATTAGAGGTATTCGTTGTGCGAGTGTGGGAACTTTAATTTCGTATAATTAACCTACGAATTTAAGCAAATTTAATGATTAGTACTAAGTTTATGATGGTGAAATAAGACAAATCATTTACAGACTATAGATATTATGAAATATACAAAAATACAAAAAGTCCTTTGGTTGGTAAAACCATAGTATATTGGACAAGAAACAAGCTTAATTTTGTTATAATTTCACATGTCCGAGTACATTTATCTGTATAAAAACAAGTAAATCTCATAAGAGGCACATAAAAAAATATTAGATTCATATTCTTTTTGTATTTCGAATTATTAGCCAGGATTCTTCGGCCTTAATTTAAAAACGTGTCTCTTCTAAACATGCCAGTCTAAGCAAATTCTTCGCGATATAACTACAGATGATTGCCACATCTTACAAAATCGAATTGAAGGGAGCACATATGAATTATCCACGTCTATCCATATATACTTAAAATATCATGGCATGAAGATAGAGGCGTGAAATCTGCTGTAGGTCTGACGCAAGCGATGCGAGCTAATCATCTATTGTGTAGATGCCCTGCGGTGGAGTAGGACTGAGAAAATAGTGACGAAATTGAAGTGCAGGGATCATTGTTTAGATGGGATATGATGGGAGAGAGATGGATGGGATTGATTTCTTCGCTAGAATATTAATTATCCGGAATTTTTTTGCATTTATCTTTTAACATTCATCTACACCATTCAATGCATGATTTGATTGATCTTTTAAAGTGTAGTTAAGAGAAACGAATGAATGTTTTTATTTATTTATTTCATTAAAAAAAACAACACTTCAACGCTAAAACTTGAAAAAATCCTCCACCGTCACACGACTAAGATTAAACCGTAACGAAGACATAAAAACTTAACATTTCAACAAAAAACACGAAATACAATCTTGATGAATTAACCAAAATTCCGCGAAGCAACTTGTTTATTACAACCGCAGTAACTTGCGAAACTCGGCAAGGAGTTAGGACCAGCGTGGCTAAACGTTCATGACTCACCACGGAGTTTAGCAACAGGTTCAAACAAGGAGGTTTAATATAACTGCCTCACTGAATCACGAAAACTGACACAAATTGAGTTTCCCACACAAGTCGAAACCCTTGAACTATGAGATATGACGAATTAAGTGAGGCGTTCGATTGATTTGGTGTTGTTGCGTGAAATTTGTTAAGTACAAATAATTTTGCATCTAAACATTTAGAAAAATAATGATTTATCAACTGCGAATAATTTCAAATGTTCTTCACACAAGCGACTTTCCCTACGAGAATTCTAACTCAGAATGTTTGGCGTTTAAAGAATAGCTAATTCCTACTATTCAAATCACAAGGTTATCAGAATATTTATGTATTTTTAGCTTTCTAAATGTTTTCATCATTAAACTTGACTATATTTAGATTTCGTATATTGTTATTAATGTTTCAAAAGAATGACGCGTGAAGACGATTACGTGCACAAATGGTTGTCATTTTCAAAACCAAATAAATCTCATTTTGAATTTGTTCAGTAAATATTCTGATCTAGTGCGAATAGATATAGATTTCCCAATAATAATCGCTTATAATGTTAGTTTGGGTAAACATAGAAACTGTAACTACGCTACGTGATATCGAAACTCAATGCTATGATGGTATGCTCGAAATGAAAACAGAAATATTCGAGCTATACAATTTATCGTAATAATAATGAGACTATGAACATTGTTTTGAAGACTTTGAAAGTGAACAACAAAAAGTAAATAGTAACCATCCGAATTAAGTCACATTACAAATTCTTCTTAATTACTTCAAAAATACAAAATGAATGATTAAAGTGCCTGATCTTATAAGATTATAAGAACCAACTGAGTTCAATCACGAAATGAAAGAATTTAGGATAGGTACCAACGACAAACCTACGTGACGTTTTGGATCCGAATTAGCCAAAATCGAAATCTAAGGACACTTCTCTTTCTTATTATCTTTAAAATTCAACCTCTAATAGAATAGTCTAACAACCACTGTATTAGGCCTCTCTCACATACAAAAATACGAAACAATTTGCAACACAATCTCAACCAGTATTTCGTTTACAAATGTAGGTAATACCTAATGACAGGCAAGCGCAAGCAATCCGCCAAATTGACGTATCAACCGACGCACGCGCATGATTGGAAACACATCATTTCCTATGCCTACGTGTCTCTCTAAGATGGCCGTGGATTTAGAACGGAAAGCACTGCAAGTTTTTTTCTAGGCTGAATAAATATATAAACAGAGAATCCAAATAGAATCGACGAAGTGTGACTCGATGGTGTTTACTTTGAAAAGATTTTGGATCAAATTTTAGTTGAGTGTGAAGGCAAATAAGTTAGGTAGCTGTCAATAACTTAGAGATTTAGATTTGCTTTGTATTTAGAACTTTAAGAAAGCTTTTGTATGATGGAAATGGTTTGAATTATATCCATAAAAATATTGTTAATGTTCACATGTAATAAGATAGTATTATAAATTGTAAGGTGGTACGCACTATGGTCGTGTGCGTCTTCACCTAAAGATTTCTTAATCGAATGCGCTGATCTCTGGAACTATAACATAACTATTTATAGTTAAATAAGTATTATTATTATAATTTCGCAGTCCAAAGCTATGAATGAAAGGACAGAATCAGATAAAGTTTAGTGTAGATAGACACTATAACAATTATTACTACGCACACCATTACAAGCCTCACGTTATAAATACGATTTCAGTCTTTGAAAGATGACGTAAGCAGGTCAACGAAACTCCTTAAATAAAATTCTGACAAGTACTTATAATATAATTAAAAATGAGTCTATAACCGAACTCGACAAACACGTGCGTACAGAGTATTGTGACTCGCAGCTGCAGGTTTGAATCCCGTGTTGCACCATTCAAGAGACTGGTTTTGAATTAAATAACTTTCTTTAAGAGAACAATAATAGAAAAAAGCTTGGGGCAGTGAATGCAAATAAAGAAATTATTTTAATAATAACATAGACTTTTATTTTAAACTTATTCTGAAACTAAAGCTTTGGACCATTTTCGAGTCATTTGCTTTTGTATTAACAATTACAAACTGTCACCTTTAGATTAAATTAATAAACAACTATTCCCTTTATAATAATATCAGATACTACGTGTGCCATCCAATTTATATAAATTATATACCTGCCATAGACATCAGATATTTAGATCTGTATAACATCGCTATAGGACTTTAACACGTTCATTCATAGTCACTTGATGATTCATCATTTGATGAGTACTCGGACGCAGCATCATTTGCCATTTGTGGTACTGAGATGACATAGTTAATATTTCTTTGTGGATTAACTTTTTTGACTTTAGAGTGAAACTGACTGTTTTTGCTGTGTATGCTTAACCAAGGTAACTTAAACAAACAGTAGAAAAACCGTTAACGTTATAATAGCTTTAACAGTAATCTCAGCAAAAATATAGTCCATACCGCAACGAACAACAAAATAGTTAAACACACCTGTAGCGCTACCACGCAGTAAAATGCTAAACCACATCAAGCTAACTGCAGACCGATGCAAATCATAGCCGGGAGCAACGCACCGTGCGTTTGATAAGATTTTATTACTTCAAAATATTTCACGGAAAGTAATTACGAATATACACAGTTCCACAAACATGCGATACTTGCATTCGTACATTTTAAAGCGCACATGTTATTCAAAGAAGTACTGTTTAATTAATGTAAAGTTAAAGCTTACAAAGCTTCTGATTCCGATGACTAAGCACATACCTGAAACAAAGAAATAGAAGTTGTTATTAAAAAAACACAATTGTAAACGCCAATGGCTGTATAAGGGCCTCTTGTAATATATTTGACCTCAAAACACAAGCCCTTCAAAGCTTTGTTCGGAGCAAAAGCAAAATATACAATTCCGCAACACAAGAAACTCGTGCTTATTCATAATAATAGCGTCAGTTTTTAGATTACTGTGCAGCATATTTTAATGGCATGGAAATATTGTAGCGAGCAACAAAAGGTTTGTTACAAAATGAGAATAACAGTAACCTTGAGATTTCAATTCTAACTATTCTCTGAATTCAGAGCGTAAGGCACAAAGCATACTTTGTTCATTAGTAGAGTGAAATCATGACTGAAAGAAAGTAAAATCAATAGCAAAGAAAAAGCAATAATACTTTTTGGCATTACGCAATTCGCAAAACATATCAGTCGGACAGAAGTAACAAAATGTTGACAAAGAATATGATTTAGTATTAGCGTTACGCGCTTTGCAGAATCGAATCGAATATTGATCGATGGTCTGTCAAAATTAATATTTGAATGCAATTTTGTGCAATTGAATTACAGAAGCTTCAGTAGCGATCTAGGTAATAATAGTGTTCATGATGGCATTATACAACATATAATTTGCCTATTGCGGCCACTGATTCCAGGCAACTATTACAAAAATGAAATACAGATTCACAATTATGTAAATTGATGACTTGATAGTTGGATGAATTAAGTCGAAGTGAAACGTCACATTCCGATCGAATTAATAAAAAAAATTTCAATTTCAGTTTATGAAGTAAAGTTATAAAGTCAGCTCAATGATAATTTGATTGACCTCCAGACAATTTCGTAAACGACAGGATATAATAAACAATCCGAAGTCAATTAAAATAATACTTGCGATAGAACAAAGAATCAGAAACACAATATATATGAAATACTGCCCAAAGCAATTGACGTATTGAAACTCAAGTAGTTCGATGATTATTGAGAATTTCAGAAACTATTATATCATCAATAGATTAGACATATCAATATTGTCGAGTGGCAATTGTTATTTGAAATAAAGCGATTACCTCCTACGAGATTCATCCGAACATCAGCATCGGTTCATTAACCTTTTAATAAAATTGTTTTCAATCTGAACCCGCCCACTATCCATAGAATAAATGATAACTTGGAGATCTTTAGTACGGCGTGTGACGTAGGCGGATAGAGGATCTAATTTATCACAGAGTTACTTGATCAGTCACTAGTTCCACAAGAATAGATAAACGTGCCAAGGTGTCAGGATAAAAATATTGATTCGAAGGTTTTTTGTTATATTTAATAAGCAAATTTATTCGGTTAATGGATTTGATCCGTCTTAAATTTGATATCATTGAGATAAATGTATGATAGATGTTTAAATCTTAAGGCTTCTTAAATTAATTTTGCATAGTAACATTTTAAATCTTTACATGAATGTTTGCATTCATCCTTTAGGATGAAATACTAATACGCAAAATCCAACGATATTGCCAATCTCAGGAGTACTATTTTTATGTATGTTACGGAATTGAACCACAGTTCAACCAGCAGATATACAAAGGAGCCTTTATAATACGTGAGTCCAAAATGAGGTCTTGTCACTGTAATGAAAGCAAAACTGAATGTGTCATCATTTCCATAAAAGTCAAAGTTATATTATATTACTACAATGCGTAGGATGTATCGTAAGCGTAACATTGAAAGCGAATGAGGCCAATGGATTCATTAGCCAAAATCAGACGAAACTAGTTTACGTGTCTTCGCCAAAAAAATTGAGACAATTGAATGCAGGAACCAAAAAAAAGACTTGAGCCGATGAGTACTATAAACATACAAGTTTTCATTTGTTCGTTGTTTGTAGTTGAATAAAAGTTAAGGGCATTCAAGAGAGAGTATAAAGACGATTGGCAGACAAAAGAGAGAAGTGCGGACTATCGACAGTCTGAATAGGACCCCGAAGCTGGGGTCACCCTGGGTCCATGGCTAACTTCTGGTTGTGTGCCTGCTAACAATGCCTTATTGATTACAATGCGAAACCACTTTGAGAATAATCGCGGATATTTATTGTGTAATGATGAAATTGTGGATTTGAATACCTAAAAGCTACTGGCGCTTTGTTTTGCGATGGGTTTAATCAACTGGGAGTTCAATGCTGGTTACGCAATATTTTTCGATCGATATAGAATTAAATTCCGGTGACCACCTTATGAGCCGAATGGGCTATAGAATCTATCGAAATAGAGATTATCCAAATAAATCTAAACGCTTATTTTTATTATTATTAAACATTATTTTTAAATCAACGCAAACAAGATGATGAACTTTTAAACTGATGACGTAAAAAGATATATAACATGATTTGTAACTGAAGAAAATTGTTCAAATTGACATGAAGTATTTAAGTAAATGTTTTATTTTTGATTAAAATTGATTGATTGATTAAAATAATATTTACAAAAATCCTTCAGGAGTCGAATGGTGTAATCCATCACATGAAGTGATATCATTTTAAAATTAAAATAAATCGTCAGATCCCTAAGTAGTTTGGTAGCTCAGTGATACTTGACCATCAATCCTGTAACGATACGAAAAAAATCTAATAATTTATAAAAAAAGATATAGAAACATAGTCGCATGTTTGGGATCGAGTAGTTTCATCTCAGAAACCCTTCTAAATTACAAGAAAATGCTCCGTTGCTATTACAATCATTGTAAGGAACTTGACAGTAATTCGAGCTATCGGTAGTTCAGCGGTTTCCTACCGAGATACTGGGGGCGTGTTGGAGCCACTAAATCATGCCGGGAAGACAAATCGAGCCGTTTTGTCTGTTTCAACGTCCACTTGACACCTTCCATAATACCGGATAACAACTATACCTGAGGATAAATGGCCAGCTTGATAAAGTGGGTGCTTAGAATAAAAAAAGGTTAAAAAGAGGTGGTGACTGGTAAGTTTTCCAAGTCATTGAAAATTTTTTTATAAATAAGATTTATTTTGGACAAAGAGAAGTAAGTCCCGTGCAGTAAAAGAAATAAAAGTTTTAAAAAATTCGTTCGGTAGTTAGTTTCAGAGTTTATCAACTACAAGGTGTTCATTTTGTAACACAAGTATATATAAAAAGTGTCTAGAAATGGAGGGTGTTAGACGGATAAAAATTCTACAAAGTGAGTATAACACATTTGTTAAAAATGGTACTTTATTTCCTTTACCCGATGTACAAGCACCTCATGCAAAAAGCTTTTTCCACTTATAACGACAATTTATTTATCAACGTACATGTACTATTAAAATAAGGCTGGGTTATTTGATTACAAACTGGGTAGTTTTCTTATTCTCTAATTTTAAACTAGTACTTTTTATAAGCAAAGTGGATTTCATTATCATTATGTATTATGTGAAATCATGAAAATTTTATAAACAATGAAGCGAAATTAACTATTGATTCGATGGTCGTGAGTTACCTGTTCCCTAGATAACGAAATAAAACGCGCAACATTATTAAGACATAAGGTCTGTATAAAACGGTCACGACAAAACGCTTCCTATCTGAGCCTGCCGATTTAAATTATGTACCTGATATGAGGAAATATGGGCAAAAACTGTTGATGCTAAAGTACCTTTAGATACTTCATAAGAGTCCAATGGTGCATCTAAATTACATGTTGGGCAAATGTACTTTGTAAGTGAGTTTCATCATGGGAATTGTATACGTTTTAAATGAAACAAGCAAATACTTATAGATCTTAAAAAACTAAAGCACTATAAAAAAGTAACCATGAGTTAGTAATTTATTTCAATGAGATCATACACTAAATGGTCAAGATGAAAAAATAATACTGTACGTATTTTTATTTAACTACACGCAGACGAGTGTGTGAGCTCGTAAAAGAATGAGATCACCCGCTAGACTTGAAGTTGAGTATTTTCTAAAGGCGGTATTTTAAGTATCTTTTCGGCTGTTCGACGCCTTGATTCTACAAAAAAACCTAAATTGGTATTGGTAAGTTCGTTTAGAATTATCGAAATCTTGTTGAGAAATAATTGCATGTATTTCAATAACGGTCTATCTCTGTTGGTTGGAAGTCTAGGGGTTGGCGGTTTAGTTCTTTTTAAATTGAGATAGAATTTAAGACATATATTATACATTTATATACATGTATAACAATCCTCTATTCGAGCATATTCAAATCACTAAAATTACAACAATATATTAGTAACTTGAAGTTTCTTGTATAGTGTAGACTGTATAATATATAAAAACCTATATTCGACAATCCCCGTAGAAAACTAAAATAATTAAAGTATGTACGGAATCGACATATACCCAGAACAAAAAATAGGTCAATCAATGGAACACAGATAACAATATTGATAGCAGCAAGCCAGATAAATATATTGATTGACGTCGATCGGTCAATAAACTCAACATTGTTAAAAAAATACATGGGCTTGGCAACCATCGCACCAAACGCTAATAACATTTCACCAGTTGAAAGACACCTTAAAAAAGTTGAATAAAGAATATGCTTATAAAAAACTTACGATTATTAAACATTCATAATTATGATGTAAGATATTTCAAAATCTATGTGTAAGCGAGCAAGGAAATAGATTTAGGAACATTGTATACTGATTTTGAGTTAGAACAGGTATAAGCTTTTGTATTTATATAGATCTGACAATTCATCATAACTACCGGGTAGTATTAATAATGGTTACACAGCTTTAGCGTTCACGTTTACTGGTTTCCTATACTTCAAGTTTATTTAGTCGGCATAAAGCATGAGGCTACTGTACAGAAAGGTAAATCTTAAATATTGTGTAAATTATAATACAAAGTGTACTATTTAAAAATAAAGCTATTGATCTTCAAATCATGATACTAGTGTTGGTAACATAGATAAGATGATATGATCGATTCTAATATCGTTTATCTATAAAAACTTAAGGTGATCGTTAATGTTGAGTAGAGTTTCAAAACTTAATTTGCAACTTACGAAGCAATAATTTTAAGCTGTCTAATAATTATGTAAGACGAATAAAATAAATCACATTTCTGTAATTAAATATGTTTATATGCAATCCTATTCCAATAAAACATAAATCAACCTTAGAATTTAATTGCAGAACTAATATCGATAGTAAATTAATTACGATATCGAGTATCAAGTTTGATTTATGGTTCCTAGACAAACTATCACCTGCACAATCGATTATTGTTTCTCTCTCGATAAATCCCTATCGAGTTGTATTCGAGTTCACGCTCGATTCGATTTATGCGTCACGTCGCCCGGAAACAATTATCTGTAGCTAGTTCGGTCTTCAAGTGTGACAGAGAAATTAGCTTTCATGCGAAATTTGTTAGCTGATGGTTTCCTAACCTGGGGTTATGCTCCAGGATGGATATAACCCGAAACAGAAATAGGAAGTATTTACGTTCAACTAGGTATATCTAATTGGACGTTCACGTTTTAGGAAATTTTATTTAGATGTCGGTTATAGCCTATTTGAGCCTCTATTTTCATTAAATAAATATGTGACTCTCCTTTGCAATATTGATACTATTCTTTCAAAATAAAAATATACCTACTCAAATGAACAACAACGTTTTCTACCTGTCTGTACACGTCAAGCCAAAAATATGTAAATGTAAAGCTCACCGTTACTTCAGCAATTAACAAAGCTAGCTCGTACGGTAACAATTATCACTGTTGCCAACAGCAGCTATTACGTGAAATTAGACACAATTCTCACTACATCGCTTACTCGTTCTGGAATTATATCAGAGCCAAGTAATTTTACCGTACTGTTCGCATTTCTTTTATATAGTTGCTTTTTTTATTAAGAATAAAAAGAACTCAATTTCCGAGAGTAAAGTTATTGGATTTTTGACTTTGATTGTCCATTTATTTATAGCTATAATGTCGCCTTAATAGAAAATATATTGCTTCCCAACTCTGAATCATATTAATAAAAAATTCAAGAGATAAAAGAACAATATGCATACTACATAATTTACTATTTTTATTACAGATAAAGACCTAAAAAATATTAACAAAAATGCATTTAAACTTCTTGCTGTCAAATTAGTTTCAAGTCAAAATCGATTTAGTCCCGAGTACTCAAGAGGGTTCGTTAGCGTCTTCTTGTCTGTCTGTCTAGCTGTCACTAGCCCGGGCCGATAGCCAGCCACTGCACGCGGCACAATGTATGGCTCATACATTCAATGTATGGTGGAAAGCTGAATGAGCGTCGTGTGGCCAGTGGGGTATTGTATTGAAATTATTACACGAACTGGTCTACTTTCAGCAAGGAAAGCTTGGATAACTGTTCCATGTGGGGGTGGAAATTTGCATGTATTGAGCAAGTTAAAATGTTTGTAATAAGATCATTAAAAGTATCGATTTGTGTGCCGCAGCATGTTAAAGTTTCTCATTTTACTGTTATGATATGTATGCATGACTGCAGCTCGCATTAAAGCAAAGGACTTGAACTTACAGATCCTACCAATTCGAGAAATTGAGAATATTTCAATTAAGTCTAAAGAGACTATGTTTCAGAACCATGCATAACTGATCTTACTGCTGCCAAACTAATCGGAATGTCACTTTACACTTTGTCGTGCTATTAAACCATACTACGATAACATTTTATTTGGTCACCGTTTCAGAATTGTGTCCATGTCCAAGTACAGGCCTAGAATAAACAATACCGATAATAGTAACCCAACGCTTTAAATAACAAAAGTAAAGTTCACTAATTAGTGCTGCTATAATAAGACTTAATATAATTTAAAATCTAACTATACAATCAACTATCTACTTTATTTTCCATTTCTATAAAATTGCGAAAGACTGCTACTATAGACGGAGCTGGTTTCAAATAAATGTCATTTTCGTTCAAGTTCGCGATTACGATGCGAATCTTAATTGACAGGGCATTATTTGACAGGCGTTCTAATTGGTCAGTTCAACATGTCCGTTCTCGAATATGACGATTCAAAAATCTAAAGTAAAATCTCGGTTACTTTCATAGACATATGATACGAGGACATAAGGCAAAAATATTTGTGGGCTACCGTTTAGAGTCTAAACAAGTTTCGCAGAATGATTTCTTAAAATGACATGACTAATTAGCTTTTATATTTCCGTGAAAGTTACTTCTAAGCTTCCTAAGCTTGTCGAAGGAGGTTACAGCACTTAAAGATTTACTACGTTCCCGAAAAGCGGTGGTCATTCTAAACGTTGAGCGTGAGTTTCGCTCGACCAGACGCATCGAATTCGGCAATGTGTTAAGGACTGCTTGACCGTAGCGTTTGAGAATAACCGCTATCGTAATTATGGGTTCCTGGTATAAGCCGTCTTTGTTAAATGCCTGTAAGCCTTTAAAGCTTTCTTACAAGCTAAAAGCTTTGTACTGATAGATACTTGTTTTCCTCATGTAGTTTGCGTTCAAATTCTTAGTAAACACCAAATTCGAAATGGTAGCTATCTATACATGTAAAACATCCGTGTGATTCAGAATTGTTTACGGCCGAGTGTCGTCGGGTAGTGGTAGTAGCCCTGCCTCGTACGCCGGAGGTCGTAGGTGCGAGTCCCGGCGGCCATTTTTTTTTTCAAATTCAAATCTTTATTGCTTTCCACAATGGTATTCCAATTTGTGTGATGAACACAGATGTATGTGCTCGGGTCATTGTTGTTTATGAGTATGTTTATTCTGCCCCCAGTTTGCTGAATGGTGTTCCATAATATAAGCTTTACTTACTTTGGGGCCATAAAGTTGGCGTGTTTGTCTGGTATCTATAACTATTATTATAAATCGAATTGAGAATTTGGACTACTAACGAAGATGATGTAAGTACGTCATCAAATTCGTTAACAGTAAAAGTTTTTAACCTATGATGAAATAAAATATTTTGTGTTTTGAGCTGCATCCTAACTAAGTAGCGGTAATGCCGACAGTATTTCCGTCGGCCATCTTAGGATGAAGTTTATATAGGACGAGTTATCTACGACGTTTGAAAAGGATATCTAATGTAATGTAGGCAGCGGATGTTTATCTGTCTACCGGTTTAATATCCAGTTGAAGTATAGTCCTGTAAATATGCTTAATTAAGGTAATACTATTTTAGACAAGGGTTTATGGGAAACAGTTTTTGTTATCCTAAATATATATAAGAAATTAATGTTTTTAAGCTTTTTTGGTCGCGTCATTAAATAGTTCATGCTATTGTGATAGAACTTTGTCGAGTGGTTATATACACTCGCAAAGTATTTTTATTTTGAATCTTATACTTGTCGCAAGCAAAGCCGTAACAAAAGCTAGTTCTACATATACACTAATAAAGCTTCGATATACTTATAAAAATAAACAGGTAATCAAAATAAAACTCATTTTGTCATAACTGTTATGCTTAGTGAGTTATAAGTCTATGGTAATAACATGTTATATTTTATGTTTGCCCATAAACAGGGCTGCTTATTATCTGATCTAGACGGTGTTAATTTTAGTTTTTATTGCTAAGAACTTCGTTAGGTCATATTTGGAAACATGCAAACCTATTTAACAAACCTTTCGTTGAAAACAACGCCTACCATTCACTCACATCCACACATTCAGTGAAATACAATCAAGGCCACGCATATCCTAAAATATCCACCCTGCTGTACAGAGTAACCACAAAACACAGATAAAACAAAAGCATACAAACAACGAAACCCCATCCTGATATTGAAAGGCCACCCTCGATATTGTTTACACTCGTCGTCGGGACCCGAACCCGCTACCCGCTCACATGCCTGATACTGACAACGGAAATACGATACAGTATTATTAGGTACAGAGTAGTGAGAATAGAGAGCGCTGATCTATGGTTCAATATCGGCGGATAATATTAAAAAGATATTGTAAAGGTCTGTACTTTTATTGTTTGCTTGCTGTTTATTTTAATTCCATTTATTTTATCAAATTGAAAGTTGGGGTTTTATTTGTTTTGATTACAATAATGGGCATGCTATTGCTTAATAACTACAGGGTACTTTATCAGGATTTAAAATTTACTGATAGCACACAATAAGTATTACATTACTAGTGATAAACCTACAGTTTTGAAACAAACTGTAACAGAACTAGCAATAACGTCATGAAGACTTTTCTTTGAAAGTTTTTAGCTTTGAAGGTCATGATATAATTGAAAAATATTAAAGATACTAAAAATATTTTAACTATACGATTATTATGCTTCAAATAAAACAAAATCTTTAAAGTCAGAAATAATCAAAGGTACCTATAAAAAAACTTTAAAAGTTGTATAGAGAGTTCATTTTTCTCTACCCTGTATAGTTTCAATCACCACAAAATAATCGAATATAAGAGAGCAGCATCCGCCCCCAAACAAATTAATGATCGTAACCATCATCACTTTAGTTTTGTGAATCCATTAGTTTGGAAGAAAATATTCATAAAAATAGATAAGTATTAATTTCAGTGTAGGGGAAAGCAGCCCTTAACCGATTAAATTGTTTTTTTTTCTTGCATGTAATAGAAAGACGACTATGACTCAGTATTTTTATTTTCCTCGCTTAAAGATATTTAATTTCAGGGTTAAATAGACGCCAACAAAGTTTAATTTAATTTTGTCAGCTGCAACTTTGCGAAGAACTTTCTAACCATTTTCAAAAGGGTTACGTTAACGGAGGTAAAAATAAAAATACATATCGCAGGATATATTGATCTATGCTATTATTTTAAAGAGGATGAAATTGTTTTTTTGTTTAATTGTAAAACTAACAAAACAAAATTTTAACCAAGACTTAAGTCTGAACTTACGCGGAAGATAACATGCAAAAATTCCAGTCGTGTTAAAGCTTACGTCGGATGTGCAAAGTTTAAAAAACATTAGTTTTGCATAAACAGTTGCACAATAGAACCTTAAGGCTATCTTATTAGACCATAACGGAATCCATTAAAATCACATCATATCTTAAAAGGATCTACATAACACGTTAACTGTGAAAGTTCACGCTATTTCACACTGTATTACTGGCCATTATACAGTTAAGTAATTGCTAAGAACCAGTAATTATACTTACAAAAGTTTCTCTTAAGATTAAAAAAAAGGTGAGTATGGATAAAATCGATCGATTGGAATCGTCGATCGATAGATCTTAGTGTCGGTTAAATGCAATGCGATCGTAAATTGGCCACAAAACAGATGTTCGCATAACATCCGGTTATTTGATGTGCGGTTTGAAAGTATAGTTAAGAACTATGAGATTACAAGTTATATTTTATAAGAGAAGTAAATAAAGTAGTTCAGACTGTGTGAACTATCATTAGTAAAAAAAAATTGAGCAAATTGAATGCATTTAAGAACTGACTCGCATCAATTTCATTGAATATCGTCATTTATATCGCTCACACACATAAATAAAGCAGTAAACTTCGAACAAATTTAAAGCCATTCTAAAATTAATGGTTCCGAAATCTAAATGTAACATGAAATTAACTAAACATGCATCCATTGATCCAGCATCTGTCTGTTACGTCGGGTTACAGCGAACAGATGGACGAACAAGGATGCATGGGATGTATGTGACACTCTGTTTGTAGGGTACTCTGTATTTTAATCGAGATGTATTCGTAGTGTAGTTTAATTAATTTACTGTTGGTAATAGAATACACTCTTTATAAGTTCATTTAAAGGGAATATTTTTTAACACATAACCACACTTTTTGAAATTAATAGTGACGAAAGGTATTCCCGTTTTAAAACATAGGCTTTAGCTAAAAAGTACCAGTGTGATTGAAATCAAGAACATAACAAAAGTTAAGGTAAAATGGACACACCTAAAATTACTTTTTATTTAATTGAATAATAGATATATTAATAAAACCTGATAAACTACATACAATTTTCATCTATAATATTTAAAAAACAACCTAACTTGCATAACTCTAAATGAGACATCAAAATAAAAATTTTGAAGTCGAAAATTCCCTTGACCTGCCCAAGACAATTAAGTTTCTATGTCGTTTATTTTTATTTATCAACAGAGCAAGTTTCGAAATTTTTTTGCGAATTAAGTTTTAGGAGTAAGAATAGAATAATAAAGCTGACCTCCGACCAGTAAAGAGGTCTTAGTTCATTAGTAGTGAAAGCATATTTAATTTGTAGATCGTTACTTTCTTGTAGTCTTTTGCTTTTATTTTGAACCATAACGGTTACGACATAATGTCGTCAATGGGGCTGCATATACAAACTGCGTGGATCTCGGCTGTTTGCTACGAAAACTGTGCGCTGTCTAGGCGTGGCGATTGGATTGCTTCGTTTATTTATTTCATCTTTGATAAGAAGAATGAACAGTTTCCGAAAAAAAAACAACTAAACAGGGCGCTAAATTAAAAAAAAATTTTATGCTATAGTTATTTTCCCGCGTGTGATGAACATAAATGTTTGTTCTCGGGCCATGGTTGTTAATATTTATATAGATATGTTTATTCTGGGTTCCCCCCCAGTTCAGTGTATGGTCATCCATAAAACAAGCTCTGCTTACTTTGAGGCCATACAGTTGGTGTGATTGTCTGGGGATTTATTATTTATTATTATTTATTTTCCAGCGTAATTCATGTTCCCATGAGAACTTCTAGAAAAAAAACACCCTACGTCACTCTCAGAACTGAGACAAATCTAATGACACCTCATATTAATATATAGCAATCCGTCAAACGTTTGAGGCCGTAGAACGTGCCAAAGAAATATACACGCATACATAAACTCGAAAAACATAACCCTCATTCCGACAGTCGGGTAGACGACCAATCATTATTCCGCGAATGGTGGATACAATACGCAAACTACTAGATAAATTATTATATGTATAGTCCTAAGTCCGGGAGATCAATAAATAGCTATAATTAATCATTGCACCCTAACCTACAATATTAGTAAATGAATTGCAGAAAAATAATCCTATTCTGCATAGAAGATTTAAGTTTCGATTGGATTAATTTATGGTTTCTGAACTCAGTTTCTGTTAAAACTAACAAATCAATAAAATTATACAGTGTTTCGCTTTAAAAGTGTTACTGCCTCGGTATTAAGTAAAATGTTTTCTAGATAAATAATTATCTAGAAAAACAAAAAAATTATCACAATATAAACAATAATGACTAGACAAAATAATACATTCATAAGCATATCTTCTCAGTTTATTTACTCATAAAATTATTGGTTTTTATTAAGTTTCTTACCTGAAACAAGAAAAATAACAATTCGTTAGAAATATACCTTAGAATAATTAATAACATTAATAGTTGACACATTATTAGTACGCACCTAATTTTTAATAGGGACTTTTATACAGTTGTTTCAAAATTAATTCAAAGCTGAACGGATGTTAAGCCCTTTTTTTTCGATGTGGTAACACCGATTTGTCGACCGATAACTCTTGCCATGTACTTATTTTTTTCTACAGCAACACTGAGCCAAGGCAACGTCAACAACCTTAAAATGGAGTGGCCACAGCAAAAAATGCACCGAAAATGATTAATAAGTCGCTTTTTTGTTTATTAAATAATAGGTATTAAAGGTAGGATGATGTCGAAGTAGCGATGGTATAAAGTCTATTTTGATAGATGATTGAATGGTACACCTGGAAGGTATACCAGTACAAAAAATTGGTTCTGGTTTGAGGTTTAATTAAAAACTAAAACGCGCTCATTAGATGTGTGATCGAAGCAGAAACAAATTACATTACGATAGCTTTTGTTTCCTATTATGTCACCTTTATTAATGTCAAAATAATATTTTTTTGTAACTGGATTTCTTTTTTGGGGTTTTTGAAGCAATGCATTGGCATTGTTTCAAAAACGTTTTAATAACTGTGTTTTAATAAATAATATTACTTTATTCCATATTAACTTATTAATACTGCAAAATTAAAGCATTAAAATCCTTGCACTTAAAAAAGGCGATCTAATTAAATCAGTAATTTAACCTAATTTTTCATACTGGTAAAACAGCATTTTGTTCACGGACAGCGAGCCGGTAGCTTGTAAGTCGATTGGTTACTTATCGAAGATTTTTCATCGATTTCTTACTCTTTTCTAGTTTAAAACAAGTCGGTTTTACTCTATCCTTTCTGTCATAAATGGAATGATTTATACTATTGTAAAGAAATTTTAATCAAAGATATTTAGTAAGGAATACTTCATATTTGATATAACTAAGTGAATAGGACACAAATTTTCAACATACAAGTAGAATTTCTTTCGAGGACCTGTGAAATCTAAATAAAGAAATTAAACTCAAATCAAACTCAAACAAACCGATCAAAAAAACGCTATCTCACAGCCCTAACTTAGACCGCCCTAGACTTAGTAAGTTCAGATTGGTATTATTCAGTAAATAGTTCGAAGCTGTAGGAGTACAAATACAGCTTCTTGGTTTAGAAGATCGTATCCCCATTGGATGCTTAAGGCCAATATTATGTCTGTAAGTCAATTAATGTAAACATATATAGGGCACTGACTGGGTCACGTGAACATGTTCCTTATGACTTGGTACATGTATTATTAAAATATTTAGTCTTAACTTTGAACTGTATTATTTTGTATTTGGAATACTGTGCTTTAATCAAGAGAGCAAGTCACATGTTTCAACTGTAGTAAAGGATGAGTCACACTAAATATTATACAAAAAATGACAAGTTATATTTAAAATTCAAATAACAAGGCAATAGAAAAGGGCGTATTCATTTATTTCAAAATAAAAAAAAAATACTCAGCTCCTTCTTTAAGTTTGCTTACAACTGTATTGAAGTTAATCCGTTAGTTATTAATTCACAGCATCAGAATTAATTTCTTAATTTATTGTGTTGGCTAAGTAGTGTTGTTTTGAATATGCAACCACAATGAACAAACTTATAACTATCGCGACGTTTCTTTACAAAATTACGGACAAAGAATGGCATTAAAGAGACAATTTGGCATTTTTAATTTTTTGTAAAATCGGAGTGAGTGGCGTAGTGGGTAGTAGCCCTGCCTCATATGCCGGAGGTCCCAGATTCGTGTCCTGGTCGGGGAATTCCTTTGTGTGACGAACACAGGTGTTTGTTCTCGGGTCATGGTTGATTATATTTCTGTATGTATGTTTATTCTGGTTTCCCAGCTTTGCTTACTTTGGAGCCATACAGTTGGTGTGATTTATTTATTATAATGTCTAGTTTTATAATTGTATAATGAAATAACTTAATGTACGAAAGAATAACATCCGGGGCCTACCATTACTTTTAGGGACTTTTATTTGTACCATTAAAATTACAAAGGACAATCTTGTGAATAAAGTCAATTGGTAAATATGCGCTACAAAGAAATATATCGCGAACGCGTCGCAGGGCTGCTCTAGATATTCAAGTTAAAACTGCATAGCGTGCGATTTATCCTCAATAACTTTCTCTGAAAACATACTTCCTGTCGACTATCGATTACACAGATATCGATACCATTGCCACGGTACAACACTGCTGTGGAATAAGGTTATCATTCTTGCCAATGTGGGGTATGAGGCCAAGAGTTGGTTGGAATTGTTTGCCGTGTTTTTGTGTGTCTAGAAGTTTGGATGAATAAAGCTTTTTTGTAGAAACCTTATGGTCGTTCATTTATTGAGCGAAACATTTTAACGGCTGAGTCCCTCGTATGCTAGTTCCCTGGTCGGGGCATTAATTTGTATGATGAATACAGATGTTTATATTTATATATGTATGTTTGCTCTAGGTTCCCCCCAGTTTGTTGTATGGTCATCCATAACACAAGCTCTGCTTACTTTGGGGCCATAAAGTTGGTGTGTTTTTCAGGAGATACATTTTATTATAATTTATTTATGTAGGTTTTACTGATATTAATAAAAACTATCAGTTGAAGCTTCTAAGGATTTAAATTCTCTTAATTTTATAGATAATATTGGTAAACATTTAGAAATTTGAAATGATAGTGTATTTCATAGGTACTGGCTGGTACTTAAAAAAACCAAGGTTACTATAGTTGTACAGAATTTGGTTTTTTTCTTAAGACAAAGAAACATATATATATAAATTTCAAAAACCATGACCTGAGAACCAACATCTGTGTTCATCACACGATTGAATGCGAACCTGGGACCTCCGGCTTTACGAGGCAGAGCAACTACCCACTACGACATTCGGCCGTGATTTGCTTTGATCAAAGTTATTTTCATAAACTGTTAACTGCTTTTCAGTTTATGCATTCTCAGAAGGTGCTAAAATGTCCGATTATGTTAAATAATGGTAATGAAAAGTGGTTTTATCCGTGAAAGCCAAGTAATACACGCTATGATAATTTACAACTTTGTCGGTAATCCATAAGGCACTTTCCTTATCTTTCACTGTAGAAACTATTGTACAGTTAATATTTATGGCTTATAAGTAAATTAAATATATGTAGCTACGTGAGAGTCCACAGCTGATGTTCTACGATTCTAGTTTCATAAAATTTTCATGTTTCGAGTTATCTTAAAGAGCAATATTAAATTACCCTTTGCTCAGTAAATTAAACGCGATTGTTAAATACAAAATATACGAACTTACCAGGTCTTAACTCAGTTTTCATAAATCTTTTATAAACGTCGATACGCACATAAAAAAGCAGGGTCATAAAGCGTTATGAACTCACAGTTTAACGTTTCTTAAACTTTTGATATCAAGATTATCATACATTTTTACTAAATGACTTGAAGGGTTTTTTTGGTGCTAAGTATTTTATTTAACAGACTTTCAATAGTGATATCGATTAGTTTTTTAGTACAGGATTGTAGTTGGTAAATTCAAATCTATTACGACCGCAGCGTCTTATATCAATATGCCATGAAACTAAACACGTCACTTTTGTTTTTATCAATATTTTCAAAAGACTCTAGTTTTTGGCGTCTTAATCGTAGCGTGCGACACAAGAAGCATCTTCTTAGATGGCACTGCCTATACAGTAATTTCGTTGTTAAATATATTTCACACAAGTATTCAGGCAGTCAGGTACAGTCGATGAATATCTAAAGCGTCATTGTCACTAAAGTACGTCGTAAAGTACCCGTCACCCGACGCTACCATAAGCGTCGGGTCACGGGTCGCTCTATTCCCTCTAATATGGTCGAGGAGGACGACGGCTGGATCCCGCGCTAACTCGTGAACGGGTGCCGTTCGGCGTTTGGATACTTGCCGAGCTAACAGATGCAGATAAGAATAATTTTGTGTACTACTTAAACGGAAGCATAATACTTAAATGTCATTAAGTATACCATTGTTTTTTTTTATTGCAAAAGGATTAGACGTTTGTCTTCTATCTCACCTGATGGAAAGTGACGATGAAGACGAAGGCGTTACACGTCTATCCACGAGATACCTATTACTCGACTCTATATACTCGACGCTTGAAAGAGCTAGGACTATAGTTTTCTGGAAAAACAGACGCAGGCAGTTCATTCCACACCTTGGCGACCCGCACCAAAAAGAAATTATCGAAGCATTTGGTTCACTTCTTAGAATATACTGTAAAAGAATTGGAGTTATAGGGTCTGGTTAAGACTTCCATAATTTTTTATTTCAATTTTTTTACTCAACATCTTTGACAGCCCTATGTGGTTTTCATATCTACCTATGCATGAGGCGAGCGCAGCCGTCGTCACTTACCTACCTATCGAGTAGCACGTAATGCGATGCGACTAGACACGATTTTAGTTTCTTCCGCGCCTCGCGCGCCTCATGCGTAGGTAGGTATGATAACCACCTAGGGCTGTCAAAGATGTTGAAGTAAAAAAATGTAAATGTGTGAAAGTCTTAACCAGTGCCAAAAACTCCAATTCTTTTACAGTGTATTCTAACAATGGTATATTTACTGACCCTCAAGTATTATGCTTCCTTTATGTTACACCCTGTGTAACGAGACACTGTAAATTTATTTTGAAAACAAAATATACTCGTGAAGTTTCTTACCAGTTCTTCTTCACGAAGGTTTTTCCGAACTGGTGGTAGAGTCATGTTTTATTTGACGTCAATAAGAACAAGTCATTGTCAATGTTAAGAAATAAATATTTGTTGATGCGGAGCGCCTATATAATAATGCGTTGGAAGAGATTCTCGCCTTCGCCGAGGCCTCCATCGACTGCCCCGATTGTACCTACATAACAATCACAATTTCCGAGGCAGCAATTTTCTTAATAACTCTCTTGACACGTGCAAATTAAAGTATTGTGTAAGAAGTAACATAATCCATTCTTTTGTCGTTTTTTAGCTATGGCCCTATGGAATATAGAAATGATTGATATGGCTTTGATTTCTTAAATTATTGTGTTATTTTACTTGGTGGAAATGTTTGTTAAGAATAATTCAGAACGAATATTTAAATAAAGATCCCAAACGCTTATAAAACTATTGAACTCAATTTCGCATTCATAATGACATCAGCTTCACTTAATTTATGATGAAAATTACATGAGACCTCGTTTTATACCAAGACCGTAAGATTGTTATTCCGCAAGGAAGTTATTCTTTTGATGGTCACTTCTTAGCACGTTACGGCTGAGCTGTTTTGCACAACGTTGGATACGCAGCAAAAACATTTCCATTATTTAGACGCGTACAAGTAACTAATGTTATCGTTACCCACACTTTCGTAAAATCAACATGTCACCAAAAACTAAAAGTTTTTCACAAAATCTCAGACAAAAAGCAGTAGAATAAATACTGTTATTTCCAATGTCTTTATAATAATAATATTTCTCACTACTATTATAAGGTTTCACAAGACCGTCACCTTGTTACCGTCGCGTCGGCTCTTGTCGCACGTCAAAGTCGCACGATTTTCTACTTCTGTGGTGTAACTAAGAATATACCCCTAGAGTTGAATTGATTAAGGCGCCTTTACACTTGAGTATTTGAGATTTAAAGACGATTAATGTTAATAATAATAATCCAGACAAACACACCGACTGTGTAGCTCCAAAGTAAGCAGAGCTTGTGTTATGGATGACCATACAGCAAATTGGGGGGAAACCTAGAAAAACATACATATACTAAACATAAACAACCCTGACCCGAAAACCAAAAACCTCTGTTCATCGCACAAATGAATGCCCCGACTAGAACTCGAACCTGGGACCTCCTGCGTTTAAAGCAGGGCTACTCTCCATTACGCCACTCGGCCGGCGGAGAGCTTAGAAAAAATAAACAGTAAATAATCGTGCATACAAAAGGCAAGGGAAAATGCAGTAAGAAAATAGATGAGAATAACAAGATATTTATTTTAACTATGCAAAACTTTGTATGATATTTTTTTTATTGTTGAGTAAAACGTAAAAATAATTTTGCATCCTTTAGTATCGAACAATAATTGTACGTTCAGTAACAGTAATATTGTAATAATTCATAATCTTTTGATACGGAAAACGTTTAACATTTTAATGAAAAAGTATCAGCTTTAAATTTTTATTCATTAGCTCTTTTATTTAAAAGTACGTCACAATAGTTTCATGTAAAAGAACCTCCAGATAAAATCTGCAGCTTTGCTGTCAGTTTACGTTGGCGTTTATGAGTGTCAAGTGTATCCGAGTGTAACTTGTAGTGCTGTTGACTATTTCACTCCACTTCACACTACAGTCGACGGCTTCTTAAGTAGTGAGGTCCCGAGGTCCACTGCTTTTGCATATTTTTTTAACGAACGTGTTGTGTTACGAATGATCGATATTTCAGAAAGCCTGCACAACAAATTTTTAAGTTCAGTTTAATTCGAAGAAGTTAAGTACCTACTACATAACAAAAATAGATAAAATCCCTTAAAAGTGTCGGCTATTTTTTTCCCTCTTTCCCCAAAAGTTCGAATTGTAATAGAGACCCAAAACCAATCCAACTTAACGAACTAATATACGCCACAAATCTTGAGCAGCAGCCGTCAGCCGCACAACACCTTTATCTGTCACTTTCACCAACTGTTAAATTAGTCTATGGTCTGTCAGCTCGCTGGGATTGAAGCAATTTTACGTACACCAGTGTTATAATATGTGGAATTGTGTGACAGGGATCGCACGGTGCCACACAAAAATGACTTTTATTTGTTGCTATTATGGTTCCGATTGCTTGGCATTTCTTTATTTTGGCAATCTGATTACGTTTGAGCCTTTATTCGCAGTTTATATCCAGTGCAGTTTTTATGTACTATAGCTGCGCTGAAATCATTGGTAATTTGTAAGACATAAACCAAGAAAATAATTTGCTACATATTCTACGATATTTTAAACTATTTTTACTCTTCTCAACATAGAAACCCTATCAAAATAATTTGATTTAATAATAGTTTAAGAAAAAAACAAACGAATTTTTCTCTCAATTTAATAGTAAGATTGTCGATTACAAGTTGATTTATCTAACCGCGATTTTACTAACCTCCATTTGGAAACATCATTTGCAGATGAAATGTTCCTATGGAATTCGGTAATCCGGATAACTTAAATTAACAAATGAGGAAGTAAAATAGCCAATGTAGTCAATGACCGAAAAGTACTTGAGTATATGAAATGATTATCTGCAACCAATAGGCACTAGATCGTAAAGTATAAATCAACGTAGATACAGACAAGTTATTAAAATAAATTAATATAAGATTTTTGATTAGAAAATAAGCTAAAATTTACAATCTAGTTCAATCATTAATGTGAAAGTTTAAAGCTTATTACAATTTTACATTATTCGCAAAATTAATCTTTTAATTGGTATTTTGCGCAAACGATATTTATTTATCACATAGTAGGAAAATTATCGGGAATAGGGCTTTTTATATCCAAGAATAATTGTCATCAAACCGACCACAATTCGTCAAGCATAAATCAAGTTTATGTGGCAATGTTTCCTTAATGGATCCAACTAAATAACAACTTTAAGATGGACGAAAGCTTATATATAACACAAAACACTTTTTTTTAACGTTACGTCACCACTTAGAACATCCAGCTTACATCGAAAGCTCATCTTAATCTGGAGAAAGTACTTTTAATTTTTAATACGTAAAAGCCATCATGCTTACGAGGGTACTTAATTCAAAGATAATTAAAAAACCGCAGGCTATTGCGGCATAATAAAGATGTACATTTGGCAATGCATTAACATGGTCAGCTCAGTGCATCCGGTATTGCGGGTAGGACACCTTGCGCAAGATGACAACCTTAAGAAAAAAGGAAGGGTTTTTTTGAATCTGTGAAGCAGCTGGTTCAGGTTTTCTGTTCCACTCGTAGGCACCTTGCGTTTTTTGTTTTAAAACAAAGGGTTAAAATTATAGATTATGATTAATTGAATTCTGTAGGATAAAAACTATTGAGTTTTAAATAGTTATCTAATAGGGATTTTATCTTTTTGTACAGTGGTCACAAATTGAAGATTTCAAATTCACTTAAACGTTTATCTTGAGTTTATAGCACTAAAACTACCAAATTAACAGCATAAAATAAGCACAATACAAGACTGAAGCAAAAAATTTAAGCTGTGGGCTAGATCTAAAAAAACACGCAGCATTCATTTCGTATCCTACAAAATGGCATCCATGATTTTAGATTAATTTTTCATCACTTATGAGTGAACCTACCGCCTCGAAAACTGCTTTTGTAGCAAAGAAAACCGAACGACAAAAAAGAAGGTTGTTTTTTATGGTCCGACCTCTACAGGGTGTTCACAAAGAGATCTTTTGTTACTCGCGCATGCGCACTCAACTGAAATATAGATCAGCCTTCGAAACCGAACTTGTTGTTCGAATATTCTGTGCTTTGCGGTCGGTTCTTATGCCGCGACTGTAGGACGTTAATAGTAGTTGTTGCGTCTAAAATCTGCTTTAGTTTATAAACAGACGGCCCAGTGGCGTCAGAGTTAGTAGTCCTTCCTCATACCCCGGGGGTCCCAGGTTCAAGCCTGGTCGGGGCAATCATTTGTGTGATAAACACACATTTGCTGTGTCTACAACTCGTGATAGTTCATAAATAGTCATTTTATCCCTTTCTTATGAAACGATAGAAATACAAATATGAAAATAAATATCATTAATAAGATTTTTAATGTTTGCTTGCGCGATTAAGTAACAAATAATAGTTAATTTGTTCACAGTTACTGAAAACAAACAATACCAATGCCGCCATTAATGTATTTTATACATTTAAGTCCATTGAAATCGACACACAGAAAATGTTTAGAAACATTGAAAGTAATCGCTATACGGCCATTAAAATAATCACTAAATCATAACGATAAAGAAACTTAAACCTTTGGAAATAAATACAAAAAAAAACACAAAGAAAATTTATCAGAACAGATCAAAAACAATTTGTTTGCTGAGATTAGAAAGTGCATTCTATACAAAAACATAAACTTTATTATATGATATTAATCTAAATCTTCCAAACAATGGTGTATCAAGATTCGTTTGCGGGTACTTTCACGTTAATTGTGTCAACCGTGTCAAAAGGCACGCATAAAGTGAGTCGAGATGCGCCCACGCATGTGCTGAACCTACGCTTTGACAAAACAAAAGTAACTAACGAAATTAAGATGAAATAATTATTGTGGGATGTCAAAAGTGATTGCGATATTTAAGTTGAACTAGCTTTTGCGGCGGCTTCGCTCGCGTCGAAACGGAGGAGACTAACCTACCTTAGTAAAGTTTTATCTGAATCATATCAATAATGTAAGCACGCATAGAGAAAAACTTTTTGATAAAACAGTGCATTTAGGTTTCATTTGTATTTAATCCTATCCTATTTTTATCCTGAATATTTGTTTTAAAAGGTGTTTAAATCTGAGAAGCCGGGCAATTACAGTGTTCTTTGGTATATTTTTGCAGTTAAATTAGGTAGTTACATTAACACAAATCGTAGAAAATAAAAAGCTGCTCTCCTTGACAAACATTTTTTAGAAGTAAAATTAGATTGTAGTTTCAAATTTAAATCTTATTTTAAATGCAAAAATTATTAATGCTTCTGACAAAAATACTAAAATAATATGCAATTAGGTATTCAATTGCTTCTTTTTGAAAAACCTCTTTTTATAAAGTTTTTGTTTGATACGGACAATTAAATTTGGTTTTATTCCTAATAATCCTCATGATTCTAAATCAAATACTTTTTAATTAGTGCATTCATAAATGAAGTACAGTTTGAAAGTTGGATAAAATACTTAGCCCAACTAAAATACAATTTATTGATATTTTATTGCTAAAAGCAGACAAGACAGGTTTATTGTATTATAAAGCTCTAAATAACAATAAATAAAACCGTGAAATCAACACTTCCCGCTTCACAGTCCAATAATTATTTTACTAAACGGTTAATTATACCTAATTGGTTCTGCTTAGCTGATTACATAACTATATTGTTATACAGATCAATAAAAATAAAAAAAATCCGTATTTCACAAAAAGAAACCTATTAGTAAATAGATCACTAGAAGATGGTAAAATTACGATATATTTACACAATATAACAGAGACGTATAAGAGTAACTATAGCTATGAAACATAGTGTTGTTGATATGTGAGTTCAAGATAAAAATTAATAAAATAGAGTGTGTAGATAGTTGCCACCTACGCGAGGAACATAAAATTCAATGATGACACGACTCATTTGTTTACAACAGAAAAAAGAAACTAGAGTTTACACCCACGACGTAAGGGCCTTGTAATGAAATGTTAGTCAATTATATTATCAAGAAAGTCATTAAATTACAACACGAAGAAGTTTCAAATTATCTTTTAAAACTGAAACAGCACACCAAAATTACTAGTTTTGTTCTAATGGTAAACGAAGTTAATATCTCTACGTCCTATTAAAGACCTCAATGAGAAATCTAACCTAACCTAACATTAACACTGACGTTAAACAACCAAAATTGCCGATTGATCCATCAGGTAATCACCAATCAATCATTCAACCAATCAATAGCTCCACAGTCAATTTTCCAAGAGAAAGTAATATCGTAATGAGCGCCAATAGATTCATGAGCGCGATACAACAAGATACGAGCAATTTTTCACTTAGAACATTAAATAGTACAGCATCATTTGACGTTTCAATTGATGAGGTCAGAGTTCAAATACACCATTTGTTTCGTATATCGTTAAAAAAGAAATATTGATAATATATTTCATTACGTTGCCTAACAAGAGAAATCACTTATGGTACTGTACCAACCTTTTGTTTAGGAACAACTTTCATGTCGAACATGCGCAAGGGACATAGAGTTTCGAGTGATTAAGGTTAATGCCACAAAAAGCCTGAAATCTTGTCAAATGTGTGTTACCTAGAAATGGATATTATAATGGGCGAATGAAAGTTTTTTTTTGGGTAATTAACGTAATGTTCTTGTACATTTTTTGTTTATTTATAAGCATGGTGATGTTAAGAGGCAAAATATGGAGTTTAAAGATACACGTGGCATTATGAAAATTGCAACCAAGTATAAAAATCATAATAATAATAATAATCACACTTTATTGCATAACTAGTTAAAAAATTAAAATACACGTAGATTAAAAACTACGAGTGACAATGTAGGCCACCTTTTCACTTAAAGAGTGATTTCTTCCAGGCAACAATTAGTGCATAAATTACATATTTACTAGAACTACTGTTGGGCAGTGCAATTAAGAAAGATATTTAAGTTACTTATATTGTTATTATAGCCCATAAAACAATATTAGGATATTGTTTTATGGGTTCGGGTTTCTAGAATACATTCTAAATTACTGAAACTATATTATTATTATTATACAACAGAATCATTGCGTAATAAGATTTTACTATTAATTCAATCACATGTTAAATAAACGCATCATCAATAAAAATATCCGAACGACATCAAAGACACCGCTTCTCGATCAAGGACCTCAAAGGTCAAAGCGCCCATGTCCCAACACTACGTCTATCGACATCGATTGTCGACTGTCGATGCAAATGAAGTGCTTTCAAGTGTTGTGTTCGCATCGAGTGAACCATGATAGATCACCGCGCCTGCGCTACACGACTTTATAACGTTGTCGACGTTGACTTGTACTTTGACAGCTGAAAGGAGAATAACACTCGTTTAGAAACAGCCCTGTATGGTTGTGTAATTCTAAGGATTGTGTTATATTGGGTGAAAATACAAGCTGCACCCTGGAGTTTTGTGGAAGTGACCACGACGCGGTAGATATAACTTTTCGAACCTATTTGTTAATCTAGGAAAAACAATATTTATATTCAGAATTTCAAACGTCGTTTTGCGTAGAGAACTAACATATGTTTTCAGCTTGATGCTTTTGTATAAGTTTGTTACACTTCAATATATAAATGTTAAAAAACCATATTAAAACAAAAATACGCAGAAAATGTTTGAAATAACAACTATCTTCACCGGCCTCTAAGCGCAACTGTTATCTATCATTTGGCGCCCTATCGGACTGATTACAGAGAAAGTAATAATTCTAGGTTGTACACGCTTCAGGTGTTTTTCAATCTCTTATCAGTAAAATGAAAAGTGATTAATAAACCTTACTAATCATTGCTGCTATAGTTGTAGCAATGGCTGGTCTCGCGCTATACTCGAGAAATAATACTGTTTGCAGAGGTCGTTCGGAAAATTTTGTAAAGGTAATTTTATAATCAATGGAATTATTAATAGTTTATCTATGGTAAAAGGTTCGGATGTGTGGTCATCTGCTTTTTTAAAGTAAAAGTTCAAAAAACGATTAAATTAATAATAAAAAGTGCCTGTCCGACATTGTTAACAATTAATTATTTAAAAAATTATATTAGAAGTTTAAAATAAATACATAACCATCACTAGTAGAAGAAGAAAAAATAAATCTTCAGACAAACGAAAAGGATAACGCGTTAACATAACGTAATCCTGATAATTGGAATATCTAGAAAGAGGGTACGAAAAATCCTCATTTTTTTAAGAAAACGATAAACAAATGTAATGCTCTATGTTTTTGAATTTCAAAGGTTCTAAATACGAAAATAAACCAGTGACCTTTAAATAATAGAAACGTCTTCGTTTGAAATGTTCGTTTCACTTGATTATGAATTTAAACAATTCGACACCGTTGTATATCAATCAACAGAACAATGATTGATAACGACTGTCACTCAGTTACATTTTATAACATCGAGAGGAAGTTGTGAACGATACGTTGCGTAAATTCATGAGATATTCTAAATGTTGCGGTATTGAAGCTCTGTCGTCAGTAAAAATATTAATGCAGCATTTACAAACAGGTTGGAATACTTATTGTTTTAAAAAACTGTTTACCAATGCGTGAGTTATCCTTGTGGTGTGGCCAACAATTTTATTATACTACATGGAAATGAGGTAATGTCAGGGAAATCTTTTGTATTAATAATAAAAAACAGTTTTAAACGCTTACTGTGAGTAAAAATAGTAAGCTGAGCTTGTGTTGTTATGGATGAACATAAAGCGAAATGCGCCGACCAGAACCTGGGACCTTACGACATATGAAGCCGGGATACTACCCACTACGCCACTCAGATGTCAAACCAAGGATATCTAGTGTAAAACAAAAGCTGAGCTTCTACTAAGCTCGCTGCGATTCCTCGAAAATAACATTCTTCTTTACGAGTAATAATCATGCTGTGTTCAAAAAACCGCTTTTATCGATCCCTTACCTATTGACTTTCTTAACTATCAAATTTCTCAAGGTTTAGTACCGGTAATAACCGAAACTGAAACAATTCTTACATAATAACTAAAATGCTTTATGATGATTACCCCAATTACTTCGATTCCTAGTAAAAGGTCGAACCACTGCAGACCTAAACTTGCGCACGACACAAAATCCCTTTTACACACTTTCAAAATCTATAATGTCTATAATTTAATAGATTGTAGATGGTTCCGACCTTGGGTATCATAATGCTGAGGTCACATCTACGACACACACAGCGCGTTTTACGCGATTTATCGCTCGACTTTCTCCGACGCGTATCAGGTTGTAAGGGACAATACGCTTTCTATAATGATCGGCGAGATTACCCGACATGTGGTATGGTAATGTGGTAAACGGGTTTGGGGTTTCACGAATATCCTGCGCGCACGCCGCTGTAACTTTGAGGTGCTAATTTGGTTGAAAATTCACACGATTACGCGTGATTGCTAAATTGCGAAGTAAGTAATATTTTTGGTGTATCGTCTAGGTGTATATGCGTTTTTGATCTAACAGAAAAACCTCTACGTGGTTCATTGCAGTTCCACAAGACTTATTTTGTTCGAGTTTTATAACTGTGAAACGTTGGTCTGCTTTGATTTTTGCAAATGAGATATATATACGTCGAGTGAAGATGTATAAATATAATAAAACGCGATTAAATCCAGTTTAAAAGTGGTTTATTTAAATGAATAGTTTTAGGGCTCTTAAATTCAGTTTGAATATGTTCTTAAGCGGGCGTTGAAAACCTCATCTTTATCGTGAGTTTCAGTTGATATAGAAAATATCCCCCTTACGAACTTGCTAGAACTGGTAATACACTTCAGTAGCATATAAAATACTATCACAACAAAACTCGCATACTATTATTATCCGTCAAGGGCCAAAAGAATGCGACTCTCCTAAAATAACTCCCAGCCTAAGCCCTTCAGCCCGATCTCGTTAGCCAATATATCTAATGTCTGCCATTATTCCAACAAGTGAAAATAAAATATCTGGACCAGTTCCAGCGACCTTGAGCCTCTTTAGATAAAGAATAGCCACTCACGTCTATGACTTAGAGATTGCCCCACTTACAACAAAATGGCGCCCGAGCAACGGCTCTATCCTAAATCGCTAATGAAATAAAACTGTTATGAATGAGTACAATAGTGCAATCAAGACTCAGATAAATGTTGAAGATTTTGTGAAGATAAGTCGTTTGTTTAACGGATTGACTAAGAAATATGTTTGTTTGTATATTTCGTTGGCAATTTTATTTTTATTTTCACAAACAAGCTTTACCTGTGCTGCGTGTGATTAATGATCTCTGAATTGTTGCTATGCCAGCTTTCGGTTGACGTTGAAATTGTTTTATTAGTTACTTCAGTGGGTTTTTGAGATTTTAATTCCAATAGAAATCAAAAAAAGCTGGAACTCACTGAAAACAAATATGACCATTGGACATAAATAAATTACCATTTACTAGCGTCGTGACTGGTCAGTAAGTAACATACATTCATATTGAATATATAATCAATATAAAATCAATAACTACAAATTTTAATAGACCCAAAACAAGCCGTTGACTTCTCAAGGTAAATAATAAATTTATCTATCAATCATCAATCACTAAATAGGTACGTAATTGAAAACAAACAGCTATTCAATCGGTGTCAAGCTTATAATTTATATAAAGTCAAATTGTTATTTAAGGCTCTTACAACTTACGTGTTATGTCTACAAATAAAAAAAATATTAAGAAAATACCGACAAATCTGCATATATTTTTTACTTAGTCAATATTTAACAGTAACTCTTAAGTTAAACAAAGAGACGAAAAGTTTACGTTACGTACCTCAATTTATAATGATCTTCAATTACTTCGTTAATTTGATTTGCAATGATTGTGTATCCGGAATCTAGGCAAGATTTTGTTTATGAATAAAGATCTTAATTATTTAATTTTCGCGATTTTGTTATATATTGCGAAGTTGTATAAATATATTTCACAGACAACGTACTATAACATAAACGGAAATCCTTTATTTTGCTTCCCGTCGCTATATAAGTAACCTTAATACAACATTTTTTGTTTCTAGATCCACTGGTTTAGACTGTACGTACTCTGTCAGTCTCAAAACATCCTACAAGTCGATTCATATATTAGAAGCATTTAAACAAAAACCAAACTATCTCGCTCTAACAGTCGTATATGAACTTAGGTACTTGAAAATTTGCTCTGTTTTGAACAACAAAAAAACTTTCTATTATTACACTAATTATTCCCACAGGCGATTAAAGAATAATTGCCAATTATGACTCAGCAAAACATCTCCCTAATAGACTATACAGGGATGGACAAGGCCAATAATGTAAAAATATTCATGTCAACACATGGTACCAAAAAATTGGGTCACTCAAGTACTATTAGAGAGTTCACTTAAATCGAATGGCCAACGGATTCGCACCATGGTTTTATTAGCTTCTGAAATAAACATTACGTTTATCGAATGGACAGACTGTGATAATATAATACTCGTATTTATATATTATTGTTGGACGTGTCAGAGTGGTTTGAAAAAATAAAACGATGACTGTACGACGTTACATTAAGTTTAGATTTGCCTTGTATGGTATGATTCAAGAATCTGTGATGCTCCGGAGAACTTGAGTTCATTCATTACAAAAATGTTGGACCTTAGCAATATTTGAAGGAAATCTTTCTGGTGTTGGTACCTGTCTTAATTGATATAAAACAATGTTTTGCTTTTTTGATAAGCAAAACACGATACGACAGCCTTCATAATCCCAATGCAGGGACATCAGTTTCACCCAACCAAGGGGTGGCGTCAGGCAACTTATAATCCACCACGCTTGCCTACTGCGGGTTGGCGGACTTGACACATGCCTTCGAAATTATTTCTTTGGTAGGTGGGTTTGCTCACGATGTTTTCCTTCATCCATGTTTAAGCAGTCGGCTTAATTAAAGTAAGTAATACATTTTGCTATCACCGGGGATCGAACCCTGAACCTTAATGTCGAGAAGCCAGCGCCTTAACTACTGCGTCACCGACGTAACAAGCCTAACATTTCACCTCACTATACAATAAAATGGTCGCCTACTTTAGCTACCTAACTCGACAAACAAGAAAACCTCTATATTATTAAATAAGCTACACTTCGCACAGTTTCCAGCAGCTATCTGCAGCATCAGGTAGACATAATTGCGGTCGTGTACTCCAGAAGTGGCGAGATGACCCCCCGATAGGCCCCGATTCCGCACTGTGCGATATATTTCTGAAGATTAAATTGTCATGCGAACTGAGTAACTGGTTTAGGACACGATATCATCACTTTCTGGCGATTTTGAGGTACTGATATAGCTTAGAACAGTTTAAATTTTCAAAGATTGAAAATAAATAAGTAAAGTGAGGAGTGAATAGGACATGACATGTATGGTTCACATCTGTTTTCAGTGCATCACAAAATATTCGTGATGCACTGAATACAGATACCAACCATTAATTTATTGTCGAAGTTGATTAAAAATGTATAACGTTTTAAAAGAAACCTTGCTTTAAATGAAATTTAAAAAGAATGCTTGTCCCATAAAAAAATCAATTACACAGACCGGTATCAATGCACGGATAAAATACAACTCAACACCGTCACTTATCACTTCAAAAACGCAGTACCAACTGACCAAAAAACTTTCTCCCCGTCGGTACACTTTTCAAATGAATAAATGGTTATTATTTTAATAATATAATTGCGAGCCGAGGTCTATATTACTAATTGTGAATTGACAACAAGATTGTGATGTGTAATTTTTCTCGAATCCGCCTCGGGGTATCGAGTGATTTGAGAATTAATCGCATCTTACCAGTAGCTATGATTATTTATATTGGTATTTAAGGTTTTATTGTAGGAATGGCCGGATATGATACGACTTATAACCAATGGTCATTGATATGATGGTAAAGAAAGAATCAAAAGTGTTTCGTTAATTAAAATGGAAATTCTATAGCTATCATTCTGATAATAAAATATTTATGACTAAACAATTAAATTTCATGTTTAATCCAATAAATTCATCTATATAAGAGTTAATTTCAATATTAATTGTGTACGTTTTCTTATTTAATGCAAACAATATTACTTGAAAGCATAAAAATTCGTTTTGGATTATGAATAAAGAATCCTCATAAATGAGACGACACGTTACCTCACATTAGTATTGTAAATTGCGACACCAAAAATATCGATAATTTACCTGAAAACAAAAAAGAAACTGTTATTACTGAGCTCATAAAGCTACACAATCTATCGATGGGTGTCGAAAATTACATACATACAACACCCCAAAATTAGTTTCGTCACAATCTTGCCTCATATGGTAATCAGGGCGGTTTAATGCACTCTATTTCAATGGTAATAAAAGTCAAAAGGGCGTGTAGCTTTTTGGACTACATATAATAGAAACGTGAAACGGTTTTGCCAGATGTTGTGCCTCCCACGATTTATTGTGCATATGTTTGCTTAGTAAACAAATTTTAGGCTTAGCCTTGCTTTACATGGCTTTTAGTTTGCATTAGATTGATTCAAATTGGAGACGCACTTTAAAGACGCGATCTCCTAACTAAAGCAATACAAAAGTATCCAATTTCACGAATTTAATTAACGAATCAATGATTAAAAGATTCTTTTTAAACGTCTACACTTATTTTATAAATATATTTCGCGATATTCTTTATGCTCGACAATCTGATAATGCATTTTTATAGATCGCTTCAAATAGTAGAGATATAGAATTGAATATTAGCTTCCGATTAGTTGTTTATGCATATTGTGTTCATGCATTATATTATACTTCAAACCATACAATGATATTAATATTATTATTTAGAATTTCGAAACAATGTGACCGATAAGGACGTGGATTATTTTGGTTCAATTGGTGTAGTGACAGCAAAAAACACATCTACCCGAAAATAAGATATCACGTAATTACGGTATTGTGGTGCTATCAACGTACAACAAAACCTCAGTCGAAAAACCAGCTGCAAAGCAATAATTTGAAATCCTATCAACCATTCAAGGTCAATTAATTTAAGCCGATAATCGAATTATCGATTCATAAAAATGGAAAAGCCTTGCCGTAGGTTAGGAACGAAGCATGTTTCAATAGCTGGATATTGCTACCTACCTACATTATGTGGAGCGACTACTAAATGTCCACGTAAATTACATTGTTATTGAGATTTATCGGAGAATCGTTATATTAATAAATTTTAATAAAGGCAGCTTTAATTATCACGTATTTCCTAGTTTCTTTACACAACTGCGGTACATATATCTTTTATCTTTAAGAACCCAACCATAGTGATAAAGCAGACGAGCGATTATTAAAAATGATTGAATTACGAAGAATCTTTATCGATGCAAAATGTTTTGCAAAATTCTTGTATGACATGCGAGGTGTCACGTAAGCATATTAGAAAAATAGCAAAGTTCGTGTTACACAAGAAAGGCAAATATTGCGACTTTGTTATTTTTGCGTAGCTTCAACTTGCTAATCAAATAAAAACTGTTTTACTGAATTGTAAATATTGACAATAATCATATTGACACTATACTATTTCCATTTCTTTATTTTCTCGATGACAGTTCTATCTATCTCGTTTATCGATATAGCTCCATCCGTATCAGTTTCTCCGACTCTGGTATTATATGACCTTGTACGTGTGTAAATGTCATATTTTTATAAAATAATGCATACATAATGTAAAAAAAACGCTCGCACAAGTTTTCACAGGAGCTGTCATCGAGAAAATAAAGAAATGGAAATAGTACAATTAACATGTTTAGTAAACTATTATTGACTCAATTTTGGAGGGTTCGCAGGATTTTAATTATTATGTCTACATTGATGGACTTGTGAACATGTTTCGCTCTTAAGTAATAATTGCACAGGTATAATTTAATTCCAAATAAAAATACAAAAATGGCGGGACAGAAGGAACAATCAAATAAAATTTTCTGTCACGAAAAAAAGACAATAAATATTTGACATCACTCATGATCTAACAATGCGTGACTACTAACAATGAGTATGAGATAACCAGGAATAGCTGGTTACATCACAGAGCTGGCCTTTCCGTGGCGAATATAGGGAAAATATGTAGGTCAGATATATAGGTCCAGTTCTACTGAAGTGCATTCTAGATATTTAATTCTGGACACCAGTACTAAGAAATGTGTCGACGTGGCAGATGCCGCTGCATACTATCTGCTGATAGTAAATCGGATACGATAGCATATTTTGTTTATTGTAACAAACAGTAACGTATGTCAGAGTAAAGATCTAAAAAATATTATAAACAATTTTAAATAATTAATATATTATAAATAATTTTTTTGATAAACGTTATTGCAACTTATTAATTATAACAGTTACAAAGCTCAGTGGAAAATATCCATTATGACTGTTCGATGTTTTAAATAAAATACTTATATTTTTTTTAATTTTTGATTAAACCCATAAAAAGATCAAATGCATAGTAAAAATAAATGTAAATGATAGTATGCATGGTAAAAATAATAAAAACCACACCCATGTAAAAAGTACGCTTTTTGCCATTACTGTACAGTACACTTAGGCTTCTATGCAAATTACACTGCTTCATAATCTGTAAGTAAAGTTATCAAAATAAGAAACCTTAAAAATTACCGAAATATTCGCTGGAATTCTCGTAAAATTAACAAAACCGGTCGTCTGTAGCGATCACAAAGTTCCCGAATAAACCGAGTTTAAATTTAGTAACAAATAAACAATGATAAAGAAAACAACACGAAAATAGACGAAAGTGTTTGTGGTTCACAGAAAGGAAACCCTAGCCCATTAGCGTTTCCTTTTACGAGTATTCAACAAACATCACTCAAACTAAATCACACGGAAATATTTAAAATTGGATTAGAAACTTTCTTTGACACCGACGAAATTTCCACCGAAATCATCTTGATACTTAAACTCTATTCAGTACCTTCAATGCTGTTAGCATCAACAAAGCAAAGTAAAATACAATACTCTCTTTACATTTTACTGAAGCACGCGGAAGGCACATAGAAAAGGAAGACTGTTACATCAGAGCTCTTAACATCTATTAAACCATTAAGACTTAATGAAAGAGTCCTTTCTCAGTCATGTAGCAAGGTTAGAAAGGTCAGGGTGAATGCCCTCTTAGTTTTTGTGAGCTTTCTAAGTTTATCGGCGTAAAGCACGCGAGCTTTTAGTGTTATCCAGGGTGCCTAGACACCAGTGTTCATTAGGTAATTGTTGTACGAACAACAATTCTTTAACTGCGTTTGGATCAAGTAAAAACAGCAGTATAACTGCAATTACTTGTTCAACCTATACGTTTCTATGTTTATTCATTCGACTATTAGTTTTAATGGTTCTGCACGCAACTTTGCGTAGGCTATAATTATTGATACTTCAATAGAAAAAAAAGTAATAGATGTAGTGCTTTATAAACAAAAAGCTGTAACATCGACAATGATAGTGAAAAAAATTGAATTTTGGGTAAAAAATCTCATTGAATTTACATCGAATTCAAAACGTGCAGGATACAATGTTGAAAAGTTTATCTCATCGACACCTTCTTAAGGTTCAAATTATTTATAAGAACCTTTAGAATGTCATTTGAAACTCGTGCAATTATAAAACAATATATCAAGATTAAAATTGAGATAACAATGGCGGAGGCGCGTTAATTTTCTATAACGAGCGAGCATTAAATTGAATTGTGTAATTTTAAAGTGGCAGCTCGTATATATTTGCTGGTAGCTGAGACAACCACTTATGTATTTTGAAAACGTGGACTATTTGATGCAATTGTAGATACGGGTCAACTAAGCTAAAATTGTCTAGTTTAGAGAAGAAATTATTAACCACATAAGCATAGCCAATATGTTAAACTTCGTTTAAAGTGCGATAAGGCAGTTTACATGAGAAAGACAATTGTTAACTTTTTGTTATATTTGTTGTTTTGATAACAGAGCGACATAGTCTTTATATATTTGTGCGCAGTCATCTTGAATACGCCTCTCAAGTTTGGAATCCATGCTACGACATTTACATCTCGCGTTTGGAGGGTAGGTATTCAGAAAAGATTTTTGCGATAACTTCAGTTTCGAGCCCAAATCTATCTTCCTGACTACTTGGCGAGACGTCGCAAATTTCATTTCCTCCCTCTATACGAACGCAGAAAGATCTCCGATCCGTCGTACCTCATCAGTATAGCAAAGGGAACGGTGGACAGCCCAGAGCTTTTGGAGCATTTAGGGCTATGCACTAACAGACCCTCGCTAAGAAATCCTAACAAACTTTACGTACCGCGCAGCAATACCAACTATAGGCAGAATGCATTTATCAAAAGAGCATGTACTTTTTTAACACTTCAAAGTGTAGTCACACTAAGAGCAATAAGGATAATGATATTGACCTATTTAGTGTCTCCAAATCTAAATTAAAACAGATTATGAGTGATAAGTTTTTCTTGGATTAGGCTAAACTTAATTTTAGTATTTGGTTACAATTGTTGATTTTTTTTCTCTTCTTATTTGCTTGTAGTATTTAAATTTCACTTTTGTTTTTATTTTTTTTATTTATCTTCTCTCTCTGAGTATAAAATAACCCTACCTATAAGTTGAAACTTGTAATTGGCCATCAGCTTTAATACGTGTTTTCGACGTGTTGTTATGAAAGAATATAAAAAATGTACCTAGCTGTAAGTTTCCTTAAAAGTCATAAAATAAAATAAAATAAAATATGAAAAAGCTCTTAAAATATAGAGATTCTAAAAAAGTTACGTAGTTTATGGTTGCAACAGTTATCATTCTTATTCTTTTATTTCCGTACTTTTTCCACATCTTCTGCGTATTGAAATGGTAGACTGAGATAAATCGCTTTCTCACAACTATTGTCTCTAAAATGTCAAACAGAAAATAGCTACATTAAACCACAATTGAATTAAGAGGGTTGGCGTCCCATTTTCTAGCACGTGTCACAGATCGCGTGACATTAGAAGTTCTAGTCAGGGGCCGGGGAGACACGCCTCGAAGGCTCGCCTATCGAAAAAGCCTCCGTGCTGCATAGAATGTTCAAATACGTAGATAAATTACTCCAAGTTATAACGGATAAGGTAAATATAAGAACGTCTTTGTTGTAAAAGAACTTAAAGCATGTAATTTTTACCGGTTAATAAGTATAATTGAAGGTGATCTCAAAAACTTGGACACTAAGCTATGGTAACTTGAGAAATAACGCTATTTTTTGTTTTACTTATGCCACATATATTGTACTTAAGCGGTTCTTAAACCTTAAGCAGTATACACATTTATCATGTTTATAGAAATTATCGTACACAAATACTGATTATTTAAAAGCTATTTACAGGTAATTATAAGACAATTAGTTGTTGATATCAGGGTAGCGACCGGAACTCTGAAATAGGACAAGGGTTCTAACACTGACCCTTTTCTTTTTATACTAGGAAACTTGATAGTCGTGTGATCACTAATAGCAAATGTAACACTGATTTTAATCTTTTCAAAAATATATGCATTAAATTACAAAACAAAAGCATTGTTCCAGTTTTCATAAGTCCTAAATGTAATTTTTTTTTTTTGTAAATTATTGTTGTATTTATTTTATTTAGGTCCAGGGATCGATTATATTACACTTGAAACCACTAAAACAGTAAATAAATACTACTTACTTCATAAAGATAACATGTAATCAAAACCAACTTGCTCCAATTATCTTCCGAGATGTTGCGTGTTCTGCACAAGATCATGGATGCGCAATAAAAAGGTGACAATAATGCGCAATTAAACACCCTAACCGACCTAATCTGATTACTGCAGCGTCTCGTGAAACCGCATTACATATATTATTCAAAGTGTTATGCTCGAAATGCTCTTACCTCGACATTACCGTCTGAGAAATGCATTCGTTATACTCTATCTTTTAATATACATACAGTAATATCCACAATTTGCTTCTTAATCGGATAAATGGGCAGAAATCAAAGATTATTGTGTAGTTCTTGCGTAATTTGCAATATTCATAAGTCTTCCTTTATAACGAGTTTGGGTTTCTGCACGTTCAAAGTGCCTAGTCTGCACAAGGTCGACTAGGTTTGACTCAGTACATCAATTTTGCCATTTTCGAATCGTTAGTACTTTGCGGTTCGCAGATTTTGAGGTCATTCAACTGTTACCGAATAACGTTGGTGGTAAGGAGGATCATAACTTTTGAATTAAACAAATTATCTATTGCTTTTCCATGAGCCACTTTTAGTCTTGGATTATTACTAAGAAATTAAGAAGCCACCAAGCTTTTCATTAGTAATAAGTACACTTAGTAAGGTTAATAACTCACATCCCAAATTCATACAATCCTACGTATTAGGAGTCGGTTAAAAATATTGTTCTCTCTATTCTATTATATTTTTTACTCGGCTGTCACCAGCAGCGCGATAAGGTATCCATCTGCATCATCATCCATTTGCATCATCAATCATCACTCTTTCATTCTCAGAAATTACGAGACAGATTTCTTCTTTAAAAAATACTCGCGGTGTTCAGAAGATATTCAGATAATGCAGATGCAGAACAAATTAGGATGTAAGATTCTGATTGAATGGCCACCTGTGACGTGCGTTCAGCGCAATATATATGGGATAACGTTTACGCATTAATTAACTTCCGCAGTCGCTTGGAGTAAATTTGGAAAGTGAAAGACGATCGTTTCAGTTTATTGGATGGATGCTTCGAAACAAGACATGACTGACCTGGAATTAGGGAAATCGAGCCAAATGAAGTCAATTTACGAGACAGTCTGTTTTAATTTTATTTCATTTCGAAATTTAAACTGCGTTACTTATCGCTAAAAGATTTATTTATCGCAACGGCCAACTATTCATTTCAGCGTAAAGTTTTTCCCACGATAATCTTAATTGAAATAATGAAAAATCTTGCTAATTAGTCGGTATACTGAGTATTTCACTGGTGGTTTCAAGGAATGCAAGTTTTTGTAACGTACGAAAAGACGCTTAGATCTCAGAATTTATTTATAATGTCTCGTATCGTGTGATCAACTGCATTCAGAACATATGCTCGGGTGCATTCTACATTTAGTTCAGTTAGTTCGGTCGCGCTAATGAGAGACACAAGGAAGTGGGTGGTGCGCTGGGAGTTGAACACGTGTCCCTTGCATCCGCTGTCCACTGTTTACAGTTTACATGCTACGGTTCAGTTTATGTTAGACTCCAACTTTACCTGCTTGTAGTATTTAATGAGATCACCTTTAGTACCCTATGTGAGGTTTACGAGCGCCTTGGAAACAAAGTAGCTATACTGCGTATAAAGTGGCGATAGTCTTGAATTTTAGCACATACCTATGTAGGCAACTTCTAAAGAAATACTGTTGTATAAATAACATTACATTATGTAGACGGGATTTTAGAATGAGTTGAGGACTTTAGAATAACATCTATATCATTCAGTTTATGAAGATAAGTAATTTTGACATTCGAAATACCAGAAAATTAATAACTCCGGATACTGCAGTTTAGAAAAGGTTTTCGCATACTGAACTCTATTAGTTTCATCACTGAATACCAACCGAGATAAAGATTTCCGTATTTCAAAAACGTGATATGGAAATCTATAGTTAAACGTATATCATTAAAAATTCAATATCAATTCCAAAGATTTTAATGTCTCCAATAATTTATCCATGCAAATATCGGCTTATAAACTGTTTTAATAATTTAGTCGTTCTTTCCAATCGCCTTACTCCTTTTGGATCCTTTGTTAAATCAGTATTTGCCCTAACAGATGTTTCACTTAGTGACGTTATTAATCCTGATATATCTTTGTCCTTAAGATCATGACAACACTAAAGGAGACTACACACCAAGCTTGCCAACTTAGTTGGAAGCAGTTTTATTACCAGGCGCTTTTGTAGCTCCAATGCCAAAAGAGGTACGTTATTTATTTAACGTACTACATATATCTGATCTATATAATTCTAAATGGAAGATGCAATTTTGTTTTAGTATTTTTATGTTTATAAATAAATTGATCGTTGATATTCTAAGATAAACTTCAAGTAGATCAGGTGAACGGATTTAAAGGATGGTATAGTTAAGTTTTATTAGGGTTCTCCATGTGTAAGTCATGAGAATCAGTATATCTGGTATATGCAGTCTCCTTAAGCAGTCATTGCACTGACCGCGTGTGACGCATAAGTAGTAACTTCAACGCGTTCATTACTACCATGGGAATAACTGGCCACGTTTATTTTTTTTAGTTCTGTATGTTTGTTTGTCTCTTGTTTGTTTTATGTTAGAGAATGTTTTTGTGTTAAACGATATCATATTTTTTATTGCGGAGTTCTTCGTTTATTTTTGTTATTATGTCAACTATTATTAAACATAATGCACTGGTTCAGATATTTGATCACTCACATGAAATTATACAGCTAAACTTGCGGTACCGAATAGCTCCAGATCTCCCCTCCATGTAGCCATAAAGTCGTAATGTTCTTTCTAAGCAGTATCATAAAACTGGTACGGTTTAAGAACAAACAATGGCAGATCATCTGGCTACAGGGTTCTCACGCCCTCCCTGTACTTGTGGGAAAATGGAGCCGTGATGACCCGTACATTTTTATATCGCTTACACTTGAGCGTCAAACAATAAACACCGGGCCGTGAAAAATATGTAGTAGCGCTCGCCAAGTTTTTAATATCCATATAGGCTTTAGATATTTGGCGGGAGATGGACTGAGATGCAGATAAGAATAATTTTGTACAGACGTAAAGAGACATTGTAAATTTATTTTGAAAAAATTATACATAATAAACATAAACATTTAATATAAAATATTGTAAATGTTTATACGTTTTGAAGTCGGTATAAGACAGTTCTAGTACATAGATGTCATTTAACATATTGATTCTGGTCGAAGATTTGGTGAAATACAATAGAGCAGCTACTTTTACCCCGTTACTTTGATCCAAAAGCGAGCGAGGTTTTATGTATAGGTAAATTGACAAAGATTATTGAAAGACTATCAGTCCTTAATGGAGTTTACTTGTAGTTGTCTCGGCGATAAAGTCAAGATTGCTTACGTAATTATTTTGAATTGGTAAATGTGGATTTACCTGGAACAAAAGAAAATGTTTTTGTAAGCAAATGGTTCAGTAAATATTTAGATGTCTCGTTGGAGAACACGATGATAGATAAAGATGTTGTCACGAGATATGATGCGACATATCTTGTAAAGATATATTTAAGTAGGCCGGCGGATCAAAAAATTATTCTGAGAGTTCATTAACTTTTATTTTATTATACTAGAAGGCTTTGAATGTTTCCTAAAATATATAATTCTGATGATTTTTCAATTGTTCACATGCTAATTGTAACTTTTATTGTTATAATTATCGTAAAGTTGTACCAAAATTTTTTAAGACAGCATTTGACCTTCAAATAGCATAGTGGTTAGCAGCCCTGCCTTATACGCCTGAGGTCCCAGGTTCGAGTCCTGGCCGGAACACTCATTTGTGTGATGAACATAGGTGTTTGTTCTCGGGTCATGGTTGTTGATATTTATATATGTATGTCCATTCTGTGTTCCCCCCAGTTCGCTCCAGTATTATGGATAATGTACGGTTATCCATAACACAAGCTTTGCTAACTTTAGGGCCATATAGTTGGTGTGATTGTCTGGGGCTATTACTGTAACTGTCCACCAAAATGAAAATATGGCCATAAAATTTAAACCTACAAATTGCACCCTCAACTACAATGCACACTCGAGAACACAAGTCATCGCTATAGCACCATAAAAGACCGAATAACCCATAACCAAGTGCCTCCAATCCTGCCTGAACAAACAATGCTACTGACCAAACAAAGCCAATTAAACGAAAATAAAGATCCATCATCAGATGAAACCACGTAAAGTATACTGTCAAATGACAACGCCTTTGCAGACACAGTTCTTATTACGTGCGTCGTAACAGTTACAATGCAACAAAATCACAACCTTTGATGAGTTTGTAGATTTAACTAACCGAATCAATGCTCAGGTTACAAAAGATTGAGTGACAGTAAAATAGAAATAGGTGCAGGCTTCTGTTACTCGAAAACAGAATGGCGTCTTTCGTAGAAGACGGACGTTATAGGTTTTGAAACTGTCATTTCTGGATGTAGCGTAATACTGGCGCCTTACAATAAATTGACAATTAAAGAGAGTTGTGTAACAAAGTAAGTGTGACAGCGTTTTTATACTAGCATTTACTATCTGAGCTTATTTTAAGAAGCTGAATTGTTTGTTTAGGTTTGCTTATTACAGGAACTATCAGTTCAATTTCAAGAATGATTTTCGAGTTCCAAAGAAACAAACACATAACTTCTGATAAATACGCACAGATTCCGCTACAAAAATACTGAACCTATTGACTGTATAGTTACTTATAATATCGACAAAGGAAATTGAACTTTCACATGTTATCTGAAAACATTTAAACACTATTAAGCACAATTAGTAAATAATCAAGTCCGGATACGAAGAGGCAATAAATTTTATAACATAATGAATTGATTTATGATTCAATGAGATAACAATCTATTGCCAATCGTTAAATAGGATTGATCGAAATCATTTGAATAAATAAAAAAACATGACGGGTAGGTGTTAGATACATGCAACAGATAATTTACAATTCCAAAATGTCAATATTTAAACTGAGTGACAGTCACAGAGATGACGTTTATGATCAAATTAAAGAGTTCCTTAATTGGGTTTTTGATATTAACTATTTTGGAGTGGAGTCCTAAGTTGCGATTGTAAGTGGTTTAAGTGCTAAGATATTCTATGATTCCAATCCTACCGAACAGAGACAATGAACTAAAACAAAGTTTATGAAATTACTTTCACTTACGACAATTTAGTTATAATATTGTATAATTTAACCTAATTTACGAAATCACAAAAATTTTTCTTTCTATGTGCAATATTACTCTTTTTCATCTTCTTCACATTTATACAGGTATTCAAAATAAGTCCTAACGGCAAAGGCTGTCATAATTAAAAATCATTACAATTTTGACATTCAATCCACTTATTTACACAAAAAAACTTTCAATTTTGTAACCACAGTTACAAGACATCTTAACAAAAAGCTAATCAACCTATTGAGACAGCGCAGTGGCGCAGGCGCAGTTTCCAAATCTCAACAACTGAACACTCGAATTTAGCATAAATAAATAAATGAGTCGTTTGAAAGTAGCATTCAGGTACTTTCCAAAAATGACGATACTAATTAAGACTCATTAGTCTTGGACTATTACCAAGTTGGAACACATAAAATAAGATTGTTTTTTATTTTTACACTAATTATTTGAGATGTCACTCGAATGAAAGTTTAATTCCCATGAAAATGTCGGGATAACAAGGAGCCTGTGTGTTACATACAGGTCTTATACCACCAGTGTCATAAATACCCAAATTGGTTCTGTAATTTTGTACTGCATCCAAACGAAATTTCTTGTATACTAATGTAGATAATTAGTAGAACGATTAGGCATATAAGGGGCGCTTTTGGTATGATGGGTACTTAGCGCCCCTTTTGTTACTACTATACTATTATTTATTATACACTGAAAATGCTTGTTTGTTTTGTTTGTTTGTTATCATAAAACGCTATACAATAGTAACATAAGAAAAATGACAGGAACTGACAGAATATTTCTCGTTTTATGTTTACAAGTTAATATCGATAAAATTTACCTTTCACTGAACAAAGTTCACAGAGGAATACATAATAAAAATAGAAACTCCTTATGACAAACTAACACAAACTTAGTGGTATTTAAACTTAAAGTTTTGGAGTAGGAGAAGGAATAAATAATTTCAAGTACTAAAAGTACTATAAGAATTATTCAGGTTTGTTGTTTGCTCATTAATGTATTTCTGGACACTAAAGTTAAATCGTAATAATAAGGGCATACATATATTGAGACTGACTTATACGTGGTGTGGTACGTATGTAATGCACTAAAAGTCTCGAATTCGATTCTTGGTTATCAAAAGATAGCTGCATGCTGGATAGGGATTTTTGAGCTTTAAGTGTTTTCTTACTAAAGATTATATTTATTCTAGGAATCCCTGCATGTTCATCTTTATTATATTCAACTTTGATAGCCAATAGTATGTTATTCCATATTTTCAGTAAAGCCAACATTAACAATCTGACTCAAATTCTAAATTTGTTTTATAAACCGCAGTTGACAAGTATAAAAGAATATTTTAAGTAAAACTTATAGATTTTTCTCCTTAGCTTAAACGTGAAATCACATAAATCGCTAGCAAGAATTCCTTCTTCGAAATGCCTAGATCAACTTGTTTAATCGATTTCTAGAGTTTGAATAGATCATTATTCCAAGCCTAAGGTTATGTGAACCGATGCCATAGAAATGTGAAAACCTATTCATAAATACATAATAGCAAAATTTGTATGGATATTAAATATAGGTATTGACGTAGAGTTGAGAGCTCAATGAACCCCACATTTTATTTGCTCTTGATTCGAAAAGGAGGAATATTATCTGTCTTAAATAACAAAGTCATACCGAGTATTTTTTGGAGTTCTTATTTTATTCTTATTACAATTATATTGACAGTGATTTTGAAACTGATGCGGCTAAAAAGCCTCTTTCTACATAAAACCCCGATTGCAACAACTCATACGACATTCGTCATGAGGATTATTGCACCACCCACATAAAACCATAAAATACCAAAAACACTTCCAAGAAACATAGGTACATACAGAAAGTATGTAATTACCGTCAGTATTATTAATTACAATATGGATATTCGCAGGCAATAATTTCCGCCATCTTACGAAACTACTTAAAATTCACTGCCGCAGATATTGTATTCAGATCGCACTTTCAAATCTCTTTACACGTGCTGCGTATTCCTTATATGGTATGTATTTAGTAATAATCATATTGAATGAGTTATGCACTTACTTTCCGAATTGTTGGGGTTATTGATGTAAATACATGTTGGGTATTTACATCAATAAATACCCAACATGAAGAATTTAAAAAGGAACGATATTTACATTCCAGGTCGTGGAGTCAATGGAGTATACTGTACATGGTGATCAATGGTATGATTAATACGGATGTTTATTGTCATTCGTGGATATTTTCTGTTTATAATACTTATTCTTTGTTTTTCCCAGTTTGATGTATGTTATCCGTCCATAAGGTTTAAATGCGATATAATTTTACCTTGAATAACTCTAGGTACGTGTAAACTGTGAACGTTAAGAATAATATCCACCACATTTTTAAAATAAAGGTCACTTGACCAAATACGATAAATAAATGAATTACAGTGATATTCTTTTTCAGAAAAACCCCAAAAAATTATCGTAAATAATATCTGCTATTATAAAACTATAATACCCGCTGGTATCTAAAACTTTTACTAAGTAATAATCAGTACCAAAATACAAGTGAATTATAACAACTTTGAATAAAGAAAGTTAATAGCACCACAAGCGAACATTAATTATTATATTTTATAAACATGTAGCCCGTTTTAAACTAATTGACACACAAAGCTTATCACATTTGTGCTCTTTGGAACGATCCTTTTAATTTATCTAGATCCATTAAAGAAATTGACCGAGAAACAAATAAGTTAATACCCTATTAAAGCTGAAAGGAGCAGAGTAATTGTGCGAAGAAATTTCTAAAGGTGTGATAAATAAATAACGATAGAACCAAACTCGGGGAGAAAGAAATTATAATACTGCTGGCTATCTGCGGAAAGCATCTACTAGAGAAACTGCGTGTTCTAGTGTCAGAGGAGCAAACCCAGCGATTTGTCTTGCCGGCATATTGTATGTCCATGCTTAGCGATAAGGCCGTTAATGTGCTACGAAACGAATTGAACAACATTTTGTTTCGTAAACGCAATGAATAGGTTTTATCTGACATAATGGAGCAACATAACATTAAGCAAAGGCATTCAAAATTATGGAGGGACTCTCGACTCCACGTTTGTGGCGTCGATTATGTGCAGCAAGTGTTTGCAAATCGATAGTCGACTTTATATGGACACAACAAGATATTCTCTAGATAGAATACGGTGTAGTATAACCTACATAGCGGGTATCGGTAGAATCAATTTCATCTATCAAAAATTTTGTTTGCTCAACGCCGGCTGCTGATTTCTAGATAAGAGCTTATCTTTACTTAAAGTCTGTGTTTACGTCGCAACCTAATATCTGCTATAAATCTGTAGGCTATAATTCGAAGGAGAATTTCCAAGTGTTTTCTCTCAAATCTGTAAGAAAATAATGACTGAGCAACACTGCCCCTAACACTTTATCGCAGCTCTCACCAAGCGGAGGTTTTATTAAATCTAGAGCTGCATTATTTTGTTTCGCTCAGGGCGACTAGAAATGACCTGTTATAGAAAGGGACCGCAATAACTAAGATGCAATTGATTGAGAGTGATGTAGTAGTCTTTATCCAATTTAAGTGGAAATTGTCATTTCGATTCACAACGAAGTAGAGATAGCGTTAATTTATAAAGCAACGTTTGGTTCTGAGATAATAATGATTGAAAACAATTTTGAATTGGAATTCAAAACCAAACTCTCAACGAGAAGTGCAGTAGCTCCACAATAAATTGAAATAAATGACTTAACCCCATATTCCACTGTGGGCCGGATACAAGAATAAATTAGTTCCAACAAGTGGAGGAAACTATTAACTTGTCGCTTCCAATCTTACGTGGCATAGAAAATGTGCGTATGCGCCACATTCGACGTCCAATAAAAACAAACGAATACCGTAAACGTTGGAGACGTTTGGCATTAATCTGTCAATAAATCACTTGACATCAAAAAATTGAATTGATGGTTTCGTTAATCGAAAAATACGGAAATGAGTTAATAGCAAAGAAAATATAGATATGCCTAGACGCATTTGAAATATATTTCAAAAATAAATTTGTTTTTTTGAACTTTAACTTACAGTTCAAGATATTATTATTTCATACAAATTGAAGATAAAAACGTAATGACAATTTAAGTAAGTTTTCTCAAATAAAACAATTGATAATTTTAGAACTGTAATTTGAATGTTCCCGAGGGATGATGATCCATAAATTTAACGAGAACATGCGGGTACGGATAGACATCACACGTATGTCTGGTTTTACACTGAATTGTTCATTAGAGTCAGGCCATTTTAATGGGTAACATTTGACGTCTGTCAGTTTTATCTTCATAGTGAAGTGACCTAAAAACATCGATTAAAGTGAATGAATTGATACGGACTTGAAACATATGTGAATTTTAAAAATCATCCGGCGAATCCCTGTCCCATTATTATTTTTTCTTTCGTAAATTTAAGGAGCAAAATAAGATAAGTACATAATATAACAAAAATATTGCATTTATTCAGTTGAACTATCAGACTCACAGATCACTGTTATTAGTATTGCTGTCACTGCTGTCAGCACTCAGAGATATAATTAACTAAATTATACCTGACATCAATGATTTTTCTATTTAGTTATATTTTGTATTTTTATAGTCAGTTAAAAGAATAATAAATCTAATTATGTTTTATTATAATCACAACGTGGTTATTAATTTATAGTGATATTTCTTCACAAGTCATCATTGCATGCGATTCAACTTCATTAGCTTTCGATTTTTAGAGTAACATCCCTAGTGTTTAAAAAGAAAGGGTTAACTGACGCAACATTGTCAGGACGTTCAGTTCTTTAGATCAGAAATTGTTTATTATGTTTAGAATGGTTTATTAGTGAAAGCTAATCGTAAAATTACTCGTAACGCTCATTATTACAATACATATGTAATCATAATTATAAAAAGTTAAGCAATTGTGCAGTTCTAACAAAACGAAAAAATATATTATTTTATGCCCGCCGTTCCAAGGTTACGTTGTTAAATTTTGATGAATTGTCAAATGTTACCTATTAAATTGGCCTGGCTATAACACATAGTGTAAATGAAAGCATATTTCATAATTTATTCTTGGAGTTTTATTATGCATTAATTATCGAAGTTACGTGTATTACTTAATATGAACACCCTTAATAGGAAGAGGCGACTATTCGTTGCCTGAAACCAGTCCTTCGTTGCATTAAGCATTTTTTGGAACTGTCTTTAAGAAATCCAAACACTCCGGACTCTTCATTCGGAAACACTCTTCATCACTACACTCAAATGTATGAAATACTATAAAATCTTATACGCCAAGGGCCTAATGTCAAACGCGCCAGCATTCTTTATCTCCTAATCGCATACGTGATCTTGCGCACAGTCGCTGCTCTAATCTAGTTATGTCAAGAGCACATCAAAACACAGCAATTAGAAAGCCCTTCGTGCCACTCAGGGGTAATTCATGGGTAATTGTATTTTAGCGTGCCGAACTATATTTAGTTTCGGCTGAGATGAACTAATCTTGAAATGTCGACTATGAAGGTGAATCATTTTGAGGATGGCTTAATTTAAAAATAGAAAATATAAATAAGGGATAGACAGTTCAGAGAGGAGTATAAAAGATTAATAGTACAATTTTTTTTCACTTTTACTCTACGTTTCGCTGCATTTTGCAGGCACTGTGGTCGCGAGTGACTAAGGTGACAGGCGTCCTTTTGACAGTTATGAAAACAATCAATCATCTCAATCTGTTTCTGCGAGCGCAGCGTTCAGGATTAACACAGAAAATGCTGACAGTGCCTTGAGCTTGGATTGCAGCATGTTGGATGTTGGATTGTATGTTTTAAATTATAGGATTCCATGTCGGAAAAGTCTTAACAATATATTAAACCCTATAAAATCCGGTTAAAAAGTTTATTATAAATAAATGGTGAAAATTTGTCTCGCAGACCTTTTTGTGTAGTAAAAATTTTTTTGTGTAACAAATGAATAAGGAAGAAACAAGTTCATCAGCACTATCAATTAAAGCTAAATAAACGCTTCAGTAACTAAACCCAAATCGTGATTCAGTACAAAATTATTTCCTTAAGCCAGAGACTGGCAGCCTTCCTAGCCGACCTTGCTATCGTAACTTTAAAAACATTAACAGTTATTAAAGTTCGTTATTATGAACACTGTTCGTAATTTAGATTTAATATTCGATATGGTTTAACCCGTCAAGTGTCACTTGTACCACGTAGGTACATAAGAAAAATGTTCGGAAGTGTCACATGTACCACATCGGTACATAACAGATTGAACGTAATGATTGAAGGATTTGTTAATAATCCATCGTGCGGATGCCCTTAATTTATTTTTTTTATTATTCTATAACTCTTTGGCTTTAAGAAAATTATAACTTTGCGCATATTGGATGTCGGGAGTGATTGTAAAAAAAAAATATATTGCAAGTGAGAGTTCCGAAGCGTTACAAGCGGCCATATTGAAGCAAGTGCGTTTTATTATTGAAAAGAAAACATGTTTTCTAACTCGCAAAGGTAAGTTTCTTATAATATTTTTTTATAAACTTACTAGAAAATGAACATATTTTACAATTCAAGTATTAGAATTTGTACAAAAATAGTAAATCTTCATGTAAAAATCCATAAACTTTTGAAATGCATGATGCAACAGTCATACCGCGCGCAGTTTTTGCTAGATATTCAATATTTATTTAACTTAAAAATTGAGTTATTATATATAAGTTTGAAGGTTATTTATCTATGAATATATTTCAATAATTTGTTTTAGATTTTCATTAGTAATTTTGTAATGATTTCATTTACAATGTGATGTAACCTAAAGTCTGGATTGCGATATTGGAAAGTACCGACAGCACAGACAATTTTTTAGGTTTAGGTTTGTTTGAGTCTAAATTTCTTTATTAAAATTTTTCATAAATGGACTTTACAGTACAAAGGTCCTATGACTTAGTTGTTTTAAACCGACTTTGAAAAAGGCGGTTCGCAATAATTTTTTTATTCCTATTTATTTTAGATACGGCTTGATTTTCTATTTGTCTATTTCCTGGTATACACTAAGGTTAAATGTACTTTTTTGTTGTCTGATGCACCATTCACGTTAAGAATTGTGAATTTGATTTGCTTATGGAAATTTTTGACTAAAGTTCTTTTTTCTTTTTACATTTTTCTTTTTGAACTTGTTTAACTTGACATAACAATTTTTTAATAATTATATACATATGTGTTGTGTGTATCTAGTACTATCTAGTACACACATATGTATGAAAGTATGAAAGAAACTTTTTTCAAATAATTACAATTCTTAATAATTGCATTTTTAATTAAGTAATTTTTTATTCTAAAAATTTTTGTAGATTGGCAAAATTGCGCTCCCAATCGCGTTCCCGATCTCGGTCGGTAACTCCGGAGAGCAGTCTGCACTTAACGCAGCGACCATCAATCGCTCGGCGTGCTTTGTTGATGGGGCTATCCCTCTCTAAACCCGAGCCTGAGGTGGATCTAGACATGGTGGCGCCTCCAGCAAAGCGGTAAGGCAGAAGCTTTATTTATCTTCATATAAGAACTATCTATATCTCTCTTCGTGTGTATCACATTGTCGTTTGTTTTAGATTGAAAACGAAGGCGTACTCAATTGAAAGAACTCCTCGTGGGAGTTTGAATGTGGTCGGCCAGGTGGAAGTGGAAAATACCCCTGGAGGTCATATTCGGCCTTCACAAAATAATTTACCATCCCCACTTTGGTAAGTTACAAACATTCGATATTGCCTTTCAAACATTCGTAATTCCCCTCCATCTTCATACTTTGTTTGCAATTTTATTTTTCTTGTTTGCAGTGCAAATGTTCTGGAAAAAGTTGAGGCGATGGATCTCTCCGACGAGGAGGCGCAGGAGCTGGTCCGGGATGCTCCATGGCACGTTAAGAGGTGGATAGCAGATTTCCCGGAAAATCCCGTTCCTGCTCCACTTACGCTTTCGCCAACGCCAGAGGTTAACCTTGGCAATGCTTCAGGCAGTGCTAGTTTTCCTTTACCGGAAACTAGCAATGCTGTGAGCTGCATTAAGGTGACCTCTGGGGCTGATGATGTACGTCCGTCAACGTCAGGGTTGACCACTGCAACTAAGCTCGTTGGTAAGGGCAAAGTAAGTGACGGTAGTGACTTCGATAGTGAATTTGACGACGAGTTCGACTTTACTATGGAAGGCACTACCGGCATAGAGTATGGACGGAATATTCCGGATGATGAAGAGTTAGAGGAACCTGTGTTGGAATTTGTAGATGCTGTGCAGAGATCGATGGATAATGAAATTGATCGTTTGGCTGGGCTGTCTAATAGTTTCGACTGGTTGGAAGACTTTGAGTTGTTCAGGGGTACACCTGAATCATTTTCAGGTCCTACACCTGGACCGCTCAAAGACTATGCTTCACCCTATGATGCCTTCAGGGACATATGGTCTGAAGACATCATAGGGTTAATAGCCAGAGAAACTAATAGATTCGCCTCCCAGACAATTGAAAAGAAAATAGATAACAGTACACTGAATGAAAGGTCTCGTTTGCAAAGGTGGAAACCCACTGACGCCGACGAGATTTTGGTCCTATTCGGTGTATTTATGCTCATGGGTATCGATCCACGGACATCCCAAAAAGATTATTGGAGGACAAATTATATTTTAGAAATGCCCAAATTCCGGCAAATTATGCCCTTCAATCGCTTTGTGCTTTTGAGCAGGTGTCTTCATTTTGTAGATAATTCTGATGAAAGTCAGATTTCGCTACAAAGTGAAGGGACTAGGCTATCGAAGAGACTAGCGAAATTATCGCCAGTGATATTACATCTTAACAAAAAATTCTCCTCGTTATACAATTTGCAGAAAAATATTTCAGTTGACGAGTCGTTGACTTTATTTAAAGGTCGCTTGTCCTGGGTTCAGACAATCAGGTCTAAAGCTGCTCGTTTTGGCATAAAATCCTATGAGCTCTGTGAAGCTCAAACTGGTTATTTATATAAATTTCAAATTTATTGTGGGAAGGATTCTGAGGTGAGCTCTGGTGTGATTGCACCAAGTGAGGACCTTGGAGGCAAGAGTGCCAGAGTAGTGCTCGACTTATTGAAAGGCCTGGAACATCGGGGGCACTGCGTAACGATGGACAATTTTTATAATAGTCCAGCGCTGGCGCGGTACCTCAAGAGTAAAGGGTTTGATTGTTTAGGGACATTGCGTTTGAACCGTAAACACGTGCCGAATGACCTATCTAAGATACCGAAAAATGTGGCTAAAGGTACTATCACAGCGCGTCATTGTGGAGATGTTTCCATCATAGCATGGAAGGACTCCAAAGTGGTGCCTGTGATATCAACCTATCACAACACCGATACTTATGTAGGCTCAAAGGCAGGTAGGATGCTAGTGAAACCTGTGTGTGTAAGGGACTACAACAATACAATGGGAGGGGTTGATCTGAAAGATCAAAAACTCTCAATGTATCTGTTGGAAAGAAAGAGATGTGTGAAATGGTATGTCAAAATGTTTAAAAGGCTGATGAATATAAGCATACTTAACGCTTACGTTTTATATGTAACGTCTGCCAAGCGTAGCGATATTTCTTATATGACGCATCGTGAATTCCGAAACGAACTTGCAAAATCTCTGGTTGACCGCCACCGTTCTAGCAGTCTTCCGGAAATTCGTGAGCCAGTAGCGGAAGTCACGAGGCTGAGGAGAGATATTGTCCACGTGCCGCAGATGTTACATGGTAAAAATAGAACGAGGAAGCGTTGTGTAGTTTGTTATCGTCAGGGTGAATCCAAAGTAGTATGTACTTTATGCGAGACTTGTGATGCTTTCTTGTGCTTTGGGAATTGTTGGTTAGAGTGGCACTCTCTAACAAAGCTCAAAGGACAAGAAATAAATGAACGGCGAAAGTCTCGTCCCAAGTAATATTACTTTGTGAGTGAAAGATGAATGAAAGGCCTGTATGAAAACGATGAATACATGAGAATGATTGATGTTTTACGGTTGTTATTCAATTACCTAAACAATCTTTCAATAAGTAGGAGCCATCACCTGCAGATACTTACCGATGGAAAGTGATAATGAAGACGAGGATGCCAAAATATGCCTATTCACTCGACTCTTTCTAAGAGGTGCCTAATCACTCTACGTACGAGCATTGCTATATTTTCAGCTCTTATTGTATAATGATGGATGACTAAGACATTTACTGATGGAAAGTGATGATGAAGACGAGGATGTTTGTGGATGCCAAGAGATGCCTATTTACTCTACTCTTTCCAAGAGGTGCCTATTCACTCTACCCATATAAGCATTGTTACATTTTCTGCATCGTCCATTGATCTCTGTTACATGTTCAGCTACAATTTCTAATACAGGTTCAGCTAGCTCTTTGGGGGGGGGGGAGTAGGGGAGCAGGGGAAGGGGGCGGTAGGTGGGAAGAGGGGTCAGACATCACAACGCGTGATCTACATCGCAATATAACTTTTCTTAAGCGATTAGAATATATATGACTTTCTGACAATGATTATCGGGCCGTGGGCCGCGGCCTGCTCACCCTTTTCTATCGGCGGGAACGCGTGGTAAAGTTCCCTAAATTGGTGACCCCGAGCAGAGCACATGAGCAGCCTTCATCATCATCATCATCATCATCGTCGTCATCCTCACTCTCCACACCACAGCGAAGACTCCACGCCAGAACCAGCTTCCAGAGGACAACACGTGCGACCACGACCTTGCAGCGCCTTGCAAGACTGGTGGCCACCCCTCATCCTCAACTTGCAACTTGGCACAGCACCTTCGGCCTGTCAACAAGCAGAGCACTTCTTTCCCGACCGACGAAGCCGCCAGCCACTACACACCGACACTGCACCGCCCCGACGCACTAGGGAAGTCTACACCTCGGCATCCTGGGACAGCCTCCGACTCACTGGAGCAAATTGTACCGTACTCCACGGGACCCGAACCCACACCGAGGAACGTCGGACATTCACCGCCTTAGTCCCGACTCACCGTGGACTACTACGCGGCACCTGGTACCGACTCACTGGAACCATCAGCTGAGACACTGGCAAACTTCACCTTACGCAAAAATCGAAGATGAATGATACTTACGACCTTCGGTCTCGGAGGGAATCACAACGCGTGATCTACATCGCAATATTAACTTTTCTAAAGCTATAAGAATAGCGATAATTGTCAGGCCGTGGGCCGCGGCCTGCTCACTCTTTTCCATCGGTGGGAACGCGTGGTTAAGTTTCCTAAAGTCCTATTGTTAATTTGTTAATATTCTTGTTTGTAATTACTCATTTTGCGCAACGTTTGTCGATAGTGATCCAACGCAGTAATTCTGCCAAGCTTTTGGCCAGTTTGTCTTGCGTACAAAGTAATGTAGACAGTGCATTCTATCTGTATTGGCTTTTTACTTCCCTTGTTTTTGTTTGTCCTATTTTTAATTGTAAAATATTCTTGTCTGTAATTATAAATTAATTTTTGATAATTTAATTTAAAAAAATTATTGACTTATTATGATTCCACTCAAAAAAAACTGTTATCTTAGAAAATAAAATAATAATGTGATTTTATATAATAAGACAGCCTCTAAGTTGTCCAAACATTTCATATTATTGTACAATGTAGTATTTGTGTTTTACGGTAATACATATTATACCTTCAGATCACCTGTAGGAGTGCCTATAAACCCTTCATTCGGAGTTTTTCATGTACCAATAAAGACATGTAATATTTTGAATTTGAATAAAAAGTATGTATTGTAGTAGTTACCCATTCCAACTGTATACCTATGTGTTACTGTTACTAATATATTGTTTCAGTTTTTTTTTCTTGACTGTATTGTACTAATCCTTGCAATGGCATATGTTTATAAAAAACACCTGAAAATATTATGTGAAAAACGTTTAAGCTTTACTGTATTTTTGTTGAATAATGTTATGTAGTATTTTTAAAAATATATTTATTTTATTTATAGAAATATATTTTTTTTAAATATACAACCATTTCAAAGTATACAATTTTTTTTATTACCCATGAAAATCACACCTACGAAGTAATTTCTCAAAGTAAACCATTTATTTATTTAGTTAACATTAACAAAAAAAGAAAACATTTTTACTTCCATTTACTTCGAAACATGTGCTCATCTTACTTTGCTTTACTTGTTTGGTGCGTTTATGTATATTATTACAGGTGAATAAAATAACAGGGTGTTATTGTTTCTACGACGACTACGGAAGGTTTTTATATCTTCATATGGCAATACGTACTGCATAATAACGTTTGCTTTTAAAATTATAGAAAAAAATGTGTTGAATAGTGGTATGAAACAGTCCCTATTCTAAGCTACTTAGTAGGTACTGTCTAATTGATCATTTACCATGAAAAAAAAATGTGCTGCTCCAGGTTCAAAATTCTGCTTCTACCAGTTTTCATCCAAATCTGTCAAGCCGTTTCTGCTTGACAAACAAACTCGCACAATAAATAACCATCCAACATTTTTGAATATATCTTGAACTTCACAGATTCATAACTTTTATAACTTATAAATAGTTATTCTAAGTAATAAAAGTAGGAGAATATTTCTTGTTGATAATGTTTATCTTTTGTGTCACCTCTTTTTATGATAGAAATATTACAAAAATCGATGTTTTTGACCTTTTAGTATTTTTAACTATGTAAAATCGGTGGGGAGTTTCATAATTCTATAATGTCTCAAAGCTCTGTCCAACTTTCATCTCAATGCATAGTTTTATACACCTAGCACTATTTTAACCGGGCTATTATTGTTAGGAGTTGAATTACATAGTAATATTTTAAAACATCGAATAACAAAATACTATAATCAAAACAAAATAAAATGCACGGACAACTTGTAACAACCTAATGAAATAGTTTTTGTTATCAAAATATAATCATTTTATTATATGCAACTTTTTTCAAGTTACGCTTTTTCTGTCAACAGTACTTGTGCAGTGTCATTCCGCGGGCCGTAATGGCGGTGCGTTGTTTTTTATTGTCTGTAATTTAGAAAATCATTTGTGAGTTTTTTCGAGAGTAAAGTTGTGATGATTTATATGAATTTGAAGCATAATTATGTTAACTTTATAATGATTAGAGTGCGAGTGTAAATGTGAATAGTTAATATGTGAAATTAATCGAAAAATACAAGTAATTGGCGGTAAAAAGTGTAAACAAGAAATTGTAGCTGTTTTATTTGATTCGGTAAGTGTTAGTTCTGTACAAATACTAAATAATCAGCTAGGATTTTTAATAAGGATTATAGTGATATATAATTTATAGTATAAGTTATTAGCATTTACAAGTATAAACGTTTTTTTGAGAAACCTAACCTCGAAAGCGTAATCGTCGTTTCGAGGTGGACACTTTCGGTACTAAACCCCCCCGCGCATGTGACACCGGACGGGTTAAACAAAGATTGAGAAGACCTTCGTTCTAAATTGGGTGGTATTACGTTTCGGAAAACCTTTTTGAAATAATGATAAATGATTCTTAGCCCTTAACTTTAACGTTTTTTGTATTTACATTTTTGTATTGAATAGTTCTGGCGTCAGACTTTTTATTTAGAAAAGATCCATGTGTCCCGAATGTCACCTGGTGGAGAGTGAGCGCAAGACTACCACTTCACCCCTGTTTTAGTTATCACACTTTTATATCACAACAAAAATTAAAACATATAGTATTTCTACTTTATTTCCAATATAAACAAATTTTTCAATTAACTATAAAACAAACTCAAATTTTCTAAATGGTCTCCAAAGCGGTGGTCCAACATAAATTTTATACCGCCTATCAGCAAAACAAGATAACTAGTCCAGACCGTGAGTCGTGCATTAAAGTATCAAATAACTATCAAAAACCGATAAACCTCTTCTTTCATGACTTAAACTGTTATATGGAATAGTCGCAGATAGTAAGCGCCGAAAAAAGTGACCCACTCAGTGAACGCAACGCAGAATAACGGTATCGCTAGATTACATTTCGGCAGAATACTACTTTCAGCGCCATTGTTACACGCTTTTTAGTTCGCAATCGTTACTTACTCCACCTACGAGTTTCTTTAACTGTTATTTTCGATTTACGATTTTATAAGCCATTTAAAGGTTTCATGTGTTGCACACGTATGAAGGTCGAAAAGTGTTTGAAGATTAAACCCATTTCAAATTTGTTTTAGTATATATGCGGGATGTTGAATCGTGGGACATATTGAAGGTACAATAGGAACATTGTTATTTATGTTTTTTTTTAATGTATACTTGAGTAAAACTTTTTTCGTGTGGCATCAATTATGGACCTAATCATACAAAACGTTTTAATTCGATGACTTTTATTTCATACAAGCGACCCGCCCCGGCTTCTACGGGTCTACGTCCCTGCATTTTAAATCTGTAAAATCTTGTAATATATCAAAATATTCTTTTAAATTACACGCTGTAAAGGGCCATTTTGATCTATATTACACGCACAATGTATTTAAGGTACTTAATTGGATAAGGATTAATGCTGTATTGCTTAAAATCTTATATATAAAATAATAATAAATTATTTCTCGTAAAACGTAAAGGATAAAAAATGGTTATTGTGGGTTATTCCTAAGAGATAGACATATACCATCCAGAACTTTTTTGTAGATCTTTTTAAGGTGTACAATACTGTGGTACATTATTTTGATCTATCTGTTAGGGTTCAGCTAGCGTTTGCAATGTAAGCGCAAAAAATCTGTTTATTTACATCACATTAGAAACCTCTAAAGTTATTAGTGTTTATCCACTATATTATGTATGTATTATACATATAAACCTTCCTCTTGAATCACTTTATCTATTTAAAAAAACGCATCATAATACGTTACGTAGGTTTAAAGATTTATGCAATCATAGGGACAGACAAACAGCGGGAAGCGACTTTGTTTTATACTATGTGGTGATAAGGTTTTTTACGCAAACACAATCAAAGTGAAACTCATATTAAGTCTCATTACACGTCACAAACGACCGAAAAATTCGTCAAAATCTCGTCGACCGCACAATTTCCGAGCCGAAAGCAAAGAAAACAAAATCGACGTAAACGAGAGCGGACGAATCAGGCCGTGAAGTGATCGTTGCAGCACCGCCGCCGAATCTGCGCGCGCGCATGCCACCATTCATAGCTTAACGCTACATACCCGGGGTGATTGCTCGTACTGCTCCATCGGGTAGGTTATTAATAAGCGAATAATCCGCAATGAGGTAACCAGTTAGTCGCCTGGAAAGGTGCGAATCATAAACTGTCTGTCTATTGGCAGTTTTATACAGTCATCGTTAATGTGAATCAGATTCATACCTAAAGATTTTATGATCAAGTATTTTACACGTACGTAAAATGCGATTCTGAAAATTCTAAATATGTAACAACGTTGAGAAATCATGAACAATTTTACACAACATTAATTGTAACATTCTTATTTCATCTGGCGGAAACTGATGAAACGGTACTAAGTGCTGTTCGAAACGCATAGTACCTACGTTGAAAATTATTTAATAAACCGTGATGGGGTTACCAGGTCAGTAAGACTACTATTGATTGATACGGTAGATCAATCAATCGATTTATGCCGTAAACACAAAATAACTGAAGACAAATTAACATGTTGCCCTAAATGTGCTGTTGAACTGCCCAGTCATAACCATAAAACTAATTTTAACATAACTATATCGAAAGCCGATTAAGTAAATCTTGTTAAGATAGAAAGTACGTCAATCAAGTTGGTTTTGGTAAATAAGTTAAGGTAAAAATAGAAATGTTAGTGCCTACTTTCAAACCGAAGTAAGTGGCAAAATAATCAATTTTTGAGCCACGTCTAACACCTTCCGGTGTTAGTATCCGTTTCTGTCGTAACCTTGAAGTTTTGCCGAGCTCGTGTGAATCATGCGAGCCAGTAATTGGAGACCGGCATCTTTTACTAGGTTGACAATGTTCCAAGACCATTTTTGACGTAAATTCTTTAATCGTCGATGTTGAAAAAGCGAGTACTTACCTAATAATCTGTATCAGCCTTCAAGCCTTGCAAAGAATGGAATGCATCTCGGTGATTGCGGTCGAATTCTTTAAAATCTTCGTTTTATATATGAATTTCAATTCGTTACTTAATGAAAAATATATTCTTTTACAGTTGTGTAAATATCAATTTTGTTATTCAATATTAAATAGCACTTATCACTGTAATGAAGAATGTACGTTAATTTGTAATCCTTTTGGTATATGTATTTTTACTGTTAAAACAAGTAAGATATCATGAATAGAGAGCATTAATTATGAAATCGACAGAATACCAATTCCTATATAAATTCCTTAGAAGAAAAAAGTTTAGGTCATAAAACGGACATAAAAGCAAAATAAACAAGCTATGCGGGCGCCGCGTGTCGTCCGTCCAAACAAAACGCATCGGGCCGGGGATTTATGCATTTTACTGGCATTCCAAATAGAATACATGATTATGAAGTTATTTTAGATAATCCGAATGATTAGATGTATTTAAAGGAACGTTCATCAGTGACTAGACATGTGTTGTTATAACATTTATTTAATGCTGAGCAATCATGCCAGCAGCGTATCTAATGTACTATATTGTCAAGCCACATTTAATAAAGATAAAACGATATTGAGTAACATCGCACAAATGTTATTAGCGTAATAGATCGATGTTTCTTTATGTTCGCTTTCTTTCCTCGGAGTAATAAATTTTCACATGACAATCGTGGACCTTTGCAATTGTAAGTTACACAACGGACGCATTATTTTGCCATTTTCCATTGATGGATTTGGAAATTGTGAGGAAAAGTAAAATCGCACGCTTAGTGACAATTTAAGTGGAATTACAGATCGAGGCGTTTTAAATTGTGAAAGAACAAGTAAGTGTAACACAGAGTTTAGTAAAGCAGAGCATGCAACAGGTGAACAAGATAATCCCGTTGAGAACCGAGAACATTGCGTTCAAATCCCGGACAAGACCGAACGTCCGCGGTTTGCCGCCAATGCGAACACTACAGAAGTGCAGGCAGGTTTTGTTGCAATTAAGGCAAACCCACATCCACGGTAAATAACAGGAGCTAGCTGCTAAATGCAACCGACAACCTTATGTTACTAGCATCGTTAGTCACAATTAATTAGTGCTTAAATGGACACGGAGTTTCAGTTACGGAGACGTGTCTAAACAGAGTGGCATGGCAGCGTTAGTCAGCGGCGCAAATGTCAATAGTCGACCGGCTAGATATGTTAATTGCGGACAAGGTGCGATGCAGGACTAACCTCGAGACAGAAAGTCTGTATTGGTATCAAGTAAAGCGGTCAAGGTAGGAGCAGATTTAAAAGAAGCTGCTGATTTTTTGCAGGTATACTTTTTCATAACAGACATTTCATTACACGATAATGAAGATAATCAGTTTATAGTCGTTTCTTTAACAGTAAATGACGGTCCAACATATGGAGCGGCTTACTGATCGATATATCTATCAATAAGTAATTCGTTCGAACAGGCGCCCGCATGTATAGGTCACATCCACAACTCCAACTCGCAAACAGGTTTCGGTGCACTATTATTATTAAGGGTTCATGCCAATTTACAGAGCAAAACGTGCCTCGGCACAATGAACAGTTATACACAGCCTTTCAGAAAATAAAATCGGTAATCGTAAAGTTTTATACCAAAAGGAAACAAATTCGTTTCAAATCCACAGGTTACATATCCATTTGGGTATTTAGTTTGTAAATATTGGATCCATGCAGACATACACTAGCACATCCATTAATTAAAGGCACTGTTAATTGCTGAACGACAAAACGGTAAAAAAAGTTTTCGATTTGAGCGTGACGGACGGTAGGCGTGAGTCGGCCTGTCGCGGCGCCGGCTGCTCGCAAACTGTCGGTGCCGTTTTAAACAAAATATCAACGGACATGCGGAGGGCGCCCTACCTCTCTGTCTCCCTCATTACTCCGCCACCCTCGAGTGCGAACGAGACAGAAACACACCCGTTGCTCACTTGTTATCGAAGGATAAACTTCAGACATGAATAGTGCAGAGCGAGCGTTAGTCAGAGAGGAAAGGCACGTTTTTTTGTGTATTTGGCAGGACTTTTTTCTTCGTTTGGTTTTGGGCTTCTATTTTTGTTATCGGTTAGCGTTGGTGCGGAACGCAAACGAGTGAGAAGAGAAATGTTTGAGTCGAGAGAGCGATATAACATTATAGTTCGGAGGGCTCTCGGAAGTATGGTTAAAATTAGCACGTGCCCGGAGACGGCTCTGAAATAATTATTTTTGTAAATAAGACCAAGGACAAAACTTATGATTCGTAATGGGTGCTTTGTCGCTTGATCGAAGTTTCTAGTATGAACCCTGCGGATGACTGCTTCAATAGAAATGGCTATTTTAGTTTTATGTCCATGGGACGGCCTCCGGATGCTACTTACAATCAGGTGGATCCGGTGGGCGCTTGCTGGTTTGTTGTAATACTAGGTTTTTCCCGCGGCTTGCTCGCATATTCCTCGGGAACAATATTTGTTTCTGCAATCACAGATACTCTACTTTCTTTTCTTAACCCGTCCCAACGTGTATGAAAAATTTCATGATGATCGGTTAAGTAGTTCCGGGGTACAAAAACCAAACAAAATATACTACTTACTTTCGCACTTATCATATTAGCAAGGACAAGTATTATGTATTTAGTATATAGGCCATTTACTAATCAAGTATCCTGTAATATAATTATTTATATTTTGTTTATACGGTCTATGACATTATTGCTTAGTAGTAATGAAACCCAGTGACCTCAATTTCTTCGTCTTATAAGACTTCTCATCCTACTACAAGTCATAAGTCAGCTTGTACCACATGCCTACCTACTTAAATATTTAGAAAAATTATACCTAAGTGCCTATTGGTAGCCAAATTTATTGTGTAGCAACATAACTGATTATCTATAAATGACAATACACACTTCCAAACAAATACGACTCATAAAATAACATTAAAACACAAACTGGAACGTTGCACGACTAACTTTAAAATTGTAAATGCTTTTAAATTATGTAAATATTACTTAAAATAATACGTAAAAATTCGTTTGGGTTTTTATTTGTATAGGATGAACCCTGAAATCACAGAACTAATTATAGAGTATCCAAAACTAATTCTATATGAACATAATCGATGCTAAGTGGGTGAATTTTACAAATTACAAGAAACAATTGAATGATTTTTGCACTCTCCCACATACATGTTAAGAAAGCAGGTTTTAATCACTTGAAATTGTTCAGATATTACTTTTTTTTTTGTGTATATTGTTTATTTTTGGTACTTTTGGCTATCTCTATCTTGTAAGACAATATTTTCACGTCTCAACAATATTTAAACGAACCTCAGAACCAAATGAACTTACTTTCTTATTTAAATGTTCCAATTACTCACAGACAGACCTACTTTTCACCATCTAACAGATACGTTACAAACGAGCGCCCAGGCCACATCAGAATAAAACCAAAAACACAAGATTGCAACAATTGCCGATAACTATGAATTGTGTAACTATTGCCCACTAACGGAAAATATTTCACCTGCACTGATTTCACGCCTTTGTTTACGATTTACAAAAACAAAAACTATTGTCAGAAAACATGGCGATTGACACAATAAAAGATGCAACGGCCCATTTTAAGTCCAAGGTGTGATTTGATTGATAATTTATGATTTGGCAAAAGTTTATCTTCAATTTCAACCAATAGAAAGTGCTCATTTTAGACTCACCAGCATGAGGTATTTAATCTATTTTATAATGGACTGTGTAACGACCACCCCTTCCTGATCTGCTCTCTGATCATATAAGGGAATGTCATAAATAAAAATTTGAAATAGATACATAAATATAATATATAATATAATATACCTAACATATATCTGTCAACTTTATTCTAATACTTCCTATTCAAAATATATATAACACCTTCAGTTATAAACTACAGAATGAGAAATTGTAATTGGCATAATATAAAGATTTATCAATAAAAAATACAATATTTATTTGGCGTGATCGTCTAAGGTTGGGTAGGACTCTTCGTTGTGTTGCATAGTAACCAAGTTCTTTTCCGAGGTATGTGACAAAGATAAGAAACAAAGAATGTTTTAAGAATGCAATGTAAATTATTATAGTAATAAAAATATATAATATAGTAAATACATGCAATATATAATAAGTGGTAATAAAGAACTGTTGAAATGGATTTGATAAATTAAAATGAATTGGAAATTTATAAAAAAAATGGGTGTGAGTAGGGCCCCTATCCTCGCCCTAGTCATGTGAGAGACATCCTTTCATTTTTTTGAATTTCTCTCTCCAGGATTCACCAATCCAACACCCAAGTGTTAGTACTGAATAATAATGATAAAATAAAAATACTTTGTAAGTAAATAAGTTTATAAAGATAAGTAGAGGATGGAATATGGTGAGATTGTAAGAATAAATAAAGCTAACAATAAATTCCACAATCTTGAATAAAGTTATTTATATCACAAACCCAAACCTTGCAGATACTTTAATTTAATCTAAGTAGTGTAATCTCCAAGTTGGATCATTTTCAGAAGGGTAACTCTAATATCTATTTCATGATAATTGTTATTTATTCAGGCAAAAGTTTCCAAACCCAATCCATAATTCATTCCATGACATTTGTTAATTATTCAGCCAAGAAGTTCCAGAACCAACTCCCTCACTGAGGCTGATGCACCGGAGGGTCATCCTGTCATAACACCAGAAGCTCAGATCATTGAAATTGATAACAAGAGACTTCAACCACTGTTTGGTCTTATGCCAGATAACAAGTCACAAAATGAACACAAATGTAGGAAAGAAATAAGAATTTTTAATATTTGTCAAATATTCAGCCAGGATTCACCAATCCAACACCCAAGTGTTAGTACTGAATAATAATGATAAAATAAAAATACTTTGTAAGTAAATAAGTTTATAAAGATAAGTAGAGGATGGAATATGGTGAGATTGTAAGAATAAATAAAGCTAACAATAAATTCCACAATCTTGAATAAAGTTATTTATATCACAAACCCAAACCTTGCAGATACTTTAATTTAATCTAAGTAGTGTAATCTCCAAGTTGGATCATTTTCAGAAGGGTAACTCTAATATCTATTTCATGATAATTGTTATTTATTCAGGCAAAAGTTTCCAAACCCAATCCATAATTCATTCCATGACATTTGTTAATTATTCAGCCAAGAAGTTCCAGAACCAACTCCCTCACTGAGGCTGATGCACCGGAGGGTCATCCTGTCATAACACCAGAAGCTCAGATCATTGAAATTGATAACAAGAGACTTCAACCACTGTTTGGTCTTATGCCAGATAACAAGTCACAAAATGAACACAAATGTAGGAAAGAAATAAGAATTTTTAATATTTGTCAAATATTCAGCCAAGAAGTTCTAGATCCAACTTTCTGCCTGAGTCTGATGAGCCGGAACTCGTCCTTGTCGCATCAACAGATAGTCAGATCAATGAAAGTGAAACCAGAAACTCCAATGACTTTAGTATTATGTTCGTTAATAATTCATGAAATAAATATATTAATGAAGGAGAGGAATAAATAGATTTATAATTCATTCCATGACATTGTTAATTATACAGCCAAGAAGTTCATGAACCAACTTCCTCACTGAGTCTGATGCACCGGAGTGTCATCCTGTCGTAACACCAGAAGCTCAGATCATTGAAATTGACAACAAGAGACTTCGACCACTGTTTGGTCCCATGCCAGATAACAAGTCGCAGAATGAACATAAATGAAGGAAGGAAATGTGAGTTTTTAATATTCGTCAATTATTCAGCCAAGAAGTTCCTGAACCAACTTTCTCCCTGAGTCTGAAGAGCCGGAACTCGTCCTTGTCGCAACAACAGATAGTCAGATCAATGAAAATGGTTACAAGAGACCTCAACGACTGTGTGGTTGTGAGCCAATTGACATGAGGATAAAGGGAGAAAATAAAGAGTAAATAAACTTCACCAAGTTGGAGATTAGCACGCTGAGTGTGTTAAATAAATTATTTTGACTCAATCAAATAACCTTCTAGTATATCTCACCATTGTAAAGCATTACACACATTATATTTAGACGAATATAAACACGTCACAAATGAGCATTTTTAGTTTATCAGTACCTATAGATGTATTGTGTTCTGTGTGTGTGTGCGTAATTATTTTTAATACAAAGTAAGATAAAATATAACATGTAAGTATATATACTTACATATATAAATAAGTATATATAATAAAATACATATAAAGAATAAAGTACACGAAATATTGATATATAAATCAAGACCTTAAATAAATATACTATAAAAGTTAATTTCCCTGTTAAATTACCCTACAGTATTAAACGAAATAAACGCTCTTCTATAACAGGATTCACCTTCTAACGCAATAACGTAATTTAATATTAATATATTCAAAAATTAAACTTTTATCTACGAATTGGCAGAACTTTCCTGAACACGAAATTCCCTATTAATGTGTACTAAAATAATCACTCACCTAAAACTGGACCTACGTTCAACTCAACACTATATTCTCTTTTTAAACAACTGAAAAAAAAACTAAATATTAAACTGGGTACAAACTGGCAGAACTTTTGGGTTACTTTCGTTTCCCGACCGAGACTCAAACTTCCATTTCCCGAGACTGAAATACTGATCCCGTGCCTCCGACCTACTGCCCTATTTATACCCAAGCGACCGAACTCCCTCCCACGGGGCACCATGCACCACGCACCCGCGACAATCTCCAGTCATCTTTACCAACAAAATAAAAGAATGCACCCTTGAATTACTTATTTAATTTAATTTATGTGTAACTACTGTAGAGTTATTTTGTTTAGCAAATAAATAAATAAATAAATAATGAATAAATAAAATCTATGTGTAAATGCGAAAGCATCATCAAATATTTTCCTGCAATTAATTACCACCCATAAGATCGTATCAACAACGGAAGGGAAACTTAATAACAAAAATAGGCATCCCAAACTGCTATACTTTTTTTTACCTTTAGGAACATTAATTAGATGTATCTATCTATATCAAATTAGTACATAAATTCTGAGAACCAGATATCAATATTAAATTAATAATTTTTTTCCTAATTTTTTATTCTTTAGCAAGGTAAATGAATTTAACTGAACTAACTGATAACTTCAGTAAATCAGTATTGCCAACTGCTATCAGCAGGTACCTATATTGAGATTATACTTCCGCTCCATACAAAAGACTCGAGCTTGTTCCGTCACAACATCCTTTTATGAGTAATTTTTCTTCCATTTAAAGATTCTATATATCAACAATTATATCTACTAACTTATACTAATATACAAACAGATATTTTTATAATAACTTGAGTAAATCAGTATTGACAAATGCTATTAGCAGGTATATTGAAACCATACTTCCGCCCCATACACAAGACTCGAGTTTGTTCCGTCACAACTGGGACTGTATTTTTCTAGGAAAAAAGATCCATGTATTTCTTTTGTCATATCTACGACTACACCAAACCAAAAATTCCATTGTGAAAAAGAATATGTTTAAAGTAGCTTGATAAGAACAAAAATACAATAAAGTTGCGTCTTGTGAGTGTTGTCAACTCTCTTTCTTTATTTTATAAGTGTTATCTAAACTCTACAACTAACTACTTATAATAATCTGTTTACTATATACTCTAGATCCTAGCGCTGTTTCGCCCACGTAACGGCTTATCCCTTGAAAATTCCGAAATAAAAATATATCTTATGTTACTCCTACATAAAATACCTTACTAATGGGTTCAATACTTGCAGACTTCATCGATAAAATTACAAACAAACATTTTCTTTTTGTAATGACACTATTGAAGTTTAAATATAAATAAAATTCCAAACACAAATGAACCGTAAAGAAAATATATCCTAAAAACCGTAACTTTACTACGCCTCATAACCACATAGCACATTTTGCAACGTCACTAACGTCATGTTCTGGGTTCTAAATAAAGCAGTACGCAAATTGTATGAGAGGAACATTCCCATACAAATTATTTACGAGTGGCTGACACAGATCCGGATGGTCAGAACGAAAGCTAAAGTTATTTAAATTAAATTATAAGTATATTGCATAAGATGACGCTAAAATAGTTAAGTGCCTATTCAAAAAAAGAAGGAAAGCTTTAACACATTTTCATAATGGAAGCTTTTACAAGCGAGAATGGCGTCACAATTTACTGTACGTCGTAAACAGTACTAAGCAACTTTAGTACCTATTTGTTCATTTTACATTACAGTCGCACTAAAACGCAGTTGCATAATGGCACGTCTCTCAAAAATACTATTTTACCGTATTTTTACAGCTCAACTCAACTTCAGTTGAGGACGTTGGCCCTTTTTGCTGGTCGTGTTTATCATTTTCGAGGAACCAAACCTCAAGTTAAGGTTCCTCGAGACTTGTATCTTAAAGTTTCCTCAGTTCTGGTCATATTACTGTCAAAATTTATTTGCAGGCCTTGTTAACTGATAGACATTTGATTTTACGAACTTTGGCACTAGATACTTGTAGTTTTGACATTTAAACCTGACCTTAGACGAACATTACCAACATAAACGAAACTGCAGCTTAACTTATATTAAAAAAGACGTAACTACATCACTCAACCTCACTAGCAGGAAAGATTGAGATAACGCCTATTAAATAGTCGTAAAAACCAATTCTGAGGGGGATTTGAGAAAATCAACTTCCTCAGCAAGGTTGGTTGGAGGAAAACTCGAAAAAACGTCTAGGAATACGGGTGTTAATCTGACTGAAGTTCCAAAAAAACTTGTTGTTTTCTTGACAAAAGAAAATCTAACTGATGCATGTATTGTCCAAGATGAATACGCAGCTAGACGTTAAAGGTAATTGCTTATCAAGAGCGCTAACTTTCTCTTTCACAATATGTGATATAGTTAAGGAAGCGCGGGCATCGGCCATCATTTCGATTACGAGTAATGACCGATACAAATGCGCATTACGTAAAATACGGATCATTATGTGGATGGCGAATAGACTGACAGGTCCAATCCTGACAATCAGTTGCGTGTTTTCCATTAGTGTTATAGGAAACGTAGTTGTAGAAATCATAGTTGAAAGATTTTAGTTATTAACGAGATTAAGTTATTCAAGTTAACTTTTACTGAAATACTTCCCAGGACGTCAAGTCCACCCACCCTTTTTGGATTGAGTTTTGCCTGCATTCGTTTTTTTTTTTGGTTTTTCCAGATAAATATAGTCCCAGAACTTGTATAGTAAAGCGAATCAGCAACTCTTAGAAAAGTATTAATATCTTGGTATGCATGTTAATGATGAGTGACATCTCCAATCCGTAGAGTTATCTTTTACGCAGACAAGATTAAACACAATTTGTGACACAAAATTCGTTTAAGATTTCAAGATTTTCAGGAGACCTTTAATTCAAACTTTTCCGTAAACTTTTCCAGGCAGTATGTTGTTTGAAGCACAAAAAAAAAATACTTTTTCGTACTGCACTCACCACAATATTCATGATAACAAATATCTACTCACATAAATCTAAAAACTTTCTAATACAAGCAAAAAGATCATCAAAAGATGGACGTTTCTTTAAGAAGTTAATTTGACAAAGCACGGTCTAGTTCACTGCAGAGTCACTTTCACTCGGCCCTTATTTGGTTCAAAGCATTGCAATTAAGGAATCCATGCTTTCGGAGATGGTCTTTACCATAACAAATAAGGTGTTACATATTGTAATATTTATAATACCTATGCTTTGCACTTCGTATGAATACTATGGCTTTAAAATGACGTTTGGACGCTGATTTGTTAGCCTATTGATTTTTTTGAATATCGGTAGAATAGTAAATTTTTATTATTTGAAAAAGATTTTACAGACGTATCATATTTTTTTCTATGATTATACTTACATAAATTAAACTCACAAAAAACTTCTTAGTCACAAATATTAAAAAATAAATAATTAAACAGCGAAAATATAGGTACTCAAAGTGAATACAAAAGAACATTTTCAATGTTTGAACAAAGACGTCTATCATTAGAGTGTAAGCTACTAATGCTGAGTTTCCTACACATTTCAGAAATAGCAGCCTTATATAACATTCTTTCAGCAAGTGTCAAAACGAACGAAGCAAAAGATAAAGAATACATAACATATTTCTGTTCCATAATTTCTATAGATTTCTACGCACCGATTATGTTTTGTCCCAAAAATTGTTTTTAACGTAGAACTGAGGAGTCATAATTGTGGACGAGGTCTTGAGCAAAAACTGTGTTTTAATAAAAGTAATCACACTCTTCAGAATCTATGCACTTATTTTCAAAGCACAGTGTCAAAAGTCAAGTAGCGTATTTATTATTCATATGGAGGCATGATGTGGCAAACCTTTAATGTCAAATGTCGATACGAAACAAATCACCTTCGATTCGCGATGACAGTTGAAATATCTACGCGTAGAATGGTATGTTCGTGAGTATTCTTATAAGCAACTTATTTTGGCAATCAAGATTTAAATAAGTTCGTAAAACTGCACCAAATTTATATTATGGTAGGTTGATATATAAAGTTTATTTTTTTATGTTTATTCGGAGTTCAAAGCCAGAGCATATCCAAGTTATAATAAGTTCTTTTTGTTGGTGTTATCTGTGTTTGGGTCTTTACGAAGCTGTGTCTGGCTCAACTTATATCATAATTTTAAATATATTTAAACATTTTGCAATTTATTTTAACAAAATTTATAAACTCGTTAACTTCCCGATACATTTTAAACGTCTTTAATTACGGGAAGACTACACTTGCAAGAAGTAAGGTAGGCTATATGTTAACCTGAAATCCCTCGGAAAACGACTAACATTTCACGACCGCGTAGCGTAGTGATTAGTAGACGTGCCTCATACACCGGAAGTCCCAGGTTCTCGGGTCCTGGTTGCTAATATTTATATAAGTGTGTTTACTCTGGGTTCCCCCCAGTTCACTGTATGGTCATTCAAAACACAAGCTCCTGCTTACTTTGGGGCCATACAGTTGGTGTTTTTATCTGGGGTTTATTAATTATTTAATAACATTAAATTCAATCACAAATAATCCTTTGACCCGCCTTATGAGGTGCATTTAGAACTGTTCACTGACGCCCACTACAACACCCACACTCTTGAAAAGGTCGAAGATGGTACTAAGCCCTGTAAACGGTTACAAATCAGTAATCATATGATGCTTTGTATTGATGAACTTTGGATTACTTTGTAGTAAAGGTCTTGATCGTAAACGTGTGGAAGTAGATATATGGAAAGGTTTGAGCATATTGTTGCATACAGATGGAGTTTTAGAACCTTGTATGATGCTACAGCAGATTTAAGTGTCGATTAAATAATAATTATTTATTAATAATTGTATGGCACCAAAAGTAAGCAGATCTTGTGTTATCGATATAGCGAACCGGGGTTTCCCCAATGACACGACACGACACGAGAACAAACATCTGTGTTGATTACACAAACGGACACACTGACCAGGACTCGAATCCGGGACCTCCAGCGTATGGAGGCAGTCATGTATTGTTATATTCTTATAAGTAGTCCAAATAATTCGTGATAGTACAAATATATGTTTGAAGCGTTGGAATCGGTCGATCGAACCCAGAACAATGCTAGAAAAAAATACGTTTTTTTTTTTTTATTTCAATAACGAATACACAACATAACCTATGAAACTGCCGTTTTGCCGTACTGGCCATTTCAAATGAAAATATATTTTTTTTTGACTGATAATTCTAATTTCAAATTAATTTTATTTGACAAACATGGAATTCTTTTTCTAAAATCGTCATTTGTTTAATAGTTAGTGTTTTGTTTTCATCGCATTCGAACATTTTTCGTCATCATGGATAAGTTAAAAATTCGAGTAATTATGGAGTATGAATACCGTCGTGGCAGCAAAGCGGCACAAGCGGCACGCAACATCAACGACGTTTACGGAGCGAACACTACAAACGAACGCACCACCCGTTATTGGTTTACCCGCTTCCGTTCTGGAAATTTTGACCTGAAAAATGGTCTTTGGTCGACAATGACGAATTAAAGGCAATTGTGGAAGCTGATGAAACTCAATCCACGGCTGCATTAGCAGCAGCTTTCGACGTTAGCATCAAAACAATATTGGTCCATTTGCGTCAAATTGGCAAGGTAAAAAAGCTTGACAAATGAGTACCCCACGAACTCAATGACCGCCAGCGCGAAATACGCGTGGAGACGTGCCTTGCACTGCTCAGCAGGCATACAAATGAAGGAATTCTGAACCGCATTGTTACTTGTGACGAGAAATGGATCCTGTTTGACAATCGTAAGCGCTCAGCAAGTTGGTTGGACCCTGGTTCAGCACCCAAACAATGCCCTAAACGAAAACTTACCCCTAGAAAAGTGATGGTCACTCTTTGGTGGTCTAACGCGGGTGTAATTCATCACAGCTTCTTGCCAAACGGGACAAGCATTACTGCAGATGTGTACTGTGAAGAACTGAACACAATGATGGAGAAGCTCGCACGTCTCCAACCAGCTTTTGTCAATCTTTCGGCTCCACTGCTCCTGCACGACAATGCGCGACCTCATACTGCACAGCAGACGGTTTCCAAGCTACAAGAGTTGGGGTTGGAAGTTCTCCATCATCCGCCGTACTCACCAGACCTTGCGCCTACAGACTTCTACTTTTTCCAGAATTTGGATAACTTCTTGGCGGGAAAAAAATTCAATACCCGAGAGGCAGTACAAAATGCCTTTGAAGAATTTGTTGCCTCCCGTCCAGCTGATTTCTTCAAGAAAGGCATCAATAAGCTACCAATGCGTTGGCAAAGATGCATTGATTGCATGGGTGATTATTTTGATTAATAGAAATAAAAAATATATAAAAAAATTACGCTTCATTTATTTCGTGAAAAACGGCAATTTCATAGGTAAAGACCTAATTATAAAGAAAAATAAATTATCCCAAGAGCATACAAATTATTGTAGAAAAATAATTATATTAATTATAATGCAAATCGACAAACGCGCATTAGCATGAGCTGGGTTTTAGCTTCTTTTTAGAAGGACAAGATGAACATAAGCCTCGACCCAGGTCTCGAAACATCTTTGTTGTTTACAAATAAGGGTTGTAACGGGGTTCGCTAGTTGTTAGTTACTTAAGACTTTAAAAATTAATAATCCTACTAAACTGACATCAACCTCATTCAAGTAAAGCTTGGTACTAGCCAATTTATAGTCTACCACGATTGCCTCTTGCGGGTTGGCAGGCTTGATACGCCTTCGAAATCATTGCTTTAATAAATAATAATAAATAAATATTTCTAACTAACCCACCACATTATCTAGTCTAAATTAAGTATCATTAAGAACTTGTGTTATGGATACTAGATAACGGATAAATAAACTTAAGAAATATATAAACACATAGATATTTTTTTTAAATATAAATATTAGAAATAAACTTAAATAAACATACATACACATCCATGACTAGAAAGCAAATATGATAAAATAAATGCCCCTACCAGGACTCGAACCCGGGACCTCTGGCATGAAAGGCAAGGCTACTTACCTCCACACCAAACAGGCCGTTTAGTAATAATAATAATAATAATCCCCAGACAAACACACCAACTGTATGGTCCCAAAGTAAGCACAGCTTGTGTTATGGATGACCATACAGTGAACTGGGGGGGAACCCAGAATAAACATACTTATATAAATATCGACAACTATGACCCGAGAACAAACATTTATGTTCATCACACAAATGAATGCCCCGGCGAGGATTCGAACCTGGGATCTCCGGCGCATGAGGCAGGGTTACTAACCACTACGCTACTCAGTCGTCGTTAAGTATGTGGGTTTCTTGACGGTGTTTTCATTTGATGTTAGAGCAGTTTCTACGAATCCGGGACCTCAAGACAGAGAAGAGAGCGACTTTACCACTAAAATTCTCTACCTCGTCGCTGTTTAAAATTATTACAACCAAAAACACTCAAAACCAATAGAAAGAGCTAATCAATACAAAAACAAGGCAGGCTGCATCTAAAGCATCGTTTACACGGTGTCAAAGGTCGGTTGGTCGGTGTGCAATGAGTCGCATCGGCCGTGTTACGGGGGCGTTACGGGACAACGCGTTTTCGATCGCTTGGAAAAACTGTTACTTTTCGTGAGTATTGTGGGTTGAATAGTTAAGTAGTGCTTTAGTAACGCTTTAGTTGTGCTAAAAAATATTAAGGATAAGTGAGAAAAGCTTTGGTTCGCGATGTAATTCATAGAAATGTAAGTATTGGCGGGTATCGAAACATAGAATCTAGCCAAGTGGCCGATTTCTATAGAAAAGATGTATAGAGTATGCTTCATTCTACGAGTGTTCTTTGGTGTAAGCTATCACAGATTAGCAACTTGACGACGGCCTGTCTGTACAGACATAATATTTTAACAACAAACGTCAAAGACAGTTTTACTAGAACATGTGCTCTATTAAGTTACCTCTGAATTCAAAATGTTGTACATCAAAGTTTAAAATATATAATATTTAACTTGGGTCTAAAAAAGGTGGGGGTGAGTGTGCAACCCCAAAGCTATGCTAGCAAGCCCAGAAATGTACTTTAAAAATACGACCTATAGGCTTCCTAGATGAGAAAAATTAAAGAAGGGATTCTATTGGTGGGGGATTCCTGGCCCGGTGCCAAACAACCTCACATATCTATGGTAGGGACTTGGCCTAAAACCGTACAATCCATAAACCCAGATACTAAACACAAACAAGTAAACAAGAAACTCGCAACTAACGTCGGTATGGGGAAATAATTCAGTATTTATCTCTCATCGGCCTGACTTATCGATCTGTTACAATCGATAAGTAAATCCCAATCAACAAGCACAAAGAGAAGTAAATACAACCATTGTTCTGCCATTACTGGCGATATCTGATATCAAAACAAAATCATATTATTATGATTAGTTATAATTGTTACGCAAGTGACCTCTTTGTGTTGTACTGGGTGACCCGATTTGGTTTAGCTGAAGTTCTTATGTAAACTTTGTTAGTGATTCCGTTTACAAGTGTAAAGCTTTATTAAATATAGCTATATAAAAGCCTTGAATAAAATATAGTATACAGTATATTTTATTCACTGAACTTATTGCTAAATGATTTTGATAACTTTCAGAAGAAGTCCTTTATTTATTATATTTGATCGTAGTCATGTGAAATCTGATGTGAAGTCTGTGTCGTTTGTGACAATACCTCACAAGTATTAAAATGAAACAAATGTAAAAGATATTTTGCTCTCGGGTCATGGTTGCTTATACTCATATTTATACATTTACTTTATGTTATTCCCCCCAGTTCGTTGTATGGTCGTCCATAACACTACCTCCGCTTTACTTCGGGGACATAAAGTTGGCGTGTTTGTATGGGAAATTTATTATTATTTATTACAATTTATATGTTTTCGCAAAGATACTGCTCATACTCTTCAGAAAATCAATAACTAACAGCATAAGCATTATGACATATACAGAGAAAGGGCCCTCGAAACACAATAAATCGAGGTGATCTTTGTAGCTACTTATTTAAATTGTGTGAAAACTTTATTTGGTATTTGTTAGCTTCTATACACACAACCTTAAAATATTTCCACTTTTACGCAAGCGTTTAAAGTAAAAAAAGAAAAAATGCAATGAAAACAAAAATTGTTTTATGAATGATCACATAAACTAGCCAAACCTAGTTTTAAAATATACCTTATATGTACATGCATTCAATTCCAAAACCCTGGAGTAGGAAACGGAGTGCCTTAATTACAATTCGAAGCTTTCATTACGCTTTTTTTATGCAATAGTAGATACCGGGTGTCGCTTTTTACTGTTCGGAAAAAGGCCACGTCACACCACAGACTAGGCCACAATTCTGATTATCTTTCGCAAAGACCACAAATAGCAAAAATGAAGAAAAAACTCGACCGACACAGAAATCCTACGGTCAGCTGTCCATTTTGTAGAAAGAGTCGGTTTTTTTTTCTTTTATTATAAAGAGGTAAAGTTTGTTTGTTGATATGTTATCGAATTTACAGATCCGAACTATTTCTTATTTTTAAATATCCAGACGAACGCATCAACTGGTCTCTGACCAAATGGTCGCAAAATGTGCAGCGCTCGTGTTATGGATGACCATACAGCGAAGTGAGGGTAACTCATAATAAACACACCTATATAAATACAAACAACCATGACCCGAGAGCAAAAACGTGTGTTCATACACAAATTAATGCCCCGATAAGGACTCGAACCTCCGGCATATGAAGCACTACTAGCCATTACGCCAAGCGGTCGTCAGTCTTTTTAGAACTTTATCCCGAAGTAACACACGAACATGTAAATGTAGGTTTCGTGAATATCAGAATTCCCCAAGGGTCAGAAGTTACGCGGAAAACACCCAGGCAACTCTAGTATAATATGATACAGCTTAACTAAACTGATCCTCCGATTTTACATAATCTCCAGTTATCTAAAGGATCTCACCGCTGCTGCGTCGGCTGCGCACGAGTTTCGAAACGTACCTGTGAACAATACAAGCAATTATTGAACAAAATGCTCTGATAATATCGCCGTAGTTATCTACATGCGCTTACGCAAAGGGTATGGTCAGTTATTATTTAATATTTGTGGTACTTACAACGAGAAATAGCTTTTCCAGTAGTAAAATACGTGATATTCTTTGACTACCAAATGACTTATTTTCAAAGTTGGCGAGGGTTGCATATTTAATATCGCCAAGATCAAAGCGACTAAGTTAAGAGTAATGAACGTATTCATAGATAAGCTCTGAATAAGTTACCGCCTCCACTGAACTCTTCTACAAGAAAATCATTTCTATTCTTAATATTTTTACCAACCCTCACACACCCGGAAAAACTTTGATCTCGAAACATAACATACAGGTCCGACTTCAAAACCCGGGGCGGACAAACGTCCATCAGATAGACCTATGATTTATTATCTCTTGGTTATTTATCGAGGTTCAAGCTTCGATTCCTGGTCCCGATTCGCACTGTCACTTATGTATGATTGTTGAATGCTGATCATCGCATTGGAAGTTACCGATGCATAGTGTTTTGGTTGATCTAAAGGTAAGATCTTTCTTTGATATTTCGATTTAGGTTATAATTATAAATACAATTCTTTAAAGTGACCTTAGTTTTTACGCTTTAAGCATTATTCTTAATGTCACTATCGATAGGTACTAATAAAACATGAGATATTGACAACATAGCACCCGATAAGGTACCAACAATTTTTATAAACAAACGCACTAAACGGCAAATATCTAAATATTATGCGTACAGCAAATATACGACGCTCAGGATAAACATAAACATGAAAAAAAAACCAGAAAACAATAGAAAATCTGTACTCGTGTATGAACATCCAAGTTTTAAGTTAATCCTCGAGTTAAATGTTCTATTGAATTAGCTTTTAAATAAATATAAACTTAACATCTTAGCGCCTAAATAGTTTAATTAACGACCCCACTCAGACTCGACAAATGATTAGGAAATTTATACTAAGACTACGAAGAGATAAAGTATGAATTCGCTTGGCAAAATCTATTCTTAAGAACGCCTTAAGTACCGTTTGAAGTCTCCGTGTGGCTGTATGAATCTCTTTACTTATACCGAAATTGCATTTCTCACATGCAGGTCGGCTATTCATAAAATTTTCTCTGTACCATTACGAAATAACGAAATGAAAGCTATGATATGCAGTTACGAATGTAATTTATAGACGCCGACGTAAGGTTACGCACATTTAATTAAAATTCTTTAACCCAATCAAGAATTAAGACCGAGGTATTTCATTATTAGAAAATTCTAGATTTATAGAAACCAGGGAAATATTTAAGAATGTCATTATAGCGGCGTTGGGTTTTCTTTAACGTAACTATTAAGATCGCCGCGTGCGTTTCTTATGTCAATTAATAAGTCAACCATGTTACATTTTCTAGTCAATAAAGGATAAATAAACTATAAAATAAGTAAATAGTTTCTCGAGCATCAAAAATGAGTAAAATAATTGTTTAATCAGACCATCGCAAAACACAGACGTTCCCTAATTGCTTTTCGATCTCGGTGTTGAACAACTCGCGCCTTACGATTCCAAATCAATTAATCGATTAAATCGATTAAAAATCAATAATCATGCTTACGTTTTGTGTCGATCCCAAATCCCGCCACAGAACTCGAGTTACTTAAATCTGTGGGCTGTGAAAGCCTACAAAGAAAATATGGTTAACTAAAATTAAATAGATATCCTTCGCTATACCTATCGTCACTTAAACTACAGGAAAAATCATATTTATCAGTCTTGCATAATGAATCCCTCTTTTTTAATTTAATTTCTGTCTGGTATCTTTTATGTGTGTGTGTGTCTATGTGTGTTTGTAATAAAAACGGACTGATTTTGAACCTTTTTGTTAGCTCCCGTAGGGCCGCGTCCTTCTCCGTCATCCGCACCTCAGTCGTCGTTGGCTGAGGACATGAAGACCGTATTCGACGTTATTCAAAACGTCGATATTAACGAAATTTCCGTGCTCGCACGCAAACTGCGAGCCGCCCGCTCTCCTCAAGAGCGTTTATTTGCTTTAGCCGAGCATCACTCGCTCCTAAGTTCGTTGTAAATTCTTTTATAATTTATAAATTCGTAAATAATAAATTATAATGTCTAGACCCGCGAATCCCGCGTCCAGTCGTATTAAACCCAAGGGCTTATCCCTAGTATCTTTTAACGCTCGTAGCCTTAACACCAACCTTCCCGAAATCAAACTGTTCCTTCAGAACAAAGAACCTGACTTATTCCTTCTCCAGGAGACATGGCTTACTCCAAACCGCTCCAGGGGATTCGCTATACCTAAGTACGCGTTTATTCGTAACGATAGGCCCAACTCCGACGGTTTCGGCGGCACCGCTATATATTTCAAAAGAGGCTTCCACTGCTGTCCTCTCCCTACTCCTCCTCTCCTCAACATGGAAGCCACTGTGTGTAGATTGGCTATGACTGGTCATCCGACCATCATCATAGCTTCAATCTACATACCTAGTGGTACCAGACCAATCCGCAGCGACTTTGAGGCCATTCTCGCCCTCGGCCATTCAGTCATTATGTTCGGAGACTTTAACTCCAAACATACTGACTGGACGTGCCTATCGACTAACACCAGCGGTATCGCTCTCCTCGACATCACTAACTCCCTTGACCTAGACGTCATATCCCCCATCACTCCCACTCACTATCCCAACAACCCGTCCTACTCTCCTGACATCCTCGACTTTGCAATTATCAAGCGAATCAATCTTGATCTAAGGTCTATCGAACCGCTCGATGACCTAGGCTCCGACCATCGCCCCGTTTCCCTCGTGCTAGGACCGCCGAACGATAACGCCTCATCTCCTAAGACCTTTACCAACTGGAAAGGTTTTAAAAATACGTTAGTTTCAGCCTTAGAGGCTCCGAACTCTCCACTCGCGATCTCTCCCGAACAATTAGATAGCCCGGATAAAATCGATTCATTAGTAAATTCTCTCACTGATGCTATCAACTCAGCCATCAGTGACAACGAAAAGGTTGCTAAGCAAGGCAAACCCACGCTTCCCTTAGCCGTTAGCAATCTTATTAAAGCTAAAAACGCGGCTCTCCGGAGAGCCAAGAAATATCCCACGCCCGCCTATAGAACAGCTGCGAATCAGCTTCAACGTAAAGTTAGGTCTTGCCTCGCGGAACTCCGAGACGCTCAGATGAACGATCTCATGGCGAATATCTCTCCGTCCCACCAAGCGTACTATAGCATGGCCCGAGCCTTACGCGTAGACACCGTCTCTCACGTTCCTCCTCTCACTCGTCCCGATGGCACTACTGCCTTCGAAGTCGAAGAGAAAGCCGAATGCTTCGCCGACAGCATTGCCGCACAATGCTCGCCCAGCACGCAACCTGCTTATCCCTCACACATCCAGGCGGTGGAGGACGAAGTCCTTCGCAGAGACTCTCTCCCCATCATCGCCGACCCTGTCACAGTCTCTAATGACGAAATCTTGCTTCTCATTAGAAATCAAAAGTCCAAAAAGGCTCCGGGTGCGGATGGAATTTCCAACCACGCACTTAAGCACCTACCTCAACAGATGCTTACCTTGTTAGCTATCATTTTCAATGCCTGCTTCGACCATAGCTACTTTCCAAAAGCTTGGAAAGAAGCGACAGTCATAGGCATTCCCAAGCCGGGCAAACCTCTGAACGTCCCGGCTAATCACAGACCCATCAGCCTCCTCAAGGCAATGTCTAAACTTCTCGAGAGAGTCATACTCTCTCGAATGCGGAACCATCTGTTTCCAACGGATGGCGATCCTCTCATTATTCCCCATCAGTTCGGCTTTCGCGCTAAACACTCCTGCCCTCAGCAAGTCCACCGAATCGTCGAGTATATACTTGACGGTTTCTATCCGCGTCGTTATAAAACAGTCGCGGTTTTCTTTGACGTAGCCAAGGCTTTCGATAAAGTCTGGCACAGCGGTCTCGTTTATAAACTCTACAAGATAGGCTTACCGGATCGCTTAGTCAGGTTAATAGCGTCGTTTCTCAAAGACCGTACGTTTCGATTTAAACACGAAGGCACGCTTTCTGCACCTCGTCCCATAAAGGCTGGAGTCCCTCAAGGCTCAGTCCCTCTGCTGTACACCGTGTACACCAACGACATTCCCATCCCGCCGAAAGGCGTCGAACTCGACCTCTTTGCTGACGACACCGCACTCTATACCAGGGGCCACAGTGTTCGGCACCTTGTAACCAGACTCCAAAGGGCCGTAAACGCCCTTGGTGCATGGTTTCAAGAATGGCGCATCGATGTGAACCCTGAAAAGAGTTCTGCGATGCGCTTCGACCACAAACGCCGTCGTCCCGATGGCGATCCCCACGTTCGAATGTTAGGCATTCCCATCCCCTGGAAGCGCAGTACTAAATACTTAGGCGTCACATTAGATCCGACGCTTTCTTTCAAGCCACACGTCGAAAGAGTTTCGAAACTCGCTCGTCACTATTTAGTCCGCCTAAATAGCATGTTAGGTAGAAAAAGTAAAATGTCCTTCAGAAACAAACGTACACTTTACAAGGTCTGCGTTAGACCCGTCATGACGTATGCCTCGCCAATCTTTGCCCACGCCAAACCCTCCCTCCTGCACAAACTGCAGGTAGTTCAAAACCTCTTTTGCCGCCAGGCCACAAACGCACCGTGGTACGTGCGTAACGCGGACTTGCATAGAGATCTTGAACTGCCTACAGTACAACAATATCTCAAAACACTCTCTGAAGCGTTCTTCAAACGCTCCGAAACCCATCCCAATCCTCTAGTTCGTGATTCTGTCTCATATACTACTCCTGTGTTAGACTCGAAGTTCAAAGTCGCTAGGCCTAGAAATGCGCAAGCGTACTCATCCACCAGACTGTCACGCGATCTCGAGGCCCTTCTGGCCGCAAATTCTAATTCTAACGTAAATTCTAATTCTAACGTAAATCCTAATTCTAACGTAAATGCGAATTAACTCAATTTTATTTTGCAATTTTTTTAATTTTTGTTTTAATTATTGATTTTTATTTTGAGCACCTTCAGTGCTATGTATTAACCTTCAGTGCTTTGAGCACCTTCAGTGCTATGTAATCCCAGCGGGTGACCCCTTCTGGGCCCCGCTAGCGCGGCCTCTTTCTCCAATTGGCCGTCGCTCAGATGAAGGCTGAGTGGCAAAAATGCACGAGCCGACAGGGGGTTTTTAGTGGGTATGGTCCTGGTAGGCGTCGGGACGAGTCCCACATAACTTTGGAATCGCGCCAGAGTATGCGTCAGGGCATTTTTATCCTCCTGCCCTTCCCGCGGAGGGGAACAAAAAAAAAAAAAAAAAACCTTTTTGGTTGTTCGAAAGCTGAATTACTCGAGTGTCCTTAGTAATTGAATAGATCAAGGTAAAGTTTGAAGAAAATAGGTTTCATAGTTTCACACTTTTTCCCGTCAGGGTGGTTTTAATTTGTGTTTATTGGTTTTTGTCATACAGGTTTTAGTAGTAATGTTCTTGTTTCAAGTAATACCCTGTGTCTATTTTAGGATTATTATGTTTCAAGCTACCAAAATTAGAAAATTGTAAATGTAAATTATTATTATAAATAATGAATTTTATGACAAACTAACTCTTCCATTAATCCATTGTTATCGATATAAGATAAAGACAATACATTTTAGGAGACAAAAGGAAATCCCGTTATAGAAATATTATTTTAATGAAGTTTGCTTTGTGTTACATTTATTTTATAACCGGACCTAGACGTAATGTATTCATACCTACTTCACATGGTATTTATGTGCAAAAAGAGAAACATTGACGCTTGGCGCGGTAAGGGTAGACAAGACTCCTTTCGTACTTGTCAACGTTTGATTTAAACACTAACATGTTACATACAGTCAGCCTCGACATACATACACATGAAAAGATTTTATTGTTATAAATTTATATTGCTAAAAGTTATTTACAGTGTATGTTAATAAATCCCCAGACAAACACACCAATTGTATGGCCACAAAGTAAGCACAGCTATGTTATGGATGACCTTATAGCGAATAGGGGGGGGGGAACTCAGAATAAACAAACATATGTAAATATCAACAACCATAAACGTTTATGTTCATCACACAATAGCCGAGTCCCGGCCAGGACTCGACTTTAATATTATAAAAATATTATTCGTCAAAAGGTACTAACGTCGGTTTATTTTATACAAATTCAATTCAAACAAATGACCCGGCAGGAATAAAACCTCTCTGGAATAAGGACTCTGTTGAAGGAATATATAAAGAGAACTTAGTCCTTGTGATAGTGCCTGTACACACAGATAACGTACGTCCATACAATAAACTTCAATATACCAAAGTGGAATATTCGCAAGTCACACACGACATTTCTCTAATGGGATTTATGCACCGTAAGTGAACCCTGTTCCTTGTGCTCAGATAAACGCCATACACTATGCAGACTTGAAATTTAGACTGTTGAGAAAACAAAGTACCTACTTTATACTCCTCAGATAGAAATTAAATTAAATGTGCAATGTGCAATAAGATATTTCTTTATCTTGTCCTGAACATAGATATCTTACCTGAATACTACTCTTTGTAGACTGTTTAATAGAAACTTTGTAGAATCTTGGGCAAACTTGTCTCAATATGCAAATATATAATAAGGTGATATTTTAAAGCTTAGATCGAATAGACTATAGGAAAAAAAAACTTTTATTCGAACAGAGAACTGGCAGGGCATGGCCTTGCAATAATGGATGATCGGGGTACGGTTATGAATGTAAACCAGCGATGGTTTAAATCAACGTTCCTGTATTGATTCTCTAATTAGCTATAACACTTTACATTTGTTTGTAAATATGCAACCACAGACAACACAAACGCATAACTACCACATCTTTACTTTCAACTGGAGAAAAAAAAGACTAACTCTGTTAACAATACCAAAAACAAAATCGTATCTATAGAATAGACATATAAAAAAAACCATATTTTAAAACGTCTACCATTGAGAAAGTTAAGATAACGATACCATTTGTATGCAGATTAAAATTTCGCATTCATAATTGTCCATTTTTACAATGTCCAGTCGCAGAAATATTATAATTTGTGAAAGTTACATCATAACTGTCTGATCTGCATCGTTATACTGTTTATGATAAATCAATTGCCAAAATTTATAGCTTTTTGACATTTTAAAAGTTGCAGTGAAAAAATCAAAGGAGGTATATGAGTTTGAACTGTATAATTAAACATAGAGAGGCATAGTAATGTCTTTGCCTCATAGCTCCACACTTCTTACCGATCACTAACACGCGCAAATTATTTCAACCAATCACGCCATTTTTAACTGCCGTCGCTTCAGATGAAGGCTGTAAGGCAATTTATTGCCAGAGTCATACAGGTGGTTTTACATACTCGCCGGTTTCTACCCCAAGGGACTCAGAACAGTCGCAGTGTTCTTTAATGTAGCCAAGGCTTTTGACAAAGTCTGGCACTCGGGTCTAATTTACAAGCTGTATAATACAGGCTTACCCGACCGACTAGTCAAACTAGTCGGCTGATATCTAAAAGATCGCACTTTTCGTTTCAAACACAAAGGTACGCTCTCCACCCCCCACCCCCTCCGGGAGGGAGTCCCTCAGGGCTCGGTACTCGCCCCTCTATTATACACAACCTACACCAATGATATACCTATTCCGGCAAAAGATATTCAACTCTCCCTCTTCGGCGACGATCTCAAAGAATCTCAAAGTCGAAACACTCACCGACAAACTCCAAAAGGCCGTTAACGACCTCGCAGCTTGGTTTAAAAAATGTAAATCCAGAGAAAAGCTCGGCGATTCACTTCGATCGCAAACGCCGTCGTACCTGCGACCCCCTTATCCGTATGCTAGGTACGCCCATCCCGTGGGCACGTACCACCAAGTACCTAGGCGTAACGCTCGATCGTACGCTTTCATTCCGACCCCACATACATAGAGTTACCAAACTCGCCCGTCTGTACATGGGCCGCCTTAACAGTAAAATGTCTCTTAGGAACAAGCGAACGCTTTTTAAGGTTTGCGTGCGGCCAGTCATGACATACGCCGCCCCAATCTTTGCACATGCCAAACCCTCCGCTCTGTATAATCTACAGGTAGTCCAGAATCTCTTCTGCCGCAGGGCCACGGATGCTCCGTGGTACGTGCGAAACGCAGACCTGCACAGAGATCACGATTTACCTACTATACAACAATACATTAGGACGCTCTCCACCGCTTTTTTCAAGCGATCCGAAGAGCATCCTAACCCATTAATTCGCGAGACAGTAAATTACACTACTCCGTCAATGCCGTCGAGGTACAAAGTCCGTAGACCGAGATATGCACTCTCGGACCCTCCCGATCAGCTCTCGGCGAAACTGGACCAGCTTAAGGCTGCCCAGGCCGAATAACCATCATCCCAAATGTCATTTGCACCTTAAGTGATTAGCATTCTCAGCGGGTGACCCTCTAGCGGGTCCCTGCTTGCGAACCCACCTCCCAACCCGGGTGTCGCTCCGATGAAGGCTGCTTAGCATTCCCATGCTACAGCCAAAAAGGTGGTTTTTAGTGGGTAGGTGCCACTCTGGTGAGTCCCACATAACCCCGCAGACGGCTGCGGTGGTATGCATGTTCCACCTCACTCCCCCCCGTGGGGGTGCTTCGGCAGCAAAAAAAAAAAAAGTAGTAGCTCTGGTCGGCTCGGAGCGAGTCCCACATAACTCCGCAATCGCGGCAGGGTATGCATCAGAGCATTTTTATCCACCAGCCCTCCCCGCAGAGGGGAACAAAAAAACCATTTATAAAACGTGAAATGAAATGAAATGAAATATTTATTTCTCAACATTGACAATTACTTGTTCTTATTGACGTCAAAAAACTCTTTATTTTCTCAATGACAGTTCTAATTTGATATAATGCTCTCTAGCTCCATCCAATGCTCCATTCCTATCAGTTTCTCCGACTCTGGTATTATATAACCTTGTACGTGTGTAAACGTCATATTTTTATAAAATAATGCATACAAAATATAAAAAATCTCGCACAAGGTTACACAGGAGCTGTCATCAAGAAAATAAAGAAATGGAAACAGTATACAAATAAGTTATTATACTTTTAACCTAATCACCATGAAACACAGCAATATTTTGTACGAAATTATATAGCGATGTGCTGAGGTTTTTTTTTAATGGAAAAGGATTCGACGTTTGTCTTCGACTAAATTTTAAGGTTATTAAAATTTAGTCTCATTGGAAAGTGAAACTTTTACACCGAAACTTTAAGTTATAACTTTTTAAGAGAAGTAATTAATATATTGAAGATATTCAATGCTATACATAGCCGCTAAAACCATTTATGATATTTGAAGGAACAACAGAAACCCTTTCGTGTATTATTGTCTACATTAATTCGTATTCTTATATTTTTGCCGCCAAAATTAAAATTTACTACAACGAAAGATTGGATTGATATACTGCAGGCATTCATTTTCAGAGAATAAAAACCCCGAGCTTTTTTTAATGATTGGAATCCAACACATTAAAAAAGATGAAAAAAGTCATAGATGGTTTAAAAAAAATTTCTTACATTAAAATAATTAATAAATAATATGAATTACCTCAAATAACATGAAAATATACTTATTACACGAATACTACCCCCAAGGGAATCACACATCGACACGCGACATTTCATCCTTTCAACATTACCACTCTAACCTCAACGCACACGAACAGCAGACACCCAAGCACGATGGAGATAGCTGAATGTCACACGAGCCTGTTCCGGTAAACGATGGGACTTAATCAGGGTGCATTCACATGGCTATCTTGTTTGCCAATGAACGGCGTATAAGCGTCAATCGAGGCGTGTGCAAGAGAGAGAAACCAGAATATTTTACCGCATTTTGTTTAGATTGTGCTACGTACATCAATAAAATATTTACAATTAATATGCTAGATCGTGGTTTATATATAGAAAGAAATAACAAGAAAACATAAATATATATTATAGTAAGGAATAATGTAACTTGAAGATCTGTCAAATATTGTACAAACAGGCTGTATCTCAACTAGGAGCAAATCATTGATTTTCAGCTTAAGCCCATTGAGAGCTGCGGTGTGTGCAATAAACTTTTGCTTTTAAATTACAAGATCATATTAATGGGTATGAAGTAAAACAAAATGAAATAAATTAATACAAAAAATTAAAAATTTAAATTAAAGACATAAATTAATTAAATGCATTAAATCAAATAATAATAATAAAAATCTAATTAGCGTTTCTACCCATCATATTTTTAAATATATGTAAATGCAACTTTAAATAGATAACTTAAATAACAACTGCTGATATATAGAGTAAACGTGTAAAACAGCCGAAGAACATTTTGTTTATGATGTAGTAGAGTAAATTGTTTTAAGATCTACTACAGTCTCTCCTTTTTTGACCAACATAATAATCACGTTTATGTGGTTGTGTTCCGGTCAAAGGGAGGGAGTAGCCAGTGCGCTCACTGGAACAAAGGTAAATGACAACTCAAGCCTGAGGTCTCATCTACAAATCAATGAACATCTGCGATTAATTACGGCTATGAGTGGAGATGTCACTCACCATCAGGATTGCTCGCTATGACGAAGTTTAAATGAGCACATTCAATGAAACTTGCAAAACTTACATTTAAAGTTGCCTTCTGGCACACAGATCTCAGCAAGGTGTATTTAATATAAATAACGATTAAGTTACATAAATTAACTAAGAAATCTTAAAAGATTTTAAAACGATTGCTAGGGTTACTGACATAAACAAGATCTAAAAACTTAAACGATGTCGATTCATTTTACAAAATTATCTTTATAGGTTCAAAGGATATTGAAAAAAAAATCGGGAACACGGCTAACTGATTTTGAATATCGATGCATTTTTTATCTTAAAATACGTGTTCTTCTACAAAATAAAATAACAAAAAGCATTCGAGAAAGTTGACAAAATAATACTTCGCGTATTTAAATAAACATAACACTAACACATAATAGGATCTGTAAGGCGATACATAAATATTTCAAGATTGAATTTTTACGAAACTCGTTACCCTTTGCCGTCTGATGGAAAGTGGCGATAAAGTCGAAGATGGTCAGTTAAATTACCATGAAATTGCTAAGGTTCTGATTACCACGGAGAGACTTCATGAATTTTTGGCAACTTCCATATAATATGCTTGTTAACATTATGGGCAAAAGTCACCTTTGTTGCGTTAAAGTTCTTGCAAATAATGAGTTTAGGACAATATTTATTAAACTGAGTCCTTGGTCTCGGACGCAAAGTATCACCATATGGGTCTGAGACAATAGCTTCTTTAAATGAGTGAAAGTATGAAGAGTCGTAAGAATCTTAACTTATTTTAAAAATTTTTGACCATAAATCCAATAAACCTCAACCCAATAGACCTAAATCATTATAAAATAACACAAATTCTCAAGAATCACTGACAAAGAAGGCATGTGGCATATGCCTGCTTCAAGAAACACATCTAAGCAAAAAGCCAAACGTGAACAAGATGAAATATCTGATAAAACAATGCACTACACAAGTTACAACCACAAGAGCAACACGGATACACAGATCCAAGTGAAGGTAGTTTAACATTCGCGGCACACGTCGCGATCTGCGGCAAATTGCAACATTTCTCAACCAGGGATGATGGCTTGACTGATACACGTTGACACTTCGCCTATCTTGACGACGTGTTACTGCCCGTTCGCTCAAAATGATGTACTGTGACGGAGGTATTAACATAATAAGCCGTAAAACAAGATGGCCTATTCAAATAAGTAAATAGGCACTTATGTTAGATCGCATATTCAAGGAAATTTAATGATTCTTCGATTAATGTACACATCTATGCCAATTACAGTAATGATCGAGGTATTATATCGAATGTTTCAAATTGCGAATATAAAACATAATTCTGACTTGCATGCATAATAATACTTAGATTTTAATGAGGAACGTGTTTGGTGTCAGATTTTAACAAAAATCGTACTTACGTAAACTTTATAATTGGTCACGACGGCGAGTCGGCAAAAAGCGTCGCGTTAGTTAAATCATGTCGCATAGCAAGTAAAAAATATTAAGTAACAGACCTACCGCTGGTTTGATTACAAGAGACAGCTCAAAATAGGATGCAATAAAGAACGGTTAAAAAACGGTAGTGTAACAATACGAAACCAGCAACAGAATTAGGTTTCATTACACTTTAGATTGCTCGCAAATAATTGCAAATTAGCTCTACGCAGAGCCAGGCTGCAGCTAGCGTTCGTGCTTCTGCGACTAGAAAATACGTAATATTTTGTAATTTTAAAGAGAAACCTGAAGCTTATTTAGACGAGTAAGTTGCGATCAGACCGTCAGAATCTAATATTATGACAACAAAAGACGAGATAACAGTGAAAGCTGAGGTCGATGGTCACCATCCGGAAAGTAAAATAGCCATTTTGCATGTAAACCCGGAGACTCTCATAATATTGTCACAATCTGATTGTTGTGCAGAATGCGAAGTTTCGTATAAATGGGAGTTTCATAAACATCAATAACGGGATATATCAACGCCATGCGAAAAATTGCGAAACATAATAATGGCGCTTGAACTAGATGTCTACAAAAACGAATCTGCTATTCTGAACGGTAGTTGATACAATTTTATTGTTACGATCACATTTGTATTTAGTAATGTGTTTTCAATTTATACGCCCCGGTTTCAATGATATGGCGCCATTGTGATTTAACCGTACGAAAGCTTGTTATTTATGTGTGCGTTCTGAATTAGTAGTTAATTGGTTTTTAATAGCAGTTTCGGGGTCTAATTTGAATATTGTTTTTATCTTGGTCCCGGATCTGGTGGTGTGAGGTAGTCGCAATCATCTGGTATGCAAACCTGGTGGTTCGAAACCTGAACGTAACGGGACTTATGGGTATAACGAAGCCACCCAGGCGTGAACAGGTGACACGTGGAAAATCGTTGGATGGTTCAATTAAGTAGGCATATAATGGGGTTACCCAAAATTTTGTTACAAAGTTATTTGATACCATGAATAATAAATGGATAATTTTAGCTGACTAAGTAAATAAAAAATTATTAACGGTTACCCGGCGATTCAAAATAAGAGCATGTGGAGTGAGCTAATTACAGTTATATGACGTTGAGAAAGGTAATAATCGCTACAATTTGCGTAGAGTTGCAATGTTGCAGCTTTAGTTTAAATCGTGTTCCAATGTTCATATCTGGTTATAATAAAAACAGTAGTTCAGTAAAAATAAATACTCCGAGACTAAGCTAACTGGCATTAAACGTTTATTTATTTATCTGACATATGACATTTCTTTCTTAAACGGATGAATTTTTCTTAATTGCACACGGATAATTGAAAAAACGGGAGAGTAATATAGACTACCATTATATTACAACATTTACACAGTTCATCAAAAATATCGAATTCATATAAATTTAACTATTACTACGTAAGGCATATTTCTTTTTGTATTGTAAGTTGAATAAAATTTCCAAAATAAATTTGTTTACGCTATTGTACTCGTATCAATCAAAGCATTAATAAAAATAAACAAATTTTTACATTTTAACTATCTTAACATATTTTGATCAATGACCATTACCTTGATCAATAACTTATACCTTGCGATAATCGTTTATTTAATTGAAAATAAATTAGACATAAACTCAGATTTCTAACAAAAAAAAAACAAGTTAGTTAAAATTGTATGAAAAGCAGCTTAACAAGAAGTTCTATGTGAATATATTATAGAGTTCGTGTCGAACGCCGGCAAAGATACCCACATCGATATATTCCTCGGCATAACTTTCGTTTTCACACAATGTGTAAGGTCCCTTCCTTATTCCGATATTATTCAGGTCAGTGGTAAGCTAGCGCGTTGACACGAGTCATATTCAAATGTAGCAGGAAGTTGGTTTTGTGTGGCTTTTGTGGGTTTCTGAATAGGAAATCATCAAATATTCCTCAAATTAATTGCTTTAAGCTAAGTGAAATTGAGTTAATTATTGATAATTGAAAACTAGTAATATAAAATGAAATTCACCAAATTTTTAACGAAAATAACAAACTAAATATGATTTTTCTTTCTGTCATTTCTTTAGATATTGAATATAACTAAAGGTTTGTTTATGTGCCAGTTTATTTAGGGGCACCAAAGGCAAGGCATCCTAGGAACGGACAATCAGATTTGAAAAAATCATTCCGTGTTTTACTTACAGCAATTATCAAAAAACTTTTGAAAGCTGTAACTGTCAAGGAATTTTACATTGCTACCAATAACATACCAGGCAACATAAACACACCTTGATATAGAAGTTATCTCATGATAAAGTAGACGAAATTTATCTTTCCGAATCATCAAACCGATTTTTCCAACACAAAACCTATAGATACCAATTGGCGTAAAATATTGTTACCATCCGTGATCATGCTGTTAAATCAATACCGAATTATAATAATGAACGAGTACTGACAGATGTCAAAGTAATTTGGGACCGGAATCAAATAACATCGACAAGTAATAGATAATTTACAATACAGTCCCGCCAATTTACCTATGCAAGTGGCTGAAATATTAACGAAACTTTGGTATATCCATTATGTAAGAAACGTGGTTCATACACCGGACGTGGCGCCCTTTTGGACTGCATAGATAAATTTGTCGCTATAAACACAAATTAGGAGAGACCGGAAATGGGCACACAATAGTCGTGGCTCCGGATATTCAAAGTTCGAAGGGTCCCGACCTTGTGCAACGAACATATTGCAGCTACGACTATAATAGGGAAGGTCGGATTATCCATCCAGGCCCTTTTATGGCACTGAATAAATGGTTATTTGGATTGAGAAGCCGATTTCTAAAAGCTTTCGGCTTTCGCTTTGCTGGTAGAGTCAAAATACTATACCTATTAACATTGTTACGAAAAAAGCTATGTTAATAGCCAACCACAAAGACTTAAATAAATAAATATATATATATTATATGTTATAGCTTCATAAGAAGATAACATTTTATTAGGCTTCTATAAAGAAATATATTCAAATTCAAATATTTATTCCAGCCTTCGAACACTAGGCCAAATGAAATCTACACACAACAAATCTTTGCACGTTGACCATTCAAGCCTGAAATGACAACGATACTAGCGGCAGTTACTATAATTCTTTTGAAATTCGACGATTAATTTAAAAGCACGAGGGCTGCCGTCGTATTTGCGAGATTACAGCAATTTGCACAGGGATCATAATTCTCAAATGGCACCAAATCGGACATACACAACTTGAAGGCATGGAGAGTAAAATAATTACAGCAACGTAATCATTGGTTTAGCTTTGAAATCATAGGGGCGGGAGAATTGTTTCACTCAGAGATGGCGCAGAGCACGATTCGTGTCAGTCTATTGAAATTATGCAGGTTGCAAACATGAACAATGTAATAGCTAGTTTAATAGGTGAGAATAAAAAGCAATAACCGATTTCGCTTGCACATCCCATTAAGTGTACAAAGCTGGTAAAACTTAAAACAATAGATCGAAAATATGACAAAGGACAATAAAAGTCTGACATTGTGACGATTGTGGAAAAGCTCGCACATAACGTTTTCATAATTAGTTGACGAAACTTATCGTTGCCTATTAAGGCTTTGAAGCAGTAGGAACTCAAAAGGCAAATATAGCCAATATATCAATAATTACTTATGATTCAACGTCACTCCTCCACATACATTTATTTAAATAAGTAAAAAAAAAACATTTAAATATTACGCAAACACAAGAATGCTGAAAAACCTGAAACTCTTTCTCAGTGATTACGAGTACGAGACTGAGTATGAGACTCGCTTGGTTTTGAAAACCAACATATAATAATAAGCATCATGATTGCATTCAAATATAATATATTCGTGTTACGTAAAACTGACCATGTAAAAATTATTTAAATTAAGTGCTACAATACATCTACAAAACAAACCGCTAGACCATTGTCAACTACCTGATTCTTGCTTGAAATGAAATGAAATATTTATTTCTCAAGATTGACAATTACTTGTTCTTATTGACGTCAAATAAAACATGATTCTACCACCAGTTCGAAAAAACCTTCGTGAAGAAGAACTGGCAAGAAACTTCACGAGTATATTTTTTTTTTCAAAATAAATTTACAGAGTCTCTTTATGTCTATACAAAATTATTCTTTTCTGCATCTGCTAGCTCGGCAAGTCTCCCTCCCCCCAAGTATCCAAACGACGAACACCCTCAAACGGCACCCGTTCACGAGTTAACGCGGGATCCAGCCATCGCCCTCCTCAACCATATTAGAGGGAAGTGAGCGACCCGCTTTGCTTCATGCAAATCATAACTACATTAACAAGGCCTACCGGCTGTTACGAATCCATCAAAATAAAATTACATAAGTCAATCCAGATAGAAATCTCGGCCCAAGTTTCACGATACGGAACAACTCAAATACAATGCGCGCCCAGGACAGGTAGCTATCTCGTTCTATTCAAATTATATTAATGGCAATCTTACACAATCACAGATCCACACCAATAATTATATATCAATTAAGGTGTATCATTTCCTGGAACACGTGCTGTTATTATATAATTATTAATAGTGTAATAGTTCGTTATAAGAGTGTTGTGAAGTATATGATTAATATTTCATTTAGGCCAATAATGTTTTCGTGCTTCAGATCATCTGAAAAATTTATAACTTATTTCTAAGCTAGGATTTTTTTTACAACATTACACTGAAAAAAATTACGAGTTCATACAAATGAGGCTACTAAGAGGCCTCAATACATACATCGATCTATCTACGATTTTTTTTCTTAACTGATATGTTACAATTAGTGTACAGCCCTCCTAGACAAGTGGCCTTCTACGATGGAATAGAAAAGTGAATATAATGCTAAATATATGAAATTGACATAAGCGTACGAAATGTTCAATCGAAGCCATATGTTAATTTCAGGCATTATGAATACTATTCACTTTTCTATTCCATCGTCGATTGCCACTTGTCTAAGCCCTCAGTTCGTTTCTAGTTTCTAACCCATATATTTTTTGTCAATGAGATAACTTGAAACACCTTGAATCTAATGTTTAAGCTATGCAAACACAGGTAGCCGTCAAGAAACGAGCCAAAAATCATGTAGTTTACATACCAGACGAATTTTCATCACTTAAATTTGCAATGCCTTATCACAAAACCCTTATGCAACAAGTATAGGGAAAGAACATTAAATATATCTACAAACGCACCCACTGTCTGAACCAATTCAGAACGCAACAATCTAAACTGAAAACCCTGTCTTATACATGCTTTTGCAACACCGTATAAATACTTAATACCGATCAAGATAGCGTCAGACCAATCCCTTAACTCTGGTCAGTATATTTATTACAGCACACAGTGATAATATAACTCTAAAATAAATAATTGTTATTACACGCAGCTAAGGGTCCAAGGAAAAGTTCTACTTGATTAAGATAAGCAATGACTAATGAAATAACTCAAGTAGTAGGTGAGGTAATTAAACTTCTAATATCTGCGAGCGTTGAATTTATATCGGCTGTAGAAACCCTTAGGTTATGTGCAGTAATGTGTTAGGAAGGAGGTTAATATACGTAACAAAGTAAAAATCTACGTTTTTCATTTCCTTCTTTGTTATAAAAAGGCACATAATTATTAATTAAAAACAATTTTAACCACCTTTTTCCATTCAAAATTTCGAGGTTATATTTAAATTGTTCGCTGTATTCGATATTCAGATCGATAATGCTTGCACCTTTCTATGGAGTACCGCGTTGATAGCAGCGATAGTTAAACGTCGGTACTTAAAATTATTGCGTATTGTGTATTCATTACCGAGCACTTGGCCACGGGCGGGCGGCAGTCACGATTTACAACTAACTCTCAATAATACAAATATTTTAAGATATGATCATATTTACCCCGCAAAAGGAGTTGATTAATAAATGCACTCCAAAGTTTCAACAGAAAATGATAGAGCAAACTCAGGAGAAAGCTAAATTAATTACCAGAATAGATCTCTTGATGGTGTTGAAGATAACTCAGTACGATTGCAATGTTACATTTTATGATAACCCTATTATTGAGTAAAATATAATTCTAAATCACATAACGAAATCTTCGACAAACAAAACAATCTTTAAAACGTTGACAGAAGATCGAAATTACGAAAACCAATTTCATAAAACAGACGATAAAATTAACTTCACTTAAGACTTAAGCGCTGAGTAAATGTGTTGCGAGAGAACTTTCCCGGATCGTAGATAAGATGCTTAACTTAAAATGACAAGTAAAGACATCTCAATTAAAGGTTCTAAAGGCAAACTGGACAATAAATTAAGTTGCTCGGCAGATAATGAAACAAAAGTGAACGTTGAGCTGTTAATTGCAAATGCAGACTCAGCTGAACACAGCGTTAGAAGAACAGATAATTGTAGAAGGAAACCGCTTGCAGTGAGCGGTAAATCATTTGAAAACGTAATAAAGTGTAAAACAGTGTGAGAGTTAAAATTGAAGCTGGAGGCAGGAGGTAATTCTGTTGGCGGACTCGACGTGACGGGTAGCTCATAGGATGCGAGTGACCCTTAACCCACTGATGGGCCAACGATACTCCACGCGCGATAATTGAACGGCTGCCGGATGAAAATGAAGCTTATTTGAAAATTATTTTGAATTATAAGCACCTATTTTCTAAACACGTTCTGACGATAAATATGAGTACGTGTCATATTGTTTGAGGATATCATGTTGGCGCAATAGTGTTTTGCTTTCTGCTGCGAGTGTATTATTACCAATAGTGTTCTGTCAGACATTCTACTCAATATAAATGTGCATAATAATATGCAAGGAAATGTTTCGGTTCGTGATAATGGCCAACTTTAACTATGGCAAAAAAATATATTAATCTTAAAAAAAGAGTACTTATTTGCATAAAGTAAACTATTATTGTTTCTCGCTAATTTAGATCGGTTAAAACTAAATAATTCAGTTTCTTTCACCCTAGTTCAGTTCCTGGAGTACGCCCCTTCATTATTACTTCGTAAAACATTAAACTCCTTAATTAAATTTCCCGTGAATTCAAAAATATGTACAAAACTTAAACTTATATATATATATATATATATACAAAACTTAAACTTATATATATATATATATATATATATATATATATATATATATAAGTTTAATAAATTCTTAGTTAAACTTAACAATGATGTCACTAAGCGAATTTATTTTCTGTCTTGTTACATCAACACCTAGCATTCGCCTCCGAACACTTCGGATCAATATATCGAATACATAACACTAGCCAACCAGATGCCTTCAGTAAGATTGCCAAGCTCCCGCTGCACCCGCGGCAGTACGAGCAGGTATTGCATTGTTTAAGTATTTTTGCTACACTACGATATCTGAACCCGACGATGGTAACTTTCGACTGCTTTCTAAATCCTTCAAATGATTATGGTCATTGAATTTGTTGAGTGAATACTGTATTTGAATTCAATAGATTTAGTGTCTAAGATGTATGAGAAACTTTGTGATGAGTGTTATTAAATTACCTTGGCTGCAATTATTTAGAAACATAATTATATTCGTCAGTCTTTAAAATGAGGATTAAAGTCCAATAATATATCCGAATAAATGATCAAATTTTCTTTAAAATTCAAATTTATAATGTGTCGCGATAAATTCGCTTACGAAGCAAGTTTTACTTTTCTACGAAAAAGTATTGCTAAACAACGAATTATGTAATTTTTAAGCCTTAATTTTGGTAAATCGTGTGCCGAAAGCGAAGTATAATCGATGATTTAACAACCATGAGGCGAACCGAAACTAAACATACAAACATTAACATAACATAGGGAAGTCAGGAACCTGTTCCGGGATTGCAACTTCTGCACGCACAACCACTACCACCACGAGGAAATCACTATACACAAAATTTATGTACTTTAAATTATCAACCGCAGCCTCAAGGAAGCCTCTATACAACCGAAACAGCCATAACAAAGTAATAAGCTTTCCAATAAATACTGACAGCCACATTCACGCAGCAAATGTGTACGTTCAAATAGTCACAATGGCGAAGGGAAGTGCAAGCCGAGTGCGACAATGCGGGAATATTGGGTAACTTTTGAATACCTGCGCGAAGTGGCCATTGCCCTTTCATAGCTTCCTGTTAACGAAAATGTCTTCCTTTTTCAATTGTACAGATTGTAATCAGTCGTGAAGTAGTTCTTAAAGATTTTGACTGTTATTAATGTACATAATCCAAACTAATAGCGTAAACACGAAAGTTAGTTTGTTAGCTGAGCTTGTTCGTTTGTTAGTTACACTCTCACACCGGAACTATGCAAACGGCCATCATAAAATATTGGGGGCACATTAAAACATGTAGGATACGTTTCATTCCGAGAAAAAGTAAATCGAAAAGTAATCTATGAATAACACACCTACGACCATTCTTTTTTCTTATACAATACAACTTATATAAGATTGAGAAGTAAATAATAGTATAACCAAGCAATCCCTTAATTTTAACGTAAATAGTTAAATGTTATAAAGGTGACATAAGAGCCTTATAATATTTTCGTGGCAATAATATTTGTAGAATGAAATTATCCAACAGCTAACCGATAACTATCCAAACAGTTAAATTAACATTGTATAAGTTAAATAGGTTTTCCGGGTAATTCTATGCCTTTACTAAGCCGTGAAAATATTACAAATGGCTTATATTTCAGTTTATAGCACTTCTCAGGTATCATTTCTCGAGCAATCGTAATGAAAAAGCAACAACTCTGTCAAATGAATAAATATCCCGCTATCGCCATTTCATCGCATTCTTTGCTACGAGGTAATTTCCGTATTTCATAAGCACACGAAATAGCTTTATGAAGTTATATTCCAACATTTTATGACTCTGGTCAAAAGTTTTCAACAAACTCTTATACTGTACATCTCGATTTACATATTACAACTATATTTATATAAATGAACTTTTAAAGAAACAGTACCGACGTAAAAATGGCGCTACGCGCTACTTATTTTAATACTTGATTAGGCTTCGTGCAGACGTTGCGATTACTTGCGATGCGACGTTTTATTTTTATTTGTATAAATTTTATTGACTTTATGGTGGTGCGTATTAAAATATACAAGCTTCTCACTGTACTTTTTTGCCCAGCAACCAACTTAATTTATTTTAAATTTTTTTTAAATTTTTTTACTAACCCTTCATTACATCGGACTACTAGACACAGACGGGCCTTTCATCCCTTTATAGTAGATATCCCAAGAAGTCGAACTAAAAGCTTCGATAGTTCCTTTTTGGTGCGGGTCGCCAAGGTGTGGAATGAACTGCCTGCGTCTGTTTTTCCAGAAAACTACAGCCCCAGTTCTTTCAAGCGTCGAGTGAATAGGTATCTCGTGGATAGACGTGTAACACCTTCGTCTTCATCGTCACTTTCCATCAGGTGAGATAGAAGACAAACGTCTAATCCTTTTTCAATAAAAAAAGTTACATATGTGTCTAATTCCTGCGTAGACTTTCACATAGATGTGACTATTTGCTCCCCTAGAGGATGTAAATAAATTCTTACGTTGCCCCTATGGTTAAGTTGCGTGTGTGGCAGATAAAAATATCGCACATCTAAATCGAACAACGATATACAGAAAAGCATTCTTAGGAATACATGGAATGTTAAGCTTCAAAGCCTTTTACGCAAAGCCATTTTCCGAAAACCTACTTAACAATCGACAACCTCACTACTTCATTAGTTCGCTGAATGTCTTCTTTAATTCGAAGCATTCAACACGTGTTAACCGCACGCATGACTTTACATTTATAATGTAAGTAATTGTTATTAACAATGTGAGATTTGTAATGGGAGACCAGATAGCCGTAGGGGCGAAAGCTTCCGTTAGATCTTACACAGTGATACACGCATTAATCTTGTTTCTTGCAAATAGGTATCTACTTACATGGTGGTATTTTAGTTTGGCTTTTCGATTTTTAGATTTGGTATCGTGATATGACTGATTCGAAATTAAATATGATTTATGGTTTTAAACTAAGTGTAGACCAGTTTTTGTACTTAATTTCACTTAGAATTTTTGATACCTACCGAATCCGTCGTTCCCTGGCATTGGGTATACATGAGTTTTTGAGTAATCGGTCGAAATAAAATAAAAAGCTAGGTTCCTTTTAGACTTGACTACTACGAAAATAGGTGACACTGACAATTCCTTAATTATTGAAGGCGTGCTCCCTATCACCCATATCAATATTAGACAAAAGAAAAATTTGAAAACAATTAAATGCTTGGCAAAATCTCGCAGTTTTACTAAGAAAAATAAAATTTGTTACGATTCGTTGCGTTTTTCATTTATGCTTAACTAAAGATTTCGCAGGATTTAGGTGGCACATCAACTAAATTCTACCAATAGGATAACTTTATTTTCCTCCAAGCCGAAACGTCAAAATGTTATAAACAAATCAAAGTCGATATTTACATCGCACAGCTGTGGTTGACACAAGAACTCACACACAGATTATAGATTTGTTTTTGATTTAACTACTTGTATTTAGCATTATGTTGACCAGCGAGGTATGTGAAACTACTTTATATGCAGTCTTTTAAAACCTTTTGTACCATACTTTTGCATTTGATAGATTTAACTATATTTAACTCAGTGTGTCGAAAAAGTCTTTTTCTTTTTTCAATCTGTGATACAGTCATCTCGTTTTGTCGTCGGTCAACGAATTTTGCTCCTCAAATCTCTGCAATTATTCAATTACAATTATTCAAAGTATATTACCATTTTCTGTTTCACATGACTCCTGCCACAGTATCGCAGAATGGCAGAAGATAGGAAAGAATGGAAACAGAGGAGGCCTTTGCCGATTAGGAAACTGATCTTCAAGTAATACAAGAATAAGTTATTTTTTGTTAAATTTTTTTTGTCTTTAGAATATTTTATTATGTTCATTTGATCTAAATAAAGGCTATACTATTATTATAGTTATTATGTTACCATTTTATATTCGATATAAAGAGAAATAATAATCAATATAAAATTGGGTATCTGGACTCACCGAATAATCGGCGCACGAACATTTTGTAACACAATAATAAATAAATGCTTCATTTTATACTAAATGACAATGAACTTTATTTATTTACCCCATTTATTTATAAACACTTCAAAAAAAAATGCTATGAAACAAGAATCAGCCAGAACATCGAATTAAGAAGGAAAACGGGATTTGAGTTTGTAATTAAGGCCATTATAAGCCGAAAATGCTTAAGTAATTTATTTTTTATAAACAAAATCTACAACTTCTCCTGCCTTTCAAATAACACTTAACTTAATAGAGTTTTCAGTTTAAGATTGAAACGAATCAAGAACTAACTTTATCGATTCTGGTTACTAAAACAAAGGGAAATACTTCACAATAACTTCACAAGCTGTTCGAAAGCAGCATTTCGCTGCTTATTTTATGAATTCGTTATCGCTTATCAATCAGCTGTCGAGCTTTCGAGTTAATAAATGTTTGAAAAGCTGTTGCGAAGCTTAAAGCTTGTTCCACACATGTTTCTGATTGATAGAAAGTTGCTGAATTAACGCGGAATTATGGAAAATATTGATAAATGAGTATGATTGGTTTGGGTGTTACGGTGCACAAGATGTGAAGTGAGGTAATTTATGACATTTTCTAGATTTTTCCCACGGTTTTACTCGCGTATACTGCAGAAGCAAGACTAAAAGTGCAGATTGTTTTTCTAAAAACAAAACGGACCCGTTGTCTCGTGTTAACAAAACGAAAAAAAAAAAATTTAAAAGTTTTTTTTGGCATTCATTTTGGCAGTATATTATTTGCCATTAGTATTAGCATTCCAATACATAGGGTATAATGGAGATATTTTAAGATAAAAAACAGCCCCTGCAATTTTATTTATTTGTTGTGTCGATTATTCACACACAAACACAATTTGCAATAATATATCATCGTTGATTAAGAATTTTTGAGGAGTCGCAAAGGCAAGAATGCGTTGCATTGCGTTATTTTTCTATTGTCTGTTTGATTAGTTATTCTATAACTATAATTAATAACAGAAAACATCGTATTTACTATTATATATGAGTTATGAAATTTGTTTTTAAAGTTGTCTGTACATAGCCCGTGGAAGACGTAAACGATTATTTAGACCATTTTAAAAATTTAAGCTCTATAGCTGAGTTGAGACTATGTTGCCTCAATTCGTACCATTATGATATAGATTTAAGATAAGTTTTTTTATTTGTAGCATAATTTTATCTTATGATTACTAACTTAATACGTTTTTATGTACATTCTAGAATTGTAAATATTTTAATAGTTTAAAAATAATAAATAATTCAAAATTTCATAACAAATAAATAAATATGTTCTAAGATTTGTTTGTTCTTGGAATCGATGCACTATGAAACAAAAGATTTCGACAATTCTTCCGTCATCGGAAACCTAGTCATGCAGTTGTCCTATTTATACAAAAATTCCTACGGTATCAGGAGTATCGCGAGTGAATACGCGAAGACATTAAGTGTTTGATAATTCGGACAATGAACCTAAAAGTATACAGATGCAGATGACGGTGTGGGCATGACCGAGTTCATTACATATGTTTTCTTAATATTTTTTTACTTTTTTCAAAGCAGGAGGTAAACGAGCACGCGACCTGATGGTACGTGGCATCCACACCCGTGTACAATATTTTATCAATATTAAATGCAGACTTTAGCTGGAATTGTTTTTATTACTGTGATGGCACTGTCTGTTCCTTCTCTATATCTGGAACACACCAACGTATTATGCGCGTCACACAACACGGCGGCTCTGAAGTTAGCTGCAGTTCATGTTTAAAGTCGTGTTCTGTGCAGCGTCCCGCAGGTACTTCAGAGCCGCCAAGTTGTGTGACGTGTACTATAAACGTGTTTATTGCGGTTATTCAGCGTGATTGCAAAATCAAAAAGGATGATGCACTGTAGTAACGCCCCAGGCCAGTTCTTAACATATAATTAAATAAACGTTTTTCGTCACAATACCTATTAAACCTATGTTATTTCATTAAGTAACACAAAGTTATGTATTATATCAAATTTACAGCAATCAGGTGAAAACAATTTTGAATAGCATTACGTAAGTGTTAAAACGTATTAATTGGCGGAATTCATTAAAATTATGCAACAAAAAGATATTTTCCTTGCACTGTTAATATTGATACGAAAACCAGATAATCCTAATTAATTTTTTTACACTTATTTAATTACAATGTTTATTTGAATTTTACCACCAGCAATCGTAAACTGTATTCTTATAATTAACGTGAACAACAGTAAGCACGAACTTAATATAAAAAGTGATATTGATACATAACAAGGATTATACATTTCGCAACTCTTGGACAGGAGAGTAACATGGTATTCTTTTTATCGAGAAACGGAAATCAAACATGGGCACACTTTTCAATAAATGCCAACTTCTAATAATTGGTTATGTCTAAACTTTATAATTCAAACATTGATGTTAGCGTACGCTGTCTTACCATTGATACAGTTGCATTCAACGAAATACATCCATCCACGTTGCATTTCTTTTATCTGTTCTTAGTTAATAACCTATGATCAGATCACAAATCCAAATTTTTTTTATAATACTTCGAAGTATGCTAACCGACATAGACACAAAATAGAAAACAAGTAGTTAAGTCTGTACAAAGAAAGCCCTTTTATTCTGCAAAAAGGACTACTTTAAAGGATCCTAAAAATAAAGTATGGATTTAACTTTGCAAATGGCTTTTACTGATCAGTTTGAATATACTTTCGTTTTCCGTTTTAGATACCTACCAGAAACCTAAAATCTAATACATAAAACAACCTCATAAAAACAGCAAGCTAAACAATTTTACAGTTAACTCCACAAAACCTCCAGTTAGCTAAATTAATTACTAGATACCAAGTATAAGGCACTTAGGTCTAATCGGCCGATAAATTAAGACAAAACAACTAATGGACACCGCGATACAAATTTACTGCAACGGCCAACTATAAGTCGTCACTTTCTATTGTGGGACAGACTGGAGTAAAACAATTGGGATTGTTAGGGTTTTAAACGGCTTTGGTGTTATAAAAGGGATAATAAAGGGTTATGTAAGAATAGGTAACAAAAGGAAGTTTATAAGGTGGGTGAAAGTCACCAGTATTTTTTGGCAAATAGGGCGGCAAAAGGGCCCTACCTTACGAAGTAGACCAGATAGTTCAAAACCATGTAATAATGAGCTGAAAAAGTTTTTATTATATAATAATTTATTTTTAAGATATCTACATTAAAAGCTTTATTATGGACTCGTTGTAGAAGTTTTAAGATATCACCGAGTTCGTGGTGCTGGTTTGTCATTGGATGCCACGCTGGACTATTATGGACGATGGACAATATATTTATGTGTCCCTTAGAGTGTCCCCTTGTATAATTGCAGTATATAAGAAATACAGTGCGCGAGTATTATGAAAAAAAAATTAAAGGCGATTAGAGTTGAAGGCAACGTACATTACAGATGTATTGAAAACTAGTAATTTCAGAATTAATTACGTTTGAAAGTAATTTCGTTTGAGTAATTACTAAATTAATGTTTGGCAAGTTTGCGATAAATTAAAATCAATCTCAGGTTTGCCAGGCTAAGGACCAGATGGTCTGGTCGAAATTCAAAACAGGAAGAAATGAAAAAAGTTACTTGTCATAAACAGCAGATGGCAGCAGGTGGAGTTTACCTCGCCTAGCACCCTGTGACTTCAAGATAGGATAGTTCATTGATCAATCACGAAAGGTACAATAAGGATTGAAAAGTTTATAAATGTATTTAAATGGAATTGTTTTTTTTATGCGCAATTTTTTTTTGTTCCCAAAAATGTTACAAGTAATCGGTAGGTGTAAAAAAAACTATTGTAACGATTTTAAATGATTTTAAATCATTAAAAATATTTATAGACATATTGAATCAATTTTTGGAGACTCGGAGAAGCGAACAACAGAAATGAAATGAAATGAAATGAAATATTTATTCCTCAACATTGACAGTTACTTGTTCTTATTGACGTCAAATAAAGCATAACTCTACCACCAGTTCGGAAAAACCTTCGTGAAGAAGAACTGGCAAGAAACTTCACGGGTATATTTTTTTCAAAATAAATTTACAGAGTCTCTTTATGTTAGCTCGGCAAGTCTTCCTCCCCCCAAGTATCAAAACGACGAACACCCTCAAATTTGTCACAAATACTAGTACAATCCTGTTAATGAGGGGATTATACCCAAGGGCTTTTATCATCCAAATAATCGGATAGTTTATAATATGCTCTAGCACTCAACTTCTCCTTTATAGTTTCTTTGAATTTGTCAATAGAAAGACCTTGGATATCCTCAGGAACCTTATTATAAAAGCGTATACATTGACCCATGAATTAGTTAGTGACTTTATGCAGCCTACTATTATGAGCTGCTAGCATATTTCTTCCTCTTGTGTTAACATTGTGCAGATCTTTTTTTTCTTTTGAACAAGGTTATGTTCTTTTTTACATACATTAAATTTTCGGTAAGAATATTTATTTCCTTAAATTTACTTCTAAGTGACACCCTTGGACCGAGCTGATAGATTGCGCGAACAGCCCGTTTCTGCAGAATAAATAAAGTATCGATGTCGGCAGCACTCCCCCACAACAGAATACCATATGTCATGAGGCTGTGGAAGTAACCAAAATAGACTAATCGAGCAGTTGTTTCATTTGAAATTTGTCTCATTTTTTTAACAGCATATGCGGATGAGCCAACCCTTTTCGCTAAACCATCAACATGCGGTCCCCACTGGAGTTTGGCGTCTAAGGTTATGCCCAGAAATACAGTTGAGTTTACAGGAGTCAGTTCCTGGCTCTTAACTAAAAAGTTTGTGTTTACCTGTTTGACATTTGGCAATGTAAACTTAACACATTTCGTTTTTATTTTAATTGAGGAGCAACTTATTAGCTGAGAACCACTGCTCTGTGTTGGAGATGCATTTGTTTACTGCTCGATAGTCAGTTTCTTGTCTTTTGATTTTAAATAAGAAGGAAGTATCGTCAGCAAACAATATGACCTCGCATTGATTCTTAACGACCGATGGCAGATCATTGATATATACTAAAAATTGGAAAGGACCAAGAACTGAGCCCTGGGGCACACACATTGTCACTGCCGATCCTGATGATTTTTCTCCATTTATTGCAACTTTCTGTTTTCTATTAGAAATATATGATTTAATAAAGGCAAGCGCTCGGTTTTTTATGCCGTAATGGTGCAAAAGTTTCATGAGTAGAGTAGTATGATCCACACAGTCGAACGCCTTGGACAAGTCACAAAAGACACCAATAGCATCACACGACTCCTCCCAGGCGCTGAATACGTGTTTTATGAGCTCAACACCGGCATCGGTTGTTGAGCTCATTAGTTGAGTGCATGTAGGATTCCGATTTCTTAAGTCAAACTCCACCGTTCCAACAATACCTGATTACTTAGGGCCCTTAACGTGCTGAAATAAAATTAACTGTAACTTAAGCTTAAACCTTCTGGTGAAATTCACTAAAAATTTCAATCAATGTTATACATTGCTGTTATGCATTTTGCACCACGAAAATCTTTGTCGCTACCACCAGCGAAACAACTAAGTCTAAAAATAAATTCAAACGTACAATAAAATAACAATTTACTTAAATATTTCCTGACCAAAAATGACACGCAACCTATTGAAACATTTCAAAACATCATCGCCTCCAACAAAATCATCCCGTATAAGGCTGCGCACGATTCGATTAACCTTACATGAAAAATTTGCGTAACTAATATCAATTACATTACAATGTATGCGAAACGGAACATATCACAAATAGACAGGCACAGCCGTGCAGATCAATTCATTTGGGTCAAAAAAAAACCCAACTCGTAATAGTATATGAAGAAATATTAGGTTTATATCTATCTGTACATGCTTAAAGTCCGTTTTCGTGGAATTTCGTTAAGAAATGGAGTGATGCAACCTTATGAGTAATTTAGAAAATTAAAATGTATTAAAAATGATATTAGGTTACATGTAGTTTATACTCGTTTATGTTATGTTTCGACATAAAAGGTACATGGTAACGAACTATAGGTAATCAAGATTTTCTTCGACTTATTCTTAACGCTGAATCGTTGAAATTTTTTGTTGAAGCCTGCAAGAGTACCTAGAAGTTTCATTTTTCTATGTGTAGAAGACGCATAAACAAAAATATTAATCAGTGTCAATGTTTAAAACAGATAAGTTTTGACGTATATATTGTCAAACTATGTAGTATTAATTACTACATCTTCAACAATTATTACTGACAACAACGCGTATTACTAAACATTTATATTACGTTTCAAATCAAATCATAAATCTGTTACCATAATTGCTTGGCTGCACATTAATTAAGTAATGTATCTATTACACCTTGTCATCACTTACGAGTTACGATGAAGAATCCATATACAGGGTGTAAACAATACCACTTTCAGTCAATTTAATGCTATTTAATTTGATTAAATTAAAAAAAAAATCAAAGTTTGTATTGGTAATGGCAGACAATTAGTTTCAGATTTCAATACGACTTAATTATATCAAAAATTATACCTTTATGAAAAGCACGTCAGCTATTTTAAGTATGGTATTTATCAAATACCATTTAAGTTATGACAATTACTATTTCATGTTTCGTCGTTGCAATTAGAAACTGGGCAACACATTATTCGTACGAACCCACCAGTGGCCTGAGCCACGCGGTGTACGCATTCCTACTTAGACTCTTGCTGGTTCATTGGCAGTAGATTGCCCTTCCGAAAGATCGTAGTTTTAATATACGACGTGCTAAACCAAGGTCCATGCACTCTCGCCCTTGGGAGCCCTTAGCCGAATTGCGTATGTAGTTGTTCCGGCTAGGCGCTAAACCACAAAATCCGATGAACTCGAAAGAGCCGATAGGGCAGTAAATAAATAGTCCACTTCGAACATAAAACTCTATTGCACGTTCCATTTGTGAAACTTACAATTCCTTTCGGTATACTGAAATGGACTGATCATGACTGATTATTTGCCAAATCAAACAATAAATAACACACGCTGTACATCTCGAAGTGCAACAACTAAATCATAATGTAAGTATCGATTTATCTGGATATAGATCATCTCACATTTAACACTCGGTGTTGCGCACGATCGTCTGAGGCAATTAGGGTCATCTTTCTATCGCCTGTTGATTTATTGCAAACTTAGTGTGCCGTACCTTTACAGAGATCAGAGTTGAGGCTTCACCTTCTTGCATACAGGCTGATGAGAATAAGGCTCATTATTTTATTTAATAGAGCACAAATTCAAAAATTCAGTAATTGTCATGGCTCGGTTGTAACGAAGTCTAGTATTTGGTTTGTCGACACGATTAAATATAATATCGCATTGCGATGTGTTAGTGAACATTTTTCAATCTTATTTTGTTTTTATCTAGACAAACATTCGAGGCAAACAGAAAACACAATTTTTGTTATTGCACTGTTCAACAAGCTTACACGAAAGATATGAAATATGGAGTCTTTATTAACCCAACGCATCAAGATGTGTCATACCTTTTTTTGCGATTATGATATTATGGAAGGTATAGTATTATTATTTCACACATATTCGTTTAAAATGTTTTATGGTGAACAATAATGGGTAATCGTTAAATTATAATACAAAGGATTTTTGTTTCTGTTGGAATAAAACATTTTTATTTATGCAGCCAGTTATGTTATTTCAAAACAGTACAAAAAAAGCACATTGTGCTATTTATTTTGCAGCCTTATTATTATTATTTTTTTAATAATAAAACCCCAGACAATCGCACCAACTGTAGAAAAAATTTACCATAGTATTTTATTCAAGAACTAGCATCACCATGTATACATCCAGCCGATCAAATGAAACTCTCCCGGTTGCAAAACAGACAGACATCTAATAGATGCGAAACACCCGGAATGGTCTCTTATTTATCTGCAGCCATTTGTATCGATAAATTCGTTTTAGTTCGGGTACAAACTAATAGATGGCGTTGATTTATTGATTCGGAGGTTGGGTTCACTTGCCGTAAAGCATGATGAATAAATGGCACGGCTTTCTGGTTTTGTTTAGTATGATTGGATATTAAAGATTTGAATGATATTTAATGTGAAGAGGAAATACTATTTTCTGTGTTTGAAGGATAAATAATTAAAGTCTTATTAATTATGTATTAGTAACGTAGTTTAGTTTATAGAATCTATAGCATCGTCTATAACCAGGCTCACAATAAAATTAATTATTATTTCAATTTTATTTTACATACCATAGATTATTATAGATTATTTCTCTTTTCGCAGAACAATAATTGTAGAACCTTACTATTAAACTGAAGAATGTTGTGAAAAACTGTAGAACGGACGTAGAATACGAAATCTTCTTACTAGACGGTCAGAAGGTGTTTTATGTTTTACATGTGCATTTATTTACACGTCCTTGGCACGCTACAGCCTAAGCCATTCGACGGACTTCAACATATGAGGTATAATTAAATTCGTATCATTTTGTTGTAGGAATGACATAGTAATTTTACGGTTTTTTAATTTATCGAATTCAGCAGCGCCTTAATAATTATAAAATGTCAGTCCTTTGTGCATGGTGCTATCTTGATGAAGGTATTCGAAACTTAAATAATTTATGCGGTTACTTATGATATGGTAAATCATTTAAAATATTAAGTTTTTACGAATTTCAAACGTTAAGAAAAAGCGTTTCAGCTTTTAATTTTATTCTAGCTATGCCAAATATTGCCTCATAGGATACTCAGCATGCCGTGCATGAATACAAAATTTGTTAAAACATTAATTTAAAAAATCCCACTCGACTTTGTACAAATTTATAAAACAGAGCTTACTCAATATCTTTTTGTTATAATTTGTGGTACATGTAAAACAAACCTCAAAAATCACTTAAAATTACCGTCTCGGTAATTTCACGACCAACAATATTATCGGCTATCGACAAGTTTTCTAAATAAACCCCACTTCAACCTTATCTGTCACTTGTTTGTGCGGCTTTATAATAAATAAACTATTTTGTTGGTTTAAATATAAAAAAAATATTTATTATAACGAGCTAAAAGTATTAGCTGAGGTAGATAGCACAGTTTAGTTTGTTAAACCTTGTCTGGGAAGGTACTACAGTTCTTTGGACCACTAAAATAACCATGTTTAGGTGGTTATGTTCCAGCTAAAGGATAAAAATAGCCAGTGAAAGTACTGGAACAATGGCCGTTTCAACCGATGCCTACGGTCGGCGACGCATCATTAGTCGATAATCAATCAGTAACTTCGTAACTGTAGACAGCATCTACGACTAATGATGTATATCCAGTGGATACAGCTTAGCATCAGTTGATTGCAGGTTCGATTGTAGACTATGACAAAGTTGGAAAAAGATCTGAATATAATTACTTGACTGATGACAAAATTCTTGCCACCAAATATTCATATACTTTGATATGACTTATTCCAAAATTTATGCAGTCTTTCATGCGTTGTGTCTAAGTTTGCTTTATTTAAAAAACTTACCAAAGCTATAAATTCTTTAACTTGTACATTGCACAACACAAACCGCCCAATATTATCTCGATATATAGTCAGACTTGTCGAGTCACGCGCATCAACAAATCCAAAAGTAATAATAAATAAAATAAATAAAAATTGCGTTGATTTCAGTAATCTTGGTTACAACATATGTCTAGGACTTCCCGGTGAGTAATCACAGGATACTCGTATTGGGAATGACCCGCTTTCCCTTAAGGATAACTTTTAGATTACAAAATAATAGAAAAACTAAAAATAAAAACTAACACAAAAGCCTTTAAGAGACTTCAAAGTACTCCTGGTAAACTAATATATTAGCTTATTTTATCGATAAACAGGCACATTGATACTCAAATTACTGCCAAATATCAGGCATATGCAAGGTGTTCGCCGCAATTCACAAATAACATTATTTTTATTTTATATATTTTTTATTTGTACATTGCTTTTCAGTTTATTTAATTAAACCTACCTTATGAGCCTGCAGTTTCCGTCGCAACAGCGTCGGATGAGCGGCGCGGGCGGCGTTGATTGACGGCGGGGGTAAGCGGCCTTCCATGGTGTGCAGCCAGCGGCGGAGGCAACGGAGTTCGTGGTTTGTGTCTGTTAAGATTGTCTGAGTAAGTTTGGTGTAGATTAGATGTTTAGAGCCAACATTACCTTGGTTGCATAATAAGGCAATGCTTATGTGTTGGGAAAGTGTCAGGCACTTTGACAACCTTTAAAATTATTCTTAAGGCCTACTCCGTGGGTGTATTTATATTATAGTTTGGTTGACATAATTCTCATCAGATTTACGCATGGGTTTTTCCACGAGCTACAAAGCTCATTTAGGGTCTCCCAAAATTTAACTCTGTGAATAAGAATAAACATATAGCAAACAAAATATTAATGTTATATAAAGCTGCAATTGTTTTTGTCCTTATTTAGGTATAAGAATCAGATTTGTATTGGCAACTTTCCACTGAAAAAGTGAAATGTGTGGATACGTGTAATAACTTACATAGCATTACAATAAAACCTGAATCCCAAATAATTGCATTATTTTTGGTACACGGCACTCTTATATTGGAAAATTTACTATTTCAGTTATACGTTTACTCTTTCACACCACACTATTAAATCAATACTTCCAACGAATAAATAAAATACCTTTTATATATTAAGTTTCGTAACTTTATTTCTTCACTCATCAGAATAAACAAAACACCATCTAGTAAATGAATAATGTATCGAAGAACGACATCTAGCTAAACCCGTATTACACACTAAGAGCAATATTTTCAGTAGCGTTCTACCGCATACAATAACAGATGGCAGCACTAGTCGAATAGCATGAAAAATTTACTGTGTATAAGAAATGCTATTATTAATGCTACTAAGAAATTAAAAGGCATGAAGGCGAGCCATTACAGTTAACCTCGGAGTTGTATGATTTTGATTGCACAGTTTTCGTGCAAAATGTGAAATAAAGAACACATTCTTTCTAGTTAAATCATAAATTAATCTAATAGCTTTAGTTTTATTTACTTACCAACTGATTCTCCATTGGGTGGTTGTTGGTCCGGACTCAGCAATAACCGTAATCCTTCCCATTTTACATTTAAGTGCTCAATTCTCCAGCTCACCTAGAAAATTAAAAAAAAAATCATTGAATTGTTGTCTGCATACAACCACACAAATGTATTTGTATTTGCTAGCCTGATTTTTTAAATGGCAATAAAAGTATATTGTATTTCATTGTGTGTATTGGTAACCTTGAGCAAATTTACCATTTTTTGACTTGATATCCTGGGTTCGACCTTTAGTAAAATCAAATACTTGTTTGATGATCGTTGACATTGACACATATTTACTGTTTTACAATAATGTCACATAAAGTGAATAGGTAAATTAAATACAAATAAACACGAAATTTACAAACAGAAAAAATACACGGAAATTAGCATTGCGTTCAGTTTTCAGTCCTTGATATCGTGTAAATCTTTGAACACCGATCAATTTTGGGCGCATGATCACTTGCAACGAGCCTCTACCACATTAATTATTGCATGCTAAATATCGCAAACCCACTACACAATTTGCGCTATAGCCTTGGTACGGGTGACAGTTTCAGTAACGTTTCGTTTCACTCTTATAAGTTGCCGCGAATTACAAATTGTGACTTAGTATTTCAGAGTTACCACATTCGTTATATATAAAATAATTAATAATTGTAGTAAATTAAATTAAACCCAACCAGAATGTTCTAGTCTACAAATAAAGTCTAATTGAAAGAAACATTAAACAAAGTTTTAGCGTATAACGTAACGCCATAGACGTATCATGTGGTACTGACAGACGTCAACGTCGTACGGGCAACTGACACCCACACCATGCTACAGCGCAAATAGTATAAGTGTAGATATGCCTTTATATTGATAATTCAGACCTACAATCATATAAGTTAGACCTACAATCAATAATTCAGTCGTTCCGACACGAACATTGCTTTTCTTACTACCTTCAAGCTAAATTAGTATAATAATAAATATTTCTAACTAACACACCACATTATCTAGCCCAAATTAAGTATGACTAAGAACTTGTTCTATGAATACTAGATAACGGACAAATAAATTTATGAAATATATAAACACACATAGATTTTTTTTTAATATGAATATTAGAAATAAACTTAAATAAACATACATACACATCCATGACTAGAAAGCAAATATGATAATATATCTGCCCCTACCAGGATTCGAACCCTCGACCTCTGGCATGAAAGGCTAGGCCATTTCCCTCCATACCAAACAGGCCGTCAAATATTACCTGAGACATTAAAAAGCGGACCCACAACAATTTTTATTATATTTTTATCGTAGAACACGTCTGATGTATGATCACAAACACAATGTTTTTTCCGAAATGGAAATTCTTGGGTAAATGACACTTCGAACCAAAATAATATGCTACGATGGAACGTATTTTTTAGTTATATCAGAGACTAGTAAATAACTATAGACTGACGATCTCCATACAAAAAATCGTGACTCGGAAAAAGCTCAAAATCCAAGCTATTACTAGATGTCACTCTCAAATAGCTTGGACCAATCTTGTCGTCTTTAATTTTTATATGAATTATGAAAAGAAACGTAATGCAAAATATTTGTATTAATACGGACTAAAACTGCTAGATGGCGTTGTCAAATAACCTGAATGAAACCTTAGCAAGTAGGATTTATTCCTTTCCTGAAATTGGAAAATGTCCTCATTTTATACTATTGATTTTGATAATTTAACTCAATAAGAATAGGTAGATAGTAATTTATTCTTACTTTATAGATTATAAAATAACAACTACAAAGGACCATAAACATACTGGTATAAGTTTATTTTGTTCAGAGACGCCTGGGCACTACCATCGTCCTTATTTTAATTGCCATAATAACCTATTTTTAAAAGCTTTAATTATCACAGTTGTGATAAACGCACACGTTATACGACATATTTAGCAGCCAAAACGTAAGCTTAATCAAGATCCATAAAATTTGCAAGAGTCACAGTAGGCGAGCAGAAATATTTTGAATTCAAAGAAATGCAGGGAAAAGTTCCAAAACAAACACCCACCCATAGCAACAACAACAAACGACAAAGAATTCAAATTGTCACACAAATAAAATGTTGTCATAAAAAGAACAAAAAACGTTGATGGAAAAAGAACATTTTTTTTAATAAGTGTCTAAAAACAATATTTACAAAATATTTCAAAATTTTTATACATCAAGCAAGAAAATATTTTTTTAACTACTGCAAAATAGTTATGAGTTATATGCATTCTAAATAAAAATTATGCACTTATTAAGACATAATTTTTATCGATATCAAGAAACAAAGTAAAATATAAAAGACCTATTAATTAAATGCACTGAAATTCGTTTTATTATGTTAAGGCAGATAAGAACAAACTGTGTAGATGAATGCTATATTTTTGTAGGAAAAATTATATACTGGCAATACAGTAACCCCGTAACACTACAAATAATATCCGGGGTGGTGTAAAGTTATCTGTTACTGAATTATAAGAGCGGCAACATAGCATCAAATAATATAATGCACTAGCTGACAACGTCTGTTGTCGCCTGATACCTACTGGTAATGTTCTTAGTATTTGCAATGAAATATCAAATGATTTTGTAAACAGCGCCATCTTAAGTTTTTTTACGTATTATTTTCACTAAACTTAAATAAATTGTAAATCTAATATAACTGACGCCATCTCTCTATCTTAAAAACAACAATTTTTCTAATCACAAAATTTTGTTAGACATGGTTAGTCTATTGTTATTTACTAGTCTCTGGTTATATGAAGCTGATGAAATTAAAAACCAAATACAGTATTTATTAGACCCACATTAATTAAACTCTCTGAAGTCATGTGTCAACTCAAGGAGCGAGATATTGACTTTTTCTATACCAAAACAAAGTAACTTTCTAGCTTCTTCCCATTCTTTTCGCGTGCACTTAAATGACATTTATTAGTACGGCTATTTACCTCTGCTGCAGCTTCCGGTATTCGATCTAAAATGGCGTTGGCTTGTTCCATGAACTTGGCGCGACGCGTCTCTGCTGACAACAATTCCGTCATTCGCATCTGAAAAATATACGGTAATTTAGGCAAATAACTTTTAACAAAATATTGATGTAAGGACTTACACTAAAATTGTTTGTAAAAACTTAAGCCTACTTTAAAAATCACCTGAATGCAATAGAATGAAATGAATTATTTATGATATTGCAAACAAGCCTAGATCCAAAAATCTAAGATATAAAATTGATAAATAGAAAACGACATGGAGTTGGCTCTTACTGATATCTTAAACAAAAAGTAATACTATTTCCGTAACATTAGAGAAAGGTCTAAAACCGCACTAATATTTTACTGATGAAGTAAAAACTAGGGAATATGCACCTCTGTGACAGAGGTGTACTCCTGGTCTTCATCGCTTACCATCAAATGAGATGGAAAACAAACGCGTATTCATTTACCAATAAACAGTATTCTACTTTTACCAGTAATACAGGTAGGTTTGTACCGTGTCAAAGACTCCACTTAATCATTACATTCGATTTCTTATTTGCTTTCACATAGCCATGTTAAGTGGTATCCGTGCCCATGGGCATCATATCTTAAATGTGGAATCGATAAATATTGACAATCACATCGGAAGATCGAATGATGACGACGAACGTAAGCTTGAGTTGAAGTTACCTTTGCTTCTCACTGGCGGTTTCTTCCCTTTAACTATAGGCTATAGTTTCAGGGGTGGTTTAAATAAGAAAGAACTATAATACCGCCCCAGACTAGCTCTTAACTAAAGTATACTTCAAAAACTCACGGTCCTCAACTGCCTACTCGCCACGTTCTCCGGACTAGCGTAGATCTCTTCCTGGACCTGATTCAGCCACTGGCAAAGTTCACTGAACTCTGTGATCAGCTGACTTAAGGACCACTGTCGATTGAAACCGGCGTTCGGGTTGAGTAGACGCGGCGACAGCAAACTGGTCGAATTGTTTGACAGCAATTCTCCGTTAGCTTCCTGAAATTTGGAGGAAAGGGATTTAATCAGTTCTGTTTAAATTACAGTTCACAAAAGACAAATTGGTAGATTTATAATTTTGTCTGACCTACTTTATATGATCTTAGTAGAAGACAAGAAACACACTTTACTGGTCACAAATAAAACTCACAATAATTCATCACAAGAATAAACACTATGTGATTTCAATACGCATAATATATCGATGTGGTGAAATTATAATACACGATGATGATTTTTCTTAATAATTTGCATATCTATCTCACGTATATATGCTAACCCGCCTTCACGGATGTAATGAAAAATTGATATATTACAGACCGTGATATTTTGTCACGGTATAACAGAAAAATTCCTTAAGTTTTCGCGATTCATTATATTAAACAAAACACTTTATAACCGGATTTTATCAATTTTAATTATATTTTACATTCTAAGTCGACGTAACGGTGCCTTTACAGACACCGTGGTCACAAGTCACTAAGAGTAAGCTTCCAGCTTCCAGCATACGGAATACCTAAAGGACTCTGCGACTGGATATCTGATTTTCTGAGGGATCGGTCAATTCGAGTAGTCTTAGACGGCTGCTCTTCTGACCTCAAGGATCTGTTCTCTCTGCAACCTTATTCTTGCTGCACATTAACGACCTGCTAACCCCAGGCATTATTGGTTACGCTGATGACAGCACCGTTGTAGAGAGATACATGTCCAATGCGCAAGCGAGTCCTCAAGAAATCCGGGCTTTGAGAGAGTCCATGATTGAGCGGGTGGATTTGGCCTTAAAGAAAGTGCCCGATTGGGGCGAGTCCAACTTGGTCAAATTTAACCCGTCGAAAACACAGGCGTGTTTATTCTCTGCGAAAAAGAGCAGTTTCGACCTAACGCCCACTTTCCAAAATGTTTCTGTACCCTTAACCAACCACCTAGGGCTTCTGGGCGTAACTATATCGTCCGAACTAAACTTCAGGCAACAAATTGTGTCCATGGCTCAAACTGCTTCAAAGAATTTGGTAATCATCTCGAAGGTCCGACGGTACTTCAGCCCTGAACAGCTACTTAATTTGTTTACAGCTCAAGTTCGATCTTGTATGGAGTACTGTAGCCACCTTTGAGATGGTTCTGCAAAGTACCAACTAGAAGTGCTGGACGCAGTTGACCGAAGAGCTCGAAAAATTATTAACAACTTAGACCTTACCACCAAAAATCTGCAAAATCTCGACCATCGTCGGAAAGTTGCCAGTTTAGCAGTCTTCTACGGATTACATTTTGGAGAGTGCGCGAATGCTCTTTTTGATCAGGTTGAACCCACACCCTTCTTGCATCGGACCACTAGACGCAGACAGACCTTCCATCCCTTCATGGTAGACATCCCAAAAAGTCGAACCAAACGCTTCGATAGTTCCTTTTTGGTGCAGGTCGCCAACGTGTGGAATGAACTGCCTGCGTCTGTTTTTCCAGAAAACTATAGTCCTAGTTCTTTCAAGCGTCGAGTGAATAAGTATCTCGTGGATAGACGTGTAACACCTTCGTCTTCATCGTCACTTTCCATCAGGTGAGATAGAAGACAAACGTCTACAGAAGATTATTGGTTTTTGAAGTATAAAAAGTCAATGATCTCATTCTCCATCCACGAAGCCGCGCCCAGCTACATTTTTGTATACGGTTGCAGACAACGATGTGTAGACAAAAAGTAGTGGGGCGTGCATTCGTGCGTGACACTCACAATAATAATGTAGGTAAAACATTTAAAATAAAATCAACGATAAATAAGATACCATGGTAATATTACGTGATGGTATTATTCCACTGTAACTGTATCAGAAAATAATATATAAAAGCTTGAAGATATCAAAAACAAATCAGAAGCGACATAAATGAACAAATACGTGTTAAGTTTAACTAGTCTTTTTGCTTGATATGCTGATATGATATGCCTTAACAAGTCAATTACTGTAAATAATATATAAATATTTTCAATTTTAAGACGTCAGTAAAAAAGAAGGAAGCGTTATTTGATACATTAAAAAATACAGCAGTCTAAAATCTAGATATGAAAATTAAACCCGTTGCATTCGTTTCTAGCTAAATATATATAAAGATCTTATTTCAACTTGTAATCAGTATCAAATTAAAGGTGTTATACACACACGATATCAATCGACAAAATCGGGCGGAAATCGATATTTCAAATTTATAATTCGAAAAAGGAACGTTTTGTTGGGATTGGAGGATTCTGTATAGACAAAATCAAAACTAATTATTAATGTTTGGGGACATGCTTCGAATAAGATGGATGCAGAAATGGTAATATAATGGACTTCAGAAAGTTTTACGTATCTTTGGTTATTACTATTCTAATTGCGCGATACGTGTCGGATTCGGTAAAGTAAGCAGTACCGGTACAATTTTAATATTACCTACGATATATGTGACTGTTATTGGCGTAGAAAACGAAAAATTCGACTACAGGTCTAACACAAAAATTAGCTTGTCAATTATAATACCCACCCCTGATTGTTGCTTACAAAACTTTTTCACCTAATGTAGCTTCGACTGGTCGGCGCCCACTAAAATCACCTTAAACAGCTTCGTTTTCATACCTTTTTTCTTATTCGTACCCGTTTGGTTACGACAGTTATGAGCGCGGACGCGAGGTTCTGTTGTTTGTACGTCGATGGACCAGGATTCAAGCTATTGATAATTTCCTTGACGAAAGGCCACAAGCCCTCACCTTGCAAGTGTCAATGATCTGGTTATCCATGATGTAGTCGTAGTGGTGCTGCAGCAGGGGCCACAAGTCGTCGACGGCGCTTCCACCGCTCGCTGCGGAGCCCCAACTTCGACGCCATGCTTCGCGGCTTGGCTCTTTTCTGGAAGAATCGGGATATGGCCGTTATAAACAAGTAACTGATACGCTCATAGTTTTCACTTGATGGACAGTTTAAAATAGTTATTGAATAAATTAAACACTAATACAGTAAATAAGTTTAATAGGCTGTTAGAATACATTAGACGTATTAGGCATATGTATGCCAATCAGACGAACATTTTAAATATAAAATTAAACAAATATATTACTTAAGACCGCTTATTAAAGAATAACAAAGGTTCTTAAGGAATAAATCCAACCAGGCTACTCCTAGAACAGTCAACTTAAGTTTATATTTCCGAGCACAGTGCTGTGAACCTTAATATTCATAGTGGACCGTTATAACCTGTGCGCTTTTAATTTACGAAAGTCTTCCTCCTGAACCATCAAGCAAAACAATTATAATTCAAAAATTTTCGCATTTCAAACACACAAGAAAAAAAAGTAGGGTGCATACTATAAATAAAAATCTTCGTAACTATAAGCTGTAAGCTTATAAAAAACTTAACTAACAAATTCAATGTTATTCGGATGAGATGTAACAAATGAGTTACAACAATACTGATAGTAAAATTATTATGGGAAATAACATATTTTTAGTCAAAACAAAAATTCTTACTTGGCTAGTTTATTTGCTTTTCTGGTATTCAAGCAAAATTTTAAATGTACACTTTAAGCGGGACTATTTAAGTAGTATTTACTTGTGTGAATATTTATACGGGGCACCTGCAAAAGAAGAAGCGCCGCGTAAGCGATTGCGCCCTTAGCCTGGTCTACACCGGTAAGAATTGACGCATCCACAGCTTCAATCATTGAACACGTGTATTTGGCATACAATATTTATTTATTTTTATTTCCTGCGAGTGCCTAGGTGAAGGATCATAGCTTTCTTTATAGTACCACTTGTCTATAAGTAACAAGGAATTTTCAGTCAGGGGAACATGAGTACATTCACGAAAGAAAAATTGGATAAATAAAACATCACGTCACTACACTAAACCTGGAATCAACCATTATCTTCAACTAAATATTAGGTCATTATATATGAAATTGGCGTTTTGTGAGGGAGGAACATAAAGTAAATTTTTGTTCAATATAATTTATTTATTTAATCAAAGTATGTACCATTGCTATCTGCTGCTAGATGCACTTTTTCCATCTCGTAGGTAGTTAATTGATCCCTTTACTAAAAAAACCATTCGGCTGGAATCAAAAAAATCTATGAAGGCGCTTTGTACTGCCCCATCGCAGTTGAATTTTTTCCCTTGCAAGAAGTTATCCCAATTTCGAAAAAAATGGTAATTTGTTGGAGCAAGGTCCGGGGAGTACGGTGGAAGTCTTAGACATTCCAATTGAAGCTCTTTTAATTTGGTAGCCGTCTGTTGTGCAGTGTGTGGTCTAGCGTTGTACTGAAGCTGCAGTGGTCTAAAGCGATTGACCAGCCTCGGTTGTTTAGCAGCTAGCTTTTCTATCATGGTTTGCAGTTGCTGACAATAGACATCTGCCGTAATCGTCTGTCCAGATTACACTAGTCCACCAAACGCTCACATGTAACTTTTTTTGAGTTAATTTTCGCTTGGGGCATGATTTGGCTGGTTCGCCAGGGTTGAACCATTGCGATGAGCGTTTCCGATTGTCGTACACTCGTACAGGATCCACTTTTCATCACAGGTAATGATTCGATTTAAAATCCTTTCATTATTATGCTGGTTGAGTAATGTAACGCAGCAGACGTCGCGCGTTTGTCGGTGTGCTGCACTCAATTCATAAGGTACCCACCTCTCAAGCTTTGTCACCTCCCCAATTAGCTTCAAGTGGATTAAAACAGTGTTGTCACTAACACCGCAGCCTACACCTGATTCGGACGTGGTTTGCGATGGATCCGCTTCCACAATAGTCTTCAATTCTTCATTATCAACTTTGGTCTCTGGCAGTTCACGGGGTTTGTTCTGCAGGTCAACATTTCCAGAACGAAAACGTTGGAACCAAAAACGCACTGTGTTTTCTTTTGTTACACCCCCGCCATATACAGCAATATAATAATATTTCGAGCCGTTTCTGCAGCACTGGTGCCACGGTGCCATTTAAAGTTTTCCATTTTGTAAACTAAGTGACGCAAAGAAAAAACCAAAAGAGGAAAATACAAATGAATTGGAATTCTTAACCAAAGAGGAGATAATACAGATCAAAGTGGCCAGTACGACAAAACGCCAATTTCATATGTAAGGACTTAATAAATGGAAATGAATTTGTAAATGTTCTTGTTTGCAACTAAATGAAGACAAATGAATCTAATGATAAAAAAAGTTATACAAATTAGAAGTTAAATATATCAAAAGCTTTTATTTACCTTTAAATTGTATTTACTCGAATTAAAATAAATAAATTAAAATAATATTCGTTTCTTAAATAAGAAATATAAGCATGAAAATATAATATACACGGTAAGAAGGCTTGACGGCAAACGTATAAGGACACCACTTAGAGCCCCACAATATATTCTTATCCACAAACCACATCAAATAGAACAAAAACATGGATTCCTCACCTCTTCTTAGTGAGGCTGTGGTAGGGCCGCTCGAGTTGCTCGAACCGTCCACCAGGCGGCGCCGCCGGCGACCCTAGAGACGACAGCGAGAAGCTACTCTTCATTGACGTGTGCTCGAAACCTGGAAGTGGTGGTAAATACAAGCTTAATATAAATAAATAAAATGTTTTTATTTATTTAAGGTATTGTACCTACACTTAGTGTTTAAAGGAAGAACGAGAGGAAAAAGAAATACTTTCTAATATTTGAAAAATATTATATTATTTTTATATTAATTTTAAATATTTTTTTTTACTTTGTCATAGCCGACAAAAGAGCACGCGTTCCACCAGATGATATGTGCCATCCGAGCCCATAGACATAAGTAATGGATGTTATTTATTAATTTTATGGTTATCGATTAATGATGCGTTGCCGACCATAGGGTTAAGTTGGAATTGCCTTTGTTCCAGTTACTACACTGGCTTTCCTTTCCTTTATTTGGAACATAATAACGTAAACGTAGTTATTATGGTAGTTCAATAGCAAGGGTCTGGTCACTATTGAATTTATCTTTATAGAGTTTATAGGAAAAAACAGTTCGTAAACGGATACGAGGAAGCAAGAGTCAATTGTAATCTAGTGGTGTTACGGAATATAATCATTCTAATATATATAAGGCAGTGCTGCACTGTTACGCTGTCGTATTTCATAAAATAGTATTTAGTATCATAGCTTGGGAGATGTGAGAATTATACTTTCAAAACTCATTAAACGGACACTGTCTTAATTATAGAGCTTGACTGTTACCAAGAGGTCTAACATGAGATTTTTTTTCCATGTCTTTTCTTGCAAATAGGTTCTAAACGACAAAGCAAAATAGACGAACGGGCTTATCGTTTGAATCCACAAATACTACACAAAAAAGTGCTGCGAAAAAATACATCCTTAAAACTTTGGTAATTTAGTCGGGTAAATAAATACTGAAAATAAAAAACTAAATAAAAATAATAGCACTGTCGTCTGGTTTCGAAACAAACGATGTCACGTTTGATACTCTAGTTGGATTGGTCAAAATTAGTTACATGACAAGTCTTCATTAAAATTTGGTTGTCGAATTAGCTATGTCTAGGGATGTTAGACCCGCTGGAATAACATATCGATACTCTTAAACGGCCATGCGCAAAAGTTAGTCTCTAATTAAATAGATATAAATCGATAAATCAACTATACTTACTTGTACTCATTTTTCAGTCGATAGCCTCCTTCGGGTAACTTCTATAAGGTTCAATTTACGGTGAAATTGACGATAGCGTTCCCGACTCCGGACCAATTTTGTACTGTCTACTCAATTCCTTATACTTTGTACTTGGCAAAATTGAAAGCAGTCTGTGCCTTAATAGTTTAACTTTAAAGTCTAAATTGCTTCGTTTAAATAGTGCTATGTCGACTAGATTCGTTTAGTAGGTATAAGTTAATAGCGTTTTCTTGATCATGTAATCGGTGAAGATTCATGAATTTGAAGAAGTTTCTTTTGGGTGTTTTGTGTGAGTTTCGATGGTTACATCTTGTTGATTTCTATCTCCTTACGCCGTCCCTTAGTGTTGCATTTATTGGGCCAGCCCTGGAAATAAACGAAAAAAATCAGACTGCTGTTCGTTTTATGCAGTTACTATATTGCATATGCAACTATTATATAATTGGGTATTTGACACCATTTGGAAATGCAAATTTAAAATGTTTTAAAAATTTAGGTTTTGATAAACTCAAAACTCAAACAATCGAAATTATATAGATTAGAAAACTTGAAAACGAAGCAATAAATTTATAATAAAATATGTAAATTTTTTAAATATTATTAGCTTACTGCCATTAAATATAACAATTTTTATCATCGCAGTATGGAAGTAAACGCATCATCTATGTAGTTATTTTATATTTTATCCAAACGCCCATACAATTTTAAGTGGTTTACTGCTTGGGACGTCACAACTCGTCGCTACCGTTTTGTATGGAGCGTTTTCTAGCGACTCGCAGCAGCTTCTCAAACATATCGCTGCATCTACAAAACTATTGATTGTAAGCATACGGTTACTTACTTTCGCAATATTTCTTTACTGTTGATAAAATATTTACATATGTAATAAAAAAATATGTTCATATACCCAATTAGTGGTGAACCAAGCAAAATTTATTTAGTATTGACCATCATAGAGCTACGTATTTCATATTACTTTTACAGTTTCTACCTCTCAGACAGTTTATTATATAGAAACATAGTTTCTGAGTATTAAATCATTATATCCAAAGTCTCTATGAATTAAACTTCAAATAGACCAACAGCACAAAGTACAAAGAAAACTTCATTTAAAGCATTGCTATTACAAAATCTGTATTATTTATCGCTACTCCAGCTTGGTGGTCGCGAAAGTCAAAGTCTTTCCATTTTTCATTTGCAATTCAATTCATCAGAACAATCTTTGGTCTATTCATTACCTGAGACCAATGAGGACTTTCACCGTTGCAAAAATCAATTGTTCCACCGAAGGGCAAAATTATTGACTGTTTTAGAGACGGGACTTGTCGATAAAAACTGTTTAGGAATTTCCTTTTTTGTTTTCACTTTTATAAGTAGTCGGAATTATGTATCATTTAAATGTATTAGAAACCATTTGTATTATTTCTTTTTTCTTAATGTATTACACCTACCTTTCTCAAAAGTTCTGGAAAGGAGCAGACTTTAAATTCATAAAAAAGTAAAGTCACAGTTTCAGGCAAATTTTAACATTTCCACGAGTGTACCAAATTGGCATCAGACCGACGTCACGGAACGTTCATTTTGCGATTGTGCCGCTTCGATATAAATGAAGACAATAGGAATTGAATAGGAAAAAATTTTGTAATCATCTGTTTGTAGTTTTCGAGAAATGAGAGATGTTGTCTTTCGTGGAATGTGGGTTTGGTAATGTTGTTTTATAGTAGAGATGTAGCCTTAATTCTCTAATAAGAAGAGATGCCTCATTCTAATAATTACCTTAGTTATACAAATCATTCAATCATCAAGCTATTTACTGAAAATTCTTAAAATATGTAATAAAATGAAGAACTAAGATTAAAATTTTACTGTTATTTTTGATATACAACACTTATTTTGAAAAATGTTAAAATTGCCGTAACACAGCAAAAGGCTTTTCCATGAACCGTTCACCATTTACTTTCTAATACATGGTTTAATACATAATAACATATAAACGAGCTGGGGTCAAATTGACCCTAGCCGTATACTGTAGGACAATTTAATCTGTCCAATGTATAATAACGGTTAACTTCGTAGGGAGTTTAAATTTATAGTCTGTAGTTGAAGAGGGAATGGGCGAACTAATAGCTTTTATGAATAGTTAGTGAATTGACTTTGTGGGAAAATGTTTTTCAATAAACAGTTAGCGGAGTTGAGAATCTTAATCAATAATGAAATATGAAAACTAAACTAGGTATTACTAGTCGTGTCGATTGTAGTATTTCTGCTTCTGATGATATTAAGTGTAAATGCATTATGAGTGGATTTCGTTCACTTCTGGCAACATAATTTCCAAGCAATAATATTTGTACCTTATACATATATGCATAAAGAAGAAGACAGAAAATTTGAAATTAACTTAGATTTTGATACAAAAATTTACTCATGCGTCAACTAAAAGAAGTTGCACTTAATTGAAGTGTACATTAACACAAGGATATTGTCTATGTTTTTATAATGCCTATCGGAATATTTTGTCTAGTTAAAGCCTTTCTTTCATTCAAAATTAATACTAATGAAAAGAAAGATTGAAAAGGCATTTACTTCTGGTAAACATTTACTTAAATATATTTCATTGATAAGAACAATTTATATTTATTTAGACGATAAGACACGAAACTTTCTATTAACAATTCCCAAGAAAACAACCATTAAATTAGTCACTGAGCAAACTACGAAAATTATGACAGCCGCAAAAACAGCGATACCGCTTACCAACAATGAAGCAAGAAGATTAATGACCAACATAAATTGAAATTATTTAAAACTAGAAGAAAGTAAATTACTATAGAAATCCCATAGAGTTTATCAGAGCCAGCATGTGCGAAATCTAAATAACAAACAAACAATGCCAAAATACGTAGGAAGCTGAATTAAAAACTTTCGCCGCACAAAAAAGTTCATTAAAGCAGCGGGTTTTATCGATAAATATCTAAAGTGGATATCGAATTAATTTTATCGACATGCTGTACTTTACTAGCGATTTAATTAGTAGAGTTGATCGAAAATATCGTTTTTTTTTTGTTTTATTCCGACAAGTTTAGATATGATATTTTAATTCAAGAATTATTGCTCTAATTATCTGATTACGGAAACGGCTATGTAACTTATAGAAAAGCTTTATTCCAGCACTTAGGTACAAATTGTAAATATTTTGTTTGTGAATAAAAAGTTTTATTTTACAAAAAGGCACAAAGAAGGGCATGTTACGCGCATATAAAAGAGAGGTCTTTTTAATATATATTATTCTTTAAAATTCTGGAAATATAAATGGAATGTCCTATTATAAAAGAATAGTTCAAAGGACTTCGTGGTTCGTTTCCATAATTAAGAGTCGTTGAAATTAGTTTTGGTCACGACAAGTAAAGCTGTGACTAAAGAAGTAGCGTAGAAACAGGGACGAAAATATTTTAAAATAGTTCGGGTAATTATGGAAGTTAAGATTCTTTTCTTTTTACACTTACCAGAAATAACAAGATTAAGTCTGTAAAATGTTACATATAGAAGTAATGTATTCCACAATGGTATATAATTAATGTATAACCAATATTTTATGTTAACTACCAAGTAGTGTTATTACCATTTTTAAGCAGAGCTCGCAAATCTGCGATATATTTTATATATATTCATGTTTGCTTGTAAGCTGTATTTTTACGGGCACTAATCGCTTCCCATTATTCGGGCCGTTACATTCGATTCGGCAATATTTGTTGTTTAACAAGGCCGTAAAAAAACTTACTACACATAATCGGCTAATGCTGATTGATCAATCGGTCTTAATGCAGGTTGGCACAGCTAAAACCGTTATGGCATTACTGGGCGGCATTTTTCCCGAACATTCATCTACGACGAAGGTAGCGACTCTTATCAATCGATCTTTGACGAACCTTATTTCTTGTTTGTTGTCATACCAAATCGTCACCGACTTATTAACTAATATCACAAATCGACAACTAACATTAGATACCCCAGACCGATTCACATCCGACAGTCAAACAGAACTCATTACCGAAGCCGTCTCCAGTAATTACCACATCATTTTATACAACCACCATGATACGAGCTCATTTGCCTTTATCAGATCAGCGAGTACAATGAACAAACAAGACGATCACTTCCATGACTTCTTCAATCATTTGATCTTGTCTCGCTGTACACCGTACCTCGATTAAGACCTGCCATTATTAACTTAACAGTAAACGATACTTAGATAGTGATAATGAGAATGTCATGTAGTTTTAATGATCGTAGAAACATAATACTTAAAACAATAGTATTAGAGAAAGGTTAATAGCAAATATACTTATTATGAAAAAGAAAATCGAATAATGATCCAACGATTACTTTTCTTTACTTTTCTATTTGATGTTACTTAGTGTTAGTTGAGGTTAAGTTTCCCACGCGTCGACTATAAATTCTCGTCCAATTTCGTTATAATTATTACTCGTGAAAAGAAAGTGGTTATCCCTTTTTTTCTCCTAGGTAATAAATTTTTTATCGGCGTGGTAACCAGTATTAGAGGCAGGATAATGGAGCGACGCCCTGGATTGGGTAATAAAAGGGCTTCTTCAGTAATTGTTTATTGGTCTTTGGAGGAGTTAATTTAACCGAAATTATAGAAGTAGAGGCTTTATTTTGAACTTTTGATTTACGATATAAAGAATGAAGGTTCTTTCTTTATTATGCAATGTTTTATCTGTACCAAGACGTTTTTTAAAGACATAAGAGTGAGTGAGCACAAACAATACTAGTGGAATTAAAATTTATTTTCAAAATGGACTCCCAGAATTTAAGAAAACGTTAAGGTATGTTGACCGAGAAAGTTTTACTTAAGTTACGTACCAATTTATTTAAGTATTTAGATATTATACATGGTTTTGGTTTTTTTCAATCAGTGCCACAAATTTTTACAGGAGGCTTAGAATCGGTAATATAATCGATTACAGTAATGAAATCTTGTTATTTTTTTACTCCCTCAAACACAGTACTCACTGGTCACACTGCACATGAATGGAAATTGAATAGTAAAAATAATAAGATAGTACAGTCATTCATAATTACAAACATAACTATTTTTAGATAATTATTGATTGAGATAACTCTTAAAATGGCGGCACAAAACCAAAAAAGTATGTTTGCTTATTATGACGGTTCTAAGCCCGTAAAAAGTATGGAGGAAAATTAGAATCGAACTTATTTACAATTTTCAGATGTTGGTAAACATAAGGAATGGGCGTGTTCGTCTCGAGAGCTCAGTGTCGGTATCCTTGTATTATCTCCTGAATTAGTTTTTACTTATATTGTATATTATATAAAATATCTATATTGTCTGTTATTCTGTTATTGATTAACTAGCATGTTGTGATAGCCTATAAGTGTGTTACATACCATGTTTGTTACATTAGATTGTAAAAATATATACATGTAAATGTATTGTAATGTGTTGGCTGTCCTAAATAATAAAATAAAAATAAACAAATAAAAAAATAAAACGTGGTTGTGTGTGTCATTGATAATTTTGTTATCAATGGTATGTAGTGCGCCCATACGTTACGTACTTTTTTATTTATTTTAAAATGTGTGTTATTTAGTAATTACCAGTGATTTCAAATATTTGACATATTTTTTATAACATTTTTTACACGTAGAATCTAATAATAATTTTGGTTACCCTATGCAAAAGACACCCTGTATAATATGCCCAAAATAAGTAACAAAAACATACTTCTTTATATTGAGTGTTTTTTTAACACCTTATTCATCCATCCGGATATATGTCAACCCCAATATTTAGTGTTATTTTACGTAAACTCGTATTGTATGCATATATTTTTTAATTTATACAAAACAATCGATGGAACCTACTAATTATATAAACGCATATTAATTTTAAACATACATTTAATACTCCGATAGTAGATACTAGGAAGTAAAATTCCCAAGGATGAAAACATTCAATACAACGATGACCAACCAGGAAGTAATGACGCGAAAGGTGATAAACTTCGATGTTACATGTGTAGACTTTGTAATTCTATGAAAATTACACCTTTGGACAAACATTTGAAGTGATTAGATACAGTGTTAGAAATGTATAGTAAGGGCTTTGCGGCGGCGCGGCGAGAATCTAAAGATAACATTTTTTGAGGAACTGATTTGAGATTTCGTATAGTCATTGGTTTATTTCTTAATCAAGTCGAATGAGTCTCTTAATATTTAAATAAATAAATCCCCAGACAAACACACCAACTGTATGGCCCCAAAGTAAGCAGAGCTTGTGTTATGGATGACCATACAGCGAACTGGGGGGGAGCCCAGAATAAACATACATATATAAATACAAACAACCATGACCCGAGAGCAAACATCTGTGTTCATCACACAAATGAATGCCCCGGCCGGGACTCGAACCTGGGACCTTCGGCGTATGAGGCAAGGCTACTTACCACTACACCACTCGGTCGTCATCTATTTCAGATCAATTATTTATTTTCTATCCATCAACATTACTTAATTGTCTAGAAACGCAGGTAGTTATTAGATTATTTCGTATGTCAGTCTTTTGTGTTGAGTAAGCCCGAACCCTACCGGTCACAAAAGGGTATAATTAATACTAAAATTTTTAATGATAATATAAAAGCCCTTTAGTTTATACAGCTCCTTTGTTCTTGTTCAAAAGATGTTCTTTTTTAAATTAAACACTTGCATCACAAAGTCATCGGATATAGGATTTAGATAAAATATTAATTAGGTACTTTCCTGACACCATGTAGAAAATAATTTGCATTAAAAACATCGCATAATCTTCATATCGAATGAATATTTTTAGCTTGATTCAAAAATAAGCTTCGAAATGTTTGTAAGAACCTGGCCCTCACATGTTTAAGGTCGATATACTTTTAAAATTTTTTAGAAATTAGGTTATTACACTCAGGATACTTTTGGTGTGACAAGTTAAAATAGTAACAAAAGCGTAATTAATAACAAAACGATTTTGCTTTTAATATTCAATAAAGCTTTTCGTCAAACTTCATGTATTACAATGCTTAATCTTATTATACATCTTAAACTTTTAAGTGTTATTGTCAAAGTTCGCAAATTCACATTAAAATTACAATTTATATTCGCTTATAGAAAGCTGGGAGTGAAGATGTGTTCAATTGTACCCTATTGATTCTTCGAGCCATTCTGAAGTTTATATGACGTTAGAAAATCAATTTAGATGATTATAAAGATAAGTTGAGGAAAAGCAGGGAACTCATTATTAGTATTTATTTGCTGAAGGTTAAACGATAAAGTTTATTGATTATTATTGCATTCAATAGGTGAGGAGTAGAAATCGTTTGTTTTCAGTTTTACTCATGATAATAGTTAGTTTAAAATAACAGCAGTACGTTTTGTTTTAAAACTTGCGTACGTGTTGACGTTTGTCTTTAAAAGTTTTGGGCTCGCTTACATAAAGAAACTAAATCTTTAAATATTGAAAATTAAAATATTGCCTTCAGGAATCATGTATTTCACTTCTACTCTCTTTAAGAATTCTTAATTATTTTTTAAATCATTATTTCAATAATTTCCCGCCTTTTCGTTACTCTTAAGAACGCCCACCAAAGTTAAACTTTGAACTGTTTTTACACACCTTTAACACCACACACATTTAAGTATGATAAAAATAAATTTCAGTTAAGTTAGCGATTCAGTTTATTATTGTACTGCGAGGGAAGTGTACAGAGACACAGGCTAGGCCTAGTTCGAAAGTCATTCTCTCTGCCAATAAATACTTACTTACTTTTATCACTTCCAATCTACAATAGTCTCTTTGAGTACTTTGCGACCCTCCAGAAATTCCTTCTTAATTTAACGGAGCACTCCTAACCCGCCGTGACTCACGCTCTACACTTGTGAACCGAGACGAATCTACGGAAATAAAAAACAAGGACTCGGGATTTTTTGTTCTATTTGGAGGAATTCCTGAGTTCGGATGATTGTGAAGATCCTGTAGAGAGGGGTTTTAGATTGGGATTGTAATTGAGGCTGTTAAAGTTTTTTTTTTCTTTGAGGTAGTGGACGTGGTAATGGTTACCACCTACTAGACTATTTAAAAAGTAACTTTACATTTGCTTCGACGAGTACGTAGTAAAAATACTTTTTATTACGAAAAATGCACCGACTGTAGAACCGGTGTCAATAAATATTATGGCCGAAAACACAGAGAACTGGAGCCATTAGTAAAGAACAAACAACTATAAAAAAAATCTACAAATATTTGTTTTAGTTCCGGGATTCAAATTACGGGGGTGAATGATAGAGATTACCAATAAGGCTTTACACAAGATGATTAAGAAAAGCCTATTCCTATATCGTAAACACCGAACACATGATCTAACAAAGTTTTCACTAATTAGGTTGAATATTTTTCATCTTTCGAGAAGACGTTCTCTGTAAAAGGAGGAGCGCGGTACGCGTTAACGATGTCGGACGTGCATTAAGTTGTCTGTTATTTTTAATTCATTCTCGAGTGTAATAGTCAAGTCTCGATTCCTTACAATATATCAACGTGTTCCTTACTTTTTCTTCTTTAAATTGATATATAATATTCAGATTTTAGTGCAGTGTACTGTGTTGTATGTGCATAAACAATTAAGGAAGTTCGTTTAAAAATATAAACAACTGACCTGTGAATGCGTCAACGGCTCTGAACTAACGGTTGTTTGGTCATTAACCTTTGCTGTGATTAAGAAGTTCTATTTTGTCACTCAGCTGTGCGGGCATTGTGGTGTAGTGGTTAAGCCGCAGAGCTCCAGTCGTATGTTACTGCGTTCGATTCTGGCATTGACAATTAAAAATTTGTTTTTCTTTTTAATTTTTTACTTCTTTTTCTTTAATATTATCATTTTACTTGGACCTACATAAGTTTTAATAAGAAAATAAATAAATTAGAAAATACATTTTACGTGTACCTAAAATGATGTCTAATAATGAAAACTGTTCGGGGTGCCGTCAATCAATAAAAAATAGACGTTATCTGTGCTGCTGTATTTGTCGTAATAACTTTGACTTAGCTTGTGCCAATGTATCCGAGGAACGCTTTCGCAATACACTTACAGGAGAGCAAAAAGATCTTTGGAAGTGCATGAGTTGTATTGGTAGAATACCCAGAACAGATGACACTCCAGTGAGATCTGCAAGTGATGGGGTCACTTTTCGTCGAGCGAAGGAAATAGCGGTCAGTCCGCCCGACCAGATGGATGTTTCCCTGTTTGACACCACAATTAATAAAACTGCTCATGACGCCACAGAAGACGTTCTATATTCAAGTAGTCTACTGACAGAAATACGTCTGTTTAGAGAGGAATTAGTAGCTACTAGACATATACTATCTTCTCTAAATGAAACCATTTGTAAGCTTGTGTCAAGGATGGATGCTTGTGAAAGTCGAGTGGATAAGATCGAAGAGCGAATGTTGACTCTAGAACGACGCTCTGAGGCTACGCCTGTAGCGGTTGAATCGTCACTGGTCTCCTCGGTGGAACAACTAAAAGCGGAACTTAACGAACGAGATCAAGAGCTACTGCAAAATGATATTGAGATATCATGCGTTACTGAGCGGAAGGGTGAAAGTTTACCACACATTATCATCACCCTTGCGAATAAAATTGGGGTGACCCTTAGCGAGCAGGAAATCGTGAGCTCTACACGAGTGGGACGGCCTCCTGAGGAAGCAGATGTTATGGGTACAACGATGGCACGACCACGGCTCATTGTAGTGCGGCTGGCCCGGCGTGCGGTGCGCGACCAGCTGCTGCAGGCAGCGCGAGTGCGGCGCGGGGCCACTACCGAGGGCACGGGGCTCCCCGGACTGCCGCGCCGGTTCTACATCAACGAGCGGCTCACCCGGACCAACAGAGCTATATTCCGTCTAGCTCGGGAGGCAGGGGCGCGCCTGCACTGGCGTTATGTGTGGACGCGTGACGGCCGTGTGTTCGCGCGGCAGCACCAGGGCGCTGAAGCACCGCGCCATCGTCTGCGCACTGAAGCTGACATCAAGCGTGTTTTTGGACATGAAACGGTTAGAGAAAACAAATAACAATAAATTGCTCTCGAAACGAAAAAGTAATTTCTTAATGCTTTTAAAATTACTTTTAAGTGTGTTTGCAAAATTTTGTGTAATTTTTATTACTTTTAAATGTCAAAACTTTTTATTTAAATTATCCAATTTTAGTTGCTTTCTCAGTTTAGCCCGCCTTGTAGACATTCGGTTACAAAACATTATATTCAAGTTGTTATATGTTGTACCTTTTTCAATTTATTATTATTTACATAGAGAATATTCTTATCATATACACAAAATTTACGTTTCTGTTTGCATTCATAAAGTTGGTTTTAATTCCTTTTTAAACAAATTGAGAATCCCTAAAAAAGTAAATTTGATCTTAATCTTAAGCTTTTATTGTCTAGATTATATAACTGTGTATTTGGTTATTCATGATCTTTTAAATATCTTCTATAATGAATCATTACCTTGTAAATTTCAATTTATTCTATTCATACGTAATATTTTATGGTTGGAATATCGAGACTATTTAATAAAGAAAAATTATCTATCCAAGTTTAGCAATTCAAAGGTTGACACTGTATGTACAAATTCATACAAGCACTTAAACACTAATCTATGCTGCAATGGTGGGTTTTCGAAGTGCAATTATTTAACAACAACTGGTGATACTTGTCTAAAATATTTTTATTTAAATACATTATGTTACCGTTTCAGTAGTATGGTATATAAAATAATGTTTAAACTTAAAAGTGAAATTTGTGTAGTTTTTGAAATGTTTTTATTTATCTTTTTAAAACTAGATCTAAATAGCTTAAAATACTTAAGACATAATGATTGTCAAAATTCTCCAAATATCTGCAGTAGCAATGATTACTTTGTATTGTCTCATGTTTTATATTTTAACTATAAACATACTTTTCCTGTGTATACACTCAGTATAATTTGTGTAATATTGGTTAACATTGTTTTGTGTAAACTAAAACGTTCAATGATAAAGTTAAATGCGTTTCTAACTGGGAACTTGTTCAGATTTCTGTTTTTAAACTTTGGGTGTGTGTGCTGTGTCAGAGCAATACAATCAAAATATAAGCGCAAATTGTATAGCTTTAATATATATTATTACATATTTTATTTATTTTCTTCTTATTTTATTTGGAAGTTTATTTTATATTTTTCTGACATCATACCGGCTTGCATGAAATACATATTTTTAATTTATGGTAACTTTTTGGATCCGATAGGTTTTGATGATACTTACTCAAAATCATAATTAATGGCTCCTAAAACTAAATTCCTTAGACTAGGACTATATAATGCGGGCTCTCTTAATACGGGCCATGATGACTTCCTTGTGGCAATGGACAGATTTGCTGCTGACATTGTCGCTATTAATGAGACTTGGTTAAGTGCCGGGCAAGAAGCGTGTGCTCCCGCGCCACCAGGCTATCGCCTGCGCTGCGCGCCGCGACCCTTGCATATGCGCCGTGGTCGAGGTGGAGGTGTGGCCTTTTATGTCAGACAGAATGTACATGTTCGTTACCTGAAAAATCCCAACCCCACAATAGAACAAATGTGGCTATCAACTAAAACTAACGGGTTTTCAATAGTGGTCGGTACAGCATACAGACCACAATGGCTAAATATAGACACATTCATAGACACTTTAACTGACTCCATATCAAAATTCTCACACTATGACTATATTATCCTAATGGGAGACCTTAACGTTAATATGTTGCAAATTAGTGAGAGCAAGTCACTTAAGCTGCAGCAATTTTTACGTTGTATGGACCTAAAACAAATTGTGACTGAACTTTACGTCTGAGTCGGAAACATTAATCGACGTGGTGTGCACTAATGGTCCAGTTCGAGAAGTGACAGTGAATAACATAAGCGGAGTTTATGGTCATGCAATGGTCAATGTCACAATGGCATTAAAAAAGACTAAAGTACCCGATCAGTTCGTCAGGTATAGGGCTTTTCGGGACATAGATATAGAAAATTTCAACAATGATCTCACTGGCATGGACTGGGAGGCTGTGACTCGGGAACCTACCGTGAGCGAAATGGTAGCCAGGTTTAGTACGATGATCTTAGACCTCTATAAAAAACATGCTCCAATTAAGACTATTCGTATCAAGAAACAAGGTTCCTTACCTTGGATTACGGATACGATAAGATGTATGATGGACATGCGAGATCAAGCGCGGGAAAAGAAAAAGCAGTGCAAGTCGGACTCCAATGACAAATACTACAGGGACTGTAAGAAGCTGGTTCAAACCAGCATTTATTCTGAAAAACGTGCTTATTTTAATTATTTCATAAACTCAAACCTAAAGAATAGTTGCAAATTTTGGAAAAACTTAAAAAGTAAGATTTTGATTGACCCTAGTAAAAATGATTTACTGCCCGAGTGCTTTAATGACCCCGATAAGATCAATGATCACTTTTTGAATCTACCTGACAAAAACGCAGTGGCGTCTGCTGCAGAGCAAAATAAATTTGACACATGTTCTTTTGGAGCTACAAATCTTACCTTGGAACCAATAACAGATGTACAGGTTCTTAATTACATTAAATCTATAAAATCAAATGTTATAGGTAGCGACCAAATCAGTAAGGATATGATTATGCTAACACTTCCGAGAACTTTACCAATTATTACAGTAATTGTGAATGAGTCCCTTCGAACCTCTGTGGTCCCCCATCAATGGAAAGAGGCACTTGTTACGCCTTTGCCTAAAATAAACAATCCCAGTGAGTTAAAGGACTTGAGACCAGTGAGTGTTTTGCCATTTATGTCAAAAATTTTGGAAAAAGCCGTGTATTATCAACTTTTGAATCACGCAGAGAAAAACAACATTTTACCTTCTCTTCAATCGGGTTTCCGAAAGGGCCGGGGAACAGTAACTGCTCTACTAGATGTCGTGGATGAAGTACTAGCTGAGCAGGATATTGGTCATGGTAGTATCCTCGCTCTATTGGATTTCTCCCGAGCGTTTGATAGTATCGACATTTCTCTGCTTCTGTCGAAATTATCGTTCTATGGGCTTGACAAGAAAGCAGTACAGTGGTTTTGTAGTTACTTTGCAGACCGACAACAGTCTGTCAAACTCAAAAAGTCTGATGGATCCTCTCGCATTTCACACCCCAAATTGGTTCAGCGTGGTGTCCCTCAGGGATCCATCCTAGGTCCTCTTTTATTTATAGTCTATAGTGCAGATTTGGCAAAGGAAATAAAACACTGTAAATTTCATATTTATGCCGATGACGTCCAACTTTATGTTTCTGAAGCTCCAGACCGAATGTTGTATTCAATAGAAACTCTAAATAAAGATCTAAGCGGGATCGCGGACTGGTCAGAAAGGAACGCGCTTGTACTCAACCCTTCTAAGTCCAAATTCATTATTCTCGGTTCCAAATCCCAGGTTAACAAAATAAAAAACTTGTCCCCCGTAGTCAGTATTCGCGGTCAAAGTGTAGTTCAAGTTGATGAGACCAAGAGTTTGGGCGTTTTATTGGATAACCAATTACGTTTTGAGAGTCACGTAGAAAGTTTGGTTCGGAATTGCTTCTTTAGGCTTAAAGTTTTGTACAAAATTCGCAACCTACTGAGTGAGAAAGTGAGAATTACAGTATGTGAATCTCTAGTGTTATCTCGACTTAACTATGCAGATCTTGTGTATGGGCCTCGACTTTTGTATAAAACCAGTCGTTTGATACAGCGGGTGCAAAATGCTTGCTGCCGATTTATATTTGATATTCCTTCCCGAACACATATCACACCATTTTTAAATAATGCCTCTATACTAAATATGGAGTTACGCAGACAGTTGCATCTGGCATCTTTAATGTTTGACATAATTAAGTTTAAAAACCCTGACTATTTATTTTGCAAGTTGAAGTTTCCCAAAAGCAAACCGTTTTGCGAGCCTAGATCTACACGACCCCCACTTAGCACGCAGCACCACAGAACCGCGGCATTTACTGGTTGTTTTCGCTACAGCGCAACAAAGTGTTGGAATAATATTCCTCCGCCTATTAGGATATCCAAGTCCAAATCAATATTTAAGCAAAAATTAAAATCTTACCTTCTTAAAATACAGAGACGGGAAATTCCTAAAAGATTCACGAAGTAGCGAAAACTACCCGGTTTTTTGGGTAATAAAACTTTACAGTTTATTTTAAAAATGTTATTTCTTGTTATTTTATTTCTTGGATATGGTTTTTTATGTAGGTTGGGATTAACATAGTACACTATATATAACAAATATTTTATTTGACTGAATATTTATTTATTTAATTAATAAAACATATTATTATTTCAATATATCTATTATTTTCTTAGGTATTTAACTAACATTATGTACATTTCTTATAATCAGATTGGGTTTACATTATTTTTTTTATTTTTTCCATTTGAATCCGTGTCTGCACTTCCTCGAGGTTTGTAGCTGAAAATCAGCGCTTTGCTCTATGAGCTGATGCCGCTGAGCTATGGCCTTTTGCTCTGCTGCAGCACACATGCATTATAATCTTGTTGTTTTCTCATTTAGTATTTATTCAATTTTGTTCTTTTTTTTATGTATGCGTCTTTTTTGTGATTTTAATCTATATATTTCTTTTTTGTAATGTTTGTGTGTCTGAAGTAACAATAAAGCTTTTTATCTATCTATCTAAAAGCAAACACACACAAATTACAAAATGTACAGTAATTATATAATCTATAAAACACGATGAAGCCAGTTAAAAAAATTTACCGTAAAAACTTAGGCATTACTAGATTTTTCACTTTTATGAAAAAGTATCCAAGCTAGGAATGTACCAACAATAACTCTTAATAACCAACACACTATATTTTCTCATGTATTCGTGATGTACTGATGTTTGACATCTTGAACTAATAATATCAGCTAGTTTGCACACGTACCCCGGTAGTGCCGTATGCACTTAATTTATCTTTTCATGGCATTTTGTTCGCGTCTACTTCGATTATGAACGGACTACTAATTGTAATGTTTTATATTAATCTAGGTCGTCTTACGTCTGAGTCTAGATTTCCTTGTTCTATTATTGTGAAATATCAAAAATATGTTATGAGATTCATTGAAGATTTCCAATTTGGTTTCAATTTATCAAAATCATCTTAACATGTCCTCAACTTGTACGGTTAGTATTAATAAAGAGTTTTCATGCAATGCTATGATACATGTCTTATGACAATATGTATTACAGTTATGAATCAAAACGGAAATAATTACTCAGGTCTGGAACGCTGAGCGGACCTAACCAAAGCGAGCACGCGAAGGATGCGTTGACTAGCACAAGCTTATGTTATGATTCATCAATCGTAGTGATATTCAAATGTACCTCATATTCAGCATTATACATTTCATGGTTTTTACGTTAATATTAGAAAAGATCAACATTTAAAAAAGACTACGATTTGAAACCATAATATCCAAAATTGGTGTTAAATACACATCGAATCCGCCTGGATTGTATGTATGTGAAGTTTTATTTTATGGATGAAACCCATTATACACAATTTTTTTTTTAATTTTAGAAATAAATATGAATAGTGTATAGATTTAATCCCGCATTGGCTTGAACTTGAAGTAAGTAAGTAGTTCGTTAGAATAGTCGCCAGGGAGGAACTGTAATTTTAGTTAAGCTAGACACATTAAAACAGTGTCTAAAGAAAAAACCAAATAATTTTTTTTGTAGTAAAACAGATAGAAATCAATGTAATGGCAATATCTGTGGACAAGATACGTAACTATGTACTAGTTTTATTCGATTTAAAGATTTACATTCTAGAATTGTAAATATTTATGATAAGATATATTTTGATGTAAATAAAAACAAAAATGAAAGATATAATTACATATTATAACACAATTAAGTTTATAATATCTAAATAAAATTCAATATACTTTAAGCACGTCCTTTGTAATACCTACTTAAATATATTTCATACCTGACAATCTTTCATATTCCGTTGCATACTTGACTTCCCGAATAACTAAAAGTAAACAGAAAACCATACAAAATGGACCCCATTTCACGACAAAAAAGGTTAGGGGAAGGGAAATAAATCTACTTTTTGACATATTTCGAGGTGTACCTCGTAAATGGTATAAGTGTACACTATTATGTTATTGTCAATACTGGCTTCAGCGCACCTATGTTGGTGCGTAGTTATTGTCGAATTTGTTATTGAGTAGCACTTGGGTGTTATTAATCTATTATATGAAAGTTTATGAAGACTGATGGTTAAAAGATTATAACTTTTACCTATTCAAATTCAAAGATCTCTCAACTTTGACAATTACTTGTTCTTGTTGACGTTATATAAAGCATGACTCTATCTCCAGTTATGAAAAACCTTCGTTAATAAGAACTAGCAAGAAACTTACAATAGAGCTCTTATATGTACACAAAATAGTTCTTTTCTTCATCTGTTAGCTCGGCAAGTCTCCTTATCCACAAGGTATCCAAACGGCGTACATCCTCAGACAGCAGCCGTTCAGAGGGTTACCGCGGGAGCCAGCCATCGTCCTCACCAACCATATTAGGGGGAAGTGAGCGACCCGTCACCCGACCGTAACAAGACGAATAATGAATATTAGTGTCTTGTATTAAGGTGCTAGGTACGTGTACTAGCCGAAGTGCATGTAATGTAAATACACCATATCAATTCTAACTTCAAGATTGATAGATAGTACGGACATTTCACAAGAAGAAAAAATGGGTCTTATTTCTTTTCTGTTTTGTAAGGCATAGCGTGGGTTTAATGTTTAGGCGAAGAGAGAGAAATAATCAGCTAAATAGCATCCATTTTTTGAAAACATGGGACACCAATCTTGTCAAAGTGAGAGCCATTAGTTTGTACTGGATTGTCTACTACGTAGCATAAAACAAAAAGTCGGGTTCTATTTGAATATTTAGCTGGGATAAGTCAGATAAATCCTCAGGCTAAAATCTATAAAGTGTAATTAGAATAATTTGAAGCTTACCTCAATCGAGTGACCAAGTAAAGAGCGTCTTTATTTTATACTACACAAAATACACATTTTGTAAACATGTGTCACAAATTTTGTCCAAATTTATCAAACGCGATTTTTGTCACTACGTATTATGTCATAAAAGTCGCTTTTTTAAGATTTAGCTGAAACAAGTCTTAGGACTCTATATAGATTTCGGACTGGGAGGTTTGAATGACCACACTTATAGATAGCGACAAAATAGTAGGTATATAAAACACAACAGCGGTATAAAAATTCGCAACGTATATATGTTCCCTAATCAAAGCTTAATCAAATGATTTGCATGAACAACTTATCAACAAAAAGCTTAAAGAAAGGAAACACATCCTTCTTTGCGAAGGCAGGAAGCAGGTTCAATGACCTCAAAAATCACGACAAGCGGTCAATGACACGGGATAACGTGAGCTTAATCTAATTAGAAAATAATCGAATTTACTTAAAACTGAAAAACTAGTAAAGCTTAGGACTTTACTGGGTCAACAGGATTAAGTTTAAGTTGCTTTGGTGTTTTGGAATTTGTATGTAAATTAGCTAAATAGTTATTTTTATTTTTTTAAGTTAATTATATCAAATTGTTTATTTATTTATTTATTTGGATATCCAACAGCAAAACAATTAAAATAATTAAACTAATAAACATGAATAATCTATATAAGCTAATGACAGGATATCACATCATGGTAAAATTTATAACAAACAAAATCGTGAAGTGGTCAGTGTTAATGCCGGACTGTGTTTGTGCAGTTGCTGCATGAGGTGTATAGTCGGATACATACAATTGAAAGGCATTATACGAAGATTCGTATAATTTTAGTAGTTTGATAATAGAGTTGAATAATAAATAATGGATTACTTAGTTTACAAATTTTATCTGTTTATTATATAATTATATAAATATTGTAAAACATGTATTTTGTTAAATTAGGTTTTTTCTCGTGAACATTTTCTTTTGTATCTACTACACTAGCCTTACTCACTTTGTACTACAATTGTATTTAGTTACACGAAATTATTATTTGAAAATAACATTTCTTAATCAGTACTTACTCCGTAGAAATACCGATTCACGAATGACCACAACAGCCTAATCCCACTGCTGGAACTCACCCAACTAGGGGGTTGGTTTCATACTATTTACAGTCTATTTTACATCTCGCTTGCCTACTGTAGGTTGGCAGATTTATGGTTGAGGAGGGCGATGGTTGGATCCCGCATTGACTCGTGCACGGGTGCCGTTTGAGGGCGTTCGTCGTTAGGATACTTGGGTGGCGGGAGACTTGCCGAGCAAACAGATGCAGATAAGAATAATTTTGTGTACATATAACAGCCATATTGTAAGTTTCTTGCTAGTTCTTATTCACAAAGGTTTTTCATAACTTAAGTTGTAAACTCATCGGTACTTCAGCTGTCACCGGGGTCGAACCCAGGAACCTTGAATCGATAACCAGCGCCTTTACTATTACGCCACCTCGCTCTTTTATCGCAAATAATTCATGTGAAAATCAGCATCAGTAAAAACCGTGTTACTAACTATTATATCAAGTCACAGAGATAATCTCAACTAACAAATTTAAGCAACACTTTCATTTTCCTACGAATTACCATAATTACTGCGATACCAATCTGCGATGGTGCCTTCGAGCAATGACTGTACCAATTTATCATTCTCGGTAGATAGCATCTTATCGCCACAAATATTTTACTAAGATTGGCCTAGTTGTTTTTATCTGAAGGGGGTCTGTGAACTCCCGTGGACTTGCAACATTTTTTATTGTACACAGAAAAGCTCAGAAGGAGCGCCAGGGTGCGAAGAGGAAACGTAAACGGGGTAAGTGGTATAAAAGGGAGCATTCTTTCTCCCGTGTTTATAATATACTAGCCCCCCAAGGAAGGTGGCATTCGTGAATGGAATAGAAAAGCGAATGCATACGAAACGTTCCATCAAATGCACATGTCGATTTCATACTTTTGCAATTCTATTAACTTTCATATTCCATCGGCGAGTGCCACTTGTCTAGGCCATCTGAGGTGCGCCATATCCCACCTCGTGTGAGTTTTGTGTAAAAAATTATTTTATTTTATTTTTATTTATTTGTCTAATAGGCTACAATGGTTCTGGATGCATGACAGTGTACCTTTGTAATGATAAAATAGTTTTTAAATATTTAAATCCAAAATATATTAAAACATAGACAAAACTTTTAGAAAGCGAGATGTTACACGCCTATACAATAAGTCGTATTTACAAAGCGCAGAAACTAAACTGGACATTTATACACAAGTAGTGCATTACAACTTTAAAGAGCCTCGAACCATATACTTATGAAGTCGTAACTCTTTTGAAACCCAAGATTGCAACCTGCCTCTACCTTGTAATCCTATAAAGAAAAGGAAAGATATATTAATTCATATTTTCATACACATCTCTTTCGCTCATGACGTTATGGCACGCACCACTCCCGCTCCCGGTTCTATGAATGGTGGTCCAAAAAAAACATTATTACGTAACATATAAGTCATAAGGCTTCTAAGGATAGTTACACGTGTCATTGCCACACACTGGGTAAATTAAGCAATTAAAAGTTCGTTGTATTCAGTTTATATTTTTACTTTAGATAAGAATTTTTATGGTAATATAATGAGGAAGTCGGCTATTTTGAGGTTATCAAGAAAATGTAGATAATGTGCTAAAGTGATGAAACGCAAATAAAAAATAACAAAAAATTTATGGCGCCTTTTAATTTAGTAATGCTAACTATGAAAAGTTATATCTTTATTGACCAAAAACGGGAATATATGCTTACAAATGAACTATGGAAATATAACAACAGTAATTTTTTATAACTATAACTTAGGCATAACTAAAACATTAAATCATTATTAAAGCGTCGGTAGCACCGTGGTTAAGGCTGGGTTCTAGATCTGAGGTTATCCGAGGTCTTCCTATTGACAAATTTAAAGATACTATAAAGCAAAAGTTGTGTGCTAAAGCTTAAATATAAACTATCCGATTATTTGGATGATAAAAGCCCTTGGGTATAATCCCCTCATTAACAGGTTTTTACTAGTATATGTAATGAAATATGTGTAATGTGTTTTTTATTCGTTGAGTTCTTCGTCCCGATGAATATCTAAAGCGTCATTGTCACTAAAGTACGTCTTCTTATGGTAGCGTCTGGTAACGGGTCGCTCACTTCCCTCTAATATGATTGAGGAGGGCGATGGCTGGATCCCGCGTTAACTCGTGAACGGGTGCCGTTTGACGGTGTTTGTCGTTTGGATACTTGGGGGGAGGCTTGCCGAGCTAACCGATGCAGATAAGAATAATTTTGTATAGACATAAAGAGACCCTGTAAACGGATTTTTTTTTTAAATATACCCGTGAATTTTCTTGCCAGTTCTTCTTAACGAAGGTTTTTCCTAACTGGTGGTAGTCATGTTTTATTTGTTTTAATAAAAGAAGTAATTATCATTGAGAAATAAATATTTGAATTTGAATTTGAGGGTCCCGGGTTCGACACCCGTCACTGCCAAATGTACCAAAGAGTTTTAACAATTGAAGTACATAAAGCCGACTGCTCGAAAGTTGAAAGAAAACATCGTGAAGAAACCCACAAACCTTAGAAGTTATTTCAAAGTCTGTGTGAAGCCTGTTAACCCGCAGCAAGCAAGCGTGGTGGACTATACACCCGATGCCACCCTGATGTCATCCTGATGCCACCCTGATGCCATCAGTTGTCATCATAGTCAGAACACATAATTGCTAGTAAATAAGAAAGGAATAACAAGTAACAAAAAAGTCAATAAATTTAATATTCCTTGTTACTCGGTCTATAAAGCTTACTTTACAAACTCGAAACCAATTATAATGACCCTGAAATTTGTATGTGATTTTAAGGCAGGCCTAATTAATCCATCACGCTTCGCTTACGGAAAATAGCTTCTATTCAGTGAGCGCAAAAGTTTATTATCGAATAAATATTTCAATATCAATAATAATCAAGATTCGGAACGATGTATTGAATAAATATCTAATTTCGTGAGAAAACTAAGTATTGTGAAGTTTTATTTGTTTACGCATAATTATCTACGTTTACTGTTAAAATTATGCATTGCAAGAATTTTGGAAACCGTATCGAAATATCCTTTTAACAAAGTTTATGATTATGAAAAATAAGTGAAGTACCAATATTTTTGGACAGGCGATCATTTTTAGTTTATAAAATATTATATAACTTTTCCAAAAAGTGTACAAATTCAGAAACGTAAAAGACCGCAGCGTTTAAATTAAATAAATATTACGATTGACCACGATTATGACAAACGTAAATTCTTATTTTTCCTTTTTTCGTAGCTGGCCAACGAGCAGCCGACCTACTCGATGGCAAGTAGCATCCACACCCATGGACATTATTTGTCATAGGTGTTTTATTTATCAAAATTGGATTTGGTCGTTACATCAAATCACGCGATTTATGATCCGTTGCCAACGAGTCCATATTGACTCACCTAAAGTACTTTACCCGAAGTTGTTCTTCCCACCGATTTGTAATCCGAATGATCACATTTCTTAAAATTTTACTTCATAAAGTTTGCGTTCATACAATTTGTAGTACTAACGACGATGTTGATAACACACAGGTTTCCGAAATTGTAATTGATAATATTACTAAATAAAATATATTTCAATTCCTACTGTTATTTTTCATAACGCTTTTATCTCTAAACATAGAGTGGGAACCGGTGGTTCACAGTCGACCTAACCCGCTTGTCGCTACGCTCCTCACTAACTTATTTTTATGCTAAAAACTATGTAGGTACTATTGTTATATTTATGTAGGTTTACTATACTTAGGTACTATACCTTCACCTCGCTATAAGTAAAATTAAAGAAGACGCTTTAATAAAAACAAAAAAGCAATTCATAATTAGTGAGTGCGAAGCAAGCACTTCTTCAAGTTGATTACTATGAATAAAAACAAATCTAAATAAAAAAAGATATTACTTTGAATGATAGAGTAAAAGACAGTTATGTTGAGAAATTATAGGAAAACAAATAGTAGTATAATAGATGTTTATTGCTTCTGGCATTATGAAGTTGAATGATTCGGATTGATGAACATTAGAAACAGAGAAGTTAGGAATAGTGATTGTTAGGATGAAAAATGTCATGAAGAACATTTTCGGAGTTCCAATTATCGGAGTTGAAAATTTAGGTGAACTTTGGGGCACCCGTTGTCGAGCGTAGGCTAAGGTACGTTGGATTTGCCTTTGTTCCAGTAATGGCACTGACTGTTCCTTCCCTTTATCCGGAACACAACCACGTAACGTGGTTATTATGGCGGCCACACTAGGAAGGACTGAAGTACCGCCCCAGGCTAGATCTTAATAAAACAATCTATAATTACTAAGAAAAGTCCGCAGTCTATTTATTTTTACAAATATACTACTACATTGCTAAGAGGCCGGAATTACTAGTTATTATGTATTATACACTATATTATCTATTATATATACAGTTCTCGAACGAAAATTTTCATGATTACAAAGTTTTACTAAGTTTCCAGTCTCAAATATAAACCACTCCTTTAACTTATAACTTCAAATAAAACGCTCATCATCACTCTGTGTACCGATCTAACTTGACGTATGCTGCCTGGTTTTTGTTACTTGCAAATTAAAATCACAATAAAATTACTAGGTAAACAAACGAATAAGATCGAGGCCGGAAGATAAAACTTTGCTCTTACGGCTATTTCAATATTTGGCAACACTAGGCTTAAACGTGCTGCTTCGTCTGTTTCATCAACGATTTTGTGTGCCTATATTTTTGGTAAAATTTTTTTAAATATTATTTCCATTGAACCAAAGAAAGTTTCGTTAAGTACAAGTAAATAGCATTATCTAAATCACATTTTCACAACTTAGTTTCCGTCAGAAACAGTTTTTTACCATTATAAAACGGTATTATTTATTGAAACGGTAAGTTTATTTACGACGTCACAAATTAATAATTTATTAAAGTTTACTTAATTAATTCATATACATTTTACATATTTTATATCACAATCAACATACAGACATCTGCACAAACATTGTCCCAAATCGATATATCTAGGCTGAACCAAATATTTCAGCACCTACACCATATCTAGGCTATACAGCCAGGCGATGAATAGCTGTGCGTTGTCTTATTATTAAAAAAAAACATATTTTATATGGCCACGCCTTTAACCGGCCTACTTGCGAAATTAATAACTCTTACTTTCGTCACTCAAGATTTTTATTTCATTCATTAACGGCCTTTTACTCGCGTTCTAATTGATTTTTTTTTTCGGCAAGTACAAAAGAAAGTTATGATAAAAATGGGTCTAACTTTGGATTATGATTATTTTATTACAAAATTCCTGTTCGTACAAACGTAAATATACAAACACTCAACACTATTATAAGGAATAAAGAACCTATCGATCTAGTGGAAAAATGACCACCATTTCAATACATACCTTTTTTTAAAGGACCTATCAATGCAGGCATCCTTGATAAACGTCCGTTTTGACAACATTACTCAAAACAATTTAATCAAATAACATAGACTAGGAAAAGATAGTCAATACAGACTTTTCAATCCTAACAGCGAGCGCCACCCATCAGTCGCAACCTATATACTTTAACTTGTTGCCAACAATAAATATCATGACACTATGTAGTTAAACTGTAGTTAAACGAATTAAGATATATTTATCAAGTCGTGACTTGACAAGCCTAAGTGTGAAATTTACAATCAGAAACGTATTTCTAAAAACAACCCACCATTGATTTCAAATTTCGTATTATTAATATAAAATTACCAACATTTTTCTCTTTTTCAAATCCATCTTAAATAGATCCCACAATATTTTTAACTTTTGCAGAACAATACCAACAAAACAGCCAGCTTTCTATCAACGCGATCTATTTTTCAATAATGTCTCCAATTTGAAACTACCCACATATCGGGCAAATAGACGTGTTCACAAATTATCCACTGTTCAAATTTGGAAAGTCCACATGTCAATGTCAAAGTTTAAAGAGCTTTCGATTTAAGGTCGCAATTAATTTTAGATTACGAAAATGGTTAGAAAATAAACATATGCTATTAAACAAACAAAAAAGTCTTGATACGGTTATAATGTGTCTAACAGAAATTTATTAGTAGGAACAGCATTCGTAGGCTCAGCTTCGCATTCGAATCCCCTGCAGCGTTGTCGCCACATAGTATGCGTAGAGCCTACCAGAAAGCGAACAATGCGCAAGCGATTCTCGCTCTTGGGCTTCCTCTGAGTGCGCAGTGTTCGCAGTTCATATTTATTTTATTTATTGAGAAAATACAAATTACCTGTGCGCTGTAGTATAATGGCGATGCAAACATTTCTAATCATAATGGGTTTGTTTAAGCACACACTACGTTTGTACTCGCGTCTTGGTTGGGTTTTTATTTATTATGATTAGAATTAAAATCATCCATGCTTTCTTATTTGAGTCTTAAGTCTGCAAAGTATTAATTACAATAATCTTAATAAGAAAGATCTACGCGCTCCGTTTTAACCGTGACATAATCTGCAAATAAAAATTAACTAAAATATACGCGATAATATCCGGTAAAAAGTGTTTTATTTAAAGTATGTATCGTGAAAACTTAAGAAAAATATTAGAAAAATATACATAATCTGCAGTTTCCCAAAATAAATCTGAACACCGTATTGTAACGAACTTACATTGACGCCTACGCAACTGTGATTGACAGAAGTATAGTTAAGGCAAAAACTCGATACATATTAAAGTACTCTTTTGACTTCATGTTTTCAAACTAGGTATGTAGCGCGTGTAGTATATAAACGATATATACAAGAAACTATGCCTCGAAAAGTATGTAGTATACAAGTAGTTAGTGTTAATAAAAAATAAAACAAAATAACCAGGCTGTAGTTTCAAACGGCTTGTTTAATCCTGTAACATCAAAACTTCCTTTTTGATGTTTATGAATAAGTAAAAAACAACACATTCACTAAATTTGTTATTTTTATTGTATTGAATTGAAGTAATAGAACATCGTTTCATATCAAGTAACAAAAATATACAATCCACTGCAAAAATACAAAAAACGAACCACGAAACTGTACGTCAAACGACAATATAACGACAAAGATGGCGACTGCAATGGAAAACGAAAGTGGAGAAATAATATTTGTCCAATAAATATAAAATCAAGGGCCTGTTTAGTAGTTGTAGCAAACTTCAAAGCTTAGGAATAAACATTGAAATGGAAAGTTAAAAAACTTATGTACTTACTTATTTTGTAAAGTTTATGTGTATTGTAAAATATGTAGATTTATTCAATTTTATAGTATAATATTATGGAAGCTTACATAAACATCTTGTATTTATTGTTAGAGAGAGAAGAAGGTAATCTAACTAATGCAACTTAAAATAACAAATGTTACGTACATAATATAAAATAAGTTTAACTTGTCGTAAGAAAATAATAATTTGTTTGGTAGAAGAGTTTCTTTTGTTAAAGTTTCGTTTGGAGCGGTAATAGAATCCTCCCTAACTTGAACTCCATAATGACCGCGGTTACCTGGCTGTGTTCCAGTCAAAGGGAGGCACCAGCATTAACGGTGCCATTACTGCTGCAGAGGCAATACCGACGCACGTCGACGGTCGGCAACGCGTCAATCATCGACAGTCAACAAAAAACAATGTAATTAATCAATAACATCTACGGTAAATGTTGTCCATGGACACGGATACCACTTACTATCAGATCGCGTGCTCGTTTGCCGACTTTGACAAAGTTAAAAAATATTTTTGACGTTTAAATAATTCAAATTTTAATATTCACAAATATCCTAATATAGAAAACAGATTCTTAAAAACGAATCTTAAAATAAAAATTAAATATTACACGTGAATTCGCGTTTTCAAACTGGTATAAAAATAAACTTCCACAAGTTAACACTGCTTTAAAAACACGTTATCTAACAGGTTATATTAGTTTTTATACGCATCACAACAAAGATCATTATTGCTTGGCGCGAACATTACGTCATGGCGTTAGTAATTAAAATGTGCATCACGCTGGTTTGTCTCGGTACAACGGTCTTCGAACCGGCAAGTAATTACCGCACGTGTGAATTCTTACTGTTTTGTATAAAAAGTTTGATAAAATAGTTTATTTTCTATCTATTTATGAGTTATTAAATAATATTCCTAGTTATGACATAAAATCATAATATTAGATGCTAAGTCCACGTCTCACGACAACCTTAATAATCCCAATGCGATGAAATCGGGCTCAAATATATGACAGGTGGTATCAGGCATTACCTCCCGATGTTTTCCTTCAGACCAATAAACCAGCGCCTTATCCACTGCGCCACCGACGCTTACACATCTCACCTAGCGTAGTTTTATTAGTACTTGACGATTTATGAATGAACACGAAATAAGTTGACATTTAAGGTTAATGTGTAATGTCTATGTGTAATATCTCTATAAACATTCAAGTTATAATTTGCACACGTATCTGGAACAATCTGCAGAATTTGACAAATTGAAAAACCCGAAAAAGCGTCAGCCGTGATTTAGACGACACATTTTTAGTTCGGTGATGTTGAAAAAATGTTTCTTTATGCAACATGTGGACTGTAAAATAGTTGCTTTTTGAAGTCAAAGAAAAGGAGCTAAAACTTGTGAAATATATGAGATTTTTAATTTTTTCCAGTATCTTTCTTTATATTTTATCAAATTTCGTATGCACTAAGTACTTAACCAGAACTTCTTTCAGATTCGATCCCTACAGATGCTTTTAGTCATAAGGTCAATACATGTAAAATCATGACTCCAGCTCTGAAAGAAAAATCAGGTAAAAAATTGCTGACAATAATATCACTTCGATAAAAGCCTAATAGAGGTGACCATCGTTTGAACACTTTATTTGCATACGAATACTTTCTCACTAACAATTCAAATATATATTAAAATTAAAAAAGCCACCTTCGAAAGAACAACTGATTTTAGCTCAACATGTCACTCACAAATTAACAAATATCTGCGCCACCTGCTTCACATTTCCCGATATCGAATGTTTATAATTCTCAAAATCGAATACAATCGATATTTCGCAGGTTTGCTTCATTATGCTTCCTTGATACGTTATTTGTTATGCAACCTTATTAATTCGATAAGTACATATAACCAAAACACTTTTCTTTTGCAACGCATTAATTTAAAGCAAGTGGCGTCTGTTGATATGAGGACACTTCGATACAATAATAATAAATCCCACACAAACAAACCAACTGTGTGGCCCCAAAGCAGACAGAGCTTGTGTTACGGATGACCATACAGCGAACTGGGATGGGAATTCAGAATAAACATATGTATATATAAATATAAACAACCGAGAACAAACATCTGTGATCATCAGGTTTTAAATGTTTAATTTCTTTTATCTCGAAAACACGATAAAAGATCATATAACTATAAAAAGCAAACTTACACAAATTGAGAAAGAACTATTCAAACAAAACAAGGTGTAAATTACGTAAAAAAGTATGTCACTGATACTAAAAACTACAATCGTACAAACAAATAAAATTAACCCAAAAACGCCATATCATAGACAGGACAAACACAATTTCAACACTACAAAAACGTGTTAAACAAACGTACATCTTAATGCGTGTTAAATAAAAACCAATGTTACACAGAATTAGGTCAAGTTTACGCATAACACTAAGTAATCTTAAGTTTAATAACAGGTGTATAGTAAGTAGTAACTACACGCAATACTGAAACCGCAGACTAACTGCAAAAGTAACGGAATAACAATGGAATAGTTACTGCAATAGTTGGACACGTAACGTTCTAAGTTAAAAGGTGACCGCAGACGAGACCGTTGAGTGGAGATTTTGTTTAAGTTGTGTTGTAGAAACTTCGGCTGTAGACAAGCTAGTAAAATTAGACCTAACAAACTGTTTGGCGGCGTCGGTGGCGCGGGCCTCTCGATTTGGAAGCCACAGGTTTGGTCCCTGTATTCAAGTTTCAAGTTCATTTATTCAAAAAACAATTTACATAGTATGCGAATGTATAAAATAAGTCACAATACACATTTAATTACATTATCTAAAATTACTATTTAATTACACATTTAAAATTATATTTGAGATCACAATAAACATAATTTCTTATTCGAATCATAAATCAAAGAATAACAACATTTTTCAAAAAGTATGCTTTTTTTGAAAATTGGAAAACTTTGCGTCGGTTTTAATTCCATCAGCAATTTGTTAAATAGTAGTACGGCGGTACTGTATACCAATGCCTAACTATTGTCAGTTTGGGTCCAATCATAGCCAAGTCTTTTCACCTTGTATTTAAACGCGCATCCTATTTGGTTTCATTTAAAATCACACTTCTCATAAAATCCGTCAAAAGTTTTCAAATATATGGTATGTGTAAACTCTGCCGGCCGGTATACGCAAGCGTGGTGGGCTATATTATTGCCTGAAACCACCCCTTAGTTGGGAGAGGCTGGCACCCCTACAGTGGAATTTCAGCCTCGACCAATCACGCAACGGGATAGACATAAAGGTAAAGAAAACAATTTTTTTTAGCTATGAATTACATATATTTATGTAAATATTTTCTTGTCAAATATAACGCGTCCTAAATATGCATCAATTTCATTTATTCTGTGGCTTGATTTACCATTTACCAGTCACCATTGATATATTTACCATTCAAAATGTCAACTTAGTTTAAGCCAATAGGTATAGTCAAACATTACATATAAACGCGATACCACCTCATCTTTCTTAACGGCAGAAACAAATACATTAACAAAAACACGAACTATTCAATAATAAGAACCTTAACAATAAAATACACCTTCACGCAAGAACCACAAAATACGTCTAATTACCATTAAAACAGGCTTAAATATTAAGACACAGTCACATGGCTCCAAAGACCGTTTTTAATTCACAAATTCACGGATTATTACCCCACCAAGCGCCATACCGGTTCAGCCATGGTCAGTTCAGAAAAAGACAAGTAAAAAATGCGTAAGGTGTGAAAAGGGTTTACGGTAGAAGGGTTCCGTAGTGCTTTGTTTTATACCTAAGTTATATCTGTGAGTGGTAGTAGCCATGTCGGTTCCCAAGTTCGAGTCCTAGTCAGAACCATTATTTGTGTGTTGAACACAGATGTTTATTCTCGGGTCATGGTTATTTATATGCCTGATATATGTATTTATAGGTATATAATATGTTCATTCCCCACCCACCTTCTAGGAACCCATCCTCCCAGTTCACTTTTGAGGCAATATAATTGGTGTGTTTATTTAGAAATTTATTGTTAAAAAACTAATTCGTCTTTGACGAAAATATATTTATAAATATGCGCGTAGAAAGTGCATGTGGACCGATGACGCTGTAGTAATTTGGGTTTTTATTCGACCGCCAGTAATATTAGAACATCCACAAATTTATATATTTTTATTCAATCCTTGTAATAAATAGTTGATATTAAAAATTCATTTCTTTAAAAAAAACTGTGTACCTTTGACGAGAAAAATATGTTCTTATCTTGTATTTAAATCTTTAAATTAATCTCTTAGTAAATGTACCTAGTAACTTTAATAAATGCAGAGGCTTATAACTTTTAAAATTACTGCAGCAGTCTGGTGGAATCGAATGTGAACCCCTAATACCAGAAGAAAAAAATTCATAGCAACCGGCACGGACCCGCATGGCGTAAAATTCAAACACATTAATATTCTACGCACACCCGGCTTGTTAACCAATAGGCCGGACTTGGAAAACTTTGCAAATATTACTTTTTGTGACTTGATAACTTAAAACTAAGATACATAACTTGATTAATTAAACTAAGGAATATCCCAGTTATGCTGTTAAGTGGACGCAGGTTTGCAAGTACGGTTAAATAATTCGAACTCTCAAAAGTGCGTTGCCTCAATAGAGGCCAACGGCCTCGTCAAAAGTAGATTTAGTGATTTAATTCGATAAAAAATCAATGGTGTTTTTATTCATTGGATCTAATTTTGATATGAAAAACAATTGAAAATCTTTTTTAAGTAACTCTTTCAATGATAAGCGTGCTTTTTTAAATTGTTTGATCAGCTCCCCTAGAGAAATGGCATTCGAAGATGAAACGAAAATCAAAATGCATGAATTTGACATAAGGTACGAAGCGTTCAATCAAAGGCATATATCAATTTCATACATTAGCCATATTTCATTCCATTCACTTTTCTATTCCATCGTCGAATGCCGCAAGTCTAGGAGAAACACCTGAGGAGGTATTACTTTGATTCCGTTTCGGTTTGCGTTAGTTTCGGTATGTTTGAGACCAGTCACGATTGACTGATGTCTTGATCAGGTATTGCCATCATCAAAACAACGCAATTTCCCATTCGAATACCTCGCCGCAGTCGATTGTTTTTACGCAGCGTCTTACTTCGGAAGTTTTGCAGTACCTACGCAATGAAATGCGATCTAGTGCAACAAAATCAAACAATATATTTTGTATCGAATGTTTAGGCGCAGGTTTAGACTATGTTATTTATGTTTCAAAGCGTATATAAAGGGATTTGAAAATCAGCACATCTATAAGTAGTTCTATAGAGAAGAGCGAATTTGTAGTCGAATAATTTTCATAACCATAACCATGCAATCATTTGTTTTTTTTTAACCTTGTCATAGCCGGCAAACGGAGCGTGCGATCAACCCGTGCCCATAAATACATATGATTGCAGAAATTGTTGTTTCATTATATTATGATTTATTAATTATCGATTAATGATGTGTTGCCGACCGTAAGCTTAAGTTGAAATTGCTTTTCTTTCAGTCATTACAGGCAGGTCCTTCCCTTTACCCGGAACGCAACTACGCATAGTGGCTATTGTGACGGATTCCACTAGGAAGGAGTGTAGCCCCAGAGGAGATCTTGACATAAATAAAACTACTACCCCTAATAAATACAATATCTTAACTTCCCCAATTAGAATGTATAATATAATAATTATTTTTTTAGTTTCAACAATTAATAACGTATGAATTCCTTTAAGACAAAATAATCTCCCAATGAACTACAAACTTGCAACACTACCGGTGATTCACTGGTCGTTAACCACAAGTTTGGTAACCGCAGCTTTGTAACCGCATTAACTGCAATGGACTAGACGCTGCGCAGGCGCAAGTATTGACTTAATATAATGTTATTGCTGTTGTATCAGTTACGGAATTTTAGTATTTCTACTACAATTTGATATTGTGGATAAGGACGATGTTGATGCGAACCTGTGGGAATTATGTAGTTGCCTATAATTAAATATACACAAAGTTGCGTTCGTTACGTCCGCCCTCAGAGTCATCAAACGGTAACTTAAGGCGCTATTTGCCTGGCAAAATTATCCTTTGAATGAGTATGGATAAATTATATATTTACTTAGCAAAAAGTATATTTAAGAACATCTTAAGTAAACATTTGAATTCTCGAGGGCAGCCGTTAAAGACAAATCTATGTATGGCGACAATAATAATTTCAGTGAAGGTTTCGCACTTAATTACAAATAAAAAATGACCTTTGTAAAGATTGAAAGGTTTTTTTTATGAGCGGAGATAATTACGTTTCGTTAGTAAACAGATACACACTTGCTTACTTTACTAGCATAGGAACTATGTTTAAAATGTTTTAATGAATTGTAAGCCGAGAATAATTCATTTTACATAGTGACTACTTCTCTCTCTTATTAATGAATCGCACCTCTATGATATAATAACCATATATGTAACTTTTATATAAATACCGATATATATCTATGTGTCACACATGTAATACTTATGTATATAATCAATTTGTGTGAAACAGCTAGTAGAATTCACAGCGGGTGACCCGCTAGCGGGTCCCTGCTTGCGCACCCACCTCCCTACCCGGGTGTCGCTCCGATGAAGGCTGACAGCATTCCCATGCTACAGCCGTTAAGGTGGTTTTTAGTGGGTATATGCCTTTCTAGTGAGTCCCACATAACCGTCGCGGAAGTCGGTTGCCTGCGGCAGTATGCATGACGCATCTTCCACCTCCCTCCCGAGAGGGTGCTTCGGCAGCAAAAAAAAAACAGCTCTATAAGTTAAAATACAACCCTTAGAAACCTATGCGTGTCTTAAAGCATAAAAAAGTTGACAATCAGACCAAAAACTCCCAGCGCCAAAGTCAAAGACCGCAGAATCTAATATGCGCACAGTACAGCGATCACTTTACACTTTATCAAAGGCATTACTGACAATAGGACATCGGATATGCGTGCCCAGTGACATAGTCTTTAGACGCTGTTGTCACTTGACATTTAGACCGAGAAGATCGTGTCGCAGACGACCAACACATTAACGCTGTAATTGAAATACTTGTAAGAGTGGTTGTTATTGAAGAGTCGTGTTTAGACGAGGTTACGGGTCGGTGCTTTTAGGTTATGTCTGTTAAGGACAGGTCTTTTACCCGCGATTTCACTGCCTTAAGTCGCATCCTAAAGCTATCATTTTAAGTACCATGTCTTAACTAACAATCATTTTAAACTGCTAAGAAGTTTTTGAGGTTTTATTTTAACTTAGTCAAAACCGGCAAACCAGCTCGCGATCCAACTGACAGTAAGTGGCTTTCGTGCTCATAGAAATAATGCATCAGCATATTGGTTTTAACTATAAATTCACTAATACTATAATTAATAAAGTTCAGCAAGTTAGAGATTTAGGAGTAATTTTAGATGACAAACTCTCCTTTAATGACCACATAGTTCATATTGTGAATAGAGCATACAAAAATCTAGGGTTCATAATACGCGTAAGTAAACCTTTTTCTGACAATGATGTAGATACTTAAAATATTATATTTTGCCTTTGTTAGAAGTGTACTTGAATATTGTAGTAATATCTGGAATCCTCACTACTTAATTTATGTTCAACAACAAGTGGGTAGTAGCGGAGGTCCAGGGTTCGTGTCGAGGTATTCATCTGTGTGGTGAATAAAAAATATTTATTCTCGGTTGTTCTCGTTCATACATGTATGTTTATTCTGGGCTCCCCCCGGTTCGCTGTATGGTCAACCGTAGCACAAGCTCTGCTTACTTTTGGGCCATACAGTTAGAGAGTTTGTTTGGGGATTGACGAAAAAAAATCGTAGATGTTATTGATTGGTTGTATTGTTAGTATATATATTTATTGATGGTAAATCGGCGATCGTAGGCTTCAGCTGGTGTTGCCTTTGTTCCAGTAATTGCACTGGCTGTTCGTTCCCTGTGTCCGGAACACAACCGTACACATGGCTATTATTGCGGTCAAACTAGACAGAACTGTAGTACTTCCCCAGACTCTCGTCTTAACTGTAGAGAATTTCTACATCTAAGAATTGTTGGCAATTCATTCCACTTTAATTGCCACCCATGAAATGCCTTTCACTAATGGCTTTTTTCGATGAAAGCCAAAAACCATGTTAACAAAGAATAGCCACCGTGCAAGAAAATGCCTTGTAGTGGGTTTCTAGAATTATTTCTATGCAATTATCAGTATATAATATGTTATACTCTTAAGACCAGAGCTGACGCCGTTAAAAATAGTAAAAAGTGAAAAAAAATAATAGTAGGATGAAACCCCTTGGAAAAGGAGGGGAATATAATAAAAATGAAAGGCAAAATAAATTACGGGCGATCTGCAAAAAATCGAATCGTAAATTATTTTCTTGCTAGACTCTACTAACGATTCAAAGCTGCTTTTTTTTATTTCGTACACTTGCTTATCATCTGATTTATTGTAGATTATACAAACAGATTCATCCATACTGATTATCTGAAAAGAAAAAATCAAACAGGCAGCTTTGAATCGTTTAGTAGCATCTAACAAAAAAAGAATTTCGATTCGACTTTTTTGCATTTTCTGAGAACATTTAGTATAGTAATGAATATATTTTTTACACCACCAGAAAGTAGAGAACGAACGAACAAAAAGCACAGCAAAATAAGAAAAATGCTGATATTTTGACGCGAGAATTTTCGATTGGAAATTAGTTTTTTGATATATATCTAGTAAAAAAAGTAAAAAAATAAAAATTTCAAATCAAATAAATTACAGTATATATTTGGGACATAAAAAGGTAGATAAAAATAAAAAACCAAAAACTTGGTTATTTGAAATTTTCACATAAATTTTGAGGTTATGTGAAAAAATGTAAATACAAAAGTCGTTGATCATTTTATTTAACTTTGCTATTTACCTTTTTTTATTATATTCTCCTCCTTTTCCAATGGGTTTCATCCTTCTGTTACTTTTTTTTTGGTTTCAAAAATTATCGACCCTGGTCTACTAGGCATCTGTTGATACAAAAATGATCTGTTTATTAATATCTGATGTGATAATGAATAGAATAATAAGATATCGAAACGTTTATCCTTATATGGTTAAAATTTCATCACAAATATGTCTTGCACAACAAATATATTTGCAGAAACTGATAACGGCCTCGTTAAGCTTAATATACATATAAACAGTAGTAAATCAAAATTACCTGAAAATGTATGTATGCCTTTCAACACATTGCAAATATGGTAAAGGCAATAACTAACTTTACATATCATCGGAAAGACAATATGATAAGCATTCTTGTTTGCCACTAAAATTATTACAAACATTACTACGCTAACTCAATTATTTGAGGTTTTTAGATTAAATTGAGGTTTGCAAGAGAATATAAGAAATTGGCTCAGCAATTTGGACATATTTGGCGCCAAATGAAGTATTTATTGAATTTATTTGTACTTCTATTTCTATCTTCTGGTCAAAAACATAAGGATGGTACACGCCCGTCTTAAAGGTAATTCACTTCTGCAAACCATATGTACTTAAAGAAAATAAAAGCTAGTAACAATTAAGATTGATTCATGTTTTACTGAGGTAGGTACTATTATTGTACCCAATAGTCCATGCAGAATCAATCAAAAAACCATTTTTGTTCGAACCGCGATTCCCAATACCTCACCGCCCAGCTTTCACAAACTCTATTTTAATCCTTACGTGTTTTGTACTAAAGACGGTTTAACTGTTAACATTATTACTGTTGTTATGTGACTGAATGTAATATTCGTACTTTGCCCACTTACTGAACCGTTACACTGTTCTTCCGTAGAATGTCAATGAGTGCTTTTAACATTTAACTGTCCAATTTTAACGTGATCGATTTGAACTGTTTCAGTAAATTGTGGTTGTTTTTACTGGCATTCTTCATGCGCGGAATGTTTAGATTGTAGGGCGAATTGGTGATTCTTGATTAATTAAAAACATTGATGTACCAATTAGTGCCTGCTAACATGTACGGAACTACAATCGAATTTCATTCGAAATTGGCTAGCAGTTTGTCTTCGATATCACCTCATGTAAAATGATGTATACGTGAATATTACGAGGAAGTTACAGACGCTGGAAAATGCAATTCTGTCCAGAGTAGACCCAACATTTTTTGTGTGATTATAGGTTGTTTATAAATCTGCGCAGTAGTTTTACTTGTACGAATTTCGAGACTGAAAAACGGTATAAACTTTTTACGGATGTGTAGAGATCTCGAATAATTCCGAAAACAGCACAACTATAAACAAACAATAACGCGAACAACATAATGACTTCATAAACGATAGTGCAACAACAAATCACAACGAAACTTTCAAATTGACTCCAATAAATACTGCACGGTATTGTGGGTACTATTGACGACTCCATAAAACCTGATGCTCATGACAACGAGACAACACATTCATACAAGAAAACTCCCACGGAAGTGCGAGAAAAAATATGTGTCACCGTATATTAAATGAATAGTGACGCTTTCTGAGAAGTATCACTATAGCATAAAGCTGATTCGGAATTGAGACGTCTCGTAGAACCCATTGACCTAGTCTTTTTGATATCTAATGGGAATCTTAGTTTGATTTATGTACAGTCCGGTTGGAAGATAGCGTATGGAAATTTAGAACTTATCATAGATCTTATTGAATGGGTCTGATGGATAGCGCGGTTTTGTGGCGCGATCGATTGCTGTAACTGAGAAAGTGTTGTAAGTAATGTCCAGTTTATTATAGTTGTAATAAAGTTGAGACGATTATCCTGTTCATTCGTTACTTGAGCACATTTTCTTATATGGACGGTTCAGGGTATAGGTTGAAAGAACTAATAATTATTGTCATCCTTTTTAATTCGATACTTTTGTGACAATTTACTCATAAAAATAACTTCAGCCTTCATTTACACCGTCAGTAAGTGAAATTGAGGTTATTAATCACTTTCAGTTTCAAACACAATTTTCTTTCCAAGATTGAGAATATTAAAATTGTGAAAAATTGTTTGTGAAAGCTTTATTTGGCGTTCCTGAGCCGTAAATGTGTGTAATTAACAAACTAGCTGTAAGATATTATAATAAAAATAAAATAATAACATAGAGATTTATTTTATTCGTAAACATCAAAGACGAACGAACCTCCATTTTATTCGTACTACCCATTCAACTTACGGATATTGGACTTCAAAGTTGAAATTCTATTCTGAATTAACAATATTCAATCTTAACAACTATTTATCAACATTCAATCCCACAATAAAGCACGGAAGTATTTTTTTTTTCAAATTTACCGAGTAATACCCTCAAAATATTTTGATTCTACACTATTAAAAAAATTACGGTGACAAATAGTACCTTGCACCCAAATCTGGCACATACAAAACCAGGACTCACTCAAATCAACAGCTAGAACAAAACATTGTCTAGACTTGATCCATATCAATCAAAATGCTGTAGCAGAATCCGATATTACCTAACTAACCAGTGCTACGGATTGCGTCCGTCGCTTACTTCATCAGCCAAGGTCACCTTGAGACAGTCAGAGTTGTCCCCGTGATTTGCCAGCAACTGTAGTCTGATTCGCGAATTTACGTAAACTTGGTAGGCGATGAGAATTTTAAGTATATATTTTTTTGTTACGTTAAGTTTTAGATGTGGGTTGGAACGATACTTTAATGATAATAGAGTTTTTCTTGGTTTGGGTTATTGGGTTAAATAGAATGATTTAAAGTATTGGGGATTCGAACATTTAAAATCTTTAGAAGACTAAAGATGGTCGTAATGTATTAGTTTTAAAATAACCCTTCAAATAAATTAAAAATATCTAACTAATAAGATCTATTAATATACCTTTAAACCTTTAACTTTCACTATGTAAAATGCTCTCACGAAATATTCACTTTCAAGTACTTCAAAAACAGCTAATTACCTGAAACAGAATAAGAAAATTAGGTTAGTTCGATGGTAAAAATATCAGTAGGTATATGTTAAATGTTTACAATGAAAAAGTAAGCAGAAACTTCGTTTATAGAACCACAACTATGTCACTGGGCCTACTTTAGGTAGGCGCGTGAAGGTTATTTAGTAATGTAAATAAACATAAAGTACACAGACAAGCAATGTACAACAGAACATAACCTCGAAGCAAGCAGAACTTTTGTTAAGGATGGCCGTAAACTTGATTGGAACTACATAATTATGGAATAAACATACCCATGAATTTTAAATACATATTTCATTGTCCCAGACTATATTTGTTCAAAAATGTTAGTAATAATTCCTGAACCCAGGACTTTTAATGATCACGATGAAAAAGTCTCGCCCAAATAATTTTATTTTGTCATCTGGAACATCTTTTCATTAATTCATTCATAATTTCCGTTACCGAAGCTATCCTTAATAATTCAAACTAAAGCCACAATAGAGTGTCCATTTGCAATAATATTTCATAATTGAATCCCGTTGACACAGTAAAATATAATGGCAACAATACCTTCAGGGCATAAACAAGGAATTTATACATTTCCTCGACGCTTTCTAAATGTATTGTATGGGGTTTATTACAGGCATAAAAAGATATTACTGTACATTGTAGAAATTCCTAGGTTTAAAACCAAATATGTCGGTTTGCATCCAAACGAAATGAAAATGTTTAAATCAATGTCTGAAGGAGTTATTGAAATTGTTTAGTCTAGCTTTTAAGACCATTTTTGTTTGTTTTTAATGTAAGTATTTAATATTTATCTTTAACTTAAAAGTTACGATCTTAACATAGCTACATTATCTATCTGCCTACAATATTAGGATTAGCAAACACAAGCGGGAACACGAAAGGGGAATCATTTTTTACATCATCTCAATAATGAGAATACCGTCATCATCTTAAGAAAGAGAGTACCCCCATTTTATATTTTCATTTGTGACATCAATTACGCAATAAATGTTTTGAATGTCGTGTTCCTACAAAAGTTTCCATTAATTTAAGACTGATCAAACGCCAGCAAATCGGGAATCTCTGAAGTTAGTTTTATTTCCAGTTAACGTGATTACTCGGCATGTGGGCCGCTTGTTGTAATTTATAAGCAGTAGCGAATAAATTAAGGCTCATATTCAGGTGATCTACTGTATCTTTTACAACATGGCTTAACTTTAATAATATTTTCGTGGTAACTCTAACTGTGACTATGACTTATTATCGGAGTATACATAAGCTACGAGCTATGAATCGTAAGTAGAAGGTAATTAACTACATTATTAATTAATAAGAAATAATAAATATTTCTAACAATCACACCACTTTATCTAGCCCAAATTAAGTATCAATAAGAACTTGTGTTATGGATACTAGATAACGGATAAATAAACTTAAGAAATATATAAGCACAGATAGATTTTTTTTTTCATATATAAATATTAGAAATAAACTTAAATAAACATACATACACATCCATGACTAGAAAGCGAATATAATAAAATATCGCCTCTACCAGGATTCGAACCCGGGACCTCTGGCATGGAAGGCAAGTGTACTTACCTCCACACCGAACAGGCCGTCAAATATTATTAATAAGTAAAGTTTATAAATAATGGTTCCACAGTAATACAGGCCTTAGTTATGGATGAGTTAAGTAAACAGAACTGAATCAAATTAAATTAATAAATGAAGAAGTATCTATTCTGTACATACTAATATCACAAATGCGTGAGTATCTCTGTCTGTTCCTTTGTCTGTTACTTTTTCATGCTCAAACCGCTACATCAATTTCGATGAAATTTGGTATTGAGTTAGTTTAAGACCCCGGAAAGGACATAGGATAGTTTTTATACCGACAATCATCCCTGAAGAGGGTGAAATGGGGGTCGAAAATGTGTATTGCAGTATTGTAATATTTGAAGCTTCAGGCATGAAACTAATATTTTTGGTTCTTTTTAAAAACTGAAATATAAAAATTTATAGATTTTCGAATTTCTACCCTTAAAGGGGTAAACGGGGTAAAACGAGACACGTTTGTGTAAAACTAAACTATAAACACCCGATTGACGGGAATTTATAACTTTTGAACGGCTTAACCGGTTCCGGACAAACGTATATACATATAGCTTTATACTTATCTAGATTATAATCAGCTTCCAAACAAAAAAAGCCAGATTAAAAATCAACCCATTGGTATGCGAGACACAGACGCTAAGATACAAACGTTAAACTTAAACACCCGTGTTATTTTCAAAAGTAAAAAAAGGTTTAAAAAAATAATTGATTACCATTACATCACGAGAGCGAAACCGCGGCAACAGCCAGTTATTTATATTGCTATCCTAGAAACAGCAAAATCTACTCGTTTATGAATGTAAATGTTACGATATCCTTAATTAATAAACCAAAAGCTGATGACTCGACGACATGATGGAATGGAAACCTTATCGAAACGTAGATATAAAATTACACTTGCGCACCGTATGTTAGAAATGCTGATTGCGATATTACATCTTTCTATCGGTGGGGTTTAAGCTTTATTTTGTTATGAGGAGTTTTGACTTAATGGTTAAAAGAGAATTTCAAAAATTGCGGCAAGTTGTATAGCGGTCCAGATAATGAGTATTACCATATTACAATGTTATGTAAAAATAGTAGCAAAATGATTAATTTATAATACGAGTATAATGCATAGGTAATATAATTATTTGCCTTAATAGTCCTATTTGCGTAGCGTACCTATACATTTTTAAAATATTATGTTGTCACTGGGATAATTTAGAAAAGTCTTAATTTAAAAAAAAAATTATTACAGTGCTCTCTCCTTAGTGTGTGTATGTAGAAAATTCCCATGTAAATTACGCAATCTTTCAATGTGTTTTGCGAATTTTCTTTTCCTGAAATTTGATGATCGTCATGAATCACTCTTAACAATAAACTCAACTACACAACACTTTAAATATTACCAAAAACAGCGTCGAATGTGAAAATTGTAGATTAGAGTTATCAATAGGTTATTATATCACTCATTTTAATCATTCGTGCATGAAATCCCGAATCAAAGTAAAATGGACTATATTTCGAAGTTCTCAGAAGCTCAGGAGCTATGCGAATAAAACTACTCGAAACTTCTAACGATGACAAAAACATCAATAATTTTCAACACACTTCTCTTACTGGCCTATCCCAGCAAATTTAATCCAAATTCAAAACTTTGATTTCGCACCTAAAAGCGCGAAGCTTACGTAAAGCTCGGCCAAGATTACCTAACCGCGAGGCATGTCAAATTCGGATGGCTCAGGAAATGTATCGACGCGGAACACTTGAGCTCGCCACGACTCGAACCTGGAGTGTTGTGGTGCGATAATTGGAGGGGTAAGGTGTGGGTTACATGGAAACATGATGTTTGCGGGACTTTATGTTGCTGTAGACTAATTTTTAATGTGTTTGAGCTTTTTCATGTTAGAAAGACGTATTCATTAATGAACATGTTTAACTTAAGACTCTCGCTAACACACGACAGGATAACACGCAAAAACCTTCCTCAAGGTTACCTTCTGTATATGTCAAAAAAGGTGCTGCTATACAACGTAGACATGTGCACAGACAGTTAAATTTAGATCTATTACAATATAAATACAAAAAATAATAACGAAACTACAGGTTTATACTATACTATACTATAAATACACCTAAATATGCAACAAAATACACATTCTGTATGCAATGACAGGTAAGAATTATCCATGACCTCAAATAATTATCCGCATCTTTCTTCGTGTGATGGAAGGCCAACGCAAATCCAATTTACATTTAAAAAAAGCCAGGAGAACTACAACTAATCCCCAAACCATCAAGAACTTTCCCGATTCTCTAAAGCAAGTAAATTTCACCAACCCTCAAACACACATACCCAAGAAAATGCTTGAAAAGCTTTCGGCCATGTTATCTATTTAATTAACTATACCATGTTCAGTTCTATAATGGTTTTATTACAATAAACTGGTCATACCATACATTATGTCTGCTTCGGGGCTGACTCTCGCGCAGGTGAAAGTTATAATGTACGCGGAATTCTGCTTTTGACATGTTGCTGAAGATCCTGGATTTTAATCCATGAAAATTTTATAAAATTAATTTTGAGTCCCACACAAACAAACAAAACTAAAATAAATAATAAAACTTAGAATATGTAATGTAATGAAGTATATAATCTAGGATGGTTTTCATTCGAAACTGCTAAGGCGTTTGACTTCTTTATGTTTCAGGAGAAGATAGACACGAGAAGATTATGGCAGTGTCTTTTGTTTCACTTTTCAAGCGGTGAATATTCACTCTATTTCGAAAGTTCCAGACTATGTTATTTGTATTGATAAATAAATAAAAGTAGGGAGTATAGTAACTTCTACAATTTTTTTAACTCAGAACCCAAATGCGTGTGCAGTTTCAACTGAAATAATTACCTATATTTGCAAGATATTACAATAAAATTGTATTAACAAGTAACTATTCGACATGAACGATCAAACTCAACTCTAAAACGCGTAGCACATTTACAATCAATCCTAAATTAAATTTTCTTTAAGCCGAAGAATATTTATAAGTTTTCCCTTTCAGTACTCATTTGAATGCATAAAAATAAATTCCAGGAAAGTTAAAATACTTAATGAGAGGCTAATGACCTGCTCAAGACATCAAGAGGCCGATATAATGAAATAGATTCGCATACTACGCTTGTAATCTCGTTAACTTTCGTAAACTCTAGAAGTCACTCTTACCAGCCCGATTGGATTGAATTAGCGTCGGATTAATGTGGATAAGCCGCGAGCGATAGCCATTTCATCAGATATCGATAATTATGAAAGCAATTTAGCGATTTATATCAAAAGGTGTTCCTGAGCTGGGATAAGTTACTAAGTACGTAATAACTTAGGACTCGCCTCGGATAGGAAAACAAGGTTTAAACTTTGCCCGACCGGCGGTTTACTTATTGCATTTTATAAGTGTTTGCGCAAACGCTTTGGACATTGCAGGGAAATGTATTTTGTTGAATTGTTGGACCAATTTCAGTATTAAAATATTACAAAATATATGTTACAAAACGTATTGTTTGGTTCCACGTTAGACTTACTAATATAATAAATGTGAAAGCAGATTTAGACATGACTTCAATAAAACAAGATGACAAACAAGATATGAATAAATTTTTTTAGGCTTGCCACCCACGTACTTGGGCAGACATCAGGCGTTCGCGAGCAGTGCGTAGATAAACGTTCGGGAAAAATGCCGGTCGGGTGTTGGCGAGACGAGCCGAATTAGAAGACCTGATATGAACGTGCCGCCCTGATATGAATGCGGATAACGTCAACGGACCTTGCTACAGGTATAGGACATCTTTTAACGAAATTTTGGCGTGAATGCAAACTAACGTGAACAAAGTTGCAGGCACAATTCATTAAGTGAAACAGGTAATTTTCTCATTTAAGTACGAAGTACCATGGTTCAGCCGCAGTTCATCCTTCTTTTCACTTTCATAAATCTTCCTTTACAAACTTCCTAACTAGAAACAAAATCCCGTTAAACCTACTTAAGAATCAATAATAATTTTCACACGAATAAATAATACCGTACGTCTAATTACACTTGAAGATTCATTAAAGATTTATCACCAAGAGGTTCGGCACCGCCTCAAAGTATTAGTACTTCATTATATTTACGAAGGTTATTAAGGTAAGTAGAAAAGTGTTACGACAGAACTTATATGCGAATTCGCAAATCATTGCGATTAAATCGAAATCTTGAAACATTTCTCGTGTTGGTATGTTCCAAATACACAGTTAAGGTGTGTGGTATGGTTGACGGACATCGTCCGATCGAAATAAACTTCCTGTTTCGGTTTTTGTTAGCTTTTTTACAGTTGTATTTTTAAGCATTTATATTATTTTTGAATAATCCTATAAGATTTGAAATGTGTTGTGAAGATGTTATCAAGCATTCGCAGATTTTACATTGCATCATGAAAATTATTGATAGTAAATTATTGCAACTGATAAGTACACAAAAAGGTTTTTTTTAATAACCAAAGATGTTGTTGGCAACTGTTGTATAGATCCGACAACGAGCGTAATCGAGATTTTCAACAAGAAAAATATATAATTTTAACAGTAGTAAGTATTGTATTTGACCGCCATAATAGTACGTTTACGTGGTTGTCTTTCAGATGTACGAAAGGTCCACGAAGTGTAATTACTGGAACAAAACATTTCCAACTAAAGCCTACGGTCGACAAAGCATCATTAATCGATAATCGATAAATACTAATATATCAGATATAAAGACAGATTCCATAAGGTAGAACGAATGCTCATTTGCTGGCTAACATAAAATCACAAAGAACCACGAAAGTAAGGTACTAAAAACGACTTTGTCTAAAACAAGACTTATAATACGTATTTTCAGTAATTGACACCTTTTACCTTTAAACCGACACAAACCCAACGCCTTAACACTCGTGATCTCCATTTACGTAATATTAGCACAACTCAGGCCGCTGTGTTAAAGTTCACGTTATTCCCCAACAAAACGCAAACAGACGCGCCTTACGAAATACCCACACTGATAAACTCAGGGCAGCCGCACAGCGCGTTCCCACCCTAATTTATTAGCGAGAGAATGTCAGATTCTAGACCCCGATAAACGGAACGCGAGTGGACGCGGTCGATGCGTTTTGTTTTTGATTTTAGGCTGCGTTTACGTGATGCGGTTGTTGTTAACGTTAGGTGCAGTTGGTATGTTAATTAGGATTTGTGTGTGATTATTAATACTGTATATTTTGATCTTATCTAGTTTTCATATGATACCTTTTCTCCCGGCATTAATAACGACATTGAAATAACTTTCTGTAGTAACTTGTAGTACGATGGCGCAAAAGTAATGTCATAATTTGAATTGGCTGCCATTTTGTTAGAAATGAAAAAAAGACCTCAGTTTTTATGAAAAGTTTATTTGAAAGTTTAAAAATGGCGACTGTCTTAAGTTGATGTACAAGTGTGCTCGTTTTAAGTCATTGTTACTCGCAAAACCTCTGGACCAAAATGGCGATTTCTTCTTCAATGTTAGCTTAAAAGAGTTGCAAGGTTCGTGGTTTCTTGTGGTAAACAAACGTGGTGGTTTTAAAACGCCCCAAAGGATCTGGCGACCTGAACGGCCAGTTCAAAGCTCCAAAGCGGCAAATCACTCAGCCCGGAAATTGGTGTCCCAAAATCTCCAGTGTGAGCACGGGCACGGTCCTATTGGAACCAATAATACTGAGCCCAAATTCATCAATTTGCGGCAAAAAACTCGAAAATCATCTGCCTGTAACGCTCATCAGCTACGGTTACGGTGGAAAAAAAAATAATAGCACGAAGTTAAATAGAGGCAATAGGTTAGCCTAGTCCGACGGTCAGCTGGCAGCGATTCTTGAACAGTTTGCACTTTGCACGGGAACATTTTCTAATCTTTCATCTGTGGTCTCGTTGATGTTTGTGAATTGTCTATGACGTCATCGGCCACAGCAGCGATGTCCTCGTCCAAACGAGCAATACGAGGCCGGCCACTTCTTGTGACATCTGTGGACTCAGTTTGCACGAGGCGCTCAGCAAAACGCTCAATATTTAACCACATGGAACTCGCCGTCAGAATTGTTAAAACAACAGATTGAAAATTTGTCAAATAAGCATTCATCGCCGCTCCATGGCTTGTTAACAACTAGTTTATCAGTCTGCAAAATAAATGTCAAAGCCCAGATACATTTGGCACCATTTGCAAAAATTAAGGCACATTCACATTACTTTTGCGCCATCTTGCATATAAAACGTTATGTTAACATAAGTTTTCGTAAATTTGTGTACAAAATCATGATCCAAATACCTTTATACACAAATTTTCTTATCTACCTAGGTACAATATAAATGTAACTTAACAGCAGGTAACTTAACCTACAAGAACATAAGGCAATAAAACCAAATGCAAATACAGATCTAATATGTGTTACGCTCGAACGCCTACCTGACCATACGGTCATAAATACTCATTATAAAAATAATGCCCATAAAAGAGAAAACAAACCGACATGTATTCAAGGTATAACTAAACCATGTAGGAAGTTTATCGCCGAGAAATGTTAAAACAACTAGTTTGGATGCATTTTTATTGTAAATTGAGTTTTTTATTCGTTTGCCACTTATGTGAGTAGGCTGATATCTGTGGTATAATGTACAATCGAGTGCGTTGGTGCAGGCTCAGGTTCGCATTAGAATCTAGCATACGGGGCGCCTACAAAAGCCCGAAGAACGCGCTAGCGATTCTCGCCCTTAGCCTGCCCCTACTTCCAGTGTTTGCTATGTAGCGTATGTTAAGTAAGCTTAATAAAGACTTATAAATTACACCGTGACATTGAGTAAAATAATAAAATTCAATAGCGTAAGTGAGCTTGTGCTATAATATATATAAACATTTATTGTCAAAAAAAGTAAAAAAAAGCACAATACTTTAACTGTTATTTTTTAAAGCTTATTGCATAAAGCGGACTAACATGAGACGACTCATGTCTTTGTTTATACCATAGAAGAATTCAGTGGAAAAAAAATTGCGACTTATTTTCTTGATCAATTATTTTTAATGCGTATTTTCCTTCCAAAAGTATGGGAAATTCGGTTTATCCCGCGAAGGCTCAAGCTAAGAATAGTTGCGCGTTGTTCGATACTTTTTAGAGGCTCCGCGCGCTAATGGCCGGTTTACACGAGTTAAGTGGTTAAGTTGGTAACTAAATTTTAACTAAATTTTAAGTTAAAAGTTGCGTGTAAACAGTCAGTTAAGTGACAAGTGGTAACTTAAAATTTAGTACGCAAGTGATTAAGTAGATTAGGATTCGTTCTATTTTTCGTATAAATGGGTGGGCGGGGCTTCTCACTTATGCGCGGTTTACATGTATTAAGTTGTTAAGTTGGTAACTAAATTTTAACTAAATTTTAAGTTACTGCATGTCACTTGTGTGTTCAAACGGATTAAGTAGTAAGTTCATAAGTTCAATGAAGGTGAGCAGTGATGAATCTCAAGGAATTCGTCAATTCTGTACTCAGATATATGGTAAATGTGATTTTGGACAAAGAATTTTATTCGGAAATTAAAATATTTAGGAGAATATGTTTTTTTTCTAAACTGTCTACCTCGTTTATTCTACAAGCATACCTATTTTAAATATTCTTCAACAAATTCAAAACCTGAAACTAAACTCCACTCCGACATTAAAAAAAAGAGTAAATGCGAAATAAATAGGAGCTCTTGCCGCCACCTGCTTTGTCAACTTATGCACTGAACTAAAAAATCACGTCCAAACGTGTTAATTGAGAAGCCCCGCCCACCCACTTATACAAAAATAGAACGAATCCTAATCTACTTAATCACTTGCGTACTAAATTTTAAGTTACCACTTGTCACTTAACTGACTGTTTACACGCAACATTTAACTTAAAATTTAGTTAAAATTTAGTTACCAACTTAACCACTTAACGCGTGTAAACCGGCTATAAGGGACCGCGACGCTATAGAGGATTAGAATGCTAAACAGAGTCTGCACCAAATCTCCCGATTGTAAGTAAAGGCAACAAAGTACGAAGGAAGATAGCGTTAAGTAAATCTCTACGTAACCTACCTACACTCATTAAAATTAGGCAGCACTTTAGTTTGTAAACTATAAAACTTAAAGAACAACACAGTTTTGCACTTATCTTCATGTATTAAAAATATGGTACTTAACGAATTAGGCTTTTTATAGACAGACATATAGTTTACGTGTTATTTCAAAATGATTAATATTATTATACTAATAAATCCGCAGACACACTAACTATGTTATGGATGACCATACAACGCACCTAGGGGGGACCTAGAATGAACATACAAATATAAATATAAACAACTATGACCCGAGAACGAATACCTGTGTTTATCACACAAATGAATGCCCCGATCAGGACTCGAACCTGGCACCTCCGGCGTATGAGGCACTACCCACTATTACACTCGGTCGTCGATTAAAGCGGATAAATATAAAAAAGTTGTAATTTCTAAACATAAACACTGACTCTGTTTCAGAATCTCGTATCAAAAATACAAAAATCTATCACTATCCAAGGCGTTCAACTTTATTTATATCCCTTACTTTTTCTGGTAAAGATTTACCTATGTACAGATTACAAGGCTGCGCAAGGCAAGGCAAACGGGTAATTTTTCGGACTATATGTGATTGTTACATTAAATGATATGAACACACCCTAACGAAATGAACAAATTTCAGCAGACATGAAGTTAACAAGGTTCACAGGTGATTACTTTAATTTTGTAGTTATCTTTATTATCTCGTAGTTTATGCTCTTTTTTATTACAGATAATTGCATGCAACTAATTCGCATAAAGCATTTTGAATTAAAATACTGCCTGGTTGTTAAATACGTACAACTGAGGTGTATTAAAATATAAATAAACATTAAATAGTTTGTTCCAGGAAATTTACACAAATATGAAACAACAAAACAAAATTCAAATACAAATATTTATTATTCAACGTGGACAACTGCTTGTTCTTTTTGTGTTGTACAAAAACCTGGTTATACCACCAGTTCGGAAACACCTCCTTTAAAAAGCACTGGCAAGAAACTTCATGTCTACTACATTTTTTACAAAATAAATTTATAAAAGCTGTAATACCAATAAAAAATATTTCTTATCTACATCTACATCTTATAAACTATCCAAACCAGGAAAAGCCGCGAACGGCACCCGTTCCCGGGCTGAACGCGGGAGCCAGCCGTCGCGTCGCCCTCCTCAACGATCTGATAACCTCAGGCTTTCAATGGCTTGTTATGTATCGTACACAAATGAAACACATATCTTATAAATAAATAAATCCCTAGACTAACACAGCAACTGCATGGCCCCAAAGTGAGTAGAGCTTTTATTATGGAGGACCATATAACGAACTGGGGGGAACCCAGAATAATAATACATATTAATATCAACAACCATGACCCGAGAACAAACATCTGTATTTATCACACTAATGAATGTCCCGGCCAGGATTCGAACCTGGGAGCTCCGGCGTATGAGGCAAGGCTACTAACCACTCCGCTATTCGATCATCACGTTGGTGTTTTGAGTTAATTATTTACAATTATTTATTTTAGCTGCTTTTGAAACCAATTAGAATGAAAACAGCAGCGATGATTATCTTACAATTTCAGCTCTAACGCTTAAAAATCTTAAAAACACAAGTAAATTAATTAGGACATAGTAGTAAATAAGGCAATTTGATTTATGGCGAGGCTACTACCCAATACGCCACTCGGACGTCAATTGATACAAGTATGAATATAAAAAAGCGTTGTTTCTAGTTTTTGAACTAGTTATAACTTAAAAATCTTATGTAAACGTATGTCACTTACACCTGAGATATATTTACTAGGAGCGCTAAGCACTGGCAGTGACTGTTGACGGATGCTGCGAAACACCGGACGAAACCGTCGTTCTAGAAACTGCGTGAATCGTAAAACATTCGGTTGTATAACTACTACCGATGAGGAATATAAAACTTTGTCTTTGGAATAACTAACTTTAAAAAAAATTATGACTTAGCGTTACCATAAAAAAGACATAAAAGAAGGTACTGAACCCCGTTTTTGCTTTTCGGTTATTAGTAAATAATACTATAAAAGTATACAGAACACCAAAATTGCGTACATTTGTTATAATAAACCTACCGGAGGAGCGTTGAGGAATCAACTGCAGGTATATTCCGCACACGAGTAAAAGTGTGTAAAAGTTAGCGCTTACAAATAAGCGATTCAAAATATAGATCTACATGATTAAGATTACACAATTCAAAACCATAATAAATAAATCGGTTTCACAATTTTCAAAATCTTATTGAAAGGCACATATTATTCAACGAACACCGTTAAATTAAATTTTCTCATTTCTTATCATCAATCAGTTCAGGACTAAGCATTACCACATTTATAACAGACAATACATCTGTCTAACCATACTCCTCATGGCATAGCCACGTAACATGGCATAGCAACAAATATGTATCAAACGGAACATAACTGGATAATCGCCCGCGCACCCGATCCGAATGCCCGAGAATAGATGTAGGTTTATGACTATTTATACTTCCTGCCAACTAGGATAGGTTATACAGGGTGTACAATTTGATTATTATATTCTGTACAGTTTTACTAGTTCGGTCGCTCTTATAGAGTTAAATATAACAAGATTAGTGTTACTTCTGATAGCGAAAATTAGGGCATATGTATACATAATTTATAAAAATTATGTATAGAGGTTAAAGTCATTCGTGCTCGCGGATCTGTGTGTGCGTTAAGCTTGTATATTATATGTAACTACTGCGTGTGTGTGACGAAAATGTACTGATTGTGCACGCACACCAGAGTTTTTTTTTTAGCCACCAAAGCAGCGCCCTCACGGTGGAAGATGCGTCATCATACCTCCGCAGGCAACCGTCTTCTGCGGGATGATGTGGGACTCACCAGAGTGGCACCTACCCACTAAAAACCACCTTGCTGGCTGTGGCATGGGAATGTTAAGCAGCCTTCATCGTAGGGATACCAGGTTAGGGAGGGGGTGCGCAAGCAGGGACCCGGTAGCGGGGACCCGCTGCGAGCAATAATCACATAAGGTGCAAGTGACAGTTTGGATGAAGATTATTCGGCCTGGGCAGCCTTAAGCTGGTCCAGATTCACCGAGAGCTGATTGGGGGGATCCGAGAGTGTATTTCTCGGTCTACGGACTTTGTACCTCGACGGTATGGACGGAGCAGTGTAAGTAACCGTCTCGCGAATGAGGTACACACCCACCAAAGCGACTGGGACATGGCAGATGACAGATGGCAGACGACAGATGACACACAAAGTTAAGATGCACACATAGGGCCACGCCCATGAATGATATAGAGCAGCTCCTTACAGGGTATTTACAATAATAAATGTATGTATGCATTCTCTTGATTCTTGAAAGCCGTGATATTATTTGAATAACGTTTTTTTCCACTTTAACATTTAAGTGTATTAGAACGACCCAGTTACACGTTTACTACATACCTCGGGATCTATACTTTTATTCTGAATGATTCTCAATGTCTACATTCCTGACAACATTATTATTTGTAAACCATAGCATTGAAAATTATGATTTAGAGGCACGTCAGTTTCTGTATAGTAAAAGTAGCCATTAAATTATAATTTCTATTACCAAACTGTACACACTTACGATCTAAAAAAGAAAGAAGTTTAATGTCTTAATGTTTCTTGGTTAATTGTGCGTTTATGGATGCGAACACTAACGTCTGCGAGAATGTTAAGTTTTACGTCTTATTCCATCGTCTATAGTGACGAAAAAGTTTATGGAAAGCAATAAAAAAGATTAAGAAGAAGGAATTTACTGGTAGTTAGAACTCAAGTTACAACGGAGAAGATAATGTTATACACTTAGAATTGATGGATATTTAAGTTTATTTTATATATATTTATTTGTTGATTTCGATTTAGTATATTCCTTTGATCTGGATTCCATATAGCATCGTAAAGCTTTTTGGTGGTTTGACTTATCTCAGCTAAACTGACAAATAAAGAACCACTTTGTTTTGTGTGTGAATAGTAAACATATTCCGAAAACACGTGACAATAATCTTGTCAAAATGCGACAACGTGCAACGTTTCTATTGCATATTCATCATTACATCGTGAAAAACAAAGTCGCAACTAATTTGACCATATCTCATAGGAAATAAGTCTAAATAAGCTTTAAATATTTCGGCCTAAGACTGAACAATCGGTAAATTTTATTGCACCAAACACTCTTTCAAACTTCACATCTCTAAATAAAACCCTGTTAAACTACTGCGATTACTTCAACACAAAGCTATCGGATATTACGACATGGTTGCAACTGATAAGAAATATGGGTTATTGCAAAGTAGGCAGATTACAATGAAACAGGTAAAGGTGAATTTTATCACGGTACGGAGCCGACAGTTTTGTGTATTCAAAAAATTCAAAAATTCAAAATTCCTTTATTACACAAAATGAGATATACATTTTTGAGTGGACCCCATATTTTACTGTCAGACAGCATGTAATGTGTACAAATTATAACATTTTGTAACGTCCCTATTTAAGTGTCACCAGACTAATGAAAGGAACAATTTAATTTATACATTACAATAGGCACAATGTCAACAAATTAAATGGAAATGGAAAAGCAATTAGTTTTAAATCCCTATAAAAGACCTGTTTTGTAAGTCAGAGAGTACAGTTTCAAGCTTTAAAGCTAATAAGAACAAAATACAACTTACAAAATAGAGTACGTGTATTTATTGTTATTTATCATCTTCTATGGTCTTCCATTGTAGTGGATTCAAGCGAATTTATCGTGTTTTTACACAACTTTGTATCGACATTGTGTACCTATCATTGGACGATGTTTTTATTTATTGATTTCATTAAGTGTACAAACAGTTTGCAATCGTATTACAGCTAACTTATTCTAATGACAAAATTTTCTTAACCTAGAATGCGAACCTTAGTAGTACACATAGCATGCATAAAGTTGCTAAGCACAAATATCTCAAAAATCTGAGGTTTTAATTACAATTATTAATGTTGATTTTAATATAAAAATGGAAGTTTCTATAGAAAAATATTGAGAATGAATAAAGTAAGTGCATTAGTCTATACGTTTAGCAATATTCCTACGAAAGGTTTTGAAACTGAAGTTGTATAAATCTAGATCGATAGTTGTATCCCTGCCACTACCAGCGGAAGCAACCAATTCATTGTAAGCTCGGCACATGCGGGTAATAGGGTTGTAGAAGGATGTGTTATTTGTGTAAACATTTAATATAAAGGGTTTTGGACGTCTTGGGTTGGGTTTGCAGTTAAAGTTAACTCAGGACAATAAGGGGGGAGAAGAAATGATATTATTTATTAATTTGTATAAACATAATAGATCCTGTTCATTTCGACGCGAATTCAATGTGGAAATTTTGAAGTAGGATAGTCTCTCATCATAAGAAGTAAGCTTGCGGCCAAGGTGCTTTCTGAATGCAACCATTTTTAAGGCTTTATTTTGCACTTGCTCAAGTCTATCAATATGTACTTTGTAGCAAGGTGACCAAATGATACAAGCATATTCCAGAACAGTTCTTATGAGGGAATTGAAAAGGTAAATAAAGCTAGACGTATTTTTAAAGTCTTTGGTACTCCTGTATATGAATCCTAGAAGCTTGTGTGCTTTACTAATTATATTGTCATAATGTTCTCGAAAAGTGAGTTTAGTGTCGAAATAAACACCTAAGTCTTTCACCACTGAGTTACGTTTCAAGATTGTGCCCTCCAATCTGTAGTCAAAAATTTTTATGTTTCTTTTGTTAGTAAAAGATATGATAAGACATTTATCGACATTGAGAAGAATATGGTTGGATTTGCACCATCGGGCTATTAGTAAACGCATCTTCTTGAAGAGATTCACAATCGCTTTCATTGGTCACCGAGGTGTTTACCTTAAGATCATCAGCATAAAGAAGGCAAGGACAATGTAACTTGTCTACGAGGTCATTTATGAAGATGTTGAAAAGCAGTGGCCCTGGGTGTGAACCTTGAGGCACGCCGGATTTAACGGGCCTCGGTGACGATTTAAATCCCTTCATTGTCACAATCTGAATACGATTAGACAGGTAAGACTGGATCCACCGCATCAAGTCGCCATGTACACCATACCAGGAAAGCTTTTGACAAAGTAGGAAGTGATTGACTTTGTCAAAAGCCTTCCGGAAATCGGTATATATGGAGTCCACCTGACCTCCCCTTGCGAAAGCTGAGCATAAATATTGTTTATACTCAAGCAAGTTTGTGAGTGTGGACTTTTGTCTCACAAAGCCATGCTGGCACTCTGTTATGAAAGGGCGTACGTGACTGTGAATGCAGTCGTACACAAACGATTCAAATGTTTTAGCAATGCCAGAAAGTATGCTAATGGGCCTGTAGTTTTCGCATAAGCCGTTATCACCACTCTTGAATATAGGTACAAGGTTTGCAGTCTTCCACAACGCCGGAAAAACACCCAATTTAAGAGAAGTGTTAAAAATGATGCTCAAAGGAACACAAAGTTGATCAGCACACTATTTTAATAATATAGAAGGTAACCCATCAGGACCAGGTCCTTTTGAGGGGTCTAGAGCTTTGAGTTTACGACAGACATCTGATTCAGATATTACCAACTGAGATAATGTGCTACTAAAACGTTGTTCTTGATGTAATTCGTTTGGTGTAGGCGCGTTATCAAACACAGACACAAAATATTCAGAAAAGAGCTCACAACTGCCCTGGCTATCTGATGCAGACTTATCACCAAGAGTAACAGTGCTGGGAACACCTGCTTTAGCTCTGCGGTTATTAATATAACTCCAGAAAACTTTAGGAGCATTAGTAAGTGAATCTTCAGTATAAGACGTGTATGCATCACGACATGCTTTTAAGAGCGACTTTGATCTATCGCGCAGCATGCTAAAAGTGTCGTAATCCCTTGGGTTACCAAATTTTTTAAATCGTTTGTGATACTTTTTCTTTTCTGCCATGCACTTTTTTAATGCAGAGGAGAACCATGCTGGATAAGTATCGTTATTTAATAATTTAAGGGGAACATGCTTATATATAATATCATTGATGGTAGCGTAAAAACTGTCAACAGCAATATCTACGTCCTCGGCATCCAAAATATCAAGCCAGTTCACTTTACTTAAGTCATTCCGAATCATAATATAGTCACATTTTAGAAAATTAAGGCAACTCTGACGATTAGGTCTTAAATGTTTAGTTTTAGTAGAGTCTTTTATTACATGAATTTCGATCGGGGGATGATGACGATCTTCACGGCATAGCGGTTGAGATCTAAGACTGAGGTAAGACTAGATCAAGACAACGGCCAAGAGAATTGTGGATATGATTTAGTTGAAACAGGTTGCAAATAGACAGCGAATCACTAAGCTAAGAGGTTGAGAACGAATACATCTTCAATAACAAATTAGTGGTATAATCTTGTTTCAATTCGTGGTATTATTTAGTGGTAAAAGAGTCCCTTGTGTTAATATCTTGTTAAAATAAACCGCCGTACTAACGACGAGTACTTGGTTGCGTTCCGGATAAAGGGAAGAAACAGCCAGTATATGTACTGGGACAAAGGCAACTCAAACTTAAGCCTACGGTCGGCAACGCATCAGTAATCGATAATTAATCAATAACAATATGATTAATCAATAACATCTACAATAATGGTGTCCAGGGGCACGGATGCCACTTACCATCAGGTGGATCGCGTGTTCATTTGCCGGCTGTGAAAAGTTGATAAAACAAACCTGCGTCATGCTTTTAAAGCTTTACATACAAAATATAAACTTGTAACTTTTATTTTCCATAACTAGGTGATCGAGCCTGAGATGTGCGTTACATAAGTTCGTTGGGTAAAAAGATGGCCACTTTACATAATGTGATCAAAAACAGGGTACAGTATTCGATACCCGTGCAATTAGAATGCGGAATACACAATTCGCCGAAATAATGGAAAGTTTTTATGACAAAACTACCATATTTAGGTAGAATAACATCTGACATAATTAGTTATTCATTTAAAGCAATTGCTGTAAAGAAAAGATCAATGCGTAAGTAATTTTTTTTAAACTATTTTACTTAAACGCTTGTTTTTGATGAGAGATTTTTAACACTATATTAAAAGAGGTACAGATTTGCAAAAATTCCCACATGTTTTAGATATTACCAGAGTTTAAAGAACGTTGAGGTAGGGATGAATTTAAATAGTAACAAACATGCGAACATGGATGACCATATAGCGAACTGATGCAGAATAAACATACATATATCAATATCAACAACCATGACCCGAGAACAAACATATGTTTTCATCACAGAAACGAATGCCCCAACCTGGACTAGAACTTGTGACCTCCGCACTGACGCCGCTCGGCCGTCAAATACTGTACAAAGTTAAGTAAGTAAATATCTCTAATGTTCAATCAACCAAGATTAGTGAACTAAGTTTCTGAATTAAAAGTTCAAGACTATTTTTTACTTTTTAAAGTCATACCCTTTTTTTTACATTATTATTTAAGTCTTATTTTTACTTTACTGTAGATTATCATAAGATTACATACCAACTTATATTAAATTAGTTACTTAGATAAAATAATCCGTACAACAATTATTCATTTATCCGCAATTAGTCATAGAACAATACTACACAATTGCAATGATCGACACCTTGCAACAATCAACAAGTAAGGTGCGGCCATCTAAATTAGTCCGGTTTATAATTTCACTTTCGTTGCACCACCGGTACGGAAACGCGTAGATCGAACAAGACATATCGATAACCTGACTGATTTATTTAGATTCAAACAATCACTTGCACACTAAGGCTGATGTCATTTCGTCTAACTATAATTTATTATCTTTCGATTAAACTAAGAAGATAAAAGGAAAATGTTCTTTTAAAGTACGTACAGCTGAAAGTAATGAACGGGGTGAAATTTCTCGCCAACTAAATATTTTTTAGGAATTCCTTATCAAAAAAGGTTGGTGTATGAACGCTCGAGTAAATTGTCACTTAGGAATATAATACGCTTAACATATTATATGCGTTATATTTTGTGTTTGTCTCATGTTACCTCATACTATGCAAAAAGCAATTATTATCTTGTCATCAAAATTGTACAAAGAGAGGGAGAAGAATGATTAATTTATGTGCGTAAGTAATTTAAGTTTAAGTGCGAACAGAGTCGCATGCAAAAGTTAGTTATTTGAATAAATAAATCCACTAATACGGAAACTTGCGATATGGAAATTTTAAGAAAGTAAATAAATCAATCGGTTGTCTAGATATGCAATATGAAAAGTGATAACAGTTGGACAGCCTTATGTAATGATGGAGAAAAATCTATGCAATCCTTATCAGCGCAAGTCTTGCTTCAATAGGTGGAAAGTCCAGTTTTTAATTGCCTCAATGTTTTCAAACTTGGAACGTTACAATGAAAACGAAAGTTTAAACCTGTATTCGAAAATTAAATCCCTTTTTAATGTAACAAAGGCACTTCTTATAGATCACGATACTATCTTCACATTCCTATACGAACATTAACAGGTAATCTGTATTGATGCTTTAACGCCCCGGAAATAAGTATGAAAACGTCTTGCATAATGTAAATTCGGAAGTACAATAATACAATATGGCGGTCAATATGGCGTCTGATCTCAAGCTGTGCGCTGTGTTGGCGCGAAAACTATTTAGAAACGGATTCACTTTCGCTCTCGTAAATAACACTGATGATGGAGACGACAGATTAGGAATGTCATGGGAAATGGTATTTTATATTTTTGTAATGGGCTATTTAAAAGTGTGATTTCAGGGGTGACAACGTTTTGTAAGCGAAAATTTTGGTCATTGGAAAAGGTAATCTTGCAAAATGTCTTGTAAGTTGAATACTTATATTAAAAAATTGTGCTTACACTTAGGATTTAAAATTAATAAAACATAATTTCAAATATGCGTATATACGTGTATAGAAGTTGTACGACCACAAATAATTTTGCTAAAACTTAAGCAAAATAACTTAAAAAATCTTGTTTGCATATTACTTCAGTTGTCTGTATTTGTTGATTCCGCTTCATCATTCGATTTTTTATTATTTCTAGTTATATGTTCTTACGACCTTTGCATTTTTGGCGATTATTGTCTAAAAGACATTGCTTTTAGAGGCTCAAAGAATCGATGCTAAAGGTACAAATCCTTACACATTGTAACGACCACTCCTTCCTGATCTGCTCTCTGATCATATAAGGGAATGTCATAAATAAAAATTTGAAATAGATACATAAATATAATATAAAACCTAACATATATCTGTCAACTTTATTCTAATACTTCCTATTCAAAATATATATAAAACCTTCAGTTATAAATTACAGAATGAGAAATTGTAATTGGCACAATATAAAGATTTATCAATAAAAAATACAATATTTATTTGGCATGATCGTCTAAGGTTGGGTAGGACTCTTCGTTGTGTTGCATAGTAACCAAGTTCTTTTCCGAGGTATGTGACAAAGATAAGAAACAAAGAATGTTTTAAGAATGCAATGTAAATTATTATAGTAATAAAAATATATAATATAGTAAATACATACAATATATAATAAGAGGTAATAAAGAACTGTTGAAATGGATTTGATAAATTAAAATGAATTGGAAATTTATAAAAAATGGGTGTGAGTAGGGCCCCTATCCTCGCCCTAGTCATGTGAGAGACATCCTTTCATTTTTTTTGAATTTCTCTCTCCAGGATTCACCAATCCAACACCCGAGTGTTAGTACTGAATAATAATGATAAAATAAAAATACTTTGTAAGTAAATAAGTTTATAAAGATAAGTAGAGGATGGAATATGGTGAGATTGTAAGAATAAATAAAGCTAACAATAAATTCCACAATCTTGAATAAAGTTATTTATATCACAAACCCAAACCTTGCAGATACTTTAATTTAATCTAAGTAGTGTAATCTCCAAGTTGGATCATTTTCGGAAGGGTAACTCTAATATCTATTTCATGATAATTGTTATTTATTCAGGCAAAAGTTTCCAAACCCAATTCATAATTCATTCCATGACATTTGTTAATTATTCAGCCAAGAAGTTCCAGAACCAACTCCCTCACTGAGGCTGATGCACCGGAGGGTCATCCTGTCGTAACACCAGAAGCTCAGATCCTTGAAATTGATAACAAGAGACTTCAACCACTGTTTGGTCTCATGCCAGATAACAAGTCACAAAATGAACATAAATGTAGGAAAGAAATAAGAATTTTTAATATTTGTCAATTATTCAGCCAAGAAGTTCTAGATCCAACTTTCTGCCTGAGTCTGATGAGCCGGAACTCGTCCTTGTCGCATCAACAGATAGTCAGATCAATGAAAATGAAACCAGAAACTCCAATGACTTTAGTATTATGTTCGTTAATAATTCATGAAATAAATATATTAATGAAGGAGAGGAATAAATAGATTTATTATTCATTCCATGACATTGTTAATTATACAGCCAAGAAGTTCATGAACCAACTTCCTCACTGAGTCTGATGCACCGGAGTGTCATCCTGTTGTAACACCAGAAGCTCAGATCATTGAAATTGACAACAAGAGACTTCAACCACTGTTTGGTCTTATGCCAGATAACAAGTCGCAGAATGAACATAAATGAAGGAAGGAAATGTGAGTTTTTAATATTTGTCAATTATTCAGCCAAGAAGTTCCTGAACCAACTTTCTCCCTGAGTCTGATGAGCCGGAACTCGTCCTTATAGCAACAACAGATAGTCAGATCAATGAAAATGGTTACAAGAGACCTCAACGACTGTGTGGTTGTGAGCCAATTGACATGAGGATAAAGGGAGAAAATAAAGAGTAAATAAACTTCACCAAGTTGGAGATTAGCACGCCGAGTGTGTTAATCAAATAACCTTCTAGTATATCTCACCATTGTAATGCATTACATACATTATATTTAGACGAATATAAACACGTCACAAATGAGCATTTTTAGTTTATCAGTACCTATAGATGTATTGTGTTCTGTGTGTGTGTGCGTAATTACTTTTAATACAAAGTAAGATAAAATATAACATGTAAGTATATATATACTTACATATATTAAATAAGTATATATAATAAAATACATATAAAGAATAAAATACACGAAATATTAATATATAAATCAAGACCTTAAATAAATATACTATAAAAGTTAATTTCCCTGTTAAATTACCCTACAGTATTAAACGAAATAAACGCTCTTCTATAACAGGATTCACCTTCTAACGCAATAACGTAATTTAATATTAATATACTCAAAAATTAAACTTTTATCTACGAACTGGCAGAACTTTCGTGAACACGAAATTCCCTATTAATGTGTACTAAAATAATCACTCACCTAAAACTGGACCTACGTTCAACTCAACACTATATTCTCTTTTTAAACAACCGAAAAAAAAACTAAATATTAAACTGGGTACAAACTGGCAGAACTTTTGGGTTACTTTCGTTTCCCGACCGAGACTCACACGTCCATTTCCCGAGACTGAAATTCTGATCCCGTGCCTCCGGCCTACTGCCCTATTTATACCCAAAAGAAAGACCGAACTCCCTCCCACGGGGCACCATGCACCACGCACCCGCGACAATCTCCAGTCATATTTACCAACAAAATAAAAGAATGCACCCTTGAATTACTTATTTAATTTAATTTATGTGTAACTACTGTAGAGTTATTTTGTTTAGCAAATAAATAAATAAATAAATAATGAATAAATAAAATCTATGTGTAAATGCGAAAGCATCATCAAATATTTTCCTGCAATTAATTACCACCCATAAGATCGTATCAACAACGGAAGGGAAACTTAATAACAAAAATAGGCATCCCAAACTGCTATACTTTTTTACCTTTAGGAACATTAATTAGATGTATCTATCTATATCAAATTAGTACATAAATTCTGAGAACCAGATATCAATATTAAATTAATAATTTTTTTTCTAATTTTTTATTCTTTAGCAAGGTAAATGAATTTAACTGAACTAACTGATAACTTCAGTAAATCAGTATTGCCAACTGCTATCAGCAGGTACCTATATTGAGATTATACTTCCGCTCCATACAAAAGACTCGAGCTTGTTCCGTCACAACATCCTTTTATGAGTAATTTTTCTTCCATTTAAAGATTCTATATCTCAACAATTATATCTACTAACTTATACTAATATACAAACAGATATTTTTATAATAACTTGAGTAAATCAGTATTGACAAATGCTATTGGCAGGTATATTGAAACCATACTTCCGCCCCATACACAAGACTCGAGTTTGTTCCGTCACAACATGTTATCATTAGAGTATATTTATTGAGGCATACATTTCAGATAATATACAAATCCTTGGTCACCTATAGTCTTCTTACAAAATCGATAAGCACACGATTGATTACTGCCTATTGTAGCCACATGCACACTTGCCTCAAAACATGTTCCAAGAAACGAGTTTCTTTTAGAAACTATCCGTAACTGACCTTCGAGACGCGACCGATTAGTTCTAACGTTCGTTCCGCAAAAACTATATCAAATACGCCACAAATCACAAACCTTTCTACACCATTTTATCTTGTAACAATAAATAACAAAATGCCAGCGAGATTTATGAGGAATTGAGTTTATTTATTAGACATTAGGACCTTTGAGTTTTCTCTTGTTTGTTTCAAAGGGTCAGAATTCTAATTGTTTGCTAGGAATCCATATTTTCTAGTGAAAGTGTTTGTTCTTGTATAATGCATAGGACATCAGAGTGTAAGTAAGTGTGTCAGGCGGTGCATCGGAGGCGGTCTGCGTTTCCCTTGAACGCTTGTCAATAGCCGAGCTCGGTGTTGTAAGGCTTCGTGCATATGGCAGGGCAAGGACGGTGGCTTGCTTCGTTGGAATTTGTTTTAATATTTAAATATTGTGTAGATTTGTTTTTTTTACTATAAAATGAAGTAGATATTAAAGTTTCTTTTTTTTGCTTGATCTGCCTCGCAAGCGTTGAGTTAATTTAAATAAAAATATACTAGATGCGTAGTTTGAATGCGATCTTTAATGCTAATAACCAAGAGGTGGATCGAGTCCACGTTTCCCGGTTACGTATGTAAGTATATTCATATATAAATAACTTTTTAACCGGATTTTATTAAGTTAAATTATACTTTTTCATTTCATTACCATACCCTGAATGAACATCTAAACTTATTTGAAAGCAGACTGACTATCATGTCTATGATAATACCATGTTCTTTTTTACATACGAAAGCCGGGAATACAGATAAACATATAAAATGATATGTTAAATTAAGTACCCTACGTATATAAATAGTAATTTTATATTTAATGTTAGACTGACAAAGAAATAGCCACGATTTTTCTTACTTTTCAAATCTCTTCCACCATGAACAAACCTTAACCTAATCTATGCACGTCCTCTACTAAAAGATTAATGAGCACTAATGATCACGTCCCGGCTGCGTATGCGCAGTTGCTCTCGCTCTCCGATTATCTATCTCCGTCATCTGAAATTCTTTCCTGGAAGTGGATGTTTCATGCATTTTACCTTTATTACTAATTAACTGATAACTAACCTAGTGATAAGAACTAGATAGTTCATACTCACTTTTTGGATTTTCTAACCTTATAACGGTAAAAAAATGTTTAACTACATAAAACGTAAAAGAGGGAAGTTTTCTTAAGGGTTCAAGTTTCTTAAAAGAGTGTTAAAAATAATAAACTTTATTAACATGTTAATTTCTTACTTAATCTTTGATACTCTTAAGCACGTCAGGCACTTCTCAAATGACAAAAATGATGCTTACCTGAAAAAAATTACGCACATTATTGGATGTTTTAAGTTATAACTTAAAGTCTTAGTCTAAAAGTTCAAAAAAAAAACTTTCAACTCAAATAAAAACTTTTTCAAAATTGTCTTAATAAGAGCTGTGCGCACATCAGTAGATAATGACAACTCTACCAAGACGCAAATTCTTAAAATTTTTATCCTTAACGAGTTTAGTTAAAATAGGACCAATGCGTCATTCCTGATGCGAAATTCTACAGCCTTTATGCAACAGCCTAGGCGTTTATGTCCTTGAATTAATAATAAATTTGTGATACGCATTAATAAGATTTAATTGCTAATAAGTAGCTATTATAATATATAGATTAATTTAAATCGGCCTTACATAAGCCAGTGAGAAACCACACTTATTAAACCAAACATACCATAAAGATTTTCAACAGTAAGCTTAAAATAATCGACTAAAGCGGATATAAAAATATTGCGTCACGTAGGCCTAATACTGAGTTTCATCATTCTATAAGTTGACACAGTTGACATGACTGATATTACTGTGGTCATGGTTTGAGTCAATCCGATATAAGACTAATGGATGGAAAGGAAGAGATTATAACAAAAATAAAAATAATACCGACACAAGGTTACAAAAGAAACACACCAACATTTACTTTACAAACAATACGACACAGAATGTACTCTATACTTTCAGTACTCTATATTTTTTCTCCAGATTAAGTAAAAGATGTTCAGAAAAAAAATTATTTTTCGTGACAAATCTATGGACAGTAAGAGTGTTTTAAATATGTCAAAGATAAGGTTCAAGTAGTAATACCACGATGTGAGCATATGGGATTAAAAAACAAGTATTTATGTAAAGTTTGTATAAATATTCCAAAATATAACTTTGTGGAGCTAAAAACCAATAAAAAAAGTTTTTGATATAGAAAACTTAATCAACTCAAATAGTTCATCAGTTTTTCCATAAGAAACTCAAAGAATGAATGTCTAGACGGCTTAGTACCTAACTGTTTCGTGACAAAAAACGATGGAAGGTACAAGCCAAATTAGGTTCCTGTATTAACGTGTAAGTAGTACGTCCTAAAACGGCAAACTAAATATAATATTTGACTTTTAAACCCTCATGGCGGCAATAGCTGAAATCCACATTTTTTTTCCGGACCATCACAAGAGCCTTTTGATTGTAACACAAAAAACACCAATAAACAAACAAAATCATTAAAATGCAAAACTACTAGTTAACATAAAAAATGCCTCAAAGAACTACTAATCAAAGTACAGTTTCATCAATGCTTCAATCAATCCTACACAAACTGCGTACTTTTTAACCCTTGATCAAGTTAATCGCAGACTAAGCACAAATAACCACAGTGAATCAAAGAAATCAAAAACGGAACGAGAGCCTCAATGCGCATGTGTCGCGGTTGTCAATCAAATTGACATAGAGCCTAGTGCTACTGGATGTTCCTCCATGGATACAGACTTTAGGAATTTTGCGGAGACATAAGACGGCGTATGTATTATTTGCAGTGGGTCTTGATTCATTGGTCAATCGGCAATGCGTTTACAGTAATTGTACGAAAAAACGTGATTTTAACTTATGAATTGATGCTTTTAATATATTATTCTAGTTCGTTGAAACGACAGACTATGGCTAGAAGGGGAGAGTTCGGTATTTAGGGGGATAAATATGTTTTACTCACTGATAGTCAACATTTATTCAGTCCCTTTTTTTGTATGTTCTTAAGACTTATCACATTACCTTTTTTATGAAGATGCAAAACTCGGCGAATAACTTAAAATTGAAAGTGTAATCCTGAATTATACTGAAAAATAATTTGTAATAAGAACAACATAAAAAAGTTTTGAGATTACAATTATTAAATTACGGTTTCCTCCTTTTACGGAATAGTTAACGAATTCACCTTAATTCTTATTTTCACTTTCTTCTAGTACGATAAAAAGTGAAAGGGCCCATGAAAAGCGAAATTTGAAATTACGATTTTCCGCCGAATACAGCATAAAATCACGCATCGACGTGTCACTTCTAGATGTTCAACTTCTATAACTTCAATTGGCTATGCCGCCACCATCTGTTTAAAGATTTGAATGGCGAGCCGGCTTCCCATGATCTCGGGTAAAAAAAGTTGGTCATTCATACAGTAATTTCTTTTAATGGTCACTTTAATAGGTGGGTACATAATCGGATACAGCGGTACTTTGTCAAAACAGTTTTACTTTCATCTCTTCATTCGCTGGATATTCGCGTTGATCAGTTCATTAATGAAATGAGATGGTAAAGTACAAGTTTTTATAAGTGAAGTGAAGTATGTTTAATGAATTTTCAAATATATTTAGTTTTGTTAGTTTCGATTTATTACTGGAAATGGTAAAGTTGGTTCAAAATAAGAAAACCAAGATAAACTTACCAACAATATGGCTAAAAATAACTTGATTGTGTTACTTGTTTATTAAATAACTATGTAAACATATGTGGGAGACTGAAGCTGTATCAGGCAGAACTATAAGCACGTATCAGATATGGCTACAGTACAAGGTGTCAGAAGTACTACAGAGGTTTCCTTTATTTATAAACTGACTTGACTGAACTTTTATAAACTAGCCTCAAATCCTTATCAGACTATACGAAAAACCAACACCACAAAATAAGTCTTCTACGCATTCAACACAAAAGAGTCCAAAGTACCAACTTCCACAAAGTTTCTGCAGTAACACATTAAGTTCAAGATCGGCTCTGACAGAGCAAAAAAGATTTAGTAATTTACATTATAAACTATCCTACCGACGATATCCAATGACTTACATAGGACTTAATTAACGATACCGGAGATCTGCATTATACATCATTAGATATAGCTCCTTACTTAATTAACTAAGTGGTCCATTTTCACCATTTCCCGTGAAAATTAAACATACTTTCCAAAGTTCCAAAGGTTTATGGTCGAGCGAATTTGATTTATTTTACACAAGAGAAATGCGGATCGTTTATAATGTGGTCAGTGGTATCGGTGATAATCTTATTATTAAGATCTATGCACTGGTTTTTAGATTTGACGTCGCAACAGCAGTAGCATGGCTTGCCAAGACAAGACTTATGTCGCGGTAATGCGATGACAATTGAGCCGATATCATTTGTTTATCGTATTCATTTGTTGATTTTTATATGACACCAAGAAACTCTGAACACAGCAAGAGATAAGGTCACCTGGTCGACTAGTTTTGCCACTTAAGACTCATTCCAAGATTTTTGTCGAGTCATTGATATTATGTTGTCCATGCTGCGCCTGCTGGTTAGACCGCCTGACAGCCAAAGAATATTGCTCTAGTGGTGAACTCCTTTTTTATTGATTCGTGAAAAATAAATCTTAAGTATTTACTTATTCAAAGAGCACTTCCTCTGCTTCCCATGAAACTATACGATTCAGGATAAATAGCAATCTGAAGAAACATTAATTCCCTACAACTATCAGTTTTACTCGCCCACATACCATTGCGTCCAGTTACATCCGATCACCATTTGTCAGATCAAGTATGTAAGCAAGTTAACCACAGAAAACTACTTCCTTACAGAACCTACGCGTAGTTAACCTAAAAATGTGGACTCATACCGAAGCAAGATAAGAGGCAACTTAACTGCCGTGGTTACTGGAGAATTATGCCCCTATGAGAAACGCCGCAATCGATTACTGCATAACTATAAAAGGGTTAATTTCATTAAGAGTAATTAGAAATTTCACACACTTTAATGTCTGTGAGGAAAGGGACTTCTTATTTCTTAATTACTATAGTCAATTAAGTTGAGTTTAGTCACGCATTTTGAGGTACTCCGTTGTATGCAATAAACAATTTATGAAATTATGATGATTTTCTAAGCTCTCTGCTTACTGCACTTTTAAGTATATCTTTTTTTAAAGCAGGATACATTTGGATAGCTACTGGCGTGTAATACATGCCATTTTGTTTATTAATTTCACATAAGTTTGTAACACTTTTCTGAGTTAATAAAAAAGTTATTATTATTACTTTCGTTCACAAGTGACTCCCCTGTGTGTTATCAAGTATCTTGGAAGTTGTATGTACATCCTTTCAATATGAGTGAACACTCCTGTCGCTTTCCTATTTTTATGTACATATTTGTACAAGTTATTATAAGGACAGTGATGAAATGCCTATTCCCAAAGTAAACCTCAATTCGAATAAAAACTCATTACAAAAATTATACAGAATACTTTATATAAAAAAATCTTAAATCACATTATACAGTTTCAAAACTTTGAAATGTATACAAGATTTAAAAAACACGTAATTCCTAATAACGCAACCTTTCTTTCCTACAAGTGAGACAAAAAACTCGTTTGCGCGCATTACATGCGCTCGCGTTGGCGCGGGCACAACGCAAAACGTGCGCATTTCCACTATATACGTCAGTGAAGTCAAAACAGTGTAGTAAGTAGCCATTACAAGTGTGGTATCATGAAGTTATATTTGATAATAGCGTGGAGTAGGACTTCTTTATGGCTGGCACTATGATTGGATTATTTATCATTTGGGTATCTAGACAGCTATAAGTTATTACTAAATAACGGCTATAGGTTTTCAAAAAAATAATAAAAAACAAGGTATCGTCTAATCTCGTCCGCAGAGCTTGCTAGATCTGTATTGTAGTTGACAACCTTTGAATTTATTAGAATTGAATCAATGTTCCTGATTTTTAAACGTGATTTTAGTCATAAATAAGACAACATGCAGTGAAACATGAAAATGTCGGTATTTTCGGTATCACGGGAATCCAACTAACTAAACAAATGTTGAATGTTTGTTCTTAATTTCTAAGCAGATTCGTATCTAATGTAGTTATTGCATGTAGTTATAACTAATGTGGTTATTGCATAAATGCCTGTTTGTAGTCAAAATAGAAACATAAGTCTGAAATTTTTGCCTGACATGACGCAAGTGACGTCACACGCCAATGACGGCACACAACCGGCAGCCAAAGCATGTGCGCGTGCGCATCGAATGCAAATGATCGTTTGATACCTTTTTACGGATACGCTCCAACGAGTTATTAAGATGTAGGCAGGTAAAGTGCTTTTACTTGAAGTAACACTAATTAATTTGAGTATAAATGAGTTTGTTTGTCCTTGTATTTACAAATAATAATAATAATAATAATAAATTCTCAGGCAAACACACTAACTGTATGGCCCCAAAAAAGTAAGCAGAGCTTGTCTTATGGATGACCATAAAGCGAACTGGAGGTGACCATACAGATAACCCAGACTAAACATACATATATAAATATAAACAACCATGACCCGAGAACAAACATCTGTGTTCATAATACAAATGAATGCCCCGACCGGGACTCGAATCCGGGACCTCCGGAGTATGAGGCAGCGCTACTATCCACAACGCCACTCGGCCGTCCGTAGTTTTAAGACAATGGAGTTTTAAGTTGACGTAGTCTTCTGCTCTCAATACAGGTCTCGTAAAACATTGTTTTTATTTATTTACATATACAGTTTTGATACAGTTTGTAAATTAAATTGGAATCGAATAACAGATAAATAATACTTAGTCTCTCGTCTTCGCTAGAACGCAGTCTGTCAAATATTTTTATAGGGTTTCCTGAATATCAAAAATATTATATTTCCTTTATTTTCAACGATTAAATAAAACTTTTTTAACCGAATTTTATCGCATATAATTATATTTTTACATTTTATCACGACGTTCCTTTACTGACACCGTGGTCATTCGTATTTAACAAAAAATGTGATTTCAATTTGATGAAGAAATTAGTGAACGTGCATAAAATGAAAAAAGTTACAATGAAATATAGCATTTTCCCATTTATAAGAGCATAACATATAGTAAAGAATGTTTAATTAACAGTATTAATTCAGTGAAATGAGATATTAAATTAAACTAGCTAGCTACGAAAGGTTTTATTTTATAGACTGGAATAGTTTGTTATTACTGGAACCTGTAACTTTCTAGTATTTAGAACGTAAAAATTTACTTTCATAAGTCATACGATATTATATAGTAGTTTGACTTTGTGCATATAAAAAATACAAAATGTCATTTAATCAAATAATGAAAATTCAAAGCTACTGGTACTACAAGTAATTCTTACCTAATTTGAAAACTTCTATACGGAATAACTAAATAAACCTACATCACAACATTAATAAATTAAATAAATAAAGGAGTATATACCTACATAACTTCGCGCGTATTATTCCAATAGATATTTTCTTATATTGCTTAGTAAGGAACTTTTTTTTGGCTGACTCTTACAATAAAGTTTTGAAACAAGTTGAAACACAAGTGTAATAATAATAATAATCGTTTTGTCTTCCATATTACTTCAACAAATGACGGTGTGGATAAAGAACAAGTTGTTATGAAGTAACTTTATTCCTTAAATAAATAGAATTGTGTGTGGACGACCGAGTGGTGTAGTGGTAAGTAGCCTTGCCTCATACGCCGAAGGTCCCAGGTTCGAGTCCCGGCCGGGGCATTCATTTGTGTGATGAACACAGATGTTTGTTCTCGGGTCATGGTTGTTTGTATTTATATATGTATGTTTATTCTGGGTTCCCCCCCAGTTCGCTGTATGGTCATCCATAACACAAGCTCTGCTTACTTTGGGGCCATACAGTTGGTGTGTTTGTCTGGGGATTTATTTATTTTATATTATTTATAATTTCAGACTTCATCGGAACAGTTAGTATATAGGTACAGATGGTATTGCTGTGGTTTATGTGGTAAGCATACGTAATGCCTCACCCTCTTCCCTAACCGGGTGTCGCCGATGAAGGCTGCATAGCATTCCCATGCCACAGCCATCAAGGTGGTTTTTAGTGCCACTCTAGAGAGTCCCACATCACCCCGCAGACCGGCTGCGGAGGTATGCATGACGCATCTTTCACCTCCACCCCCGCCTGCTTAGGCGGCCAAAAAAAAAAAGTAAGGGCTCACTCAACAAAAGTAATATATTGAAAAAAACTAAATTATACATTACCATAACACAATTATACAACACTGACGATCGACATCGATAAATACTATTTCGTAAACGGAGATAAAAATGTCTACGAGAACCTTACCGCTTTCAGGGACCATTAATTTTACTATTACCAGTCTTACAAGATCTTAAACTGTTACTTAACGTGCTATCGAGATAAAGGGCTACCAATTATTGATATAATTTATTGAAATAACAATTAAAAGTTGAGAAAGTCGACCTAGGTGTTGATTTAAAGGTGTCGGTGTTAACAACCTTGCACGTACTTGTCCGGCGAAAGTTTTAATATAATTATAGGTTTTACAGAAGCTGTTAAAGGTTATATATTAAAATATGACTGGATTTATTGTTTTGTAACTTCGTCATAGCAGGCAGACGACCGCGCGATCCATCTGATGGTAAGTGGCATGGACATCAATAATTGTAGGTGTTCTGATTAGTTGTATTATTGTTTATTGATTGCGAACGTAGGCTTCAGGCAGGATTGCCTTTGTTCCAGTAAATGCACTGGCTGTTTCTGCCCTTAGATCGGAACACTACCTCGTACACGTGGTTATTACGGCGGCCAATAGGAAGGACTGTAGTAGGCACCGTCACGGCCAAGCCCTAGGAAGCACGTCAGAATGCCGATGTTTCAATAAAGAGGTCGATATGAATTAAGAAGAAAAGATATTTAAATATTAGTTTGACATAAAATAAATAAAAGAAACAATACATTCTGACTTGCTCCATCATCGGAGTAAGATGTACTATAGATGAAAGTTATTAAAACAAAAAGGGTAGGTACAGTTACATCAAATCAATATTTTATTTTAACACAACTGTACTGCCCCAGACGAGATCTTATCAGAAGAAATTTAATATAGAAATAATATTAAAGTAGTAAGATACAAATGAATCATAGAAAATGAACTTTAAGAGGTTAACTAGATTTTAAATATCAAAACATTAATCCGGTGGTTCTCTTAAAACAAACAAATCACCTTTCCATGCCATCAAACATGACAGACAAAAGCAGATATAATTGCAGGTTGTCGTTAAAATTGCTTATTACTAAGCATAATGGATGTTCACTACCGCTGTTTGAAGTTACAACCAACATAAAAAGAACCAAAGAATTTATAGTCTGACAATTAGATGGAGTATCATCTCTAACTGGTTATTTATGTACAAGGTTAAACACTTGATCATTATATTTCATATTAGTTTTCTAAGTATTGTCGTTGTATCTCCGTTGTACAGTATAACAAAAGAAAGTGAGGTCGGCCTGTGATTTTAGTAACCTTCATTAGCTTCATTAAAGCTTAAGGTCTATTATTTAACACAATCGCTGTGTTAATTGAAGGCGTAAATTAAATAACTTTTAAAATCCTTCAAAGACTTTTACAAACTCGTCACGATTAAAAATCAATTATAAATTTGAATTCAAATATGCCGATACAACTGTTTATTTAAAACACCGTTTCGACGTTCGCAGAAAATATGCGTATGATTACGTGCTCCAAAAACAATATGTACTTTATGCGTGTACGCACCGGAACAGGCGCGACGCGTGAACTTTCCACCAATGACGAGACGCCATTGTCAACGCTTTATCACATTCGCATGGATGACTTCGACGTAAGCGGACGCGCATGCAATTACTCACAGGATATTAAATAAGTCAATAACCTGCGAAAACAATGAATATGCATCGGGAACTAATATAGAGGTCATTTCACCGTCCACATCAGATAAATACCGAATAAACACCTTCAATGCGTAGAATAATTAATTAAGAAACTAGTTAACATGTAGTTACTAAGTCAATGAGCTGTATAATTAATGTACAACGGTCTGGACAGTATAATGTAAGTATTAGACACGTCATTTATAATACCATAATGAATAGACTTAGAGAAATCCAAATACATAGTATTCGAACCATTTAGAATTCCTTAAAAGGATCAATAGTCTATGTAAAGTGCTTAATATTTACTGGAATTGAATTTATTATGAACTAGTTTCGCTCAGTTTCGCTTACCTACTTGAAAAGTCAAAGTTTTCTATAGATTGCTGACCATTAAGAACGCGCCGTCTAGGCGGTTCTATTTTTGGTATGACATCGTCTTAAGTTTTACATACGTTTGATTGTAAAAGTAATTTTAAACTCCACCTGGGAGGGCTGGGGTTCTTTCAAAGCTATGATAATCTTGGGGTTTTATTAATTATGATAAATACTTAAAGGCATAACTACTAATTGTAGCAGTGCCCTAATTAAGCAAAGCTTGTATGAGATTACCAGAGACGATTATGTTGAAACAGTTGAAGTCCCTTGAAATTCCAAAAAGCTGAACCTGGTGTATATCTAAGGCAAGAGTTCTGTTACGCGGACCTTCAATACATTCCAACAGATAGTATGGTATTTTTTTTCGAAATGAAGTGTTTGTTAAACGAGAACATATAAAATCTGCAAAAACTTGCGCCATGTCGCAAACAACTATACCCATAAAAAAAATACTGCCACAATCGGAGGAAGCGCAGATTTTTATTAAACCGACATCCTGTGTTACACAAGTCGTTAATAAAGTAATTAGTATGAAAATCTTCCGTCTCGCTCTGCGGCATGTTACGTTAAGTTAAACAACTCGGAACCGACTACGTAGTTTTCAAGTTTAGCTGTTAACCTCATTGGTTAGAACGTTTCAATCGAGTTTTGCGGGAAAACTACCTTTTTTATATGTAATTTATTGCAAGTTTAAATGGTGACCTAAATGGGTAAATAAATGGTAAATCTGTATTTATAGTCTTGAAAGGTTATTTTATTTAACATGATTTGAAGTGATGATAATCTCAATCTTAGTCTTGAAACAAAGAGTGGGCAAATAATTTTGATCTTTGGGTGAGCCAATAACTATCCGCACATCATATTTTTAAAGATGAAACAAAAATTACAAATACTTTAATTTTAATTACATTTAAAAGTTTTGCAGTTATATAATAACATGTAGTTAAGCTTAGTAGTTCCGTCTCTCGATCGGTAACAAAAGGTAGCGATACAAAGGACATCGTTTCATTTGATTCACGCAAACTCTCGTAAATACATTGTTTAAACAGTATTAATATGATAGATAGGTATATGTAAAAATTAATTTGTTTGTCCAACGCGACAATAGTTAAAAATTATTTAATAAATAAAATTTTGTAGACAGATACAGTAGAGAACCACAAACAGCAAAAAGAGAATGTGCGCCAACGAAGTAGCAAAAGCATTTTCTAGAAATAAGATCTAACTAAAAGCTATGGCTATTATTACTTAAATAAAACTAACAAGACTCAATTCCAAGTTTAATTTCAATAAATTATCCTTTATTTTACTACGATTCCCGCGTTTTTATATCAGTTTGACTTGCACTAACAGTACTACTATTTAAGTCGGATTTGAAAACAATCTCGAACCAGACATTAAGAAAGAAAGGAGATTTTCTCTGCGATATAAAAGCATACACTTTGTGAAGTTACTATATTGGAACAGGTCGGGGTGACGCAGAGTCCTATCATTAGAACGAAGCCGCGAGCGCGGCCGTGTTTAACAGGTCGTGATTTGACTGCGGCCAACTTGAAGAATTTATTTTCTTGATGACAGCTCCTGTATAACCTTGTGCGAGCGTTTTTTTTACATTATGTATAAATAAATAATAATAAATCCCCAGACAAACACACCAACTGCATGGCCCCAAAGTAAGCAGAGCTTGTGTTATGAATGACCATACAGCGAACTGGGGGGGATCCCAGAACAAACATACATATATAAATACAAACAACCATGACCCGAGAACAAACATCTGTGTTCATCACACAAATGCATGCCCCGGCCAGGACTCGAACCTGGGACCTTCGGCGTATGAGGCAAAGCTACTTACCACTACACCAATCGGTCGTCTAATTGTAATTTAATGTATGCATTAAAAATATGACGTTTACACACGTACAAGGTTATATAATAACAGAGTCGGAGAAACTGATAGGGATGGAGCTAGAATTATATCAAATTAGCACTGTCATCGAGAAAATAAAGAAATGGAAATAGTATAATAGATTGTGTTAGCGGCTTCACTCGTGTTTCGTTTGAAAACTGTATTTACTTTTTAAGGAACGTATGTTTAGCCTAAACCTTTCGACGCATTTCATATTTCAACATATGAGGTGTCATTACATTCGTCTCAAATGTGGGAGTGACATATTTTTCCTGGAAATCCCATTGGAACAAAAATTACATGAGAATAGTTTTTAAAAATTTTCAAATTCATCAGTTTTTTTCTAGATACCGCTACGGCCTTACGAAGCTCATCTGAATGCCGCGATCTTTTAGTAAACAGGTCGATATAAATTAAGAAGAAAATATATATTTAACTGTCGAATGGCATAAAAGAATAAAAGAAACATTACATTCTGACTGCTCCATCATTGGAGTAAGATGTAGTAGATTGAGTAAATGAAAATAAAAAGAATAAATTATTAAAACAAATATTTTAATTGAACTTTACTGTACTATATGATTGTGTCATTTGTGAACACAGAAAATTTGAATAAAAGTCCTTTGAGTACTCGCAAGCTGACATACACCCAATATTATTCGCATTTCGTAAAAAACTGGACATCAATTTTTTTTTTCTGCGCAGACGTTTGTCTTCCAAATAAAAATAACTAACTATGTTATATTTAAAACCTTTCATAAATAAAGTTAAAGAAATACATACCTTAAATAGATTTACAAGCAAGTTACTTTATTTATAGTCTAATATCCGCAGCCTTAAGTTCATGAATACCAAATTTATATTGACCTTGCATTTCACACAGACCTTACCTCATTATGTAAACACCCAGTGAACATAAATAAAAAAATATTTTACGAGCCTCATAAACAAAAAATGATAAAACCACACAATATCACAGACGATATTTTGCAGGGGTGGCCGCTCATGCGTTTAGGCGTCTTGCTCATTTCATTTTCATTGCGTTTAATACTGCGAAATCCACTGAGGGCCATGCGTTCCTGGTAACGTTTAGGGGAGTTAATGCAATTTATTGATTTACTAATTATATTGAAAGCTCTGTAATTAGATTTATTTAATGCTTTTCATGAATGGCGATGTAAGTCTGGTTCGTATTTCAAAATGAATATTTTTAGCTTTAGAGTTTACTAAATAGTGAACCTAACTTAAGGTTAGTTACATTTAATGTAAAAACATTCTCGTATAAAATCACTATAAAGTTTTTTTTTACTAATGCAAAAATATTGCAAGCAAAAGGTGCTTTGATGTATTAAAGCGATTTAAATGAAGACTCCGCGAAATCAATGTAATTATTTTACTTCATCAAAGCCTAAAATGTACTCACTTCTAAAAAAATTCTCTAACCCAGAAGATTCAATAAACCGAAACTCCAAAAATTAACCTAATCTTATCAAACATCAAAAGCTAATTCAATAACAAAGCACTCTCGCTATAAAAGGAGGTAGTAAATAAAGAAAACAGCCGACACCATAGACAATATCAAGGGCAGCCGGCAATTTGCGGAATGACTCGGAGAACCCAAGCGTCGTCGTGACCGAGGGTCCAACTCAAGAAATATAATAATGGCCGACGCCGATCGCTCTACTATCGGTAATTTATTCCTAGAGTACGATATTAAATGTATCCAGATTGATATGATTCTATCCTATAGATTGCTGTTTCTGTGAGCTATTCAATATTAAATTGATATAGTTTACGATTTCAATTGAACGAATGTTTTGTACTACTTTTATTGTTATTATAAATCATGTCTTTTGTATAATCTAAACTCCTACGTTGAACATTCTACAGTATCTCAGCTTAATTTATTTTCTTGGTACAATCAAAGGTCTATCTTAAAACCAATAAATCACGTGTAATATTGATTTATACTTCGAGAGTGATATCGTTAAATACCAGTAACAGGTACTGCGATGTCCAGATTATCGATTGTGTAGTGTTGCAGCTCACGATTTACAATATTTTGTTGAAATCGTGCTTCTGAGGTCAAGGAATGAACATAAATGACTATTTAAGGCGACCCTTAAAGCCCAGAAATTCAATCTGTGCCTAGGTCAAACTCTCTAGGGCAGCGAGTGCCACTTCGAAAGCCGATCCAAACGTTTTAAACTGCAAAATCAATTGGAAACGACGACTTGAAGACCTTCGCAAAAGAGTGAAATTATTTACAAAACGCGCTTCGATTTCGCGCCAATTCCGCATCTGCTATGTGGGTTTAGTATTTGATAAAACGTGATAAAAGCTTGAAGCGCAATATAAGCCTTGCAAAAACTGGCCCAGTAATTGAATTTAACGGATCCATATACGTTCGCACTTAAATTATGGTTATTTTACTTAAAAGTGAATGTGCAGATTTATGTGCGGGTACAATGGTGGCCCCACTTAGAGTCGGATTTGATTCGCAATTAATAAACCGCGTGACCTAGTCCAGAGCGTGCACCTTTGGAGTTGTCGAATCACTCTCTTCATTAATTAACATCGGATCTGCGGTAAGCTGCAGTACCGCCGGTTCTGGAATGATGGATATGCGGTCGGATTCGTAACAAACTTAACTTTGTGAAAGATATTAATGTCGCTTTCTACTTTACGGTTGTGCTTTTGTTTCAATGTCATTGTCAAAGAGTTATTCACTGTGACTTTGACTGGGTCATCGAGTTTCTCAATAGTTAAACTTGTTTCTACGAAAATTATCAATCTCTTCCAATTTGCAAGGCATGAGAAGGTCGACGAGATAAAGGTGTATAGGAAAAAATAATTAAGTACAGAGTCAACTTATGTGACATCAAGTGAACGTGCGTGGTGTTATAATGTGTGATTCATTTCAACTTGTCATTGAAGTTTTAATCAAATATTTATAGTTAAACCTGTTCTTGAATATATTCACTACGTAGGCACGTTACGGGCACGTTTTGTGCATTATAAACTTAAATTTATAGTTTTGATAAGTTAATCCATTGTATCTTTTATTTTAACAATAGTTCCGCGCCATTGATGAAGAATAGACTTACCATCAATAAAGTCGACCACAGGAAAGCGTTTTATCAATACATAGACCCAATAACCGAACTACTGAGCGAGTTCAGTGAATCGTTTATGTACGAAACAGTTGAAATGGAAACTTCTCACTTAGCACTTAGTCAACACTGCACTGAAGAAGCACTACTAGGCACTGCACTTGCAAGTTCACACAAGAAATCCTTCAAAGCACCTGACGGAGTAAGTAAATAGTTTGATTCGCAGCGCGAATTAAAACCCAGATTGTTTTGCGATTAATCAAGTTGATTAACTGACGATTTTAAATGAAGTGGTTTAAAAATCATGGCGCACGAACGCCACACGTGTAGAGCGCGCGGTCGCTCCGGCCAGACTGTCCGAAGCGAGTCGCACGCAACCGCGCGATGTTACTCATTAAAACTTTTACCCAGCTGATTCGAATACGACACTTCTCACACTAGAGTACGGAACTTGAATGAATTTTTCGATTGGAAGGGTAACAGAGATGCGAATAACTCGCAACTATACATGATAAACCACCTTAGCAAGGCTTTTGAGAAATGGCATTCGTATTTGTATACGCAAGCATTATGCTTATACGTTAGTAGCTTAATATCGATCTGATATTTGATGTAAGTTCTGACACAAAAAATGTGATAAGGAATCATAGACAATTAATATCTTATCTCTTTTAATATAAATGGTCGCTCTAGGTCAGTGGTTCTCAAACTTTTGAAATGACGGAACCGTTTTGGGAAGCAAAATACTTGATGGAACCCTACAATAAAACAATTGTTTTTATAAGTGTATTTTTTATTAATCAGCATAATAAAAGTACAATGTAACAGTTACTAATTATTATTTTACTTCACCACTTGGCTAGGACAATAATAGAAAACATTAAAAAAGAAAAAAATCTAACTAGTGGGAGGTATGAAACTACAAATACAAATAAATAATTAAATAACGTTCATAGCGTTTTGTCTCCGCGCGGCCGCCGAGTCCGCGCAGCCGCGGAGCGACCAGAGAGAGGTGTTTTGATTTTTTTTTCTAAATTCTTGCGGAACCCCGCAGAGGTATCACGGAACCCTAGGGTTCCGCGAACACACTTAGAGTATAGCTGCTCTAGGTTATGATCGAGTGCTTAATGAATTGTTTTATAAATTTATGAATGATAATCTAGAAATATTTCGTAAAATAATATATTACGCAAATTCATTATATTTTTGTCCTTGTGATGATAACTTTGTCTACTTAGGTTAGGTAATTTTAGTTTCGGACTAACCGACAGCATAATTTATCATATCAGCATAACGCGATCATGATCTCACATATTTTTATATACATTTAGATACCTGGTTGCTAATTGAAACCTAAGTGACTCAGCACTTCTTCATTAACCAATAAGTTAAGTCAAATATAATATTCTCTCAAAAACTGGCTTAAAACTAGTAGAAAATGTTAATGGGCCCTTTTTAAATCTGCATGTGTCTGTCAGGGTTTAATTAAATGAATTACATTGCTTAAATACCAATTTACATCTCTTTAATGTGTTTTAGGATACATCGCTTTAACTGTAAATTTATGTCCGAAACCATATTTAGGTTCATGAAGAATCCTATTTTATATACATGTTTACGATCTATGTAAACTTAACTGCGTCAGGTAGTAGACTAGTAACCATAAAGTTTTATTGCATATATAAATCAAGTACCTTAAAGGTACTTGATGAAAAGGTGATGGTCAAACTCAATATGGGATTTTGACCTGCTAATGGTCAGTAGTACACATGAAAGATTAACTCATGAGTAACCTTTTCCCCCTTAAACTTCCCCAATTTTAAATCCAAAAATCTTGTAAAAAAAATAACAAATCATTTGCGAAAAATCCATCATAAGTTACCATTTTGTTTTCTTTTGAATGTATCAATGTCAATGTCAAAAAAGTAACAAAACTATATAAAAATTATACATAATTAAGTCGAAAAAACGATGTCGAATGAACCCACAAGTAATTGACGTTATTGGCGGATTAGTTTTGACAGTCAATCAACAATCTGCCAGTTCTTTTTTTCACATGAATTACCTAGAGTGAATCCTAAAGAATCGGGGAAAAGATACATTTAAAAAAATATCTTACAATGGTACGAAGGACTATATATTCAAACTAATGAATGTATGAAAATCTATATTTATTGCCCTTTACTTTGATATATTGACTATTAGTAGGTCATCTTTTTTACTAGCTGGTTTAATCTTCTTACTGAAATAATGACAATGGCTATGAGATAAATTGAAACATAAATACTGTGGAAGATTATAAATCCTGAGCATTAGAAAATTGATCTTTGTGATCATTGAGGTCTACTCCAATATTACTAGCGTGTATTATAAAGTTTGTCAGGATGTTCACAGCAAAACCTACTAAACAAATTGGTATAAATTTTGAAATATAAATAGATCGCGATCTGGAATACCAATGAGGCATTTTATCCAAAAAGTTTATTGGAAATCGAGAATTTACGAAAAGGAGGTTTTCTTTATTTTCTATTCTCAACTAAGTATATATAACTAATACACAAAAGGAATATCTTTTTTGTTCATTTAGGATCTGTGGGGTCTTTGAAACTACTGAACTGGTTTAATATTTCTTTCACTATTAAGCTTAGTACATTTTTTTTATACCACAGGCTATCAAAGTTTTAAAGGTATTGTGTTTAATGACTTAAGTAACCACGAATAATTTAAAAAAAATGTGACCTAAAATGTTGTTATTTGTCAAAATGGCAAGCATTAAACAGAAAAAAGATTTTTTTCCAAAAAAGCTAGAAATACCGATAACTCAAAAATTATGAGACTTTTACCAGAAGTTTTTTTTGTTTTTTAAGGTAGGAAATTAATAGACCCATCCGCAGGTGAACGATTATCCTTCACTTTCTGGACACCCTGTAGGTAGTGACATTATCCACATCAATCATAAGCTGTATTTCATCTAGAAATTACTTAAAAATTATAACTATTAGTGCAATATAAGGTATCGTAAATATCTAACCAAAATATTTTGGATAAGTCATGACATCGAACTATCATCTCAGTTCTAAGTATAATATAAACATTAGACAATACGCTATATACTAACAATACACAATAATGAAGACGCTCAACGAGCAACAAAACATACGTTCAACTAAAGGTAGGCAATATACAGACAAATGCATTACAAACTGCAACTTAGAACAATTATTACAGTACGGTGGGGTGAGCTGGTTTCGGCTTACATTCGCATTCGAAGTGTTTGCAGTGTTGTTAGTATGCGGGCCGCCTACTAAAGACCGAGCAACGCGCAAGCGACTGTTGCTCTTACCCTAGACCTCCGCGGAGTTCCCCGACTGTACCTCTTGAACCATCAAAGATGCTTTGCAAGATAAACAAGCAATTTGTTACGCAAAGAAATTATAGTTCCTAGTCGTTAATAGCAGGCCACCGATCCTAGATCTACTGTTTATGATTGCAGAATTCTTGGCGCAGAAGATATGAAGAAAACATGACTAGTAATTACAAAAAAAAAATACAAAGGATGTAGCGACTTTCAAAATAAGTCGTTTTCGTGTTATTAACTTAATAACACGCTTGAATTATTTGCTATTTTTACATGAAAAACCTTCATATATTCGTAGCATTAAACAAAATTGTTTATACCATTCGCGCAGTTTCATCTGCGTAATTTCTTACCCCGTAAGAATTTCTAAATATAGCATACCTCTGTAATATAACTTCGTAAAGATGAAAAAATGATAAAAAATCGATACAATAGTTTTGGAGTTAACTGATTACAAATACACAAAAACATCTCTCCATTATTATATTAGTACCCACTATGAACGCACCTCTACTGCGAATACAGTATGTCCTTACCACAGCAAGGGGTGGCACTGCGTTTTGTGTTCTAATTAAGTTTTGCAATATGATTGCGATTGAAGTTCCGTTTCTGCTTTTGAATAGATATTTGGAACCATTTAATCATAGCAATTAATATCCTAACATATAATCATGGTGATATTCAAGAATCTTTGAGTTCATGTATTCCCAATTACCCGTTCAGCACTTACAAAAACCATGAGATACCACCACTACGCACCAAGCTGTGCAGAATCACAGTAAACTGATTATTACGTCAAAACACTACTAGACAATACCGCAGAAGAAACTGCCTCGGAATAGCTGTATCGTGATGCAGGGCCCGTTAAACAGCATGCGTACAATAACGCTTCCCTGTGGAACACCCGGAAGAGATTTCCTAGCAAATTGTGCGCTAATGTTGCATGAGAAAATGCCTTTTTTGATCTGTCTATGTCATTAGTTTTGTTAAGTGAGGTACATTTACATTGTTTTGTAAACTGAAGATGAGATCTAAAGATATACTCAAATACGACATGTAATGAATTAATATTTTTATAATGGAGTTTGCCACGATAATTGACATGTAACAAGACATAAATAGAAAAGCATTAAAACAGATCATATTTGACGACTCAAATGGAATAAAATTGTTTCATGATATTAAATAATTTCTAGCTATTTTAGATATTAATTTTTACAATAAAGTCAATTTCAACTTAAGGGTTGTCATTTTTTTTTATAAACGTTAGTCGATTTCCAAAAGTATAATCTTTACAATCCTTTTGCACTTAATTAAAGAAACTTATTAACTAAAATAAAAAAGCGTTCGATATACCTACTAAAACACTCTTCCTTATCACGCCCAATCAATCTTACATCAAAATTTACGTAACGAACAAATCTAGACATAAATATTCCAATGTTTTATTATATCGAACACGCATTCAAACTGAAACAGTAACTTATACCACTTAAGTTACCTAACAACTTAGTGTTACTTAATTCCTAAATAGTAAAATGGGTCTGCGGTTAACATCTGGATCAAAACTTCGGTTTACGTAAAGCATCTTCCTTGAAACACTTAATCTGTACTTAGAAGTGCACTTTCTCAACTTAAAGATGGATATTATTACAGTTCCGCAGTAAGTAAACGTTAGATACCTTGTTAAGTGTGTCAACGTGTAAGGAGTTTAATTTAAATGTCTTGCATTGCTCATTACAAGAGACAAGTTGTGTAAAAACGTGTGCGCAAGCAATTAAAACCTTCTTTGTTTTGATGTCGTAGTTGACATTAGCTTTAAGTGTCAATATTACGCCATGTGTATAGTGCTTACGCGATAATTAAAATAGAGATTTATCGAGAAGAAGATTAGACATCTTTTTGAGAATTTTGTCTTTCTCTGTTTTATTTTATATCCGATTGTCAAAGGCTGAATAACTCAACACCGTCAACTTTCGGTCTACCTGTGAGCAAGTTTGACACTCGTACTAGTTGTCGTGAAACACCACTGACTTTTTGCTGGTTATAGCAAAACCGTCCGTGGCTAGATCCACCGTCCGTTCCTAGATCCACTGCGTTATTCAGGCAATTAAGTGCGGAAATTTAAGTTCCGGCTAGGCTCTCGTAGCCAAAGCAACAACATTGGTAACATTCACAACGCCTAGTGCAAACACAATGCCTAGTGCCTAAAAAATTATACCATACTAAAAAAAACTGCAATTATATTCCATTTAGGTGAGGTATAATTTATAATTGGAATCTTGTTTATTGCAATTTATATACTTTCCTCACTGTCATTCATTACCAAGCCCCTGCACTTTCTTTGCCATAACTAAGCACTATATCTCCTACATTCCTACAATACGAAATATACATTTTATTAATAACAAAGACAATTGAACAATGGCACAGTATCATATCCAGGGCATAATTTTCATTTTCACACGACTGCCCATTGAATTGAAACTTTTCCAAAAATGGTAACATCTTGATTTTCAAGAGATTATTTAGGAGATACATTAAATACCAATGGTGTAGATGGTTATCAAAACTCAAACATCGCTTCGAATTAAGCCAGTTTAACTGAAATAGGTTACGCTACGAAGCAGATAATTCAATTATTATTTCGTATTTAAATACTACCCACTTGTTCAAGGTGTACAATTTCAAAACAAACATTGGTATGTAAAGATCAGAAAAATTCCATAAATAAATTAGTATCATTAAAGCCACAGATATGTTTCAAAGATACAAAAGCTTAAATCATAGTTCACCTTGCATTAATGTGGTATGACAAAACAATGTCCATGCCCCCTGGAGCACTCATTTATTCATTTATATAAGGAATTAACTGTTAGTATGCAGAATATCAACTTGCAAATTTGTTGAAATAAACATTTGTGAAGCGGGTAATATTTCACTAGTGGTTTTTTGCTCATAACATCAGCCCAATTTTTTCAGTTAATGGGTTACACCACATTGTTCGCTTGTAAATCGATAATGAAGATTCGAAATATATTATATGGTCGAAAAATATAAATATAAGACCCGAAAAGCATCTGACTCCGATAATGTAGGTTTTTAAATTGTGAAAAAATCATTAAAATCATTAGTTTTAACGCTTATCTCTTACAAAAAAAACAACTCTTTCCTCATGCTAATATTAGTACGGATTACATAAACATAGTAACTTCAGACACAGCATGTAATTGATACACACGAAGGGCCAACGTATTACCAAACAAAAACAATTATTTCAAAAGATTTTCGACAATCACAACAAGAAATCCCTCGGAACCAAATTCTCAGTAAACAATTACTACACAAGGGTTTCACCATGTCATTGGTTTACTATACCTACTCCCTACTAACTCAGTCGGTAAACCACTTGAAGAAATTATAAGCCTCCACGTATACTGGACCAGTGATCAACGCATCTTCAACTATTTTTTGCTTCGATGTTCTATGAGATATCATTACCTGCTTGTCTGCATTTCTTCTTCAAACTAGTTATTCCAGTTTACAGACGTACGATAAATCTATGCGAAAATCTTTACTTTAATAATACCTTGTGGAAATTGTACCTACACTTGCATAACTTGATATGGTTTTCAATACTTATTTTTCTGTAGATAGTATTTAAAATGTCATGACTAAATTATAGTGATTACGTAAATGTTTTAATAATTTTCGAACAAGTTATGAGTTTTATCTGCGTGAAGTTATTAAGTTGCTGTACTTTGTCTTTAGGGTCATACTCGATTTACATTTTTTATTACCAGTTTCGCGGTGTTACTGACAGCGAAGAAATACTTTGATACAATACAATATGATACTTTCGCATGGCGTAGGTTTTCTATGGTTATTTTTGAATTATACGATTACAAAAAAGAACCTTAAACTTTACTTTTTAAAAGATTAAAAGATTCCATATATTAACTTCCTTACGTGTCTTACCATTTCAGCATGTTGAGCATATGCAAACCATATCAGAGATAAAATTTCTCAACGACCACGGTGGTCGTGTCGCAAACCATATCGAATCTTATTCATTGTTTTGTTTGCCGTGTGACAAAACTATAAACTTGTCTATTTCACTAGGTGTACTCGAAGGTTACGGCTATTGACAAATTATGCAACTACAATAACATTGTATCATCATATCTTGAAATACAATCATCGTTAGATTTGTTATCTCAAAAAATATTGCCCAGCATCTACTGCAAACTTATTTGTTATTCATAAAGATTTAGATTGCATTGACAATAAACATTTATCAATCACTCTCTAGCAGCACATTACGTATGACATTTTATAACTCACAATATGATAAGATGTGACAACACAGTGGAACCTTTAGATCGGTCTAAATGGGACAAGTGTCGACTTAATAACTTGAAGTTGAGCTTAAGCTAGTACACATTGCAAGGCCGAACATTGCATCACAGATTGACAAATGATTAATAACTGACAGCGCATCAATCGACGACAGAATTTTTTTCTGATATCAATGATTGACCGTAATTGTTAAAGTTATTAAATTACTTCAATTAATATAGTACAATATTTATGTTTAACTTTAACGTTGAAAACGATTGATTGTTACATGTAGACATATATTTCGTTACTGTTCCGCCGGTATCAATAAATATAACATTTATTACATTTGTCTTCAATTAGACCGAGATATTCAATCAATTTAAATTCTCCGATGAATAATTCTGATAAAGTTTTGAGCCATGTACATTTAGGGCAGTTAACAGCAGATTTATTTGTAATAGATAAGGTAAGAAGATGGCAAGAATCTGCGGCCAGCCAACAATAAACTTTCAACAATACGGCGGTATCAGTAGCAATCTCGAGCCCAGAGGGTTACCTACATGGCCGTTACTCCACTTTCGAAGCCTGCACTTGGCGAATTATCTTAAATCGAGGAACATAAATGGGCGATGCTGGTTGCCCATACACTAACTGCCCTAACACGTGTCCAATAACTAAGGCGTGTTCCAGTGCTGAAAGGCACCGAGATAACGCAGAACTTGACCCCAATGGATGTGTTTAACCCTTTGTTGTTCTCACAACGATTTGAGATAAAAGGGGGAAATGGCATTTTACTTTTGCTGCATATGTTTATTCCATGTTAAGGACCTTACAGTATATCAACAGTGTCCGTAAAACTTAAATATTTACATTACATAGAAAAACTATTAATGGTGTTATTTTGATTAAATTGTAATACCAAACTATAACTCACCATATCACTAGGTTAATGCTATCCTATATCTTACAGGAAGCAATAAAAATATTTCAAATCAAAATATTGACTCAAGTTTTACCACAGAAATGTAAACCCGAAATAGTACAAAGTTACGAGCACTTTGCTAATAAGAAAATATATATAAAACAGCAAAAACTTTGTGATGTTAAGGGTAATTTACTTGTCAAGATTTGTACGTCTGATATTCCTAAGCAACCGAATTGACGTAACACAGAGTCGGGCACAGCCATATCTGGTGTTCGTCCTAAATTTTATATTTAAGCAACGTTCCACTATTTTGGTACAGATCCATGAACTTTACGACGATAATATCGTTAGGTGTCTTTAAAAGGTAACAGTAATCTATGTCAGCTCCTTATAAAAAATTCAAAATAACTCATTTATGATAAATCAGCTGTAATAAAGCAGTTACAGATTAGCTATACATGTGAACGTTTCAATAATAGTTCTTCAGTCGAAATAACGTCAAAAGGTTTCAATTCATTTCAGTGTTCGACAAGAAAAGTAATAAAATACGGCTTTGAAACACAATACCAGTTCCGTCATACCAAATTTATTCCTTGATTGACATACACATTTAGTTTAACAAATTGTATATGTCCATCCCAAGCGGGGGGCCAACACGAAATTTGATTTACCTTTAGCTTATGTAACAACATGGTCTATGATTAATGAACCTGAATCATTTTGACACCGCTTTGACTTTACCTATGGGTATTTAATTAATTAGCAGAGATTCACTACCATTTCTTTCATAACTTATGCAATTGAATTTTGAACAGTAATCTTGGATTACATCTTCATTTATTTACAACGCGTAAACAAGTTATAACAAATGTCAAAGTGCCTACGCTTACACAAAAAGATTAAATCAAATTATTGATCAAACGAAACCTTTGCAAGTGTCAAAACTTCCCGTATATTTATCATCGTTTCATAATTGGGCGAGGATTTCCTCGTTCTGAAAATACACTCCGCTAACCTGACAGATGGACAAAAGGAAAACCATAAAAAAGATACTCTACTTCCCGTTCGCCATAAAAATACTATTTTAGATTTAACATTGGAATGTGGCTGTGACCGATTTTAGGATTTCCACCATAATGCAGAAGCCAGAAACTTGATTTAAAACCGTCCCATACAGCAGTTTGTAGTGAGTCTTATGAAGAATATCTGCGTCTGAAATAGATTAAAGTTCCAACCCTTGAAGGCGTTTAGTCACAACAATACGATGCTTACTCTAAAGTGAGAATTCCGGGACTGAAATAACCCGAGAGGAGATCCAAGCGACGGAAAGGGTAACGAGACAAGTGTCGGCGCTAATTGTTGATGAACGCGTTTCATGTATTTATGGAAATTCTAAATAAACCCGCAAAACGCTTGCTTTAAACACTTTCGGATGCCTAATTACTTTAACAGGACCATACTAAACTAGTAATAAATCCGCATAACAAAAGTAATAAGACAGCCATTGTAGTTCTATGCTAAATGTTACCATAAATTACTTTCAAAATCACAAATCGTTTAAAGTATGACAATGACTTGATCGCGAAAGTGTCTGAGCGTAATGCAAAATATGACAAGTGACATGCATTTGACAAACCGTTTAGTCGTCCAAATTAAAAATTGTTATCAATCATCGCCTGTATTACGAGTTTTTAAGTCATAGTTTCATTTGCATATCCGGTGATGAGAGCATTCTTAGTAATGTTGGTGTTATAATATAGAAATTGATCTACCAGTTAAATACACTTGTCTCTGCGTGCAAGTAATACTCCGCCTCGCGTGTTATCCATTCGATCTTCAGACACAGGTCCGTTGAATGGCTGATGTTATGTAATTAAAATTGATCGACCGGAAGATCATGATTATCTGAAGCAGAACTAAAATAATCAGTCATGAGTTACACTTAAATATTTACAGACCCGAATCTGCCGGTGGCCTCTTGATAGACCACGTGTAGCTTTTTTATAACTTCTTCTATTTGGTTAGTTATATTTATTATGAGTTTTCAGCATCAGTAAACTTAGAAAATATGTTTAGTCAGGAAGGTTATATAGTAATGCTTTTCATTTTATAGAACTCTACTCGACAACATCTGTCGAAACAGGTGTTTCTCAAGGTACAACTTTTTTCCGATAGTAATTCTCACACGTAACCAATACATATTTATAGAATAATAGTCTTGGTGACCATTACTCAAGTTGTAAAGTAAAATTAATCGCAATATTATGTAGTTATTTGGTACCGTTTTTCGTATAATATAAGAAATATTGTCACATGCGGTGTTGTGTGACATTTAACTTTTTTGACTGCATTGAGCAACTGCCTGAGTATACCGTTGGCTTTTGTGCTCTGTAACTTATGTGCATACATATTTATTAAAGTATTGATGATCGATGGAAACCACCGGCTTAACAGTTTTACATTTCACGAGAAAGCGCATTTGACTTACAGGGAAACCTGTTGGTTTATCAAGATCCCGAATTATATACGATTTAGTCAATACGATTCGGTTTCTTTATTGCAAGTTGAATTCCCTCGATATTAAGAGCACACTGACCAAATGTCGTATCGTACTATCGTTGTGGAAACCGTAGAAAGTCGGTCATCTCCGTTGAGCAAGAAAACGTTTATCCCTTAAACGTTAAAGATATCAATCATATTATCCGGACGTATATCGCAATTTTGTAGGAAAAACCTTCCACGGCAACAACATGTTTGAAAGTTATGGTCAATTCTGAGGAGCAGTTCATGTTCGGAACTCTCTAGGTAGCTCTGAGGCATGCTTTGATCACGAATTGATTGTTTAAGAAGTCAATTTTAGAGTTTTGTAAACCACTGTTTTGTTTTTAGCAAATTATTAATGGCGCAATAGTGGTTGGGGTCTAAATACTGACAAATTTTGTGGTCAATATATATGGGGCTTTGAAATATCATTATTATACATTATAGCTATATTTAACACGCAATGTATGCACAAATTTACTAACCGTAATGCATCATTTTTAGAAATCAACAATTAATACTACTGTTCCAAATGTTAGCAAATTTAATGTTAAACTTTCGTTTTCATACCCAACCAACATTTTCATTCATAAATCACCCTTACAGCCAAATAATTAAACAACAATCGAAGTAAATACACAAATCACATCAATAAAACAACATTCCATAATTTCACACGTAAATTTCCCTTTGTTCCTATTTCCACGACTTTACATATTTCGTGACGTGGTACACTTCAGCCTGTCACTTTCCCATCGCGCTGAAATCTTAGCGGATTCCATCACAGGTGAGATTGAGCCAGTGACATCTGGGTTATGACTTTGCCTTTGGGTTTGTTTGCTCGTTTGAAGAATCTAACATTGGGGTCTAACATAAGGATATTGTACTATTGTAATAAGGATTGTGTACGGTACCATAAAATTTAAATAATCGTTTCACCAAAATCACGAACAAAAGAACGATATCAGCATATTGCAGAAAATTTCAATAATATATTATCTAATAAAATGAACACTAGCCGATACTTAAGCAACTCTGATCAAATTCAAATATTAAACCAAAGAAAAATTTAAACTCAATTACTTACCATACCTCTTCAAAACTAAAAATCAAAACATATCAAACCCAAACAAAACAAACAAACACGCAATGGAATCTCTAAAACCGACTCACGCGCACATATCTCCTCACGTTCCGACATAGCAGTATCACATATCACCCAAGTTTTTGTAGATGTCTCGCGTAATAACAGCAGAGGAATCTGTGTAATAGATATTGCTGGAATTACAATGAAATGGAAAATGAAGTACCATTTTTGCTGTCATCCGAGGCGGATATCACCATTGCTGACTGCGTAGTTTATTACTTCATTCTGATAATACTCGTACATGTGAAAGTCTAGACGTGATGACGTCTATGTGCTCACGATCCAGCGATTGACTAGGCTGTTTGACGTTCCTATTTAAATGATGATTTATATGACGAGAACGTGATGTCTCATGGTATAAATTATGCAAGGTATTAAGATTATTTATTAAGAAAAGCAAAAGGTACTCATAAGAATAAATAACTAACAGTTTCGAAAATTTTGATTTTTGCTGCACTAATTAAACTGCCGGTGAAGGCAAGAAAAAATATGGAATAATAAATATTCCATTATAGTTAAAAAAAATTAATTTAAGTAGGATTTCAGCCGCCATCTCAACCAATGTTTAAAGGGGCAGAAACTATAGTTGTCAGCTGTCAATTCGTTTCACGCCATTTCAAGCTTCCACGGTACAGAAAGAACAGTTTTCGATATGAGTTACGCTAAAAACTCTAAAATGCCAGGTTGATAGATTTTACCCCGATGCAAAATAAGAGCCATTGTAAGTTCTAATCTTCTAATCAATTTTCATCGGAAACCCTTGACATTGGCAACTTCACGCTTCCACCTCTGATGTCTCCAGGAAGATTTGCGAACTTCAAATAGAAATTAACATTCAAATCTCTTTATAATCCGGAATTTCATTTCAAAGCAGGTTAACTATCGATAACTCCGTCCGATCACATAATATATAACAGCACTAAACGTCTCAGAGCAAAAATAACATGTACATTATTCGCAATTTACACTCGTACAAGACAAGCGTCTGAGCAATCATTTAGAAAATGAAAGTACAATGGCAGAAGCAGACCCAGCATGAGTTAAGGCGTAGCAAAATGACACTTGTAACGTTTAAGGTGGGCTGGTTCAGCACTCCTACGCAGCTAGGAAATTATAGATCACTATTGAGGAGTTAAAGTGATCGTTTCATTTATGTATATAATTTTGTAGAGTTGTTTATTTCTCGGTGCTGGTTGATGGTCATTTAGAGATAGTTTACCTATAAGGTACTACATAAAGTCTATGGTCATTCCTGGTAAGTAAATACAGACCGTATCAAATTAATCGGTACGTTTCTAAATAATCGTGTAGTTTATTTTTTGTGAACTCATATGTGGTTTTTATGAACTCATACGAACCTCATGGTTGGTTGGAATGGTTTTTACTCATTAACGCACAACTCAAACTAATAGAAGGATTGGGTTGGCATTCGCATTGGCTTGAATAGATCGTGCTTTTTTAGTAATGGAACAAATAGCAATAGCTGTTAATTATAACAAATATTTATTGAATTGCAACTAGCAAATTATTTAGAGACATTGATAGATGCTATTGTTATTGATCACGTGACGCGATGCGACTATATTGCGTGTGATGCGATCGCAATGATTGACAACGTATTGCTTTCGCTAGGATTGGTGCGATCGCAACCAATGTAGGTAAGCTACATGAAAATAACAATAGCAATAAGACGATCGTTGGACTATTTCGAAATCGCAATAATTGCCATCACTAGCTTTGGTGACGTAAATTTCTTTTCTATCCTCGTAAAACGGAGTAGAAATATTCATGAAGCAAGATCATTTTGAAGATAGCAGTGTGACATGCCTGCAAATTATAGTCCAAGGAGTCGCTAGCAGCGAGCATTAGCTAGTCAAATTATAAAATCACACTTACAGCCATACCCACAGACTTCAAACGGTTCGTTACGGCGCTCTTAATTACAGATATAATTACAAATAGACTTAAATAAACAATATATATATATATATATATATATATATATATTCGATAAGCACAATCTGTACTTAGGAGCGCCGAAACATTTGACGTCTATGTAACTTAATCGGTTGAGTTATGTTTGCACCTCGCTTGAACGCTAACCAGCTTGTAATGAAAAGTACGTAAGTCAAATATATTATGTATTAAAATCAAACTTACCCAACACTTTGTATCAAACAATCGCTTAATTTTCTTAACTGTTGTAGTAATTTTGCATATTATCAAACTTAACCGAGCAGTACGTTTAATAGCTATGTATTAAGCGTAAAGCAGTTGTAAAGTGAAACTGTCTATATTATTACAAACAGATGGTTGTAAGAAACATAATAAAAGTTAGTTAAGCACTTAATTAGATCAATTCAGGAACATACAATCGAAGCACTAAAGGTGCAAGATACTAATCATCCTCTCAATTTCGACCTATTATTATGCTAACTGCTGAGCTTAATTTACGGGACCTGTGCTAATGGCCATGCTTTCATGTCGTTCAAATGGTCATTTAGCATTCATTACCTGTGAAAGTGTTAGGTAGACAAACGTGGAAGTGTATTCTGAACAACGATGTATCGTTCGAAGTTTCGGAGCGATTACGATTTTTCGCAAATCCATCCGTTTTGGATTTCTATTTTTTTGTTCAATGCTGTCTGTTTAGTTAAAACTTTGTTGTACAGGTTCGTAACTAGTTTACTATTTATTTCTTTTTTTAGGTTATGTTAGGAATAAAGGTGTAATAAAGGGGATAATGAAGGTGAAATATTTATTCGAATAATTTCAAACGAAAAAAGCATCTCATTTCATAGTCCTAAATAAATTCGTACCACCCGAAGTACCATTAACCGTAATTCAGAATAGACCCCCAGTACTAATAACTTAGGAACAATACGCGTGGGTGGCTCGAAAGTGAATATTTGATTGTAATTGTGCTCCAGATGTATCTTATCTTACATTTCCGCGGTTTGACTTTTGTGCAATATGCATTTTATGTGGATGACGTTTTTGGGCGTTCATGATGATCGCGTATGAGATAGCCTAACGCGGAAACGTTATGTTGTCATAAAACCCTTATAATGGACATTCACGATGTGATTACGTTGAGCGGTAATATAAAGGAAAAGATCAAAGGCATTCGAATACGAAATGTTTGGATTTAAAAATGAGACAGTAATCGATATAAATCTAAACATTGCTTTTGACAAAGAACTGTGGGATACTTCTGAATGTAGACATGACAAAAGTGAAATCAATTTAACATACACACGTTAGGTTCATTAGGTGTTACGGCTGCTTGTCCAATAAAGCTTTGTAAGGAAACTAGGTGGATCCACTATGGTTATTTCATGCTCCTAATCAAAAGGAAGTAAATAACTTTTGTTTACTGTTGTCATAGGCGACAAGCGACGCGGGTCATGCCTGATGGTAACTGAACCCATGGACATTATTAGAAGTAGATGCTTTATTTATTAGTTTTAAATCTGATTATTATATGACGCGTTGCCGACCGTACCTTCAGTTGGAATTACCCTTGATCCAGTGATTGCTCTGGCTGCCTCTTCCCTATAACTGTAGCAGGTACTACCCCCCCCCACCCCAGACGAGATCTTAAAAAAAGCAAGTTTACTAACACTTTATTAAAGGAATACTTCTGGAGATTTTTTCCTAGCACACAGTTATCCTTCCTTCACATACATGACGTATCATTGGCTAAATATTTTTAAATAAAAACTTTAGTAAATTTTCTGAATGGAATAGTCGATATTTTCGATAGTTTCGATGTAGTACTACTGGACGAGTTATTAAATAAACTATTAGCAACGATCAAAGATTTTAATGCCCAATTCACAAGACAAACATACGATTGCCATCTCTCACCCATTTCATTTCCCACTGTCTCAAATATTACATTAATACCGGAAACCATTTATTAACAAACTTGGGCAAGAAACTCACAACCACATTTCAATACAAAAGCAGCATAATTTATCAGAATAACGCATATTATAAATACGATTAACATTTCTCCGTATCTTTATTTAAAGTGTCCTATAAAATAGTTTTCAATACAAGTAGCAGTTAAGTTGAATACGTTTGAAGCTCGTTCTAACAAATCCTGTAATGGATTCTGACGTGGCTGAATTGATCGAGGTAATCGCTAGTTAGGACTATGATGATTGGGGTTAGGTTTAGATGTGGTATATTTGAAGTTTCTAAAATTTTAATGTATTTATCGAAACCGTTGCTATTGTAGGTACTTAAGAAACACTGGCCTCGTTCAGATAAGAACACGAATAAGAATCCCCAAAAACATATACTTACAGCTGAAGGTGTGAAAAAAATATAGTTTCTCTCTCTAGTCTACATGTACTAGAAATAACAGTAGTAAATATATCATGGATAATTTATAAACACTAGCCTTGTACAAATTTTTCAAACTCAATAAAAAATTATTGTCATAAAGACATTAGGAATATTCTAAGTACATTAATCACAAGCTAACACTTGCACAAAAGTTCAGTGTGTGCCGGTTAAGCGACTTTTCGTAGTCAGGAAAAGCATTCAAAGTTAAAAAATCAATGTTTACTTACTAGTTACAAAACCGGCAGGTCAGACTTTCTTCATTATAAATCATAAAATATGAGGCTATGAGATATGCCCTTATTTTATGCGTCTTTATTTTTTTTATAAATACCACGTCTACGCTTACAAACATCCGCTAACAGTAGTAGAAACTTAAAGTCCGAGAATGTTTGTTAGCTGTCAAGCTCACATAGGCTTTCTCCGGTAAATTTCTCGGCGATCCATATCGTATCGCGTCGTATCGTAAGGCCGAAGATTTTGTATCTATGACCGAGCTATGCGCAAGAGTTGAAAATAGGGCAGTATTGGTTTGACGTTTGCGAAGTCGCTTTTTGAAAGTGGATCTTGTTAGATGCAAAACGAGTTGAAAGATCACTTTGACGTAAAAGTACATTAGAGTCCAGACTTTAAATACTGTAGTGAGCTATACTGAAGTTTCATAAAAAGTATCAAATGAGCTAAAAACCGTATGGCTGATATAAAGCATACAAATATTTATACATGACAATTCATACATACACAATAGTCAATGACTGTTTCTTGTCATATGTTCATAGACATAACACATTCAATCACTCTAGAGACACGATGGAATCAAAGTTATTCGCCACTTCCGGTGCAATGACAAATGTATTTAAATAATTTATCGATTAATATTAAGTATATATTTTAATGTATCGATAAACTCCTAAAATACTGCTAAAAACTTACAAAAGACCTGAACGTTTTAGAATCCCCATAAAACCACTTCCAAACCTGTTTTACTTAGAAACTGCAGTTCATCTGATAAATTGTACCGCATGTACGAGTAACCGCACAACTTAATGTAACTATGACACACTAATACTTGGACAAGTGAACATTAAGCTAACGACGTGTATCACCTACAGTGAACGAGATCCAGTTTCCACATACGGACACACCGCAGACCCAGCTATTAGACACAAAATGATGAAATTAAGGCTTTTAGCAGCATATTAATGACGTGCGTGGGACACAACAACGCTAACGCACCTGTGATAAAATGCTGCTTTTGTAATTTGTCATTTTTTAAGCGAAACATAGCATTGTTTAAATTCAGAATGAAGAATCTTACATAAACAGATTTTTGGATAACATATATTTGACATTGTGTTTCAAAATTAAAGAAAAATGTATGCAACTCTTTTAATACTTTATGTAATATAACACACGTGTGACACTAATTTGAAATGTAAAACCTAGATTAAAGTCTAAAAAATAGCAAAATCTTAAATTTTATACATGAAATAGTCACGAGAACCACAAAGATATCACATGTCATAAGTTTTGCGGCTGCATTGAGTTCAAAATTCTAGTTTTGTTTCTTTATGTGATTTTGGTTATTTAAATTAGTAGAACTAAAAGATGAAAATGAGTATATACCAAACAATGTACGGAAAACAAAAAAAAATGCCACATCAGTAAATGTTACATTGTGCGGCACTATGGAGGACAACAAGCTATTAGACAGCTCTCTCGTAGGGAAAGAAACCAGTGGTAGTTTCAATATACGACGTTCTAAGCCGAGGTACGTGCCCTCTCGGGTGCCTTTAGGCGTATCGTATATAGGAGTAGTTTAAGTTCCGGCCAAGCGCCGTCAGCGCTAGGCCACAAATAAAATAAGGCAATAGATAAACTGTCCATTTCGAAAAAAAAAGCCGGGTAAGAATTTTGTTAAATCTGCTCAATAACACAGTACAGATAAACAAACGAGTAACATTCATAACCAAACTATTTCCATATCTACTATGCACCATAGACACAGCGTCATTTTATTCCCCACCATGGGATGCCTATGTTTAGTCAGTACTGATGTGATGGGAGGTACATATCATCAACATTACCGTAATATCCCATTCATTCGTCTCCTAGAGCTGGCGTGTTGCTATCTGTAAAAGTTTTCTAAGAACTCGCGTTTCTGACAGTTCCAATTAAAGGTTTGCTTGTACTTTTGATTGGTGTTATTTTTTTAGGCTGCATCTTGATGATGGAAAGAGATTTATAAACGGCTTTTTATTAAGTTTCGTAGTGCTTATAAGTAATACATACAGATTTGTTGTTTTTATTCCTAATACCTACATGTAAACAAATCCAAAGATAACATAACTCATTTAAGCTTATAACGAGTTAGTAATAATATAATAATTACCAGACAAACACATGAACTGAATATCCCCAAAGTAGCAGAGCTTGTTGTATGGACGACCAAACAGCGAACTGGGGGGGAACCCAGAATAAACATACATATATAAAAACAAATAACCGTGACTTGAAAACAAACATCTGGGTTCATCACACCAATCGTCACATATAAACTGTTTTACAGTAAGTACCTAATCCTGAAACGCTAAGAGCAGCAATATTGTGGTGTTCTTCAGCGGCTTAACCACAAAGCTTAACCTACGCTGTTTTTTCTTCCACCACAACCATTCACACATGTAATCTTTAATGTAAAATGCATCAAAATCTTACACCCACTCTATAAGCAACTTTAAACGTTACATCTAAAGGATATGGTTCAAAATCGGCTGAAAAATTGGTAAATTTTTCATCAGTGTGGTCAATTGAATCTAGCAGAACTTGTAAAGCAAGATCAACGTTGCCTGTTACGTAGTTTTTACTTCATTTACTAATAACGAGATCGGCAACCCTGAGGCCAAGAAGTAAACCACATTCCTGTGGTGATAAACTGCCTGTAATTTCAAGATGGTATATAACCATTTTAAGATAGTTGCATATTTAGATGCAAAACTAGTATGATATTGTGAATGTTTTAAAATTCAAAAGGAGTCGTGAAAAATATGGAGGTTATTTAATATGCATGAGTTGCAATAATATCAGGTGACTGGATTATAGGAATGTGCTTGTAGGTTAGAATTTTAATGCATTTATAATAATTTATAAGAAAATATGGCCGTCCTTGAATACGTTTCGCACTGTTAAACGTTTGTAAATTTTCGGTTATTAAAGTTAGAATACCGTAGCGTATGCTTAAAAATGATTACCTTAACTTGAACATATAACGTACTAGGTGGCCATGATCGAGGCAGTCTGGTCAAAATAACAAAGTTTTTTTTTTTTGAAGTGACTTAAATTTCACCTGACTAAGTATGTGGACGCTTAGCCGAAATTAAACTACTCTTATATACGATACGCCTAAGGGCACCCGAGAGGGCACGGACCTCGGCTTAGGACGTCGTATACTGAAACAACCACTGGTTCGGAAGGGTCATCTACTGCCAAAGAACCAGCAAGAAACTCAGTAGAAATGCGTACCTACGTCGCGTTTCCTGGCCAATCGGTGGGTTAGACGATTCGAATTCCTTGTTGCCATATTTATATTTGGAACGCTAGCGTTCCTTGATGTGAGTATACTAGGTTTTAAAAATCAAACCGAAAATTAAAATCATCATTATTATTTTTATCCCTTAACTTACCATAAGAAAAACTTCAACATTATAAACAGTGCTAACATAAGAAAATATATCATAGTTTAGAGAACATATAACACATATTAAGTATGTTGCATTTAATTATGTGCTTTCTAACTATTCTCCTCTAAGGATTACCGTAATTCTTGGACTAACGCAACACGTGTTGAAAACATTATCTCAGCACCTGCTTATCTCAAGCAAACACAGGAAGCTAACACTAATTTCCTTCTCATAACAAAATAATCTCTAATAAATCACGTTAAGCGGATCATGCGCACAACATCCTCGATGCACTCGGCCAAGCCAACTAGACGACTGTGAATCGTGACGTCATTTGTTGTGGATAGTTGCACTATTATTATTAAATTTGGTGATTTGTGTCAGCATTTATTTATTTTGGCATCGTTAAATTTCCTTAACAATCAGCACAATATGTTTCACAGAGCTTGTTTAGATTATTAGTAGTAAATGTAAACCATTCGTTCGTCCAATTCCCTTGGTCGGCTAGTAATTCTGTCCTGTATACTCTGTGGATCGTCACTAATACATCTATAATGTATGGTTACGGGTATCACAGTTCAGGTATTTCTAAAGTCGAACGGACTACCTGAGTGTTGCCAGTAGTTATTAAGGTGCCAGTAAGTTGGCAGGTTTAGAAAAATATAAGGAAAAAAGTAAATTTTTTATTCATTCAAAATGTATCTTGGTAGTTTTTTCTTTTTAAAAATAATGATCTAGGTAAAGCCAGGCCCAGCCGCTATTATACATAACAGTATTGGGATTTAAGAATTAAACGAAAAGGGTGCGTTTCCCTTGAAGCGGAGCCGGGCGGAGCGGGCCGGAGAACAGCGGTGAAATATGGCAAGTGTTTCCACTGAAGCGGAAAGGAACTGAGCTCAGCAAGTTTCGAAAAGTATAGATGATATTGTATTGTGCAGTGCATATAGGTACATGTGCATTAAACATAAAACCCAATTAGGAGTGTCGACGCGGAGTAGAAATTTCGAAATACTCCCAAATGTGTCCCTGTACCCAATCTAAGAAAATAAAAGAAATCGTATAAAAGTGCGGCACGATATGGAAAAACGCAAATTTATTTTTATTCCACTCGCAATCTGAACTTTTGTCCCAACTAGATTCTTCTTAATAACTCCAGCAATTTAATCCTTAAATATATTTATTGCCTACGCGTTAAATCTGCCTCCCGGTTGAACCGTGACGTTGTATCCCCGGTACAGATGCAATGCGATGAGATGCACAAACTGTAACACGCATCTGCATACACAGTAACATCAAACAAATTGTCATCGCGCAGTTGAAGTTACAAGTCATAGTTTAACGGTGGCTTGTCATCGATAATATGACCACTAGACACCGTGCGTTAGAAAAAAAACAAATTAATTTCCTACAAATTGTTACCAGACCTTAAAATCATATAAATAGGTTACATGTGTACATTTAATTTTCCAACAATTTAATGGAATTAATTCAATGAAGTATCTAATAGAATATATCTAAATTAAGTTGAAATCGTTTAAGATTTGATTTCAGTCAGCTTGTCAAAATTCGTTAACATAAAACGCACCTTTAGAATATTTCTCGATGAGTCGATTTTACTCTAAACTCAATTCCCTGAACACCACAAAACAGGACAATTAAGTCAGCTGCCCATTGGAATAGGATCGGTACTAACAGCGCATACAGACGACAAACGGTTAATTATAGATTTTGCTTAGCTAATATTAGTCGCCGTACACATACAGTATAAGTTCGCAAAACAAAATCTAGGTTTCTTAGGAGCGCCTTAAGAAACCATTTCGCATCTCTGAGTGCGGCCATATGAAGCCCTTCCCAATACTATCGATCGGGACTTATTTTATTAGGTACCTAGTAAAATTTTTTTTTTCTCTTGAACCTTTATGAATATGTAATGCTTTTATAAAATTAATCGTGTCTCATTTACTTTAGACCGTCTATTAGTTCCTTGGTCGTTGCCGCTTGCCTACCGTCAAGCCAGCTGCAGCAACACGATGGCTGCGTGGGCGCATGTCATTATTTCATTATATCACTGCCTACTTTGTACTTAAATATCAATGAGTTATTACTTTAGGAAGGGATACGAGATTGATTTGTGAGTGTCGTAAAAATAACTCTTTTTTTGTAGACAAATTGTATGGGATTGATTACTATATTATAAGTTTTAGATAAGTACAAATATACTGATTTGCGTTGTTTGATAATAAGAATAGCGCCAATATTTAGAATAAGAAGCCATTAATGGATTTATTTCGACAAAAATACTTCGACACTTTTTCAGATTATGTACTTTTGTGATTATTTTCGAAAACATATTTTTAAACAGAACTGATAATAAAATCGCAAAGTAAGCTAAACTCTGGGGTGTGATGATTTGCTACCACGACTTACCGCAAAGAGGGCATCTAACATCACTCATTGCGAACTTACAATCGCAAACGCTTTTTTTGTTTCGACTTTTTCCCATTAAACAATAACAGCCTCACATTTTTCAGACTTAACTTTCTACATTTAACAAAACATCTACATAAGCATAACACGGCACACATCCACACGCATTAATATCACAGTACTCCAACATTATCGGGAGTTCTATCCATTTATATCAATTACTAACTAAATATGGCTAGAGTACCCATTCACAGTTTTAATACTGGTTTTAAGGTCAATATTTAAGAGTAATAGTGACTCTAAATGTAAGGATTACCGAGTATTCAACCGTAACTTATGATACGGTTGGCATTAGAGTCTGACCGCATAGTTGTGTACGATTCTAATGATTTAACACTCTTGTTTCTGATTTAATTCGCATATTTTGGTAGTAAGCCGTATTTGTAGTTATAATAATAAGAATTATTATTCTCAGACAAACACACGACCTGTATGGCCCAGAATAAATATTCATATGTAAATATGAACAACCATGAATGCCCGGGCCAGGATTTTAACTTGGGACCTCCGGCGTATGAGGCAAGGCTACTTTTTTAGGCAAGTGCAATTATTTATTTTAGAAGCCTAAAATAAATTTCTCAATCTAAATTAAAAAGATAAGTAAATTAGGACTGCGAATATATAATTGTTTAATGATAATTTATTTTAAAGATTCAAGATAGGCCTTTTTGCAAGAAATACTAATAATGATTAAAATATATTGAATTTCTTATTAAGCCAACTTAAGTTTATATGCTATACCAAACCTTGAGCAGTAAACAACTTTATTCAATATTATTAAATTCTCTATGAAAATCTTCATAAGCGATCTTCTGAGAGATCTGGCAATGTGGCAAACAAAACTATATACCTATTTTCTTTTGAATCTTTAAAAGCTCAAATAAATCAAACATTGCACAATAATCTCCTTTAAGATACGCCAATAAATGTAACAAAAACACACAAAGAAGATCTAAATACCCACCCAGTTTTCCAATAAAACATAGAAAAAGTTGCGGTTATAAGTCCATTCATTATGAAGAAAGTTATCTGGTCTACTGCAGTGACCATAAGTTGAGCCTCTAGTTTATTGTTGTATGATTTAGAAATATCGCAGGTTGTTGAGAAAATATTGTATACAGTCTGTGATAAATTACTTGTGCTAGTGGTGGATAAGTTGAGGTTAGTTTTTGACTTGGTAAGTAGAGGAACTAGGAATATATGTTATCGGAATTATCAATGTATTTCTATCCAATATTATGACTGAACTAGTGATAGATTTCTCATTGATGAAACTTTCAAACAAAATAAAACCTAAACCCTGAATCGAAATCGAAATATGATCGTCGATTTGTTATTTGTAAAATTCTAGGTTTTTTTTTAACTTAACAGTTCTTTAAGCTTTGAGCAGAGCACCTATTCGAATCATAATTGGGTATTTAATGACATTTCAAAATGCAAGTTTTAATCATTTATTTAGAAAATGTAAGTTATTTTCACATTAAGATTAGAAAACTAAAAAAAGGAGCAACAAACTTATTATTAAGTATATGTATATAACATTTTTAAATATTATTAGCTTACAATTTTTATTATGACAGTACGCAGTAAATGCATAACGACTATGATACATTTTATCCAAACCCCAAACAATTTTTAGAATTATTCACACGTTGTGACCCCACAACCCGGTACCGTTTTGTAAGGACCGTTTTTCGGCGACTCGCATCAGCTCAACATATCGCTGTATCTGGAAAACGATTCATTGTAAACATACTGTTACTTCTGCAATATTTCTTATTTTGTCAAACACCCTATTGCTTAGGTCCTCATACATCATACCAGCAAGCAATAACTCTCGCAAAACTTAGTTAAAACCTAGTCGGTAAATGGTTTCAAATATTTTACTGTTTTGCTTAAGCATTGTTGCAACAAGCTTTATAAAAACACTTATTTAATAAAACACTCAAAATCCCAATCTACCTCTAAATAATAACAATAAAACAGCATCCAAACAAAACATAAGCACTTAAGATTTTCCTAAAACATCGATCTATTATTCCAAGGATCAAATCGCTGCGCTGACGCAAGTCAACAGGAATTCCCTGAATTAGGAACGGAGTTCACTGACTTGTCTGTAAATACACGCAAGGCCACAAACGTCTGTGACAAAGTGGATCAATTGCTTAATTTCAGAAATATCGATTGGTTTTTAATTTAGATTGATTTTAGTTGATTCGTTTTGTTGGCGATGGAGATAATTATTGGTTGGATCATTGGTTTAATTTTGAGTAGGTATTGAGAGATATTGGAATCTAGTTACCGCTTACATCGACTTCGTATTATATACAATGACGACATAGTTAAATTAGAGAATGGGTGAATGGTACTTTAAAAAAAACATTATACTCTACATACGGGTTAGCCACCAATTATGTGCAGAGTCGAAATTCTTTTTTATTATTTTACCAATAATATGGTTTGTTTGGAAAGTTGCTAGAATTACAGTCTGAACCCATGTAAACATGTTCCCTTCGACACAAGTCACCGGGAAAATATATTGAAAGAAAGCAATGTATTTGTATTAGATTGTGTGTTTATTCTGTTGTCTTTATAGTCCGAGCACTTTAGAAATATAATAAATTGGTAACTTTTGGTTAGGCGTGTAAAATGCATCAACTCCGATGGAAAACTAACGCCTCTCCAATGTTAAATAATTTTTTAGGTAATTTATCCATGGTTTTAGTAATCAGTCAATTTGACTGACTTCAAAACAAATAGAAACTAAAATTGAAAAAATCTTCAAACACTAGAGAAAGTTTTTAAAACTCTTCTACTGTTTTCTTTACGAACAGTAAGTCGTTTTGATGTCGCTTAAGTACTACATCTACTTTCTTTACATTTCAGCTTAAAACGAACTAAAACACGTTGCTTTAAGAGCTCCAGGAAATACCAGCCCAAAAACATACTTTGACTTCTTAAAAGATGCCCAAAGAACAAGACTCTTAATTACTTTCTAAGGAAGTTATCAATCCACACAAATAACGAAATGAAAATATAGAAAAAAGCTTTAACAACCAACTATAACTGTAAATCATATTTTTAATAAGCAACAGTATAGACATAACTACAGTTAAGCACATTGTTTAGGCAGCTTTAGACACGAAAGCTTAAAAGCTTTTGTGTGTAGTGAAATGAAATGTAGGTGGTTTTCTGATACCTTATCTGTGATGCATTTTGACTACGAAAAGCTTTGGCTTTAATAAGATTGAGAAATGGAATTAGGTGTGTGGTAGAAGAGAAGTCTTCGGCCTTCGATCAAAGTAAAATAGCGGGAAAATTGTGATGTTCTTATACAACGTACTTGAAAAATGCCTCTAGTACTATCACAGACACATTCACTTACACAAATTCAATTATACAGCTCCCCGGCATAAAACAGATAGCTTGATGCAAAATATTCCGTGCCCACTTGTACTCGTGTCGTGTCTGCTGTCGATTTGGTTCGCATTGTAACTAAACATTTTGACAAGTAAAATCCGACCACTGGGTTTTCCAAGGTTTTCTGGGACCACCAAGATTTTCGAGGTGAGTGCATCAGCTTGTCTCCTATTTTCCGCTATATTTTAATTTAAAAAAAACTTTAATCCTGTCGATTCCGGATCTTTGCAGGGACAAACATTTGGTTTAAGAAAGCAATGTTCATTGTCATGTCTTCGATCGTTTGGACTTTTCTAAGCATTATGCTTGTAACCCCAATTCGCTCTACACTTTTCGGTCAAGTTATTGTGTTTAGTTCGGAATTTAATTGATTTATATTGGAATAAAAATAAAACTTAGAACTCAAACAAAAAATTGTGAATAATGTGGAGCCAAATTATAAACATCAATAAATTTCACTTTACAGATTCCCTTCTTTTTTTTTGAAAAACTTACTAAACTGGTTTTTGCTCCAATCGGTTATAAAAATAATATATCCACACAGCTTACTGGAGACAACTCAAAATCGCCTAAAAGTTGTTTAATTTGGCCTATGTACACTTCAACGAGCTCTTTAACTAACGCCCTTCACCCGAAAAGCAAATGTCGTTTGTGTTATAGGTAACGCCCATTTCTATTTTATGTTATTACCTACACATTCAACAAAAAAAAATGTCTTATACGCATTTGCCATCCACTAAAGGACCCAGAGAGGGGTCCAACAAAATAATTTGACGCCTCGAGCGAGTTCAAGACCTCACACGGCCCGGTCACTCTCGCCCTGTGGGAACCAAGGAAATAGATAACTGGGCCACTTACTAAAGTAACTATAATTGCAACTATAAAGAACAAAGGATGATGATTTGCCGGCCAAAAAGCTCTAGATGGAACAGCTTTGTGATGCTGTACGAGGTTAAAGCATCGTCAGCCAACTTTCTCTTTTATTGTTATTATTTTTTTAATTTATTACTTAGTATTAGATTCTGATCCAAACAGATTGACAGACGTAGGCAATACGCTTGCAGAACATACCGCCCAGACACATATCACATTAGAAATAACCTTTTGTAATCAAACAAATTGTTAATTTAATTTGATACTAATGGCATTACTAAGATAAGTCAAACGGTTACTCTGAAGACGCTCTGAATTTTAGATTTTGCTTACAAAACTTTAGTTAGTCTCAGCTCGTTTTTTACAACCCCATTAAATTCAAAGACTCAAAGCGAAAATTACCTCCTTTCAGCAGTTAACATTACACTAAACTCAAGCACGTTCAAATTAAACTAAACGCCAGTAAAACACACTATCAGTAAGTAATTCCAAGATGCACCTACTTCCTTGACAAGCGAGTCTAACGAATAGAAACCGTTCAACCAATCGCGACGCTTTCTCCACTGTGCCTGTTTCCACAACTGTCAGCTTGACATTGACAGCTCCGGTTGAAAGATGACGTCTTTATGAATGGATCTTTTGCGGAAACAGTTGTGGCCGGGATTCTACTGTGTTAGGGTAATGAGTTTGGTAGTAGTATATGAAAGTTGGACGCGAAAAAGATATGTATACGAGATGTGAGGGCGGTTTCATGTGTGCGTGTGCAACTGAATTTGGTGTGGCAGCCGTCATCATGTCAAACCGTGTTCTCGTCGCTTTGGTGTGCGTGTAAAATCAGTACATTTTTGTCACGCACAGCTGCTGTATACATACATACAAGCTTAACGCACACATAGGACCGCGCGCACAAATTACTTGACCTAATGTGTATTTGCTGATATTTTAACAATGCCTATATAGGAGAATGAGTAAATAAAATAGTACCTGAGGTTTTAACGTAAACGATCCCACTATTTTGCCGATTGCTTAGTTAGATAATATAATGTTATCAATTAATATGTTGAGTTCATATCAAGCCTTTAAACACCTCTACTAAAATTGTAACAAAAGTACTAAAACAAATATCTTAAAATGTCCACAAATATCATAATCCAATGTCTAAAATCCATTCGGTTTCTAAATCAGGAAATAATTATTCTACTAACCTCTTCATTAAACATTCCGCGTAATGAAGAAAAGCTAAAGCCAGAGAGCTTAACGCCACGACCCCAAAATATCTGAAAAGATATAAAACAATGTTAAATTCATAGTTATGTCAAATAAATAGGACAGAATCACTAAAGATGGCAAATATTTTAAATAAATCTAAGTTTTTAATGTCTGATGCAATACAAAAATATAACCTTAAGCCGGGATTCCACGTATCTACGGTTTTTATTCACCAATCATTTTAATTGGCCCTTGGCTCATTATACTGTGTCCAGGCGATTACAGTTTAAAGTAATAATATCTGATAGTTAAAGATGTCACAAAAAGCTTTTCTTCAAAAAGCAACCTGCTGTAATATTAATTAATACAAAATTCGTATATTTTAGTTTTGGCACATAAAGAACTCATACCAAAGTTCAGAAGTTGGGCACAAATTAATACTGTCTCAACGAAAAACCAGAGAAGATTTTCAAAAATGTCACAAAATAAAAAATAAAAATGTTTAAGTTGCTTCTAGATTCAACTATAATAAAAACTTTTTTTATTCAAGAATTCGGTAACAAGGTGTACCTTTAAACTGACTCAGTTTAAAACTAAAGCAAATATAAATGTTATAAAATATAACGGCGCAAGTATCTATACGTCGCACATGTAATATTAGGTCTTTACCTATGAAATTGCCGTTTTTCACGAAATAAATGAAGCGTAATTTTTTTATATATTTTATATTTCTATTAATCAAAATAATCACCCATGCAATCAATGCATCTTTGCCAACGCATTGGTAGCTTATTGATGCCTTTCTTGAAGAGATCAGCTGGACGGGAGGCAACAAATTCTTCAAAGGCATTTTGTACTGCCTCTCGGGTATTGAATTTTTTTCCCGCCAAGAAGTTATCCAAATTCTGGAAAAAGTAGAAGTCTGTAGGCGCAAGGTCTGGTGAGTATGGCGGATGACGGAGAACTTCCAACCCCAACTCTTGTAGCTTGGAGACTGTCTGCTGTGCAGTATGAGGTCGCGCGTTGTCCTGCAGGAGCAGTGGAGCCGAACGATTGACCAAAGCTGGTTGGAGACGTGCGAGCTTCTCCATCATTGTATTCAGTTCTTCACAGTACACATCTGCAGTAATGCTTGTCCCGTTTGGCAAGAAGCTGTGATGAATAACACCCGCGTTAGACCACCAAACAGTGACCATCCCTTTTCTAGGGGTAAGTTTTCGTTTAGGGCATTGTTTGGGTGCTGAACCAGGGTCCAACCAACTTGCTGAGCGCTTACGATTGTCAAACAGGATCCATTTCTCGTCACAAGTAACAATGCGGTTCAGAATTCCTTCATTTGTATGCCTGTTGAGTGCAAGGCACGTCTCCACGCGTACTTCGCGCTGGCGGTCATTGAGTTCGTGGGGTACCCATTTGTCAAGCTTTTTCACCTTGCCAATTTGACGCAAATGGACCAATATTGTTTTGATGCTAACGTCGAAAGCTGCTGCTAATTCAGCCGTGGATTGAGTTTCATCAGCTTCCACAATTGCCTTTAATTCGTCATTGTCGACCAAAGTTTTCGGACGACCACGGGGATCATTTTTCAGGTCAAAATTTCCAGAACGAAAGCGGGTAAACCAATAACGGGTGGTGCGTTCGTTTTTAGTGTTCGCTCCGTAAACGTCGTTGATGTTGCGTGCCGCTTGTGCCGCTTTGCTGCCACGACGGTACTCATACTCCATAATTACTCGAATTTTTAACTTATACATGATGACGAAAAATGTTTGAATGCATTGAAAACAAAACACTAACTATTAAACAAATGACGATTTTAGAAAAAGAATTCCATGTTTGTGAAATAAAATTAATTTGAAATTAGAATTATCAGCCAAAAAAAAATATTTTCATTTGAAATGGCCAGTACGGCAAAACGGCAGTTTCATAGGTAAAGACCTATTAAAAAAAGCACCTCCAGCCAAGATGTAACAAATCACACTACCCTGTACAATCACTCTCTGCCTGCTTCTGACTATCACTCTCCGTCTCAGGTAACTAAGATATCAAGATTTTTTCAATAAGTAGCTTTTTATTTATAATATAAAATTGAAATGAAGACATAGAATCCCGCCCTTAAATAAAGTGAGCACGCAACTTGAAATTCTCCCTAATCTAAGAAATGATGGAGCATAAAATGGCGGCGTGCCAGCGCGGGGTTTATTTCTAGAAATCCTTTTGTTTTATTGTTTTTATATGAAATATTTACTTAACACTGGTAAGGGATAAATTAGGATGTTCTTAGTACTAGTAGTCGTGTGTAGTTTTTGTTTTACATTGGGATCAAATATTGTATGCCATTACAAAAATTTCGGTTTAATGTATTTAGATTTCATACAGTGTTAAATTTAATATAACGTTAAGTAAGAAGATCAATAACCTTAACCACGTTGTCTGCAAAGGTGTCTGCATATGTAAAAATATAATAAAACGCCAAAAATTTCGGTAAATTTTTTTTAAGTACAATATATAGTTAAAACTTAAGACAATACTAAGTAAGTAGATTTAGTATCATTTATAAGTAATTACAAATTAAACTTATCTTAAGAATAAAGCGTATCGTAATTTAAGTTTGCTGTAAGTTAAATCTAGGCAGTAATGGCAAAGTTGAATAGTTAAACAACTAACGCAGAATGACTGGAACCAATTAACAGTTCGTGTTCACATTATTTCCAAACAAGTGGCCAAGAAAAGGAATAAGGACAAGAGCCTCACACTTATACTAGATTATAAATTTATAATAGAATTAATTAAATCCAGGTTTATAGTTACCCTGAAGCAAGCGTACTAAAGTTTTACGCTCGTGCAGCCCTAATGTCAGAATTTCTTACTAGAAAAATAAATACTTTTGACAAGGTAGCTTTTAAACAGCGCAAGGATTTCCAAAATCCGTTTAGAAATTGCACAGTTTAAAGAGCCAGGAATTTCCGCCGGCTCTTCCCCTCTCTATCAGTTTTGACGTTCATTAAGTGTTGAGAACACTGAAATAATATAATAATAAATAATGAAATAAATATTTTGAAAAATTTATATTTTTCACCAATATTTAATTCTATACTTTAATTATGGGAAAGGTTTGTATGTTTGTTTATTTATGTGCAACCTCGGAAACTATTGAAACGATGTAAAAATCTATCACCATGCGAAAGACACTATACCTAGGCTACAGGCTGTATTTCAGCCCGGAATTCAAAGAAACCTTACAGGAACCTCAAGTAACAAATAGACAATATAATATTTATATTCTAGAACTGCGTCTAAAAGTGTGGTTTGTACAAAGAACAAGAAGTACAACCCTTAGGATGGTAGTATGTTATTATTGTTAAAATCTCGTCTGAGGCAGTACTTCAGTCCTTCCTATTGTATCCTCCGTAATAAACACGATTACGTTATTGTGTTCCGGTTAAAGGGAAGGACCAGTCAGTGTACTCACTGGAACAAAGGCAGTTCCAACTAAAATAAATTAAATAAATTAATAAACAACAAGATAAGCATTCAAAATTTCGACGACTAATGATGTCCTTGGGCGCGGATGACACGTACCATTAGGTGGATCGCGATCTCGTTTGCCGGCTGTGACGAACAAATTCAAATTTAAATAGTTATACCCCAAACATTAACAATTACTCGTTCTTATTGACGTCAAACAAAGCATGACTCTACCACCGAAAAAAACCTTCGTGACGACTGGCAAGAAACTTCACGGGTATAATTTTTTCAAAATAAATTTGAAGGTCTCTTTGTATCTATACAAAATTATTCTTATCTGCATCTGTTAGCTCGGCTAGTCTCCCTCTCATCCAAACGACGAACACCGTCAAACGCCACCCGTTGACGGTTAAAGCTGGTTCCAGCCATCGCCCTTCTCAACCATATCAAAGAGAAGTGAGAAGAGTTATTAGACAGTATTGCGTCTAAAAATAAGATAAGTACAAAAATGGAGATCAAGTGCATGACTATCCTAGAATATATCATAATCAAAACCCAAAAAAACCTAAGGCAACATTAATTGTACTTAACAACGTCCATCCGTAGAATCAAGTCGAGATACAATTTATGTTACACTCAGGAACATAACTAACATCTGTCTAACTAAGCGAACGGTCCGTCAGATCATTCGTGCGAAAGCAGACTATTGCGTACAATTCTATGTCAAATTGTTCAACGTCTTGTCGTGTAACGAAGAAGTTACAATGTTTTATTGTTTTCTGAGGCTGTTGAGTTTAATTTGTTGTTGGGTGTATGTTAGAAAACGCTACTGAAACATACTCTAAATTTTTTATTTTTTTAGACTATCGTACTTATTTAAACTATTATTTTTGGAATTAATGGGGTCACCATGCATTGAAAAGGTGCCGACATATCGGAAACTCGATAATTAAAATCTAAATCGTGGAATCACATTCAATCCTTAAATAATCCCTAAGGCTGGCTTGCGCGGACCTGGGTTCAAAATGTAAGCTAACCCGGGTTAAAATATTGCTGTATGTCTCTGTCAGTTCAATAGAAATAGGGATGGAGGGACATTTTAACTGGCGAACCGGTTAACTGCGAGTAACATTGTTGACTCAGGTCCGCGCAAGTCGGGCTCAATGTTTGTAAGTAATCATTTTCTATTATTTCATTATACATTGTTATTTTAATTCTATATTTGTTAGGTATTTAATCCATCAGTTTGTTACATGTTTATGCCCTGTGACAATTTGTTAGTCTATCTACTCTAACTTATATTCATTACAAAAACAAATTTACAGTAAATACATAAACAGAATTCGACCAAAGCACGCACTTAAACTAGCCGAAGTCTTAGATTTAGACCTCAATAAATATGCAGCTCCAAATCCGGTCACTACATATATTATACACCAACATACTACAAACCATTGATTCTAGTCGAAATCGTGACGATCTAACTGAACTGTACTCCTGAGAACCTCCGTAATTATAGACCAGAAAATATGTGGTAGAATCAGAAACGCTGGTGCAGTCGCACATTCGCATTCAAATCCCCTGTAGCGTCGTCGTCACCAGTAAGCGGAGCACCTACAAGAGACTGACCAATGCGCAAGCAATTCTCGCCCTTAGTTTTTCCCTCCGCCGAGTGTACACTTATATGTTACATTTAACTTGATACGATCAATGTGTCGTTTAAGCTGCCTGATTGACAAGGTTTACTTAAAATTTGAAAGGCATTCGAAGGTAAACGGTGATTTTAAAGTTAGCTTTGACCACGCCCAAGTTTTGTGTCATATTGTAGCAGTTTTGGCTGGACTCTGCAAAGCTGTGCGAGGAAGCTCGGCCAGTAAATAACTTAATTTATTTCTGCCTTTTTTATTAGTTCAAAATGTTGGCCAAATGGTGACAATGGTAGTACCCTGCTTCACACGACAGCCGTCGTAGATTTTTGCCTAGTCTCCTAGTTTGTTCTCTGGTCATGATTTATATTTATATGTGTATGTTTATTATTGGGTCCCTTCCAGTTCGCTGTATAGTCATCCATAACATAAGCTCTGCTTACTTTGGGGCTCTATCTATATGCTAGCTTAATACTTAGTATTACGCTAGCATATAATTATTGTTGATCTAGACTTATATCACTTAACATCACTTATATCACTATCGCAATAATGTCGGTGTGAGCAACCACTACCAACATAAATAAAGAATTTAAAAAATCACTACCAAGGTTCAAACCCGCTATAAAAGTTAGCAGAAAGGAGCAAGAGCTTCTTTCCCCTACGTTACCCTCAAATCTATTTGTTCTACATATATTATTCAAAAGCATACGGTAAACCAGCGTTCATTCGAGAATTAAAAAAAAATTTAACCTATCCCCGACACCATTAAATTCTCCTAACTTATAATTAACTTAAGCCACTTCCTGGTCACAGCCCTAATTCCAGTCCAACTGACATAGCAGCTTATTACCATGCAAGAACTAGAACCATAAGTTAATCTAATACACAATTAATTAGGTTACGCCTAGTTCGCAATCGGAACGAATGTTCTAATCACATTTCTAAATGATAAAATGGTTCTGGTATTCGTATTGGCATTTTGATACGGGCGTCTAAATTTAATTTTGTTTACGCTGGTTAAGAACGCTGCTTATTGCTTATGTTGATCGTTGATCCAATGCGTCCGGAAAAATAAACTCTTGCAGGTGTCCTCATAAAAAAAAGGAACGGGACTACGGGAATAGTCAATGCATATGATTTAAAGAAATGAAATTAACTAAATTTTATTACTAAGCGATCTTGTGTACCCAATGCATACGGGTTTGGTCTGGTTACTAATTAATTATTCATTGTTGTCTGTATATGTATTGGATTGTTACACATATGTATCATACTTCTAGTACTAGTGTCGAAGTCAAAATAAATAACAATAATAACCACTAGCTTTAGCCGAGATTTGTAACTTTCAGTATATAAGTCACATGATAAAGAATATAAAATGGGTGTACAGTCACGTGCATTGATAAGTAAACGTTGACAAATTTGCAAACAAATGTTAACATTACATATTTCTCATGTGTCTCATGTTGTCCGCAAAATAATGTCATCAGCACACTAGGTCAAAATTAGGTATACTTTTTCTTCATTGTAAAGTAAACGAAGCAACACCAGTGAATACTACACATTCGTAAAGTTTTATTGATGTATACGCGACAATTTCTATAAGATGTATACTATGCAGTTTCAAAGCAATGTATACCCAATAGTTTCTTTTCCATAATAAGTTCTGCAGCAGTTTCTCTATTTTGACAATGTGCATCATTTCAAAAATATGTATACAATGTGGTTTGCAATTAAATGTAAACATTCAGTTTGTGTGTTTTAATAATGTTATGAAGGTAGCCGGTTGCGGCGTTATAATGAACTGTTTTTGTTCGGTTATATGTTTTATTTATCTACATCATGACAATTTCCATAACATGGATACAATGCAGTTTTAGAGCAACGTATACGGAATATTTTTGATTTTAAATTATTTAACTAAAAGTTTAGGCACCATTTCTTAGGAATTGGTTAGTATGTAGTAAAAGATTTTAGGGAATCATAGTGTCATTTATTTGTCTAACCAGTAGTAGGTATGTACTTAGGTTGGATACCTACGAACGCACCTGTTTAGTTAGATAAGATTGAACTATGGAAAATAATACTTACGTTATTTCCTATTTTCTAATGCAATATGATTTTTTTATTTACATCAATACATATATTTTTGTTTACTAATAAAATATAATATAAACAAAAATATTCTTGCCGTATATGTAATACTTATATGTGTTGAATAAATGTAAAATTATGACATAAATGTTTATTTCTAGGGTCATTTGTTATGTTAAATCAAAATAATGATTGATATCAAAATGCAAAATTTAAAGCTCAAAAAACCGACGATAACATTATATTTTGTCTTATAATGTCCTAAATAGTATGTAACTTTAGTTTGCCAATAAATAAAAATATTCATATCATACAAACATCTAATTATAAACAATATTATAAGTAATTATTTTACAACCAATTATTAACATAATAATTAATGCAATATAACACAATATGCGATATTAATATATACTCTAGTTGACTCGGCAAACGTTGTGTTGCCATATAAATAATATTTTGTGAAGTTATAAGTTTAATTTGATGCCAAATCATAATAAAAAAAGGTTTCGGCACAAATAACAAAAAAACCGGAGAGGGCCACTCTTGTCGCCTACGATATAATACGGTACAATAAAATGCCTACGACCTTTATTCAGACCTACCGAATATATACTAAAAATATTATATATTAGAAATAAAATCTCGGAGAACTTAAAATCTTGTGTAACCACCCTGAGAATCAATGACACCTTGTAACCTTTGTTGCATTGACTAAATCATGTTAAAGCATACATCATTCACCCTAAAACTGTCCCACATATATAGACATGATTAATTGGAGATTCGCGTGTCCTAGCTTGGTTGTTGTCCCACTGCTGGACCTTAAACCCAATAGATTTTATAAGTGGGGGATTTTTTACGGCAACAAATCAACTTCACTGCGGTGACGATTGAACCAAGCTTGGTTCAACCGACAATTATGAACCGCAGAATTATCCTGCGCGAAAGGAACAACACCGGAATCAGAAAAAAAACCTCCAAAGACTAGGCAGCAAAACCTCTTCCAAAATACTGGATGGTAATATATTTTGTTCTAAATACTGGGTTTTATTAGATTTCCATAAAAATGAACGTTCATCAGCAGAAAAAACGAATACTTTTTCGTCAGAAAAAATGGTTCTGCTAAAATCGTAGTATACAATATATAGAGACTGCAGTTTGCTGCGGTTTATGGCGATCAAATAAGAATAGTTAACGCGCCGGAGTTCTGTGATGTAACCCAGCTGAGTGAAGACGACACTTGTAAAGAAGCTGATAAATCCTGTACTCGAACTAATCCTTGCCTTTGGACTCGGCTTACGAGTTCTCTATCCTGCGTTTCGGTAGTTTTACGGGCCCGACCCCTATTATTACGACAAACTACTTCACTTTCCTCATCCCACCGCTTGAGCCAAAGATGTACGGTCTTTCTCTAAAGACAGGAATACATCATGTAAATATTTTTAAAGTCTCATCAATTTTGTCGGCCGGCTGGTGTAGCGGTAACACCGTTGCCTTCTATGCCTTCTATCCCGGTTTGGGTGGATATTTTTGTGATGAACAGGTCACGGATGTTTAATATGTTTATTTATAATATGTATATACTTAATAGTTATTGTTTATATATTCTTAAATCTATTTTTCCGTTATCTAGTATCCATAGCACAAGTTCTTAAAGAAATTTAATTTGGGCTGGATTAAGGAGCGTTTTAACTCATTTAAGGTAGTCCAATATCGCAGTCACTGATTAGCTAGTCATAAAAATTTTAAGAGTTATTTAAACATAATAGTTACTTACGGTGATTCATATTTAATTTGCAATATTCTAAACAGAGTGTCCCTATTCTATTAAAACAATAATTTTAGACTTTTCATGTGCAGAAATCCGATAAGGCACATAGTTACTATTCATCTTGTCTGCAATAACTATAATAGTCACAATAATATTATAAACGATTACTTGAATTCCGCTGCACCGCATAGACAACCGGAAAGAACGCTACCACTGCTAACTTGTTGGTTATTTACATCATATAATTTTGAAGGTACACAGAAAAAACATATAACAAGTTCAACTGCGCCCGGCCTAACCTTCATAACATTATTAAAACATACAAAAATGAATGTTTACATTTAATTGCAAACTAAATTGTGTACATATTTTTGAAATGATGCACATTGTCAAAATAGAAAAACTGCTGCAGAATTTATTATTGAAAAGAAACTACTGGGTATACATTGCTTTGAAACTGCATTGTATACATCTTATAGAAATTGTCGCGTATACACTAATAAAACTTTACGAATGTGTAGTATTCACTGGTGTTGCTTCGTTTACTTTACAATGAAGAAAAAGTATACCTAATTTTGACCTAGTTTGCTGATTACATTATTTTGAGGACAACATGAGATACTTCTTTTTGAAATATGTAATGTTTACATTTGTTTGCAAATTTGTCAACATTTACTTATCAATGCACGTGACTGTACAACGTACATCTATAAAACCTGAAAAGCTTTCGCGATTATGATAAAGTAGATTTAACGGATTCTCGCTCCTCCATTCATACCGATTTCACATAAACCATAAACCAGAGGAAATCTCTTGAAAAATGTAGGCCATTCAAGCAGTAAATGGTGCAATAAACACATAGTAAACCCGATACAGGCTGCAGTAAACATGATTGTTGAATGCGTTAGATACTGTATTATTCATGTATTACTGCCAGTTTTGTGGTTATGTTAAAAGACAACAATGAACCTAATCAATACGTGAAAGCATCTACAGTTCTGTAAGGAATTTATCAAGTAAAAGGTATTCATTTGTAATGGCAATAGAGTTTCTTTTATTAAGATCTCGTCTAGAGGCATTAGCCCTTCCTATTTTGACCGCCATAACACGCAGTTTAAGTGGTTGTGTTAAAGGGAGGAAACAAACGTTGAAATCACTGTAACAAAGGCCAACCAACTAAAGCCTGCAGTCGGCAACGCAGTCGAAATAATAATCACAATCAATATTTTTAAATAAAACGTCTAAGATGTCCGTGCGTGCGAATAAAACTTACCATTGGCGGGTCTCGTGCTCGCTTTCTCCAGAATAAAGAGCATCAATATTTAAATATGAAGTCATTTCTTTTTGTGATATAATTATAACTGCCAACTTTTTAATTTGAAACCAAAGCACAGAGAGATCAAACCGCATTTGACTCTAATCTTTAACTACACATTCTTTTATATGCACAATATGCGAATAAAACAAACGCATCAAGAACGATCAAGTAAGTTCCCGCGCAGCAGTGTCTATCACTCGAGTGAGTCTCAGGGCGTCCACAAAAACTGGACAACATGCCACCTGCCGAGTGTTATCGGCCATCAATGGCTGAAACCCATTGGTGGCAGCTGAAGACTTGTTCCATTCGAATGCGCAAGCGCATTATGCGTTTTTAAAAATTTATTGCATTTTATAAATATCTGAGCTTTTTATCCCCGCCTTGTTTTAGTTACATCTTGGTGAAGTAACTATTAAAGCAACACAACACTTACTTAAGTTACAGTGTTTTATTATATTTCTCATTAGATTTTATGACAATTTGAATAAAATTAATTTGGTAGCCGTAAAACTAGGGTAAAAACCTTTGCAAATTGACTGTTTAATTATTACACAATAATTAGATATTTTCATGCATCAAAAAAAATTCAAGAAAATTGATTACATTGCGGTGTATTCAATGCAACCGCTGCGCTGAAATCTTCACGTAATAATAATCTTTATATAAGTATACAAAACAATCAGTCAAACATAGAATAAAGTAAAACTTATTTTTATTACTATCCGTATGGAAAATTATAATTGATCTTCTAAGCAAAAAGATATTACCAAATGAAGAAAAGACACATACTATCTTATATATACATCTACAATATCTAACGATCAGTTGTTAAGCCACCTTCGAGCCACACAGGCCACGCTATCGGAGACCAATCCTATCAATTCTATCGGTGTAAACGTCACACCATTATAAGGAAATAGGCCCTTGAGGCCTACCTTCGGAATACGACGAACGAATTTCGAGCGAAAGGACTTATTCCGGACGATTTTAACCAGATTGTTACGTATCTAAATTTTACTTTACATCGCACTTTTTTAACCTTGTCACAGCCATATAACGAGCACGCAAGCTTCTAGGCACTGAGTGGGAGCCGTACTTTAGACGTCATTAATTAAGTAATATGAAATATAAAACAACTTTATCCTGCGATTATTATAATTTTATAATCTTTTTCTATTATTTTATTGAAATATCAAAATTATTGATAGCGACCTTATGTATAAAGACTTTAGTTAGATTACAAAAAAGATTTGTAAATTTTAGACATTTCAAAACAAGACTTTGAATTACGATCGATATCATACAGTAGAATGGTATTAGTAGAATACAAATTCCTTTAATCTGTAGTCTGCTATTGTAGTAGTGTTGGTGCAAAGGGCTGGGAATTTCCTACACAGCATGGGTTCCGAAGTTTTGTCCGAAACATCGTAGATGGTTCGGAGTAGAACTCATCTTTCGATTTAACGGTAAAGCTTTTGCTGTAACCTTTAATAAGCTGGATGGCAAGCACTGCAAGTTGCTATACTTAACCCGAGCATAATGCACTAAGTTTAAATCAAGCTTTTAAACTATATACTTAAAGGGCGGCGATTATGTTTTGTAGGCTGCAGTGTAGGTTTTCTAAACGTTTTTTATAAAATTTTATACAGATTTATTACTTTTTTGAAAATATGTAAGATATTCCTTTACATTTCCTACTATTTAACTTCTAAACAATGTGCAATATCTCGTGCAAGATGCACATGTTAAAATACTAATAATAAATAGTTTATTTTACTATCATTTCAGCGAACAATACGAAATTATCTTTCAGATTCGGTATTTAGTTAATGAAAAAATTACTAAAATTACTTATACGAGGAGAGGTCAAAAGTCTGCGGAATGGGGGTGACATGCGCTAAATAAAATATACTTATTATTTTTCTTATTCAATATCATTATCAAAATTATTAGTCATGAACCATATCATAAAATGTTTTGTCCTGCCCTCCCAAAAACGTCGAAATTGCTGACTTCGCTGCATCTTAGCTCTAATTTTTAGTTAAAGTTCCGATCAGCACGCTCTTGGAAAGCAGTACCCTTCTCTTTCCTTTAAATGGGTATTTTAGTTTTTTTCACAAACTTAGCGCAACACATTTTCGGAGACTACTCCGCGTTTAATGTAAACAAACAAGTGATTTATTTAAAAAGTGTTTTTACTGTTGTTTATTGAAAAGTAATACTTTCTAACAATATTAACGCATCTCTGCGGTGCATACATGTTTTAACAAGCGTAAACGATAGTGTGAGTGTCAGAGTTTCGTATTGTTTACGAGGTTTGTGATGTGTGCGAGTTTGCAGTTAGAATGTTTGAGAAATGAAAACGGACAACAAAATCGGTTTTAGTGTGTGTAAGTGTTTGAAGTATTATTATTAAGTTTCTTAGCCTCCTGCTGGATAAAATATTCAAAACGCAGATTTAGATTTGTTACCTGACGTGGTATGGGAAGTCAATGTTTATTAGAGATGAGTAGTTTTTCTACTACTAACCTTAAATATTGTTTTTCTGTGTTCTCAAGAAGAACAATTGCTTTCTTATGACTTAAAATTAACCAGGACCATAATAAAAGCTAAAAATAAAAAAACCTAAAAATTCATGATAACTTTTCCAAAAAGAAAGTCTATACCGTACCTATTTTTAGGGATCCTTAGATAAAACTACCCTTAAAAATAAATTCGCCATTATTTTTACACACTGCGTATATACTAAATATGATTCGCTTTATTAGTGGCATGTTTAATGAGCATCCCCAATCCCCTCCTTTCCCTCCATTCCTCGATTTTTTTTTGACGTTTCCTCGTATCTTGAATTCAAACATTTTCATTCCTTTTTTAAAAAGACTTTTTACCCTATTTTAAAGGGCCCTTTCTTCTTCATTTCCAATCGCGAAAGCTTTCCACAAATAATTAAAGTTAACTTTCACGGCCTTCACTTGCACCGTATGAGAATCAGGCCGCATTTACACAGTAGCTAAGCCCTATAACCATTGACCGAATAATTTACAAATTTAATTCATAATCTTTACCTTCGTGCAATGACACTGACTTGAACCCAGCGAAACCTAACTTTAAAACCGTATACACTGAGTAATAAGGGTCAAAATCGGTTAGTTTATTATAGGTCGTGTTACTAGTAATTATTTATTGAAGTAAAGATAGTAACTGATGAACTAAATACATAATTCAGAATGGTTGAACTGTTTGTAATTTTAGATTCGGTAAATTAGAAGGGCAAGTGGTATGTTTGGTTAACTTTCAATTGGAGTCTGATTACATGGTTGTAAGTTGCGATTAATTTCCAGAAAAAAATTAAGAGAATGCGAATCAGAAACGAATTAGTGCAAGTAGATATTATTTTGTTATCATCTTATCTGAGGCGACAGTACTGACCGTCCAATTTGGACCGCCATTATCATCACGTTTACATGGTTGTGTTCCGGATTAAGGGAAGGAATAACCAGTGCAATTACCGGAACAAAGGCAATTCCGACTGGAGCCTACGGTCAGCTACGCATCATTAGTCGGCACATATAATAATCACACTTAATATGGATAAATAAAACGCCTACGACTAAGTATGCCCATGGGCGCAGTTGCCACTTACCATCAAGGTGGGTCGCGTGCTCGTTTGCCGGTATGAAGAATGAAAACTTCAACAAAGATGGATTTTTTTTTTCATTTACAAATACCTACACCAATAAATGATACAACATATGCGAAGGCCTAGTAGTTAGAATAAGTGGTAATTAGACCTTGGCACAACAGAAGACCCGCGTTCGAATCGAGGACGGCACAAACACTTGTCTTTGTTTTCTAGTTATGGAACATTTCTACTCATGCATACCAAATGTCTATAGGACATCGTATCTGATTTCATAATACCTAAAGGCTTAAATTGTACGATATTTCTTGATATTTTTTGTTCACCAACGCGTTCTAAAATAAGCAAACCATGATGTTTGCACAAGTGTTTAGTGACTTTTATTTAGCAATTTGATAGTTTATACAGCAAAGGAACTACAAAGACAAGTCTTTTCCTTTGAGAACATTACACTTTTACATCTGTACACACAGAGTGGTCTTAGAATTTCTCATAGTTTGTTTAGGTTTGCTAAAATGGGCGCAATGTGTGAAGAGAAAGGTTTGGAAGACATAACTTACAATAATGACGATGTATAGGTAAAATAAACCCCCAGCCAAACACACCAAATGAAGAGAACCAAGAATAAACATACATATATAAATATAAACAACCACGACCCGCGAACAAATATCTGAGTTCCTCACACACATAAATGCCCCGACCAGGACACGAAACTTGGACCTCCCGCGTACGAAGCAGAGCTACTGCCGTTGTACCACTACGTACCTACCACTCGGCCGACAAAGTATGTTCGGTATAGATGAACATAAATTTGCTCCCATTTATTGATGCCTGTCGGTTAAAACAATCGTAAATTGTTAATCATTTTCAAATTAAAAGTATTTTTGAATAAAAAACATACAAAATAGTAGTAGCCTTGCCTCATACGCCGAAGGTCCGAGGTTCGAGTTCTGGCCGGTGCATTCATTTGTGTGATGAACACAGATGTTTGTTCTCGGGTCATGGTTGTTTGTATTTATATATGTATGTTTATGTCTGGGTTCCCCCCAGTTCGCTGTATGGTCATCCATAACACAAGCTCTGCTTATTTTGAGGCCTTACAGTTGGTGTGTTTGTCTGGGGAATTATTATTATTATTAAACTATTAAAAATATTTACAATTCTAGAATGTACATATAAGTGTATTCAATTAATAATTTTAAGATAATTATAAGCTACAAAAAAAAAACTAAAACTAATTTTGAACCTATTAGAGGCAACGTAGCCAAAAGGCTGGCCGAATTACCACGCTGGATCGCAATACAAATTCGTTGTCTTACCAATCGCCTCGCTAAGTCCGAATAAAGGCGATGAGCCCCTTGCTTGTCCTTAGGACGCCTTAGGTTTCAACGTCAAAAGCCTCACAAATATATCGAAAATTCTGACATTTTCTACGTTTAAAGCTTTCAGCGTTATTAGCAGCAGTACCAGATTGTACACTAGTTGTAGGAAGATGGGAAGCCGCGAGCGTGTCTACGCAGGTTGCATCCCACACCAGCGGCTGGTTAGACACCCACCCTCCACGGGACCAGCGTCATACCATCGATTTTGATGGTTGATAAATGATGCGTTGCCAGCCGTCGGCTTAAGTTGGAATTGCCTTTGTTCCAGAAATTACACGGGCAGTTCCTTCCCATTATCCGGAACACAACGACGTAAACGTGGTTATTATGGCGGTAAAATAGGAAGGACTGTAGTACCGCCCTATAAGAGATCTAAAACTTAAGAAACTGTCTTCTACTACAGCGTCAAGTTCTAAATGACTCTTCATTAATCCTTGATAATTAGTGCAAGCATTCTGAATTAAGGACCAAACGCCTGCACAATATTCGATAAAATCACAAATTAATCAATACAACTACACTTTAAACCCGTTTTAACACTTACGCAGTAAATAATATCACAATTCCTTATAAGTGACACAGTCGAATACCTCAAGAACGCGAGACCACTTTCCCTGATTCGATGCTGCGAAGTGACATGATCTGTGGCCTTGTTGACCATATCTATTGAAGCAAATTTCAGAGTTTTAAATAAGAAAAATAAAAAGCCTTAAATTGGTACATGCAAACCAACGAACTTGTATTATCAAGATTCGTCGATTTAATCACGATTTATGTGAGATTTTTGTTAGATAAAATCAGTGATTTAAATTTAAATTCAATATTTTTTATTAAGATAGTCAGTAGCGACAAAAATTATCAAGTCAATAAGGTAGTAAACGACATCAGTTCTATTGATTTATTCAATCGAAGCTATAGAATTTACTAAGCAAATAATAGGTCTTTACCTATGAAACTGCCGTTTTGCCGTACTGGCCATTTCAAATGAAAATATTTTTTTTTTGACTGATAATTCTAATTTCAAATTAATTTTATTTAACATACATGGAATTCTTTTTCTAAAATCGTCATTTGTTTAATAGTTAGTGTTTTGTTTTCAACGCATTCGAACATTTTTCGTCATCATGGATAAGTTAAAAATTCGAGTAATTATGGAGTATGAGTACCGTCGTGGCAGCAAAGCGGCACAAGCGGCACGCAACATCAACGACGTTTACGGAGCGAACACTACAAACGAACGCACCACCCGTTATTGGTTTACCCGCTTCCGTTCTGGAAATTTTGACCTGAAAAATGAACCCCGTGGTCGTCCGAAAACTTTGGTCGACAATGACGAATTAAAGGCAATTGTGGAAGCTGATGAAACTCAATCCACGGCTGAATTAGCAGCAGCTTTCGACGTTAGCATCAAAACAATATTGGTCCATTTGCGTCAAATTGGCAAGGTAAAAAACTTGACAAATGGGTACCCCCACGAACTCAATGACGGAGACGTGCCTTGCACTGCTCAGCAGGCATACAAATGAAGGGATTCTGAACCGCATTGTTACTTGTGACGAGAAATGGATCCTGTTTGACAATCGTAAGCGCTCAGCAAGTTAGTTGGACACTGGTTCAGCACCCAAACAATGCCCTAAACGAAAACTTAACCCTAGAAAAGTGATGGTCACTGTTTGGTGGTCTAACGCGGGTGTAATTCATCACAGCTTCTTGCCAAACGGGACAAGCATTACTGCAGATGTGTACTGTGAAGAACTGAACACAATGATGGAGAAGCTCGCACGTCTCCAACCAGCTTTGGTCTATCGTTCGGCTCCACTGCTCCTGCACGACAACGCGCGACCTCATACTGCACAGCAGACGGTCTCCAAGCTACAAGAGTTGGGGTTGGAAGTTCTCCGTCATCCGCCGTACTCACCAGACCTTGCGCCTACAGACTTCTACTTTTTCCAGAATTTGGATAACTTCTTGGCGGGAAAAAAAATTCAATACCCGAGAGGCAGTACAAAATGCCTTTGAAGAATTTGTTGCCTCCCGTCCAGCTGATTTCTTCAAGAAAGGCATCAATAAGCTACCAATGCGTTGGCAAAGATGCATTGATTGCATGGGTGATTATTTTGATTAATAGAAATAAAAAATATATAAAAAAATTACGCTTCATTTATTTCGTGAAAAACGGCAATTTCATAGGTTAAGACCTAATATAAACTTAGATACAGTACAAATACAGTAAAACTTTACCAAAATATAAAATGCAATCTGGATTTTAAAATAATCATATTAGTTTTACGTTGGTATTGAAAATTATTAATGTTTATGGTATTTAAGAGGGTCTAAAGCAAAATCACAGCTTTTGTAGCTTTGAAATAATGTTTTTGTAAATTATCTTTTCTATAAGCCCTCCGAGAAACTTTGGTAGAGTAACAATCTAATGGTTAGATTCTAACCTTTTCTCATTTCACTTTTTTTAATTCATCTAGCGATACTCTTCATTCAACCAAATTTTCACTAATAACAATCCCTCTTATGTAACCAATCGACACACGAAAATTTTATAACAGCTATACTCCTTCCGTGTCACAAGTGATCAACCGGGGATCATAACCTATTAAGGACCCCCAACACACATATAAAGAAAATACGTACAGACCGACCACGTGATCTGTGCATCCGGCGAAAATTTGAACTAAACGATTAGTACGGCCGCCATATTGAAAACTTACTTAGCACATAGAAAGCAGCGTTGTTCGAACTGCACGATGATAAATTGGTCGAACTGTTTTATTACGACAGGGGACTTTATTACGACTGTTAGCATGTTTGTCGACGTCGTGAAGTTTGGGCGGGTCTGACAGATTGAACTGTTCTATAATTGTTAGTTAAGCTTTTTGAAGCTTTCGATGAATATAACTATTGCATTATGCAATGGAATTTAATTATTTTGAGATGAAAGTAAAACCTTTAAGGTCCATAGCATTACTGTGGCAATATTGCATTGTAAACTAACTTAGAGTTTTACCTGACATAAATGAGTACGCATGAGTATGTCTCGTAATCATAACATTACAGGATCAAAAACCCTTTCCAAAATTATAAGCCGCAACCGAACAACGTACAAAGGGAAAAAGCTAAGTCATGTATGCCTGGACCCACGTTTATGCAAGTTAACCATTTGGAAAGTTTCCGTACCTGTGTGTACTGTAAAAAATACAGTCTATAAATAAATTATGAAATCCTAAACAATTTACATGTGTAAATAGATTCATTTAAAATTAAATACGTGAAAATGGTCGTATCACAAATTTAATTTTCCCGCTTCACAGATCTAATATTTTTGTGGCCTTTTTTATACAAATACAGAAAATTATAACCGATTTACGGATAGAGCTTTTTTTAATCAAATCTTTGTAAAGCATGCTTAGTTAGTGGGCTTTTTTGAGGTAGCACACGCGTAGATAACTTGTTGAAATTAGAGCGGGAGTTGGTAATTCAATTGAGATTATTTCAGTTTTTCCAATAATATTTGTAAGACAATATAAACAGATAAATAAACAGAACACGAAACAAACCACAAAGACAGTATTTTCTCAAAGATGCACAAATCTCGTTTCCTCTGAGGTTGAATTAACCACTTTTTTATAACTTTTTATATTCAAGCAAAGTCTGGGAACCGGCCATTTTTAATGTTATTATAATGACAAACAACAACAACGACGATACTCTTTTTGAATTATGTTATATTATAAGAAACCAAACAACAGAGCAAAGGATATTCAAATAAACGGCAGGTCAGTTATTTAAATGAAGTGTGCTTAATAGTTATTTCGTAATAAATGACATTAGCTTAACTACCCGACTGTCAAAAGGAGGGTCATGTTGTTCAAGTAGGTGTATATAGTGTGTATGTACATTTCTTTGGTACGCTCTACCTACATCCAGTCATTAGGTTCGTTTCTAATTCTTTTTTGAAGTCATTCAGTTTCACGAATGATTGAATCGTGATCGCCTTTTCAAAGAAACTATTGCGTCACGAACGACAACACCCTTGCCGATTGCTGTCACCTACGATGCGCTGACGAGCAGGATATGCGACACTCGCCAGCCAGCTTCACGTTCACCGGAATAAAGGTGAAAAGCTCCTACACGGACCTCATAACTCTGATCCCTGTCGCGTCGCCTGTTTCAACACTCTACACTCTAAACTTACCCAGTGTATTATAAGCATTGGAACCTATTGTTTAAGTATCTTTGTTTAACTTTGTATCCTTTGTTTTTTTTTTGTGACTATGATGTAAACAGATGGGTATTTATTATTATATTTAATTGAAAGCATAATTAAGCTCGCGGCTTCGCTTGCTATTCAAATAAACCGAGCAGATAAAATAGCTGATGTTTATGTAAACTAGCTTGTCTGAATAGTAAATTTCAAATTATGGCCAACAAATTTTAAAGAAATTATTCAAACTTGACTAGCGGCTACCTTGTCTTCATCATCGCTTTCCATCAGACAAGATGGACGACAAATGCGTGTCCAATTTGACGGCCGAGTGGGGCCAGTCCTAATAACCCTGCCTCATACGTCGGAAGTCCCCGGTTCTAGTCCTGGTCGGGGCATTCATTTGGGTGATAGAAAAAGATGTTTGTTATCGATGGTTATTTATATATGTATGTATTTATGTTTATTCTGAGCTCTCCGCACAGTTCTCTGTATGGTCATACTTTACACAAGCTCTGCTTACTTTGGGGAGATGTGATTGTATGGGGTTTTTATTTATTGCTTATTTTATTGTAATTTCCTACAACAATTATCGAGAAAGGCTCCTAAATCAGCTTTCACAACACAATTTTCAACAACACATTAATTCCTCGATTAAATTGACAAAAATCTCAATTATTGTCAAAAGCGACAAAACTCTTTATTCACCGTACCTACAAACGGTTTGGCGCTATGGTGAAGTAGGCGTCACTAATAATAGGTTACGTGGTTGCCTAATATAGATCGTTTTAGATTGAATAGAGTTGTTAGTGGTCATTAGCGACCCCACCGACGTTAGTAATATTTATTTAATACGTGAACGTTCATGTTTTACTTATGCAGATCGGTTCTTATGGTGGTGTTCTTGGTTATGTAGTTAGTTATAGGTTGGAAAGAAAAGGATTTATATTAAGCAAAATGGTACTTCCACACAATCCTGGTCATGAAGAAACTTCTGTATGAAATATCATCTATACCAGCTATAGCCAACGCTATAGAAAACGCTTAAACTGTATGGAACATCATACAAACCAACGACAGTCCAGTGATATGCTCTATACAGTTTACGTGTTTTCAGTAACTTAACTAGGGCCCCAGAAGCATATCACGTGCGCCAGAGGGCCCTGGGTTACACAAATATTATAGTATATTTGTAGAACTTTTAAATAATAGGTCTTTACCTATGAAAATGCCGTTTTGCCGTACTGGACATTTCAAATGAAAATATTTTTTTTTTTGACTGATAATTCTAATTTCAAATTAATTTTATTTGACAAACATGGAATTCTTTTTCTAAAATCGTCATTTGTTTAATAGTTAGTGTTTTGTTTTCAACGCATTCGAACATTTTTCGTCATCATTGATAAGTTAAAAATTCGAGTAATTATGGAGTATGAGTACCGTCGTGGCAGCAAAGCGGCACAAGCGGCACGCAACATCAACGACTTTACGGAGCGAACACTACAAACGAACGCACCACTCGTTATTGGTTTACCAGCTTCCGTTCTGGAAATTTTGACCTGAAAAATGAACCCCGTGGTCGTCCGAAAGCTTTGGTCGACAATGACGAATTAAAGGCAATTGTGGAAGCTGATGAAACTCAATCCACGGCTGAATTAGCAGCAGCTTTCGACGTTAGCATCAAAACAATATTGGTCCATTTGCGTCAAATTGGCAAGGTAAAAAAGCTTGACAATTGGGTACCCCACGAACTCAATGACCGCCAGCGCGAAGTACGCGTGGAGACGTGCCTTGCACTGCTCAGCAGGCATACAAATGAAGGAATTCTGAACCGCATTGTAACTTGTGACGAGAAATGGATCCTGTTTGACAATCGTAAGCGCTCAGCAAGTTGGTTGGACCCTGGTTCAGCACCCAAACAATGTCCTAAACGAAAACTTACCCCTAGAAAAGTGATGGTCACTGTTTGGTGGTCTAACGCGGGTGTAATTCATCACAGCTTCTTGCCAAACGGGACAAGCATTACTGCAGATGTGTACTGTGAAGAACTGAACACAATGATGGAGAAGCTCGCACGTCTCCAACCAGCTTTGGTCAATCGTTCGGCTCCACTGCTCCTGCACGACAACGCGCGACCTCATACTGCACAGCAGACGGTCTCCAAGCTACAATAGTTGGGGTTGGAAGTTCTCCGTCATCCGCCGTACTCACCAGACCTTGCGCCTATAGACTTCTACTTTTTCCAGAATTTGGATAACTTCTTGGCGGGAAAAAAATTCAATACCCGAGAGGCAGTACAAAATGCCTTTGAAGAATTTGTTGCCTCCCGTCCAGCTGACTTCTTCAAGAAAGGCATCAATAAGCTACCAATGCGTTGGCAAAGATGCATTGATTGCATGGGTGATTATTTTGATTAATAGAAATAAAATATATATCAAAAAATTACGCTTCATTTATTTCGTGAAAAACGGCAATTTCATAGGTAAAGACCTAATATTTGTATTTGGCGGCCTGGTTGGTGTGAAGGTAAGTAGCCTTGCCTTCCATGCCAGAGGTCCCGGGCTCGAATCCTGGTAGTGGCAGATATTTTATTATATTTGATTTCTAGTCATGGATGTGTACGTACGTTTATTTAAGTTTATTTCTAATATTTATATATTTAAAAAAATGTCTTGTGTGTTTATATATTTCTTAAGTTTATTTATCCGTTATCTAGTATCCATAACACAAGTTCTTAATGATACTTAATTTGGGCTAGATAATGTGGTGTGATTGTTAGAAATATTTATTTAATATTATTTTTATTTATTTGTTCAACCCGCCCGGTCACGCGCACATTAGTAGTGTGTTTGGACAACTACAACTACAAGTAAAGCGAATGGCGTTTCATGAGAAAACAGTACTGTATATGTATGGTATTTGTGTTCAGCAATAGCCTACAGATTTGAGAACTGTGGCACGCAGTTTCGTCGCAAATAAACGTCAAGCTCAACAACTTAACAACTAAACAATCCAACTCCACAAAACCGCGTCGAACAAACCACGCAATTACATAACAAAACGAACAAAAACGCCAATATTTACCACACTAATAAAGCGTTTGATTACTCAAAGTCAAGTTCGAAGATCTATTTTAAACCATAACCGAGCGGCTTGCCTCCCGCTTGGTTACTCTAACCGTGACATTTTGAAAATCGAACATTTGACCGCCTCCTGCGCAGACGCTTTCCAGCTTGTAAACATTTTGATTAAAGTTTCTAAATTGTAAACTATGGTTTGTTTATTGGTTCAGTGGTTTTGGTTTTATGAAGAAAGGTATTCCTTTCTTTTTGTTGATTCGGTATCTAACAATGGGTGTAACTTTCTTCAGTTGGCTAATGATAAAAGCTTAAATTGAAGCTGTAAGGGTTGACTCTTCCTTCCATTCAATAAACGATCACTATGTTGGTTGTTATGTCGCAGTCGCCGTTTGAATGGAACCGATCAAAACTCGTTAAGATTATTTTAATTACATTTTACACTAAAAACCCACAACATAATGAAGATCTTTCATTGATATCTGTCCAATAGTTTCAGAATTCATCGATTACACATAAACAAACAAAGAAACGAAAAGCATATCCACTTTATAATTATAGTATAGAAGTCTTAAAGGGAAGCTAGAGATATATGTATAAATTAATATATATTTTTGTTCAAGACATTGGCGTTGTCTTTTTTTGGCCCTCTCTAGGTATCTTTCACACTTAATACTAAACTTTATTGTCAATTACTTTTGCATTACCGCAATCTAAGTAAAGAATCGTCTTAAAACGACCTACACAATTACCAGTCCTACCACATTAATAATACATACCATATTGATGTTTTCTATAACAAGCAACCTTGCCCTGACAACCTTGGATAATATCTAAAGATGAGAACCCACCTACCTTTACAGATATCAATACAAGTTGCATAAAAACCGCCACCTACGGGCTACAAGGCACTTATCATTTCATTGCATCTTCAAATTCAATTGTCTGATGTGATTACAATACTAGTTTTAAAAAATATTATCTGCGGGCAAAAGTATGGAGTAATACTGTGATCGGATGCAATTGTCGTGGGTATTAAAATTTGATTTTGAAGTACGTGAAGTGACAAGAAACAGATGTTCCAATGAATTATGTAAAATCAATAATAACCCCAAAATACGAGAACTGGAAGGCTTTAGAATAGGTATAGCTTGCGTTATGGATGACGATAAAACGGGTTAATAAAATAACCCAGAATAAATAATGATCCCAAACACACCATCTTACTTAGCTTACTTAGCACAGATTACTTAGCTTATGGATGAATACAGAGAACGGGGGGGGAAGCCAGAAAAAACATACACGCATATATAAATTAGAACAACCATGACTCGAGATCAAACATATGTGGAGACTGTGTTCATCAAACGAATGAATGCTCCAACCAGGACTCGAACCTGGTATGAGGTTGGGTTGCTATTCGGCCGTCGCAGAATACACATAAATACACATGAAAGACACGTAAACCAACGTAATACGCAAATCGAAATACTTAGGTCACTTCAAATCCGCTCCTCCGTTTTTAATAGTAGGTACCATATGACTCTGGAATAAGATAAAGACGACGTAAACCAGCCACACTCCAAATAAGATTATCACAAAGATCACAGCCGAATCCTTTAAGAGTAGAAAGCGGGAAAGTCGTGCGGACGTCAAATGTTACATCGAAATGTAACAACCGTCGTGCGATGTCAATGGTAACTGGCGACAACGCATGTGCAGTTCGAACAGTCGCAGGCGTAGTTTCCTAAGCCTGCTTATTAATTTAATTTATATTTCTTTTCTTTTTATTCCGAAAGTGAAGTACCTAATCCACCTGGAGCATTTTTCCGTGCACACCGCTTAGCTTTGTCGCACCCCTTCGGTGGATACGCAGCCTATGATAGAATCCTGAATTCAAACCTACTAGAATTATGTGTTCATTGCATAAGGAGCGTGGGGCCGGTACAAATCGGCCAAGCCGTGCTGCAAGGTTCAATATGTGTAAATAAAAAATTCGGGAGAAATGCCGCCCGGCAAAATCCGTTTGTGTTTTGGCAATAAAAGCCGAATGTGCCGACCTGCGTAAACCCGCTTGGCTCAAGACAAGTGATATAGACAAGTGCCGGCCCGATCGGGTAGCGCCGCTAATGGAGACAGGTGTTTACGAGTCTGTTTATTACGTATGTTTCTATAATGTGTATGAACTTATTTACTTTCATTTATTATATACTTTATTATTCATTTTTTATTAATAAAGCTTTATAAAGAAAGGTGCTCCGATATAACGAAATTAACAAATAATTTTACACTCGTAAAGTTGACAGTAACGATGGTTAAAGAAATAAAATAAACATAAAATGTAAGAATAAAAATTATATAAACTTAATTACAAAGCATGAAAATGCATAACTGTATTATCAAAATACCTTTATGCTTTACCTGAGTGGTTTTTTTTGTTTATATTATGTCAAAAATTTTTATAAAAACAGTTTACATAACATTTATTACTACATTATTCACTACTCAACATGCTACAGAATTTGACAAATAAAATCAGCATTTCATCCTTAATCTTACTCCAGATTCCTCATACAAAAAACACCCTCAAAATACACAAGTTCCTCAAACCCATATACAGCATGTCCACAACATGAGCGTAGAAACCGTCCCTCCGGCGTATCGCGATCACGCCAGGGCCACGGGGTCACCCAGCGGAATCGATGGCGTTTCTCTAACGAAGCGGATCGCTCGGACGTCGAAAGCTGGTGAAATTGATCGGTGATAACAGTTGTCAATTGGACTGGTACAGTCAATGGGGAGCGAAGTTTCGGTTTCGGTCGTAGTTTCGGGGTGGGTTGTTGTTGGGAATCTTGTGCTGTTGAAAATTAAACGTTATAGTTGCTAGTCTGCGCGTTTATCACGTCAAATCGTATTAAATACAAAAATTGGTGAAATTCCTCCAAGTGAGCAATTATCTTACTTTTGAGGTAAAAGTTTGATTTTTAATCAGATTTTACCCTCAGGAAAAATTATTTCCATAATCGAACAATCTATGCGTGAATTCCTTATTTCCACCCCTTAGTCATAAAACTTTTTAACCCGACATCGAATTAAGTTATTTTTCCTTCCTAATTCAACTACCTTTACAAATTTCGAAAAAGTTTCTTTCTCAATCAATTAAGTTTCTTTTAGCTTATCATGTTTTCATGTAAAGTTTCATGGTAAATATGCTATTTATATAGCAGAAATAGCAGGGTCTAGTCATGAGGTAATTAACTATTATTAATCTTAGCTATTAAGAAATCTCTTTTAAAGTAGGTACCTATTGTCTTCGTAAGCTATTACGTATAAAATAATAAAGTACATTTCATGATATCCTCGCATGTACACAGATATTAAAAATAAATGAGCAACAGTTAAGTTTTCTTACATTATGGCAACACGGAACACCCCCTCGAAATACGGGCAACCCTAATAGAGTATTTACTGCCTGAAATCATGCGAGGGGCTTATTTCAATATCGCATATATTTTAGGTAAACGACGTGCATTTATAATGCTCATTAAAAAGACTTTACGTAGCTGTATAAACTATCTACAATAGACGAATCGAAGTAATGGGAATATACGGCAAAATATGTTAACCAACAAGACAATTGCTTGTTCTTTGATGTTGTATAAAGCATGGCTCTACCACCAGTTTTTAAATATTTTTATAATTTTTTAAATAAATTTACACTGGCTTTTTATGATTATACAAAATTATTCATATCTGCATCTGTTAGCTCATCAAGTCTCCCTCCCCACAAACTATCTAAAACACGAACATCCGCGAACGGCATCCGTCCACGGGTATAACGCGGAAGCCAGCCATCCTTAATCATATAAGAAGGAACAAAGCGACTCATCACCCACGCTAACGTACGCTCGGCTTGAAGTAAAAAAAATCCGGCAAAAGGAATTCTGAATTTTCGTAACCGCGCTCTGGTGAAAAGAGCTTAGCTCAGCGTACTGTCGGAGCGTCAGCGCGCTGGCGTGCGAGGAAACTTAGCACGTTAACCTCTTAAGTCAACAAAATAGGTATAAGGTACGCATCCTCGTATAGTACAGCTTCCTCACACATTTTCGGTGGACACAAAACCTTAACCAAACATCTACACTCACTGCTGTAAATCTACACTACACTGCCTCGGTCTGAGTACCTAGCAGACAAACAAAGCCCTTACCTAAATACAAAGACACTAACTGCAATCTTATACAATGTGAAGCTTGCGTTGTGGGTGAGTATAATTACCCTTTATTGTAGGTTCATCAAACAATACAATAAAAAAAATTTACTTACTAAGAGAAGACAACCTTAAGACTTACAGTAAACGAACTTGTAAAGAAACAAAAAATATTTATTGAAGTCCATATCTGTACTAGAGTTTCGAACTCGTATATGAAGCACAGCAAACAAACTACACCACGACTTTTTGACGTCTCTATCTCTAATCCGAAACAATACCCATAACGAAATTCCATCACCTGACCCAACATGCCATAAGTTTTTAAATAACACGTTAAACAATATCAATTACATAATAATCTAATCATTAAGGCACCCATCTTTACAATTATTACAAAACAAGCCTTTACAAAAGCATAAAATTCAAAGAACTTTAATTTTGGTTACGTAATCCATATACCACCATCTTCACAATAACGAAATAACTTTGTAGTGTTGTACATGACACTGCAGTTACTGGAAGCGCAACCCGAATACTTTAATTAGCCCTTTCTGTAAATCGAATCTCTGAGTCATCTCGTGTTGATCGATTACAATGATCTTTAGAATCGATCTTTGTTTTGTTGTTGGGCAATCTTTTGTTTCATGTTTTTGTAGATGCAGTCGTAATCTTCTTTGTAAGACTTTGGTAAACTTTGTTATAGTCTCGTGAAGTAACACAGGCTGTATTGTAACTGTATTATACACCCATGTATTAATAATTCTTCTTGAATATAATTCTTAATAAAATATTACAGTAATAATGTATATTTTTTATCATTACTTTCATATTTTATCGAAATTGAGTGAAAATTCTTAATAGCTTGAGATAAGATTAAATAGATAGGCGTTTAGAAACATATATATTCGATTATTATTCGGTAAGCGGCCTGTTCGGCTCTTTATATTATGTTCGGCCGAATACCGAATATTCCTGTAATATATTTCGATGTAGTGAAATAATTGGAAAAATTTTAAAAATTATTAAAATATTTTATAATAATAGGTATATTTCTGTTATAGTCATTGTAGTAGTCATAGATACATAATCAACTTTTGTATGCCAAAACGGAAGATAAAAAAACGATCTAATAAATGTCATTGTCTATGCATTTGAACTATCGTAATCAAAATTTGGAAACGGTAGTTTATGGCACAATGAAGACAAATTTTTCTGCATTTTCAGGATGTAGTTTCCCCCTTTTTTTCTCGACGACCATCCCTGCAGCAGAGAAAAGACGCTTTGAATACATACTACTTCCTGGCACTGACAAATATTCAGCTGCAATATTGTTCAAATATCAATGTACACACGACACTTTTCGGGTCACTTTCAACATCCTCGAAGTCTGTCCACATAGGCGAATTCTTTTTAGAGGCCACAATCGAATATTATTTTATTATTACATTACAACTTACACTATTTCAATTTTAATAATAATGTAATATAGAATTTGGGTAATGGATATATTTTTGAGGCTTTTGGCGTTGAAACCATGGTGTCCTGGGGTCAAGGATCTCATACATATCTCATAGCCTTTATTCAGACCTAGCGAGGCGATTGGTGAGTGAAACTCGTGACCCTAAGGCTGGCACCTACCTCGCACAACGAATTTCTACTGTGTTCCAGCGTGATAATTCGGCCAGCCATTTGGCTACGTTGCCTTCAATAGATTCTAGCTCAGGTGAAGTTTTTTTTTGTAGCGTATTTTTATCTTATAATTATTAATGTAATACGCTTTTATGTACATTCTAATAAATACAAATAATATAATAATAAAATGATTTCATGAACACATACTGTCGAAGATTTTTACGATCCATAACTTAATAAAACTACTTTTACCCAGTATTATCACTACACTTATACTTTGATTTTCTTAAAAAAAACAAGTTAGTTGGTGTTACAAATTGCAATCGTAACGATCTTACGCACGATACAAGGCAATTATTATCAAACTGACTCACAATTTCGTAAACGCAATTCAACGTTTCCGTAGTGTAGCGGTTATCACGTGTGCTTCACACGCACAAGGTCCCCGGTTCGATCCCGGGCGGAAACATCGGAATTTATTTTTTTACTTTTTTGAAATAAATCATAAACTGGTTTACTTTCTTTGGGTAAAGAAAGTTAAAAGGAGTAAAAGCTTTCAAACCGCGATAATAACACGGAAGAAACATTGACAATGTGAAATACTAAATAGGCATGAAAAGGCTAGTAATTAAAGTTAGAAAGTACAGTAAGGCACAGGGTAGGGCCAAGATCGGATTATTTCTTAATTGGCTGTTTTCAAGATAAGAAGCATTTCTGTAAAAGCAGAGATGCAAATAAAACGTAATTTATAGAAATAGGGAGTTATTTCTAGTGATTATCTAATTAATTAACACAATAACCTTTTTGTGGTAGAAAATCTTTTACATTTCTAAAAGAACCTTTTACAGTTCTGTACTATTCCATCTTTCCTCCTTTTGGAACTTATTTTGATGAAAACAGTTGAGTTGATACATTGGGACTCTTTTATTTCCTCAATAAATTGACATCATTTTTTGATTTTATATGGGTTCTGTCATACAGGGACTTCATCTCTTTGCATCACTACTACAGCCTCTTCCTCATGTTTATTAATGTAGATATTTAAAAAAAAATGTTTTCGCAATATATAAATAACCACATTATTATTTGCATTTTTTTTTAAATAATACCATTTTCTTAGACAAGTATTCATGAGGGCTATGTCAAGTGTTGTTTTGATATAAATTCCTTCATATATCAATACTAATTAAAAAGACTTTGTTATCATATTCAATGGGTGAATCTTTACAAAGATAACTGTTTCAATTACTATAAAATAAGAATAACATTTACAATATTTGTATCAATGAATCTGTACTAGGTGTAGTGATTATTAGCCCTACCTTATAGACTAGAGGTCCCAGGTTTTTTTCCTGGTCAGGGCCTTCATTTGTGTGATGAACATATATGTATGTTCTTGGGTCATGGTTATTGATATTTATATGTGTAAGTTTATTCTGGGCTCCCCCACGTTTGTTGTATGGTCATCCATAACACAAGCTCTGCTTACTTTAGGGTAATTTATTATTATCCTGAAATCTCGCTTCCGGATCAGGAATGAGGCAGTTGAAGCTGTACAAGGACCTCTTGATATTATTGATTTAATGCCTATTTATTAGAGAAACACCGGAAAAGTGGCACTTTTTAAGGGCTATTTTTGTGCATGTCTATTTTTCCATATATGCAAGGTTATGTTTCTCTATGTTATGGTTCTATGAAGGATACCTATGTAAGTAAACTTTAAGTTTACAAATACACCTCTAATTTAACATCCTCCTGATTTTGTTGGTGCTAATTTGAAATTTGACTTATATTGAAATTATATTTATTGATGGTGTGTTAAAAAATAAATAAATATGAAGCAAAACATAAAATTTATGATCACTTGTTTTTATTTCCAAAAACTATTGTTATTTATAAAACAAGTTGAAGTCCTAAGTACTTTGTTAATTCTTGATAAGATTATCAGTTTCATGATAATCTTATCAAGATAAGATGATACGATTATCAGTTTCATATATGTACAAATAAAAAAATAACAACTAAACAATTTGTTCTTAGTTTTAGTTAACCCAAGTAGGACATAATTTGTAAGTAAACGTAAGATCATTTGCTTACGCTTAAAATTATCTTATCTGTTCTTAAGTTAAGTTCCAGATCCTTTAAATTAAAACTTTACTTTGCACCCCGAATTAGAAACAGCTGTTTCAAGCTGCTTAAAAATTCTTGAATTTGACCACAAGTGAGTCATAATGATTGGATCAATAAAAAAGCCAAGGTTGCATCCTACATGCACATTGCACTTTACTGCACATCGGCGATATCAGCATTCTATATGAATTTTAAGCAATTATAAATAAACAATAATCTCATTGAAGGATATCGGTTCAAGGTTTTATAAAACAAAATTCTTAATTATATGAATAACTGCATATCAAATAACTTACCCGGTAACGACAGGTGAATCAGGTTGTTAGAACACAAAATGCACAAACAAACACTTAGCACCAACACAATAAGCACTGAATAAGACTATTTGTGTTTAAAAACTACTCTTACAGTTAAAAGACTTATATCTTATTAGTCCCGTTAATTTGTAAATGTTAACTTCGTTATGAGTGCACACTTGTTGATTTCGATTCGTTTTTCAACTCGCTTGCTTGCTTACTTTGCTTTGCAAACTTGACGTTTACTTTGTTCAACTTGACAGTTCATTAACCGGAGTAGATCTTTTAGCGCCATCTTACGGAATTTGCTGTCTCAACACAAACATATTTCGAAGCAGATTGTTCTAGCTAACAGATGTCACTTAAGACAAATTACCACTTATGTAGGTAGGTATATAGGTTTTTATTTACTTACCTACGTACGACCTAGACATGACCTAGGAAATCGGTCGATACACTCGCGAAGGCCAAGGCTAAGGGCGAGAATCTCCTGCACGTTCTTCCGTCTGTTGTAGACACCCCGCATAGGTACTAGTAGACTACAGCAATAAAGGGGATTCGATTGCGCATCTGAGCTTGCTTCGTAGCTCCCGACTGAATCTACTTCTCTTCTACTCGGTAAATGTACCTCAGCATTATTTTAACAGTTAATTATTTGGTACAAGCTTTGAACGAATAGGCAACGAACAAAAATGTAGTATGCAGACAGTTACATAGGTAATCGTTGCTGTGATATGTTGATGTACCTACACCTGAGACCTATTTATATTTTGGAAAGGATGGCAAAATTTAAAGTTTGTAAAATATAATAAACTCAAATGAAATACACGGGCCATCTGTTTCTTTCATTTAAACATTATTATTTAAGTCTGTTATTAATTACCTTTCAGCTGAAAGCTTCAATTGCATCAACTTTAAGCAGTTTTTCAGACAAACGATGTAGCGTTAGGTATAAGATTCCGGAGTATAAATACTTCTAACGACGGGGATAGGTGGCCGATCAGCTCTCGGGTAATCTGGACCAGCTTAAGGCTGCCCAGGCCGAATAATCATCATCCAAACTGTCACTAGCACCTTAAGTGATTATTTTTCTTAGCGGGTGACCCTCTAGCTTCTAGTGTACATTTTAGTGTACATTTGCCCTTTTTGTCGGTAAAGGTTCCCGTCCTATCCCAGCTCCCGTAGCCCCGCGCCCCGCTCCGTCGTCTTCACCTCAGTCGTCGTTGGCTGAGGACCTGAAGACCTTTCGACGTTATTCAAAACGTCGACATTAGGGAAATCGCCATACTCGCACGCAAACTGCGAGCCGCCCGCTCTCCTCAAGAGCGTCTCTTCGCGATAGCCGAGCATCACTCGCTTCTAAGTTCGTTGTAATTTCTCATTATTCTCTAAATATTTCAAATTCTTTAGTTCATACAATGATTAGACCCCTTTATTAAACTGGCCGTCGCTTCAGATGAAGGCTGTGAGGCAAAAGATTGCCATATTCATTCAGGGGGTTTTTTAGTTGGTCTCTACCAAGCTCTGGTAGGCTCGGAGCGAGTCCCACATAACCTCGATCACGCGCGCCACATTTAGTTCCTCAAGATGTGCAAAGCGATCGGCAGCGTATTTTATTTTTGTTTTTATAATTAGAAAACTGAAGTAAGGTATCCTCTTGTTGGATTGTAGGCTTTCTCGCACATCTTTGTTGTGAACGCAGTTTTATTCTACAAAGTAATTCATTTAGTCACTGAATTTTGAATACTCTTGAAAACATGGCGAAATAAGGTTAGTGTGGCAATTGATATAGCGATTCTGGAGTGACCCGTAAACGCGTTCGAGTGGAATCAAACATTTACATATTAAACATTAACTCTATTTTTTTTTAAATTATACTTAATCAATAATAACAATAAATCCCCAGACTAACACACCAACTGTTAAGGCCGAATGTAAGCAGAGCTTGTGTTAGGTATGGTATGGATGACCATACAGCGAAAATACCGACATAGATAATAAACATAGACATGGACAAAGATAATAATAAATATATCCCGTCAACGGAGGACAATATTTGTTAAGCTTATTTCACATAAAAACCTGAATTAAATTTGTGATTAAAATTATGTATTAAGATGAAATAAAACAAATTACATAAACAATAAAAAACTTAGTTGACTAGATATTCCGATTTATTAACAAGGCACTTGTCATTATCACTAATCCTTTTTTGGGATTGTATTATTATCTTGGTGCAATTGTTTCGTCTCTTTTACTAGATATTTATCTCCTAAATTATCGGTTAGCTTGATTCATAACAATTCCAACGATATAGGTTTCATAAGGAAAAGCGGAAGCGCAATCATCAATTTTATTAGCCACACACAATTCAACATAATATGGCAGCCGCTGCTACTCAGGTGGTCAGTTAGACATTGCTAAAACATAGGCAATTTGACATCTCATTACAAAGACATGTCGCGCGCACGTTACACAAGTTGACCAAGTAATCAAAATTTTTCGCTGTCTTCAAGCGATACATTTTCACTAATTTTTTTTTATTACTACTCTGCCAAGCAAACTAGACGAACGCGCGGAATTCGGTAACTCTTGCAATCATTTATTACGTATAGACAAATCAAGCGCAAACAAAGAACATTCTCAATACTTTAATAATTTACTCAGGTACCTAAATTTTTTGTATCAAATTCAAAATTAAACAATAATGTTCGTTCGTATCCGAAATACCTGACGTCATGTGTAAAAATCGTCTATTATTATTATTATTTTGTGTTTTATGGCAATCAAATGTTGTTACTACACCATAACTTTTTCTGCCAATTTTAAGTATTAGTATAATAAAAGTATTAATAAAACTAAAACATTGCTTTCAAGACATGCTCCCAAAAAAACACGAATTGAATTCTGAAAGTGAAACATGACAAGTGACACGTGATTGTAGAAAGGTCTCGTCCTTTGGCTAACAAATTCGCTACCTGTCTTGGGCTTCATCGATAACTAGGATCATCAGAACACATATCCATCCACATTCATACTCAGGCTATATCAGCAGCCAGCGGTTTTCGCCTTGATACTATGCGGCCAGGAATATCTAATACTTTAAAACATTCTCATCAGATCATTTATTTACTTTAGTATTTTATACCAGTATTTATTTACCTGAATAAATTACTAAAACATTGAGTACCTATGTACGCTAGACCTACTGGAGCCAATTTAGCCACTAGATAGGTGCAAATATATAAAAAAAGTGGATACCTATAATTCTAGATAATTTCATAAGAAATCAGATGTCAGGCCCTTATTTTTATTTCTGATAACTATGTATAGTAGTTGGTTTAATTTTTGTAGGAAAGTTAAAAACAGGTAATTCGATTAATCTATTAGTTTAATTAATAAACTTATTTACTATAGTTATAACAAATATACAAAATAATCTTCAACCCAGTTGTGACTTAGGTACAGTCACCACCCGTTTTCTTGACACCTTCTTCCTGACAACTTGCTGTTGGTGAAGCTGGTTGTACACTTCGCCCCAGACCTCACTTTGTTCCTCAATTGGAATCGTTTTCCTGTAACATTTTAAAATATATAATAAGTGGTAGTTTCATTTTGATGAGGGGGAGATTTTTCATAAGAATATCTTAATATACAAGCTTTCAACAACAGTTTGACATTAACTTATAAGTGTTTTAATATCATTGATTTATCAGTATTTAAATATATACTGCTCAAAACAACTTAAAGCCCACTAAGAAATTTTTTGAAAAAATTCAATAACAAAAAACGTTTTTGTATTATTTAATTAACTATTAATTTGGCATGTTAATGGATATTACAAAATCAGAAAAAAGTCATTAAATAATGAAAAAAATTACATTATTATCTCAATAAAACCAAGACTATCCCTAAGTTACGGTTACTGAGCTATGTTTTACAGTCGTTTGAAACATTTTTATTGAATGATACAGGGGTTAACATAGGGGGGTGATCCTCCTCGGTTTCTTATGCATTCACGAAGCCTATTTGGAACACTGTCTATGAGGTTAATCACGTTTTCATCAGGAATACTGCACCCAGCAGTTTCAGTGCGTTGACCACTTTCTGACGACTGTTCACAGCAGTACAATTTTGTTTGAGTCTTCGTTTTAGTTGATCCCATAAATACTCAATGGGGTTTAAGTCGGGACTCATGGCAGGCCACGGCAAGACATTGATATTGGCTTCTGATAGTGTACTTTGGGTCAAACGGGCAGTATGTGGACGGGCATTGTCCTGCATAAGAATAAAGTCCCGAGCTACTCGCTGTGCATATGGGATCACATGAGGCTGGATAATATCCCTGATATACCTGGCAGCATTAATATTACCCTCGTCCAAGAATACACAAGAATAAACAACACTCTGATAACTAGCGAAAGAAATCCAAAAAAAACACATTCTTGAAAAATTTCACAGTGGGTCTTAAGTTATTTTGAGTAGTTTATAATATATATTGTTACATATTTATATATACTTCTTTTATACTGCAACCCTATTTACAGTCATGTCATTAAGTATTGGCAAGTGTTGTTAACAAATAATAAGGTGTAAATGGTGGTAATTTAAAAATAATGCATTATGTGGTGGCAGTCAGAGAAGTCAAATGTAGTTAAGCAAATCTAGACTTAGAACCAGTATATATACAGTACAGATTTGCTTAGCTAAATCTGTACTTAAGATAGCCTTATTAAACCATACCCAACCAGAGTGCTGCCATTAAATTCTGTATTGATTTTAACTGCGAGGTTAAGATGTAATTAGGTACTTTAGGAAAAGGTAAAGTTGATACTAAAATTTTTATAATCAATTATTTTGACAACCAAAATGTAAATGTTGTTTATAGAAATAGAGGTGAATCCCACAGATTTTCTCTCAGACAGATACTCTCTTATACTTAAATATAGCCATATTAAAGTTACTACAAACTTTAAAGGATTTTAATTTTGCTAGTCAAGTTTTTTTTACATAATAATAATAATAATATTATTGTTGCAATTACAAGAAATTAGTTTGATATCTTTTCTGCAGAATGGCGAGGGTTTTTATGTTATTGGTCATGCTTTACACTGCATTGTGTATGTAAGTTTAACACCTGATTTTTCAATGCTCAGGTAACTTTTATCAGTAGAATAAGTTTTGAGGATTTGATATAATTTATATGGGAAGTCTTGTCAAGTGCCTAAGTTATTCTTCAGATAATAGTTATCTGACATTGAAAAATCAGCCCTAAATATTCTAACTTTAGATTTGTAGGCAGCCTCTGCCAGGAAATTTGGTATAAGTTTTACTGGTTGGTATAATTTTCAATCACATATAAAAGAAATAACTACTCAGATTCATGTGAAAATTAAATTTAGTAAAAACACTCATATATGTATATTGAATTACCTGTATTCCTTCATCAAATCATACTTCTCCCACGGAGTCTTTCTTAATTCTCTTGTCCTTTTCATTTTATCAGTCAGGTGTTCTTCAATATTGGAGACACCTTTCAGTTCTTGCCGTTCCCATCTTTCAAGCCATGGCCTAGGCTTCAGTTTTACCTAAAATAGTTGATTTGAAAATGAATGCAAACTCTAGTGGTGCTGTAGTTTCATTTAGATTTCTTCACAGTTGACTGAAAAGATGGTTATTGCAAAGAAACTAGATCAGAAAGAGATTTATTCTAGATTAATACATATTTCTTTCAAATCCTAGTCAAATTATACACAGTAGGCCCTACTAATCTGACAGATTTTAACATTCTATATTTCTGACACTTCCTTGTGAACAAATTTAGTTGAGAGAGTAAGTAAGAAAACCAATCCCTAGTCGAGAAACACAGTAAGCGAAAAAGATACTTCATGAATTACTCCACACCCTTGGGGTGTGTTACACTTGAGATATTTCAACTAAGAATTTTTTTTAATTAACTACTCTACTTCAATTTAGGCTCAAGAATAAGATGGTTAAATCAGTCAGGTTATGATGTATACAATGAAAAAAGGATGTTTCCTAACTGTTTTTACTTTCTCAACTTACCTATAATACCTTTTAAAAGCAGTGGTTTTACTGTAACATTCATTCTGTTTTTTTTACTAATTGTTGATGTCAAAAATGTAAGTACTGAAAAGTCTCTGTATGTATGGTAAGTATTCAAATATTAATAAGTAAAAATATACAGGTGACTTGAGAACTCCTCTTATTGAAGTCAGTTAATAATATGGGCCCACACTGTTAACACTACTAATAGCAATAAAACATAAAGGGAAACCAAGCTAAGGTGCGCGCTATACCAATATGTGGTAAGGGGTGCTCCTCTGCTTCCTCGCTGCTGCCACACCCCCGCCGCCTACACGGCCGGTGTGCTTCATAGCAACAGACTTAATAAAAACTTCACTATTAGAAAAACAAAATAGCAGAAATCTACATTTGGAATGTACACTCATTGTGTTGTGAAGCTAAATGTTTTAGAGTTCTATAGAACTATTAAAATTATGATTGTGTGAATTATTATTATTTACTGACAATTATTCAGATATTGCTGTGTAAAAAGCTTTCACTTTCAGAGTTGACTGTTTCGTAAAGCCTGCATCAAAAGTTTAAAGTCAGTAGAGAAAGTAACAGATGGAAAAATCAGAGATGTTGTCCTAACCTAGTGAAATATCCATCAATATAAATATTATATTTCATATACTATTTATCTACACTTTTACACTATAAACTAAGTACTAAAAAATTGAGGACACTTATTTTAGTAAAATGTACAAGTATGTAAGATAATTTTTTTTTTACATATCTGAATGTGTGATTTCGGAACCTTACCTGTACCGGATTTACTGGTACCTTAGAACCCTCTGGCAATATCTCTGGGTCCATATCAAATGGAAAAGTGCTGTATTCTGGTAAGGCATCTCTAAGATAGTAAAGCTTTTCATCTAGCCTTTTCTCTAGACGCAGAACTTGTATTGACTTTATTGTTGGATCATACAAGTCATAACGCACCTGCAATAATTGAGGTTTAACTATACTAAACTGTATTATAAAAAAAATTAAGTACCAGACAAAATATTGATACCACATTTATTAATTTTTCTGATATGCAATTTTGGTTACAAACATATGAAGCATTTAAGAATGGTTCACCATATTTGTATGCTAACAAAATGTTAGTTATGTATATATGGGTCTAGACACCTGAAATTAACACATTCAATGTAGAAAAATTATGACTGACTTTGGGTGAGATGCAAAGATTTCAGTACCTTTGACATGTTTTTTTTTTATATTGAAAATAAATATATGAAATATAAAGCATATCTCTGAGTTCGCCTTTAGCTAATTTTTATACAGATAATCAAACCTTATTGAAAACTATAGTGTTATAAACTTATTTATTATTTACCTCAACACCTTGATGATCAACAACATTTCTCAGTATAAATTCAGCCCTCAAACCAGAGCCTTTCCGCTCAATACAAATACCCACAAATCTATTAGTTTTTCCCTGGGCATGTGGATCTGATATAGTAACAGCCAATATTGATCCTGAAATTATTTTAAATGAAATTAATTAAATTAAGGTCGAGCAGGGCAAGTGAAACACCGAGGCAAGGGAAAGACTTCCTTATATTTTCAGTATTAGAGTTTTAATTAAGGTCTGCAGGTTTCGATATTGTAGTGCTTGTCATAACAGTCCCGGGTCAGCTATGTAGATATATCTGCTGTGAATAATTCAAATAATTTATCCGTAAAAAAAAAATTTGTCTGTGGAAACAAACAAGGCGAGTGGCCTATAAGTTTTTAAATTATTAAAATATTTTTAAATTATTGTTTTTAGTAGTAAAAATCGTGTTTTGGAGCTGTACTGAATGTGAGTAATTAAGTGATTTTTAACTATTTTATCATCTGTGCTTATTTGTTTTGTGTAAAAGAAACGAATTTTATTATTATTCGGTATTGATATAACATAATCTTAAAATGATGAAGTGAGACAAGTGAAACTATACAGTGCGAGGCAAGTGAAACATATGTTTCTCTTACCTGTTCAGTATCAGTGGTTCTAAACCATTTTACAGATTTACCTCATGAAGTGTTTTGTTACAGTCCTAGAAAATGGCGCGAAATTACAGACAAAAACTGACAAAGCATCATATTCTAAAGAAAAATTGATGCAAGCTGTATATATGTTGGAATTTAATTTTTAAAGATTATTCTCTGTTTTAGTTTGCTTTTATAGCAGTAATACTTATGTTTCAAATGCTAACTTATTATCTTTGACCCTTATTTACTGGTTTACGCAAACACAAAAATGTTGAGAACCTCAGGCATTTTACATATGTTGCACTTGCCCCAAATTGAAGTTTTTGCTTTTCTAAACAAAACTAAGTTCTATTTCAACGGGGAAAGCATAGAAATGCAATCAAACTAACTGTCGTACAATATTTTTAGAGCAAAACACTATCTGTGCATTTTTCCTATGAAAATCGCAGAGGGTATCAGTTGTCTCACCAGAGAGGTAAGTGAAACAGTGTGTAAGGTCTTACTTTAATTTGCATTTTATCGACTATAAATGTATATAAGATAATATTGTGTTTACTTTAAGTATCTTTATGCTTTTGTCGTATTACATATTATAGTGGCACAATCATAGGGTAATTTTTTTAAGTCAAAATATTCAATTGAAGCAAGAATAAAATAAAGTATGTTTCACTTGCCCTGCTCGACCTAATATGATGGGAGAAATTACTACAGTTTTATTTGATTACTTTATTAACTTTTTTCATAGTTTCTTACCAACATAAAATTCTGGTACATCAATAATATTTCGTCTATTTAACATATCAGTTCTTTCCAACTTTTCACGAAGACTATTTCTCCATTTAGGGGTTGGGTCTGGTAGAAACTCTGGATATAGATGCCTGAGCTCAAGCGCAGGATTATCTGCAGCTCTACGTAAAGGCGATTTCTTTTCCTGCACTTCTACGTTTACTTCTATAGTTTCTGCACCAGAAGCGAAAAGACGAACATCTGAAATAAAAGGTTTAGTAACTTTGCTTTGTTTTTGCCAAGTGCATTAGGGAACAAAACCAAATAATCAACAATCTCCAACAAAACGCTAACCTCTTCTAAGCATCCACCTAGCGGGCACTAAAAGCTCACTAGTACATTTCCTGAATACAAGCGCCATCTTCGTTCACAAATGTCTTATGATATCGAATAATAAAAAGATATTATTTGTAAAAGATCCAATGTCTTTAACGAAAAAAATACAAAGCTAAGTTTTGGACAAAAATAACCTATTTATTTTATTTATGCAATTGATTGAATGGATTGACTGACTGAATATTTGATTTAGGTAGGAATCAAGAAACGAAAAAATTAGAAATTTTCCTTAATAAATTAACGTATTTTTGCAACTGCATTTCAGTTGTTTGAAATTATAATTGTGACACTGAGCATTTGTTAATACTCTAACTACTTTAGTACTACGACAGCTATTATTATTATTACTATTATTATTGTTTTGTGTTTTATGGCAATCAGCTGTTGTTACTAAATAAGTATTTCTGCCAATTTCAAGTATAAGTATAATAAAAGTCTTACGACAGCTGTATTTGCAACGTAGAATACAGTCAATTTCCTTAAATAACTAGTCGATTGACAATACTGACTGACAATTGACATAGATGTGCCCAATTATTTACCAACTCGTACGTATCGATTTTTACTAACAAAAGGAAAGCAAAAACAGGTCATCTATATATTAACAATGTCATCGATTATGCAGAAATGTAATGATGATAACATCCCACTGGCCGATGATGATCCTCAAGTAATAATAAATGATGATATAGAAAACAATCGCTTGGACCATGGCCGTTCGATGGACTCATTACCCAGTTCCTACACAGGTGGCTCATCTAGTCCTGGATTAAATGGACCACCCAGCTTTGAACCTGATTCTGGTATCGATGAGCAAGAAGAAAAAGCTAGACTTATATCACAAGTATTGGAGTTACAAAATACGTTAGATGGTGAGCACTGGTCATGTTTTGAATGTTAATTTAAGCTTAGTTTATTCTAAAATAACTCTCTTAAATCTTTGCAGATTTATCTCAAAGAGTAGATTCAGTGAAGGAAGAGAACTTGAAACTGAGGTCTGAAAACCAAGTTCTTGGTCAATATATAGAGAATCTTATGTCTGCATCTTCAGTTTTTCAATCCACTACTCCAAACATAAAGAAGTAAAAAAACGATATTTATATATAGTTATATATGAATTGTATAGATATTGGCACCAAGTGTTCTTGTAGTGACACAAGCAAAATGCTTGCTTTTATTGTAAAGTATGTGGGGATAATCAAATCATTTTACTTAAGTTATAACAATTTTATTTTAAATTACATGAATTATATGATTTAATAAACTTGTGTAATTTTGTCATAATAAATAAAGTACCTACTAAAATATTAATATCATGAAAAGTGGTTACAAACTAACATAAGTTCATACAAATGTTTAGATAGGCAGTATTCATTGAATAGTTTTATGTATTTTGTGTCTGAGCTGTGACTTAATATTTTGACGCTTTGAAACTGACATTTTTTATTTTTATTTAGAATCTCAATGTATATCTCAAGGTATAAAACTGCTGAATGTTTTCTATTACTAGTTCACAAAATGCATTTAAGACAGAACCTAAATGTTATTTATTAATTATATGTACAGTTAAATAAGTTATTAATTTTTTGTTTTATGGTGTTGCTATTTCAAAATCACTATCTTATAATGCTTATTTCCAGCTTAAAATTGTATATTAATAATAACTTTTATATACTCTTAGCTATTTGTCTTTACATACCTTCCTTTTAAAAAAAAATTTTTTTTTGGAAAAAATTATTAAAAATTATTAAAAAATTAACTAAAATTGAGAAATTTTACACAGTATTAAAGGCTGCATTAATGTTTTTTTGTTGTTTTAGTAATTAATTTACCAATGTCTCATTGGTTCTGTGCAATAAAATTATATTAAGTTTTGTTCAGATTTGGTATCAAAGCTATCAGCGCAGGCTACCCTTGGCTGTTGTCATATATTGCCTGTTATTTGCAAGGTTGTATGAGCGGACTCATCTAGGCTTTACAACTAGACTTCAGTCAGATTAAATTTGTTTTCTATATACTTTATAAACATTATTAAGATTTTTTGTTTAACCTAATAATATGTAAGTTTATGTGAAATTATAACAGTAAATACAGTACCTGAAGGCTCAAAATAGTTTTGCTATTTTACAGGTATTCACAATAAGTAATCTTTTTTCTGTATCCTAAACTAAACTAAATCTTCGAACCTAACCCTAGGAAAACTGAGGGTAAGCTCATTCGGCAATGTTTTGGACTTGAAGAAAGTGATCTAAATTGATAGGCTGCAGCCAGCATAACATGAGGTGCATATGAATAAAGCTAGCTCCTGAGTTTTTCATCCCAGGAATTTTGTCATAAAAGGACAAACAAAAAAACTTTCACATACATAATATAAGCAGCTAAAGTTACAAAAAAGACACAAAGAGTGACGATTGGCACAAATTGTATTTAGTTATAATATCCTATTAAATGTTTTTATAAAAACCAGATCTATTTGGTTCTTTTGAAACAATAAGCTCAGACCCAATTTTAATCATTCGTAGTTAATTAAGTATTAATGATTCGGAAGAAAAATACTATGATTTATCAAGAAATTTCAACTGGTTCAGAAACTGTGTGTCATAATTAAATAAACAACTTTTTGTTAAATAAAATATTTTCAAGGCAAAATCTGATGTGCATCTAACTAAATTGTTATTTTGTTTTAGTCCATACAAGGAAGTTCCTTGATTGCAGATTATTAGGAAACAAATCACGTACCTACCTATTTTGAGCTTGATCTAACCGACGCAAAAGAAAAATGTTTACCCCTATTTCTCACCTTGTACGATTGCATGGATGGGTTTTTAGTAGGTTCTAGGGAAAATTACATTCTTCTAAGTACCGATGTTTGCTCACACAATGCTTGGAATTTTTCTCTTCACTAACTTTGGATTCACCGGCTGAGGATTTTGTATGAGATTTTATTACTTTAATATACAGATTTAAAGCGGTTAACTGCGGAACTCCTGATTTTTTAGGAATATCGGAATAAAATGTACAATCGGTTACTTCTTAATATTGTACATTTTTAAAAGTAAAATGAAGTTAGTTAAGTTTCGGTTTGGTCGCCGCAAAATTGTCAAAATAAGACTATTACCTGTCCTGTATACTGTATACTAGTCCTGGCCGGGGCATTCATTTGTGTGATGAACACAGATGTTTGTTCTCGGGTCATGGTTGTTGATATTATATGTGTATGTTTATTCTGGGTTTCCCCCAGTTCGCTGTATGGTCATCCATAACACAAGCTTTGCATACTTGCTACTCTGCATAAGGATTGCGAATACGCCGAATATGTTCATGTACCCTCACACATCGCTCGCTTAGAAGAGTGCGGTGCGCGACAGGGTCAGACTTGTTTAATTATTTTTACCTTGTTACAAAATGGAATAGACAAATAGAAATGCGATTTTTAGAATCTTATCAAATGCATCCCTACATAATATGGCACCCGAAACATGGCTGTCATGATAGCCGAAGCAAAGTTAGCAAAGACGAAGACTAGCAAAGATGTCATCTGTTACTAAAATCCTTCCTATTTTGAGTGCCATAATAACCACGTTTGCGTATTGTGTTCCGGCTAAAGGGAGACCGTGCGATTAATGAAACAATGGCATTTTAACTGAAGCCTTCGGTCGGCGACGCATCATTAGCGATATAATACTTATAGTCCGGAAGGTAGCGTTGCATTTTCGGCAGTGATTTTACGCCGATTGTTTGCCTTATTTTACTATTTATCGCGAATTACTTATAACTGAACCAAGCGTCAGCTGGCGCACCTGCGGTGGGTGTGGAATTGGGAGGTTACGGAAGTGGTAAAAAAAAATTAAGTAATAGTAGGCTGGCTGGAACTTTTTCCATAAATAGTTGACATTATACTGAGCAAAAAAAAAATCGTCAGCTGCATCTTAGAGGAGGGATTATGGGTCAGCTGCCCGCATGAACTTGTAAAAAAAACGTAAAATAAAGTTATAATACGCCGAATGAAATTTAAGTACATTATTCTTCAAATAGTTTAGAGTACGAAAACAACAATCAGCTGATTGAGTAGCGGTGGAAAGACCGTCAGCTGACCCAGTTAAGATTTAAAATTTTGGAGTATTGCTGTGAGGCTGTTTTCTTTCAAACACATAATTTGAGATACATTCTGGCCTTGCTTGAACCCATAACACGACCTTCGGGCTACCTAAGCCTCTCCCCCTAAAATTTCAAAGCAGCATCTGCCTGTCCGTGTGGATCTTTGTTAGAGGTGCGCAAATCATGTCCCGGACCGGATCGAACATGGAACGGTTCTTTTCATTGTTGGAACTAGGTCCAGGAAACATGTCCACGGAACTATATATCCATGGAGTTAGATTTTACTTCATGTCCATGTTCTTTCATAGTTCATACGATTGGATGGAACTAAGAAGAATGCTTTATTATTACTTACATGTCTTTCGAGTTCATCGGTCGTATCGAATATACCTAGTAGAAAGACAGACATTTTTAACACTCGTATTTGTTATTTTTTAATTTATTTGACTTTTTTTTAATAACTCACAAATATGTTTATGAAAATTGTAAGTAAGGAAAGGGAAGTACATAGGATGTTTCTTAATCAAAACGCGATTTCAATCCTGCATTTTACAGGAAAGGGAAAAAAAGCCTTTACAATTGTTGCGAAAATCACAGGCATATATGCAAGGCCAGAATGTATCTCAAATTATGTGTTTGAAAGAAAACAGCCTCACAGCAATACTCCAAAATTTTAAATCTTAACTGGGTCAGCTGACGGTCTTTCCACCGCTACTCAATCAGCTGATTGTTGTTTTCGTACTCTAAATTATTTGAAGAATAATGTACTTAAATTTCATTCGGCGTATTATAACTTTATTTTACGTTTTTTTTTACAAGTTCATGCGGGCAGCTGACGCATAATCCCCCCACTAAGATGCAGCTGACGATTTTTTTTTTGCTCAGTATAATGTCAACTATTTATGGAAAAAGTTCCAGCCAGCCTACTATTACTTAATTTTTTTTTTACCACTTCCGTAACCTCCCAATTCCACACCCACCGCGGGTGCGCCAGCTGACGCTTGGTTCAGTTATAAGTAATTCGCGATAAATAGTAAAATAAGGCAAACAATCGGCGTAAAATCACTGCCGAAAATGCAACGCTACCTCCCGGACTATAAGTATTATATCGCTACTGATGCGTCGCCGACCGAAGGCTTCAGTTAAAATGCCATTGTTTCATTAATCGCACGGTCTCCCTTTAGCCGGAACACAATACGCTAACGTGGTTATTATGGCACTCAAAATAGGAAGGACTTTGGTACCCAGATGCGATCTATACATAACATAACAAGCTCTACTACCACGAATGTATTCTATTTGAACTCCCGTATTGTGGAAAGCCATAATTTTATACTAAGAATTCACCTACATACTTCAGTGCCACATACCTACACAATGCTTGCCATGTTCTCACAATGATCACGTGACTAAAACAATTGAATGCAATATGAGATCAAAACCGTGTTTCAACTTTCAACTAATAGGTACTTATCGAAATTTCCGTTCACTCAGACACTGCTCTCTTCATCGCATCGGATGATTCACATTTTTACAAATAAAACGTAGCGAATTTAGAATGCAGTAAGTACCTGCTTAAATGCATGAATCCGCGTGGTTCGAGCGTGATCACGCCGTGAGGCTATCGTGTCGTGATTGGCCTGTGCTGTGGCCGATTGAGCAAAGTAAGTAGCTAAAGTACTAAAACCTTTTAAGTTAATGTTATACATAATTCAAGTACTTTAGTCCGGTAAACCTTAGGCACCAATGGCTAATTGTAGTCTAGTTTTGTATTTGCAAGTAGTAGTAAAATTGTTTCATGAAATACTCAGCTCCGTCAAAGATTTATACGGGATAGCATCACAAACATGTGATAGCGTTCTTGCTTTGCCACGGAATTTCGGGCCGTTGTATTGAGTAAAATAAAACAATAATAAATTAATTGCTATGGGAAGAAACCAAGGATTACGTTGGTATGGTAGGTACTTCATAAATTGTGCACCTGTTACCTGCCTACCAATTTAAATATTCGCGTGAAATTTGATGTAAGTTCGTGTAAAAAATTTTAAAATACATCTTTTTAACTTAACTTCTACATAAGTACAGAATTTACTTTTGATTTTATTTAAATCTGAAGAAGGACGATGAAATTTTCTTCAAAACTCTTATTATAAACCTACCCGTACCCGTAAACCATTATGGTAAGATGTAAAACTATTTCAATGAAGGATGTGTAGTGTGTATCGATTATTGCATCAGCTTTTGATCAGCATATGTTTACCTTCCCCCTAGATAAGTGACATGCGCCGATGGAATAGATAGAAAGATATATTACCGTAGGTACATTTTAAAAATGGATTTATTTTAAAGATTTTTACTTAACTATTGCTAAGAATCAAAAACAAAATCGGAAGTATTCGGCAGCGTCGTGAAAGTTTATAAATAAATAACTGACTGAACGAACACAGCTTGAAATGTTTTGGCCATTGACACTGGGTGCGTTCCGAATGCCACTCACAGCAGTATCAGTTTTAAAACTGCTCAAAACCGTTCCGATTCTTTTTACCGTCTAAAAGTGATATTAATCGGAACGGTAAATAGCGCGCTGAAATTCTAAAGGCTGGTTTACGTGGTTTGAGTGGTTAAGTTGGTAACTAAATTTTAAGTTAAAACTTGCGTGTAAACAGTCAATTAAGTGACAAGTGGTATCTTAAAATTTAGTATGCTAGTGATTTAGTAAATTAGCGTTCGTTATATTTTTCGTATAGTAAATTCAAATTCAAATTCAAATATTTATTTCTCAAAATTGACATAACTTGTTCTTATTGACGTCAAATAAAACATGATTCTACCTTCAGTTCGAAAAAAACCTTCGTGAAGAAGAACTGGCAAGAAACTTCACGGGTATATTTTTTTTCAAAATAAATTTACAGAATCTCTTTATGTCTATACAAAATTATTCTTTTCTGCATCTGTTAGCTCGGCAAGTCTCCCTCCCCCCTAGTATCCAAACGACGAACACCCTCAAACGGCACCCGTTCACGAGTTAACGCGGGATCCAGCCATCCAGTAGTTGGTAAGTCTGCCAACCCGCAGTAGGCGTGATGGCCTACAATTGTCTGACGCCACCCCTGAGTTGGGAGAGGCTGATATCCCTCCAGTGATTATTAAGGGTACCTAATTAGTAAAGATACCACACCAATCGATCGTCCGTCGATCGACGTCGACCCGTCGACGTAAAAAATGATAAAAATACATAATCTTGCAAAGATTTTAATTTCTGAATCAAATTCTTCTCTGACTTAGTCCAAAATCACGTTTACCACATATCTAAGTACAGAATTGACGAATTCCTTGACATTCATCACTGCTTATCTGCATTGAACTTATGAACTAAACTACTTAATCCGTTTGGACACACAAGTGACATGTAGTAACTTAAAATGTAGTTACCAACTTAACTACCTAATACATGTGAACCGCACATGATGATACAATCGGCAATCGGAACGCACCAATTGTTAGCTAGGCAGGGCGCTCGCTTTGTGGCTGGCGACGACAGTGGCGGGCGACTGATTTTAAATTTAGTTCATTTTGACAGCTGTACTGATTAGGAGGTCGCCGCTGTGTGTATGTGCTAGTTTCAAGATTTTTTTTGTGAATTGTTTCGGTAAATTTATTCAGAATGCCAAAAAAATTGAAAGTAGTCGTTAAGTCGCTATATTCGCACGAGATTCGTAAAGATGTTAGTTTAGAGACCCTAAAGTCTTTGAAACTTGAAGATGCTTGGCCATTTATCAGGGATGAAATTGAAATAGAAATCGGGAGTAGCCAGTTAGTCTGCATACCGCATATTACTGAAGCTGATTTGTACACGGCATCATCTTTATTCGTACAGAATGAAAAAGAAACAAATGGCAAAAACTTCACTCCTCTTGGTGAGCTACACAAGAATATAAATAAAGTTAAAAGTAACGCGGAGTACGTGCAATGGCTGGAGCAATCCGATTTTCAAAACCCCGAGTTTAAGTTTCCACACGAGAGCGTGAAGGTAAATTACCACATTAATGTTATCCAACATAAGGAAATATTCTATGATTATGGTGTCATTTAGTGACCTTCGCTTGTTTGCGCCGTAGTTTTACTGCATTGTGTGAAGTATTACTTAATCGAGAAGTGTTAGTTCCAGATTCTGGCTTAGTTATTTACTGGTAGCTTCAATTTCAAAAACATTTTCAGTAATATCAGTCGTAAAATGACAATAAGGTGTGCAATTGGACAGAAACATTTACATAATAAGGTATATTGTGATTAAAAATAAATATAATTATAATAAAATCACATTTGCAGATAACTTTGCAAGATGATTCAATCAAAAACAAAGTAAGAGTGATCATGGTGAACTTCACAAAGTGTTCCATTCCCAAAAACAAAAATTTGGTTGACAATATTTACTTAGATGTGAAGAATATAAAAGGTAAGCTTCAACACACTCTCACCCGACTAAGGGGGTGGTTTGAACTAAAAAAAATTGAGATCTGAATATCTTGAAACCTTGAAACAGATGGAATTCAATTTGTTAAAAAAGTAGTGGTCCCTAGGGGCTTCACCTTCTAATCTTGTAGGAGTTTCAGGATAAATCATAGCTCATGTTTCTTTTGGATAAAGTACCTTTCTATTGGTAAAGAATTTCTGAAAAACCTATTAAAATTATGCAACATTTTCAGCTCTTCAAGGCAAGAAGTCAGTATTCATGATCACAAATGTATTGATGGCAAAAACAATTGAATTCAGAGTAACTATGAGAACTTCATCTAGAATTTTCCACCTTGGTAATGCTTCTCCCTTAGTGTTTGGTTTGGAAGAATTCCTTATTGGGGATGATGGAAAACTGATTGCCAAGGTAAGCTTTCCTTTCTGATAATATTAATCATATTTGAAATACTGTTTTTTGCTTCAGCTTTGTGACCTACCTAATTATCAATCACCCTAAAATTACAATAATAAGCAGGCATGATAATCAAGTATTTACTTCACTTAATTCCATAATACAATATCTAATTAAATTTCACCCGATTTTAGCCAAAATTATAACTTGGCACTGAGATATTTCTACAGAAATAGTTAACATATTATTACAAGTTTATACATCTACAAAAAGTCCATTGAACTCCTTTCTTAAAAATATTGACTTTGACCCAGGTTAATTTGACATTGTTATAATGGTAGCTATATATAAATTTTTTTATCTAAACATAGCAATCACAATTAAATACCTTCTTATCCTGAAGTAGGGCACAACTGTAGCATTACTTAACATAAATCATCATGAATTCAATTAATGAATAAACAATTTGTTTTGTTAATAATGCAAATCATGTCCTCTAGCTTATGTTTTTTTTCTTTTCAAAAATATACCTCTGTTTCAACTCTAGAAAGACACTATTACATCAAAATTCAGATTTGTAGTATTTGGGTTTCTGATACTTTTGTTACAATGTATAATTACAAAAATTTCAGAATCAATATTAAAATATAAGTCAATATTCTCTTATTTGAGTTAAGAAGTACATATTGATTCAGCCATAACTTAGATAACTATATTTTGAAATGAAATCTTCATATCATTTGATAGGTTAATTGAACATTTAAATTACCATAGAAAATTTAATTAAGAAAAACATTAAAAAATAAAATAAGCTTGGAAAAAGGTAACAGCCTAAAAAATCACTGATAAAAGATTATCTTTGAAAATGTGTCACTTAAGATGAGTTCATAAAAATAAATTATAATATATAAATATGTTTATGACACAGACTTATTAATTTATTTTGTCTGTAATTATTTTGTAGGTGTGTCTTATCAGAAAAAAATTTACCATTCGGGCAACTCTGATAACTACGAGTATTTGCTAATTTCGTCATTTGGCACATACGATAATGCTAATTGTTCCTAACATCAAATTGTAAAAATCATATGGAAATTTTATTAATTTACTGAAAACTGTTTATAGTGTTTAATTCATTTGATCCTTCTACAAATATTTAAACCTGTAGTAGTAGTAAATGTGTAGTGGAAACCTGTAGTACATGAACTAGATTCGACTAGATTCTGTGTTAGGTTTTATATATTTTATAGTTTTATTATATTCTTTATTTCTACCGGAGAGAAATACTGCTTTTGAAATGATCTCTTATTTCATACAGGTCAGTTATTTAAAGCGTAATTAAGTATTTTTTGGGACTGATTTTTCTTTTGGGTAAAATACAGCAGTACTATTTAATACCCTTTTAATAATTTAGTTTGGATATAGCATGAAGTGTTATCAGTGTATGTGGACTTATTTGACCTTGTAAATATTTTTAGCCAGCTCAAACTAGAGTTCATTGAAGTACCAGTCCACTTCAATATGACATGTTACCTATCTTTCAAGCCTTCGATGAGGTGCGGACGGGTAATCTAGTTGCATGGTTTATCAAAATTTATACAAACAAAATTTTTTCTTCTACAAGCTTTAGATTTTTATCAAAAAAAAAAAAAAACTGCAAACGAAAGTATTTGCTTAACATGCCATATTTAAGTGTCCCCATAAACTTCAACGGTGTTTGGCTAAATCTAAATAAAGAATGGAGTTCAATGAGCTATGAACATAAGCTCTCAGCCTTGTGCTGTCAACTCACCCACATGTAGATGCTGTAAAGATAAAATAAAAAAAATAATCATTTTCGTAATTTAGTGGAACTTCATAACATGACATAGAACTTGATGATGATTTTGATTGATGAACTTGATTGATGGTAGCCTGGAACAAGCAACGTCGATCGATTGGTGTGGTAACACCCTAAATCTACTTTGAAAAGTTCCTGGACTGTAGGGACGGGTAGACGCAGGTGGTTTGTTCCATACTATAGAAACTCAATACTAAAAGGCTTTTTCGAATCTTAGCTTTTTGCTATTTTCGTAGCCGGTATGTTAACACGCGATCCACCTTATGGCCAGTGGGATCCGTGCGGATGGAGGACTTCATAATCGTAGATGTTTGATTAATAAATGTTGTTTATGACATAGAAATATTTCGTTTAGCGGGGCGTTGGCGACTCTAGGCTTCAGTTGGAAATGCTTTTGTTCCCGAATTGCACTGGCTGTTCCTTCCCTTTATCCGGGACAACCACGTAGATATGGTTAACTACACTTATTATGGCGGTTAAATTAGAAAGGACTGACTTAGACAAGATCTTTTTAGAGGAAACTCACGAACGCCTTTTTCATATTCCAACTTTAACGTTAAAGAAATGAATCCTGAGCCTTGGGCTTTAAATAAGTATTATATTATACATTCGCGCACGTACCAAAATGTATTCTTCACTAAACTGACAGGTTAGCTACTTGAAGGCTGAAGGCTAATTTGTCAGTTTAATGTCCAGGCAGTCTATTATTGAATTGAAAAGTCTTGAAGTCGAATCTGGAGTAGCAGCTATCACAACTGAATATGTAGTAAAAATTATAACGTAGACGATAAAAAACTATGCAATGGATGATATTGATGTTCGTATATGTCATTATGTTGTATCAATAAAGTCGCGTATCGTTATAGGAATTTTATACATATATAGTTTTAAAGACATTTATTATCCATCACTTTCACTACAACTGGATAATATTAACGTTTATTTATGATCATAAAATTCTTACGATTCTCTCTCATTTTCAAAATTACCAGGTTTATACCTTTATGTTCTTCGTTAATCGAAATATTGTGCAATATATAGTATATTTACAATTATTCAGTTCTTTAACCGACCAAACTGTATGAAGAGTAGATTTCATGGTGCGAGACATTTGGTGCTACTTATTATAGTTCATTTCATTGTTCATCTAGGATTGATGTGACGGGTCGTTGCCCTTTCAACTGTGCCCGTTTTTGGAGATATTACGATGGATAGTACTATTACAACGTACCACTGTTGTGCGAGTCATATTATAGATACTCCTGTTCAGATTTCTCATCGTTGTCTGCATAAAAAATATATCTATTATTTTTTTATTTTAATACGTCAATACCGAGTAAAACATTGTCGGAACTACAATGTTATCCCAGCAAATAGTACGAAAGCACCCGACTTGTTAGGTTTAAATCAGGAACACAACTTATATCAATACTCAAATTATATGAGTCAAATAATACAGCCACAGGCAGGTTATCAGTCGCCACCGAGTGTACAGACATAAATATATATATATAATAAGCAGTATAGATTAACCTTCAGATCACCTTTGTATAAAGATTATGCTGACTGAAGTACAAAGAAAAAAATAATATATAAATTGTACAGCAAAAAAATTTTCATCTCTACAATTTGATACAAAAAAGTTAAAAACTTGTAGAATAATGGGTTCATCTTTTTTTAGCTACAATAAAGTAGTCATAAAACATTTAATGTTCATACATCTATTTAATCGTTTTTGTACTGCGAATTTCGCGGAACTCCGAATGGTGGACTTGTTGCTCATTAAGTACATAACAGCCTGAAGGTCAAATTTATGAAATGAATAATCCAGGATATTATGACTGTCATGAAATACATTCCAAGATCAAACGTTATCAGGTTCTACTGATCCGTAATCTTTTTCCCGATACACTCACAGAGCGCCCGAGGATTGCGTAGCGACCGTTATGGAAGACATTAATATGGGGCGTTGGACTCAGAAACTCCGGAATAAACCTGATCATTTATTTATTTCAATGAGAAGAATTCCCTTAATTTTTACTTACAATATTTAAGAATTTAGAATCAATTAATAAAATATTAGGAGCTAAAAACATCAAAAATCAAATAGAGCTAGATAACTTGTTTCCAGTGCTCTCTTTTGCGACACAATGCCGTGTTACACGGTCTTTGATTCGACAAAAATATGTTTGGCAATCTTGTATTAAAAAGTCAAAAACTCTAAAAAGTGGTATATCTAGTTCAAAAAATACCTCTATCTTTTCTCTAATACTTTGAAAAGTGTTATTGCCATTAAAGTGCATTTTATCAAATTATAAACTACTATTTTGATGTCTCACATATAAAATATATCAGTTTAGATCATTTTTTAATAAGGACCTAGAACAAAGGCTTTTAAGTTTCGTGACATATATATTTGGCGTAGCTTTTAAATTATGCTTCTGTAAATTATTTATAGTGCATTCCGTTTGCCGCTCACAGCGCTAAGAGTGCTCAAAACCGTTCCGATTCGTTTGAGCGCGCTAAAAGTGTTATTAGTGCTGTTGCAATCGGAACGGTAAATAGCGCGCTAACATTCTGATCGTAGCTTAACTCTATAGTTACAATATATAACTAGAGTAAAATTTTTAAAACATTTTCAGCAGAATCTTGGGTATTCTTTCATTTGTTGATTATAATATTCAATATCGAATAGTCAGATTTTCCAAAACTGATTAGATATTAGTCTCATATCTTAAACGTATAATTTTTATCAAAAATAAAAAACATTATAAGTGTTTTTTAACAATAACATTGCCTGAGAAGACCTTGTAATAGATTCTAATCAGTATAATGAATAGAAAGTGTCAGACTGCAGTTACTTACATGAGTAAGAAAAAGACAACAAGATGTTATATGCAAACATGTATTGTCACTTGTAGATATAGTCAGGCCATTTTAATAGGTAACGTTTGACAATTCATCAAAATTCAACAACGTAACCTTGTGACGGCGGGCATAAAATAATATATTTTTTCGTTTTGATAGAACTGCACAATTGCTTAACTTTTTTCAATTAAGATTACATGTTTATTGTAATAATGAGCGATACGAGTAATTTTACGATTTGCTTTCACTAATAAACCATTCTAAACATTATAAACAATTTCTTATTTATAGAACTGAACTTCGTTACAATGTTGCGTTAGTTAACCCTTTCTTTTTAAACACTAGGGATGTTACTTTAAAAATCGAAAGCTGATAAGTTGAATCGAATGCAATGATGACTTGTGAAGAAATATCACCATAAATTAATAACCACGTTGTGATTATAATAAAACATAATTAGATTTATTATTTTTTTAACTAACTATAAAAATACAAAAAATAACTAAATAGAAAAATCATTGATGTTAGGTACAATTTAGTTAATTATATCTCTGAGTGCTGACAGCAGTGATGAAGATAACAATACTAATAACAGTTCTGATAGTTCAACTGAATAAATACAATTTTTTTGTTATATTATGTACTTGTCTTATTTTGCTCCTTAAATTTATGAAAGGAAAAATTATAATGGACAGGGATTCGCCTGATAATTTTTAAAATTAACATATGTTTCCAGTCCGTATCGATTCACTCGCTTTAATCGATGTTTTTAAGCAGGTTACTTCACTATGAAGATAAAACTGACAGACGTAAAATGTTAATTTGACGTCTGTCTCTAATCTGATATAGAGATTTTTTTTAAATTTAACTCATACTTATTTATAACAAATACCCTTGAATTTAATACCATCAATCAGCATTGTTTGTCAAAAATGATTGATTCGCTTCTAGAATAAGAATAAGCAGTATGTTAGGTAGGTTTATTAAAAAACAAACTAAAATTGCCCAAATAATCCTCAGCTAAACACTCTTAAACTAAAAGGTTCAACAATTTTCAAAACTTTGTATGAATTTGTTCGAATCAAAGCGAAAAGGCATAAAAATGGCTTCAACGGTAATATTAAGTCAAAAGTCAACCACAACTAACTAAAAATCAAATCGTTGAAAAAAAAAATATTAAGGTTCCACCGAGATTTGAACTCGGATCGCTGGATTCAAAGTCCAGAGTGCTAACCATTACACCATGGAACCGTGGGATTAATGCGCGAAATAACTGGCGACTTTCTTTTGGTGGTACTTGAACATTCATTCGATTCGCTTGAAGCAACTAACCAAATATTTATAAAAAAAGTGGATGATTAGTATCTAGTCTGATGACTGTCCGTTTGGTTAGTAAAAAAAACAAAACCAACAGGGGCATTGGATTACAAAGAGGATAATGGCTAATTTGTTTAAAATTATACTAGAGGCCTCTGGCGGTTTCTCCCGCGTATTTCCTGATGCCATGGGAATTTCGGGATGAATTATTACGTATGTTACTCCTTGATGAAGCCTTTCTAATGGTCAAATATTTGTATAGTGTTTTTAATATAATAATAGTATCTAGTATAAAAGTATGGATGTAGGAAATGATAGAAAATAATAATCAGCAAATAAAAACGTGCCACAATATTCTTATTGTATAAAATCGATGCGTGGAAGACGTGACGGTGCACGGTGCGCTCGATACCGCCAGGTCTCAAGGTTATTTTAATACTGTTTATTGATTTCTGCGCGAAACTGAAGATACCTTATAAGTGCTAATGTAACGGATATTGAGTCGTGAACATTTTGAAAACTTTGTCATTCAAAATAATCAGTGCAGGAGGTTAGTAGTGGATAGGTGCTGTTATAGTTGCCTGCCTGCCTTTCAAACTGAAAGTTCCGCATTCGAATCCTGTTATTATTGGATGAATGCATGCGGTGCATTACATTCATGTATACTTGTATTGTGATTTATTGTTAATTTAGGGATCATACAGTTCAACTTACTTATATTATCAATACACAAGTTTACCTACGTAAATTTTAAAATAACTGTGAGTCAGTAACATAACTCCCTTTTCACATGAAATCGTTTAACTTACCATATTGGTTTTCGTGTAACGGTCTTATGTAACCTGGCATCTTCCGACTGAGCAGCGCAATGTCACGCGACCTAGCGCGACAATATCCTAAACAATGAGCTTTCGCCAAATTAGAATTTCGTGGATTTTGACGTGTTATGTATGTCTCGCCGCATTGTGCACTACCTAACGCGTATTCTCTGTTGTAACATTTTACCTGATTCTCTTAGGGTGACTATTATTCCATATTAGAAGTATCATGTCAGTGATCCCTGATGTCCCGAACGTTGGGGAAACCTTGTAGTCTTTTGTTGCTAGTTAAAATTAATTAATTAAAATATCTTTAAAACGATGACTGTAGTACTAGTAGTATAGTTATCGGAGCAAATAATATAGATTTACCTATGTTTTTTATTACTCTTAATAAAGAGGATTTACCTATCTTCCTAGCGCAAGGTCAATGTACTGTGAGGTCATGTAGAACGATCTGCTGCAACACTTCAAACGTAATGTTACGGAGAACAATGAATTCTGGTCTATCATGGAATTTATTTAAAGCTTACACCGTTTGATCTAAGTATTAAAATAAATATTGTAAGATTCTTAATTCATTTTCTTTTTTTCTTTACTTTCAGCAACCGGTGACAATCAAGTCTAAATTGCTGCACTGGCAGAAACTGCATCCTTCCGACCAACTCTACATCCCAGACCAGAAGGACGAGGCGTGCGTCGCTTAAACATTAAAAAATATAACCAAATGTATGCTAATGTGCTAAATACGCTGAATGTCAATCAATTTGATTGATATAAATTGGTTAAATAAGAACACATTGATTGTTCTTGATTATTATAGTACACTGTATTTGTATATTCGTGTAGCTTATATGAAATTGTTTTGAATAATTTCTAAATGTTTCCAAATCTTATAATCACAAATATGTATAAGATAGCCAAATATATCGATGGACGACTAACACTAACGATAAGAAGGAATACAGTATATTAAAATTGTCATCTGTTGGATGGCATCCAAAACATTTGCTTTGACATCGTATGCTTCAAACTATTTAGGATGCCAAGAAGCTAAGATCAAATGATTAGCGTCATTTGGAATTTTCCAAAGTGGCGTGGAAGAAATATTTGTCGTTCTCTTCAGTATTTTAGTAATAGCTTGTGAAGGAAAATTTTGTGGGTTAGACAACTTCGTTATCCGTAAGAAAAATCACGGTTAGATTGTTTTCGTAAAAAAGGGTTTACTAAAAGTAGTGGTAAACACATCGTATATTGTGTATGTGTAACTGCGTCACCTGTAGGTGGTAGTTAGAAACTCTATCAGCTTATATTTTCATTGTATACTTGTACTAGTTTTTTTATTTTAACATATTATTTTAGGTAAGTATTTATTAGTTAGGATGTGGCATGGCCATGACCTAGGGTTTTAGTGATTAATTAAAAAACAACTTGTGAACTCTTTTACTTAGTTACAACCCCATTATTTTTGTATTTATTTTTATTCAATGCATATTTCATGTATGTTTTCATATTATACAATTTTAAATCCGTTATATAAACTGTATGCTCCTGATTTGTATTAGCAATATAGAAGCAATTTTCAATCAGAAACTTAAAATCTACTAAATATAGTTGAAAGGTATCTTTCAATATAATTTAACAAAAATGTAAACAAATCAATCAATCACTAATGTTACTCTTAAACTAAGAAAAAAATTATTATTGTCCCTGTATGCACAGTTTAAACTTAAAACTAAAATAGGTTAGTTTTACAATAATTATTTATAACTAAATCAATCATAATGGTCATCAAAAATCAGCTGTATGTCGCGGCAGGAGCCACTTCCCAGGTTTTCTGCGGACGCCTGCGGAAGGAAGGGATGAATGAATCCACACCAATTTATTTATGTCGCAAGATTCTATGAATTAAAATAGAACCTTCACCTTTGTAGACTTTGTAGATAGGTAGTCATCATTACAATTTACTAAATGACATTTATTTTCGACGTGACAATGTATGACATTCCAAAGTTATTTTTTCCCTAACCCGTGTCTTTTTAAGTTTTGTGTCTGTGATTTTTATATTTCTGTTGAACTTAATAATTAAAACTCTACATTTGAAATATAATTTAATGTAGGTGAGTAATCTGCCGTCATAATTTAAAAGGGCACATCTTACATTTTGTAAATTCGGAGAAAATTGACTTTAAAATGTCTCTTGGTTTTCGGTGAATATAAACCCAATTTTTTTAATTTTTGATAATGTACAAATGAAAATATTTATATTTATTGGATTTCTTAAACAGTATATAATTAAAAGTAATTATTTTATTATTATTAACTAAATAAATAGTATTTTCCTTTTCAATGTTTCATAAAAAAATCTAAAAAAACATTGTTATTAAGTGTGAAAGGCACAAAAAGCCAGATGTGACTTTTCTTTTTAACCTTGACGTATTTAAGTCTGAAATGTTACGATAAAAAGGCACACCTATTCATTTGTGCCTTTTCGTTTTACTAAGTACTTACAAGTAAATTTATTATACATTTTATAAAAGTAGTTTATAAAGTCATACATACACCTTAGCATTGCTTTATTTGCATCGTTTGATTTAATAAAAGGAAAATTAAAAAAAAAAACAATTCTGAATTACAAAACTTTTATTTAAAGTTTTATATAATTTATAATTAAATTATATGTCTTCCGAGAACTTAAAAATATTATTACCTTACACTTTTGAAATCATAATCAATGACAATATTATAAAAATATATGTAACAAAAATTGTTTAAAATCTAAAAAAATCGTATATTTAAGTTATTATTTCTTAGGGAACATAATTTGAGTCTAACTTTCAGTCTTCATGTGTTTTGTGAGATCAACAACAAAAGTGAGGGCAATCATTTGTATGATGAACGCAGATGTTTGTTCTCGGGTCATGGTTGTCAATATTTATATATGTATGTTTATTCTGGGTTCCCCCCCAGTTCACTCTATCCATAACACTAGTGTAATACCCCTCGGAGCAATTTCTTGGTGTGGTATGGAATACCTTGTTTAAGGTTTTTTTTAATTTAAGGAAATCTAATTAAAAGTATTCCTCAATGCCATGGCTGTTTTTGTAAAGGATTAAGTTATATCCCCTTCGGAAATCAGCTACGGCAATTCCGTTCATGTAAGCTCGAGGATGGGCATTTTTCAATTTAAATGCTGAAGACCAGTCTTCAAAATCAAAAAAATCTTGAACCCTAATCTTTTTTACCTTAGTGCGAGTGCCAGTATCTGATACTCCAATACAAAGGTCCTCAAAGTCTTTCCACTCTGTGATGGAATTCATTATTCATTATTCAATTTACTAAATCTTAAATAACTTCTTAAATTAAAAACCACATCTAGAAATTTGTGACCTTTTAACGTATTATTAATCTGATATGCCTTTTTTATGTACAAAACTATAAAAAGTAGCGCAGTTGTGCCCTTTTAGCTTATGGTATCTCTGTTATTATTGTTGCTAAAATTCTATAAAAAAAATAGGCAGATAGGCCTTTTCTTCCTGATTCCAAATATGTATATAACTCAATTTTGAAAAAAATGTTAGTTGTGCCCCTTTTTCTTCAGACGGCAGTAATTTATTATGATTTGCAAGTCAATACGATATCCTTACTGAAATGAACTTAAACCTACTTAATTAAGTTTGCTATGTGTTTTTAAAATATATGTGTAGTAATACTTTTGTTTAAGATATTGATCAAATTCTGAGTGTTATAGTTTTATGCAAACATCACATTTATGTTTTAAGTGAATAAATGTGTTTAATTAATAATTTTTTTTCTTATTTCTTAAAAGGTTTCTCTGTCGGTTCAATAGCTTTTGTTATCGGAAGCCCCATTTCAGAAAAAAGGACATTTGAGCTGATGAAGAATTTGGTATATACCTAAAATAATAATTAATAAAACCCCAGACAAATACCCAACTATATGGCCCCAAAGTAAGCAGAGCTTGTGTTAAAGGGAACTGGGGAGAAACCCAGAATAAACATACATATACAAATAGCAACAACAATGACCAGAGAACAAACATCTGTGTTTTTTTTTTATGAAAAAGGATTAGACGTTTGTCTTCTATCTCACCTGTTTACCACACAAATGAAGGCCGGGCCAGGCTGGGTCCTCCGCTACATGGCCGTCATATTTAACAAACGCCTTAATAATTTCTAGCTAGCAAAATAGTAAATATCATCTTGAAACAAACTTGGTATAATCGCATTTCAACTTTTTAATAGCTAGCGCACTCCTATACGTTGGTACAATTCGTCACTTAAGGAGGGTACAAAATTTGAGGGTAGGTTACACGGTTTTTTTTTTTCAAAGTTGCATCTACTGAGTGTTCCACTGGTTTCAGTAAATCCATATGTTAGTAGGTACCTGTATATGTATATTAATAAACTACCAAGCATTCTCTTATGATTATAATAGTTGAGAATGAAATATTGGCTGAGAATAATGGCTACTTGTTGTTATATCAACATGTGACTTACGGAAGGGACCTTCGAAATTATAAGAATAAAATTGTAGGGATTATTTATTCCTTCTTAGGGTGTTACCTCAGCAATCACTCGACGTCAATTGATGTAGATTGGTCTGGTAAAACTGTCGATCGACGTCGACTGTTCCATTCTACCGTCGATCGACGATCGATCGATTGGTGTGGTAACACCTTTAGATTCGTAAGTTCTAACGTAGTCTTAGTTTGAGTGTTTTGTTTTCACGCGTAAGGAACTTTATGTTGATTTAGATTTTTTGGGGTTCTGTAGCTACTTTTTTCTTGATCCTAGAGTTGCTCCGTTTTCCTTGTACCTACATAACATACAATTTATGAGCTACAAAGGGTGTTTTAGATTAGGTTCCATATCATAGACCTTGTAAATTTTATTTGACATTTATGTTAAGAAAATTTCATATACCTAGGCGATTCCTAAATAAATTGCTTTATGTTACGAACACTTAAAATTAAGCGTATAATTAGAAAAATTTGCATATATCTACTTATTAGGTACAGGGAATCACACAACTCTTATCACTAAGTCTGAAACGGCTACCGAGAAACGAAATTGATAAGAAGTTACCTAAAAATAGAAATGTATTTCGTGGGATATTGACAATAAGTAAACTAATCAGAAGTAAATAAACAAATTGGCGTGACTCTGGGTTAATATCGAATTTGCACAACAAATATTTATTGAATCGTCTCGGACTTGTCAAATTGTATACCCCACACTGATAATCGATCGCAAGTAGGACTGTAGCCTAAACAATGTGCGTCAACAAGACTAATGTTTTTGCGTTTAAAACCAACAAAAGTAAATATAAGCCGTAGTTATCCATTAATAATAAATGCTAGAGATACACCTACACGATTCACAACTTCTGATCCAGAGAGGAGTTCATGTTATTCCTGGATTACCTATGTATTTCTAATGGTAAAAGATTTCAGTATGGAAAAGTAATTTCAGTAGTGTCAGAGTTTATCGACTACCTAAAAACACATAAAAAACAAATATTTCCTTTCTAATAAATACCAGTACCTTCCGACCGAAACTTACCTTTAAAAATGGACTGCATTTTTCATCGCTAGCTTTCTTCAACATACCTAAATCTCAGGGACGCCGAAATGAATAAAAGTTATGAGTTAAGCATGCGTAGCATCACTAATTAGTTTGTGGAGTTAAGTATGTTTAAAGGGTGTTGCCGAAATCGATACTATATTTATTCTGCAGAAAAAGGCCGTTCGTGCAATCTATTAGCTCGGTCCAAGATAGTCCTTAGAAATAAATTTAAGGAAATAAATATTCTTAGATTTCATTCGCAGTACTTATACTTATTTTAGAAAATTTTATGTTTGTAAAAAAGAACATGAACTTGTGCAAAAGAAAAATAAATCTGCACAATGTTAACACAAGAGGAAGAAATAAGCTGGCAGTATATAATAGTATGCGTCATACCATAAAGTCACTCACACATTCATGGGTCAATGTATACACTATTATAAGAAGGTAAGACCATTCCTCAGAAATAGCGATTCTAGCGAGAAAAAGTGCAAGAACATTTCGATGGATTAGAGCACACATGTTCTAATTACAAAAATTGCGATTTTTACTTTTTGATGGACAACTTAGGTAACTGACGTGCTCTACCGCTTCCGCTTACTCACGTGTCGACATTCCATCTCTTTCGATCAAAAAACCAATGTCACGGTTATATCAAGTAAGCTTCGGTTAGTCCAAAAGTATGAAAATCCTTTATTTTTAGTAATCTGCTACGAAAACTCCATAAGTGATTTAAAGATTCTCCCCCGCGGTATTAGTTAACGCACAATAACATTAAACATATTAACGACATGTAATGTTAATATAACTAACAATTCAAATGTTCTAAGTGCTGTTAATACAAAAGCAAATCTAATCTTGCAACTATTTTTATGTGCACAAATGTCCTAAATAGCTATGATACAAAAAATAACTATGTTTACAAAATTATCGATAATCCCAAATGTAATAAATACACTTAATTCATTTTTGTTTTATTTCTTGAAATGCTCCAGTACACTAATGTCATTTTAAGTTAAGTGTGCTTTCAATAATCGTTTTTTTTGGATCCCCTCCAAGGGGAGGGCATAAGGATCTAAAAAAATGCTCTTAGGCATACCCCGCCGCGCGCGATCATGGTTATGTGGAACTAGCTCCGGCCTACCCGAACCACTACCCACTAAAAATCCCCTGAATGACTCTGGCAATCTTTTGCCTCACACCCTTCATCTGAAGCGACGACCAATTGGAGGAAAAGGCCGCGCAAGCGGGGCCCTTAAGGGGTCACCCGCTGGGAATAACATAGCACTAAAGGTGCTCAAAGCACTGAAGGTGAATTTATAGCACTGAAGGTGCTCAAAAGGAAAAACAATTTAATTAATTCGAATCAAGCTTAGAATTAGAATTTGCGGCCAGAAGGGCTTCGAGATCTATTGACAGTTGCGTGGCTACGTTCGTATGCGCGTTTCTCGGTCTAGCGACTTTGAAATTCTAATCTAGGACAGGGGTAGTATACGAGACGGACTCTCGAACCAAAGGATTCGGGTGAGCTTCGGAGCGTTTGAAGAACGCTTGCGAGAGTGTTTTGAGGTGCTGTTGCACTGTAGGTAGTTCAAGATCTCTGTGCAGGTCCACGTTACGCACGTACGAAGGTGCATTTGTGGCTCTGCTGCAGAAGAGATTTTGAACCACCTGCAGTTTGTGCAGGAGGGAGGGTTGGGCGTAGGCAAAGATTGGCGAGGCATAAGTCATGACGGGTCTAACGCAGGTCTTATAAAGCGTACGTTTGTTTCAAAAGACATTTTACTATGTCTACCTAACATACTATATAGGCGACCTAAGTAAAGACGGGCGAGTTTCGTTACTCTATCGACGTGTGGTTTGAAAGAAAGCGTCTGGTCTAAGGTGAGGCCTAAGTATTTGGTACTGCGCTTCCAGGGGATGGGAATACCTAACATTCGTGGAGATTGTCGGCGATGGCGACATATACAACGAGGGTGTTTACGGCTTTTTGGAGTCTGGTGACGTTCTTCGGGACCTCGTGGCCTTTGGTGTAAAGGGCGGTGTCGTCGGCAAAGAGAGCGAGTTCGACGCCTTTCGGCGGAATGGGAATGTCGTTAGTGTGCAGTGTACACCATGTACAACAGAGGGGTGAGGACTGAGCTTTCAGGGACTCCATCCTTTATGGGACGAGGCGCGGAAAGCGTGCCTTCATGTCTAAAACGGAACGTACGATCTTTGAGAAAGGATGCCATTATCTTAACTAGGTAAGTTTATTTTATAAAGTTTATAAACGAGACCGCTGTGCCAGACTTTATCGAAAGCCTTGGCTACGTCAAAGAAAACTGCGACCGTTTTATGACGCCGCAGATAGAAGCCGCCGAGTATGTACTCGACGATACGATGTACTTGTTGAAGGCAAGATTTTTTTTGGATTTGGCAAAAGCCGAACTGATGGGGAATGATTTTTTTTTATTTTTTATTTATTTAATAATTCACAAAACTGGTAACAATTTAAACTTAATTCTAATACAAAACAGTGTTCGTTTCTTAATCATCACCTACTAGATGTGAATCCAACATGCATTAAACAGTATAATCATGTGGGGATTTTACATTTATTTAAAAGATCTTCTAACTATGATGAACAATTGAATAATCTAAAATACTGAGTTTTAGCATTATTTTATTGCTGCTCTGATTGAGGCTAAAGAATCAGAAAATAAATCAAAATCACTTCTTGTGTTATTTGCGAAACATATAATTCTTTGAATCGGAGCATGTCTTCCAGTGGTGGTCTTTATTGGAGCCGACTCTAAAATCTTACGATTTGTCAAGCGGCTTCCGGGGCGTGGAACACAGAATTCTAGCTGCGCGAGCAATTCGTGAGAATCTGTTTGACCCTGAATTAATTTTTTCAAAAATATTATGTCTAATGTTTTTCTTCGTGTTACTAGAGGCATCACCCTGTAATAGTCGCATCTTTCCTTATAAGAGCACAACCTCCTACATTTGTTGTCCGAGTATGCTAGATGGTATAAGAACTTTTTTTGAATACGTTCGAGATTATTTATATGCACTTGATAACTAGGATTTCACACCGGACTACAATATTCTAAGATGCTGCGAACAACGCTGTTAAAAACCGTTATTGTCACTTCAGGGCTTCTAAATATCTTCATCTGACGTATTACGAATCCAGATAATTTAGATGCTTTCTTGAGCATGCTGTGGTATTGGTCTCTGAATGTCAATGAGCTATCCATCGTTATACCCAAATCTCTGATTTTATTTAGTTCTTGTAACGGACTCTTATCAATAAAGTAAGAACTGTGAGGGCTTTGTTTTTTGCGCGAAAACTTCATATAAAAGCACTTGTTAATATTTAATTTCATTAGATTTTCATCACACCATTTTTTTAATTCATTAATGTCTTTTTGAAGTAATTGTGTGTCTAAAAAAGAATCAATGGTCCTATAAATTTTTAAGTCAACGGCATACATTTGAAATTTTGAAGAAATAACTTTACCTAAATCATTAATAAATATCAAGAAAAACAGTGGCCCAAGATGTGACCCCTGAGGAACCCCTGAAGGAACAAAAAATACATCTGATGAAAAACCTCTAATTACGGTCATTTGTGAACGATTCTTTAGATAAGATTCGCACCAACGCAACAATGAGCCATGTATGCAAAAGGATAATTTTTGGATAAGTAAGCTGTGATTTACTAGGTCAAATGCTTTTTTAAAATCAGTATATATCGTATGAACCTCCTTGGCACTATCCAAAGCTTTAGATATGTCAGTTACAAAGTGAACTAAATTTGTAGCAGTTGATTTACCTGACCTGAATCCGTGTTGCATTGGTATCAGTGATTGGTTCACATGACGATAAACAGTTTTTTGTACAAAATGATCAAGAACCTGGGGGATTACCATCCGTTGAAAACAGGTGGTTTCGCATTCGAGAGAGTATGACTCTTCCGAGAAGTTTAGCCTTAACCTTGAGGAGGCTGATGGGTTTGTGATTAGCTGGGATATTAAGAGGTTTACCGGGCTTGGGAATGCCTATGACTGTAGCTTCTTTCCAATCTTTTGGAAAGTAGCTAAGGTCGAAGCAGGCATTGAAAATGATAGCTAACAAGGTAAGCACCTGTTGAGGCAGGTGCTTAAGTGCATGGTTGGAAATTTCATCCGCATCCGGAGCCTTTTGGACTTTTGACTTCTAATGAGAAGAGAGATTTCATCATTAGACACTGGGGCGGGGTCGGTGGTGATGGGGAGAGAGTCCCTGCGGAGGACTTCGTCCTCCACCACCTGGATATGGGAGGGATCCGCGGGTTGAGTGCTGGGCGAGCATTGTGAGGCAATGCTGTCAGCGAAGCATTTGGCTTTCTCTTCGTCTTCGAAGGTAGTGCCGTCGGGACGAGTGAGAGGAGGAACGTGAGTGGCGGCGTCAACGCGTAAGGCTCGCGCCATTATATAATACAATTGGTGGGACGGGGAGATATTCTCCATGAGATCGTTCATCTGAGCGTCTCGGAGTTCCGCGAAGCAAGACCTAACTTTACGTTGTAGCTGATTCGCAGCTAATCTATAGGTGGGCATGAGATAGAGCTTGGCTCTCCGGAGAGCCGCGTTCTTAGCTTTAATAAGATTGCTAACGGCTAAAGGAAGCGTGGGTTTTAGCAATCTTTTCGTTATCAGTGATGGCTGAGTTGATAGCAACAGTGAGGGTATTGACTGACGAGTTTATTTTGTCCGGGCTATCTAGAGAGTCGGGTGAGATCGCGAGCGGAGAGTTCGGGCCTCTAAGGCTGGAACTAACGTATTTTTAAGCCTTTCCACTTGGTAAACGTCTTTGGAGACGTAACGTTATCGTTAGGCAGTTCGAGTAGGAGGGAAACGGGGCGGTGATCGGAGCCTAGGTCATCGAGCGCTTCGACAGACCTGAGATCAAAGTTGATTCGCTTTACTATCGCAAAATCGAGGATGTAAGGAGAGTGGTACGGGTTGACGGGATAATGAGTGGGAGTGTAGGGAGAAATGTCAAATGATGTTGAGGAGTGCGACACCGCTGGTGTTGGTCGATAGGCACGTCCAGTCAGTATGCTTGGAGTTGAAATTCCCGAACATAATGAAGGAACGACCGAGGGCGAGAATGGCTTTAAAGTCGCTACGGGTAGGTCTGGTGCCACTAGGTATGTAGATTGAAGCTATGATGACGGTCGGATGACCTGTCTTAGCCAACCTACACACAGTGGCCTCCATGTTGAGGAGAGGAGGGGTAGGGAGAGGAGAGCAATGGAAACCTTTATAGTAAATAGCTGTGCCGCCGTGACCGTCGGTGTTGGGCCTATCGTGACGAGTAAACGCGTATTTAGGAATAGCGAGATGGAGTGAGCCACGTCTCTTGGAGGAGCAGTAAATCTGGCTCATTGTTCTGAAGGAACAGTTTGAGCTCAGGAAAGTTATAATTAAGACTGCGGGCTTTAAATGAAACTAGAGATAAGCCTTTGGGTATGATACGACCGGACGCGGTATTTAAAGGTCTAATCATTGTATGAACTAAAGAATTTAAATTATTTATAGAATTAATAAAAATTTACAACGAACTAAGAAGCAAGTGATGCTCGGCTAACGCTAAGAGACGCTCTTGAGGAGAGCGGGCGGCTCGCAGTTTGCGTGCGTGTACGGCGATTTCCCTAAAATCAACGTTTTGGATGACGTCGAACACGATCTTCATGTCCTCAGCCAACGACGACTGAGGTGAAGATGACGGAGCGGGGTGCGGGCCTACGGGAGCTGGGATAAGACAGGAAGGTGAAGCGGCCGGACGCTGTCTCCATTAAGCTTTATTTGACTAGATATTATATTAGGTATTATTATTTTATGTTCTAACCCGCAGAAAATATTTTGAATCGGTATTCTGTGGTATTGAATAAATATCTAATATATTTTTTTATAAGTACCTGTTTCTCTACTAGAATACTAATACCCGCCCACTCAGTACATTCGTGCATTCAAATTTCTAAATTTTAAGGTTCAAATGTACTAAGTAAGGGGGGTTAGCTAGGAATTCAGCTGATTTTGTTATGAAGGTAAAGTATTTTTTTTATAAAATTTACTTATATGTAGAACCCAAGAACAAATCTTATGAATAAACGTAATATGAATTCCATATCATAGATAGTTTTTGTATGAAAAAAGCTTCAACTTTAAAATGCTCTCCTCAAAAATCAACTTTTTGTAATTAGAACATGTGTGTTCTAAGCCATCGACTTTTTGTAGACAATTTCAAGACTTACACCTTTGTGAAACCTATTTTTATGGTAAAGAAATGAAACTGATATTTTTGACTGGAATAACTTTTTTAGCTCATGAGGGATCGATGGGGACCTTTACTATTTTATTTGTGATAATGTCACAAAGGCCAATGTGAATAAATGCAAACTTACAACTAGTTTCAGTTATTTTGACCAAACACACCATAAACCAAGACAACAAACCACATAAACAAATGGTCTATAATTTAAGGAGTAATAGCCGTAAAATAAGATGGCTAAGTGCCTGCCCTTAGAATTCTCATTTGAAAATAATAATTAAATATTAATTTACAATAATTACGTGATAACCCAAGAACCTTCCTGAACTTATTAAAGAATTAAAGCAGGTGCTACCGTCTGTAATGGTGAACATGGATTTATAGATTCCAGTTTACGAAAATGTGTAGGATAACTTGATAATAGCCGGCAAACGCGAACGCGCTCGACCTGAATTAGACGCTAGACACTATTTATATATGAATGGGTTATTTCTGTACATACAATGTGTCCGGTTATGAACTGGCGATATTCTAGGTTCGTTTAATATCTCTTTTTTTATACACAAATACACTTCTAAGTACCCGACCCCCGCTCTAAGCGGGAGACATTTTGTATTTTTGTTAAAAAACGCACAAAGAAATTAAATTTTGAAGAAGTGTACAAAAAATGACATATCTCTCATAATGTTGGTCTCACTGAGATAAAAATAGGCTTATTCAAAGGGCAATATTTCTGTCGCTTAACTGTAGGTATATAAAAAGTTTAACTTAAACGAAATTGTTTGAAAAATAAAAATATCTCAAAAAATGCTCAAAAAAAATTGCAATTTAGTAAATTACTGTAAAAACAAACAGCTCGAGAACCACTTCTTTTTTTGTTCTAGAATAATAGATTTTGAGCTAAGCTACAATTCAATACTAAATGTACCGTTGTACTTTAAGAGATATTGTTGTTTGAAAAGTCCTATCAAACGATCGTTGATTATAGCTGCCCACACGTTCACTGAAAATTCATGTTGACAAGAACTTGGGGCAACGCATTCGGCCAAATTTTTGCTTAGCTCTACTAAAACGACAGCACATGACAGGTCAAAAGACATTGCGTATAAGTCTTTGTATAAGGATACGAAAATCAATATGCCGAATCCGAAAATACTGAACCATAAAAATTCCGAATTATTAATAATCCGCAATATCATAAATACGAATCCCGAATATTAAAATTCCGAATAATATTAGTTGCAATAACAAACGCCTTGTAAAACTGCATGAGCACATCAATTTATACGTTCGAGCATTCAAGTAGTCAGCTGGAAATGAGAAAGTTTATTTAGCTTTTTGTACCGAGTTATTTCTTGAGTATAGATAGGGTTATGTACTGAAATGCAAATCCCTTTTTGGCGCTTCGCCGGCCGCTGCCACGGCACGCTCGCTCGGCTCGCGCTGCATTATCTAAATACAAACTAACTGCTCCTCCTCGCTTCGCTCGTCGTCGTGCCTAATGTGTATAATTTCAAAAAGTGCCTTATTTATTTTCATTTGTGTCGCAGGAGATTTAGATCATAATTTTTAATATATACCCGTTTTAGATACAATTTCTGAATGTATTAGCATTGAATTTTCAGAAAATTATAATTCGGAATAGGTACCATATTTCGGACTAGTAACACAGCGGGTTTTTAATTCTTCGTACTACTGAAAGTCGGAAAATTAAAATTTCGTATTTATGAATTTCGATAAAATAAGAATCGTGTTTTTGAATAGTCGGAATTTAGTCTCTTAGGGATTGTGAAATTCGGAATTTAAAAAATCCGGAATATTCAAATTCGGAATTAGTTACATAATTCGGAATTTTTGGGTGTTCCCTTTAAAATGAACGTACCTAGGTACATAGTATTCTAAATAATGACATGAAGAACCCAAAGAATATTTGTATATTCACAATAGATATATGCTATTTTAAGTTACAGTCAGGTACTTTAAAAAATTTACAGTTAATTTTATCCTAAAAAAAGGATTTCAGTGTCATTTGATATGTAATAAGATATAACAAGCCACAACTAGGAAGCTATATCAATCTTTAGAAATTGAAAAAAGGTGTCTGGTTTTGTTTATGGATGCATTGTACGTACATACACTTACCTACAAATCCTGGTATGTTAATTTTATTTGTGATTTTGTGAAGTTGGAAGACCCAATGAGAAATGAATTTAGCCTGTAAGTAATTAGAGCAGCTATGGAAATATGTTGTCGGAAGGATGTGGCGGAACACTTACTTAGCGGAGCTGGGTTTACGAGGAGGATCGACTGGATGATCCGCTCAGTTCCGCGACTTGACGCCTTTCACAGAGGGGTAGGTGACATTGATGTGTTGATTCATTCCGTAGAATTGTTTTGAATCAAGGCAAATTTTTAACATAAGATGAGTCAGAAACCATCGCTGAATAGATTCAAGCCTATCAATATACAGGGTGTCCCAGAAATGACACGTAAGGGTGACACTGGAGGTAGATGGATTTAGGCCTATCAGATAACACCAACATGCCTCCAGTAAAAGTTTTCTGGTTTTCAAGATATTGCCACTTTTGTGACTTTTTATGAAATTTCCATTTTTTGGTCTTTTTTGCCTACAGCTGCAATAAATATCTTTTAACTCAGGGGTTTTTTTACCAAGACTATCGTTATAAGTTATTTGAGATAACCTAGTAATAATTTTGACGGAAACTAGCACACTATGCTAAGAAAAAGAGTTGAATTGTTTTATTTTATTTCAATGCGAAAAACCTGACTAGAGTTTAACTGATTGCTGTGAAAAAAAATGTACGGCGATGATACTGCACATCATCTTAAAAAATTGCTTGTTTAATGACCTTTTCAAAATAGCATCACTATAGCCATTTTTTTGACCAAATCTTAGAAAATGTAATGTTTTCATGAAAGGCGTGCTACTTGGAAAATTGTACAACTGCATAATAATGCTTAATAACAGGTCCAGGTGTCTTTTGTGGCAAAAGTACAAATAAATTAAATTGCAGAAGCACATAACTATCTATCTTTACCCTAAATGCAGACCTACATTTAGGTTGTTTACAATCATCTACCCATTATGATGGAAGATGTGCTACTTGAATTAAGAAGAAATATGTGCCTTCAAAATGATGGGTGTCCTGCACACTACGCTCGTGCAGTACGGGGGCATCTTGATCAGGAATTTTCAAGCACATGGATTGGTCGACTAGGACCAATTTTGGTCCACTGATGAACTGCGAAAGCGAATAAATCATGCAGTGAGTCAAATATCACATTTTACGTTGATATATTCAAAAAGACAATTTTTGAACAGATGTAGATTATGAGTAAGAGTCGGAGGCAGACACTTTGAAAATCGTTTGTAACAAGAAATAATAAAAATTTCGAAAAACCCCTACATTTGTGCTTGGATTTCAAAGTTATCATAGGTAGTAGTTCACTAGTCAAGCCCTTTCATTTGGTACCAATATTGACGGAGTTTTGAAAAAATATTTAATCCGCCATTTTGTGGCGGCAGCCATCTTGGACTGGTTTTCATCAAACATAGCTGAAAACACTCCCCACTAACTCACCTTTCATACAAGAAATCAATATCGTTTCATCCATTCGACACACACACACGTAGACACATCAAACGGATGTATGTAAGGTCAAATCAACAGTACATTTATTTATTTTTTAAGGTTCATTTTCAATCATTTCTGTTCGCATTTTATAATTTGTCATGAAAAAATTATGTCATCTTGATTAATAATTTACGATTTTTAATAAAATAAATACGCAATTTGATATTTGTTTAAAATTTTTATTGTATTGAATTATGCATAAATACTTCAATGAAAACGTGACTGCATCTATCATCAACGATAACGCATATTAGGTACGTCGTTATATACCTATATATTATATTGTCAAGTGCTGCGTTGCCGCATTTATGTTTCCAATATGGTGGACGTAGGTACTGAGTTGAATAGCAGTTCACAGAACGCTACTGAAACGTAAAAAATTAACCACGAATATCTCCATAACGACATCGGCAACAGTGGTTTTTTTTCCGTGAAAAAATGAAAAAATTCATGAAGTTTCTAAAAATGATTTTTTTGGCCGTGCATTGACTACGATACATGTACTTTTTTTTTCATTTTAGTTCGATTTCGTCAACTTCCGGTACGAATAACACGGAGTTAAATGAGGCTGTTATTCTCAAATATTTCTTTCAAATCATCGGCCAATTCCCTTTTTCTTTTTTTCAATCGATGCAGCGTAATCAACTCTTATATTCCAAATTTATCGAAATATAGACAAGTAGATATATTTTACATACATCCTTAAAACAATAATAGTAAAAACAAACATTTTAAGTTACAACCTACCAACCTACTGAAAACAATTACTTCACTTCTAGTAGGTACCTAACTTCATAAAACAATAAAAGAGAGAAAAAGATAGATAGTTATGTGCTTCTGCAATTTCATTTATTAGTTATTTTGCCACAAAAGACACCTGGACCTGTTATTAAGCATTATCATGCAGTTGTACTATTTTCCAAGTAACAAGCCTTTCATGAAAACATTACATTTTCTAAGATTTGGTCAAAAAAATGGCTTTTGTGATGCTATTTTGAAAAGGTCATTAAACAAACAATTTTTTTAAGATGTACTGCACATCATCGCCATACATTTTTTTTCACAGCAATCAGTTAAACTTTAGTCAGGTTTTCCGCAACGAAAAAAAATAAAACAATTCAACTCTTTTTCTTAGCATAGTGTGCTAGTTTCCGTCAAAATTATTACTAGGTTATCTCAACCACAAGATTAAATTTGCCTTGCCTTCATACTTTAACGGGCATTAACAAACACGTCTAACTAAACTCCTTTGTTGCCCCGAGGCCGACATTTCTAAATCCGGCGGTGCACCCTGTATATATTGTATGAAGGACTCTTGACACAACGTGTGAACGACTTGATGACCCTTTCAGTACGAGAAGCAATGTCATGCATTTTCTCTATCCTGTGAAATGCTCGCCTATTAAGGTCATAGGTATTCGAAATGAAGCGGATTAATTTTACGCGTGAATGCGTCCACAGAACATTTAGCAATATTAGAACAAAACTAATTTATTATATTTTAATCTTTAAACCTGGAAATAACCACATAGTTAGTTATAATAGCAAACAATCCTGATAACCATTGACATGACTGAAAATCTTCATGTCATACGCATAGGTGAGACGACAAACATCTGTGTTCATCACACAAATGAATGCCCTGCCAGTACTCGAAACTGGAACCTCCAGCTACGCCACTTGGTGGCCATGGTGGCCATTGGTGATGAGCTTTCCTGTATGTTTGTCTTTAAAGCACACTTAACTACGAAATAAAACTTCTAAAATAAGACCAACCTTACAGAGCTCGGTACAAAGTTAAAAAAAGAAAGTAAAGGTCTTGAATAATCGAGCTTTCTTTAAATTCACGTAAAATTATCAAATATGTTAAAAGTCAAAATTATTTTACTTTAAAATGAACTCAAATAATTATAATAAAAAAAAACAAGAATATTTAGGTTTCCATACAAAAATAAAAATTTGCAATGGATATCTCTAAAGAGCGCCGGCTTAGCTTTTTTTAGTAACCGAAACATATAAAAACTTGTTCAGTTCACCCACAATAAGTATTTTGTACTCATTGTCACTCTTTGTTTGAATCTTCTTGATTGCGACAAACATTTGACGGCACGGGGTCGCTATCGATTTTGTTTTCATCCTCTTGTGTGAGCCAGGCGTCTTAATTGAGATATTTGTGGATCATACATAATTTTTTATTCTGCATCAAGAATATACACGAATGTAATCAAATCCTCAACAATTCATAATATGAAAAAAAAATAAAATCTCTAACAGAATTCACTACTGAGTCCCGGTGAAACACTCAGCTTGATTACTAATCATACACGACTCTTGTCACCACCACACAGTCATTTTAGGAAGTTACTGGAAGGAACCCCATTGCAGTAGAAGCTAAAAGATAAATTGTTAAAAGTATGAAGGCTTGAATTTTTAGTGTGAGTCCCTGAGACTCGTGTAATGAATTAAGGATGAATAATTTTCCTGTGTGCTACACTAAGTAATGATTTGGAGATAAAATACAGCCAATTATACTTCAGGATAATGTATAGTGTCTGTTTTGGTCTATTCATCAATGACATATTACATATAGACAGGTTATCCGCTCTCAATAATAGCAACGCAAATGCAAGGCAATTGCCCGCTATTTTACGTTCTACGTGAGTACGCTCGCGACCAATTAGTGCGAAGCAACGTCACGAAGTACATAGGTATCTCTTTTTTACAACAAGTAAACCGTATTATTCTTTCCTTCTCCCACAAATTATTACTCTATATATCGGCTATAGTTACGTTGACGCCGTTTTTTGTGCGGTAATGTTTGAGTATGACTTGTCTATATGTAATATGTCATTGTAGTCATCAGTGTGCGACTATACTAAACAAGCTTAGTTGGGGCGTGTCCTCGCGGTTGGCTCTCACTATACCTTTCTGCCGGTAAAAGAACTTTGATAATCAATTCAAAAGTTTCAAGTTTTCAACAAAGTACAAACAACCAAATGTTTCTTCAAAATTAAAGTCTTACCAAAAACATTTGAATAGTTATTTTAATGAATCAGTTTTGAGATTCAATCAAACACGAAGATTTGTTAAGTGAAACTATACAAACAAGTTATCGTTCAGATTCATTTAGAAACCATTGAAGCGTCATTCAACCAACAACAAAAAATCAGAATTATCATAAAAATTATATTTTTCTTACACTAAAAATTAAAATTTTAATATAAGAATTAACTTAACCTAAGTAATCGGCTACTAAAACAGTCACTAATACTTTTTCAAAGTCTTTCTAATAAGTGCCATTCTCTGTTTGTGAGCTTCTGTGACAGCTGCTCGTTTGTAAGGCCGGAGTTCATCAGTTCCAAAACCTGGAATCCACATGTTCCACTGTCGTTCTGAAAAGATGCAAAGATTTCTTATCAGAAAAATACAATTACAATACACCAGAACGGAAACTATTCGTGATTTGGGGGTGCACTTTGATCACAAAATGACACTTTCTGATCATATTAACCATATCGGGAAAAAGGCTTTCCAAAACCTAGGTTTTGTCTTACGTACATGACCAGTGTGGAGGCAATAAAAGTTTGTATTCTGCATACGTGAGCAGCATTCTGGAGTACGCTAGCCCGATATGGAGTCCACAGTATATGAGCTATAAGGCCCACTTGGAGAGTATACAAAGAAAGTTTCTGTAACACCTAAACTATCGCAGGTATATTCAACCTTGCAGGGACCATGGGTTGCTCACTCTGCAGCACAGACGCACGATTCTGGACATGTCGTTACTGTACGACATAGTGCATAGCCGCGTTGATTGTTCTGATCTGATGTCCAAGATTGTTTACCACACGCAAAGGCACTGAACAAACTACGCCAAAAACACAATTATTTTTCGTATCACAAATACATATAAGTAACACATTTGGTTTGTTTTTGTTGTTTTTGAATTGTTAAATGTCTTTTTCAGAAATAAGATTTTTCTTTATTATTACAGAATTTTCATTAATTTTATTATATTATATGTATTATATTATATTATAACATATCAATGATGTTATTATATTCTGGTAGATTATATCATATTACTACTTATGCATTATTAATTTAATATACTTTATTTTCTTTGATATCTATTTTTATATCTATAGTTTCAACTAACTCTTCTTATACAAAATATGAATTATTATATTATAACAAATTATTGATCACTTGTTTTTAGTTTTATTTTAGTGTTGTCTTCAACAAAATATTGCTATTTAAATACTAAAAAAAAATACTATTCTAGTAGTATTTTAATAAGAAAACCTGTTATTAGGTTTGTTTTTAAGCAAGTGCTATTTATAACTACTGTCTTTCTTAATAAATAAATACAATATACTAATTAAACAAGCACAAAGGGCTTTCATTGTAATTTATTAATAAAAGAAAAAATAGGAAAAATTCGTTACTAATATTTATATGATGTGTACACATAGTCACAGCCATTAGTAAATATATGTTACTAATGCCTGTGACTCTAAAACCACTTCAGTTTAACACTTTCAGTTCAACTGTGATTTTGATCATGACTGAAGCGATGCCGCCTGTAAAATGCGGTGACCGCGCTAGGCGCGTTGCCGGCACTGCTAGAGAAAATAAATGAACACACCCTGCACGGTGGCATTACTTGAAGAAAAGTAAGTTTGTTTCATATATAAACAGTGTTTGAGTGCTTGTAACATACAAGGTGTGATTTTATTAATATTCAGTGACATTTTAAACTCAAAAACATGTCAAACACCTCAAGAAATAACATAAAAGTTGAGTTTGTTTCGTAATGTATGCAGAGATTCTCAACCTTTTTAAATATAGATTATTAACCGTACTATCGCTTAGACAAAATTATAGTTTTCACCATTTAGTTTTGACAAATTTCAACAAAATCCTCGTGTAAAAATAATTACATGTTTCATTCTTGGCCGCGTGGTTGAAACATGGTTGAAATTAACAACCTAATTTCATCAAAATCAGATAACTCCTCCGAGAATTATCGAGCAACATAATTAAGTACATAAAATTAAATACATAAACCATAGCCTAGGCCAGGTGTAACTAAATTCTTTGTAAATTCAGCACCTTCACGCATTCCCTTGAAAAAAGGTCCTTGGTAGACAGGCTAACAACAAAGTGATCCTATAATGGTTCTGTTTTCTTTTTGAGTTATGGAACCTTAAAAATAAGTAATACTTTCATATTTTGTAAGTATATTATAATGTGAAAGTGATACCTACTATTATCAGTTGATTCATAAACTTGGAATTTTAAGTATAAAGAATGCCTAAAAATGTCCAAAAATACCCAAATAAAAGTGTCGAAAAAAGTTTACATAATATCAATATCATTAAAAATTTTTATCAATAATTTGTATGACTTATATCGATAACAATATTAAACTTAATGTTATGGACCTAACTGTGGACTCAGCCAGTAGGTACCTAACCTACATTTTGAGAGCCCATGTCGCTGACTGCGCCCAGCACGTTCATGGCATAACTTGAAGGACTTTTTTTCACTAAATTTAAAAATGGTCTTTACACCTGGGCCACCGCAAAAATGTTAGGTTTGTGGTGTACTTGTTCAACTCTATGATTTTGGAGTATCAATACTCATTGCACTTGTTACTTTTACGAAAACATTCAAAACCCGCTGAGTGCATTGCCGGCATCCTAAAGTATAAATACGAAAACACGTCACACGCGTTGCCGGTGTTGAATGTGTTAAGATTTATAATCATCAAAAATCAGATCAGCTGTTACAGGCACATTTATCATTCTATTTATGCGTCAATGATTCCACTTAGCGTCAACTGGTTGCAGTCCTTATTTGCATAACACTAAATAAAACAAACTTTCAGTAAAACATAGTATCCTACCTAAATGTAACTGTACATCCTTCAATTCAACTGAAGATGCATGTCTATGTTTAGCTAATGAACAAGCTGCATTCAATGTTGTATCAATGAAGTCATCAGCCAGTTGAAGCAATATCTCCTCTACTTCTTCATCTAATTGTACAGTTGGGTCCACTTCACGGACTAATTCTTGAAGACGAGGTCTACTTAGTAGCTGCAATATAATTTAAATTTTTTCACAGACTGTTAGTAGTTACTATAGGCCTAAATAAACTGCAACTGTCTTGCAGTATGCAAGTATTATATTTATGTAGTTATAAGTATGAGTTATATTAATGATCTCTATCTCTATCATATTAATAACATTACATAAATTGTGTATAGGTCCAACTATATATTATGTTAGTATACCTGCTATGGTGTTTTCTAGAAGAATTTAAATACATAGAAATAGTAATTAACCATAACAATTTTAACTAATTTCACTACTGAAATAGGCAGAGGAGAAGAAAGCGTGCTTGTTAAAAGACGTGCACCCAAACGAACCTGTGAGGTTTGGTCGCCACCACCACCTTGATTCACCTTATTGCCAACTTGGGCCTGAGTTCCCATAGGGCTATGCTGTGATGGAGAACCCTGTATTGATGTTGTCTGTAACTGAGGACTTTGCAAAGGATTATTTACATATTGAATAGCTCCTTGGTTGATTCCCCCAATTGTAGGCATGTTTCCTCCTTGACTACTGGACATCACAGAGTATAAAGTAGCTTATGTTCTGATAATAAGAAATTCCCTTTGACTTTTTCTGACAGATCATCAAAGCTGCAAATTACAAATCCTTGGTGAAAATAAATAAAATACACAACAAAGTACATTTCAGTACATAGCAGGTAGTCTTCGTACAAAAAAAACTAGGAATTATGTCTATGGTTAGAACTTTTTGATGCTGACATCTCTTGCTACTTTTCGAGCGAACAATTGTCATACGTCACTTCAATGTGAATGATGAATGATAACACTATGTTCAATCAATGATGTACGGTTTTAGGTTATGTTTCAATGTTTTAATTATGTTAAAACTACTTTTATTATATTAATACTTGAAATTGGCACAAATAGTTATTGTGTAGTAACTACAGCTGATTGCCATGAAACGCAAAATTTAATTTAATTTTCAATCAATCAGCTCGATGTGCCATTACGGTTTCAATGTTTGACGAGTGAAGAGCTGGCATTGATCAATTTCCGAAATATAACCTCTCATTTACCAAATATAGTAATTAATATGCGTTTATTCGGTGCTTCACAATGTACAACAAGTGCTGTGTAGTGAATGAGAAAGTAGCCGAAAGGACGTTATTTTCCATCACTTTCCAAGAACTGAGATAGGACTTAACAATCGTTACCGTGTCTTTGTGCTAATAGTGCTTTGTGCTTACAAGGTTTAAGTGTGGTAAACCTTTGTATATTGTTTGTGAGCCACACAAGAAATGTTTTCTGGGTTACTCAATATGAATAATGGTGTTTAATTGGTGTAACATAATTAACAGAATATGAATAAAAGATACTGATGTCTCGCTTATAGAAAATAAAAATTTGCCTCCCGTGCAATACAAACAAAGCATATAAAAATATAAAACTAAATTTAAAAATTAAAAAAATATATAAATATACAAGTCTTTAATTTATTTTATCTTCTTTACCTTTTAGATTGTTAAAATATCTTTTAGAAAAGGAGACGGGCTTTCGCCTGCCACAATGGCATTACGCCAAAATCCAATGCCGTCATTTTAAAATTAAGAAACGAAGGACAATCTAATTTAAAAAAAATTGTTGTCAAATTGAAAAGTTCCTCAAATTCCTAGTTCCTAGTGTTGTAGTTAGGAAGACGTTCGTCTGATGCGTAGCATCACTAGTTAGTTTGTGGTTCATTCGTTCGATCTGACCATAGCAGGTAGTCTTCATACAAAAAAAACTAGGAATTATGTCTATGGTTAGAACTTTTTGATTGTGACAGTTGTCATATGTCACTTCAATGTGAATGATGAATGATAACACTATGTTCAATCAATGATGTGCGGTTTTAGGTTATCTTTCAATGTTTTAATTATGTTAAAACTACTTTTATTATATTAATACTTGAAATTGGCAGAAATAGTTATTGTGTAGTTACTACTGCTAATTGCCATAAAACGCAAAATTTAATTTAATTTGCAATCAATCAGCTCGATCTGCCATTACGGTTTCAATGTATGACGAGCGAAGACTTTGCGTTGATCAATTTACGTGACATAACCTCTTAATTCCCAAATATAGTAATCAATTTGCGTTTATGGTGCTTCAAAAGTGCTGGTAGTGAAGAAAGTAGGAGAAAGGACGTCATTTTCCAAGGACTGAAGACTGGTTACCGTGTCTTTGTGCTAATAGTGTTAACTTACAAGGTTTAAGTATGGTAGAACTTCGTAGGTAAATTGTTTGTAGGCCACAATAAATTTTGAGAAGAAATATTTTCTGGGTTACTCAATAAGAATAACGGTGTTTAATTGGCGTAACATAATTAACAGAACATTAAAAGGTACTAATTCTCACGCCTAGAAAATAAAAATTTGCCCCCTATACAATACAAATAAAGCATATAAAAATATAAAATAAAGTTAAGACATAAAAAAATTCATAAATATACAAGTCTTTAATTTATTTTACCTTCTTTATCTTTTAGATTGTTAAAATATCTTGTAGAATCTATTCTAGGAGGAGAGGGCCTTTCGCGCTGCCACAATGGCATTACGCTAAATTCCAATGCAGTCATTTTAAAATTGAGAAACGAAGGACAATCTAATTTAAAAAAAAAGTAGTCATATTGAAAAAGTGGGCCACTAGTGTTGTAGTTAGGAAGACGTTCGTCTGATGCGTATCATCACTAGTTAGTTTGTGGATCTGACTGGGCAAGTGTTTCCAATTTTCAATCATTCATTTACTTTTTCTTTTTTGTTGAGTTGACTTCAGTGACTGCAACGCTTGTCATACCTTTTAAATATAAAGATACATACAAAAATGTCGACTATACTAGTCGCAAAGACTCGTGGCAGACGAGGCCATAAATCAATTTTGTTATAGTGATGCGCACGCGTAGACTTACAAACCTGTCGATAAATTTAAAAACGAGTGAGTCGTCGCTGCACAACCAAATCACAAATCACCACCAATAGCTGACGTGGAAAGATTGACTAATGATGCTATCGAAAACGTGACGATAGAAAATTGGCATAAATGTGTTCGTCACTTAGAAACTCTGCAGGAACAAGATTTGCAGAAGGCGCATTTATGCGAACCCCTAATAATAAATGTCGGCAACGACGATATCGATACTGCCGACGATGATGACGATGTTTATTAACTAATTTTTAATTTAATCATTTGAAATTTAGTTAGTTTTTTTTTAATTTTTATTTTGTTTACCTAAATAAGTTTGTAGTTCAGTTTATATATTAATTTGTTACACGAATATACATATATTTTGTTTACATTAAATGTCTCACTTAAAACCTAAAACTGTCGACATACACTCAAAACCAAACGAAGCGCATCTCTAAATCGTCGTGACGTCACCCATAAACAGTGTAAGTGCGAGCAAGATAATGATGTGCGCTGTCCTATTCACACGTTTTATAACCGCGTCCGCCACGAGTCTTTGCGACTTGTATCGTGAGTTCCCCAAGTGTAAAAATTACAATGCAGCCAATAAGGAATGAAAAAATGTTTTATTTCACACCGAAATTCAACATTTAATATAATTTATGAATTTAGAATATTGAAATGTAAATGTTGAAGGGAGGGAAGACTGGGCAGTTAGTATTCAGTTAATGTATTCTTGATATTTAAGTCAACTTTGGTATATTGATGCATCTGTTATACTAAATATTATAGATTACGTAGGGATTTATTATTAAGCAGAAGTTGATTTAAATTATAAAACTCAAAGACCATATTCCTCGGTTTGTTCGAAGGATTTTGAGAAAGTTAGAAGTAATAACGAAATGAATTTCAAAATCCTTTGTTGATTGTTCTGATCTCTTTTATGCATTAGCTGCCCATTCTATAGAGTAACTAGTACTAGGATTTAGAATCAACAGCTTTAATTAATTAATTTACTTAAATACTTATCAATGTTTGAAATCAAAAATAAAAGCGAAATAAACTTAATTGATTTGAAGGCATTTACATTTTTTATTAAGCTGGAACTTTAATTTGCCCAACGTTTATCGTAAGCGACCCAAGACGGCCATTCTGCCAGTGGTTTGGCAATTTTTTTTATTTTGATAACATTTTGTAATGCTTGTGTTTAATTTTGACAAGGGTTGCAAATGATACGTTATACAATGACTGTATTTTTGTATTATCTACTGTTACAGTTACCCTTTTTTGAAAAACTACCCAATTAGTCAAAATAATAATGATTTTCAAGTAAGCAGTTGATTCACAGTTAGCGGTTTCTAATTGTCAGTATTTCCCTGTCAGCTTTACCAGAAATGAGTTATATATAACGATATTTACAAACATATTATAAATTTTACAACAACAATTATACAGGGTGACTTGTAATTCGACGTATTCCTCTTGGGATGTGATAATGCAACTAATTTCCAACAAATTTGTTGTATTATCACATTCCAAGGTGAATACGTCGAATTACAAGTCGCCCTGAATATTTGAACCTAGTTATTTTACCTGACAAAATAGTTCCCGAGTCTCCTCTTGAACTGTCAAAATTTACAAATGTCATATACAATTTGACAAATCCATTTTGTCGCCGTATATGAAAGCATTAACTATGAAGGTAACGTCTCTATAAACAGTTCAAATTTTCATAAAGTGCACACATGAAAATGAGTGAAACTAGACACAATTCTAACGGTAGGTAAAATCTTCGATACTTGCAGCGGCGAATGATTCGGAGTGATTGATCCTTTGTGTCTATAGTGTAGACTGGGCCCCCGGCTTACCCCTCACCCCGTACCTTATTCTGCAAGCTACAATGGCACCCAAACTACCCGAGGTTGATAATACAATGTTCAAACAAAGGTGCACGTGGTGTATTTCTTTAGCCCCTCATAAAGTGTTTTGTTTGAGATACAGATTTGGTTCTTATGTTGTTTTAAAGCTTATTAGATAGGTACCTATTGACTAAGGAACATTTCACAGCAAAGCTCAGTTTTGCTGTAAAATGTTTATGTCACTGTTTTTAATTCTGTTTTTATACAATTATTATGTCACTGGAATTTGTTTGGGTCTGAATAAGTAATGCGTCGGTATTGCCTAAACATTCGCTGTTATTGCTGTTTCAACATGATTGACCACCTGGTTCAAAAGTTACAAGGTTTTTTTGGCACAAGGTCCATAACTACAAAAAGAAATGTAAGTAGATATAAATCGAAAAATAATTTTTTAAAGATGTTTTTATTGAAATATTTATTTCTCAACATTGACAATTACTTGTTCTTATTGACGTCAAATAAAACATGATTCTACCACTTATTGTTTTTCCTACCGTTAAACTTATGTCTACCTTCACTCATATTCACTTGTGCACTTTATGAAACAAAAATACGCTTTGAACTATAATTTACTTCCCAAAATGTAAGTATAAGTCGTCGTAAAATAATTTGTAAGATTTTTGTTTTTTTTTTGAGTTTTATGTAAACTAATCTGATTTTTTGCTCGTCTGAACCAAACCAAAATTGAATTAATGGACAACTTAGGACTTTGGCAGAACTAGACACTGAGAAATCATAGAAATCATCTAAGAAATCATATTTTTATTTTAAATGCCATGTCGACCGCCAAATGATGATATGATTCATAAATAAATGTGAATTGCACAGACAAACATCAGTCTTGGTTTTCGCGCGAATTCGTTCACACGTGGATCGCAGACGCTATTCCGCTACCTAGTCCACGCACTAGCGAAGCACCCCAAATTTCACGCAGTCGTTTTCACGACTGTGCACGTACCGTTGTGTCAAATTTCACTGCGCCGTTTTCACGTTTGATTTGGTTCGTAAACAGTACATCTTCGTACGTGAGCTACGTCGACGGGATTCATCGTTCCAGGTGTTGCTTCGTGTGTGTAAGTTCGTCGAGTTCAAGACTTCGTGAACTGGTGGATACGTATAACGGTGCCAACGAAACCAGTTGAGCGCTGCCCCGGTGTGCCATATTGGCCCTTCAGGCCGTAAGAAACCGGAAGTCCCGATCCCAGTGCACTGGGCCTTACCCAGGGTGACGGAACAGTGCTGTCCGAATTAGGGGCACCGCAACCTACTTAGGGGGCTTAGGGAGGCTTAGTTAGGGTTGACTTGTTAGGTCGCTCTTAACTTATTTACGTATTATATTTTTATATTTCGTTTCCCCCTCCCTTCCACCGTACGTAATGGCTTCTCAAGCGTCTACAGACCTTGTGAAGTTAGTATGTGATGGCCTTGCCACTTCAGGCTTTACCTGTGACGGTAATCTCCTCAAGGCTATTAGCGCTGCCATCCCTCTAATGGCCCCACAAGCCCCTCAGGCCGCCCTAGCTTTTCAGGCCCCGTCGCTGCCCCACAGCAACCCCACTTTCTCCGCCTCCTCCACGGAGGTAGAATCTGCCAACGGTACCTCGACGGCATAGACCCAAACCTCCTGTCGACCAAAGCGCACTGCGTCAAGCAGCAGCGCCGAATCCGCTTCGGTCGCGGACACTCTCACCGGCTCCCCTGAGCCCACCATCAGCTTCACACTGGTGGAGCGCCGCTCCAAGTGGACCAAGAAATTCCCAGTGTCTCCGATACCAACCGCCTACCCGGCGCCACAGCCACCCATCCTCGTCCCTCTTTTGTCACTCGATGTTACACTCCCCGCCGGCTCAGCCGCCGCTCCCGCCAAGCCAGCCTCGCGCTGCTCCCCGGTCCTCGCGAAAGCGAAGACCCCTCTCCCGTGTTCCTACGGGAAAAGGCCAAATGGCAACAAAATCAATTATTTAACGGCGACGAACCTCTCAGAGTCCGCCTAAATCTTGGTCCCCACTATTGAGGACTTCAGGGCCCTAACGAGGCTCCTAACCCTAAAACAATTCCCCTACCACACTCACGCTCTCCCTGAAGAGCGTAAGATTAAAACCATCCTACGGGGAGTCCCGTTCGAGTTCTCGAACGAGATCATCCTCGAGGATATCAAATCCCAGGGCTTTCCCGTCGAGGCTGGGCCCAAGTTGCACAGCAAGAACGGTAGGCGATTTTCTCTGGCCCTGGTCACCCTGCCCAATTCACCAAGTCCCGTGAGTTCTTCCGTGAGGCCCGCACTATCTGCGGCCTCTCCAGAATCACTGTTGAGATGCCACATCGCCGTGGCTACCCCGGGCAGTGCCACCGCTGCCAATTATATGGACATGCGGTGGCCAACTGCTCCGCATGCCCCAGGTGCGTTAAGTGCCTGGAGCCTCAGACCTCCCCTCCGGCTTGTGTGCTGTGTGGCCAGTCCGGCCACACCGCTAACCACCACTAACTACAGGGGCTGCCCTCGAGTTCCCCGCACAATTCCACATATTAATAGGAGGGCGGCACCCAGGCAGGCCCCGCCCCCTATGAACATAACTGACTTCCCGCCGCTGCGCAACCGGGTTTCCCCGGTAGCAAAGCCCGCCCAGCCCACGCCCACTCCAGTGCTCGCTTGGAGACAGCGCCCGGCTGCACTCACCCGCCCTACTCCATCAGCAGGCCCACAGCCATTGAAGGCTGAGGATCTCAAACTTATTTTCGATACCATCAATGGTGTCGTATGTATCGTCAATGGTGTGTAGTATGCAAATTGACTAAGTGGTTGGTGGCAAGACTTCGTAAAATATCGAAGTAGACTCTACTTTAGTTGAAGAATATTTAAAATAAGAACGCTTGTGCAACATACGAAGTAAAAGCTTGAAAAAGAAACACGAAATGTAGTTTTTTTGCCGCCTAAGCAGCACCCTTCGCGGGGAGGGAGGTGGAAGTTGCGTCATGCATGCCTCCGCAGGAACCGCTTCTGCGGGGTGATGTGGGACTCACCAGAGTGGCACCTAAGCGAATTAATTTCATAACGTCGCGGGTGATCGAATCAAACCGCGATGCTCGCTAAGTTAGCGAACGTAGTAATCCGCGATATTATTTTGATTAATCCGCGTATCAAAATAATTCGCGCCTACTAGGAAAAAACCAAAAATGACCTGTTTCCAGATAGTAGTAGGGATTGGCGGGCTCTGGCTCACTTATTAGGTATGGTATCAAACGCGAATTAATTTCATAAGGTCGCGGGTGATCGAATCAAACAGCGATGCTCGCTAAGTTAGCTAACGTTGATCAAAGTAATCCGCGATATTATTTTCATTAATCCGCGTATCAAAGTAAGTTTTTTTTCCGCGGTTTTTTGTCCTTAGTCTCCATAAAGAACTTAGCACAATCTTCTTTTGTTATTTCGTAGATGATATCTCGGGTGCTCTGATAGTGTTGGTCGTCTCCGCTGTGAGCGTAATTTTTCACACGCACGTCTGTATGTTTCCAAAGCTCCGCATTGGAAACGTTGAGAATTTTGTTCATGTCATATATTTCGATTTTCACAAGATGACTCGCATTTGAACCGTCAGTGTCATTAGTTGATATGTAGCTTACAACACCCTCAGTACAATGCCCGACGCACGATGATAACTTAGCACCCTTCTTCTTCCTTTTCGGTTTTTCAAAAAACTTTTCGATGTTGTTTGCCACTCTTTTGCAACCGACGTTTTGGGTATTTATCTTGAACGACGGTAGAGTGATTTCTTCGTCTTCATCGGGAGTATTAGGAAAGTAGTAGTTTTTTAATGTAAAAGTATCTTGACTCTGAAACAAAAGTAAAGAACAAAATTAATAAGTTTGTTACATTGAAATAAAACAGATATGTATCTCTATTAAAGAATTTAAATATTAAATGGTTCCATGAAAACATACAAAGTTTGAAAAAAAAACTGCAAAATGAAGAACGTAGTGAATCGAATAAATAGCCTCATAAAAATTACTAAACTTTGTTAAAATCATAAGACAATATTACAACTCTAGCGACCAAAGTATGGATAATAAAAACACATTTTGATTACACAAATAGAAAGAAATTAAAAAAAATCAAAAGCAATACTCACTGACATTTTGTGTAGCAGCGATGCAGGAACTTCTTACTGGGTAAATAACTTTCAAGTTTTCACTCGCACTGGTAGATTTGAAATGTACGGACGTATGAGCTCCCTTCGGTTTATATCAATCCAAAATTAATAAAAAAAGTTAGAAGAAGGAGGTGGTTCGATGCGTAAAAAAATAACCGTCGTCGTCATGAGACTACAAACCGATAAAGGAACAATATAATTAATTGAGGAAACAGCATTATGTCCCTCTATTGTTATCACAAGAATTTGTTTTTGATAAAAAACCCATTTTAACTTTCAAATTTTCCAAAAAACACAAAAAGTAACCGTCGTCACATTGTTATGACAAGCCCACATTGTTATGACAAGAATTTGTTTTGCCTAATCTAACAAGTTAAAACATGCTGCATAACGTTTAAATAATATGAACAATAAGACGCTACTTAACCACCCTTTCGTAACATATTTGCCATACCTTGCGGGTGAAATTCACAATAGGTATACTAAGACATTTGTCTGTTGGTCACTTGATTAATCTTCTAATGTTATAAGTAAACCACGGGAAAATGAGATAGCCTGTTATACACTAATTCCGCCTACTATATATATATAATATCGCGGATTACTTTGATACGCGGATTAATGAAAATAAGATCGCGGATTACTTTGATCAACGTTCGCTAACTTAGCGAGCATCGCGGTTTGATTCGATCACCCGCGACCTTATAAAATTAATTCGCGTTTGATACCATACCTAATAAGTGAGCCAGAGCCCGCCAATCCCTACTACTCACCTACCCATTAAAAACCACCTTGCTGGCTGTGGCATGGGAATGCTAATCAGCCTTTATCGGAGCGACACCGGGTTAGCGAAGGGGGTGCGGGAAATGCCAGATTTTATTTATTATATAGAAAACAAAGAGGCCATAATGGCCTCGAAATTAAAGGTATGCAGTCACGTTGATTGCTCATGATTGCTCAAGGGATAAAATATATTTAGAATTAACAAAAATAGATCAATTTAAGGCAGATGAATTTATGAAGAATTATCATTTAAACAGCTTATCCAATTGAAAAACTAAAAAATTATAAATAATAAAAACATTGCGAGACCTCCTGCATCTTAGTTTAAAAAAAAATAAGGGATTAATACAAAAGTTTCGTAAAAAGAAATCCATTAAACAACACATCAAATTAACAAATCCAAAGACGTTGAGTAGTATATAGTAGTACGAGTAGTACCTGTTAGTACGTCTGGAAGAAGTCGGTGTGTATATTCCATGAAAGTTAGTTAATTAGGTTAGTATCGATTCTGTTTGCTCATAATTTTTGTTAGTCGGAAAGATAGGGGTTTGCGTTGTTTGAAAGTAGATAAGTAATTATTATTATTATTATATCGACTAATGGTTTGTTTTCAACCGTAGGCTTCAGTTAAAATTGCGTTTGTTCCAGTAATTGTACTGTCTGTTCCTTTGTTCCCCCCTTTACAACCAGAACCATGAAGTGTGTCATGTATTGAAAACTCATGCGAACGATAATGCATCATTAAATTGATCTCTTTCTTTATTTCCGTTCATTCCGAACTGATATGGAACTAATGATTTTAAAAAGTCATTTAATGATGCAAGATAATAGATAATATGGCACAGTTAACTGATGAAGCGTATTTTAGTGGCTTACTTGGTACTGAAGAAGCCGTTTTGGCATAGATGAGCACGCCGGAGAGAATATTTAAGAGAAATTATTAAGACAGTACGATGTATTAGAACGGAATGCAGTTTATTATGCCATAATAACAAGCATAAATACAAATTCGAGAAATCTTTTTATTTTAGACGCTAGATGAAGCTAGAGAAAACTCAGCTGATAAATTTAATTATGGCTAAAGTAAGAAGTGCTGAGAGCATTGCTTTAGCTGTATTGAGAGTATTGCAGCCAAACTACTGTAAGGAGGTCGGACAGCGCATGAAACTTTTGAACTACCGTCAAATCTAACACGTTGCGAGACCCTTGTCTGTAACAAAGGAGAATGCTCAAAAAATACTCAGAGTCGATTAAAATAATTAATGTACTGCAAAGTAGACCTTAAATAAGAAGTCCCAAATACGCAATTCGTTTCTCTTAAAACCGTCTCCAAAACGGCCACACACACAGCAAAGTATATACCTCAACTCAGCACAGAGAATGCCAATAGGTCTGGCTGGACTAATATTGATGGTCCAATGGGTTATACATAGAGACCATGAACGATCGCTTTAAAAGAGACTATAAAATATTTAGAAATAATTATTTTAATAAAATAGCGACTTTTGCAATGAACGATTCCAAAATCACTGCAGCAATCATAAACGCTTTTCAAGAGCCATACACCGATAGCCCATATTCAAAAGCGTTCATTAGCATAATAAATACTCGTATGAATAAACCTGTTAGGTCTGTATGTTGGAGATAATTAAAACGCAAATATTCAGGGAATAATTGAGTAATTTATTATTATTATTTTTTTTTATTCCCCGTTTGGGCAGGAGGCAAAAAATGCATTTCCGCATGCCTCTCGCGCGCGTTACAAGGCATCCGGGACTAGCTCCTAATGAGCACTACCCGCTAAAAAACCCCCTGTCAGCTCGTGCAATTTTGTTGCCACTCAGCCTTCATCTGAGCGACGGCCAATTGGAGAAAGAGGCCGCGCTAGCGGGGCCCAGAAGGGGTCACCCGCTGGGATTACATAGCACTGAAGGTGCTCAAAGCACTGAAGGTGAATATATAGCACTGAAGGTGCTCAAAATGAAAAGTAAATAATAAAAAAAAAATTAAAAATTGCAAAATAAAATTGAATTAATTTGCATTTACGTTAGAGTTAGGATTAGAATTTGCGGCCAGAAGGGCTTCGAGATCGGCTGACAGTCTGGTGGAAGAGTACGCTTGCGCATTCCTAGGCCTAGCGACTTTGAACTTCGAATCTAAGACAGGAGTAGTATATGAGACTGAATCACGAACTAGAGGATTGGGATGGGTTTCGGAGCGTTTGAAGAACGCTTCAGAGAGTGTTTTGAGGTGTTGTTGTACTGTAGGCAGTTCAAGATCTCTGTGCAAGTCCGCGTTACGCACGTACCACGGTGCGTTTGTGGCCCTTCGGCAAAAGAGGTTTTGAACTACGTGCAGTTTGTGCAGGAGGGAGGGTTTGGCGTGGGCAAAGATTGGCGAGGCCTATGTCATGACGGGTCTAACGCAGACCTTGTAAAGTGTACGTTTGTTTCTGAAAGACATTTTACTTTTTCTACCTAACATGCTATTTAGGCGGCCTAAGTAGTGACGAGCGAGTTTCGAAACTCTTTCGACGTGTGGCTTGAAAGAAAGCGTCGGATCTAATGTAACGCCTAAGTATTTAGTACTGCGCTTCCAGGGGATGGGAATGCCTAACATTCGAACGTAGGGATCGCCAGCGGGACGACGGCGTTTGTGGTCGAAGCGCATCGCAGAACTCTTTTCAGGGTTCACATCGATGCGCCATTTTTGAAACATACACCAAGGGCGTTTACGGCCTTTTGGAGTCTGGTTACAAGGTGCGGAACACTGTGGCCTTTGGTATAGAGTGCGGTGTCGTCGGCAAAGAGGGCGAGTTCAACGCCTTTCGGCAGGATGGGGATGTCGTTGGTGTACACGGTGTACAACAGAGGGGTGAGGACTGAGCCTTGAGGGACTCCAGCCTTTATGGGACGAGGCGCGGAAAGCGTGCCTTCATGTTTAGATCGAAACGTACGGTCTTTAAGAAACGACGCTATTAACCTGACTAGGCGATCCGGTAAGCCTATTTTGTAGAGTTTATAAACGAGTCCGCTGTGCCAGACTTTGTCGAAAGCCTTGGCTACGTCAAAGAAAACCGCGACAGTTTTATAACGACGCGGATAGAAACCGCCAAGTATGTACTCGACGATTCGATGGACTTGCTGAGGGCAGGAGTGCTTAGCGCGAAAGCCGAACTGATGGGGAATAATGAGAGGATCGCTATCCGTTGGAAACAGATGGTTCCGCATTCGAGAGAGTATGAATCTCTCGAGAAGTTTAGACAACTTGAGGAGGCTGATGGGTCTGTGATTAGCCGGGATATTCAGAGTTTACCCGGCTTGGGAATGCCTATGACTGTTGCTTCTTTCCAAGCTTTTGGAAAGTAGCTATGGTCGAAGCAGGCATTGAAAATGATAGCTAACAAGGTAAGCACCTGTTGAGGCAGGTGCTTAAGTGCGTGGTTGGAAATTCCATCCGCACCCGGAGCCTTTTTGGACTATTGATTTCTAATGAGAAGCGAGATTTCGTCATTAGAAACTGTGACGGGGTCGGCGGTGATGGGGAGAGAGTCTCTGCGAAGGACTTCATCCTCCACCGCCTGGATGTGTGAGGGATCAGCAGGTTGCGTGCTGGGCGAGCATTGTGCGGCAATGCTGTCAGCGAAGCATTCGGCTTTCTCTTCGACTTCGAAGGCAGTAGTGCCATCAGGACGAGTGAGAGGAGGAACGTGAGAGGTTGTGTCTACGCGTAAGGCTCGGGCCATACTATAGTACGCTTGGTGGGACGGAGAGATATTCGCCATGAGATCGTTCATCTGAGCGTCTCGGAGTTCTGCGAGGCAAGACCTAACTTTACGTTGTAGCTGATTCGCAGCTAATCTATAGGCGGGCGTGGGATATTTCTTGGCTCTCCGGAGAGCCGCGTTCTTAGCTTTAATAAGATTGCTAACGGCTAAGGGAAGCGTGGGTTTACCTTGCTTAGCAACCTTTTCGTTGTCACTGATGGCTGAGTTGATAGCATCAGTGAGAGAATTGACTAATAAATCTATTTTATCCGGACTATCTATTTGATCGGGCGAGATCGCGAGCGGAGAGTTTGGGGCCTCTAAGGCTGAAACTAACGTATTTTTAAAACCTTTCCAGTCGGTAAAGGTCTTAGGAGAGGTGACGTTATTGTTAGGCGCACCTAGCGCGAGGGAGACGGGGCGGTGGTCAGAGCCTAGGTCATCGAGCGGTTCGATAGACCTGAGGTCGAGGTTGATTCGCTTGACGATTGCATAATCAGGAGAGTGGTTTGGGTTGTCGGGATAGTGAGTGGGAGTGATGGGAGAGATGACATCTAAGTCGAGTGAGTTTGTGATGTCGAGGACAGCGATACCGCTGGTGTTGGTTGATAGGCACGTCCAGTCAGTGTCTTTGGAGTTAAAGTCTCCGAACATAATGACTGAATGGCCGAGGGCGAGAATGGCCTCAAAGTCACTGCGGATTGGTCTGGTGCCACTAGGTATGTAGATTGAAGCTATGATGATGGTAGGATGACCAGTCATAGCCAATCTACACACAGTGGCTTCCATGTTGAGGAGAGGAGGGGTAGGGAGAGGACAGCAATGGAATCCTCTTTTTTAATAAATAGCAGTGCCGCCGAAACCGTCGGAGTTGGGCCTGTCGTTACGAATAAACGCGTACTTGGGAATAGCGAATCCCCTGGAGCGGTTTGGAGTTAGCCACGTCTCTTGAAGAAGCAATAAGTCTGGCTCGTTGTTCTGAAGGAACAGTTTGAGCTCAGGAAGGTTAGTATTAAGGCTACGAACGTTAAAGGAAACTAGGGATAGCCCTTGGGTTTGATATGACAGGACGCGGGATTTGCGGGTCTTATTAAGTTTATAAGAAAATAGGAATTTATAAAGAGCTTAGTAGCGAGTGATGCTCAGCTAACGCAAAAAGACGCTCTTGAGGAGAGCGGGCAGCTCGCAGTTTGCGTGCGAGTACGGAGATTTCCTTAATGTCGACGTTTTGAATGACGTCAAACACGGTCTTCATGTCCTCAGCCAACGACGACTGAGGTGGAGACGACGGAGCGGGACGCGGGCCTACGGGAGCTACGGGAGCTGGGATAGGACGGGAAGGTGCAGATGGAGCGGCCGGACGCTGTCTCCAGGACAGAGCCGGAGTAGGCGTCAGCTGCACGGGCTTTGCTACCGGGGGACCCCAGTTGCGCAGCGGCGGGAAGTTAGCGGGAGTGAGCGGCGGCGCCGGTTTAGGCTCAGCCCTCTTAGCTGAAGAGCGCGGAGCGTGCGGGCAACCCCTGTAGTTAGCTGTGTGGCCAGACTGGCCGCACAGCACACAGGCAGGGAGGGAAGTGGATTCGGGAGTGCGAGTGCACTCTTTTGTGATGTGTGGTTCTAGGCACTTAACGCACCTGGGGGGAGCTGAGCAGTTAGCCGCTGCGTGGCCATAGAGCTGGCAGCGGTGGCACTGCCCTGGGTGGCCGCGGGGGTTGGGACGCTCGACGGAGATATTCGAAAGTCCGCAGATTGTGCGAGCCTCTCTGAAGATCTCCCTCGAGTTGGGAGTGTTTGTGAGGATAACTAAAGCTAGTGGAAAACGCTTACCGCGGTTAGAGTGCATCTTGTGCACTGCTTCAGCCGGGAAGCCCTGAGACTTAAGGTCCTCGAGAATGTCGTCATTGCTGAGTTCAAACGGGACGCCCCGTAGTACTGCGCGGATCTTACGCTCCTCCGGGAGGGCGTAGGTGTGATATGCGATTTGTTTGATCGATAGAAGCCTAGTAAAAGACCGGAAATCGTCGATGGTCGCGACCTGAATTTTAATTGATTCGCCAGCGTTGGCGGCTTTTAAGTAATTAATTTTGTGCTCTTTGCACAAGTTAGAAACCGCGGTCCAGCGCGCTTTCTCGCGGAGGAAGACGGGCGGAGGAAGCTGAGAGTGAAGGTGAGAGTGAGTGAAGTGGGACGGGAGCGCAGCGCGTTGCTAGCTTGGACGGAGCCGACGTATTCGCGGTCACTTGTAGTGACATCAACGGCGCGGGGGCGGGTGGAAGACACCGGGGTGGGCTCGGGTGTTGAAAACACCGTTGCTTTCTTCGAACGCTTCTTAGAGCGTTTGGCGACTAATTGAAACGCGGGCTCAGGAGAGCCGGTTAAAGTAGCGGCGCCCGACGACGGTTCGGACGCGGAGTCGGAATCTGAGTCGCTCCCGGGAGCGGTACGCTTACGCCGCGACTCGCGAGATGACGTGACCGACGCGCAGTCCATATCGGATGGAACGGGAGACGCGGGAGGGCTGGTAAAGACCTGAGGGGTCTGGGAGTTGGTGGCCTGAGCGGCCGGGGACGCTTTAAGCGCAGATAAGGCCTGCGTGAATACCTCGTCAGAGATTGAGACGCCCGACGCGGCTAGCGCCTGGGCGAACGCTTTCGCGAAGTTTATTACTCTTTGCGAATCCATGGGAGGGGTTTGTATGAATACTAAGGAATGTATATTTTAATATATAAAAGATGCCTGGAGTTCCCTAAAATAAACCTAGCGAACCCTAGTGGCTAACCTCCCTACCTGCGGTAGGGGGGCTGCGGAAAATAACTTAAAACTAACCGTTGTTCGCCAAAGGCCGCTACCTAGAAACCTAAAAAAACGGGTACGCAGGTAAAGCGTTGACCGCGTTATGGTCAACCTTTACCGACAGAAGGGACAAATACACACGAATACACACAGATATGATAAAAATAAATATGAAAATAGGAGAGAAAAAAAAGGTAGAGAAGAGAAATAAAATAAAAATAAAAGGTCTGGTTTAGTACAAATTCGTTGTCACCGTTAAGTATCCTTTGTACTGAAACCAGACTACTTACGCTGGGCACAACACTGCACTCAGCACAAGCACAACACAAATTAGCACAGCACTTTGAAGACTAAGGGGCTTAGTCACAAAGAAAAATCACACTTCGATAGCACTCAGAGGGAGTAAAAAAACCTTGAAAACCGTAGCACGGAACCAACACGCTAAACTGTGACGTAAGAAGACTGAGCGCCACGGAATATCGGGAAGGGACCGATCAACGGAGAACGGGGTCTTGCACGTCCGTACCGGGCGGCGATCGGAGCGAGAATGTAATTTATTATTATTTTTTTTTGCTGCCGAAGCACCCTCTCTCGGAAGGGAGGTGGAAGATTCGTCATGAATACCACCGCAGCCGTCTGCGGGGTGATGTGGGATTCACCAAAGTGGCACCTACCCACTAAAAACCACCTAAATGGCTGTAGCATGGGAATGCTGTCAGCCTTCATCGGAGCGACACCCGGGTAGGGAGGTGGGTGCGCAAGCAGGGACCCGCTAGCGGGTCACCCGCTGAGAATACTATTCACTTGAGGGCAGCCTTAAGCTGGTCCAGATTAGCCGAAAGTTGATCGGGGGGATCCGAGAGTGCATTTCTCGGTCTACGGACTTTGTACCTCGACGGCATGGACGGAGCAGTATAAGCTACTGACTCTCGTATAAGGGGGCTAGGGTGCTCTTCGAATCGCTTGAAAAAAGCGGTGGAGAGCGTCCTAAGGTGTTGTTGTATAGTAGGCAGTTCGAGATCTCTGTGCAGGTCTGCATTTCGCACGTACGAGCATCCGTAGCCCGGCGGCAGAAGAGATTCTGGACTACCTGTAGTTTATACATATCGGAGGGTTTAACATGTGCAAAGATTGGGGAGGCGTACGTCATGACTGGTCTCACGCAAACCTTAAAAAGCGTTCGCTTGTTCCTAAGAGACATTTTACTGTGCCGGCCTAACATACTGTTAAGGCGGCACATGTACAGGCGGGCGAGTTTGGTAACTCGATGTATGTGAGGTCCGAATGAAAGCGTACGATCGAGCGTTACGCCTAGGTACTTGGTGGTTAGTGCCCACGGGATGGGCGTACCTAGCATTCGGATGTGGGGGTCGTAGAGACGACGGCGTTTGTGATCGAAGCGCATCGCAGAGCTTTTCTCTGGATTTACATCGATATGACATTTTTTAAACCAGGCTCCGAGGTCATTTACGGCCTTCTGGAGTTTGGTGATGAGTATGTCGACGTGCACGCCTTTGACGTATAGGACAGTGTCGTCGGCAAAGAGGGAGAGTTGAACACCTTTAGACGGAATAGGTATGTCATGGGTGTATATTGTGTATAATAACGGGGCGAGTACTGAGCCCTGAGGGACGCCCGCCTTGAGGGGGCGGGGGGTGGAGAGCGTACCTTTGTGTTTGAAACGAAAGGTGCGATCTTTAAGGTAGGAGCCGACTAGTTTGACTAGTCGGTCGGGCAAGCCTGTGTTGTGAAGCTTGTAAATGAGCCCTGCGTGCCAGACTTTGTCAAAAGCCTTGGCTACGTCAAAGAAAACCGCGACTGTTTTCAGTCGTCTGGGGTAGAAGCCGTCGAGTATGTACTCGACGATTCAATGGAATTGCTGAGGGCACGAGTGTTTGGCTCGAAAGCCGAATTGGTGGGGGATAATGAGGGGGTCACCGTCCGCTGGGAACAAGTGGTCCTTCATTCGAGCGAGTATGACTCTCTCGAGAAGTTTGGCCATTGCCTTGAGTAGACTGATGGGTCTGTGATTAGCCGGGTTATTCAAAGGCTTACCCGGCTTGGGAATGCCTATGACTATAGCTTCTTTCCAAGCTTTTGGAAAGTAGCTTAGGTCGAAGCAAGCATTGAAGATAATCGCAAGTAAGGTAAGCACCTGCCGAGGCAGCTGCTTAAGTGCTTGGTTGGAAATTCCATCCGCACCCGGGGCCTTCTTGGATTCCTGTCTCCTAATGATGAATAGGATCTCATCGTTAGATACTGTGATGGGGTCAGCGGTGACTGGACGGGAGTCTTTGCAATCGACTTCGTCTTCCACCGCCTGGATGTGAGCTGGGTCTGTGGGTTGGGTACTCGGGGAGCATTGTGAATCAATGCTATCGGCGAAGCATTCAGCTTTCTCGTCGTCCTCGAAGGCGGTAGTGCCATCGGGACGAGATAACGGAGGGGTGTACGTACGGGCGTCTAGTCGGAGGGCTTTCGCCATCCTATAGTACGCCGTGTGGGACGGGGAAATATTAATCATAAGATCATTCCTTTGAACGTCTCTATATTCCGCGACGGTACGTTTGACTTTACGATGAAGCCGGTTAGCGATTTGCCTGTAGGCGGGTGTAGGGTATTTTCTGGCTCTGCGGAGAGCGGCGTTTTTAGCTTTAATTAGGTTGCTAATGTCCAAGGGAAGCTTGGGCTTGCCATGCTTAGCAACCTTTAGATTCTCACTGATGGCCGAGTTGATGGCGGTAGTGAGCGAATCGACTATCGAGACGATTTTATCCATGCTATCGAGATAGTCGGATGAAATCGCGAGTGGGCAGTCTGGGGCTTCCAAGGCCGAAGACAGGGTGTGTTTGAAACCTTCCCAATTGGTATAGGTTTTCGGAGCAGGAGGGTCGTTTTGGGGTCCTAATATTAGAGACACCGGACGGTGGTCTGAGCTTAAGTCGTCTAGCGGCTGTATGGTCTTAAGGTCGAGATTGATACCCTTGACGATGGCAAAGTCAAGGATATCAGGTGAATGAAGCGGATTATCTGGATAGTGAGTCGGTGTGACTGGAGAAATGACGTCCAGATCGAGTGACTTCGAGATGTCTAGTAATTTAACACCAGTGGTGGTGGTCGACAAGCATGTCCAGTCAGTATGTTTTCAATTAAAATCGCCGAACATAATGACGGATTGCCCCAGTTCGAGTAAGGCCTCGAAGTCACAACGAAGGGGCGGTGTACCACTAGGTATATAGACTGAGGCCAAGACTATGGTCCTGTGACCTGTCATAGCCAGCCTACATACTGTGGCCTCCATGTTGGTGAGTGGAGGCGTGGGAATCGGTGTACAGTGAATACTTCTCTTGTAGTATATGGCAGTGCCGCCTAGTCTGACCGAAGCGGGCCTGTCATCACGCACAAGAGAGTATCTATCTAGGAATATTGAGACCCCTGGTGTGCTGGGGTTTTAAGAATGTCTCTTGGACAAGGATTAACTCGGGCTGTATGTTCTTAATGAACAGTTTGAGCTCCGGAAGTTGGTCGATTAGACCTCGGGTGTTAAACGGGATCAGGGATAAACCCCTGGGATTCGTGCGACCAGTCGTGGCACTTAGTAGAGTATTCATTATAGATGTACCTATAATGAATTAATTAGGGATTGGTACTCAGCGAGTATAATAAAATGATCTTGCGAGCAACGGGCCGCGCGCAGTTTGCTAGCACACTGCGCAACTTGGGACATATCGACACCTTTGAAGGTGTCGAATATTAATTTGAGATTCTCAGCCATCGAAGGCTGAGGAGAAGATTTTGGACCTGCTGATGGAGCAGGGCGGGTCGGAGCAGCCGGACGCTGTCTCCAGGCAAGCACTGGAGTGGGCGTGGGCTGGGCGGGCTTTGCTGCCGGGGAATCCCGGTGGCGCAGCGGCAGGAAGTTAGTATTACTAAAAATAAGAGGCGGGGCCTGTCTGGGTGCCGCCCTCCTATTAGTGTGTCGAATTGTACGGGGAGCGCGAGGGCAGCCCCTGTAATTTGCGGTGTGGCTGGACTGGCCACACAGCACCCATGCTGGTGGAGAGGTCCATTTTGGAGTGCGGTTGCACTCCTTCGTGAAGTGCGGCTCCAGGCACTTTACGCACCTGGGGCTGGCGGTACAGTGAAGCGCCGCGTGCCCGTATAATTGGCACCTGTGGCACTGTGAGGGATAGCCACGGCGATGTGGCGTCTCTACGGAGATTCCGGAGAGTCCGCAGATAGTGCGGGCCTCGCGGAAGAAATCTCGCGACTTTGGGGTGTTGGTCAGTATGACCAAAGCCAAGGGAAAACGGCGGCCGTTTTTGCTGTGCATCTTGTGCACAGCCTCGGCGGGAAAGCCAGGGGATTTAATATCGTCCAGAATAATCTCGTTCGAGAACTCGAACGGGACTCCTCTGATGATGGCTTTTATCTTACGCTCTTCAGGGAGAGCGTATGGGAATTTTTTGCCTGTTAGGAGCCTAGTAAGGTTCCTAAAGTCGTCAATGGAGGGGACTGTAATCTTAACGGACTCAGAGAGGTTCGTTGCCGTTAAATAATTAATTTTATTCTCTGAGCATAAACTCGAGACTATAGGCCATTTGGCCTTTTCCCGTAGGAACACGGGGGGAGGGGTCTTCGCCTTGGCTAGGACCGGCGTGCAGCGCGATGCTGGCTTGGTGGGGGCGGCGGTTGAGCCGGCTGGGAGAGTCACGTTGAGTGACATCAGGGGGACGGGGGAGGGGGGCGACCGTGTCGCCGGGCAGGCGGTTAGTGTCGGAGACACCGGCCTGGAGTTGGGTGTCGGAGACACCCGGAATTTCTTTGACCGCTTGGAGCGGCGCTCTACGAGAGTAAAAGTGACGGTAGGCTCAGGGGAGCCGGTGAGGGTGTCCGCTTGGGAAGTGGACTCGGCGCTGCTGCTAGACGCAGTGCGCTTGGAGGGGCGGGCGGCGGATGAGGCCGAGGTTGAAGTGGCCGTCGAGGCGGCGTCCGTATATTCGCACTCCATTTCACTGGAGGCGGAGGAAGGGGGAGTGCTGTGAGGCAGCGTTGTTGAGGCCTGAAAAGCCGGGGCCTGAAGGGCCAGTGGGGCCAGCAAGGTGGCGAAGTCGGGCGAGTAAGCGCAAAGCATTTGGAGGAATGCTTTGGCTTCAAGGGGGGCGCCTGAAGCGGCGACGCCATCTACGAATTGCTTCGCAAGTTCAGCATGAACTTGCGTAGCCATTGCGTACGGCGGGGGAGGGAAGGGGAGCTAACGATTATAATTAATATTATAAATATATAATATATGAACGACCTAACTGTCGACACCTAACTAAGCCTCCCTACCGGCGGTAGGGGGGATCGGGACAGCCGCAGCGGTGCCCCTAATTCGGACAGCGCTGGTTCCGTCACCCTGGGTAAGGCCCAGTGCAAATGGGATCGGGACTTCCGGTTTGTTGTTTGCCTGAAGGGCAAAACTATGCGCACCGGGGCAACGCCGACTGGTTTCGTTGGCACCGTTACGCGTATCCACCAGTCCTCGGAGTCTTGATCACGGCGAACTTACTGCACGAAGAAACACCTGGAACGTCGCAGCCCGTCGACGTAGCTCACGTTCAACGAAATACGCAGGCGAAGCACGAAGATTTCGTCGTGAAAACGACGGTTCTATGAAATTTAGGAAATACGGTACGAAGCCTGAGTCGTGAAAACGACCCGTGAAATTTGGGGTGCTCAACTAGTGCGGGGACTAGAGAGCGGAAAAATGCGTCTGCGATCGACGTCCGAACGAATCCGCACGCAAACCGAGACTGAATTGTAATTTTTTTTTTTTTGGTTGGGACTGAGCGCCACGGAATATCGGGAAGGGACCAAACAACGGAGAACGGGGTCTGGCACGTCCGTACCGGGCGGCGATCGGAGCGAGAATGAGGTAATTTATTATGCTTATTTATTTTTATATAATTAACAAAAAACATGAAGGTATACAAAAGCCCTCGGGATTTTTAGATCATGTCTTGATAGACTTGATAGTCGTAGAAAATATGTAGCATTTTTTTCGAAAGCAAATACAGCTTATCATGTTATCAGTTGTTGTTTATATTGTAATATATAAAGCTCGATTACCACTCACTGAATGACTCACCTATTTTATTTAAATGAAATCGGAGCTTATGTAGTAATATGTGCATTTCTACCTTATTATATGTATAAGCTACATTTAAAAAAAAGTACATACATAATTTGTATACACATATCTATTAGTAATATTACGAGCTGGCAAGCGAGCACTGGATCCACCTGATGGTAAGTGGTATCCAGGGTACACGTACTACATTAATTAAAGAGAGTAAGATTAATTATGCGTTGCCGACCCAAGGCTAGTGCTGGCAAAGCCTTTTGTTCCTGTCGTGTCACTGGCTATCCTTCCCTTTATCCGGAACTCAACCACGCTCATACGTGTTGTTATGGCGATTAAAATAGGAAAGATATTAGTAACCTTAATCTTCTTTGCTTAATTATCTTAAAAATCTTTGCTTAATTATCTTATCTTAATAATGCTTAAAAATCTTAATTGCTCTAAATATCAAACTAGAGGCAAAATGTACTAACACATCTAAGTAGATTTTTAGTATTTCGTGATGGTTTGATCAAAAACGTATATTGGATTGATCAAAAACGTATATTTGTTGAGAAATACAATGTTTTCTCTATCTTACCGTAAATACTTTGTTTTAATCGACTCCGGGTTTTTGGTCCATACATTTTTGAGCTTTCTCTTTTGCGAAAATACTTGCAACCACAAAAATAATTGTTTGGGGTGAAAAATTCGGCACACAAGGGAGGAACCAAAGCTGTAAGCAGACTTTTAGACTTACTGGGGAACAATAGCTTCTGGGTGGTATAACTAAGTAGTTGGCAAACTATCTTAGACAAACTATACCGGTGGAACATAGGATAATACGAGCTTAACATAAGCCTAAAGAAATCTGTTTTATGGACTTCGCTAAAAACCCTAAAATTAACTAAAATATGCGAGTTCATCTGAAAGGCGACGTATTTGCTGTTAAATTTTCATATATTCTTCGTAAAATAGGCAACGGTAACTATCCTGCCGAACCGAAGCAGACAAGATTGCTATCATAATTATCTAGGTAGGTATATCACTTATATCAGAAAAGCCTATGAAGGGGTTTCGTACCGTTTCGACCCCTAAAATGATTAAGCAGCATATATCAAAGTAGGTGCTACTAAATTCAGTTAATGGCGAACGAATAGTAGGTATATGGACGTGTATAGGTGGTAGGACGTGGTAGGATACGTGTGGACGATGATGCGGTAAATTATTCATTAGAATTTTTAAATTCGTTAAAACCGGCAGGACTACTATACCATATGCTTATTTATAAAAAGTCATACCCGTTAGGTTACCGCGGAATCTTAAGTGTCAAAACTTGTGTAACGGGGCAAGGATATAAGTAAAAACCCATTTCCAAAATTTAAGCTGTCATTACAACCGGGTGTTAAGGAGAGACAGTATTAGTACCGCGCGTCCCCCTTATTCTCACCGAACTTCCATTCCTGTTTGAACGGCAGTTTTTCTCAGATTTATTTACCCATGACAATCAATAAGTCGTAGAGGCAAAGTTTTTGAATACACTGGGGTGGATTTGAGGGAAGATTGTTCCATGGGCAATTTTATGCAGCTCGTTCTTAAGTAAGTTAACTGACTTCGCTACTTATCATTGTAGCTATTCTTGTAAGACAAGTAAAATGATGTCTATGGGAAAGTTGCTCAGAATTGTGGTTTGAGCCCATGTGCCTTTTTTCCAAACAGTAAAAAGTCACCCTGTATAATAGTTAAATATTTGAACAAAAAATTATAATAAACAATTTATTTAATTTTAATCATAAACAAAATTATATTAGACCGAACAAGAGTCCGATCTATCAACATAAAAGTCATTGGTACCATATACAGTGTTACAGGTTTTAATCAACCTATTTCCGTTAAGGGAGTGTAGATTACATCGTTTCTGACTGACTTGACTATGAAACACCCTATCCTAAATCCAACCGTTTTCGAGATATTTGAATTTATTTGTCTTCTATAAAAATTTCCCGATTTTAGACTATCAGCTTAGTTATTTTGAAATGTGCAAGTCTTATTATTACTATTATTTGATTTATGACCTCAATAACCAATATTGTACGTAATGAATGGATAAGTCGTTGTAGGCAATTAAAACTTAATAAAAATTAAATTAAATTAACGGGAATAAGTCGACATAACCTGTAACCCTTTTCTAATCGATGCACATTCAAATTTCAAAAAGAGCGCTAGGAGGTAGGTTTTTCAGTTTTTTCCCTCTCGATGCATGTTTACTAACTTTAAAGGCCGGAGTTCTAAGTTGTTCGTTCGATGAGTGTTTCGGTTGTAAGCCAATCAATATTTAGTTTTTTTTTTGAAATCAGAATCCTCTTTGTGAAGAGCTGTCTAGCAAATCTAGTGAAGTATACGTTGAAATAAAACATGCAATATACAATATAGTGTGTGTAAGTAACTCTCTCTATGAAACATCCGCAAAAAAAGCAAGTCTACTTATACTGAATCATTTGTAATTGAACAGTGAGTTTATTATTTCGTAAATTAATGTATCTGCGTAGTATGTTACCCGCATAAATAAAACTACAAGCTAGTAATGAAATTAATCTATTTCATCGCAAATGGAAGACATATCAGAAAAATCCTCTTCTTCGAAATTATCTGCAGTAATTCTGTCGGCTCTCAAGTCTTGGACTAATTGTTGCAATGCTGCCTTGATGTCCCAATTGTTAATCCTCAGTTTTCTGTAAGTACACATAAGCAATTAGGTGTAATCCATCATATACAGTATTCATAATAAAACAAAAAAAATGCTGATCGGTAAATCAAATATGCAATCTCAATTTATACCAATTGATTTATTATTAATTGGTATAAATGTTTTTTGAATTTTGAAAATAAAATTAAATGTTTAACTAACGCTTTCGTTTGGCAACGGGACCTTCGCTTAGTGAGATCCATAATTTAGATGGCGTGCTTATTTGACATCTTTGAATATGTAAACAACTGACTGTGTAGCTTCTGGGTTATACTGAAGACTGTTACGTGCTTACTTAACACAGTATATTTGCTCACTTCGAACTCATAACTCATTTGTTTCATTTGCTTATTTTTTTTACAATGTATGGTACAGTTTAGCCAACTATACTTTAATAAACTTAATTTATTACTATAAACATTCGTCACGGTGTATATAGTAATTACAACAGAACTTAGAATAAATAATAAAACTAGGTTTTATTCATTCTTACATTTCCGCCACGGGTCGTTTGAGTTGGGTCAATTGCATGAGAGTGTTGCAGACGCGGTCGATTTCCTCCTGGCTTGGGTCAATTAAGCTTAAAGTAGTTAGATTTCTTTTACGTACCTGGAAAAATGGAATTGTAACTGTTAAATATAAGCTGTTTGTAAACACAAAATTTAAAAAAGCAACTGAATGGCAAAGCATTTTTGTTTAACCTTGCTGAAATTTTGAAACGGTTTTTATTAAACATGGCTAAGAAAATTCTCGATTAAATTAGCTTTGAAAAAAAAAAATAACGTATCCAAATTTGTCTATTCGTATGTGAGATAGAATGGACACACATTTTTTTAAATACTATACTAGCAATCCACCTCAGCGTGTACCCACATTGACGTATGGCGGTTAAAATTCGAAGGGCTGTAGTAAATTTTTGACAAAAGAGAGCCAAGACGTATTTTCCGCCGGCCTTTTCTCTTTCGGTCTACCTCAATCTCTTTACTTCACTAATTATGTTCAAAGAAACAAACAAAAATGAATACTAACAAGTATAAATAGATTTAAACCAATACTCACATTATATTTCATTTTGTCTATCTGAGTTTCCGTAGGCAAGGTCAAGGAGAACAATTCATGCTGTATTAAATATACCACGTTTCCGTTACCCATATGCTGAGTATGAAACATGAACGTTCTTCGAAAATGGACGAGCGGTAACATTTTATTCTTCATTGTACACAGGCCATTCACAATTATGACTAAAGATTTGCCCTGCAAAATTTCAAGATTATATAAATTGAAAAGTGTACAAAGTATTTCAGGTTGATATAGAAGATTTATCTAAGTTTGTATAGTTTGCTCATTAATTACCGTTTTAGCGTTCATAAATAGACATTCCTAACAGTCTCTTAATTCTAGTCGAAATTCAAATATTTATTTCTCAACATTGGCAATTACTTGTTCTTATTGACGTCAAATAAAGCATGGCTCTACCACCAGTGCCACGGAAAAACCTCAGAACTGGCAACTAAGACTGCATAGCCATCAAAGCCATACGAAGTAACTCGGCCAGGTCTCTGTCACTCGATGTACGAAGTAGCTTACCTGCTAGGAAGTAACTTTAGTAATCTGTAGCTCGGAGGTGTGAAAGCTAAACATAAACCAATAGGGTTAGCTTATTTATTTATTGTTTTTTGATAAGAAATATGAAGTACTCTTATCTACTAGTGGATTTTTATTACCACATCGTCGAGCTGTCCGCACAGCTTTTGGTGGATACGCAGTCTCATGCTGCTTAATACTGACGCGACAACGACGCTATGCGGTGTGGTGCAGACAACGTGACGTTATGAAACTCTGAGTGGTCTCTCAAGCCTTATATGGTCAAAAGTGCGGGGTATGGAAAAAAAAACGCAGCCGCTCGCAAAATATAATTATCTGTAGGACACATCAATTCTAAAGCGGTTTGTTTGTTTAAGTTGCCGTGCTTGTCATCCCTCAAATTAGATGCCGCAAAGTAGTTATATCATCTAAACTTTTTTGTCTACTTCACTCTACTAAAATTTTATTACCAATTTAACTGCTTAATCCACCATTAAACCAGCCATAACATACAACTTGACTAGCTACACTATCTACCTACGTTACCACTTTTTTTGGCGATGGCGCAACCAATGTTTTGCCTTTTCTTGTTATGACCGGAACCTGAAATTAGCTTTTGGCTTAATCTACACAAAATAAAAAAGGTAAACTACAGTGTCACCACTTTATCTGCTCAGTAGCAAATACGGGAACTAAAGCTTTTGTTACATGACTAAATGTCAAACTTCACTTTCGCATAGAACGCGGCGCCACCTCTTGTTGAACAGATGGACTAGTCAGATTGTTAAACATTGTTTTGTAGACAGTTCATTTCACGAAGCGATTCTGAAGTAAGATGGTCAATCAAGGCAATACCATACCATAGTGATAAGATTCATTATTGGTTTTGGCTAACTTGCTAAAAGCTGAGTAAAATAAAAAAAAATCATTTATTAATTTTTTGAGGGAAGACCGCAGGGGTAAATGTACTTGCATAATTTTTTTTCTTCAAATGTATAACATGACAGCTTCCTTCACGTGTGATTGTAATTGATGCAAATAAAAATGTTTCATTAAATTGTATTTTCCAAAAATATAAAAATCTATACATTATTAATTAGTACTGTATAAATCTTCTGGTTTAGTTCAAATAACATGTGTGTCATCCACGTAATCACACCCCACTTCTTTTTTTATCGCAGTGTGCGAGGGAGAAATAAACGTAGTGGGACGTGACGTGGATGACACAGAAAGTCTGCTCTAGTATATTAACTCAATTATTAGAATGGTTTCTCGCATCATAACTTGGAATGCTCTCCCAGTACGAAATATACTATGAATAGCCACAACAACTCGAGCAGGCGAGCTCAGTGTTGCCAGATCAGGGGATTGCCACCTAGATTTAGGGGTTTTTTGACCGGGTTTGAGAAAAAATAATAAGAAAAAATATGTGAGGATTTTTTAGGGGAAATTTAAAAAAACACGTCAAATACAGTTTTTTTTGCCTTAAATCACGTTCCTGACATTTTGTTATTAATGTTGTTTTACCATCTTTAAATTACTTTAGCGCCACAACTAGTCTAGTTCGAGATTCGAGATGTTTAAGGTAGCGAATAAATTTACCCATAAGTAATAAAATGCACCAATAATAAAGTTTAATAATATATTTTTTTTAATCTATAACCAAAGTCCTCTGTAACCAAAAAGCTAATTAAACTTACACCTGTCAATCACTTTTCTATTATAAATATTTTATGTAATATGCCTATCATTTCTCAACATGGCCGCCTCTTTAAAAAATCAGGCCATGCCACCCTCCACTTGGTGGGGGTATTCCAGGGGATTTCTAGGGGGAAATCAAATTAGTCTAGGTGTACGCCGCCGAGACCATCTGGCAACACTGGGCGAGCTGGACGGGTGGAATGCGGCTCGGATAAATAAAATGTCTTTGATAAAAACAAAAACGGAAGATACGGCATTCACTGGCGTCTATTAAAACATAGATCTACTCAACTACATAGCAAAATAACACACAACAGGCACGCATAAATAAACAGCGTTCAAGGAGTGAGTGAGATAGAGCTATAAATTATAAGGTTAGCGCAAGCAGGTCGGTAAATTACGCAACTTGTTCTTGTTGTCCGGAAATAATAATATTGCTGCTGTCTGTACCCGCAATAAATGTTATTTTAGTTGATTTGCTAGAGAAGTAACTGACACGCTGAATACAACCGTCAAACTTTTAGGTTATCTTCAAGTATACTTACTTCATGGTTAAGAACATCAACAATGAAGGAACTCGGATCATGGGCAGTCGGCGGCAGTTCACATAAAAACGCTGTGACATTGTGTCGTCCTAGGATAGCTTTTTTTGCTGGCCTGTTTGTCAAAGTCGTTTGTTTTTTTTCCAATAAAATGTTTCTGGTTACAGTTGCTAGAGTGGGCATAGCATTGTTGAATGCGGCTGAAGAATAAAAGTATTTTTTTGAAAGTGGCAGCTGTTGGTTAACATGTAAGTAAAATAGAGGTTAGCTAACAAACTATTGCTACCTAAAAGTAACGCAGAAACTTTTTTCAGTCAGCTATTTATAGATAAAGGCTCATTTACACTTTTTGTTCATTGTTTTTTTTTTTCGAGAGTATATCACTCACGTGATTCGTAATTATTTAGTTATGTTCGTTCTAATTTCGGGCAGAATGCCAAAGAGGTTCGAAGCCCGTTAATTTTATAAAAGCATTTAATGAGGGGTTTTTTCTTTAGATGGCTGAATGCTACTTTCTACATTTATTCTTATATAATAATGTGCAAAAATTAAAAACGAAAAACCAAATTTAGGCACAAAATCCATTTTTAGAACAATATGTCAACTATAAAACATATTTACCATCAAATGTAGTAGAAAATGACAGTTGACTGTACTCGTCATAAAATTTGTCAATATTTGATCGTGCCCCAGAATCGAAGTGTTCAAAATAAAGTGTGAGGAACTTTTCTGTAGCCATTTTACTTCTTTTATCCGGTGACTCTATAAAGTTCTTGTATGTTGGCAGCAAAACACCACTTGTACTTAGTTTTACCCCATCCTGCAAGATGTTGAAAAACTTGTAATAATAATTTATTATGAAACATAGGTTTTCCCAACGTTTCGTCTAATCCCATGGGAATTTCGGAACCACTATAGCCTGTATTATTTCTTAATACTATACCATTCTAATACTAAAAGCTCTTTCAAAATTGTCTCAGTAGTTATAAATTGTACTGATTACCAATATAAAAACAAACAAGCAAATACTTTCATCCAAAAGTATAGATTGTGATGTCCGATTCAAAATGCTTGATATGCTTGATTATTTATCTCAACCATTACTAATTTTAAAGGCCTGCACTGTAAGTGGTAATAGCCCTGTCCTATATTTATTCTCTGAATGTTAGCCTTTCCCAACATGTGCGCGCGATCTTAATCCACTGAAACACGAGGACGGCACGAGGTACACCTCACAGCGCACTCCGCACGTATAGGCTGCGGCTGCGGGGGGAGGTGTGGCAGTTGCAGGGACGCACCATATCGTAACACCTTACCGCGCTCGCCATACGTGAAGTCCCGACTGCATTCAGTTCGCACGCGCTTACTAACTATATCAATATAATGAATAAGTTTTACTTAATACTTACCAATTCTTTTAGACGTGGAAATTTCACATAAATCTGTTTGATATAATCATTAGGTTCGATATCATCACAGAGTGGATTACCTTCCAGCCACAATTTCTCGATCTTACTACTCATTCGTTGTAATTGTGATAAAGATTGCAACTGAAAATTTATTTAATAAAACATTTTATTAATATTAGGTAAGTAATAGAATAATATTTAGCTTATCTATGCTCATGTATTCTATGAAATTGAAAGAGTTGTTGACAGATCAACTTTAACAGAAACTTCTGTGCTTTTTTTGTTCAGTTTTCAATAATATTTAACACAATCATCACTATGTAACGAATATGAAAATAAAAATAGGAATGACCATAATATAGTTGTCTCACAATCTGCAGGACCTCAAAATTAGAGTTTGGACTTAAGGAAAATAAATAAAAATGATTTGGTAAACTTACATTGTTGTTACTTAAATTTACTTCATTTAAATCTCCTTTGATAAAGAAGTTCAATATTTCATATGGTATTACACTGAAATCAAAAATAGTAGCTCCTAATAAAACATGACAATTAAATGTGTACCATCATCAATCATACTTATAAACCTCCCTCAAATCATGCATCATCTCAAGAAACAAGACATATTAATTTCTATACTGAAACTCTATAACTGTTTAAATAATCTTTTTCAGTGTCAAGATGGTGTGCATACTTACGTGAGGTTTATTAATTGAAAACCTTAGATACAAACATTTACATATTATGATCGCTAATAGTAAATATAATTTTTAACTACATAATTAACATTATGGCTGTGAGTCAACTATTCATCCTGGATACTGTCATGCTTCAGCACAAAAAGCTTATTTTTGATCCCAAGCTTTTAGAACTTCAAAGAAGGGACAAAGTTTGCCCAACCACTAACTTTACAACCCGTTTTATTAATAAATTTCAAATATTTCTCGCCACAATCTTCTATAATAAAGTAAATAAGATAATAGGTCTTTACCTATGAAACTGCCGTTTTGCCGTACTGGCCATTTCAAATGAAAATATTTTTTTTTTTGACTGATAATTCTAATTTCAAATTAATTTTATTTGACAAACATGGAATTCTTTTTCTAAAATCGTCATTTGTTTAATAGTTAGTGTTTTGTTTTCAACGCAATCGAACATTTTTCGTCATCATGGATAAGTTAAAAATTCGAGTAATTATGGAGTATGAGTACCGTCGTGGCAGCAAAGCGGCACAAGCGGCACGCAACATCAACGACGTTTACGGAGCGAACACTACAAACGAACGCTCCACCCGTTATTGGTATACCCGCTTCCGTTCTGGAAATTTTGACCTGAAAAATGAACCCCGTGGTCGTCCGAAAACTTTGGTCGACAATGACGAATTAAAGGCAATTGTGGAAGCTGATGAAACTCAATCCACGGCTGAATTAGCAGCAGCTTTCGACGTTAGCATCAAAACAATATTGGTCCATTTGCGTCAAATTTGCAAGGTAAAAAAGCTTGACAAATGGGTACCCCACGAACTCAATGACCGCCAGCGCGAAGTACGCGTGGAGACGTGCCTTGCACTGCTCAGCAGGCATACAAATGAAGGAATTCTGAACCGCATTGTTACTTGTGACGAGAAATGGATCCTGTTTGACAATCGTAAGCGCTCAGCAAGTTGGTTGGACCCTGGTTCAGCACCCAAACAATGCCCTAAACGAAAACTTACCCCTAGAAAAGTGATGGTCACTGTTTGGTGGTCTAACGCGGGTGTAATTCATCACAGCTTCTTGCCAAACGGGACAAGCATTACTGCAGATGTGTACTGTGAAGAACTGAACACAATGATGGAGAAGCTCGCACGTCTCCAACCAGCTTTGGTCAATCGTTCGGCTCCACTGCTCCTGCACGACAACGCGCGACCTCATACTGCACAGCAGACGGTCTCCAAGCTACAAGAGTTGGGGTTGGAAGTTCTCCGTCATCCGCCGTACTCACCAGACCTTGCGCCTACAGACTTCTACTTTTTCCAGAATTTGGATAACTTCTTGGCGGGAAAAAAATTCAATACCCGAGAGGCAGTACAAAATGCCTTTGAAGAATTTGTTGCCTCCCGTCCAGCTGATTTCTTCAAGAAAGGCATCAATAAGCTACCAATGCGTTGGCAAAGATGCATTGATTGCATGGGTGATTATTTTGATTAATAGAAATAAAAAATATATAAAAAAATTACGCTTCATTTATTTCGTGAAAAACGGCAATTTCATAGGTAAAGACCTAATATTAAATTAGTACAGCTACCATTGCATGTAAAAAACTCTTCAATTCTTGGCTTAAAACGTTAGATTATGTACAAACTGAGGATTTGTTTACCATAATAAAAAAGTTTGGCAAATATTATTAAAACCTGTAACATTTGAAAATTGTATAAGATCAATGTACCTAATTATTATTTTTATCTTAAAGTAGTAAGTAATGCATGAAAATAAATGTCATGGTAATGCAACGTTTACTTGTGCCGTTTTTAATAAAAGAGGTTATTGCACAAACGAACTTGCCGACATTTATGACTGGCAACTTATAAGTCTGTCGTTATTTGATTTTATTTGTAAAATGTAAAATATATATAATATGGAAGATTGTGCCAGGCATCCCTTGACGGGATTCCTTTAAGTAATTCCTTTACGGAATTCTATTGCGGGCTTCGTCCCCAAAATAGTCTAATAATTATCCTTGTATTTTATTATAAAATAGATTCATCATAAATAAAAGTAATTTATAGTTATATGTGTTTTTCCTTTGTTGATTAGGAAGACCTCCCTAGGTTAGAATAGGTCCATCTAGGGTCCCGTACCCCCAGAGTAACCACGGTACGGACTTGTATCTAAGACACAGGCTCAGCCAAGTTTAGATACAAGTGACATTAAGACTTTAAGACCTTTTAATTATTTATGTTTACTAAATAGTTGTAAGTTTTTACTGAGTGTGAAATAAATAAATTTTATTATTATTATTATTATTTTATGTTACTTACTATTATCAGAGATCTAACAATATCATTAAACATAATATCTATTATAGCCCTGATTCAAGCACATTTGGTTTGTTATTTTTGTGGTTGTTAGTCTCTGTAACATTTAAACAGCATAATAATGTAAAGAATGTTTGATGATGATTCAATGTGTTTTAACTGAGAAATATGGTAAAAACTTAGCAAATAACATAAAAGTTAAGTTTGTTTCGTATTTTAACCAAAGGTTCAGAATCTTTTGTAAAAGTAGTTATTGTTGAGAGTCGTAAATCGTGAGAGTTGCAATTTAAATAGATATCCAAACACTTGGACACAACATCTGTTCATAAAACTGGAATTTATCTCAGATCTGGATGTTTGAGATACTAAAAGCTAGGAGCTTACTTGATTAAAGTAAAATAGCGGAAGATAGGTGACATTCTTACACTATGTTGCCACAAAATGGCTCTGGTACTACCACAGACCCATTTACTCACATAAACCAAATTTTATTGCTCCCCGACATGAAAGAGATGGATTGTTGAAAAATATGGGCTTGCAAGAAAGAAATATATTTTATATCTGTTTAATTTTGTTTGCATTCATGTCACATTATATATTGTCGGTTTGGTTGGCACTTAAACTAAATGATTTGACAAGTAGAATCCGGTGACCAGGAACTACAAGACAAGATTTTTGAGGCCTGGGTGTCAGGACCTATCTTCCGCTATTTTACTTGAATCAAAGCCTTCTAGTTATATTAATTCCATAATGGAGTTCACTGTATTTCACTTATATTTCCAAAACACATCCATGTTCAGCGACTTCCATAACAAAAGTAAATAGCCCATGCAACTTTGTTGCCATCTTGTTATCTAATATAAAAGTTGTGGACCTGCATCAGTAAACTCGCCTAGTGAGTTTACGGCATTGCAAAATCACTTTTTTTTGTGTTATATAAAATGATTTTCTGAATTTAAATGCAAGCTAGTATTAAAAAAAATTCAGAACATAATTTTTTTCTCCATTTTATTGGCAGAAAATGTTTAAACCTAGGTGAACATATGAAACCACTAGTATTCAACAATTTAAAATAAAACTCATATGTTTTTTGAAATAGTCAATGCAGTTATACTTGATAACATGAAATTATGACTCACCTCAAGTTGTTTGAGCTTAAATTCAAACACTTTGTATCTCTCCCCATTCTTAGCATCAATATCTTAAAATGTGACAGTAATGACAGTTTGTAGAAATAAATGTTCTTTTGTAAAAGTTCTGTAAGTAATATGAAAAAAGATTCAATATTGAATAAATATTCATAATATACTACAAATGCTAAAGAATACTCTAAAACTTGTGTGAAATTCAACAAAACATCATTATTGAAGTATAAATTACCTGAATCTTGACTAAAATTTGATAAATTGAGCTCAAATTTATCACTCAATCTGTTGCTCACAACACCAGCAATTATATCGTCAATGGTTATTCTATTATCAAAACAGTCTGCAGAAGTTTTATCATTAAACATAATATCTATATTAAACATAGACCTTTGGTAAGGAAATAAGAAATCCAATTTGATAACACGTAAAATAAAACTTAAGCTACAAGTATAAAACGTTTTTATGGTTGACTGTGATGAATAATTAACAGGTATCAGTGTAACGTTAAAATAGTCAATAAGTGTATCAAACAAATCTTCATCACTGTCGGTCCAGTTGTGTATCTGAAAAAGTATATTAAAAAGTAAGTATTTAGTATTCAAAAAGTAAAACCAATAAAAACTTTTCGTAAATTGATTCAACTAACCATTATTTTATGAAAAGTATGTTTTGCTGATTCGTCTTCACTTCCAGCAACATTTTCTATATAGTCAATTATAGATTGAGAGGTATTCACTCTGTTGAGCAAAGATTTTCTATAATTTTCCAACTGATACGACTTCATTACTTACAATATAGTTTTAACATAAAATAGAACAATAATACTAGCGGAGTGTATGTTTACATTCGCAAACATTCATCATTCATTTTTTTTAAATTATTTCTCCTCAAGTTGAGGAAGGCAAAGGCAATGCCATGCAGCCAAGTCTTTCGTTGATTTCCTCTTATCAGGATGCCATCATTCATTACAATAATTCATTCGGATACCCAAAAATATATTTTTTTAAATTATTTCTCCTCAAGTTGAGGAAGGCAAAGGCAATGCCGTGCAGCCAAGCCCTTTGTTGATTTCTTCTTATCAGGATAGTAATAAGGTCGAAGCCACTGCTTTTTTTTCACATTTAAAAGGCCTGAGCCAATTCTTCATATTCTTCTGTATTTGTTTTGTCCACTTACTGAAGTCATGTCCAATTTAATATCTTGTCTGGTAAATTTTCTCAATAAAAACTAAAAACTTGAGAAAACTGTCAAAGTATTATTTTTACAAACCAGTTTCCATCAAGTTTTGTTGTATTCGTAATAAATTGAGTCAATTTGAGTCTTTTATTTATAGTAGAAATTATTAAATTATACAATGGAACATGTGGAAATAATTTTTTTAAAAGCTCCTGTTCAGAGAGCGGGACCTGTTCTCCGAAGATACCGATTAACTCGTCCATCAGAACAAGGCGCTGAATGCCAAAGGCCGAGCAAGAGAAGACTAAATGATCTACAGTCTGATCTTCCTCTGTTTGACATTGGTCACACTGAGGATTATCTACAATTTTCATTCTATAGAAGTGATGGTTGACACTACAATGACCAAGCCTGAGTCAACAAATAGTGCTGTAGAATTTTCTGTTGCGTAAAATGTTTCCTTTGCAAAACCATGGATTAGAAAAAATATTTTTACCTAAAGCATAATAACAAGAACCCTTATTTTTGATTCTTACAACATGATCCCAGTGCACAAAAAGTAAACAAAATTTTGTTATATTTTTTCCAATTCATTGGAAAAGGCAAGAAATTAAACTATACAACCTAGATTTCAGTATTTGCAACCAAATTATTCTACACCAGAATCTACCAGCACATTATGTGTATACACAAACTAATTAGTGATGCTACGATATGTTATTATAACTAGTGATCCTAGTATGTATATTTATTTTTAGCAGATTCTGGAGGCGAAGCACAAGAATACTACACAAGTATTACTCGCTCAAGAATATATATAAGAAAATATACAAAATATACCAAACAGCAGAATCAAAAAGAAAAACAAACACAATAAATAAAACCGATTACACTCTGCCAGTTGCGGCTATAATAAAATTATACATAGGATAATAACTTTTGATACATATATCTGTACTATTTTTAAACTTATATCTAACAAAGCTCAGTAAGATTTTTGAAAAATTAATTTTGAATTAATTACTTTCACGTTTTTATAGCAATAGTTTAAATACTTGTAAGCAATTTGGTTTCACGTGGGGTCACTCAACAACTGATGCTGGTGATGAGCTTATAAAACTGTGATGCTATTGGTGTTTTTTGTGACTTGTCTAAGGCGTTGGAATGTGTGAGTCATAATGAACCAGTTGCACAACTAATGAAACTGAACTATCACGGCATAGAAAGGATTTAATCGTATATATCTACTATACGATTTAATCCGGCATTATAAACAACAGAATGTTGAAATAAATGGAAAAAAATCATCAGGATCGGCAGTGACAGTGATTTTGACCGCCATAATAACTTTGTTTACATGGTTGTATTCCAGATAAAGGGAAGGAACAGGAAAAAAGCTTATAACATAAAGTCCTCAATGAAATTAGGGCGATTTTCTACGGGCCCACCGAATCCGCCCTTAAGAAAAAGAATGGTGGAATCAGGCCAATACCAGTAGGTACTACGCTGCACCGCCTCGCCACTCAAGTCTGTTGTCGTCTTTACTTTCAAGTCAAGCAATTAGGTTTTAGAACCAGGTGAACCAGAACAACCGCTGTGAAGCGGCCGTAGCATGTAGCTTTGAAGACTTTTCATGGTTGTCAAGGAGATCAAGTGAAGTGCTTTTGAAGGTAGATTTTAAAACGCTTTTAATTCTTTACAGCGAGTAACTCTGTTGACATTAGTAAGAAAACACATGCCCAAAGCATTTAATTTCCTTCGCCAATGTTATGACGAGCCATTGCTTCTGGTGTACGGAGACCATCTCATCTCATAGGAGGTGGTTTGTCAACAGGGAGGCCCTTTAGGCCCTGCTATTTTTAGTTTAGGTATACATCCCATTATTGAGCAACTACTACATTATTCCTGGGATAAAGCCAGTTTACCAGTGTGTTTCGGTGGTTTAGGAACTCGAAAAATTTCTTCTCAAGCTTTGCCAGCCTTTCTATCTTCGATTAACAGTAACAAAGATATTATCAATAAAATTATTTACTTTTTACATAATTATTTACTCGTCATTTATGGTTGAGATTTCTTATCTTTCAGAAGCCGAAATGCACTGGAACATTCTGTTAAATAGTTCAGCTGTTCCACAAAGTCCCACATCACAACGTCAATGGGACGACGTGCTTTGTATTTTAGAGCGCAACGAACAGCTAAATACGTCTAATTTAATAAAGCGCGCTCGTCTGCTAGTGGTGTGGTCATGGGGTCTGGGTAATGGTTGCAGGCTGTTGAAGTTGCGTCGCCGAAACTCTTTTGCAATTAAAGCATTTTTTTAAATAGGTGACTGGGTCAAAATTTTTATGTTTGTGTTGTTGTGATAAAAATTTTCTGTTTGTAATGTGAAAAATATAATTATACTATAAATTGATACCTTATATTATTTAAAATCAAAGAGAAACCTGTTGTACGTAAATCTCTGCTTTTAATGGGCCCGCAGAAATGGAATATTTTTTTTACAAAAATATAGATCTGTCATTTGGAAGCAAATTCGAACTGGATGACATGGAAATACAAAATGTCAATTTTGCTACGAGCCAATGTAAATACAATGGAGATAGGCGAAGGCAAATTAAGAAAAAGCAATTCTTAGTGAAGGCGAAGGACATGCTGTTGCGGTGGCCCATAATGACGCTTTAGTTGAATATAAAAAGCTAACTGTACTGCACTTCTCATCCTTACTTGAAACATGACAGAGGATACTTTACAAAAAGTAATGAGATTTGAGACAGCTTATGAAATCTGGCGGGAGTTACACAGAGAGCCTACAACTTATGCATGGAGTTTTTCAGCTTCAAACGAAACATGACAGGCGATGTCTACACCCACATGTCGAAATTGAAACACATCTGGAATACCTTAAATAGAGAAGTCACAAAGTCAGACTCTACCTCTACAGAATATACCTTATTTAAAATAAATAAATAAATCCCCAGACAAACACCAACTGTATGGCCCCAAAGTTAGAGCTTGTGTTATAGATGAACATACGGTGAACTGGAATGGGAACCCAGAATATACATACATATATAAATACAAACAACCACGACCCGAGAAGAAACATATGTGTTCATCACACAAATGAATGCCCCAGCCAGGACTCGAACCTAGGACCTTCGGCGTATGAGGCAAGGCTACTTAGCACTACACCACTGGGTGTAGTGGTAAGTTGCCTTACTTTTATTTCTAATTTGCAAAATACTTGAAACTCTCGACGAAAGATTTTTTGCGTTCGAGTCCAGCTGGTTACTTTTGAATAAAAATGATAGAACAACAGACAACCTCACAACTTAGCTCTGCTCTTATAAAAAGGCGCTAGAGAGCAAAGAGAAGACTAGTCAAGAAACCCTAAGTCACGACAGATGCCAAAAAAGGAGAACGATGAGAAGGTTAAGTGCAACTACTGTTCTAAAATAGGACATAGAGTAAGGAACTGCAAGAAATGGATAAAACCAGCTCGGCACAACCCCAATCGTCAAACCAGTCGGTACAACGCATAACTATGATGGTGGTCACTGCATGTCCGCAACTCAAGACAAAGATAATTGGTATGTAAGACAATGGTGCAACGACGCATAACGCTGTTAGAAGAGATATTTTTCACAAATTGGAACACTTTGATTCTGAGTACCAATCTGTTAAAACTGCAGATGGAACATTAATTCAAACATTAGGGAAAAGACTTTTCTGGTTGGATCAACTGTGGGTAATAAGGAGGAAACCATACGTATGGAAGATGTCTGGCTTGTACCAATACTGACAAAGAATCTGTAGCATTGTGCCTAGTTGAACCTAAAAACTTAATTAATAAAATAAATGTATAAATTAAAAATTAATTAGTACTTAAATACAAATATCTTATTAATCATTTAAACTTACAACCTGAACTAATAATAAAATAAACAAATAATCAAAACTATTTACAAACAACTAAATAATAAATTTCAATATACGGAACCGTCAAGTACGCTAGTTGAAAATAAATCTTATTTTGCGCGCGCGCATTCCTAATTAGACAATAGAATGCCGGCTGACCGGTTCAGCAGCGAGCTTGCCCGAACGTAGCCGTGCTAAACACGACGCGACGGCCATTTTATATTTCAACAGCCTAACAGACTGGAACGCTGCGTAATTGAGACGCATTTAAGAGTAATTAACTTTGATTTGGAAGTTACTCCCGCTGGGGTGAGTTCTAATTTGTTCCTATTAAGTGTTTTAAGTGTAAGGTGTTTCTGATGTAGTTTTTAACGTTGATCAACGCTAGTACTATCCCTTTTTCCTCTTCTGGGACGCCGTGACCTCCAAACGCCTCGCCGTAACGGTCATTTTATTAAAACCGCCTCTGACGCTTTTTCTCACTGGCATTCCAGGATTTACGATTTGTACTTACGATTTACCATACACCTGAATACAACAAAGGAAGGACAGTACCGTCAGGCCAGTGTTCCCTACCTACCTACCTATTTCTATCTGCATATCTTGATGTGAGACGGCAACTCAGAAATAATAAATATATCGTATGTGAAGATCATTCCATCTTTTATTTCGAACCCACGACCTGTGGTGGGCCGGACATCTAACCCCCGAGCACCGCAAATCTATTTTTTACTCTGGCAGCCCATGACAGAGTGCGGAATAGCTTGTTCACTTCTACCGCTACTCGTTGTTAATTACATATTGACGGGGATACAAAGATTGTTGGAAATAGAGAACCCAAAGGAGGACTGTAGATATAAACTGTAGTTCAATCCAATCGTACCTTCAAAGATGTCAAACTCAGTCGAAGTGAACGCCATCACGGGCACCAATATGCTGCAAGTATATCACGAACGTTTTGCACATCAAGACAAAAAGCATGACTTACCTAATTATGCAGTGAAAAGCAAGGCATGCATATTCCGTAAGGCCCACAATCAACCCTTTGGAAGAAGGGAAAGAGTGAATACTCCCGGCGAATCGATACACGCTGACGTTTGTGGACCTTTCGAAACTCCCAGCGTTTCAAAATATAGATATTTTGTATTCTTCAAAGACGATTTCTCCTCATTCCGTCATGTATACTTCATGCGCCAAAAATCTGAAGTAATAGATAGACTAAAGTCGATGCTAAAGGAAATAAAGACAACCGGTCACACTGTCAAATGTCTTTTGAGTGACAATGGAAGAGAATTTGATAACGAAGAAATCAAAAAAGTTTTTAATGAACAAGGGATTTTACAACGGTTTACTATGCCATACATACCGGAACAAAATGGGTGTTGTGAACGTAAGAATCGCACATAAGTCGAAGCCGCAAGAACGTGGTTACATGCAAGAACAGAACTGCCACAAAAACTTTGGGCAGAATAAATAAACACAGCTGCGTATGTCCTCAATAGAACTGGCCCAACCAGGATCAAGGATAAGGTACCGTATGAGCTTTGGTTTGGACAGAAGCCAAAAATATCTCACCTTCGTGTAATTGGAAGCCAATGCTATGCCCATATTCCCAAAGAGTGCAAAAAAAGCTTAGCAAAAAAGGTTATAAAGGGTGTGCTCATCGGATATGAAAACAATGATGGTTATCGCATATGGATATGGTATAAAAACAACCCGCTCCAGAGATACACCTTTGAAAGTAAGGTTGAATTCAAAACCTCAATAGGAACGAGTGAACAAAGTCAAGTCCCTAAAGAAACAGAGTTAGCAGACAGTAACAATGAAGCATTGGATACCCAAAATGAAAATTCTAATGAAAATATAGAACAAGATAGTAATCTAGATGGAGATGATGATCATAATCAAATCGATAACAGTTTAGCTGACTGTCACTGTCAAGCTAATGAGACGAGAAATCAAGATGAGAGAACGAAAGAATACGAGATATTCAGGAACTAAGATATGACCTAAGAGATCTCAATAGGTACTATCCGACGTCCTTAACGATACGAAGACTTCATCTGCTCTGTATCAAGAGACGATCTTCCCCATAGCTTCCAGGAAGCCATGAAGAGAATAGACCGCGATCAGTGGATATAGGCAATTAGAAATGAGATGAACTCTTTAAAAGAGAACAATGTTTGGACATTGTGCGACTTACCACCAAACCGCAAGGCATTGCCGTATAAGTGGATATTTTGTATAAAAACGCTCCCAGATGGATCTATTGATAAGTATAAGGCACCATGTAAAATCCTGTTAATGAGTGGATTATACCCAAGGATTTTTATCATCCAAATAATCGGATAGTTTATAATATGCTTTAGCACACAACTTCGGCTTTATAGTTTCTTTGAATTTGTCAATAGGCCATGGATATCCTCGGGAACCTTATTATAAAAGCGTATACATTGACCCATGAATGAGTTAGTGACTTTATGAAGCCTGTTTTTTCCTCTTGTGTTAACATTGTGCAGATCTTTTTTTCTTCTGAACAAGGTTATGTTCTTTTTTACATATATTAAATTTTCTAAAATATATTGTGAATGGGAAGTAAGAATATTTATTTCTTTAAATTTACTTCTAAGTGACACCCTTGGACCGAGCTGATAGATTGCGCGAACAGCCATTTTCTGCAGAATAAGTATCGATGTTGGCAGCACTCCCCCACAACAGAATGCCATATGTCATGAGGCTGTGGAAGTTAATAGACAGAAATAGACTAAACGAGCAGTTCTTTCATTTGAAATTTGTCTCATTTTTTTAACAGCATATGCGGCAGAGCCAAGCCTTTTCGCTAAACCATCAACATGCGGTCCCCACTGGAGTTTGGCGTCTAAGTTTATGCCCAGAAATACAGTTGAGTTTACAGGAGTCAGTACCTGGCTCTTAAATACAATGTTTGTGTTTACCTGTTTGACATTTGGCAATGTAAACTTAACACATTCAGTTTTTTTTTTCAATGAGGAGCAAATTATTAGCTGAGAACCACTTCTCTGTGTTGGAGATGCATTGGTTTACTGCTCGATAGTCAGTTTCTTGTCTTTTGATTTTAAATAAGAAGGAAGTATCGTCAGCAAACAATATGTATCCGACTTATGGTCCTCCTACGTAAAAAGAATACTCGGAAGATTTAATATGGCTGACTGCAATCCGATTTCTACACCGATAGAAAAGTTGAAAAATGTACCAGAGGTTGGAAAATGTACCAGAGGATGAAAAAGCAGGGAAAAGCTGAAAGTTTCCCCTACAGAGAAGCTGTAGGAGCTTGATGTACTTGATGACAGTTACTCGCCCTGAGATTGCTTTTGCAGTAGGAGTAGTTTCCAGAAAATTTGAAAATCCATCTAAAGCAGACTGGCTTAAAGTGAAAAGAATATTCAGATATTTGAAAGGTACGCTAAACCATGGAATGTAATATACAGTACTGAGAGAGAAGATGGCCGTATAGAAGGATATAGTAATGCTGATCATGCTGGCGATACTTCTACTGGAACATCTACCTCGGGTGTTTCATGCTTGTATGCTGGCGGAATAATATTCTGGTTAAGCCCAAGACAAGTCACAGTAGCCATCTCAACTACTGAGACTAAGATAGTGGCTGCAAGGGAAGCGGCCAAAGAGCTCATTTGGCTGCAAAGAATATTTGGCTTCTTAACCCATAATCATGGAAAACCAACACTCAAAGTAGACAATGAAGCAGCAATAAGATTAGGCCATAACCAAGAGTTCTACAAAAGAATATAACACATAAGAGTTCGACACTTCTTTGTGAGAGAGATGGTACAAAGAGAAAACGGTCAAGATTAGTTTGGCTAAATAACTTGCTGATATTCTGATCAAGCCTGTCCCAAAGCCCCCCTAGATATATGCCTTAAGTTGGGTGGGACTAAGCAAGCTTTAATCGAAGGAAAGTTTCGTTGTCGAAACTCTTTTGCATTTAAAAGCATTTTTTTTTAAGAGTGACAGTGTCCAAAATTTTTGGTTTGTGTTGTGCTAAAAATGTTCTGTTTGTAACGTGAAAAATATAATTATACTATAAATTGATACCTTATATTATTAAAAATCAAAGATAAATCTAAGTAAGTAAATATCTGCTTTCAATATGGGCGTTTCCGTCATCTAACTTTGGGACCCTTTTTGAGAACCATAGCTTCGTGCTAGCCTGTAGTATGCGTATAGGAAAATAAATTGTGTGCTCAACACCTCTGCCGCTGTGGCATTTTGGTTGATGAACTCGGTCGCCATCGGCTTTCATGTTCTCGCAGCGATGACAGAATATCCCGCCATGCCAGTTGAAATGACATCGTCCATCGGGCTCTTGTTTTCTCCAATACTCTCTTGGTTCTTGAACTGTCGAGTCTATTGCGTGACGATGGCAAGTGGCTTGATGGTATGACTTTGGTCATCCTCTACGGAACCTACCACCAGGCTGGTGGTGTGGGAAGCAACCTGCGTAGCCACTCTCGCGGCTTCCATCTACCTACAACTAGTGTAAAATTTGGCTTGGCTGCCAACAACGCTGAAAGCCTTAAACATAGAAAATATCAGAATTTCGGTCATATATTTTTGAGGCTTTTGGCGCTAAAACCATGGGGTCTAGGGGACAACGGGCTCATCGCCTTTATTCTTACTAAGCGAGGCGATTCGTGACCCTAAGGCTGGCGCCTACCTTGCTCAACGAATTCCATTGGTGATCCAGCGAGGTAATTTGGCCAGCTTTGTTGCCGTCGATAGATTCTAGTTTAGGTATAGTTTCTTATTTGTAGCGTATTTTTACCTCACAACTATTAATTTTATATATAAGCTTATTTATCTAAATATTATATACTAAAATGATTGTTTGAAAGTCCCAAAACTAAAAAATTTCAGTTTTTGTTTTCGTGAAAACATTTTTATCAAAATATATTGCACATTTTACCATATTTTCGTTTTATAAAAAAACTTTGAGCCGCTAGATCTATTGCTAGACGTAACCATAAGCTCCTCTGATACGCTTTGTCGGCGAAAAGACCCGAAGTTCTAACCCACGACACACGAACCTAGACGAATGTTCGCGCTATATACCTAGTAATTGAAATTCAGTTGAACTGCCTCTATCTAAATCTTTAATTTTTATTTCATTTGTTTGTTCCAAATAAGAACTTCCAATCATGTTCCAATGAGGTATTTTCTGACAGGTCGGAAAAAAAGTCAAAAAATTATTGTACAAGATACGTGTTAGAGGTTAAGGATGGTTTTTTTAAGTAAACGCTTATCGTATAAGAAAGTAGAACTATGCCATACAGCCTGGTCTGTCGTAAATATTTATTTAGCATTATTCTTACATTTAATTATTTAAACATTGAATAAGTATATTGTGTTATTTAAGTAACTTGGTCTTTTTTTCAGTCTACCTTTACCTTACTACCAGTCTACCTTATACTTGTTGAGGAAAATCCTTCGTTAGGCCCAGCGAGGTGATAAATACATGGAGTAGCCGTAATGTCCTATATAAATAAGTAGTTATGTATATCGACGAGGAAGAAAAGGAAGAACTTGGTTGTCTCCCTTTACTTATACAAAAATGCTAATAAAAGAAAGAGATAGTACTATTTTGAATGTTGTCACTAAAATATCAATCATGTAGTGACGTCATAGCAGGTGGCTAGCGTGCCACAAATCGCCATTTATTGTTACATTACTGTCAAAAAAAGTTGTCAAAAGTGATGTTCCGGAGCTTTGATTATTTAACCAGATATCGATGATCATTATTAATATGCTTTTATTTTTCATACTTTCGATGTAAATGATAAAAGGGGCTTACGCAGTAAATCATATCGAAACGGTATTTGCTTTGCTTGCCGTTGTGCGAGTATTTTTGAATCAAAAATGCGTGAAGAAAGAGGGAATTAAGCTTGCTTAGAATTGTTAATTTTGTTATTGAATATTAGTATATTATTGGTAGTTGTTTTGTCTGTTTATGAATCGTAATTATTGAAGACAAGACAGACTTTAATTGATTGAACCGAAAACTTTGATGCTTGACCTTGAATAACTTTTTAAGCAAACATGGGATCTTTCGGTGTTTTATTTATAATAGTGTACCCCAGGTCTGTACCAAAATTCAGCATGTTGGGAATTAATGCAAACTGACCGCTATTTTTCTGGCTAATTTGACGGGACTATATCAGGAATAAGAAAATAAACTGTATAGTTCTTTATTTTTTATATTAAAAGAATTATAATGAAAGTAAATAAACCATAAACTATGATTATTTTATTTACGTCAATCTCTCGCAAAAGTTCATTAAATTACAATATTATATTGCAAGTGCTATATTTAGTTTTAAAATATCGATAGTAGATTCGATACTCTCTGTGCAACACTAAAAATGGACGCCATTTTATGTTACATTTCAAGTTTAGGTATGCACGTTTTTTTCGTACTTAGGGCCTGTCCATTAGTTAGAGGTCAAATGGTTAGGCCATTCAATCAATGTGTTTGTGAGTGAACTGAATGATAGATGGACGGCGAGAAAAAGTAGCTGTTTGTGGTTTTTTGTTGGGCGAAAAGTTACAAAATATAATATAATTCTTATCTTCACAGTAATAATCATAAGATGGCCTCAGTCATCCTCACTCTTTTTAAACTAGTTATATTTGTAATAGTTCTAATGAGTATTATTGCTCCTGTGGTACTAGGAGATGAAGCACCCAAGAAATTACAAATCGGTATTAAAAAAAGACCAACAGAATGTGAAATGAAAACCAAGAAAGGAGATTTTCTCCACATAAATTACAAGGTATAAACCATTTTAATGCAGATGAAGCCGTACGCTGTTTCCACAGAAACCCTTCGAGTGCATGTTCTTTGTAGTAGGAGAGATGATGTTTTCATATTTAATTGTTAATACGGTATGATCACCAATAACCTTAAGTTTTTTTTCTCTAGGGCACGTTAGACGATGGCACAGAATTCGACCGTTCAAATCCTGGCAATCCATTGACATTTACTCTAGGGTCAGGTCAAGTCATCAAAGGTTGGGATCAAGGGCTCTTGGGAATGTGTGAAGGAGAGCAGAGAAAACTTATAATTCCCCCAGATCTAGGTTATGGGGAAATGGGCTCCCCACCAAAGATTCCTAAGTCTGCTACTCTCATATTCCATGTTGAACTGGAAAAAATAGAGAGAAAACAAGAATTGTAGGTGATTTAGAAAAACTTGTTGTTTGTTATTTTTTTGTGATATTTTTCTTTAAATTTTAATCATCTATGATTGTTTTGTGACTGTGTGTAAATGATGAATATTAAATAAGTTTATTTTGTATTTGAAATACACATTCCAATTAAATATGTTGTATTATTTGTATGGGGTGGTCATTTTATAAACACATCCGAAATGTTGGATTGGTAAGGGCTGATTTTGATGGTCCCCCCTTTCGAATGCCACCCCTCACCTCCTGAGGAGATGCTTAGTTTTTGTTAAATACATGTTTAAGTTTCATGTAATGGTGCATCATACACCAATGAAAATAGACATGATTGCCAATTCTACAGTTAGCATGTTTTACTGCAGTAAAGCCAGCTGTAAGAATAAAACTTGGAAAAACAGAACTACTGGAACATGGTTTGATAACAAAAAAATAAATTTATTAAATGTTTATTACTTAATATACTTACTGCTTTGCGTATAGGTGGTCCCATGATCAAGTTATCCACGAGGATCCCTTAACCGATTTGTTGCAGATGGCACGTTTCAGTGCCATCACTGTTTTTTGCGTGTGGCGTTAGGCACAGATGAGTGTCATTTAAAAATCGATGGTAACTCCTTCAATTAAGTTTTAGGGAGCTTTTACCCAGAACCAAACTATCTTCATTTTTTACGTATATTAAGCTCGTTACCTTCATTTCTGGATTTTTTCAAAACAGGGTCACCAACCTTTTTGAAAGTTGCGTTATTTGATATTCAACCATCATGTGATAATAAATTATAAATGTGTTACAGTGTAAACTCTATATAACGTCACTTGATTATATGACTAATTCCCTAAAGTGGGGAAATCACTCTGCTTCCGTTGGTTCTGCTTGTCTTCTATAAAATGATACACCCACTCTCAATAACGATAACATTTGAACAATAAAAAGTATTTTTATACAGATTGATATGCATGCAATATAAGAATGATCTGAAGTATATTAAAAAAATACAAATACTTAAGTAAATAAAAAAATACTGAGACATCATATCTAAATAATAATATAATGGCAGTATTTAGCAAAATGTTATTTTTTACTGACAATAATAATGATGAAATTTTTTGTGAATATCTATTATCTATTAAATCAAACTTGGCAGTTAAACAGTTGAAATTTGTCATGAGGAAAACCAAAACAATGTGTTTAGACGTAATTTAATACCTTATAATAGATCAAATCATTACGAAATGCAAAATAAGTTGAAAAGGTTTAGCACACCTGTATCAAAAAAGTCACTTACCGTCCATTTCCAGAAATACGCTTATTTTGCCACTTCTTATCACTTAAACAATGTGCCTGGCCGTTCACGTTAGATTTCGAATGTACACTAAAAGTATTCAAGCTATGAACATGTAAAAAATGGTCAAAATACTGTTTTCTTTTCCGCATGGCTGAAGACACAGATGCGTGTCATCTAATCGTATGGCGGTGGGCACCGAACAGTGTCACGTTATTTTGACACTGGGTCCTCTGAATGATAGAAGATGGGAGCAAGGACCTGCGGATGGAAGTGTGCCCCGATATATATATCCCCGATAATAGCCGATCTGCAGATGTGATGCTGCCACTGATACAGAAACATGTTGAAGTTGGCACCACTAGGTTTACATACGAACTTTTAGAGAGCCTACGATTGTCTGGATCAGTATGGTATACATAAAAAAGAACCATTGTTATCCAGACAATCCATTTGTAGCAGAAGATGGTACACATACCCAAAGAATTGAGTCGCAGTGACCGGTGGTAAAAATGTTTTTTTTATATAGATAATTATAACTACCTAAAATTTTTTGCTGATGTAACATAAAAGAGACCCTTGCAATAGTAAATGTTGTTATACATGGGTACAATATTCAGTAAACTATTAAATCGTTTTTTGTTATTTTATTGTTCCACAAAAGATATGATGACTAGCCTAAATTACTTGATTAGGTTAGTATTGTTAACAGTATCTTTTAATAAAAAAAAAGTCTCATTGATTTGGTTGGGTTAGGTTAGGTTAGATAAAAATGTGCGCGAGCCGAGCGAGCAAATCGAGCTGGTGCGGTAGCACTCGGCGAAGCGCCAGTATGGATTTCAGTTTCATTTCAACCCTTTCACACGTAAGTGAAACCCTTTAGTCCCGTAAAAAAAAACTACTCATCGCCTCACGGGGGGAGGGGTGTTGGTGGGCTTCTCACTTGAGTTATGCACGCCGTTAAATTCCTTATACAAATACCTACCTATTAACCAATAAAACAGATTTAAAAATATGTTCAGTACGCTACGCTAGATGGCGCAGTGTCCCTTTTGTTGAACGAGCAAGCCCCGCTCTCTCCCACCAAAACGGACGCATCGCCCGGCCGCCCGCCAGTTGCGTGCGATCCTGACGGCTCTGTATCGGTATACCCGCGCTATCCTTTGTCGCTCCGTACTACCTCGCTATCCGCCGCGCTCTGTTGATAAATAATCTTCCGTATATTGTGCTTTATGTATCCTCATCTGTGTCTGTGTTTATATCTTACTTTCTATCCTTCTCATTATTTGTACTCTCTCTAAACTCGTACTGTGTGTGACATTAAACTTTGTGTGAACGTCCATCTTGTGTAATTTCCACCTTGTCCATCCAAACACTGAATTGCTTTCCGCGCCATCTAGTGGTAGGCAAAGCAAACATTAGGACGCCATCTAGTGGAGACTAGCCAAACTGAACGCTAAGCGCCACCTAGTAGAGACTTGCTGAAGTTTTGACATCACGCCATCTAGCGTATCAGAGAAGTACTTTTTGGATGCTTATAGATTACTATCAGCGCCACTTATCGGCAAATAGACGATCTAGGTCGAGTGCTGCCATCTATCGCATCAGCTGCAAATCTCCATGGATTCTGTTAAGTACCTATAATGTTACAACATCACTAATCACGTTAAATATAATATTGATGGCTTTTTGAATCAATTTGGCGCACATTAAGGAGTCTGCCCACTGCACCGTACCATACCATGAACGCTCTGTGACCGTGATAGGAAAATGTAGTGTAAAAAAATATTCTTTGTAAGTATATAAATGTATGAGACTAGACCGTTCCGTTACTGACCAGTACCGTCAAATGCCATGCGCGGAATATTTTGCCTTAATATAATATAATAATAATCAAGTAAAAGAATCATTTTTTATTTCAGGAAACAATGAATCGTGGACGGTTTTAAGTAAATATGGTAGAATAAAAGGATAAAGAAAACATCACTCATGTAACACAACATGCAATCTTGGAAGATGACTTGAAGATGTCATCAAGTGATGAAGCCATATCTGAGGAAGCTCGTGCCGTCTTATCCGAGATTGACACATCTATGCCCAGGACGTGCATACAACAAAACTCTGGTGCCCGGAACTATTATATTTCACCAGTCCGGAGCGATGAACAGTGTTAAAATTTTGTTGATGGTCTATCGTTATTAGTAAGTGACATTGATGACTAATGAGGTTCCCAATTTCCTATTGGTTCACAAAAATAAGCTCCCATCTATGAAATGAAAAGAAATATATATTTTTTTCCCAACTTTGATAATTACTTGTTCTTATTGACATCAAATAAAACATGACTCTACCACCAGTTCGGAAAAACCTTCGTGAAGAAGAACTGGCAAGAAACTTCACGAGTATATTTTTTTCAAAATAAATTTACAGAGTCTGTTTATATCTATACAAAATTATTCTTATCTGCATCTGTATACATATCTATATACAGGGTGTCCCAGAAATGACACGTAAGGGTGACACTGGAGGTAGATGGACTTTAGGCCTTTCAGATAACACCAACATGCCTCTAGTGAAAGTTTTCTGGTTTTCGAGATATTGCCACTTTTGTGATGTTTTATGAAATTTCCACTTCTTGATCCTATTTTTCCTACAACTGCAATAAATATCTTTTAACTCACGATTTTTTTTTAACCAAGACTATCGTTATTTGTTAGTTGAGACAACCTAGTAATAATTTTGACGGAAACTAGCACAATATGCTAATAAATGATTTACATTGCGAAAAACCTGACTAGAGTTTAACTGATTGCTGTGAAAAAAAAATGTATGGCGATGATACTGAACATCATCTTAAAAAATAGCTTGTTTAATGCCCTTTCCAAAATAGCATCACAATAGCCATTTTTTAGACTAAATCTTAGAAAATTTAATTTTTCCATGAAAGGCGTGCTATTTGGAAAATAGTACAACTGCATGAGAATGCTTAATAACAGGTCCAGGTGACTTTTGTGGCAAAATTACTAAGTAATGAATTTGCAGAAGCACATAACTATCTATGTTTTTCTCTCTTTAATTGTTTTTTGAAGGTAGGTACTCTGGGGGGTCGGTACCCGGGATGGACCTAATCTAACCTAGGGAGGTCTTCCTAATCAACAAAGGAAAGATAACACACTTTTAACTTTAAGTTACTTTTATTTAAGATGAATCTATTTATAGGAAAATACAATGATAATTATTAGACTATTTTGGGGACGAAGCCCGCAATAGAATTCCGTAAAGGAATCCCGTCAAGGAATCCCATGAAGGGATACCATGGAACAATCTTCCATAATATATATATTTTACATTTTACAAATAAAATCAAATAATGACAGACTTATAAGTTGCCAGTCATAAATGTCGGCAAGTTTGTTTGTGCAATAACCTCTTTTATTAAATACGGCACAAGCAAACGTTGCAATCGCCCCTCTTGTTTAATTTATTTAATCAGTGAAGCTGATTAAATAAATTCCTATATACATTTCATTCTTAAATAACGACCCTACTTAAATCAGGACCATATACATTAATCGGGATTACTCTCAGATGAGCCCCCTACGGATAGGAATATATATACTTGATCATGTTTAAATTACAACATCTTATTACACCAAAAATGATCTTATTGTATTTATTCTCCATCAATAGAGCCTTAGCCACAAAACCTGATGAAAATCAGCCAAGATCCCGGCTGGTTAATTTATATCTAAATAAAACAGTGTAAATTATTTTAATTTCTCATACAATTCATGAATAATCAATAACCCCATATTAATCATTTACGTTACACAATCATACGCAAGTTCAAATAACCAATATTTATTATTAAATTAATCAACAATTGTTAAAATAACCCATTGAATACAATCAAATTATAATTATAATTAATTGATAAGTAATAAATATATTAATATCCCAATAAAAGTAAATTTAATTAATCCCATTTATATTAAATTAATACTAAATTAATCAAATTATATTATCAAACATTATCATTCAGTTGGCAAAACAAACATGTTTGACATGAACTGTCATATTAACTTTAAACTTTTCTGAATGATTAAAAGTTTATTTGAAAGTTTGTAACTTTCGAAAATTTAAACATTACCTACCTAAATATTAAGATTTTACCTGCCTAACTATTACCGGACAAACTTACCTATGAATAGATCATAAAATCGGATCCAAAGTATTTTATATAACCCAGAATGATATCTATAAATTAATATATTAATATTTCACAACGCAATGCAGAGAACTTTTTCAAAATGCACCGAAATACACCTGACAAAATTCTATACCAATACCGTTTAAAACCTATTCCATCACAACCCTTTTATTATTTAACCCACTGAGGATCCTATTCTACATCCGCGTGTTGACCCACAGACAGCAATATCACAATATTATATATACTCGTAAACTTTGGCCGCATAGCTAAATCGGCTATCACCTTCTCTCTTATGGAGATTATTAGGCGTGGCTCAAACTAAACGTGCACATTATCTATAGTGTTATTTTAGTCTTTGAAAATTGACTTCTTTAGAGCATTGGCACCACACGTATATTTATGATTCGTAAATAAAATGTAACGCGGTAAATACGTGCCGCGTGTACCTGCCGCCCCTTAGAGGTTTCTCTTCGGGTATCTAAAATTAATTTATTAAATCATTAAATAAAATACCCTCTTATCTCAATATATAATATATAAAACCTTTTCCTTATTTTCTTTTATCTGCATCGTCCATCCATTGCATCTCCTTTTTGGTGATGCTGTTTGGATCGGCTTTGCAGGATATATCATCTCGGAACATTGCATTGTGAAGTGTACATAGAATTTGAAAAAAAAAAATATTGGTTTCTTATATTATTCTAAAACCCCAACGAAATTCTAACCGTTACATATCTACAAATGAACGATATACATATTTGTACACCTAAATGTGTACTTTTACTCTATTAATTCTAAGAATAAAGAAATTATAATATTATTGTAATATTTCAAGAAATAAATGTATATACAAAAACTTTGTTTTATATATATAAATATAGACATAGTTTTATCATTAGTTTTACTTTATCGAATATTATATGGTTTCAATCTATTCACATGTACAATTAGTTCTTGATTATTTTGTATTTTTTTTACAAGATAATTGTCACATCCTATATATCGTAACACTCGAAATAAACCTTTATATGGTCGACTAAGTTTTCGACTTTTACCTGATATTCTTTTTGGACAATGTAACAAAACTAATTGTCCTACACGAAGTTTAATATTAGAAGCTTTTTTATCATACGATCTTTTTTGTACTAAACGAGCTTTCCTTAAATTTTCTCTGGCTTGATTCACTGCACTTATATAAGTATCTTTTTTTTGTTGAACGGTCATATTACAGTTAGGATTCAACCTTTCATCAAACGGAACTTCAGGTTCTCTACCAAACATTAAATAATAAGGAGAAAATTTAGTTGAAGCTTGTTTTGAACAGTTATAAGCATATATTATAAAAGGTAAAATTTGGCACCAATCCCTTTGACTTTGGTTTACATATTTAGCTAATGAATATGAAATGGTTTGATTCAAGTTTTCTACTAAACCTAATGTTTGATGGTGCATAGTGGTAGCTAAGGAATGTTTTATATTATATTGCCTTAATAAAGACTTAATTAACCTTGACGTAAACATGGAACCTTTATCTGACAATACTTCACATACCGTCCCGAACTTTGTTAAAATTTCATTAATAAAGAAATTATATACTATTTGAGCTGTCACTCGTGGGACTGCTTTGCAAATAGCATATTTTGAAAAACAATCTATACATGTTATTATATATTTATTACCATCTACTGAACGATTAAAAGGACCTAGTACATTAATCTCTATCTTTTGAAATAAACGATCCGTTACTATAGGGCGTAATGGCACTATCTTATTATATATTTTCTTTTCTTGACAAAGTATACAACTCTTAATATATTTCTCGATTTCATTAGATGCGTTCGGCATAAAATATTTTGCCCTGAACTTTGCTAAAGTTTTCATTATCCCGAAATGGCCTCCCGTACGTGCGTCATCATGTAATTGTCTCATGATTTCACTAAATAACGACTTAGGTAAAACAATTAAATTTTTTATTATATTTCCACTTCTAATACATTTATATAACACATTATTTGATATCATAAAACCTTTATATACACTTCGTCGACTTATCGATACATTTTCGCGCCACCTTCGGCAAAAACTATCTTCCTCTTGATGTCGTGATAAATTCTCCACCTCAATCGAGAACACTTGTAAACCGTCCTCTATTTCTTTTCCTGTACTAGTTTCATCTTCTATTAGAGGGTTTCGACTTAAGAAATCCGCTACAACGTTCTGTTTTCCGGAACAATGTACAATCTCAAAGTCGTGTGCTTGAATCGCCAAGGCCCATCTGGCTAGTCTTCCAGACATGTCTCGTATTGTCCTTAACCAACATAATGCCTTATGGTCTGTTACTAACTGGAATTGTAATCCCCATAAATAATGTTTAAAATAGTTTAATGCCCACACTAAACTTAAACACTCCTTTTCAGTTATTTAATATTTTTTTTCTGCTTCTGTTAATTTTCGTGGTGCGAAGCATATCGGTAACAATTTCTCTTGTTGACCTTGCATCAAACATGCTCCCAGAGCTAAATCACTCGCATCTACATATAATCTTGTACATATTTTTTCGTCATTAACAAAATGTCGTAATAATGGTGGTTCAACCATTAACGATATCATTTTATCGAATACCTCTTGTTGTACTTGTGACCAAATGAATTTCGTATTCTTCTTTAATAGATTTGTTAAAGGAAGAGTTAATGAAGAGAAATTCTTTATAAATTTTCTATAATATGAAAATAAACCCAATACCGATTTCAATTCTTTAATATTTCTTGGTATTTTAACTTTTTTTATTTTCTCAATATTTTTTGGGTCTGGTAAAATACCTTCTCCAGAAATAGTGTGTCCTAACACAGTTATTTCTTTGAATCCAAAATTACACTTTGATGGTTTGAGTGTCAAGTTTGCCGCACTCAACCGTTGAAACACTTCTTCTAAAGCACTTATAAATTCATTAAACGAATCACCATACACGATCACATTGTCAATAAAAATCATCACATTTTTATACTTAAGACCTGCTAACACTTCATCCATTGTCCTTTGAAAAAAAACTCCACTAGTTTTTAATCCAAAAGGTAATACGTTAAACTCGTATAATCCAGACGGTGTGATGAATGCTGTTTTGTGTTTATCTTTCTCCGCTATCGATAATTGCCAATAGGCGGAGTTTAAATCTAAATCCGCATAGAATTTCGCCCCATTCAGCTGTGTTATCATATCTTCGATGATAGGCAAAGGATATGAATCTGTTATTACTTTCTTATTCAACTTTCTATAATCCACACAAAATCTCCATGTATTGTCTGGTTTTTTAACTAGTACTACCGGTGATGCATACGCACTTCTAGATTTTCTAATCACATTATTTTCAAGCATATCATTAACTTGCTCACGTATAATTTTATGTTGTTCATTAGATATTCTATAAGGTGCTCTATGAACTGGAGTTTCATCTATTGTATCGATTGTGACTTTGACAATATTACACTTTCCTAACTCTTTTTTTTCGAACGTGAACGTCGACCGATATTTTGTTAATATTTTTAATAATTCAACTCGTTCTTTTACCGACAAATTCGAAGATAAATTAAATTCTTTTTCACTTGGTTTAGCTACCACTACTTCCCACAATCTACAATCATTTTTATCTACTAAATCAGAAAAATAAATATATTCATCCTTACACAATTCACGTGAAACCTGTATTACCTGAAGGATATTTTGGTTCACATCTTTAACATTAAAATCATTAATTTCATTATGTCTAATAAATTTACAAATATTATTTACAAATTGAACATGACCTTTTTTAAAATCTAATATTGCATCAGACTTCTGAAGAAAGTCTTGTCCGAGAATTAAATTTCTTTCAATTTTATCAACTACATAACAATTCTGTATATACACAACATGTTCAATCTCCAAACATATTTGTATTTTACCAATTATATTAATTCGATTACCATTAACGGCTCGGATTTTTATATCTTCAACCTTATGTATTGTAATATTTAATTGATTACATAATAGTTGAGACATTACAGACACTGAAGCGCCTGTATCAAGTAAAGCTGAGATAAATCTTTCTCTAATTTTAACTTTAATATTGGGACTACACTTACATATAATATTGTCTTGATTAATCGGCATCAATAATGTCCCAAGCTGTCTTACTGACGCCGGTTGAAGTTTGGGAAATTCCTTCCTCGCCCGTTGGATGAATCACCTCGATCCTGTGTTCTTCTTAAATTATATGGAGATCGATTGTTATTATTTGAGAATTTTCCTCTCGCGTTCCCGTAGTCCATGTTAGTTAACCTTTGAGAATCTTCCTTCTCACTCCTCGGTGGTGTTGTAGAATTTACTGGTATTTCTTGTGACATCTGTACGTTGTTTTGAAGATATAAATTTTCTTCCTGCTTTCCAGTGAACATTTCGTGCATCTGCATGATCGTTTCTTTTAACATTTTTTTATTTGTATAGATTTGAGACGCTAGTCGGCATTTATACGTGTATTTGCAATTTTTCAAAAAATGATTTATGAAAATATTATCTGTTATTGTTGTACCAGCTTTGTTTGCACACATGTCCAATGCATAATAGTAGTATATTAGCTCTTCATTGGCTTGTTGCTTCCGTGAATAAAAATTAGCCACATGATCTATTTCTCTGCCAAATTCTTCTATAAATCTTTTTCTAATTTCGTCGAACGTTTCGCATGTATCAATTATCCTTTTGTAAAAATACAACGCAGGTCCTTCTAAATATGTTTGTATAATTAGCCTCTTGCTTTCATCGTTGTATTTATGTAATGCAGCAATAACCTCGAACTGGGCTAAAAATTCACTCACCAAAACTGTCGAAATGCCAGAGTACTTATTTAAATTCATGGCTATTTTTATAATTTCTTATATATATAACTTTTATAATTCTTTTATTTGCCGTAAAGCGTCGTCACTTTTTAGAGTCTTTCCTTTACTCCTGGTATTCAGATGGCTCTTGCCTTTTAAAATTTTCTTTCCGCCATACTCAGTGGCGTATATAGCTGAAATAATCTGAAAGAAAACAAAACACTACAACTGCGCGCGGCGCCTCCACCTTCTGGGGTGAGTACCCGGGATGGACCTAATCTAACCTAGCCTCCCTAGGTTAGATTAGTAACTAGAAGCACATAACTATCTATGTTTTTCTCTCTTTAATTGTTTTTTGAAGGTAGGTACTCTGGGGGGTCGGTACCCGGGATGGACCTAATCTAACCTAGGGAGGTCTTCCTAATCAACAAAGGAAAGATAATACATTTTTAACTTTAAGTTACTTTTATTTAAGATGAATCTATTTATAGGAAAATACAATGATAATTATTAGACTATTTTGGGGACGAAGCCCGCAATAAAATTCCGTAAAGGAATCCCGTCAAGGAATCCCATGAAGGGATACCATGGAACAATCTTCCATAATATATATATTTTACATTTTACAAATAAAATCAAATAATGACAGACTTATAAGTTGCCAGTCATAAATGTCGGCAAGTTTGTTTGTGCAATAACCTCTTTTATTAAATACGGCACAAGCAAACGTTGCAGTACCTACTAGAAGTGAAGTAATTGTTTTAAGTAGGTACAATCGTGCTGGTTGGCGACCGGATGGAGAGGGCCCGATGGCGATCCCCGGGGGTTTGGCCGTCCCCGCGGTCTCCATGTGAGTCCCCCACCAGTGGGTCTGACCACTCGAGTTGCTTGGTTCCAAACGTTGCGCTTCACTCAACTTCTATTCCTCTCCCCTATTCACCCTACCAACAACAATGAAAAAGTCAAAAAAGAAAAATAAGTGCCGACAGCGGATGTACTCCCTCTCCCTAAAAGTACACTTCTCTAACATCCGAGGAGTGCACTCAAATCTCCACGATGTCCAACACCACCTTGAGACACAGAGGCCGCACTTATTCTTTCTGACACAGACGCAGATCTGTGATCGTTCGGATCTGGCATATTTGCATTACCCAGGCTATATCCTGGTGACCAAATTTCTCCCCAATGCGGGCGTGTGCGTGTATGTCAGAGACAAGTTCCGGATTTTTCTGTTTTTTGGGTCTATGTAGATACTGGCCTGGACCGAATTGTATACGCCAGTATTTACCGATCACACACGGGAGCTCAGGAGACAACTCGACTTATTGAATATCTTAGTGATACTGCAGATAAGGTCCAACGACGCTATCCCTCTGCGTAGTTGGTGTTCCTTGGGGACTTTAATGCCCATCCTGGAGAGTGGCTGTACCCGTTCAAGGACACCGACCACGCTGGCAGAGAAACCTATCGGTTTGCAGTAACTCATGGTCTCTCCCAGCTCGTCCACGAACCTACGCGCATTCCTGACGATATTGACCATACTGCGTATTGCTTGGGCCTTCTGCTGACAACCGATCCAGACAGATACTCGGTGTCCGTATCTCCGCCATTAGGGACATCCGACCACTGTCTGGTGAAATCTGTGTCGCAATACTCGCCAACCGATATCAGCCCAAAAGGCAATAGGTGAGTATGGCGGTTCAAGTTAGCAGATTGGGATGAGATGCGTCACTTTTTCGCCTCTTATCCTTGGCGGCAAGCTTGCTTTACTTCTGATGATCCATCATGCTGTGCTGATGATCCATCATGCTGTGTTGATGCTGTTTCCAGTGTGATATGTCAAGGTATGGAGTACTTTATACCGTTCTCTGATGTATCCCTGGTGTCCAAAGCCCGCCCATGGTTTAATGCTGATTGCCTCCTAGCTGAAAAGCGTAAGCATGCAGCATACCAAGCCTGGGCTAGCGCTTGCAGAAGCAAAGCTATGGATCTCCCAGCTAAGAAGCAGGCGTACAATGCTGCTGCCAAGTACTGCAAAAAGGTGATCAGAAGCGCTCGTTTCGACCACATTGGCCGTATCGGGGACAAGTTAGCATCCTATCCCACGGGGAGTAAAGCTTTCTGCTCCCTTGCCAAGTCGGTTGAGATGAACTTCTGTCGCCCATCACTGCCACCACTGCAAAGGCCTGACGGGTATTTGGCCCATAGCGCAAAAGACGAGGCAGACTTGTCCGCAAATCTCTTCGCGGAATGTTCACGTCTAGATTCCAAAGGTAAAAACCCACCCACGTTAGCCCCATTCGGCCCCAAGATGAAGGCCGTCCAAATTCACCAGAAAGACGTACTCAAATGCTTACTAAATCTAGATGTGAATAAAGCCAATGGTCTGGATGGCATTCCCGCAGTGGTTCTAAAGCACTGTGCAGCCGAGTAGTCTCCTGTTTTGACACGCCTATATCGACTCTCTCTAAGGACTGGAAAAGTTCCAAAATCATGGAGTTTGCAAACGTACAGCCCGTACCAAAAAAGGGCAGTCGAGCCGACCCTGTCAACTAGAGACTTATTGCAATCACTTCCACAATTTGCAAAATTATGGAACGTGTATTGAACCATCGTCTCCTGACGTACCTAGAGACCAATGAGCTCCTCGGTGACAACCAATACGGTTTCCGCGGAGGACGCTCAACAGGAGACCTTCTAGTGTACGTCACGCATCTACGGAGCATGGCCTTGGAAGGGCACGGAGAGGCAATAGCCGTATCCTTAGATATCTCCAAGGCCTTTGACCGGGTATGGCACGAAGCCCTCTTGAGCAAGCTTCCTGCGTATGGCATACCATTTGGACTCTGCGACTGGATTGATCTCATAAAATCATATCTCGATAATAGATTACAAGCCACTCAAATATCTAGATTATGTCCCCAATCCTCTACAGAGAAAAACTACCTTTCACGATTCAGGGCAGTCAAGTGCGGGGTACCGCAAGGTAGTATCTTAGGGCCATTATTATTTTTAATTTATATTAATGACTTTCCAGACATAACTTCGCATTCAATGATTTTATTTGCAGATGACAGTACATTGATCTGTAGCAATAAAGACATTCACATATTAAAATCTGACATTAAATCTACATTAAGTAATATTATGGACTGGCTGACAAATAATAATCTAAAAATAAATTTAAATAAAACTAACATTATGAATTTTAGGAATAGATATGGGGGCTTAACTTTCGGTAATATTGATTGTAATGGACATAAAATTAGTGAAGTAAATACAACAAAATTTTTAGGTTTAACACTGGACTCCAACCTCAACTGGAAGGAACACATAAATATCACTTGTAATAAAATAAGTAAATATTCCTACGCCTTACGCATGTTATCAAACTTAGTCAACGAATCAGCAATAATATCAGCGTATTATGCCTACATTGAGTCGATTCTACGCTATGGTGTCATATTTTGGGGGAACGCTACTGACAGATTAAACATTCTCAAAGCTCAAAAGCGCTGTATTAGATCGATTTGTCACCTGAAAAGCAGACAATCTTGTAAGCCCTTTTTCAAAAAGTTAGGTATTCTGACTTTTCCCTGTTTATACATTTTAGAAACAGTATTGTTTGTTAAAAAGAACATGAACCTGTTTGAAGGCTTAAACAGCCAAAGGCTTAAAGGCAAAATCCGGTCTCAACCTCGTAAAACTACTCTATATTCTGAGAGTTTCTTTGGTATGGCTTCCAAAATTTTCAATAAATTGCCGAATTGTATTAAAAATATTAATAATGTTACTGAGTTAAAAAAGAAACTAAAAATGTTTTTAGCAGATAAGGCTTACTACACTATTCTTGAATACTTCAATGACATGTAATTAAAATTGTTATAATTTAAGATGGTAATGTTATTGTAAAATGTTAGATATGACATGTAAATGACGTTTATTTGGTCAATTAATATTTTAAATTTAGTAGCAACATTTTATACAAGTATTGTACATACCTCCTAGGTTAGATATGGTTTGAACTACCTATTATAATCCAACATTTGTAAAAACCCATATTTGTGCAAATAAATTGATTTGATTTGATTTGGATTTCTGATTTCCTGAGGAAACGGTCAATTCGAGTTGTCGTCGATGGCTTCTCATCGGACCTAATGGCGATCAACGCCGGCGTACCTCAGGGATCTGTTCTCTCTGCAACATAATTCCTGCTGCACATTAATGACCTTCTTTTAGCGGGAGGCATTATTGGTTACGCCGATGACAGCACTGTAGTAGAGAGATATGTGTCCAATGCGCGAGCGAGTCCAAACCAGATCCAATTCCAGAGAGAGTCGATGATCGAACGGGTTGATTTGACACTATGTAGGGTTTCCGATTGGGGTGAAGCCAACCTTGTCAAGTTCAACGCTTCCAAAACCCAGGCGTGTCTCTTCTCCGGTAAAAAGATCACATTCAACTTGACGACCACTTTCCAAGGTGTATCTGTGCGATCACAAACTATCTAGGGCTTCTAGGCATGACCATCACGTCGAAACTTAATTTCGGTCAACAGATTGAAGCCATGGTACAGTCAGCTTCCAAAAAATTGGGAGTCATCGCAAAGGTCCGGCTATACTTCAACTCCGAACAGTTGTTCAACCTGTACACAGTCCAGGTTCGATCCTGTATGGAGTACTGCAGCCATCTTTGGCATGAATTCGCTAAGTACCATCTTGAAGCGTTGGATTCTGTCGAAGGGCCCGTAGACCCATAAGTAACGACAAACTTACTTCTTCGAGACTGCAAAGTCTCGAACATCGAAAAGTTGCTAGTCTATCGGTTTTTTACAGATTGCACTTTGGAGAGTGCGCGAATGCTCTGTAGCTGCAATACATTCATCCGCACGTCGCCGAGGTCTAGCGCAACTGCCATGCTCGTCCCGGTCGTGTGGTGATATTTATAGTGTGCGAGAGAGACAGCGCATCGCACCCTTCCCGCACGCACGATGACTGTTGTGTAGCCGACCGCCGCCTGCATCTGAGGTACTTGTGCCGTCGCAATAAAGCTGTTCGGTGTAACCGAACACCGCTTACCTACGCAAACACGCGACAAATTATTTATTTTATTATTTTGTAATTGTGATTTTCATTAACATTAAACAACTCGTCCGAAACAGTCGTGTTTCCCTTTAACCATCTCAAACTACTACTTTAAAACATTTATCAATTTAACATTACTTTAAACATCTATGTTGAGGCACAGGCCTTAACATATGGTCCTTCACCCGTCTTTAGTGCTTTTGGTGAGTATTGAGTGTGTTAGCAATCGGTTCGCTGGCCTTCCACAAGCGGACCTCCCCAGCGAATTGAGAAGGTGCTTATATCACACTTGTGAGCTTGCCTGGAGTGCTATTAGATAGACCAGCAACCAACAACAACAACAACATTAACCAACAACATTTTCAAGAACATTTTGAGATCAACAACAATATTTTACAACAATAGCAATGGATCATCTTTTGAACAAACAAGCAGAGCTTATTGAAGCTATCGAAAAACTATTTAACAACTTCAAGAAAGAAAACACCGAACGTAGAAAGGCAATAGCAAACGCAAAACTACTGGAGCTCACGAATTTGTTTCACGATTTCAGTGCAAATCATTTAATTTTGAAACAAAATGAAGAACAAGAACATCTTTACTACCAGGAAAACCACTTCTCGTCCACGGAGAAATTCTACTTCGAAGTATGTACATACATAAAACAATACATCTCATCAAACCCGGGTGGTTCTAAGGGATCGCCAAACGAAGAAAACAAGAGTAGCTATGGAAAATCTGCAAAAGAAGGAAGCAAAACTCCGGTTATCAACGGAGCCTTGGATGAAAAATTGCGTCGTCAGGCGGCCAACTACAAGGCTTTCCAAAGAACTGTGAACTACATTGAAATCGACAAAATAACAGAAAACTGGGAATTTGAAGATACTTTGAAGTCACTTGAATCCCGCTGGGAAACAATAGACTCCCTCCATTGGGAGATAGAGGGTGATTTAAGTGGCAGAGAAAATCTAGAGATGGAAGAATTATTCAGCAACTATGAACATCAATATCAAACTCTGAAACGTTCGATAAAATCCAGGATATGGTCACAAAAACATAGAGAAAAAACTACGCCTACTCTAGAAGTTCCTACTTTCAACGGGAACTACAACGCTTGGGTGTCATTTAAAGATTTATTTATGGAAGCTATACATAATAACCCGAGTTTATCTAACGCGCAGAAGATGCAATTTTTAAAGAGTAAAATACGAGGCGAAGCCGAACGTTTAATACAACATTTGTCAATAAGTTCCGATAACTACACAACATGCTGGGAATTACTGACACATCGCTACGATAACAAGAAACTAATATTCTCTTCACATATAAACATTCTTCTTGACCTCCCTTCTATGAAACAACAAACAGTCAATCAAATAAAACGCATGCATGATGTTACGCAAGAGTGTCTCAACGCAATCAAGAACTTAGGCGTGGATATAATAACCTGGGACCCTCTGATTGTACATATCTTAGATCAGAAATTAGACACCGAGACCCACACGGAATATATCGACTCCCTAAAGAACCGCCGAGAACTACCTATTTTAAGTGAATTTTTAGAGTTTCTGGAAGGAAAATTCACAGCATTAGAATCAGCATGCAGAAAAAGTGACAATCTACAACCTAAACAACATTTCGTAAAACATCAATTACCTTCAACTTCAAATGGAAAATTTTCAAATTATCCAAGTAATTCAAACAATAATTGGAACAAAGGAAATAAAAATGCGAAAGCAACATATAACATCATTACTGTAAAATGTCCACTCTGCAAAAATGAACACGGGCTCTATAATTGCAAGAAATTTTTAGAATTACCTAATGAACAAAAATTACAATTAATTAAAGAACTCCGAGTTTGCAAGAATTGCTTATTTAGTCATAATGGAAATGAATGTAAATCGACGAAAACATGCCGCAAATGTATGAAGAAACATAACACCACGATACACGATGCCTTTATTGAGCAACAGAATACACCGTCTTCTAGCGCAACAATTAACAATAATTTAACTGAACAAAATCAACAAAACGAAGTTCTATTATCAACCGCAATTTTAAATATCAAAGGTCACGATGGTACTTACCACTACATGAGAGCTCTAGTCGACCAGGGCTCGCAGGTGAGCTTAATTACGGAGCGAGCTGCGCAACAACTAAAATTAAAAAGGAAACCATGCAAAGGAACAGTATTCGGTGTCGGAGTAAGAGAAAACAACGGGAAAGGAATGTTACACATACAATGTTATTCCATTCATAATGACTTCAATTTTCAAACGGAAGTTATTATCATGAACAACTTAATAAGTAACTTACCCAACCAAACCTTTAACAAACCAAACTGGCCGTTCATAGAAAACATTGCTCTAGCCGATCCCGAGTTCTACGTGAGTCGCCCCGTTGACATACTTTTGGGAGCTGAGATTTACTCACAAATAGTGCAAGGCGGCATCATCAAAGGAGAAGGCCTATCACAGCCTATTGCACAACAAACAAAAATTGGATGGTTACTATGTGGAAGCACCGTAACTTATCAATGCAACGTCATACTACATAACCTGGATGAGATAAAACAATTTTGGGAAATTGAAGAAATTAGCGAACAATCAAAATTATCCCTGGAAGAACAACAATGCATTAACTTTTACAACGAAACAATAAGAAGAAACGAGGATGGTCGCTACGAGGTCAGGTTACCACTGAAAGAAAATATCGAGAATGATCTGGGATCTTCGAAACAAACAGCCCTGGCGCAATTTAGAAGCCTGGAAAAGAAATTTAACAAAATACCTAAACTATCAAACGACTACAAATCATTCATGAAGGAATATGAAATATTACAACATATGAAACCATTCACCTGTAATCAAACTCCAGAATACTTTCTTCCTCATCATGGTGTAGAACGCATCGACTCATTAACTACCCAATATCGTGTAGTGTTTAACGCTTCCCATAAAACAAACAAGGGTTGCAGCTTAAATGACTACATGTATGCGGGACCAAACTTACAAATAGATTTACAAACACTACTACTAAGATGGAGACAATACCAATACGCCTTCACTGCGGATGTTGAAAAATTCTTTAGAATGATATTACTGCAAGACGAAGATCAAAGATACCAAAAAATATTCTGGAGAGAAGATTCTAATCAACCTATTAAAACATATACTTTAACAACGGTTACCTACGGAACTCGGGCTGCACCATTCTTAGCCATGATGACATTGAGGAGGCTGGCATCTGATGAACGATCAAACTATCCTGACGCTGCAAAAATCGTGGAATCAGCATTTTATATGGATGACCTTGTACACGGCGCCGACACAAAAGAAGAAGGGAAGAAACTTATCTCTGATCTAAACTTACTCATGAAGGCCGGCGGCTTTAATCTTAGAAAGTGGTCGTCGAACGAAAAACAATTGTTAGAACAAGTAAAGTCGGAGCGCAGTACTAGTCAAGACAATATATTCAACTTTAAAACTGAAAATAATTCAAAAACATTAGGGTTATGTTGGAATCCTACCGCAGATAATTTCACCTTCCAGTACAACATTCCTGAAAACAATTCAAAATTAACAAAACGTAGCCTGCTGTCGGATATTTCAAAACTGTTCGACCCTTTAGGATGGCTGGCCCCACTATCTATGAAACTAAAACTATTATTTCAACGCCTGTGGAAAGAAGATATAAAATGGGACCAACAAGTTTCATCTGAAATAGAACGAGAATGGTTAAACATAAAATCAGAACTTCAAACTATCAATGAATACAAAATACCTAGATGGTTGTTATGTCACAAGAATGACATCATAGAATTACATGGATTTTGTGACGCGTCGATTCACGCATACGCGTGTGTGGTGTACGCCAGGATCAAAGATAAAACACGATTGACCTTGGTTGCCGCAAAAACAAAGCTCGTGCCCCACAAGAAAGCTATAACATTACCCAGACTAGAGTTAAGTGGAGCATACTTACTATCAAAACTTATTAATAAAATCAAGGAAGCATTAACTCAACATCAACTAGAAATCTATGGCTGGACGGACTCTATGGTTGTTCTTGGCTGGCTACAAGGAGAGAGTTCCCGGTGGAAGCCATTTGTTGCTAACAGAGTAAAAACAATATGCGATACAATATCAAAAGATCGATGGCACTATGTAAAATCGAACGAAAACCCGGCTGACGCCGCGAGCCGCGGCTTGTATGCGAATCAATTGAAAAATAACTTCTTATGGTGGCAGGGCCCCGCCTGGCTGTCGACGTTTAACGAAGAACAAATGCAATCAAAAATAACATACACTACGAATGAAGAAATCAGATTGAAACAAACAAACGTAATACAGAAACAAAAAGATAATATAATTTATCAATTATTGAATAAATTTAGTTCATTCAATAAAGTTACAAGAATTGTAGCCTGGTTATTAAGAACATTTGTACCTAAGCGTAAACAATTACCAAGCTATCTCACATTACAAGAAATGTCGGCCGCAAAATTGCTTATTATAAAGAACGTGCAACAAAATGAATTTAGAACGGAAATTATGCATTTTAACAAACATAAAACTATTAACTCGAATAGCAAAATATTAAATTTGAATCCGTTCATTGACCATCTTGGAATTTTACGGGTCGGAGGAAGATTAGAAAATTCGTCATTAAACATGGAAATGAAGCATCCAAAAATAATACCTCGGGACAGCAGACTCGCCGATTTACTAATAGATGAAGCCCACCTACTTACCTTCCACGGAGGTCCACGTCTCTCCATGGCGTGCCTTCGGCAACAATACTGGATTCCTGGGGGAAACAACGCTGTAAAGAAACGATTACGAAACTGTATTACCTGTAGAAAAAACAATCCAAACAAAGAACACCAAATCATGGGGGACCTGCCCGCCGCTCGTGTGGAGCCTGCTCCTCCTTTCTTCCACACCGGGATAGACTACACCGGATTCGTTGAAATAAAAGCTAACAAAACAAGAAACGCAAGAACCCTGAAAGGTTATGTAGCCCTGTTTATTTGTATGGTTACAAAGGCCATACACTTGGAACTAGTGACAGATTTAACAAGCTCGGCATTTCTGGCGGCCCTGCGAAGAATGTCAGCCCGTCGTGGAGCCCCACATCACTTATACAGTGACTGTGGAACCAACTTTGTCGGTGCCAACAGAAATCTACAAGAAGAATACGAGAAATTGAAACAAACTTACGACGATCATTTCATGGACACTTTATCATCCATGAACATACAGTGGCACTTCAATGCACCCTCATGGCCTAGTGCTGGAGGCTTATGGGAACGAGCAGTACGAAGTTTGAAGTATCACCTAAAAAGAGTAATAGGAGAACAGCGCTTAACATTTGAAGAATATTCTACAATACTTGCTCAGCTTGAAGCCTGCTTAAACTCCAGGCCCTTGTGTGCGCTCACCGAGGATATCAATGATTTAGATTACTTAACACCAGCGCACTTCATGTACGGTAGAGCAGATGTAACAGTCATAGAAACAGCAGAAGATGCTAGAACCAGATGGCATCTAACGAACGAAACGTTTAAACAAATCTGGAGGAGGTGGAAGGCAGAATACTTGACGCAACTCACCGCAAGAATAAAGTGGTTACAACCGCAAAAGGGCATACAAGTCGGTGATTTAGTAACAATACAAGATGAACACTTACCTCCTGGAAGGTGGCCCATGGCCCGCGTGGTCGAGCTGCACCCGGGTCGTGATGGATACACGCGCGTCGTTACCCTGAAAACTGCAAACGGATACCTGAAACGCCCTATCGTCAAACTTTCCGTGTTGCCGCTGCAACCTGCACCTGAAAAAGAAATCGAAATCAAAAACGAAAATACCCAAGAAAAACGAAGAACTAAAAAACCTAACTCTACCTTGTACAACATAACAATGGCAATATTATTTTTTACAACATTAATATCGAATTCCCAAGAGATTGATATTATCACAAAATTACATGAAAACCAAAGCTTATATTTCGACCCGCTAGCGAAAATGCAGCTCTTAAGAGACCAATGGACTTTAGTAACTTACTACAATATGGATCCCTACATAAACGGAAACATGGCATTCGAAAAACTACTCAATTACCTTGAAATAACATGTCGTAACTTAGGAGCGAACGATAAATGTAACTTATTAACGCCACAACTGCGCCATGAATATACAGAACTACAGTATTACAATCAGCTGTTGATGACTCAGCACTTCAGCGATACCCAACAAAGATCGAAGCGAGGACTTATCAACGCTGTGGGCTTTGGGCTAACAGTTTGGGGTGCTAGATCAACAGTTCGCAGAAAAATATACCCAAGATATTGAATTAATTAAACAAAATCAAGCTCATCTAAAAAACCTATGGTTGAATCAGACATCTATCGTCGAATCTGAGTACAATATTATAAAAAGATCAGAAGAAATTATGTCAAAACAACATAAAATTGTAAACAAACACCTAAACAGCTTGGATTCATCGGTAAAGACATTAGAGAATGCATACAAGGAAATAAACAAGGAACAAGACTTTACAATATCTGCTATCTCAGCAATCAGCATACTTCAAAACTTAAAAACTGTCCAAAGTATGCTCTTGGACACAGTTACAGATGTTTATCAAGGTCGATTTAATCTGCACTTATTAACGCCAAAACAACTTCAAGAACAGTTAAACATAATTTCAGGATTATTATCTTCAGACATAATATTACCTATTGAAAATATCTACAGTGAAATTCAATCTATCTACAAATTATTAAAAATCAAGGCAAGAATGACTAAAAACTATTTTATATTTGAAGTGAAAATTCCCTTGATTAGCAGAGATACCTACGATTTATATCACGTAATTGCGATACCTCAAACCCACGAAGAAAAAACATATTCTATCGTATCAACTTCAGAATATATTGCAATTAATTTACAGAAAGATAATTAATTACCTCTCATTAACGATAGATAACTTACAAAAATGCATAATACGAGACTCTTCAACATACATGTGCAATCCTCAACATCCTATTTACAGATATAAATCAGACAAGGATCTGTGCGTCCTGGATGAAAATAATAACTGCAAAACAAGCATCGCCGCGTGCAAAAACAAGTGGAGCAGCTTAATGAAGACAAATTCCTATTTTTATTATTGTTGCTCGGAATGTTACTTACGTACAATATGTGGAGATCGAGTTACAGCTCACCAGCTGATCGCTGCGAATATTATTTCATTAGAAGAGAATTGCATTATCAAAACTACGGATTTTACGATTTATGGACATAAACGCCACTTGAGTCGATTAGATATTATGTTCGATATTGAAAAGGTGGAAGTGGCTCCCATAAGTCACATAATCAATATTACCATCGACAAATATTCGTTATCCAATAAAACACACTCAGAACAGACTCAATTACACAGAGAGATTGAGTCTAAGATAAAAGAACTGAAAGCAAGCGAGACTTATGAGAATGAACAAAAAATCTCGCCTCATGACATTCATCATTACACTATAATATACGCAATAGTCAGCGTTCTTATACTTACCTTCGTGATATTGAGCTGCCGCCGCGCGAGAAGAACTTGGAAGGCCAACTCAACAGTTAAGGAAACAGCTGGAGGAAGTACATCCCAAGAGGAAGTGGAAATGAAAGAAATAAAAACTGAAAACAAAGAACCAGTGTTCCGGAAATTGGTGTTCAGAGAAGACTAGCGGCATCTTTGGGCATCCGGCTGCGAATCCGTCTCATCTTATGCTGGTGGGGAATATGTTCGGTGTAACCGAACACCGCTTACCTACGCAAACACGCGACAAATTATTTATTTTATTATTTTGTAATTGTGATTTTCATTAACATTAAACAACTCGTCCGAAACAGTCGTGTTTCCCTTTAACCATCTCAAACTACTACTTTAAAACATTTATCAATTTAACATTACTTTAAACATCTATGTTGAGGCACAGGCCTTAACAAAAGCAGATATATGCAAGAGTACTACGGTTAGTTTTAAGTTATTCTGCCCAGCCCCCCTACCGCTGGTAGGGAGGTTAGCCGCTAGGGTTCGCTAGGTTTTTATTTAGGAACTCTAGGCATTTGTTATATAATTATATATACATATCATAGTCCCAACCCCTTCCCAAATGGATAAGCAAAGCGTCATAAACATTGCGAAGGCGTTCACCCAAGCACTCGCCGCGTCGGGTGTTTCAATTTCTGACGACATATTTACGCAGGCCGTACTAGCGCTTAACACGTCCCCGGCCCCTCAGGCCTCCAACGTCCAGACCCCTCAGGTCTATAGCTCTCCCGCGTCTCCCGTTCCATCCGATATGAACTGAGCGTCGGTCTCATCCTCGCGCTCATCTTGTAGGAAGCGTACCACTCCCGGGAGCGATTCAGACTCCGCCGCGTCCGAAGCTTCGTCGGTCGCCGCCACCTTAACCGGCTCTCCTGAGCCCGCGTTCCAATTAGTTGACAAACGCTCTAAGAAGCGATCGAAAAAAGCCGCGGTGTCTTCAACACCCGAGCCAACCCCGGTGTCTTCTACACCCGCCCCCGCGCCGCTCTTGTCACTCGAAGTGACCGCGTCTCGTCGGTCCCGTCGAAGCCAGCGACGCGCTGCGCTCCCGTCCCACCGAAGCCTCAGCTCCCTCCGCCCGTCTTCCTCCGCGAAAAAGCGCGCTGGACCGCGGTTTCTAACTTGTGCAAAGAGCACAAAATCAATTATCTCAAGGCAAATAACGCAGGCGATACTATAAAAATCGACGACTTCCGCGCGATCACTCGTTTAATCTCGCTTAAACAAATCGCATACTACACTTACGCCCTCCCGGAGGAGCGTAAGATCCGCGCAGTATTACGGGGCGTCCCATTCGAGCTCGCGAACGAAGATATCCTCGAGGACCTTAAGTCCCAGGGTTTCCCGGCTGAAGCAGTGCACAAGATGCACTCAAACCGCGGTAGGCGTTTTCCGTTAGCTTTAGTTATCTTCTCTAATACTCCCAACTCGAGGGAGATCTTCAGAGAGGCTCGCACAATCTGCGGATTCTATCTCGAATCTATCGAGCGTCCCAACCCCCGTGGTCACCCTGGGCAGTGCCACCGCTGCCAGCTCTACGGCCACGCAGCGGCTAAATGCTCAGCTCCTCCCAGGTGCGTCAAGTGCCTGGACCCTCACATAACAAAGGAGTGCACTCGCACTCCCGAATCCACTTCCCCCCCTGCCTGTGTGCTGTGCGGCCAGTCTGGCCACACAGCTAACTACAGGGGTTGCCCGCGCGCTCCACGCTCCTCAGCCAAGAGGGCCGCGCCTAAACCGGCTCCGCCGCTCACTCCCGCTAAGTTCCCGCCGCTGCGCACCGGGGTCCCCCGGAAGCAAAGCCCGTTAAGCCGACGCCTACTTCGGCTCTGTCTTGGAGGCAGCGTCCGGCCGTTCCACCTGCACCTTCCCGTCCTTTTCAAAACGTCGACATTACGGAAATTTCCGTACTCGCACGCAAACTGCGAGCCGCCCGCTCTCCTCAAGAGCGTTTATTTGCGTTAGCCGAGCATCACTCGCTTCTAAGTTCGTTATAAATTTTATTTTTATTTTTTTTATTTTTGTTTTAATTCGTAAATAAGCAAATATAATGTCTAGACCCGCAAATCCCGCGTCCGGTCGTATCAAACCCAAGGGCTTATCCCTAGTTTCTTTTAACACTCCTAGTCTCAGCACTAACCTTCCTGAGCTCAAACTGTTCCTTCAGAACAACGAGCCAGACTTATTGCTTCTTCAAGAGACGTGGCTCACTCCAAACCGCACCAGGGGATTCGTTGTTCCCAATTACGTGTTCATTCGTAACGATAGGCCCGACGGTTACGGCGGCACAGCTATTTATCACAAAAGAGGTTTCCACTGCACTCCTACCTACCCCTAACCTCTAACCTACCCCTCCTCTCCTCAACATGGAGGCCACTGTGTGTAGATTGGCTATGACTGGTCATCCGACCGTCATCATAGCTTCAGTCTACATACCTAGTAACATCCATCATACCAGACCTATCCTTAGCGACTTCGAGGCCATTCTCGCCCTCGGCAATTCAGTCATTATGTTTGGAGATTTTAACTCCAAACATACTGACTGGAAGTGCCTATCGACCAACCAAAGCGGTAGAGAACTCCTTAAAATCACTCAGCAACTCGACTTAGACGTCATCTCTCCCGTCACTCCCACTCACTATCCCGGCAACCCTAACTACTCTCCTGATATCCTCGATTTTGCGATCGTCAAACAAATCAACCTCGATCTCAGGTCTATCGAACCGCTCGATGACCTTGGCTCTGATCACCGCCCCGTGTCCCTCGTGCTAGGACCGCCTAATAATCACGTCACTTCTCCTAAGACCTTTACCAACTGGAAAGGTTTTAAAAATACGTTAGCTTCAGCCTTAGAGGCCCCAAACTGTCCGCTCGCGATCTCGCCCGACCAATTAGATAGCCCGGACAAAATAGATTCATTAGTCGACTCCCTGACTGATGCTATCAACTCAGACATCAGTGTAAACGAAAAGGTTGCTAAGCGAAGTATATCCAATCTACCCTTAGCCGTTAGCAATCTCATTAAAGCTAAGAACGCGGCTCTCCGGAGAGCCAAGAAATATCCCACGCCCGCCTATAGATCAGCTGCGAACAAACTACAACGTAAAGTTAGGTCTCGCCTCGCGGAACTCCGAGACGCTCAGTTTAACGATCTCATGGAGAATATCTCCCCGTCCCACCAAGCGTACTATAGTATGGCCCGAGCCTTACGCGTAGACGCCGCCTCTCACATTCCTCCTCTCACTCGTCCCGACGGCACTATTACCTTTGAAGCCGAAGAGAAAGCCGAATGCTTCGCCGACAGCATAGCGGCACAATGTTCGCCCAGCACGCAACCCGCGGATCCCTCCCACATCCAGGCGGTGGAGGACGAAGTCCTCCGCAGAGAATCTCTCCCCATCACCGACGACCCTTTTAGTGGGTATGGTTCTGGTAGGCGTCGGGACGAGTCCCACATAACTCCGCTCGCGCGCGCGGAGTATGCGTCAGAGCATTTTTTATCCTCCTGCCCTTCCCGTGGAGGGGAACAAAAAAAATAAAATTAATAAACGTCCGTTCGTATTCTGACAACAGTTTGATTTCTCCACCTAAAAGCATCCGTATCTCGCTACCTACAGCTCTTTTTCAGCTGATCGAACCTTCCTTCTTTCTCCACCGGTCAACCAGACGCAGACAGAAGTTTCACCCGTTTATGGTTAGCGTGCCGAAGAGCCGAACTAAACGGTTTGATAGCTCATTTTTGGTTCGTGTTGCCAAAGAGTGGAACGATTTGCCTGCGTCTGTTTTTCCAGACAAATATAACCCAGGAGCTTTCAAGTGTAGAGTGAATAGGTACTGCAACGTTTGCTTGTGTCGTATTTATTAAAAGAGGTTATTGCACAAACAAACTTGCCGACATTTATGACTGGCAACTTATAAGTCTGTCATTATTTGATTTTTATTTGTAAAATGTAAAATATAGAGAATATCGAAGATTGTTCTAGATCATTCCTTGACGGGATTCCTTACGGAATTCTATTGCGGGCTTCGTCCCCAAAATAGTCTAATAATTATTCTTGTATGTTATTTTAAAATAGATTCATTTTAAATAAAAGTGGATTAAGTGTTATATGTGTTTCTTTCTTATTAATTAGGACGACCTCCCTAGGTTAGATTCGGTCCATCCCGGGTACCAAACCCCGAGATGGTGGAGGCGCTGGGTAAAGTGTAGTGTTTTGTGTTTTATTTCAGCTATATACCCCACTGAGTATAGCGGAAAGAAAATTTTAGAAGCCAAGATCCATCTGAATACCAGGAGTAAAGGAAAGATTCTAAAAAAGTGACGACGCTTTACGGCAAATAAAAGAATTATAAAAGTTATATATATAAGAAAATTATAAAAATAGCCATGAATTTGAATAAATACTCTGGCATTTCGACAATTTTGGTGAGTGAATTTTTAGCCCAGTTCGAAGTAATTGCGGCATTACATAAATACAACGATGAAAGCAAGAGGCTAATTATTCAAACATATTTAGAAGGACCTGCGTTGTATTTTTACAAAACGATAATTGATGCATGCGAAACGTTCAACGAAATTAAGAAAAGATTTATAGAAGAATTTGGCAGAGAAATAGATCATGTAGCTAATTTTTATTCACGAAAGCAACAAGCCAACGAAGAACTAATAAACTATTATTACGCGTTGGACATGTGTGCAAACAAAGCTGGTACCACAATTACAGAAAGTATTTTCATACAACATTTTCTGAAAAATTGCAAATACACATACAAATGCCGACTAGCGTCTCAAATCTATACAAATAAAAAAATGTTAAAAGAAACGATCATGCAGATGCACGAAATGTTCACTGGAAAGCAGGAAGAAAATTTATATCTTCAAGACAACGTACAGATGTCACAAGAAATAACAGTAAATTCTACAACACCACCGAGGAGTGAGAAGGAAGATTCTCAATGGTTAACTAACATGGACTACGGGAACGCGAGAGGAAAATTCTTAAATAATAACAATCGATCTCCATATAATCTAAGGAGAACACAGGATCGAGGTGATTCATCCAACGGGCGAGGAAGGAATTTCCCAAACTTCAACCGGCGTCAGTAAGACAGCTTGGGACATTATTGATGCCGATTAATCAAGACAATATTATATGTAAGTGTAGTCCCAATATTAAAGTTAAAATTAGAGAAAGATTTATCTCAGCTTTACTTGATACAGGCGCTTCAGTGTCTGTAATGTCTCAACTATTATGTAATCAATTAAATATTACAATACATAAGGTTGAAGATATAAAAATCCGAGCCGTTAATGGTAATCGAATTAATATAATTGGTAAAATACAAATATGTTTGGAGATTGAACATGTTGTGTATATACAGAATTGTTATGTAGTTGATAAAATTGAAAGAAATTTAATTCTCGGACAAGACTTTCTTCAGAAGTCTGATGCAATATTAGATTTTAAAAAAGGTCATGTTCAATTTGTAAATAATATTTGTAAATTTATTAGACATAATGAAATTAATGATTTTAATGTTAAAGATGTGAACCAAAATATCCTTCAGGTAATACAGGTTTCACGTGAATTGTGTAAGGATGAATATATTTATTTTTCTGATTTAGTAGATAAAAATGATTGTAGATTGTGGGAAGTAGTGGTAGCTAAACCAAGTGAAAAAGAATTTAATTTATCTTCGAATTTGTCGGTAAAAGAACGAGTTGAATTATTAAAAATATTAACAAAATATCGGTCGACGTTCGCGTTCGAAAAAAAAGAGTTAGGAAAGTGTAATATTGTCGAAGTCACAATCGATACAATAGATGAAACTCCAGTTCATAGAGCACCTTATAGAATATCTAATGAACAACATAAAATTATACGTGAGCAAGTTAATGATATGCTTGAAAATAATGTGATTAGAAAATCTAGAAGTGCGTATGCATCACCGGTAGTACTAGTTAAAAAACCAGACAATACATGGAGATTTTGTGTGGATTATAGAAAGTTGAATAAGAAAGTAATAACAGATTCATATCCTTTGCCTATCATCGAAGATATGATAACACAGCTGAATGGGGCGAAATTCTATGCGGATTTAGATTTAAACTCCGCCTATTGGCAACTATCGATAGCGGAGAAAGATAAACACAAAACAGCATTCATCACACCGTCTGGATTATACGAGTTTAACGTATTACCTTTTGGATTAAAAACTAGTGGAGCTTTTTTTCAAAGGACAATGGATGAAGTGTTAGCAGGTCTTAAGTATAAAAATGTGATAGTTTTTATTGACAATGTGATCGTGTATGGTGATTCGTTTAATGAATTTATAAGTACTTTAGAAGAAGTGTTTCAACGATTGAGTGCGGCAAACTTGACACTCAAACCATCAAAGTGTAATTTTGACACACTATTTCTGGAGAAGGTATTTTACCAGACCCAAAAAATATTGAGAAAATAAAAAAAGTAAAAATACCAAGAAATATTAAAGAATTGAAATCGGTATTGGGTTTATTTTCTTATTATAGAAAATTTATAAAGAACTTCTCTTCATTAACTCTTCCTTTAACAGATCTATTAAAGAAGAATACGAAATTCATTTGGTCACAAGTACAACAAGAGGTATTCGATAAAATGATATCGTTAATGGTTGAACCACCATTATTACGACATTTTGTTAATGACAAAAAAATATGTACAAGATTATATGTAGATGCGAGTGATTTAGCCTTGGGAGCATGTTTGATGCAAGGTCAACAAGAGAAATTGTTACCGATATGCTTCGCATCACGAAAATTAACAGAAGCAGAAAAAAAATATTCAATAACTGAAAAGGAGTGTTTAAGTTTAGTGTGGGCATTAAACTATTTTAAACATTATTTATGGGGATTACAATTCCAGATAGTAACAGACCATAAGGCATTATGTTGGTTAAGGACAAGACGAGATATGTCTGGAAGACTAGCCAGATGGGCCTTGGCGATTCAAGCACACGACTTTGAGATTGTACATTGTTCCGGAAAACAGAACGTTGTAGCGGATTTCTTAAGTCGAAACCCCCTAATAGAAGATGAAACTGGTACAGGAAAAGAAATAGAAGATGGTTTACAAGTGTTCTCGATTGAAGTGGAGAATTTATCACGACATCAAGAGGAAGATAGTTTTTGCCGAAGGTGGCGTGAAAATGTATCGATCAGTCGACGAAGTGTATATAAAGGTTTTATGATATCAAATAATGTGTTATATAAATGTATTAGAAGTGGAAATATAATAAAAAATTTAATTGTTTTACCTAAGTCGTTATTTAGTGAAATCATGAGACAATTACATGATGACGCACGTACGGGAGGTCATTTCGGGATGATGAAAACTTTAGCAAAGTTCAGGGTAAAATATTTTATGCCGAACGCATATAATGAAATCGAGAAATATATTAAAAGTTGTATACCTTGTCAAGAAAAGAAAATATATAATAAGATAGTGCCATTACGCCCTATAGTAACGGATCGTTTATTTCAAAAGATAGAAATTGATGTACTAGGTCCTTTTAATCGTTCAGTAGATGGTAATAAATATATAATAACATGTATAGATTGTTTTTCAAAATATGCTATTTGCAAAGCAGTTCCACGAGTGACAGCTCAAATAGTAGGTATATAATTTCTTTATTAATGAAATTTTAACAAACTTCGGGACAGTATGTGAAGTATTGTCAGATAAAGGTTCCATGTTTACGTCAAGGTTAATTAAGTCTTTATTAAGGCAATATAATATAAAACATTCCTTAGCTACCACTATGCACCATCAAACATTAGGTTTAGTAGAAAAATTGAATCAAACCATTTCATATTCATTAGCTAAATATGTAAACCAAAGTCAAAGGGATTGGTGTCAAATTTTACCTTTTATAATATATGCTTATAACTGTTCAAAACAAGCTTCAACTAAATTTTCTCCTTATTATTTAATGTTTGGTAGAGAACCTGAAGTTCCGTTTGATAAAAGGTTGGATCCTAACTGTAATATGACCGTTCAACAAAAAAAAGATACTTATATAAGTGCAGTGAATCAAGCCAGAGAAAATTTAAGGAAAGCTCGTTTAGTACAAAAAAGATCGTATGATAAAAAGGCTTCTAATATTAAACTTCGTGTAGGACAATTAGTTTTGTTACATTGTCCAAAAAGAATATCAGGTAAAAGTCGAAAACTTAGTCGACCATATAAAGGTTTATTTCGAGTGTTACGATATATAGGATGTGACAATTATCTTGTAAAAAAAAATACAAAATAACCAAGAACTAATTGTACATGTGAATAGATTGAAACCATATAATATTCGATAAAGTAAAACTAATGATAAAACTATGTCTATATTTATATATATATATATAAAATAAAGTTTTGTATATACATTTATGTATTGAAATATTACGATAATATTATGATTCCTTTATTCTTAGAATTAATAGAGTAAAAATACACATTTAGGTGTACAAGTATATATATCATTCATTTGTAGATATGCAACGGTTAGAATTTCGTTGGAGATTTAGAATAATATAAGAAACTAATATTTTTTTTTTTCTCAAATTCTATGTACACTTCACAACGCAATGTTCCGAGATGATATATCCTGCAAAGCCGATCCAAACAGCATCACCAAAAAGGAGATGCAATGGATGGACGATGCAGATAAAAGAAAATAAGGAAAAGGTTTTTATATATTATACATTGAGATAAGAGGGTATTTTATTTAATAATTTAATAAATTAATTTTAAATACCCAAAAAGAAACCTCTAAGGGGCGGCAGGTACACGCCGCACGTATTTACCGCGCTGCATTTTATTTACGAATCATAAATATACGTGTGGTGCCAATGCTCTAAAGAAGTCAATTTTCAAAGACTAAAATAACACTATAGATAATGTGCACGTTTAATTTGAGCCACACCTAATAATCTCCATAAGAGAGAAGGTGATAGCCGATTTAGCTATGCGGCCAAAGTTTACGAGTATATATAATATTGTGATATTGATGTCTGTGGGTCAACACGCGGATGTAGAATAGGATCCTCAGTGGGTTAAATAATAAAAGGGTTGTGATGGAATAGGTAATGATTTTCAAACGTTATTGGTATAGAATTTTGTCAGGTGTATTTCGGTGCATTTTGAAAAAGTTCTCTGCATTGCGTTGTGAAATATTAATATATTAATTTATAGATATCATTCTGGGTTATATAAAATACTTTGGATCCGATTTTATGATCTATTCATAGGTAAGTTTGTCCGGTAATAGTTAGGCAGGTAAAATCTTAATATTTAGGTAGGTAATATTTAAAGTTTCGAAAGTTACAAACTTTCAAATAAAGTTTCAAATAAACTTTTAATCATTCAGAAAAATTTAAAGTCAATATGACAGTTCATGTCAAACGTGTTTGTTTTGTCAACTGAATGATAATGTTTGATAATATAATTTGATTAATTTAGTATTAATTTAATATAAATGGGATTAATTAAATTTACTTTTATTGGGATATTAATATATTTATTACTTATCAATTAATTATAATTATAATTTGATTGTATTCAATGGGTTATTTTAACAATTGTTGATTAATTTAATAATAAATATTGGTTATTTGAACTTGCGTATGATTGTGTAACGTAAATGATTAATATGGGGTTGTTGATTATTCATGAATTGTATGAGAAATTAAAATAATTTACACTGTTTTATTTAGATATAAATTAACCAGCCGGGATCTTGGCTGATTTTCATCAGGTTTTGTGGCTAAGGCTCTATTGATGGAGAATAAATACAATAAGATCATTTTTGGTGTAATAAGATGTTGTAATTTAAACATGATCAAGTATATATATTCCTATCGGTAGGGGGCTCATCTGAGAGTAATCCCGATTAATGTATATGGTCCTGATTTAGGTAGGGTCGTTATTTAAGAATGAAATGTATATAGGAATTTATTTAATCAGCTTCACTAATTAAATAAATTAAACAAGAGGGGCGATTGCAACGTTTGCTTGTGTCGTATTTATTAAAAGAGGTTATTGCACAAACAAACTTGCCGACATTTATGACTGGCAACTTATAAGTCTGTCATTATTTGATTTTTATTTGTAAAATGTAAAATATAGAGAATATCGAAGATTGTTCTAGATCATTCCTTGACGGGATTCCTTACGGAATTCTATTGCGGGCTTCGTCCCCAAAATAGTCTAATAATTATTCTTGTATGTTATTTTAAAATAGATTCATTTTAAATAAAAGTGGATTAAGTGTTATATGTGTTTCTTTCTTATTAATTAGGAAGACCTCCCTAGGTTAGATTAGGTCCATCCCGGGTACCGAACCCCGAGAGTACCTCTTGGACAGGCGTGTATGATTCTCGTCTTCATCGGCACTTTCCATCAGGTGAGATGGAAGACAAACGCTTGCTAATTATTTATAAAAAAAGGTCTTTGCTGCATATTGGGGACTTGGCAATCTTGAAAGGCAAAAAGAATTTATAGTACAACGCGCAAGTAATAAAGCCTAAATATCGGTACTCAAGCACACAAGATTTCAGAGCCCTCGATACCGCCTTTTATTTCGAGGTTAATGGAACCAAAATAAGAATATGCAAACCATTTTTTACATCCGCTCTAATCTTTATATTATAGATAAATTGTGTATTAAAACTGAACAGTATTTGCATTTTTATTTTCATGAGAATTAGAATTCCTAAAGAATATAAAGAAAAATTGATGTGGTCACTATGCGTTGTTCAAACAACTTGTATTGTTTATGTAAAATTTTGAATGTCTGATTTATGTTTCAATGTTTAATGGATCAGTTCTGCAAAACTACCTGACTTCGGTCTGTGGAAGTCTAGTCTTTTGTTTGTACACTTAGATTTAACAAAATACCAACGTTTGATTACAAAAGAAAGGCTTACTGAGGATACTTTATCTAACGGTTTAATTTGAAAGAAATCTATTCAAGACTGTATTTTCATATTAAAATAATTTTTTTATCAAAAAGTTAGATCTTTCATTTGAAAGAAATTTGATAAAGTTGAATGTATGGCTGTGACCGCGTGAGCGAAACAAAGGTACAACGCCTTCTCGTTCACTTTCATAGCTACCAGCCGCGCAAACCATGCGTTACTGCATTTTTAAAAGGTATATTATTGTACGACTAAATCAAGTTTCATTCCAAGTGCAGTACCTATTAGATTTTAGGTATTTTCGAAGAAATGGTATTTTGTAAGTTAATTACTTTTTTTGAAATAAGCCAGTTGGATGTCCCGCGCGTTCTTGGTTTGACTCGTGCCGATTAAACGCAGCAATAATAGTACGAGTACCTTAATAATTAGGCTACGGCACTGATTACGAGTTTCATGTATTTGTTTTTGTAAATACTAAAAAGTGTATGGAACATAAATGTTTTGTGAAAATAACATTTACATTATAGATGTTAATTTCGATAACCAGACAAATTTACACTTTATTTCGTAGCAGTTAAGTCTAATTTGACTAACATCCGAATTACCGTTTCACAATGATAATCATTATACTGCTTTCACACGCTAGTAGAAAATCAACTTTAATTCGACGGAGTACGGTTGTAGACACTGAAACCTAAATATTTTATTATTAAAGAACACATTTCTGTTGCATAAGATTTTAAGTCGCCTTTAAGTCGTAAGGTCTAATTTACTATGACCAGTAGTCCAATAACTATTTCATACTGTTATAATACAATGATAACAATAACAGATTTCGATAACAGTTATTTGGAAATAACACTGCAGAAAAATAATTATTGCAGTATAAGATCAGTAAGTATAATCAGTGTCAGTACGTATACTTGCTTCAGTTGTTTCAATCGCCCGAAATTTAACATTAATATCTAAATCTCGCTCAGAACGAGATATAATAGATATACATATATCTTGGTTTGAAAAGATATATATCACTCTTTTCTTTCAGAGATATAATTTGCGCATGACTAATATAAAGGTTAACAAAAAATTTAACATGCTTAAAGAAGATTAAATATTATAGCTATCAATAGGTGGTAACACTAACAAAAAACTTTACTACTCATATATTTCTATACGTTTGTGAAATGATTATAATCGCAATATGTACACTAACATAAAATACTATTTAATAAAGCTGAATACTATGTCAATAACATTTGTCTGTGCAGTAATTAAAAACCGTGTTCGTTGGAAGGTATTAACAGCTTTGATATGCGGATGGGTGGATTCGAAATAATGTTTGAAATGTAAATTGTGTAAAGTAGATATAAATATACAGAAATTAAAAGCCAAGTCACAAATTTCTTTATTGGTTACGTGATCAAACTTTTAATTTTATAACTAAACCACAGGAAAATGAGATAGCCTCTAATACATTAATTAATCTTTTTTTTTTTTGCAACGCCCGCTAAATAATCTATAGAAAGCGTAGTAGTTAAATTTGGGTTAGGTTAGGTTAGACTGTAATTATCAAATGCGTGAGCCGAGCGAACGCAGTGAGCGTGGTGCGGCAGCACCCGGCGAAGCGCCATAATCGAAATTGGATGATAATTCTAAATTTTTTAACAAAAACACCCCGCGACAGCAAATTTATAGTGGCTAAGACAGTATCGTTCAGACGCCTGCAAATTGTGGCTGGCTTAGTAATTAAGAAAGCAATATAGATTTTTAATTAGCACCCTTAAATATATAGGACATTGTTTATTTTAGAAACTATACTCCTCCACCATAAAATTACACCCTTCTGTTTTGAGATTCAATCTAAAAGAAATCACCTAGTTTTCTCCTACACCTTTCCGAAAACCTCTTTTAACCAAAGATTTTTCTACTTTCTTGAACCATACATATACCACTAAATTACATTTAACTGCAAAAATAACACAGACTCACCATACATATGCATACAAAACAGATACTCTCTCCCACACACTCACGCACCCGTATACACAATCCCACTCCCAGTAATTAAAAACCGTGTTCGTTGGAAGGTATTAACAGCTTTGATATGCGGATGGGTGGATTCGAAATAATATTTGAAATGTAAATTGTGTAAAGTAGATATAAATATACAGAAATTAAAAGCCAAGTCACAAATTTCTTTATTGGTTACGTGATCAAACTTTTAATTTTATAACTAAACCACAGGAAAATGAGATAGCCTCTAATACATTAATTAATCTTTTTTTTTTTTGCAACGCCCGCTAAATAATCTATAGAAAGCGTAGTAGTTAAATTTGGGTTAGGTTAGGTTAGACTGTAATTATCAAATGCGTGAGCCGAGCGAACGCAGTGAGCGTGGTGCGGCAGCACCCGGCGAAGCGCCATAATCGAAATTGGATGATAATTCTAAATTTTTTAACAAAAACACCCCGCGACAGCAAATTTATAGTGGCTAAGACAGTATCGTTCAGACGCCTGCAAATTGTGGCTGGCTTAGTAATTAAGAAAGCAATATAGATTTTTAATTAGCACCCTTAAATATATAGGACATTGTTTATTTTAGAAACTATACTCCTCCACCATAAAATTACACCCTTCTGTTTTGAGATTCAATCTAAAAGAAATCACCTAGTTTTCTCCTACACCTTTCCGAAAACCTCTTTTAACCAAAGATTTTTCTACTTTCTTGAACCATACATATACCACTAAATTACATTTAACTGCAAAAATAACACAGACTCACCATACATATGCATACAAAACAGATACTCTCTCCCACACACTCACGCACCCGTATACACAATCCCACTCCCAGTAATTAAAAACCGTGTTCGTTGGAAGGTATTAACAGCTTTGATATGCGGATGGGTGGATTCGAAATAATATTTGAAATGTAAATTGTGTAAAGTAGATATAAATATACAGAAATTAAAAGCCAAGTCACAAATTTCTTTATTGGTTACGTGATCAAACTTTTAATTTTATAACTAAACCACAGGAAAATGAGATAGCCTCTAATACATTAATTAATCTTTTTTTTTTTTGCAACGCCCGCTAAATAATCTATAGAAAGCGTAGTAGTTAAATTTGGGTTAGGTTAGGTTAGACTGTAATTATCAAATGCGTGAGCCGAGCGAACGCAGTGAGCGTGGTGCGGCAGCACCCGGCGAAGCGCCATAATCGAAATTGGATGATAATTCTAAATTTTTTAACAAAAACACCCCGCGACAGCAAATTTATAGTGGCTAAGACAGTATCGTTCAGACGCCTGCAAATTGTGGCTGGCTTAGTAATTAAGAAAGCAATATAGATTTTTAATTAGCACCCTTAAATATATAGGACATTGTTTATTTTAGAAACTACACTCCTGCACCATAAAATTACACCCTTCTGTTTTGAGATTAAATCTAAAAGAAATCACCTAGTTTTCTCCTACACCTTTCCGAAAACCTCTTTTAGCCAAAGATTTTTTTACTTTCTTGAACCATACATATACCACTAAATTACATTTAACTGCAAAAATAAAGTTGTTACATGGCTTAAAGAAAAGTCGTACTCCGACACCGAACCCCTGCTAAAACCATTACACTAATTATACCACTCAGTCTCACACAGACTCACCATACATATACATACAAAACAGATACTCTCTCTCACACACTCACGCACCCGTATACACAATCCCACTCCCTCTCTCTTTCACAAATACATACCTGATGTTTAGATGTAATTTTCTCTATTATTTAATCTTGAAATGTCTACATTTCTTGTTACACATACTCTTTTTTGTTTTTTTAAAATTCTAACTCCTGAAACACACATACACACTCACGCACCCGTATAAACAATCACACTCCCTCTCTCTTTCACAAATACATACCTGATGTTTAGATGTAATATTCCCAATTATATAATCTTGAAATGTCTACAGTTCTAGTTACACATACTTTTTCTCTTTTTAAAATTCTAACTCCTGAAACACACATACACACTCACGTACCCGTATAAACAATCCCACTCCCTCTCTCTTTCACAAAAACATACCTGATGTTTAGATGTAATATTCCCAATTATATAATCTTGAAATGTCTACAGTTCTAGTTACATATACTTTTTCTCTTTTTAAAATTCTAACTCCTGAAACACATGCTTCGACAAATCTCATGCATCAATCTTCACTAGTACATGAATAAATTGTGAAAGTAAATACATCTAACATCTTACTATACCAATCAAATGTTCGAAAAATCTCCTACAGTTTCAACGCAAAAAAGGTTATCGTTAATATTACATTAAAGGTACTGTTACTGTGACCATGAAAATCAAATAACATTGATGGTACTCTAACTGTGGTAGTTGGTATCAAATGATTGAAATACATACTTTGATCTGCAAACCGTCCAAGGTTTTAATATAAAAACCAGCATTGTTTAAATATAATTGTAGTTGCTTACTACTACCCAGAAACAGGCCATATTGGATTTTTGAAGAAATTTGGACTTCACCGCGTCCTATGGGCGGCCGTGACCTAATTATTTTGATACGCGGATTACTTTGATCAACGTTCGCTAACTTAGCGAGCATCACGGTTTGATTCGAAGCAAATTATGTCCCTTTATTGTTATCACAATAATTTGTTTTTGATAAAAAACCCATTTTAACATTGTAATTTTCCAAGAAACACAAAAAGTAACCGTCGTCATTGTTATGACAAGCCTACATTGTTATGTCAAGAATTTGTTTTGCGTTATCTAACAAGTTAAAACATGCTGCATAACGTTAAAATAATATGAACAATAAGACGCTACTTAACCACCCTTTCGTAAAATATTTGAAATACCTTGCGGGTGAAATGATTATAATTCACAATAGGTATACTAAGATAAAAGTATAATAATAAATAAATAAATAAATATTTCTAACGATCACACCACATTATCTAGCCCAAATTAAGTATCATTAAAGAACTTGTGTTATGGATACTAGATAACGGATAAATAAACTTAAGAAATATATAAACACACGTAAATATTTTTTTTTTTATATATATAAACATTAGAAATAAACTTAAATAAACGTAAATACACATCCATGACTAGAAAGCAAATATATCTGCCCCTACCAGGATTCGAACCCGGGACCTCTGGCATGGAAGGCAAGGCTACTTACCAACATACCAAACAGGCCGTCGTATTATTTAAGAAAACTGAATACTCAATGACATTTGTCTGTTGGTGACTTGATCAATCTTGTAATGTTATAACAAAACCACGGTTACTTAGCGAACATTATTATTCGTATTATAACATATATGAAATTAATTCGCGTTTGATACAATACCTAATAAGTGAGCGGGAATCCGCCAATCCCTACTACTACCTGAAACCAGGGCATTTTTGGTTTTTTGGGAAAGTTGGACTTCGCGTTGTACTAGGCGCGAATTAATTTGATACGCGGATTAATCAAAATAATATCGCGAATTACTTTGATCCGCGGTTTAATCAAAATAATATCGCGGATTAGTTTGATGAACGTTCGCTAACTTAGCGAGCATCGCGGTTTGATTCGACCCCCCGCGACCTTATCAAATAAATTCGCGTTTGATACCATACCTAATAAGTGAGCGGGAATCCGCCAATCCCTACTACTAACAGCACTTTCCAAAAAAAAGAAACAAGAGTAATTCAAGCCGATTTTAGAGGGAAACACAACCATCATCCAACTACTGACCCAGAAATTAAACAGAGCGTTATAGATTTTATAAATTCTATTCCTAAGTCCTAGTATCTCACTACTTGCGAGCCCAAACTACAATAGAATTTATTTCGAGTGATAAATCATTAGGAGATATTTACAGAGAATATAAACGAATTCGTGAGAGGGATGAATTACCTACTGCTACGTCTTCTACATTCAACAGAATATTCAACACCGAATTCAACATTTCCTTGCTTCGTACCGAAAAAAGATCAGTGTGATCTGTGTGAAAGGTAAAAGAACTCAGACGAAGAAGAAAAGCGCAAGATAATTCAGGAATATGAAAAGCATCTAAAAGGATAAACTAGCTAGAACAGGAGAAGAACAGAATAAGAGAGATGGTACAATCGAACCAGCTTACGACTTACAAGCCGAGATTCCTAAGGGACAAATATCTCTATTTTTTTTTAAATCCAGGATCAACTGCCTCAATTTTAGTATAAGCGATTTAAGAGCAAAAGAAGTCATATACTACTTTTGGGATGAAACAGAAGGGAAAAGAGGAGCTGTTGAAATAGGAAGCTGCATACTCGACTATATTAAATCACAGGTAGACCAAAATCCCAATAAAGAAATTAACGTCATTTTCTATTCGGACAATTGTGGTGGTCAGCAAAAGAATAAGTTTCTGTTGTCTGCCTATGCCTATGCTGTCAACAAGTTACAAGTTAAGTCTTATTACCCACAAGTTTTTAATAGGCGGACATTCACAGAATGAAGGGGATAACGATCATAGTGTCATTGAAAAACACATTAAAAGATATTTGCAGTCGGGTCCAATCTACAAAGTTGTAGAAATGAGTCATAGTAAGTTTTATGACGTCAAAGCTTTGCAAGAATCGTGGGGCACTAATTTCAATATAGACGAGGAGAAAAACTAAATCAACTGGCATGACATTAAGGTACTCAGAGTTAAAACGGACGCCTTTTTCTACAAAACATAATTAAGCGAAGAAACTTATAGTAAAGCTTGTGTGCGAAAGAGGGTTCTCCGTACTAGAGGAACCGGGTTAGCCATAGATCAATCGTTATTTTCAGTTGGCTTAACACAGGCATAAAATGAAAAAATTGCATTGTCGGATGAAAAAAAAAGACATACAAGAGTTGATTGATAAGAATGTTATGCCAAAATCTTATTATGACTTTTATTATAAAGACATAGGCGATAATAATAATTAATTGCATTATTGTTATTAAATATTTACATTCTAAATTAGCTCATAAGTTTACGAAACAAAATATTTTAAAGCGTAGTAAAAAAAGTATTATTCTAGTGTACTATTTAAGTATTTGTGATTTCAATAACGCTCTTCTCATAGTGCCATTATTAGTATGTAAGCTTAAAGTAGTTTAAAGTTATAATTTCCCAGACAGACACCTCCTAAAAATAAACAGAAATATCTAGTTTGTACTCGAATATTATAAGCCAAAATAATGTGATTTTGATGTGCCTTTTAGATTGTTTTTATTAAATGGCAGTTTCCTTATTTTTTTTTCCTTATTTTTAAAAGTTTATAAGAAATATTTTTTGAAATATCAAAATTTTATTATTAAAAGGGACGTAAAAGACTGTTATTAGTTATTTTTCACTATTATTAATAAATAATGTTCATTTATTTTACTACTAGTGTTTTCTTACTTATTCATTATCCAATAAACCCTTACTGCTGGCCATAGATCAATCTATCGGTTGGACTAATTATAAATAGTACCAAATGTTATTGCATTTTTATTTTATATTGCCTCCTCAAAAGATAGCTAACTAAAAACTTAATTCACCAACAAATCAAAATAATAAAACCAATATACATATAATGTTAAGCAATAGGGAAATAAGTCAAAAATTCCAATTTGCAGCCCTGAATAATGATTAAAACACGAAATCTCCACAATATATTCTAGCTACGTATAAAAAGCATAATTCTACACGGACCACTCACAGACCCGATCTGGGTGCGGACCCGTTCAGACGTGTTGAAGGTCGCTCCTGGCTGCCAAGTCACGATTGTTGTTTCACGACTTCTCTCGTAGCAATACTCAAACGTCACTCTCAGATCCGTTCTGCGTCCGGCCCCGCTCGGACCTGTTCGCGGTCGCACCAGCTGTTGAGTCACGATTGTCGTCTCATGACGACAACTCGTAGCATTACTATAGCATACTATATACGCTGAGATTCGTACAAATCTCGCTTCGTCCTCGACGTCTTGAGATAGCCTCTATAGGACTTATGCTGCGGCCGGTTTCGATCGGCTTTAACTAAGTCGGTCTCGCAGCAACAACAGAGCTGAGCTTACTACGGCCGATTAAATTCGATAGTAGTTCGCAAGGCTCGCGCTGATTTTCTGGCTGCGTACTTGACGCTTGGCGCCTGTTACGTAGTCAGAGACTCGCTCTGTGGCCGGCCCTGCAGAGCACTTCTGTGCAACCCAACCTCGTCAGGACTACGGCCGGTTTTTGTTGTCAGTTTATTGACAACACACTCCGTAGTAGACTCGCGTTTGATCAGGTGGATACTTAACGGGGACAACTAAGCCTGATAGCGTTGCCCCGGTGCGCTTCCAAGGCCCTTCAGGCTAAGGAGAAACCGGCTAACCCGATCCCATTGCACTTGGGCCTTTCCCAGGGTGACGGTACAGTGCTGTCCGAATTAGGGGCACCACCTCGCGTCGTCCCCAGCCCCCCTACCGCGGGTAGGGAGGTTTAGGTGCTAGGTTTGCTAGGGAACCTAGGCATTATTATATATTTATATATTACATATAGTAGTACCAAGCCCTCCAATGGACCAGCTAAGCTTGGTAAACTTTGCTAGGTCGTTCGCCCAGGCGCTCGTTGCGTCAGGCGTCCCCATTTCAGATGACGTCATAACGCAGGCCTTACAGGCAACTATCGCGTCCCCGGCCCCTCAGGCCTCAACCCCGGCCCCTCTGACCCTCCAACGTCCAGAGACCCCTCAGGTCTATAGCTCTCCCGCGTCTCCCGTCCCGTCCGAGATGGACTGTGAATCGGTCACATCCTCTCGCGCGTCGCGTCGCAAACGTACCGCTCCCGGGAGCGACTCCGAACCCGCGTCTGATACGTCGTCAGATGCCGTCACCTTAACCGCCTCTCCTGAGCCCGCGTTTCAGCTAGTCGCCAAACGCTCCAAGAAGCGCTCGAAGAAAGCCTCGGTATCCTCAATACCCGAGCCCTCCCCGGTGTCTTCAACACCCGCCCCCACGCCATTAAAATTGATCGAAGTAACCGCGTCTCCGTCGATCCCATCGAAGCCAGCGACGCGCTGCGCTCCCGTCCCACCGAAGCCTCAGCTCCCTCCGCCCGTATTTCTCCGCGAAAAAGCACGATGGACCGTGGTATCTAATCTTTGCAAAGAGCAAAAAATTAACTATCTCAAAGCAACCAACGCAGGCGATTCAATTAAAATCCAGGTCGCGACCATCGACGACTTTCGCGCGTTCACTAGGTTACTTTCACTAAAACAAATCGCATATCACACCTACGCCCTCCTGGAGGAGCGTAAGATCCGCGCAGTACTACGGGGCGTCCCGTTCGAGCTCGCGAACGATGAAATCCTCGAGGACCTTAAGTCCCGGGGTTTCCCGGCCGAAGCAGTGCACAAGATGCACTCCAACCGCGGTAGGGGTTTTCCTTTAGCTGTAGTTATTCTGTCCAATACTCCCAACTCGAAGGAGATCTTCAGAGAGGCTCGCACAATTTGCGGACTCTCGAATATCTCCGTCGAGCGTCCCAACCCCCGTGGTCACCCTGGGAGGTGCCACCGCTTCCAGCTCTATGGCCACGCAGCGCAGCGCTACGCAGGCCACACAGCTAACTACAGGGGTTGCCCGCGCGCTCCGCGCTCCACCGCTGAGAGGGCCGCGCCTAAACCGGTGCCACCGCTCACTCCCGCTAACTTGCCGCCGCTGCGCAACCGGGGTCCCCCGGAAGCAAAGCCCGTACAGCCGACGCCTACTCCGGCTCTGTCTTGGAGGCAGCGTCCGGCCGTTCCACCTGCACCTTCCCGTCCTATCCCAGCTCCCGTAGCTCCCGTAGGCCCGCGTCCCGCTCCGTCATCTTCACCTCAGTCGTCGTTGGCTGAGGACATGAAGACCGTGTTCGACGTCATTAAAAACGTCGATATTAACGAAATTTCCGTACTCGCACGTAAACTGCGAGTCGCCCGCTCTCCTCAAGAGCGTTTATTTGCGTTAGCCGAGCATCACTCGCTTCTAAGCTCGTTATAAATTTTATTTATATTTTTTTATTTTTATATAAATTCGTAAATAAGCAAATATAATGTCTAGACCCGCAAATCCCGCGTCCGGTCGTATTAAACCCAAGGGCTTATCCCTAGTATCTTTTAACGCTCGTAGCCCTAGCACCAACCTTCCTGAGCTCAAACTGTTCCTTCAGAACAAAGAGCCTGACTTATTGCTTCTCCAGGAGACATGGCTTACTCCAAACCGCTCCAGGGGATTCGCTATTCCCAAATACACGTTTACTCGTAATGATAGGCCCAACTCGGCGGCACCGCTATATATTACAAAAGAGGCTTCCATTGCTGTCCTCTCCCTACCCCTCCTCTCCTTAACATGGAAGCCACTGTGTGTAGATTGACTATGACTGGTCATTCGACCATCATCATAGCTTCCGTCTACATACCTAGTGGCTCCAGACCAACCCGCAGTGACTTTGAGGCCATTCTCGCCCTCGGCCATTCAGTCATTACGTTCGGAGACTTTAACTCCAAACATACTGACTGGACGTGCCTATCGACCAACACCAGCGGTATCGCTCTCCTCGACATCACTAACTCACTTGACTTAGACGTCATATCTCCCATCACTCCCACTCACTATCCCAACAATCCGAACTACTCTCCTGACATCCTCGACTTTGCAATTGTCAAGCGAATCAATCTCGATCTCAGGTTTATCGAACCGCTCGATGACCTGGGCTCTGACCACCACCCCGTCTCCCTCGTGCTAGGTGTGCCTAACGATAACGTCACATTTCCTAAGACCTTTACCAACTGGAAAGGCTTTAAAAATACGTTAGTTTCAGCCTTAGAGGCCCCGAACTCTCAGCTCGCGATTTCGCCCGACCAATTAGATAGCCCGGATAAAATAGATTCATTAGTCAACACTCTCACTGATGCTATCAACTCAGCCATCAGCGATAACGAAAAGGTTGCTAAGCAAGGCAAACCCACGCTTCCCCTAGCCGTTAGCAATCTCATTAAAGCCAAGAATGCGGCTCTCCGGAGAGCCAAGAAATATCCCACGCCCGCATACAGAACAGTTGCGAATCAGCTTCAACGTAAAGTTAGGTCTTGCCTCGCGGAACTCCGAGACGCTCAGTTTAACGATCTCATGGAGACTATCTCCCCGTCCTACCAAGCGTATTATCGAATGGCCCGAGCCTTACGCGTAGACACCGCCTCTCACGTTCCTCCTCTCACTCGTCCCGACGGCACTATTGCCTTTGAAGTCGAAGAGAAAGCCGAATGCTTCGCCGACAGCATAGCGGCACAATGTTCGCCCAGCACGCAATCCGCGGATCCCTCCCACATCCAGGCGGTGGAGGACGAAGTTCTCCGCAAAGAATCTCTCCCCATCACCGACGACCCCGTCACAGTCTCTAATGATGAAATCTTGCTTCTCATTAGAAGTCAAAAGTCCAAAAAGGCTCCGGGTGTAATGGAATTTCCAATCACGCACTTAAGCACCTGCCCCAGCAGGCTTACCTTGCTTACCTTGTTAGCTATCATCTTCAATGCCTGCTTCGACCATAGCTACTTTCCAAAAGCCTGGAAAGAAGCGATTGTCATAGGTATTCCCAAGCCGGGTAAACCTTTGAATATCCCGGCTAATCACAGACCCATCAGCCTCCTCAAGGCCATGTCAAAACTTCTCGAAAGAATCATACTCTCTCGAATGCGGAACCATCTGTTTCCAACGGATGGCGATCCTCTCATTATTCCCCATCAGTTCGGCTTTTGCGCTAAGCACTCCTGCCCTCAGCAAGTCCACCGAATCGTTGAGTACATACTCGAAGGATTCTATCCGCGTCGTAATAAAACAGTCGCGGTTCTCTTTGTAGTAGCCAAGGCTTTCGACAAAGTCTGGCACAGCGGTCTCGTTTATAAACTCTACAAAATAGGCTTACCGGATCGCCTAGTCAGATTAATCGCGTCGTTTCTCAAAGACCGTACGTTTCGATTCAAACAACTGAAGGCACGCTCTCCGCGCCTCGTCCCATAAAGGCTGGAGTCCCGCAAGGCTCAGTCCTCGCCCCTCTGCTGTACACCGTGTACACTAACGACATCCCCATCCCACCGAAAGGCATCGAACTCGCCCTCTTTGCAGACTTTACACTAAAGGTCACGCGGTCCCGTATAACATCAGCAGACTCCAAAAGGCCGTAAACGCCCTCGGTGTTTGGTTTCAAAAATGGCGTATCGATGTCAACCCAGAAAAGAGTTCTGCAATTCAATTCGACCACAAACTCCGTAATCGTTACAACGATCCCCACATTCGAATGTTAGGTATTCCCATCCCCTGGAAGCGCAGTATTAAATACTTAGGCGTCACCTTAGATCAGACGCTTTCTTTCAAGCCGCACGTCGATAGAGTAATTAAACTCTTGCGTTTTTACTTAAGCCGCCTATATATTATGATAGGAAGAAAAAGTAAAATGTCTTTCAGAAATAAACGTACGCTTTATAAGGTCTGCGTTAGACCCGTCATGTCATATGCCTCGCCAGTCTTTGCCCACGCCCAACCCTCCGTCCTGTATAAACTGCAGGTAGTTCAAAATCTCTTCTGCCGCAGGGCCACAAACGCGCCTTGGTACGTGCGTAACGCGGACCTGCACAGAGATCTTGAACTACCTACAGTGCAACAGCACCTCAAAACACTCTCAGAATCGTTCTTCAAACGCGCCGAAACCCATCCCAATCATCTTGTTCGAGATTCAGTCTCATATACTGCTCCTGTCTTAGATTCAAAATTCAAAGTCGCTAGACCGAGAAAGGCGCACACGGGTGAACCCACGCAATTAACTTTAGATCTCGAAGCCCTTCAGGCCGCAAATTCTAATTCTAACGTAAATTCTAATTCTAACGTAAATCCGAATTAATGCAATTTTATTTTTCAATTTTTAATGTTTTTAATTATTTACTATTCATTTTGAGCACCTTCAGTGCTATGTATTGACCTTCAGTGCTTTGAGCACCTTCAGTGCTATGTAAATCCCAGCGGGTGACCCCTAATAGGTCCCGCGGCCGATGGGAGCGACGGCCTCTTTCTCCAATTGGCCGTCGCTCAGATGAAGGCTGTGTGGCAAAAAATTGCACGAGCCGACAGGGGGTTTTTTAGTGGGTAGAGGTTCTGGTAGGCGACGGGACGAGTCCCACATTACTCTGGATCGCGTGGGCCAGAGTATGTGTCAGAGCATTTTTTATCCTCCTGCCCATCCCGTGAAGGGGAACAAAAAAAAAAAAAGAACGGACCACTCTTACAATGCTCAGGGTCAAAGGAATCAGTTTATCGTATTTTCTAAAAAAGTGATTTTTTAGTTTATGCCTCTTTAGATGTATTCAAGCCTTAAGCACCTCTAGTAATAATATCTGAAACTAACTTAACACAGCACAGAGCAAGGTGCCATTTTGATAGTACAATAATGATTAGGAGGGCATTATACGGACTTTGAGCGTCGAAGGAAAAATATTACAAATTTTAATTACAGGTAAAATTTTTACATTATGTCTTCAATCCTTATAAGCGCTGTCTGAGTGATCTTTTAAAGTTTCACTCTAAGCTGAAAAAGTGTGTAATATTCACGATGTATATTGTAATTATGCCTCTAAGAGAATTCCAACTGATTCTAGAGAAAATAAAAATAATTAATTAAAATTATTGAATGTCCGACATGGGTGATTCTTAATTTGACCTTTATTAATAAACCATAACTTGTACACATACAATATAATTTTTCATTCAGTAGAATATTTTTCCTCTCCAGCAATTCTGTTAGCGTATTTAGGGTTAGTACAGACCGTATTGTACTAAGATTACACTGAGATTGAAATGAGCAAAATCTTAAGTGTCAAACCTTTAGATGTTCAGGCCAATTGATGGTTATGAAATAGTTAAAGTTCATCAAAACACAACTGATTATATGTAGGTACCTAACTATTTTTGTATGTAAAGCGTTATAACTTTGATGAGTCAACCAATTGGTCTACCAATAAGGTATGGATGACGAAGGTTTCTTTACATATACGAAACATGTCTTTGTGAGAGCAAAACTAAGAATTGTATATGGAAAAAAAAGAATGCAGTGGCTATATATTACATGGCTGTCAAATAAATTGTTTACCAAACACAGCAATTCAATTGTAGGACATAGTTGATGTACGAGCCCCAATGCAAAAGAGCTCGTCTAGTCATATATTGCAAATGTTGCCTGTTTTCAACTTAAGATCGACAGATCAGACCATCATCGAACATCACAAGAAAAATTTTAAAGAAAATCCAAATATTTCGATTCTCGCACCATTGCCAAATTTCTCTTGAAAGTTGACTTAAATGAGGATATTGTATTCCTCCTATCCTGTTTTATGTAGCTTATAGCAGTTTTATTGTCTACTCTTAATAATATGGCACAGTTTAAATAATCTCGATTAAAAGATTTTAAAGATAAAAACACGGCTAATAAAATTCTAAGTAATTGATGTGATACAATTTTTCGGTTTCTTTCCACGAGCCATGGGCGCACTCGTCATTACAAAATGCGCCCCAGCCCGTTCTTGAGGCGTCAGAATAAATTTCGAACTTAAAATCTTGTAATTTGGTCAAGTTTTTACAACTATACATTTTTTGCATCCACCAAACTATCTTTTTCCAACTGTACTTTTGCATCGTAACTGTTAAACTTTTTCAATAATCTACAGGCCTGAGTACTTCAAGATCGACTAATCTTTGTAGTTCACTTTCAACTTTGTTTTTTAAAGCGAACGCTACAGGGCGCGCTTTAAAAAAAAATGGTTTAGCGTTTTCTTTCAACGATAGTTTAACTTCATAATGCTTAAACCGTCCCAATTTCCCAGAAAAGGTGAAAGAATATCGTAATTGCAGAGATTCTAATTCCTGGCGCTTTGTCTACAATAATGGACCGGAGTTAATTGAAGCTGAAAGTTTGCAATGAAATCCCTTCCCAGCAACGGTGGGCCGCCATTACGTACCACATACACGAGTAAGTTGCTCCTGCGACCTCGCAACAGCAGCGCCATCTGCGCTCGCCCAACACAACCTAGAACTTCACCGGTATAGCTAACTAATTTCTTTTTTGTCAGTGACAACGGAACATCTCTTAAATACGATTTGTATGTACTTTCCGAAATAACTGTTACCGCAGAGCCACTATCTATTTCAAAATTTAAATTTACGCCGTTAACATTTACGCACTCAACTAACGGTTCACCCATAACTGAACGGATATTGAATAGCCTACCGTCATCGCCCGTCTCATCTACGTCGCTCACATTTACGTATTGCAGTTTTTTACACATTCTCCGCAAATGCCCTTTCACATTACACTTTTTACACTTGTAGTCAGCGAAACGGCACTCAGACGTGGAGTGATTCGCAAAGCCACAAACCGAACACTTTGACTTTTCACGAACACTTTTGTTTCCCTTTTGTATCTTGAATAAGTCGGTGGCTGCGGCGGTTTCAGCGGCGGCGAAGGCGCTGGTGTTTGCGGGGCAGCAGCGCTAGCCGAGGCCGCGCGCGCGCACCGCATATTCTCTGCTAACTCAACAGCTTTAGCGAGTGATAATCCCTTTAGGTCCTGCATGTACAGTTTCTCTTTTTCGACACCCGGCAGCATTCCCATGATGAACCGGTCCCTTAGCGCTTCTTCTATATTGGTGTCTATACTATCGAAGTGGCAATGCGCCGTTAAGCCACGCAACCTAGCGGCCCACTGCGACGGTGACTCAGCTAACTGTTGGGTAGCGGCATAAAACTTATGGCGCTCGCTAAACCCAACCTGCTTCGGTGTAAAATGGTTGTCCAATATCGCCAAGATGTCTTCATAAGGAACTTCCTGTGGTTCCTTTGGCAATACGAGGTCTGAGGCAAGCTTGTATGTGCCATCGGTGAGTGCGCTAAGCAGAATCGCACGTCTTTTAACTCCCGCCGCATCTTTTGTCGCGTCGATATCATTTGCAACAAACCATTGCGTTATCCTATTTTTAAAAATCTTCCAAGATTGCGTTTCGAAGTCAAAATTCGGTACTGTACCGAAGAACGCCATCTTTTATTCTATTTTTTTTTTGTTGTACACGCGGGTATATCGTCGCCACTGTTTTGTAGGATAGTACGGAGCAGGGAGACGAGTGAAACGAGCAAAGGCTGTCAACGCACTGACGTTTATTAGACATCACAGATTATGTGGTCGCAGCCACAGGCACACTTATACAACACTGACAAAAAGATGGTAACCCATATAACGGGTTCACTGATGGCTCTAAAATTTTATTTATTTATTTATTTACTTCTATTTGGGTGGTTTACAGCCGTTTACACACAATAAAGTAACAATTTAATCGCTTAAGGCTAATAACAAACCTCCACATATAGTGATGATTTAAAAAAAAAAAAAAAGCAACTAGTATGCAACAAAAAACTAAGATAAATCAAATGAAATTGACCAAAGTGCTGTAACATTAATTACAATTATATGGCATGCTGAGAAAAGTAAATGTTGGCTAAATATTTCGTAATAAAGATAGGCTTACTGTTGAATAAGTCTAAGTCCGGGGCATTTTTAACAGTTACATTAAATGTAGAGCAAGCGCGAATTATAAAACAGTTTTTTCGGAAATGAGTGCGGGTGATCGGGGTGTAAAGGGGATTTCTAGGGCGGCAATGTCGTGCTGGTACATTCAGGTGGATGTTTCCGAGGAGTTCAGGGCAGTCAATGGATGCTTGAGCTATTTTAGCAAGAGTTTTTAAATCGGAAATTTCACGTCTTTTGGTCAGTGGTAGCAGGTGGAAATGTGAGCAACGAAGGTTGTAGCTAAGTTTAGGCACTTTGAACTTAAAGCCAAGATAACGTGTGAACTTCCGTTGCACTAGCTCAAGCCGTTTTGAATGAACTGCGTATTGTGGATTCCAAACTTGGCTGCAATATTCCAAGTGGCTGCGGACATAAGAGCAGTAGAGAATTTTGACTGTTTTCATTCGATTAAAGGAGCTGGAGTTACGCATTATGAAACCAAGAGCAGAGGAAGCCTTATTTGCAATTTTTTCAACATGGTGGTTGAAGGTGAGTTTGTCATCGATCGAGACGCCCAAATCGTTAACAACAGATGTTCTAGCAAGTGTCGTACTAGAAATGTGGTAGTTGTATATAAAAGGTTCTTTTTTTCGCGTAAAACTAATAACTAGGCATTTGGGCAGACTTAGATCGAGGGCATTAATGCTGCAGTAATTGGCTAATCGTTGCAGATCCTCACATAAGAGAATAGCATCTTGCACATTATTGACAGTCCTGTAGATTTTCATATCATCGGCAAAAAGTTGATAATTAGAGTTGGCTATAGCGCTGCCAATGTCATTAATGTATACCAAAAAGAGGAGAGGACCGAGTAATGATCCTTGTGGGACGCCGGATGGGATAGAGGTCCAAGATGATGTGTATCCACATAAGGCTACGGCTTGTGTCCTTTGTTCGAGATAGAAAGAAAACCACCTAAGCAAATCACCAGAAACACCAAACCAAAGCAATTTTTTTAAAAGGATTTTGTGATTTATTCTGTCAAAGGCTTTGGTGAAGTCAGTGTAGATGGTATCAACCTGGTAACCTCTTTCTATATTGTTAGATACATAGTCCGTAAATAGTAGTAGGTTGGATGCCGTTGACCTACCTTTTAGGAAACCGTGTTGGTTAGAGCTGAGACTGGTGCTTATAGTCGCGTATAGTTCTTTGTATACGACACGTTCAAATAATTTGGCGAGAAGGCAAAGCTTAGAGATAGGTCTATAATTTATGACCTGGTCCTTTGGGCCTTTCTTATGAATGGGACTGATCAAAGCTGACTTCCATATCTTGGGCACTATACCTTCGGCGAGAGATCTTTGAAAAAGTATTGTGACAGGTTTAGTCAGTTCTTTGGCACATTTAGATAAGAATAGGGCAGGGAGATTATCGGGACCAGCAGATTTATTTAAGTCTAATGATTTAAGTAGATTAAAGATTTCGTCTGGATTTACTTTAATGGATTCTATGTGACAACTGGTTGAGAAAGTTTGTTCAAAGCAGCATAAAATTGTGTTTGAAAAGGTGGATTGAAAAAACGATGAAAATAGTTCGCATATGTCACGACCATGCTCACAAGTGTTGCCTTGGTATGTCATAGTTGGAGGGCAGTTTGTACCGGAACGTTTACTTTTAATAAATGACCAGAATCCTTTTGGATCTGTGTTTATAGAAGCTTCCATTTTGTCCATGTAAGCTTTGTAACATTCGCGTTCAAATAATTTACCTCTGTCCCCAAGTAATTTAAAGCTAGTCAAATCGGAAATATTGCCATAAGTTTTAAATTTAGATAAATATTTAGATTTTTCCTTAAGAATTTTTATAAGACTGGAATTGAACCAACGGGGATATCTGGAAGATTTAGACCTAAATTTAGGAATATGAGTACTGATGATATTAGAGATAATTGCGTAAAATTGCGCGACTGCGTCGTCCACACTACCCTTTGACAGAGTACTCCAATCAAGAGATGATAGCTCTGAGCGAATACTGTGGTAATCACCCTTGGGGAAGTAGTACCCACTGCGTGGATTAGCAGCAAGTGAACAGGGTGCGACAGTCTCAGCAACTATTTCGAGGGCAGGATGGTAAGGATCCTCAGGTACAAGTGGGTCGTGACACTTAAGTGTAGATACTGGCATGTTACACAAAACCAAGTCCAAAATCTTACCTTGGTGGTTTTTTATGGAATTGAATTGCTGGAGGTTGCAGCAATGTACAGAGTCAATGAAGTAATCAAAGAGACGGTTTGATGGAGCCTTAGGTTGAAGTCCTTGCTCCGATTCAAGCCATAGAATATTGCTCATGTTGAAATCTCCAAGAATAACAAAGTTATCTTCAGGATTACCGTTAGTGATAGTCGACAATTTATCTAAAAATGCATGAAGATTATAAGAAAAATCGTGATATTTTGGCTGTCTACAGAGATACAGAACACACAAGTGCAGCTTCCGGGTAACATTGGGGTCAGATGTTGCAGTGCTGATTGACACCCAGATATCTTCAGCGCTTGACTGCCAGTAAGTGGCAGATGAGGTAGATAGATCACGCCGGGTGGCTATCAGGACACCGCCCCCACGAGTGTGAGAGCTATTAACATAGTCGCGGTCTCGTCTCCATATAATATAATTGTCATTAAATAGTTCGTTGTTGTATATGCCGTCTGATAACCAGGTTTCAGTGAGCGCAATAATGCCGTAATTGTTGGTAACTAAATTACGTAGGAATCTCTCTGCCTTAGTCCGCAGTCCCCTGACGTTCTGATAGTAGATTTTAAAGTTCATAGATAACAAGTGAAGCAATAACGGAATGATCTAAACAAGTACGTTGCAGTTAAGTAGCAGAAATAAGCCTTACATATTTGTTTCGTAAAAACACCCAAAACAAACGCAAAAATCACCTTCAAGCCACAGACCGATTCAAACAGTAAGTTACAAGCAGATAAAGTGAAAAGCAATATAAAAGACAAATTTGAGAAATCGACAGTAATACGACCATGTTTACACCCTAGTGAGTCTTTTTGAGTAATTGCTGCTCCGTTTTTATTACCATAGGTTTCGATGCAATGTCTTTCCTTACGAAAATCTTCATATGCTTTACCCACACAAACTGAAAATTATGCTCTTTGGCCCAAGACTTTGTTTTGGAGAGTAAAATTTTATTTTTGGCAGTGAGATGGTCATTTATGAAGATTTTGCCGGTTCCAGGCAAACCCAAGTCGGTCGCCACCAAATGTTCTTTTCGTGCCCGAGCAGCAGCAACAAAGTCTTCTTTCACGTACCGATTCATGAAGGAGACCACAATATTTTTATTGCCTGAAGTAGAGGTAGGAACACGGTGAATAAAATTTATGACATTCTGTGTAACAGGGTATGATATCTTATGGCCGATCTTTGCCAACACATCGAAGAGATTTTCTTTTTCTTTAGATGGAACACCCTTGATCTCCACGTTGTTACCTCGGAGCCATTGATCAGTGTCACACAAGTTGTTAGTGAGGTTAGACACTGCAGATGATAGATCGGTTGCATTAGATTGGAACTTTTCAATTTTCACCACCCTCTCCTCAAGGTTTTGGACTCTAACAGGAAGGTCAGCTGTAATAGATTTGAGTTCGCTAAGCTCCTTTCGAATTTCCTGCATTTCGGTAGACAGGCTGGCAAGAGGTGCAAGTTTCATGTTTATGATTGATAATTCTCTCATTACAGACTCAAGTGATAAAGCAGGGGGTGCAACAGGTGAATTAGCAGCCGAAAGCGATTGAGTACCTGAGTTCTTACAACTAGGGCATCTCCAGGTAGCTTGGCGATCGCCTAATTTGCGATACCCCTTTTCGGTTATGCCAGAGCATGGAAAGTCAAAATGTTTCAGGCAGGCTGTACATTGAATGCCCTCGGTGATATTATCACCACATCTTGCACAAATCACCATTGTGTTTCAGGAACTCGACAGAAGTAAGTGAATCTTAAGATAATCTCCCCTTCAAAAATTATCTCAGCAAAGTTTATTGATTCCTATCAACCCCTTAAAAAAATATCACAGCAATTTTTGTAGGTATTACTTACTCGTCTGTCACACAACCCCTTCAAAAAACGTCATAGCAAACTTCTAATGTTCGGATTTTGCGGTTGTTACCGCTTTATTTCGTCGGCCTAGTCGTAAGCTTGGCGGTCGAGAGGCAGAGCGCCAAGTCCGCAGCGCCAGGAACCCGAGATCGAATCTCAGACTTCAATGTGTGGTTTTTCGATCTTCTCAATGTGTGGTTTGCATTTGCAGCCACTGCCACACAAACTCCAACTGCGGTGCTCGGCAGGTGCGACGATGGATGGTAAGTCGTCCAAATTGTAAAGGCCAAGTGGGACACAAGATGGCGGCGACCGTCAGTATATCCGTCCAAATGTTAGAACAGGAGCGTCCGATGCACAAATGCAACACTTTAACTGTTCGGATAGTAAACTAAACAATCAAAGGGGCTGCGTGGAGCAAGCAACGCGACCGCACACGACGAGAGTTGCGACAAAAACTGAATAATAAGGTAGGACATAGGGTAGACGGCGTAAAACCCAGGCTTAGCGAATGTTCAAGTCTAGGAGCCTATGCCTCATTATTCCAAGCTGAGATATATGCAAACTTGAGATGTGCGGGGATATCAATCTCAGCTAATCCTACAAAGGCTAAATAATCTATATATTCTCAGACAGCAAAGCAGCAGTAATGGCACTAAACTCATTCAGGGTTGACTCTAAATTGGTAATGTAATGCCAAGAGACTAAATAAACTTGTGGAACAAAACACGGTACCCCTAAAATGGGTCCCAGGACACTCAAACATCACAGGAAATGGCAAGGCTGACGACCTGGCGAGAGAAAGGCGCATTGCAGAAACAGATAGGTCCAGAACCTTTCTGCGGAATCCCAAGGAGCCTAATACGACAGATACTAACAAGCCTGTGCTTAACAGAAAGCAAACGCTTCTGGACCGAAGCAGAGGGCACGAAACACTCCAGGGCGCTAATTGAGGGATACTCAAAACCCTACACAAGGGAACTACTATCTCTCAACAGGACCCAGCTTAGAACATTAGTGCGCGCACTGACAGGTCACTGCAAACTAAATAAACACATGTTCAATCTAGGCGCAGCGGACTCTACGTGCTGCAGATTCTGTAACACGGAAGAGGATACGCCCCTTCATTTACTGTGTCTATGTGCCGCACTAGTACAGAATCGATCAACACAATTAGACAAACATGAACTGGACTATATATAGGACTCGATCGGAGTAAGCGGCGAGCTATAAACAGGTTGACTCACACGACCAAAGGTCGGCGAAAGGTTTTTGTAAGCATTTAAACAACCCCCCCTGAAATGTGTAGGATAGTCACTTTTTCCCGTCTTTATTTCGAAATGAATAGTTTTTAGATTGTTTGTGACCGTCGCTTTTCCCTTTGTTCGTATGTTTGTTTGTAGTTTTTTTTGTAGCTATCGCGGAAATTATTCTTGTGATTTTGTGTTTGAGGTCTGTATTTTGAACTTGACGGTGTTGGTTATGGTGGTGATAACCAGAATTGAGGCCCTCTGAGGGACTGGGGACAAGGGATATAAGCTGTGTTTTGTCAAATAAAAATTCTTCACTAGGACGAATATAGGAGGAAGTGCAGTTTGAATGTTTTTATCTGGGATTTAACAAATCAGTCTTTTACGTCTAGTTTCGATACATTCAGCTCTTTTACCGCAAATTATTTGTAAAGTTTGCTCAGACAATTTATAGGACGGAGAAGTGTTGCCAAACGTGTCGGAAATTTTATTGAAAAGACTATCTGGATTGAATTCTGTTGGATTCTTGTGAGCCCAATCAATAATTCCATGCAATCCAGATTGCAACAATTCTCTCAAAGCATTGGTAGTTGCAGCCATGATTTCCTCTGCTGAAGTAATGTGTACACAACTCATGATTTATTTTTAAATTACAAAAGCCTGGGTACGCGAGCATTTCTACGAAAGCTTTCTTATAGCGGATATGTTGCCACGTGGGAGTGTTAAAGTGTTTGGAGACTTATTAATTGACGTAATCGTTTTTCATCGGCGGTTTTCACAACCTTTTTTCTCGTCAATGTTAGTTTTACAGGCACCTAAATCCAGCGATTTGAATGTTTCTATTCATGGATTGGTTAGAAAGTCACTGTTTACATTGTACGATTGTTCAATCACGTCACTAGCGTTCACGTTAATTGTAGGAATATATTGATGACTCGTAACATAATTTGTAAGAAAACTGACCTGGTTGTATAATGCGTCAATCCGAGGATCGCCCGATACCTGTGAATTCCGCTTTTGATTTGAGTTGATGGAAAAACTCATATCAACCTCCGAGAAGGCACAGCCTCCGGCAAAGACAACTGCTCCCCCGCACAGTATATCATGAAATGGTGTGGTGGCGCGGAGCCACAAGTCAGATGTCACCCATACACAAAAAACCTGCAACCCATGTCCTAGCGACGGACACTTCGGACTGGCACTGGGGTGCTCATCTAGATGGGACCCCAATATCAGGCTCTTGGTTACCTCACCAAAAAAGATGGCACTGCAACAAAAGGAGTTATATGCAGCTAGCGTACATCCGAAAAGAGGGGGATTTACCAGCCCTCACCTTCAAATTGTTGCAGCTAAAGGACAAGTCTAACATTACCTTATCGGCTCAATATCTACCGGGGAGATACAATGTAATAACGGACAGGCTATCGCGAGGGAAACAACCCGCGGAATGGCATTTTCTACCTCAAGCAACAGAGGAAGTATTTAAAAAATGGGGTGTCCCAGAGATAGATTTGTTTGCGACACATTTAAGAGACTGCGGTAGTAGGAAAATATGTATCTCTGGACTGCAAAGATCGATCCGCAAGCTATATAAATGCCTTCAGCAGGCTATGGAACTATCGCCTCGCATTGGTTTTTCCTCCTTCCAGTCTTCTGCCCAGAGTGCTGTCACATCTAAACAACGCAACCGGGGTTTATATAGTAGTGGCCCAACGTGGCATCGAGTTTTCTGGCTTCAGGACCTAAAATCCAGGGCTCTAGATCACCCATACGAGCTTCGGTACCTATCGAATACTACGATAGATTTGAAAACATCTTCACCCCCTCCCCAAGTACAGACATTGACCCTGAAAGTTTGACATGACAGTTTCCTTGACGATGGAAATAACATCTGTTTAAAACCAGCATTCGGATCTAAAACCGATACACACTATTATCGCCAGTCCGCTTGGAAGCTTTCTAAACATGATGATTAAAACTTATTCCCAGTTACATTAGTTAGACTGTAAAATAGAAAAAACCAATAAAAAAAGCTCAGAAAATGTTAAATTGACAAATCTCTTTATAACTGTAGGAAATAAAACCAAGGCCGCCTCACGCACTGTAATTACTAACTGGGTGGGGAAAACATACAGCGTTGTAGGGAGTTCTTCCTGGTGAAGAATATGAACTCGAAAGTGACAGCGACCGCCTGTCCTGGCTGGCATGATTATAAAAGAAAACCAACTTCCGGTATAGTCACGCCTCTAGTTTTTATGTTGGTACTAGCATTTACCGCCATCTAGGGCTAAGTATACAACTGCTTCTTCACGAACAATGCTTATGTTTTCCCTCGCGGCACATAATATCGGTTTTATTGTTATGTAAAACCGTTATATTTTTATTATTTATTATAAAAAGTGCGTAAGTAATAAAAACGACACGCTCTTATGAGTATGGGGGTTGGAATCGATGCTTTGGCTCTTCGTGCCTGAAATTAAAAAAAAACACACTTCGTTTATTTGTAATTGTATTTTTAGAGAACAAGACGTTACTAAAAAAAAAAAACCCCTATGGAACATCTCTCTGCTCGGGTATAAGGTTGTGAGTTTCGGTCTTTTTTGCCTGCTAGACTCGGAACCGAGAGGTTCGTCCCTGTTTGGTGAGCTTGTTCCATTTTTCTTACTTTATTCATTAATTGTGTTCAGTGTTTTATCCTATTTGTGTGATAACTAGTGTTACGTGTAGTTATAATTGTTGTTAAATCAGCTCTTTGTGTTTCCTTTAAAGTATTCATTGTGTAATAAATAAAATAATTGATGTGTTTTTGCTATTGTGATCAAGATTAGCTTAATTTATGATTAAAAGTAATTTATAGGTTAGAATTTTGTTTTTCCTTGTTTTATTTTATAAAATCTATTTCCGATTTATAAAATCAGAAGTGGGATAGGCTCCATAGCCTTTTGCGCTTCTATTTATTGAGAGCCCTCACATTTATATATTGCCATATTTTACGTTTACTCGTTGTACCAGTGTACTTTGAGTGACGAACTCTCAATCAACAAGATGTCGAGTGAATCCAACAAAGATATTTATAAAAATAGATCTCATGCTCGTGGCACAGATAATAATCATTTACAGGATACGCTTCAAGCCATTTTGTGTCGACTGACTGCCCTGGAGGATCAGAATTCATCGTCACGAACGAGAAGTACTACTCCACCATTACCACAAGTGGAGGGTAATGAAATGAAATGAAATGAAATGAAATGAAATGAAATATTTATTTCTCAACATTGACAATTACTTGTTCTTATTGACGTCAAATAAAACATGATTCTACCACCAGTTCGAAAAAAACCTTCGTGAAGAAGAACTGGCAAGAAACTTCACGGGTATATTTTTTTCAAAATAAATTTACAGAGTCTCTTTATGTCTATACAAAATTATTCTTTTCTGCATCTGTTAGCCCGGCAAGTCTCCCTCCCCCCAAGTATCCAAACGACGAACACCCTCAAACGGCACCCGTTCACGAGTTAACGCGGGATCCAGCCATCGCCCTCCTCAACCATATTAGAGGGAAGTGAGCGACCCGTCACCCGACGCTACCATAAGAAGACGTACTTTAGTGACAATGACGCTTTAGATATTCATCGGGACGAAGAACTCATCGCACAAACAGACACATTACACATGCTTTGTTACAAATACTAGTACAATCCTGTTAATGAGGGAATTATACCCAAGGGCTTTTATCATCCAAATAATCGGATAGTTTATAATATGCTCTAGCACACAACTTCTCCTTTATAGTTTCTTTGAATTTGTCAACAGGAAGACCTTGGATATCCTCAGGAACCTTATTATAAAAGCGTATACATTGACCCATGAATGAGTTAGTGACTTTATGAAGCCTGCTATTATGAGCTGCCAGCATATTTCTTCCTCTTGTGTTAACATTGTGCAGATCTTTTTTTCTTTTGAACAAGGTTATGTTCTTTTTAACATACATTAAATTTTCTAAAATATATTGTGAATGGAAGGTAAGAATATTTATTTCCTTAAATTTACTTCTAAGTGACACCCTTGGACCGAGCTGATAGATTGCGCGAACAGCCCTTTTCTGCAGAATAAATATAGCATCGATGTCGGCAGCACTCCCCCACAGCAGAATACCATATGTCATGAGGCTGTGGAAGTAACCAAAATAGACTAATCGAGCAGTTGTTTCATTTGAAATTTGTCTAATTTTTTTAACAGCATATGCGGCAGAGCCAAGCCTTTTCGCTAAACCATCAACATGCGGTCCCCACTGCAGTTTGGCGTCTAAGGTTATGCCCAGAAATACAGTTGAGTTTACAGGAGTCAGTTCCTGGCTCTTAACTACAATGTTTGTGTTTACCTGTTTGACATTTGGCAATGTAAATTTAACACATTTCGTTTTTTTTTCATTGAGGAGCAAATTATTAGCTGAGAACCACTGCTCTGTGTTGGAGATGCATTTGTTCACCGCTCGATAGTCAATTTCATGTCTTTTGATTTTAAACAAGAAGGAAGTATCGTCAGCAAACAATATGACCTCGCATTGATTCTTAACGACCGATGGCAGATCATTAATATAAACTAAAAATAGGAAAGGACCAAGAACTGAGCCCTGGGGCACACCCATTGTCACTGCCGATCCTGATGATTTTTCTCCATTTATTGCAACTTTCTGTTTTCTATTAGAAATATATGATTTAATCAAGGCAAGCGCTCGGTTTTTAATGCCGTAATGGTGTAGTTTCATGAGTAGAGTAGTATGATCCACACAGTCGAACGCCTTGGACAAGTCACAAAAGACACCAATAGCATCACACGACTCCTCCCAGGCGCTGAATACGTGTTTTATGAGCTCAACACCGGCATCGGTTGTTGAGCGACCCCGCGTGAAACCAAACTGCTTAAAATTCATTAAACTATTACCGTAAAAATGAGAAAGTAATTGATTTAAAATTAATTTTTCAAAAATCTTACTGAGCGTTGGTAGTATAGATATAGGTCTAAAATTATTAGGGTCAGACATACTACCTGCTTTGAATATTGGAATGACCTTACTCAATTTCATTAAATCAGGAAAAACACCATTATCAACACAGTCATTAAATATACTGGCTAAGTACGGGGCTATACCATCAATGACAGATTCAATAATTTTAACAGAAATCCCATCTAAATCGGCAGTATTTTTTACTTTAATGCTTTTAAATGCATTTAAAACTTGTGGAACAGTAACATGTTTAAAAATACAATCAATATTGCATGAATTTACATTTTCCGTTAGCAGTGACTGTGCAAGAGTGGAACATGAATTAATACTCGAAGTAGTTGACAAAGGGATGGCTGTAAAAAAATTTTCAAATGCTTCAGCAACTTCTTTGTCAGTTGACAACACTTTATCATTAATTTTTAAATTATATTTGGTGTGTGGTTCTTTTGCTCTCCCAGTTTCCTGATTAATTATATTCCATGCAGTTTTTGAAATGTTAGTACTATATTTAATTTTATTATTAATGTAATTAGATTTAGCTACACTGCAAACTCGTTTAAATAATTTTGAATACTTTTTAACATATTCATAAAATGTCTTATTATGATTATAAGTTCTTTCACTGTACAATTCATATAATCTATTTCTACTTCTGCATATTCCCACTGTTGCCCAGTCACTAAACCTAAATAAATTATTATTTATACATATTTTCTTTTTTTTAAAAACAGAGTCATATTCATTTCTAATTATATTATGAATAGAGTTATATTGAGTAATAGGATCTGCACAGTAATCTAATTTAAATGTTTTTTCAAATACATTTTTCCTAAATGTTTCAAGCCGTCTCTCATTCATGGGTATAAAGGTAATTTCTCTTTTTAAAGTCTTTTTTAGCCCAATATCAAAAGTGGCCAACTGCCCACTATGATCTGATTGTAGTTTATTAATTACTGACTTTGTACATGGCATTAAATTTGTAAAAATGTTATCAAGACATGTGGCTGAGGTCGCTGTGATTCGCGTAGGCTCTAAGAAGAGATTTTTTAGGTTGTAACAATTAAAAAGATTCAAGAATCGTTTACTTTGTGATGTCTCTACTAATAAATCAATATTAAAATCGCCACAAATAATTATTTCTTTGTTTTTGTTATTTACTCTATGTAATACCTCATCCATAGTGCTCTCAAATACTTCAAATGGTGAGGATGGGGGTCTGTATACACTTATTATAACAATATTCCCTATCTCAATACAGGCTATTTCAACTGATTGCTCAACAGACAGACTTACAATATCAGTGCGTTCTTTGAATGTTAGGCTCTTATGAGTGATGATCATTGAGCCGCCGCAAGTTGTTTGTTCTCTGTTGAATGAACTAGCAATTACATGATTCTTATAAGAAGACATAATTTGACACTGTGTGAGCCAGTGCTCTGTGATACATAGTATATGAATATTTTCACAGTTTAAGAATAGTTCGATCTGTAATTCCTTACCATCAATGCCCTGCATATTTTGATGGACTATGTTCAGAAAATTATTTTTTACATTTTTATTGCTTAAATTACTACTTAGAATACTGGTGCTAGATGTATTATCTATTGTCACTAACTTATGTTTAAATTATTTCTAATACTATGTTTTGGAATATTACATTCCAACGGGTCAAAAGTATAAAGTGACTGCTCAATAGAAGCAGCGGTTGTAGTCAACGAATTGACTGTTATGAATAAAATATATGATAGCGAGTATGCTATATGTCGTAGGTCATTACTGTACAAATTGTACCTATCATTTATCATATATGGCTTGTTAATAAATGTATTTAAATCAATAAACTGAAATTTTTCACTATGACGACATGTCATATTTTGTACATCTATATTTAGTCGATGCTTCATATGGTAACTCTGAGGCTTCGTGTAGTGATGCGAGTACTTTTAGGATATTAGATGCCATAAGCTCCATTAACTCGGTAAGATCTACCCATATTTATATTTCAAATTTCGATCCCAGTGTTCATAATTTTGATATTTGGTGTCAGAAGTGGGATAGGCGTTGCTTTCACATTGTGTTAACTGTTGCCATTCACTTAATATCCAAAGAGCTGATTTAAATTCGTTTAAACAATGCCGCGTGAAAAGAAAAGTGGTAGCCGAGGAAGATCACGGTCTTGTTATCGATCGAATACAGTGCGTTGTGACAGTGTTGAATCATCTCGACCTAAGCGTTCTAGGCACCGACGTTCTCATGACAAATATAGTGTTTCTCGTAACAAAAATAAAAGTCGCGGGTGCTCGAAGCCTCGTTCACGTTCAAGATCACGTTCTCGTTCAAGATCACGTTCACGTCATCACAAGCGCATTGAACCGTCGTGATCGTACGCCTTCGCCGCGAATACGTCTACAATCTAACTCTGATTTTGATTTACATGAAACTCTGAATACTATTTTAACTCGACTGAATAATATTGAAGACAAAGGCTTTTCTGCAATTACCCCCACTTTAAATGAAACTAACGAGAATTCTAAAACTTCCAAAATTTCCGATATAAACTCGAAGGGGTTAGTAGACGTTCTTAACAAGTCGAGACCTCAGAATTATTATGTGTCAAACTTTGACCCCGCGTTGCATAATGTTGAAGCTTGGTTCGAGGAAGTAGATCGCGCTATGATACTTAACCGCTGGGACGATAAGGAGTGTTTGTCTCGTGTTGCCGGTTTTCTCAAAGGTGATGCTAAAATCTGGCTTAATGAGTGGTCAACAAATGATAGATCGTGGTCAAATTTTAAAAATGATTTTATTTCGTTATGTCCCAAGAGGTTAGACTATGCGACTATACTGTTTGATACCATGCAAACTACGTCTGATAAATATCCTACTTACGCGGAGTATGCGAGACGTACGCTTTTGCGGCTGCGAATAGTAAAAGGTCTCAGTGAGGAGTTAATTGTACAAATAATAATAAGAGGCATTACCGATCCCCAAATCCGCATCGCAGCCACAAATGCGAACCTCACAACTACTACGATATGGTTTCTTTTTTGTCAGTTCATAGTAATTACCTTCGGATAGGTCTTTTAAACATAAAAACTTTCAACACTTTCCGAAACAAGATGATAAACGGCTTTCATTAAAACCAATCAACCTCACTTGTTTTTACTGTAACAAACGTGGTCATAAATCGTTTAATTGTCCTGAAAATGAGAAACTACCTAGTGAAAAGCATAACAAACCGTGTTCATTCTGTAAAAAGTTAGGGCATTCGGAAGAAAAATGTTTCGCTAAAGCTCGTACAGATTCGCGCAGTTAACCTTTGTAAATTAAACGCATTTGAGCAGAACAATGACGTTATATCTGCAGTCATACAAGGTGTAGCAATAGACGTTCTTATAGATAGTGGAGCGTTAAATATTTCCTTTATTTCGTCGGATAACCTGAAATTCTTTTCATGTTGTCTTAAGCCCACTTATTTACGCATTATGGGCGTCAGTGATCGTGAAATAGTTATGACTAATTTTGTAACGCTAACTATCGAGTTTTACGATATTAGTATTGAAGTAGATCTCTTAGTTGCCCTGGCTCACGCATGAATGCGCCAATCATAGTCGGAACCGACGTGTTAAATAGGGAAGGAATTATTTACGTACGTACTCGAGACCGACAATACTTTACGCATTCTCCGAAAGTTGTGTCGCCACTAATATCGAATGCGTTAAATAACATTAATACTCATTTAACTGAAAGCATTAGATGACCTTAAAATAGTTATAAATGAATTCAAAGACTATTTTCTAACGGAAGAAATTGAATATTTGGGGAGAGTAGTAGGTCGAGGTCAGGTAAAGCCGAGCCTTCGCAAGATAGATGCTTTGGTTAATACCCCTATCCCTGAGAGTGTCAAACAAGTTCTTCAATGTCTTGGACTAGCAGGATACTTTAGACGGTGCATCAAAGACCGCATGTATCGCTCATTTAACAAAAAAAGATATTCAATTTTACTGAGGTGAAGCGCACGAAAACGTTAGATGTGAAATAATCAAACTCTTACGACTGAACCGATATTTGCGATCTTTGATCCAAAGTTACCAGCCGAGCACACACGGACGCGAGTAGCATAGGTTACGGCGCAGTCCTGATGCAAGTCCATCCCAAAAATAAAAACAAGGTTGTGTCATATCGTAGCAAACTCACACAGGGAGCAGAAAGCAGATACCACTCTTACGAACTGTAGACGTTAGCTGTGGTCCAAGCGCTGCAACATTATAGCCAATATCTAATAGATTTAAGTTTTAAGATCTTAACGGACTGTAACGCTCTGAAGTCTACAGAACGTAAGAGAGATCTGCTTACCCGAGTTGCTCATTGGTGGGTGTATCACCACATTTTAACTTGTATATCGCAAAGGTACTATGATGTCTCACGCCGATTTATTTAAGCCGTATCTAATCTTGTAAAGTGTGTAAACCAAATAGAAAAGCCACGTAATTGGGCCCAGATTGCACAAGCTGCTGATAAAGAAACTCAGCAACTTCTGCAAAAGTTAAGTGACGGGGATCTGGATGCTCAGCGTTACATAAATTATGATGACATTTTGTTTTATAAATATACTGCTGTAGGAGAGGGAAGTAGACTGCTATGTCATATTTCAAAAGAACGTCGGCCATATTGATGCAGAGAAAACCGTTTATTTAATTAGAAAGCACTTCTGGTTTCCTCATCTGCGATAGTTTGTTAAGAAATATGTAACTCATTGTTTGGTCTGTATATCGCACAAGAGAGTGGCTAGAGCACCTCTGCAAAGTATCCAATCTTGGAACAAACCTGATTTGTAGATGCATTTTCCAAGTTTTGTTTGTGTTGTGCTATTTATAGACAAGATGTTATCGAAATAAAACGATGTTTTCTCAATGCAGTCTCTCTTTTCGGTGCTCCACAACTACTGGTGTGTGATCGTGGCCGCATATGCGATTCGGCTGAGTTCGCCAGCTTGGCTGAGGATCTATCAATGGAGGTGCACTGTATAACCCCGGGAATGCACCATGCCAATGGTCAGGTGGAACTTTATATTCGCACGGTGCTAAACATAATACGCATCGAGGCTAATCACAGGAAGTCTGAGTGGTCGGGTGCTCTCTGGAGGCTGCAACTTGGTTCGAATGTGACAAGGCGTTGGACTACACAAGCATCTGCTCTGACTCTGTTCACAGGAATTGGTGCCGTCACCCGTCTCATACGCTCGCTTGTGCGCGATGTGGCCATTGAGCGTCAGGAGCCAAATCACGAGGCGTGGCGTGAGCTGTGTCGCGGCAGAGCTGCGGAACTGTCGCAGGGAGGTCAGGGCGCCAAGATCAATTCGCTAATAAACAACGGCGTAATCCTTCTGTGTTTCAGATCGATGACCTTGTTTTTGTCCTCGAAGTTGCACAATCTTCTGGAAAATTGGATTCTAGAATGCGCGGCCCCTATCGAGTATCGAGTATAAGGGTGTTACCGAACGGGCGGTACGAGCTAAAGCTGTTAGCTGGAGCTTATGGGAAGTGGTCCTTGGCCGCGGCGCAATATATGATTTTGTGTAAAGGGGAATGGTGCCCTGAAACATGTGCAGCCTTTTTTTTGGAGGACATGCGTAAAGGAGGCCTCTGTCTCATGTTTAAAACTCGGACATGCGTAGTGGAGACGTATTGTCTGTGGTTCTTGTTGTTATTTTTGGACATTCGTAGTTGAGGCGTCTGTCTAAATGAGTCGAATGATTTTTATTATTTGATGTATGACGTTATGTAAATCTGTGATGTACATGAGTATTCGAAATGAAAAGTATGTGAAAGTGTTGTCTTATTTAGCTGGCTTACATGTGTGACGTAAGTGAGAGGGCCTTGAATGTGTGATGTATGAGAGATCTAGGTATATGTGCTCTACTAGCACGTAAATGATCATATGTTTGTTTCACAGACGATGATGTAGATGTGAATGCTGGCGGACAGACTCCAGAAGCTTCGATAGAATCAGATGATGACGCATCTTCCAGAACTGCAGTCGCAGAACTCCACGACACGCACCGGGACGTTGCACCGTCAAGATAGGCCGTTTTAGAGAACAAGACGTTACTAAAAAAAAAAAACCCCTATGGAACATCTCTCTGCTCGGGTATAAGGTTGTGAGTTTCGGTCTTTTTTGCCTGCTAGACTCGGAACCGAGAGGTTCGTCCCTGTTTGGTGAGCTTGTTCCATTTTTCTTACTTTATTCATTAATTGTGTTCAGTGTTTTATCCTATTTGTGTGATAACTAGTGTTACGTGTAGTTATAATTGTTGTTAAATCAGCTCTTTGTGTTTCCTTTAAAGTATTCATTGTGTAATAAATAAAATAATTGATGTGTTTTTGCTATTGTGATCAAGATTAGCTTAATTTATGATTAAAAGTAATTTATAGGTTAGAATTTTGTTTTTCCTTGTTTTATTTTATAAAATCTATTTCCGGTTTCTAAAAGTATATTATAACCAAAATATGCACTTTTCTAATTGTACACAATATTATAATTCTCACTAGATTATCAGACATAAATGTTAAAGTTGTGGTTATGTAATGTAAAAATTAGGTTTTCTTACATAAATCAACCAATTTTTCATTCTTATTCTCTTCTTAAAATATTAAAATCTTGGTCATGGAAGGTAAAAATCAACAATTCAACATATTTATTTACTAATCAACAAATGTATATAATTTTCGCACAAGTCTTGTAATATTTAAATCTCGACCATAGAATCTAAAAATCAGTATTAATTTATTTCTGCGTGTTTATCATTAAAACCCATAAAATATGAGAAATTAATAGACACGAGTACATAAAGTACTTATTATATTTACAGTTAAACAAAACGTACCTAATAATATTTTCACCAAACGGGTGCGAGTACGTAAATAAAGTTTAATACCCCAAAATTTTCTTCAAAAAACAACGATTCAAATTCCGAAAAATCTTCATCATCATCGACGCTTTCTAAAATACGAAGGAGTTCTGATACATTGCTAATGTTGCTTTTCACTATTTTTCTGGATTCGCTTATGACGTCATCACGTTGTCTTGTATCCTAGAGCACGGCGGCGCACAGATAACTTATTATCGTTGACGAATAAGGGATGCGCTAGAGTTGGCATATTAGATTGATCATGCGAACTTATTTTGATGGTATTTTGTTACTCATGTAGCTAAAGATAATTTTATATTTCGTACGTATTGTGTTTTTCAAATATAAATGAAAGATTCATAGATAAGCTTCTTTGTTTTTATTTCCTGCTTATGCAAAAAAATGTTATATTTGTACGGTGTGCAATAAAAAGTTGGCTGCATGGCATTGCCTTCCTCAACTTGAGGAGAAATAATTTAAAAAAAACAAAAGCAATAAAAAGTATTATTAATATAACACATTTTTGAATTGTCACTAGCGGTCTATTATAAAAGACTGGTTGGCGTGCTGCACAGTTTTTGCTTGAATGAAAATATATATTTTTTATTTCAATATTTGCAGTCCTATTGGCCCTGAAAGACTCGCTTTTTACATTCGCATGTTACTGGGATATTCTATTTTGAGGAGTGCCGAAGTAAAACGCCAGTAATAATTTTTAAGTATTTTTAATAAGCGTTTTTTTTTTGTAGGTTGGGTTTTTAGGGTTCCGTCGCCAAATTGCAAAAAACGGAACCCTTATAGATTCGTCGTTGTCCATCCGTATGTTACAGCCACTTTTTTCCGAAATTTTAAGAACTATACTGTTGAAACTTGGTAAGTAGATGTATTCTGTGAACCGCATTAAGATTTTACACAAAACTAGAAAAAAAAAATCAATTTTTGGGAGTTCCCCATACTTAGAACTGAACTCAAAATTTTTTTTCATCAAACCCATATACCTACGTCTGGGGTCTATGGATAGGTCTTCAAAAATGATATTTAGGTTTCTAATATAATTTTTTTCTAAACTGAATAATTTGCGCGAGAGACACTTCCAAAGTGGTAAAATGTGTGTAAAAAAATAAGAGAATGATAAAACTAAAAAAAATATATGATGTACAGTACCATGTAAACTTCCACCAAAAATTGGTTTGAACGAGATCTAGTAAGTAGTTTATTTTATACGTCATAAATTGTAAACCGCAATTTACCTTTCATACAATCAACTCAAATATAAAAATAATAAATAAAAAAAACATTTAATTCCATAAACATAAACCTATACATAAGCCCTGTACCATTATTTTCTAATAATAAATCTGTAATAGGTGCCTAAGTAAATAATAATTATAATTGGCGCGGGGCGTGGCTTGATCGGTAGCGGGTGCGGAGCGCGCGGGGGGCAGGTCACGAATGCGTTTACCCGAACAGGCAGACGTCGTTGACACGCGTACGCGCGGAGCTAATTATTTTCGATACATTTGCGAATGCTAAATATTGTATGTTTATGATTTGATACTGTTTTCGTTGGAAATTATTTGTAGCGTCCTTGTTTGACTCTGCACACTTTATTACTTGATAAGGTGATTACTTGATAAATAAATGAAATTAAACCCGAATTAAATTACTTAAATAAACGGATTTATTGATCTCTTGATTGATCAATGAGGATGATATTGATGATGAGTGTGAGCACGCGCGACCGCCTTGATAAGTCTTAACGCACTGAAATTTAGTTTAAATTAATAAACTGCGTGTCGCAGAATGCTGATGCATAGCCTACTTAAAATGTTCGATTTGCATCGTACATGCTCCCACACCGAAAAAGATGAGAAGTTAGTAATGATGAGATGATATAAGGTGATATCAATTTGTCCTTAACCTACACTTGTTAGTAAGTATGGAAAATAAAGATGATATTAGATATTAAATAGAATTAAACTTGACACTGTCGTCACCGACCACGTAAACCGCGCGGAAAGTCGGTGACGTACGTTTGTTTTGTTTGTAATGCGATACATGATTTTTGTTTACGTTACACTGACCACTGTTAACACCAATGTTTTGATAGCTTTTATAGCGCGAGACCCTACTTTCACACTTAACACTTGCATTACACACACACTGATTGTCAATGTTCCGCGTAGAGGAGGCCGGCAGCTGCCTTGCCGCCGCAGGTTCCCTCGCCACGCGCTCCGTCGCAGCAGCCTCTGCTGCTGGTCCTGGCCTCGCCGCTGCTGACAGTGTCTGCCGGATCCGTCGTGTCGCCCAAACCGCTGTTGCCACGATAATAACGCTAACGATAATGTACGTTACCGTGTAATGATGAATATCGTGGCTGCTTACGCTGTCATACAGAGGGACAGCCTTCTTCATCTCCTCAATCCTTTCCTGTAGCTGAATCAGCTGTTTTGAATTATCACCGACATCTTCTGAGCTGTTATTAACGAGATTTGGTACTGATAAGTTGAAAAGTTGGTTTATCGGAGATAACCTCGGAGCAATAAGATCGGCTTCGACATGCAGATTACTCATCTCTTGCTTATGAGTGTAAACAGTGAAGTCCTTGAACCTAAGTAAACAACCTTGATTCGTTGTTATTAGACCAGCGTTTAATAACTGCAACGATGAAACTTGATCGTCACAAAGTACTTTCACGTTCTGTTGGTGACAATAAAAGTAAAAGTAGGTATTTACTTGAGTTAATTCATGCCATTGTGATAAGCTTGATTCTTGATAAAGCTTGCACCTTCCGGTAGCCAGGTCCGGTTCACATAGGCTTTCATCGTCCTTTAGTGAGTAAACCGGCGACCTTGACGTACATAAAATCGTATCTGTATCTTGATGCAAACACGCATTTAAATCACTTTCTGTCATAGGCAACAGAGCGTCTTTTCTTAGGTTAATAGCTAGGTAACTAGATACGGGTTTGAAATAAATCATCATATTATTTTTTAAACGTGGTACGGCGATGATTTTATAAACTTCGTATATCTCTCGGTGAACTAGAGGTATTTTAGTTTCGAATAATAAATAATTTGCAGACATTCTTGCTTTAACTTTCAATAAGTGGTATATTTTTGGTAAATTAATATGATCAAATGGAACCGATAAATCCTTGGATATTTTACCGGAAATAAAGTTTAGCTCACGGCGTAATTGGTCAGGTGTTAGGAGATGTAAACTTAATTGGCCATTGTAGATGTTAGTCAGAGTATCTAACAAAGTGTTCTGCATGTCCTTGAGATGTGCTAATATGTTGTTTGCTATCATAGCAGAGAGAATAAAATCATTATTTTCTACGTTTTCAAATCTTACGACATTTACTTCCTTCTCTAATTGATGCATGCGTTGGTTGATGAGCTTATGCTGCTTCGTCATAATATTTTCCGTGCGTTTCAATAAATTAAATTCCGCTTCCACTACTGAGGTCTGGTTCTTCCAGAGTGCAGCGAGATGCTCTTGATTTTTGTTTATAAGATGGATGTCTTGCTCATATTTTTCAGCGAAATTACTCTCCAAAATTCCGAATAAACTATTTGCTAAAGAACCAACTCCATTTATCAATCCTCGTCGCGTGCGCGAGATTTGCTTGTTCATCAAAACCTTATTATAATGAATAAATTGTTCGTAACCATGTTGTAATTGTAACATGATCGCTCCGCACTGGTTATGATCTTGTTTACTATTACAAACGTTGTTTAGATAGTCTAAGTACTTATTGAGTGCTAATGAGCCCTCCCAGTAGGGACTCATCTCATAGTAGACTACTAGGCGCCACTCGTCTCTGATAAGACCCATATTTGTAATTTTATCAAAATAAAAACTTTGATTGTTTTGCAGTGGCGTGCTATTGTATGAACCTTCTATGCTTGATATAAGGGTCATTATGAACAATAGTATTGTAAATACCATCTTTGAAAAACTGTAGGTATTTTTCTTTCTTGTTTGAGAAACGTGACATACTTGTTTTACGTCATCGTGTTTGCTATTTTTAGAACTTGCTTTTTGTTCATGAACCGGTAAGATTGATAGTTTGACGACCGGGCGCTTCATAATGCCATTTTTTGTTCTTAGGGTGACAACTCTTACATAGCCATCGCTCCCTGGGTGTAACTCTACGACGCGGCCGAGTGGCCACCTCCCGGCCGGCAGGTTGGTATCTTGAATAAGCACTACGTCGTTGATTTTGATACTCTCTTGGGGTTGCCGCCACTTGCTACGGGCTGATAGTTGCGTAAGATATTCAAGTCGCCATCTTTTCCAGATATCTTCGAACAATCTTTGTGTTTGGTACCACCGAGTACGTAAATCTGTCTCTGTATTAAAAATTGCCAATGATGGGCCGCTTGTTAGAAAATGAGCCGGTGTTAGGCAATTAAGGTCGTCGGGGTCTTCAGTCATAGTACATAAAGGTCTTTGATTTATGCAGGCTTCGAGTTGGGAAAGTAAAGTTGTATATTCTTCAAAGGTGAGCCTTTGTTCGCCTATAACTCGTTTCATGTGATATTTAAGGCTTTTGACTGAAGCTTCCCACAGGCCACCTGCTGAAGGCCAGGAAGGAGCATTAAAGTGCCACTTAATACCTATCGCCGTGATTTCATGAAGAAAATCGCTATTTTCAAAAATTTTAAGTATTTGTTGGTATTCTTCTTGCAGAGCTTTGTTTGCTCCGATGAACGTGGTACCTTGGTCACTATACATATGTTTCGGCACACCTCGCCTGGCCGTCATTCGGCGCAAAGCTGCTAAAAATGCCGATGTCGTTAAGTCTGAAACTAATTCCAAATGTATAGCTTTAGTCACCATACACACAAATACAGCCACGTAGCCCTTTGACGTGACGATACCTCGGCCCTTGTTGGCCTTCACGAACACGTGACCTGTATAATCTACCCCTGAGTGGCAGAATGGTCGAGATGGGTTAACCCTTGCTGTAGGTAAATCTCCCATTATTTGATGGTGATGACTAGGACTATGTTTTCTGCATTTAACACATTGAAAGATACGCTTTTTCGTGGCCTTGAGCCCACCTACCAACCAATACTTTTGACGCATAAATCCGGATGTTAACTTTGCCCCACCGTGATATGTGAGTTCATGACATTGATCGATAATTAATTCTGATAATCGACTATTTTTGGGTATTATGATGGGGTGTTTCATATCTAGAATAATGTTGGCGTGCTTCAGACGCCCACCTACTCTTAGAACTTGTTCTTCGTCGAGTATAGGATTGAGCATGCAAATCTTGCTTTTCGATATGATTTTATTTCCCTTTTGTAAGTCGTGTAACTCTTTATTAAAATATTCTTGCTGACACTGTTGAATGATTTTCGTTTTAGCTCGCTTTAATTCGCCTAATGTTAGGTATTGTTTTCTTTCTTGCTTATAATTAATTATTCTATATACCCACGCTAAAACTCTTGTTATCTTACTTAACGAACTGTATTTATTAAGTAAATAATTGATAATATTCTCATCTTGATTATGAGTAACAATGGAGACTACTTGTTTAGCCCTTTTCACTTCTTGATCTGTGTAATAATTTGTTTGTTGGTTTATTAGCTTCGTTGAGTCAAATGTGTTTAGCCAAGTTGGCCCATTCCACCATAGTTCATGATCTCGTAACTGTGCGGCGGTTAGACCGCGGCTAGCACAGTCCGCTGGGTTTTCCTCTGACTTGACGTAATTCCAGCTGTTTGATGGCACAACTTTAGTAATTTGCTTTACCCTATTCGCTACAAATGGCTTCCAGCGCTCTGGTAATCCATTAATCCATCCTAGTACAACCATGGAGTCGACCCAGCAGTAGGTTTTGATCTGGTAACTCTCGAGGCAACTATAGATTTTAGCCAACAGTTTTATAAGTAACAGTGCACCGCATAACTCTAATTTTGGTAAAGTTATTTCCTTCTTTACTGGCACCAACTTTGATTTTCCTGCGATCATAGAAATAGATGTATGTTCTTTTGAGGTCACCTTACAATAAACAACGCAGGCATAACATTTTGTTGATGCATCTGAAAACCCATGAAGTTCAATGACATCATGTTCAATAATTCCTAACCATCTAGGTATATTAAAATTCTTGATACTTTTTAATTCACTCTTCATGCTTAACCACTCTGTCTTGATATTTTCAGGTAGCGGATCGTCCCATTTTATTTCTGATTGCCATACTTGTTGAAATAAGAATTTTATTTTTGTTGAAACTGGAGACAACCAGCCTAGGGGGTCAAATAACTTTGAAATATCTGATAGCAAAGTGCGTTTGGTAGGTATTTTAGATGAATATTCAATTTTTGATGTAAAAGTGAATCTATCTTGATGGGGATTCCAACTTAGACCTAAAGTTTTTGATGACTCAACGTTCTTAAAGTTATAATCTATTTGTTCTTGATTTAAATCGACAGAGTTAATTATTTCTTGATTATTACACTTCCATTTACGTAAGTTAAAGCCACCTGATTTTAAAATGGAAACGATGTCTTGTATTAGATGTTTTGCAGACTCAACAGAATGACTTCCGTAGACTAAATCATCCATATAAAATGATGTTTCAATGACCTTCGGCGCTGAACTGTCTTGATAGTTCTTGGTCTCATCTTCAGCCAACCTTCGAAGCGTCATCATAGCCAGGAATGGCGCGGCCTTGGTGCCGTATGTTACTGTGGCTAACTGGAACACGTTTAAAATATCTAACGGTGATTCTCTCCAGACAATCCTTTGATAGTTTTGGTCGTCTTGATGTAACCAAACCATCCTAAACATCTTTTCGAGATCTGCAGTAAAACCATATCTATATTGTCTCCACTTGATAAGGAGACTCTGCAGATCTTGTTGTAAATTAGGACCTCTTTCCATTAAATCGTTTAGACTCAAACCGGAACTTGATGGAGCGGAAGCGTTAAAAACCACCCTTAGCTTGGTCGTGGTTGATTCATCACGAATAACACAGTGATGAGGTAAGTAATAACATGATGATTCGGAAGTATTTGCTTTAACCATATGACCTAGTTGCATGTATTCATTTATAAAAAATCTGTATTCCCGGGCTATATTTATATTTTTATCAAATTTTCTTTCTAACTGCTTGAACTGTGCTACCGTTTTAGAGTTTGATTGACCTAATTTTTCTTTTATATCTTTTTTCAGAGGGAGGCGTACTTGATACCTGCCATCCGCTCGACGTACAGTGGTTTCGTTGTAAAAATCTATAACCTGTTGATCGCTAAGTGACATATCGGATTGCTCTGAGATATCTTCTGTTTGCCAAAACCTACAAATGTCATCAATGTTATGTATAATGATATTACATTTCAAACTTTCGCTTACACATCCGCTTAAAATCCAACCTAGGCGCGTATTTTGTGCCATAGGTAGTGCCGGTCCGGCTTTATAAATTCCGTCTAAAAGCAAATTACAAAAAACATCCGCTCCGAGCAAGAGGTCTACCGGGCCTTTAATATTAAAATAAGGATCAGCCAGAGGTAAGTTCTCGACTAAAGGCCATACTGGTTTCGGGAAGCTGTGAGAAGGAAGATTCTTGATTAAAGTTTTCATGATGTATGCCTCTGTTTCAAAGGAAAAGTCTTCTTGATTAGACTTACACTTGATTCTTATAGTCCCTCTACAGTTACTTTCCTTTTCACCTATACCCGTTATAGTTCCTTGGCACCGTTTGCGTGGTAAGCCTAAAATGTGTGCTATTCTCTTTGATATAAGTGTAGATTGAGACCCTTGATCCAAAAGTGCACGGATATTATGGTAGGTACCATCTTGAGCCTGTACCATAACCATGGCTGTGGCCAGCAAGATTTCGGGGTCTTTGCCCTTCACTGAAACGTGTGTGTTACCTACGTCAGATTTTGTAATATTTGACTCGACATTATTCGATGTCAATGACTTATTATAAAACGCGTCGTGCAAAATAGAATTATGATTACCATTGCACTCTCGACAACGTGATTCCGAATAACAGTTTTTGCCCTGGTGATCAAAAAGACAATTTTTACACAAATTATTGTCGATAATTGTTTTTCGTTTTAGATGATTAGGTAGTTCAAGAAACTTTGTGCAATAATATAAGCCGTGTCCGCGATTTGCGCAAACGGGGCACGTTAATTTAACCGGATGTGCTGGTTTATTGACTTTGCTACCTGAAACCTTTGTTGATTGTGTAAAATATGTAGGCTTTTTATAATTCGTGTTATTCTTTGAATTTGTATTATTAAAATTATTTTTGAAACTAGGCTTTGGTCCCGGATGTTCTTGTTTTTTCCGCGAAGTTTCAAGCGCAGTGAATTTACTCTCCAGAAAGTCTAGGAAATCTTTTAGGGTAGGTAATTCCCTAGGCTGCTTTAATGATGAAACATACTCGTTGTAGGTGTCTGCATCTAGTTTTTGGCTTAAGATATGTACAAGTAGAGGGTCCCAAGTGCTTATCTCTACACCCAGGTTCTTTATTGCATTAAGCGATTCCAGTGACGTATCGTGGAGCCTTTTGATCTGTCCAAACGATGGTTGTTGTGACACTGTAATGTTCATTAAAGTATTGATGTGCGACGTAAAAATCAACTTCCTATTATTATACCTATTGCTAAGGATCTCCCAGCAGGTGACGTAGTTGTCTGAGCTAATATGCAGGTGTTGAACTAATCGCTCAGCTTCCCCCCGGAGCTTGCTCTTCAGGAATTGCATCTTCTGCGCACTTGATAGCGATGCGTTGCTATGGATTGTCTCCGTAAAAAGATCTTTGAAAGACGTCCATTGTTGGAAGTTGCCACTAAATGTAGGCAACTCCATCTGTGGAGTAGATTTTTCCCTATGACACACAGACCATATTTTCTTGTTTATCACTCTTTTAATATTTTCATACATTTGCTCATAATGGTAAAAAGCCGTATCGTATTCTTGATTTTTACCCTCTAGATCACTATCTATCTCTAAATGTAAAGAATCTATCGCCGACCAACGAGATTGTAAAGTTTTAAGTATATCATCAAACTCCCATTTCTCTAACACCGTATCTAAATTAACACTAGTTACCTTTCTCTGAAGAGCTCTGAAGTTGCTTGCTTGCTTCCTTAGCAACTCATCTGTCCTGCTATTGACGCCCTGCGCCCTGAAAGTAACCTGACGTGACAAGGCTGCTTCTTCTTGTGCGGTGTCCAGCCTTGTTGCCGGTGGGTCCACCTGCGTGGCTGGTTGCGGCGTCGAGGCAGCTCCCAGTGGCGTCGCCGCCCGAAGCCCGGCTTGGTATCTCGTACTCGATAGTTCACGATGACTGACCTGACGTGCTCGTAACGCTCCTTAGTTACCTCGAATTGCTCAGTCACAAAATAATCATGAGACCGGGTACCATAACCACACAACTTGAAGTGGTTGTTTTGAAACTCCTGCCAATATTGATCGAGAGTCTCGAGTCTCCTCTTGATATAATCACCGGTCTTGCGCTCCGGTCCATCTTTCTTAAAGTTGGAGTAAAGTTGCTCTATGGCTCCAATCAACTGCTGCTGCGTCGAAAGTAGATCTTCCATTCTTGTTATATGGTAAGAGATTTAAGAAAGATACTTTGGCTGCTATTGTTTCTTGATAAGGTTGGTGGGCCTTGCTTGCTCACCAATGCAGATACTCCTGATAATGCACTGCAATCCAATAAACACTGAGTGTTCAAAGTTCACTTCACGAAATACTACAATATGAGCACTTGCGAAGCCCTTTTTCGAAGGACCAAAAAAGTATGTAGCGTCCTTGTTTGACTCTGCACACTTTATTACTTGATAAGGTGATTACTTGATAAATAAATTAAATTAAACCCGAATTAAATTACTTAAATAAACGGATTTATTGATCTCTTGATTGATCAATGAGGATGATATTGATGATGAGTGTGAGCACGCGCGACCGCCTTGATAAGTCTTAACGCACTGAAATTTAGTTTAAATTAATAAACTGCGTGTCGCAGAATGCTGATGCATAGCCTACTTAAAATGTTCGATTTGCATCGTACATCAATTAGTTAGGTACATCGAAATTATTCTTTTAAACTCATTTACTGCCTAGAAATTGTTAAGTACTTACTATAAAACGTCAACCTAAAAACCAAAAGTTTTGATAGTTTCTGTTCATTTCCTTACACTTAAATACATAATTTACCTAGCTACTTCAAAAATACCTACTCATATAAGAATAAAACTTAAGTGTTATTTTAAGTATGAATTCCATAGCTGAAGATACCTTCTCCTATGTATTAAAACGCCTACGAAGATGACGTCGTGGGAGCATTTCGTGAAAAATTGTCTCGTCATACATCTTTCAAATGAGTCTCATCTCCAAATTATTTATGATGGCAATGTGGGTTCAATAGGACACTGGTCTTGTATTTATTATATCAATGGTATTCTTTGCTTGTACGATAGTCTCTATAATTGTTTAAAACCAACTCAAAATTATAAATTAATGCATTGTTTCCATACCTAGCAGAATTTAATATTCAATTTCCTAGCGTGCAACGTCAACCCAAATCAATAGATTGCGGGCTTATAAGCAACAGCTTTAGCCACTTCTCTAGCGAATTCACTTCACTTTAAAATGAATCCCTCTCTACACAATTACCTACCAGAAATGATGGGATCTCATTTGCGCTGTATGATTTTGAGCAACGATTTTTTGTTTTTCCATCTACAGCTAGATCCGTTCGTGGAAGTCCACCCGTAGATCTTTTTGATAACACAGCTTTCAAATTAGAAACGCAAAATGAAAAGGAAATGAGAAGAAACAAAGACAGTGAAGTACGAAAAAAAATGCTGTAGCAATATGTAAAAATAATGACAATGATGTTGACAATTATACAATGTTGATAAAAGCGAGAGGCATTTAATGAAACCACATATACTATAAGTGCCTACTGTTAATCCGAAACTTAAAAAAAAGTTTACGAGAAGTATACGAAAAAACGCATTTCACAGACCGATACCACTAGATGGCGCACAGTGAATATCGTCTCCGTATATAAATATTTCTAAAAAATAGTAAAGTGTATAGATAACTGAAATTATAGTGAATTTGTCTTAAGTATTCTACAAATATTGTGTATAAGTGTTTGTGACCGGTGTGTGTGTGTCAATACAAAAAAAAACAACATTTAAAATAAACACCATACAAGTGTTTATAAACAAACAATTACTGTGTTAACAATACTGTGTGCTATCAATACTGTAATAAATAACTAATATTTATCACAAATCTGAAACAATTTTACCACGTTCATTGCGTACGGGACATATTTCTGTGTTTCAAATAATAACAAAGAGAACTCGCTAACGGTTTGCTGTGACTTGTCAATTTCTTTGTGTTTACACCTAATTGAACTTTGAACTTTAGCCTATAAGTGGCTCGATTTTGTTAACCGACTTAAACGGCGATACCCCGTTACAGTAAGAGTGCATCAAAACTATTTCTGTGACAAAAAAACACTTTATATAATTAGGAGATCATATAAAATAATTTAATTAAAAAATAAAGTAGCGACATCTAGTCAACCTTGGATGAACTGGTTGTATCCATCGATCTATCTAACTAAGCGATCATTTTGAACACCAAGACTTACAAAAAGGTTGTTAATCTTAAACATAGAGGGCGCGGCGCTGATTATAAAAGTTACCTACTTGAATAATAAATAGTTTTAAATTGTTATTAATGGCATCAAAAAATACCTGTGCAGGCTGTCTCAATTCGATCAAAGGCAAAGAATACCTCAAATGTAGCAGCTGCGCTAGTACATATGACATAATATGCGCCGGTGTTTCTGAAAAAAGATTTAATAGCTTTTATGCTTCTGGGCCCGCAAGTAAGGATCGCAGAGAAGCATGGACCTGCCCCCGTTGTAAAAACCTTATTCCTAAAAGGGATAACACGAATACGCCGGTCCGAGCGGTGGCGCCGCCGCTGGATCGCAGTCCCAGTGGTACAGACGTCTCTCCAGTTTGCAATGTGACTCACCGCAACAAGCCCGCATCGGCCAGTAGTTCAGAGGACAGTGAGTTACTTTTAATGATACGAAATGAAATTCGTACCACATTGCGCTCGGAACTAGCGCCAATAAACGAAAAACTGCGTGACTTACAGACGAGCGTCCAGTACGTTAGCTCACAGTACGATGATTTAATTACAACAACGAGTAAAATTGTTAAAGAAAATATAGAATTAAAGTCCGAGTGTGACTCTCTTCGTTTAGCTGTATCTGGTTTAAATGAAAAGATAAATTCAATAGAACAATATATGCGAGATAGTAACCTCGAAATACAGGGCGTAACTCAGACGAAAAACGAAAATGTTACCTTGATTGTAAAAAATATAGCCCACCTCGTCTCCTCAAAACTCCACGATGAAGACATTCTTCACACCACCCGCGTTGCAAGTCTCAACAAAGACCTTAAGAGACCTAAGGCTATTGTGGTGAAGTTGAGAAGTTCGCGTTGTCGCGACGAGCTCTCCTCTGCGGTTGCGAAGTATAATAAAACTCATCCGAGCAACAAGCTGTGCACTTCGCTGCTGGGCATCGGCGGCGACAACAAGCCGGTGTACGTGTCGGAGCACCTGTCTCCGCAGAACAAAGCGCTGCACGCCGCCGCGCGCGCCAAAGCCAAGCAGCTCTCCTACAAGTTCGTGTGGGTCCGCGGCGGTCGAGTCTTCCTACGCAAGGATGAGACTTCGCGCTTCGTGCAAGTAAATAACATGCAAGTGTTGGACTCTTTAAAATAGTATAAAAACCATAGTCTACTTAGCATTATTTTATTATAATTTTAACCCTTAAGTGCATAATTTATCGAAAATGATAACTAACTTTTTTATACCCATTACTCCCGAACAAAAGAAATTTATGGAACGTTTGGTTATGGAATTATTGAAACGTTTCTGAACGACTGTTTATAAGTCATACTTTTAATCTGTCAACATGACAAAACTCTATTTAATCTGTGATTGGTTGAATTTTGAATTTGAAACTGCGGGGTCTTAATACCTACTTATGCACGAACTTGAAAATTTATATCGGTTTATATCTAGTATAAAATAAGTGTTATTTTTCTCGAAAAAAATACTTTCTGAAAGGTAAGAATCTATATTTTGTTATTATGTATTTATTTTACAAAAACATATTATGGCATGGTACTAATTTTGCTTTGGAACATTGTTATCAAAAATGATAATCTATGCATTACCGGTATATTTTTTTCTTATGATGGAAGTTTATAATTATTGTTTATAAATATGTTTCTGAAGCTTGTTGTGTGTGTGTGTTGCATGGTTTATTATTGTTTTAGATCTCTATTCATACGACAAAACATGAATGACAGAGACATTGAAACACTGTTATCTCGACTGGAAAATGGCGACATATCTGAGGATGAAACAAACATCGATGAAGATGCTCTTGATTACTATGGTGGTATGAATGAGTTGGTCGAAGACCTTGAAGATGTGGAACCGCAAGTAGAAGAAGAACAAATAGACTCAAATAGTAAACTACACTGTGATCCCCCATTGGTATCTGATGATTTGCCTGAAAATGCATCAAGGTCTACTAATTACACTCAAGTAAGAAATTTAGTTTGGAAAAAGAAAAATATGCCTTTGGTGGATCAGGCTCTTACTTTTCTTGGCGTCACAGAGTACCCTCAAAATATTTTAGATTTATCCAGTCCATACCAATTTTTTTCTTATTTTTTTGATCAAAAGTTACAGGAATTAGTCATTGCTGAGACGAATAAATACGCTGTTCAAATGAATCCAAATTTTTCCGACCCCATCAACTTATTGGAACTTCGAAAATACCTTGGCATCTTGATATACACTTCAGTATACCATTATCCTAGCATCAGAGCTTATTGGGCACGCGGTGTACAATTCCATCCAATTTCAGACACAATGACAGTAAACAGATTCGAAAAGATTCGCCAAATAATTCACTTCAACGACAATAGTAACCACCTACCTCCTGACCACCCTGAGCACGATCGATTACATAAAATACGTACAGTAGTAGACCATCTCAATAACCGATTCATGTCAGTTCCATTTGAACATCGCCTGTCATTGGATGAGCAGATGTGCTCTACTAAAATTGCTCATTTTATGAAACAGTATTTGCCGAAGTAGCCACACAAATGGGGTTTCAAATTATACGTGCTTTGTTGCCCAATGGGTTATGCCTATACTTTTGAAATTTATTCAGGGACTCATAATAACCAAAGGCTACCAAATGAACCCAACTTAGGGAGTAGTTTCAAACACAGTCATACGTTTGCTTCGACCAGTACCGAGGAATGTAAACCATATTCTATATTTTGACAACTTCTACACTAATTTGTCACTTTTCCATTATTTATTCAAAGAAGGGATCTACTGTTTGGGGACAGTACAGAAGAATAGACTGGGAAAAACCTGCAAACTGCCTGAAAAGAAAGACCTTCTCAAACCATCAGTGCCAAGAGGATCGTATGATGAAAATGTGACTACATTTGATGGGGTTGAATTTTCTGCCACTAGCTGGAAGGATAATAAACAGGTGTTATTGCTCTCCACGTATGTGGGCTCAGAACCTGTAGATACCATAAAAAGATACGACAAAAAGCTAAAGAAAAGCGTTGCTATATCCTGCCCAAATGCTATACGCGAATACAACGCAAGTATGGGCGGTGTTGACACCATGGATAGTTATTTGGGTAGGTACAGAATTAGAATGAAATCCAAAAAATGGACTAATAGACTCTTTTATCACATTTTAGATATGGCTGTAATCAATAGTTGGATTTTGTACAAAAAAGTTTTGCTGAAGAAAAATGTGAATCCTAAGAATATTTTGAAACTGGCTGATTACAGAACTGACCTTGCGGAAACTTTGTGTAAATATGGCAGCACATCGGAAAATAAAAGAGGCCGCCCAAGTTTAAATACTAGTGGAAGTCCTGCAATCCAACAGAAGAGACCAAAGTTGGGGGCCCAAACAGTACCTCCTGATGACGTACGTTTAGACGGTGTTGGCCATGAAAAATCTTATGGTTCCAAAAGGAACCAGTGTAAATATGCTTAATGTAAAAAACTAACTTCAGTAATGTGTGAGAAATGCCATATATCACTCTGTGATAACCGAAATAATAACTGTTTTAAAGTTTTCCATACCAAATAATTGTTTTTGTTTTTCTATGATCTTACTGCATAATTTATCAAAAATGATAACCAATGTTTTCCATTAAAAAAAGTACTTTAAATATGGCAATGATTTTTTTTATTATTTTTCCCATATTTTAGAACCCTCATTTCGTAATATATATTTTTTTAACGTAAATATAAGAAATCATGCAGCTAAGGGTTAAATCAGTAATGGATAGTTTCTTCAGGTATAGCCAGGAAAATATATGTTTAACTTGCAAAATATTTCAATGTAACGTAAAAGTAGGCAGGAACTTATGCTTGATTTGTTTTATGAAATGCAAATAACATTTAATTTATATTTTTATAATTCATACATTATTAATCATACTTCAATATATATTAACTATTATTTATAGAGTATCATACTTATTTACTTATTATATATATTTTATTCACATGACAATTATATATAATAGACTTTTGATAAACTTTAAAAATGGCGAATAAAACTAAACATTTAGTTCTCAGTCTCTATAACGCTGGTTCTTTGAACACTGGGCACGACGATTTTATCGTTGCAATGGACCGTTTTAAAGCCGATATAGTCGCCATAAATGAGACTTGGCTCAGCGCGGGGCAGGAGGTGTGTGCGCCCGCGCCGCCCGGCTACCGGCTGCGATGTGCGCCGCGCCCGCGGGAGATGCGCGGCGGCCGCGGCGGTGGCCTCGGGTTTTATATAAAAGACGGTATTCGTGTTCGGTATCTCAACAATACAGATAAAACTATTGAGCAAATGTGGCTTACAACAAAATCTAATGGCTTCACACTGGCAATAGGCACAGCTTACAGGCCGCAGTGGATGAACACCGACACTTTTATAGACATTCTGACGGATTCTGTTTCTAAGTTCTCACGTTTCGATTATTTAATCTTGATGGGTGATATTAATATTAACTGTCTTGCAGAAAAAGATTGTAAGACTACGAAACTAAATCAGTTCCTTCGCAGTATGGATTTACAACAGGTAGTTTCTGCGCCAACCCACTTCACTGCAGAGTCTGAAACACTTATTGATGTTGTGTGCACTAACTGTCAGGTGCGTGAGGTTACAGTCCATGACATCACGGGATCGTTTGGACACGCAATGGTTAATGTTACCCTTTCAATTAAAAAACCCAAAATCCCTCCTAAAATTGTATCTTATAGACCGCTTAAGCATATTAACATTAATGATTTTAATGAAGATCTAAACTCTATTAACTGGGAGTGTATTGAAAAAGAACCGAGTGTTGACTTAATGGTAGCTAAGCTAAACGCATTACTTCTACAGCTTTTTGATAGGCATGCTCCTTTAAAAACATCGCATATCAGAAGTGACCAGTCGCCCCCATGGATCACTGATACAGTAAAATTGATGATGAAGATGCGTAATAAAGCGCGCACAGTAAAAACCGCAGACAATAATAACTATTATAAAGATTTGAAAAAGTTGGTAAAAAGCAGTATTTATAATGAGAAGCGAGCTTACTTTGATTTTTTTATTAATTCAAATATAAACAACAGTTCTACCTTTTGGAAAACCCTTAAAAACAAAATATTAAGAGATCCCAGTAAGAGTGATTGTCTCCCTGAGTGTTTTAATGATGCTAACATGATAAATGATTACTTTTTGAATATACCTACATGTGATTATTTGGCATCTTTATCGGAAATCAATAAATTTTTGAATATTAATGTTAATTCATCCTTCGCCTTTAAGCCGGTTGAAGAGGCTGCTGTACTGAAATTAATTATGTCTATAAAGTCTAACCTAATGGGCAATGACAATGTCAGTAGAGATATGATCATTCTTACATTACCTAGAACATTACCTATGTTAACATTAATAATAAATCAATCTTTGCTGACTGCCGTCGTCCCGCAAATATGGAAGGATGCGTTGGTTAGTCCTATACCTAAAACTACTCACCCTCTGGAATTGAGAGATATCAGGCCCATCAGTATACTTCCTTTTCTTTCTAAAGTATTAGAAAGGGCTGTATATTTTCAAAATTTAGCATATATAGAGCAAAATAACATCTTGCCCTCGCTCCAGTCAGGCTTTCGTAAAGGCCGTGGCACAGTCACTGCGTTACTAGATGTGACTGATAACATTCTTGCGGAACAAGATGTAGGACGTGGTACGGTCTTAACACTCTTAGACTTTTCCCGCGCTTTTGAAAGTATTGACATTTCTTTATTGCTCGCGAAATTGTATTCCCATGGTTTGGATCCTCTTGCGGTACGATGGTTTGCTAATTACCTCTCCGGGCGTTGCCAATCGGTGAAGCTCCGAAGATCTGATGGCACTTTCTTGATTTCTAATCCGAAGCCTGTAAGCCGTGGTGTTCCCCAGGGCTCTATTCTTGGGCCCCTGTTATTCATTTTATACAGTGCAGATCTTTGTAACGAGATTAGAAATTGCAAGTACCATCTCTATGCCGACGATGTTCAACTGTACATCTCTGAAGTACCCGATAAAATGTCACAAGCGGTGTTAAAACTAAACGAAGATCTAGACAGAATAGCAGAGTGGTCGGTTAGAAACTCCCTAGTTTTAAATCCGGATAAATCCAAGTTTCTCATCCTAGGCTCAAAATCACAGATTAACAAAATAAGTATTCATAACCCTGTAGTCAGCATTAAGGGACAAAGTATCTGTCGTGTTGATGAGTCAAAAAATCTAGGAGTTCTTTTCGATAATCAGTTGCGCTTCGAAAATCACGTCGAAGGCCTGGTGAGGTCTTGCTTTTATAGATTAAAAGTGTTATATAAAATAAGACATTTATTATCCGAAAGGTCTAGAATTTTGGTTTGTGAATCGCTCGTACTGTCTCGGCTTAATTATGCGGACCTTGTTTATGGCCCTAGACTTTTATATAAAACTACTCGTCTAATTCAACGTGTACAGAACGCCTGTTGTAGGTTCTGTTTTAATGTACCTCCAAGGAGTCATATAACTCCATTTTTAAACAATGTGGCAATTTTGAATATGGCGTATCGCAGAAAGTTGCACCTTGCTTCTTTATTATTCGACATAGTCAATTTTAAAAGCCCAGAATACTTATTTTCCAAATTAAAATTTTCTACTTGCAAATATAATAATAATCTCAGATCACAACGTCCCCCACTAAGTACACAGCAACACCGTACAGCGGCTTTTACAGGCAGTTTTCGTTACCATGCTACAAAATGTTGGAACGATATACCACCACCAATAAGGAATCTGAAATCTAAAGCAACATTTAAATTAAAAACAAAAAAGCTTTACTTAGACCAACAGATGCTTTTGATTTTCAAAAAATAGATTGGTATCGAAAACTGAAAACTAATTCACTTCTTATCTATGTAACTACTATCATATTTAGATTAACATGTCATGTTATTATTTTTGAATATGTAAAAGTTATGAATTAGATATATTTGAACCTAAACTAACCACATAAGTTTATTATTGATATTATTTTATATTAACTCTATTACTTTTAATTATATGTATAAGTACCTATACTATAATCATCGTTATCTTATTTACTGCACTTACTTATATTGCGTTTAATTGAGGTTTTTGTTTATTTAGAATTTATTGTATTTATTGTATTCCTTTATACCTTTCCTATTTAGTAATTATTTGGCAGTAGCTGAAAATCAGCGTTTCGCTACAAGCGACTTAGAGCTGAGCTATAGCCTTTTTGCCTTTTGGTAGCATAGCACTTCCGAATTTCACTGTAATTTGAATTGTAGGATTTCGGTTCTTTTAATGTAAACCATTCTATTGTCTCATTTTTACCATTAATTCTATTTTTGTTTTAATGTGTTGAAATGTTTATATTATGAAATGTATATATATATTTTTAATGTGTCACTTTTGACTATATACAACATTTAAATTGTGTCCTTAGTCCATATATTTTCTGTAAAAGTGAATTGAAAAAAATAATGTGTTACCATTTTTGGCAAATAAAGTTTTTATCTATCTATCTATCTATCTATCTAACTTAATAATTAAGTTAAAATGTAACATCCTTTGTTGAGTAGCCTGCCGCCACCTGCGTAACAAATTGGCAACATAGCATTTGAATAGCATAGCGCGTGCGGCGGCGGGCTCACCGGCTCGCACACCTGCCTACACAGCGGAGCGCCCGGGTTTGATGTGGATGATAATGTAAACATGTGTTGTAGGTAACGTTGGAAGGTTTGATCAATGAAAATAATAAACAAAAATAATTAGTTGTAACACTTACACATTCAATCTTCAATTGTTTGAAATGTCCGCCGTTTGCAATAGTAACGACCTATAATATTGTTATTTAATCGTGCAATAAGGTCACTGTTTGTTGTTAAACTTTTTAATTTATTAAACGCTAAAATAATCCGGTTTTTGAGTTCCTCTACGATATTCACGTCTGTAGCGTGCACTTCACCTTTCACAAACCCCCAGAAAAAAAATCCATTGGAGTGTCCAAATCGACTAATCCACTGCTGTCCAAACCTTTCGGTGAGTAGCTCTCTGGAAGACATTACTGAATATGGAGGAGCTCTGTCCAATTGGTACTATAAATGCCGATCTTGCACTGCCAATACTATGCCAATACTATGCACATTCTCGCTCCGATCGCCGCCCAGTGCGGACGTGCAAGACCCCGTTCTCCGTTGTTTGGTCCCTTCCCGATATTCCGTGGCGCTCAGTCTACTGACGTCACAGTTTAGCGTGTTGGTTCCGTGCTACGGTTTTCAAGGTTTTTCTACTCCCTCTGAGTGCTATGGAAGTGCGATTTTTCTTTGCGACTAAGCCCCTTAGTCTTCAAAGTGCTGTGCTAAGTTGTGTTGTGCTTGTGCTGAGTGCAGTGTTGTGCACAGCGTAAGTAGTCTGGTTTCAGTGCAAAGGATACTTAACGGTGACAACGAATTTGTACTGAACCAGTCCTTTTTATTTTTATTTTATTTCTCTTCTCTATTTTATTTATTTTCTCCTATTTTCATATTTATTTCTATCATATCTGTGTGTTTTTCGTGTGTGTATTTGTCCTTTCTGTCGGTAAAGGTTGACCCTAACACGGTCAACTCATTACCTGCGTACCTTTTTTTTTAGGTTTCTAGGTAGCGGCCTTCGGCGTACTACGGTTAGTTTTAAGTTATTCTCCCCAGCCCCCCTACCGCTGGTAGGGAGGTTAGCCGCTAGGGTTCGCTAGGTTTTTAGGAACTAGGCATCCTGTGACATACTTATTCTATACTTATAATTGTCCCAAACCTTCCTAATGGATTCGCTAAGCGTTATTAACTTCACGAACGCGTTCACCCAGGCGCTTGCTGCGGCAGGCGTCTCCATCCCGAAAGACATCCTAACGCAGGCCTTGCAGGCATCAATCGCGTCCCCGGCCCCTCAGGCCCCAACCCCAGTCACTCGAAGTGACCGCGTCTCCGTCGGTCCCGTCTAAGCCAGCGACGCGCTGCGCTCCCGTCCCATCGAAGCCTCAGCTCCCTCCGCCCGTCTTCCTCCGCGATAAAGCGCGCTGGACCGCGGTTTCTAACCTGTGCAAAGAGCACAAAATCAATTACCTCAAGGCTAATAACGCAGGCGACACTATAAAAATCCAAGTCGCGACTATCGACGACTTCCGCGCGATCACTCGTTTACTTTCGCTTAAACAAATCGCGTACCACACTTACGCCCTCCCGGAGGAGTGTAAGATCCGCGCAGTACTACGGGGCGTCCCGTTTGAACTCAGTAATGAAGACATTCTCGAGGACCTTAAGTCCCAGGGCTTCCCGGCTGTAGCAGTGCACAAGATGCACTCTAACCGCGGTAGGCGCTTTCCGTTAGCTTTAGTTATCTTGTCGAATACTCCCAACTCGAGGGAGATCTTTAGAGAGGCTCGCACAATTTGCGGACTCTCAAATATCTCTGTCGAGCGTCCCAACCCCCGCGGTCACCCTGGGCAGTGCCACCGCTGCCAGCTCTACGGCCACGCAGCGGCTAACTGCTCAGCTCCCCCCAGGTGCGTTAAGTGCCTGGATCCACATATTACGAAGGAGTGCACTCGCACTCCCGAATCCACTTCCCCCCCTGCCTGTGTGCTGTGTGGCCAGTCCGGTCACACAGCTAACTACAGGGGTTGCCCGCGCGCTCCACCGCCAAGAGGGTCGCGCCTAAACCGGCGCCGCCGCTCACTCCCGCTAACTTCCCGCCGCTACGCAACCGGGGTCCCCCGGAAGCAAAGCCCGTTCAGCCGACGCCTACTCCGGCTCTGTCTTGGAGGCAGCGTCCGGCTGTCCCGCCTGCACCTTCCCGACCCATCCCAGCTCCCGTAGCTTCCGTAGGGCCGCGTCCTGCTTTGCCATCTTCACCTCAGTCGTCGCTGGCTGAGGACATGAAGACCGTGTTCGACGTCATTCAAAACGTCGACATTACGGAAATTTCTGTTCTCGCACGCAAACTGCGAGCCGCCCGCTCTCCTCAAGAGCGTTTATTTGCGTTAGCCGAACACCACTCGCTTCTAAGTTCGTTATAAATTTTATTTTCTTTTTTTGTATAAATTCGTAAATAAGCAATATAATGTCTAGACCCGCAAATCCCGCGTCCGGTCGTATCAAACCCAAGGGCTTATCCCTAGTTTCTTTTAACGTTCGTAGCCTTAATACTAACCTTCCTGAGCTCAAACTGTTCCTTCAGAACAACGAGCCAGACTTATTGCTTCTTCAAGAGACGTGGCTAACTCCAAACCGCTCCAGGGGATTCGCTATACCTAAGTACGCGTTTATTCGTAACGACAGGCCCAACTCCGACGGTTTCGGCGGCACTCCTATCTATTACAAAAGAGGATTCCATTGCTGCCCTCTCCCTACCCCTCCTCTCCTCAACATGGAAGCCACTGTGTGTAGATTGGCTATGACTGGTCATCCGACCATCATCATAGCTTCAGTCTACATACCTAGTGGCTCCAGACCAATCCGCAGCGACTTTGAGGCCATTCTCGCCCTCGGCCATTCAGTCATTATGTTCGGAGACTTTAACCCCAAATATACTGACTGGACGTGCCTATCAACCAACACCAGCGGTCTCCGCTCTCCTCGCCATCACAAATTCACTTGACTTAGATGTCATCTCCCCCATCACTCCCACCCACTATCCCGACAACCCGAACCACTCTCCTGATATCCTCGATTTTGCAATAATCAAGCGAATCAACCTCGACCTCAGGTCTATCGAACCTCTCGATGACCTAGGTTCTGACCATCGCCCCGTCTCCCTCGTGCTAGGACCGCCGAACGATAACGTTACCTCTCCTAAGACCTTTACCAACTGGAAAGGCTTTAAAAATACGTTAGTTTCAGCCTTAGAGGCTCCGAACTCTCCACTCGCGATCTCTCCCGAACAATTAGATAGCCCGGATAAAATTGATTCATTAGTAAATTCTCTAAAAACGAAAAGGTTGCTAAGCAAGGCAAACCCACGCTTCCCTTAGCCGTTAGCAATCTTATTAAAGCTAAGAACGCGGCTCTCCGGAGAGCCAAGAAATATCCCACGCCCGCCTATAGAACAGCTGCGAATCAGCTTCAACGTAAAGTTAGGTCTTGCCTCGCGGAACTCCGAGACGCTCAGTTTAACGATCTCATGGCGAATATCTCCCACCAAGCGTACTATAGCATGGCCCGAGCCTTACGCGTAGACACCGCCTCTCACGTTCCTCCTCTCACTCGTCCCGATGGCACTACTGCCTTTGAAGTCGAAGAGAAAGCCGAATGCTTAGCTGACAGCATTGCCGCACAATGCTCGCCCAGCACGCAACCTGCTGATCCCTCACACATCCAGGCGGTGGAGGACGAAGTCCTTCGCAGAGACTCTCTCCCCATCACCGCCGACCCTGTCACAGTCTCTAATGACGAAATCTTGCTTCTCATTAGAAATCAAAAGTCCAAAAAGGCTCCGGGTGCGGATGGAATTTCCAACCACGCACTTAAGCACCTACCTCGCCAGATGCTTACCTTGTTAGCTATCATTTTCAATGCCTGCTTCGACCATAGCTACTTTCCAAAAGCTTGGAAAGAAGCGACAGTCATAAGCATTCCCAAGCCGGGCAAACCTCTGAACGTCCCGGCTAATCACAGACCCATCAGCCTCTTCAAGGCAATGTCTAAACTTCTCGAGAGAGTCATACTCTCTCGAATGCGGAACCATCTTTTTCCAACGGATGGCGATCCTCTCATTATTCCCCATCAGTTCGGCTTTCGCGCTACACACTCCTGCCCTCAGCAAGTCCATCGAATCGTCGAGTATATACTTGACGGTTTCTATCCGCGTCGTTATAAAACAGTCGCGGTTTTCTTTGACGTAGCCAAGGCTTTCGATAAAGTCTGGCACAGCGGTCTCGTTTACAAACTCTACAAGATAGGCTTACCGGATCGCCTAGTCAGGTTAATAGCGTCGTTTCTCAAAGACCGTACGTTTCGATTTAAACACGAAGGCACGTTTTCTGCGCTTCGTCCTATAAAGGCTGGAATCCCTCAAGGCTCAGTCCTCGCCCCTCTGCTGTACACCGTGTACACCAACGACATTCCCATCCCGCCGAAAGGCGTCGAACTCGCCCTCTTTGCCGACGACACCGCACTCTATACCAAAGGCCACAGTGTTCGGCACCTTGTAACCAGACTCCAAAAGGCCGTAAACGCCCTTGGTGTATGGTTTCAAAAATGGCGCATCGATGTGAACCCTGAAAAGAGTTCTGCGATGCGCTTCGACCACAAACGCCGTCGTCCCGCTGGCGATCCCCACGTTCGAATGTTAGGCATTCCCATCCCCTGGAAGCGCAGTACTAAATACTTAGGCGTCACATTAGATCCGACGCTTTCTTTCAAGCCACACGTCGAAAGAGTTTCGAAACTCGCTCGTCACTACTTAGGCCGCCTAAATAGCATGTTAGGTAGAAAAAGTAAAATGCCTTTCAGAAACAAACGTACACTTTACAAGGTCTGCGTTAGACCCGTCATGACGTATGCCTCGCCAATCTTTGCCCACGCCAAACCCTCCCTCCTGCACAAACTGCAGGTAGTTCAAAACCTCTTTTGCCGCAGGGCCACAAACGCACCGTGGTACGTGCGTAACGCGGATTTGCATAGAGATCTTGAACTGCCTACAGTACAACAATATCTCAAAACACTCTCTGAAGCGTTTTTCAAACGCTCCGAAACCCATCCCAATCCTCTAGTTCGTGTTTCAGTCTCATATACTACTCCTGTCTTAGATTCGAAGTTCAAAGTCGCTAGGCCTAGGAATGCGCAAGCGTACTCATCCACCAGACTGTCCGCCGATCTCGAAGCCCTTCTGGCCGCAAATTCTAATTCTAACGTAAATTCTAATTCTAACGTAAATCCTAATTCTAACGTAAATGCGAATTAATTCAATTTTATTTTGCAATTTTTAATTTTTATTATTTTATTTTCTATTATTTGATTTTCATTTTGAGCACCTTCAGTGCTATGTAATTCCAGCGGGTGACCCCTTCTGGGCCCCGCTAGCGCGGCCTCTTTCTCCAATTGGCCGTCGCTCAGATGAAGCCTGAGTGGCAAAAATGCACGAGCCGACAGGGGTTTTTTTTTTAGTGGGTATGGTTCTGGTAGGCGTCGGGACGAGTCCCACATAACTCTGGAATCGCGCCAGAGTATGCGTCAGGGCATTTTTATCCTCCTGCCCTTCCCGCGGAGGGGAACAAAAAAAAATGCCAATACTATGGTGCGAGCTTTTCTAGGGCACGTGCGGCTGTCTCCATACCTTTCTCGGTAAGTTCGCAGAGCTAGAGCTGCGTTTTCGTGGGATTCCCCGTAGATTAAAATCATGTCAGTGTATTCTGACGCCGTGTATGTAGCACGAGGCATTGTGGATGTCTTACGTACTTACAAAATAATTGAAAACAACTCACAAAACTAAACCTAAAATACTCAGTTACGTGTCCTATCACAATAAAAACTTAACATTAGTAAATGGGACGCGCGAGCGACAATAATCTGTGCTGAATTGCGCAGCGTGCACCCCGGATGCAACGCGTCTTCGCACTAAACAAAGTAAAAATTGTGCCCTTGACCTAATTAGCCGAACCTCCGCCGGCGCAATAGCAACATACTGATCTATTTCAATTTCTGTTACGCTTATTACATTAGAGTGAGATAACCGTGATCTGTAGTTCCTTGTTTGTATTGCAAACTTACGATGCGAACTGGCAACGTCGCATCAATTTTGTCGTCTAGATAACTATGTATGCCTATAGTACAAACTTACGTTCAGGTTATCGGGAAGATACAGAGTGTTAAAATGAAACTAAGTAAAAACTAAAAAAACATTCCTGTGACTAAACTATTGCTTACATTGATCTGATTTTTATTGTGTAGCCTGATAATGATACACAAAATATGTGGTGTCATTAAATGCCTCTCGCTTTTATCAGCATTGTATACTGTCATACACAAGCCTATATGGGCTCGCATATAGTTAGATCTAAATCCCATCATTTAGGTACCTAATTATAACGTCTAAATATCAATAACTTAAATAAAAAAAAATAATATTATTAAAACATCTATCAAAGTTACAACGAACTACAAGAACTTTTATGTTATGTTGCTTGCTGCTACGGAACTCTTCATGGGCGAGTCCGACTCGCACTTAGCCGCTTTTTTTTGTCTGCTATTAACGTCGTTGGCGCAAGCCCGCAAGTGCTTGTCTTTTATACGTGACTGTGGTGTTCAAAAAGTTAACAGTAGTATTTATAAATTCTGTCTGGTTTGTCGGATAATTTAAGTACTTTTAAGACTATTATGTTTTTTTCTCTCTTTCATACCCACAATTTTGTAACCAAATCTTTAATATTTGTACCCATGAATAAACATCTCTTTGTTATCAGTAACATATAGGTATCCATGTGAGAATGTTAACGGTATTTCAATTACTATTACGATTTCAAAGATGAGTACCATGCAGAAAAGTGTGAGAAATCAGCTGATCTCACAGAAAAAGGGTGGAAATTATATAGAGCTATGACTAGAAATACTTCACTTGGCGTAATAAAAAACGTGGACTTAACCATAACAGACGATGATATAATTCAGAGTATCGGGTGCCCTGAACATATACAGTTACTATCGGTGCAGCGTCTGCAAAGAAGAAGTCACGAAGAGGCTAAGGGATGGATTGCAAGTGAAGCGGTAAAGCTATGCTTCAAAGGAGCTTTACTACCTGGCTATGTATGGGTAGAAGGAATAAAAATTAAAGTTGAGCCATATATATTTCCAGTATCTCAATGCTCTCGGTGTTGGAAGTTAGGTCACACATATAAGAGATGTCCAGCCAATAAGATAGTCTGTCCCAAGTGTGCACAAAACCATGAGAACTGTGATACTAAAACTTTCAAATGCGTTTACTGTTCGCAAAATCATATGGCTCTCATGAAAAGCTGTCCAGCTTACATAAAAGAAAAACGGCTTCGAGAAATAATGGCCGAATACAACTGTACTTACAGAAAAGCTCTAACTATGTATGTTCCCCCTAGCCCGCCATATACTCCAATCAACAACGATTACACGCAAACAAAGTCAGTAGTCAGTACTCAACTTCACAAGTCACAAAGAACTTCTACAATTTACTTACCCAGGAGAGATCAGGAGAAAATGTACCAACCTATGCAGAAATTGTTCAAACCAAGGCTATCGTGCATACAACTAAAGACATGCAGGTCAGTAACAATAAAGTAGAGAAACGAAGAATATGCAGAAACGAGGAGAAAAATCAAGAGACTAGCGAGTTTGAAAATGTACAAATAGTCTATCAAAAGGAGGATACTGAGCAAAATAAGCGAATTGGTAATTTTAGTGAGTTATTAATCAGATTAAAGGAAATTGTATTTTTAAGCAAAGACTCTATCTCCACCAAGATTAATAAGGTATTTAAATGTTGTATTCAATGGTTAATTTTAAGTAGTCGTAGACAATGTAAATGATTGGCCAGTACTTAAAATAGTGTTTGATTATTTTAATGGATAGTAGTTCAAAACAGATAAAAGTTAACATTCTACAATGGAATGCACAAAGCATAAAACCTAAATATTTAGAATTTCAAAACGTACTGTCTAGAGAAACAATTCATATAGCATGTATAAGTGAAACTTGGCTCTCTTCAGATACTGAATTTAAATTAAAAGATTACAACATTTTTCGTAAAGATAGAGAGGATGGCTATGGTGGTGTAATGATATGTTCGCATAAATCAATTAAAGCTCAAAAACTTAATGTAAATATTACCAATACTGCGATTGAAGTGGTTATGATAAAGGTGTTCAATTGTTCAGATATTCAATTTATTGCCCATCAAATGTTCGTACTTTACAAAGAGACTTTACACAATTATTTAATTTAGGTGGAAAAAATACTTTATTTTTGGGGGACTTCAACGGCCACCATACAAATTGGTCAACAAGAACTGATACTAGGGGTGTGCAAATTGGCGACGTTATGGTTGATACTAATCTAATTTCACTAAACACAGGCCAACCTACACGAATAAAATTGGTAGATAATGTTTTACAGAAATCTGCACCTGATATATCTATAGTTAGTTCAAACATGGGTTTGAAATCTGAGTGGATATTATTAAACGAAAGTTTAGGTAGCGACCACCTTATAATCAAAATATCTACAGTAAATTCGAACAGTAATTCGTTGGACTCTACACGTAGGAATTTAAAATTAGCGGATTGGGTGGCATATAAAAAGCTCTTGAATGAGGAACTGTTATCGTTTCAAATGTCTGAAAATTTACAACAATCGTATGATGAATTAATAATTATCATTAGAAGGGCTGCTGATGTACACATCCCTAAATACAGAATAAACCATAACCCTTCTAATAGTTTTTCTCCGAAACCATATTGGAACCCCACGTTGTCAAAAGCGGTAGCCGAACGTAGATTAGCTCTGACGAAATTTAGAAAAAACCCTATCCCAGATAACTACAATATGTTACAATATGTTTTGCGATTCAGTATCTAGTACAACCTCACAACATGAAGTCTGGCAAAAGATGAAATGGGTAAAAGGTCTCAGAAAGTCATCCTCTAGCCATGTGGACGGTGCAGTATCTTTTGAACTGCTTAAATCATTAACTCCCGATTACGTTAACCCTAAAATTCCACATTTTTGTAATAATAACTTAATCTTAGAAGGCCCTATATCAATTAATGAACTAGATGTGTGTATTAGTAGGAAAAATACTTCACCTGGAGACGACAATATTTCGTACTCAATGATAAAAAATCTCCCAGAAATTGCCAAAAGCATTTTAATACAGCTGTTTAATACTATACTGTCCACAGGTTCGATTCCACAACAGTGGCGCAAGATAACTATTGTGCCTATACCTAAACCAGGTAGAGCTATAACATCCCCTACGGCGCTTCGGCCTATCACAATGATGAGTTGTTTGTGTAAAATATTTCATAATATATTAAAGTACAGAATTGAATGGCACGTAGAACGAAACCAAATTTTAAGTAATTATACAACGGGGTTTAGAAGATGTAGATCTACATTAGAAAATCTGACTAGCTTAGTAACAAACATACAAATCGGTTTCTCAAAAAATATACCAACTATAGCCTGTTTCATCGATATAGACAGCGCGTATAATAATGTAGATGTGATAAGTTTGTTACAAATTTTAAATGAAATTAATGTAGGAAAATCAATATGCACGTACGTAGGAAACTTCTTAAACGAAAGGCACTTAACAATAAATACAGAATCAGGAAAGATATGTCGTACCACTGGATTAGGTTTGGCACAAGGAGACCCGCTATCACTGCTGTTATTTAATATCGTAACAAGCAAGGTTTGTAAAACAATAATAGATAAGGTAGATTCTATTAAAGTTTCCCAATACGCGGATGATTTTATTTTGTATGTGACAGTTCCGGAACATTTAAACGCTATATAATAGGTCTTTACCTATGAAACTGCCGTTTTGCCGTACTGGCCATTTCAAATGAAAATATTTTTTTTTTACTGATAATTCTAATTTCAAATTAATTTTATTTGACAAACATGGAATTCTTTTTCTAAAATCTTCATTTGTTTTATAGTTAGTGTTTTGTTTTCAACGCATTCGAACATTTTTCGTCATCATGGATAAGTTAAAAATTCGAGTAATTATGGAGTATGAGTACCGTCGTGGCAGCAAAGCGGCACAAGCGGCACGCAACATCAACGACGTTTACGGAGCGAACACTACAAACGAACGCACCACCCGTTATTGGTTTACCCGCTTCCGTTCTGGAAATTTTGACCTGAAAAATTAACCCCGTGGTCGTCCGAAAACTTTGGTCGACAATGACGAATTAAAGGCAATTGTGGAAGCTGATGAAACTCAATCCAAGGCTGAATTAGCAGCAGCTTTCGACGTTAGCATCAAAACAATATTGGCCCATTTGCGTCAAATTGGCAAGGTAAAAAAGCTTGACAAATCGCGCCAGCGCGAAGTACGCGTAGAGACGTGCCTTGCACTGCTCAGCAGGCATACAAATGAAGGAATTCTGAACCGCATTGTTACTTGTGACGAGAAATGGATCCTGTTTGACAATTTGTTGGTTGGACCCTGGTTCAGCACCCAAACAATGCCCTAAACGAAAACTTACCCCTAGAAAAGTGATGGTCACTGTTTGGTGGTCTAACGCGGGTGTAATTCATCACAGCTTCTTGCCAAGCGGGACAAGCATTACTGCAGATGTGTACTGTGAAGAACTGAACACAATGATGGAGAAGCTCGCACGTCTCCAACCAGCTTTGGTCAATCGTTCGGCTCCACTGCTCCTGCACGACAACGCGCGACCTCATACTGCACAGCAGACGGTCTCCAAGCTACAAGAGTTGGGGTTGGAAGTTCTCCGTCATCCGCCGTACTCACCAGACCTTGCACCTAGACTTCTACTTTTTCCAGAATTTGGATAACTTCTTGGCGGGAAAAAAATTCAATACCCGAGAGGCAGTACAAAATGCCTTTGAAGAATTTGTTGACTCCCGTCGAGCTGATTTCTTCAAGAAAGGCATCAATAAGCTACCAATGCGTTGGCAAAGATGCATTGATTGCATGGGTGATTATTTTGATTAATAGAAATAAAAAATATATAAAAAAATTACGCTTCATTTATTTCGTGAAAAACGGCAATTTCATAGGTAAAGACCTAATATACGTTACAGAAAGCTTTAGATATACTTGTAAGATTACTTAGATGTGTTGGACTGCAAATCTCATCGTTGAAGACTAAAGTGTGAACTTTCACCAATAAATTTAAGACTATTCCAGTAAACTTAACCGTAAATAAGATAATGTTAGAAAATAATGATAAAATAAAATACCTTGGTCTGTGGTTAGATAGGTCTTTGAGATGGTCGAAACACATAAATGAATTACGGAATGAGACAGCTAAATGTACTAGCATCTTTAAAGTTTTAACCGGACCCGGATGGGGGGTCCATCCAACACATCTGAGGCGTTTGTATATATCGTTAGTTCGCAGTAAATTAGACTATGCATGTTTCTTTATAGATAACAGTGCAAAAACTCATGTTATAAAATTAGATCGTTATCAAAATCAATTTTTAAGAATAATAGGAAGCTTCATTCGTAGTACAGCTGTACATGTTATGGAGAGGGAGCTTTGCGTGCCTCCCCTTTACATAAGAAGGTTGTATCTAGGAGGTAAATTTTGGTTACGTCTGAAATCCCTCAAAAGTAATAACCATATTGTATTAAGAATTAAAGATTTATGTAATTTAACAGGATGTCGTTTTTGGAGGAACAAAAAACAACCATTACTTGTATTAGTTCACACATACCTTGAAACATTTCCACTTCATTCTAGCAATCAGTTAGAAATGTATTCTATGAACACCTGGACCAGTGCAATCAACATTAAAGATAATATTAAGATAGAGATAGATCGTATAGATAAATCTAAAAAATCCTTAAGTAATGTTTGTTTAAATTATATTTGTAAAGCGTATATTGACAGGGAGTATAAGAGCTATTATAAGATTTTTACTGATGGATCTAAAAGTGAGAGAGGAGAAAATTTTTGTTTTAAGATAAATAGTAATATTTCAATAACCTCGAACCTATTTCAAGTACCTCGACTTTTCGAGGAACACCGATAGCCTACAGTATTTTAAACTCTTTTATAAAGATAGGCCAAACTAATAAAAAAGTTGTGCTCCAGTGGCTCCCATCGCACGTAGGAATAGAAGGCAATGAGACGGTCGATCGATTAGCAAAAGAAGCCTGTATCGGAGGTATGGAATACCAATGCCTTCCGGTCTATTCAGAACTGATATATTTAGTCAAAAAACAGTGCGGGAAAAAGTGGAAAGAATCGTCGGATAATAGTTATGCAAGTAAAGGTATTTGGCATAAAGTGATCTGCCCAACACTCCGATCAAAACCATGGTTTGAGGAGGGAAACCTTACTAGAAGTGAAATAGTAATAATGTTACGGCTGCGTTCAGGACATATTCCACTAAATGCCTTTGCATACATGTTGCATCAAACAGATTCACCTAACTGCGCAGAGTGCAAGGTTATAGAAGATGTAACACACATCGCCATGGAATGTGTCCGGAACGAAGCAGAGAGACAAGAATTCCTTCAAAAATATGATTTAGATTTAAATAACGTTGATCTATGTAACTCCTTATTAGCACATCCTCTATCTCATGAAGCCAAATCTCTAGTTAAAGTTGTAAATATAGGTTTGAAACGAAGGGCATAAGTAGTATCATATTGTCAGTTGGAAATATAATATATGTGTGTTAGACTTGCTATATAAGTATTATATAAAATAAATATAATTGTATATGTGTAGACGTACATAGGTATATTATTGCAATTAAGTTTAGCTTTATATCGAGCGTAAGTGTACCATTAAGTCTGTAAGATGTTAAAAAAGGTTACAATGAGAGTGGCATGGTCTATATTTGACCAAACTCTCTATAATAAATAAAGATAAAAAAAAAACTAAGTAAATAAATAAAATAAATACTTAGTAGAAATAGTTTTTTAATGTTGGTCAGGATTTACCTGAAGAACTCAGATGTAACACTGAGTAATGAGTCCTAATAATGTTGTTCACTATAGAGGACATGGTTCCGATAACTACCAAATAGTCTTTATCATTTTTTGCTTTTACACTTTTCTTTCCATTAAATCAATCTGATATGATGATTTCATGGGAAAAAATGTGTAACAGCAAAGCAAAACTTATTCTGTTACATACATTGTCCTACAGACTGACCATATAAGTATTTATAAAACAAAACATTTTAGTCAGGTACCATCATTGAATGTTTCCAGCTTACCCAAGGTAAATAGATATTTTTTTAGATTTTAGAGACTTCCACCATGTATGGTTACTCTACACAAGATCTTCTCTAAATAAAAAAGTATTATCTTTTAAAGTATAACACTCCGAAGGACATTTTTCACAATTTCTGATGTAGCCTCTGTCTGTGTACAGTAAGGTTTTAGGTTAGGTTCATTAAATAAAGATCAAAGTGAGGGTCACTCACATGAGGCAAATTCAAATATATGTATAGTTCTCAACATTGACAATTACTTGTTCTTACTGACGTTAAATAAAGCATTACTCTACCACCAGCTCAGAAAAACCTTTGTGACCAAGTTATCAATATGTTACCTGCTACCGTAAGGAGACATACTTTAGTGACAATGATGCTTTACAAAATAAAGTGGAACGACAAATACTAGTAGAAGCCACAGCAGTATTATCACTTTTGCTTTACCTAATTTGTAAGCCAGCAGATTATTCTATTCTACTTATAATTGTATGAGCTATTTCATGTACAACAGTTCCACTAAATGAAATTGAGATCTCTGATGCTAGGAAGACAGCAAATATTTTTATTAACTTATTTAACATTTTCAGACTGCCAGGTTATACTTATACAGCAAAGATATTTTAGATAGCCTCACTAATTGGACTGCTTGAATTTTGAAAAGCTGGCAAGGATTGAGAGAAAAGTGCAGCATCAACTGTTTATAAAATTTATTATATCAATTTATCATTACCATTGATTATTATTTTTATCATTCGGCTATTTTTAGTATAGTACTATATTTTCAGAGAAGACTGTTATTTCCTTATTCTCAAGATAACATATTAAAATGAATGTCCTAATAGTAACACTTATGAACATATTTACAATAATAAATACTTAAACATAACAAAAACCAAAACTAAAGATCTCAATATAAAATGCAAAGCTTAGAAGAAAAATTATGACCTACACATTTTCTACAAAGCTATGATAAAATAAAATTGAATAGGAGAGCTAGCGTTACTAAATCTGACATATTTAAGGTATCTTTGGTAAGTACACTCAAACAATATCAAATATTGTTGGAGTGTCTGCATTATGTTATTTTCTTTTCTTCTGCTCGTAATCAATAGCTCTTGCTTGAGAAATTTGCTGTCTTTCCCTTACCAAGATGCCATCAAGCTGCTCTGTAAATGCATCAAAAGAGAACTTTGTTTCAAATCGCTTTCTGCCAGATTCACCTAACTTCTGACATAGCTCCGGATTGGTTAGCAGCTTCTGCATTGCTAGAGCAAATGACTGACTTGTTGGCTCACAGAGAAATCCTGTCACTTCATTAACTACAGTCTCCATTGGGCCACCACTGTTGACTGCAATTACAGGCTTCTTGTAATACATTGCCTCTAATGGCACAATGCCAAAATGTTCATTGGATGGAGTATAAATCAGAGCATTACAATTGTGTAAGAGAGAGGCCTTTTCAATATCTTTAGGAGATTTCATGAAAGTTACTTTTTCTTCTATGTCCATTTCGGAAGCGAGATCTGTTAGCTCAATGAAATGCTCCATATTTTCTAAGTTAATTGGATCAAAGCCACCTGCCATTATTAAGTGAACTCTACCCCAATCAAATTCACTAGCAATGTGTTTCAAATGCTCTAAGGCTTTGAGACCTAACTGCAAGTTTTTCTTTCTTTCATATCTATTAATTGATAAAAAGACAAATTTGTCAGTACCTACTGGAACTATTTCTTTTAATGGTTTGGGTATAGCATTCTGAAAGAAATCTGTATTAATTGATGGATAACAAATATCTGGAATGTCAGTTATTCTTTTGAATGCATCTTGGTACACTCTAGCAGTATATTTGCTGTTGACTAAAACTTTGTCAGCTTGAGCTGTAGTTAATTCTTCCAGCCAGTTCAAAGGAGCTCTGTAAATTTTCTTGAGTAGGCCACCCTCTGATGATAGCAGTTTGTCAGGATGGTGACAATAAAATACAACTCTAAATGGTCCTCTGGCTAACTTCAAAAATGGTATACAGAGTGAGATTAAATCACAAAATATGAGTGTAGGTTCCTCAACTGGAATTACATACCAAGATAAGTACACAGCTGCGTAGACCATGCGTATGTATGCGCAAGCAGCTTTAAATCTACCAAAAATGGATCGAGGAATCCAATCACCGACTACAGTCACAGGGAAAGTGCCATCTTTAGTTTCAGCAAAACAATGAGCAGGATCGTGGTGGTTTGTGTAAAAAGTAACTTCATGGCCTCTATTCTTGAAGGCTAAAGCCGCATCCACTACTAGCCGTTCTGCACCACCAATTCCCAAATCTGGATGAAGAAATATAATTTTGACCATTGTCACAAGCTGGATTTTATTTTACAAATTTTTTATATTTTGTTACAAGCACAGTGCTTCTTTTTATTTACGGAACTACCACGCACACAGCTGACAACTTATGACATTGACACACCCTGCTTACAGATACTTTGATTGATCGTCTGCTAAAAACTTCGATTGATCGTCAGCCTGTTCGTCCAGTTTACTCGAAGAAGCAAACTGGACGAATGGGTGGCAATCGCACAACATTGACCACAACCAATGGACAAGCCCTAACTACGAAAAAAAGGTGTAAACCTAAACTTGATACAAAAACATAAAATGGCGTCCATTTTTAGGGTTGCACAACGAGTATCTAATCTACTATCGATATTTTAGAACTATATTGAAAATTTTATGAACTTTTGTAAGAGATTGACGTACATGAAATAATTTTTTTTTTCATTATAATTCTTTTAATATAAAAAATAAAGAACTATACAGTTTATTTTCGTAAGTCCTGATTGTCCCGTCAAATTAGCCGGAAAAATAGCGGTCAGTTTGCATTAATTCCCAACATGCTGAATTTTGGTACAGACCTGGGGTACACTTTTATAAATAAAACACCGAAAGATCCCATGTTTGCTTTAAAAGTTATTCAAGGTCAAGCATCAAAGTTTTCAGTTCAATCAATTAAAGCCTGGCTTGTCTTCAATGATTACAATTCAAAAATAGATCAACTACCTGCCTATTCAATAACAAAATTAACAATTCTGAGCAAACTGAATTCCCTCTTTCTTCACGCCTTTTTGTTTCAAAAATACACGCACAACGGCAAGCAAAGCAAATACTGTTTCGATATGATTTACTGCGTAAGCGCCTGTTATCATTTGCATCGAAAGTATGAAAAATAAAAACTTATTAATAATGATCATCGATATCTAGTTAAATAATCGAAGCTCCGGAACATCACTTTTGACAGAAAAGAAACAATTGCTGCGTTTCGTTTGCCGATTACAGCGCTCACAGCGCTAAAAGTGCTCAAAACCGTTCCGATTCGTTTGAGCGCGCTAAAAGTGTTATTAGTGCTATTGCAATCGGAACGGTAAATATCGCGCTAACATTCTGATGGTTCGTCGCTTAAGTCTAAAGTTACAATTTCATTAAGATCTTTGACCCTGAATGAAGCAGGAGCCATTTTTTAACATTATTACAAAAGAAAATGAATAAGCAAGCTTTTAAAATCTTTAATCGACTAATAAAAACATCAACAAAGTAACGTCATGTGTCAGTATTGACAGGCCGCTCACAGTGACCATGCTCCGTAGCTTGGGCACTGTGAGCGGGAAGATGGCGGCGTTCATGACGTCATTGATGACGTATCGATATCGCTGTGAGCGCGGTCATGGGCAATCGGAACGGGTATATGAGCGCTGTAATCGGCAAACGGAACGCAGCAAATAAATGGCGATTTGTGGCACCCTAGCCACCTGCTATGACGTCACTACACGATTGATATTTTAGTGACAACATTCAAAAATAGTACTATCTCTTTCTTTTATTAGCATTTTTGTATAAGTAGAGGGAGACAACCAAGTTTTTACTCTTCTATGATTCGATATACATAACTACTTATTTATATTATAGGACATTACGACTACTCCATGTATTTATCACCTCGCTGCGCACAGACTTATAAATGGTATCAGACCTAACGTATATAACCAATCATGTTGCGTGACAATTACCCAACATGTCAAATTTTCTCACAAACTGACAAACACAGGGTCTCATTTGATTCGGATCGAGTAATTTTTTTTGTTGTTTTTAGTTGGTAAGGCGATTTACTCGGTGGATTATAGGCTTGTATTTTTGATTACACAATTCTAAGGCATACTAGTATATTTTTGAACTGCCCAAAAATGTATTTGCTATGGGGAAAAAAAGTTTAATCCAGGTTCAAGCTAAGACGATAAAATATTTTTTAGTTAGTATGTAATTTCCGTTACACAAGAACTACTTAATGGTATGTGGCATCCATGTCCATGGAAATCATTGATCGAAGATTGAATATTATTACTGAAATCAATAACTTGAGGACAGTGTTTTTCCTGTAATTTTACTAGCTGTTCGTTCTCTTTGACCAGAAGGCACATGGTTTTTATGGCGTGTAAACACGACGTAGGTACCCTAGTGTGGTCCAAAAAATTTTAAATCATTGATTCAAAGATTTAAAGAATCAAAGATAGTAAAATGTAATGTCAATTGGATACCTAGTTCTTATTGATGGCAGGCAAATAAATTCAAAGTGAAATTATTAGTTTAAACATTTTATAATATACATGAACATAATCTAACTTGTATTGTATGGTTGATTACATAAATTAATTCAATAACTAAATAAAAGGAAGCTGGTTTTGTACAATCACTGGCCTTGCTGCTAGATATTGCATTATAACAGTTGCTTCCATAGATACTTACTTCTGTGCACATTTTTTTATACAATATTGGTTAGCAAAATGCTTGGAGCACAACACACTCGTTGAATTAGGCTGCCAATCTTCTTTTTTTATGTTATGAATTCAGGCCTTTCTAAAATGTAAAATTTAATAACTGTAAAAATATTTAATTACTTAGAAGTATTCGTTTTCCGAGAACAGTACCCGTGAAGTTAGTTTTCCAAGTTGTTAACAAGGGCATAGTCTAAAATATTATTTGAATCTGGATAATTTCACGAATGCAATTTGTGTTTGAAAACGAAGATAATAGGCAAATGGCTTTGGTATCATTAAAACTTAGAAATATATGTTTACAAACTTCTCGCACCTATTTGGCCAAATGAAAAACTTATGACCAAATAAAAATTACAATTTACCATTGGAATACCAAGTCCACCCCGTTCTCTATAAGTAATTGAAATGTCAACTAAGCCAGCGTAAGCTAAGCGATGCTATACGAGGTAGCGGAGCTAGTCGAATTGTGTGACTTTCTCTATGTTGAACTTCAGACTTTAACAAAAAAAATGCCAAAATTGTCTGCAATCGAATTATGGTTCCATATCATAGTCTATAAACTTATCTTCACATATTGGTACACACTGTACACAGTATATACAAAATAAATTTAAGCAGTTCCCATGGCATTAATGAATCGTTAGTTACATATTAGATTCACGGTAGTGGTGGGTATCACCTATAAAAAAAAGAATCATAATTCCGCTTAATCGTAGTAGATAATTGGTAATGTTAATAAAAAAATAACTAGGAACTACTTAGCATAAATGAAACATTTTTACTGTTTTACGTGCACCTACGCGGCGCTACCTACATATTCGGGCCGTTACGATTTGGCACGGCGCTGCTGAGCGGCACAATCGGAATTATGTAGCCGAATATTTGTGAACTAGCCACCCAGTCAATGCCGTTCGGGTTTTGGCGGGACGAGCCAAATGTGCCAACTTGCATAAATCCCGAGGGCATAAGGCATGTGAAGGAAAAAGATTCTTAAAGTGTTGACTCTCCAATAAATTTTTTTGCCAACGGTTTGTTAAATAATAAAAACATTGCGTAGCAGGTTGCATTTTGTGTTGCAAATGTAATCGGAACTGACCTTAGTAAAGAATTAAATATAAATAAAAAGTACGGTTAATAACCAAATAAAACTTTTATTATGTAAATGGGTATAACAATACATGTATATTTAATTGAAGGGCCTAAAATTAAATAAGTGTAGATGATTCCATAAAGTACGCAAGGCCCTAGGAGTGTGTACGCTCGTAAATGTGACACATATTTTGGTGTGGGAGCCGCCATCTAGTCAAACCGTGTTTCCCGTCACTATGGTGTGCGTGTAAAACCAGTACATTGTTATCACGCACACACAGTTACGGTATATATACAAGCTTAACTCACGCATGGGGCCGTACGCAGAAATTACTTGAACTACCTAAAACTGATTATGTTTTACCAAGTATAACAAATTATGTAACAAGTAGTACCTACAAGAATTTGAGATAATAACTTTTTAGAATAAAACTTATTAATATCACAAATAATTTATATCACATCAGCAATAAAATAAAATAAATCTTTTCCATATCACTTTTCATCACTTCTAAGCTTTTTCGGTTGTATCTTTTAAAAATCTAGTAGGAATTAGTGAATCTACATAGTTCATATCTAATGCTTACATTAATATTTCAAAAATTAGTAAGTAAAATAAATGAAAAGTCGTTATTTTTAGTGCTGTCAAAAACAAATGGATGTTGGTTGTAACACAAAATTGACGCAAAAAGAGACCCGAGCACATTTACAGAATATAAACAATTTAAATTGTTGGAAATTTAAATCGTATATCTTTGTATTACAGCTGATTATTGCTTGACACAATTTTTTTGTGGCCTTTGCCTTCGACTACTTCGGGCGTTCAAATTTTGACAGTTTTCAACAAGCAATATGTCAATAAGGTATGAATTTACACAGTTTTTGCATTTTCATTTCATTTTTGGCCGGGCGTTTTTAATCGCATGCTGTTATGATTTCTATTTTTAAGTACTGAAAACTGTTAAAGTAGTTACAAAACTTATTGAAACATATTAAGAGATCTTAAATGTATTAAAATTCCATAATTCTGATTTCAAATATGTTAATTTCAATCAATCCTATGCTAAATATTACTCCATAATGACTTTTTCATAGCTATCGTACACTCGTTCAATATTTTCTGGCGGCAGGGGGTCCATTACTTCAAACTGTAGGTCGTATTGTTGGTCTAGACCCATGTAGCTGTCACTCATTACGTATAGTGTGAAGATCATGCGACCTGGAACAAGGAAATAGTTATTGTAAAATTCGGCTAGTGCTCCAATCTTTGCCGGGACTAGACATTTGTTAGAACAACGATGTCATTTTTAAGGGTCATGAATAATAATAATACTTTATATCTATTCACAAACATAGATACAATTCTTAACTAATTTCCAATAACACTAATTAAATGGAAGTATAAGTTTTTGTGAAGAGTTGGTGTCTGATGTAGAATAAAGCGCTGAGTTTCCTCACCCCCTACATTTATGATCACAATGTTATAGAGAACTTTACAATCTAATTTAAAAATTAAGTTAAGACTGTAGTCCCTGAGCGTGGGAACTTTTGATCTAACGCACACATTGATATTTTAAATGCATACAGAAGCGTCGCGCACTATTCATATACTCTTCCTGGACACGAATCAGTCTAATTTCGGGTTTTCGTTTAAGTTAGATATTCATCGTGTTTTCGTCTTTGTAGGTTGATTAGGAATCTGACAAAAACACGCAATACATGAAGCCATTCGTTTGTCGCTTCGCCAAGCCGCATCTCGTATAGTGTGCCCGTATTCACTAGCCGGCGACACCGGGTGTGGTCCCAGTGTATTTTTTAAACAAATTAAAAAAAATATTATGTCAATATTCTGTGTGATATGGGAATTATACAGGTTTCAAAAATGATGTTATTTAAAAAAAGGAAAATGCAGATTAAAAAAAACAACGATTTAAACAAATTCTATTTATCATGTTTATTTTTCTTGCTTATGAATATAACAGAATGCTATTATATCGACGCAAACAAAGGGACTGGGTTCTGAAGTTTTGGCCGTTAGTTTTTAAACTAACGGTACTCCGCTGATTCATTTTTTTTGCAAAATACTTTCACGCAAATTTTCATTTTTCGTCTTTTTGCTTCGCGTATAGCTTTTTGTTTATTGAAAAAGGATTAGACGTTTGTCTTCTATCTCACCTGATGGAAAGTGACGATGAAGACGAAGGTGTTACACGTCTATCCACGAAATACCTATTCACTCGACGCTTGAAACAACTAGGACTATAGTTTTCTGGAAAAACAGACGCAGGCAGTTTATTCCACACCTTGGCGACCCGCACCAAAAAGGAACTATCGAAGCGTTTGGTTTGACTTCTTGGGATATCTACCATGAAGAGATGGAAGGTCTGTCTGCGTGTAGTAGTCCGATTTAAGAAGGGTGTGGGTTCAACCTGATCAAAAAGAGCATTCGCGCTCTCTCCAAAATGTAATCTGTAGAAGACTGCTAAACTGGCAACTTTCCGACGATGGTCGGGGCTTTGCAGATTTTTGGTGGTGAGGTCAAAGTTGTTAATAATTTTTCGGGCTCTTCGGTCAACTGCATCCATCGCTTCTAGTTGGTACTTTGCAGAACCATCCCAAAGGTGGCTACAGTACTTCATACAAGATCGATTTTGAGCTGTATACAAATTAAATAGCTGTTCAGGGCTGAAGTACCGTCGGACCATCGAGATGATTCCCAACTACTTTGAAGCTGTTTGAGCCATGGACACAATTTGTTGCCCAAATTAGTTGGGACGAAATAGTTACGCCCAGAACCCCTAGGTGGTCGGTTAAGGGTACAGAAACATTTTGAAAAGTAGGCGTTAGGTCGAAATTGCTCTTTTTCGCGGAGAATAAACACGCCTGTGTTTTCGACGGGTTAAATTTGACCAAGTTGGACCCGCTCCAATCGGACACTTTCTTTAAGGCCAAATCCACCCACTTAATCATGGACTCTCTCAAAGTCCGGATTTCTTGAGGACTCGCTCGCGCTTTGGACATGTATCTCTCAACAACGGTGCAGTCATCAGCGTAACCAATAATGCCTGGGGTCAGCAGGTCGTTAATGTGCAGCAAGAATAACGTTGCAGAGAGAGAACAGATCCCTGAGGTACCCCGGCATTAATTGCCATTAGGTCAGAAGAGCAGCCGTCTAAGACTACTCGAATTGACCGTTCCCTTACAAAATCAGATATCCAGTCGCAGAGCCCTATAGGTATTCCGTATGCTGGAAGCTTACTCAAGAGACCATCATCACCTTATCAAAAGCCTTGGAAATGTCTAAGGATACAGCTATAGCTTCACCGTGACCTTCCAAGGCTTCGCTCCATAAGTGAGTGGCATACACAAGAAGATCTCCAGCCGAGCGTCCACTGCGAAAACCATATTGGTTATCACTAAGGAGCTCGTTGGACTCAAGGTAGTAAGCTATCTTTTTTAATTGCCTCCATCAAATAAATGAGCTCTGTCACCTCCATTTTCCTATCTAATCTTGAGTCTATAATTTCAGGAACCATAAAACCAAGGTAAAACATTTTTAATTTTTCTTCCATTTAATTTTTTTAGAAGTCATCATCTTTTGTAATTATTTGAACTTTCATGTCCACGTTGGTCCAAACCATAAAAATGCATTCAATTTTTTGAGTGACATGTAGCTCTTCTGAACTTGATAATACCAGTCGTGATTGGTATTTAATAGGAGCTCTCCTGTTGGATTTCGTTTCTAGCTAGTTATCTTTTTCTTTCTAACGCCGTCATCTATAACATATCGGCACAGGAATATGGACACTTAGGGTGTTACCACACCAATCCATCGACGTAGATCGACCATCGATCGATGGTAGTACGGAACAGTCGATTAAGGGTGTTACCACAACAGTCGGTAGTCGATCAAATTTTTTACTATGATAAGGATTAGCATCTCGTATATTTTGTAGGTACTGGAATCTCCATCAGTAATTAAGATACCATACATTTCTATGGAACTTTTAAATTGTATGACATTTAACGTAAAGATTTCTAGACATACATGGTATCCCGAAAGAAGCTTATACCGGTTATAGAAGGGTTAGAACACCCTGCAAAGCCAGCTCCTATCGACATAAAACTAGAGACTGCTGTCTCATTAAGATTAAGATCTTTACTATTTACATCACGTTCACAATTCTTCACATGTAATTCGATATTACATTTTGCAGAGAAAAATTGTAAATAACTAAAATCACAACCGATGATTTGTGTTTGGAATTTTTTGGCAATTCCTCAAAAAAGGACATGAAGTCAAACAATCTCCGTCCATCTACTTTAAATACTTCGTTTTCTTGTACTTCTGCTATAAAAAAATGTAAAGTATTCCGTTCCGACGATATCTAAAATGATATAATAATGAAATTTGTATTACTTGGATATATTTTTAATATAATTAGTGATTCTAGTATAATATGGATTTATAATGCTTCTTTTTGTCAAACAGCTGTCGTGGACATAGAATCTTGCATGTTTGGGATTTCCAAAAAATATGAAGCAAGCCAAAAGTGCGAAGCGACTACGTGGCTTAAAGCTATATATTCAATTTCTAGTGACTTGTTCTTAATTGTATGATATAACTATAATATTACTCAGTACACGCACTCATACTTATTATGCACACGCAGTATAAGGAATAATAATTATTTTGCATATTATGGAAAATAATTATTGTTATACTGGCTGTTAGTCTTCCTACTATAAATATTATTTTTGAATAGATTAAATGAAGAGAGTTTGTTATTATTTTCAAAATCGTAAGTGCATTTTCGCGCGTTTCTTCGGGACGGGCCTCTTAAGAATAATTTTGATCCAAGAGACTTAACTGAAGTGAAAAAGCTCATATCAGACAAAATGTGTAGGTGTGCTGTGGTTTGGTGTGTTGTGGCATTTTTGTGTTTATGGATGTTGTGTACGTGTTTTAGTGTAGATCAAGTGTTTAGTTTTTAGTAACATGTCGGTACCATATAATTAAATTTTAATAAATGGACCTGAATTAAGATTTTGCTTTTGGTTTAGGGTAGTGAATAGAAATACAATGTTGTATTTAGCTACTACTTTATAGGTTACTAATTCGAAAGCAAAAGAAACGGTGTGAAAAGTTTGGAGTTTTTTTTGAAGTTGTTTCAGAACTGTTTGAAGCGCACAGAGTTGACATACGTAATTGTATACATAGTATGTCGTAGAGTTGACATACTATGTCGTAGAGTTGACATACTATGTCAACTCTAAAAATGCTGAAAATGATTTCTAATTAAATCAAGTGTTGGCAGTCTCACCCAATTTGAAACACAATAGGTTAGAAGTTATTGGCGAAGAGCTAAAATTTAAAATAACGATAAGATCACGTATTCTGCCCGAGAGCTTATTTATGTGACTGAAAATTAAGATTGCTATCAATCGTAACGTCTGGATATTGTACTGTGTCGACATTTTCACTTTACATTCGAGATTATGAAAATTGCAAACGTGGGTCATTAAGCAGTTTGATGTGTTACAGTGAGGTCTAATCTGAGAGAACTAAATGTAAGTAATTTCGTCTTGTCGGCATTTATCAAAAGGATGTTATTGTAGTGCTATGTCGATACAAGGTCAAAACCTCTTTTAGGGTAGCTTGAAAACCTTAATTCCATGTTTAACTGGAAACTATTAGGGCAGTGTTATCGGCGAACGTAACTAATTTAAAAGATTCAGATGGTAATTTAAGCTGACAGAGGTCCTTTGCGAGGAAAAGGGTTTGACCAAGAATGCTGGCCTAAGAAACTCCATAGCAGACAGGGATCTCTTATCGATTTTTTGATTATTAATTTATTATCTTGAACCACAGATTAATACGTGCATTGACGTTTTAATGAAATATATTCTTCTTGGAAATGCAATTGTCATTGTTCTAACATTTTATAAATGTATAGGTGGGATGCATTATTTACTAACCCTTTTTATGTGTATAACTAACCCAAATGATGTATACCTGTCTGGTGAATAAATTATTATTAATAATAATTACTGACTATATTTGCTATATTAACACATTGAGTTCCGTTTGTCAAGTAGCTCTCAAAAAGCTTTGGCTGGACCCCTCTTATACCAAGATGTTCGAGTTTTATCAGTAGAAGCGGGAAAGGGACTGTGTCAAACGCCTTGGCTAAATCTAGAAACATTGCAATAACTTTATTTTTACGGCCTATCTCTCTAACTATGAAAATCGTCTAATCATGTACCGCATCTGAAGTAGTTTCCATGTTGCTTATCGTTGTGATTAGCGCTGTGAAACAGGTTTTTTTATATATTTGATTTTCAAATGTTTTGTTACCAGTGTACCATTTTCGATATCTCTTGGCATTTTGAAAGTTAAAAAAAGAATGCATTTATATTTTATTCCGAGATGGTGGTCAGTAAAGAGCAAACTGTGGACCAGGGCTAGAAAACTGCAAATTACGCTAATAACCCAATAGCAATACGAATTCTTACGAGTCTCGAAACGAAATTGATTATTTCATATCAACCTAGTTAACTATTAGCTGGCACGTTCACACATCCACAATTTGCACCAGTGTAGAGTCTGAATAAGTGTGCGGCGTGAAGTCGCTCGCATGAGCATCATGAAAAATCTGTTTATCTCTTTTGCGCTCGGTCAAGCTTATGAGCATAGGTAAAGGAGTCAGTTATTGTTTTGCTTTTGCTACTTATAAATACAGAGTGATTTATTTTTAAACCAACTTCATAAACTGTATATTTTTAATGAACGTGCCGCTTGATCACAAATGAAAACTAGATTTAAACTAAGGTTACAGTTTCATACAAATGTCTCAAAAATATCACACGTTAAACTGTGCACAATGGTTTAGACGTTTGTCAAGAGATGACAATTAGCACAATGTTATGTCATGACAACCATGTTATTGCAAAAACAAATCTACGTGCATGATTAAAAATATAATTTACAAAGCCGGTATCCACAGTTTGATTTTATTACTAACGAAATTAGGTTGCTGATTTTTAGTTGGGATTTAACTTAAAAACCTGATTTTGTACTGATTTATTGACTTAATTCGTGAGTATTTTAATACGTTGAGAGTACAAATTAACTTCCAGAATACAAGAAAATTCATTCTTTGTTAAGAGACTTAGACATGTAAATTAAAAAAAAAAAAAAGCGATACCCTTTTGTTTCTGGACTGATTTTTTTGCCAAGCTTAAATCAAGAGCAGCCAGCTGGAAAGCGCATACTTGTTCATGGTTATAAGTTCAAGATTATAGTCATGGGCGTTCCATACCAGCAATAGTTCCTAGGAACGGGTATCTGACACACACCAACGGAACGGTATGTTGTTTTGAGAGAAATATTGATCGGTAAGAACTATTGATTGCCTAATCCCACGTTCTCAACGCATGTCCATACCATGTTCGGGAATTGCGAACGCGACGTTATTGCGATACGATACGATATAATTCAGTATTGTATTTTATTGTATTTAACGTGTTACCTACTATATAATCGTTTGAATGGGGTTTACCAAATTGGAGTTCCAATATAAAGTCCTATTACTATCACAAAAAAAATCATTTATTTATCCGTAAATTATTTGTAATGTTGTATCTTTTTACAAAAAATAACTATATCTACATTTTTACTTTTCATATTTAACTCAACAGCTGCGTAATAGTATATGAATTAATAATAATAATACTAATAATAAATGCCCAGACAATTTTCAAATTTAACTCAACAACTGCGAAATAGTACATGAAAAACATGACTCAATTATTATTAAACATTACTCACACAAACACAAACAACAATAGATTACTCTTGCACCTAACTTTAGATAGCTCGGATAGTATCAGAACAGAATGTAACATTCAATTCATTGTCAAACCAAACCCCACAATACCTTTGTTTCAATAAAAAAATCGATAGTTCCTATAAATAACCATTCCTGTCCTGGTATGAATGAATACCAATAATTTCCGGTATTGCAAAAGATTCACGGAGATGTATAACATCTATGTACGGATCACGGTTCTTATGGCTGGTTTACACGCGTTAAGTGGTTAAGTTGATAACTAAATTTTAAGTTAAAAGTTGCGTGTAAACAGTCTATTAGGTGACAAGTGGTAACTTAAAATTTAGTACGCAAGTGATTAAGTAGATTAGGATTTGTTCTATTTTTCGTATAAGTAGGTGGGCGGGGCTTCTCAGTTAACACGTTTGGACGTGATTTTTTAGTTAAGTGCATAAGTTGACAAAGCTGGTGGCGGCAAGAGCTCGTATTTATGTCACATTTTCTCTTTTTTTTTTAAATGTCTGAGTGAAGTTTAGTTTCAACTTTAAAATTTGTGGAAGAATATTTAAGGGTGTTACCACACCAATCGATCGACCATAATAGAACAGTCAACGTCGCAGTAGGGCTATAATTGTCTGACACCACCCCTGAGTTGGTAAGTCTGCCAACCCGCAGTTGGCGTGATGGCCTACAATTGTCTGACACCACACCTGAGTTGGTAAGTCTGCCAACCCGCAGTTGGCGTGATGGCCTACGATTGTCTGACACCACCCCTGAGTTGATAAGTCTGCCAACCCGCAGTAGGCGTCATGGCCTACAATTGTCTGACGCCATCCCTGAGTTAGTAAGTGTGCCAACCCGCAGTTGGCGTGATGGCTAACAATTGTCTGACATCACCCCTGAGTTGGTAAGTCTGCCAACTCGCAGTAGGCGTCATGGCCTACAGTTGTCGGACGCCACCCCTGAGTTGGGAGAGGCTGATATCCCTCCAGTGATTATTAAGGGTACCTAATTAGTAAAGGTACCACACCAATCGATCGTCCGTGGACCGACGTCGACCCGTCGACGTAAAAAATTTAGGAACATACATAATCTTGTAAAGATTTTAATTTCCGAATCAAATTCTTCTCTGAATTTGTCCAAAATCACCTTTACCACATATCTAAGTACAGAATTGACGAATTCCTTGACATTCATCACTGCTCATCTTCATTGAACTTATGAACTTAACTACTTAATCCGTTTGGACACACAAGTGACATGTAGTAACTTAAAATTTAGTTACCAACTTAACCACTTAATACGTGTTTTACTCTTAATAAAAAAATATTTATTCGTCGCAATATCAAAATATTTGGATCGATTGAATGTCAGTATAGACTAAATTGTCACGGATTGCATACAAAAACGGCGATGTATATCTTGTGTCACATTTGGATGTTGCATCGTGCACGCGTCGCGTTATTTCTGGTAAGGCAGGGACAGAGAGAATAAATAAATAAAATAAATATGAATTCACTTTACGTCCAGTATATTATGTATACCTCATCTAGCAACGTGTAACTAAAATGCAGAGCTTGATCAAGAACACTGGCTAAAATACCGCGATACCGCTGAAACTTAAAATATCGCATTCGTATTAGATATGAATGAATGATCCAATACATCGTTTCTAAAATAAATAGTTTCAAAAACCGTTATTGGTATTTGAACCGATACATAGTTTCGGACTTCGGCCGTCCTCGTCGTGTCGGCTTGTGTGCGAGTGAGATAGAGGAAGGACCGGTCATTTTCACCGCTCAGATAGACATAATTATTATTGTAAGAAAGTAACGAATGAAAAAATAAACATAAGTACTTACCTAAAATAAAATAAAATAGATGGATGTAAAACATATTTAGACTTCAAAGGTTTTAATATGAAATTAACACTAAATAAATATATACACAAGGAACCTGAAAACATATTTTTGATAGTATAATGTATTTTTTTTATATTGAAATGGTTTTGCGATTAATTAAATTTTTTGTGGCATACTAAAATAACGTATTATAAATACAAACTTACTTCTAAAACACTTATTTGATTAAAAAAAGCATAGAAAATAATTATTTGTCTCATAATTTTAATGTAAAATTATTTGCGACTGAACGCGATGCATCTATTTACGCGGTTCGTATCGATAATATATTCTAAATACAGTGATTCATTAGACGCCATATTAATATAATATTATCATATAGTTTCAGGAAGAAACTAATATTGATATTAGTATTATTATTTATTTTATTTATTTATTTATTTATTAAGTATACAAAACAATCTTATAACTAAATTACAGTCCCGCAAAACTGTTTAACAGTTTGACTGCGGGAACGAGAGTCTCATTAATAATTATCTACTAGTAACATGTAATTTATTTTAATGTAGACAATAAATGTATTATTATTTTAAATTTAAATTTATTTTTGTTGCTTTCTTGTCGTATGTCGTCAGGTAAACTATTTAAAAAGTATGGTAATCGTTTTGATAATTTTCTGTCACCATAATAATTATTTACTTTGGGTGATTTTTTTGGAACTGGAACGTCAGTCACAGTTGAAGTGGTCGTTGAATCAATCTCTTAGTTTATTTAACAGCTTTTCATTCGTCAACGAATTAACTGTTATTCATTGATGAAAAAACAGGTTGAAAATATTAACTGTTAATTTACGTCAACGAACATGACACGCATTAGTTCAATAGTCATTATTTTATTCAATTCCAAAAAAGCAGTTCAAAATATTAACTGTGCATTTCTCAACAGTTTCTGCTCAACGCATAATTTCAATACAAATTTCATTAATTTCTGAGAACCAACTGGTTTGCTAAAATTACACTTTCGAACGAAAAAATGCATCGAAAAGTGAACCATATATCGACACAAATAAGAAACACAATGGTATTTCAATGGTATGAAAAAAATACTTCGATCTTCAACATATTTTTTTTCGTACAATTTTGCTCCTTATTGATATGAGTCAAAATCCTATACAAGTATTTTCTCTGGCCCCCGCGTCTACGACCGGGCACGTGTCGTCCGCGTGGCTTACTTTCTTGGGATGAGACGCTAGTCATAAAATATTTGTATAGAAAAGCGATCCATATGTCAATATATGTAGGAAATTATCTATATTAAGTTTATAGTAAATAATGCCATTTCTCAATTAAGAATAGATATGGAGAATAGAACTGAATGTTTATCACAACAATATGAATGTATGCATATAAACATGGAAGTCATTAACAAGGAAATTAATACTCTGAAAAAACAATGTAACTCCCTAAAAGAAGATATTTTGCAGCTACAATCAAAATGTGGTAATTCTACTGAAACTACACCTAACAGTAACTGTAAAAAATTTGTTCTATATGGACTCCCTGAAATTCAACAAGAACACGAATATGACCAACATAAAAGAATTATTGAAATTTTCCGCAATATTTTGAACATAGATTTATTGGGCTACATTGAGGATACACGCAGGATTGGTAAATACAGAAATTATAACCGATCCATAATAATTGAACTAATCAGCATAAGAATGGTAAAATACATTGTAAGTAATAGCCACTACTTTCAAGAAACTGGATTAACAATTGCAGAGCATTTAGATGAAAAAGTTCGTTTGAAGAGGAAAGCTTTAAGAGAAGAAATGATGAACGCGCGCAAAAGCGGTTTGTATGCTATTATACGAAACAATCAGCTAATTATAGAAGAAAAGAGGACAACATATAAAAAAAGTACAAGTCGAAACCTAAGAGAAAGTAATTTTAATATTCAAAATGAAAGAATACAAGAAAATCATACAAATAAAACATATGAAAATTGCCAAAACGGATTCTCTGAAACAAATAATACATTTCGAAAATAACCAACAATACCACATCTTATACCAAAATATACAAAGTTTGAATAACAACCAACATATAATAGAAGCTTTTCTAGAAGAAAAACAAATATACCAAGCTGTTTGTCTGTCTGGAACCTGGTTGTCTCCGGGCAAACTCAGTTTGATACAATTTGATAAATACACTGTCGCAGCCTCCTTCTGTCGTGCAACAATGCAAGGCGGCGGGGTTTGTATATTACTAAACAACAACATTGAATATACAGAAATAGCAGAGATATCGCAAATGTCATTAGAGTATGTTATAGAATTATGTGGAATAGAATTAGTTAAGGAAAATATATTATTAATTGTTTTGTACTGGAATGGGAAAGAAGAGGTTATATTTTATGATAGATTTAAATATCTATTAAATTACATAAAAAATAAACATTTCGCTAAAAATACTATAATAGGCGGAGACTTTAATATAAATATCTTAAAATATAATTCGAAAACCAACGAATTTTTAGATCTTATATCGGAATTTAACTTTAAACAACACATAAAAAACCCAACTCGCGGGCCCTCATGTTTGGACCTAATTTCAACTAACTTTAAAGATAGAAACCTAGGTAACACAGTCGAAGATTTTGGTCTGTCTGACCATCGCGGCACCACTTTAAAACTAAACATAGAACAAACTTGTAAATCGGATAACTTCTACACTTATAAACGAATATTTAACAATCATAATATGCAAAATTTTAAACTACATTTGAGTCAAATAATATGGTCACAATGTCTAACAAATACAAACAATATAAATGAAAATTACAAACTATTTATTGATATACTTACAAATACCCTTGATAAAACCATACCAAAGAAAAGAATACAAATAAAACAACATTTAAAAAAATATTGGCTCACCAAAGGTATTAAAAAATGTTGTAAAAATAAAAGACTTTTAAAATTATTTGTTAATAAAACGAATAACCTAACATTACTAAATTACCATAAAAAATATGAATCCATATTAAAAAGAGTAGTCATAACATCTCAACGTTTACAATACATCAATAGGATCAAAAATTCTGAAAATAAAATAAAAACTACTTGGAACATTATAAACGAGCGAACAAAAAAACGAAAAATTTGCAATAGAAACAATATAGGACTAGAAATAAACAATAAAATAGTTTCAGAACCAAAACAAGTAGCAAACGCCTTCAATGATTTTTTCGCATCTATTGGTGAAAACAGCCAGTGTCACCAATCCCATAAACCCCCTCCCCAGCACGTCGACGACCCTGCCTAATACAATGTTCTTAGCGCCTATCACCACTCGTGAAGTATTGAAAACCATAAAAAACCTAAAGAACAAAATTAGCCATGGTCATGACGAACTCCCACCAAAACTAATAAGATACTGTGCGGACGAACTCTGTACACCCTACTGTTCTCTAATAAACCAATCGTTTGAACAAGGAACTTTTCCAGATTTATTGAAACATGCAATAATAAAACCTGTACATAAGAAAAACTCAAAAACAAATCCTAACAATTTCCGACCAATAGCAATGTTACCAACATCATCGAAAATTTTTGAACAAGCTATGTGTAACCGCGTATATAACTTTTTAGAAAAATTTAGAGCTTTCGACACCCGGCAATATGGATTCCGTAAAAAGAGATCAACAATTCTAGCCGTTTATAAATTTATTCAAGAAACAATAGACATAATACAAGATAAGAAATACGCTGTAGGAATACTCTTAGATATGACAAAAGCATATGATAGAATCCAACATCCTGTCTTACTAAATAAATTATATAAAATGGGCATTCGGGGTTTAGCGCAAGATTGGTTTGTTTCTTACTTAAAAAATAGAGTTCAGTTTGTAGAAATAGACACATACAGTGGGAAAAAAAATGAAAGTAAAAAAGTTAGATCGGAAGCAAGAAAAGTAAACTTCTCTATACCCCAAGGCAGTGTGCTCGGATGTCTGTTATTCTATGTATACATGACCTGCCTGAAGTAATAAAAGAACACTGCATTTTGTTTGCTAACGACGTTTCCATACTCTTCTCAACAATAAGAAATACAAATCTAAATATAAAACTTAGAAACATTTTTGATAAAACTACGAAATGGTTAAAAGAACATAATTTAGAGATTAACTATAACAAAACTAAATTAATAACTTTTCACCCACACCAACAAATCTGTTTAGATATAGATTAACATAGATACACATATAAATTGGAAATCTCACATACAAAAACTACGAACTAAACTCAATTCTTTTTCATACGCCCTCCGTGAAGTGAAAAAGGTCACAAATCTGCAGACCGCCCTTATAACATATTATGCCTATGCCTACGCTTGGTTAAACTATGGTGTTATTCTTTGGGGGAACAGCACAGAGGCACCGGCACTCTTCATAGTTCAAAAAAAACTGATGCGTATTTTAGTTAACATAGACCCAACCAGTAGTTGTAGACCACATTTCCGTCATCATAAAATATTAACACTACCATGTCTCTATATTCTAGAAAATTGTAAATTTGTCCGTAAATACCCAGAGCTATACACAAAACGCACCTTACGACAGCACAACAAGTTAACCCTACCTAGATCCAGACTTGAGTTACACGGAAAGAGCCCCTATGTGATGTCTATCAGAATATATAACAAGCTCCCCGATTGTCTGAGAAATACTACGGGTTATAAGCAGTTTATTAAAAAATTAAAACAATTACTTACAGAAAAATGTTATTACTCAGTTTATGAATATTTGGAAGATAATAAATTAAATAAGTAACAAATAAACCATAAAGTAACTTAAAGTAAAATAAAAATTTTATTTTCGAAACTTACAAATCAGGTAAAATATCATTTCTCAAATAATAGCATACAAGATAACATATTATACAAAAATATTAATTTATTATTAAATTATTGATATAAGCCCGTCTATCCCCTTTCAAATTGTTGTTCCCAACAGGGTCCATGATGTATGTACCTACTATAATATTTTGTCACATGAATTTACCACTGTGGAACGCAATAAAGATTTGAATTTGAATTTGAAACACAATAGTAAATAAAAAACTTTTCGCTTACAACCTTCAAAACCTGTTATTAAATTAACAGCTTTTTTAACCTGTTGACCACGAACGATTAACAGTTAAATTTCATTAATCAAAAAACCGTTAATGACTAGACTTGAGTAACACTACTGCGCCGTATTTTCATTCCACAGTGTCGCACATCAGTCCAGCGTAAGAAAATTTTACTCCATGTCAGAAATTGGAGTAAATAATATAGGAGTAAGCATCTATATTAAGTTTATAGTAGAGAAACTCGAGTCCGGAGTTGTTCAAATTTCGTTCCGGCACAATATTTTTCCCGATTTTTGAAAATTGTGATACCGAGTGAATTAGGTATTAAAAAAAATTTTTGTTATATTTATTGAATTCGTTATAATTATGAGACAAATAATTATTTTCTATGCTTTACTCAATTAAATATGTATTTTGAACTGCCTGCGTCTGTTTTTCCAGAAAACTATAGTCCTAGTTCTTTCAAGCGTCGAGTGAATAGGTATCTCGTGGATAGACGTGTAACACCTCCGTCTTCATCGTCACTTTCCATCAGGTGAGATAGAAGACAAACGTCTTATCCTTTTTCAATAAATAAAAAAAACATGATCTTTTTTATAATACAGGCATGCTTGTTAATATTGAATTAAAATATTTGCCTCGACTATGGCAATTTTTTTTACTTGGGAACTTTGCAGATGAGTTGCTTGATACATGAATGCTGATCGGGAGTATTCGGGATTCGGGAGCATGCGAAACCGGAGAGATAGCGCTATATGCAGAGTGGGAGAACAAAACTAGATAGCTAACCCGAGTGAGTTAGGAATACAATAAAAAATACCTTACGTCTAACGCAATAAGTGCAATTATTACAAAATAAAAAAATGCTTACGTACCATTCAAAGTCAAAGTTGATTGTGGTAATGAATGTTAAGCGCCTATTTTAAAGCATTTTAATTCGTTTTGACTTTCGCGTAATTCATGCAAGTTTGTTTACGTCCCGAGGTTATTATTTCTTCAAATAGTTTACAATGTAGGTACTTAAAAAGTGTAAATATAATATTAATAGGCAGTGTTCAATATCTTTTTACATAAAAAAATATTAAATAAGCAACTATTCTTATATAAAATATTGTATGTAAATTATTGTAAGTAAATAGAACCGATGTATAAATACGCCTTTTAAAGTGAAATTGATAATATTTTGATTTATATTTGCCACTTTAATTGTCGGTCCAAAACCTGAAATAAGTATGAACGAAAACCGAAACGACATCCTTAAATAAATGAGCTTCTTGGGTAATTCATTTTACTAGGCATAGTTTTACAAGTTCCGATTTCAAAGTCCTGACTCCATGCACAGTAAAACACAAGGAATATATACTACGGCGAGGTAAAACATTGGCTGGTACTGCTGATTCGCGGAGCAAAAGGAACCGTGGAACGATTCAGCGGAACTAGGTTGTATCGGAACTAACTAAGTTGTGAACGGAATTAAGTGAACGACAATGCCCAAGCCTATTAATTAGCGATAGGTAACTCAGGAGTGATAGATAAAAAAGATATGCGTCACTCCGTTTGAATAAATCACTTTTTATATCCGTTCATATCCAAATGTATCACTGTATCTTTACAACTCACTCGCTCACGCACGCGTCGTATGATTATCTCGCTCGCACAATGCTAGGAAAAGAAGTCTCGCAACTCGCAACAAATCGTTTTCAAAATACATAGTTTCAAAACCCGTTATTGGGTACCGACATATAGTTTCGTTTCGATACCGCAAAATGGCGCCATCACTAAGAAACAGCTGCCGATTAAACCAAATCAATCAGTAATCTTTCATTTCTCTCATTGATATATTTGATCGAGTTGAGCTGAGCAAACCTACTGAGTAGCGAGAGTTACGCGCGGCATGAGCAACTGATACATTTGTGATAAAGATACAAAAGAGTGATACATATCACAGTGATCAAAAGATACATTCCAATCTTTTCTTTTCAGTGATACATTTTGCCCATGACTGCTATTAATGACCCATGCCTGAGTCACAGTGACACTAAAATAACTATATATTTTCTTAAATTTTCACGATTCATACTTTAAATAAAACACTTTTTACCGGATATTATCGCGTATATTTTAGTTAATTTTAAAATTATTTCGACGTTTCGGCACCACGGCAACTGCAAAGATGCCGAAACGTCGAAATAATTTTAAAATTAACTAAAATATACGCGATAATATCCGGTAAAAAGTGTTTTATTTAAACTAAAATAACTGTTTATCCCTACTCTAAAGTAAACCGCGCATTAGTTAATATGGACAGTAGACATGTGTAGTTCCGGACCGTAATAGTTCCAAGAACTATGTCCGACGATGGAACGATATCGTTCCGCTCCGATAAGTCAATATAAATAGGTTCATAGTTCCTTCATTCCTTGTCCAGTCGTTACAAAAAGACCGATTGATTAAACGAACATGGGACGAAAGACTGAGTAGGACCGAGTGAATGCTAAAGCGAGCGCGCGCGCTCATGTTTAGCAGCTGTATACGAGAAAGGTACCTATATAATATGTAAGAACTACGTGCTATGAAATAATAAACCTAGTGCTGCGGTATTAAATTTGTGTTTTGATTAAGAAAACATCCTATGTACTTCACTTTCCTTACTTACAATTTTCATAAACATATTTGTGAGTTATTAAAAAAAAGTCAAATAAATTTAAAAAATAACAAATACGAGTGTTAAAAATGTCTGTCTTTCTACTAGGCATATTCGATACAACTGATGAGCTCGAAAGACATGTAAGTAATAATAATGCATTCTTCTTAGTTCCATCCAATCGTATGAACTATGAAAGAACATGGATATGAAGTAAAATCTCATAAAATCGTGGACATGTTTCCTGGACCTAGTTCCGACAATGAAAAGAACCGTTCCATGTTCAATCCGGTCCGGGACATGATTTGCGCACCTCTAATGGACAGTTACAAAAGATCGGTTAAATGTTCATACACCAACAACCTAACGAGCGTTGACACATGTCACTGCGCGATTTAATCTACCACTACCGCCATCTACATACCCCGAACGTTCGGCACATACACGTTGACTTGCGCCAGCTGCCTAGGCGACACTCGCTTCAACGCGTGCAGGCAGCCGTCTTCCAGGGTGCCTACTGTTATGAACCAGCCTTCGTTCTTGCCGCGCGGGAAGCGAGGGCAGAGGACATTGTTAGGGTTGCCTCCGCGACGATTGAGGTCTATTAGGAGTGTGTATTCCTGCGGAAGATTAAATAATATGTACAATAGACATTGGGGGATTAAAAAATGTATAATATACTCACATAATATGCTCGCAATTGTTTAAACGCGAAAGTTTACAATTTTGTATTCAATACTTGTAAAAATGGTTCTGTTACCTTGAAGGGCGTGTTTTTGTGAATTATTTCATAAGAGTTTTTATACAAATGTATTTAATTATTAAACTGAATACAATTGCGAGATACTTAAAAAAAGATTACAATGAAGACAATAAACACAACGTAATACCATTCAAAGGCCCCAATGCCAGCCCTGAAATGATTATAAATGCATTGTCTCCTAGGGCTCGGCCCAAGGTTAGCATTGTTCAAGTTCGAAAGTGTAATAAACACAGATGTTAAAAAAAACTAAAGAATGTTTCCTATTTACCCAATTTATATGGGGATATACTTATCATAAATCTTTTTTTAATTTAAGTATACCCAATTGCATTCTCAAATCCATATTACTTATTATATTTAACTTACATAATATTAACTTATATTACCTGATCAGCATGAACACACATCCAGTCGTCTCTATTTGGTGGTTGTTTTATCTGTTTGTCTTGTTCGCCGTCACTGTCGAACCACACGCCACGTATTGACAACCTTATGTCTAAGGTGGGAAGGTCGCAGATTGCCTGAAAATGGGTTATTTAAACAAGACGTCAAAGATGATGGTCAAACTCAGTATGGGATTTTGACCTACTAATGGTCAGTAGTACGCATGAAAGATTAACTCACACCTTTTCCCCCTTAAACTTTTCTAACTTTAAATCTAAAAATCTTGTAAAAAAATTATAAATAATTTGCGAAAAATCAATCATAAGTTACCATGTTGTTTTCTTTAGAATGTATCAATGTCAATGTCAAAAAAAAGTAACAAAACGATGTCGAATGAACCCACAAGTAATGGACGTAATTGGCGGATTAGTTTTGACAGTCAATCAACAATCTGTCAGTTCTTTTTTTCACATGAATTACCTAGAGTGAATCCTAAAGAATCGCGGAAAAGATACATTTAAAAAAATATCTTACAATGGTAGGAAGGTCTATATATTCAAACTAATGATTGTATGATAATCTATATTTATTGGCCTTTAATTTGATATACTTACTATTAGTAGGTAATTTTTTGTACTACCTGCTTTATTCTCTACACATTAAGTCCTATAACGGTCCAGGTTTAATCTCAGATTAAGTGTGTTTTACCTTAACACGCAGTAACTGTTTTGTGATTCGTCCCTTAAGTTTTTAATACTTTATTCAAAAAGAGATGCCAAAACTATAAACCCAACATAAAAATAAATAAAACTAAAAATTCAATCTTTTTGGCCTATGTTATTTTATCCTGATTTAAAACTTGGGGTTTTAAAGGTATTATAGGTAGAGCCGACACCAAGAGGAAATAACGCCGGCGGAAAAACGACCTCATGTGTAAAAATTTAGGCATGTAATATACCCAATTGAACCCAAGTACAAATGAATAATTACACGATTGACTTTTTATTCTTTATAGATAATCTTATTACGATTAGGACCTGGCGTCAGTGGAAATAGTAATTCTGCCTTATAACCCAGTGGTTTTGTATTCGAATCCTGCTAAGTATAGACGAACACAAACGGTTTCTATTTATGTGTTCCATAATGAAATTAAAGCACAACACTTACCCGATGAACAGCCTCAATCTGTCCCTCATCAAACTCCCTCCTCAGATACTTAGCGAGCAACTCATAGTTCCTCGCACAAGCAACTTTCAACCCGTTTAGCATGACACATGGTCTATTACTCTCCTTGCTCATTTGCGAGAACATGTACAAATGTTGGGACTCGATGTACGGAAGCGTTGTGAGGGGGGAGTCGGTAGGCCAACGAGCTTGGATAATGCATTGCATGAGCATCTGACAGCTTAGGCAGACGGACAGCCAGCCGTTTTCAGCTGATGTATCTATCATTGCCTGTTAAAGAAGTTTGTATTTAGAATTTGAGAGTTTAATTATAAGATAATATTTTATGTTTCGTGCTTTCGAAACATAAAATACTTGCTTATATAAACCTTACTTATAAATTGTTCCAATAGCTAAGATCACTTGATAATTTTAATGTAGTAATTAACTAGAAAAATCAAAATAACTTTTCATTCGCTACTTGCTTCGTTTGAAGAGGTGGGTACTAGAGGTGGTCGTTGAATCAATCAACAGTTTTTTTAACAGCTTTTCATTCGTCAACGAATTAACTGTTATTCGTTCCTATGCAAGTATTTTCTCTGGCCACCGCGTCTACGACCGGGCACGTGTCGTACGCGTGGCTCAGTTTCTTGGAATGTGACGCTAGTCATAAAATATTTGCATAGAAAAGCGATCCATATGTCAATATATATAGGAAAACAATCGTAAAAAAAAACATTTTCGCTTACAACCTTCAAAACCTGTTATTAAATTAACAGCTTTTTTAACCTGTAGAGTGTAGACCATTGACAATTAACAGACAAATTTCTTTAATCAAAAAACCGTTAATTGATGACCCATGGCAGAAGATACTTATTTTCAAATATAAAATTGGTAAGTGTAGTGATTGACTGACAACAGGTTCCAGTCCAAAGAGGGCTATATTACGAATCTGTCACATTAGTTTATGATGAAGTATGAAATGTATGAAGCCAATCAATGACTGCCATTGCTACCTACATACATTAAATGGAGTTATTATACAGAATTATGTGGGCCGATCCCGGCGGCACTGCAATGCCGGGCCGACCCGTGACGGGAGTAGAGCGAGCCCCGAACATCCCGTCGTTTTACAAAAATCAGTTTAATATACTGGTCCCTCAATGAGGGAACTTTCAGATATTAAGCTGAAAAGAACAGATACTACACTTTGATCTTAGCCAAAAGGCCGAGAAGCGATAACAACAAAACGAAATACTATGTCAGTGATGAATTCATTGATAAAAGTACATGCGCGATTTAATATACTGGTGGCTCCATCTGTTAGGAGTAGAAGGCAACCGGTTAACGTGAAGGTGACGTCATTATTGTATTGACCCGGCTGCCAGATGTTAGATCTTGCCTAAAAACTGTAACGCTCTTGGATGGATTTATTTTTATGATAATTTAACATCCCCTCTATTAAGTCCAAGTGATATTAAAACAAAACGTTTTGCTACGTATCGTAGCTTCGAGCGAGAATACAGACGCAGATAGGGCCTAAGTTATTTTTAAATTGTATTTATATTGAAACCGTTCATAAATAAGCCTTTAAAAGTTTACTGATTGGATTAAAAAGTAAAGAATAAAAAATCTAAATTTACATACATTTATTTGAGCTAAAATCAATTCTAGAAGAAAACTCACCTGAATAATCCTAATAGTTTGGTCCAACACTGACTTGGTATCAGTAAGGTAGTCAGTATTGGGCAGGGACAGCCTCGTCATATGCGCTTGTAGCAATAGGAAGGCCTTAACGTGGGAGGAGTCCAGGCTTAAGGCGTCCACTGATAACCGGCATTGTTGGGAGAGCTCGCTAGGAAAGAGATATTTTTAGTAAAATATGGTAATATTAACTTGTAGTACAAATGAGGACGTGGTGTGAATTTTGATACATTTTGTAACTCGAAACTGTAGAAAAGGTGTTCAGAAGTAATTTAAAAAACTTTGCCAAACGACCTCTGGCTAAAAATGTCATGTTAACATGACAAGACTAATAAAAGCTTCAAAGAAAGCAATGTTTGTGTTCTGGATTGACAGTAAATCGAAAAAGGGTGATGCCAAGAAAAATAAACGTAAAAAAATAGAAACATCCTTGACTCGAAGAAAAATATTGATTTTCAAAAATTATGTCCCTGCCAGGATTCTAACTATTATATTCTATAAGCTATATTCTAGTTTATAAGGCAATACCACCAAGACTACTGGACCAAAACTACTAGATACAAAGCCATAGATCTGACATTCAAAAATCCTATTCCAAAATAACTCGGCAAATGAGTACCAGATCCATCTAATAACATGCACATAATACATACACAATAAAAAAGAAAATACATCATGTAAACATTATGTACTTAAATAACTAAAAAACAAAACTTCTTACCCATTAAGCACATCCTCATTATGTCTAACCGGTAGAGTGGCGTACTCTTCACAATCGGCTAGTACTTTCAACAGAGCGTCTACATTCATGTTGTGCTGTAAATGTTCACTAAAATGCGCCATAGTTTTATGAGACAGGTAGTAGTAAGACGCTATACGGCCGAGCCACGTTGTTTGCACTGTTCTTTGGTCCTGGAAAAAAATTATGTAAAGTCAATCCAAAAAAAATCTCAGACGAAAACTGCTGTCGTTATAAATAATTACGCAATAGATGTAGCAGAATGTGTAGAGATGCGCAACGTAAACATATTTACAGTTCTGTTTCGAATGGAAAACCTGCTAGGGTGTGGTCGTTCCTGAGAAGTCTAGGTATCGGCAAATCTCCTTCGTCGCTTCCCCTTCACCTTGAACTTGATTCCTTGAACGAACATTTCACCACAGTTTCCACAGTTCCACAAAATCAAAAACTTGCTACGCTGCAATCTCTGTCTGCCGCGTCCTGCCCTCAACACCGTGCTTTCTCCTTTAGAACAGTATCTGAGCATGAAGTTGCGGTAAGCGTATCAGGAATCAAATCAAATGCTGAAGGCGATGATGGTATAAGCCGCAGAATGATTGAAAAACTTCTTTCTAATCAACTAAATGCATTTTTGAATGGCAATAACTTCCTTAGCAAATTTCAGTCTGGGTTTTGGCCTGGGCACAGCACAACAACCGCATTAATAAATGTAACTGACGACACACGTTTAAGCATATCTCGGCAATAAATGACTGCTATGGTTCTATTGGTTTATAGCAATGCATTTAACACGGTTGATTGCGATATTGGCTATTCTGCGTAGGGTTTTTGGCTCAGACAAGATAACAGCTAAGTTTAGGAATTATCTTGTAGGTCGTCAGCAATGTGTACGTGTAGATGATGTGTTTTCTGAGTTTTCTGATGTCATCGCGGGAGTACTTCAAGGGGGTGTCCTCTCACCTCTCTTTTTCTCAATCTTTATAAACTTTGTGACACCCCTTATCGCATGTCATTACCACTAATATGCTGACGACCTGCAAATTTACACCCAGGCTACTGTCGAGCAAATCGATAGCATGATTGACAAAATTAATGATGACCTCGCCACAATATCTGAATGGAGTAAATCACATGGCTTAGCAGAAGTCGCAAGCCATCATCATTGGCGGTACTAAACAAATTGCTAAGCTTAACCAAGGTGAGCAGGAAAGTATACGCTGCGTATGGTTCGCTGAGAAGATGGAGGAATCTTTTACCCATCTAGACAAAGACTGAGCTTGCGCAATCGTTGCTTATGCCGATTCTGTACTATGCTGATGTCTGCCTCATCGATCTCAACGAGGACTTACTTGATAGACTTCAGCGTCTGCAGAATGTGTGCATTACATTCCTTTATGGATTGCGCAAGTTCGATCATGTCTCAGAACACGAACGCAAGCCTGGATGGTTGCCAGTCAGGCTGCGGCAGGAGGAGCATGTTTTAACGTTGTTATACAAAGTATTTTATGACCCCCGCACGCCCTGTTACCTTAAACAGCGCTTCAGGTTTCGTGGTGTACGACACAACCGCGACCTACGATCTGATGCTGATGACCTCATTGAGGCACCACTTACTCAATCAGGATATGTTCACGAATGCTTCACAGTCAGGTCCGCTAATCTGTGGAACAAGCTACCGGCTGTTGTACGGCACTCGAAGTCCATAACCACTTTTACATCCAAACTCCATAAACATCTTTTGGGAAAGTTGTGATCTACAATTACTTATCTACGGAGTCAAATAATAAGGAGTCAAATTACAGGAACTTCCCGATATGCTGGTACCACGCCAACTTCCAGGACAGAGCCAGCAGATGTATCCGCCCCTGCGATTACAAGGCGGGAAACTCACAGAGCAGTCGGTAATGGCAGCCGACGTTTGCCCTCCTTACAATTACAATTGGGTATTTCTTATAAACTTACTATTAATTATATATTAGTGTTATATAACCATAGTTGTGTATTTTGCATTTATTACTTATATATTTATTTATTTATTGCACTGTATTGTTTTCCTTATAATGCACTACCTCTCTTTCTTTTTGTAGTCTTCCGTCCACACAAAGGTTGTCGTGAAGAGATCGCTCCTAGCGATAAGGCCGCCTTTGCCCACTTTAGTTTAAGTTTTCTATTGTAAAATTGTACTCTGTTTTTCTGAGCAATAAAGTGTTTTTATTATTATTGTTATTATTATAAATTTAAACTAAGAGCTAGTCGTTTTATCAGGATTTTATAATACATTTTTGATTACGTTTTAGTTTTATTTGAAAGTCTTTGCCTAAAAACATTTATTTTGTTAATTATCAAAGTTGATGTAAGTGAAGAATTCGAATAAGTACTTTCAAGCAGAATACAATTTATGTAAAGAAAAAATATATCTGATTCTAATTCAAAAATCATTTTCAGATATCACTTTCTATAATACATTTTGTTAGTAAAATTTCGCAGGTACAAGCAATTCAGCTTATTTAAAGGAAAATACGAAAAATAATTCGACACAGTCAACCTCTATTTGACCTCTGTTATTACCGGTCCCAGTCCGGTATGTGGATCGCGTGCTCGCTTACTGGTTATGACAAAAAAAATCAACTAGCACTAATTACCTCCTCAATATCAACGCATCTTGCTCTAACTAGATCATCCAAAGAAGTTTGGACCAAATTCGACAAGTAATAGTTGACGTGTTGCGGCTCAATGCTTTCTAGATTGTAGTAAGAGGGGTTCTGTAGGAGCCGTCGGAAGAAATACGTCCAGGTCAGGTAGTCTAGGATGTCTTGTTTTGTTTGGACCGTGCCTGCGGACATAATAAATAGTTTATTTCAAGCAATGTTATAACTCATGCAAAATAAATTTATGGTATACCGCATCGTAAAGTTGGTTACCAAGGAAATTCAATTCAGTTTTTGTTTCATTTACAGAAAGAACAGGTTGTGCTCATGCAAATGCGATCATTTTAAAAAAGTACTAAGACGCCAACAAAATTGATTTGATTCACACGTTTAATTTTAGACTTAAATTACTAAAAAAATTTCTTTACTTTGATATTTTTCCGATTCGTTTTGGGGGTGAAAATGCCATTTAAGAAAAATATTCCCGCAAAAAAAAAAACTTTGAAACCGATGGTCTTATACATTAGTGAGAACTATAAAAGACACCGATTGTTCGAAATGAGTAAAATACGTTGTTTAAAAATATGTAGGTTTCATAAAGTAATAAATAATTTCATACCAGCAACAATTTCAGCGTTCAAGTGATCGGGAAGTACCGACAGCAAACTGGATTCAACCGGAAAAGGTTCATACAAGAACTTTTTGTAGAAGTTTTTCTTTTGGTCGTGAACTAAAACCACGGCTACTCCTTCTGTGTCGAACTGAAAAAAATATTATAAGGTTTTACGACAGCCTTAAAGATGCCACTGCTGGGATGTCAGCCTAACATCATTTCAAAATAATTTTTAAAGTATGTGGGTTTTCTCTAGGTAGATGTTTTCCTTCACCGTTAGAGCAGTCGGCTTTATGTATTTAAGTTGGTACATTTGGCTGTCACTGGACCTTCAGATCCAGCGACCATCGAAGCCAGCACCTTTTATCTTCTGCGCCACCGACTCTCTTGAAGGTTTAGTACTTAAAAATATTTTAAGATTTATCTATACTGGTGTGGGCAAAAGTACAATAAGTACAATAAGTATGGCTCAGTTAGTCATTGCTATTTAAATACGAATAGTAAAATGTATTTCCGTTTCAATATAATATTGATTTATAGCAAATAATGTGATTGAAGCGGAATCTGAATGTTTTGTAAGGTTACACATAAATAGGTCACAGTCAACAAGTTATCCCAAATTCTTCATTTTTTTAAGTGAACATTTAGGAACGCTTTTTGTTTTCAGTCCATCTAATTGAAAATTTTTCTTTAAATCAATACAACGCCATTTAACAATAAGTGTAAGACACACTGGACAAATTTATATTCGAATACCAATAATTTTTAAAAATTTTTTTGAGTCTTTATACAAATGTAGTTTAAATCAATTCAACGCTATTAAACAATAAGCGATCGGTGTCGATCGACCGGAAGCATGGAACAAGCAACGCCGATTGGTGTAGCAACACCCTAAGACACACTGGACAAAATTCTATTATAATGCCAATATTTTTTTAAAGAGTTTACGATTCTTTGTACAAAAGGCACTATGCCATTCCTGTGCATAAAATTTTAACATTTTAGCTGGAGTTAACAGCGTCTAAGTTTATTTCCACATTTTAACTCGACATCTCGGTGCCAACAGTTTTTATAGCTGTCAAATGAATGATTGTCACTGTAACTTCAGTCGCTCGTGACCACGGCGCCTAAAATATGTAAAACATAAAGAAAAGAAAAATATGTAAAAATTTAATTCATCGCGATGAAATCCGGTTAAAAAAGTGTTTTATTTATCAAATAGTGTAAAAATAATTATTTACCTGAGGTCTTCCAGCTCTTCCCATCATTTGCAAAACATCAGTAATAGGCATATCGACGTATCGCTTCTGTTTCCCATCGTAATATTCTGTGCCCTTTATCACTACTAAATGTGCAGGGAAATTCACGCCCCAAGCTAACGTCGCTGTGCAGATTAGGACCTGCAATGTAGGGAAATATGGTCGGTTATTGTGTGTTATGAAGACTACTTACTTAAGGCTTTTCAATGCTCAGCAGATAACTTATCTAACAAGAATTTTGAGACTTTGACATAATTTTTATGGAAAGTATTGTCAAGTGTCAAATAAAGATAATAAATACCTGCGCATTGAAAAATAAGCCCTAAGTAATGTAATTAGAAAAATTTTAGGCTGAGCGAAAAAGTAAGTTGTTTTTCTGAATAAATAAATGAATAAATTCGTATGATGAGGTCATGGAGTAGTTATGTTTTTAAAATCGCATTGCAAAGTTATTATATTATCTGGCATTAACAACTATTATTATTATTATTATTATTATTTTGTTTTATGGCAATCAGCTGTTGTTACGACACAATAACTATTTCTGCCAATTTCAAGTATTAGTATACACACGTACTACACGAGGTTAATAATTTTATAGCGATCAGTTGAGTAGAACTTGCAGTATCTCGAGCATTGAGTTACCTTGAACAATACAAAAACAGGGGGATGAAATAAGTTTTTACAGATATTTTTAACATAGAAGAGTATAATTTATAAAGGCGTCTGGCCATTGTTAAGAAGAAGATTAGCAATAGGGGATAACTTTTTAGCAACGGAGGACGGTAGTGGGATGTCTGCAAATTTTGAAAGAATGTTCAAAACTAGGGAAATCAGGAGTTCTAAAAAATTGTCATTAGGGGAGCAGGAAGAAGTAGGGGGGAAGGCATTATCAGATTTAGTAGATGGAGGGTTAGCAATAATAGCATTATGGGCAATTTTGTCATAGCCTGGAGATAAAGACGGACTGGGTTTTGATGGTTTGTATATTGTTTTTTTGTAAGAAAGATTCAGTGAAGGAGAACTTTTAGAAGCATCTGCGTACGATTTTTTAACTGAAGGGAAGAGGGATGATGCTTTCTTGAATGATATGTTCTTTTGGGACATGGTGATTTTAATATTCTTTTGCCGGGAATGTTCCGGGCAAGATTTGTCAGTTACTAAATGAGGGCCTGAGCATTGCAGGCAGGAAACTTCAGAGGATGCAGGACAAGAGTCACCTGAGTGAGTTTGTGCACATCTGAAGCAACGAGCACTGGATCGGCATTGGGCTTTCACATGGCCAAATCTACAACAGTTTAAGCATTGTATGGAAGGCAAAATGTATGGATCAACGGTTAATGATGAGTTAAAAATAAACACTTTATCAGGTAAGCATTGTCCAGAGAAAGTGATCACTACAGAACCTGTGGGGGTCCAAGTGGAACCAGACTCCATGGACACTTTTCTGTTTAAGCGACGCGCCTTCAAAATTGTTATATCACCTTGGCTTGTGGAGATTGTTGATACAACTTCCTCCATAGACCATGAAGTTGGGATCCCGCGGATCAGCCCCATTCTTGTTATATTATATGTAGGAATTAAAGCTATTTAGTTATGAGATTTTAGACTCGGGTTTCTGAGAAACTCGTTTGCTGCACATGCAGATGAGAATTCCACAGAGACCCGATTTCTGCCAACACTCTTTATACCATCATTTTTAATATTTTTAATGTTTGATGTAAATAAAAATTTTCCAAAATTTAAATGATTAAATGTACTGCCTGACTTAGGGTGAGTTTCTGACCTGGACACATGAACAATGAAAGGACCTTTGTCAGAAGGATGGTAAGATTTTTCTTCTAAAAGACTTGGATGAGTGTAAATAAGGTTATTGGTTTGAGATGGAAGAGCATTCGAAACAGATTTTTAGGAGTAGGGGACGAATCCCGATTTATACTTGGACGTTTTCTTGTTTGCACATGTTGAGAGAAAGGGTCAGGGGAGTTGTTGACATCAGAAAACGGTATTGGGTCTGGGGGCTTAGGAGGGATTGGAACACAATCCATGCTCATTAAGAGCTAGATAATTCGTACAACCACTTACCAGGCGAGATGAGAAAAACAGAAACACTTAAAATAACTCAATGATGATAACAAAATCACCAAAATAACCGACAAATAACGAAAACCGTGTGTACACCGCAAACGAAAAATTGACAGTCTCCAAAAACAACTATACAGTTTCCTATGGATTCTTGATGTCAGATTTTTATTGAAAACATTTATTACCCAAAATTAAGTAAGAAAACGATGCTCATTTGTGACGTCATATACAGGTAGCCTGCTGTAGGCCAAATGATTTTTCGCATTTTCGTTAAAATAAGCTTAACCGCTTTTATCTGCTAGCTGTTACTAATAAAATATAACATAAAAATGTGATATCTAGAAATAACTTTTCTTCTTTACATATCGAATTGTATGAAATCACGACATGACAAACTTTCCTCTCTCGCAGTTTCCCGAACACTCAAAAGGGTGAAGTTATTAATATTGATGGCACCAAAATAAACATGATGATATGTCTATTTATGCGTAAAATTCAAATAAACCAATAATTCTCAAACAACTTACCTGTATCTTTTGATTAACGAATAACTCTTCCACCGTATTCCGATCTCTTTCATGTAAACCTGCATGGTGGATTCCAATGCCGAAAGCCAAAGTTAATTTAAGATTTGTATCTCTAATGGTGGACAATATTTGTTCTATTTGATTTTCTTGCATATGTAGCCATTGTTTTGGATTTTCTTCTGCAGCCAAGTAGGCTATTAAGTCTAAAGCTGTTAGTCTGAAATTAAAGGAATATGGTTTGGTTCCTCTGCTCAAAATTCTAAAGACTTTATAATTGCCTCAGTGTAAATTTGGTATTACATATTTGTTTATTACCCATTCTTTAACTATTTATGTAACTCTATGATAATGGATTCATGAACCTTTTTTTCATTAAACCCAGCAACCCCTATTGCTCCGATTCATTAAATGTAATAATATTTTAAAATAATCAACGCTGGCAAGAAAATTATGCATGCTAGTACATGTGTGCTTTTCGGCTTCACATTAATATTGTTGTACAGTCCTTTAGTACATCTGACTGCTTTTTCATGAAAGTAATGCAATATTCATTAGTTAAGTACGTCAAAAGGTACCTACTTCTCTAAGGGTATACTTTCCTTGTGTAAATTTTATTTTACATGACATGAAATGGGACAGAAAAGCCTAATGTGTGCAGTTTAAAAAAAACCTTTGTAAACAGAAGCACTGTTCAGTGCTGGTGATTTTAACAACTTTTTTGGATATTTTATGTAATCTGCAAATATTAATATCTGCATATGACTATCGATCGCTGATTCTAGATTAGCTGGCTGTTACACGAAGTTTGATCCATTCCTATTCAAATATTCATAAGCTTTGCTGATATTTTACTGATATTTTGTCTACTTGTGAAAATCATAATACGGACTTCAAATGAGTTCTTGCGTTGTCAATACTTAATCATGACGTAAAAAGTATAGTATAATAAGTTTTGCACGGTTTTTGTTTTTTTTTATTTACAACTGGCAGGCGTTTCCTTTCCATCCCACCTGATGTAAACGAAAATGGCGGACCCCGGGTTCGTACTTTGCCGGAAAACAGAAGGACATATATTCTAGCGATTGGGACCAAAAAATAACTATTCGAACCGTTTCGTTCTACTGGTACATTTTCAAGGTAGTGGTAAATTTTCACTGGTCAAGTTGATCGGCGGATAAACGGTGAGAGTTCAACAAGTTCTTTCAAGACAGTTTGTATAAAATGACATGGAAAATTCACTTTCTTTTTAAAAACTGATTAAATTATTATCATTATTACAGATACTGACCGAGTTTGTCGTCGACTGCTAACGAAGACGAGAGTAGGAGCGTGCGGGGAGTGGGTTCGAATCGCGTGGAACGTCGGCTTGTTCATCGTTAGCATTCGCGGGCAGTAGTGGCGGCCTGGGTGCCCTGATATGTGGACCTGGTAATCAAACCGATTAAAATCATATGTATTAAAGTTATAATAAATCTGGTAAGAGGATTACATCGAATGGACAATATTATGTGGGTCCAAAGATATTATGAAGACTATATTTTCATTTAATTGGAAATCCATTACACTATCTTTCGATTGATATAAGTAAAATATTTTTAGTTTAGTTTAAAGTAAAAACAAATCTAGCAGGGTCTGGGAGTCAGTTCCTTTTTTGGCCAAAATTATATAACTGCAAAGAAGCATGAAACGCATATAAAAACATAAACGAATTTTATGCTATTAATTTATATCGTATTTTCTTAAACCCATATTGTTGGATGTTGATCTCCTAGATTTAAGTAACTCTTACTCACCTCCAAAGGCACAGGTCTAACAGAAGGCCTAAAGTTATAAAGCCCCATTTCGCCGATATTCAACCAATTCGCTAAATCCTTTGCATTTGCTAAGGCCGTGGATAATCCGATGATACGTAGTCGACGTGAAGTGTGAGATTCTATAAAATTTGTTCTGAAATAAAAATAATTATCATGCGATGAAACACTTACTTTTTGATTATATTATCGATTGCAATTTATTTAGTTTGCTGTACTTGTAGTAACCAAATGACCGCGTGTATAACAAAGTATACATGTTTGCGTAGTCACCAGGTCACGCACACATTCGTAGCGTGTTTGGACATTAACAACTACAAGTAAAGCGAACTTCACTTGCCCTTTGTGAGACAAAAGTTCTAATCTAACCTGACTAAACCTTGTAATCAATATTTATAATGTTTAAATTTAATCAGCCTCATGACTTGAAATTTAACTATCTCGACACAATAACTTCAAGAATAGGGCCACTATTTTCTCGCAACAGATGTATTTCAACAATCAACGCGACATCTTTGACAGGCGTTGTAGTAGCTCATTTCATGCAACTTCTTATTTTGGACAAAAACCGACTCTATATCTTATAAATATCTCACAAATTACCTCGACACAATAACCTCAAGCACAGGTCCTCTATCTTCACCCAAGAGATGTATTTCATCGATAACAATTAGCGCCACATCTTTGACATAATTCCTGGTCTGCCACGAGCGACTGATCCCGTCCCATTTCTCTGGGGTAGTCACTATGACGTGCGAGTTTCGTATCGCTCGGATGTCTGGGCTTACATCACCTGAAAAATATTTATTTATGACAAACTTTAATTATAGTTACATCATGAGTAATTTTCTAAAACATTATCTATAAAAATATTTATTATGGGACTTGGGTAGGAGTACTACTAGAGATACTAGTAGAGATATTTTTTACTGATATTTATTGAAGGAAAGAATATCTTTTGAATATTTCAAAATAATGTTTGAATTAGTTATATTTTATTGTTTATGAAGCCTTTGACGTAATTTTAAGGTCATTAAAGTCATAAGAAGTCGGTTAAAAAATGGCAAATCACCAGTAAAATACACTTTTCTGATTTAAGAAGAGAAAAGTAAATTGATTTCAAATTGAAATTTGATATTTCAATACCTAATTGTATTCTACATACCTGTAAGTTCAACAACTTTTTTATTCAGTTTTTCTTCAAGTCGTATCTTCCAATCTTTGATTCTTTCTTTGACAAGAGCTTTTAGAGGAGCTATGTAAACAACCTGAAATAGAAATATATCTTAGAACAATATTAAAGTATACCTGATTATATGACAAAGTTAAAAAACTTATTGTAGTAATCTCTGGAATGAATAGATTTGAAAATTGAAGTTATAACTAATAAGACATTGTAATAAATATTATTTATTACACATATAGACAACAACTGGTTTTACCACGAGAAAATATTATGGCAACATTTTAAAAGATAGAATAAATATGCGCCATATAAAACATAAAGTTGACACTCTAGTTGAGCCACTACAAACGTGCGAACTGAGTCATAAATCATTTTTATCAAACTCTCGCTCGCACTTCTAGTGTTGTGTGTAACAACAAAGAAGGGATTTGTCGTAATGTTTTATGACTCAGTTCGCACGTTTGTTATGGCTCAACTATAAGATAATAAACGCCCGCTAACCTTGCACTGCGGATACTGTTCAAAGACTCTAAACATGGCTATCTCGGCGACTATAGTTTTCCCCGACCCCGTTGGCGCCCCGAGTAACACGTTGCTGTCGGTGTGGAATAAGCAATGGAACAGCTGCGTCTGTATCGGGTTGAAATGCGAGAAGTTGTACAGCATCTCGTAGGAAGGATTTTTCAATACGGTAACTGGTAGTGGTTGGAGTTCGAGGAGATCTGTAAAAGAGGACAGAGATGATAATAAAGCTGATAAAACAAATAGTTTCCAAATCATGTTTTGATAAACTTGTATGGCCTAAAACTACATAACAACTAAAGATACATGTTTTGGGTGAAACATAGTAAATACATACAGATATAAATAGAAAACCAAGAGACGAGTAAAATTTTTTTTAATTTTTGAATTAAGTGTTTGTCATTAACATATTTAAGTTCAAGTCTGGTGGCAAGAATACCGCTTACCTACGCCATATGCAAATGAAAGATAATTCAATTTCCTCAGTTAATATTTCTTTTATTTCGTTTGTTTTTACAAAGCTGTGATATCAGAAAACATATATTAACTTAATCCTTATGTACAACTTTCAAATCTTTGCCTTTTAAACTCCAAAACTGATATAAATGAATTTTTATTTTTCAATCAAAATGACAACCTAAGTGACAAAGCCCAGAGATTTTTGATAATAATTACATAATTTAATAATAACAAAAAAGTTTACCTGTATGTGGAGGATGCGTTTCGGGTAGTATCAAATGTTGAAATGAAAGTGGCAGAACACTTTCAGATCCCAGCCATCTAGAAAAATAAAATAATATAAAAAACTACAGGAAAATTCTCACACATACCAAAGAAGTTATTCTTTAGAGGTGTCGTGAAAAAAACTATTACAATTTAATTCGTTAGGCCAATTAATTCTGTTTGAGTTGCTGCCCAAGCTTTCGGAACTGTAATGTGTTTCCTGCACACATAAATAAATATAATAAAAAATTCATTATAAAACTTATCGAAAGTAACAACACCTCGTCACTTGGTGCTCAAAAATTAAATTATACATCGAATGTTTGCACGTGAACAATTTAATTCTGCAATAAAATATCGGTAAAAATATTCAAAAATGATAAAATTACCTTTCCGAAGTAGCTCTTATATAATATTGAGGCGGCAGGGGTTCCGATATTGGGATTGTTATTAATAATTCTTGCGGTTCCCTCGTGATTACCTAAAATAAGAGATAGATAAAAGTTTATTCAGTAATACGAGCACACAGAAAAGAACATGAATAATGGTATGTTGTCAAATTAAAACAAACAAATATCAAAACAAAAAAGAGACAGGATTTTTTATGTAATAAAAACACAACATGTTTAGGCATGTGTGCCTATTAATACTTTATAACAAAGGAATATTTATGGGCTTAAATAATAACAACAATAAAATTAAGACCATAAAGGTGTGTAGAAAGCTTTACGATTAATTTTGAAAGATTGAAAACGTGCGCGCCATTACATGAGCTGGTGTATGAAAGACATATCGTTAGATATATAAAGACATCATCGGTACTCTTAAGTTATACAGCCGGTTGGGTCAAATCCGTGGTCTGAATGTGTGACCAGCTCTTGGACTATAAACAAAATCTCACCTGTTTCTTTGTAATTAGGAAATATTCATGGTAATACATGATATCAGTATCCGGGTCTTCGACCCAGATCCAAAATGCTTCCGGTGCCTTTCCATGATATTTATCATTCCATCTGCAATTAGAAAATTTAATGTTGATACTGATTTTGTATCTGTGATAGAAGGGTAATCGCAATCGAAAAATTTTTTATGTAAAAAATGAAGTAGTTCGTACGATCCATGTCACAAAAATACTTCTTCTTTCTTGGTCAAAGCAATTCATATAAAAACTGTTTTCTTTCATTCACTATTATTGTATCACAAGAGGTATGCCGTGGTGTTGTTTAGTGGATCAAGTCCCACATAACCCTGAACTCCCCCTAGAGTGTCTGGTAGGTGAATGCACCTTTTTCACCACGTTACAAAAAATAATGCAGCCCCAATTTAGTAAATTACTATACAATTTTGAACTCTTGTCAATTGATTTTTAACTTAGCACCGAACGGTACGCTATCTCTCAACTCGTAAAATGACTTACTTAAAGTTAGGTACAATAGTGAGTCGTATCCTTAAAACGGTCCTTGTAATAGGGTGTAGAGTTGCCTCCATTTCTAATAAAGGAAACTCGTCTGCGCATTTCTTTAAATGTCGACCTTGCTTGGGATTGCGTACTAAGTCTCCTGCAATAGGGAATATATAAAAGATTTAATAATATGAAAACAAAAAGGATTCCAAATAATAATAAACAATAGTATCTAAGGAAACACAGCTGTGTTCCTTGTGTGCAAAGCAAGTCATACCTACTCGACCTAGAACTTTAATGTATGTAACAGATGCCCTATGTTTGCGTGTGCTTGTAAATATGTGTGTGGCAGCCGCCATTTTGTCAAACAGTAATCTCGTCGCTTTGGTGTGCGGGTACAATCAGTACATTTTGGTCACGCACACACAGTTGGTATATGAATACAAGCTCAACGCGCACAAATGTTTTGACCCATTTATACTCTTACATGGACCACGGTACTCGTTAGCCGGCTGCGACAAAATAAAAAAAAGGTTCTTTGTTTTACTGTTTGGACGAGAATAGGCTTATACACTATTAAAAGTTATAATGTAAAATAATAGATAAAAAAAAATATTTTATAAATAAGGTAATAGATAACGTACCAACTTCCTTGAAATCCATATCCCTTATTTGATCCGGCTTCAACATCGGATATTCGATGTGCCTCAAAACTTCAACAGTGAAACAGTTAAATTGCCTCATGTCGCTGTAGAAGTCCCACATTTGTAACTCTAACATTTTGGCTAGTTTTAGATACAAGGCCGCCATGTAGGAATTGTTCTTTCTGAGGGTAATTTCGAACAGGGCTCGGACTATGCGCACTGCGTTCTGTGAAACATTGGGAGAACAATATGTGAATAATGTGGTTTATATTATATTGACGACCGAGTGGCGTAGTGGTTAGTAGCCCTGCCTCATACGCCGGAGGTCCCAGGTTCCAGTCCTGGGCAGGGCATTCATTGTGTGATGAACATAAATGTTTGTTGTCGGGTCATGGTTGTTGATCTTTATATATGTATGTTTATTATGGGTTCCCCCCCAGTTCGCTGTATGGTCATCCATAACACAAGCTCTGCTTACTTTGGGGCCATACAGTTGGTGTGATTGTCTGGGGATTTATTATTATTATTATATCAAGTAGGTGACTTATTAAATTGTATTGCTTTACAAAATAACAAGTTTTGTATGAGGGGCTCGACCTTCAGACATTTTGCCCGGGACGTTCGGTTGGGCAGTATTTGTAGAGCGACAGGGCTGGCCCGTGCAAATAATGCACGCTATTTATTTTATTCGGGCAAAACTCCAAGCATTAGCACCCAAGCGGCCTTTTCCCGAACATTCATCTACATACTTTTCAACTGTGCCGAACAAAGCCGACCCGAATAATGGGTAGCGCCTCTAAAGGTAATGTATAATTTACCGAATGAAATGTTTATTTAAATCTCTTTTATTAACGCCATCACAAGAATATAGTGTACCTATTTATTTTTTCTAATTTTTTGCTCAAGTAAAACTTTTCAGCATTTCATATTTTGTACAAGTTTATTTTTTAAAGTTATTTTCAAAAAAACCTAAAGCGTGCCAAAAAATTAAATAAAAATAAAAATGTATCTATTACTATCTTTCTTTCTTATGGTGTGTGGAAGAGGTAATTTCTAGTGTCACAGTTGATCACGCCGCCTCTGGAAACTCCACAGGCCTCTAACGTGGCTACACAACTGTTATCTTGCGACAACAACCGGGACCGACGATGTGATAGATAATTAATGGTAACAAATAATACCCTCATACCTGACTAATATAATTCAAATCCGACTGCAAAGAGGATCCATTGATCCTTCCCCGAGACAAGTAAACTTGTAACAAAATATTGATTTTCCAATGTATATCTTCCGGTGGATCTTCTATACTTAACTCGCAGTACTGATCTTTAAGATGCCAAAGTTCCGTTAGCTCTTCTTTTCGCACCTGAAAAAATATTAGATTAATACCATCAATTACTAAACGTAGCCAAATAAATATCTCATATATTATACTATATACATATAAATCAAAACTATTTAGCTATTTTATTCACAGGACATAGTTTCGAACAATAAGACGAAAAATTTTTTTTATTTGTCATCTCTAGGGAAAACCTATTATTTATATCATACCTATATGATTAACTACTAGTCACTATTGATAGAAATGATTTTACATTTAACGATTCATGAGTTTTCTCTAATGAGCTAGTAACTAAGTTATTTAGTATAAATATTCAACTTTTTTATTTTGAAATTAATCATATATAGTTATGTAAAGAAAAGAATGAGGTACCTTTAGCTGCTGGAAATCAGAGCATCTTGTCAACATTTGCAGTATATTTCCTTGTGTCATAGATTTTCTAACCATAGTGTTGAACACTTCCATCGTTTCACAAGTAATGTAGTAATGACTGGCCGTTCTGCCGAGGTCTTAAATATAAAATAATTATTACGTGCTTGTACAATGAAGATTGAATTTAGTAATTATTTAAAAAGTTATAATTTACCAAATCTGTCTTTTATAGTGCTAGTAGGAGAGTTTGAATTATTTCGAAGATATATTTCTCTTTAAGTTCCTATAATTATTCTTTATACAAAATTCCCATGGTAAATACTCAAAGTAAGCAGGGCTTGTGTTTTAGAGGGTTATTCAAGCAAATTAGGTGTAACTCACGTATTTATAATACATTTTTCACTCGTAAAACGCAATAGTTCATTTTACAAGTTTTTGTACAGACTCGCCTCTCCAAGTTCCTAAAACTCCTACATTAAAAATAAGCCATAGGTTCATACAAGAGGGTTGGTTCTGCAAACAGTACTTGAATAACCGGATTCGTCGGTCAACTAGTGCACAAACGGCGAGGACTCGCGCAGAGCGGACGTTTCGTCAATACAATTGTATACATACAATGTCCATATCTAATTCGGCCGCGAGACTAGTGAGTGCCATGATAAGTGCAGAGACGATTCCGAGTTTACAACAACATTTCTACACGCACTCTTTTAAAATAATTATTTATTTTCACGCATTTAATTGACCAAACTTAGTGGAGGGGCGTGCATTTTTAGAATGACAGATCTCTACTTACCAGGATTTACCTACGGGGCCCTTAATGTCGAAAAAACTAAAACTACCGTCTTACCGGTCACATTCAAATCGCCTGTCCTCTCGTTGTAACGAATCATATGCGTTTTGTCTAGCTGCATAGCTGCGGCCGTAATAAATTCTCGACGTTTAGTTTCTAACATAGGTTCCTCTTGTACGTCGCTGTATGTTAGACCGTATACCTGTTTATAAATAAAAATAAATTTTATTCAATATGTAGTAGAACCCACATTGTGTATCTAGTTTTTATTAGTGATCAAAGATTTCTAACTTAAATAATATTTACACACGCGGCATCTCTCAATTCTCACAAATTATTGTTTGAAAATGATAAAGAAAAAAGCTTGTGTTTTTCTAATAGGTTCATCAAAAAATTACATATCGTTCTAGTATCTTAAAAACGTAGTAACAATATGACAAGCATTCAGGGCTTAAAAAAAGTATTTAAGCACGTTAAAGAATGTTAAGCCCTCATTTAGTTTGTATTATAATTCGTTACTAAATTAATATTTTAATTAGGTTTATCTCGTTTCGTATGTCTTGAAGGATAGAGACAAATAAATGACCTATTAACTTGAGTGAAACTTACCTGCGGGTTTATCCTCATCCTCACAAACAAATAAGTGTAACTTAACCATTCCACAGCTTCGTCAATATTGGTTACTGTTCCTAGCGCAACCTGCGAAATGGAGTTTCAATTAATAATGTTGTAAACAAAAAAGTGTGTCAAAATAATTTAGTTACAAGCCCTTAAGTCGCCATACGATTTGCCTGAGCGTGTTGAATTTAAATTATGAATAAAAACATAAGGAAATATACATTTTTTTAACAATAGGCTGGAGTTTGATCTCCATCTCACCTGATGGAAAGGTATACAATCAAATATGGATAAAATTTACATAACACTACATACGATAACGCGCGTACATGGACGCGAAGTTAATTTATTTTAACGAATAAAACTCAAACTAAAACTTTATTTAACTAGTATCATAGCCGGCAAACTAGCACGCGTAGGCTTAAATTAACAACACACGTAAACCTGGTTATTACGGCCGTTGAAAGAGGAAGGGCCGTAGTACCGCTACAGACGAGATCATAACGGGACGCCAGTTACATTTATTTGAAAGAATAAAACCTAAACCAACTCACCTCAGCATTCAAATTATCCGCCAAAAGATTTATAAAATTACTCTCAATAGGGAACTGATTGGTCATAGACTTGAGATAGTGAGTCAGCTTGTCGTGCGTCGTGATTATAGCGCCCGTGCCAGACGTGTCGAACTGCGGTCTACCCGCACGCCCGAATATTTGCAACACGTCCAGAATGCTGAGATCTACGAATGTGCCGTGGCTCTGGTCGTAAATTTCTGTACCCTGGAATGTATATAACATATTAATAATTGAAAGAAAAAATTAAAATTGACCGACATCATAATGTAACAATTTTGAAAGGGTACAATTTAAGTGGTCACCAAAAATATTTTTAAGACCTTAAGCCTAAGTTAAGTTAAGTAAGTCTAAGTTCCAAATAAAATAAATAACTCCAAAAAAATAAGCACTTTATAAAAAGGGTCCTAAAGTATATAATATTATGGTCCAAAAGAAATAAACACACAAGAAAATAAATTCACGTTTTGTACAAATATTCTTTTTGTTAATCAAATGGATAAATGGTCACCAAATGTTAGGTAACACTCCGTTACTGAACTTCGAATTACGAAACGCGATGTTTGTAAGTTTAAAAGTATAGAACTACGATATATGGTGCGTTCCGTTTGCCGCTCACAGCGCTTTCAGCGCTAAAAGTGCTCAAAACCGTTCCGATTCGTTTGAGCGCGCTAAAAGTGATATTAGTGCTATTGCAATCGGAACGGTAAATATCGCGCTAACATTCTGATTGTTCGTCGCTTAAGTCTAAAGTTACAATTTTATTAAGATCTTTAACCCTGAATAAAGCAGGAGCCATTTTTCAAGATTATTACAAAAGAAAACTAATAAGCAATATTTTAAAATCTTTAATCGACTAATAAAAACATCAACAAAGTAACGTCATGTGTCAGTTTTGACAGGCCGCTCAGAACGACCATGCTCCGTAGCTTGGGCACTGTGAGCGGGAAGATGGCGGCGTTTATGACGTCATTGATGACGTATCGATATCGCTGTGAGCGCGCTCACGGGCAATCGGAACGGGGATATGAGCGCTGTGAGCGATATAATCGGCAATCGAAACGCAGCATTACATTAGTTTGAAAGTTCACTGTAGCGACGTTCAATGGGTTTCGACGTTAAGTTGGCTTTTTGTGTAGTTAATAAACCGCAGGTTTATCAAAACGGCTATTTCTCCGTTAGGTTTAATTAAAATTATTTAATGGTACAACCTAGACTACTTGTAAAAAGTTTATTAAACCAAAAAGCAATTTCACAGTTAACGTGAAACTGCTCTGCGTAAATAACTGACACAAGAAAGGAACATACCCGTATAATGACAGCATGTGCCGGCAAATTGACACCCCAAGCTAAAGTCGATGTGCAGACTAACACCTTTGTGTAGCCTTCTGAGAAATACTTTTCTACCATGTTCCTGAAAACATAATCAATATTTTATTAGATATAGTGTGCTTACAACCTTTTTAAAATGTTGATGATTCGTAGATTTATCATTTTCTAACAGGTATCTGCCACAATAACAACGTATAAGTGTGTTGTACTATTAATAAAGCTAGAAATAATATCTTGCGTTCGTTTTTTTGTAACTCCGTATCAATATTATTAATGTCTTATGTTTATTAATGTATAACATTTGTAAAGTTAGAGTGTGTGTATTGGTTTTTGATATGAAATATGATTTATTTTTATTTTATTTTATGTAAGTATATTATTGAAATGAAATGAAATATTTATTTCTCAACATTGACAATTACTTGTTCTTATTGACGTCAAATAAAACATGATTCTACCACCAGTTCGAAAAAACCTTCGTGAAGAAGAACTGGCAAGAAACTTCACGGGTATATTTTTTTCAAAATAAATTTACAAAGTCTATGGCTATACAAAATTATTCTTATCTGCATCTGTTAGCTCATCAAGTCTCCCCCCAAGTATAGCACCCGTTGAAGAGTTAACGCGGGATCCAGCCATCGCCCTCCTCAACCATATTAGAGGGAAGTGAGCGACCCGTCACTTTTAATATTTTTGTATAGTATTTATTCTATGGACTTATTGATGTGTATGTGTGTATACAAACTAAATTTGCTGTAAGCCTCACTCTCCAGTCTTAATTCAGCTGGAAGAGATTTCTTGTAGAAATTTGCAATACCTTTGTACAATGTTAGTTACAAATTTTCTACACATTAATTATTAGTACACATTAATTGATATGATTTGATCTGTCTCATGGTAATCCAGAACAGTAACTGAACCTTGGCTTACTTTGGGACTAAACAGTTTATTCATTACATGTTATAGAAGCGGAGCCAAATGCCACTCAAAAAATTAAGTAATCTAATTTACAAAGACACTCAAAAAGAGTCTCTATCACACTTAATAGAAAGTCAAAAATGTACCGATCACTCCTCAACATCCCCGCATGGTGACACGCAAAGCCCGCCGCAAATAACTCCGACAACACCTTATTAGGGCTCGAGCTAATAGATTTCTTCGCCTTAAGAAAGCCTCCAGAATCTTCCGGTTCGAAAGTAGATAAATGTCCCTTTTTTTGAGCCAATTCTTTGAGGATCATCGCTGTTTGATGCGTGGCGTTGCGAGCGTGCACGAACACCATCACTTGGTGGCCTTTCTGCACCATTTCGTACGCTTTGTCGTAGCAAATTTCGTTCATTATTTGCATCTGGGGAAAAGGATGTGATGATGGCAATTGCGATAGTTTTAAGTTATAGGTATTTAGTACGATTAAGTTTAAGTTCATAAGGTAATATAATACGATTTTAATAGAATATTATAAATAAAAAAATATATGATTTTAACTATAACGACCATTATTGATTATTTTCAAATTAGTAAAGTATAACTTTTGGAGATACTAAGTCTTAGAGCTGAATAACCTTTCAGAAAATTCGCATTGAATTGTAAATTGTATTTTTTTTAAATCTTCGATATTGAAAACAGTATCTATATAATTTTCCATTGTCATCACTTTTATTCAAAACATTTTGTAAGATTTGTTGCTCTTGATTTTTGGTTCTTCCTAATAATGCATGTGATATTTTTGGATCTTACAAATACAAATTTTATTATAAAATAATCCAAGCTACAGTAGATTAACAAAATCATGACACAAACATTACCGACTCATGCAGAAGAGATCTTATCATCTTTATTTTTCTATGAACAATTTACTTGTATACCTGTCTCAAATGCGCCCCGCCACCGCTACCCACTTCTTTGACTCCAATAAACTGTTGTTCCAAAGGAACCGGTCGGAATCGGGAGTCGAAGTAGAACAGCCCTATGTTCGGGTTAACTCGCAGGAATCTGCAATTATAAAAGTCTTTTTATCGCATCTGTTAAAAAAGGGCTAGTCTATTCTTTGTAAACAGGGATCAAAGTTTATTATTCCCTTGGAACTAAAATTTAATTGAATTTGGAATGTAGATATTGTTAGTAAAAGTTCCAATCGTCAAGGAGATCAATATTAACAATAAAAACATGCGAAATGAGCGGGTCTTCCTCAAGTAGTGAGAACGAAAATATTATATTAAGAGATGGTAATAATACAATTGTTACGGCAATTGTTATGTTGTATGATAATAATAAGATCAAGAATGCAGATTTCGCAAGCATAATGTTTAGTGATCTGGAGAAAGAATTTCGATCGGTGGTTATAATTACTTTGACATAAAACTCTCAGAAATGGAGGATGTTTTAAGGTTCAAATTTATAGCATCGTGAGTTGAAAACACTTTCAGTTTAATATATGATGTATGAATCATCCCTTAACGAGTACAGCACTTGAAAATTTAAAAATACAATTACTCCCAAATACATGTGTTATGTTTTGGCTACAAATTCTATTTCTAAACAACCTTCCAGGACCTTTACCCACCTGGCGACATCCAAATAATTAGGCAACGTAGCAGACAGGCCCACAATCCGGATCATATTCTGCGTGGACTCCACTTGCCGCAACGTCCTAGCGACGACGGCTTCTACGATAGGGCCTCTATCGCCGTGAAGTAAGTGCACCTCGTCTATAATGAGCAGTTTTACTATAGATGCTAGTTCCGTGTCCGCTGTTGAGAGAATAAGGGGTTTTAGTGTTACGAATATTATATGTTTAATCATTCATGAATGTTCTTTATTAGACAATTGATTGTATCATACGTATTCAGTGTTCATTTACAATTATTGCATGGGCCAAAATAAGCACAGTAATTATTTTTCATAAACATTTTAAAATGTAGATGTCAAATTGATTGATATCCTAAAAAGATTAATATTATTAGGTACGATTTGAAAAGGCCAATCACAATTACACTAAGAATTGTTGCAGTAATTTCTCTGACTGTTCCTTCCCTGTAACCAGACCACATCCACGCAAACTTGGTTACAATAGAAGACTAGTGCTGGGCTAAACGAGTTGCACAGAAGATTTGTGGATGATGGGTACGCTGACCACTGCCTGGTAAAGATACATGATAATGAATCCACGTTGCTTAATTTTAGTAACCGCATAGCAAAAAACAGCAATCAGGAAAAACTTTTTTTGAGAACATGAATCTTTCGTATTGTATATAGCGATTTCATGATAATTTATAATATTTATACCATACCTACTCTAAAAAGCTTATTTTATTCACGCAAAACAGTGAATAAAAAGGCCTTTTATTCACTGTTTTGTTTTTATTCACTGTTTTGGTGTTTGAATTTGAAACACAAAATATATCCGATCTCCATTTCAATGCTTACACAAACTCTTTGCGCTAAGATTCGAAATTCAAACTCTTTGGTGCAAATAAATTCTTGAGATTTGATTGGTCGATATTTGCGACAAGGAGTTTGGCATTAGATTAAAAACAGTTTTGTGTTCTTTGCTGCCATTATAGAAAAAAAAATAGTGAATTGGCGCCATTTCAAATACTTACTGTGAATTGTACGGACACAAAGTTTAGTGTTACTTTATAATAAATCGATTGAATTATAATAAATCGATTATGCATTCAAGTGACGAAGAAGATATTGTGTTAACACCTGAATTTATGAAAGAGAAGGCGGCCGATATTGTAGAAAACTTGCTACCCAACAAATCACGGCTGGTTTACATCAAAACCTACGATGAGTTTTGTAAATGGAAAAATGAAAATCAAGCTTCGGGCACATTTTCTGAGTCTGTTTTCTTAACTTATTTTAATGAACTGTCGAAGAAAAGGAAGTCATCGACATTATGGAGTATATATTCTATGTTGCGGTGTACTGTAAAAACAAGGCATAACATTGATATAAAAACATATTGTAACTTGCAAGCCTACCTTAAAAGGCTATCAGAAGGCTATACACCGAAAAAATCCCTGGTTTTTTTTTAATTGCTCTAATTTTAATGTCCATTTCAATTTATGTAACATTTATTATTTCTTGATTAAATTTCTATTTTCGCTTAAATTATGTCTTTTTCTCGTAGTCATGGTATAAAGTATAGTATGCAACTCCTGAATAAAGTACGAATTTATATCGAGGGCCATGAATCACTCGCGTCGCTCAGGATTCTAACAGTTGAATCACTCGCTGCGCTTGTGATTCAATCGTTAGAATCCTTCACTTGCTCGTGACTCATCTACGGCCTTCGCTTTAAATCCGTCCTTTATTCACTAGTTGCATAATATACTATTATTCTTAATTTAAACAAAAGCCTACTCAATCTAACTGAAAAACACTCACTTGCACCCTTCCTAGTAACAACGTCCCACTTTTCCGGCGTAGTAACTATCATTTGCGTCTGCTGCACTTCTGACTTTGTCAGCTTCATGTCACCTGTCAACTCTCTGACAGATATGCCGAGTCCCGCCAGCCGCTTGCCGAAACTGGCTGTCATTTCTGAGGCCAGCGCTTTCATAGGGGCTATGTAGATAATCTGAAAATTTTAGATGCGTGCTTTTTTTATACGGTAATAGGTACTAAGACATTGTATATTAACAGTTTGGTTAAAAATGTTTGTCACCCAAAATCAAAACTCTTTATTTAATTATTGCTTTACTACTTAGAACTCCCGCTTTTAAAAGATAAAAAGCACCCCAGTGAAGTTTATTTGAAAATTCATAAATTGAAAAGGTTGATTTTCCTTGTAACAACATTCTGTCTCTTACTTTCTTTTTTTTTTGGAAGCTGCCTCCTTCGCGAGCTTTATTCTGACTGTTACTGCCTCAACCTTACAGCTACACTTTTGGTTACACAGGAAGTATTGTCGCAAGTGCTAGAAAATCTTAGGCGACTGTACGTGATATATAAAGGATAGTAAAACGTTTCCAAAAAAGTAAATGTTGAAAAAAAAATTGTTTTCATTTAGATATAGTGTATTGTGTAAAACCAACCAAGTAATATTTAAATGTGATCGTATAATGCACGAAACTATTTATATTAAAATGAACATAATTCTATCACAGATTACTAAACAAGTTACTACGTAGCAGACATCACTCCGAACACAAAATGCCATTCCCGCCTTTTAACTAAACTAAACCTCGCGATGGCACCTTTATTTACTTGTCGTGATCTTTGCTATCGGATCATGGCTGTTGATATTTATATGTGTATGATTATTCTGGTTGCCTGTCAACCATAACACAAGCTCCGCCATACGTTCGGTTTTTTTTTTCAATAAGTTCAAGAAAAACAAACAAAATTAAGGAAACGCTATGCCAAAAAGCTTACTATCAGGTTAAAGATTATTTGCATGACAAAAAGGCGTGGGAATGAAATCTCCACATGCTATTTCTGTTTCTAAAAAATAATATACTATATAGCTCTGCTGCGCCATGCTCTCATGTGTGTGTTTCTTTCATGTCGTCGTCAAATTGTATATTTTCTACCCCAAGTATTTTATAAAAGAGTGCTTGTTTTTAATTTTTTTATGAAAGGTCTTTTCCTCTTAGTCTACCCTTAAGGTCTCCTTAAAGCCGAATTAAGTTGTATTTACGCAATCTCGATGAAGATGAAAAAAAGAAGAGAAAGAAGAAGACTTTCACCATTTGTAAATGTTTTTTAGCTATGATGACATAAAATATTTTAAATTTGGATTTTTTGGGGATTATATTATTACTTTTATTTTGGATACGCAAAAAGGTGGATTTTATTCATTTTCAACAGGAATATAACCTTGTCACGTACACAAAAAAACTAAGTTATGCGCGCATTGGTTTCGACTACCGAAAGTAAATATTATTACAGAAAGAGAAATATATAACTACACATTACATACCTTAAACTTATTTTTCATAATAACATTATTTTCAATATGTTGTTTAATCTGGTGCACAACAGTCAGCAGTGCTATATTTGTTTTACCAGCTCCGGTTGGAGCACAAATCAGTAGATTTTCATTGGTGTTGTAAGCTGTTTGAAATACTACGGACTGGATTCGATTTAATTCTTTGATGTTTTCGAATGCCATTTGCCCAATCTGTGAATTAAATGGATTTTTTGAGTTTTTTTAAATCAAAGATTGAAAAAAATAAATTCCGAAACTCAAACAATTGATTGAAGTATTTTTATAAAAATAGATAAAGTACAGATATAACATTTAAAAGTGTTAATGTAATCACTAAACATACAACATCGTAATATGCTAATCGAAATTAAACTACCTTTAGTGAACAGCCAGATCTTTCTTTACCTAACCGAAAATAATTGTAAGCTTATAAACCTAAGCTGTACCGTTGGCCAAAAATTTTATCTATCACCAACGGATGAAGTTCATTTGCAGTACATGATACAACAAGATTAATTTCTTGTAATAATTTTCTATCAGTAAGGCCCAATCTTACAACTATTTTAGTTACATGGGAAGTTTTATCAAAAGTTTGACTGTGTTAACAAAAACCCATCAATTGGATTAATTCATTATTCAAATGAAAAAGGACGAAAATAATTGAAATATGAAATAGATCTTTTCCTAAGACAACGCTGAGCTTGTTACAACAGTTTTAAATACGCCTTAGTCTTCTTAGTTTTCTAAGCAGCAACCCAATTTTTTTTTAATACGCAAATGTCCTACCTCATCCATGTCAGATATAGGCACGCGTTTATTCCCAACTTGCAAGGGCGCCGGATTGTTCTTAGGTATTATTACCTCTTCGTAATCCTTGTAATCTTTCCTCACTGCATTTTCTGGTAATATTAGCTTTAGACCAGACACATATCCTGCAATTCAATAAAAACATTATTAGGTTTTCTATGTAAAATTAACACTAGCAAAAGAGGACAGATTTATGGATTTTATAATGTTTATAATGAAATCACTCATATGATTAAAAAATATGCATGATTTGTATGTATAGTTTTAACTTACTGCTTTTATTTTAAACCCACATGCATATAGAACCGAATGTGTGGAATCACTCAGAGATTTCAATACAATACTACGCTTAAAGAAGACTAATTAACTTGACTAAGTGACTTATTAACATCCAAATAATCAGACTTTATTATTTTACACTAAGGTTTTGAAAGTACACACAACAGCATAAACTACTCTCTTTTAACTAGACATCGAATTTATTGAAAATTTTGCTTTTGCATGTTTGACAATTATTTTGAAATAGCTTTGGTATAAAATGTGGTATTATTGTAAAATGGAATGAAAATGACAAAGTTTGTTTTCGAAATTTTATGGGGTCGAAAACACAATAAAATCGCCTAGTTTATTAAATAAGTAATGGATTACCTGCAGAGTTCTTGGCATCTATAGAAGAGTCATAGACATTAGGATATTGCACTTTAGTTTGAAAATAGGATATTTTCTGAAGTATTGGATCCACATTAGCTGAAGACCGGGAAGTAGAAAATGGTACTACTGGCTTTGATAGTTCTGCAATTCTGAAAATTAAGACTTTATATTTATTTATTAATATTTAATTATTAAGAAGCAATTTTAATGAGGTTAAATGGTTATTGATTATTTTATTATGCAAATATGTTTATAACATCAGATTAAAATAGTGGCTTTTAGTTTCTGCAAGCTGCACTATTATATTTGGAAAAAAATATTCTCTGTTTAAGAGCCTTTATACAAATCAACGATCTCCCGAATTAGGTAAACTGCAACACGCACACGTATCCGTTACATGCACACATCTGCAGTGCTGTATGATACAATCGCTGGCCGTCAAGTAGCGCATCCGCATAGGTTTTGATACTTTTTCAAATATGTTTGACTTATTTTACGTTTTATTTTACTTTTGATTTTTAGAAAAATAAAGTAATTGATTACTTGAGTTATGTTTTGCAAATTAAGATATTTAAATACCTGGTTAGGATAATATGGGACGAAATAAAATTGGGGTACAATAAGAGCTTAACAAAGAGATTGATGTTATTAATATATAAATAAATAAATATATAGACGTTTGTTACGATTTGATTTAAGATAAGAGTGAGTACTTAACAAAAAAAATAAAATTAGGTGTAAAAATACTATTTATTACTATACAAAACAGTGACAAACTTTAATTTGGGACCCAATTAAGGTGTAATATCGTATAGTAAATTGAAAATGACTAGAGCAATTAAATTGACTGATTACTTTGACATATTTTTTACACTAACAAAAAACAGGGATAAATACCCTGTAGTGGGTAGATTGCATCACTAGGTCAATGAGTCAATGAACTTGAATTAACATTATTTGTCATATAGTCTTATCACCATTAACAGCCTTGGAGCTACATTCGACTATAGTAGTTGCTGGTAGCTCCTTGTTCATAGTAATTTTTAATCTGTAAAATAATACCGAAAATGACACGATTGACATAATTGCATATCTTGCATATCTGTTTAATTTATCTTAATTTACACTGTCTGTATGTCAATAAAAAGCCTGAACTTTTAAGTACCCGGTAAAAAAGTACTCATCATCAGCTCATTGTTGACCCACTGCAGGGTAAAAGCGTCCTCCCAGAGGGACAATATCGCATTGTATTAAGACGGCATAGGTGCCTCCTCCGGATTTGCGAATGTCTTTTGGAAGTTTGGGTTCTAAGACATGTCGGTATCCTCATGATGTTATTTCTTTACCGGTCAGAGCATGTTTTTATACGCTCATTTTTCAAAGATAAAAGATCATTAGTGCATGGCTGGGTTCGTTCGAACAAACGACCCTAGGATTAAGAGGCCACCCACTGCGCCACCACAGCTCTGAATCATCATCATCATTTTCTTTTTAAATTTATTGTTTCCTACCTTTATTACCCATTTAAAAGTTGGTGGTAAGTACCTAAAAACAAAGACTTTTATATATTTGTGTTCTACGTATTAGTCAAATAATACTTGGAAAAATGCAGTACTTCAATATTAAATTAATTATTTAAAAATAAATATTTATACCAAAAGTATCAAAATTGACGCAAGCGTTCGATATTTGCGACGGAATACGAAAGTACTGGGCGATAGTAATGCGCGATGTCGAGATGTTGGAGCAATCGAAACAATCGCAGTCGTCATCAATTCTCATCGAGTCTACGATTATCTCGGTCTGTCATCGAACAATCGAGATGTTTTTCGATTGTTTCGAGTCAACATCATCGGCTCGTACGATTCAAACGATGGCGTTGATTCGGCCGTTTTATATTTTTATTCAAACGATTGACTTATTACTTATTACATACATTGTAGCAATGTAGGCAACCTAATAAATTAACTATCATAAAAAAATCGATGTTGGACGCTTCAGTATTTATTTACCATATGTGAAATATTTTTGATATAGGTAAATAATCTACGAAAAAAAATGTAAATAGAGCCACCTAGTATTTTTTTCTTAAACTATTTATCAAAGGAGAGAAAATCAAAGTTTATTTTATTCTCTCACATTTTATTGCTGTGCATTAAGAGAGATGGCGTGATTAGTCATTGAACTATCAATTCTTTTTTATAAAAAATAAAATTATTATAATTATGTATTTGTGATAAAATGAAAACTACGGTTTTAAAATGGATTATACTTTGAATATCAATATATATTTTAATTATTTCAAAAACAAATTAGTTATCAATAAAAAAACTGGACAAACTTTTACTTCTTAGTGAAAATATACAGTTAGTTTAAAGTTTTTTAATAATTAATATATGTATACCTTACTTCGTTGAATTTTGAATTCTTATTGAACATTTAGCTAATTTAAATTTTTTTGGTACCAATAGGTAATATATAGTTCATTATTTGTATTTTTTTAAATGTTTAATTACTTGATAATGCAGCGACTACCTACCTAGACAAATTCTTACTTGATATACTTACCTAAGTACTTGTTTAATTTTCGATTCGATTCTATCACTTCTTAATAATATTATTGAGTACCTACCTATGTAGAACTACATGTTTAGGTATTAATTTTTTTCTTAATTTGAGATTAAATAACTGAAGCGGTTCAACAAACCAATCTGTTTTATATGTATTAAGTATTGAAAATAAACAATTAAAGAATAAGACTGATTAACTAAATGTGTCATTAATTAAACTCCCAACGACCTACAACACCTCGATTCAACTCGATTTATATTTTAGAATTTTGAGACAAGAGTCGTGTCAACGAGTCAAACGAACGAATATAGTGAACGTACGCAACATACGATTCCAGTTGAATCAATCGACGCGATTGCGAATTACGATTGCAGGCAAACATCGCATCGCATCGTCGACGATGGCAAATCGCTTAGTCGTACCGAGCGTTGACTCGAAACCATCGACTGTACGATGAAAACAATCACGAGTCATCGAGATGTTTGAACAATCGAAACAATCGACTTCAACATCTCGTCATCGCGCATCTTTACTGGGCGAGAGCGCGGGAAAAAAAGCGATACGTTCACACTCTGGAAGGCCTAGTACCAAACACTAGCAGCGTGTGCATTCGATTTTATATCAATTATAGACATTTTTGAAATGATTTTTTTAGAAGTATTTTTAAATGGACTTGAATAATAATATTTCTGTTTTATTTCATTAAGTACATCTTTGTAAGTAATTAGAAGTAAAAGTTATTACTAGTGTAACAATACAAGTGTATCAAAAACTGGGACAAACTAGACTGAAACCCAACATTCTCGCGCTTTGATTTTTTTGTTTTAGCCTCTAAAAAAATAATATTTTGTACTATTTTCTCTATAGACTCTTTAGACGACAATACAGAGACCAGAGAAAACTTTTCTTTTTCTGTTTGTATCAGTTACTTTTGTACTTATCGAACGGCAAAGTACGCATTTTACGTCGGATTACAAGAAAAGGTGTATAAACAATGAATTCCTACTAAAAGCTATCTGAAGAAATGAAAATTTTCTTTCTACATGTTTTAGAAGAGGGACATTCGAATAATTTGAACCCATATTTCAATGCATACGTGTAACATTTTGATCGGAAACGAACACTGAAAACTTCTAAAATTCCACGATTTTGTATAAACACTATGAACAAAATATTGAAATTAAAATAGTTTATATACAAAGGTTTGATTACCTAACATTGTATTACCTAACTAACCTCTCAATCAGATAACAAACTCTGACTTTCATCATATATGTTAAAGATTTATAGATACCTTCTAGCTCTTAACTGCGCAATATCAATCTCTTCCTCATCATCATCATCATTTTTCTTAGCACTTTTCAGTTTCTTTTCTTCCTTTCTGGCTATCTTCATTAACATCTTCTCTTGTTCTGATTGGATTGAAACTTGGCAGAGGTATTGGGGCATTTTGTTTTCTGGTAATTTTACTGTAAATATGCGAAGAAAACTTTAATATTTTGGGGCTGATTACAAATTGCTTGAATGTGAATAACAGCATGAGATTTTTTTTTTGATATGCTGACATGGTGTTGTTAAGCTAACATACACATACCCTTTGGGCATGAATGTTGAAATAATCAGAAAATAAAGATTCTTTAAACCGAAAATCACATTGTAAATGGATTTGATATATTTTATTATTATTTTTATTCTTCTTCTTCTTCCCTTGTCTTAGTAGTAAATATGCTTAGTTATGTCAGCTAAATGGTCAATTTAAAAGTGCCTTTGTTTTATACTAAATAGTGATAATCTACTTAAAAAACAAAGGCTCCCATTATGGCAAGTTTAGGTCACATGTTTTCAGAATATGTATAGTATATACAGGGTGTAATCCTATTGATTTTAACTTGAAATCATTTACAAAAAATTGATAGCAGTATTGGTGTAGCACATGTGTAATTCTGACATGTTTAAATCATATTAATATTGTGTAAACTAGATGGTTCCCATTTCAACAACATACCTTTCATTTCAGGAACTGGTTGTGGTGTGGGAGCGGGGGCAACTAAACTCATAAGAATATCTTGTCTATGTTGCAACACATCTTGAATAAACTCAAACTGGTCAAAGCCAAGGAGCTCAAACAGATCGTTCTGCATCTCATCATTGGTTCTCGGAGAGTTCAATAAAGTAATTATAGACTGGAGTATGTCTGCGCTAGACATGGCTGTGGAATGGTCATACAGCTCTTTCACTTTAGTTTCTAGCCAGGTTTTGCCAAACTGTAATAAAATATGTATGTTTTTTGTATAAAGTAATAGAAAAAATAGATTGGTTAATACTTTACTACACATATTTACATTAACAGGACAATATTGACTGTCTTGACTGCAATATTTTAAAAGTTATTTGTAATCACAAATAAACAAACCCCTGACTGAGGGGTAAAATCAAGCATATCTTTTGACCAGCTGTACTAATTTATTAGCTTTCAAACATTGCCTTTTTTCCAGTAATTGCACTGGCTATTCCTTCCTTTTCAATGGGACACAACCATGTAAATGTAGTCATTAGGGTGGTTGAAATAATAAGGACTGTAGTACGGCCCCAGACGATATCTTATCATTGAGGCTGGACATTGTATACATATTTACCTTTGAAACAGCAGCAGGCTTTGATTCTTTTGCTAGTAGCTTTTCTTTACTGATATCTTTATTACTATATTTCATTGAAAAATCTTTCACAAATACACTGGCAGTTGCCGGCTTCTTCCTTAAGTTAGCTAAAGGCTTTTTCTCCGGTTTGTATGGTATATAATTACATTGAATATGTTCACCCCATAGTTTAACATTTTCCTTGTTTGCTTCCATTATTTCTTGTTTGATATATTCTTTTGTATCATCATTTATATCATTAGATACTTTATTTACAATCTGAAATAATATTAAGTGTTCTGACTGTGAATTTGATTTGATTAATTCCAAATTTTTTACTTCTCTTATTCCCAGAGTAAACTGAATTGACACATAGATATAGCTTTAAATGCATTTCAAAACATTCTTAATAATATTAACAAAAAAATATTCACAAATATATTTGAAAGTCATCCTCACCACTCTGTCGTCACACTCAACACCTCTATGTTACTAATGCATGAAATAAGGTTACAATTAAAACAACACTTAATTTTTTTTGCTTCTTTATGCAATGTAAGTTCTGGTATTTATCACCATCCTTAACAATTTCACTGGGATTTAAAAACCACTTAAATTATGTAATTAATATATTTTTATTAATTACCTCGCAAATTTTATTAGCAGTAGATGACTGAACAGATCCAAAAGTCTGTCTTAGCTGTGAGAGATGCTTCAACATTACTATATCCTGGTCCAGAAACATTCTTAATGCCATCACAGCTGCATCTTCAACAATTTCATCCGACTGTTCTCCGGTTAGTAATTTACAAGTTTCTTTCAAGTCAGCAAGGTATTTAATGATTGAGTCTGAATTTGACTCATGTTGTTTGATATAATTTTGTATGTCATTGAAAGATTTGAACCTAAAGTGAATAAAAAAGTAAATGTGTATTGAAAAAATGTGCATAAAAATATAACCTATGTCACTTTTGTATAATGTACCTTTCTGATAGTGAAAAAAAGTTTTTAAGTTAGGTTAGAAGTTTTAGAGTTTATTAATTTCATTTTAAAAAATCTTAATATAATATGTCATAGCATTATTAAAGAAATTATTAGTTGGCCTGCGAAAAATGTAATTAGGGATGAAAAGAAAATTTTAAATATTATAATACTTAAGTACACAAATTGAACAACATTATCAATTTAGAAATAATTGGATGAAACTTACTTTTGTTTTGATCTGCCCAAATGTTTAAATGATTGATCCCCACTGGGCTTTAAACACCTAGGTTTATCAAGTTGAGTATGAGCACGAAGGGCTCTGGTAATCCGGGGTAATTCTAACATAATTACCCTTTATTTATATTTCTACTTCCACTAACAACCAAAATGTAAAGTTATAAAGCAAAGTTATGAGAGGTTTCTGTGATACTTCGAAAAATAATATAAATTACTCTATAAGTACGTACTGAACTACAAGCTTAGTAAATGTTTATAGTTTTAATACAAATCAGTTTAAAATAAAAAGATATCGATATTTTATCGTGTTTTTAGTTCGGAAAAAAAATTGAGTCGGCATAACAAGTTTTCCGTGGCAAGTGCCTAAGTCAGTCAATCTACAAGACAAACTGTCAAATAATAAGCGTATCGTCTATGAGACAAACAGTCGGGAGTAGCGATGGTCGTTCGTTATCTTACTTAAATAGGTTGTACAACTATCTATTTTGCTGAGCAAAGATCAATAGTTATCCACCGCACAAAAAATTATCTATTTTCCACAACGCTCGAAAGTCATCAAACTTCAATCAATCTATTGACTTGACTATTTCATTACAATCACTGTGATACGTTGCGATACGTTGTCATAATTCGCTTTACATTGCCTGTTTTATAGTATAACTCTAATAACTGAATACAGTTGGACGAGTAATGTAGGGCGTTTTAATAATATCGGACCCATGAAAAAGAGCGAAAGAAGTGGAACTCGAGTTGCGCGAGGTTATAGTTATTTTTAATTGATTTTGTGTCTTATGTTGAAATAACGAAAGCACATTAAATATTGCTGTTTTTTCTTTGGTCGGTAATGGTTATTTTTAATAATAAAACAAATGATCGCACACCGTGTGCGTTCGCGGTAAATTCGCAGCGGAATTTTTAATCGCGGAGCGTACTTGTTTATCCGCCGCGGAGAAAAGTCCGTCGTCTGCGCAGGCCCTTATGTTAACATCCGAACCTTTCGGGGAGGGGGGGGGGTTTAACCCCCAAAACCCTCCCCCTGGCTCCACCCGTGGTTGTGGGAACATTTTAAGAGAAAACTGATACATTGAATAAGAAAGCAAAATGCTTAATTTGTGGCTCTCCTATTAGCTACAAAACCACGACGGGCAACTTGAAAAACAAAACGTTTCACAATAGATACTTTTAACCTTAGTTATTCGACGGTGTAGAAATAGATAGTTGTCAAAAATTGATAGTTATTACAACGTTATTTATAAACGGATAACTTCGTTTCGTGATTTCAAAAAACGATAGCGTCACATCGCTACGGAGGTTCTCTCTGAGCCCAAGTATTGAGCTACACACATCAGAAGTGTCTAGTGATCTAGTACATTTTATTTTAGAGCATTTTTCCAAATGAGGTATATCGTGCTAACTTTTTCGGATTGCATTTGATTGATGATTACCACTTGCAGTCAGGACTAGTACATCCAAAATACTGCTCGCTGGAATCGTACGATGACCGCCATGATGTTGGTTACGAGGCGCCACAGCTCGTCAGGCTTGTTAATGAGCGATCCGACTAAACAAAATTGTTTACGTGGTATGGGTCTAAGTTCCCGAAGGCCGCTGAGAGTCTTACCAAGAGCATGCTGCAATCGTAAGGCCCGTTTACACTGGACTCGTGAACACAGAGATTGGGAGGAAGAAGACTGGCGTTGTGTTTCGGAAAAGCTTTTCCGATGAATCTTGTTTCAGAATGAGGCCGGAAACAAGATGCATTCTTGTTTGGAAGTCATGAACGTTAAGGATTTTGTCAGGTACCTACTTCATCCGTATAGTGGGCGAACAATAATGATATGGGCCGGTATTTGGATCGGTGAGAAAGAACCGATCTCATCTGGATCAGAAGCAGCCTCAATGCTCAGACTTGCGTGGAGAGAATTGTGTCAGACGTAATCATCCCCTTGCGAGGCTGGTTGGGTTATTTTTGTCAACCAATGCACGACAAGAGTCTTATCACGCACTCTACCCTAATCTGGCATCAACGTTCTGCCGTGGCCTGCTCAAAAGCCAGACCTCAACAAATTTTGTTCAATCATATAAAAAAAGTAGTTCTCCAAAGGGTTAAAGTGAATCAAAATCTTAACTTTTCCATGATTTTAGAAATTTTTTCCTTGATTGGCAACTTTCGAATCTCTTATCAATTTTGTCAATTTTTTTGAGCATTACTTTGACGTATTGATGTTCGTTTTAAATTTTAAGTAAAATAAATAAAAATGTAGAACAAAATTGGATCGTAGCGCATCTAAGATAAAAACCATTCGTTCCGATTTTCTATATAGGCCCCTGCTCGATTTTACCTGCCCAATTTGTTTTGCACTTTTGAACAAAAAGTTAAATTCTGGCTTATATTCCCGGAAAGCCTTAGGTTCTAATTGCATTATGTATTTAGAATAAAATAAGGACTGTTTAAGAATTGAGTCACTGATGTAGTTTCTAGGGTCCAAACCTAAGAGTGTAAACGGGACCTTAATATTAGGTTTATGTTGTCTATCTATTAGGTACTGAGCACAAACTAACTAGTGATGCTACGCATCAGACAAACGTCTTCCTAACTACAACCCTACGAACTAGGAACTTGAGGAACTTTTCAATTTGACAACTATTTTTTTTTAAATTAGATTGTCCTTCGTGTCTTAATTTTAAAATGACGGCTTTGGATTTTGGCGTATTGCCATTGTGGCAGGCGAAAGCCCTCTCCTTTTCTACAAGATATTTTAACAATCTCAAAGATAAAGATGGTAAAATAAATAAAAGACTTGTATATTTATGATTTTTTTTTATTTCTGAATTTTTTTTTCTATTTTTATATGCTTTGTTTGTATTGCACGGGAGGCAAATTTTTATTTTCTAGAAGCGAGACATCAGTACCTTTTATTCATATTCTGTTAATTATGTTACACCAATTAAACACCGTTATTTATATTGAGTAAGAAAACCCAGAAAACATTTCTTGTGTGGCTCACAAACAATATACAAAGGTTTACTACACTTAAACCTTGTAAGCTCAAAGCACTATTAGCACAAAGACACGGTAATCATTGTTAAGTCCTATCTCAGTTCTTGGAAAGTGATGGAAAATAACGTCCTTGCGGCTACTTTCTCATTCACTACACAGCACTTGTTGTACATTGTGAAGCACTAGAGGTGGTCGTTGAATCAATCAACAGTTTTTTTAACAGCTTTTCATTCGTCAAAGAATTAACTGTTATTCATTGATGAAAAAACAGCTTGAAAATATTTACTGTTAATTTACGTCAACGAACATGACACACATTAGTTCTATCAATAATCAATAGACATTGTTTTATTCAATTCCGAAAAAGCTGTTGAAAATATTAGGTCTTTACCTATGAAATTGCCGTTTTTCACGAAATAAATGAAGCGTAATTTTTTTATATATTTTTTATTTCTATTAATCAAAATAATCACCCATGCAATCAATGCATTTTTGCCAACGCACTGGTAGCTTATTGATGCCTTTCTTGAAGAAATCAGCTGGACGGGAGGCAACAAATTCTACAAAGGCATTTTGTACTGCCTCTCGGGTATTGAATTTTTTTCCCGCCAAGAAGTTATCCAAATTCTGGAAAAAGTAGAAGTCTGTAGGCGCAAGGTCTGGTGAGTACGGCGGATGACGGAGAACTTCCAACCCCAACTCTTGTAGCTTGGAGACCGTCTGCTGTGCAGTATGAGGTCGCGCGTTGTCGTGCAGGAGCAGTGGAGCCGAACGATTGACCAAAGCTGGTTGGAGACGTGCGAGCTTCTCCATCATTGGGTTCAGTTCTTCACAGTACACATCTGCAGTAATGCTTGTCCCGTTTGGCAAGAAGCTGTGATGAATTACACCCGCGTTAGACCACCAAACAGTGACCATCACTTTTCTAGGGGTAAGTTTTCGTTTAGGGCATTGTTTGGGTGCTGAACCAGGGTCCAACCAACTTGCTGAGCGCTTACGATTTTCAAACAGGATCCATTTCTCGTCACAAGTAACAATGCGGTTCAGAATTCCTTCATTTGTATGCCTGCTGAGCAGTGCAAGGCACGTCTCCACGCGTACTTCGCGCTGGCGGTCATTGAGTTCGTGGGGTACCCATTTGTCAAGCTTTTTTACCTTGCCAATTTGACGCAAATGGACCAATATTGTTTTGATGCTAACGTCGACAACTGCTGCTAATTCAGCCGTGGATTGAGTTTCATCAGCTTCCACAATTGCCTTTAATTCGTCATTGTCGACCAAAGTTTTCGGACGACCACGGGGTTCATTTTTCAGGTCAAAATTTCCAGAACGGAAGCGGGTAAACCAATAACGGGTGGTGCGTTCGTTTGTAGTGTTCGCTCCGTAAACGTCGTTGATGTTGCGTGCCGCTTGTGCCGCTTTGCTGCCACGACGGTACTCATACTCCATAATTACTCGAATTTTTAACTTATCCATGATGACGAAAAATGTTCGTATGCGCTGAAAACAAAACACTAACTATTAAACAAATGACGATTTTAGAAAAAGAATTCCATGTTTGTCAAATAAAATTAATCTGAAATTAGAATTATCAGTCAAAAAAAAATATTTTCATTTGAAATGGCCAGTACGGCAAAACGGCAGTTTCATAGGTAAAGACCTATTATTAACTGTTAATTTCTCAACAGTTTCTGCTCAACGGATAATTTCAATACTTCATTAAATTCTGAGATTGAACTGGTTCCCCAAAATAACACTTTCGAACGAAATAATGCATAGGAAAGTAAACCACAAAGCGATATAAATAAGAAACACAATGGTATTTATGAAAAAAATACTTCGGTCTCCAACAAATTTTTTTTCATACAAATTTGCTCCTTATTTATCGCCGAACAACGTTTGATATGAATTAAAATCCTATGCAAGTATTTTCTCTGGCCACCGCGTCTACGACCGGGCACGTGTCGTCCACGTGGCTTAGTTTCTTGGGATGAGACGCTAGTCATAAAATATTTGTATAGAAAAGCGATCCATATGTCAATATTTAAAGGAAACACAAGCGCAAAAAAAAACATTTTCGCTTACAACCTTCAGAACCTGTTATTAAATTAACAGCTTTTTTAACCTGTTGACCATTGAAGAATAACAGTTAAATTTCATTAATCCAAAAGCCGTCAATGACCCATGCCTATGAAGCACCGAATAAACGCATATTAATTACTATATTTGGTAAATGGGAGGTTATGTTTCGGAAATTGATCAATGCAAACTCTTCACTCGTCAAACATTGAAACTTTAATGGCAGATCGAGCTGATTGATTGAAAATTAAATTAAATTTTGCGTTTTATGGCAATCAGCTGTAGTTACTACAAAATAACTATTTCTGCCAATATCAAGTATTAATATAGTAAAAGTAGTTTTAACATAATTAAAACATTGAAACATAACCTAAAACCGTACATATTTGCTGCGTTCCTTTTGCCGATTTCAGCGCTCACAGCGCTAAAAGTGCTCAAAACCGTTCCGATTCGTTTGAGCGCGCTAAAAGTGTTATTAGTGCTATTGCAATCGGAACGGTAAATATCGCGCTAACATTCTGATTGTTCGTCGCTTAAGACTAAAGTTACAATTTCATAAAGATATTTGACCCTGAATGAAGCAGGAGTCATTTTTTTATATTGTTACAAAAGAAAATTTATAAGCAAGCTTTTAAAATCTTTAATCGACTAATAAAAACATCAACAAAGTAACGTCATGTGTTAGTTTTGACAGGCCGCTCACAGCGACCATGCTCCGTAGCTTTGGCACTGTGAGCGGGAGGATGGCGGCGTTTATGACATCATTGATGACGTATCGTTATCGCTGTGAGCGCGCTCACGGGCAAACGGAACGGGTATATGAGCGCTGTGAGCGCTGTAATCGGCAAACGGAACGCAGCAATTGATTGAACATAGTGTTATCATTCATCATTCACATTGAAGTGACGTATGACAATTGTTCGCTCGAAAAGTGGCAAGAGATGTCAGCATCAAAAAGTTCTAACCATAGACATGATTCCTAGTTTTTTTTGTATGAAGACTACCTGCTATGGTACTGAGTGACACATACCCAATGCCATATTACCATTGACCTATCCTATACTAATGGACAAGCCCTAAGTACGAAAAAAACGTGCATACCTAAACTTGAAACATAACATAAAATGGCGTCCATTTCTAGTGTTGCACAACGACTATCGAATCTACTATCGATATTTTAGAACTAAATATAGAACTTGCAATATAATATTGAAATTTAATGAACTTTTATGAGAGATTGTCGTAAATGAAATAATCATAGTTTATGGTTTATTTACTTTCATTATAATTCTTTTAATATAAAAAATAAAGAACTATACAGTTTATTTTCTTATTCCTGATATAGTTCCGTCAAATTAGCCAGAAAAATAGAGGTCAGTTTGCATTAATTCGCAACATGCTGAATTTTGGTACAGACCTGGGGTACACTATTATAAATAAAACACCGAAAGATCCCATGTTTGCTTAAAAAGTTAATCAAGGTCAAGCATCAAAGTTTTCGGTTCAATCAATTAAAGTCTGGCTTGTCTTCAATAATTACGATTCATAAATAGACAAAACAACTACCTGCCTATTCAATAATAAAATTAACAATTATAAGCAAACTTAATTCCCTCTTTCTTCACGCCTTTTTGTTTCAAAAATACTCGCACAACGGCAAGCAAAGCAAATACCGTTTCGATATGATTTACTGCGTAAGCCCCTGTTATCATTTGCATCAAAAGTATGAAAAATAAAAGCATATTAATAATGATCATCGATATCTGGTTAAATAAGCAAAGCTCCGGAACATCACGTTTGACAGCTTTTTTTGACAGAAATGTAACAATAAATGGCGATTTGTGGCACGCTAGCCACCTGCTATGACGTCACTACATGATTGATATTTTAGTGACAACATTCAAAAATAGTACTATCTCTTTCTTTTATTAGCATTTTTGTATAAGTAGAGGGAGACAACCAAGTTCTTTCTCTTCTTCCTCGTCGATATACATAACTACTTATTTATATAGGACATTACGACTACTCCATGTATTTATCACCTCGCTGCATATTACATATAGATAAGTCATACCCAAACATTACCGCACAAAAAAACGGCGTCAACGTAACTATGGATACCTACCCGATATATATATAGTAATATAATTTGTGGGAGAAGGAAAGAATTATACGGTTCACTTTTTGTAAGATAGAGATACCTATGTACTTCGTGACGTTGCTTCGCACTAATTGGTCGCGAGCGCACGTGCCGTAGTACGCAAATTGTCGCAACTATAGCGTTGCCACTTTTACTCCCAAATACAAAATCATATTACGTCTTGCTCTTCGAGTTTGTTGAAATGAATAGCCATGTCAATTTTAAAACGTCATTTTAAATAGCAAAATAAATTGAAAATAAAACAATAAATAAGATAGTTATAAAAAAATAGTACTTATGCATGAAAAGAAGAAGGGAATAGGGAATAAGTTTTGTTTGATGTTTAGCCATGACACTGGGTTGCACAAGACTGTCAAATAGCCGGCAACTGCCTTGCATTTGCGTTGCCATTTTTGAGAGCGGATAACCTGTCCATATGTAATATGTCATTGCACATACCTACCTTAAATCAACCGTAATAAGTAGATGGTTAAAGTTATCCCACATTGAGATTTGATTGAAAATTATCACACAGAAATATAGAATATCCATCCTTCCATTGACTTAGGGTGGGTTAACTATAACTATAACAAAGCTCTCAAATATCTATATGTATGGTAAATATACAGGGTAACAGGTTAAGTAGATCTAGATCCTTCAAGGAGAGGTAGTTTCCATCATTTCAGACAGGTTTTACTATGAAACATTACATTACTTAATAAGCACGGACGTAAAAAATAGGCGGACGGAACATCGCTAAGCATAAACTGAAGCATAGCAATGGCGGCGGCGTGAGTTTGTGTGAGTGAATGGAGTGTGGCCATAAAAGAAAAATTACCCCAAATTACGGTAAAAATTTCGCTACCTGTTCCATCTAATCCTAATATTTAAAAATACCTAATCCAGATATCTAATCCTAATATTTATGAACCTGCGCCTAATAAGTATGCAACGCTACCAATATTTATGTATTATTTTTATTTCTATGTATTAGGTAGAAAACAATCTTCCATTCCGTTCTCGACGTTAGGAGATAGATTGCTTTACTAGATAGATTGCTTTTAAAATCGATATCTGTGAGTACGTCAAACACGAATCTGACAACAGAAATGAAAGCAATCGGTATAGTAACGAAAAAGTTTAAAATGGTAGCCACTTTTTTTAAATCCTAATGTCAGATTCGAGTTTGGAGTACTTACGGACCCCCAGATAACGATTTTGAAAGCAATCGGTTCAGTAAAATACCTTATCTTATATTTATGCGTTATCTTGTTAATACCTGCATTGAATTAGATAATTCATTAGATGCGTCATTCCAAAAAAATACCTTATCCAATGTTTATACGTTACCTTAACTTGTTACCGATATTATGGTATTATATGAAATACGCAAATAATATCCTAGATGGCACTGGCGGTAGTGCTATATGAACATGAAACTTATACTCGACCCCTGGGATTATGTACGTACTAGTTTTAAAAAAATATTATAATACCTATTCCTAATACCTAGTCCAATATTTATACCTCACCTGTACAGATTTTATTCCTAGCAACACAGGTGAATGAGCTAAGGCATTTAGGTATTTTATTCCAATTGATGTAATTTAATCAAAATGTGAAAAACAACGTGATAAATTATAAACTTACTTATGAAACGTGATTCCCTGACATTTTTTATTGTAAGTGGAATTATTTCTACAAAATTTAACTGCACAAGACGGCATTGTTTTTTAATTTTCGTCGCAACAACGACACAACTACCACCAATGAGTTTCGGCTGCGTTGTGCCGGCTGATCGGCATCCTATTGATGTAAATGTGTGCGTGTGGCTTGTGTGTACAAGCGGATCGGCATCCTTTGGTGCTTCACTTCTAAGTTCGGCAATGCTCCGTCCGCCTATTTTTTACGTCCGTGTTAATAAGTTAGAATTGAATTTACAAAAGTGCTATGTCTGTTCTTTTACAAGAAAAACTAATATTCTGTTACATACCTATTCTCTTAACAATATAAGCATATCACGTGTTAAAGCAATAAAAGACTTAGGCGTAACTTTTGACTCAAAGTTTCTATTCGATGAGCACATTAACACAATAGTCGGTAAGGCATCGAGAGCATTGGGCTTTGTAATAAGATTGGGATCTGAATTCAACAATATAAAAACCTTTAAGATCCTCTACTGTGCTTTCGTCCGAAGTCACTTGGAATATGCATCGTCAGTATGGAACCCCTGTTATGAGACATACATATCCCGTATAGAACGTGTACAAAAACGCTTCCTAAGATTTTTACAGTTTAAATCGTCTAAATATGACAAGGACTATTTGGCTAGATGTCGGCGGCACCATATCCTACCCTTAAAGATACGCAGGCAAGTATCGGATACTATAAACCTAGTTAAAATAGTACAGGGCAAGCTTGATGTACCTGAACTTCTGGCCGAGATCGGTGTGAGTGCGCACACGAAACTTTTGAGAAACCCAACTCTTTTACACACTCCCACTGCAAGCACTAATTACCGACAAAATTCATTTCTATATAGATCTAGTGTTCTGGTGAACAAATGGAATCGGGAGCTAGATGGTTTCGATTTGTTTTGCACCAGTGTCCCTAGTATCAGGGCATCTATGGCAAAAACTTTTTTTAGCGCTCCTTAACATGCCTCTTTGTATTTTTCTATAGACGTATTATTATTATATACCTACTTATCTTTGTATTAATGCTATAGTTTTATTTTTTATTTTTTCTCTTGTTTCTAAATTTCTCTATTATTATTCTATTTTTAAACATTGCTTATTCAGTTAACTTTAACTTTCTTCCGACTTTTATTTTTGTATTCAGTGATCTATTTGTGAAAATTTGTAATTGTTTTGTGCAGTAGGTGAGTTACTTTAACATTATCAACAACTTAAATTCAAGTTACTGAACAAACTTGTTCATCACAGACAATTAATTTTTAATAAAAGAAAAAAAATCGTAAGAAAATGAACAAAATATTTTTTCTCTTCAGAATATTGTAAAAAAGTATGTAGAACTTAAGCGGCAGATGATCTTAAAAATAATGTCCTTCATTGTAATGAATACTTACCGTAACCACTCGATCTTGACCGGTTAATGCTATAGTTTCAGTCAAGCCAACTGTAAAAATATTGCAACACAGAACTGTTGAATTTGAACTTGTTATTGTTGAATTAATTTTGACTATAACAATAACTGAGCCTGAGCTGCAACTCACCCTAAGTATACAAACTTCACTAACAAGATAGACAACTTCAACTTGCTATGAATGGACTAGCTGCAGCTCAAAAATTGTGGATTTAATGTTTGAACAATACATTTGATTATAGTCCATGCAAATAATAATCATACTGTGAACCATTATATAATTTATTCTATTTTCTCTTATAGTTCACTTTGGCTATTTTGGATCTATAACGGTTGTTATTGTACACCAATATACATAGCCATGTTGAAAAATATATGAACACATATAATATATTTTATTTCTTAACTGTATTAAATAAAAATAAAACAAACATTCAATAAAATTTATTGATTTCTGAAAACTCCACAAATAACAAATTTAAATTAAATATTGTTAAATATTGAAAAAGAATAAGACTAATACTTTTTTTCCCAGAAATAAAATTTATCATTGTTATGTAGGAAAACAATTCTAACTTTAAAACTTTACATCAGTTTGTACAGTAAGAATCCAAAAATTTAAATAATAATACAATCATAGGCTTCTTTGGACTCTTTTCTTTAATCTTTGTGATTTTTAATTGAACATTCTTCATTTTATCACCTGACTGCTTATGCTGAAACTGTCTAAACTAACTACCAAAAATAAGTAGTAAATTATTTTACCGAGATAATTATTTCAGACATCATACAATGTTAACATCATAGTTATTAGTTTTTATGTATATATTCCACCACATTCCCAAGATTCCTATATCAATCACTTTGGAAAACATGCTCAAATATGAAGGTTTCAAATAGGTACATTGAGTCTTATACAGATCACAAGCATCATTTAATTCAGACACATACATCACTGATACAAGTCCCAGGCTCTGGTAATGAATGATACCTTCATTATAACATGTTTCTAAATACCTAATATGCTCAATAGCTTTAGGATTTCTGCATTCTTCACTAACTAAAGAGATCTCATTGGCTAACTTTTTCAAGTTGTCTCGGAAATCAACATCGTTAGGGTTTTTCTTACAAAGAGTGTAAGCAGATATTAGTCCCAAGCCCCAATAAAACGCTTTCTGTGGTTCTTCTTGGATATCATTGCGTAAGTCTTGTAACATTTGCTTGTAATCTATGAACAGATTTCTCCAATAAGTCGTCCATTTGTCAAATACACTAGTTTTAGCTTTTTGAGATAAACTTGCGTTTCTTTTAATAACAATGTTAGCAGCAGGTGGAATTTTAATAATGTTTTTGAACATTTTATTCATTTATCAGAACTTTTAGCCGATAAACACAGGAATATTTTGGAGGTTAGAAATAGAAAAATAAACTGACTGATTGACCATTATTGAAACTGACTGACAGAGATACTGTACAACAAAAAGTTTTCCTAAAAAAGGAAACCACTCAGTAGGAACTTGATAAGAATGAAATAACAGGTACGAAAATCCACAGGTAATTGAAGAGACAGGAATACTTTAGTTACGGTATGAAATAGATAGCTTACGCGAGATTCTAGTCAGTAGGTGATTTATTATTATTATTATTATTCCTAGTCAAGTCGTTTTCTCTTTTGCGGTAAAGTTTTTTGTTTCTGCTTTTTAGAGGGACTGCTTATGGTTTATTTAGGTTACAAGTAACAATAGCCTCCTTTTATACATTTCAACATCGTATTTTACAAAATATTGCTGTGTCCGATGCAGGGGCATTGTTGAGAAGTTCTTTTGGCGCTTCATCAGTTCCACATAATATGATTGTATTTTTATGTATTGTGATGAGCATAAAGTCTTCTTCTTCTTAGCCGAAAGACGTCCACTGCAGGAAAAGGGCCTCTCGTAAGGATCTCCTCATCACTCGATCTTGTGCGGCCCACATCCACTGCTGTCCATTGACTTTGACTAGATCGTCGGTCCCCGTTGTGGAGGACACTACACTGCGTCTTCCAGTGTCAGGTCATGGTCGCTACTGCAAAACTTAACTATCCCAACGACCACCTGTTCTTCGAGCTATGTGCCCTGCCCATTGCCAATTCAGTCTCGCAATCCTAAGGGCCATGTCACTAACTTTGGTTCGCTTGCGGATTTCCTAATTTCCGATTAGATCTCTCCATAATACCTCTCAATAAACCACCAAGCATAGCCGTCTCCTTTGCTCTCTGAGAGTCACTCCGAACTCAAACACTTCGCTATTTGCAACGAGAAGATGCTTCGAGGCTTTCCGAAAGCTGCCCGACAGAGTCGGATTCGACAATTGACCTCCTTCTCAAGTAAAGATCAACAATTATCTTAAGTTGTCCTCCATAATTACATGTTGTCATCTAATTTAATAACTCAGCCACGGATTTTATATTTCAGCACCATTATAATTTTTACAGCTTTAACACGAAGTCCTCAAAAAAATATATTTCAAGCTTCTATAGACAACATAATTGAAAGCGTTGTAATTAAATTTGGGTTAGGTCAATGTTAGGCTGTTATTATCGCATGCGCGAGCCGAGCGAGCGGAGTGAGCGTGGTGCGACAGCACCCGGCGAAGCGCCATAATCGAAATTGGATGATAATTCAATATTTAGTAGCAAAAACATCATCAGGGTATCATCATCAATATATTTTTAGTGGCGAAGATAGTATCGTTCAGACACTCGCAAATTGTGGCTGACTTAGTAATTTAGAAGGCAATGTAGATTTTAAGTGGCGAATAATGCTATTAAAAGGAAGTCTCTTTAATTAGCACCCTTAAAATAGTGATATTAAACGTATTTTTTCAAACAGTTTCGTTAAAGTTAAACTTTTTTTATACAGTTAAACGACAGACAATATTATTGCCCTTTGAATAAGCCTATTTTTATCTCAGTGGGACCAACATTATGAGAGATATGTCGTTTTTTGTACACGTACAAAAACACCAAATCGCTCCCGCTCAGAGGGGGAGGTGGTTGGGCCTCACTTAGTAGTGTATTTGTCTATAAAAATAGTTGTATTAAACGTATCTACCTAGAATATCGCCAGTTAATAACCGGACAAATTTTATATACATACATAAATGTAATTGAAATTTGGGGATAACATAATAACTTTTTAAAGTTAATTTTTAAGAAGCAAATCATTTCCTTTGAACAAGAGTAAGATGCAGTGTTATGAACTGGTGTTGTTAGAAGCAGAGTCTGGAGTGATATCATATGTCTTTGATGTGTGGCATGAAGGAAGGAGAATTTATCTTTGAGGTATTGTGGGTACTCAAAAAAAGAATCAAAGAGCCAGAATATAGCACACACAAAAGACGAGTGTCGTGACGTCTACGTAACGGAAGCCATCACATTGTTCACGGCAGGAAGATATGTGATCAAATTTACGTAAATTGAAAATGAATCTGATACAATTATTAAGAAGCCGTTCCAATCTGTTTAATTATTCCTCACAGATACCCAAATAGCATGTGTTAGTGTAATAAATAATAGGTATGATCAGGGATTGCACTTGTAAGGAAGTTTTTAAAGCGATATAACGAGCGCAGTGCCATATTAGTACCACTTCCTTAGTCCCGTGCTCTATAACCGAGTCAATAAAAAACTTAACATCTATCCCCTTACGCTAAAACAATGTAAACAAACAATCGAGAAATGGCTGCATAGCCTTGAATAGTATGACGTGGAAAATTTAATAAAAGTTTAATTCTGCTAGTCAAAGATGCTACTATGTACAATAATAATAATAATAATACACAAACTCTCACAAACATTCATTCAACCAACACTCATACCCACTCATTCATATGCATTCACATCATTACATCACACTTTTTCATATACGTCACATAACCTAACCAAAATAAAAAAAAAAAACAAATAAACTAATTTTATAATGTATTTTACAATCACCGACAAAATTACTTACATTCAATCCCTTTGCATATAGATTTATTTTCAAATTTATTATTATTAAGGGATATGAATATATTAAGTATATATAAGTATAAATATTTTATGATAATAAAAATTTTTGCATCTTATTTAAAGTGTATAACATAATGCTTATAAATTTTATATATATAAATATTTTTAATGCTATGTATAATCTATTATAGAATTTCATCAATTTCATTAATTAACTTGTTTTTTATAAACTCCAAACTCTGCACTTTCTCGCATCTAAATACAACAAAACGCTTCAAGCCTTGTTTCCGACCACACAACAATTTTATTCATCTTGTCTTTTCGAAGGTAGTTTGTAACTTTAGTTAACTCAGTGGCGTATTCATAGAACTGAATGTTACAATACGAAACATCGAAGTTAGTTAATGTTTTTTTTTGTGATATAAGCAATTTTAAGTGTTGTTATAAGAAACTTGAAGTCTGTTTTGAATATAGATTATTTAAACTAAGCATTTACCGAAAAGCTTATATTTGTTTTACACAGCACTGAAATATCGCTTCTAATAAGTAGGTATAAGAACTTCTGTATCTTGTCACCTTGTTAGACATATCATAGCGAGCTAAGTATAAGTAATATCTGTTTTTGTACTGTTATAAAACTAACGCCATAATACTGTATTCCTGGAAGTGGGCGTAAACAGCTGCGACACAGTTTTCACTAATGTAGCTGTTTTCGAATTATGTTGATTGTTACTTTATATAATTTGTTTTTATGATAAATAAATAAATGTTAAAAAAAAATATTGACTTTCTGACACACGCTAGTTACTTGTGGATTCCACGATAAGTTAGAATCAATTGAAAGCCCCAGATTTTTAACCACTGAACAGAAACTGATTGGCAACCCATCACAGATTAATCTAGGAATATCAATCACAGGACACGGCCAACCATTTGCGGGCTTCCCACTACGACATCCTGACACCTTAACCTTAACCTAAGGATTAACCCTTACGGCGAAATCACAGGACTAGTCGTGTTTTGCGGTTAAGAGTCTCAATCGCATCCGACACTTTGTCCCAGCTACAATGGCAGTACAACTGCAGATCATCAGCGTACAGATGATATGAGTAAGACAATGACGGAGTAACGGAATCAACACATATTGAAAAGGTCAATGGGGATAGGATTCCACCTTGTGGTACACCAGAGCGCAGATAAGACCAGTCAGAAATACAATCATTAATACGTACAGCTTGCTGGCGCCCACGAAAGTAAGAGGGAAACTAGTTAAGAGAAATGGGAGAAAAATTTAACGCGGAGAGGCAAGTGAGTAGAATGTCTGTATTGACACAGTTAAATGCGTTCGTACAGTCTACCAGGACAATAAAAGATAACTTTCGTTTGTCAATGGCTTTGCGCACATCATCCGTGACCTTGAGTAGTGTAGTTGTCGTGCTGTGACCCAAACGAAATCCAGACTGATAGGGATTTAGTAAACTATTTTCAGCGAGATATTTAAGAACTTGTCTAAGAACTGCTCCCTTTTTGATTTTAGAAATGAATGGCAGGATAGATATTGGACGGATATCATTGAGAGTGATGGGATTCAGCTTTTTGGAAATGGGTGGACAATTGCTTTTCGCCAGCATAACGGGAACTGGCCAGAGTCAAGAGAATAATTAATAAGATAGGTAAGAATTGGAAGAATAGATTTCAAGATTAATACAATCATTCTTCGACTAAGACCATCCCTTGCATTGGAGCCAGCATTGGAGTTTGAGGAACGAACAAGTTTAGCTATATCGTCCTGGGTTACATACAGGCTCGAAAGGTTACAGGTCGAGCTAACTCGTCAAGTTTGGAGACTGTAACCTGTCTTGTTGGTCTGTTTAAGTCTGGAACAGAGGAAAAGTGGTTATTTAAAGTAAAATCACTCAAAATAATCACGTTTACGTAGTTGTGTTCCGGTTAAAGGAAGGAAAAGCCAGTGCATTGCTGAAGCGAAGGTAATTTCAACTGACGTCTGCGCAGGCAACGCGTCATCACCGGATGCGACTCACCATAACGAGGGTCACGTGCTCGTTTGCTGGCTACAAAAATGTGGGCTTCGAATTCTGATCCTGGAGACAGGCTCATAGTGACGTTTTCGAACAAACCCGTCAGCGCTTCGATGGTATTGATAGTAAATTTGGCACCTCTGGAGAGACTGGAGTAAAGCTTTCTCATAGTCCATAAACGCCACGCCAAGCTTCTCTGAGATACATGCGTAATTATTTATTTTATTGAACATTAAGTGAGAGTAAGTTTCATTAATTTTGAAAATGGATAGTTTAGCGCACCGTGCCGTGATCAAATACCTCCACAAGAAACACTTAACTCCAAAGCTGATTTATGAAGATATAGTGGCTACTTTAGGAACATCTGCTCCGTCGTATACAATGATAAAAAGTGGACAGCTGATTTTAAACGTGGACGAGAGAGCATCAAAGATGACCCCCGCTCTGGACGGCCTTCTACAGCTACGACTTCGGAAAACATCGAAAAAATATGTGATCATCATGGGAGACTGAAGATTGAAGGTATCTGAGATAGTTGAAGCTCTAGGGATTTCATATGAACGTACACAAAATATGATCGTTAACGAATTAAGGTTCCACAAGGTGTCTGCAAGATGGGATCCTCCTCCCTCACCTGTACTGAGAGAGACGAGTGAGGGGAGTCTGCAACCACTGTGATCGCTACAGTGCTCTGTGAGTCCCCGGCCCAGCACTGCGATGTTGGGACAAAGTAGGGCTCCGCGACGATCGCAACGTCTATGGACTACTGCGGCATGGATTGCACGAAGAGATCCTGTGCCCCGCTGCAGTGGTTCAAATTCTAACGGTCGGCATTGCTAACCGGTCGTCATCGCTTCCTGTGGCGGCGCTGAGGGAGTGGGGCGCTTACCTCGCCTTCCTCGTTCCTTTCAGTTGAACGAAAACGAACTTGGCTCACGATTTCTAGAGACTGTTTAGAGCTTTTTCAAGCTGATCCAAACGAATTTTTGATAAAGTTTGTTACTATGGACGAAACATGGGTTCATCACTATACTCCTGAATCCAAACAACAATCCAAACAATGGAAGAGACCTGGATCTCCGACCCCCAAGAAAGCCAATGTGTGTTTTTCAGTAAACAAGCTGATGGCATCGGTTTTCTGGGATTATAAGGGTGTCATTTTGGTTAATTACTTAGAAAGAGTTAAAACTATAAATTTTGCATACTACTGCACACTATTGCGTCGCTTACGCGAAGAAATAAAGTCTAAAAGACCAGGATTGTTGACCAAGAAAGTTTTGTTTCATCAGGCCAATGCTCGTGTTCACACACCTGCAGAATCGATGGCTCAAATAGTGAATTGTGGTTTCGAACTGCTTCCTCATCCCCCCTATTCACCTGACTTGGCACTTTCTGACTTCCACCTACTTCGTGGAATGAAATTTTCTACCAATGAGGAGGTCAAAGTGGCCGTAGATGCCCTATTCGAAGACCTTGACGAGACCTTCTATTTAAATGGGATCAAGGCTTTGGAGGACCGCTGGACTAAGTGCTGTGACCTAGGAGGAGAGTATGTAGAAAAATAAGTATAAAAAATTGCATTATTCCTGTGTTTTCGTATTTAGGCCACGAATTTTCAAGCCATCCTTGTATGTGGTAGACCACACAAAGCCTTTTTGGAATCTGTCTTATTCGGGAGGCTGGAGGAAGTTGTCAAACCTGCGCGCAAGACGATTGGAGATGACCTCGAAAACAACTTGAATACATGGCTGAGCAGTGTTATGGGTCTAAAGATTTTCCAGAGGGTTTTATCGCCCTTTTTGAAGAACAATATCTTGCTATGCTCCTGTGACTTTGCCACATATCTTAATTATATAATCGTATTATATTTATTAACTTTAAATAAATATATTATTTCATATTTATAATACCTAACTTCTATAAATATCTATATATTTTTATCATTAGAAAGTATTTAAGCCTCATATATTTATTACAATAATATGGATATTCATTTTCTCTATTCACAATTACCTATGTATTATAAACATAATTTACGCGTACAAAATATTTATATTTATTATCTTATATACGTGCGGTTCAGTGCAGTGGAGGAACTCATTTGGTACGAGATATGGCGCTCAAATATCCGAAACAACAAGGCCCCGGGTATTGTTGGAATCGCAGCTGGGCTTCTGAAAACGGGTGGCCGACCAGTGCTTAAAATCCTTCAGAAGCTATTCAATTCCGTCATCACCGAGGGCCAAACGCCGCATGTGTGGAAGTGGGAACTTTCCCACTTCCAAGTAAGTCAGGTCACTTAGGAGGTTCCTGGGCATGGCCAACTTTTACAGGCGATTCATGCCTAACGCTGCCCAGATACAGGCGGGGACATTCATAGGATCTGCGCCTGTGAACTTGACCGGCTGCGCTCTGCAAGCTTTCCAGAAGACCAAGGAAATTCTTTTTAATGCAGCGCTTCTTGCATGTATTGCGAAGCTTGCATTAGTTACAAACGCATTACGCATTACAGTAGCGGCAGGTGTAGTCCTGCAACAGCAGTAGTAGTCGCTTGCCTTCATCTCGAAGAAGCTTAGTCCCACCAAAGCCAACTATTCACCCTACAACCACACCTCGGACACTCGCGGCAAAATGTATGAAACAAACGTGTTCTAATATCCTATTACGCACACAGTCACAAGTTCGTGCAGGTGAACGCGTACCATATTTGTGTGAGTGAGAAAAGACATGCTGGGGTTGGCGCCATTTTGTTTTAATCGTAGTGTGTTCGGGAACGCATGAGACGACAATATGAGATAACCTAGTAATAGCGGCATCGAGTTAATTTTGAGTGCTTATAATTATTTATTATGAACAGAAATGTTTTAAACTCTATTTTCTGACATTATTATTATTATTATAGTTAGAAAGAAAGAAAAATAAATCAGTTTCAATAACATAAAGTATTAAGTATAGGAAAACTGAATATTTGCAATAGCCTCTTTTACTAAATGGAGAATCGAAGGAAAATTAAATTTCATGCTTGTAATTTTACTGTTTTTTTTTACGAACGAAATGTACAACAATGTGTAACAAAATGGGAAAGGGCGAAAAAAATTGAAAAGCACAGCCTATGACCATACAAAAATATTTGAAAAATATTCTCGATGTCATTCACTGCGCGCCGCGTCCTTGGCAGCCGGTAATTGTGAGGTAACTGAGCGCGGCTGCGAACGCATTCAGCGGGAGGCAGAGAGTGGCCATACTGTACGTAGTACTCATAATTATACTATGCTACAACCGCGAGTTACTCGCCATTTACAAGGCCATCAAATACTTTTGGACCACAAGCCTTAGTTTCGCTTCCCATAAAAGGAAAATTAACTGTATGCCGAAGTAGTGTAGATACCTTGACTACATCGCCCAGTTCAGCACGACATAAGACACATATCTGGCAAAGATAATGTTTTTGCCGACATCTTATCTCGCGTCGATGAACTGGAAACTACAGTCAGCCTATCCCAAGTTGCCGAAAGTCGGACTACCGACGCCAAACTCTCCGAGTATCTCACGGACTCTACCTCGCTCCGTCTACGGAGGATGGGATACCCTGGACGCCGTATCCCTTTGTACTACGACGTCAGTACACCGACTACCAGGCCCTTTGGTACAAAAGCATTTCGAAAGCAAATAGTCCGATGCCTACGTTCCCTCAGCCATCCTGGTGCCTACGCTAAGGCTGAACTTGTTGCCGAACGTATTGTTTGGCCTGGAGTAATGACACTGGGCCCGGTCGTGTGTCACGTACCAAGGTGCTAAAGTAAGTCGTCATATTTGCGCACCTCTGGCAACTCGACTTGCCGCGCACACGCTTTAAACGGTATCGGGACCACAGCATACCACCCTACATGCAATGTTCTTGTGGAACGCTTTCACAGGAAACTGAAAGCAGCCCTTGCATATCACGCTGATACAAACTGTCCTGAAGTGTTGCCCTAGTGTTGCTTGGCAAACATCTCCAAGCATGGTTGAGTAAAAAAATTTCACGTTTGCTTAAAAAAAAATACCATGATATCGATAGCCTTCGCTGTTAAAAGTTAATCCATTTAATTAACACTTTGTATCTATATCCAAAACTGACATCGAGTTAACTATGTACATATCGAGGGGTGCAAGGCTTTTTGGTTTAAGCGACATCTGGGGCGATATAGAGTTATATACATATTCGGGATCAGCGAATTTATCTCCGTCGAAAGATGCCGGATTCATTAAAATCAGAGCACTTTTTTTAGCGTTTGAAACAATACAATTTTTGGATTGATTCCAAAGTAACAGTGTGTTATCCGACAAAGATTTTATTTATTTATTTATTTGTCAAGAAAACCAACAGCGATACAATGCATCAATCACACAAAATGTAACATCTATAAGGATGGCTAATAACAGGTTTTCCTTTATAACTAAATATTATACAAATTGTTGACTTATCAAATCACAATATTTCAAACATATTATGAAGGTAGTAACTTTTTATTTTTACTGTTTATTATTTGTTATTATTATTATTATTATTATTTTAGAGTATTCGTTAAATATTTCGAACAGAAAATAAATATATTACCAGTATATAGCATCGATATATGATCAATATCGATAGTGTATCCGTTCACAAACTCATCCACAAACAATTCAAGAAAACATAAAAGTTTTTCATTCCTTACCTATTATTCATTTCCGAAGTATCCAAGTTGCTCACTTTATACATTAATTAAAACATTTAGCTCCTTCACTGCTTTTATTACACATCTTTTGAAACTAGACTTCGAGTTCACGAAAGGATCAATAGAGTGAAATAACTTATAATAAGTTGCCATAATGCGAGAGACGACCTCATTTTTAGCGTAATTGGTGTAGTATTTAGGAATGTAAAATAGTGACGTGTGACGAGCGCGAGTTGTAGGTGCTCGAAAGCATATTTGTGAAACAAGATCTGGAGAGTCTACCACGCTGTTAACTGTATCATACAACAGGCACATATCCAGGACTGTGCGCCTTTGTTCCAAAGTAAGTAGGCGGTATTCGGAGCAATCATCTTCATATGATCCACGCGTTTTGCCACTACGAAAATTCAAATGTTTGATAAAATTTTTCTGAATTCGCTCCAGACGATTTATGTAGGTTTTGTATGAAGGTGACCAAATTGGAACAGCGTACTCCAAAATACTCCTGACGTAAGCAAAATACACCGACTTAATAGCAGTCAAATCCGCGAATGGCTTGCAAACACGGATGACAAAGCCAAGACTTTGGAAAGCCTTATTAATGACTACATCGATATGATCAGCATGTAACATCCTAATATCGAAATAAACACCTAAGTCTCTAATAAGTTTAGTTCTCTTTATGGGTTCATTGTTGAGCTCATAGTTATAAAAGATTGGCTTTGATTTTCGAGAGAAGCTAATTATTTCACATTTAAGATTTTGCATTTTTTTTGTAATGTACTTGAACCATATAATGATACTAAGAACCGAGACATAAACCAGTTACCCTTTCTCAGATAAATAATTCAATAACAGTTAAACCGTTTTTCCTGTTTCTTATTTTTGCTAAAACGTAACTAGAATCATTTTGACTGCATCCAATTACACGGTGTGATGTCGCTTAATTCATTAGTCCGTCACCCAAATACGACATGGAGTGTTGCTTAAGCTGTTTCAGCTGTATCTGTTATACATGCAGGGTGCTACTTAAACCAAGTAGTCGTTTTGTTTCAGATATTTTGCTTAGTCGTTAAAACATATTGGTCCTATTATTTTTTTAAAGACATGTCGCTCAATACAGACTAAAAAATGAAGTGAAAATGAAACTTGAAACATTTTTTCAGTATTATTAAAAATACGAGTTGGTCTTTCAATAATTAAATTTTAATATGATACATTTCATTAATGTCATGTGATACTATATTTATTTCATCTCCCGTGAGTTAAACATCGTAATCATTCAACTGGACTGCCACGCGCAGGCGCTTCAGTCTAACTCCAGAGTGCATCGAGGAGCGACGTGATGCGCAGTTGCCGCCAGTGTTTACGTAAAATGTACGTAAAATAAAAATATTTACGTAAAATTGCAAGCTCACTTAGATGAAAAGGAGGCATCAAAAAAGCGGTTGAAATGTCAACGGCTAGGAAATCCTTCTTTGGACCCCCAGAAAGTTCTCAATACGCTTCATGGCAATAACATGTTACTGTTTTATTCTAGAAAAGTATGCAGTTTATAATGTATGTTGCTATTACAAGGAATGGTTTACGTTTCACCTGGGGGTAATTTGAAGCAAAAAGAGCTGCAAATGAAATTGTTACTATTACACAAGAAAATGATAATTAATGCATTCTTTCATAATGTGTTATGATTAATGTATCAAGTTTTGATTGTGTTTTATAATTACTACAAGTTTTCTTTGTTGGTTTCATTGTTTTTATTTTGTTTTTATTAATTGAAGGTTATAATTTAAAAATATTGGTTGTGATTAATTATACTTTTATTAAGTCTTATGACAGCCGATGTCAGGTAAGGCTGAATAAAATTGCACTTAGTTATAGCTGACATTCCTACTTTGAGAGACTTAATTTACTTGATTATTTTACAAAATATTAATACTTTTACTGATATTGTTTATTAATGCCCAGTTCCTACATTATCTAATATCATAAGACTAAAAAGTAAATAAATTTCTTAATTATTATTCCAAATATTAAGTATTTACTTGAACTGATGTGTTGTGTGTATTTCTTTATTTATTCAATATAAGCGCTGGAGATTTTCGGTGATTGCAATATATCCAGATTGTTCCAACAGCCATTGATAGTATTAGACGTAAAAAATGTCACATCAAGCGTTACATTTTCAGTAATATATGTCACATAAGTAAATTACCCTGCCAGTTATTTTAATCTTAATTGGTAGTTGAGATAAATAGCTTGCTTTCATTAATTTTGGGCTATGTCACTTCATACTTTTTGGCTTACTCTGAAAATATACTGCAGCGTCGCTTAATTTTTTATCCCTGTAGCCAAATTATAGTTTTGAAGTCACTTAAATCTTTTTACCATACTCTGAAAAATAAGAGTTTAAGGCAATTCGTATTAAGCGACATTTATCTTTGTAACTAAAGGTCCATTTTATTTGATATTAGCATCAACAACTAGATGTTTTTAAATGAATTTCAATTAAGTTTTCCCCATTCAAATAGCTGAAGAAGTTTTTTTGTTATGATTTTTTTCCCCAAAATTTTATACTTTAAATGGCTCTCCTGTAAAGTTGCAAAAATGTCGCTTAAATTCTTACACATTCTTCCTGAGTTAGAAAGAAACAGTTGTTTGATCACGTGCTTTAGGTTTTAGGCCTTATCTAAGGTTAATCTGGTGAACTTACCATTGAAATGAAACTGAAGGTTTGTTTGTGTCAATAACACTGCTAATGTATTGGATTGAAAAACAGTTATTTTAATTAAACTTGCTTTATTTCAATGAAGCAATATTACATTACATAGATACATATTTTATAAGTATCTACGGTACACGAGAGTAGGTACGTACGAAGTTGAATAACATACATTCTGATCATCAATATGGTTACAAGGATTATTGTATGTATACATGTCCTTTGAATTCTATAAAAAACTCGGCCACCAGTTCGAATTTGTAAACGACGAATTCATAAAATTTATTATAAAAATTCTTGAAATTTTAAAACATTTTGATATTCCGAAGATGTCAGAAACATTTAGGGCTAGGGCTCTGAAACTCGATATTGTAATTCGATTACCATTGATGGAAAACTTTACTCAGGGCTGACTTTTCAATGCTCAGATAGCTGTGTCATTAGAAAAATGTTAAGAATTTAATATAATTGCTATGGATAGTCTCATTGAACAATCAGCCCTAAGTCAAGTTAAGTCAACATAAGCTAAATTACAATTGAAAACTTTTCGATTGAAACCGTAATTTTTATATAGATCCAAAGTTTACAAAGTCTAACTCAGAATGAGGACCATCAGTTGATTATTACACTTATTGTATTTCACGGCTAAATATCTATATCAGAAAGCATAAAATAGTTAATTACAATTTTGTATTGTACCTAATACGCTAATATTCTATAACAATTATGATCAAGTGACTTTCAATAATGTACAATAGTTTATACATAGATTGACAGTGTGTTAGTGTTTATTTAAATAGAATATTTTTTTTATAACGTCACCTAAATCACACAACATTAGTTAATTTAAAATTTTAATATAAATTACTTCAAAGCAAATTATTTTGACTAGGCATATTATTAAATTTCGCTTACCTATACCTACTCAAGATTTATTAGTTGGTAAGTGTAAAATTTGTTTTGAAACTATTACTACTTAAAATATTCCTTTTTATTATTCCTCTAGTATATGTGTAGTGAGCGCCATCTACGAAAAGCAAGATTACCCATTTTGGTCGAGGTCGCACACTACAATGAACTGAACAAAAGAGTAGTGGGGCGCGTCATTGCGGATGGCGCTCACTATATATTTTCTACATACTCCACACACTATATTATATTTAATAATACTAAAAGCTGATTTTGCGATGCTCAGATACATTTTGAGAATTTGACATAGCTTGTAGATATGGAAACAAGTGTCAAAGATACCAGTTAGTTTGTTTAATCAAAGATATTCTCAAGATATAAGTTAACTGTCATTGAACAATCAGCCCGGAATCAAATTAATCACATCATTTTCCATTTTTCTTTGCAATACCCTAAGAGATCATATTAAGAACATCAAATAGTTGTTTTCTGTATTTGTTAAAATAAGACTAGTAGCGATAATATAATTATAAATAATCTAAAACAATTATAATTTTCGAATAATTTGGTATGATCAGTTTTCCCACCTTCGCACACTTACCTATCGGATTGTACATACATTAACTAAAGAAATATGTTATTGCTCATAAAAATAAGAAATATTGACGATTTGCTTCAATTATCAATCAACATATCTCACCTTTACAACGCAATGGCCTAGCCTAAATTCTTAATACTAAAATCTGGTGTATTTAATTTTACCTTACAGTGAATAACCTCATTCTTTAAAACATGAAAACCAAACAGAAGAAACAGTCTTCGGTGCAGGTTAACCCTTCACTGCACTGTTCATGACTTTGACTTTCTTTTCTTTTTTAATTTGTTTTCTTCAAAAGCACTAAAGTGTTAAAGTAAGTAAACATTACTTCAAATGTCTTACTTAGTTGTATACAGATTTCATATCAATTTTAATTATCGTCCAGTTTGAGTTACATCTAATATAATATGACTATAAAATAATAGGTTGTATCTAATATAATATGACTATAAAATAATAGGTTGTATCTAATATAATATGACTATAAAATAATAGGTTGTATCTATTTATTTATAATCGTGTACATTTAAAAGAATGAGGCGTGTGATTTATGCTCGATAGCATAAGTAGTTGCTACTTAATATAAACTTCTTAATAATTTCTTAATTTAAGTTATAATCAATAAAGTAATGAATTTAGCAATTATGAACTAAAGTGGCAATGACTTTGAGTAAGTACAACAGTTAAAGCTTGAAACATGTAATGTATTAGAATTATTTTTTTAAAGGAATCAAATTATTAACAAAACTGAACTCTTCAGTCAAAAACTAAGTAGTAAAATCAAAGTTAAAAACAAAGTAACTAAGTAGCAAATTACTTAGGACTTTTTATACATTAATAAGATTTACCCTTTGATGAAAGTAAAACAGCAGTAGATAGGTGACAAGCACCTGACGCGTAAATTTCATAGTTTATGACACGTTGCCCGATTCAACTTATAACTTATGATGCAATCTGACAGTCACTTTGCGAAAAGAACCGAAGGGATACAACGAGACACGAGTTGCTAGGTACTCTAGCGGTACGGGTAAACAAATAAAACGATTATTTATTCCACCTTACTCGCGCACCACGTCACTGCTTTTTTTTTTGCAATGTACAGTTTATTTATGGTTATTAAGTACTGGAGGCCCTGGGGCAATAAAGGAGTGGAGGCCCTAAATTAATTTCTGAATAAAATAAAAAATAAATCAAGTAATATAGATAATTATTAAATTAACAAGTTAATAAACAATTATTAATAGTGTGTAAGTTATATTTGTGTAAGTTTTTACTTTGTAGAAGTGTTAATGGTTAAAAACACAATTTAAAAGAAAAACTTAAAGATTTTCGAAATCAAATTTCTTAATAATCTCTATTCCCCACAATACATTTTTGTGGAGGCCCGGGGCTGCAGCCCCGGTTGACCGCCCCTAAATCCGGCACTGGCCCTCCGGGCCTTTTAAATTTCACTGGACTTTGTAGCATAGCGCTGACGGCGCTTAGCTGGAACTTAGACCACGTCACTGCGTCACTTTAGAACCACTTCATTTTAGAAATGTAATAGACTTGAGTTTGTGTAAGTACCAGATCCATTCAGCAAGTATGTCATGTAAGAACGTCAACTATTTAAATTTAATCAAAGGATTTAGCAATTTTTCTTAATGATATTGAATTGAACTTAATAATATGACAATAACTTTAAAAATTGTTATCCAGTTAAATACAGTATACAAAAATTAAGAAAACTTAACTATATTTTTATTCTCTAATATTACAGACTACCGTTATTAACAACTCTTTGCTGCATTCGTTTCTAATTCAATCACTGCGAGTAGATACAGGTAAGTTCAAAAACTTAAAGTATTCTTTATATCAAGCAAAAACTAAGAACAATATAATAAGTATTTATTATGATATAAGTACAAACATTAGGAGTGCTTCAAAAATAACAGTTACTTTCCGAAAATTTGTGACTTTTGAAAATCGCGTTCTATTTTCGAAAAATAGTACATATTTTTGTTACAGTCAATACACATTTAAGTTATAACAATTAAAAACGGTTTTACTCTGACTATTAAGATACCTACATTATGTACCAAACAGATCTATTATATTAAGACTACCTAATCAGATATTTACGTTTTTTTTAAACCAGACAAACGTGGATACAGGCTTATCAAAGGTTAACAGGCTTTAAACGGTTCGGAAATAAAAATTTGAAGTATAAAAATAAAAGTTCAAGATTAGAAACTTGGTCCAAATGTAAAAAAAAAACTTTAAAAATACTATGCTTTTAAAATTTGAACACAAAGTTTTCAGACATGACGCTTCGTTAAGCTTATACAAAACAGTATAGCGGATAGCAATTTTTATATTGTTTATATTTCTCAAAGGTAAAATTTATTAACAAAGAATGTTCATCTAAAAATACTATATTTATTAACAGGATCGGTGATAAATTGTAGTTTTCATGTGATATATCTTTCTTGAGTTTTCAGTTTCGGGTAGTTTTAATTCTCTACATTACCTACCCGATATTAAAAATATAAAATTATTCATATTTAAACAAGGCGTTAAACAAGTGATAATTTAGATTACGTACACAAATACTCGATGTGATTTAACACTAGGAAACTATACAAAATAACGTGTTATCATAGTATATAGCTGTTTTGGGTTAAATGGTGTTGCAGGTGAGCTGCTTCAAACGATGAGGTTATTCTCTGAAACAGATTAATTAATAAGTTATGGTCAGTTCGAAAAACAACTACAGTCTGTTTCAAATGCAGGCGGAAAAACTGGCGTTGACCTTTGTGCGGCCCACACAGGTAACCAACGAATCAACGCACCGCAAAACATTTCGAAACCGGTTTAAAATTGCCTAAAGTTCTCACCCTGGCCCATCCCGTACCATGAACGTTCTAAATACGCTAGCGACACTTTCGTACCGCTTCTTTGTGCGGTGAGGTGAGCGGGAAGTAATACTTCGTGTCAATGTCAAACTGACTGTAGCATTAGGTTACTTATGATGTTTTCACACAGGTGGGTTTTTCTGTTATTAATCGTTATGGATTTTTGATATTAAAGTAAGCAATATATTTTATTTTTAAATAATCTTTTAAAGCTTTATCAAAATAATGCTTACCTCGTTTATATACTCCATTTTAGAAGACGTTTACAGACCTAAAAATAAATGTTCGTTATTAATAAAATTATATTAAAGGTTGCTGATAAGTTTAATAGTTTATTGGAAGTAATGAAATATTTCTTTAGATTTGCTGATGTATTAAGCTTTACGTTTATTAAAACCTTAACCTCTATGGCAGACGCTATATTAGGCATACGTAAATAATTACATTTATTTATATAAATAATTTTTGTACTGTACTTTATATTACAAATGTTATTATTTTTATCAAGCTAGATTTTATACATAAAGGTAGTAAGTAGGTACCAACTATATAAGGTATACCAACGTATAAGGTCCAGGCTCTAAAAATTACATAGAAAAATACTTTGCCAATAAGTTAGATGCTCAAAGAATGTGTAAAAATTACATATCGGCATCTTAGTTATATGACTCGGTTATGCCACAGAAAAGTACTGTAATTTGGTGTTTGAAAGTTGGGTAACAGGAAGTTATTTTTTCGAATAGAAAAGAATCATAAAACGGGTCGGGGTAGTGACAAAAATGGCATTCTTGGACACAGAAACGATTATGAAATATATATCTTTAGCTAAAAGACTTTCTGTAAAACGGTGAATTCGATAGAGAAGACGATTATAACCAGACACATATAGTAATAGATATAAAAAGATACACAGTTACTGAGAAAAGCTTAGTTTGGTTCTTTAAAATGTTGGCTATGAAAACCATATACATATTTGCTTTATTTCCTAGATACAAATTGATTTGCAAGCAGAAAGTCAGTAAAACTTAACAACAAATTCAACTTTTGAAAGAACCACAAATGTACATGTAGAGATAATCTCAAAAACCTCACAAAACAATATTATACAGACAGAATGAAATCAACTGATCACAAAAAGCCAACACTTAAATATTTCAACAACACATAGTCGCCCACTTACCAAAATAGGCTAAGTACCGAACGTGTTATTTATAAATAACAGTAATACGCTTTATGCTATTTATAAAGTTTTAACAAATAACTGCTAAATTAAACTGCGGTTACCGAAAGATGTTCACACAAAGTTGGCTGAAAATATGGAAAATTAATGTAATGGTTAGTCTAACTAAAAATATGGCATCGACGTTCTAAGACATTTATGCTAGTCTCTAGAAACGGGCTTGAAACATGCTTTACTCGAGTTTGGGGGTACTTTTTGATTATGCGTATTATGAATAAAGCCTGGCAAGTCTTATAATCGAATTAAGATTACATTTATTTAACAGCTTTTTAGTAGCCATAGAAATGAATATTAATTATAGGTATTTTTGGAATGGAATTATCTATGGAATGCTCACTTAGTTAAACTATTTATTGTATAGGAAAAGTCCAACCAAGTATATGAGGCGCTATTTCGACTAGATATTATACGGAAAATCATTATTGTTCTACTCATTTGTTACTAGGATCGCACAGTGTACTATTTATCAATTAATGGAAAAAATTACCAAACAATTTGAACAACATATGCTTTGATTTATGTACTCAATTTTTAATTTTTACAGTTAATTAATGCTTTAAGCCCGTTTTAGACATGCAACAGTTTGACAAATCTATTGCTGCGTTCCGTTTGCCGATTACAGCGCTCACAGCGCTCATATACCCGTTCCGATTGCCCGTGAGCGCGCTCACAGCGATATCGATACGTCATCAATGACGTCATAAACGCCGCCATCTTCCCGCTCACAGTGCCAACGCTACGGAGCATGGTCGCTGGGAACGGTATATCAAAACTGACACATGACGTTACTTTGTTGATGTTTTTATTAGTCGATTAAAGATTTTAAAAGCTTGCTTACTAATTTTCTTTTGTAATAATGTAAAAAAAATGGCTCCTGCTTCATTCAGGGTCAAAGATCTTAATAATATTGTAACTTTAGACTTAAGCGACGAACAATCAGAATGTTAGCGCGCTATTTACCGTTCCGATTGCAATAGCACTAATAACACTTTTAGCGCGCTCAAACGAATCGGAACGGTTTTGAGCACTTTTAGCGCTGTGAGCGCTGTAAACGGCAAACGGAACGCAGCATATGTAGAAATAAAAATAATTTGATTACTTACCAATAATTAGGACCAGAATAATGATTCCAATCACTGCAGCAATTATCATCATCTGTAAAAAAGAATTGGTTTTCCAAATCCTTCATATACAAACTTTATGTTGCAATATACCTAAGTTACTAACCACCAATCTTACCAATAATATAAATATGAAAGATTGTATGTTAGGATGTTTGTTGCTCAAGCAAAAACGGCTTAACGGATTTTTAGGGTTTTTGGAATATGTTTAGAATATGACCAGAAAAACATCTAGGCTAAATTTCACCTCTAAATGTTGACGGGTTGGTGAATTTATGCATGTTGATCATTATCAGGAACTTACAAAAGGAATTAAGTAAAAAAAATATATTTTTCTTGTTTATTGTTCAATTACGAATAGTTCGATAATCATTTTGTATAGACTCGCCCATTATATTTGGTTAGTAAGCTTGTGTAAGGAAATTTAGACTTAGTACTGTCTGCTGTTTTTTGCCCTTCCGTTTATAAGAATTTATGCTTTTGAACAGTTTTGTTTCTTTCCGTTTGTTTTTTTAATGTTCGTTATTTTAATTGTTCTTGGAATTCACAAAATGTTTTCTCGATTATGTTAACTGTTACCTATATAATATATATAGGTAACAGTTATATATATATGCGTTTGTTGCGGCAAACTTAGGTTAAAGGGCTAAGTAAGGTTTCTTTACCAATATTCGCTGGTATTGTCGTTTGTTATATTTCTTGTGTACAGTGTTTTGCTCGGTGGACTGGGATATAGTGCTGGCTGACTTTGGTCCTTATGAAGTGTTCGTTGATTTCATTTTTCTTTGTTCACTTAAAGATTTCGAAAAATATGATTAGTTTGTGAATTTTCATTTAGTATTTTTTGGTTGTTTTCACTTCGATTTGGGTGTGTAATTTTTCGTGTTTGTATGTGAATCTAATAGTTTTTCTTTCTTGTTTTCTAAACTAAGATATTTGGGTTTCACTACAGTACTTTGCGATTTGGATGTATTAGTTGATTTTGGTTTTTTAACTATAAAAGTTTGAGGACTACTTGTGTTTGTGTTCTTAAAATATATTTATTATATTCAGATGAAATTTCCTTTAGCTTTTTGACTTTAATATACCTGCTAAAATAGAGCATAGGAGGAATATCATAAAATAGCCACATAAATAAGCCACAATTCTGAACGGAACAGCTAAATGAGATAGCGTTTTGATTCGGCGAATCCCGATTACTCCAAATAATTTGGACTTAAATTTCCACTAAAGTTGAACTGTACAATGGCCATTAAAAAGGCCTAAGGGCACACGTTGAAAATAGCAGGCATTCATGTGGGCACTAATTGCTTCTCACTTGGTCAGCTTTATTTCGGATTCTCTTGAGTATCAAGTGTCCAAAACGTATATACATACTAGCAGAAAATAATTCATCGTACAGAGTCATACAAGTACTGGTTGAGCCGCATATTAATATAAAATTCTTTTCAAAATGTTAATTAACACGTCTCATATAATTGTGGCGCAGTTTAATTATTTTCTTGCCGAACTCTCTACACTGTAAGGACTCAGTTTGCATTCGGGACGCTAGATGGCGTTACATGGTTCGCTAGAACTTTTATTGCAATTATTAACTTTAAATATTCGTGTGAATAAAGAAATCTCATTTAATTCATCCAATATCTTATATTTTTTTTAGAGACGGCCGAGTAGCGTAGTCGTTACGGGCCCTGCCTCGTATGTCAAAGGTCCCAGGCTCGAGTCCTGGCCGGGGCTTTGATTTGTGTGATGAACACAGATGTTTGTACTAGGGTCATGGTTGTTGATATTTACAGCGGCCATACAGCTGGTGTGTTTGTCTGGGGATTATTATTATATCTTCTGATTTAATTCTTAACTGTATCAAGTTCTCTCAAACAAGTCAACGTATAATATTGTTCCTATCGATGATGACACCTCACTGTTATCGTAAATAATATTGTCCGCGCACAACGAATTTCTATCGCGACCCAGCGTGGTAATTTGGCCAGCGTTTCGGCTACGTTGCCTTCAATAGATTCTAATTTAGGTGTAGATAGTTTTTATTGGTAGTATATTTTATCCTTATTATTATCTAATATTATAGTTAAGTATACTTATTGTAAATATTGTTCTTAATGATTTGTATATAATTTATCTACTACATACATTTTTAAGATTTGCTTAATAGGTAGGTATCTTTCAACCACAAAAGACACCCCAACGAATATGCGAGCGAAGCCGCGGGAAAAATCTGGTATAGCTTATTGTGAATGTTCGATATCCCTGTAAATGGACTGTAAATAAAAATTATGAATGATTTAGGTATTTCATTAAAAATACTAGAAATTTCAAATTTACAAACGCGATGAACTCTTTTTAGAAAGTTCATAGATCTTAAATGTGAACATAAAACAATTGAAAGCTACGTTAAACGTTTTTGAACAATTGAAATAATGCTGACAATGCAACATTTTAAAGTACTTATTTATTGTTTTTAATTTCTTATTAACTTTACTTTGATTGTGGAAAAGTTATAATTATTTCATTTGAATAGTACCTAACCAACCAGAGCACTAGATCAGAAACTTACTAGTCTGTCTGTAAAATAAAATAAGATAAATCCCCAGATAAACACACTAATTGTATGGCCCCAAAGTAAGCGGAGCTTGTGTTATAGATGGCCATAGAACGAACTGGGGTGGAACCCAGAGTACACATACTCATATAAATATAAACAACAATGACCCGAGAACAAACATCTGTGTTCATCACACAAATGAATGCCCCGACCAGGCTCAAACCTGCGACCTCCGGCGTATGAGGCCACTACCACTAACGCTGCTCGGTCTTTGATTTTTAAGTAGGTATGTATCAGTAATGTGTTTGTCTGGGGATGTATTTATTTGTTTAAATTTAATTAAAAGGACGAGGTGCACCAAAGTACAATAATTAATAATAATAATACAACAAATCTGCATAGATTGACATTAAACACTTTCAAATGGATTAGTTCATGTCATTACAAACTATTTAGTCCTTTCAATTCGAAAAACCTTGCCAGTTTCTTACCAGTTCTTCTTCACGAAAGTTTTTCCGAACTCGTGGTAGAGTCATGTTTTATTTAAAGTCAATAAGAACAAGTAATTGTAAATGTTGAAAAATAAATATTTGAATTTGAATTTGAACCGTTTCAACCCCGTAATCCGGTCGTATTCATGTTACAGGGAAGGAACACGGTGCAAGGAACAAGGACAAACTACGGTCGACAACACGTAATTAATCAACATTAAAAAAATAACAATATAATTCGAATATAAATTATAATTTGTCAGATGGATTTTCGTTCGTTTGCAGGCTGTGAAAAACCTATTTTGTGCTAAAAATTATGTTTGTGATTTATACCTTTAAATTCTGAAGCCAAAATTTGCTTTTCAATTTGCCGGCTTGCTGCTCGAATTGTGAAGCGCCTTGCTGGAGAGCATCTGTAACATAAAAAGTCTCACATTAGCTAAATGTTGAGATATTTTCCCTTCTAATGGACACTTTTTATATTAGATTTCACTAAGTTTTGCGGCCTTACGCTGAGGGTCTTTAGCCGGAACTTAAACTACTCCTACATAGGATATGCCTAAGGGCACCCGAGAGGGCACGGACCTCGGCTTAGGACGTCGTATATTGAAACTGCCACTGGTCCGGAAGGTTCATCTACTGCCAAAGAACAAGCAAGAATGGAAAAATCAGTAGGAATGCGTACGCCGCGTGAGCCTGGCCCATCGGTGGGTTAGGCGATTCGAATGCCCTAATGTTCTAACTGGAACGCCGGCTTTCCTTGTAATTGGTGTTGAGAGTACGTTCGTACAGGGAAGCGTTTTTTGGTACATTATGAACACCGATTCCATGGGTATCTGAGGGCATGTTTGTATATAATTTGTAATCTACGAATTTATCTGATTTGAATAATTCACCATAAGAGAGTCATATTATGGATAACATTATACATGCTTCACACATGTTCGCCCATTTAGAATGGCAAACGAAGCGATTCCTATACTTTATCAGCTCGTGCCGATTGGTCAGGCCATTTTGACTTTATGCAAGTCGAAACAGTCGGCTTGTCAATGGCTTGGTTCATTAACACATATTCATTCGACTTCACCACTCGGCAGTGCCGATTAAAGCCGTCCCGCCCGAATATGTGGGTAGCGCAACTTGTACGTGTTGCAGTCTGATTTAAATTAAAATTGATTAAAAAAAGGCTAATATCACATAAAAATAAATTTGATTTATTGATTTTTAAAAGATCAAATTATTCTTAGTTTCTAAAGTGTTCAGTTAAATATCGGACGCGACTAAGGCGCTTCGCAAACATGTACTTTTTGATGCTGACACACCACAGTGTCTACTGTCTCTGTCAGTTACTGTGTCAAGCCTCGGCAACCGGACACAGTCGTCACGATACTGTAGCGCAGTTAGCGCAGTACAAGTTGTATTAAGTTGCTTGTCAAATAACAACTTTTAGTTTCCAGTGAACTAGACCACTTTTTCCCGATGGAAGCTACAAGAGAAAGTATCTGGATTGATTCCATATTGATTATACGAAAACAAAATTTTCGCTGGTTTGTTGACACAATTCCCAAAAGCAAACACATTTGCGTGGCGTTTAGCTCTGCGTTTAGTTAGGTTATCTCCAGAATCAACTGCTATTTTATTTGCATGAGTCACATCAGTATCCTTGTCAAATTTCATTACATGAATCACTGCCATTTCTGCCTAGAGTATAAGTTGGGGTCTCATTATGACTCACTTGTTGAGGATACTTTCTTAGTCCGTAACGGATACTAGCCCAACATTATTTTTTACTTTTATTCTTTCGTGTCGTTCTAATGTTTATAATGTGACGACACTTCGCACATTTAATTGTTACTGTACTTACTAGGTTTAGAATTAATGTTTATTTAGCATACTTTACTTTGTTTAATAATTTGTACCTAAAAACAGGTAATTTGTAATTACTTAGTTAGGTATTTGCCTAGTTATTGTTACCCTGGATCATGATAAACCGACAATGTGACTTATCATATTAATGGTCTTTATTGTACATTTTTAGACACCTATTATAATTGATCATTATGTAATTTATCGTAGAAATAAATTTGTAAATTCATATTGTGTATTCTTATTTTAAGTAGTTAAATAGATCTTTATCTAATTACAACCCTTAACGCTTCTGTTCTGTTGAGATTAACTGGGATTTGTACCTACATAATTATCCTACGTGTCCACTGCAAATTTAATTTTACGAGTGACTTTAACAAAAATAAATAATTTTAAAAATTGTCAATTTTATATGAAGAGTAAATGGCTGACATTAAGTAATGCATTTCTATCGGTTCATGAGGTGAACTATCAAACGATTATTCTTACAAAAAAAGCTGTTTTTGTAAGAATAATCTGCGAGTTTGTTTTTATAATAAAAACCATATATTATTAAAATTCTACAGATATTAGATATATTTTACGTTACGCTAAAATGGCTGAACATTTAAACCAAAAGAATAGAAACTTGAATAACAGAAAGATTAACGTTTGAACCCTTCAAATGGAAGTTTGCGCCAATCAGTAGACAAAACCAGTACCTACATTATCCTACTAGACAACTAACCTGCTCTGTCATCCAGCTCAGACAGCTTCTGATCTCGTTCCAGAACCTTCTCCACGTTTGTCTTCATTATGTCCACCACCTGGAACACACGGTTGTATTTCAAATTTACATCTAAACAAATAATAAATGACAAACGAATTTAAATTATTATTATTATTATCATTACGAGCTCGTAGAGACCCACTGCTGGGCCTTCCCTTCATTCCTTCGCGTATACCTGTCTTATGCGTCTCGTTTTCTATTTAAATTTAAATTGGTCCGGTTCTTTAGAACTCGGCTATGGCACACAAATACACAGATCATGGGTTTTAAGAACCTCGATGGGCCCGAAAACAATATGGAGCTCGATTTATTTTCACAGACTTATCTATCTTAATTTTCCGAATTTAGTAAACAGAGATTAATCAACAGTTCTTCTCACATTTGTTCTAAGAAATGAACGAAATAAATCTTCTAACTTTACTAACGAAATCTTAGAATAAGAACCTTACTACTATCAGTTAAGAACTACTTTTCCATAACTTTGTATCTATGTCCAAGAATACCTATGGTAGCTTTTACATCATGGAGTTAAGAGCTATTTTTGCATCGATTCTATAAGTCAGGGGTTCGTCTCTATACAAAGAGGGATAATCAACAAGTAATTTTGGAATGTTAAAGATTATCCGCAAGCTTTTCATGAAAGCCGTCAATATGGCGCCATGTTTCTTCAATAAGGTTACGACAAAATAACTAGTTATTTTCTGCGTTAAATTACGTTGTAATCAAGAGGATATTCATATATCGTTATTAAGTTTGTTTTTCTCAACATTTTATCAAATGAATTGTTATTTATGTAGTCAAAAATTTGTATTTTTTCAACGAAATTAATTACTAATTAACTTTTCGAGCATATTAATAACTATAGTAATGTATGAGTTTGTCGCTCGATTTGTTATGATTTATTTATAATTTTTCAATAGTTTCTAGTTTTGTGACGTTAGGGTCGCACCTTCATATTCGAGTTGCTGGTACATTCGATGCGGCAGTATTTGTGGAACGGCAATGCTGGCCAGAATCAACTACTACTAACATTTGGCAAGTGCCCATTGGGTAGTCCATTCGGTAGGCCTTATACAGGTCCGCTCATTCTGCTCGTCTCACAACAATCCGAACGGCATTGGCCGGGCGGCATATTTTCTAAAGCGTTCATATAAACATATTTCATATAAACTTTATTCTAATTTTAAACATTTATATCATAAAGTAGTTTGAAAAATAGATTAGTGTAGATAGTACTTCCTAGGGTTTCATTTCAGACTATTCAAGTCATAAAAATGAATGACTCAGTGATTTTAAATTATGAAATTTTTGCCTCAAGCCTAATCGAGGACGTACTCACAAAGTTTAATTATGTGTACGACCCTATTACCGCCATATTCGGCTGAGAGTAATAGAATCGCTTGGACTGCTCACTACATATGTGTATATATATACCTACATTCTCGGACCTTTTGACAAAACATCGAGCAATCACTGAATTAAGTTAATAGCTATACACTTCTAAGGAAACAATATGATCTTTCTTTTCCGGTTTTGCTTGTATACCAATACATTTCCAAATATACAGTTTTCCTACCTCCTATATAAAGTCAACCAAATAATAAAGAAATAATAAAAACTGCATTGTAACATAACAAGATACAGGCACATTGAGCCTAGTTCGGTAACCCCTAGTAACTGTGCAAGCGTTGAATTTATTGTCTTCATAAATCATTGATTTTTTTAGATTATGTGAAATTGAACGCATAAATATGCAAATTTAAAATAAATATTTGTAAATGCCCTAATTTGTAACTTTATGAAACAAGAAAAAATTTTTTATTTATTTATTTATCGGACATCGCTTTCCACCTCACATTTTCTCAGACATCTTGTTCTAAACTTTAAGGGTGAAAACTTTGGTATGTCACTTGTTGCGCGTTTATTTTCTGTGTTCTTCCCAAGACAGATATTTGTGCTTTAATCTATCTCTTCAGATGAACAACCACAAGATCTTTAAAATGAAACCCCGACTCCGTATCATGTCCACCTGCAATAGTATAGATAGAATACGCATTTGTCTATCTCTTATTTAACGCACAAACATTTCCAATTTATTTCTGCACTGTAGCCTGTATCTTTCTGCCTTTCGTCACGATTGAGTCCTTTCACAAGTCTGGCCGTGATTTTATTAACAATATGTTTTCCTTTTTTCAAACGTAAGTTGTTTATCCACTATTTACCTACCTATTGTCATATCTGCTATGCTTTAGCATCCAACAGACTTTTTGAGTACCTACTTTCATGTAATTTTAAATTACTCTTGCTTATATTATAAGTTAAAACAAAATAAAACATAAACTATAGCCCCTTTTTGACCATACCTTATTAACCCGTCCAGAGCGGTGAACAAACTCTATAACACTTTCATAAATAGCAACAGTTAACCCCTAGATTCATGGTCTTCGGCCAAATAGGTTAATACTCAAATAATCTTTAAATCCATATAAAATTGCACTTTAATTATCCCTGTATTTTAAGAACACATTAAAATCTTCATTAAAAATGAAAGTAACCATTCTTTGCCCATTCTATTATTTCCTTACATAAAAATCACCTTCACAAATTACGGCTAAGGGTTAATTACCTATGCAAATCGGCTATTTATCTAAATACAATCTTTAAAAAAGCAACATTTAACCCCTTACCTCATCGACTTGGGCCTGCGTCTGCTGCAGACGGCGCTGCGCGGCAATCTGCTGCGGCGTCTTGGGCCCGCCGACTGGCATGTCGTCGCTGCCTGGCGCCAGTCCGCCCTCGCTCGCCCTGTTACACATGTAGGGTTAACGTCGACGGAAACTATGAGCGATAATAATTTATCACTGAAAATATGACTTAAGGCTAGGTTAAAATAGATTACCTTTTTTAAATCATTTTACCAACTCGAGAGTGATTTTCTGATTTCTCGTTAGAAAAATATCTGAACCTAAGATTTGCAATAAAAATTGTACTACCTACCAAATCAAGCGTGCACTATTTTTTAATCGGATTCGGAAGAGGCTCCAAGCTAAGGCGCGAATCGACAACACTGCAATACGAATCCGAGCCTGCACTAAGATCCCCGATGGTACCTCCACCTGTCTCTCGGGACGAAGTCAACTACTTTTATTATGATAATAATGTGAATGCGGCAGATACATGCAACAAGTGTATGAGTTAAAGTTGAGCAATGGTTGTAAAACTAGCAATTAGAGGATTATAAAAACCAGATAGAGTATCCCTCCATTTTTGTTTTCTTATGTAGATAATAAAAGTAAAAGAATTTATTTTTGAAATTTTTAGAAATTATAAATATTTTCATTATATATTTATTTTCCATTAAAAACCAGTTATATAAGAATGTCACTTGTCACTTATAACAATGTGGTGGTCACTTTAAAAAGTAAAATGTTTGATTTAAAATTCTAAAAGAATTGTATATAGGTACCATGGCAAAATTGTTGAATACTCATACCATTTTTGTGAACCCTATCAGCACGTTGGACATTATCACTGAAATGGCCGTTAGCTTATGATAGAGTACACTCACACAGCCTTTGTCTGGGGGAGGGGGAAGGGGGGAAGGGTACAGTTAATTTTTATTAATGACTTAAAGTAATTTAATCATGGGATTTTTGTTAAAATGTATTTTGTAAATAAATACAATCGTTACGAAGGCTTAACATGAATAAATATTTTTTCGGATCAAATAAGTTTGTTTCTAAATCGAGTGTGTTTTTCAAATGTTAACTTAGAAAAATATTTCTTTAAAATAACATTCCTAGTTGTTACTCCTTATGTTGTGATGAAGGTGTTGGCATTGCTTAAAAAACTCAAGCTCTTTAATGCCCAGTTTCTGAAGTCGCAAGTTAACTTTTCGATAGCTATTAATTCGATTAGTTATGTGTAAGTCAAAGTTCAGTCAATTCACGCTGGGTTTCTAAATACAAATCTATCTGATCGGTAACTAAGTTTTCGATATGTAGTTCCGCTATTCACCGCCAGATGCGTCAGTTTTAGCACCGAGTTAAAAATTAAGTTTATTAATTGAATTAACTAAAAAACCGAGCTTTAATATTAATAATATTTTTTTATTTATTTTAGCCGATAACTACTGTATTTGTTTCAAATTGCGATATATTTTCGCCACGGCTAGGCGGCTGTTTAAACAATGCCATTGGAAATTCTTAATCTAAATGTCGTATTTATTAATATGACATTCGCGCGTGGTATGTTTTATACAGTAGGATTTAGAAAAGAAAAAATGTTACAGTAAGGTTTTTTCACATAATTATCGCAAACGTTAATATTATGTACAGATACTAATACTTAAAATTGGCAGAAATAGTTGTTGAGTAGTATCAGAGACTAGTAAATAACTATAGACGTAAATAACTAACGTAAATAACTATTCAAGCATCTCCATACAAAAATTCGTGACTCGAAAAAAGCTCAAAATCCAAGCTATTACTAGATGTCGCTCTCAAACAGCTTGGACCAACCTTGTAGTCTTTAATTTTTATATGAATTATTGAAACGTAATGCAAAATATTTGTTTTAATACGGACTAAAACCACTAGATGGCGTTGTCAAATAACCTGAAACCTTAGCAAGTAGGATTTATTCCTTTCCGGAAATTGGAAAATGTCATCATTTTATATCGTTGATTTTGATAATTTTACTCAATAAGAATAGATAGATAGTAATTTATTCTTACTTTATAGATGATAAAATAACAACTACAAAAGACCAAAAACATACTGGTATAAGTTTATTTTGTTCAGAGACGCCTGGGCAGTACCATCCTCCTTATTTTAATTGCCATAATAACCTATTTTTAAAAGCTTTTATTATCACAGTTGTGATAAACGCACATGTTATACGATATATGTAGCAGCCAAAACGTAAACTTAATCAAGGTCTATCAAATTTGCACAAGTCACAGAATTCAAATTATCAAACAGGTTGTCATAAAAAGAACAAAAAAAGTTGATGGATAAAAAACATTTTTTTAAATAATAATCCAGCAAGAAAATATTTTTTTAACTACTGCAAAATAGTTATGAGTTATGTGCATTATAAATAAAAATTATGCACTTATTAAGACATAATTTTTATCGATATCAAGAAATAAAGTAAAATATTATATTCCTATTAATTAAATGCACTGAAATTCGTTTTATTATGTTAAGGCAGATAAGAACAAACTGTGGAGATGAATGCTATATTTTTGTTGGAAAAATTATATACTGGCAATACAGTAACCCCGCAACACTACAAATAATATCCGGGGTGGTGTAAAGTTTTCTGTTACTGAATTATAAGAGCGGCAACATAGCATCAAATAATATAATGCACTAGCTGACAACGTCTGTTGTCGCCTGATACCTACGGATAGTACTTGCAATGAAATATCAAGTGATTTTGTAAACAGCTCCACCTTAAGTTTTTTTACGCATTATTTTGACTAAATTTAAATAACTTGTAAATCTAATACAACTAACGCCATCTCTATATCTTAAAAACAACTATTTTTCAAGTCACATATTTTGTTAGACATGGTTAGTCTATAGTTATTTACTAGTCTCTGGTAGTATCAACAGCTAATTGCAATAAAACGCATAATTGAATTGAATTGAATGTTATGTATATGTTGAATCGGGCCGAATCTGCCTACCGCTGAATTATACATTGAAATAAATTCCTTAAAACTTTTAATGGAGTCTCGTTACTTGGTGGCCAACGAGCTCCTCGAGTTACCTCAACAGTATGAGCGGTGCAGATATGAGCGTCTTCAGCGTTATACTGTCCCCGATGACGAGATGCCCACATTTGTAGTGAGAGATCTCAGCAAGGGATCGCAATTATTATAAGCATCGCAACTTTCACATCTTCATTATGTGTCCACCGTGGGAGACTTGGTGGAATAGTCGTAAAGTCGAAGCTGGACACAGAGGGGAGTGGAGAGTACCGGCGATCCCAGGGGAGGCTACCGTTGGATACAGAGGCAGCATACTAGTTAATAAGGAACATATATTAACTTTGTTATATCTAACTATAAATATTTGCATAAGTTATTTGTGTTAGAAATTAATTGATTGAATTTAATTCATTTTTTGATATCAAGCCCGGATGGATTTTTTGTAATAGAGGAAAGATGCTGTACAATAAGGTATATTCATAAATCCAGTAATATTCCAAATGCACCTTGAGTTTTCCCAAATCCATTAAAATTTGGCTTAACTGTACAGCATCTGACAACCTTTCCTATTTCCTTGCTTAGGTACCTACTCTATAAATCAGTCTTGAAATAGTGGAATAATGAACATCCATGACGTCACCAATTACTACTACTGCTACTGTTACTTTAAATCATAACTGAAATCGTAAAATATTTATTCAGTAAGAGCAAAAACCAATTATTACATTTGATCAGAACCCAGCTCCAGTTTGCTCCCGCGCAGACTGTGTGTTTGCGAAACAAGAGCTATGGCAAGAGCTCATGGTGCTACATAGGTGTACCGTGCTGTTCATATCAAACCCATAAATTAATTTAAAAAGCCTAAACTTTAAATTCGTTCATATTTTTTGAAGATTTCTTCTACATCTTATGTTTTAGGTAAAGCCTAAAACATAAGATGTAGAAGAAATTAAAAACCTGTAAATGTAAATGTAAAAATGTAAATTCCGGAAGTTCGAAGCGGTCTCATATTATTTTGTTCATGAAATCCATAACATTGGACTATACTTTAAAAGACTTTATTTTATTTTGCAAGCCCTTTGAATTTTTTTTATACACAACTCGTTATAAACGACTTATTTACTACTTATGGTGTGAGGAAATGTTATCTTCCAGTGTCAAAGTTGATCAAGCCGTCCTGGAAACCATGGGCCTCTGACGTGGCTTCACAAAGTCTTGCGACAACAACCCGGACACGCCCAAGTACTTTCTAGTAAGCCACTGGCGGTCACCCATCCTGGATATGTCCGCATCAAACGTTGCTTAACTTTGACAGTCGTCAAACGACAGTGAAAACCGTTCGACCTTTGCGGTAGAGACAAAACGTTTGTGAAGGTTCATGCCAAATGAAACGTCAGATGGAGATAGCGAACCGATAAACGGCCCGCATTGATTGGATATGATAAACTAAGTTTATACTGAGTTTAACTGACACAACGAAACAAACCCATTTTCATAAGTTTTCATGCGACTAAAAGCATTTTACCACTGCAAGCATAAAGCGAAGACTACGCGGGAAGAACAAGAAATGTCAGTTGGAAGAATTTAAGAGTAAATAAATTTTTTAAGTTTGCAATTCCTTATAATTTTTCATAAACGTCTCATAAAAATATTTATCTCAGTATATTATTAGCAGAAACTATTTTGTTTTACATTTTCATTAGTAAAATTACAATTAATGGTAGAAAAGCTCGCAAAGTTACTAAATAAAACAGTAAATTGTTATTATTATGTTATTGCAAAGAACAAGGAATGTCAGTGACTATTCCACTTTTTGTTAATTATAATTTTATTATGAATAAGTTATTTTTAAATAAAAGAATAGAATTATAATCAGATATTAATTTTTCATGAGAAATTATTCATGACGTAGATTTTCATATAAAATTTGGGCTTCAGCAGAGCAAAATGTCTTCACAACTTGAAGGTCTGCATATTTAGCACTAGTTATCTTGAGCTTCATTACTATCCGACGTTTTCAATATTTATTTTATTTTAACAAAACGTAAATTAATCAGAAAGACCTGCAGTGGAGGTAAGTAGCCTTGCCTTCCATGCAAGAGGTCCCGGATTCGAATCCTGGTAGGTGGTAGGTCGAAAAAATGCGAACTATCATTGACTAGTCGTGTTCTAGCGTTAAATGAAATATGAGATTAAAAAGTGTTGCCGATCTACCACTAGATGGCATTAATAGTTTCAAAATACTGACATTCCTTGTTCTTCCCGCGTGGTCTTCAAGTAAGGATTATTAGAAGTATTATTTGTTTATTTCATATTTTATTTACACACACATATACAAAACCAGATGTTAAAAGAAAAGGAAAAAAAAGGTACGAAGGCATTTTAAAGAAAATTCTTCCAGCAGACCTGGGACTGAAATGTGTCGTGATATCAATAATAGTGTGTGTTGAGTATATGTGTACAATTAGCTTCTAATATAATTACAATAATAAAAAAAATAACCTACTTAAATATACGAAATTATTAGTTCTTAGCCGGAAATCTTATTTACAATTAGTAGAATTTTCGCGTCATCGTGTTATAACCTAAGTTTGACTGAATGTACAACAAGATGTTAGTAGCGGCAAATTAAAAAAAAACCCGACTGACACGAAAACATGTTTCTAATGGCTGAACTAATTTTATTCAACGCACCTAGCAATTTTTTTTCTTCAAACAAAAAAATCCAAATTGGCATATGAGATTCGATGCCACAGACACACAGAGATACACATAATAAACTTATCATTTATATAATTCACCTCCTTTTTGCGCCGAGGACGAAAATAAAAATGGTCAAAGTTTTTAAAAGTTTAGTTAAAGACTTTGGAATCAGTCGCTATGAAAGCTAAAATTTCAAAGCTAGGTAGACAATACATGAAACTGTAAGGGGTCCTTCCCAAATGTTCGGGCCAGCATCAATTGGCACTTCTGGGCGGCAATGTCGAATACGTGTGGGTAGATGAACGTTAGCTAAAAATGCTGCCTGGAATTAGTTCGGATTTTGGCGCGAAGGGCCGAATAGTGCGCTGTCTTGCAAAAAAGGCGGAATGGACTACCGCTCGGGACTCGGCTAACATTGTGTAGGAGTTGATTAGGACTGACATTACAACATGATATAACGAATTTTAGAGGTATTTCCAAACTCTTCGTTTTGCCAAAGTTATTTGAGAAAATTATTTACGACTCTTTATTTCCCGCTATCCGGCCGCTGTTAAGGTGGCAACCAATACAAACAACTGTCATCGAGTAAAGTTGGTTTATTACTAATCTATTATAAATGAGTATTACATACACCTAATTGATATGTAGTTTGTATACAACATTACACCACCGGGGTAATATCGAAAAAAAAAAATTTGAATAATAGCAAAAAAAAATTTTTTTTCTTTCTTTTTTTTTAATTTTTTTTTTAATAAAAAGTATACTTACACAACAAAGTTATTATATTTATTGCTTATACAATTTGGTTCTGTTTTTATGAACAATATCAATTTTATTATTGTTAGCGATTTTTACATTAACACCCATGTCTTCAATTACAACATATGGACCAACAAACTTAGTATCTAATTTTGTGCCAGTTTCATTTTTTACAAGAATTGATTGGCCTGGAAAATATTCTACATGGTTAAGATTTTTATCATAGTTACATTTTCGTTTTATTTTGCTTATAAATAAATTGTTACGAGCGTCTTGTTGTGCTATTTGTAATCTATATCTTAAGTCTAATGGATAACTATCTGGGTTATATAAAGGTTCAATACAATTACTTATTCTAGAAGGTATTCTACTTAGTTTTCCAAAAACCAGTTCATATGGAGTATATTTTGTTTCAGTATGGACAGTATTGTTAAAACTATAACACCAAAATGGAATCCAATGACTCCAGTTTTCCTTATGACCATCACATTGAATTCTCAGAAATGATCCTAAATTTTTATGAGAATTTTCTAATGCTCCTATTGATTCATGATGATAAGCCGTTGAATAAATTTTTTCGATTTCTAACAATTCACAAACTTGTTTCATTACTGATGACATAAATTCACTCCCACGATCCGTTGCTATATTATTGGGTACCCCAAACCTTAAAATAAAATTATTAACTAATTTCTTAGCAACACTAATTGTTTCTTTATTTTTTAGAGGATAAGCCTCTACAAACTTAGTAAGCTCGCACTGGAGAGTCAAAATATACCTATTATCTTCTATATCTCTATCCAGTGGACCAACAATATCAAGAAACACTTTATCAAACGCGTGAGCTGCAGTCGTAGTTATTTTGCATTGGCTCTTTAACGTGTCTAACTTCTTTCATTTTTTGACATTTTGTGCACTTACTTACAAATTCTTTGACGTCTCTGTCTAGTCCTGGCCAGAAAAACTTTCTTTTTATATTATTAGTCATCCTACGCACACCAGCATGACCACTGGTAGGCAATAAATGAAAGTCATGTAAAATAAAATCTTTGTCTTCTTTACTTTCAATTCTCTTAATACCTCTAATTATACAAATTCGTGGACCGGTCCATTCCTTAATTCTTTGTATTTCAAGTAATAAATCTTTTATAAAAATATCATTATTCTCATGCTTAACTATGCATAGTTCTTTAACATTTATTTTCTTACAAAATTCTCTTAACTCAATCACAAATTCGGCTCGCGTATATTGTGCCTTAAAGTTAAGATTTATGTAAATTGTACGTTTATTTTCATCATAAATAAAACAATTGTATTCAAGGTATACCTTATTTTGTTGTCTAAATCGAGTTAATTCGTCATATCCGATAAAAGTCAATTCAACAGAATTGCTAGGCATTTTTAATAACTCTACAACTTTTGGCTGATCAGACCAATCGTAGTTAGGTTTACTAAAGACATCTGCATTTTTGTTATCTAATTGTTGTCTTTGCGCTCTAGTCAGTACTAACATAATTTCCCCATTCATTTCTTTAAGCATCAATTATAGTTTTAACAGTTTTTTCATTACCGTCCATAACTGGAACTAAATTACAAGCAGTTTTCAAATCGAACTCCATTGTCGCTGAAAAATATTCACTAGTTTCACTATAATCACTTAAACTACTACTACTAGAATGTATTTTAGTACGAGTACATAATTGAATAATATTGCTATAAGTAATTTTAATATTATCCCAGTTAGAATTAACTATCTGTAATAAACTAGACTCTATGTTTTTCTGATTAATAAAATACTGAATTATAATCTCACTCTTTTTATAAATATTTTCTGCTTCGGATAATTTATTTTCAGCTATTTTACCCGAAAATCCAGCTTTTCCCTTTCTTACTAAGTATTTCTTAATTTTTGTAAGTTCATATAAATATTCTAATAATTCTTTTTCCATACCCTAAAACGTAAAATAATTAAATTCAACTTACCATTTTATGAGTTACCAGTAGTAGGGGACACGTTTGTTACATGGAATTCGCCGCGTTACCATAATATGATAATATACATGGAGTTAAAATCAAATTAGAGTAACACAAGTAAAATAATAGAGTGTTAAATTATTCACTTTATGTCCCTAAATATATAATTATGTAGTTCTTTTCTCATTTTAGTTCAAAATAATATACGTAGGTAATACTTATATTTAATATGTTTTAATTTTTTATTTATTTTTTATTTTTTTTAATTTATATATTATATTTACGCATTTTTGCAACATCACACTTTCACTAATCACTATCACTCCACTAAACTTTTTCCATTCTGGCTGCTGCTGCCGACGCTGGAGACAAATCGGGCAGGTCTCTGGGCAGGTAACCTTTTGCAGATCGACGGTGAAATGATCGTCGCAGATCATTTAGGGTTATTTCTCGCCGAATCAATTTCTTATGTCCTTTTTTATAATATTTGTAAAAAGGACAATGGCAAATAATGCCAGCAGAGTCAATATAATTATAAGAATTATATTGGTCGAATAAAGATGGAGCTCTAAGTTTTCTGATGTGGCTTCCTGTTTTGATTGAGATTTTCCCATATTTTCACCACTTAAATACACGAGTATGTTGAAGAAGTCATCGCAAGAAAAAAATCATTTTAATATATTATACGTAATGAGTTACTTGTTATTTTACACCGTTTGCTGCGTTTGGCAGGGTCGCCATATAGGGAGGTGGCAACCAATACAAACAACTGTCATCGAGTAAAGTTGGTTTATTACTAATCTATTATAAATGAGTTACAATAAGTATTACATACACCTAATTGATATGTAGTTTGTATACAACATTACACCATAAGTAAAGGTTATCAGGTTGATGCCGTGTATGCCGACTACTCAAAAGCCTTCGACAACATTTCGCATTCTCTGTTAATAAATAAAAGCGAGAAAATTGGTATACACGGTGACCTACTACATTGGCTCACATCTCACCTTAGGGATCGATCCCAGGCTGTTGCGGTTAAGGGATTTACATCATCTTTTGTTCCTATTACATCGGGCGTGCCTCAGGGCTCTCACCTCGGCCCACTGTTATTTAACATATTTATTAACGATGTCTTAAACTGCTTTGGTTACACCAAGGTTTTATTGTTTGCAGATGACACAAAAATGTATATTACAATTAAGTCTATTAAGGACTGCTTTGATCTTCAGAAAGATTTAACTGCTCTTTACGATTACTGTTTGCGTAACAAATTATATTTAAACTACTATTTATCACAATCATACAATAAATAACACACCACTTAATAGAGTGAGTGAGGCGAGAGACTTGGGAGTGTTTTTGGATGATCATTTATTATTCCGGTCGAATATTCATAAAATAACTGCAAAAGTCTATAAAATGTTGGGATTTTTATTTCAACAAACAGTAGATTTTAGAAATGTGAATACATTCATAATTTTATATAATTCCTTTGTAAGGTCGCACCTTGAATACGCCTCTACTGTGTGGAACCCGCAGTATTCGGTATATAGGGATGCAATTCAACGTATTCAGGACAATTCTATAAGCGTTTAGTATATAGATTAAAGTCATTCCCATCCGATGTAAGACAAATAAATGTCTATGTCTATGTCTATGACAGACCTTGAAACGCGACGTGAACACCGTGATGTTATTTTTCTTTACAAAATACTTAATAACTTTGTTGATTCCTCATACTTACTAAAGAACATTGACTTTAAATGTCAGAGATGCAATCTTCGGTTAAATTTAAGATCTACTTTTGCTTTTCCAGCCTGTAAGACTAATTACAGTAAAAATCGCTTTATTGTTAGAGCCTGTAATTTTTATAACCAGAATTATCAATCCTTAGATATATTTAATCTGAAACCTCACAACTTCATATCTACCATCAAGCAGCTTAAATAAAAATGGCTTTAAAACTTTCTATTAACTTCTCCATAACTTATAATAACTTTAAGTTGTTACTTAACTTCTGTTTAATCTACCCAATATTTATTACAATTAACAGTGAAAACTTAATTGGCTTGTGAACTACCTACTTGTAATATTTTTCTATGTATTTATATAATGCTGTATGTTTTCCTAAATAAATAAAAAAAAAAATTACCGTTCAACAAATACTGCCGATTGCCGATCGGGATGTGCCGGTCCGAACATGTGGATAGTGCTACTTTTGTATATATATATATATATATATATATATATATATATATATATAAGTAACCTTTTGTATATATTTGTATGTATTTGTATTTTGTATATATAACCTAAGAAACAAAATCATTAGTTAGAAAGCAATATTCGGATATTGCTGGCAGTCAAAGCAATTTCCACTTAAATGAGTATATTCTCCAATATTCCATATACATTCTATTGGAATCCTATTTCCCTTCAGGATATTTTAGTTTTTTACGGGAAATGGATACAGTTTTGTCTTCCATCCCGTTTATTTATAAGCTTCAAACGATGGCCCATTTATAGCAAAAATGCTATTTTTTACCAAGATAAAATACATCTATTGCAGTAGATGCGATAGTTAAACTTTATATCAATTTTATCAATTATATGAATGTGACGTTTACAGTAAAGTCATTTATCACTGTCATTTTGTGGGACCTCCTTCTTTTGAATTCGGTTAAAAATATAGAAAAGTTGAGCATAACACATATGTTTTGGAATAAACCTTTGGTTTCTACCAGTCATATTATGTACAATTTTTTATACATAAGAGCACTTTTTTATTTGTTCGTTTCGTATCTTTTGGTACGTTTCCAACTGTTTACAATTTGCAGACTGAATGTGTAAAAACTGTAAGCTAATCAGGGTTTACACAATAATCAGAATACCGAAATTAGATAAAATAGAAATATCTTTGCGGAAACGATGGTAGAGTCTGTTTGATTATTTTAAATAATCTAAAACCGAAGTATGATTAAGTTAAGTATATATGAACCATGTTATTACTAATACACTTTATATAGATTATAATTTTGTCTGATTATCTTGTTTTTGTTAATTTTTGTATAAGTACTTAAAACTTTTCGTACATGTCATGCCTGTTACGGACTTCGATTTACAGTAAGTAGCTAAAACAAAAAGCGGTCGCTTTTAGATCGTAAATCTCTGATATTGATATTGTCAACAGTGATGTGGGACCAGCATAAAACTAACGACCTTGTACTAAAACGGGAGTAGAAAATAGAATACATTAAATGCAAGCTATATTGGAGTCCTGTTTGCTACTCTGAAAACGCTCACACTTTTGTGGCACAATTTATTGGCCACAAACTGTAAATCAAACGAAAACCTTTTGTCTGAAATAATTTGTCGGGCTATTAACTGTGCGTTTAACTTTAACCAAACTAGGTAAAAACACTGTATGAATCATATTTCAAAATATTTCTGGTGTATACTTTTTGTGTATAGTCTGGTGTATACCGGTGTTAATTTACTTGTTATAATAAAATTTCTAATTTATTTGATTTTTCAGTAAAAAATCTTGAAATGCAAACACATCCTAAACATCCTTAACATTTACATATAAAAAGATTTTTGAGTTACATTTTAATAACTTTTGAAATTAAAGGCTTCTAATTTTATTCTTATAATGGGTTTGCTTCAAAGAGCTATGGTTCTCTTAAGCAAAAGCTTACCCAGAAATTTCAAATTTACTGGCTTAAAAATACCCGATCAAAGTCGACTAACGATGACGTCACATCCTTTAACCCTAAGCACTCAATGAAACACAGCGTCGCTGACGTCAGTATAGGTTACAGAATGACATTGGGAATTTTGATGACATCTTATTACTTTCATAATGAGAGTTCCTTGGAAATGGCTTCATAATAGTATTTTAAATACCATCGCGAAAACATAGCGGAAAAAAGAATTTAATTTTGTACGAAATTGTGATCTGAAACTATTTATTTACTTTCAAAGTGGTAAAAGGTTTCTCTTTTTACACACACACACACACACACACACACACATACATACATATAATATAATAGTTCACACAGCCTTCAGCCTTGTGGTGTGTTGTTGAAACCCCTGCCTTACGAAAGTAAGCATGGACGACCATACAGCGAACTAGGGGGGAACCCAGAATAAACAAACATACAAACATTCAAAATCTATTTAACCGTCGAAGCAAGCGCCATTTTGTCGCATGCCTGTTATTTGCAAACAGCAATCCAGTTTATTTGCTTATTGCTAAGAAAAGCCTTGAGGGGTAGAAATCCTAAAGCCTCGAAATAGTCACGTTTGTTCTACTTGCAGAGGGTATTGGATACGGTTTAATAGTCAAGAATAGTTTATGTGCCTTAAAAGATACTATTATTTATTTCTAAAAAGAGGCTTCTCTTAAAAAAATATCGTTTAACTTAAAAAAAAATTATATTTAAAATTGGATCATAATACTCGTATAAGGTCTCGCGCCGCAGCGTACGTGTCTTTTTTTTAAAGAAATGTATATATGACAAGGAAAAAAGTTCTTCTTCATCATTTCTTATGTTCATCGGGTAAAAAATATAAAAAGAACCTAACCAAAAAAGCTTTACCGTACTTCAATCAACAAGGATAAAATCTATTTAGTTTTCGTTAGCTATTATTTATTTTCTTTTATCCGCCACTCAGCTTTCTCCCGACAAATCTTATTACTCGAATCCTGACGACGATCAAATTCTGTGAACTTTTTGCCAAAAAAACATGGAACCCAATAAAAGTTAGTCTCTGATTGTGATATTGCTTTTTTTAGAGACAGTTACAAAAAGAACGGACACCTTTTTAGGAATTTAATTTTCAGACAGTGTGATGTTAACATGCTTTTCTTAATGTGATAATCAGGAAGATCCTATAAGTGGTATTGATTGTGTGTATCTTCTTTTAATACCAGAGCGTATTCTCGGTAAAATCTTTGACATATATTCTTTTTGACTTATTATGGTAAACTTAATAATAGGTCTTTACCTATGAAACTGCCGTTTTGCCGTACTGGCCATTTCAAATGAAAATATTTTTTTTTTGACTGATAATTCTAATTTCAAATTAATTTTATTTGACAAACATGGAATTCTTTTTCTAAAATCGTCATTTGTTTAATAGTTAGTGTTTTGTTTTCAACGCATTCGAACATTTTTCGTCATCGTGGATAAGTTAAAAATTCGAGTAATTATGGAGTATGAGTACCGTCGTGGCAGCAAAGCGGCACAAGCGGCACGCAACATCAACGACGTTTACGGAGCGAACACTACAAACGAACGCACCACCCGTTATTGGTTCACCCGCTTCCGTTCTGGAAATTTTGACCTGAAAATTGAACCCCGTGGTCGTCCGAAAACTTTGGTCGACAATGACGAATTAAAGGAAATTGTGGAAGCTGATGAAACTCAATCCACGGCCGGAATATCAGCAGCTTTCGACGTTAGCATCAAAACAATATTGGTCCATTTGCGTCAAATTGGCAAGGTAAAAAAGCTTGACAAATGGGTACCCCACGAACTCAATCACCGCCAGCGCGAAGTACGCGTGGAGACGTGCCTTGCACTGCTCAGCAGGCATACAAATGAAGGAATTCTGAACCGCATTGTTACTTGTGACGAGAAATGGATCCTGTTTGACAGTCGTAAGCGCTCAGCAAGTTGGTTGGACCCTGGTTCAGCACCCAAACAATGCCCTGAACGAAAACTTACCCCTAGAAAAGTGATGGTCACAGTTTTGTGGTCTAACGCGGGTGTAATTCATCACAGCTTCTTGCCAAACGGGACAAGCATTACTGCAGATGTGTACTGTGAAGAACTGAACACAATGATGGAGAAGCTCGCACGTCTCCAACCAGCTTTGGTCAATCGTTCGGCTCCACTGCTCCTGCACGACAACGCGCGACCTCATACTGCACAGCAGACGGTCTCCAAGCTACAAGAGTTGGGGTTGGAAGTTCTCCGTCATCCGCTGTACTCACCAGACCTTGCGCCTACAGACTTCTACTTTTTCCAGAATTTGGATAACTTCTTGGCGGGAAAAAAATTCAATACCCGAGAGGCAGTACAAAATGCCTTTGAAGAATTTGTTGCCTCCCGTCCAGCTGATTTCTTCAAGAAAGGTATCAATAAGCTACCAATGCGTTGGCAGAGATGCATTGATTGCATGGGTGATTATTTTGATTAATAGAAATAAAAAATATATAAAAAAATTACGCTTCATTTATTTCGTGAAAAACGGCAATTTCATAGGTAAAGACCTAATAGATTAAGACCCACTGGTACACATCTGAGCTAGCCGGTCAGTAAGTTAATATGTCCTGTCACTTTTTGTTTCTATTGAACTGATACAGACAAAAAGCAGTATTAAGAGCTAGCTAATTGAGTGCAGCGCAAGTATATAATTCTGTTAAGGCTACCGTTACAAATTATGCTAATGCTCAATACTTAATTCTTTATAGCCATTTCATGTTAACATGATATTATTGCTACATTCAGTTAGTATTATAAAACACATTATGGACTCTGCGGACACAGCAAACTTAGAGAGAATAGCCTCTACTTATGCTGGTTATCTTTGTTACGGTGTAAAAGCTACGAAATAGTTTGTGAGTTTATCTGACATAAACGAACTCTTTGTAAAAGTAATACACAAAATAGATTAAACGCTTAAGTTAGGTTAGTTAAATCATTAGATATTTCTTTAGTTTTTTTTTATTCTCGCAACTATATGTTGATCCAGATAAGTAGTATCTTTATCTTAGGTTTACTCTTGAAACCAATCTAGATTTCAATCCAGTCAATCTGAACCCATTCCAATTAAAAATATGGCACTGTTAAGTATGGAGTTAACAAGACAAGGCGCCCAGTAACTTGACGGCATCTGGTGTTTCAGAAAGAAAAATCATCTATGAATGTTTATTTATCGATACAGGGTGAAAAAAGTACTGTTAAACCTGAAACAGGTCAACGATTTGCTTATAATGAACAATTCCTAAAAAAATAGTGTCCAAATTGCACACAGATAGAACCACAAATTTAAGGTGTTACCACACCAACCGATCGACCGGTCGACGTCGATCGATGGCAGAATAGAACAGTCGACGTCGCAGTAGGCGTGATGGCCTACAATTGTCTGACACCACCCCTGAGTTGGTAATTTATTAGTAAAATAATCCCATGCTCCTATACATTCATATAAAGGTATCTGTACTCTGCAAACCCGCAGTAGGCGTGATGGCTTTAATTGTCGGACGCCACCCCTGAGTTGGTAATAGTAGTAAAATAATCCCATGCACCTACACATTTATATGAAGGTATCTGTACTCTGCCAACCCGCAGTAGCCGTGATGGCTTACAATTGTCTGACACCACCCCTGAGTTGGGAGAGGCTTATATCCCTCCAGTGATTATTAAAGGTATTACCAACGTGGACTGTTCTATTCTGCCATCGATTGGTGTGGTAACACCCTAGAAAATGCGTGCGACAAGAACACCCGGAATGCGCGGAGGGTTTCTCTGCTCCTTATCAATAAATCAGTCTTTCAGTGCAAAAGCACCTGCAGCATCACAATTTGGCAACAATTTATGAACGTTTTAGTAAATAAATAAATAACAATTTTGTATGGCCAATTGATAAAATTAATTAAAACAAAACTTTAAACATACTTAAGCCTAGGTTGCTTTGGTAATTTTATTGTAATGAAAGGGTTTTTTTTAATTAAGTAAGTACTTACCTAAATTTATTTTTGAATTTTCATGACATTTTTAGAATATTTATGACATCACCAACATAATTTATATATTTATGGAAAATCCTTTATAAATTAATTGACATATGTAACAAAATGTTTAATTGCTATAGGTATATAAGACTGTATACTAACAAGTAAGCCAAGTTGCTACAATAAACAAATGCATTATGTATTGTCATTATATTATACGAGATATTGCAGAAAACAATTTCTTCCTATTTATGCACTTTATATGCTATGTTTCTTCCAAAAAGTTCCTCGGTTAGACATTAAATAACCTAAGTTTAAAATTAAAAAAACAATTCCCCAATTCAACTTGTGTTTCTTGGAAAGGTTTTTAGTTTAAGCATTTCTGTGACGTTTCCAGGCTTAGCAGTCGTTTACCCACCTTGAAAATAAAGTTCAACTTGGGATGCGTTATTGTTTAGCCGCTGGTTTCTGGAGCTTACGTCACAACCGGGTGCCACATGTGCCAACGTGTTTTTGATTTAACATTAAGCGGATCGCTTAAGGATAAAAGAAAAGATCTTGAGAAACCTTGTCTGGCTGTCCGCAGTCGGCAGGCTTGGTTGAATATTTTTTTCAACAGAGCACGCGATCCACACCCAAATGGTAAATGGCATCCGCATGGACATCATAAATAATAGTAATAATAATTCTTTAGACAAACACACCAACTGTATGAGCCCAAAGTAAGCAGAGCTTGTGTTATGGATGCCCATACAGCGTACTGGGGGTATTATATATAAGTATGTTCAAATTCAAATTCAAATTCAAATATTTATTTCTCAACATTGACAATTACTTGTTCTTATTGACGTCAAATAAAACATGATTCTACCACCAGTTCGAAAAAAAACCTTCGTGAAGAAGAACTGGCAAGAAACTTCACGGGTATATTTTTTTTTTTTTCAAAATAAATTTACAGTCTCTTTATGTCTATACAAAATTATTCTTTTCTGCATCTGTTAGCTCGGCAAGTCTCCCTCCCCCCAAGTATCCAAACGACGAACACCCTCAAACGGCACCCGTTCACGAGTTAACGCGGGATCCAGCCATCGCCCTCCTCAACCATATTAGAGGGAAGTGAACGACCCGTCACCCGACGCTACCATAAGAAGACGTACTTTAGTGACAATGACGCTTTAGATATTCATCGGGACGAAGAACTCATCGCACAAACAGACACATTACACATGCTTTATTCTGATATATATATTAGATATAGAAATAAAAACAACCATGACCCGAGAACAAACATCTGTGTTCATCACACAAATGAATGCCCCGGCCAGGACTCGCATCTGGGATCTTCGGCGTATGAGGCAAGGCTACTTACCACTACACCACTCGGTCGTCAAATTGTAGGTGTTTTGATTGGTTATTTCCGTTTTTTGGTTTACGAAAAAAGATGCGTTGTCAACTGAGGGCTTAAGATGGAATTGGTGGCTATGGCAGTTATAATAGGTACGACTGTGATAGCGCCCCAGGCGAGATGTCATCATACAAACTCTACCAATACGAATTAAATGAGTATTTTGTCTGTCACCAGCCGCGAGGGTAAGTGAGGCTGGTATCCCTACCGTGCTACTGATTATTAATGCTACTGCGAGAAACTTGGCTATTTGAGGACAACATTTGATTCAAGAAATGTTTTGAAACATACATTTTTGAGTTGAATATCGATATTATGTACCTAGATTAGAAAACTTAAAAAAGGAGGAAAATCCTTATCTTTTTATATTATTAGCTTTTTTATAACATTAAATACGACAAATTTATTACACTAGTGTGCATGTAAACGCATTATCTACATAGCTATTATTTATTGTATCCAAACGCGCTTACAACTTTTAGTACGATCCCAGTACGGTTTTGTATGGACCCTTTTTCGGCCACTCGCAGCAGATCCTCAAAATTATCGTTGTGTCTAGAAAACTGTTGCTTTTGTAACATTTCTTTATTGTTGATAAACGATTTAAATATGTAATTTAAAAAAAATCAGTCAAAGCCCTATTGTAAATAAAAATAAACAAATTCTTAACACGCTATTCTCAGGAACTTTTACATTTAAGATCAAGATCGCAGTAAGAACTTGTGGTAGTATTTTAAAAAGGTCACATACCATATTTACGAGACCATACCGTGTGTACCAAAAGCACATTCTTCTGCTGTTTAGTTAATAATGATTGACCTTTAACGCCAATACTTACATAACACAATGACATAACCTTATGACCATGATCATCAACAGAGTGGAAAAGCAAAAGCATATCTTAAAAAAAATTTAAATCATTCTTAAATATTTTAAAGCATCTAGGCAGTTCGAGAATTAAGATCTTGACTTCTATGAACACCAAATGAACAACCCCCTTTAAAATTAAATATCGCGGTCAGTTATAACCGACGTCAAGACATTTTATCGACTTACTTAAACTTAATCTGTGACCCAGAGCTTTTAGGCAGATATCTATAAAGAGTGCTTATACTTGTCTCGACTGGACTTATTTTAGCCGAATGGTCAAATAAAAAGCGAACTATTTGTGTACTGTACAAGTGACAAGATTAGTGGTATTGTTCTCAGAATATGTATTCTACATAGTAAAAAAAAGAGCTTTTGTTCTTTTACCATTTAGCGTTCATGAAATAAGCGTGAGCACGATTTGTAGATTTCAACCTTAGTGTCGATGCCAACGCTACCCCCACCAAGTTTATGTTAGCCAGAATAGCAATAAAATTTCTTTTCAATGTAGATCATTATTGTACGCAGCTTCGAATATCAATTTCATAGCAATTGGTGGCTTGATTTTTTGATTCTGTGACGGTGTTTCAAGTCATCTTCTCAGGAGAACCAGCTACAAAAAAAGAACTGATGACCACACAAAATCATAGCTTCCACCATGCCGTATGGCCAAAGTGTAAACTGAAAGGTCGAATAATTCCTCATATTCACAGTTATAAACTGTCTCATATCGGACGTCTTCCGGCTAGACGAGCTAGCAATTGTTTTAAATAGAAAGGTTATGCTTCCATCAATAATACTAAAACTCATTAATCTAAAAATACTGAAACAGGTATTCGTGTTTTCTTGTGATTTCATTGTTCATAAAGTAGCCAAAATTCGAGGATGATAATAAATATTTTTTTTGTCACCTGGTTTTCTGCTGTTTATAATTATTTACACTAAGGAGTATTGTATATGTGTTTGTCTTTTGTTATTTTTTATGAATACTAGGAGTTTCTTAAATGGTTAAATGTATAGAAATAGAGTCGTCAAAAAAGTGTTGAGAACAAATCATGCAAAGATAGTTTCATATAAAAACATTAAGGAATTTTGAAGAAAATCAATAACTTATGTATTTTATTAATGTTTAATATTTTTTTATTCATTGGTCAACACCACAGTTTGATGGTAATTTAAAAATACTCTATAAAGTCCTGTTGATATTTGTTACTTGGCAAATTACTTTGTAGATAAGGCCAAACTAAAAATTCTTGATACTTACATTTTTGCTGAATGTAGTTTTTGGTAATCCAAACAGACAGCACTTCACAAGCGGATTTTTTGCTTATCGATTTTCGTAACACACCTCTTTTTATCTAGACGATCTGTTCATTCACTTTATTTGAAATGGCGAATGGTCTTCGACTTAATAGCGACGCGATCGACCGACTACTGAACGCCCCTAGCTAGCTTCCTCCTCTATGAATGAAACCCAGCAAAGTTTTCCCTATATATTTCAAATCTATTTTTAGTCAAGAATTTCCCTCTTGAACACTTTAAATTCACACTTGGAACACTTCAAAAACCGTGTCGTATATTAAAAAGTATCGTTAAAACGAGTTGATTTGAATTTAAATCTGATTCTAAAACGTTAAATTTGAGAATATCAATGGATGTGAAAACGTTTCTGCGGCTGTTTCCCGAGTTGTATGGAAGAGGGCGCGACGCCGTTCGCTTAATAGGCTTGTATTATCTAAAAATATCAAACATTACCATTATTACAAACTAAACCTTACGTTCTTAACTTCAAGGTTTAAAATTCCTTACTTGATTTTGTTTCAACAGGGGTGTGTGCGTTTAGTTGTGTGCTTGTGTAGGCAAAGTTTACAGCGCATGCGTAATAGAAGCCTTTGCAGACGAACAAAAATCAATCCGCCTGTACGTGGGAGTTATGTAACGTCGGCCATGCTAACGTCCTTTCTTGTTCTTGCCTGTTATTGGAATAATAAATATAAAGATACTCCCATTCATCGTATTAATTCAAAGGACGTAGGTGTTTCCTCTTATGTAGAGTTTATAGAAATGTTTCGTTTCTTTTTTGTAATATTTTGGGGTAGTGGATAATTTACAGTTGAATTATTGTTGGAGTAATATAATAAAAGTAGTTTAATAGAGAAAATAGAATCATGTGCTTTTTATGTGCTGAATTACCTAATATAAATTTAGTTTTATAAAAATAAAAATTGGATGTTATTTTGAATTGTCACGAGTAAAAGTCAAGGTAAATACAAATACATACAAATAAATACAATTACTGCTTACATTTTTAACTTTGAGTCTAATAACAATCCACGACGAGATAACTTAAGACCATTCGCAGATCAAGATAGAAAATACTTTTCAAAATCAACATACTTATACAAGTAACTAGTGAGTTAATTAAAACTTTTACTTCTTATCAGAATACCTGTAGAATTCCAAAGGTTAGGAGCTAATTTCCTTTCGGCTACCCTAATTAAGAGTATAAAGACCGTTACTATCGGATACCCATGTTATGACAGTTTATTAGATGCGATTCTGAAATTTCATTCAAATAAAGACTAATTTGGTGTTTACATAAAGTCTACTAGATTATACGATAGAACCGAAAATACATAATTTTATCTTCAGAATTTAAGAAACGATGAGAGTGTAAAAGTGTGTAAAAGTGTAATTTTTTGGTGTTTGCTAATTATTCATTTATTAGGTTTTGACGCGCGTCGAAAAAGAGGGTTGGTATAAGTTTAACATGTTTATCTGTCTGTGTATGTATTTGTGTGGATGTGTACCTGCAGCATCATATTTCCCTTTAGAACGGACCGATTTTGGTACCGTGTCTGGGTTCAAACTTAAACTTTGAGGGTGTTCGTCGTTTGGACACTTGGGGAGGGAGACTAGAAAAGAGAAAAGAGGCAGATAAGAAAAATTTTGTAAAGACATAAAGAGACAAGCTTGTAATAATATTTAAAAAAATATTTTACTTGTGTTCTTATAGATTATTCGGACATATTATTGCTGTTATTTGACTAGCAAGGTATCGGTTCGGAAAAATATCAAAAACCATTCACATTGTAATATCAAAATGGAAAGTAACAAGTAAAGTTACTTTGTGAATGTAATAGATTCTGTGTGGCCTGTCAGACTGGTAGCTTTGACATTTAAATCATAAAAACATTATTTAAAGGGGCTAAACTTGGTAACAATGGTATATTTATCATGCGTTAATACAGTTTACAGAGACTTTTCTGTATTGTGAGAAAGAAAAATTTATTTATTTTAATTTTAATGGATTAAAAGGTCTTTTTCCCACAATGAAAATCCTTTGTTCTTGTTATATAATTCAAAGTTCTACCTCCAGTTCGGGCAGAACTTAGGGACGAAGAAGATTCACTTGAAATTATTTTAGAATGTTGCTTTTCAAAAGACGAGCTTTTTTTAAATGTATCATCTTTATTCCAACGTCCCCTCAGAAACGGGAAATCCAGTATCCACAAAAAACATTTTTATCATCAAAATATCATCAAAAAGTGCATTTAAAAAAAATGGTTGATTTGGCCTTTTATGTTAGTGCTAAACACATACTTAAACTTAAATTTAACGAACTAAAAGACGAAGCACTTGGAACTGATGAATAGCAAAACACAGATTGATCAATAATTTATGGTTTAATGAAAAACGTTACTCCTGGAGCAGGATAGGTAAAAGGAGGCATTGCATCTACAAGTGTCTCATTTATTGATGGGGAGAATATTAAACAAAACGCCGCCGGCTATTACGAGTACAACTCATGGTAACAACATAGCATTAGCGTTAATAAAAATAAAACATATATCAATTTATTTGTATCCTGTTTTATCAGAGATACAATTTAAAAGGTTTTATGTCATTCAACGTGGGTGTCGACGGCGAGGGTGGCAACGGGCCCTTCAGTTGCTCCAACTTAAAGCATATGTAAATTGTCATCTAATTTATCTTTGCTGTACGAAGTAGTCCTAAACAATACTCCTAAGAAGTATGTAAAAATTTTTAAGATAATTCTATTACACGAACAGAGCTTTAAAAGTGGAGTAAATAGGTAGGTCTTGGTTAGATCTGATCATCCTAGCTTTTCCATAAGTAAATGTAAGTTGTAATCAGACTAAGTTTGGCAATCCTAATCAAAATCCTAAAATACAAAGAAGTGAAAAAGCAATTAACAATATCGAAAGAGTAATCGATTACAAGATTATTTCTGTAAAACGGATATTTTCTTGCCCTACGTTTAAGACGCGTGGCCACGCAAAATGTCGCGATAGCCCATTTTTGTCCTATTTTCGGAAGCTATCTATTTTTTGTTTAATAGACATATAAACTCATTAAAAATTTATTACTTTATAACTTTTCTAAACAATCTTGATCCATGTTGGATGACTCCAATTCTTAAAAAATAAAGTTTTGATTGAGTAAATTGTTCGTAGGTCTCTTTTCAACGAACGTACAGAAATGAATCTTTATGATATTTACCGTTCATCTCATCATAAAGTAGGCATTTCATTTTGGGCCTCAACTTTAGTGGATATATAATTTAACTAAGAACAATTTTCATGTTGAAACTTTTTAAACTACCAAAATTAGTTCTTGTGCAGTGCTGTAAATTATGCGACTCTGAGGCGCGGCGCGTATGTAGCGATTGTTCAAGGTCCCTTTCTCGGGGAAGCGCCTAATTAAAGTTTTATAAATGTGTAACTTAGGAATTTGTTACCGCTTCTCTAAAATAAGAGATAGAAATGATGTGAAAAATTCGTATCGTACCTTCTACTACACAAGCGCATAAGCTAAACTTCGGTCCAACCAAACATTGGAGATCGGTTAACAAAACTGTCATTCTTTCTATAAATATAATATAAAAGTCAAGGCCGTGATAAGCTCTACCTGAACTGATACTTTTCCATATAAATTCTTAGGCTTGGATTAAGTACTAATTTAATTATTAGTTCTGGTTACATTAGTAATATATACTATTATTGTTAAGAGAAATGATTTTGTTTGTTTTTTTGTACACGTATATATATATATATATGTAATTTTTAAACTATGAAACTACTTGTTTTACTATTTTCATATCCGGACAGCGAGCACGTGATCTGTGTGATTGTACGTCATTTAAATAAACTATAGACGTCCATTAATCCAAGATGTTTTCATTATTAATATTGTATGTGCTTATTATATTGCCTAATGCTCGTTTTCCAACCGTAGACTTTAGTTGGACTCGCCTTTGTTCCAGTAAATACACTGACTGCTCCTTTCCTTTAACCGGAACACAACCACGTAACGGGGTCATTATGGCGGTCAAACTAGGAAGGACTGAGGTACCACCCCAAATGAGACCTGAACAAAAAAAAACTCTGATACCAATAAAAATATTAGTGCACTGATTTAAAATATACCATTTGATATGTACATGATCCCGAAACATCATTGACTATATTATATCCTGAAATTCCTGGAATCAAGAGTAGCGCGTGTGACATCGCTCTGGAACATCTAGTTCTTCAAAAGATTATTATACATTTATGCAAACTAAATACACTGACAGGACTCGTTTAAAAAACCTTTTGACAAATAAATGGATAACAAATCTGAAAACATCAAATTATTATCAGAATTTTAATCTGGTTTTGCTCTTGTCTTTTATTCCGGGTTTTATTATACTCCAAAAACTCCAGGAATAACTTTACTGGGTATAACTTTATTCCAACAAAATATGCTTATTCATTTAAAAACTATTTCATCAGACAAGTCTTGGAATAACTTATCATAATCATGAATGAACGTAATGAATGATAATGTTATGCGACGAGTTGCGAAGTTACCATTTCCTATAGCAATGAGGAACAATAGACACCTTTTAAATTGTACTTCATTATTTTCTTCAAAGGTGCCAAAATCACTGACTTGATAATTCTACGAACACTGGACAGGCTTTTGTCGCATAAATTATTGCAATTTTAGTGTGTAATTTTGTTTTAGTGTATAATATATCTCAATGCCAAGTGAAATTTTTTTTGCCACCTTTCATTTTATTTTTGTACTGTGTTTTAGAGGACTAGATATACTTTCATGTTAGTTAGCATAATCATTGACAAAGTGCAGATTTTAGATTTGAATTCTCTTATTGTTTTTCCAATCTATTTTATCAAACTTTAAATAATTTGTAAAAAAAAATTGAAACGAATTTATAAGATATTTTTAGTCTGCAGATGAATAATAAAGCAGGTTTTCGTTTACCTTACGTAAATTATTAGGTAATTCTTATTTTCGAACTTAAAAAAATCTCTATTCGACGCATATTCTATTTGAAAAACAAATGCGTACCTTAAAAGTGGTCTTGAAAGATAAACTTTAGAAAGATTTGCTTTGTAGTTACTTAAATTACAAAATCAAATGCAATCAAAATCACTTTTCAGCTTTATCCTTCAGATATCATCTTTCAGGATTTGGACTTTTGTTTTATTGATTGCTTTCTCTGGTTGGCAGCGCCTAAAACCAGTATTTCTATTTATTTGTCTATTGGCTTCATAAATGCTGGAAATATTTGCTGAATTTCGGCTCTCTAATGCCGGCTTTTATTCCTAGAACTACAATTGATGAAATAGACAATTAATTTATTCCGAGGATAATATTGACTTAACCTTAGGATTTTGAGTTATTCTAGCTTGATGAAATCCGGCCATGACACAATTGTAATGTGAAATTTTAGAAAACGATGTAATGACAGATTTAATTCAGCAGAATTTTTTAACCTTATAAAATAGTTACGTACAATCGGAAGCTCAATGAGCTTTTATAAACATCTAGATTAGTTTCTCCTAATTTTCTTGATAAAATTAAGCTTTTTTTAATACGTGAACACTATTTAAAATTTGTTTGCCTGTTCAACTATTCATCATTTTGAAATTATTTTATATGAAGGTTTGTTATATACTCGTATGTCTTTTATTAGGTAACCTTATCTTCTCATCATTATATAAGTAAAGCGTGTTAATTAGGTTGTTTATGTAGAAAATCGTTATAACTGAAAAAGTATGGAAAATCTCACCTCAAAATAAGTTTGGTTTAAATAAAACACTTTTTACCGGATATTGTCGCGTATATTTTAGTTAATTTTAAAATTATTTCGACGTTTCGGCATCTTTGCAGTTGCCGTGGTCACGATAGATAAGTTTATAAGTTATATAAGTTTGGTTTTTAATTTTTTTTTGTAGTTTCTAAAGTCTATAACAATATAGATTTGTAATTATAAGTCGACAAGCTTAATCAAAATCGTGACCCGTCTTGACAACAGCGAACCATCGAATCGTACCTTTACCTTTTCATTAATTTACTTAGCTTTAAATTATTATATCTATTATTATTATCTAATTATTAATTCTAATTATCCATTCCGTATGAAGCACAACCTTTCACATTCAAAGTATTAATAGCTAAATAGTGATTATGTGCACTATAATATGTGTATAATATTTAATGGCTGCTATTACATACAGTAGGTACAGATAACACGTTTGCCTTGTCGAAAGTGTTTTACTCATTGACAAACTTATCTTTGTAGTCTACTATGTCGCTCGTTTCTATTAAAAAATGAGCTTTCGTTCTAGCTAGTTTTAAAATTGTAGTAGTAATTTTCACCACTGACTAAGTTATTTTGGTTTTTGTGACATTGACTCGTTTGTGGGTACATTGATCTTTTGCTGACTTCCGGTACTTCCGGGACAGGTTAATAGTTTCCTCGTACTTAGCAATGTATGAATGATCTACATTATTGTGATTTATTGATCTATTGCTTGCAGGTAGAACAGGATGTTGTTGGAAGGAAGTAAACTTTGTATGTGATCATGGTATTTCGCTAAAATTGTACATTACTTTGAACTGTAATATTCAGTGGCTGAGTTTGTCTAGAGATTGTTCTATCTGTTTACTAATTTTTGGGGACAGCCCTTCTTTTTGAATGAGAAAAACCCAATGTTCTTTTTTCTACCCGTGTCGAAGTGTATGCAAAATTTCAATGATCGGTTGGGTGGTTGGGTAAGAAAACACCAACAAACTCAGTTTTACATTTTAAAGTTCGCATTGCATATTGCACTTAAACTTAATAATAAGACCGTGGTTTAAATGAGCAATAAAATTTTGCAACAATTTGTTTCAAAAGCTAATTAGTCAAAATTAGTTATTTAAATCAAATACTCGTTGAATTAATTAACTCAACAAACGGAAATTAATTAAAACAAAAGGCAAAGAGGGTGTGTATCAGATTTCTGCGAAGCTTAATAAAATTTACCTACAGCAAATGTGATTAGCATTACGCTGGCGTTTAAGGATTACTCTGTAAAGATTTTATAAAATTTATTAATTTAATTTAATCAAAAGTAAAGATTATTTCTTACAATGAAATAAGGGTAGAATTAACGTTTAATCATGCACCTGTTGTTTAAATTGATTGATAAACTCTGACACTAACCAAAAAGAACCTTTTTTGCACAAACGTCAAAATAATGTTTTAATAAAAATGTAGGTATTAGGTGAAATATAATCCTGGAATTTTAGCAAAACTTCGAATATACTTTAGGAGTTATTTTTTCAAATATTACACTTAAGACTCCATGTATAAATAAAATGTTTTTTTGATTGCTTAAAGACTACATGGAAAGAGTAAATTTCAAAATACTTATAAATTATCTTTTTTTTACTTCCAACAATCGCATGGCTCAGAATCTCCATAATAGTTATCGTCTCTTCGTCCATTGCGTTGGACTTCACGCCATGGGTATTTGACTGTTGTAGTTGACGGGTTCTTTCTCTGTTTCTTTCTTTTCTTCGTGGTTGGTTCTAAGTCAGATTCCAAATATTCCTCATTCCGTCCTGATAAAGGAGTGTAGGCAGTTGTTAAAGAGCCATCTCCTACAGTGGGGATTGAAGTAGAAAGAGTAGTGGAAGGAGGTGTAGAATAAGCAGAAGAACTCGAATTTATAGTAGTGGTTATAGGAGTAGTGGCTGTAACAGCCGTTGTTGTTATAAGAGTACTCGTAAAAGTGGTTTCAGTAGTAGAAGTTCTTTTAGTAGTTGATGTCGTTTCATTAGTTGTATTAGCTTCAGTAGTAGGTGGCGATGTAGAAACTTTAGTAGTAGTTTCAGAAGGAGAACTCCTAAATATAAAAGTAGTCGTTTCAACTGCATCGGTAGTTAATGGTGAGGTCATTGGATTGGGAAGTCCTTTTCTTGTGCATAAAAATGGTATGTTCTCATGGTGATTGCTGACGTGTTCTGATGGTAATGTTTGGTAGACGATGTCCGAGATGGAAATTCCAGGTAGTTTTATAAGTGTGCAGTCTCTGTCTGGTATCTTTTTATAGTCTGTAAATATTATGTTATGTATACATAAACTTTGACACGTTTGAAAGGTGTAGTTTTTATTATCATGAGAGAAACTTAAGATATTGCATGTTTATTTTTAAAGCGTTCCCTAATGGTTAGAATAGAATAACTAGGTTTATACTATAGATATTATACGAAGGCTTTCAGGGCCACTTTACACAAAGGTTACCTTTTTGAGTAAGAAAAAGTGTCACTTAATACATATAAGTACCTGTTCCATAATCACAGTTGAATTCAGTCATATCGCAATCGTCGAGGAACCATTTCTTATCCGAGTTCTTTTCTGAAGAGGCACATACCAACATGCCGCTGTGACCGCATGTGTAGGAGTTTATGCAGTTCAGTTTATTCTGGAACAAAAAAGGTTTTTAATTCAGGCACTAAACGTAGGTATTTTTATTACGTCATAAGACTTTTGGGATTGGGATACTACAAGTTATGTTCCATTATTTCCATTAAATTTTAATGGACTTGTATCAAAATATTATCATTACAGTTATTTTTTAGCATCAAACTTACCGGAACTAAATGTGCCTTTGTGTATGTGACAACTGAAATACACAAAATGTAAACTTAATCATTCAGTTATGACAAAGTACTCGTATAAATATTTTTATGCACAAAAATACTTATTAAGAGAACCCGTAGCATTCTATTTGTCGAGGGCGCATGATCTGTTTAATTCATACTTCGAACATTTACAAAGAAAAGTTCATAAAAATTTCAAAAAATTCGTGCAAGACAAGCCACAATAACTAGATTACGTAAGAATGCACTTTATGTAATACAATCATTTTTTGTACTCAAGTACTATTTCAGCATTGAAATAAATAAATGTATAATAGTTAACATAAAAAAAGAAATGTTATTTTTTGTAAGAAAATGCACACTATTTTATATATCGGTAAGTGTTTTGAATTATTATTTGGCTTATAGATGATTTTGTGAGTATGAGTTAACTCGGCCAGGAATGAATAACCTTCTTCTTGGTACTAACGATTGGAATTTAACTACGATGTCGTGGTATGTTTGTATATTACCCATACCAACCACAGTCACTTCGTTGAAATCCTGGTATGTTAAGTGTAATATGTCTGATGACGAACCATGTCTTATGTTTACTGTATTGACAACCACGATGCTTACTTTGAGGCCATAGAGTTCGTGTCGGGGGTAGTCTAAGGATAAAAATAGATAACCTCACTCTGGTTAAGAACAATAATTGATATTTTACTCAAAATGTCAAAAGAATAATGAAATATAAAGAAAAAAAAACATACTTAATGTTGTATTAATGGAAAAACTTGAATGTTAATAATATTCTTTTGATATGGCCCAAATATATGATTTTCAGTTTCAGTACTGCTTCTGCTATGGCGGTCAAACCAGCATCTGATGCCGATGAGGCAATATCGTACAGACCATGTCGATTGGGTTCGTTATGTCTGTTAATATTTCTAAGTTTCAAAATATGTAACTTTTTCAAATAAGTTTACAGTTTCTTCGTATCTTCTGGGGCAACCATAAAAAAGCTGTTTAAGAAAGAGGAAGACTTAATATTAATTATTGATGTAATTTTAAAGAAATCCCAAAGCCAAGTTACGCTACACTAACTTATATTGAAAATAGAAAATTTCAAGATAAGTGTAGCGGTGACGCGCTACTCAACCGACCAATCACAACGCGTGTTCTACATCGCAATATCAACTTTACTTAAGCGATTAGAATATATACGGTCTCCGACAATGATTGTCGGGCCGTGGGCCGCGGCCTGCTCACCCTTTTCAATCGGTGGGATCGCGTGGTTAAGTTCCCTAAATAAGTTAGTGTAGTTTTGAAAATTGCATTGTTATATTCCATGCAAAACCTTTTAGTAGGAGAATTTCTTTGGTTAAGTTCTCGTCTGGGGCGGTACAACAGTCCTTTCTGTTTTAACCGCAATAACAAATATTTACTCGGTCGTGTTCCTATTAAAGGAAGGAACAGCAATCCAATAACTGGAATAAAGACCGTCCCAACTGAAGCCTGAGGACGGCAACAAACCCGTCGCTAGGCGATATAACAATCACATTCAATATTGATAAATAAAACATTTGCTACCTAACGATGGCCGTGGGAGTGGATGGCACTCATCATGGGGGTCGCGAATTCTTTCATTTTGAAATTTTTTTAATCAGGTTAGCGATAATTGCTTCCAAAAATTCTGTGAATAAATTAAACATACTAACAAACTAAACAACTAACAATGTTATAGATTTTGAAATTTAATATTACGTCTCAAATTTATTTTCAATTGGAACTTGTTTTACGACAACCACATCGTCAATTAAATAAATACCTAAAGTAAGAACCAAATGTATTCCTGTATAAATGTACTAGAAAGTCCTTTAAATGTTTGCAGAACAAACCGTCCTGCGTGCCATCGTACGCCTGTGTCCACAACGCTGTGATGATCTGCGGACTGGATGTCGTGAATCAGGACAAGAAGTGGTTTCTTGACGAATGTGACATGCATGAATTCAACTGTGATTTTGACAAAAGTAAACTTATGTGATGTTTAGTATTTTTTTTTTAATTTGGTTTAAAACAGTGTTTGTTTTGTTGCCGCGAAGCCAATCACAGTGCTTTCTGAAAAATTATGTATTTTTTAAAATTTTTAGGATAATAAACAGTAAGCGAGTTCTATCTGATGATACATGGACCCTTGCTCATGGAAATCGTAAACCTTAGATGTTATTTTGAAATGAAGCTTGTCTCACGTTGGCTGCCTTTTGAATGTTATTGGTGATGTAATTGCGCTGTCTGTTTAACCAGAACACAAAAAATTACGCTAAAGCTTTATTCAACGCAGGTTTTTTTATAGACGAATGGAATTGCATTGGTCTCATAATTGCATTTGCTGCTTTTAACCTCAACATAACCATGTTTCATTATTACAGCGGTTTATGGTTAATCAACAGTACCGTGATATTCGACTGTAGACATTGTGCAGAATAGGTAAAAAATTTAGATGTATGCATACTTGCAAGTTGAAAAAATTACAACTTAGTTTAAATTATATGCCTGAAACGTTTCATAATTTTGATAACTGGCATAGAAAATAAACGGCATAAGACCAAAGCTAAACTTCTACTTATATTTTAGATTTCGTGATGATCGCTCAAGAAGAATGCGACCACGTTCCAAGCGTTTTTGATTTTGAAGTAGAACACTCTAATGATATTGATGATCAGCACCACCGGTCTCATCATGAGCAAGAGGAGCCTAACAAACATAATGGTAAGTTAACATTGTTATTTCGTGCTTACAGTCCGCATGATATTTTTTATTCATTAAATATAATATCTACGTTTTCCTTTTTGAAGTTCCATATTTAATTTTGTTTAAAACTAACTTTTTATGGTTGGTTCGCTAAGTACATACTTGGAAAATATAATCTTTAAAAACCCCGAAGTTTTCAAGCTAAGATTAAAATTGGTCCTCATTTTTGACTTGGGGAAAAAAACGTTTTTAATTAGAGAGGCTCCTTGTCCTTGAGATTGACTTACCTTTTTGCTTTATTCTCACGGTGCAAAATCAAATAAAGATGTGATTGTATAGTTAATTCATAAACGTTATTTTCAGCAGCCGATGTTGAACCAAACTACGACATAGCCCAGAGTACTGCGTCACATAATCAAACGCATGATGTCTCTAATATGAACCAAAGTATCCATAATCATACTGATGAACACCAGTCTGTGGTACATGAAAGCTTACACAATAGTAAGCCTGAAATGCAAAGACGTAATGCAGAGCCAGTTTTGTCGGGTAATTGTAACCATAAGGATATTTTGAACTGAACACAGATCACGCAATATCCCAAATGATCCCAAATGCAGACTTGTTTTAGTCTAGTCTCTACTTAATCTCAGTTTCATAAAAATACATACTCCACTACGCTTTTTTTAACTCCTAGACAAACACACCAACTGTATGACCCCAAAGTAAGCAGAGCTTGTGTTATGGATGACCAAACAGCGAACTGGGGGGAAACCCAGAATAAGCATACATGTATAAATACAAACAACCATGATCGAGAACAAAGATCTCTGTTCGTTACACAAATGAATGCCCTGGCCAGGACTCGAACCTGGGACCTCTGGCGTACCAGACAGGGCTATTTACCACTACGCCGCTCGGTCGTCGCTTATAACGTTGTGTCTTAGACTTAGTTAATAATTCAACTTACACCTCAAAATTTTTTTAAGACGTTAAGTTGCAATAGTATTGTTGCCAAAATAATTTTTTGGATCATTGAGGCTTTTAATAATAGTTTCATAGACCATAAAATTAGTTTCATGTATTATTTATTTCAAGTTTAGTAATATGCCGTTTAAAAATATGCTGTGGTTTCAGAAAATCAATTTGCTTATCGTTTACTTTTCATCATGTACGATCCAACATATATCGCTTAATATATAGATATTATGTCACTTACATAAATGTAGGTAAAGGCTATTCTAGTATGCAGATAATGATTTTCACATAATGTGACCTCTTTTGACATGGCTCCGTCCTTATGTATGAGTGCTTTCTTTTTTAATAACATTTTATTCACAATTCCTTTTATCCTCAGTAAGTTTCGGGCAAGGTTTAATTGATCCTTATTTCTATAAAACGGAAAAACAAAACAGATACTATATTCTGGAATACTTATCGCCCCAAGTTACAAAAGGACTCCATATTTTATATTTTCATTGCAATTAACTGGACTTCTTGGTAAATATTTATAGCGGTATAACGATTGCCTTGATATAAATATATAGTGAATCGTATTTGCTAACGTTACCAAAGTAAACAAGGGTTAACGAAAACAATCGAAATTATATAATTTAATAGAAAGCCCAAGAAGATATTTTAGGAAGGGAACATAATAAACAGAAACAACAATCCTGTTATATTTATGAAGCATACATAATACATGATGCAATAAAGAAAAATATTATTAAGAAAACCAAGCTTAGTGTAATGTACTTTTCTTAACAGAAACTCATCACCCACCAGCCGCAGAACCGACGCATGTTTCAGGAGCAAATACAACGAATCCAGGTAAAGTTTTAGATAATATCGAGCATAAGATAGGTACTTTATTAAATCACCATTATAACACCAACTAATTAGGAACTCGGAACTGATCGATGAGCCAGCCAGCGCCTTATTCACCGCGCTACCGACCTTCATGATTTTGCTATTAATGCTTGGATTAGAGTAATGAGAATATTTCGATTGATTATTATTTGGATTTGGTTTTCTTTTGATGACTCCACGACATTATTTGACATCAATATAGGACTCTTCAACGGCTACTAGGAAACCCCTTGTTCATAAAAAATTTAAAACGACTTTAACATTAGTTAACTATAAGGAGAAAAATTGAAGCGCCGCTCTGAAACAGAAATATTTGGTGTTTGTTGTTCCTATTTATAAAGACACCTCTTTCGCATGATTTGAGTTGAAAAGTTGTTTAATCTTTTAAGTTAAGTTATGCTTGATATCGGTCTGCATTTCTCAGTAAAGTGAGGTAGAAAAGACACATTTCGTAAGATATAATTCATACTGATTAATAACGGGTAGAAGAAGCTGACAAATCTGAAAAATCTGTTGTCCATGCCATGGTATGGGAAATCGATGACATTATGAAGACTCATATTAAATCTCGTATTAAATATTAAACTTCTCATATTAAATATTAAATAACATCGTTAAAAACCAATTCAAGCCAATTTTTATTTTATTTAAAATGGCTGTCAACCCGAATGCGACTAAATTAAATAGAATAGAACCGAGGCGATCGACACGGCATTCATCTTGCTTGCACGAGTTAAATGACGGACAACTTGATTAAATAAAAAAGGATTTATTTCAGGATTACAACTGTCTAGTTTAACAATAGTATTAATATTAAAAACTAATAATCTAAACCTAGGGTTTTTATATAAGATAAATGCTTATTAAGACTTAGTCAGTAATTATAATTTGGGTTGTGGTATGAATGTCACACGTGTGGGTTCAGTGCATTTAACACCTCCCTCCGCAAGAGAAAAATTATCTGAAGATGACACAGGAATCTTCTGAGAATTCTTTGGAGAAATACTAAATTTCTAAATTTATACAAATAAAATAACAAAATGATTAAATTTACACAAATGTATAAACTTAAAGTCCATATACTAATTTTATTTGTCACAATATAGTTTTCTACTTCACTTTCACTGTATCTTACGCTGTTCATGACTTCTTTCATGTCACTGAAGTCCACGTTTCGTAGGTCGATTTGTTTGCTCTCCTGGTACACCTCGGGCAGATGTATTGTTGGTATCTGGAGTTTGCCGTCCGAGGCTCGAGACTTAGGATTTAGTTTTAGGTCTCCAACTTGAGTTTGGCAGTTCTCGTCAGGAGTTATAATTGTTGTTCCTTGTAGGTGATAGTTGTATACTTCTTGTTTGCAGTGTTCTGCAATTGTGACGCCGTCCTCGGAGTATATTACCCATTGATTATTTGTGACTTTTTGGATTTTCTGTTTTTAGACCTTGATGCACTGCTGTCGACAATCTGATAGGTTGCTTTTCAGTGTCATTATTTGTTTGATACATGTTTCTTTTGAGCTTTGCTCCAGTTTATCCTCAGAGCATAGAAACGTGTTGTCTTCAATTGCATCGCAGGGACTTTCAACGGATCTGTATTTCATTCTATTCACTATTAGGTACGGGTATTTTGGAACGATTATGTATGTTTTCTGGGTAGAGGTACTGTATATAGGGATAGGGATTATTTTATAGTAAACATACGTGTCTGCGTTTATTAGTGGTATTTCTAAAATGAAAACTAATTTGTTATTATCTAAGTAAGATTTAAGTACTATATTACGTTCTAATTTTTATAAATTATCTTTATTTACTCTATAAATGAGATGACTTTGTTGTTCGATCGTTTTAAGAATACTGATCAATTCGGTGGAATTTATGATAGATTGATGTAGTACGTGAAGCTTACTGAAACTTATTGCTGTTTCGGTTTCTTGGATGATATTGAAAATTGTGCGTAAGTTATTCAGAATTTGGTATAATATATTAATAGTATGTAAACGATTATTGATTCTAATTTCTTTAGCCATGATTGAGTCATTTTCCTTAGTCTTGAGTTCAAGTTGCTTAAAATTAAAATTAATATCATCTGAAATATTACTTACTTTATCAAAAGCCTTTTGGATTAATGAAACTTTACGTTCTACAGAATGTTCTTCGTTTCTTAAATTATCAATTTCAAAGTTATACCTAAGTGCATCTTCGTTATCTAAATTACCAGTAATTAACTTAATAATAGAACCTAATGGATTTAATATAGCCCTTTTTGTTCGTGATGGTATAATTTGATTTAACCTGTTAGAACAAAACGCTCCCATATTATCAATTTGTTCTCCTATTCCTATTATTTCATTAGAAAGTTCTGTATCGTTCTTAACATTATCCCTTATTTGAAAATATTTATTTTGATTATATTCTAAATTAAAAACTAATGAATCTAAATCTAATGTTTTATAAATGGTCCAGAAGTTATTCCTCATCGCTGCTGTACCCATCCTCAGAGCAGTTATTCCTGGATTTCGATCGAGTTTTTGAAGGTCCAGGCTGTTGACTTGATTTACTACAGCCAGGAGCATTATTGTGAACCTGTGGAGGTCGTTTTATATTTTTAATGGCCACCCTTGTTTTTCTTTTATTAAGTTCTACTGGGATAACGTTCCTAGATATTTCTCCTATAACTTTGGCTTTTTCGTATCTTGGAAGGTTTTTGGCTTTTCGTGTTCTAGTGTTTTTATAAAAACTTCTTCCCCTACTTCTATTTGAGGTACTGTATCTTCGCCTCCTTTCTTTTCCCTAACTTTTATTTTATTTTCTTTAAGTCTTTCGCTTATATTTTCGTAAAGTACTTTTAACCTTTTTCTGTGATCTTGAAGTAATTTTTGCAAAGGCTTACGTTCTCTATCTACATCAAAAACGTTACCTAAATCTGTTTGGCCAAAAACAATTTCGAAGGGTGTATACTCAGTAGCTGAGTGGATGGTGTTGTTATAGGCCATTATGGCGTAAGTCATGACGGAAGCTGCATCTAAATCGCTTTTCTCGTATTTCGCTAATCTATAAATTTCTATTATAGTAGAGTAGAAACGTTCTACTATAGCCATAGAGTTAGGATTGTTTGGGGTACCTATGTGTAGTTCGATTTTGTATAACGTCAATAATTCTTTGATAAGGTCATTATTGAATTCAGTGCCTGAGTCACAGTTTATTCTTCTAGGTATCCCGTACATGCTAAAGTATTTTATAAGTGCCCTTACTACTTCTGGAGTACTTCTATTTGGAATATTTATTGCTTGTCCTAACTTACTAAACGCATCCATGATTGTTAAATAGTAGTTGTTTTCTATATAAAGGAGATCTATGAATATTTCTTGGAATGGTGCGTTTTGGTTTTGTGTTAACTGAATGAACGGCTGAATTGATTTTCTTTCATATTTCATTTTTTTACACGCTACACAACTATTGATTATCGCGGTAGTGGTTTCTTTCATATTTGGCCACCAATATTGTCTTTTGAGTTTCATGAGGGTTTCCCTAATACCTCTATGGCAAGTTTTTCCCTCATGATACCTCAAGATAACTTCTTTTTGGTCCTGTTCAGACCCTGTAAGATTAATAATACGTTCTGTGCACTCAACGAGTTTTATTGTATCCTATTTATACAATTTTGTAACTACATTTGCGAAAGTTTTCCTAAAAGATGGGTGTTCAAAATATATGAAATACTTATGTTTGAAATCAACATATTCTTTTAAGAAATCTTTTACAAGATTTTCGTTTTCTATTGGCATATGGACTTCTAGTATTCTCTGTTTATTATTTGAAATATCTTTTACAGAGGTTTTCCTATTATACCAACTAAAAACTAGGAGTTGTTTTAGCTTAGTGTCTATTGCCTCCTTTGAAATTGGTATACCGTCATGTTCCCTATTTGACACAGAATTTGCAGTTGCTCCGTCATCTATGGACACTGCTTCTTCATCTTCTGAGCTAGAACTTAATAAATTAACTATTTCCATCTTTTCCTGGTCCATCTCTAACTCATTTTCTAATTCCCTACTTATTTCTTTAAGTCTATCATCATTCTGATCTATTTTAACAAATATTGAGTCTAAATCGTCTAACATATTAATCTTAATTCTAGAAAGGGCGTTGGCATTTATATTCTGTGATCCCTTTTTATTATTTATCTCGAAATCATATTCCTCTAAGCGAAGTCTCCAGCGAGTCAATTTGCTATTCGGTTCCTTTAAGGAGTATAACCAAGCTAAAGGCCTATGGTCCGTATAAATAATGAACTTATTTCCATACAGATATGGTCTGAAATGTTTTACTACCCATATAACGGCTAACAATTCCTTTTCAATTGTGCTGTATTTAGTTTCCGTATCGGTTAAAGTTCTACTAGCATAAGCTACAGGTTTGTCGGATCCAATTGATCCTTGGGACAAAACTGCTCCGATAGCAAAATTGGATGCATCGGTAGTGAGTATGAAAGGTTTTTTAAAATCTGGAAATTGTAAGAGCGGTGAGTTTGTCAAAAGTTTCTTACAAGTCTCAAAGCAATTTATATATTCCTCGTTTATTTCTATTTTACGGCCCTTTTTCAAACATGCAGTAAGAGGTCTAGTTATTTTAGCGAAATCCCTTATGAATTTTCTATAATAACCTATTAGTCCTAGAAAACTTTTAATTTCCGTTACTGTTTTCGGAATAGGATATTTTAATATGGCATCTATTTTATCATTATTTGGTTTTAAACCCTCACTTGTTATTGTATGTCCTAGGTAAAGAACTTCTGTTCTAAGAAAATGCGATTTATCAAGTTGAACTTTTAAGTTAGTTTCCCTGAATTTTTCGAAAACTGCTTTAAGTTTCTTGACGTGTTCCTGTAAGCTTTTAGAGAAGATAATGACGTCATCAAGGTATACAAGGCAGTGTACGCCTTGTAAGCCTCTTAAGACATTATCCATTGCTCTCTGAAAAGTGGTAGGGGCAGATTTTAATCCAAACGGCATTCTATTAAATTCGTAATGTCCGAATGGTGTGCTAAATGCTGTTTTGGCTCTGTCCTCTTCCTGAACTTCTATTTGATGGTAGCCACTAGCTAAATCAAGGGTTGAAAAATAGGTGCTTTTACCTAGCATATCAAAAAGGTCGTTTATATTAGGAAGGGGGTATTTATCGTCTACTGTGATATCGTTAAGTCGTCTGTAATCTATAAACATTCTCCATTTTTGTTGTCCAGATGCATCTAATTTTTTTGGTACTAAATGGACTGGGGCACTCCAAGGAGAGTGGGATTCCTGAATAATTTAATCTTTTAACATTTTTAAGACTTGGTTTTTTATTTCAACCGATTGTACTGGTGGTAACCTATGAGCTTTTAAATTAATTGGATCTTCGTTCTTTGTCTTAATGCTATGCTTTACTTTATTTGTGAAGGATAAGGGTATATCCTCGCAATAAAATATATCCTTATATTCCTCACACAAATTCCATATAGTCTGTTTTTCTTCCTCATTCATATGACTTAACCTTATTTTATTTAAATTTTTTGATAATAACTCATCTATTCTATTTTTATCTTCTAAAAAGTTAACGTCTATGTGGGTTTCTTTAAATGGTTCTACTCTAAAAGGTGCAATTAAAGTAACGGTTTTGTCTTCATCCGTGTAATTTTGTATTATTGTGGATGCAAAACCTTTGTCGCAAGAAACTAATGCCGTGGGCATCCTAATACCTTCGGTAAACTGTTTAAACTCTAATATAGCTTCTCCATCTAGTAGGTTAACCGGTAGTTTAACACGTGTCTCACTTCTAGCCTGAAGCTGGTAAATTTCTCTAAGTGGTGGCGTGTAGATGATTGGAATCTTTGCGTTTTTCGTAAACAGATTTTGTGATTCCATATCAATCTTCGCACCAAGTTGTTTTAAAAGATCACTACCTAATAACCCATCATACCTGCTGTCTACGCTATAAACGTAAAACTTAAGTCTCTGTGAGCAATTAAAAATTTTAGGTAATTCAATATTAACTACCTCGTTATGTTGGCTTGCCGCGTGAGTACTTATGACTTCCAACGGTTCGAATTGTTTAAAACTATTAAAATATTTTTCTGCTACTAATGGACTTATAAAGGAACGTGTACTGCCTGTATCTATCATAAATACTGATTTTAACTCGGGTACAAAAATATGTGGTAGGTTAAGCCTTTTTTTGTAATAAATTTTTATTTTCATCCTATGTTTGAGGCGTCTATGCAAAAATTTTCGATGCAATTGTCGTCAGGCATAAACGTCTCATTATTATAATTATCATGACCTACATTATAATTTGACGCGTTGTCAGTAAAGTTAATCCGCTTACTAGTAGCCGATCGCATCGTGACTTCTGTATTGTTACCTAGCGGGAACTGGGTCATACGCGGGTTGCTGAACGTCGACTGCTGAGGATGCATTTGTAGCTGCCTAGATTGCCGACATTGTCCGCTATAATTATTAGAATTATTTTGTGGTCTTGCGTTAGGGTTCCGTGTTTGATCGGAAAAACTTCTACCGTTAAATTTAGAAGTACTAGGTTAGTGAATTCGGAATAAAATTTTCAAAGCGTTTTTGATGGAAATTATGCCCGGGTTGAACCCTAGTTTGCAAAAAGTTTTGTCTTGGTCTAGGTGGTGCCTGCGGGATATTTTTATTTTTATTACTGAATCGATTTAGTTGACAGTTACTGCTTTCGTAAACTGTTTGGAAGTTTTGTTCCTCCATGACTACCTTTAAAGCGTCTTCTAAAGTACTGATTTTATTATGTCTAATTAACCTATAAAGATACGGGGGTAAATTACAAATAAAAACTTTAAAAGACGTGTTATCGTATATGGTTTGCTTGGCTAAACGTAAATTTGAATCGATAATCGTTTCGCTAATTTTTGAAAATAAAATACTTCTTAATTGTTGTATTCTTTGAAAAAACTCTAAATAACTTTCGCGATAATTAATTTTCTTAGTTTCTAATTCCATAGAAAGACAATCTTCAGTTCTGGGATCGCCAAAGTGTTGGTTTAGTAATGTTTTTAGCTGATCCCAGTTTTGTATTTGGTCCCTATGTCCGACTACGCTTGCGGCTTCGCCTGACAACCTACTCGTTATGATATGGAATAAGTATTCATTTTGTAAGTTGTTGCCTTTAAAATGTTGAAGTATATATTCACATTTTTTTATAAAAAGCGGAAGTATCCTAATATCACCATCGAACACTGGTATTAAATTAATAAAGTCTGGAGGGATACGAGTTAGGCCGTCCATAGTTAAATCAAGATCAAATATCAAGCGACACACGAGAAATAATCAAAATAGGATGTCAAAAGTACAAAACAATAAAAATGCACACACCAAATAAAATTATTCAAATAAAAGTATCTAAAAGAGGGAAAAAAAAAATTTCTCAAAAATATGTGAAGAGAAAAATATCCACCAATAATTAGTTGTTTGAACACGTTTACTTAAAATAAAATAAAGGCTTATAAAGGAAACCGTGAAAGGAAGTGAAAAGTTTTACTCACAAACCCGCCGATCGTCCCATGTCCTTTATGAATATTATACTTTGTTTGGTACTTTCCGTTATATAATCCTTTGTCCTTTGTGATCCTTGTTGTCCTTATTAACAAATTTATTTGTTCGGTGTGTCTCCTCTTAACCGTAGATACGGACGATGAGTGTTTGCTGAAATACCGCGACACGCAGCGACTCAACGGAAGAGATCCTACCGGCTGCGCCAGTTAAATGACGGGCAACTTGATTAAATAAAAAAGGATTTATTTCAGGATTACAACTGTATAGTTTAACAATAGTATTAATATTAAAAACTAATAATCTAAACCTAGGGTTTTTATATAAGATAAATGCTTATTAAGACTTAGTCAGTAATTATAATTTGGGTTGTGGTATGAATGTCACACGTGTGGGTTCAGTGCACTTAACACACGCAACTCCAGGGCATAATTCTTTCTTTGTCAGTTTCATTAATTCATGTAATATTTACTAAGAATTTTACCGCTATTGTGCGTTTATGTAGACGAAATGTCGATAATTATTCTTTGAAACCGAAAACAAAGGCTCCGTAATTATGTCTCTCAATTATCTCCGTATTTCATGTATTTTGCGTGGGTGAGAGATCCGTCTGGGGCGATATTATGGTCCTACTTATTTTACAGTCATAAAACCACGTTGAAGTGTTCTGCTCATAGGAAAAGAAAAGCCATTTAAATTTGGAGTTAAACCTTCGGCCGGCAACTTGTTGCGGTAGATTATCCTCAAGACATTGTATTCTGTTATAACATTGTTGAGAACATTGATTTACCATTTTTTAAGTCTTGGCTGCATCAGCTGTTCGTTTGTCGATATGAAAAAAACAGAATAATAATTATGTTTGCATGTTAAACTGGACAAAGTTGCAATCGAAAATTACGTTTTTCATCATCACCGATCTGCCACCTATCACAGAAGTGCATGTTACTAATGACTCGAAGACTACTGTTACCTAAATTCTTTTAGAATTTTGTAAATTTAAATTTGCACATTCAAGCTAGATCTATGCTTTTCTTGCTTTATTTAGATTGATTACTTACAGTTCAATTTCTCCGGCCAATCTGCCTAAAATGTAGAAATAATATTGTTCGAATGCGACAACTATTTTTTGTAACTTGTGTGTGCTTTTTTTCTTTATGTTGGCAACAAATTATAAAAAAAAATGCAAACCAACTGTACCCTCAATAACCTCTACTAACGCTTTTCATGTTTTATAGCCTAAAAACTTTTAATAAAATTGATTTAAATTTCCATAAGTTAACTATTTCCCAGACGAAACTGATAAAGCGCTGACAGAAGAAACCACAGTAACTGTTCTGTCAACTACAACAGCAATAGGTACGGTACTAGGTGTGTGTTTATGGCAATCAGCTGTTATTACTACACAATAACTATTTCTGCCAATTTCAAGTATTAGTATTATAAAAGTAATAATAAAATTAAAACATTGCTTTCAAGACATGTATGTGTCCAATCTACATATTTTTAAATCTCATTTTCTAACGTTAAGCGTACTACAAACAAATATTGCTGAATATCGCTAACATATTATTAATTAAGTCAGTAACAAAAATCTATTGAATCATTGTAATGTTTTGAACCATATTGAGGTGTTCGCATCATCATTGCTATTTGATAAATGTGCATAACACTAGTATCCTCTGATTGTTTAAAATTTTTTTTATTCACTTATTATTTTTCAAATTGATAACTAGTTGGAAAATTAAGGCCTTGTATAATTTGTATGAAATAGTAAAGCTCAAGCACTAAATTATATTAATTTCCTCGTTTTTAATTAATAATACTCCATTAGAATAATATTGTTTAAGAATATCAAACGGAGGAAGAAGCTATCGTGAAACAACTTACTTCGACTACAATGACTGGTAAAATTTTATAATTTTGAATCATATGTGTAGCGGTGACGCGCTACTCAACCGACCAATCACAACGCGTGTTCTACATCGCAATATCAACTTTACTTAAGCGATTAGAATATATATGACTTTCCGACAACGATTGTCGGGCCGTGGGCCGCGGCCTGCTCACCCTTTTCTATCGGTGGGAACGCGTGGTTAAGTTCCCTAAATATGCATCAGTTAAAGTTTATTAGTAAGCACAGAATAACTCTATATCTTGATCATACAAATATCAAAGTTATTCAGAATGAATTTTAAACAGTCATCATAAAAAGGATTTTCAAGTTGTTATTAAAATGACCATGAAAAAAATGATATTTTTTTTAGTACAAAGAAATTGTGTAATGGGGCCTTGTTCTCTAGTAAAATAAATTGACTTTTGAATTAAAAGCCTTTCATTCATCTCATTAAGTGCATAAGTCTACGAAAAAAAAGCCGGTCCAAGCTTTCTTTATGATATAAAACAATTTTTTGTTTCATTACAAAATAATATTTTTATGAAGGAAAATTGTGTCTGGCTATAAATAAGAGAAGAAAAATAAACGTTCTGGCTAAGATTACTTCAGGGCTATTCCAACAGTTTCGGTAAAATTTAAAAGGCATTTAAGTGAAAATTAAAATAAGACGTAAATCTTTTTTGTACGTTTTCAGACTCTACTACAGAAAAAATAATTGCGACATATGTGGAGAATAATACAAATACAATAAAGGCTGGTAATGGTGTAGGTTTTTTATACAGGCTTAATTTAGTACAGCACGTGCCATCCATGAAGACGTTTTCTATTTCGGTACATTCATCGCTGTGTACAACTTTGACCAAAAAAATAGTGAGGGCGACTTCTTTTTCCTCTTCGATCGCACTTAATATAACGTTCTACTTGTTTCGGAAGAACTTTTATTTGTATAATCTCTGTCTAAAATTACATAATGTACTTGGTGCAAAATCTTTTGATCTCTTATTATCTCTATTTTACTTGCCGTTACAGAGACGGAAACGAAACTTAATAAAAAATCAACACCAGAAACCCCAACAGAGCCGACGATAGGAACTAACAATACAACAGAACTTTCAACAACAAAAGAAAGTGAAACTACAGTGGAACCAACGGTGCTACCAACAGAGACAACAAATGAACTAATAAAAGACGCTTTGACAGTATTGGACATAAAACAAGTTACTGAAACCAAAGAAGAATCAGCTACAAAAACGATTGAAGATTTAACTAAAGAACCAACAATTGAAGCTACTACTGGAAGAACAACACAGTTGTTAACAGAGGCATTAACAGAGATATCTACCGAGGCAATAACAGAGACAACAGTAAATACTACAAGAACGACAGAAATTCCACCTAGCACTATTGCAAGACAAGCAACTGAAAGCAACTTACACGGAAATAGATTAAATGATGCTGTTGGTCTCAACAGTCATGATGAACCTACGAATTCGATACACATTTCTTGTGTTCCATATTCACCTCATCAAAATGTACGCAATCCAAAATTGTTTGTTGAAATAAATTACAATATTGGTACATCTACTGTAGTTAGTTGTCCAACAACTTTGACGGTGCGAAGTGTTAATATATCTACGATTATTGTTACATGTTCAAGAGACTAAAACATAAGCTTATTTTTTGCGTAAGTGGTACTTTTGTAAAGTTTTTGTTATGTTTTATATGTTGGTTAGAATTAAGAGTGGATTTTTGGATAATTTGTAAATAAACTATTTATGTAACAGCTTCATATTCATTTTGAATTAATATTGTTATTTATAAGTCGGCGGCCTCTATGAGATACGCGCAGATTATTTAACGAAAATTTGGATTAGGATGGAATAGATTGGTTTTAAGTTACGCACTTATTTAGTGATTTGGATTTACAATTAATTATTATCGATTTTTATCATTGACTATCTATTCGATGTGAAATGTGTTCGTATTTTTACGAGCGATAGGCAGGCATTTGTCTTCCATCCTACCTGGTAGAAAACGATTCAAATTCAAATTCAAATATTTATGTCTAAACATAGTAAAATATATTTTCTTAATGACTTTAAATATAGCACGACTCTACTACCAGTTCGGAAAAATCTTCGTGAAGAAGAAGACTTCACGGGTATAATTTTTTAAATACTCGTAATTTGACAACGTCAATTTAAGCTCTATGAAAGCTTGGCAAATCTACCTCCCCCCAATTATCCAAAAGACGAACACCCTCAGAAGGTACCCTCCTCAACCATATAAGAGGGAAATGAGTGACCTGCCATCCGACACTATCGTAAAAAGACGTACTTTAGTGACAATGGTGCTTTAGACATTAATCTGGACGAAAAACTCAACATTACACATGTTTTATTACTAATAGAAGCCTGTAAATGAGGGGATTATACCCAAAGGCTTTTATCGTCCAAATAATCGGATTAATTATAATAAGCTTTATCACACAATTTTTGAATTTGTTAGTAGGAAAGACATCCTCAGGAACCTTAAAGCGTAGACCCATGAATGAGTTAGTGACTTTAAAGCCTACTATTATGAGCTGCCAGCTTATTTCTTCCTACTGTGTTAAAATCTCTTTTTCTTTTGAACAAGGTTATGTTTGTTATAAACATTAAATATATAGGGGATGAAAAGTAAATAATATTTATTTCATAAAAGTTATTTCTAAGTGGCACCCTTGGGTCGATCTAATAGATTGCGCGAACGACCCTTTTCTGCAGAATAAATATAGTATCGATATTGGCAGCACTCCCCCACAACAGAATGCCATATGGTTATGAGGCTATGCAAGTAACTGAAATACCCTAATCGAGCAGTTGTTTCATTTGAAAATTGTCTCATTTTTTTAACAGAATATGCTGCAGAGCCAATCCTTTTTGCTAACCCATCGATATGTGGTTTCCACTTGAGTTTGGCGTCTAAGATTATGCCCAGAAATACAGTTGAGTTTACAGGAGTCAGTTGCTGGCTCTTAAGTAGAATGTTTGCATGTATCTGTTTGATGTTTGGCAAGTAAACTTTCCAAGTAAACAAATTATTAGCTGAGAACCCCTTCTCTTTATTAGAGATACATTCGTTTACTTTCGATAGTCAGTTTCTTGTTTTTTATTTTAATTAAGAAGAAAGTATCATCAGCAAACAATATGACCTCGCATTGATTCTTAATCAAGGTTGGTAGAACATTGACATAAACTTAAAGTAGGAAAGGACCAAGAAATGAGCCGTAGGGCCCACTGATTGTCACTGCCGACCCTAATAATTTTTTTCCATCTATTGCAACTTTTTGTTTTCCATTAGAAATATATGATTTAATCAGGCCAAGCGCTCGGTTTTTTGTGCAATGGTGCAGTTTCATGAGTAGTGTTGTATGCTCCATACAGCCGAACGCCTTGGACAAGCCACAAAATACCCTTCTAACATGGTACGACTCCTCCTAGGCGCTGAATATGTGTTTTATGAGCTCAACACTGGCATCCAACGCGTGAAACCAAACTTCACAAGTCGTTAAACTATTGACATATAAATGTGAAAGTAATTTATTTAAAATTAATTTTTCAACAATCTTACTGAGCCTTGGTAGTAAAGATATAACTCTAAAATTATTAGGATCAGAGATACTACCTACTTACTTTGAATATTGAATGACCTGACACAATTTCGTTAAATCAGGATATATATCATTATTAACAGAGCCACTCAATAAACTGACTAAGCTTCAATGACAGATTTAATAATTTTTTACAGAAATTCCATCTATTTTTTACCATTAAGGTAAAAAATAGATGAAAAAGCTTTCAAATTCGTTTAAAACTTGTGAAACAGTAACGTTTAAAGTTAAACTGATAATCGCATGAATTTACTTTTTTCTTGAGTAGTGACTGTACAAGAGTGGAACATGAAGTACGACTCAGAGTAGTGAACACAGGAATGCCAGTAAAAAATGTTTCAAAGGTGTGTGGGTCCTTTGCTTTCCCGGTTTCCAGATTATATATAGTATGGAATGTGTAATATAATCCTGTACTTTTTGAAATATTAGCCCTATATTTAATTTTTTTTGAATATAATTAGATTTAAACGATTAGAAGATGGTAGTAGTCGCCGTCTACAGTTAAAAATCCCTAGGTTACATTTATTTGGAAAAACAATTCGACTCTTTGACAACGCAAAACAAGGAAGTGCCATGAAAAACCTTTTCGACATCAACATTATGATGTTTGTTAAAATATAGGAAGTTTACAAGAATTAAGAAGAATTAAGAAGAATTTCGTTAGCTTAAATGAAATGTACTCTATTCAGTTCTTTTGAAAGCAATTTTCCTACTAAATAAAATAAATTTTGATGCAAATGTAAAATATAATGAAACACATATTTTTATAGGTTTATTTTATTAAGACGGGAGATCGAATTATGAAATTGAAATGCGTAGTATTGTTACATAAGTGGCTAGTGGCAAATTGCTTTTAAAAATATTGAAAATGTTTATGCAGAATTTTTGTTACCATGCACAATCTTATTATAACTAGTGAGTGTACTATGTGAATCATAACTAAGTCTAATATTAAATTCTCATCTTTCAAAAGTTCTCAAATAACTTTATTATTTTTGTTATCTAGTAATAATCGTTTCCGTAGTTCGTTTGACGCAACAGCATTTTGATCCAGTAAGAGGTTTATAACTGTTTCTGTATTATTTTCTTTTATATGATAATAAGTTAAAAAGCTAAGGCGTAATTCTGTGGGCTAACAGGACTAAATCTACAAAAGAAACTATTAAGAATAATTGTAAACAATCAATTATAGACAGTTGAGAACCATTTTTTAGAAAAGTTTTCTAAAAAATTCAACAATATCCTAGAAATGTATAAATTCGTAAGGGAACAACCACACCTGTTTACAAAACGTTAGGATATCTCTACAAAATATACTGTTTGAAGTAACAAACTGGCGAGTAGACTTTGTTGTGCAGCGTTCGTCGTTAAGGAAATTGGCTCACTGACTGACGTGCAAATAGCCAGGATGGCATGTTATAGTTATTTTCATAGTTTAATGTCTTATGTTTCCTACTGTAGGGAAATCCCCACAGGCTATTTCTGTTCGTGAAAATATACATACAATGTAAACAGCTTTTCTGCGGCATTTCATCAGCACGCACAGTTAGCTGTCATGTGTGTGTTTCTTTCATGACGTCGTCAAATTGTGTATCTTCTACCCCAAGTATTGTAAGTAGAGTGCCGAGAGGTTATTTTCCGCTCAGTCTACCCACAATACCGAATAAAAGCCGAAGTTGCGTTGTATTTACGCAATCTCGACGAAGATAAAGGAAAAGAAGACTTTAAACAACTGTTCATACTTTACTTATGATGAAATAAAATATTTTGTATTTTTTTACCTTACACTCGAACAGTCTCTTAGTTATGGCAAAAAATTTGGAACAAACTGGCCAATTTTATAAAAAACCTATTGAATACCTTTTGTAAAAATAATAAAAATCCTCATAGATAATAATATTAAATCCCCAGAAAAACACACCGACTGTGTGGCCCAAAGTAAGCAGAGCTTGTGTTATGGACGATAATACAGTGAACAACAATTATGACCCGAGAACAAACATCTATGTTCATCACACAAATTAGTACCCTGGTCAGAACTCAACCTGGGAACTCCAGCGTATAAGGTAGGTCTACTAACCACTACGCTACTCGGCCATCAAATGCTACATAATTTTATTATGACTTCAAAGAATATACTAGTAACATTTATTAATATTATGAAACGACCCGAATAAAAATGAAAAGATAAATGATATGATAGATACATGACCTACAAAAAAATTACGAGGTGACATTAAAATAATTTGACTATGCGGAATATAGCTTCTCCTCTCTACTACTAATTTGCAGTAACCGATAGGGTTCATCATGAACTGCTTAGCTTAAAGCCTTTTTATATCTTTTGTAACATTAAGATGGCTGATAAATATTTGCATTTTGATTTAAACTTAATAATTTAAAAAACAATATTAAGATTACCCTCACTGCTACGCTTAAGAAAAATATAGTAAGAACCGTGAGTCATGCTTATAACAAAAAAGGTTGTAATGAATGAGTACCGAACCAAGTATGGTGGTGCCAAAAAATGTCTGATAAAATTTTTTGCGCTCAGGAGCTGAACCTACAACTTTTGTCTATCCTACAACTCGGTGTCTTTTTTAATAATTTAATAACATATCAGAAAATCTAGAATCTGTTTCCCAATATAGTATTGATATTCACAAAACACTATATCACAACACAATCACATATTGACAATATATTAGAGATTATAGAGAGCACGACCGCTGTATGAAATATTATTGTTTGTTTATTGTTGATAGAAGAACTGTTCATTTTCAGGACAGGCCCTCTTGCGTCGAATCATACACTTGCGCTCATACCGGTATTAATGCATGTGGATACGAAAACAGGACTGCAGACAAAAGATGGTTTTATGATGAATGTGACATGAGTGAATTTAATTGTGACAATGACCTCAGTAATTATAACTTTTATTTATATTGATGACTTTAGTTGCTATGAATTTGACAATGATTCTCAATAATATTTTCTTTATAATTTCAGCGTACATGTTACTTCAAAAAAGTGACTGTAATGATATACCATTGAGATCAAATTACCAAGACGAGGTAGTTCTTCGATGGTATCGAAGAACAGATGGATCCACCCCCCGGATCTTTCGACATAGAGATTTCAACTGTACAAGATCGATGAGGCTGACGACTCCGCAACCGACTACAACCACTACTACAACACCTTCTACTACTATAACGCCTTCTACTACTACAACGCCTTCTACTTCTACAACACCTACTATTACTACTACACTTTATACTACTACAACGCCTTCTACTACTACAACACCTACTATTACTACAACACCTTATACTACTACAACACCTTCTACTACTACAACGCCTTCTACTTCTACAACACCTACTATTACTACTACACTTTATACTACTACAACGCCTTCTACTACTACAACACCTACTATTACTACAACACCTTATACTACTACAACGCCTGCTACTACTGCAACGCCTACCACTACTTTTTCAGTTCCGATTCCTACTCCCGCTACTACGACTATAGCCACAGAACCTACTACCACAACCACTTCTACCACTACCACATCTACATCCTTTACCACCACACCTAATACAGTTACAATCACTACCACTTCACCATCCACTGTACCTACAACTACAACTCCTCCTACCACTACTATTGAAATTAATACAACTACTTCTCCACCTACTATAAGTACACCCCCTTCTACTACTATACCTACTGCTACTACTGATGCTATCTCTACTACCATTTCTTTTTCTGCCACCACCACTAGTCCTACTACCACTGCCGCTCCTACAATTCTTACAACTTTGATAAATCCACCTAATCCATTGACCGTACCGACATTACCACCTGATAACTTTCCGGATTCCGATGAAAAACCTTCCTTTACAATTATCAATAGTGGTGATGGTTTAGTCATTAATATAACCTGTCCTGGAAACCTTGTAATGGAAAGTGGGGGATTAACTTCTACTATAATATCATGTGTTGTAAAAGGCAGCCCTGCGAAAATAACGACTATAACGCGTAAGTAATAACTTCGTAAGTAAAATATAGATTAAATCCCTGTAAAATGTCAAATTTATGAGAATGTTTTGTTTGTTAGTTTTGTGGTGATCGTAAATTTCTTAGGATTTTGTATTATCAATGACTGCTATTACTGAAATCGAAAAATCAATTTATTATACGTTTAAGAAAAGCCCAAAATTTATTTTTAGACAAAATACGAGACAGGTTTACTACCTCTGACATCACGAGCTTGCAGAATTGATATTCAATTATTTTTTACAGAGATCGTATCATCTACAAGTGACAGTATACCTACAAGTACAGCATCAACTCCTGGCACCACCACGACGCAAACTACAACTTTAACAACTGCTACCACGAAAACATCACCAACTATTCCTCCTACAACCTCAACAGTTACAGAACCAAATACTACAGTCACCACAGATCCAACAAATACTTTACCAACTACTGACAAAGCTATTACTTACACCTCTACTGATATATCAACTACAATTGCAAACACTACTGCTACATTTTTGTACTCTGATAATATAACTACTACATTATCTGCAAATACGAGTAATACGGTTCCAACTTATGCCACAGAAAGTAATAACACCTCAAATGCTACGGCTAATATCACTGAAACAACTGAAACAAATGTTACAACGATACCTTCCACATTCGCTAATGATACAGTAACAACAGTTGCAAATATAACCAGTCCTCTAATAGAAACTACCACAGAAATCGTATGTCCTACAACATCTATAAATTGTCCTTCTATAGAAACCTCTACAACAATAGTATGTCCAACTGTACCGATGGTTTGTCCTTCACAAACAACCACAGAAATAACATGTCCACCCCCGACACCTGTGTCTTGTCCCCCAGAAACAGTTAACACGCCTTCTAAAGTAATTAATTGTCCCCCCGTTACACCGGGAACTTGTCCTCCAGAATCGACAACTAAACCATCCACAGCTATTACATGCTCTCCTGATACACCAATCATATGTCCTCCTATAACACTTTCCTCAGCAATGACATGTCCACCAGACAGCCTCACAACCGCACTTACGTGTCCTCCTGTACTAAACACTCCAGACCCTTGTAGCACAAGTTCAATTTCCTCTCCTACAACTCCGAACCCTACTTCAGTGCCAGATCCTTGTGCCACAACTACTATAAGCCCCTGTTGTAACCCAACGAATCCGGCCTTAACAATATCAGACCCTTGTCAGACCACACCTTCAACAATACCTGACCCTTGCCGGAGCACACCAATTGCACCTTCAACTATACCAGACTCTTGCACTACAACGACACCTACTCCTACTACTACACAAAATACGTGCATTAATCCTGAAGACTGTAATATACCCCGTACTTGGGAAACAACGGTTCAAGGCGAAACCAGAGATTTCTACCAGGTACTGCGAAGTCTCTATGGCACAGCTATAAGGAGGATGGTTGCTACAACACATTTTCCAAGACGAATGGCATATATTGAGAAACATAATACTAAGAATGTTTTTCTAAGCGGACGACATGATGACAATTGGAATGAAGTAATGTTTTAACCACAGGCTGGTTGTACCGCCCAATTAATCATTTACTGCCCAATTAATCATACAAAATGTATAAATTACTGTCCCATACCTACTTACTAGAAGTTTGCACAAAACTGTTATTGTTATATTGCTCCCAGATTGTACACTACATTTAATAAAAAGTATAAATCTCAATCTCTGAGTAACTACCAAAATAAATATAAAATAAGTCAATGGCTTAAAGAGCTAATTTAAAAGGAAATCCAAGATCTGTTTTCAAATAATAAAGTAGATAATGTAACAACTGCGAATAACAAATGGTTTTTAAGTATTTACTTTATATAATGTAACAATTTTAACTATATAATGAACTATTTATTTAATATAATGTTTTTTTTTGATAAAACCTTTATGAGCCGTATCGCACATAAATGTTTCCGTAATGCTATTCCAAAAAAATCAATTTGTGTATTACAATAATGTCAATAACTAAAGTGTATTATTTATATAACTAAAATATAACCAGTAAAATATAACTAATACACTATGCTGAGCAGATTTAGGCTAATGTTAGTGAAAGGGGTAGAGTAATGTCAGCTCTCAATAATTTCGTGAGAGCATTAAAAAGCGCTTTTGTTACAAAAATCCGGCTGAAAACTTTAATACGTCTAATGAAATAATGTTCATTTTCAAAGAACAAATGCGAATAGATTTAAAATTACATTTTAGCATACTTTTGTTGATAGCATAAATTATTTGTTAATATTGCATAGGATATAAGTCAAGAATGCAATTCATCAATTTTCTGGCTGACTTTTTACAATGCACCTTTATAAGTACGTACTTTGAATAACCTCTTTAGTTTCGAGATAAAGCGTGGGAATGAGTGTTTAATGCATTAGCCTTGCTGCGCGATGACCGACAGATAGTCAAATAACAAGGTTTAATGAGATTCATCTCGATTGTAATTAAGTACTGCGTTAGGTATGACTTGTTACTTGATCTTCAGAGTTATTATGCCTCAATTTAATTTACGTTTGTTTTTTTTTTTGAGATTGAAGTAATGCTATGGGTGCTATTTTCCTCGTGCATCTTCGAGATTTCTCGCATAGATTTGAGGGATACGCCAATAATGCAGTATGATCGATACTGCTCAAAAATACACAAAGTACTCTCTGCACCAACACGAGTATGTTTACAATTAAAGGTTTTCTAAATACAGCGATATGTTTGAGGAGCTGCTGCGAGTCGCTGAAAAAAGCTACACGCACAAGGGTATCGAGTTGTGACGTCACAATCTGTAAATCATACTAAAAATTATGTGTGCGTTTGGATAACATAAACATATAATGGCTACGTAGATAATGCGTTTACGTGATGACTGTCGTGATAAAAATTGTTATATATAATGTCAGTAAGTTAGTAATATTAAATAAATAACATATATGTATAATAATATGTTTTTATGCATAATTTTTTTTGTTTTGTAATCTTTATAATATCGATATTAAATTCAAAACTTTATTTTTCAAAACATTTTTTGCAAAGAAAAGAACTGCTTTTAGAACTGCTTTATTTATACAGGGTGATTTACTGTGATGGGTCAGTGTGGGAAAGTTGTTAACTATGAGAGACAAAGATATTTGTTTTATTTATTTATTTATTTAATGTATTAAAAAAAGTGAGTGAACCCGTTTTGCCGTACTGGCCATTTCAAATGAAAATATTTTTTTTGACTGATAATAATACTAATTTCAAATTAATTTTATTTGACAAACATGGAATTCTTTTTCTAAAATCGTCATTTGTTTAATAGTTAGTGTTTTGTTTTCAACGCTTCGAACATTTTTCGTCATCATGGATAAGTTAAAAATTCGAGTAATTATGGAGTATGAGTACCGTCGTGGCAGCAAAGCGGCACAAGCGGCACGCAACATCAACGACGTTTACGGAGCGAACACTACAAACGAACGCACCACCCGTTATTGGTTTACCCGCTTCCGTTCTGGAAATTTTGACCTGAAAAATGAACCCCGTGGTCGTCCGAAAACTTTGGTCGACAATGACGAATTAAAAGGAATTGTGGAAGCTGATGAAACTCAATCCACGGTTGAATTAGCAGCAGCTTTCGACATTAGCATCAAAACAATATTGGTCCATTTGCGTCAAATTGGCAAGGTAAAAAAGCTTGACAAATGGGTACCCAACTCAATGACCGCCAGCGCGAAGTACGCGTGGAGACGTGCCTTGCACTGCTCAGCAGGCATACAAATGAAAGAATTCTGAACCGCATTGTTACTTGTGACGAGAAATGGATCCTGTTTGACAATCGTAAGTACTCAGCAAGTTGGTTGGACCCTGGTTCAGCACCCAAACAATGCCCTAAACGAAAACTTACCCCTAGAAAAGTGATGGTCACTGGTTGGTGGTCTAACGCGGGTGTAATTCATCACAGCTTCTTGCCAAACGGGACAAGCATTACTGCAGATGTGTACTGTGAAGAACTGAACACAATGATGGAGAAGCTCGCACGTCTCCAACCAGCTTTGGTCAATCGTTCGGCTCCACTGCTCCTGCACGACAACGCGCGACCTCATACTGCACAGCAGACGGTCTCCAAGCTACAAGAGTTGGGGTTGGATGTTCTCCGTCATCCGCCGTACTCACCAGACCTTGCGCCTACAGACTTCTACTTTTTCCAGAATTTGGATAACTTCTTGGCGGGAAAAAATTCAATACCCGAGAGGCAGTACAAAATGCCTTTGAAGAATTTGTCGCCTCCCGTCCAGCTGATTTCTTCAAGAAAGGCATCAATAAGCTACCAATGCGTTGGCAAAGATGCATTGATTGCATGGGTGATTATTTTGATTAATAGAAATAAAAAATATATAAAAAAATTACGCTTCATTTATTTCGTGAAAAACGGCAATTTCATAGGTAAAGACCTAATATACATATACCTAGACCTACATATACATACTGAATCCTCTTTAGTCAACCAACCTACGCATTGAGGCGACCGGAACTAAAACATAATGCGGGCAAGCAAACTTTACATACGCCGTCTTAATAACGTATTGCGTACCCTATAATATGATACATATGTTATAATTTCTTAGATGTTGAGTACGATGTAACTTCACCGTCCGAACAGTCAGCTTTATTTACATAACTTGTCAAAACACATAGATAAATTTGGCACTAAGCGGTGTCGAAACTGGGAACATTAAGATTTAGAGTGCAGCGCCTTGACCACTGCACAACCACTGCACTCCCAACTTTTTTGTTTCTTTGATTAATTATTTGAATAGTTTACCTTTTTCCTGAAAATCAAAGATCAGATACAGTAATAATCCCCAGAGAAACAGACTAACTGTATGGCCTCAAACTGTGAACGGGGGGGGGGGAGGAAACCCAGAAGAAACATACATAAACCTATAAATATGAACAACCTTGACCCGAGAACAACATCTGTGTTCATCATGCAAATTATTGCTCTGACCCTAACTTGGGAACTCTGCTGTGAGGTAAGTTAAGTTATTAAGGCTGCTTTGAAATAAAAAACTGAAAAAGCTACGTTTTTTTATTGTAAAAAATAATTTTTCGTAATAAATAACAATTTTCTTTTACTATGACCGGATTTGGTTCGCTACTGGTACTGCATAAAGTAATGGTTTTTTACCCTAAATTCAAAGCCATGGTTCCTTAGGACAAATATCTCGTTCTCTTATAGTATCCGGATTTCCCAGACTGTACTGACCCATGTCGATGAATCACTTTGTAGCAAATTAACAAAAATGAATAATGTTCCATGCTTAAACATTAACGAAGATACATATAAGCAACGTTTTGGATTTAACTTATTCATCCTTTTCTAACGTCTACCTCGAATAAACACCATTTTATAAGGCATTCAACTATTTTTGACAGTTAGTAGTATCGCATCTCTACTTAATATGCCATGTATGTTACAAATTAAGCTATCTTTCTAATGATGTATTATTATAGTCACGTAGACACGTTGCGCAGCCTTCACTTAGCAATGAACTTGGCCAGTACTACGCAGCCGTATGTTCAACATTAAGCAATAACTTAGATTGCTCGTTGGTAAGTAAATAAAGATCTGAGTTTCGACGTAAGATCTTGAGGCTCAGTGGTTAGGTCTGTATGCGCAGTAAATTATGCCTACCATGTTTGTGAATTATATATTATTTGACATTACATAAATGTTCCCAACCATTGGATAAAATTGCCTCCGAATTTGCGCTTTTTCGTCATATTCTTCAAATGTATATTATGAAATAAGCGTTTCCTACTCTTGCAACTTGTAACTTGTAAATAATTTTGAAATTTTAGTGCTCATCGGATTCCGGAAAACTAAAGTCTAAAGCCATGTGTTTCGTGCGAAACAAACTTGCTGTGCAAGGCGACGCTATACATTGTAACGAGAATACCTAAACAAAATGTGAATTTAAAACAGTATGAATGATAGACTTTTTACAAAAAGAGGGTCACCTATTTTGTCTATGCAAATACATTTATTTTAAAACAAGAATATTCAGAGATTTATAATAAGGAAAAGACAAACAAGGATAAAAAATTATTCCTTTTGGATACCAAGACTACTTTATTAATTTTCAAGGATGACAAGAAGAAAATAATGATAAAATTAAAAATATAAAGGCAATTGATGTAGGTATTATGCATGACAGTCTTCTGTCTCCAGTCTTAGCCAAGTCACAAGAAAATTAGCTAAAACCTTAGTTCCGAATTCTTAGTTCCTTAATTCAAAAGTCTAATGAAATGTCGTTTCCGCGTGTCGTCAGATATTCAAGGTTAAGTATCCACAAGTCGCATATTTGTCAATTAGCGAAGTATTTATTACAAATGTATTTCGTAGCATGACGTTTTCTATAAACTTAACTTTTTTCATAAGATTTTTAAAAGCGATTACGTAATTGTCGGGCAGTCATCGCTGAACGTCAAAAATACTTACATTACACTTACATAAACCTCGTTTTACATACAATTTGTTTCTATTGTGCTGCTATCGCTGGTACGCATTACGTTATTTTGACAATTAGCGAGTGAAGAACAAATAACGCGCCATTTTTAATATTGCTTTGATATTACAAGTTACTTTATAAGACTATCGATGTTAGCTGAATTTCGTGCCTACGCAGGTTGCAACCAAATAATAAGGACATCTATGATGCATGCGAAGCATCCGAGCACTTTTGACATATGATACTTGGTATCTGATTGACGTCGCGATTACAAGTAGGAGAGAAGTTAACAAAAAATATACAAGACTTCAATTATTTTCGAACCCGTGTGCATGGAGTAAATGAGACAAATTACATTGCAAGTTAGTTGCGCATTGTAAAACATATGTCATATGGCCATGATTTGTGATCTGTCACCTCGAACTCGTGTCTATGGTAATACAGCGAGTACCGCACACCGCAGAGCACAGATCTTTATAAATATGAAGCAATAGATGTCACATTAGTTTGAAGGTCTTTCGACGCTTCGGTATTTTGTTTGTTAATTAAAATTCGCTTGTTTTATAATCAAACAATATGCATATTAATAATATTTGTTTATTTGCTAAGGAGAGATTAAAGTATTCTAGAGTATTTTTTTGGAAAACTCCTTTAGCTATTCGTAGATAATTACACCATTGCACCATTACAGAATTGTTAATTTTACTTAGCACCGTTAACTGTCTTACAAATAACTCCCGTGATAAAAACTTGATAGTCACTGAATAATAATAATAATAATAAAAAAAGAAAAAAGTTAAAATGTAAAAGTATGAATAAAAGTATATTTACAAAATAAATAGCTTAGTAAGCTTTTTAAACAGGGAAAGTCTATGGTGTTGACAATTTTTTATTAGTATTCGGGAACCGTTTATCTTCCATGTCATCTGGTGGAAAGTGACAATAAAGACAAAGATGGCACCTGCGTTTTCAAGTGGTACCGATTCACCCTAGGCTGAAAAGCTTCAGGGTTATATTTGTCTGGAAAAACCGAAGGCCGGGCAGAACGTTCCACTCTTTGGCAAAACGTACAACCAATAAGGACTCATTTTAGGCTATCGCGAACAGGCCTCAGAAAAACTCTGAATTTAGAAAAAAATAAAAAAATACATAGTCATCTTAAACTGGTGTATAAAAATATGTATATGTACAGTGGCACCCACGAGTGGTCTTTCACAATACTAATTGACAATACTACCCGTGTAATCCAAACAGCTGTAAGGTTGAGTCAGTAACTGTCGGAACATTATTACAAGGAAATATCTACTTTGTTCTTTTATGACGTGCAAATAAACTCCCTAGGGTGAAATACCACTTTTTTACCAACTGTACGCAATGTTCTACGTATTCAGCTCTCACCATAAAAAACATAAAAAGTACACATTTTAAAGTGAAAGTATGTCAATTAGCAAAGAAGTAGGAAGTTCTGAATAAATTTTACAAATTTATAAAAGGTACATGCAACCTTATTAATTGTAACCTTTTTATATATCCCTACAAGCTCTACGGTTTCAAAAAAACATCTAACAAAGGCCATTTCTTTTCCAAAACTCGTTGTCTTTACAAACTCAGCTACACGTTTGACAAATACATCACAGCTGTATTGCATGTCTCCACAACGTACATGTATTAATCACTTGTTGTTAAGAAGCGTTTACATAATACAATTTAATTTAAGTGGTTTGACGTTTGGAAGGATCATCAGAATGTAGGTAGGTAGTCTAAGTTAAATATAAGTAGGTCGCTGTATGGGAATCGGTAACACAGGCTCTGCTTACTTTGGGGCACAGTCGGTGTGTTTGTCTAGGGGTTAATTATTATTATTAATATGGCCTAAGTCCGATTGCAACAATGTAAATCTGTGTTTTTTTTTAAATTTTATGTTAAGAAGCGTTAATTACAGTGTTAGTATTGTTGGAAATTTATATTATTTCTTATTATATTAATTTAATTATGTATTAATATTAATATTCAGTATTCAGTAATATATAGTAATATATTAATTTGTATTAAATACAAAAAAGATAAAGACGCCATGAAATTAAAAACTGTCTTTTTCATTAATGGCTTTTTACATTCGTGAACTACGGGTACGTTCCGATTGCCGTTCAGCGTTAAGACTGCTCATAGCCGATTTAATTCATTTTAGCACGTTAAAAGTGATATTTGTGCTATTTTCAAAGGAACGGTAAATAGTGCACTAAAATTCTAATTTATTAAGTTATAAAATTCGAAATTAAATTTAAAGTTATATCTTCATTAAGATCTTTGACCCTGATTGTGACAGAAGTAGTTTTTTTTATATTATTACATAATAAATTGATGAGCAAGCTTTTTAAATCTTTTGCCTATTAGATAAAACATCAAAAAGTCGTCAAATAACGACATATCGCTTGGAGCTACCATAACTTGGGCACTGTGAGCGGGAAGATGGCGGCGTTTATGAATGACGTATCGATATCCATCGCGAACGCGCTCACAGGCGGAACGGGTATATGAGCGCTCTGTGCCATATAATCGGCATTCGGAACGCACCATACATTTGTAATTAAACTAATGCAAATAAAAAAATGTCGTAAATAATATGAGTTCTTTTTTTATAATTCTATTTCAGTGACGGTGTTGTTCCTCTTCCAATCAAATTGCCCAATTTATTTTCTAATAATAATAAGCTTCTGAATTGCAATTTGTTTTTTTGTTAGTTATTAAAGCTTAATTTCTTATCCAGCTTTACAATTCTAAGTAAATAAGTATCTTCTGTATTTTCGTTCAGTATAGAACCTCCTCAATGCGTGTAGACTGACGTAACTCGACCTAAATTCCTATATCATCCATGTTATGCAGCGCTCGACGTGATTCCAATAAAGACACAAAACGTGAAATTTTGCGAAACTTAATACGTTTAGCCAATTTTATTGGACTTTTGGCGCCCGAAAATTTTTACAGGTAATTAGGTAATTGCAAGTTGAAGACAAGGTAGTTCGAATCAGTATTAATAATATAAACAGTCGGTTTTAATAGAAAATTGTACCTTTTGATGTGACTTATCAATGGCGATGCGAATTTATTTGATAAAGGATATTTATTTTTGGTTCTTTACTACCTCAATATGTTTGTAATAATTTTTGGTTAAACAAAGAATTGTTGGCGGAAATTTTGGAGCAGAGCAGATTGACGATTTGGCAAGATCTTCAGAAGGTAGATAAGTAGTGTATGCAGGCTCTGTGTCTTTGAATTACTTAACCACACTGAACTAAAGGACACTCGTCAGATCTCATAGTAAAATACCATAAAAAGGTATACTCATTCTCATATTATTTATGAGTTAACAATATAGATGCACAGAAATATGTTTTTTTTTTAAATGGTACTACTCAATTTCTCTCGCCTCTCTTACTGAGAGATTATCATTAGAACTTAGTAAATTCTGCAGTTGGATAATAAAGGCTTTCGGAATTACGGAATTCGTTCAAAGTAAAATAGGAAAAAATTGTAAAAATATTTATGTACAATGGTTACAAGCCTTAAAAAATGATGTGACCAATATACCTAACGTCAACAAAAGGTTGACAGAATGATGATAGGCGTGAGGGAAGAATCTGTCATCACGGATATAATTAATTATTCTAAGATATAATAAATTATAAAGTTAATTATTCCACGTAGTCTTTTAAGCTATGAACTAAGTGTTCTAGTAACAATTTCAGATCACTGTTTCATTATTATTAGAAGTATTTTTATGCAAAGAAATTAATTAAATCTAAAAAATAAAACTAAACGTTTGATTGTTTCGTAAAATTATACATTTAAAATAGTAATCTTCAGACAACTGAAATTGTAACGTCAACATCAAACTCATAAATGATTATGGTTTTACAATTTTAAATTTAACGTTGAAAAAATATCCTATTTGTACCAGAAAGATATAGAGTGTTACATAGTCGATTATATACATATATTGTACATACCTTGGTGTAACCTGACAGTTCACCTTTGCCCTGATGGTTCATGAAATCTTGTGACACTGCTAAAGCGTATTTGTTGTACCCTTGATCTGGAACTCATTCAGAAGGAGTAAATTTATTGGTTAGATCTACTTTACTAACACTTTTCTAATAGTTTCAGAATATAAAGGCATTTTATTTTATTCAAAAATATTAAAGATGTTTCTGAGAAGCTTGAATTATTATTATAAGCTCAGTTAAGTTATAAGGCTGTTAGTATGTAGTTGTACAAACAAATTAATTGAAAATTAAATCTTTACCTTTACGTTGGCTGTTGGAAACCAGTTTCAAAACCACAGTGCTTTAAGGAGGAATTTTTGTTTTTTTTTTTCGTAAAATAAATAAGTAACCCATTTTTGAAAGCAAGTAATTTTAAGTACTATTTCGATTTTGTCATATGATCCTGGCCTTGCACCACATATTTTAGTAAATTATCAGAACGCATTCATCGTGCAATCAGCTGGCTGTATGATTTACATTAATTTTATTGTGACTCAGGTGTTTGTTGGCGGCTCCACTTAGTTTTATTTAAACTTAAATGTTTCACAAATGATTTAAAATATAAATTAAATTAAACTTTATATTATATAAGTATACTGTTATTATTATAAAGACGAAAGGTTAAATGTAATCGAAAAACACTTCCGAACCGATTTGAAAATTGTTCTGCCATTTGTAAGGTACTTTATATATCATAGGTTTATGTAAGAATCTACAAAATGCGAATAGGCTCCAGAGGTCTTGCAGTATCCACGTAGTTCCAAATTTCAGTCAAATTATAACTATTATATAGGGTGGAGGTAAGGTATCAACAAGCAGGTAGGAAGCTGGCGCGATGCTGTTCGGTCTGCTTAACTTCTGGAAATATAAAACGTAGTATAAGGTATATTTTGGTATATTATGACCACTTAGTGGTATGCAATACATAGTTTATAAATAAATATAATGTAAAATATATTACCACTTTAAAAACTTTTCTGAATACATGTTTACTTAGCTAATATAATTGTTTGTTACCTATGAACATACTATCCTAGATTGAATCTCCACAAGATTTGTTACTAACAACGTACACGATGGCAATCTTAAATTATAATTTTAGTACATGGGTTCCTATTATTTTTTTCAGAGAGATGGGATCTTGCAGCTAATTATAATTTTGTTGTTAAATAAACAAACCTTATAAACCAGCATCGTATTGTTAGACAGCGGCATATTTATGCTAATTACAAACAGACGTTCAAGCTTAAATTTTTCAATATACATGCAATTTAATATTAAGCAATAGTTGATACTGGATTAATTGTTTTCTTGCTATGTAATTGTTATGTCAGAGTATACTTGAGTGAAATCATTGTGTTTATTATAAAGTTGATGAATTTAGGTTACTGCCGTTTTAAATTAAATCTAGCTTGTCTATTGTTCCTTTTAAGGTGACCTTAGAAATACTTAAAAGTTCAAGATCGTTCTTAGGAATTTGTTGTATTTAGTATTGTAGAGTAAGGTGATTTTACCACGCCATATTATGTCTGTCATCGAAAAACCTGCTGTTACGGACGAAAACTTGATTATTCAACAAAACTGGCGAATCACATACGTGGAGATCTAGCACAATATGATCCAGAAACAAAGCGACAAACAATTTCTCTAAACTTTTTTGTGCTTTATAACCGTGATTTGGAACCTTGTGACTTCTTCTAGTTCCTTTTGATTAAAAACCAGCTCAAGGGGATACACTTTTCATAGCCAGACGATGTGCTCACTGCGTTCAAGAAGGCCGTTGAGGAAGTACCTGTCGCAGACTGGAAAATGTGCGTTGAAAATTGGTTCAGACGCATGAACTTTTTATAGATGCTGCAAACAAAAATACGTGCACAGTTATAACACGACTTATTATACTAAATTAATCAGCATATAAATTGTGTGTAAAAATTGTAATAAAATTTATTCCTCGCTTTGCTCTGCATGAGTAATTTAACTTATAACGTACTATATTTGCTTTCTATAGTATCACCCATTAAAAAAAATAGGGCCGATTGACACTGTTAGGCCCAATGTTAGACCCATGTAATAGAGATAGTTCTTTTTCATTCTTTATTTTTACAAATACTTTAATCCAGCGGCACAGTTCTGATTACAATCAGAAGAAAATATGCAGTTCAATGACGTCCTTATCTCTCAGAACTCAGAGTCCACCCCCATCACAATTAATGTAAAATTATCAAGCTTTAGAACTTGATATGCTTAATTACATTTCGCTATGTCAGGCCCATCGAACTATAATTCGACACTTCTACTACCTAAGTTTAATTAAGAATATTGTTTAAAATTATATTAATCAGTATTGCGTACCTACTGTCAGGTTCACTTTGAATGGACAATAACTGAAATGTACTAAGATACCTTCTTTCACTTGGCTCCTAGCACCCTCCAACAAAACGTAATACGTGTATTTGACTTTGTGGCATACTTCATAACTTGGTGAAGGCACCTTCTTCATTAGGAATAAGAAACTATTTAACGAAACTTAACAAGAACGAAGTCGAGAGGACACTTTCTGTATATTTTATTTAAGCTACTTTGGTCACACATGAAGTATGTAATCGTCCATTTTATACAAACCTACAAGTTCTACATGCCTCCACACAATGCTGACATCTGTTAAAGAACTATAAACATGACATTCTTCAAATTTTACGCATGGGAAAGTTAATGAAAATCAAATGTTGCATTCTTCGATGAATTAATACGATCGTAATTCAAATATAATTTTGTTATCTGTACGTTTAGGTTCATGAAAGACATACTAACCAAGTCAAAAACTTGAACAATTTGTCAAGTTTTCGGTTGATATGTTAATTTAGCATAGTTTTTAAGGCAATAAAGTGTTTTTGGTAGTAGACTCGCCTCGTACAAATATAGGTTAATTTTTAAGCACAAGTTTCATGATTTTTTTTAAATGTGTTGCTATGAGATGTTTGTATTCTTTATTTATTTAGGTATCTAACTAACATCCAAACACAACTTCCTTAATGAAACTCAATTGAATCACTTTAACTTGTTTGAATGTACAAATATACTTAAATTAAGGTAAGTCACACACACCTTAATTTTTCATCTGCCAAATCGATAATAACTCATAGTCGCTTGTAATATTTTTTAATAGTACAAAACTAAACCTGTAAAAGGATCATATAGTCCCGGAAGAGACACAGAAGGTTACTTGCCTTACAAAGGCTATATATTAACGACAAAAGCGACTCAAGCGCAGTGCTCCTACAACGCGCAGTAGAATTGACCGTGACTTTCGATTTCAAAAAAGTAAGTGATACCTTTTGGTGGTTTGGTTTTGCGTGAAACGGAATGTGTTAGTGAATTGTTAGCGTCCAGTACGTTCTGCCAAGAAGTATTTATGTGATGCGTTTGTAACCTTGAACTGCGTAAAAGTATTTAAATTAAGTGTTGTTGGGTTTGATGATATAATGCGTGGTTTCAATAGTATGAGTTTTACGTTTTAAATCGGCTCTTTTGTGATGTGATTGAGGATGTCAACTCGTAATTAACAGCAATGTTCAAAGTTTCTTCTATCTAAATCAAAGTCGAAAAGAACCATACGGATTTCTTCGTGAATGGTTTAATTCTATTCTGCGCATACCTGTAATTATTTCCTCTTGAACTATTTGAAGATTTTAGTGTTTTTTTTAGTGCAACAAAATGTCCAGTATATTTAAAAAAAAACAAATTTGAAAAAATTTACTACGGATTTTTAAATAATATGGGTAAATAAATCTAGAAGAAGAATATAATTTTATGAACAAAAACCTTTAGGTTCGCCCGCAGGCCGATATTAAATTACTAGTTGTATACAGGTAACAAGCTTAATGCATTGTCATGGTTATTTTGATACATTTTTAAAGTTTCTGTATGAAGAAATATTTGATGAAGTAATCAGTCATTAAATTACTACTTGATTTGCAAATCAATACTCAAAATAGCGAAACCACTCAAATGTTTTGATAGGAATTCGATTTGTAAGCCTGTAGCCATGAAATTAATTAATAATAAGGAAATATTTATAAATTTAAAAATGAATCACTAAATATTTTTATAGCCGAGTAGTTTACGTTTTACTAAGAGTTGTAAATAACACGGAAACGGATCTTTCGAATCGTTTATAATGGTAGATTGTTTTGTTTTAAGTAGAGCATACCGGTAGAGCGTATAGAATTTATGTAGTAGATGTTTGATTTGAATTGTAAAGGATGGATGGACATGGATTTATTACGAAGCCAATAGATTACATAAACTTCATGACGTTTTCGTGATAAAGAGGTCCAAGATTCGAATATCGGTAGAAACATAGATTTAATATTTAATTAATCTGATCGAATTGGTAACGTATCTTTTTTTCAGATCAAGATGCGTTTCATTATCCTCGTCACTCTAATCAGCGTAGCCTATGCTCGACCCGCGCTCTTCTTCACTCAGCCCTTCGCCCACGGTGGCATAGAATACGCTCCCACACAAGTCCCACTGGTCAGAGCCCACCCAGCCGTGCAACTGAATTCAGAAGCCGAATCTCTACTCCCCAGGGACCTTCTCAAATCCAGGAACTTCTACGACAATCCAGCCATAGCCGCCGGATTAGCGCAAGAATCCTGGTTCACTAACAAAGAAATGCAAGTCGTGGAAAGAGAGGCCGAAAAAATCCCAAGGGAAAGGATCTTCCGTATCGTTAAAAGCGCGGGCTTTTTGGACCAGCATTAGGTTAAGGCGGTTAATTTCTGTTGCATTTAAAAGTGTTCTATTTATAAATCGCAATTTTGTATTACTTTCTTTGTAATTTAAACATTTCGAACTTCTGTGGAATTTGAAACGTTCGAGCTGATATTTAAATAATAGAGAATAGAATTGTAAATATTTTATTAATGTAAGGTATTACTAACAAACAGTTATTTTAACTTTAAGAAAACCATTGTACCTGTGATCTCGAGCAATAAGTACACATAGTAAGTTATTGTTCAAATAGTTTTTATTTGTTATTAAATTTATTTACGAATATTAGTGTGGTTTTATATTCTGTTCCGGAGGTGATCACATTCTGGTCCGCCGTATTGCGGCTTTTTGAAGCTCCTTCCTCTTTTGCAGGTGACCCAGCATTCATGGTGAGGCTTCTGGACAAAATCTGTAAATTTATAAAAAAAAACCATTTCGAATGCTGTAAGCGAATGAAAGAAGAGTAGAGATGACACAAATTTCTGAAACATTTATATTTGTTCCGATAAAATTTGTGAACTTTCAAGTCAGCAAACGAGCACCGGATTAACTGTGCTCTAGTAGATAGACCTTAATTTTGCTGCTTTAATTAAATTTACAATTTAAAACTGTAGTTATAACTCACTTCATCCGATCATTGAGATAAAATAAATTTTCTGGTGGTCAAATAGTTATAAAAATAATATTTAACTAAAAACAAATAAAAAAGGGTTCTTTCTTTAACCCTGCTTTATGCCCTGGACCCAGAAAGCTGAAATTTTGCATGCAGATTCACTTTGTAAACACACGAATAAGGAACCATTCTGAATTTTATCCCTACCAGACTGAAATGGGCTATTTTTTTTTTGTTCCCCTCCGCGGGAAGGGCAGAGGATAAAAATGCCCTGACGCATACTCTGGCGCGATTCCAAAGTTATGTGGGACTCGTCCCGACGCCTACCAGGACCATACCCACTAAAAGCCCCCTGTCGGCTCGTGCATTTTTGCCACTCAGCCTTCATCTGAGCGACGGCCAATTGGAGAAAGAGGCCGCGCTAGCGGGGCCCAGAAGGGGTCACCCGCTGGGATTACATAGCACTGAAGGTCAAAATGAAAATCAATAATTAAAACAAAAATTTAAAAAAATTGCAAAATAAAATTGAATTAATTCGCATTTACGTTAGAATTAGGATTTACGTTAGAATTAGAATTTACGTTAGAATTAGAATTTGCGGCCAGAAGGGCTTCGAGATCGGCTGACAGTCTGGTGGATGAGTACGCTTGCGCATTCCTAGGCCTAGCGACTTTGAACTTCGAATCTAAGACAGGAGTTATATATGAGACTGAATCACGAACTAGAGGATTGGGATGGGTTTCGGAGCGTTTGAAGAACGCTTCAGAGAGTGTTTTGAGATGTTGTTGTACCTGTAGGCAGTTCAAGATCTCTATGCAAGTCCGCGTTACGCACGTACCACGGTGCGTTTGTGGCCCGGCGGCAAAAGAGGTTTTGAACTACCTGCAGTTTGTGCAGGAGGGAGGGTTTGGCGTGGGCAAAGATTGACGAGGCATACGTCATGACGGGTCTAACGCAGACCTTGTAAAGTGTACGTTTGTTTCTGAAAGACATTTTACTTTTTCTACCTAACATGCTATTTAGGCGGCCTAAGTAGTGACGAGCGAGTTTCGAAACTCTTTCGACGTGTGGCTTGAAAGAAAGCGTCGGATCTAATGTGACGCCTAAGTATTTAGTGCTGCGCTTCCAGGGGATGGGAATGCCTAACATTCGAACGTGGGGATCGCCATCGGGACGACGGCGTTTGTGGTCGAAGCGCATCGCAGAACTCTTTTCAGGGTTCACATCGATGCGCCATTTTTGAAACCATACACCAAGGGCGTTTACGGCCTTTTGGAGTCTGGTTACAAGGTGCCGAACACTGTGGCCTTTGGTATAGAGTGCGGTGTCGTCAGCAAAGAGAGCGAGTTCGACGCCTTTCGGCGGGATGGGAATGTCATTGGTGTACACGGTGTACAGCAGAGGGGCGAGGACTGAGCCTTGAGGGACTCCAGCCTTTATGGGACGAGGCGCAGAAAGCGTGCCTTCGTGTTTAAATCGAAACGTACGGTCTTTGAGAAACGACGCTATTAACCTGACTAGGCGATCCGGTAAGCCTATCTTGTAGAGTTTATAAACGAGACCGCTGTGCCAGACTTTATCGAAAGCCTTGGCTACGTCAAAGAAAACCGCGACTGTTTTATAACGACGCGGATAGAAACCGTCAAGTATATACTCGACGATTCGGTGGACTTGCTGAGGGCAGGAGTGTTTAGCGCGAAAGCCGAACTGATGGGGAATAATGAGAGGATCACCATCCGTTGGGAACAGATGGTTCCGCATTCGAGAGAGTATGACTCTCTCGAGAAGTTTAGACATTGCCTTGAGGAGGCTGATGGGTCTGTGATTAGCCGGGACGTTCAGAGGTTTGCCCGGCTTGGGAATGCCTATGACTGTCGCTTCTTTCCAAGCTTTTGGAAAGTAGCTATGGTCGAAGCAGGCATTGAAAATGATAGCTAACAAGGTAAGCATCTGTTGAGGTAGGTGCTTAAGTGCGTGGTTGGAAATTCCATCCACACCCGGAGCCTTTTTGGACTTTTGATTTCTAATGAGAAGCAAGATTTCGTCATTAGAGACTGTGACAGGGTCGGCGGTGATGGGGAGAGAGTCTCTGCGAAGGACTTCGTCCTCCACCGCCTGGATGTGTGAGGGATCAGCAGGTTGCGTGCTGGGCGAGCATTGTGCGGCAATGCTGTCAGCGAAGCATTCGGCTTTCTCTTCGACTTCAAAGGCAGTAGTGCCATCGGGATGAGTGAGAGGAGGAACGTGAGAGGCGGTGTCTACGCGTAAGGCTCGGGCCATGCTATAGTACGCTTGTTGGGACGGAGAGATATTCGCCATGAGATCGTTCATCTGAGCGTCTCGGAGTTCCGCGAGGCAAGACGTAACTTTACGTTGAAGATGATTCGCAGCTGTTCTATAGGCGGGCGTGGGATATTTCTTGGCTCTCCGGAGAGCCGCGTTCTTAGCTTTAATAAGATTGCTAACGGCTAAGGGAAGCGTGGGTTTGCCTTGCTTAGCAACCCTTTCGTTGTCACTGATGGCTGAGTTGATAGCATCAGTGAGAGAATTTACTAATGCATCGATTTTATCCGGGCCATCTATTTCTTCGGGAGAGATCGCGAGTGGAGAGTTCGGAGCCTCTAAGGCTGAAACTAACGTATTTTTAAAACCTTTCCAGTTGGTAAAGGTCTTAGGAGATGAGACGTTATCGTTCGGCGGTCCTAGCACGAGGGAAACGGGGCGATGGTCGAGCCTAGGTCATCGAGCGGTTCGATAGACCTTAGGTCAAGATTGATTCGCTTGATAATTGCAAAGTCGAGGATGTCAGGAGAGTAGGACGGGTTGTTGGGATAGTGAGTGGGAGTGATGGGGGATATGACGTCTAGGTCAAGGGAGTTAGTGATGTCGAGGAGAGCGATACCGCTGGTGTTAGTCGATAGGCACGTCCAGTCAGTATGTTTGGAGTTAAAGTCTCCGAACATAATGACTGAATGGCCGAGGGCGAGAATGGCCTCAAAGTCGCTGCGGATTGGTCTGGTACCACTAGGTATGTAGATTGAAGCTATGATGATGGTCGGATGACCAGTCATAGCCAATCTACACACAGTGGCTTCCATGTTGAGGAGAGGAGGGGTAGGGAGAGGACAGCAGTGGAAGCCTCTTTTGTAATATATAGCGGTGCCGCCGTAACCGTCGGAGTTGGGCCTATCGTTACGAATAAACGCGTACTTAGGTATAGCGAATCCCCTGGAGCGGTTTGGAGTAAGCCATGTCTCCTGGAGAAGGAATAAGTCAGGTTCATTGTTCTGAAGGAACAGTTTGATCTCGGGAAGGTTGGTGTTAAGGCTACGAGCGTTAAAAGATACTAGGGATAAGCCCTTGGGTTTAGTACGACTGGACGCGGGATTTGCGGGTCTAGACATTATAATTTACTTATTTACGATTTTATACAAAAACAAACAAAAATAAAAATAAATTTACAACGAACTTAGGAGCGAGTGGTGCTCGGCTAACGCGAATAAACGCTCTTGAGGAGAGCGGGCGGCTCGCAGTTTGCGTGCGAGTTTTCGGCCGGGAAACCCTGGGACTTAAGGTCCTCGAGGATTTCTTCATTCGCGAGCTCGAACGGGACGCCCCGTAGTACTGCGCGGATCTTACGCTCCTCCGGGAGGGCGTAGGTGTGATACGCGATTTGTTTTAAGGAAAGTAACCTGGTGAACGCGCGGAAGTCGTCGACGGTCGCGACTTGAATTTTAATTGTATTGCCAGCGTTGGCGGCTTTTAAGTAATTAATTTTGTGCTCTTTGCACAAGTTAGAAACCGCGGTCCAGCGCGCTTTTTCCCGCAGGAAGACGGGTGGAGGGAGCTGAGGTTTCGGCGGGACGGGAGCGCAGCGCGTCGCTGGCTTCGATGGGACCGACGGAGACGCGGTCACTTCGAGTGACATGAGCGGCGCGGGGGCTGGTGTAGATGACACCGGGGTTGGCTCGGGTGTTGAAGACACCGCGGCTTTTTTCGAACGCTTCTTAGAGCGTTTGGTAACTAATTGGAAGGCGGGCTCAGGAGAGCCGGTTAAGGTGGCGGCGACCGACGAAGCTTCGGACGCGGCGGAGTCTGAATCGCTCCCGGGAGCGGTACGCTTCCTGCGAGATGATCGCGAGGATGAGACCGACGCGCAGTCCATATCGGATGGAACGGGAGACGCGGGAGAGCTATAGACCTGAGGGGTCTGGGCGTTGGAGGCCTGAGGGGCTGGGGTTGGGGCCTGAGGGGCCGGCGTTGGGGCCTGAGGGGCCGGGGACGCGATTGATGCCTGCAAGGCCTGCGTTAGGATGTCTTTTGGGATGGAGACGCCTGCCGCAGCAAGCGCCTGGGTGAACGCGTTAATAACGATTAGCGGATCCATTAGGGAGGGTTGGGATAATAATATATATAAATATAAGTATAATAAAAGATGCCTAGTTCCTAAAACCTAGCAAAATCCTATCGGCTAACCTCCCTACCAGCGGTAGGGGGGCTGGGGAGAATAACTTAAAACTAACCGTAGTACGCCGAATGCCGCTACCTAGAAACCTAAAAAAAGGGTACGCAGGTAAAGAGTTGACCGCGTTAGGGTCAACCTTTACTGACAGAAAGGACAAATACACACGAAGAACACACAAATATGATAAAAATAAATATGAAAATAGGAGAAAAATAAATAAAATAGAGAAGAGAAATAAAATAAAAATAAAAGGACTGGTTCAGTACAAATTCGTTGTCACCGTTAAGTATCCTTTGCACTGAAACCAGACTACTTACGCTGGGCACAACACTGCACTCAGCACAAGCACAACACAACTTAGCACAGCACTTTGAAGACTAAGGGGCTTAGTCGCAAAGAAAAATCGCACTTCGAAAGCACTCAGACGGAGTAGAAAAACCTTGAAAACCGTAGCACGGAACCAACACGCTAAACTGTGACGTCAGTAGACTGAGCGCCACGGAATATCGGGAAGGGACCAAACAACGGAGAACGGGGTCTTGCACGTCCGCACTGGGCGGTGGTCGGAGCGAGCACGTCCGCACTGGGCGGCGGTCGGAGCGAGAATGGCGTTTTTGGGCTATTTCGACGGACACGCAGTTAAGTATGTTTTATTAGCGCTGGTCAAGTGAAGCGAAGGGCTGACCAGCGAGTTCTCTTGAGTAGCACGCTCAAAACAAGCTGCTGAATTTGGCTAATTAAGAAACCCGACTGCTTAAATTATTTTTAAAGCGAAATTACTGTTACTAGAAGACTATGTCACTCCCACAACTGAAACGAATCTAATGACATCTCATATATTGAAATCGTGCCGAAATCACGCCGTGCTAAAGGAATATACATAAATATACATCATACACTCTAAAAACAAAAACCTCCTTCTGGCTGTCGGGTAAAAACTTCCTCGCTTGGATAAATGCATTCCTGCATGCTTGCATGATTGTAAATTCAAATCCGATCTCAAATGTTTATTTCTCAATGTTGGCAATTACTTGTTTTTATTGACGTCAAATAAAGCATGACTCTACCACCAGTTCGGAAAAGCCTTCGTGAAAAAGAACTGGCAAAAAATGTGTGCCTGCTTGCCTGAATGAATGTTTGCAAGCCCGAATGATTGCTTGCCTGAATGAATGTTTGCAAGCCCAAATGATTGCTTGCCTGAATGAATGTTTGCAAGCCCGAATGATTGCTTGCCTGAATGAATGTTTGCAAGCCCGAATGATTGCTTGCATGGCTGCACGTTATTAAATAAAACCAAAGCGACAATTAATAACTCCTCACACTCATGCAGAGCAAATTACGTTAATGCAAAAACCAATCACAAAAGAGACTTCAATTTATTCTCCCATACATTAAATATTTTCCTTCACGACAACAGATTACAACAGACAACGATTACAGCATCAAAGTTTCACATTAATCAAATGAAGCTTTGCTTTCTGTATCACGATAAATAACCGAGAATAAACTTTCATTTATCAATTCTACGAACTTCTAGATTATTCTGCGGGGGCGTTGAAAGTCCCTTCAACCTTGATCCTTGTTCTATCCTTTTACAGTTTAAAACTGAACTTATTTAGCAGTCTAGTTTCAATCTTATGTTTTAAGGCTACAGTTCAGTTTTAACTGTGTAATGCTATTTACAGATAGTTCGGTGTGGGCGAACACGTGCACAAACTTGTTTAAATGCGGCGTAGATTTTTCAGAAAATTCTAAATCTGTACGCTGATTGGCTCGTGTTTTATGCGGATTGGTTTGTATAGACCGTGTAAGCTCTTTGACTTTATTAAATAGCCTAGTAAGTAGGTTAGCTTAAAGGGAGATATATGCATAATAACTCATATTATATCTAAACAAAAGTATACCCATGCAATCTTCTATTCATTTCAATCAATTTTATTATGCAATAAAATAAAATCCAACCTAAAACCTAAATTTACAAAAATATTTTTCTAAACCAACCATGTTTCTTTTCATCTCGTGAACAACAAAGAAAGAAACATCTCTTACTTACATGAGTGATAGTTTAAAGGCGTCCATGGACTTTTCTAGTTTCAAATAGTAAGACGTCAGCATAAATGCTATCTTTGTCTTTGTATGTTTAAACAGCTAAATAGCAAAGTTAAGCTTGTGATCAACCAGTCTCAAACAAAAGACATGATGAAAACAGACTCAATAGAGTAGATATGATTTTCGAATGGATTTGACTTACATTTACAAGATTATACAGTGTGTTTCAAATAAGGAAAAAAAATTAGAACATAGCATTTGTTTATTATCAAAATGTAGGCTATAGCATAAGAAATCTAGGTAGAGAATTATATTAGGGTGTAAAATTAATTAAACAAAGTTTAAAAATTAATGAAAAGTTTTTTTCAAATAATTGTTAAAAAATTATTAATATAGTAACTTCATATTATGAGGTATTGTTAGCTTTACAATAAACCCACTTTGTTTCGTGTAGACCTCAAATAAAAATAACTATTTAATTTTTTAAATTAAAGATGATTTCCGAAACAACAAATATTTAAACACCCGTTACTCAAAGGGGTGAATTGTTTCGCATTACACCGCAATGTTCCGCGGCCGGTATTCGCGGGCACGCCGGCTCAGCCCTTACCTTTTTTACTATCGCAGTTAAACTCATGCATGTCACAATTATCGATAAAAGTCCGCATCTCCCCGCAGCTGTCGATCCCGCAAATTGGCACCTGATCGTGTCGGCATATGTCTGCTATCTTACATTCCTCTTCCAACTGAAAAATAAACTTATTTGTTGTGTGTCCATGTACACATAGCTTATGTGTACATGGACATAAGTTGTGCTGTTTTTAATTTATACTAGGTTTTGGCACATGTGTTCCTCTAGATCAGTATCAGTGAGAGTGGCAGTACGCAAATTTCTGGTAGAGTAGTTTACACATGAAAGCTTGAAAAGCAAACAAACATACTTTCTCTTTTATAAAAATAGTTAATTCATAAGTAAATTTATTTCTGGTATGCGTAGGTATCATTATCTTGGATTACTTTGGACCGTACAGTTGGTGCACAGGTACGCAATAGACGTAAAAGCTCATCCTATGAATTGAGGTTGCAATATGCATTTAATTATTTTAATGTTTGTAATTAGATAAAGTACGTCATCGTATGCCATATTGGCGAACCTATTTATGAATAAATAAACCTCCCGCGAACCCATGTCAGTCACAAAACCTTTATTGCGTTGACAAAATATCATGAATACACGATACTTTACTTTTTTGATTTACTTTTTTTAATAACATCTATTATTACTAATAAAAATAGTTACCTTTGCGCCATCAATATGTCCATAGCACACATTTCTCAGTAAAACAACTTGTATAAAAAAATATGATAAAATGAACATTGAATTAAAATAGCAAAAGAATTCTAGCGACAAACATTTTTTGTTTTACAAAGATTTAAATTTTCCCATTCGTAATAAAATGGTTTTGTAAAGTAGATTTCCTTTGTAGGTACCTATTGACGTAACATACTTTGAGTTGAAGTTGAATAAATAGGTATTAACAGTAAAATATGAAAAACTATATTTGGTACCAATGTCATAAACTCGCTTTATTGCAAATTGATTCAGCATATTTATATATATTTATTCCAACTATAAAATGGCAAATAAAGGGTTATATAATGTCTGCACATATTTCTACAACTTTCGTCTTACGTTGATATTTTCCTAATCTTTTTGCCTCCCAATAACAACTATGAAATTGTATTGCTAGATATTATGGCTCGAATCCACTGGAGTCCTACGCATCACGATGATTCATAATGTACATGACTATACAAAACGTTACAAACAATACAAAATTTTCATAAAGTTTTAATAATCTGCAAATAATCATGATGTCAAAAAACAAAAAAAAAAAACCTAAACAATTCTTATAAAGACAAGCAGTACGCTACGTAATATATATAGATAATAGATGAAATTAATTTTTTTCCAAGTGTTCCTGATGTAAAAGTATGAAAGTGAAGTAAAATTAACTAGCCAAAAAAGCTTTTATGAATAGCAAAACCTTACTTCTTCGACTTGTTTGCTTTTTCTTCGAAGGCTCAAAATCTTTTTTTATCTTTTTCATTTTTGCGAATACATTCTCATAAACAAATGCATTTGAGCTCTGTTTCATGAAATATATTTCAAATGGAAATACCTGATGATGAATGACACATGTATAAATTTAGCTTTGATGAAAAAACTTAGACAAGTCTTGAGTAAGTTAGGGGCGCTGCTCACTTTCGGCACAGCCGGGCGGAAAATCGAATGTAGTAGTATGTTGATGTATTTTCGGGAAAAAAGCCGTCCGACATATTGCAGTGGGGTTTAGGCGATCAACGTAAGGCCGAACGGACTGCCCGTCGGCACTAGCCGAATAAAATCAATATGTGTAGATATTGCTTTGGTCCGACCTTGTTTTTCTACAAATATTGCCGAATATTTAATGTGCCGGCCCCTAAGGGATAAAAATCAAAATCATAATAAAAATAAAACTCCGAAAATTTCATAATAATTTATTTATCTTATACTACATACAAACTAAAACTATTTTATTAACAATTAAATTCTATTTTTAGTATTGATATTGCAATCGGTTCTGAACTCTGGCTTCTTGAAGGATCGACCTCGTTTGCAAGTCACCCAGCACTCGTGGATGGGCCGCTGCTTGAAGTCTGAAACATACCATTACTGTTTAAACTATGATGTATGCTGGTGAATGAAAAAAATTTAGAGTGGTGGCTGCTTGTAACAAGCATGGCTGTCTCTAGGTGAGCAAAGTTGGGTACTGTAGGGTAGGACTCGGGACAAACATACTAATAAATTGAAAATTAATGCATGAAAAAATCAGTAGTCATTACACCGAGGTCTCTTTTTATCAAGATTCGAACCCTCTGGGGTAAAGGCAGGGTTACCTACAACCAACAACACAACCACACGTCATGTCCAAAGATTCGATATTAGTTAGACTTTAATAGAATTAAGTACAGGCATTTGTCTGCGACTCCATCTGGGTACACTTCGATGTTGAGTAAAACCACGCTTCAATAAGTAGTGGAACTTAGCGGTCATTCAATATTTTTATTTATTGACTCAATGTTTTTACCTTTTTTACTGTCACAGTTGAACTCGTGCATGTCGCAGTTATCAATAAAGGTGCGCATCTCGCCGCAGGAGTCGATGGCACACATCGGCACTTTGTCGTGAACGCACAAGTCCGCTATCTTACACTCCTCTTCGTTCTGGAAAGTTCATTGATATAATTAATGTACAACTTGAAATAGGTTTGCATAAAGGATTGGTTTGCAAATAATTGTATTATTTGAGATTTGATAAGCTCAACGGAGGACCCTAGTGATGATATCTTAGAGCTTGATAAGCGGAATGTGACGTTAATATCTCATTACAGACAGGAACCTCTTTCACGCCTTTTCTTTTCGATAGTTTCTTTCTCAGTAAAAACAGTCCGTTTTATTTAGGTACGTAAGTTGTCTAAACCGGCTGGTACAATTGAGTCTCCATTTTGGAGTCAGGTCCTTCAGACCCAGAAGCGAACGCTACTGTGGCTTAGTTAATTAACATAACGGTAGAAATACGACTGCGTGTAGACGATTTAAATTGTATTTTCAGTCAGTTTGACGCAATGTTGCGCATCTAATGGCGCCCGATACATGTTACTTCTTCTTCTTTAAGTGCCTCTCCATTATTGAAGTTTGGCAGTCAAGCTTCTGAACATGTCTCTGTCCCTGGCTAGTGTAAAAAGTTGTCCCACGGTCTTGATACCAGTCCATTCTCTGATGTTTCTTAGCCATGACATCTTCGCATGTTACGGATGACGACAAATCAGTGAAGCTGGTCGCAAATAAGGTGATACATCCAATAGTGAGACCTATTTGACTTGGACAAGGTTGGTTACAGGTTTACAGGTGAAGACAATAACAAGTTGTACGCTGGCCTGTGCCTGCATAAATGTTATATAAATATATTGCGATACGCATACGTGGTACCCTTGGCGCTTGCTACACAACTATAAAAAACTTTGAAAATTGAAAGGGTTTTTTTGCTCACCTTTAATGTTTCGCTATGGCTTTCAACTTCAACAAATAGGCACACTAAAATTGTAGCTATTAAAAAACAGTTCAGAGTATCTGTAACACAAAATTAATCATGGTTATTTATATATAAAATAAATTAATGAACTATTCTGGATAGTGTCACTCGTATAAGTGCATTCGTCGATTTTGTATGCAAAGATTTCGAACATAATTTTAATAATCATAGAAGGTAAAAGACCGGCTTCCTATAACGGCAACTTTAGGTAATTCAGGCAATTAAAACAAAACGGGTCTTCTGGCTTATATAAAATAAATAGTTATATAATTTATTAGAGAAGAAAAAAATATTCATAGGTTGTTATCAATGAATACAACCTAGATATTACTTGTACCTAAAATTGCTTGAGCTTGCGGCTTTTCTCCGATTCAACATTATTTATGCCAGAAAGTAGGCAGAGACATAAAAAATTGGCTTGTTACCAGTTTTTGCGTGGTTTGTAAATAATTACGCATTTACCGCTTTCACCAAAATAAAGTCATACTGGCTTTGTGTGAACATTAAAAAAGTCGCAACTACTTTCAGATGGTGTTGAGATGTCTTCTGGTTATAAATACAGCAGCGATCAGAAGGTATGCTTCTTTAAAGAAAAACAAGTAAATAAATGATATTTACCATATAACATAATTCCACTTCATAATAAATAAGCAAATTTATTTTTAGTTTTTTTAAAGGAAACAAAAATAATCTAATTTACCGTGTACAATAAACATCACATGCGGCAGGGCGTGAACAATTTCAAATTTATTAGAATTTATGTTCCATTTTTATTCCTTTTTACGATATTATTTTTTACTTTCACGTACGTTACTTCGCTATAAAAATGTTTAAGTTATATGAACACGAGTTATTCTTAGGTTATTCTTAGGACCAGATAAACTGATCTGGTCAATAAATTGTTTTTATAACACATAACACGCAAAATATTAACTAAAGATTGTTGAAAGGTATTTGCAATATCAACCTAAAATAATAATTGAAAATATACCATAGGAAATAGATTAGAATAAGGTTATTTAACTGCATATTTAACAAGCATTAGCAGCGCAGGAGCACCAATGAGCGTCTTAGATTTCGGGTTCTATTCTGAGAGTGTCAAGGAGTTGGCACATCCTATGACTGACTGCTCTAATGTAGAAAGAAAACATCACGAGAAAACCCACATAATTGAGGAGGTATTTAGAAAGTATGCGTTTCAACGAACTTACACTAAGCAAACAAGAGTATAAGTATATAAGACCATAAATTGAATTGAAACTGAGTCCCCACAGAGTTTATTGTTTTATTTGCAGCCTTACTGCAAACGGGCACAATTATCAAGACACTTAATTAGTTTTTATATATGACCGATAATTTAGTTGGCCGAGTAGTGAAGTGGGTCTTTCGCTGAAAGTCCTAGGTTCGAGTTCTGGTAGGGGCATTGTTTGGGTGATGAACACAGGTGTTTGCTCTAGGGTGATGGTTTTTGATATTTATATACTAGCTTTTGTACGTGGCTTGGCTACGTTTTTAACAGCATTTTTCTATTTCCATTTTAATTTTTAAAAATAAGGAGGCTTTATAAGTTTAGCCACTGTATCCGTGTGTCCGCCTGTAGCATTGAATCATTTTACGATCAAAGATCAAACAACGAATCAGAAGTCACTTAGTGACTTGGAAACAATTTATATCTATACCACTTAGTTTATCAAATATCTGGACATTGCGCATCACGCGAATTGCTCTTGACCCCGAAGGACTTTGTGGGTATCTTATTTGGCGTGGCTGTAGAGTATGTTGAATCCTCCTTGATACGAGAGCGCAATCAAAGCTATCCCAGCTAAATTAATTAATTTAAAAACTAGAGTTTTGATACATAAGATTACGACTGATTACAAGAACCATGAAAAGTTGTTTTGAGCTACATTTTCATTTGGTGTCTATCACGAAAATTCAAACACATTTATTTTTACTAAAACACATAGTCCTGGAATATTCGAAAGTATTATCGCTTTACATCCGGTAAGATGGAAGACAAACGCATCTTCAATTACAAATTTGTAACAGCCCATACTTTAATTAGTTATAAGCTAAATCGATAGATGGCGCTAGTAGTAGAATAAATCACGCATGCATTTGTATCATTGAATTATAGACACTCCAAGGGTAACTTTTGTTTTGGATCGAGTCTTAGTATTCATACTCTATACGTACTGGTCGTAGGGAGACGTTGACTTGTCGTGTACTATTATACTATATAGATCACCTAGTACTTACCTACTCAATTAAATTGGTACGCGCTAGCGATGGGTCGTCGACGTTTTTGACGTTAACGAAACCAGACGGTTTATTTGCGTCGATCAACCAGTCGATCAACTAGTTGATTTCGTCGACTAGTCCATTATGATAACTTATAAGTTCTTTGTGTACGTTCTACGTAAACTTTGTCCTGAGTAGTTTAATAAACAAGTGTTTATTAGTAGAATATTTGTATTTTATATTTTTTTATCATATTTTATAAGTTTGAAAATAAATCTTGTGTACTTACATACGTATTTAATATATTCCACTATAAATTAACATTACATGATGTTTTTTTAGCTTTTACTTGTGAAGAGTAGTTTATTTATGATCAAATCGATCTTCCTTTCATAATTTTCCAGGCTTAGGACTGGCTGAACAGTAATGAAAAGTTATTTTTCTCTTGAAAAAGCTTCTTATCAATTTAGTATCTATTCTTTAAACAACACGTTAATATTATGAATTACGCACGCAAGTCGTTACTCAAACATAAATTAATTAATATCGAAATTCAAAAGAAAGAAATGTAAGTAAATGAACAAAAATCAACTCTATGTCCCTGACATTGTAGCCTAAATTTGTTTGCATCGACGGTTTTATTTCAACAAACTTAACAAAAATCAACTCTACTTTGCTTGAATTACAGCCTAAATTTGTTTGCGTCGACGGTTTTATTTCAACGAACTTTAACTATAATAGTATTAACCAACCACGTTGAGGTGTCGTCGTTGCATTGTCAGTCGATACCGTCCACCGTGCAACTTGTCGATTGTCACTCAACTCATACAAAAATAAACTCTATGTACCTTGAATTGCAGCCTAAATTTGTTTGCCTCGACGGTTTTATTTCAACAAATATAACAAAAATCAATTCTACCTTCCTTGAATTACAGCCTAAATTTGTTTGCGTCGACGGTTTTATTTCAACAAATGTAACAAAAATCAACTCTACCTTCCTTGAATTACAGCCTAAATTGGTTTGCGTCGACGGTTTTATTTCAACGACGTTTAACTAGTATTAATCAACCAACTACGTTGAGGTGTCGTCGTTGCGTTGCCAGTCGATAAGAACGTTGTGGACTTTATAGTTTAGCCGTCTACGGATTCAACTAGTTCATTGACAGTCGATAAACCGTTCGTTCGTTTACTGCTCGTCGACCGTCGAATTAACTAGTTCGTCCATTCAACACCCATCGCTAGTACGCGCACTGGCCATCCCAGATTTGGGTTCTCTTTTCCGGTCCACATAAGGCCTATTATTGTACTGAAACTGTTCGTAATAAACGAATTACTCCGGTATCTCCGTGTTTTGATCACCATCCTCATCTGACGACTTCGATAGAAACCTGGCCTACTAGAACTGGCGACCAACGGTGGCATAAAGAACTGACCCCTGCATTGATGTTACGAAGTCAAGACAGAGAACTAACTAAACAGGAGAAACCAGAGAACATGACAGTCCACTTAACGGCAGAGCAGTTCGAGCGTCTTTTAACGGGAAGCGGCCGACGAACTACCTTTTGTTCCTGCAATGCTGTCTACAATGGTGAGAAGGATCCGGAGACCGTTGAAGTATTCTTAGCAGCAGTCCGTACCTTCAAGAATCTGGAGGGGATTCCAGACAGCGAAGCCCTGGATGGTCTGCATCTTCTTCTTCGTGGTCAAGCCTCAAAATGGTGGATGGGGATTAAGAACCAGGTGAAAACTTGGTCAGATTTTGAATGCCAACTACGCATTGCCTACGCACCAAAGAAACCTGAATTCATGCTGTACCTGGAGATCATGGGAGAAAAGCAGAACCGTGGTTTGTCAACCGACACCTTTATTACAACCAAAAGAATGTTGTTCTCCCAGCTGCCAACATCTGAACAGCCTATTGAAAAGATCCAGCTCGACATGGTGTATGGTCTCTTACATGTGGACCTTCGTGATCGCATTCCACGCCACAGCATCCGCACATTTGATGAGCTGTTGTCGGAAGCAAGAGCCATCGAACATATCATCCGAGAGAAGAGAGAGGATCCGGGAGATATTCCAGCCTACGTACAGAAGCCTCACCGCCCAAGAAACAAATGCCTTTATTGTAAAAACTTTGGGCACACCATAGAAAAGTGCAAGAAGAGGACTAGAGAGTGCAAAGTGGAAACTCCAGCACCAGTGGACGTGGGTTTTGTACAATCCATTTCCGAAGCACCGGCTGCTGGTCCCAGCAGGCCTAAGTTTTCTTGCTACGGATGCGGAGCTCCTGGGGTGTACCGGAGCAACTGCACGACATGTACTGGAAGGAAGACTGAAATCAAGAAGGACAGTCTGAGTTTTTGCGCCATTGATGTCCAGATTGATCCCAAGCCCCGTCCTCTCGTGTTTATTAAGGTCGGTGAATCTGAGGGAAGTGCATTTATAGATACATGTGCCAAAACCAGCGTTGCGTCATTTCAGCTGTACCAAAATTTAAAATCTGCCGGGCAGACTTTCAGTGACAAGGAAGTTATTATAACACTTGCTGATGGAGTACAACGACCTAAAACGGTACTTACCTTGTAGCGTAGTTTCAATAAAACACAAAATTCTCTTCTGTGTTTATTTTTTCGGTAAAATTAAAAATATACAAAAATGCCAACAATTTTGGCTACGCACACTCGTGAACGTAAAAAATAAATATAGGTTTCTTAAAAAGAACTTTGATTATCGATAATAAAATATCTTAACTATGTAATTTGGAATAATAAACTCGGAAAATAATAAATAAATAGATTCAAGTTGCTTTGATGGATAATTTTTCGTGACTGACTTGTCAAATCAAAACATTGCCGTTCTCCGACACTACGTAATTCCTAGTTTAAAATTACGTCGGGAACAACAAAAAAATAAAATTTACTGACAAAAAGAGGTCGAAATAGACAACCGTCACAATACCCCGGGGGCCGGGAAAAAAAAAATCTGAAAGATTTTTTTTAGTAAAATTTCAAATTCAAACCAAATCAAAATAAACCGCATATACATATCGAATTTTAATATTTAATCTGCTAAATGAAAGAACAATCAAAAAAAAAAATAATAATTAAAAGCAAAATGAAAATTAATATTAACATCCTATAGAAGAATTTTTCTGAAAAAACATCCTGTATATATGAAAAAAAAAAAAATAATACTGATATAATGCTTATCAACAAGTTATTTAATAGAAAAAGAAAACAAAACAGACGAGAGAGAGAAAAAAAAAAAATCCTAAATAATTATCTTAAATTACATGGTTCATGAATGATAGAATTTTTAACATGTTCCTGGAATATACAATGTTAATATACATCGTTCAACTCCATCAACGTACATTATAATTACAACATACATTCTCTATCATACTAGTCTTATTCCAACTACTGGAAATAAAACGTCATGCAGTTAGAGTTGCTTATGAGGAATCGTATCCTAAATAAGTCAACTCAATAGAGTTGAACGCAACGGCAAAAGGCTTTAATAGTTGCCATCCGCTGAAAATATTAATAGCTTATGGCTTCTTTAACGTGTCGCTAACTCCCGCACGGTGATTACTATAAACAAGTTTCAGTTAAAGACTGAAATAAATATGCCGGAAAGAAAAGAAAACCATAGCCAGTCGTGAAACATTGACTTTTAAATAAAATCCAAGGGTCTTTTGTGAAGTAATTAAAATATTTATGTAATAAACATATGAAAATAATTCTCACAGGAAAGTGATTCAAGTGTATAAATAATACACATAGGTATGGTTTAGTTTTACGAGTTACCTTAATAAACGCTCGTGCAGAAGGCTTAATTTTACAAGTTGCAAACCGCTTGAAAAAAAAAAAAAAATTGAGAAGAAAAAAATTAGAATTGCAAATATTAAATAAATTACACAAAAAGTTAACCTAATACTACGATGATGATAATTAATTATAAGTTTTGACCAACGTCAATGTTAATGGTATAGCCAAACGATAATGAGGTGCATAGAGAAAAAAAATAAGACAAAAAGAATCGGCTTATGCTCGCCGTGAGATAATGAGCAATAATTATATATGAATTCATATAAAGTAATTGGTAACAACCAATCTAGTCACTCAAAGAAGAAGTTAAACGCGGTAGAGGTTTAATGTCTCTGATATGCCAACGACCTAATGGGTTATTATTCATATCCACTAAATCGTAAATTAATGGTGAAACTTTATTTGAAACTTTACATTTAATAAATTTGGGTGCAACTTAGCACAAAAATGTTTTTTAGAGGAACTTATTACATGGTTTCGCCTCCAAACAATATCACCGTTATTAAATTCTAAATTCTGATGATGTTTGTTATAATAAGTTGCATTATATTGATGTGCATTAAATAACCGTTTCTGTACTTCGGAAAAGATAGGTATTAATTGTCCTATGTTTTCAGCATATACATCCCTAGGACTGAAAATTAGTTCATCTCTGGAATCTTTATTTTTGTAGATAGATCCACATGTAACAGCTTCTCTACCAAATACTAAAAATGATGGAGTGAATTTTGTGGTTTCATTAACCGCAGTATTAATAGCAAACTGTATTTTGTTTATATAGGTATCCCAAGTTCTGTGATCTTTATCTATAAAAGCTGCAATCGCCGTTACAATAGTTTTATTGTAACGCTCAACGGTGTTAACCTGTGGACAGTAACGTGGGGTGTAATGTATTTTTGGTATGTTGTAAAATTTAAATAATTCAGATAATTCTGTACTTATCATTTGAGGACCATTATCTAATATAATAGTTTCTGGAACTCCATAAACCATAAAAACTAAATTGTCCAATATATGGCGAATAATAGAAGCGGTTGCATGTTTTATTGGAAATAACAAACAATAATAAACAATAAGAGCAGATCCAGATAAAATATCATAAATATGTGAGAATAAAGATTTTTCAGAAATATTTTTTATTTGTGAAAATTCTTCAAGTTTTTGAATAAAATCCTTTGGACAACCTTCACCTTTATAAATAAATCTTTTTAAATCATTGTTAGTTCGATTTTCTGTAATTTTACTGACCTTATCAGTTAATGCTTCGAAAAAAGAAAGGGGTTGTAGATTAATATTTTGTATAGATTCTGCGGAATGATATGTGGAATGTGTTGGTGATTTTTCCAAATTTTTAAAACGTGAGTCTAATTGAGTTAAATCATTCCAACATGAATTTATTAAATCTAACTGCTCTGAAGATAAATCTGATGTAATGTCAATGAGGCCTAATCTTGTTCTTATATGAGTTAAATAAGGTGAAATTTTTTGTTTCCTAATAGGATAAGAGTTTATACAAGCTTCAACAAGTTTTAAATTTTTTTAATGGTATTAATATCTTCTGAAAATTCTTCAGGGCTATTTTGTAAAATTTCTGTTTCAGAATCTACATTAATATTTAATAATAATGATCGTAGTTCGTCTACAGATTGCGTCGAAGAAAAATTTATATTTCTGATTTTTAATTCATAAATTATTTCAGGTTTATTTAATTGTGAAAAATTCATTGCAAAATCAAAAAAAAAAATGTTAAAGTGAAACAAATTTGTTAATAGTCGTTATGCAGAATAGAGCCTTAAAAATATACGTATTTTCAAGTGATGAAAATGAATAGAAAATGTTATTTAAATAGTGAAATTACTGGGTTATAGAATGTTGTGTCTTCAGAAAATTTCTTCAAGGATATTATAACGAAAGAAACTAAAGAAACTTAAATGTCTGAATAATTTAGCAGTATTTTGATATATTATAGTAGATATATTATAGTAGATACATATATAAATATATTATAGTGAATGTTAATGATTGAAAATGGTAACAAATAAAGTTTTATGCCTGACCTCAATAATAATTATAAAAAAATTATTTTTAATGTTGCAATTCTTCTGTTCCTTTTGTTCCTTCTGTTGCAATTTCTCCTCTCTTCTCCATAAACTACGTTTGAATATTCGGGCGCCAGTATGTAGCGTAGTTTCAATAAAACACAAAATTCTCTTCTGTGTTTATTTTTTCGGTAAAATTAAAAATATACAAAAATGCCAACAATTTTGGCTACGCACACTCGTGAACGTAAAAAATAAATATAGGTTTCTTAAAAAGAACTTTGATTATCGATAATAAAATATCTTAACTATGTAATTTGGAATAATAAACTCGGAAAATAATAAATAAATAGATTCAAGTTGCTTTGATGGATAATTTTTCGTGACTGACTTGTCAAATCAAAACATTGCCGTTCTCCGACACTACGTAATTCCTAGTTTAAAATTACGTCGGGAACAACAAAAAAATAAAATTTACTGACAAAAAGAGGTCGAAATAGACAACCGTCACAACCTTCCAAGCGCCTGTAGAACTTAACGGACGTACTATAATGCACAAGTTTATTGTACTACCAGAGACTTCTAATGACAGAACGCTTCTTGGCATCGGCTTTATTCAGCAAGCCGGTATTATCTTAAATCTTCCGCAGTTTACCTGGCATTATATAGACGACCCAGGCACAACTTTCGAGCTGTACCAAGAAGATTTTGTTAGATTCTCGCGTGAAAGCTCTCCACCCAAAATTGTGAATTTAACTATTCCATCTGAGCCCAATCTAGGTGTTGCTCCAGTAATAGTTATCACAGACACGTCGCCTAAAGAACAGGTTAAGATCCAGGAAACCCCAGACTCTCAAGAATTGCAGGACTCGCAACAAGCTACAGAGGGGAAAGCGCTTGAAGCTGCACTACCAATTGGAGCTGCAACTGTACCTTACAGACTAAGACCAATCGATCTTGATGGAACCCCACCTCATGTCAAAAGAACTCGAGCTATGCTGTTTGACGGTTACTCGCCTAGGCTCGACTTTATCATGCAGGATGCCATCAGGGTTGTCACTCAATTAGATGTTGATCTACCTCAAGCGTTTAAAAATTTATTTCCAGATCCAGACATAGGATTAAACTCCTTAAATGTTTCTTTGTGTTCTGTAACTTCTAAACACACAAATATATTAAATAAACTTTTGATGGACTATTCCGATGTCTTTATTGCAAATGGTGAACCTACTACTGAAATTGAACATGGTATAGATACTAAAGATCATCCACCGATATCAGTACCTCCATATAGATTGTCGCCTCCACGTAAAGCCATTCTTAAGTCTGAACTTGACAATATGTTACAAGAAGGAATAATAGAACCCTGTAACTCGCCATGGGCTGCACCAGTGGTTATGGTTCCTAAGTCAAATGGTAAATGGAGACTTTGTATTGATTATAGGCGCCTTAACAGTATAACGATTCCAGACGCCTATCCTATTCCTCGCATTGACGATTTACTCCATGAAGCGAAGCCTACACCCTATATGTCAGCGTTAGATTTAAAGGCAGGATACTGGCAAATTGGAGTCCGGCAACAAGACCGCGATAAGACCGGATTTATGACACCTTTTGGAATATTTAGATTTAATAGGATGCCATTCGGTCTTCGCAATGCACCAGCTACCTTTCAGAGATTAATTGATGGTTTTCGAGTGAGCCTCGGTCACCTGAAACTACTGGCTTACTTGGATGATTTGATCGTTTTTTCTCCAACTTTTGAAGCACACATGTCTGACCTTAGTGATATATTTGTAAAACTTAGAAAATACAATTTAATTGCAAACAGAGAGAAGTGCCGATTCTGCTTAAATTCCATAAAGTACTTGGGCCATCTAATAACGCCCAGCGATCTACAGGTCGACCCGGAAAAAACAGCAGCTATTAGCTTAATGCCTCCACCCCAGAATCTGAAGCATTTAGTGACGTTCCTGCAAACCTGTTCGTGGTATCGTCGATTTATCAAGGATTTTTCGCATATAGCAGAACCACTGACAAGGCTTACAAAGAAAAGTACGAAATGGACTTGGGGGAGAGATCAAGAAGAAGCGTACTATGAACTAAAACGTCGTTTGGTGACGGCCCCAGTGTTAAGACAGGCTGATGAAAACCAACCGTATATTATTAAAACAGATGCTAGTGCGTATGCTCTTGGCGCAGTGTTAGTTCAAGGAGAAGGAAATGAAGAACATCCCGTTGAGTATGCGAGCCGCTTACTTACTCCTGTTGAAAGAAATTACAGCACTACGGAAAGAGAGGCTCTGGCGGTTGTCTGGGCTACCACAAAATTTGCAAGATATATAGAAGGATTGCCAACTACCGTAGTGACTGATCATCAAGCTTTAAAGTGGCTTATGTCCTTAAAGTCTCCTACAGGAAGGCTTGCAAGATGGGCTCTTCGTTTACAATCATTTGATATCACCATAAAGTATACTCCCGGAAGGACCAATGTAGTTGCAGACACGCTTTCAAGGCCGCCGTGCACCGAAGAAAGTCGGAACGAATGCAGCATATGTAGTATGACAGTAGATATGCCATTAAGGAGTCCTGCTGAAGTGAGGAAAGAGCAAATGAAAGATAAACGAATAGCAAAGATTGTAAACGATTTAGAACAAGAAGACAGCGAGAATATGTACTATTGGAGTCACAAAGGGTACCTTATAAATACGACACAGCCCAAAATGCGATACAGATGATGCTCAATTGGTGGTTCCAGAGCACGAATGGGCAAATGTGCTTTCTGCTTATCACGATAATCCGCTGGCGGGACATTACGGAACTGAGAAAACGTACCAAAATATCGCAAGACGTTACTTCTGGTGCGGAATGCGGAAATATATCGACAGCTATATCAAAAATTGCATCTTGTGTCAGCGCTATAAACCCACGAATAAAAAACCCGCTGGTCTTCTACAAACGACAGCCATGAACCAGCGCTTCGAAACAATTGCCTTTGATCTATTCGGGCCCTTACCACTCTCTTGCGAGGGCATGTCTTGGGTTATGATTATTGAGGATCTCGCCTCGACATGGATAGAGCTTTTTGCACTCGAAGACGCCACTGCGGAACGGTGTGCTGTTATTCTCATTAATGAGGTTTTCCTTAGGTACGGGTTACCAATGCGTATGTTAAGTGATAATGGACCTCAATTCGTTAGTGCAGTGATGCAACAAGTGGCTTTTTGTCTGAAGGTGAAACATTCATTTACCCCATTATATCATCCTGAAGCCAATCCAGTCGAACGCCGCAACAGAGATCTTAAGATCCAGTTAGCAATGCTTGTGGAGGAAGATCATCGAAACTGGCCCAGCCAGCTTCCTACTATTCGCTTCGCAATGAATACTTCACCATGTAGTAGTACGGATTACTCACCAGCTTACCGTACTTTTGGGAGAGAGCTAAGAACATTAGACGACAGTCTTCATGACTTCCGACATATAGTGTCTTCAGAAAATTTTATCCCTGAAATCACACCAAAGTTACTTAATTTTGCAAAGACTTTAGAAAGGGCCAAAGGGGTCCAGGAAATGAAAGAGGAAAAACGGAAGATTTATGTTGATCGGCTTCGAAGGAACAGTCCTGTATATAAACATGGAGAGTTGGTGATGGTCTCTACCCACTCGCTTAGTAATGCTAATAAAGGGATAAGTGCCAAGCTGCTACCAAAACGAGATGGACCATACATGATCAAAAGACAACATGGGCCATCTTCTTACGAAATAACTGATCCAAGTACTCCTGATGTAGTACTGGGGATATACCACTCCTCAGCTTTGACACCGTTTCACTCAGAGGGTAGTAAGGAAGTCCCGACTCCAGTCCAGCCACTAAGAAAAAGAGGTAGACCAAAGAAACTCCCACAAGAAGTCCAGCCCAATACTAGTAGGAGAAGAAGAGGGAGACCAAAGAAATCTACCTAGATAGTAATATTTGTATGGATTCTCGCCGGGTCGTCTATCGAATCCATAGGGGAAGATTGTAACAGCCCATACTTTAATTAGTTATAAGCTAAATCGATAGATGGCGCTAGTAGTAGAATAAATCACGCATGCAATTGTATCATTGAATTATAGACACTCCAAGGGTAACTTTTGTTTTGGATCGAGTCTTAGTATTCATACTCTATACGTACTGGTCGTAGGGAGACGTTGACTTGTCGTGTACTATTATACTATATAGATCACCTAGTACTTACCTACTCATTTAAATTGGTACGCGCACTGGCCATCCCAGATTTGGGTTCTCTTTTCCGGTCCACTTAAGGCCTATTATTGTACTAAAACTGTTCGTAATAAACGAATTACTCCGGTATCTCCGTGTTTTGATCACCATCCTCATCTGACGACTTCGATAGAAACCTGGCCTACTACAAATTATTATTTTATTTTTAATAATATTACCAAATAATAATATTTCCGTGCAAATTTTTACGATTCGTTATATTAAATAAAAAAATTTTTAACTGCATTATAGTGATTAATTATATTTTTATTTTACATTTTAAATCCACGTTTCGTGATGACTCTCTATTCACCGAGGTGAAAGACGTCCTTTTGACAGTTATGAAAACAATCAATCATCTCAACACACAGAAAGTGTTGACAGTGCCTTGAGCTTGGGGTCTTGCAGCTAATTGCAGCTCATTAGAACATAATTCCATGTTGGGAATAGCTTCCAACCTATTATTGATATTGGAGTGTATTTTTAATTTGAATAGCTTCACTGATCATCCTAGAGACGAAGTGTTTCTCCATTGATAATTTTTTTACAGAGACGAACCTCAAAGACCTCAGTACACTGTCAGCACTTTCTGTGTTAATCCTAAGCGCTATTCTTAGTATATCAGTATCTTCTACATCATATGATGGAGATACATGGTTGACGCAAATATTACGTGTTTTCTGCAAACATGGTTTAACTCTACACGTTTTACATTATTTAGAATACCATTCAATGGATAAAAAACCTTTAAACTTCGTCATCTCAAGATCCATATCTTAGTGTATTTTCAAAACATTTTCAGTGTATCGCCTCCAAATCAAACTAACTCCATGAAATACGCTTGTAGAAACCATTAAAATTAAACAATTTATTGTTTATTGCTCATGGTTTTATCATCTTTACAGCAGCAAGCAGCTTTGCAGTTTTAAAAGGAAAATAAAGGATTTTTTAAGGACAATTACATCCTACTATAAAAAATTGTGAATAATTTAAATTTGAAATACTTGCGTTCAGAATTCAAATAAACTTTTAACTTAAGTTTCATTTTCAAGATTCATTTATCAAAATAACATTAAACCAAAGAAAGCATTGACTTTGATTGCCGTATCCTATTTGGTTTTGATAATGAGTTAATTACCTTTTTAATGAAATGCGTAATCTTTACCAAGAACACAGTTATAAATATCTTTTGAAAAGTAAAATATAGTATACGAGTTAATCCTGTCAAAATATTAAATATGTCTTATGTTTTGTATGTATGTCATTACATATGGAATTGGCATTTTGTAAGGAAGAAACATAAATTCAATTTAAAAAAAATATTATATATTTATTAAATCAAAGTATGTACCCTTGCTATCTATGAACTTTTGCCATTTCATAGCTAGTTCATTGATCCCTTTACTAAAAAAACCAATCGGACAGGAATCAATCAAATTTTTGAAGGCGCTTTGGACTGCCCCATCGGGGTATAATTTTTTCCCATGCAAGAAGTTATCCGAATTTCGATAAAAATGGTAATCTGATGGAGCAAGGTCCGGGAAGTACGGTGGGTGTCTTAGACATTCCAATGGAAGCTCTTCTAATTTGGTAGCCGTCTGTTGTGCAGTGTGTGGTCTAGCGTTGTACTGAAGCTGCAGTGGCCTAGAGCGATTGACCAGCCTCGGTTGTTTAACAGCTAGCTTTTCCATCATGGTTTACAGTTGTTGACAATAGACATCTACCGTAATCGTCTGGTCAGATTAAAGAAAGCTGTAGTGAACGACACCGACACTAGTCCACTAAACGCGCACAAGTAACTTTTTTTGAGTCAATTTTAGCTTGGGGCAGTATTTGGTTCAACCATTGCGATGAGCATTTGCGATTGTCGTACAGGATCCACTTTTCACGACAGGTAATGATGCGATTTAAAATCCTTTAATTATTGTGCTAGTTGAGTAATGTAAAGCAGCAGTCAACGAGCGTTTGTCGGTTTGCTGCACTCAGTTCATGAGGTACCCACTCAAGCTCAAGCTTTTTCACCTTCCTAATTTGCTTCAAATGTATTAAAACAGTTTTTCACTAATACCGCAGCCTACAGTTCCAAAATAACCTTCAATTCTTCACTATCAACTTTGGTCTCCGGCCGCCCACGGTCTTGTTCTGCAGGTCGAAATTTCCAGAATACACCATACACAGCATTAATACTACGAGCCGTTTCTGCAGCACAGTTGCCACGGTTGAACTCGTACTCGTAAATTACACGATATTTCCAGTTTTCTAATTTCTTAGCAAATAGCTGTATAAATCTGAAATTTGAATTTTAACCAAAAAGGAGATAATACCTCTCAAAGTGGCCAGTATGACAAAACGCCAATGTCATATGTAAAGACCTAATATTATGAGACAAAGTCGCTCGCGTCTGCCTGTATGTCTGTTTCAAAGCGATAAACTAAAAAACTATCAAACGGATTTTCATTAATATACCTATAGTGATTCAAGCGGTTTATGTATCTATAATTCAATGAATATTTATTTTAATTTGGTTGAAATAAGATGATGAAAACCAAGATATCGGAAAAAAGTCAAGCTGACTTTCATTGAAAATGATGCCTTGTCCCTTTGAGATATAGCAAAGAATGTTTTGTGACATTGTATTACTTTTATAAGTTATACCAAAATTAAAATGATCGCACGATAAAATACATTCAAGTGGTCAATCTCACCGCACGCATACAACTTTACAAAGCAATATTTTAGTTGTTTGTGTACGTTTTAATTGTTTATGTAGGTAATAAAATACTCACAAATTTTCCAAGTCGTCCAGGTTCCTGGGGGCAATAAACTGATGAGACACCACGACATAAAAATTTAGGTACAAATGATCTGCAACCAGTGCGCAGTCGGGGGAAAATCAATGAGGAAGTTATTCTTAATTTTAATCATGTCTCCACTTCATAACATAACAAGACTAGCTCTCTAGTCATCTCTAACTAAAAACAATTCTTGAAAATGAAAACATAAGATATCTTTAAAAATAATAACAAATATCTTTTCACAGTGCGTAATAGCCTCAATATTCTTTTATAGTATAGTGCTTAGTGGTTAGACGTAATAAAAAAAGGATTTTCTGAATAAAAATATTAAAAGTATCAAAATGGTTTGGTATTACTAATTTCTGCTTAATTATTTTTGCGTCTATATGAACAAGGATATTTTTAATTTCCTACGCGATATCTTCAGTGAAAGATGCTTATTTCATTAGGTAAGTAAAACATATTTTCTTATGATTTACTTTATCTCATGGGAAAAAGAATTACCTACACTTAATTTATTATATTAACAAATAGCAATATTTTTATATAGTTTCCTAATTGAATTTAAAATGTTTTTCGGCTTAGAGAGTCAGTGTATTGTAACAAAACTTTTTAAAATATATATAAAATTCTATAATTTTTCAGATTTTGGTTTATTTTGAAATGTAGTTAGCTGGAATTCCATCTCAGTAAAGGAAACATAGGAATCTGATGTTCAAATTCAAATTCAAATATTTAATTCTCAACGTTGACAATTACTTGTTCTATGAAATTTTGTCTCATTTCAGTTTTATACCTGTCAATATCTGCAGGAAAACTGTCTTTTGGATTTGATATACCTTTGTCTGAACATGTAGAAAATACCCAAGACGAAACTGTGGATAGCATGTTCAAATTAAACGTAAGTTAAATGTTTATAACATTCCGGTAAATACTCAAAAATGAAAAAGAGGTGCAGTTCGCTGTGTGGCCATCCATAATAGAAGCTCTGCTTAATTTGTGGCCTTATAGTTGTTACGTTACATTTATTATTATGATTCATTTACAATTAACCTAATGAATCAGTTATATACAATATTTATCCTTCGTAGTATAAAAAATAACGTTTTTTGAATTGAGATCAATTCCATCTTAACCGTTTTGCCTGATCTCGTATAGATATTATTTTAATAAAAAAACGCACTTCAGATTGTGTAGTCTAAGATAAAAGCGAATGACAGGCTTATGATCAACGATATAAAATTACGTACCTATTTTAAAACATTTCCAATCGAACATTTCAAACGTTTGACTCACTCTAGTCCTGGAACGTACCTCTTTCGATGTGAACTGAGATCTGATTATTTTATTTATTTATTTAATTCACAAAACTGACCTTAACTTAGCTTAACTCTAATAACATATCCGGACACAAATTAAAGTCTACTAGATGTGAATACAACATACATATAGCTTATAGTTAGAATTAAATATTGAAAAACTTATCAATAAGTATTCATCTTAACTTAAAAAGTGCTTTTTATTGAGGCCAAAGAACAACTGAAAATATCAAAATGATTCCTAGCTTGATTAGAAAAATGGAACATTCGTTGTAGTGGAGCGTGTCTTCCCGCATTGGTTAATACTTTAGGTGAGTTGAATATTTTCCTATTTAAAAGTCGGCTGCCTGGTCGAGGTTTATCTGTGAGAGTAGTTCCTTAGAATCAATTTGACCTTTTATCATTTTGTAAACGAATGCGACGTCTAAAGTAGTACGACGAAGGGATAATTTATTTATTTTATAATAGGTACACCTTTCCTCGTAAGATCTCAGAACTCTGAACTTGTTATCTGTAAAGGCCAAGTGGTAAAGAAACCTCTTTTGCATTCTTTCTAAATTATTTCTGTAAACTTCATAAGAGGGATTCCATATCTGACAACAATACTCTAAAATACTACAAACGATGCTGTTAAATATTAAGATGGTGACGTTAGGATCATTAAAAATCTTTAATTGACGAACTAAGAATCCCGAAAGCTTAGATGCCTTGACGATCATAGTATTGTAATGATGTCTAAAAGTAATGGAACTGTCAATAGTTACACCCAAATCCTTTATTTATAACATTCACTTCTTTTAAATTCAATCCTGATATGTTGTACGTGACAGGCGAAATGTTCTTTTTCCGAGAAAACTTTATGTGAAAGCATTTATCAATATTCAACGCCATTGAATTGTTATTTTACCACATTTTAATGTTGTTCAGATCAAGTTGTAATACATGTACAGGTTGGGTAGAATGTATAGTCCTATAGATTTTAAGATCATCCGCATACAACTTGTATTTAGAGTTCAAATCCTTACCCAAATCATTGATGTAGATAAGAAAAAACAAGGGCCTAAGTAAAGACCATTGAGGGACACCTGATGGCACAAAAAAGACGTCAGATGAAAATCTTCGGATTATTGTCATTTGTGATCGATTCACACCAACGCAATAAGGACCCATGAATTCCAAAGGCTGCCAATTTCAGAATAAGTAATCGATGATCAACCAAGTCAAACGCTTTCTGAAAGTCTGTGTAAACGGCATACACTTTCTTACCGTTGTCAAGAGCTCCTGCAATATCCGTAACAAATTTGACTAGGTTAGTAGCTGTCGACTTGCCAGGCCTAAATCCATGCTGGTCTACAAGCAACTGCTGGTTGACATGGAGGTAAATTTGTTGCTGAACAAAATGTTCAAATATTTTACCCATGGAGCTCAGTAATGAGACTGGCCTGTAGTTTTCTACGTAACTTCTCTCCCCAGATTTGTGGATGGGAACTAAAAAAGCCATTATCCATTTATCCGGGAAAATGCCTGGCTGTAGAGAAGTGTTGAATAATTTAGTTAAGGGCGTTTTTTAATAGAGACACGCACTGTTTTAAAAAATGTGTAGGGATTAGATCAGATCCGGTACTTTTGTGAGGATCTATACAATTAACGTATTTTTCTACTTCCTCTTCAGTAATTGTGACATTGGCAAGAATTAGGCTATTTACATTTAAATTATTTTCGCTCACATTTGTGTTGGTTCTCAAATCCGTGCCAATTTATTTGTCATAAACTGATTTAAAAAATTATCCAAAAATAATGCTTATTTCTTGACCCCCTTTGACGTAAACATCTTTATAGTGCATTTCATTTGGTAGGTTAGTTTCTTTATTTTTTTGACTTTTTAAGTAGTTTTAGAAATATTTGGGATTGACTTTTAAAATCGAAACAATGTCTTTTTTAAATTTTGTATGAGCTTCATTTATCATTTTACTGCATCTAACGCGCAAGCAGTCGTACTCAAGTTTATCGCGTGGGTTCCTATACTTTGTAAATCTAGAATGTATCCTGGCTTTCTCTTTTAGCAACTTAATGATTGCACTGTTATACCAAATAGGATACCTTTCATCTCTCGGCATTCTACAAGGGGTATGTTTTTAAAATAACTTGAACCAGCCTTACATAGAATAAGTCTAACATGTTATTGACATCATTAACATTACTCCATCCTTGATCCCAACCCAAACAACTGAAATCATTAATTATTTCTTAATCGTTGCTCAAATAATAATTAAATTTAGGTTTAGATACCGGCTTGATACCAATACTAATATTTTCACAAACATATAAGTGGAGCAATAATGGTGGATGATGACCATCGCTGGGTAAAGTGGTATGTCATTCATTTTAACTTCAATTTTATTGCAACTATTTACAAAAACTAGATCTAACGTGCGGCTATTTATGTTCGAAATGTTATTCAGCTGAATCAAATTCTTAAAAAAAATAAACTATAAGGTTGTCTTCAATTACGCCACACTTTTTGTTAACTGGAGTTAGCCTGTTTTGTTGAGAGTCATAATACCAAATTATATTTCCACAGTTGAAATCACCGATTAGCACATTAATATAATTTACCTTACACTTATTTACAAAAACGTTTGTGATACTGGGAAGCAATGTACTCACGTAGTCTTTACACGTTGGCGGAGGAATGTAAACAACGCATACATTTACGTTTGGGCCCTTTTTATTTCCCATAGTAACCCACAATTCTTCACAGTGAGACTCCCAATCCCGACGCTTTAATATTCCTAAACTGTTTAATGCGGCCAGCAAAACTCCACCACCGTCTTTTTTTATGCGATTAGTAATTGTGGAGGAGCGATCACGTCTACACAATGAATATCTACTATCGATGAGTTCGCGATCAAATACGGTATCATTCAACCAGGTCTCAATCAAAATAATCAAGTCGTAATCGTGTTTAAGAATAAATTATTGAAGTTCTTCAGTTTTCGTTCTCAAGCCTCTTACATTTCGGTAAAAACATACTAAATTGAATTTAGTTTCTAAACGTTTAACTACTACTGCTGGTGAACGTTCATCCTTGCGCAGAAAGACACGACTGTTACGAACCCAAACGAATTCATATTTTTTCTCCTTGGCTGCTATCCTTGTGGAGGTATGCAACTTCTTGTTTTCAGGTGAAAGGTGCTCAACTACATATATTGGTTGCGCTTGTCCTGCGATGCCGATGGATGAAGAGTTTAATTTTGCTTTATTCTCTTTATTAAATACTTTGACAGTGGCCAGAAAACTGTCTCGATCTCGCGGACAGGCTAGCTTAACAACAATACTACGAGGACGCCTAGAATCAGGGTTTGTCTTCGCCACTCGGTGAAATGACATTATGTCCTTGTTTGCAATCTCCAAATTTATAGTAAAGTAATCTAAATAGCATCTAAAACAATTTTCAGGATATTCAAGATCTCGATGAAAGTAGTGCGAATTCTTTTAAAGTATTACCTATCTGTGACGACCCAAAATTGAGATCCAAAAATCAAGATAACACCAAAATGAAGAGCGCTGCTAAAGTTTTCACGCGAACAGACTCAACGCCCAAAACTTCGAAATATAAAGAGAACGATGTGCAGAAATTATTCCCGGTTTCCCAAGGACTGATGACAACCTACAAAGAATATTTTCATGGAGGTCCATACTTGGTTTCAACACAAGAAACCTTAAAGGAACAAAAAGATTGGACGTTATTTCAACAACCTGCTGAAAAATTGGCAAAAAAGTTTTTCCGTTGCTAAAAATAAAGAAATAAATTACCTCTTTTTTCAAACCTAGTTTTATAGTTAGTTTTATTTAATCGCTATGAGGTTTAGTTTAAATATCAATTTTGAAGAGCTGTGACATCGTGTTAAGTATTTTTTTACGATGTTTTGGTGAAATTGAAGAACTGCTTCTCACAAAAGCCGTTTCAACCAATTAAACATCATGTAAATGTTTAAATGTTGAAATTATATTATCAAAAAAATTTATGAATAAGCAGAATCTAGAATACATAAATATAACATGTTCAAAATACAATTTTGCTCTCTAAAAACTTTTTTTTTGTATTGCCAAAAAAAATCATGGAATCAAATAAATACATTTCGATCCATATTTCTATAAAAAATTTTTCTTATTCTAGGTAAGGCAAATAAATGAATTTGCTGGAGATAAAAAGCAATCGACTCACCGATTAGTCCACGTCTCCAGATTGCGTTTGATATTCTTACTATAAACAATGTTGATACTTAAAATAATTACCGCCATTATTAATGTAAATACTTGGAATGAAAAAAAATTATTTATCATGTCGTATGCACCTTTTATTAAGAATTTTTGATAAAAGAAATAATAGGTAAAGGTAACCCCTTTTATAAAAGGGTAACTTAATTCTTCTTGTCATATCTTTTTTTACCTTTCGGTTAATATGCAAAATAATTTTCTTTAAAGCAGACGTCTTTTGAAATATGGTGCATTTTACTACAGTTAAATTTCCTTAGATTAGGCTTTATGCATTAATTACCTAAAATTAGGAAAGTCCAAAATGTTGGTAAAACTATGATATAAAGTAAAGGATTTCTATTTTTATACTTGAAAATTCTATTTAGTTCTATTCAAACCCAATATTTTTTGTAACTCGTAAATTTATAAAGGAGATGATTATTTTAGACATGAAACTACAACTCAGATAAACATAAAGTGAAAATAAATGTTAACCCAAATTAAAGAGAGAGAAAATTAGCGTCCCTTCATCATAGATCCTTATAAAATGAAAATAAACCATGTCTTGGAAACTTCCAAATTCGCTAAACATGCATGAGGTGCAATGAATAGGTATGGTAATCTCTTATCATCTGGCATCTGCTTGATATTGGCTTATGGGAAACACCCTGTATACACTGTAGTCCCTAATTACCCGACCGATTTTTACCATCGATTCTAGAGCCTAATTGGAGTACATATAATGATATAACATGTAGTGCAAGAAAGCTTAATTTTCGAGATATTCATCTTCATAGAATGCCCTAAGGCTGACGTAGCTAGATCCATGTAATACTCGCCGTTCATAGTATAATATCGAATGATTTGTGAAATGTCTTTTTCGCTTAGTCTGTTTCACGACTAGGGATGGGCTTCTCTTACTCACTCTCTCTACTAAAGATTTGTTCACAACCTAGCTCTATACTTCATCATCATCATTATTAGCCCATATTCGTCCACTGCTGGACATAGGCCTCCCCAATTTCACGCCATCGAGTTCTATCCTCGGCTACTCGCATCCAGCTCCTGCCAGCCATCCCGCGCAAATCATCACTCCACCGTGTCTGAGGACGTCCTACACTACGTTTGCCGAGATGCAGCGTACGGGCAGGAAGTCTAAGCTTTCGGATAGGACTTTAGGGCTAATGAAGGAACGACGTGAGAACCCACCCGTCACTTCGTCAGGAAAACGAGCTCTAAACCAAGAGATCAGCAAGCGCGTACGACACCACCTCCGATGCTCCAATACTCTCGCTATTGAAAGAGCGATCGAGCAAAACCGGGGGTCAAAGGTGTTCGTACAATCTCTTGGAAGAAGCCACTTGACAAAGTTGACCACAGCAAGTGGAGAAGTCGTTGCTTCGAAGCCGGCAGTCCTTTCAGAAGTGGAAAACTTCTATGGCCGGTTATACGCTTCGCATGCATCTCGACCTGATCCCGGAAATGATGATCCTAGAGCCACATTAACACGCCATTACACCGAAGACCTGCCAGAAGTCAGCATTGGCGAAATCAAGATCGCTCTTGGGCAGCTTAAAAATGGAAAAGCCCCTGGAGAGGACGGCATCACGACAGAATTATTAAAAGCAGGAGGTAGACCCGTACTGAGGGAGCTCCAAAAGCTTTTCAACGCTGTCCTCTTCGAAGGGAGAACTCCGCAGGCGTGGAGTGAGAGTGTAGTCGTCCTGTTCTTCAAAAACGAAGACAAAACCCTGTTGAAGAACTATCGACCCATTTCCCTCCTAAGTCACGTCTATAAGCTGTTTTCAAGAGTGATCACGAACCGTCTTGCGCGGAGACTTGACGAGTTCCAACCACCGGAACAAGCTGGGTTTCGGAGCGGATACGGCACCATAAATCACATCCACACAGTGCGGCAGATTATACAGAAGACTGAAGAGTATAATCAGCCCCTGTGTCTAGCATTTGTGGACTATGAGAAGGCCTTTGACTCGATTGAGATCTGGTCCGTTCTGGAGTCCCTGCAGCGATGCCAAGTAGATTGGCGATACATCCAAGTGATGAGATGCTCTATACTTAATAAAAAGTAATTTAAATTAAGATACGTAATTTGACTTATATTGATATAAAATTTCTTGATATTGATTTAAAAATTCTTAGTAGCAGAGAGAAGTGGTCAAAAAGGGCCTACTTATGTATATTTATAAAAATAAAGAAATAGAATTTTGATGATACATTTTAGGCATAAATAAATTTACATATATCAAAACTGATTTAGTTTATTTTTGTTTTATATTTGATAAGATTTTAATAAGTAGTGCGATTAGTATGACAAATTAATTTGCAAGAGTGTCAATCATTTACTGCATAAAACTTGGACAGAGTTCTGGTTTATTTTTATTATTGAAATTGTATGTAATGTGAACAAGGTTCTGAGTGGGTTTTATTTGAAATTTTTAGTAATGAAACAAAGTTCACGACCAGTAACTTAAATGTTTGTGCTATGGAGAAATGGATAAGTATGCTCTAGTAATAATATTTAACTTTATTATTAACTTTAGTAAACTTTAATATTTCTATGAAACCTTTTGACGAGATGGGATTAATTCTTAGTCAAATCGTTATTGGCAAGTATTTTGTAACCAGCACTTAGGTTTGCTTACTTTGGGCCCATACTGTCGGTCTATTTTTCTAAGAGTAATATTTTATTGCCTTGGTAGACTATATTCTGGCTCGTGCATAAGTCAACATAATCTTCAGGACAGGATGTTCACGTCGCTTAATTTTCTTTTATTGTTTAATTTTATTTTGTCAAAACTGTTTCAGATATTTGCTTTTGCTTAGCTGTAATGAGCTATCGAGCTTCAAGTGTTTTTCTACATCCAGTTAATCAAAACAGTGCGAGATCATCAGAACTGACATTTCGTTCTTTAAGGGATGCGCCTGCACCTATGTTAGAGTCACAGGAATTGATTATACCAAATTCCTTAACTTCATCCGATTCAAACTTGTATCATTCGTACAATGATCAGGTATTGTTAAATCTTCTTTTTTACCAACAATATACCTAATATTCCAAGAGATGATGAACAATTTTGAGTAGAGGTGCTCTACTTAGGCGCCATAAAAATTGTCAAATTGCCCTTGAGTGTCATTAAAATTTTAGAGTAAAGACCTGGCTGAAGGGTATATCGGTATTGTATATCATCAGACTACCTATAGAATATGGAACATTGCTCAGTCTCTTAAAAATGTTGTATTAAATTTTATATATACATGGTGAAATTATACGATGCCTGGAAGGAAAGTACTCTAAACACTGAAGATAGCAAGTGTTACTCTGAGGATACATTCCTTTATTACAAAAAGAAAAAAAAATATTCAAAGATCAAAGCGGCCTAAATCCGAAAAAATAACATCTTTTATTTTTATGGGAACAATATAAGTTGTCAATCATAAGGATCAAATCTATTTTGCAAACATGGTACTCTACAATACCGGGTACGAGATGGTTTATTCCTATTACTAGGAGGTCTTTCTAACTATGAAAGAGAACAACTATTTTACTCGATTAATTGTATATATTCAGGATAGATATACTTAAAGAAATACAATTTTTATAATCTTAATACTATTGAGGCCGCTGCCTACAATAGAATGCTCTAGAACATTCCTACATATTCTATCTTTTATGTGAAAAAAAACTATGCAAATTAACCTTATTTGAATTGATATTAAGGAAGAAGAGGAAACTTGATAGAGAGATATGATTGACTCTATTAATTAAAGCCATAAAAGTACAGGTAGTTATTTATTTGGATTTTTGCTGATTCGATTACCGGGCGTGGCAAGGTCGATTACAGATATCTTTGAATGCAGTGTTTCTTCTCTTTAAAAACAAGGGAATGTTTTCCAAGTGTAAAACTTGCTATCTCCACTGTATTTTCCCTGCATATAAATTGTATCCAAAATTGTTCAGCTGTTTTACTTAATTAGTTCACAAAAATACTCGCAGAAAGATAAACATTTTACCATTCATAATAATAGGTCTTTACCTATGAAACTGCCGTTTTGCCGTACTGGCCATATCAAATGAAAATATTTTTTTTTTGACTGATAATTCTAATTTCAAATTAATTTTATTTGACAAACATGGAATTCTTTTTCTAAAATCGTCATTTGTTTAATAGTTAGTGTTTTGTTTTCAACGCATTCAAACATTTTTCGTCATCATGGATAAGTTAAAAATTCGAGTAATTATGGAGTATGAGTACCGTCGTGGCAGCAAAGCGGCACAAGCGGCACGCAACATCAACGACGTTTACGGAGCGAACACTACAAACGAACCCGTTTGCCCGCTTCCGTTCTGAAAATTTTGATCTGAAAAATGAACCCCGTGGTCGTCCGAAAACTTTGGTCGACAATGACGAATTAAAGGCAATTGTGGAAGCTGATGAAACTCAATCCACGGCTGAATTAGCAGCAGCTTTCAACGTTAGCATCAAAACAATATTGGTCCATTTGCGTCAAATTGGCAAGGTAAAAAAGCTTGACAAATGGGTACCCCACGAACTTAATGACCGCCAGCGCGAAGTACGCGTGGAGACGTGCCTTGCACTGCTCAGCAGGCATACAAATGAAGGAATTCTGAACCGCATTGTTACTTGTGACGAGAAATGGATCCTGTTTGACAATCGTAAGCGCTCAGCAAGTTGGTTGGTCCCTGGTTCAGCACCCAAACAACGCCTTAAACGAAAACTTCCCCTAGAAAAGTGATGGTCACTGCTTCTTGCCAAACGGGACAAGCATTACTGCAGATGTTTACTGTGAAGAACTGAACACAATGATGGAGAAGCTCGCACGTCTCCAACCAGCTTTGGTCAATCGTTCGGCTCCACTGCTCCTGCACGACAACGAGCGACCTCATACTGCACAGCAGACGGTCTCCAAGCTACAAGAGTTGGGGTTGGAAGTTCTCCGACATCCGCCGTACTCACCAGACCTTGCGCCTACAGACTTCTACTTTTTCCAGAATTTGGATAACTTCTTGGCGGGAAAAAAATTCAATACCCGAGAGGCAGTACAAAATGCCTTTGAAGAATTTGTTGCCTCCCGTCCAGCTGATTTCTTCAAGAAAGGCATCAATAAGCTACCAATGCGTTAGCAAAGATGCATTGATTGCATGGGTGATTATTTTGATTAATAGAAATAAAAAATATATAAAAAAATTACGCTTCATTTATTTCGTGAAAAACGGCAATTTCATAGGTAAAGACCTAATATTAGCAGGATTGTTTAGTTCAAGTTTTAAATGATCGTTTCTGAAACTCCAATTTACCGAATTTTCATGACTCCACGATTTTTACTTTTTATATGCATAGGCAAAAAAGGCATGGTAAGCAACCCAATAATAATAATAAACATTTTAATTTTTTTTTCAGTTTCCAAACATTGTAATGTTGGATCAAAAAGTTAACAAATTGTTATTAAACTTTGAAATACTGAAAAATATATTGAAGCACATTGACAACAAAACAAATTCTCTTTACGGCGCTGGAGTTTCTCGTCGAAAAGCTACTGAAAGTAAGGAAGAATTAAATAAATCTATTGCAACTCAAGAACAAAATACAGTATCTTTAAATGCTACAGAAACGACGAATCCAATGAAGCTTTATAATACTGAGCGTCCAAAATATATTCAACTGGGAAATTTATTTAAAAACTTGTTTTTGAATGAATTTGAACCAAGTGTGGACCCAAAACCATTGGTAGAACGTTCCGTGAAATAGGAGTGTTTTTATATATAAATGGAATTTTCCCTTATTTCTGACAAAAATATAGTTATAAATAGAAGTATGCTGTAGTATTTAATAAATTACATGTAGCTTTTTCGTTCAGATGTTTAAGATTTAGGAAGTTATTGTAAAAAATTATTGTATCCTGACGGTAATAAGTCAGTCTTCGAAGAACGAAATAAAATAGACTTTCTCAAATGTTTTTTTTTGTTTATACAATTACGCTTACATAAAATGATGATGAAGACTGCGGGAAGAAGTACAGTACCTACCAGTACATATGAGTTCACACAATGATACTGCTAGCAGAATCTCATGTGCAAAATCTAATCTAGGTTTTTACTATCGGGGAAGGCCTGCAGTGTAGGCGGGGCACCTACAAAAGCACAATTGCACAAGCAATTCTTGCCTTAACCTAAGCCTCCGTCGACCCCTATAAATGGGAGGTTTGGTTTCAGTGCTGGCTCAGTTACAAATTTGAATCTCTTCGTCATCCCAGTATTCGGGGCGCGTAAGTGGTTTTCGATCTAAGGCGAGTGTGTCAAGAGTACTTCAGCCCTGCCCATTTTACTAATATTGTAGTATTGTTGTATTGTAGTTTTTTAGTTTAATACACAACAATTGGACATCGTAGCCAAGGCGATGCCATTGGTGTTTGTGGTGGCAAATAAAATATAAATACGTTTTTGCAAAGTCTACATTTTGTAATTTAGAATATGAGTTAATAGGTTATCCCAGGCAACTCAACCAGTTAAAGTCAACTAATGCTGATGTTCGGTTCTACTATTACAGCCCTATTAAATAACCATAGAAAGATATATTTGTTTTGTTCATAAGAAAACAATAAACTCTGAAACTACTTAACTAGACACAACAATTGTTTGCTATTAGAAAGGTACATCAACCCCCAAGTAGCATGGGCTATAATTTTATCTCACTTTGCCACCTCCTGACGAGTTGCGCGGATGAAACAACACCGAGAACTCTAGAAATAAAGGACAAATTTATACTAATATATAACAGCCACACTTTAGGGACGTCAAACGGTTAGTCAGGGTAATCTTAATTACAGATTTGCAGACATAAAGTAAATGCAGAGTCACATAAAATGGCGCCAATACGTAGACTGTGAAGAGCCGAATTTTACTTCTCATTTTTTTTATATTGTTTCATTGGGAATGTTGCTCAGAATTAGGTTCTAAACTAATGTGTACATTTTCCAAACGATAAAAAATCACTGTCTAAAGTATTAATTCGCAAAGCAAAATCTATCCTTAGGAGCACCTTACGTAACCATTTGACGTTTCTGGGTGTGGCCGTAAGACACTTTTACCAACCCCGAGATGCCATGCAGAAGAAAGATGGATTTCTTTAATGTATCGAATTTCAATACCTTTGCGAGATTAATTAGTCAAGCCTGTTTCATCTCGAAATTTTGACGGGAAATGGAATTTAGGCAATAGATATTTAGGAAAAAAATTAGAGGGGCCTAGATTGAACTTCTTTAATGCTTTGGGTATGAAATTCTATCTCGTTACAATTAATGTCCCTGTATCGTCAAAGCAAAACAATTTCGAATCAACTTATTAAAAAGCGCAAATAATATATACAGAGTACGAAATATATTGTATATTTTATTAAATAAAATAAAATCTTTATTCTATATAATTGAGCCTCAGAGCGGATTTTAAATAACAAATTAAAATTTACAGTACATTAAGGACAAGTTGTGTCACCATGCCCCAACAAATGTCAAACTCCCAGGACGTTTAATGTGATTGCTCGACCACTGCTACGATAAAACAGGCAATTTAGTTCTATCAAACCCGTGTTGAAATGGACGCGTACATTTTTATTTTCCAAAAATAATAATAATTTCAAGAGTCTTATAATTGAACAACATCTAGAATAACACATTCTAGAATAGTGCAAAGAACTATTGTTTGTAGGTTCCACTCTATATTATGAAGAATATGATACCGTTTTAGAGTTTAGAGTTCAGCGTTAGGTACCGACATACTCGTAAATGTTTAACTTCATTTTAACGCTGACCTTAACAATGCGTCAGCTAACGCCCAATAAAGAAGAATTTGTTGATATTGGGTCCCAATACTACTTAAAGAACGGATTAAGGATGCGTAATCACTGTTAGGACAGTAATATACACTGGTACTATACATCTTTACACTTACTAATATACATCTTTTGAGTATAATCCTCAATAAATGATATAAACTAGAGGTATACAGTAATTATTGAACAAGAAGGAAACTAAACTAGCCATCCATGAATCTGGATGAATTATGTCAAACAATAATTCATAAATTTGTTTGATTTATACTGAATATGACGGCCATATAAGCTAGTAATTAATTTTGTTTTGGCATGTTAATGAGGGAAAATAAACCTTTACCTTTTTGGCGCCGTATATATACTAAAAATCTTAATCCTTATAAACTTATAAAATTTTTGTTTGTATGCTGTCCAATGTTTTGCGATCCAGATGTAAAATAATAGTGTCTAAAAAATAGTGTGCTGTGCAAACAAATAGTATGATGGCTGGATCCCACGTTAACTCGTGAACGGGTGCCGTTTGAGGGTGTTCGTTGTTTGGATACTTGGGGGGAGACTTGCCGAGCTAACAGATAAAGATAATAGATAATAATAATTTTGTATAGACATAAAGAGACACTGTAAATTTATTCTGGAAAAAATATACCCGTGAAGTTTCTTGCCAGTTCTTCTTCACGAAGGTTTTTTTCGAACTGATGGTAGAGCCATGTTTTATTTGACGTCATTAAGAACAAGTAGTTGTCAATGTTGAGAAATAAATATTTGAGTTTGAATTTGAGTATTATATATTATTTAAACTTCTTTATTAACTAATCTGTAGAGATCATGGCGTATTAAGAGTGATTACAAAAGACGGTATAATTCGGACTTCTAATTTATCAAAGCAATGTTATGCACAAATTTTAAGATATGTATTATCGGTAAACAAATTCTTGTAAATTTTGAGACGTATACCAAAATGTTTCTATAATTCTCAAACACGAAATAAACGCGCTATTTATAGATGAAAGTATCAAATTTAATACTACGCACTATAATAGTTAATGTCACTATAAGTGGATAGATGAAGTTCGCTCCAGGCTTATTAGTTAAACGAAGTCTTCCTAGATTCACGGAGAATGGAGCTTTTCTGCGCTGGTAAGAAACTTTTATAAGTTTGTGAGATAATAATATTCAACATAGACTAAATATAAAAACGTTAAAAAAAATAAAGTTTGCAGTTTCTACGCTATTTTTAAAATTATATCTAGTTTATTTCTGATAATAAGATATTTATGGTTATTTTGTGAGAACCTCATTTGCGGCGCTTCGAGTATTACAGCTTTTCTCATTTTGAGCGTCATATTTACTATAACTACAAGATTGTTTTGCAGTAAAAGGGAAGTTGTTAAGAAAGATCATTCAACCAGAAAATAATCGATACAATATTCGCAATCTAGACATGCAAGATCCTCGTCTTTTTCATTACTTTCCAACAGATGAGATGGCGGACAATAAGTAAATTATATACACAATGACGCCAAGTGATGTCAGTGGCAGTAGCCATTTGGAGTCCCGGTCGATGATGAACTCTGATGTTTGTTTTCTAGTCATTGATGTTCATATTTATATATGTTTGTTCATTCTGGGCCCCACCCAGTTTCACAGGTAATTTGGGGGCCATACAGTTGGTGTGTTTGTCTGGGTATTTAAACCTTATTTCAATATTTTGTTAGCTAAAGTTGATGGTGACGGAATACATCGCCAGGAAATGTACCTTACAAGCTTTTTAAGGTATGTGTGATATCTCCCTACATGCAGATGGCAAGTGTAAGGACTGTAAATGTCCAAAATCGACACCCTTATTCGGATTAGGCTAATATACTTTCTATGAAATTATTATGGGTGTGCATTAATATAATATGAAAAAGTGTAGATATATTACCGGCCTCTGTTTTGTGGAAAAGCAAAACTAAGGTAATAACCGTCAGTGACTTGGAATTTCGAGCAAATTGCTTGCCTTACCTTTATATAAAAACACTTACAAACTGCCGAATACTGTATTTTCCAGGTGTAAAAATTACATCTCAACCAGTTATGAACGACAAGATATTTCAATTTACTCTGAAGCTCAATTTAATTTCATTTGTGATTTTAGAATAGTAAAATGTAAAAAGAGAGGAGACTGGGTCAGGCGTCAGTTTTTGTTTCATACCATCTGTCATACCTCATGTTATAGATTACCTACCTATTAAGAGAAAGTGAATTAAAGCTATAGAACTCAAAAAGGAGAAAATGTCCATATATTTATACTTACATACTTTTGCTCATCTACCCTGTAAGACTAATTCGAGTAAAAATCGCTTTATTGTTAGAGGCCTGTAATTTTTCAAACCAGAATTATCAAACCTTAGATATATTCAATCTGAAACTTCATAAATTCATATCTACCATCAAGCAGCTTAAATAAAAATAGCGTTAAAACTTTATATTAACTTCTCCATTACTTATTATAACTTTAAATGGTAATTTAACTTATGTTTCATATTTATTGTAATTAACAGTGAAAACTTAATTGGCTTGTGAACCACCTACTTGTAATATTTTTCTTTCTACTTATATAATGCTGTACGTTTTCCTAAATAACAAAATAAAATTATAAAATTACATTGCTTGTTTTAGATACTGATAAGGATTAAAAATAAACCTTATACTATAACGGTATTTTTACCTATACCTTTTATATCCGTTCTTTAAGAAACTACCGAATTATTAAAGATCAAACTAGAAATGATTTTCAAATAAGTTTCTATTAGTGGTTTTGAATGTTAATAATACACAAAACTATTTTAAGCGCAAGAAACTTGTGAACGAACTCTTAAAATATCGATATTTACAAACGTGTAAAAAAACGTTTTCACATTAATATTATTGTGCACTATGTTGCTGAAAACATCATTCCCGAGTCTCCTCTAGACCTGTCGTATTTGGAAGATGTCAGAAACAACTTGTCAAATCCATGTTCACGCTACATTTTGAAAGCATATTCTGTTAAGGAACGCTCTGTACATCAGAACCTCATTGTGGGTTAGGTGATAGTACACCTGAAATTTTTATTTATTCCTTTCTTGAATTGTTCTAGTAGTTATTGTTTTGTGTGTAACCACAAACCCGTCAACTGCCGATGATTTGTTTCAACCTAGATTGGGAAATCTGGCGCATATGACAGGCAATGAACTCTTTATCAACCTGATTCGACACGTAAGTGGACACTCTAACTTCGATTTAGTATAATATCGACTTATAATCACTACGCATAAAATTAATTTGTCACTTCTGTGATTTTTGAGCGTGGATCTCTCGTCTCGGAGGATGCCTGCGGCTGTATATAATGCCGTAAAAACGTGTATAATGCTACTAATACTAACTGTCAAAAGATCAACCTTAGAATTCGTGGAAATGTACTACTATTGCATATATATAATGCAATACTATTAAACCAACTCCCTTTGATGCACTCTTACACTCTATGCTAAACAAAACGAATCGTTTGTCCATATAGAAGCATAAACGTAGGAATTTACCAAATGTATGATAAAGCCTTAATATAAGAAGAAAATAATTTTTCGTTATTTTTTATGTATAAGGTATTTCAACTGTCTTTACCACAGAATTATAGAATGATTTATCTAGTGATTTAATTTAAAATTAATAAATTTAACTGTGTGTACGTGTGCAATACGCTCAAACATACCTAACGTAAATTTAAATTTCAGGATCTCAGAATTATTGCTGGACTTATAGAAAATTCACAAAAGCCTAGCGAATCAATAAAATGCGATAAGCTTCTACAACAAATAACATTGCATTCTGCCAGGCTGGAGTACCTGAATATGAAATTAAACAAATTGATGTTGTTGCTGACAAAAGAACAGAATGACCTAATCGCTGTCAAGAACGAGGACACCTCGAATCCAAAAACTAACAAGAGATCATTCCGAAGCATATTGCCTTACAATGAAGCGTTACTTAAACTTAGGAAAAAATTGAATATAATAGACAACATTACAAATTTCGATGATGAACTGACAGAGGTAATTGATAAAAAATATGCAACGTTCAGCTCTGGAAATATGAGATCAAATGAAACATTGCAAGCGGATACAGAAAATACTGAAAGTGTTAATTCCGAGCAGGAATTAGAAACAAGTTCTCCTGTTAATAATGAGTTGAACAGTGTAACCGAATGTAAAGCTCAATAAATATGATTCGTATATACTATATACTTTTTGTGTATTATTGTAGAGTCAAATGAATTCGTTTAACCTTGCATCATCAATATTATAATATTAATACAAGTTACGAAATCAAGTCGAAACTAATATTATTTCAAAGATAGAAAATAGTTAAATTTGTTTTGTTCTTATTAAGCTAAGCTTACTTAAACTCTGTTAGCATTCATGCAGTGAAGGATGTCAGAAGACGACAATTCTAAGGTGTATTAATATTAAATTAATTGATTGTGTTTCTTTATTGTTTTAGTATAATTTTTTAATATCAGAAAGGTATTTAGTGGTTTTAAGTAGGTAGTGATCAAACGGAGAATCACTCTAAAACTTGCAAAACAAATAAGTGTATTTTGCGTTAATACAAACGGTACGATGATATGATACAAATAATTAAAACAAAATTAAAGTGGTTGAGACATATTTATATATAACCTTGCATTAAATAACATGTAATGGTATTTATTTATTTTCTTGCCAGTTCTTTTGGATTAGGACAAACCCCTTCTTCTTCTTTGACATGCCTGTAAACTGAAAAAGAAATGACATTATTAGATCTGGAATCAGTATTTTTGATGTTGTCGGCATAGGCACATGAGTAGATAAATAGGCATAAGGTAAAACGTGGGTTAAGTGATTGTCAGAAGGTATTCCAATTGCTTAATTACCGACTGTGAGACGCCTGCAGCCTTAGACAGGTGGACAGATTTTAGGCGCAGCCAATCGTAAAAATAATAAACGTTTGACAGGCGTGTCATTAACGTTATATGGTCTGAAGTAATGTCTAGTACCATTCGTCATACGGTCTAGGATGGCGCGAACTGCAGTCCCAAAAAGTTGAAGTTTATTCGTAGTAGGACTCTGTTCATGCTGTAGAGAAAGCAATTTTCGAAAATTTTCTTTATAACAATTGGTACCTAGAATCCAAGTCAAATCCAGGTATTTCTAAAGAAGGCTAAACGTAGCTTGAAAAGCATATTAAATCAAGAAAGACCCAACTGTATTTCAAAATATTTGTTTAATTCGAGGATGCACAATTCTTGTTTGTTATAATTATTTACGTTCATGTGGCAAACTTGTCAAAAACCATTAAGTGAAACTGACAAATCAGACAGAAAACAACAGAGGGTTTACCCATGTTCCACTCGCAGGAATACTCGTAAAGGTCGCACAGGTCTAAGAATGTCCTAGCTTCATTAACAGACTTGCCACAGACTATCACTGTGTCGTGGAAACAAGTGTACGCATGGTCGCACACTTTCTTCAGTTCATTCTGAAAATAATAAGGAGAGGAAAGTTAATATGATACAAATGTTTTGTTAAAGTTAATGACTATTACAGGTGCTCAAAACGCATTAATTTAATACGTTTACTTGACCAGTATTACACAGAAATATATAATATTACTGAGTTTTTACCTATTTTACTCTTTCCGCCTTGAATTTGAGACATTTGTCGACACGCAAGGAACTTTGGTATTTCTTTAACGCAAGTTTTTACTTACCACAGTCAAACGATCGCCCACCAAATGACTATCGATTTTAATGAACAAGAATAGAAACAACAACAACTTCAAAGTAATTATCATATTTTCAAGTTATAAATCCATTAAACTTTGGAAAGTGATCACCAGTCTACATGACTTAAATCTCTAGCCAATAATGTGTTAGAGTGTCTATTGTTTCATTGTTCAAATAGACCATTTATAAAGGAGGATGTTATGAGATTATGTGTGGTCATTTCCAGAAATTGCACTTACAATGAATTTGTGAGTGCACTACATTCAGCGAATCTAGTTTTAAAGGATTCGTAAGAAAGGTACTCAAAGAAATTGAAGTAAAATATCGTTTTTAGAGTACAATATATGAATGCTAACCATTATTTACAAAACCTATTAACCAATCTAATGAAATAATAGTATTTTCGTTTGATTTGGTCTTAACCAGTGAAAGATAACTATGGCCCATTTGCACAGAACTGAGCCAGCCGGTTAGTTATATGTCACTTCGACAATTTCTATTTCAATTGAACTGATAGAGACATAAAGTAATGTTTAGACAAGTACTTGCTAATTCAGAGCTGCACAAGCAAGCCTGTCGACACTGAACATTCATTAACAATAATTTTGTTAGATTGCTATTATATGTATAATGCATTGTTCTAACCGCCATTTGGTTCTGGGGTAGCGTTTGATGTAAGTGCAGCTCCCGGTTACTCGTTTTGTGAAATCAGTTGTACTCCCTAGTCACATGCCAGTCAACGCCTAATTAGCAATCGATGCCTTTTGTGGTGTCTTTAAGGGTTTATCAAAAAGTATTCGAAAACATATGAAAAAGAATTACTTAAACAAATACTCTAACTAAGGTTACCAGAGAAAGCAGAGACGTTATAATTTATCGCTTAGAAAACCTTGCCTCAAAATTCACTTGGTTTTGCAATTTAATTAACATAAGCATGTTCATACCATATTTTGAGATATTGGACGGGTAACAAGTTCGAAAACTCAGTAATACTTTCTGGAGTTATAATTAATATTACGTTATACAACATGACATTTTCCTTACGTCAAACAAATGTTCATAATTTTGAAACATTCTTCAGTTATACAGTACAAGAAATTTTGTAATAATGACTTTCTTTTGGGAAATATTAAATATGATCTGATGTAAAAGTTTTGTCAGGACCGTTCTGACGGACAAAATGTGAAATAGGGTCTTCAAGGGTCTTTGGGATAAGTGTGTAGTATCCTCGTCTCCAAGACCGCGGATTGTTAATATCCCTTTTGTAATTCTTGTACAAAAATCTGTATCTACTACAAGTTTGACAATGAAGAATAAATAAATAAAATCCAAGATATCCTTATCAAATTTGATGGTTAAATTAGACATTCAACGAAACAACTAGACATTTGAATGGGTAATTATTTAGCAAGAAATATACGGTTTGTTAGTTATTTTCTTACAAACTTGCTGATATCCTGCGATTATTGCAATTGCGCAAGCCGAGAGAACGAAGTGAGCGCGGTGCGGTAGCACGCAGCGAAGCCCCATTATGACAATTAAAGAGCAAGAATAAAGCATAAAATATTCAACCAAATGGCTGGTTGTTGAATGTCTAACTCAACCATCTACTTGATCAAGGAATTATCAGGCTTTTGCTCGTGTTATTAATTACCGCTGTGAATCGGCCTAAAGGAGGAGGAAACTCGGCCTCGAGAGTGATTGTGTTTCCGTCAAATGCAGGACCAGTTCGAGAGTGATTGTGTTTCCGTCAAAGTGTAGGACCAGTTCGAGAAACTACAGGTTAACTAAACATAATCCCGATTTATATTTGCTTCAGCCCCTAATTCTCTGTAGTAATTATCTATATCACAAGCATTTTCAAACAAAGCCTCCGCGAAACATAACTACTTTTCACAATTCTCGTGCAACTCACCATCGCGAAGCAAATATTCTTGGACTTTAATAAAACAGTATTAATTTGTTACATAATTTAATTACTTAAGGCTAATGGTGGTTATTGTTGCTTATTTATTACATGAAACCATTTAATTTTTGTAATTCGTGCAGGGTAGACTTAAAAGGCATATAGGTAAACAAGTTATTTAAAGTTTCAGTATATCTTATATGCATTCATACTGCTAATCATTGTATTAAACAAACTGAAAGATTTACAGTATTCTTATTTTATCTATTATAATTTAACACACAACGTACAATCAAAAAGTTACAAATTCTGAAGCTGGTGGCCCTAGCCATAGTATAGCAACATTGAACAGTTAGTCATCGTAGTAGCCGGCAGTGGGTCGACGGGAGGCTGTGAGGATAGACTTGTCTTCTGGGCATGCTACTTGTTTATAATCTGTAACAAAAATATTTATCCATGCTGAGACTTAGGCCCGTATTAATAAACCTCACTCAAATAGTGTCAACTTTCCACACCACAAGATGGCGCGCGCGCTTAAGTCAGATTTGTTATTTCCAGCCTCAGGTTCTTGGTTTGTCTTCCGTCAACGGCTGTAGATCCCCTCCTAACACCTTACTGTAAACAATGCTATTCGAATAGCAGCGCGTATCGATCCAAGAAGAGTTTCTAGTAGTATAGAAGTGTAGTTCTTTGTGGTTGTCGAATTTCTTTGTAAAGATCTCGTCTGGCTAACCACAAGAGTTTCTACACTACTAGAAACTCTTCTTGGAGCGATGCTCTCCTCCATAATGATCACGTTTACGTGGTTGTGTTCCGCTTGGAGCAGCCAATCACTGGACTAAACGGAATTTCAACTGAAGCCTACGGTCGGAACGAAACATTAGTCGACATAATAATCACAATCACTTTTAATAAATAAAACACCTCCGACTAATGATGTCCATGCGGGCGGATGCCATCAAGTAAGTGGTAGTCCCGTCCTCGTTTGCCGTCTGTGAAAATTGTAAAAAAATAAGATGAGACAGCATTGCTGCTAATCCTAAATGCTATACTTTTTTTAGTGGAAATAAAAAAATATTTTATGATATCCGCTAGGCAACGCTACGTAGAAAATGTATTTAAAATATTTTGGATATTTTTGTGTGTGAATAAAATAAGTCAGCAACCCTGGAACGGATAACTTGAAGCTATTTATGAAATAGTACTGTCACCCAATGTCTATGTTATCCTAAGTCACTACTAGGTGATTCGACCCATTAAGTCATCAAGTTTAGTCAATACCTCCTGTATCTTGTCGCTTCATCAGGATTGCCTACTTTGCCAGCTAGACTAGATGAGACTTATTAGTAGTCCAATATATTTCACAAATAACACCCCTTGTCCCTTGTGTAGAATGAAAATATTTCGAGGTATGTCACCGGTAAAAAAAAAGAAAGGAAAGATATTCTTACTCCTTCGTCTAATGCAGTTGAAGTCAAACATGTCACAGAGGTCCCTGAAGCCCATGACGTCACCGGAGTGGCTGATCCCGCAAACTGGCACCCGATCGTGGTTGCACATCTTTGCCATGCCGCACCATTTAGTCGCCATCTGTTTGAAATATTGTGATTTTTATTTCACAAATATATCAACAACATTATTCTGCGGTGAAATAAGAGCAAATTGTTGTTGATAAGAAGTGGTGGGTATTTGTACAGAGCACTGATCACATCACACACGTCGATTTTCCGTGGGCTCTTAAAGCCAAACGTTTTTAAAAGGTCTGTACATTTTTCAGATGGAAATTGAAGGATATAATTATCATAATTAGTGAATTATCATTGCAGTCGTATATATGTGTATCCAAGCACTTTGAATGTTTTGGTACTGAAAACTCACTTTTGTGAGTCATCGTAATTTGTCTGAACTCTTGTTTACATAATGATTGAAAACTTAATGAATTTACAATTAAATTTGGCATCGAGAGAATAAAAAAGCTTGTCCATGCGTTATCAAATCCAAATAGCCTCTTACTAGCCCAATCACAATGACTCACAAAAGCTCACGTCTCCGTAACTAATGATCTACCTTGCCCAGTGGCGCTGCCATCGGGAATTTTTTTACCTTCCGCCCCATCGCCACGTCCTCGTTGTCTCGCTCCCTCGGTGGCCCGTGGCTCAGTACAACGGCTATGTAGCCTAGGAGCAGAGCAGCTGGAAAAAGTCACGCAATGATGAAATAAATAGTTTAAGTATTTTATTAGATATGGTAAATAAAAGGTTTCTGGGTCTGCATTTTTTCATTTTAAAGCTACTGAAATCAAACACTTACTTATTTGTACACGAATGATCACAATTCTATTTGATGGTTATCGATAAACTGATTTTGAAATATTGCAGAGACATTTCTGAAAATGTGCTATTTTTGATGTTTAAATTTAAATTGATTTTAAAGCGCATGATTTATTTTTGAAATGTAGAACATTGGTATTATAATTTTGAGTCAAATATAGTCATTTCTGTAGTATTATTTTAAGAGCAAAAACAACTAAACTAAATAAAATTAATCTATATCTACCTTTAATAATATTTGAAGAGCACATTGTCTCAGTCTCACCGAGGACAGAGCCGGGAATGAGTAGACAACAGATACTGAATATTACCTTATTAGATACAATAATGTTGCTATTATGATACAAATCTTGTTTTCATAAACACGTCCTGTCAGGAATAATGGATGTCTTGGAACTTTGGCTAGTTCGGTAAATATTTTGTTTTCTATGAAATGTTAGGTTTGAGGTATATTTTCGCATATTTTTCTTGATACTTGTTCGAAATCTGAAAAGTAAGATTTTTTGTACTTATTTAACATGACATGACGTGAATAACCAGTCTATTCTAGACATAAATAAACAAATTTCATTTCAGGATACTACTTAATGTCTTCTCGTGACTTGATGTCCTGTAAACTGTAATTACTTACCAGCTTTGTATTGACAGTTAAACTCTAACATATCACAGGGATCGATAAACCTGCGTATTTCTTTTGTTTTTGCGATTCTTCCACACTGCCAATGGCTTGTATGGGAGCAGAAAAATGCTTGCAAACAGTAGTTGGTCTTCTGAAATATAGAAAGTTCCTTATTCAGAGCGAATACAAATAAAATATGATAAACAAGCTGGGTAAGTAGAGACATAATATAAGGCTGCTTATTTAATAGATGCTAGGAGGCACTGGACGGGAGCCATTCAAAAACAAGTGTGCCCTGGAAATAATAACTTACATTTTTTTCTGCAGTGGGCATGTTTTAGGTAAAAAACGAAATAACAAGTTTTCAGGTGTTGCGTATGAAGAAGATTCCATCAACCTTCGACTGGGCCGTGGTCTAGTACTGGTAACTGGTTATGCAATGAGTTCTGAATTGAACAGAAATTAAACAAATACTGTTTAGTTAATATAAAAATAGGAATGTGAATAGGTATCTCGTGGATGTGTCACGTAATCACCTACGTCTTCATGATCACTTTCCATCAGGTGAGATAGATCATTGCTCGAACTGTTGGATTATATCGATTCCAATATATTATTTTACTTAACATGAATGAAGCCCTATCATGAAGCCCTAGACATAGCGAAGACATAGCTAATTTGACAATCAAATAAAGACATCTTTCTACAATCACATGTTACCTAACATGTTTTGACCAAGCCAACTAGACCACTGTCAAACGTGACATATGTATTTCGGAAACAGACAACAGCGCTTTTATTATTTATTTCGGTATTTAATACTCACACTTATTTGCCTGGCAAAATTAACAAAGTATTGAGTATGTCCTTTTTTGCAGCGCTTTTTTTGTTTAGTGTTTTTGATTTGAAAGAATAAGCCCGTTCGTTTAGTTTGCTTGGTCGGTAAATACCTCTTTGCAAGAAAAAACAGCGAAGAATTCTCACTTACTTTCAGCTTTATCTTGACAGAGTTATTTTGTTGGAACCATAGAACAACAAAAAGAAGAGTAGTTTTGTAATACTTTGCGACCATTTGATGAGCTGCCGTAAATTGTTACAAAATCTGAAAAAAAAATTGAGATTAAGAGGAATGGAGATGGCTCGGTGACACTGCGTAATTAGAGAATCAGTACCATTTACATCAAATCAAATCAAATCAAATCAAATCATTTATTTATTCATAATCATAGGTAATACAAAGGTGGTAGACAATTTAATAATGAGTACAGCTATGATTCGCCGAAGTAGCATATGAAATTATATATTTGAAATTGTAACCATGTCAGTTAAATGTATCTAAATTTTTTACAATACATATTATTATTAGTGCTCATGTCGAGAAAAAAAGAAACAAGGAATAAACATTAATTGGTAATCAGATTTAAAAAATATAACAATTATAGAGCAACATTAAATAATTCACATAACATGTCAAAAATAAAATAAAAATATAATAACTGAGAAAAATAAAAAGAATACAGCCATTATTTAGATGCCATGTCTTGAAAAAAATCATTTATATTATAATATGCCTTTTCAGCAAGGAAACCATTGAATGCAGATTTAAATAAGTTGTCATTTGTTATGGATCTTATGGACTTTGGAATTTTATTGTACACCTTTGGTGCCATGCTGTTGATGCTAACTCTTTGTAGTAGGGTTCTACGTGTGTGAGTGACCTTGAGAGTGCCCTCACGACGACTACCTATTGGGTTTGCCTCAAAGTAGTGGGAGTTTTTCCTAACAAAATTAGCAATTTCGCTTAAATAAATTGAAGGTAATGTCAAAATTTTGTAATTTCTAAAATACGGCTTACAGGAGTCAATTTGCTTTAACCCAAACATTGACCTAAGACACCGCTTTTGGGCTTTAAGAACGCTCTCTCTTTCTGTTGTGTTGCCCCAGAACATTATACCGTATCTTAAAATTGATGCAACGTATCCATGATACGCTGTTAAAAGAGTGTTATTATTTGCAACATCTTGCAATTTGTAGAGTGCGTATGAAAATCTGTTGAGTTTTACAATTAATTGTTCAATATGAGCTTTCCATGTCAATTTGTTATCTAAAGTCAAACCCAAAAATTTGGTAGAATTTACTTCCGTTACTTGATTATCAAGATAATTAATATTTAATTTTAAGGCATTGTCATTTCTTAGTCTAAAATTTATAAAATATGTTTTGGTAAAATTCAGTATTAAATTATTTAATGTCAGCCAGTTAATCAAAGATAAAAGTGTATTATTAATGTCATTTTCAAAACTGTCAAAAGTGTTGTAATTAAATAATACAGTGCTGTCATCAGCAAATACGGTCATATGATGATTAGTTACATCAGGTAGATCATTAATGTAAATAATAAATAATAAAGGACCCAGTACACTACCCTGTGGGATGCCTGTGTGTACGGACCTTTCTTTAGATGCATAAGTAATGTTAATCCCAGTTTTGGGATCCATTCTGTTTATGTGCGTGATCTGTCTTCGATTACCAAGATATGATTCCATGAGTTTAATGGCGTTGCCTCTCACCCCGTAGGATTCGAGTTTTTTAATCAATGTGTCATGACTTACATTGTCAAATGCCTTAGACATGTCCATAAACAAAGCTATTGTTGGGTTTTTCTTTTCTACATTAGTAATAACTTTCTCCAAAAATTCATATACTGCCATGTTTATTGACTTATTTTTACGAAATCCATACTGATTTTTACTGAGTAGCTCATTTGTTTCAAAAAATTGGTTTAATTTGTTATAAATGACATATTCAAAAATTTTCGAAAACACAGTGATTAGTGCGATCGGGCGAAAGTACATAGCTTTGATTAAATAAAATGGCGGTAGACATGTGGCGACCTCCTGAACTATTTTCACGTTCAGGAGCACGCCTAAGCAATTTTCACGTAGTAACAGTCGGAAGTTCTGTGGAACTCTAAATAATAATAATAATAATAATAATCCCCAGACAACGACACCAACTGTATGGCCCCAAAGTAAGCAGAGCTTGTGTTATGGATGACCATACAGCGAACTGGGGGGGAACCCAGAATAAACATACATATATAAATACAAACAACCATGACCCGAGAACAAACATTTGTGTTCATCACACAAATGAATGCCCCGGCCAGGACTCGAACCTGGGACCTCCGGCGTATGAGACAGGGCTACTGACCACTACGCTACTCGGCCGTCAAAAATTAAGTATGTCACCATCACGTAGCTAAGACGCAAAGCGTCACTCAAATTCAAATTTAAATATTTATTTCTCAACATTGACAGCTACTTGTTCTTATTGACGTCAAATAAAACATGACTCTAACACCAATTCGGAAAAACCTTCTTGAAGAAGAACTGGCAGGGAAACTTCTCGGGTATATTTTTTTCAAAATCAATTTACAGTGTCTCTATATGTCTGTACAAAATTATTCTTATCTGCATCTGTTAGCTCGGCAAGTCTCCCTCCCCCCAAGTATCCCAACGATGAACACTCTCAAACGGCACCCGATCACGAGTCAACGTTGGATCCAGCCATCGCGCTCCTCAACCACTTAGGCGATTTGCACAATATCTGTTTTGCTCGCGTGCCACGTCATTGCTCATTCTGTCTTTTTCTCAGTTTCATAAATATAATATACTTGAGTTTATGTGAGTAGCAAATCCATTTCTCAAGTACATTATTCCTTCCAGCGTCTATTGCATTACTTATGACTTATCTCTATCATCCTCTATTTTTTAAATTTAATCAAAGGCCAATAGGCATTGCTGGGGAAATCTTCGGAAAAGTGGTAGGTATATTGTGGCGTGTGCTTCTTCATCAAACGAATATGAAACGATACTTAACACAAATAACGGTCTATGTATAATAAAAATGCTCTCTTTGGAAAACATTAGTGTTTGTGGATCGGTCACTATAAATCTTACAAATTATTTGCTATACTTCAATGAATTTAAATTAGTTTCTGAACAAACAAATAATGTCGTATCTTCATTTCATTTCATTTATGAGAACGTGCTCTGTAATGAGCTAACGGTGATTGGACTGCAAATACTTCTTAAATATATACAGCATTTTTTTCCCAACGTTCTAAGAATGCAAAGTTTAAAGTTTTGCTAAAAATAGTAATAATTTGAAGTATGTGTGATATTTCTTATCTGTTGGTATTTCTTGTTCAATTTTAACTGTGCGTTTTAACGTTACTTGTAGAAGGCTCTGGTTGGAAAGGTGGAAGGGGTATTTGTGTGATGAATGAAGATGTTTGGTCGAGATTCATGGACGTTATTATGTTTGTGTAAGTATTTGTATACTTGTATCTTGTATTAAACTAGTTCTTAGTAAATATATATGAATTATAATAACCTAAGAAATGTTTTACTGTGGAATATATAAATTAATTTGTAAGGCTACTAATACTATAAACTTAAATTGTCTGGTAAAATGAATGTGATAGAGTATCACTGGTACAAATTTGGAACTTATGCATATCATTGAACTCGGGCCTAAGTGCAATTTTGACGTACTAAGTGCTAAAAAAGTACGCAGACAAATATATGTATCTTGCCGGATATTTCCTGTCAACGATACCTATTATCTGCTATATTTCTGTAATAGAGTGATTTCACAATTACAGAGGTACCTATACGAGGTTAAATAAATTAATCTTAAGTTACATAAAGTAAGATTAAAAAGGCATTTAATTATTAAAATTCTCTCATTATTTATCAAGCAAAGCGAATAAAGCAGAGTTGAAACACTTTTCGAAAATTATATATCATTTTACATCATTTTATTCAGATACAGTAATTGATTTATGCGGCGGTAACCATGACCGAGTAAGTTGATAAGTATATTGATTGCTTTTTGGAAGTATTAATTGAAGTGATAACAAATACAATCATTTTAATTTTAGAATTGTTACAAAGCAAAAACTTGTTTGCATAATGGCAGAGACGTATGTGGAGTAACTGGAAACAATCACCTCAGAAGATTCTTAGACACCTGTGATATGTACGAATACAACTGTTTAAACAAACAAAGTAGGCTCTGTTTTATTATTTTATTGCTTTGAAATAATTATGATATTAGAATAGGAATTTAGCGTTGATTGTTCCATGCTCAGAGAACATTTATCAGTAGACGATCTCTATGAGACGTCTTGTCAAGTGACAAAATTACTCTACTGATAAAAGTTATTAAGCATTGCCAAATCAGGCCTTAATGTAAAAGTAATAAATACATAAAAGATATGACAGTCATTAGAAAAGATTGATTTTACCTAGTTGTGTAATTAACTAGCTTCAACGATTCGGGATAAGCTATAGGTGGCTTTGTTATTTCTGGATGGTGATCCACCATTACTAGTGATAAAAGAAATATGAAATCAGTTCAATCGTTTCAGAGTTTATAGATAATGCAAATACAAACAAACAAAATTTTTTTTCAACATTATAATGTAGGTACATAAACTCCGAAAATAAGTTGAAATAAGTGAAAACACGCGATACTTAGGTCTATTATTTAAGGATGCTAATTATACAGATTTCTTTTTAATAGCATTATACGCCTCTAAAAATCTGTATTGCCTTCTAAATTACTAAGTCAGCCACAATTTACGAGCATCTGAACGATACTATATACTAGATACTATATACTCCAAGAAAAAAAGGCATATTATAATAAAAATATTAACAGTCAAAAAAATAAAAATCCAAAAACCATGTGGAAAAACTTGAGATCCCTTATAACAATATCGCCACAAAACAAAGAACTGCCCACCAACCTTAACGATCCCAATTTATTAAACACTTTTTTTCTGGATTTACCTAAAGTGGCAACTGTCCCTTCGTCTGAGTGGAATTTTTTCAAGTCCAACTCTTTTTCTTCCTCTGTTTTTGATTTAAAACCTGTGTCTGAGTATGAGGTGGGTAGAATCATCCTCGCTATTAAGTCTAATTGCGAGGGCTGTGACCGTGTGACCAGGGTCATGGTTCTTTTAACTTTACCTCATACCCTGCCCATCATAACAGCAATAATTAATAGGTCTATTTCCGCCTCCACGTTTCCTAGTTGCTGGAAAACTGCGATCGTTAACCCCGTTCCAAAAAATTCTAATCCTCAAGGTCCACAGGATTTAAGGCCCATATGTATATTGACGTTTCTTTCAAAAGTACTGGAATATGTGATCTATGTACAATTGAAAAAATACATTGAGCATAATAATATCCTGCCTGATCGCCAATCTGGCTTTAGGACGGGTCGCAGTACTGTCACGGCCATGCTTGATGTTGTGGATAACATTTTACTGGAACGGGATGGCGGTTGTGGCACGCTGCTTTCTCTGCTCGATTTTTCTAGGGCCTTCGAATCAATAGACATACCCTTGTTACTATCAAAGGTTAAATATTACGGTTTAAGCAAATCTGCAATAAAGTGGTTCGATAGCTACCTAACTGGCAGGAAGCAGTGCGTTAAAATTCGTGGTCGGAATGCGCTCTCGGTAACGTCACAGGCGCTACCAGTTAAGAGCGGCGTACCCCAGGGTTCTATTTTGGGACCTTTACTATTTGTGGTGTATACATCCGATATTGTCTCACAGATAAAACATTGTCAGTACCATCTTTATGCTGATGACACTCAACTATATCGTTCCTTTCCGCCTTGTGATATTGATGTTGCAGTGACGGAAATGAATTCTGATCTCGACAGGATAGCAAAGTGGTCCGAGCGTAATGCGCTTATATTAAACCCCAGCAAATCCAAATTACTTGTCCTTGGATCAAAAAAGCAAATGCAGCTTATAAAAAACAAGTCTCCTGTGGTAACTGTTGGTGGTCAAACCATAGAGCAGGTAAGCGAAGCTCGAAGTCTTGGTTTTATTTTGGACGGCAGTCTTAGGTTCGAATCTCATGTGTTGGAGCTAGTAAGATCTTGTTTTTACCGATTAAAAATTCTGTACGGAGTGAGGGAATTACTACAGGAAAGTGTTCGATCACTTCTATGTGAGTCACTTATACTGTCCAAAGTAAACTATGGAGATATATTATTTGGTTCTCTCCTTACTCACCGCTCCAAAAGACTTCTCCAACGAATTCAAAATGCCTGCCACCGTTTTTGCTTCAAAATTCCTTCTCGATGTCATATAACCCCCTTCCTTAATGAAAAACGGATCCTTAATATGACGTCCCGTAGAGAGCTCCACCTGGCTTGTCAGGTACATTCGGTTGTGATTGACAAATTCCCAAAATACTTATACGACAAGCTCCGCTGGTCCTCTCAAGGGAATTCTTACAGAACAAGAGCTTCTGCGCATCTTTTGGTGACGGCTAAATTTAAGAGTTGTGCCTTTCGAGGCAGTTTTCGGTATCAGGCTACAAAATGTTGGAACAATATCCCACCACCTTTAAAACTTCCCCTAATAAAAACTACTTTCAGGAAGAAATTTAAGAGATTTCTTCTAGAGAGTCAACTTTCTGTGTAGCCTGATATTCGTTCTTAGCCATCATAATTATTAATTTATAGTTACATAATAATATAATATTATATTCTGGTCTTGATGTTACTTTAATTATTTCATTATTATTATTATTTATTTTTTTATGTACTAATTGGTCACATATACTTCATATTAAACATACATATGGAATGAATGGTCACTACCGGTGTGTTCCTGTGTTATGTCGTACCCGGCGGCAACTGAAAATCAGTGTATTATTATGTACAGCATAATAATGCAGTGCTGAGTTTGTCAGCCATTTATTGCCACAGTACTTATTACTTTTCATTATATTTAAGTACTTAGGTTGTTTCAAGTTGTTTAGTTATTTTCTAGAGGTGAAATGAATTGCTATTACCTTTACTTGTTCTCCTTGTCCATTTTTATTTTGTAACTGATGTGGTGATAATAAAGCTTATATTATTATTATTATTATTATTACTATCTTCGCCACTAAAAATATGTTGTTATATGATGTTTTTGCTAAAAAAGTTTGAATTATTACCCAATTTCGATTATGGCGCTTCGCCGGGTGTCCCGCACCACACTCGCTTCTCTCACTTGATGCGCGCATGCGATAAATGCAGCGTAACATTAACCTAACCCAAATTTAACTACTACGTTTTCTATAGAATAATTAGTAGGCGATGCAAAAAAGACGAATTAGTGTATTAGAGGCTATCTCATTTTCCCGTGGCTTGGTTATAAAATTAGAAGTTTGATCACGTGGTCAATAAAGAAATTTGTGGCTTGACCTATAACTTCCCATTATTTAATATTAATTATGGATATATATACCTAGTTCGGTACTAACAACAAAAACGATTAAAACATGTTTTCAAACTCCTTTTCAGACTTTAACATTGTACAGAAAAATAGATGTAAAGATTTGCTCTCCGGAGGCGATGCTCGGCTTAATGATAGGGAGTGGTTGGCAATATTCGTGCCTTATGATTCTGTACGAGAAGCATCTACATATACTTTAGCAAGATCAAGAAGAAAGCCAAATTATGTAACTTATAAAGTTTGGCCGAAAGATAAAAAAAATTGGTACATCAGACAGAGATTCAGTTTTGTGTCAGAAATGATTCATTTGCTCATTCATATTGATTCCGTGGTAAGGAATTTGATAATTTAAAGATTTTGGTAAAATAGTGGCAATTACCTTATTAAAACGAAAATGAAACCAAAATCCTTGCTTATACTTTTAATTTAGTTGTAATTATAACTGGTAACTTGGTTTAAATATTTTGTTGCTTTACAACTCTGATATGCATACATTCTACAGGGTATAACATAAAGGAATCATAGTACTTAAGGGTCAGTAAATATACCATTCTTAGAATATACTATAAAAGAATTGGAGTTATTGGGGCTGGTTAAGACTTCCATAATTTTTTATTTAAATTTTTGAAATGTGTGAATTTTTACCCAGCCCCAATAACTCCAATTCTTTTACAGTATATTCTAACAATGGTATATTTACTGACCCTTAAGTATTATGATTCCTTTATGTTATACCTTGTATAACTATACTACTAACTGTAGTATTACCATATAATGACCCTCTGGGAGGGTATGGGATCCCTACTACTTACGTCACACTTAATTTTACGTTTTTTTACACTTAATTTTTTTTTCAATTTCATTTCATTTGTAGACTTTAACATTTTGGCCGGTGTAATTTATTTTATTTATTACAGTATCACGTACTTAGTATTATAATTATGTTTTTACAACTGCGACACTTAGGGTGTAGCTAAAATATACATTAATATACAGGGTGGCCAGAAAACTGACGTCCAACAATTTTTTTTCGTGCCTCGTGTTGAGAGGTACTAGAATCATCACTACGTATGTTATACGATTTTTCATAGTTTTCGAGTTACGATTTTTTATGAGTTTTCGCAAAATTGCGTACGAGTCAGATTCAAAAATTTCAAAAAAAAAATTGAAGATTTCTTCGGATTTCTATTTTTGCTACTAAATCTCTTTGAACTATGACATGTGTTTATGCATAAAATAAACAGCGTTATAACTTTAATGAAAGTTACTAAAAAATTACCTAAAGTTGAGTATTTTTATGTTAAGTGAGTTATCATTGAAATTTATTCATAAACACACAATTCATAGAGATTTAGTAGCAAAAACAGAAATCAGAAGAAACCTTCTACTATTTTTTTTAGAAATTTTTGAAACTGAATTAGTCGCAGTTTTGCGAAATTTCATAAAAAAAATCGTAACTTGAAAACTATGAAAAATCGTGTAACATACATGGGGGTAATTCAGATACATCTCAACGCTAGGCACCAAAAAAAATTTTTGGACGTCACTTTTCTGGCCACCCTGTGTTGCAGCTAGAAAATTACAGTAATTTACAATCACTACTGAGACGAGTGAAAAAGACCATCTTGTGTCATCGCACCATGCTACCATGCACGGAATAGAGCTGTACAATTTAAATCAGCGTTAGGCTCACATAAAACATAAAGGCATAAAAAACAAATAAAATCATAGGACGGTCATGTCATTACAACGTGTATAGTTATAACAGAGATAGTTCATAAACAAACATCTCGCTAAAAACACGTTTTTATGTTTTATTTGGGATCCCGATCTTCCATTATTTTGATTTACTCAGTTAATATTTTAAATCTAATTTAACTTGTTTTTCGCCATTGTGTTTAGAGGACGATGCTGAAAAATAACAGATTGATCGCTGTTTGTAAGTAATTGTGCTTTTTGCTAATTACGCGGGTGTATTATTTTAACACATTATTCTGTCAAATTGTCTTGTTTTGCCTGATGAGAAGTTACGATAAAATCTTGGTCATTAAAACGGTGAGGTATCACAGGTATCGAATCCTGTTGCAATTATAAAAAAGTTAACCTATTATAAAAATTTTCGGTTTTATAACTCATTGTCGAATTATAAACCAATTTCTGCTCGGAACTGTTATCCACGTGATATAAAATAGTGTTTTATAATTTTTCTACAGTTTATCTAATACTGACGATAAGTAGACGAAGTCAGAGCCTTGATCCTGATACGTTACCAGTACGACGAAATGCTGATGTGGACTATGCGGATGCTTTGTACATAGACAAGTGTTATACCGAGATGGCCACCACTACCAGCCAGAAGCCGCCACAAGATGACTCAGAAGATCCAATGGAAGGATATGACACTACAATTGGATAAATGCATAATTAGTAAAAGTTTATTTTCCATTTAACTTAAGGCTGTTTTATCTTCAACATTCCTATTTTCATTTTTTCATACAACCAGTAAAGATATTGTTTAAATTATTACGGTACTTGTGAACAGGGATATGTTTTTCAAGTACGTACATGTTTGTTCGCATATTTATTTGACAGGCTCTGCAGCCTAAGCCGTTAGATGGATCTTAACATAATGAGGTGTCAATTGGGAGTGACAATGGTATAGTTTTTCCCGGAATGCCTATGGAAACAGAAACTATATGGCTTTCTGCATAAACTTAAAACTTTAGCAATCGGGTTTTTTAATTTATAATCAATACAAATCGGTCAAATAGGAGAAATTGAACTTGAAATGGCATAAACTGTTTCAAAAAATGTACGAATCATTTGGTAGGTCCGGTGGTACTTTAGCTCAGAACGGCTGCTCAATCTTTATTTCGGGCTAGATTCGACCTTGCATGTGGAGCACCGCAGTCATCTTTTTTAAAAGTTTTGATGGCTCCTTTGTGTTTTGCGTCACCAAGGAGTAGAATAAACTGTATGCGTCTTTTTTCCAGTTTTATGTGTTTCCGGGATTTTTAAGCATAGAGTGAATTTTGGGGTGACCATTTACACGGGTGTACACACGTGTACCCCTTGTCTGTATCATTACTATCCAGCATTAGAAATTGCAGACCATTTGTCCGCCAATAAATTATGAAAAAACTGCGAATTTCATTCAATATCTTCACGACACGATTTTCTTTGTATTATAAATTATGCAGCAGTTTAATTATTAAAACTTAGGTACACCAAAAGTCATGCTCATTTCAGTCAGACGAAATGAAAAGAACTATCTAATTAAAAAATATATAATTTCCTGAAAATACCAATTATTTAATAATTGTGATGAGGTATACAAGAAAACATCCATTGTATACACTGGTAAAACTGTAAAGTGTTAGATGACTGACGTGCATTGTGTGATCTTCTGTTAATTACATCTGCCTTGTTTGCCAAAGGATTATTTTGTACAAGAGGGTTTCACTGTTGTAAGGATATCGTGTCACATTCACTGGCCTGCTCAGGATATAAGAGGATATTAATTTTATTGGGTGCATGTCGAATTAAAGAGTAATTATTGAAGTCATGGAATATTATGAATTGAAGTGATATTATTTAGTACATATTTTCTCGAATAATTTCTACATTTGCGAGATTACTCTGATACTTAAAGCATAGCTGAAATAGTTCCCAAGTCGTGATTGTATAATATTTCTGTTGTGAAAAATCTTCTCATTTCAACGCAGCAATACCACACGGAATTGAGGTGTCATATGTAATCAAATGTGTTAAGTCGTAAATCACAAATAAAAGAAAATACGATGGTGATCTAATGTCACAAAAACGAGAATAGCTGTAAAAAGGACAGTTCATGATCGACCACCGCGCTAAAAATACGCTTCTTTTCATCGTCCATTGATTTACCTGTTAATATTCTAATTTTGTTTAAATAAAATTATGCCATTGTTTTTAAAGGAAGATGCTGAGTCATGACGCATTGATTGCTGTTTGTAAGTATTTGTGTGTTTTTGCTTACTTCATTACGTTTGCGCATTATTTTTACAAATTAAACTGGATAAATGTCTATCTTGTTTTGCCTGATGAGAAGTAACGATAAAATCTTAGATATTAAAGCCGAGAGTTATCACAGTAATTAATGCCCAGAGGTTCCTTTTTAATTTATCTTTAAAGTTCTTAGACAAAAATAAATATTAATGTGAAGTAAGACATAGCAAGGTTTATGAGTCGAAGTCGAATTATAAACCCTTTTTCTATTCGGAACTGTTATCCACGTGACATAAAATAGTGTTTTATAATTTTTCTACAGTTTATCTACTACTGACGATAAGTAATCTAAGTCAGAGCTTTGATCCTGATAAGGTAACAGTACAACGAAATTCTGATGTGGACTACGCGGATGCGTTGTACATAGACAATGATTATATGAAGGTGGTCATCTCGGCCACCACCACCAGCCAGAAGCCGCCACAAGATGACTCAGCAGATCCAATGGAAGGTTATGACACTAAAATTGGATAAATGTATCATTAGAACAAAAACCAGTTAATTTTTGTTTTATTTAATGTTGTTTTAATTTCAACATTCCTCCTTTCGCGTCAAAGGTGATCCGCAATCATCTCTTTTAGTTTGGGCCCACCTTCATTTGCTATAGTCAAGAACAAATAAAAGCATTTTCTGAATGTATTAATATGTCCTTTAAACCTCTAAAATTACATTTTGTGTAATTGGGGTTTACCTCCAACTCTAGGTTGAAGTTTTGAAAAATTCTAATTCTAATTTATAGGCCTATGGACGCTGGCGGATTTACCAGCAGGCTGAGTAGGTTGGAGCCTAGGGCGGCAGATTTTAGGGGGCGGCAAATTTAACCCAAAAAAAATTTTTTGTCTTATAGAAATGAAAAAAAAGCATTATTATATATATGGAGGAAATGAGTCGAGAATTTAACAAAAATTACAATATTTTAGTACTGTACAGTAAAGTGACTACTCCGTCGTCCGTTTATGAAAAAATACTGAAAGTAGCCAGTAGGGGAACAAAAAATCAGCAGGAGTGGCAAAATTTGAATGGCCCACAGGCGGTAAATCCGCCACTGCCTACGGAAACATCTTTAACTTGATTCTTAATAGGGCAATAAAAGAATGAAAATAAATAAAATAACAGAATATTTTAACCATATTTTACACACTACTTTCAGTATCGTTTTCATTAAAAATTACTAAAACATCATCAAGGTGCTGAGGAGGAGGTGCTATATTAGTTTGGTACTTGGCCCAGGTCAGTATTTGCGTGGGTTGCGATGTCCGAAATTCAAGCAAGGGTCAGTCGTGAAGGCAAGCACAGATTTACAGTGACGTAAGCCGCGGTCGTAACGCAAAATACAGTGAGATAGAACACCAAAACAAGAAAATGCATTCGCCTTGAAAAATATCTTAATTCGAATAAACAACAAGATACGCACAGCCCGTACAATACTTTTAAAACGATTGAAAATATTGAATGAGTATTTTAAAATCAATTATCTCGTATAAACATATTTAACATTATATAAACGTATTTTGGTCACACGATCACGCAGGATGTTAAAATTATTTTTGTTTATTTTTTTTATTAGTTTCTCCAGTTACGAAGTATGTGGTATTTAGAAATATAAGTTTTTTAGAAATACATTAAAATAAATTATTAAAGTGTTAATCGAACACTGCATCGAATAACTGAATCGTCAAATTACAACACTGTCAAAATCCATTAAAGAAACAATACCTATTTGCTTTGGTGACGATTGATAGATCCATATTATCCCTAGTTATTTATAGTTGGTTATCTTATAATACAAGCCTCTTTAAGTTGTCAAGCGCTGTATAAGTTGCTTTATTATTTTTATTATATCAATTTTGATTTTTACTCTTGTTTTGTTCCTCAGAATATATATTTATCAATCAAACAATTGTTAATCGAACACTGCAGCGATTGACTCGTCAAAACTAATTCAATCAGTCCAAAATACAAAAAAACACCTGATGTATTGCTTGGATTTGATAGAACAAGAACCGGTTGATTAAGTATGAACGATAAAAATGGGGTATTTACACGGTACAAAGAAAAATAATACTTGTTATACATTATGCAATACTTTATTATTTTTCTTAGCAGTTATTTTTTCTTATATTGCAATTCTAGGACATTGACAGCTTGAAAAGCTATGGCACAAAATGGTAGTAATATCAATATTGATTTTAGTATTCATATAATTTTCAGATAAAAAATTGTTAAATATGGCAGAGAAGTATGGTCAATAAGATAAAATAGTTAAAAATCTAGTCCATGGATCGATAAGTAGTTATAATGTTCACACAAATAGGATACTTTTAGTTACCCGACTGTGCCAGAAAGAGGGTTACGTTTTTTGAGTTGATTCCATGTATGTATGTTTGTAGGTATGTACATTTCCTTGGCCACTCTCCAGCCTAAACTGTTTGAATGATTTTAATGTTTGAGGTGATATTTGATTCGCATATGTGGGAGTTATAGGTATATTTTTTCCCAGAATTTCCAAGAAAAAATTAGACTTTTGCAGTCTGTTTTTTTTTATTCAAAAAGGATTAGACGTTTGTTTTCTATCTCACTTGATGAAAAGTGACGATGAAGACGAAGTGTTGCTCTATCCACGAGATACCTATTCACTCGACGCTTGCAAGAAGTAGGACTATAGTTTTCTGGAAAAACAGACGCAGGCAGTTCATTCCACACCTTGGCGACCCACACCAAAGAGGAACTATCAAAGCGTTAGGTTCGACTTCTTGGGATGTCTACTATAAAGGGATGGAAGGCCTGTCTGCGTCTAGTGCTCCGATGTAAGAAGGATGTGGGTTCAACCTGGTCATCTGTAGAAGACTGCTAAACTGGCAACTTTCCGACGATGGTCGAGGCTTTGCAGTTTTTTGGTGGTGTTGTCAAAGTTGTTTATAATTTATCGGGCTCTTCGGTCGATTGCGTCCATCGCTACAAATTGGTAATTTGCAGAACCATCCCAAAGGTGGCTACAGTACTCCATACAAGATCGAACTTGAGCTGTGTACAAATTAATTAATGTACAATTAGCTGTTAAGGGTTGAAGTACCGTCGGACCTTCGAGATGATTCCCAACTTCTTTGAAGCAGTTTGAGCCATGGATACAATTTGATGCCCGAAGTTTAGTTGGGACGATATAGTTACGCCCAGAAGCCCTAGGTGGTCGGTTAAGGGTAGAGAGACATTTTGAAAAGTGGGCGTTAGGTTGAAACTGCTCTTTTTGGCGGAGAATAAACATGCCTGTGTTTTTGACGGGTTAAATTTGACCGAATTGTACTCGCCCCAATCAGATACTTTCTTTAGGGCCAAATCCACCTGCTCAATCATGGACTCTCTCAAAGCCCGGATTTCTTATAGACTCGCTCGCGCATTGTACCTGTATCTCTCTACAACGGTGCTGTCATCAGCGTAACCAATAATGCCTGGGGTTAGCAGTTCATTAATGTGCAGCAAGAGTAACGTTGCAGAGAGAACAGATCCCTGAGGTACCCTGGCATTAATTGCCATTAGGTCAGAAGAGCTGCCGTCTAAGACTACTGAGAGTACTGACTGCCAAGTAAGAAGCTTACTCAAGAGACCATCATTGCAGACTCTATCAAAAGCCTTGAAAATGTCTAAGCTATTGCTTCACCTTGACCTTCGGTCCATAAGTGAGTGGCATACACAAGAAGAACTCCAGTGGAGCGTCCACTGCGAAAACCATATTGGTTGTCACCAAGGAGCTCGTTGGATTCAAGGTATGCCAGAAGACGATTGTTCAATAAACGCTTCATAAGTTTGCAAGTTATGGAGGTGATTGCCTCCCTTCCCTTCTTTAGTACTGGTTGCACGTTAGCCAGCTTCCAGGATTTGAGGACCTTTCCGGATTCTAGAGAAAGTCGATACAGGCGCGTTAGAATTGGATACAACTCGGCTGCGCAGTGTTTTAACACAACTGCAGTTATGCCATCAGGGCCGCTGGCCTTATTCACTTCTAAATTCTGCAAGCATTTAAGAACCTCCTTTTGGCGACTATGAACGGTACCCATTTTGGGTCCGAACTGAGGTAACTGGGGTGGGACTTTACCTTGACTATTTAGACGTGAACAATCTGCAAATAGATTAACAAAAAAGGCTGCTTTCTCTTTTGCGGTGTGGGCCGGTGAACCGTCAGGCTTCCTCAGAGGTGGCAGCGACGGGCAACAGAAGTTCGACTCAACCGACTTGGCCAGAGACCAGAAAGCTTTGCTTCCTGAAGGATATAATGCTATCTTGCCAATGTGGTCAAAGCGAGCTTTCCTGGTCACGTTTTTGCAAGACTTGGCCTTGGCACCTTTTCTTCAGTTCATGCGAGTCCTCGGCTTTGCTTCTGCGAGCGTTCAGCTTTTCAGATGTGAAGCAAGCAGCATTAAACCATGGGCGACCTTTGGTTTCAAGGGATAGGTCAGCTTAAGGGATGAAATACTCCATTGCTTGGCCTATCACACTTGATACAGCATCAGCGCAGCACGATGGATCGGTTGATAAAACAAGTCTGCCGCCAAGGATCAGTCATGAAAAAATGCCGCATCTCATCCCAATCTGCTGACTTGTACCGCCATACACGCCTAGCGCCTTTTGGGCGGGTGTCAGGCGGCGAGTACTATGCCACAGATTTCACCACGCAGTGGTCGGATGTCCCTAAAGGTGCAGTTACGGACACCGAGCACCTATCAGGATCAGTTGTCAGCAGAAGGTCTAAGCAATATGCAGTGTGGCCAGCAACGTCGGAGATGCGCGTGGGCTCGCGCACAAGCTGTGAGAGGCCTTGAGTCACGGAAAACTTAAAAGCCTCTCTTCCAGCGTGGTCACTGTCCTGATACGGGTATAGCCATTGCCCATGATGAGCGTTAAAAAACACCAACTCATTCATTCATTTGACTTAAATGAATGAACCCATCATTCATTTAAGGTCACTTAAAGTCATTTGCACATAGTGGTGGTAGATTCATGGCAGATGGAATATTATGTGATTTAAAAATATATCGTTTCTTAAAATTTCGTTTTACTGACTGATAAATGTAAAACTTTAATGTGTTAGGGTGTTATTACACCAATCGATCGATCGTAGATCGATGTCATCAATCGACATCTATCAACGCCGATCGATTGGTCGTCGATTGTTCCATTCTACCATCGATCGATGGCATCGATCGACGATCGATCAATAGGTCTGGTGTGGTAACACCTTTAGATGACTGACGTTCATTAGGGGATCCGTTGTTAGCTACATCTGCAGAGAATTAATTTGTACAGAAGAAATATACTATTTTAAGGATATCATTTTATAACAAATGCACTAGCGTGCTCTTATATAATATGGCTGTAAATATGTATCAACTCCATTGAATGAATTTCAAATGAATCTTAACTGATGAACAGTTACATTTGAACAAATTGAATATTATGCATTAAAGTGATTGAATATTACAAACATGTAAAGGTTATATTAACAAACTAAAACGTTATATTATATGCCTGTCAAATACCGAATGCTCGCTACAGACTTCATCAATAAAAACAACTTTTACTTACGGAACAAGCATCGAATTCAAACATGTATTATTAACATTTAGATTTTATTTTGATTCGGAAATGTTTAACAATAAGGTCATAAAAATACTTTTATTTTCCAAGTAAACCTGTAACTGTGCTGTTTTTATTTTACTACACTATCAAACAAAATAACTCCCATAAACTACTGTGGCAAAAATGATTGTATCGAAGATTGTTATTTTATTTTATGTAATAAATGTTGAAGTGAGTACCTTCCTTGCATTTTATTAATATTCGAATATGTTAAGCACGTTTTAGTTACTAAAACTTTGATTTCACGGGTCGGTTGTTTAGTTGTATTTGTATTCGGGAATCTACCCGGGATTGTATATATTTTATATATATATATATATATATATATATATATATATATATATATATATATGTATTTTATTATGAGAAAGATTTCTTTATTTCACCCTTTGATTAAGGTAAAATGGCTAAAGATAAATGACGTTTGTTTACGTAAATGTAAGAACATTACGTTTATAAAAATCGGCTCCGGAACATTTAAAAACACAGACACCTACGTATACTCACACAAACTCAATTTCTTTTTTATATTGCTTGCCGACATCAAAGGGATATAATGATGCAAAACATGGGCTTGCAAAATATTTCTTGATAAACTTTCTAAATTGTCGGTTGGGTTTGTGGAGTGACTAGATCATTTGACAAATAAAATCAGGCTGCAGGAACAAGGTTTCCGAAGTCCTTCTAGGATTTCGCCCTAATTTATATTATTATTTTTTCCAACTTTGTTTATTGACTCATAGTCTTAATCCGAATGAACAAACTTGCACTAGGTGAGTCTTCACCTACTTAATCTCATAGATTTTTGAGGAGTGATACCACTCATAAAACCTGTACCTAAATTTAAAAAGTTCGCAATGAATATGTAACTCATTGCTTATTCAAATTTTAGAGTAAACATCCAAGCGATTCCCTGATGAGTCAATACTGGTGTTGGCGAGCCGGGGAATGCGAACACGTACCCAATCAATTCGGATATTTCTGCTACCGAGATAGGAGCTTGAACAAAATAAAGTATTTTGCCGACGACTGCGCCAGCTACTTACACAACTGCATGTTTGAAACTGGTAGGTTTAAATACGTTTTTAGGACAAGAAAATGTTGCCTAGCTAAAAAATAAAGACGTTTTAAAGGGGCTTGCAAGGGAGTTATGCGGCCCCGCGCGGTAGCGTTATTTTTCTTATGGTTTTGTTGCATATTAATAAAAGAATTGCTGTATGTTCGGTGCGACATTAACCAACGACACTTTTACCAGTTTTGTTATAGTGGGGTTACGGTGGAGAAGTTAAGGCAAAGATTTCTCGACCTGAAACGACCTCTTAAGTTGTTTTTGGACAACGTCCTGCAACTCGATGACTTTAGCTGCTGTGGATGAATCTGGATACACAAAAGATAAACATTTTAAGCTTAAATTTATTTTTATTTTTTAGGTTACACGGTCATCGCCAACGCCAGTGCTGCTTGTGCTCGCAAAGAAAAATCAAATAGGAGACAAGTAAGACGTCTTCGTCGGGAGACCGGAACATAAGTTTAAATTAAGTCGCTACAAAGATTAAGTTATTTAAGGAGAAACTAAAAGGTTATCCTAACTCGCTATAATGACTTCCAATCGCAGTCACGTATTTTTTATTTTGGGAACAAACAGCTACAATAACACTTATTTCTTAATTTAGGAAAGAACATAATGTACCAGTGTTGTTTTCATTAATTTAAACCTACAACATAACTCTCTGAATCGAAAACATGGTTAGCATTGACATTTTTACTTTCATAATATGTACCCAAATTAAGTAAATATTAAATATGTACATAAATGTGTACACAAAGACTGCCTGTTTGGTATAGAGGTAAGTAGCCTTGCCTTCCATGCCAGAGGTCCCGGGTTCGAATCCTGGTAGGAGCATATATAAAATTATATTTGCTCTCTAGTCATGGATGTGTCTGTATGTTTATTTAAGTTTATTTCTAATATTTATATATTAAAAAAAAATCTATGTGTGTTTGTATATTTCTTATGTTTATATATCCGTTACCTAGTATCCATAATACAAGTTCTTAATGATACTTAAGTTGGGCTAGATAATGTGGTGTGATTGTTAGAAATATTTTTTATTTATTTATATTATTTATAAAAATGTTCTTATAAGTAAGTATTTATGGGATTTTTTATGATAAAAATTTGTACAGACGTTATTAGATAAGTATACAAGTATGGTTGAAGCAATTTATAAAAGCTAGTTGTGTAAGTTAGTCAGTTAACACTTTTACATAGCACACATCGGATGTAATAGGCCTTCATTAAAAATATACATTAAAAAAACCCTTTTATTCTTTTGAGTGTCCTCCGGTGTTATTCAGGTTTTCGATATTAATTACGAGCCCTAAAGCAGCAAAATTCAACTTATACGCGTCTCTATATTTTTTTAATTTGTCGTAGCTGTCAAAAAATGCCCGAGATCTACCTGGTTCGTGGTATCCATGCCCAAGGACATCCTTATCGAAATTTTATAGATAAAATTATATTGCTTACCTCTTCTTCATTTATATCATTTGACACTTATGTCTTATGTCTAGCAGAGTGTGACTGGTCTGTGTACAAACAACTTAAACTTATGTACAAAATTCTAGCTTATAACCTTGAATTTGAATTAAACAGTCGGTTTAGATAAAATTAAAATGTAATTTTTTACGCAGTACATACCTTTGTGAAATGAAGTTTTGCTGGTTGTTCCTTCAGTTCTTAGCAGGAACACAATCATGAGTTTACATATCGGGGAAAATACTAGAGTCAAAAAACTAGCATTTCATTTACATTTTTATATTGTGTATTTTATATTTTTGTATTGACGTATTCGATGTATTTTGTCTATTCACGTGGTTCATCCATGTGTTTTTTTCTGTTTTCGAATTGGACCGTTTATTTATGTCCTTATGGGCCTTTTAAATTTCAACGGACTTTGTAGCTTACTGACGGCGCATAGCCGGAACTTAAACTACTCCTACATACGAAACGCTTAAGGGCACCCGACAGCGCACGGACCTCGGCTCGTATATTGAAACTACCACTGGTTCGGAAGGGTCATCTACTGCCAAAGAAGACGCATTAGCCTGGCCCACCGGTGGGTTAGGCGATTCGAATGCCGTGTTGCCCCATTGAAATGAAATGAAAGGAAATATTTATTTCTCAACATTGACAATTACTTGTTCTTATTGACGTCAAATAAAACATGATTCTACCGCCAGTTCGAAAAAAACCTTCGTGAAGAAGAACTGCCAAGAAACTTCACGGGTATATTTTTTTCAAAATAAATTTACAGAGTCTCTTTATGTCTATACAAAATTATTCTTTTCTGCATCTGTAAGCTCGGCAAGTCTCCCCCCAAGTATCCAAACGACGAACACCCTCAAACGGCACCCGTTCACGAGTTAAGGCGTTAAGTTATTTCTAACTGGAACGCCGGCGTTTCTTATTGTAGTAGCATCGTCGGGATCTGTTAAGTCTGCGTTGGCTGTGTAGTCAGCTGACTTATTGACAGGGTTGGGATGTTGGGGGGAATTGTCGAAGTGGCGTCTAGACGCCAACTTTATGAATGCGGTAATGGTGGGCAGCTCGAGATCCTTATGCAGATCTAAGTTGCGGACATAGAGTGGGGCCGCGACGCATTTGCGTAAGAACCTATTTTGAATAACCTGCAAGTGATTGAGGTTTGACTTGCTGGCGTGAGCAAGTCAAACCTCATATCACACTGGCATATGCCATGATGGGGCGGATGCAAGTTTTGTAAAGTGTAAGCTTATTTCTAAGCGACATCTTAGAATCAAGAATCAGTCGTTCATTCATGCATTCACATCGTTATTCGTGTTCGTGTATTTGTGTTATTTGCGCAAATACGACTCTGCGAAGTGCTCAATTCGTTTATTATTCACCTAACGTACCAGAGGACGCATACGGGGTATCCGAATACTTGTCGGTTTTTTTGGAACAGATCAAAACATTGCGAATATGTTCGTTTACTGCCCACACATCTTTCGCTCACAAGTGTGCGCTGCGACAGCTTGCGAAAAAGAAATGGGCATATGACCTTGTGATGGGATTTTTAAAATCTTATCAAATATATCCTTGCATATGGCACCCGAATCAGGGCTTTTACAATAACCGATCCAAAGATAATACAGATTGTAAGAACAGCCAGTAATATAAAGGCGCGATGAAAGAGCTAAAAACGTAAATCGGATACGCGTGTTCGTGTATTCGTCTTATTGGTACGAATAGGCGAGTAATAGACAAATACACAAACGTATACAGCAGTGTGAAGCTACATAATCAAACAAAGGCGAAAAGAAATAAAAAACATAGAATAGCGATTTGAAGTAGCACCTTCTCTCGCCCGCCCATGTTGTGCATCATTCTTTTTCGGGGAGAAATTAAATTTAAATTTTTATTTCCATGATTCACTTTGTAGTTTATTATTCAAGTACCAAGGTAGGATACTTTAGTTCCATGACTGGTCAGGATCAAGACTGTGTATTATACACACTGCCATCTGTCCAAAAAGCTGTGTATAAATAGAATTTATTTGTCTCATTTAACAATACAAATGTATGTTGCTTTTGCTTCCACAATTTATAATTCTTATTTTAAAAATTATGCAATAAAAATAAAATATTTCTTGAAAACCTATAGAATTGATTTATTCCTTTACAATTCTTAATATTGGCCTATATAACTTGTAACTTCTAGTTCATATTGTTGTATCTATAATTTATAAATAAATAAAACGCACAGTTGTATGGGTGTTGCAAGTTGAATTGTTTCTCGGTTAAGATAGCAGATGGCGCTAGAAAAGTTAATGTTTTAAAATTTTTGTCTAGCAAGTTCTTGTGATATAAATACTTAAAGATATTTTATTTAAGTATTTATGTCACAATTAAACTATTTGTGATTTAATAAAAATATATATTTATTTTCTCGTATGGGTCACATTTTATTCTTGCCAATGAAGCATTGCGAAAAAAGTACAAGTAATTTAATTGACAAACTATTACCTGGGTAGTATATTCAGACGGTCTGTTTGGTGTGGAGGTAAGTACCCTTGCCTTCCATGCCAGAGGTCCCGGGTTTGAATCCTGGTAGAGGCAGATATTTTATTATGAAATGAAATGAAATATTTATTTCTCAACATTGACAATTACTTGTTCTTATTGACGTCAAATAAAACATGATTCTACCACCAGTTTGAAAAAACCTTCGTGAAGAAGAACTGGCAAGAAACTTCAGGGGTATATTTTTTTCAAAATAAATTTACAGAGTCTCTTTATGTCTATACAAAATTATTCTTTTCTGCATCTGCTAGCTCGGCAAGTCTCCCTATTATATTCGCTTTCTAGTCAGGGATGTGTATGTATGTTTATTTAAGCTTATTTCGCATATTTATATATGAAAAAAAAACATCTATTTGTGCTCATATATTTCTTAAGTTTATTTATCTGTTATCTAGTATCCATAGCACAAGTACTTAATTATACTTAATTTGGGCTAGATAATGTGGTGTGATTGTTAGAAATATTTATTATTATTTATATTCAAGTATACTATTATTATACCTAGTTATAACACACAAAGAATAATAAATCATGAATATCTTATATCTTATATGTTTATTTGCACTGGCGACAGTCAAAGAATAAATAAAATCCCTAAACTCAGATAAAGAATGTGTGGACAAAGCAAGCTAAACTTATTTTCTAGTTTTTATGGAACAAGGTGTAGATATAAATCTAAGCCACGTATGTCTTATTGGTAGATAGTAATTTTTTGTACGGAGTGATTTATTTATTACAAAGGTAATTATTAGATCTGATTTTTTCACCAGAAGTACGTGAAAAAAGTTTGGTTGATATAGGTAGGTATGCATTATAAAGATATTGTTTAATGTCCTAAGTCAACAATGAGACATATAGGTATATCATTAACTCGCTGCTGCGACATTTTGCCTAACTTTTGGTAGTCACTCGTAAATTATGTCATGATTTCTTAACCCCTCTCCTGTTCTTGAAATAAGTTTATGCACCAAAACCTATGTATCGTAAGATACAAAGACGTCACACCTTAGTGCCCCTTCAATATAAGGTTATGTTTGGATGGTGGGAAATATATAAGTATTTTATTCATTTATTCTACAAAGCAAAACATTTAATTTAGAAATTACAAAGGATCTAAGCAAAAATCTAGGTCACATCAGTAATCAAAGCTTTCATTAAAGAGTCGTGATATTGTGAAACTGTCTGCTAAAATTTAACCTTTTTTGGTGAAATATCTTTATAGAGTAGCAGATAAGATAGAGCACGCCCACCTGTACTTCTCACGATCTCTAGACTTAAATATACCCGCGTTTGCAAATTTTATTTAACCTGGTAAAAGTTAAGTTCAGAGAAATTCTGAGTTATTTTAAAACTGTATATGTATTTTTAGTAGTTTCCAGAACTAAACTTAAATTAAAAAAACATAACTTACTGGAGCAAAACCCACTGAAGCTTACCCGAGTCATTGTTATCTATAATCACACCTCAGCTCACGACAGGCCAATATAGGGATATTAACCTAACCTAACTGGGGGTGACTTCAGGCAAATCTTTGAAATTATTTCTTATGCATGTGGGTTTCGTCAAGAGTTTTCCTTCACTGTTAGAAGCAGTCGGATTTATGCACTAATCTACTTTGTAAAAACTCATTGCTTTTTTACATTTAGAAGTCACTAGAATAGAACCCGGACGTCAATATTGAGAAGTGAGTAAACTACACTCTACATGAAGTATTATGTTTTGTGGCATCAATAGTACTTCGCATGTGAAGATTTAACATGAGCAATATTCGCTATGTCTTTGATATTTTTTTTTTTTTTTTTTTTTTAATTTATTAGGACCAACAAACAGTTTTACAATCGATGTTACTAAATAGTAGATCTAATACGAGAGACGCGATCTATAAGAGATATAAACATAAGACCACGCGAAATATACACGATCGAACGGAGTGCGGCTTCCCCTTTTCAAACTTTTGCTGCTAACAAAAAAAATGTGCTGCATATGTAATGCTTTAGTAATATAGTCAAGTAAATAAATAGTGTACATTTAAGGAAATCGTGGAATGATTACCACGATATTGATATAAATAAATAAACACTGGAATCATTCAACGCATGTTTAACAGTCGTCTAGTCTTGGTCGAGTAGGAAAATTCTTAATACATGTCATGTTATCCTAGAAAAATGTCTTTTGTATATCTTCTTTGGTTAGATTGGCTATGTCTTTGTTACGTCTAGGGCTCGTAAGCCTGTCACACGAATTTAAGTCTCCACTAGGATTGAGATTTCGACTAACCTTCAGTAAATTTGTCCATCTAACCTCACGAAATTCTAAATAACTAATTATTATTCGAATTTCGAATTTCCCTAATAAAATATTCACAGCATCGATAACGTGAGTTTTTTAAATAAATCTTGTAAATAAATATATTATTATTACAATTTAAAATTCAAAAACTAAAATCAGATTATTTTGTGCTCCATTAAAATTCATCGCATGTTGCGCGCACGCGATAAAAAGCGTGCATTTAAAACAATTAGAAAGGGTAAAAACTGGAATTATTATTGTTTACTAATTTCAAATTCAGAGTGTTGGATAAAGTCGTGTATTGTTGGGAAACACGTGGCACTGGACATGAAAATCGTGGCTTTTAAAGAATAGTCAGGGGTGAGAAATTGTATCGATGCTTTTTACCTAATCATCGATTGAATAAATGATGACAAAAGTTCTAGGAGTCTTTGCGCAATTAAATGTGCCGGTATTGTTGAAAGCTTAGAAAGCCTAATAAATAAAAGGTAGGTCATAAATAAATAACTACGAAGAAGTAAAATGGTTGATACTGAGTGTATTTTCTACGTGAGTTTTTATCGATAAAATAAATGATTAGGTACTCCAATTGTTACTACGTCACTTATCTATATATCTCGTTTATTACAATTCTTATAATGCTTTTTACAACATAAATTTTCTCACAAAGTTTCGTTTAGATATGATTCCTAAAAATCCTTAAATAAGCATGTCTTGAGCAAAACAACGTAATTCATTGGTATTAAATTACCTAGTGTCTCGGTAGTTCAGTGCTAAGAGAAATCATAATGCAACGACAGATACGGAATCTACAAACAAGCTCTAGAGCAAAATATTAAAATGGATTGTAAAGCTTTTTGGCTTTACATAAAGGACAAACGCAGTGGGGGAAACGCAATCCCATCTACATTGTGTCTGAGGGGTATAGTCGCTTCAACTGGTCCTGATAAAATGGATCTCTTCGCTCAGTATTTTTCATCAGTCTTCTCTAAGGATAGCACAGATTACAGATTCACCGGGAAAAAAGTTTTTAATGATTGCATCGGTAAAATTAGAATTCTTGAGAAGTCTGTTTTTAAAATATTGCAGAAAATTGATTTTCGCAAAAGCGCCGGTCCTGATCCCCTCCATTTTCTGGAGACATTGTGCCGCTGTTTTATCTGCACCTCTATGTTATATTTTCAACCAGTCACTTGATGAGGGTTTATTTCCTTATGAATGGAAAAAATAGAGAATAGCTCCAATTTACAAAAAAGGCGACCAGACAGACGTAGTAAACTACCGTCCTGTCTCTGTTTTGAGTTGTCCAGCAAAAATATTTGAGGACATATTATGTCCTATCATCAGTGCCCATTTCCGTTCCATAACGTCAGATCCGCAGCATGGTTTCCAAAAAAAAATCCGTGGAAACAAACCTGGTATATTTCGTGACTAAACTGGCACTTAGAGTTGATAAGGGTGCTCAAGTGGATGCAATCTACACAGACTTCACAAACGCATTTGACAGAGTTAGCCACTTTATTATACTCTTTACTACACTTATTTATAATCTGACTTAATTGAATTGTTTAATTTTAATTTTAACTTCTTACCTTTTTGACATTTTTAGTTTTTTATATCATACATAGATTTTTTGACATTGTAATTTGACCTGACATTGATTTAATTATATTGTAATCTGACCTGGTATCGTATTAGTCTTATTGTAATATTGTGAAATGAAATGAAATGAAATGAAATAAAATGAAATGAAATGAATTCTTATTTACCCCTGTGGTACTTTTAAAATATTTATTTTTTGTCTAATGTTTCGATGGATTTTTTTTGGCATTCATATCAAAATTGGAATCATAAAGTAATTTTATTTTATATGAGCGTGTATTTAAAAAAAAAATATGACATCTGTTTTACTAGACTGTTGTTTTTTCAAATTATTTCTGCATGTTTAATTGACATTAATGAATGCTGTATTTGCCTCTAAGTTGTGTACATACTAGTATTAAGTTATTTTGTAATATTTAATCCATGATTTGTATGTATACTGTTGGCATCTTACATAAATAAAAAAATAAAATAAATTTAATCACCAGGTATGGTGATGTAATAATTTTGTGTAGCCACCATTTATAAGGACAATATTTTAACATTTGTCTTAAATAAGCAATTTTAACAATAATCTTAAATTATCTTAGATAAGCAACACATTGACCTAATATTCTAATTTTGAGACACTTATAACGAATGAGCTACATTTCTCATCGATACATATCTCTCCAACACTATAATAGATCTGTAAAGTCGTGCGTTCGATTGTTTTCAATACAGGATTAATTCGACGTACGCATGTCGTCGCCCTTCTTTGACTGCCATTACGTATGCGCAGTGTCACCTTATATTATATGGCTTCTGCATTTTGCGGATTAAATTATTAACTTGAAGAAAATTATATTCATATCAGAGCATTTGTTGTAGCGTGGAATAAATTAGGATGGCATTAGTAGTGATATGCCTAGTTTACGTTTTGACAACGCAATATTGGTTTGTAACATACAATAAAAACACAGAAACTATATAATTTGTCGTCAGCTTTGCTCGCGTAAAGTGACCTAAAAATTTTGAATATGACCAACTTATCTTATATTCATAAATCTTTAGGTATCCTATAACATGGTTCATTAAATAAAGGAATCATAAATGGCGGCTTGTACTTGCTTGACAGGTAGTACAGTTAGCATACAAATTTTCAAAAGTATTTTTCAATTCAAAAATAATAAAAAAAGATCGGGTTTTCAAACGTGCTTCTGACAGCGGCTTCGTCGGCGTGAAAGTTTGAAAGACACGTGGCGCCATCCATTATCATTAGAACGTTTTTGTTGTTTTCATCGGAAACAGTGCTTTTTTCGGGATGAAAGGACTTTATGTCCATTTTGGTACACCTGACAAAGTAAATAAGAGAAAAGAATAATAAAACTCGAATATTATTTTAATCATGACTAATATTTTTTACTTAGGTACCTACCGTACGCGCGAGAGTGAGTGTAGACGGCACTAGTGTGCGAGCGAGAGAAGCATAAGCACCGCCATTTTCAATTCCTTTCTTTAATGAACCATGTTATACCGATTATTACAATAAAAATCTGTAGAAAAGTAAATACTTTTGATGCGTTAAAAGGAGAGACAGACGAATAACGACGCTTACAGCGATAAAATATGAGCTTTGAGGTTCTATTACAATTTATAAAAAATAATTCGAAATGTAACTTGAATGTTTTTTTTTATGATTATGTAAATTCATCTAAACCCAAAACTTATACTATAACAACGGAGAGATTTATTGCATTTTGCATTGCAGTCTGTGGTAGCAGACTTTCTTTTGTTAAGAACTCGTCTATGGCGGAACTAGAGTCGTTCCTATTTTAACCGCCATAACAACCACATTCGCGTGATTGCGTTGCGAATAAGGAGAAGGAACAGCCAGTGTGGTTTCTGAAACGAAGGCAATCCAAACTAGAGCCTGCGGTCGCCAACGCAATTTTAATCGATAAACATCGTAATACAAATTTTAGTGTATCAGAAAAAGTTGGAGTTTCCTATTTTAATTTATGTATTAAATTTATCAAATAAACTAATTTAACTACTGTGTAACTTTTTGAGATATTGTCGTGATATACTGGAGTCACAAATACTCATTGCGTGGTAGAGTATCACATAAAAATTACAGTTCTGCTTGGTTCGCAATAAAATGTGGAAAAGGCCACTGGCGTCTATTTTTCTTACAATGTATAGTCTGGCAGTCAATTGAATGTGAACTTACGAAAATAAAATTTGAAATCTGTGGTAGGCTGATGAGCTGTTAACAGTACATTATGTACTATAAAAATATGACATCTTTTTGCTCAACTACTGATCCTGCACAAAGTTCGAGATAAAACATGACTATGTTCATTGTGGATGACGGATCTTCATTTAAAAGCATTTTTAAATCAATTTAGTAGTTTGAGAGTTCAAACAAATCGTTTCTCTGTATAATAACATATGTATAGACTAGGAAAGTACCAAGGGTAGTTTTAAACCAAATATGTCTGTACCGGCATTCGATCCCTGCTTAGTGAAACTAACTTTAGTGCACAAGCAGGTCTTTTAGCAGTTACACCATAACATCGCCAAGTTACTTCCATATTCTAAACAAAAAACTTTCTTTGACAGCATAGCAATCAAATAATTTTACACTTTCATGGAAGCGACAATATCTATGATAAATATTAATGCAAATATCGAAACATCCTGGATTCCCTATAAAAAGGAACATGGTACGCGTTGTGACTATATTCCCGTTGGATAGGAAGTTTCGTGGGCTCAGTTGGTGAAGGAAAGGTAATATTCTCACGCTTAAACATTCTGATAATCACGGATATTCAAAGAATAGAGGCGTATTTTTAAACTGTGTAAAAGCAAGAAGTTGTACTTATCAAACCACTCAGAAAGTTTTGCAAAAAAGAAGTTTTTATGGATGGAACGCTGGCGAGTTATATGTATAACTCATTTCACAAATTCGATTATTTAAAAGTAAAAATATATTTATTTTATAAACAGGCGCCTTTAAAGCAATTGTGTACCGCTGATGTAATGAGTTTAAGTACGGTCGCTTAAATTTGAAGTATGAAAAAATAAGTGGCCGTTCCTTGACTGCTGTTACGGAAGAAAACGTATTGAAAAGGATTGTTTCGCGCTGGGTACACTACCATATGCTTGTCAGAAGTTCTTGCTGCTGCGAGTAACAATCGATCGAACACGGCGGAGGCCTTTGGCTTCTTGTTAAACTCTACACCGGTAAAACCTTTGGGTCATCTGCCTTACAGCCCTGATTTGACACTGTGTGACTTCTTCTTGTTCCTTACAATTAAAAACTAGTTCGGGGTTTCAGTTTTCATCACCAGAGAATCGAGAAGGCCGTTGAGGAAGTACCTGTTGCAGATTGGAAAATGTTCTTAGAAAATTGTTTCAGACACATGTAACTTTGTAGACACTGGTGCGAAGTTCTTTGAAAAGATGAAAAAAATATAACCTACAGAATATTTTTTTTCTAAAAACTCTCTGAGTGCCCCACGTATTTGTGCTTCGCTTTGCAACTATAAATCTTTACTTTAAGAAAATATGTCTTGGATTAAGCCCCCTTGGCTTGCTAGTTTTTCTGAGGCTCCAAACTGTGACTTAGCAGTATTTTTAAAACTTGTTTGTGTTAAATTATTGAATAATATACATGACGAACAACAGAACGTTTTTTATACAAAATTGTCCTTTCCACATAGCCTACCAACGAGCAAGGGATCCATCTGGTTGTGAGTGGCATCCGAAACCATCTTTGATTGGTCATAAAGTTGTTCATTGATTTATCGATTTAAGATGCGTTGCCGACAGTAAGCTTCAGTTGTAATTGCCTGCGTTACCGTAAATTGGACTAGCTGTTGCTTTCCTATGATTGGATCACAACCGGTTATATTGGCGGTAAGAAATACGAAGAATTTTAGTGATTATTAATGGCAATCTGAGCATTATTTTCATTCAACGGAAATCTGAAATAATTTCGCCCACTAAATCTTCTTATATATCTTCTAATTTTTTTGAGTTTTCTAAGTTACTATATAAACCAGAAAGTTTATTCGACTTTTTACACTTTCTCATATAAACTTTGTAGGAAATCGAACGTTACGAAAAGCAAATTGTATGGTCGTTTTAAAATAGGCGATTAGGCTAATGTTAATAGCATCATAAAAACTTTATCATACCATTTTTACGTGACATAGATAAGAAAGTCATTGAAAAAATATTGAAGAAAACTATTTCGTTCTGAATTATCCCTGTGAAACCTTGGTATATACACGCTAATTAAGGAAAGGTTAAATCGATCTATTTAATTTTCTGGTATAATGACTGACAATCATATTTTATTTCCTGATTATTTATCTCGTTTTACATTCTGCATTCCTGGTACCACCGATTCGCAACAAGCAAGATTTAGAGAAAAAGATTGCACTTTAAAGATAATGTGTACGCTCTAGTTGAGTAAATAGAACCTTTCCCCTTTCCACCGATCAACCAGGCGCGGACTCTTGTTTATTGTAGATTTGTCAAAAAGCCGAACAAAGAGTTTGGCCAACTCGTTTTTGTTTCGTGGCTCATAAGAGTGGAGTAACCTAAGAGTACCTCTTGGACAGGCGTGTACCATCCTAGTCTTCATCATTACCTTTAAACAGGCGAGATGGAAGACAAACGCCTGCTGATCTATAATAGTGAAAAACAAAAGGTTCAGTATGTTACTTGTCGAATAATCTAACTACTTGTTTCTGTTAAAATACCAAACATTTACATATCAGAAACTATATTATCCCAACTATCAATACTTTGTTTAACCTATCTTATTTCACCTACTTATTACTAACAAAATTGTTGTGAAATGCTTTTCCCATGGGATATGTGCTCAGAAAGTCACTCAGTTACTAATTTATTAATTTGTTTTCTGCTAACGAGTACGGGTAATGCGAGGCGCCATGGAGACTTTAAATCAAGTGGACGGTGTAGTGCAGGAGAGGACACGCTGTGTTTGTGTTTGTTCCTTTGTTTATTTAATGTTAAAATATAGATTTTTTTTAATACAAAATTAGAAATATGATATAATTCGTTTAATCGATATAATCATCTGAAAATTCAAGAATCCCATTCTGTTATAGAATTGGTCTTTAAAAAGTAATATAACGGGTCAAGTAATAATTAATACATTTACTGTCCTTCTGTAATTCCTTTAATACGTTATATCTTGCAGTTTAGAGAACTGAGTATTCACTGTAGTTCTAGAAATAGCCGCTAAAATTTAGCTGAAACAAAACAAAAAAAAGCCAGGTTTGTTGATAACTGCTGCAGGACGGAGCAGTCTCTTGGAAAAGAGGAATGCAATTTCTGAAAAGTTAAATAGATTAGAATGTTTTATTGTTTTATTTGCGTATATAAAATTTACTTCTTACTTGGCTGTACTAATACAACTTTTGTCTTGTATTATGTCAGTTTGAATTTCCTATAATTTGATATATTAAACTTTTCTGAGTTTTTATTTATTAAACTGAATATCAACATATAATAAGAAGCAACTAAGGCAAAGGTCAAAGTTAAAATAAGACATTCATTCCAATTCTCTATCTTTCGTTAACACTATGATTCCCACATAGATCATCTCCTGCGCAGGTACCAATCCAGGTTGTCTATGGATCACGTATCGAACCATCGATCAATAATTCATCATACGGCGAGCTTTCCGACCAGCATGCAATAATAATAGATTAAAGTTTCGCGGGAGCTTTAGTGGCTTAAACTTTACTAGCTTATAAATAAAACAAGTTTAAAATGTTTAGGGATTGGAATATTTATATTTTTTAGGTTAAAAAGAAACTTGATGTCGTTTTGATATAAAATATATTATAGATAGAAATATAGATATCATTAAAAAAAATGTGGCAAGCAAATGATTAAACAATAACTTTAGTTTATTGTTTCTCTTTTTTCTATTAAAAATCAGGAAAAAATCAGAAAAACATCTATAAAAAAAAAATCTATAAAAAAAATCAGTTTAGGATGCGATAAAACGAAATTTTAAAAAACGTTTTATTTTAGTTTTTCCGCATTTTCCTTCACTTTAAACCACAAATCTAACTGTTGAAGATTTACCTGACTCTGATTGACATCCACAGGCCCACCATTTCACGAAGACCTGTCTTCCTTCCTACCACTTCAAAATCTTTCTACGTTTTCTTAACTGATTTAGTACTTTAACAGGTCAATTTGAATTGGATGTGAAGATAAACAGCGAATCTATTAAGACATTTGACTAGCCTTACCTTTAATGTAAATCGCACGTATTAGACATTTAAATAGTTCGCAAAACTTATGTAATTGTATTATGGGAACCATTAATGAGCTTCAAATTAAAGGCGGGAGAAAAGTGGTGGAATATCAAGGTGGTATCCCTTGAATGTGTAATGTGGTGTTACTTATTACGCAATGAAATGTAATCAGCAGCGGTTTTACGACTTCGTTTTCTTTATTATGTTAAATTGCTAGTGGCAAGAATGTTGTCAATATATCCTTATTTTTAAAGTGTAATTGCCATATGAAAAACATTTTCAGGCTTTTCTAAGTTTTATTTATTTAAAATAAGAATATTTATAAAATAACAACTAAGTTGGACACATAGTATGAACAACAACTGCCCGTGATCACTTGTCTTAACGCATAAGTCTAAAAAGTAAATTTTTCTAAGCCCTTTTGTTAGCATTTTCAAAGTATCAAGATTGTACACATAGAGACATTAATGAAACGCTAGTGATCTTGATAATTGAAATGTGAGTGTGAATATAAGATTTATGGCTGTTCGTGATTGAAACATTATTTATATTATTTAGGCCATAAAGAGGTGATCAGGGTCTAAACAGTATTTAAAGTTTAGAGCAATGAATGTGTGCTAAATGAATTAAGTGAACAAAAGTTTCACAAAGATGGTTTTTATGTGCTATTGTTTACTTGCCCCACAATGTACGATATTGATTATTGCATACACGTTTTAATATTAATTAGAGACATCGTAGAAGCAAGTTCCGTTCTAAAAGTAATGATCATGGTACTTGCAAAGTTAATAGGGTCAATCATACAAGTATCGGGGTATCTTCAGCTTACCCTACGAGTAGGAAAGTTCATACTCGAATGCTGGATCGGTCCTTATCAAAATAAATTTGCATAGCGACAATCAGTAGATTACATACCCTTAAGTAACCCTTATATCACAGTTCAGTTGTAATGTTGCTACTACTGCAAAAAATCAACGTTTAAAAACGCAAAACAGAAATTTTTTAGGCATTTGGGATCTTAGAGCCTTAGTGTTTTTGCAAATATATTAAGTAGGTTGTACGAAGAAAAAAAAAGCAAATTTATAAATTAATAACTTTATTAATTTATTGTTCCTTATAAAATAATAATTCCTGCTTAAAATATATTTACAAAATTAAATCTAGGTATCTAATTATTTAATTAATGTAAACCTATACTTACAAAGTTGCTTAAATTAATATTCCTTTGGAATTTAATGCACTTATATTTGGACGGAATTAATTCCCACGCTATTATTTTAATCTTACAAACTAGAAGGTATCGATAAGGCTACGTACAAGCAATTTTATCCGATAAGTATATTTTGAGACTTTGCACAACCTAAATGGTTTTCACCAAAATAAAAGTTACATAACATCTGTATTGATATTACGGTAATATTATTTTCTTGACGATTGAATTTGTTATAGAAGACTAACAGAATGTTTAAACATTCAGCCAACCCTATTTGCAATTGCACATGTCTGCTTTATGCTCAGATATTTTTTTTTACATTCAGGTTAAATGTAGCTAAACTAAAATACTTGAAATACATTGTAGTAAAAAAATTATTCCATTGTTTTATTAAACACATGTCAATAACTTGTAATATAGAAATCGCAATATAACACAGTAGAAAGCTAAGAGCTGCGACAATTTTGTCAGCGAGAGACGCACTTATTAAAAAAGGATCTGTCAAACTGTTGACAGTGTGACAGAAGGATCTGTCAAACTGTTGACAGTGTGACAGAAGGATCTGTCAAACTGTTGACAGTGTGACAGATCCTTTTTACAGCAAGATAAAACTTCACGGTTTCGACAAGTCAAGGTTGATATAGTTAAGAGAAGATTTAAAATGACGCAAGTAATTGTGATTTTGTTTCATAATTAAAATAACGTAGGACTACAAATGAAAACACCAAACGATTCAGACGTTAAGTTTTATAGCTATAATACTGCCTTTGAGATGTCTTTGCGTACATGTATATCAACTTATTACTCAGCATTGTTATATAACTTAACATAATGACATTATGAGAACAAGAACAAATACCGTTTATAATTAGTCTTAATAATTTAACTTTATTCTATCTACAAATCTGATTCTTTACGAGATCATTTTTAGGAATGAATCAATAAAAATCAGAGAAAGGAACACACAATATCTCATTTACATACAAATAAATCTAATTGAATCACAATTGAATATCAAGTGTTCCTGTATCTTAAAACTAATTCTGAACACAACCCTTCGTACCTATTATAAATATATATGTATATATATATTTATATATGTATATAAAATAAAGCAAGAATGTATTTTTGTGACACGTTTGTCATCCATGTAAATCTGCTAGGCTCATAAACTTTGTACACAACTGAACTACCACAATATTTTACAAAATACATTTTAACTTTATAACACATAATTTATTTATCATTTTATAAATAACATTAATTTATCTATCTTATAGTCATGTGACCATCGCGCGGTCAGTTGGCGGGAGAGTTGCCATGTGGTTGTAGGTGAAGCGCTGGTAATCCGGCAATTTAAGGGTGGTGTCTGACCAGGGAGGACTGGGGTTCCATCTGTCGATTGCATCGGTTCCTTCGAGGCTGAGCGGGGGCGGAGCGAGACGCATTCTTTTTGCTGATGGATAGTCTAAACCTGATGGAAAAATAGAGTGGTTAAGGTTTTCTTTTCAAAATATTTTTGTTCCTCGTTAAAAAGATTGTAAGATGTAATATAAGATACACGCATAAGTCATTAATTATCAATATTAATGATAGTTATGAGTCACAGCTCAGCTTCAAAAGATATCACATATTAGTCCGTAGCTCTTCGTCTTCAATAGAAAGATTTAGAGTTCATTAAACAAGAGATATTAAACTGTCTAGCAGACTTAAAATAAATCAAATACGTTGTGCTTATGAGTTTCTACGAAGTTTCCAGAAAGTATATTAATTTAAACCAAAGCGCCGTTTAATTTTCTGCTGCCTGTTAAGTTGCCAGTTGGGGACTGTTGGATAATATTTCTATCCAGTATAATTCGTGTACTTAAATTAAAATCTTTATCAGAAGTAGAGTTACTTTGTGAAGATCTGATCCAAGGAAGTGCTTATTTTGACTACAATAATCATGTTTACAGGAAAGGAACACCCAGTGTCACTACGGAAACAAACTGTAGCCTACTCAGATATAATAATCACAATTACTAATTAAATTAATTATTAAAAAATCCCATCAGGTGGGCCATGTGGTTCTTTGCCGGCTAAGAACTTTGTAAAAAAATCTAGAAACGAGCATTAAAATTCGATAGGGACTTACCATCTAAACTGCCGCTAGTACAAGTCTCAGTGACATGGTAGTTGACTCTAGGGTACTGTTCATAGTACTCCTTGGAAGGGTGGGGGTACACGTACATGTTGCTGTTCACCACGATGTCGGGGGCGTCGTAGTGACGGGGTGATCTGGGGGTGGAACATTATTAATGAACTTATTGGTAATTTGTAAGACAAATAACGCGTCCATATTAGGGTTAGACATTGCTTTGACTTTAACAATGTAATAGGAATCACAAATTAAGGCTTAATTAAGAAAATGGCGTAAAGGAGCGTGTAAGAGGCGCTCGTAAATAGATATGCAAGTCAATACGTGAAGCTTACTCCAGATGAGTTCACAAATCAATCAATTAAAATAAGATTTTTATCTTTCCAGGACAATTTTTTATATCATTTCTTTTATATACTACGTTTGAAACTTGATTATTATTTAATCGTGATCATCTAATAACTATAAAAATATTGAATCTTTCACATCAAAGAAAAGATATTTGTTTTCTATTTTACACTCTTCAAAATGTTTCGCAATGCTCGTCTGTTCTACGTTCATCAATCTTTATAATAACCATTTAGCATCGTTAATTTTATTTTTTATTTTTGTATTCATTTTTACGTAGTATAAACCTTTAGGTTCTTATTTTTGTGATAAATTGTATTTTAAGCATGCTGTATTCGCCTATAATTTAGGGCGCACTTAACTAACATATTATGCTAAATATTGTAAAGCAAGAATCTAAATAAATAAATAAATTTCATCAGCAACATTATAATACAAACAATAATAAAGTATGAACATTCAATTTCATATTAAAACCAAAGTTATCTGTCATTAAAAATACCAAGGTCTCATCAATTTGTACAAGTCACGTCACGGGCTGATTATAAATAAGAAAATCATCACTTCGTCCGTCTGTCTGTCTGTCCATCGCGTAATTTGACACCTTTCATTACCATGTTTATTGTGAACTTCACTTTACAAAATTAATTTTACTTTTATATTTAATATCTATAAACTTTAAGACTGTTTAAATAAGGTCTACAATAGATGTTTTTGATGTGAATGAATAAAGTAGTAAAAGAAAACCAAATACGTAAAGTCCAGTTAAAAAGGGTGTAAGTGATGTGGCGGTTCTATATTAATGTGTTTGTTATTGTAAAATGTAATGTATTTTAAACATTACAAGGTTGAAATTTTGACGTTGACATGGCCTTAATACCATATGTTTATAATATAAAGAATATTGAACATCTCGTAGTTGTTACATTATGTTTTTCTGATTTATAGTGCAATTTTCAAGGTTATGTTTGATAGATAAATAATTATCAATATTGTACTCATAATAATAAATTTTACTGCCTCACTGAGAGTCATCGACTAATAAAATGATCATAAATAGTTGTTTTAAATTAACTAAAATTATAACGGTCATTATTTATTTTATTAGTTAGAGAATAACGTGCGTTCTTAGAACCTAGCAAACTTAAATAAAATTAACTTTATTTAGTTTTGCGAGGTTTTGTAAACTCTTTCTTAGTGGTGTATAATTAGCAATAAGCTAAGTAATTCAAATTGTCCATAACTTTTATGTACATATTAGCCTAACTATTTATAATTTTTAAGATAAATAAGTAGTGATTAAGGTATTTAAAGATTGTATTCTGAATTTAAAAATTCTTTTTCAACTCTGAGCATTCAAAAATATATATGAAAAGCATTTCTGTTTTTTAAAATTTTCATGCTATAGTAGCAAAGGCTCTTTTTTGTAGCCATGTCTATCGTAGCCCTGCCTCTTGCGACGGTGGACCCAGGGTACGAGTCCTGGTCGGAAGCATTTATAATAGGTCTTTACCTATGAAACTGCCGTTTTGCCGTACTGGCCATTTCAAATGAAAATATTTTTTGAAAGAATTCTTTTTCTAAAATCGTCATTTGTTTAATAGTTAGTGTTTTGTTTTCAACGCATTCGAACATTTTTCGTCATCATGGATAAGTTAAAAATTCGAGTAATTATGGAGTATGAGTACCGTCGTGGCAGCAAAGCGGCACAAGCGGCACGCAACATCAACAACGTTTACGGAGCGAACACTACAAAGGAACGCACCACCCGTTATTGGTTTACCCGCTTCCGTTCTGGAAATTTTGACCTGAAAAATTAACCCCGTGGTCGTTCGAAAACTTTGGTCGACAATGACGAATTAAAGGCAATTGTGGAAGCTGATGAAACTCAATCCACGGCTGAATTAGCAGCAGCTTTCGACGTTAGCATCAAAACAATATTGGTCCATTTGCGTCAAATTAGCAAGGTAAAAAAGCTTGACAACTGGGTACCCCACGAACTCAATGACCGCCAGCGCGAAGTACGCGTGGAGACGTGCCTTGCACTGCTCAGCAGGCATACAAATGAAGGAATTCTGAACCGCATTGTTACTTGTGACGAGAAATGGATCCTGTTTGACAATCGTAAGCATCAGCAAGTTGGTTGGACCCTGGTTCAGCACCCATACAATGCCCTAAACGAAAACTTACCCCTAGAAAAGTGATGGTCACTGTTTGGTGGTCTAACGCGGGTGTAATTCATCACAGCTTCTTGCCAAACGGGACAAGCATTACTGCAGATGTGTACTGTGAAGAACTGAACACAATGATGGAGAAGCTCGCACGTCTCCAACCAGCTTTGGTCAATCGTTCGGCTCCACTGCTCCTGCACGACAACGCGCGACCTCATACTGCACAGCAGACGGTCTCCAAGCTACAAGAGTTGGGGTTGGAAGTTCTCCGTCATCCGCCGTACTCACCAGACCTTGCGCCTACAGACTTCTACTTTTTCCAGAATTTGGATAATTTCTTGGCGGAAAAAAAATTCAATACCCGAGAGGCAGTACAAAATGCCTCTGAAGAATTTGTTGCCTCCCGTCCAGCTGATTTCTTCAAGAAAGGCACCAATAAGCTACCAATGCGTTGGCAAAGATGCATTGATTGCATGGGTGATTATTTTGATTAATAGAAATAAAAAATATATAAAAATAATTACGCTTCATTTATTTCGTGAAAAACGGCAATTTCATAGGTAAAGACCTAATATAATGTTTGTTCTCGGATCATGGTTGTTTCTATTTATTTTGGGGCGATAGAGTTGATCTGTTTGTCTGTGGATTTAGTATTATATGTGACAAATGTTTATTTCCATTGAGGATTGATTACGAAAACGTACCTCTCTTCACTGACAGTGGACTGCGGCGAATGTGTGGAGTAGTCGACCGGCCCTCTGTCGCCGAACACTCGCTCACAGCCGTACTCTTCCATTGGCTTCGGCTGGACGTATCCGGATACGTGATATCTGAGGAGATATTTGTTACTAGTTTGATATTTCAGGCATTTTACAATTAAGTCATTGTTTGAAATTCAAGATTTTTACTCTTTTGTAAGGTTTTAAGTAATGAATCCTTGCGATTTATGATACGTAACGGAGTCTCATACACTGACAAGAGTTTTATTTAACTTTTCAAATTATGAATAAACTGTCAAATGCAACATAACGTGCATAAAACGATAGTCACGTGATATGCAGTGTATGCGTTCTCTATTTATTATTGCGATAAACAATCAACAAACATATTTCCCTAATCTGCTACTATATTAAACGGCTGCCTATCTAAACAAACTAAAAAATAAATAAAGCCACAGTCCACAGTCCCTTACCCTGGATATTCCTCAGCATTCTCCACATACTGATAGTCCTGGTACTCGAACCCTGGCTCTCTGCGGTAGTACTTCTGACAGCGAGGGTCGAGGGCGCAGGGCTGGCTCTGGTAGCCGTAGTACTGGTATAACCACGAGTTGGCCATCATCAGGGTGGCTTCGTCTTCACTAAAGATCCAAGCAGAGAAGTGAATGTGGGAAAAATGTGCTTTTTGACATTGTTTTGTGGTTTAAAATATCCAGATAAATGGAAAACCTCCTACTTTTTTAAAGTCGGTCAAAAATCAGAATTAAATTATTTAAAGCGGAAAAATTATACTTGGGAATTTGCTAATTCCAATCGTAAAATGAGCCCTCTGATGTAAATTAATTTTAATATTCCAATAATCAAAGATTTAATAGCCGTTTTATGAAACTTATATTGATTAGTCAAATAACAAAGATTACAATATTTTACCCCACATCAAACAAGTAATATGGTCTTGTCGTTTTATCCAAAATGCTCTACAATATCTCACAATAATTTTCACCAGCTTCAAAAATCAGATTTCAAAGTTAATTAAAGACAGCTTAGGACTTATTATAAAATGACTTTTTTTACAGATCTCAAGTTAGCAATTATAATTAATTATCAATGTATATTGTGGTTGTTATATTTGTCTCAAAGTGTATTTTAAGCTTTTAATATATTTAATACCATTGTATATAAAAAAAGAAAGAATAACTAAAATAAAATAATATGTAAATGCTGTAAATAATATTTTGTACGACATATTTGTAACGCGGTTTAAAAAATGATAAAATTTGAACACCCCCTACCTTAAGACCTGGTTAGTAGCGACGATGAACTGGCGCGGCGCGTCGGCCGCGTCCTTCACTTGCAGCACCACGTGCACCCACAGGAATTGGCCGCTTCGTTGCTGCAGCTTCACCAAGAGGATGCAGCATTTGTCTTGCTCTGATTGGGTAACTGTGCAAATAAAGGGAATGTTAGATCATTTGTAGGTTAGGCTTAAATGAGGCATGACAGCTAATGGATACAGGGAATAAACAGAATAAAATCAAAGTAGGCTTTTGAACTGAAATTTAATTTGATATTCAATGCACCGTTTTACTTTTCTTGAGGTTATACTTTTTATATTTTAAAACTATCTTTGCCCGCGTAGGTGTCAATGCTCAACAAAAATAGCGTTATATTGGGATCCATAACTTTTTACCACAACTTTTAGTGCTTCTAACATTTAAAAGCAGTAAAATTGTAATATTGGTAAATGTATCTATCAAAAATCAAAGAATTGTGTAAGTTTTAATACTTACTTAATCTATGTTTACTTTGTGCTTCCCGCAAGCTATCCCAATGTAGCAGTTGGTACCACGACACATCTGATAATTCGGATTTTTTCCAACCTAAGTACCACTCTCCGCTGCAACAAAAATGTCGAATTAAAATGTAAGCAGTGTATATTTAAATAGCGCTACAGTCATTATTGTAAAAAAGTGGTCTGATTTACTATTTCGGCTGGTCCTGTTTTAAACAATTACTAGCATACATTTTTTCTGGATTTTGTGTGTATCTAGTAATCGATACGGAATATTGTTTATTCCGCCATGAAAACAAAGTTCCTTTAAATTCTTATTTTACTTACAAATCAAGTAATTAAGTAATTAAACCTTATGTTCGTATTTAAATGAAATCACAGAATCACCGTTACTTATTTGTGATGCAGCGAGTAAATGAATCATTCACGTCATTGTGGTTAGCCTGTGATGGTATCGAAGTATTTTACATCCGTGTTGATAATTATTCGGATTAAAATTGTAGTTTCGCTTTAAAGATGAGTGTTGTTTCTGAATTATTAAAATGAAGTTTAATTGTAATTTCTTGGTTTTATTGTTATGTAATAAGGAATGATGGGTTTTTGGTATTCCCACATGAACGTTCTGATTACACACTTAAATAACTATAGGTATGTGCAACTCGAATGAGGATGTCGAAAGCCAATCAATTTGAACATTTGTTTATTGGACCAAGATGAAAAAAAACGTAACAAAAAGTAGACAACCGAAGAAGGCCGCTCACATTCGTCTCGCAATAGCGTTGATAACCGAGCGCGTATTGGCTATTTGACTATGTATAATTTTAATATCGGCAGACACGACATTTATTGGCTACTTATTAATTGCTGTGCTAGCAGCAAGCTGTGTGGGTCTACGGGCTCGTTGCAGCTGCACAGCGGCAGGTAGGACACGTAGCGGCCTCTTATTCATACTGGCTATGCTAGCAGCGAGCTGTGTGTTGACTTACTTGGCGTCGACGTGCAGGATGCTCATGTCCAGCGCGTGCACGGTGGTGAAGACGTTGGTGGCGCCGTGCACCACGCACTCGCGCGTCTCGGGCATGGCGAGCGGCGTGCACACCGCCAGGAACACGGGCTCGTTGCGGCTGCACAGCGGCAGGTACGACACGTAGTGGCCTCTTATTAATACTACCTATGAAAATTAAAATAATGTCATTAAATTGATAGATGATTCTGAATTACCTGCTAAAGACGAAAGATAAATAACAACAAAAACAAACAAAAGCTAGAGAAATCGAGTTAAGCGATGGCGAACATATCACCTGCTGGTTTATTCCGAATATTATACTCGTCAGTTTATGTTCTCGCTCTACGAATTGACAAAATTAGTTTACCTCACCGACTTAATTAAGCCTTAAAATAATTAAGTTAGTACAAGATAACGAATAGAAAGAGGCTTGCAAAATAATCATATTACTTTATTTTCGATATGTCAAATACAATATCCATAAACGCCACTTAAAATTGGAAAAAGCTGTTAAAAAAAATTAAAAGATAAATCAAAGAAGCACTGTTCACTTAGAAAATTATAACCGGTTCAAACTGAAAGTACTCACTTTTTGGTCCCCAAATCTCATCTGTCTTCTCGCATTTCTAGCTACATTCATTCTACAGAAAAAATGTCTATTCTTTGGTACATTTTCAGTCTCTCCATTTCCTCTGTTAAGTTCCATCTGAACCGCTTGATGGTCTTGTCTATCTATTATATCGTACACACTATCCCCATGGATCAGTAGGTCTTCCTATAAATGAAAAATATAAACTAACTAAGCGCATGAACTTAAAGTTTATTGTTACTAGAAACAGTCAAAGATAGTAAAGGAATTAATTTTATCCGTGGGTGAAATGATGCCTCACTCAGAGAACCTTCTTAAGGGTTACTTAAGGCGCTATTAATTAATTAATTCATCGCAGTCTATATTGTTAAGAGCGCCCTAAGTATACGGTTTGTCGTTTCTGAGTCCGGCCGTGAGATACACCTAGAATAAATTATTTATTTTATTCTTCTAGACAATGAATTTCTTCTCGCTGATAAATATTTAAGCAATCAAATAATAACATTACATAATTAATTTACATAAAAACTATTTTCATTAATCTTTAATTCTTTAAGACTGATCATTTTATAAAAATCAATATTATAAGCTTACCATAGAGTGCCCTAAATACTCCGCCGCATTTTCCGATATATACAATAACTTTCCATTCTGTGTCATCATCATCATAAACCCATTCATAGCCTGAAAACAAAGTAAGTATCACTTACAACATTCACTTAAACCGTCAAAAAATCATAAAATTGTAAAAAAAATACCTTAGAAAACCCAATGTTAGGTGTAGGAGTTGGTAGTTCCTGATACTGGTAGGAGAAATCGTGACTCTTGAACACTAAAACAGAAAGAAACACGGTGTTATGAGTTAGGTAATAGCAAAGAGATAAGATAGCGGAGTAAATGCATTTTAAAACGTCTTAATACGCTGTTTCGTGACCAAAGGTGAACTGTTAGGGAGACGTTTCCGAGATATTTAGGATAAGAGGGTGCGTGATGCGCAAGAGCAAAGATTTGGAGCATGAGAATTTGGTGAATTTTATTTGAGGAAATTTTGAGGTAGCTGAAAATCGTGACATTGAAATTTTGTATATCGTGGTGGGAATTTTGTATCTCTGTGAAAGGACTGCAAGTAGTTTTTTATGGGTGCTGTCTGGAGTACTTTGATGTGATTCTTCAAACTTGACGTGGTGGTATAAATGGATGTTTTTTTCTGATAACAACTAAAAACACTCGTAAAACATGCGTCATTGAACAGAAAGCGTACCAGCTTCTGTATAAAATATTCATTATCTAGACTCGCTTTTCGAATCCTAGTTGATAAAATCTAACGCCAAATAACATTATAACTTTTTATATGTAGTCAATCGATTGTCACAGAGTATAAAGTTTGGCGCTATAATATTAATTTTCTCTTTATATATAATATAAAATAAAACCCCAGACAAACACACCAAACGTGTGGCCCCAAAGTAAGAAGATTGCGTTATGGAAGACCACACAGTGAACTGGGGAGAATAAACATACATATATAAGTACAAACAACTACAGGACACAGAGGTCACGAGAGAGAGTGTGACGAGATCAGGACTTGAACCTAGGATCTCTGACGTATGAGGCAGAGCTACGTCTACTATGACACTCTGCCGTCACAATTGATTTTCACATAGTATAAAATTCGCTGCTATGAAAATAACAAACTAAATAAACATATACTTGTTGTCTTACACTTCATACCCCTCACCTTGTTGAAAATAGTTCATCTTCCTAACATAGACGCACACTAGCGCCATCAGTTGCAGCTGCGACAACCTCTGCCTGGTGGACGGCGGCAGCGGCAGTAAGTCGCGCAGGTTGGATATCTCCGCGTTGATGAGGTCGCGGCGCATCTTGCTGGCACCTTTTGTGGACTTTGTAGGCTCGAAACTGCTGAGGTGCAAAAATATTCGTTATTAATAATTTTATTGACTTATGAGTATATATGAGTGGCAAGAGGTAGACAACGAGGGTAACTCTAATAAAAGTATATATTTTTTTTATAGTTCAGTTCAACAAACCAATATCAAATTAATAAGTAATAAAAAAATTCGAGACTGAAAATAATAAATAACAGATTCCATTCAATACTGATTCTCAAATATCGATGGAACCTTTAACTTACAAGACAGCAAGGAAATTATATTTTTGTTTGAAAAGGAGTCGAGCTAAGTATATTTTTATTGTGCATTGGGTTGGAGGGTACATTTCTTTGATCTCACCTGATGGACAAGATGTCGAAGACGAATATGTATCACGCTTATTCTATTTACTTTACTCTAAAAGATTCCGGGACTTTGCGAAACAATTAAGCAATAAATATAGTAACAAATTTACAGTTTCTTTTTAACTTCGCATAGCCGGCAACGCGCTTAGTAAGTGGCATACGAGTTCTCTTTTTGTATATTAATTTATCACTTTAGAATGCATAACTGATTGCAGGTTTAAGTTGACCTTTGTTCCAGGAAACGTACTGGCTGTTCCTTCCCTTTGAGCGGAACACTATCACGTGACCGTGATTATTATGTCAATCATAATGAGAAGGACTGTAGTACCTCCCTAGACGAAATCTTAATTGAATGATCCGTATTGATTCGTTAGTTTCATATATTTTTTTAAGTTATGATATTTTAACCATTACTCCCAGAGATGATCCAGAAAAAACCTTTTAAATACATATCTTAAGTCCGCCCCATACACTAGACTTCAACGAACGTTTCATTTTGTTAACTGGTGCTAATCGAGGATGTCCTTCGTTTGGATAGTTTATGGGGAGGGAGACTTCTAGTGCTAACAGATGCTGATAAGAATCAAGTTTTAGATACATAAAGATATTGTAAATGTATTTTGTAGAAAAAATACCCGTTAACTTTCTTGCCAGTTGGTCTTCACGAAGGTCTTTCCAAACTGGTGGTAGAGTCATGCTTTATGTAACATCAATAAGAAAAAGCAACTGTCTACAATAACAATAAATATTCGAATTTGAATTTAAAATGTTTATAATATAATTAATCATACATTAGTCTTGGTTTACAAATAAAAAAAATTCAATTTAATGATATATTAATAAAATTTCCCATCATAGTTTTCCTCATTCAGCCATCTTATTTTCAATAAAAAAGACAATTATAATGAAGCCTATTTTACAAAAGCAAATATAAAGGCATACTTATAATCATAAATTATTAATCGGCCCACGAGTATGACATCCCATACACCTGTACCGGCTTGCTTTAATATTAAATTTAATTTGCATAGATAGAAATTGAATTGAATTTGAATTAATTTAAGTTTCCACTGAAAGGTGATAGAATTGTTTCAGTCACGATGCAGGATATTTAAATTCTATTATTTAATAGTTTGTGAATACTTTTTTTCTACGATATAATATTTGTTAATATTTATGTTGTGCTTTTTCAATTGTCGTCTGAATGTTTATGCCTTTTATATTTGTATGCAAAAGTTGTCCAGGAATTACTAGTAATCATATTGTAAGTGATGTATTTATAGTTTACATAATAATGAATGATTATTATAATACATTTTTATTAAGGATATTCCAATTCGTTAATTGAATTGAATTAGGACCTTCGACTCCAGTTTTTTACACAGCAATTTTCCAGGAATTTTCAATACTTCAGGCGCTTTTGAAAATAGTGTGAATAGAAAAAATAGGAATGCATCTTACATCCCAGTTTATGGACACTTTGCATCGATTCGGTATGTAAAGTAATTTTGAAGTATACGTTCATGGGGGATAAACATAAACACAGATATATATTTGAGACTTCGGTGTTTTATTTCAACTTTACAACTTTCGGTAACTATGGCACACACGTCTTCACTCCTTACAGCGGTTAAACTTAATTCGTACATACTTCATATCCCTTACTATTTATCTCAGCATATATAATATATAACTCACCATTTATCCATTCTTTCACACTACAATACAAATTTAGTTTACATATATTATAATACTACATTCATTTCAACTTTTTCTGAAAGAATTAGGTATTTTGAGAAACAATTTGAACATTTCCGATTTCTGTGCAGTATTTTACTTTATTTATTTTTTATAGAAATTCGTGGTGACGTCACATAGTAGTTATGTTTTTGAAATCGCATTACAAAGTTTCATTAATTACCTGGAACGAACAACTCTACAATTGTCTACGTATTCTTAGCGACAGATTTTAACGCAAACATTACAGTTCAACCAAATAGAATTCAGACAATTTTGCTTCTTGATGACGGTGTACAGAGTTAACCGCATTTTTCTGCGAGCTATTAACTAACAAATTATTTAATTAAAAAGATATATATACGTGTATACCGATTTGTGATGAAAAACAAGCGTGTAGCTATTAAACAATATAAGAAAAAAATTATTTCTATCATTAATATGTTTTTAAATTTTTAGTGGTCTTAGAATTTCCTATATCAAGATCTCGTGTGGGACGGCAGTATGTTCCATCCTATTTTAAACACCAAAATAAACGCGTTTAGGTGTGTTCCGTCTCAAGGGAAGGAACTGCCAGTGTAATTACTGAAATAGAGGCAATTCCAAATTAAGCTTTGATAAAATAATAATAATGACATTCATTATTAACACGTGCGATTAATGATATCTATAGGCACAGATGCCACTGCCCACATCAGATGGGTCGCACTAGTTTGCGGCTACGACAAATAAAAAAAAATCACAACTTTAAACTATGTGAAAATAAGCATCAATATTACAAACTATCGCTAGTGAAAATAATTCAATAGCCTTTACACTATACCTTGTATTTAAATCCATATTCTATATTTTCATTAATTTCTCTATCTCAATATTACGCGCTGTAATAGATAAGGAACAATGTAACCGGTGAAGGAAGTTAGTATCCTCGTGTAAGCGTGTTGGCGTGCGTGCGCGCAAGTTGGGCTACTCCAGTTGTGTGAAGATTTATTAGCTACATTAATTACGGTTGATACAAATATATTAGAAAAAAGTAATGTTTAGAACGTGTTTATATCCTTGCACATAAATTATTAAATAATAAGTAACAATAAGAAATAAACAATATGATGTCTAGTCTAATAATTAATAGTAAGATCATTACTATACAATTTCCATTTCTTTATTTTCTCGATGACAGCTCCTGTGTAACCTTGTGCGAGCGTCTTTTTTACATTATGTTTGCATTATTTTATAAAATTATGACGTTTACATACGTACAAGGTTATATAATACCAGAGTCGGAGAAACTGATAGTATAGCTATTAGTATTAGTACTAATAAGCTATTGGATGGAGCTAGAGAGCATTATATCAAATTAGAACTGTCATCGAGAAAATAAAGAAATGGGAATAGTATAAGACTGTTTGCAACTACATTTTATTTAACAAAGAATTAAGCATGGTACTGGCAATGTGATATGTACAAATTTGAACCTTTTTCCTGTTGATAACATCTAACCGAATCTCTTTAATAAATTTTTCTAGAATTACTTTTGCATCACACTAAAAATTCAACTTTTTAGGAAAGTTTTAAAGTTTTTTGAAAAAATTGTGGCATTGTAAAAAATTCCTATGGGTTAAATAAGTCAAATGTATATGTATATTTGTATGGTGAAACTTATACAGGACTTTTTGTTAAACTGCAGTAATTAGCAGAATTTCTCGTACCCAGAAAATATCATTCTTATTTCTAACTTGACAAATGACTCTAAAGTAAGAAGTGTAAGAGAAGTCTTCAAAATAAAATCCTGCATTGAATCTCTGAACATTACCAACTAAGAGCTTGCCCTACCGGTAACAACCTTTGGTCGGTGCTTTCATCTCACCTGGGAGTCCTTAGCGATCAATTTTTTTTTATTTGTTTGAGTGATTAGTTTTTTTTCTTGTTCCGATGTCTGTGGGAAAAAACAGACGATGATTCGTGCCCCGTCCTTACGTTATTAATTTGATTGTGTTTTTTGGTACAATTGAGTGCTTACTGTTGTGTTTTTTCTTCTGTTGTAGTTGTTATGTCATCAAAAGGGTTTTTGGTCGGATTTGGATGACTGTTGACATATTTGGTTTGATTTGTACAGTTATGCTTTTGGGATTGCACGGTCTACTAGTTTTAAAGTACAGCTTAGGTTCAAATCGCAGGGGCAATTAAATTCGCAATTCTGAATGGATAAAACGATATACTTTTGCTTTGTTTTATCACGCATCACAAGATCAAGCAACTAGAATATATATAAATATTTCCTAAAATTGAACAAAACAAAAATCTAATTCTCTCAACAACAATCACTCTACGCAATCATTTCAAAACTCCACCCAACTTCCTAAATTCCTCCGCCTAATTCACAACCACCAACAATCGATTTTCCATCACACTCGAAATCGAATCGCTCGGTTTCCGTAGGGGCCACAAAAACCCGCATTCCTTACATATTCGAACCCGTGAAATGACTTCACGGTCCATCTGAAGAAGCGTGTAAATTCTCGACCATCTGGTAATGAAGGCCGTATGAATGGTTGGAGACGTTTTTTAATGGTCTTATTGTTGAGAATTGTGTGTTAGATTTAAATGACATTTCTTTGAGCACACGTGCTGTAAATGGATTACGATTTACGACGAATGTGGTTTTTAGTAAGTTAATTAAAAAGTGGAATCAAATGTTTTTATTATTCTTTTAGACGACTGGTTTTATTTGAAATTTTGACAACAAGCCGCCGTTAGTATTGTCTGTGTCTATTTTTAGTAGAATATTTACAAAGAGATGCATCAAATATATCTACCACAATAATCCTGAAAACAATGTATTTTATAAACTTATTGCTTTTGCATTTATAATTGTCTTGAAATCTTGTAATCTTGTTCTTTTATACGATATCAAGAAACTGAAATCAAAATTTAAAACGTTATCAAAATAAAATCATTTTGTCTAAGACCGCAGTAAAATATCCCCAAAACACAATAATGACTTACAAAACGAACGCTTTGTTCAGATGTCGAGTGAAGTAATTAAATAGTAATGAAAAGCGTATATACCTATTTCCTTCCATATCTTCACAAAATATCCGCAGAATACAAAATAAGATGCAGATTCGTATAAGTGGTATATTCTTAACATTAAAAATACACTACTTACCTAAGAGTAAAAGCTTCTTACAATCAATTTCATCACGAGTTAAAGTTGAAAAACACAATGCCGAAAACGCTTCTAAAATGTTTAGCAAAAAATATGTTCCTACATGATATCAGTTCGTAAACATTTCAAAGTCAAATATCAAATTTCAAACGTAAATTAACACTGAAGCAGAACATTTATTATATTTAACTAGTACAAGTTTATTTCAAAATAAATAAAATTTATCCTCATTGGTTTTCATTGACACAGTCAATTTTCTTATTTGTGTGTGTTCTTGTTAGTACGAGTAACATTGAAACTATATGTTTATTATTATAATTAGATGGTATTTTTAGTAAACTCGTATATGCGTACCTGTAGGTATTACGAGGGTGGATTGAAAAGTTCGCGGCTAAACATAGATAGCGTTGTCATATTATTATTAAACTACCCTCATTTGAAACCTAGACTCTTTGTCAGACTCTGTTCAATTTATCTCTGAGATACATGCGTAATTATTTATTTTATTGAACATTAAGTGAGAGTAAGTCTCAATTTTGAAAATGGATAGTTTAGAGCACCGTACCGTGATCGAATACCTCCACAAGAAACACTTAACTCCAAAGCAGATTCATGAAGATATGGTGGCTACTTTAGGAACATCTGACCATCGCACGCAATGATAAAAAATTGGACAGCTGGATTGAAACGTGGACGAGAGAGCATCAAAGATGACCCCTGCTCTGGACGGCCTTCTACAGATACCAATGCGGAAAACATCGAAAAAATATGTGATCTCATCATGGGAGACAGAAGATTGAAGGTATCTAAGATAGCTGAAGCTCTAAGAATTTCATATGAACGTACACAAAACATGATCGTTAACGAATTAGGGTTCCACGAGGTGTCTGCAAGATGGGTTCCGTGGCTCCTTTCAGTTGAACAGAAACGAACTCGGCTCACGATTTCTAGAGACTGTGTAGAGCTTTTTCAAGCTGATCCAAACGAATTTTTGGCAAAGTTTGTTACTATGGACGAAACATGGGTTCATCACTATACTTCTGAATCCACCAATGGAAGAGACCCGGATCATCGACTCCCAAGAAAGCCAAGGTGTGCTTTTCAATAAACAAGGTGATGGCATCGGTTTTCTGGGATTCTAAGGGTGTCATCTTGGTTGATTACTTAGAAACAGGTCAAACTATAAATTCTGCATACTACTGCACACTATTACGTCGTTTACGCGAAGAAATAAAGTAAAAAAGACCAGGATTGTTGACCAAGAAAGTTTTGTTTCATCAGGACAAGGCTCGTGTTCACACATCTGCAGAATCGATGGCTCAAATAGTGTATCGTGGTTTCGAATTGCTTCCTCATACCCCTTATTCAACTGACTTGGCGCCTTCTGACTTCCACCTATTTCCAAAATCAAAAAAACACTTAGGTGGAATGAAATTATCTACCAATGAGAAGGTCACAGTGGCCGTAAATGCCATTTTTGAAGACCTTGACGAGACCTTCTATTTAAATGGGATAAAGGCTTTAGAGGAGCGCTGGACTAAGTGCTGTGATCTGGGAGGAGAGTATGTAGAAAAATAAATATAAAAAATTGCATTATTCCTGTGTTTTCTTATTTAGGCCGCGAACTTTTCAATCCAACCTCGTACAATCTAAACAATAATGTTTTAATAATTTTGTTTTTGATCTTGATCTGCAGCTTAATTACGACCATTATAAGCGGCCCTTAAGTTTTCAGAAACAATCTAAAAATATAAAATGACGTTTTTTCAGCTTGGAATCTAGAATTATGAAAAGGTTTACATTTTTTTGCATTTAAATTGTTGAATTCTTGATAAGTTGATATTTATATTTGTGTGAAGAACACAAAAGTTAGTCTCGGGTCATGGTAGTTTACTATTATGTGTGCTTATTCTGGCTTCCCCCTAAGTTCGCTGTAGGGTCCTGCATATCACAAGCTCTGCTTACTTTGGGGCCATACCGTTATTGTGTCTGTCTGGAGATTAATTATTCTTATATAGCTAAAGTAGAATATGACGAGCACTGGGAATGAATGATCAAAATCACTTTACGTTAATAATTGTTAGAAAAAATACTTTTTACCTTTATAGTCTTGTGTTTAATTAATAAGTGTGACACATTAAAATTCTATTATACAAGGATGACTACTGATATATTTGGGATATTGTGTTATACATCAAAAAATAAAAATAGTACTTATATTCATTATAATTTTATTATTATCTTAATAAACACACAAACACAAATTGAAATAATGATCGAAAACTTGTATAAACGATCAGTGTCGTATGAATTTGATCATTTTTACATTTTAACGCTGGACTATGATCACTAATAACTTTTAGGCCAAAATATTAAAGATAATTTTTCGGCACTTAGAACGTTTTTGCCCATTTCATATTTCGAGGTAAGCAGGCTTAGCGTATTGCGAACAAGATGGCGTTACTAACGCAAAAATAGTTTTAGGGTGACTTTGATCGTTCTATCCCTGTACCCTTTATATGTTAATTTCACCCCGTTTTTATGTAGCTTAAAATTATTCTAGCACTTGATTAACACAAGTCATAGTTTGGGCTTAATCTGAAACAGGATTAATTTCAAATCACAGATTAAGGTACACAGGTACATGATCAACGTAACTAACGAACTATCTATGAATAAGATACAAGATATTTACGAATAACCAAAGTTTTATCAAAATGTTATTCATAACTACGAAATTCATCAACACAACAAACTTTACATCTTCAGAACTCCCAAAAATATTCTCACAAATGAAAAATTGAACTATTTTTAATGCAAGACGATTAAAATCTGTATAAGTGAGATCCGCCCTCGACCCGGTGTAACACCCACAGACCGCGGCGATTAGGGCACTCGCTATAATTACATAGTCAACTATAGAATTAGGGAATGATGAAGAAGCTGGCCTTAACCAAGGGTGGGAAAGAAGGCTTTTTAAAGGTTACGGCCAGTTTTTTGATGTAAACTTTGTGAAATAATGGTTAAGGCGTATTTTTGACCTCTTTTAGTGAGTTTCTCATTATTTAAGATTAAATGGAATAAGAGAAATAATAACCAACATTTCTTCTTGGTAATATAAATAAAGTTCATTTAGACATTCTTATATTTAACTTTATTTGGAAGTAAATAGTAAACTTTGGCATTTATAATTCGCGTAATTTAATTGATTCGCATTTTGTTATGCTTTGAACTGGCCTTGGTATTATTTAACGGTATTTTCCTTGTGTCGAATAGGTATCGCAAGATGCACTTTTTGACGGGCTTTATCTAAATCATTTTATGTTCATAATTTCTTCAGTAATATTAAAATTTTCTGAAGTACGTTTTGAGACGGAGTCAGAAGGAAGTTAAGTTATAAGTATGTAGTTACACTTAAACTTAATGCCACAAAAAATCACATTTAAGAAGACATGATAAATAAAACTTTGAATAATCTACATATATACTTCAACGAACCTCTCAAAATCTATTGAACTGATTAAAATTTTTCTTGAGAGGACAGTATTTTTTGACATTTTGTTTGAATACTTGCAAACTTTATATACACTTAAGTCAATAAGGTACTACTTCTAAATAATCTAATCAATAGTTCGATTTTTATATATCTCCAAATAAACAGTAAACAGTAAGCAGAGTTTGTGTTCGCTGTAACATGCAGCGAACTGGGGAGGAACCTAGAATTAACATTCGTATATATAAATGTAAACAACCATGGCCGAGAACAAACATCTGTGTTCATCAAATTCAAAATGCAAATTCAAATATTTATTTCTCAACATTGATAATTACTTGTTCTTATTGACGTCAAATATTTTTTTCAAAATCAATTTACAGTGTCTCTTTATGTCTTTATAAAATTATTCTTAATTGCATCTGTTAGATCGGCAACTGTCGCTACTCCCAAGTATCCAAACGACAAACGCCCTCAAACGGCACCCGTTCACGACTTAACGCGGGATCCAGCCATCGTCCTCCTTAACCATATTAGAGGGAAGTGATCAAACAAATGAATGCTCCGACCAGGAGTGGAATTACTCCAGCGTATGAGGCAGGACAACTACCATTGTCCCCACGGGCCGTCAAATTGATTTCTCTATTTGGAGATTATTAAGTACAGCAATTTTAATAGTAGACTAGGTACAGACCGGGTGCGTTCACGCTCTAAATAAAGTAATCTATATGAGAACCGTTTAGACATGGTTCTAACATGCAATATACAGGTGACTTTTATCTATAAAGATATATAGACCATTTGAGCTTTTGAGAATCCAGTCAAATTAATGGCAGACCTGTATTCTATATGGAGAAGTGAAAAAGCATCTAACAATTATTTTTTGTAAAAAATAAAATCACCCAGGATCATGACACCAAATGTCAGGATCCTATCTTTAAGACTGTTTTTTATAAAGAATTTTAAGAACATCATTTTAATCAAATATAGTGTACAGATGGTGCTTTGAACATCATACTTAGATCACCATATCACACCTCGTATAACCTAGTAAGATATAGCTATCGATATCAAGACTGGAAAAGATTAATCATATCATGTTTACTATTAGATGGGGGCATTAGAGTAACCTTTCCATAATTAATCTTAATAAAAATATATGTTGTTGATTAGAGAACTATTTGAAGGAGAATGAAAGAGAACACCTTTCATAGAATATATATATATATATATATATATATATATATATATATATATTCCTTAACTATAACGATAGCAGATGAAATAAAAGATTAATCTTTTCCCGATGATGCGCTCAAATATCATGAAAAAGTTATCAAAAGCGCACGCGCAAGCTTTTAACGTCATTTCGTACCGGAATTTACGATCGGAGGATCCATTTCACCATTGATTATTTGAAATTTTAAATAAGTAATATATTATGAAATATATTTTTCAAAAAGACTAAGAGCTAATTCAAAAAGGTATTTTAATGTCGTTATCTAAAATGGAATATTTCTTATTTTATAAGATATTTCATTTACTTTGATAAGGACGATACTTTAGGCCAATCATTTATATTGAAATATTATACGGTTTCAATAACAATAGAACATAATACTGAATAAAATCCTGAAATTTATTTATAAAATTAGAGAAAAAATTTATTATACTTACCGCAAAAACATTTTGAAGTCTTCAATTACTACAGATATAAACAATACAAAACACTTAATGCACAATTAAATAAAAATTCATTATAGAAAGTCCACTAACACAACCACACAGTTCGACTGTAGATGCCCTAATGATGTATCAATTATAAACATCCCTTTTCACAAAACACCACAAATTAAATGTCATATTGAGACTATAAAAAGGACCATAAACGGCACGTGCTTATCATTATTCAACACCTATACAACCTCACAGCGAGAACTTATTAAAATGAATTGAAAAAAAAGAACGGATTCGATGTTTGAATTTAATGACAGCGCGGCAATTTATGCGTGAGTTTTTATTAGAATAAAGCTAAGCCGATCCTGAAGCAGCGAGTCTTCCGCGCGCGGGCGCATTCAGAATACGACTATAAAAAGCCTTCGAGCAAGCCTCTCTTTCTCGCGACGCAGCCTTATTTTTCTTATTAGTCCAAACATGTCGCGCCTTAACGAAGTCCAATATCGCGTGGAGGGGACACTTCCAATTTTGAGAACTATCACCCCATTTCGAAACTACATCAACAAAATAAGGCTTAATTTGAAACGTCAAAAGAAACAATTGAAAAGCGGCCTAATTTCCTTCAATAATTCACGTGTTAGAGCGGGATGCACATATTTTTCTACGAATGATTTTTTACTTAGAGCGAGGGAAAGGAACGGCGATACGTTGGTTATGAACGTTGTTCGAGATTAATAAGTATGAAAGAGATGTACGTAATGGTGGCGCAATTACAGCGGTTTCGCGTAAACGAGACGAAAGTATAATGATCGGCTGAAATGACAGTTATTGATAAGGCAGTAATAAGAGCGAATTATTCGGCGAACGCGATTTGCTGTGAGAAACGACGCACACATCTCGATAAAGCAGAGTAATGCTAATTACATTATAATGATAGGCTGCGCCTTTTTTGCACTTAAATGCTTAGCGCCGAGTTAGTTAGCACTTTTAGCAGGTGTTACTTTTACCACTTAATGTCAAGCGTAATATATTACTGGTTGTTGAAATCAATTGAATTATGATAACATTATGGAAGTGTATGCCTAATTTGGTAATACGATACTTTTTAATTTAGTTTTTCTTAGAGTAAAACAACATTAAAAGAAGAATTTTTACATATTTTTGAGAGAAGTAAATTTTTTTTACTACCAGTCTTTTATCTAAAATGCTTGTTACAATAATAAACCGTACTAGATTTTACTTCCAAAGATCTTACTTGACCTCTTATATATAAGTCTAGGCTTGCCTCTAACATACAGAGAAAACGAAGTAACTGTTGAAATATAAGAGTTCGTCCAAAAAGTCTGCTCCTTTCCCGTGCCAAGTTTGACGGCCGAGCGTCGGTAATAGTGTCCCACCCTCATAAGCTGGAGGCCTCAGGTTCCTTGGTCGGGGCTTCATTTGTGTGACGAACATTTGTTCTCGGATCATGGCTGTTTATATTCATATATATATATATATATGTATACTTATTCTGGATTATTTTATTACTCTAGTTCGCTGTATGGTCGTCCATAAAACACTCCTTATTTTGGGGTTACAGGTAGTGTGTTCATCTGGGGATTTATTATTATGATTATATCTGCAGTGAGCATGTTATCGTTCTAGAACTGGTCTTATCCCTATCATAAGCGATGTATCGCATACAATAAAGTATTTCTATTTATTGAAGACAGATGTAGAAAATGCTAAATAATAGAGCTTTTACTTTTACCATCACATTTCTAATTCTCTTTCTGACAGCAAAATACTTGATTGGTTAAATTGCATTTCTTTGAATTATCATATTTATTCATGTATATGTTATACAAAACCTGCACCACATCCTTGAAGACGTGGTAATAAGTAAGATGAAAGCGCAATGTGCATAACTAAACTCTTACGGAACTGAAAAACCAATTTTATTATATTTGCTTTGATATTCCGGAAATGTATAGATAGCATCAAGTATAATATTCACATTCACTTACAACACAAGGCACGTAAACCAACTGTCTACGATATACAACAACAAGCCAATACTTCAAAAAGAAGGAATATTATAATTTTTTCGTTAATATTAATAATATTTTAGAGAAGAATTACATAATGATATTCATTAAGAAGGCAAAAACTATGAACTATTGGTAACGGCGCGAATCTGACTGTAATATTCAGTATTGTGTGTTATTAATATAATAAAATATTATTTATTTAAACCGGTAGAGTTTGTATATACGTTGGGTTATAATAAACACAGATATTTCCCTTTAAATCTGTTTAGTATTTGACAATGAAATTTTAACCTTAAGATATATTCGAAGATATATTTGTAGTGGCCTTAATTTGCCCTTAGTTCGCAACTCCATAGATAATTCTAGGGATATGTTGCTAAGCAACACATGCTGGACACAACATTTTTATCCACAGCAATTTTTGCCGCTAACTTTTACTTGAGTCGAAACTGACCGCGAGATCTGTCTGCGAGTATCCGGCACGTACGGATTGGCAGTATTTGTTGAAGGAAAAGGCCGACCGAAGCAGCGTATTCGGCTTGTGTCGATCTGGTAATCTTCTATTGGATGGTTGAGAAAAAGTTGGCAATATATCTACCTAACACAGAATTGGTTAGGTAGGTATAAAGTAGGTATAAAAAACGCAGTCATCGCGCATGCGAACGTTTGTACTTGTTTTTATTCCTACAAAATGTTTTCTTTGTATCTCTTTGTATATTTTTGTTATCTTATATCTAACTTTATTTTAAGCTTCGACCGGCACCCTGAAATATTACAGTTAAAAGTTAAGTTGAATTAACTAGAAAAAATATTAAATTGTAATGCTAAGAAAACTCTTGGTACAAACTATTAAGTAGCTATTCAAACCACTTTAACCAACTTCCTTAACATCTAAACAACATTAGTAAAATTAACTTGTAAATTACGTTAACATTTCATAAACCAATTCAATCAAATAACCCAAACAACTTAATAAAAACATACAAAATTACTTAAAACTTAATCAACATCAGCAGTCCATAAAATAACTTAGAATAATTTTTAAATTGAGAAGAGTGGGCAGCCCCAGGGTCCGGCTGCCGTGTTACGCCAGATAAAAACTGTAATCTTGCCATCTTCGTCTGATGTACCACCACCTTTATAGTCTTTAAATGTAAAACACTTGCATTTATTATGTTTTGTGATGATTGTTTGATTGATAAATTGATTGAAAAGGATAATTGGGATGTTTTTTTAAAAAAGTTATGTTTAATCTGTTGATGTGATGTATTTACGGCGTGAATAAAACAAAAGTTATTTTTGACAGTCTTTTTCATACCATATCTGATTAAGGAATATAAATACAACCGTTTCAATCGACGTAACAAACATCCCAATGAGCATTTTGTAATTCGCTACAAGTTTAGCCGAAGTATTTAAATATAAATTAGTAAAATATCAGATGAATAACAATAATTATTATTATTATTTATTTCGGACACTTGATCTATATAAAGAGTTAGTAACAATTTTTTATTTTTATTTTATTTTACATTACAGTGTAGGTGGCAACTATTCCAATTAAATTATAAGTAGAGCTACTTATCTACCTTTTCCTTTAACACAAGCAGAATACTGTTAGAGCTGTCGCAGGTCCGGCGCATCAGTGAGGCAACCATATTCCTTGTAATCGCGAAAAAAAATGTTATGCAACTAAAAAGTCCGAAAGTTTTACTAATGTAAGACAATTAGTGCATTATACCTTTATTAATATATATCAATAAATTTTAACGTATTACCAGTTTTATAAGTAAATTATGTCCGAGGTATATGGGACTTCACTACTTAAGGTTTACCTTTGAGAGCTGAATAAATTTGATATTTGGCTAAACCATAATGGAGCCTATAGCGCTGATATTTTGATAGTTTGCTAAATTCCTTGACATTTTACATGAAAAAATATTAGACATGAAATTTACAAAATACATCTGATTATAATCAGTATGAAATTGTTGGGGCCACGGAATAGGAATACTACCAAATCCCTTTGTCTTTGTTTTATTATATAAAATTTTATCTATGATTAAATACCTAACATTTTTGTTAATGCAACTTTAATGTTAAAAATTAAAGTAGTACTTCAAAGAAATATCATAACCTACCGAAAGGGATATCTATATTCCCGACCCTAGACGTGGCTAATAAAAATGCGCAGATTGTTCTCAAGCCTCAATTGACAAAATCGGAAATTACCAATTTGGCGGCACCTTTGACACGGCCGGCCCGGTTGGCGGCTGCAGGTGGACTAACATCACTCGACGACGGTGCGGCATTAGCTCGCTCCTCACGCGCCTAATCGCCACCACGTGCGACGCACGCGCACCCTTTGTTAGGTACAGGGTGGGTACTTTCTAGAGGAATTGATGTATATTTTGTGTTAGTAATTAGTTTTTCATTCTTACAGTATATTATAGACAGAAGTTCCCAACTTATAAACGGAGTTACTCATGTTACGAAGACAATACTAATGATGCTTAACATTTAAGGTGGTAATATTTCTTTTGTCAGGGGAATGTCAGAAGCAGTAGGTACACTGTCCTTCCAGTGTATAGTCTTCGCGTTCCATTTAAAAGAATCAAAAACAAGAGAGAAACCGCATAAATATAAATAACACTTACGAATCCTACAAAATATACGCCTACTAAAACATTAATCGTTAGCCAGCTGTAGAAATGTAAAAACATGATTTTATTCACTGTTTCTAAATAACCAATTATGATGTTTTAACCGCAATATTCTTACCTAATTAATTATATTAAAAATATTTAAAAAAAAATCCAAAACCTCCTGTATCAATCAAAAATCGTAACAATGACGACGTAATACCATCAGGGAGGTCTCACCAAAGAGGCCGTCAAGTCTCCCAAATCACGTAGTACCACCCTAATGTAAACAATAGACAAAAGAGCCCGCGCTTATTAGGAAACTACGGAATTATCTTACCTCTGAATCGGACTGTACTGGGAACGGAAGGATTCGGCGGTCTTTTGGACTAAATAGTTCAAGATTGTCATCGTTGGAACTAAATGAAGATGGGATGATCTAAAAGTGGTTTTTTGTGAGGCGCCGCTTTTGCGTAATCCTTTGTTTTGTACGTGATGGTTTCAACGGGAGTCATTAAAGCTCGGTGTTTGTAAGAGACGTGGTGAATTCTTCTGTTTTTATCTACAAGCGATCGTTACTTATAAGTATAATGAACTAATTTTATTCTCATTCCCATTCGTTCTCCGTTTTTGACTCAAAACAAAATTTTTTTAATATCCTTTTTTCATACCCGGTAAATGAGCACGTGACGCACCTCAGAGTAACTGGCATCCGCACCCATGGACACCAAAAGTCATCAAATGACACGTTGCCGACCACAGGCTTCAGCTGGAATTGCCAGTATTCTAATAATTGCCTGGCTGTTCCCTCCCTTTGATCTCCTTCCTACTCCGGTCAGAGTAGGAAGGACCAATCGGCCAGATCTTAACATAAGAGACTGTACTGCCACCAAATTGTTGAAAAGTCTGCCATTTATTCGGACGGAATATACACGTGTAATAAAAACTGGTATAAAACTTGACCAGAATCAATACAATAAATATGTTATAACTCTATTTTGCGAGTGTTTATAATAGGTCGTTACCTATGAAACTGCCGTTTTGCCGTACTGGCCATTTCAAATGAAAATATTTTTTTTTTGACTGATAATTCTAATTTCAAATTTATTTTATTTGACAAACATGGAATTCTTTTTCTAAAATCGTCATTTGTTTAATAGTAAGTGTTTTGTTTTCAACGCATTGGAACATTTTTCGTCATCATGGATAAGTTAAAAATTCGAGTAATTATGGAGTATGAGTACCGTCGTGGCAGCAAAGCGGCACAAGCGGCACGCAACATCAACGACGTTTACGGAGCGAACACTACAAACGAACGCACCACCCGTTATTGGTTTACCCGCTTCCGTTCTGGAAATTTTGACCTGAAAAATGAACCCGTGGTCGTCCGAAAACTTTGGTCGACAATGACGAATTAAAGGCAATTGTGGAAGCTGATGAAACTCAATCCACGGCTGAATTAGCAGCAGGTTTCGACGTTAGCATCAAAACAATATTGGTCCATTTGCGTCAAATTGGCAAGGTAAAAAAGCTTGACAAATGGGTACCCCACGAACTCAATGACCGCCAGCGCGAAGTACGCGTGGAGACGTGCCTTGCACTGCTCAGCAGGCATACAAATGAAGGAATTCTGAACCGCATTGTTACTTGTGACGAGAAATGGATCCTGTTTGACAATCGTAAGCGCTCAGCAAGTTGGTTGGACCCTGGTTCAGCACCCAAACAATGCCCTAAACGAAAACTTACCCCTAGAAAAGTGATGGTCACTGTTTGGTGGTCTAACGCGGGTGTAATTCATCACAGCTTCTTGCCAAACGGGACAAGCATTACTGCAGATGTGTACTGTGAAGAACTGAACACAGTGATGGAGAAGCTCGCACGTCTCTAACCAGCTTTGGTCAATCGTTCGGCTCCACTGCTCCTGCACGACAACGCGCGACCTCATACTGCACAGCAGACGGTCTCCAAGCTACAAGAGCTGGGGTTGGAAGTTCTCCGTCATCCGCCGTACTCACCAGACCTTGCGCCTACAGACTTCTACTTTTTCCAGAATTTGGATAACTTCTTGGCGGGAAAAAAATTCAATACCCGAGAGGCAGTACAAAATGCCTTTGAAGAATTTGTTGCCTCCCGTCCAGCTGATTTCTTCAAGAAAGGCATCAATAAGCTACCAATGCTTTGGCAAAGATGCATTGATTGCATGGGTGATTATTTTGATTAATAGAAATAAAAAATATAAAAAAAAATTACGCTTCATTTATTTCGTGGAAAACGGCAATTTCATAGGTAAAGACCTAATATTAATTAAAGTTTTCATAGCAAGATATAACTGAACTTTATTTCCATAAAGTGATTATGAATAAATTCGGATTCTCTAATTTTTAACCGTCTTTATCAAATTCTTAATAAACTTGCCAACAAGACAAACCACTTTAAGGCCTCAAAATTGAGCGCTTGCTAATGCTCAAAAAGCTAATAATTTCTTAACGCCAGCTTTTCTATTGAAATCCTTATAAAACCTGTTTTTATGTTAAAACAAGGCAATTTGATAGAATTCTAGATTACTGTTAGTGTGCAACTTTTAAGCCTTAGTTAAATTTACTTTAAGTGGAGATCTTAAGAACGCGTTATAAAGCACAGGGTTGGCGAACGATATTTTTTGCAACGTATAATTTTATTTGTGTATGAAAATTAAAAGATTATACGGTGGTCCCGTAAGGATTACAAGCGTTTAAATTTTTGATTACAAAGGATTAGGAGGCTCGCGTGTTTCTTAGAATGTTGGTATAAAATTTTGGATGAGTCATTTTTGAGTTCGTTTAATGACTTTTTTGATTTGACCTTGCGTGATCAATAGGCATTTCAGTGGCTTCTGCCTGTACATTTATTTTTTATTTTTAGAGTAAGAGTTTTATTCGGCAGGTAGAAAATAGAAATAATTTGGATGACAAAAAAAGATAGGCGTGGGATTGAAGTCCCCACAGGCTTTTTCTGTTTCTGTTTGTGAGAAATAAAATATGCATAGGTACTAGGTAAACAGCTTGACTGCGGCATTTCATTAGCAGCACGATTAGCTGTCATGTGTGAGTTTATTTCATGTCGTCACCACATTGTATACCTTCTACCTCAAGTATGTTATAAAAGATTTCTAGTTTCAAAGAGAGCCGAGAGGTTTTTTGTCCCCGGCTTTTTGCCTCGCTGTCTACCAATAACACCTTTTTAAAGCCAAAATTAAGGTGTATTTACGCCATTTCGATGAAAATGAAGAACAAGAAAACTTGCCTTAAGTGTAAAAATTGTACCTATGATGAAATAAAATATTTTGAATTTTACATTTACTGTATTTTATTTAACTTTTTCTTAAATTATGTATATCTAACTCAGGTCAGCTTTTTTTTAGACACGATTATAATAAGGGATTGGGTTCGGGATCCAATCCGAAACATTAGCACACTCAGATGCAGAAACTAACACTTGTTGATTAAAAAAAATAAATAAAAAGAAAGACGAGTGACAAAGTGTGAATAAACAAAGTAGGAGCGTTATTCAATAGCAAAGTAGCTTCGATTTAAGCATTCCAAACTATTGAACCTCACAAAACGACGGCACAATCTTGAAGAAATACATTTTTTGGCATCCCTAAATACTTTGTTCGGCAGTAGGCGTGGTTCCAGATGGTCCGATTACGGTCAATACGTCCGTCCATGTTTACCTGCTCTGGGTAAACAAAGGGTTAACTCCGCAACGGGTTAACCGATCTACTTCATTTCGTGGGTCAGGGAGACCACTGACCTCTGCAAGGTTAAATTATGCGTTCAAGTTAATTGCTTTAAGTGGGCCCGTAAAGTACCTTGTTTATGTACTTTAGTGTTAGTCTGTAATTAATGTAATGATAGTTATTGTTAGTTATGTGATCTAGTTTACTTTAATGGTCAATCGGTAATAAAATGCTTTGATTAACGTTTGTGCATATATTAATTGTAAAATCTGAAATCAACTATAAGATGTCTGAAAAGTTTCATGGTATTAAAGTGTAAATTTGTTATTTAAATTTAGACGTTTTGGTAGAGATGGTCAGTTGAAAATTCTTAAAGCTGCATCAAAACTGAAGTTGATTACTTGTACAATATTTGAAAAAGTACTTACTTGATTTCATGGTTTACATGAAATCATGGTTCAAATTGGAAATTAAAGTTACGCGACTATCTTTTACTGCATTTGCTGCAGAAGCTTTCTGGCTCAAAAGTACTCAAAATGCTAACCACTAATTTTAAGTGAGTGACTAAGTTGAAAAAGCTTATTCAGTTATCAAATCAATCTGAGCTATAAGTAGTAGAGTTAGGAACTTATAGAGTGCTTACAAATAAATGTTACATAATAAATAATAATAATAATAAATCCCCAGACAAACACACCAACTGTATGGCCCCAAAGTAAGCAGAGCTTGTGTTATGGATGACCATACAGCGAACTGGGGGGGAACCCAGAATAAACATACATATATATACATACAACCATGACCCGAGAACAAACATCTGTGTTCATCACACAAATTAATGCCCCAGCCAGGACTCGAACCTGGGACCTTCAGCGTATGAGGCCAGGCTAATTACCACTACACCACTCGGTCGTCGAACATGTACTACACTTGATTTACACGATAGCAAACGAAATACATAACATATTTGTTTCGTTTGCCATTAACATAAACGAACTCTCTGCCTTTTTTGAATCGTAAAATGTATGGATACTTACAAATTATATTTATGTTTAGCAGTGAAATACGTTTCATTATTTAATTGTTCGTTGTGATAGGTAACTTAGGCATTTTAACAAATCTAGATTAGATTCAACATCAAGGATAAACTGCAAAGTTCTAAATATCATATGATATTCCATGCTACAAAGTGGATTTGAACTGTGGGCTAACTATCATTCAGGGGTATATAACCTACTTTAATAATAAGACCACATGTTTATATATGTTTGTTTATTCTCTCCGTTCCCCCCTGTTTGCTGTAAGGTGCATAACACAAGGTTTACTGCTTACTTTGGGGCCATATATTCAAATTAAAATTTTTATTTCTCAACATTTACAATTACTTGTTCTTATTGACGTTAATAAAACGTGACTCTACCACCAGTTTGGAAAAACCCTCGTGAAGAAGAACTGGCTAGAAACTTCACTGGTATATTTTTTTCAAAATCAATTTACAGTATCTTTTTATGTCTATACAAAATTATTCTTACCTGCATCTGTTAGCTCAGCAAGTATTTTCCCTCCAAGTATCCAAACGACGAACACCCTCAATCGGTATACAGTTGGTGTGTTTGTTTGTGGATGTATTATTATAATTATTCTATTTTTTATTGCACACCTTATAGCTACATATCATGGCTCTAAACAAACAGGTAAGCTTCCGTTTCTGGAAGCCAAAAATACTCGTGTGGCAGAGCTCAAATATCAACTTAATTGTTCTGTAATTGTCGAGCTCAATCTTCTTTCGTTCAATATAAAGCAGCATTATGCAATTCATTTCATTATATTCTACTTTCATAATTTAACAGACATTCAACAAAATTTTTCATTATACAAAAGTTAACCATGAAAAACACTAATTTAATTCAGAAAGCCTTTATTCTAAATTGTATGAAACAGTCACAGCATATAGTAATAGGTGTGATTGTATGTTTATTCTGGGTTCAGTTCACTGTACACTGTATGTTCATCCATAACACAAGCTCTGCTTACTTTGGGGCCACACAGTTGGTGTATTTATCCGGGGAATTAAAAAAGTTAGAATTGTTTAGATAGTGAATAAAATTGCTTCAGTAATTTAAAAGTGTACAGAATACAAATAAACAAACATGCAAATATTCTTCCTTTATTCAATTTGTGTAGGTTACCCTAACAACTATGCTTATCATATTATGATAGGCATAAAAGTTTGCCGTACGCTCTGACGCATCTTTGAGCTTACCTTGAACTTTTGCACCTGCAGTTTTAACCCTAATTTAGGTTGATCAAGTAAATCGCGGGGCGGCGACGGCGGTCGGGGGGCGGGGTAGATATGTCTGCCTGCATGTGTAGGTATGCTGTACGGTGTGGTATTTTTTATTATTGAATTAATAATATTTTTATTTAGTTTGACTAGTCTTTCTGTCTTTCTTTCTTTTTTTTCTTTCTAGTCGGTCTTTATTAATTCGAAATTTTTGTTTCTGGGTAACAACATTGAGTGTTTATTTATCAAAAAATTTTAAATATATAAAATGTCTGAAATACTTCTTTGGAAGGTTAATTAATTTCTACGAATTTTTAAGGTAACAGGCCCAAAAACATGCAGAAAATTCTGTTCAATTTAGTACAATAGTTTATTTCGTTTATTAAATTATCACACTTAATAAAATACCTTATAATTTTGTAAACCAGTACAATCACATATTCGTGTTGTACAATGTGATTACACGCGAACTTCTCTCGGTACACATTACCCCGCCCGGATAATTACGTGCCGCGCAGGACTCGGGTTCTCACGGGTTAAAAATGCCCGTCCTTTAAAAAGAGGGTTAAGTGATTTGTAATTTGTGAAGTAAATTGACGTTATATTTGGTGATCGCGAATTTCCTTAAATACCTTTTATCAACATTTTTCTATATTTGTGGTACAACTCTTAAAGAAGAAAGAACATTTTCGACCTCTTAACTGTTTTAAGTACTTTTAAATGTACAGACTCAGTACATAGAGCACAAATTATCTTATATTTAGTAGTTCAAACACATATATTTGTTTAAAAATCTGCAATGTTTAAAAATGGCTTCAAAATAACGATTATTTTGTTCTTGAGCGCGGCCATTTCAATAATTAATTTTTTTTTTGTAATAAATTTGTATTCAGATTTATTTTCATAATGTGTTTTGGATATTATTTAATATGGACTTAATCAAAATTGTAGGAATATACGTTTATGGTAAATGATATGGGCGTAAGGCTATTGGGGTGAGTTAATTACATTAGTTATTTCTTAGTTAGATCTATGTGTTTATTTATTTTATTATGTTCTTTATAAAAGATTGCCGAGAGGCGGTTTTCCGCCGGCTTCGTTTACGAAGTGGTTTTCACGCAATCTCGATGAAGATGAAGAGAATGATGACTCACTGACTGTACAATTTTTCACGCATGATGAAAAAAAATATTTTTGCATAATTGAATTCTACCGTTTATATTTGTAATAATTATTAATATTTTGAAACCTTGCATATATTTACGTCTTATTCAACGCCGCAAGCCTTATTAAACGGGCCCTCGTAGTATTAGTAAGTTACGTAAAATATGTCTTGATCGGCGACTTGCTACAAAAACCATCCGAGATAATACAAATGGGTATGTAATTAAAAATATCTTTGGTAAGGTTAATGTTTAAAAACGTTCAACGGGAAATGTATTTGGAATTATACGATATCCTTCAACAAGGACTTCAAAATAAGAGACAAATACAAAAATTATAGCAGACTAAGCCTTTTCTGACCTTAACTTATAAAAAATTTTACTTATTTCGATCAGGTGGCATCAAATCAATCACAAATTACTGTTTTTCTTTTTTTATAAGTCAGTTATCCCATAACTTAAAAAATTCACTTTCGTAAAATCTTAAAAATTAGTAGGTATTTTAAAAACATTACATTCGCATATATCAAAACAGTGCAATAAGATAAGGAGAAGCAATTAAACCACATACAAAATTATTAGCAAAATAAACGCCAGATGCTTCGATTAAACCTTAGTTTATGTTTTTTAATCTTTCTTTAACTGTAGGTTATTTATACTCAAACGTATCAAGATTGCCCTTTGGTACCTTACTGACTCGCTTTATTCCATACAACCTGTTACACCAATACATCCATCCTTTTCTTACTCATTAAAGAAGTTATTTTGCATCCCTTTTCATCAACTTTAGATCAGTAAAGTACATTACAGTAATGATACTTAAATACATATTTAGGTAAAGAAACTTTTTTTCATTTTTGGCGGAAAAGGAGTTGAGTTGAGTTTTCATGCAAATAATTGCAGGGGTAGTAGAGGTATTTAAAAATAATATTATTTGATTTATTTTTAGTTTTCTTCACCGGGCTATAGTTTCTTGGCCGGGCAGCCTTCCATGTCATCCACGTGCATGAAGTCTGTAAAAAGAAAAAAATATTGTAGTTAAAAGCGCGCAATTATTTGCATATCAACGGTTGTTATGGACTCGACTGCATCATATGCTTGTATCATCATGTATGGAAAAGTATATATATATAGTAAAATTATCGAAGATAATACATTAAAACTTTTAATGTAGAACATTTAACTTTTTGTTTTATTTTTTATTGAGTATTATAAGTAAATTTTAGGGAAACCTGTTATTGACAGTATTGTATTGTATACATTTTTTGTAAAATATTGTAAAGATGTGCTGTTGGTTTTCTTAATGTAAATAAATAAATAAGCTTAATGACTGTTAGTGAAAATTTTTTACTGAAAAAAAAATTCTGTCTTTTTATTGAAAAAAAAAATCAATTTTATTACCATAAAATATCACGAAACAATCAGCGAAAATCTACTTGGAATACTGGAAAATCCATATTCCCATTTTCCACAAACAAAACGTATCGATGGACCGTTGGCTAATATCACTTAGGTATCTGTTATTCCAAGTATCGTTTTTGTGAAATATAGACTCCAATATCTGAGAAATTTTACTATTTGGGCACTCAAAGTTATATTATTAACAGCCACACTTAGAGACGGTAAGAGAGAGAATGGTTATATCAGGCGCACCTAAGTAGCAATATTTTATCTTTACTTCGTCTCATTCTATATTTGCTAAGCAAAATATGTAATTAAGATTGCCCTTAGTAACCAATTAAATCGAACTTACGGTTCGATCGTTCGTATCGTGCGCGCGCGCAGAAGTCACACAAGTTTTTGACTCACTTTGATTAGCGTCGCAGTTATACTCCAACAGGTCACAAATGTCTAGGAACGTTTTCTTCTCGTCCTGTTGCTTGCCGCAAACAGCTATAGTGTCGTGCACGCAGGTCTCGGCCATCTCACAGTATTGCTCTATTCTGTTCTGAAATTGGAACAGACATCCAATTTTAAAGTTTACTATATTTATTAACTATACAATTTAACAAATAAACAAAACTTGTGACAATTATTTATAGTTTTTACTTTGCGTGTATTTTATGCCTATAAAGATGATTAAGTAATAGTCAATTATACACCAAGGATATAAAATAGCGTCGTATGTCACTGGCGGCATACCGATACCAAAGCTTAATGACGGGTCCAAGAGTGTATTTACGAGCGTAGTGACGCGAGTCAATGTAGCAAGACGAAGACACGTTTATCCTTGAAGAATATACTTTACATTTCATACCCGTGCCAATCAGACAATAAAAATCAGTATTTTACAGTACATTTAAGTTTTCGGTACGTCGCTCTGCTCGTGAATTAACTTGAACTCAATAACGTGAATTCAATATGGCACCCGCAACATAAAACACTGCTTCATCCCCTTGGTTTATAATATACTATTATTTCAGTAAGTAGAAATTAATCGTAAAGACGAATATTTATAAATCTCTTATTAAGTAAAAGTATTTTTTCAAGTAACGAAAATCTACATCTTATGTCAATCATCAAATAATAATGCTTAAACGAACATACGTACCGATGGTGTAGAATGGGTATCAGGGATATGCCCATGGATAATGTGAATGCAAAGAAAGAAACCAAGGTCTGAAAAATAATACGTAATTGTAAATTTTAGGTCCATGAAAAAACAAACCTATTTTAACAACCTAAAATCAGTCGCACGTAAGTTTACTAAAAGAAGACGTCTTTGGAGTCATTATTTGTACTATCACTTCGATATATAAGCTTTTTTTTTCGAAATGGACAGTTAATTTATGGCCCTATGGGCCTTTTAAATTTCCAAGGAATTTATAGCTTAGCGCTGACAGCGCTTAGCTAGAACTTAAACTACTCCTACATACGATATGCCTAAGGGTACCCGAGAGGGTACGGACCTCGGCTTAGGAGGTCGTATATTGAAACTACTACTGGTTCGGAAGGATCATCTACTGCCAAAGAAGCGATATATAAGCGAGGCGCAAACGTTTAATTGTAAAATATAGGAAAACAACTAAAAAAACAGAAGACGGTTGTAAAAAATAGTAAGTGAGTGCTTAATTGCTATTTGACCATAACTTCCTGTTAATTACCAAATGACTATGAATACCAGATGTGATTATATGAACTTGCAACAAAATTCTAACTACAAATAAATATAAAAAATAAACTTACAAGCTAATAAAACCGCCAGCTGCATGCCTGCCTCATATCAGCCTAAGTAAATAACTTAATGAACCAAGTAACTGTTTGTAAGCCAACAGGCTATTGTTCAACAGTATCAAGTACAACACGTTACTACCTTCAGGTATAACAAACCATTTCACTTACGTGTCGATAAAGGGATCTTTTAGTTCTTAAATTCAAATCGTTATTAATAAGCTTGTGTTTGGCGTTATAGAAGATAAAAATTAATAAAAATAAAATTGTGTGTAAATGTATGCCACGATACATGTATACATTTTGCAATCTATAAATACAATCATGATAACCAAGTAGTGATAGCAGAGTTTGTGTTGTTAACATCTCCTCTGGGGCGGTACTCCAGACCTCCCGGTACTTGACCGCCATAATAATCACGTTTATGTGGTTGTGTTCCGGTTATAGGAAAGGAACAGCCAGAGCAAATAGAGAAATCAAGGCTGTTCCAACTGAAGGCTACAGTCGGCAATACATTACTAGTCGATTTAATAATCACATGCAATATTAGTAATTATAATACCTACGATTAACGGGTCGCTCACTTCCCTCTAATACGGTTGAGGGAGCGATGGCTGGATTCCGCGACTCGTGAACGGGTGCCGTTTGAGAGTGTTCGTCGTTTGGATACTTGGGGGGAGGGAGCATAGCCGAGCTAACAGATGCAGATAAGAATAACTTTTTATAGTCATAAAGAGACTCTGTAAATTTATTTTAAAAAAATTTACCCGTAAAGTTCTTCTTCACGAAAGTTTTTTCGCCCTGGTAGTAGAATCATGCTTCATTTGACGAAGAACAAGTAAAGAAATAAATATTTGATTTCATAATTATGTATGTCCATGGGTGCGGATGCCTTATCATCAGATGGATCGCCTGCTCGTTTGCCGGCTATGAAAACAGTAAAAAGAACAATCATATAATTTTCAAGGTATCCGATGTTCTTCAAAGGACATCCATGATCTATTTATTATCTATTTCTTTTGTTAATTATTATCTTTAAATTTCAATATTTATAAATTTCTGTTTTATAAAAAGGTTTATATTCTATGAAACATAAATTACCTAAACTGTCAAAACAGACTATCTAATCAATATTTTCTGATAACTTCCTGTCCTACAAGTATAGTTTTGTTTTATAACAATAGGTTGGTAACAAAACAAATTCAGGATTTGGCGTAGCATATTGTTCTGGCGCCTTGTTCGGGGAAGTAGTGTCAAAATATGATTATCAGAAATATAGTTATAGGTGAGTTTATTTGTTAATGCTACTTCAATTTAATCGGAAGAGTTTGGTGTGTTTTGTGAGCTTTCGGGTGACTTGAGACTTAGGAGCACTACCCGTATTTTCGGGCCGGGACGTTCACCTTGATAGTGATTGTTGAACGGCAAGGCAAACTTAAATAGAATACTACACATATTCAGCTAGTGCGGATCGGGTAGTTCATTCGAATTTAATGGAGCTCGGTACAAACGGCTCGTTTCGCATTTTTGCTATCACTAGTTGCGTAATAAGCCTGTGCGCGGCATTTTTCCCGAATGTTTCTCTACAATCCCAGACGTATTTGACTTTGCCGCCCGGCACGGCCTGCTAATTCCGGCCCGAATACTTGGGTAACATTCTAATGTAGATTTTTTAAACTCCAGAACTCTTCTAGTGATTAAAGGCAAGTTATTTAAGATGTGTCATAGGTTATATTAAATTTTAATTTCTTAAACCAAACAGACAATATTTTCAAAAAGAATATACGGGCTTGTTAATTAAATAAAAGACACGTCCGAAGAATTTCGTACAGCTGCACGTATCCTGTATCTACTCGTATTCTAAAAAGTTCGTAAAATACTTTTCAATGTATTGTGAATTACGTATGGATGCAAAGGAAATAATTATTATGAATGAAGCTGATAAGATAATTACCAATAACAAGCATGCTTGACAAAATAATAATCAGTAAACACCAAGCATTTAATGCAGTTGCGCTGACGTTCACCAATCTCTGATCATCTTCTCTGATAAAGGGAACCTCATTGAATTTAGATGCTTTTATAAATCGCAAATCAGTTGAACTCGCCATTCATTTTGTATCTAATGGTAATAAAAAAAACCTTGGTAAAGAAAACTCAATCTTTTATTTTTTTTATTTATTATAAAAAAAAGTACTTTGTCAATTAAACGGTGTCACATAAATCTTAATACTCAGTTTGTCATTCCAGGTTTCTTAATATTTAGTATAGCTGAAGAAGTATGGGGTCACGTTGAAATAGAATCAGAAGATTATTTCTTCCCCTTGGAACCTGTAAGTGAGAACATTCATTGCATAAACAATACAATTTTATGACTTCTGCGTATTTTTTAATAAACTTAGCCAAAATTCAAATATTTACCTTGGATTCTTTCTATTTTCATTATTATTAATCCTACTGCCATCCTAAGGGATGTCAACCTCACCCAACTACGGGCATAATATCGGACTATTTATAGTCCGACACGTTGCCGACTGCGGACTTGGCAGACTAGATACATTACCTTCAAAATAATTTCTTAGGCACGTGGGTTTCCTTACGATGTTTTCTCTCACCGTTAGAGAAGTCGGTATTATGGTCTTACGTTGTAAAAACTGCGCCAGCGACGTTATTATTTCATATAATCTCAAATTTAGGTCTGTATTAGATTTCTGATAAACTATTTGGCCTGTTTCGTATGGAGCCTCACTTTCCATGCCAGGGGTCCCGGGTTCGAATCCTGGTAGGGGCAGATATTTGATCATATTTGCTTTCTAGTCATGGATGTGTATGTATGTTTATTTAAGTTTATTTCTAATATTTATATATAAAACTATATATGTGTGTTTATATGTTTCTTAAGTTTATTTATCCGTTATCTAGTATCCATAACACAAGTTCTTAATGATACTTAACTTGGGCTAGATAATGTGGTGTGTTTGTTAGAAATATTTATTTATTTATTTATTATCAGTTTCACTCTGGGTCCTTATAAAAGAATAAAACGTCTACCTATCATTGAACTGGTAAAATAATTTTATACAATAGGTACTACCTAGGTTCAAGAAAACTCATAAAAAAAGAAAAAGTTTCAAAAGTATTTAGCCCAATTTATTTAAATTCCCGCGTTTTTCGACTGTCACGACTCGCTTGCCACACCCTAGTATAGTCCATAGCTCTCGCTCTGCCAACTTTGGTTCCTAACGGTTGCTGGGTGTGTTTGATTGGAGGATTTGTCCTCCATTATTATGTTACATCTTGTCAAAACGCGAGTATGTGTTATGTGTGCAGTAGGTACGCACGGTGGACTATAAATAGCCTGAAACCAGCCCCTTTGTTAGGTGACCTAATAAACAAATAAATCCCCAGACAAGCACACCAAATTTTCGACCTTGAACTAAGCAGAACTTGAGCTGTGAGGTTATTATATTCCAGATTGAGTTCATCTTCACCATTCGACAACAAAAAGCGGTTTTTTATTTGGACTTATGGTCTTTCCATAAAAAAATTCCAATCATCCAATTCCAACCAGTTAATAAACAAATTTAGTATGTACTACAATATTTAAATAATATAAAATAAAATATAATAAATAATCATAAAAAGACTTAAACACATAATTAAAATTTAAATACTTATAGACATGACCGAATGGTATATATCAATATTCTAGATAATATACATAAATTTTGGACATCAACACAACATTTATGATTGAAAAAGATAGTATTCTTTTACTTTATTTTAAAATAAATAAATAATGTTTCATAAATAGCTGTCATAATTTCCTTGAACTGTCCAGGTTATCAATTTCTGCAAGATGTCAGACGAGTGCCAGCATGACTTCGTGGCGGTGTGCGGACAGGACTCGCTGGGTATCACCAGGATGTTCAACGACAACTGCGACCTGTACGAGTATAACTGCGATGAGAAGAAACGTAAGGAATACAGTGCCGTAGCACAGAAGTATAGTTCTATGACTCTCTGTATAATAGTTGATATTATAAAAAAGTTATGATAAATCGTCATTTAATTAACAGTGATGAAAAGGGGCGATGAAGAGGAAGATGGTATACATTTTATCAAATTATAGAATATTCGTAATATTAGAAAAAAAAGCAGACGCCGGCAATTTATTTCACATTTTTAAATAAGAAAAAACGAGTTACCCCGTCTTCGGTGTCAACGAAAGAACGGGGTCGCAACTTAACTTACTATGTCTATATGTTCTAATGTTTGATTTAAGCTATTCTGTGTGTTTCTGTACTATTACAATTTTTGCCCGTCTTGTAATATTTGTGTTTTGTTTTGCTATTGTGTGATCTAATATTTGTTACACACAATTTCACTTTCTTTCTTTCTTTCAATTTGTCTAGTCAATTAGTATTTCACTTTTACGCATATCAAGGATTAAAACCCCTTGCCTATTTATTGTACTGTGACGGGAAATGGAGAAATAAATAAGTTATTACGCTTTCAGATATTCCGCACACTCCGCACACTCCGCATACGACTAAGCCTAATAACTTAGAAATTAGAAATCAATGATCATGTTATGCTGAATCACCTCAGATATGTTTTAATGAAACGTTATATTAAATATTACTAAGAATAAAGTTGAATTTTATTCAAAATGATCATTCCATGGTCTAACCATCGGAGATTGTAAGATCAAAGAAGCTATGATTCTCCTAATCTTAGCTTAAATTTATGGTTTTTCAGAATACAGACACGTCAAGATGGAAATTTGCAAATACGAAGCTGTGGCCGCGGACCGACCCATGAACGAAACATAACACCTACCATAATAACATAATACCTAATTAAGTAACAATTAATGTACATAAGCTATCATACGAGTATTACACAATCAAATATTAAGTCTTTTTGTTTCCTTGTTTCTCTTTTAATTTAGATCAGTCACTAAATAATGACAATATCTAGAGAAGTATTTTTGATTGCAATATTGGTGATAAAAATAGCTCTACAGAAATTAATTACTCAGAGACTAAAAGTTAAACTAATTCTTATTTTACAATAATCGATATCCCATTCAACCCATTATTAATAATCCTTTTACAACCTACTTATAGCATATTTCAAACGAGACCTCCCAGCTAGTGAGAACCGTCTTTATTTCACTACACAAGTAACGATCGAGGCTTTCATGACATACTACAAGTCTGCGCGGACGCAAGCAATCGTATCAACTAATTTGTACTTGAGATTGCCAACAAAAGTTACTGTTACCATTGCAAAAAAATCGATAATGAACTTTAAATGTTTCAAGATAGAGCTGAGTATGCAATGTAAAGGTTACACCCGTTCTGTAACATTAGTAGGACATTATTCTTATTGTAATAAAAGATACTTTCGAAAGCTTTCGATCGCATTTTAAACTTGAAATATCAATGAAATGTTTTCTTTTGTGTTTTTATTGTATCTCGTTACAATTGCGATTATTTTATGTGTGTATCTATTGTCTTGTTATTTTAAATGGTTTTCATTAAATATAAATTGCTAGTATGGACACTATGTCTATTTCTATTGAGTAAAAAAGACTCAACTTTGGAAAATTTCTGTGACAAAATATCCAAAAAATTACATTATTTTTATTTTTTAGCTTTTATCTTAAAAAAGTGTTCATGAACTCAAACATATTCTTACCAATAAAAACCAATATAAATAGTAATTGTTAAATTAAAAAACATGAAACTAATCTATCCTCTTCATTATCTTATCTATCCACGACCCCGAACAACATAAACATTTAAAAATCCGACTTCATTAGACCTCTTAACCAAAACCTGTTACCGATGTTTGACATATAGATATGTCACTAAACAAATCAAGCGGCTCGTTTGGCGCGTGACACTGACACTGACAGCAAACAGTAGCTGTCATCCAGTCGGAGTTATCTCAAATTTCGGAAGATCCCTCTCTGTACCAGTTATCACTTGTATGGTAATAGGCGACGGGTGCGCGTACGCTTGCATCTGGTCAAATATTCGTTGGATACACATGAACTATAGAACTTTAAGTTTGAGTAAACAGAACATTTGGTGAAGAGTATTTCGGTGAATTTGAAGTTTTGTAAAGTATTTCATTTTGTTGAGACATAGGGGAGTTAGATATTGGTGTAGGAATGCCGAAATTGTGTATGTTTAAGGGATGCAGTAAAAAGGATATAATAACTTTTATAGGTATATATGATGTTGCGCAGACGCACAAAATACCATTTTAAAATTTGAAAAATTGAAAAATTTTGCGTGGACGGCGGATTTGCTTATTCATATATCAGTAAATTTTTTAAATTTTTATTTATTTATTGATAAGCTCGACAACTACTAAGCCGGTTTTGCATGCATTGTATCCAAAAGTAATGGGTATGTAATATCCCGAAATTCCCTGGGGATCAGAAGTCACGCAGATTAAACTGCGCAGAGGCCTATTACTAGTAGTTTATACACAAAAACATCGAACCGGGCCTTTTTGGTAAATTATATTTTAAAAGTGTAGACATTGTTGATATTCCACTTATTTTCAGTCATGTTTAAGCAAATTATGAAGATTTTCATATAGATCTGTGTTCTTCAACAAACATGAACCAATGTTTAGGTAAACTAAGTGAACAAAGTAAGCTCGTGAACAAGTCTACTGTCAACAACAGCCCGCGGGTTTCTTATTGACTCGGAGTTATCGCAAGTTTGACAAACTGTGACGTGAAAATAAATATTTTTAACAAAATATTAGAGATTAAGTTAGGTTATTTAAAAATTTGTATAATACATTACTAATCCTTTTTTTAAGGGGACCTTTTGACATGTTATACGTTAATTGACTGTTTGTTTCTTAAGCCATGTTTTGCTTATAGGAATGTAATTTAAGACGACACTCTTTTTTGAAGCAAACCAGCCCCCAATCTGCAGTGTTTTTTTGTTTTATCAACTGGAGTGATCTCCCCAGAATCTATATAGATTTGCATAGCGTAGATTGGCGTACCTAATTTGATCACAGCATGGTCCATTAAAAGTGGAAATAAATATGCAACATAAGGATTAATTTTGTAAATAGATTTATCTATCAGTACCTAAGCCAGCAAAAAAGTGCAAGACACGCTAAATATATATTACATACATAATGAAATATTTTTCATAGATACAATTTAAAAAATACTCAAATATATTGTATGAACTTTACTTACAAACGATTTTTAAGATCTAGTTTTATTTAAGTTACAGAATCTCAGCGTTTTCCATTCGGTTGTAAGATATTAATCCTTAATCCTTATTAGTTCAAAATAAACTGAAGTCACAAGATTAAACAAATTGAAGAGTTAATATCTGTGAGTAGTTTAAACTGTGTTAACAGACATCAGCGTGTTCCATAATATTACCTAATGTAAATTATGGAACACGCTGATGTATATGTATATCTAAGTAACATTTACAGAAATAAAACGAAACCCGTAACAAAAAGTAAACTATAAAATGACCACGGCAACAAAAGTACTTTTGTGCAAATTGTAAAAAAGAATAATATATATTAATACTGATTAATTATATACCTGTTACCTTATTCCAAAGCTTCATCGGGGTAAAAGTTTTATAGTTCAACAATTTAATTTACATGTTCACTTTATATCGACTGATAATATCTTAGATAATATAAAACATTAATAAACAAGGATGTGTCAAATAGGTTTTAAAATATTCAACGACATCCATTTGATGAGTGGCCAAAAAGAAGTTATTGAATATTTCCCGCAATATCAATTGACTGCTCTAGTAAAATGCGAAAAACTGTTATTCTGTCCTTTTCTTTGCTTTTCTGTTGAGCACACAAAACATAACAAATTGGTTTGTTGTCATAGAATTTGATGTAAAACAGATTGTCATTTGATCTCTATCGGTTGCCGACGCTGTATATTAACTATACGACTCTACATATTCATATTTGAAGCCACAAATTAAATAATAAGAAAGCTGTTGAAATGCGGTCAACTCTCCCAACTTGCACCATACAAAAAAATAAAGGAGCCAGCTTCTTATTCCAATAACTGCCTAGACAAATATGTCGCTAGTCTTGTTATCCTAAATGGTTAACAAGCATCGGAGTCCACTTAGCCGACCGTTGATAATACGTAGGACAAAGGTTGGCGTGTTTACTAGACGCCTACCCCGTAAGTTGTTTAATTGTTGGTAGAATGTACGTGGGTAGGGCACCTGATTATTCATGGTAAGAAACTAAGGTTGTGGTTTTTGATTATTTTGAGTTATGATTTGTTGGGCGTTCTTTGTGGAGGAAATAGGATTTATATCCAAGTGTTACCCAAAGGTTCGCATTGATGGACTAGTAGTACGTTTTGGCTAGGCGTCATGCCCATGAGACTGTATTTATAGACTGATGTAATTTGATAAAGTATAAAGAGCCGGAGAGGTTAAGATTGATAAAATCTGATTACAGAAAAATTTCGTATCTTTACAAAAACCTAATTTTGCTTGGATTTATTGAATTACTAGCTAAACGAGTAAAAAGCCTTTTTAGAGCACTCATCGCGTTTGGGTATAACTTTGTAATTCAAACAAAAATGTATAATCAAAAAGATAATTTAATTCACGAAGATTTATTTTAAATTTAGGCAACGGGAACCATAAACGTCACTCAGAAAGTTTTGAGGAAAAAAATAAAAATGTTGTTCCATTAGTGTTGCTGTCAAACAGTATTCCATTCGAGATCAAACCTGAGTTGTCTACATACAGGCAGAGAAGCTGATTTAAAAGTACGGTGCTTACAGAACTGCTTCCACGCTGAGTTCTCAAATCAAACCAACACATGTTTGGGTTAATCTTTAATAATCAATAAAGAAAGCTGAAGTAATTGTTTATTTACATATTCAAGTTATGTTTTAAATATCAGTACCTTCTAGAACTAAAATATAATTTTTTGAAGCTTTATGTTTGAACACCCTGTGAACAGCAGATTTGAGCTCTCTTCAAATATTATCGATGGGGTGATCAATCGAAATCTGTCCACTGTATTACAGTATGAATCTTTGGACTGTAACATACATCACATCAAAAGCATACTTATGAGTACCTATCACCATACTGTCTTGGCAGGTTACAAAGAAAAAAACAAATAATGGTGATTTTCTTCGTTTTTGTATTCTATTCATTAATAAACAGGAGTTACATACATAAGTACGTACTCCTAATCATTAATATGTATTGTAAATATAGCAATAATATTTTGTGTGTTCTTGCTGGCCAAAAATTGAAGTTAGTCCACTTCGATTAAAAACACCTTTTTAGTTATTAACAAGGTTTATAAACTCAAATACTATGTGTGCAATACAACAATAACTATTTCTTATTGTTAGAATATTGTGGATATTACTTTATATTTTTTACGTTTACAGGATTACAAATAAACATAAAGCAACTTGTTCTAAACAAGGCTGTGCCAAAGCCTTATTGATTTTTGATTTGACGTTGATTTTATAGCATAGAAACTGTACGTTAACCCAAATAACCTAACATGTAATTATTTAATACGGAAAAGATATACAGTAGACATGGAATCGACACATAGATAATTTCTTCAGTTAAAACACTTTTACACTTTTACACAGCCCCAAGTCATGATGAAATGCCAAACACACGCGACAAACCTAAACAAACCTAAACTCCCTAACAAAGGTAGCATCCACTCTAACCTATCACATGATAAATATATGAAATATAAATTTTATAAGACCATTAAAATTAGGGCGGTCGGCCCCAAGCAAATTGGTCTGAACGTTAGCGGCTTACAAAGAAAGCCGACTGATCAATTGTAAGCGGACCGTCGCGCGTGCAGGCGGAGCGGTGAAACGCGGTAAGTCACAAACCTACGAAACTGCGACCTGACCTTTTGACTTGTCGATTTGTTGATTGATAGGGTCTTGTTTTAATGAGACGGTTCGGATTGTAAAGCAATTGTTTTGTTTGTTGGAGGTAAAATTGAAAATAGGTAGATGAAGTAAATAATGTAGAGGTTATTTTGTTAAATATTTTTGGGAAATCTAAAGTTTTCAAAGCAAAATAGATGTAATAAACCGCAATTTCTAATTGAATGTTTTAAGGTTGTTTCTAAATCTGAAAGTTAGATGCATTACCAAGTTGTGAAACCAAATAATATTAAGACAAATAATATAATTTCAAAAACGTGTTAATTGAAAACTAGCCGCTTTGCTCACGTTTTAAATACTTATAGGTACTTATTGACTAATAGATGGCTTTATTATGTAGCAAAAATTTGTTGTACCGATATAAAATTTTTCTAACAAATTCGGTTTCGTTACAGTTTAATTATATTTATATGTACTTTCATAGAAATATAAAACCTTAATAACACTCAGGTATTTAGCACGCTTACTGGGTGTACCTCCTATTTCATCCCAATCTTAGGGAATAACCGACAGAAACATAATAATATATCAAATATACAGCGTAGTACACCTCCATGATTCATCAACGTAATTCAAAATAATTATCTAAAAAAGAAATCAAGATTTGCAGTCGTACACACGTCTTCCACAGCACCGACGTTCCTCACATTAACTCTAAACGGACTCTTCATTTATTTCATTGCATTAGCAGAACCTCCAAGAGGCATCGTAATTCTCTTCTAACGCATTTATTTATGCCTCGAAACTTACGAAGTTCTGTTCGGGCTTAGACATAATGAGTTCTACAAACAAATTAATGCTTTGATTGAATTTTAATAATTGCTTTCAATCTCGCTTAAGTTTATGATAATTAATTTTGTTATTAACTAGAAGGTTGTTTCGTGAATCAAAAAGTCCTGCGGTCACATTTGAGATCTTATTCGTTACAGTTTCTGTAAAGAAAAAAGGAAAGTAGTGCACGTTCTCTGCAACGTAAAAAAACATAGGTATTTATGTATTAAAGATACGTAGGTTTTTGCCGTAGCGCTGTTGTTTAAATAAAACAAATTAATTATAATAATATATATATCCGAAAATAAGAATCCTAGGACTAATTCGAAATTAAAATAGACCGAGCCTGCAGTTTTTCAATAAATAAGGGTCGCTACACACATTCGGATAAATTGCCGCTCGGTAAAAGCCACTCGGGTATTTCGAGGCGACTCGAATGTTGCGACCCGTATAAAGCCTGAACGGACAGCCTAAATGGTATGAGCCGAATGTGTTTAATTAAAGTTCGGGGTGGTTTTGTCGTTTAACAAATACCCAAACATGTGGGTATCCTTCCATTGAAAAATTAAGCCTATCCTTTATTTTTGTCAATCTAACACATTTCATCTTTCAAATATGCAATAGTATAACGTACAAATGTTGACATATTCATTTTTTCATTAAAAAAAATTAATTTATATTGCAGAAGGTCACGTGCATCACATGTTAGACCTACCTCAAAACTACTGACGATCGATGGCGGAAAACGCAGTGCCGCGCAAGCGTGTCTCCGCCGGGACTGACGCCGCGAAAACTTGTTACACTGAATTTTACAGATTACTGTAAGATGAGGGATAAAATAAGAGAGAGTCATTCCATTCTAAAAGATAGTTTAAGCTTAAGAAGCCTTGAGAACGTGTTTTTAATTATAGAAAGATACTGGACATACGGCATTAAAATTCTTATATTTTTAGAGACAGTAAAAATGCTAAAAAAAATATCAAATTAAGTACAGACAACAATTTTAATCATGATAATCATAACTACCGATGGTTTTTTTGTAATAATTTAAATGTCTCAGACATGAAGCTTGCGTTCTAGTCACGAGGATTCATGAGATTTATTTTCATAATCTCTTACGTATCCATTATAAAGATATTATAAAATGTTTCAAGCAGGATTTATTAATTATGAGAGTTACTTGATACTAATAATTCCACCTTTTCTATATTGATCTTACTGATTTTAGATTTTGTATAAAAGTTTATTTTTTCATATATCATAACTTTTTTTTGTCAAACTCCAAAAAGCAAACCTTTGCCAAAAAGCTTTTTGAAAAGCTTTGAGCAGCAGTTTTGTTCGCGAGTATACTGCGGCCGAGTTCAGTCGCGCTTTGCACCACTAGCGGTCACTTGCAGTATCAGATAGATGGATACAAATATATTATTATAATAAAAAAATATTAAATATAATAGGAAAAACCCTTTTTGACTGTGAGAAAGGAGTAAGAAAAATATAAAATGTAAGTATTGAAAGTGAACTTTTGAAAGTTTGGATTGAAGCTAAGATGGATTAAGAAATATGTTAATATTTAAAAGTATTCTTACATCTATTTTGCGATTTTACTCATTTACATTTTTAAATAACAATTGTTACAATAATGCTCGGGAATAGTTTAGTTTTTTAGTATCAACTAGGTACATTTTGAAAATTTCGTATATCACAAAAGATTTCAAGCGACATTGCGCAAAAACAATGCACAGTTTGACTTTCTATGATTTTCCATTTACAACATTAAAGAAAAATTTCAAAACCTAAACTTCCTCAGTTTACTTCGAACAAAAACGTCGGAAAATGTTGTAAATGTTGAGAAAAGTTTGAATACTTTTTTTTGTTTAAATTACGAATGAGAGTTTTGTGAGTAGAATTTTAGTTTGTATTCTAAATTTTTTGACAATAAAGATATTTGTTTTTTAAAAATCTTAAGATAAAGTTATAAGTATAAGTTGAAACTTGAAAAAATCCGGAGAATCTATTTAGTTACGTAAAGAGCTTAATGTTTGAAATATTAATAATAGATATAAAAAACTGTTACCATTCCAGTAAGGTAACTTAAATAATTATGGCTTTATTAATTATTTAGTTTTTAATCCTGGTGCAGTAACTTGACAGTGCCACTCCTGAGTTTTCACCTCTAATGGTTTATTTGGAGTATTTATTTGGAGAATTATAGCTGGAGTATAGAATAATGCGTAAAAACGCAGTTGGGGGTGACTTAAAGCGATTGCTCAGAACAGGGAGGGTGACAGGCAAAAACATGAATATATCAATATTTTTCACAGAACGAAATATATTTCAGTTCTATCATAATTTGTGCCCCAAAAATTACTTATAATAAAAACTTTTTTGTTTGCGTCATTACAGTTTAGTATCCACGTTTTTATTTGTTCAACTACAGCGGCGCTTAGTAATAATAATATTATCAATACACTTAATCCTACATTTATAAAACATAATTGATAAAAGCATCGATTTCACTTTCCGCAAAAGACATCTTAGCTAATTTACCTAGAAAACATTTGACGTCAGTTGGCTTGGCTCCAACAACCCTATTGATTAGAGGCTTTCATCCTTGCAAATTACTGTGGTGATACGTTGCATTATGATATTTAACTGTGGGTTAATGCCAAGTGCATTGTCAATCGATATGAACAGCTGTAACAGCTTTCCACCTTCACAGGGAAAACTCAAACCTTTAAAAAAATAAGAATGATAAGATATTTTCTATTTGTTAAGCTAAATTTTAAGCATATAATGTTTGAGGCATCTACATTAAAATACAAATCACAGTTTACAGTCAACTCTCTTATAACCTACTTATGTAACTATAGTTTCGGTGCATACGTTTGAGATACACTATTGTTTTAGGGCATCAAATTAGTAAGTTTTGTTCATTCAGTGTTTGATTATTTATATTTTAACAAAAGCAGCTTTTGTCTTGCGTGGATCCAGGCATTTGTTTTTGTCATTTTAATTGAGTTGCTTGGAGATATATAAATGTCATTTTTATAGTATTAAAGGAAGAGCAAATGTATGTAAGGGTGCTTAATTTTTTCGATGGTACCCCCTCTTTTATCCCTTTTTAGCTACCCTTCACAAACCATGCTACTCAGAAGTAGCATCAGCAACGTTCTATCACACGAATAACCGTCTTACACACTTGTCTACATTTTTCAGGGCAGCAGAAGGTCCTCCCCAAGGCCCTCCCTCCGCAGAGGTACAAACAGGTCCAGATGGAGAGATCATTGGAGGGCCACGCACTATGCAACAGCAGGCGGCGCAGAGACGGCTCATGCAGCAGCAGGCTCAAGTCGATGAGGTAAGGTGATTTAAGGTCCTCTTATGGAGGCCTGTCGATATATTACTCAATCTATTTTGGAATTATATAACAAGCTATTAAGCAAAATTTTTACTTAACACTTTTTATGCATAATGTTTATAATAAAACTTCTGCCTTTTTACAGGTTGTGGATATTATGAAAACTAACGTCGAAAAAGTGCTCGACAGAGATGCTAAATTATCTGAATTAGATGACAGAGCAGGTATTTAGTATTAATCATTTCTGGCAACGCATTGCTCTGCGCATTGTTTATATATAAATTGGGGTTTATGCAAAATTTAAAAAAGGTTAATTAAATTATTATTATGTGTAGCGATTTAGTACGCCCAACAGTACACCTAAAGCCACTATAATAATAATATCAACATTTTCAGCCAATTCTAAAATAAGGATAATATCAAAAAGTAAATTTATTATACACACATTTGAATACCTATACCTAAATTTTGTCATTTTATCTTAACTGTTATTTTATCTACTTAACTAAACGATAGTAAATGTATATTTGTAAATTTTTTTTTGTTTTTTAAAGAAATATATTTGTTGTATTTAAGATGCCCTGCAGCAAGGCGCTTCGCAATTCGAGCAACAGGCAAAGAGTTTGAAAAACAAGTTCTGGCTTCAAAATCTTAAGGTAAGCCAAACTTATCAGCTAAACCATTGACGTAGTAAAGCTTATAGCGTAAAAACTTTTTCTTCTTGTAGTGATAAAAAATTTACAAAAACGATTTACCTTCATCAATATCGATTTAGTTCTGGTTCCCCACAATAGTGCTTTAATTTTATTGTCAACTTTTTAAGCCTAATTTTGTATTTGCTCGAAAGTCTTAAGTTCCTTTTGAATTTGAATACACTAAGTTACAGACCTGAGTTTTAGCCACATATCAAAATGCTAGTATGAACTAATGGCCAAATAATATTTTATATTTATATTTGGATACTGTAGGCAATGTATATAGACTGAATTTCGTTATTAACTAAGAATTAAAATAAAAATTATAATTAAAAAGAATAAAAATTAAAGTACCATTACACACATTGTGAGAATTAATCAGGTAGGTTATTATTACCTGTAGCAATACCATTAAAAATCCATGTTAATTGTTCTAGATGATGATAATTATGGGCCTAATCGGGCTCGCGATCATAGGGTTAATGTTTGGTGAGTCCAAAACTGTGTCCATTTCTAGATGTTGTGGATGTTGTTGGATGGATGTTAACAAGCTTAGATTGGCTACCGAATTTGACTGTATCGTACTAGAGCCCTGGTCATTGGATTCTGCTTTGCTAAGTCAATTTTTCAAACATTAAAATGTGAAATAAAATGATGTGCTTCGTTTAGTTAGTTTAGCCGAAACATAAAAGTTATGACAAACGTTTGTTTAGACTGCTCAGTAGCAAAGCAGATTCTAATAACAATCATAGATATGAAATTCAAAATTAGATGGATGATTGTTAGCTAAGAAAGGTGCAAGGAAAGCAGTTTATTTTTTTACCTTTTATTTGCTCATGAACTGTCCTATCAGAACTAATTAATGTTCCTACTTATCAGCTTTTTAAATCTATAGCTTTACCAACGATTTCATATCAAAATTACAAATACAATATTTCAGTATCGGTGATTTTCCATAAATTTTGTGAGAGAGTTAATTTGTTTTTACTTTATATGATATCGAACTTGTATTTGTAATTTTATAAAATTAACATGGTGGTTCTAATGTTACCGATAAAAAAGGTTAATAAAATTACATTTTTAAGTAGGTATGTATACTATATTATTGACCTACATTTGTTTATCGCCGCGTAAGATCGTACAAAGATCTAAAGATGATGGTCAAACTCAATATGGGATTTTGACCTGCTAATGGTCAGTAGTACGCATGAAAGATTAACTCATGAGTTACCTTTTCCTCCTTAAACTTCCCTAATTTTAAATCTAAAAATCTTGTAAAAAAATAATAAATAATTTGCGAGAAATCAATCATAAGTTACCATGTTGTTTTCTTTTGAATGTATCAATGTCAATGTCAAAAAAAGTTACAAAACGATGTCGAATGAACCCACATGTAATGGACGTTATTGGCGGATTAGTTTTGACAGTCAATCAACAATCTGTCAGTTCTTTTTTGAATGAATTAACGAGCGAACCCTAAAAAATCGGGGAAAAGATATATTTAAAAAAATATCTTACAATGGTAGGAAGGTCTATAAATTTAAACTAATGATTGTATGATAATCTATATTTATTGGCCTTTAATTTGATAAACTGACTATTAGTAGGTCATTTTTTGTACTATTAGCTTTTCTTCGTTGTACCAGCGAAATATACCTTATGAAACAAGACCGACGCTTCATATTTATTTAAATGTCTTCGTTCCTTTTTAATACTATTACTTCTTAATTAGATGTATAATATAATGTTTACTTGTAAAATCACAACATGCTCGTACCATCAACTTCAAATAAATAAAGAAGACTTGGAAGAGAAGAAGAATGTCCAGCCAATCTAGGAATTAAAAAAATCTTAAACGTTCAATATTTATTTCATACCTGACATAAAAAAGTAAATTTAAATACTCTACGTTAAAACTACCATGAACACCGACACAAACCAAAATGCTTAGAGTAGCTAGTCGCTTGGTGTTGTGGCAGTTTTGCTTCAAACTGTTACAGGTGATAACATAAAACAAATGTTTGGTTAGTGCGCTACCGCGGAACACCATCCATCAGTGGGTCTTTGCCTGCTATACCCGAGACGAATGACACCTTGTCTGGTGTAACTAACCATTGTGAGTTATATGACATTTCAATTAATCTTCAATCATAAAAAAAGTTTGATGTTGAAAAGTTTAAAAAGTTAAAAACTAGAAAGAGTATTTATCCTTTTTATACGACGAATCCCAACAACAAACATTGTTATTAAATGAGATTATGGACACAATCCTGAGGGTCTAACCAAGTGCCTGAAACTTTATGGATGAAAAAACTTTTTTTATGAATAAGGATTTTATAAGCATGTTATCATACCATAAAAAACTTGAGCATGATTTAGTTAAGTAAGTTCATAAAAGTAAGCTGTAGGGGTTCGTTTATGTATTAGATCTTGGAATTGAAATACAATTTATAAATAAGATAAAATTTTAAAAGTAAATGTATATACAATGCTGACTGACATCACAAAACACAGCTATATCACAAAATTACAAGTTACAATATCTGTAAAACTCTCGCACCAAATTGCATAAAAACGTTGATTTTTGTTTTGTTATTTTAGTGAACAACAGACAAAAGTACAATACTGCATCATGCTCGTAGAACTAAAAACTTTAAGGCACTATTTTAATCAAAGTTAGGTACAGGTATTTCATTTTCACAATTTCAGTAAAAAGAAGTGTTTTTCATGCTTTTACGAAAAATTTCACTAACACATCAAATTACAACCTGAGCCTTTATTCTAGAGAAAGCACACATACAACCGTATATAAAAACAATTTCTTTTCATTCACAAAATAATTGAAATACGTGTTTATTTACCACGCAAAATACATAAAGGGCCATCAGTCTTCATTCTTTAATTTTCTACATTCCACGTCACAAAACATTCGATTATTAACATCTCAACCTCGACACATTGTTCACCATACATAGTTTTTCACACACATAATATACATTACTTTTTTTCTAAATTACCTGTTTTTATTTTCAGGAAAATATATGTAACTGTTGGTTCTTCTTCACATTTTTTTTCTTATTCAAGACTACGAGGCAGAATAAATTATTATGATAGTTTAGAAAAAATATAAAATCTACAGTAAAACTTCGTAATCATAGATTTAATTGTATATTACCTGAAACATACTAACGTAGATAATTAAGTACGTCTTTTTCACAAAGACATCTACTTCATGAATATTACTGTATTGGCATTAGGTAACCTATATAAGTTTATGATGATTTGGAAATATTTTCCGGCGGGCGCTAAACCAATGTATGTTTACACATTACGCATATTATAAGCTGCATTTTTGACTTCTTCCGGTGATTACATTTGAGTCTTTTATTCTAATTTTTACACGATTTTCTGTAGGTTGGCAAGTTCCGTTTATATATTGTGTTATATCTACTAAAACAGGTGCCCCAAAAATTTTAATTGTCAAAATAATGGGGATTAGAGGATTTCCCACGCATCACGTTACTAGATTTTGGGAGAATCTATTGTAAAAGCTTTCAACAATGTTTGCTCGTATATTGTAAAACTTTTCAGAAAATTACTTTGAGATATACAAAAAATTTCCACTAAAGACATGTAAGACATGTACTTCTTTTAAGTAGGAATTAAAAAATTGGCTTGATTTAGAAATGCTACTGCTGATCGATTTAATTGTAAATACTATAAATTGTCATGATATATGAAAATAATAACACCAATAATATAGAAGAAGTACATAAAGAATAGTGCATAATATTATGAAATCTCAAATAATTCAATTTGAGTCAATTATGAAGATTTCATGTTGTATCTTGTATTATGTTAAAAGTAAAGGTTTATGAATGTGTATGTTATTATTTGTTACAAAATTACAAGAGACAGAGACACTGCCTAGGTAGGCAGAATGCCACAATTTTTTATTATTCGGGCTGTTGGTATATTTTTAAGTTTTTCGGATACAAAATGTCAAATAAATAATTATACCATGCACAGATAGTCCTTATTTTTTGCGGATGTATAAACTTCGGTATGCTTTATTTGGATGAGTATTGTTAAATATGTGAAAATATATTTGGTGGTCGGCGGATTTTAATTTTCTATCAAAGATTTTTAAAAGTTACAGAAAGTATTTGGGAAGCACGAATTAAGCTATTAAATACACTAAATTAGTAAACTTATTATTTTCAGTTTAGAGCTGATTTAGTCTAAGATCGAATTAGACATCGAACGTTAATATTATTTTTAAATAGACATTGCTTAAATAACCTTTTCAGAAATTTTTGAAAATATTGAGTTTACTACTTAAAGGTTTAAACGTTTACATTGTGTTAACTGTTTTTATTGCACTATATGGTGTAAATGTTTTAGGTTCAGCGGCATTAATCTAGTTATGTAACTGCATAATAATGGCCTAATTTAATTTAATTTAATATTTAATTTGTGTATGTATCACATTTAATCTATAATGTAGATATTTATAATTATTGAAAATATGGTGCCATTGACAATATATTTGTTCTTTAAAAAATAATTGGATATTCAATGTGATCTAAAATATTCGAATTTGGATTTGACTCTGTAGTGTATACTGTAGAAGATTTAATTTTAGGCTTATTCTATTATTAGATAGGATTTATTGATTAATGAATGAAAATTCAAAATGAATCGAAAAATTGGATTTCTGGTGGCCCGAGCCACGTGCAAATTGGTTGTATTACGTTTTTAAAGTTTAATTAATAATAGATACTTATGAAAAATGTATTATTTGCAATTAATTTATTGTGATAAAAAAAGTTAAAGTTATATTAAAAAATATGTGATCTATCTATTTGTTCTTTTAGGACCTAAATAAATTGAAGTGAAAAACCAGAATTGTTTTTTTATGATATACTTAAATAACATTGCACATATCTAATCGCTTTTAGCTAAATACCATTATTTATTTATAATATCAATGATTTTCTATTCTACGTATTTATCTTTATTCATTTAAGCAATCATGGTTCAAATATTGTTCAAAGACAAAATTATTCATTTTTCAAAAACTGGAATGGAAATGTCAGTGCTAAGTAGTTGGAGTCGTTTTGTGGTAAATCTAATATTTTTCATGATTTAGAAATTTGTTGCATTATTTCAGAAAGATACTGTTTGATATAATAACAATAATATTTAGTTGATTACTACAAATACAATCCAGAGCCCGTCTTAGAAAATTCAGCAGCAAAATTATACTTTGACAGAGCTATCCTAACAGACCGAACAGTTCATTACAATAGAGCAGACATTACACTCGTAGACAAAATAAAGAATACCGGATTTCTTATAGACATAGATGTGACAAACACTGCTAATTTGCAAAGTACAATAGCTACGAAACTCTCAAAGTACGTGGAACTGAAAGACGAAGTCACGCGAATATGGCACCTCAATAAAGTCACAATAGTGCCTATAGTTATATCAGCAACTGCAGTGATTCCGAAACAACTTCATCAATCTTTAAAAAGTTTAGACCTCCCTGCAAACCTCTTTCAAGTATTACAAAAAGCAATTATACACATGCAGATTAGAAAATTGTACAAACGGACCAAAGCACTGAACTTGATACCTCTCATTAGCCACAGCTCTTCCTTCCTGTGTGCCAAGTGTACCTTAATGTATACTTGGCACACAAGGCACACTAGGCCCGGGTGCGTTAAAATACCGATATGCCGAAAACTAAAAAAAAATTATAAAATTTAAATAAATTTTATTTATTATGGCAACCTGGCCCAATTGTTAGTATTACAAATAACTTTTTAACACTGTTAGTAACCCAATTTATATTTAAAGTTAAAATAGTTATATATATATATATATATATATATATATATAATATTTCAAAACAAACATATACTACATTTGGAGCAACCACATCATAATTTATATATTTAAGCAATACAGGATCGCATGTTACCACGAAGATTCGTGCCAATACCAACTCTGAGTACATTATCAGTTGATGAATTTAGTCCTGTCGCACTAAAATTTGATTTCTCAGTCATGGACCTTAAAAGCTTATCAAATAAGGTTGCTTTTCAGATAGGGCTATTGGAATGAGTTAAGACTATGGCATTGTTGGGAGAGATTTCACGCTTTCATTAGTGTATTGCACTTATTTGAGTTATAGTTATGGCGGGATTATTGAAAGCATTTGATAGTGTTTTACTGAAACTGAAATAGATCTCGGTAAGGTGGATTAAATAAAATAACGTAGAAAACCGGCCGGGCCCACAGACAATTATGATTTCAAATGTAAAAAAGTTAAGTTAGTTAAGTTACGCTCATACAGTCCGCATATGTGACACATCACATGTTGATTCGTGGTTTATCAGCGTTACTCAACCAAACGCGTCGTTGCTATGACAATTTAATTTTAACAAGTTTATCACTCTAAAGGTCAAACTATATACAGGTAAGTAATTTTTGTTTAGGTTATGTTTTTCCATTTCCAGTCTCAAAGGCATGTTAAACAAAAGGCTCTTTTATCAACATTATAAAAAAGTACATAGCTTGTTGACTACATGGGTAAGCGAATGGCGCTCGGTTAAGTATAGTTATCGTAGAATATATATGTACCGTATGAATGACAACATTCAAAAGAAACCATAAAAATGTTAAATGTGTTCTTACAATATTGACCTATTCTCTTCGGGTTTACAAGTTGTATTACATTAGAATGCAAATAAGTATCTTATTAAAACACAACCAATAGCCAAAGGCTATTAAAACAATCCACAATCTATTTACCATAGTTACATTTAAAAGACATAAAACAAATGAACTTCTTACAAATGTCAGCCATCAACAATAGCATATCGCCTCTATTTTTCTTTCACTCGATCTTTAGTTACAAAATGCGAAATGGAGCAAACATGATGTGTCTTGTTTGACAGACAAATTAGCTGCAGCCTGGGAACTCGACGTGAGGAAAACAAAGAGGGTTTAGTTACATCTGTTCTGGGATTTAACTTTGATAAGGTACTACTTGTTCTCGATATTACTTTAAAACTGTAGAACCTAGATTTGTTAGTAATGAAATAAATTATTAAATATAGTCCGATGCTAATATCATTTTACCAACTATGTTACTGTGTTTCCAAATATTTTTTAAATATACTTAATTTGTGCAGCAAACCGTGAGAATTAAAGATAAAAAATATACCTACATCTTTATAAAATTTTATATTATTTCAGAAATACCAATTCAAATATCAGGATTCGCATCCGAGTCTTTCAGTGTGTGATACAGTGTGTGATACAGTGTGTGATAAAGCCACTACAAGCTATCATGTTAAAATTATTAGTTGTGCAGAGCACCAACTTTGTAACTTTCTAACCGCGTCTTATACCACTCAATTCTAGAGCCACGACTCACTATTTCAGTGTGTCAATTTTGTGTTCTCTCTCTCCTATATAAAATTACAGATTTCCATTATTTGACTAGCCTTTCAAGTATCCATATAAAAATACCTGAGAAACACCACAGCTTTTCTAGTTGAACATTATCCGAATACCAATAGTACTAAGGCTTTGCGTGAAAAGTATCACTGTTGAACACCTCCGACGCCCGTAGATATTGAATTTAATGCGCAGACTCCGAACATTATTTAATTGTGTGTCAGTGAGTCGGCGTGAATGGCTAGCGTTAAAACGGCGCAAGCGCAGCGAGGTTGAAAGGTGAACAGCACAGTGGGTTGAAATTATTGTCATATTTTTATTTTATGTGTCTGATTTTGTCAGCGATATACGTATAGACATGGATCTTTTAAAAGTATTGTGAAATTTAGATCTTCAAAGAACGTCTTCATTGTGACCGATCATCAGACGAGTCAAAAGACAATGTTAATTTTAAGTAGTATATATTTAGAAAGAAGATTACGTTTGTTGAATTCTTGTTGGTCTAAATGTTACTCAATAATTGAGGTTGATACTGATTTAATAACATAAAGACGTATAATAAAGTGTAATAATAGTGTAAAGTTTATTTCGACTGAATGCGAACCACTGTGTAGATTTATAAAAAATGCTAATAGGGCTGTCAAGTCTTTGAATAGCAAATAAATTTAATTCGTATTTACTTTTATTCGTTCCTCATAATAAGAATACCTCTTATTCACTCCAACAGGAAATTAAAAGTATTGTCTTTGCATTAAAGTTATATTGAATAAAGAATATAGTTTAATTTAATTTCTAGTTACTATTATTAAAGATTACATTGGTTTACATTATAACCGTAAAGATTGCAGCAAGTAAGTTAGTTACAGAACAAAACAAAATTTTTAGCTACTTTACTTTAATATAAACCAAATGTAATAAAATACTTTCGCTGCTTTTTTGCAATCTAAATACAGTTACTAATTTATTTTTTTAATCTTATCGTCTATTCTCTTTCAATAACAATGGTAACATTCAATAAAACCTACAAATTATACCCCCTCAATAGGCTTGCCTTCCTTACACGTAAAATACTAAGAACAGTAATCTGCAAAAGAAATACAGTACTAAGGTACCATAACCTAACACCTAATATCCCGGGACAGGCATTATGCCACATATTAATTTAGGTCTAGAAGTACCCATGAAGCATATGATTATCTTAACTGCGATGGCCATGGGATAAACCACCCATACCTTTACGGTTATTTTGTTAAAACACTTGTCAGTTTTAGATAGGTGGCTACCATGTGTTACTGTAGTTAACTATACTACAATTCTACGTTATTTTTGAAGTTTTATCGTATAATGTAACATACATGCACGTCTTCACGTAAAATAAGCATAAAACTATTTTTTACGAACTAAGCCAAAGTAAAGGCAGGTACTTAGTATAAAGTAAATAGCATCCGAGACCAAGGACACTCTTTTAAAAAGGTTTATAAAATAAGTTTAAGTTGCTCACCAACAACTACGCACTCAACCTCACAAAATTTATTCGAAAAGTTTCTTTGGTATGGCTCCTAGAATATATAATAAATTACCAAAAACCATTAAGGAGATTAAGAATAAAAATGCTTTTAAATATTAATTAAGGGAATATTTAGTTCATATACTGTTCAAGAATACTTTAGCGACCAGAGTAACTGAAATATATAATTGTAACATAAAATTATTCACAATATGTCATGAAATATAATTTTAACATGCCTTAAAGGCAGAATATGGCTAGCAAACTATAATTTATGTTACAATCTGCATTAAATATACCTGTATTGGTGCAAATAAATTATTTGATTTGATTAGATTTTTTGATTTTTTGATTTTAATTAGTTCTCACAGTTCTTAATGAACAGTGAATGACTGACTTAAATTTGTACTAAAATAGTTTAAAATATTAATACAAAAAATTTATGTTACCCTATCCGACACAGTAAATTATCCTAAACACGTCATTCTCAGAAAAAAATACGAATTCGTTCATTTTTAACTACGTAACCCTTAGTATCCCTCACTCCGTGTGGCCTGTAGATACCAAGAAATTGCGATTATTACTCTAACATACAACGAGGTGTTCACAAGACCCCTGTAAGCGACGGGTGACCGGCTTTATACGAGGAGGGTTAACTGGTTAAACTAAAGCATCACATTATCAGGGTTAACTTTCGATACAATCATTGGCAAAAGGTTATGAGGTGATTAAGTTTAGTTTTCTTAAAAACATCTTTAGGAGGGTACTAAATTTATGCAATTATTTTTATAATACACACATTATTACAAAACAGCAGGATTCGATACAAGGTGGCTATTCTTAATTTTCATTATAATCCCAAATTTAGAGATTTTTAATCAAGATTTTAAATTTGATATTTTGGAAATGACAACTTTTGTCAAACTTGTTTATCGATCAAGTTTATCGATCGACATGCACCGAGTGCTTGCAAATTGTAGAGATGGAAATGGCTATAGATTTGCATTTCGAAATCGAGATATCATGCCACTCAATATGAATTACCCTACAGGCAAATCTATTTACAACCACAACATTAAAACTTTTGATGTTACAGAATCAAAAGGTTATCTTCTAATATCATAATGACCTTGTTAATACAAACAAAATGAAAAGTGAAAAAATCACATCAATATAACTATATACACTATATCGTAAACTTTGCGCCTAGTTGTATTAACTCTAAGTTCCCTAAGATTCAAAATAAATGATTGAATCTTTTAATAACACAATAAAGGAACAAAACCTTACTGTTTACAATAACGAGGCCTCTATTAGTGTGTAACAGTGTACTAGTTCTCACAAAAACATACAGTTTGTAAGTGGATCGTACAATAAAATTTTATGGCCATTGGCTGTGTCTTCATCTGCTTCTACGTAATGCGTGGTGGCGGCCTTAAAATAACCTTTATTACTTACTTACTTAGCGACTGTTTTTTGTTTTTTATATGTATAAAATGGCCTTTTTGGGGAGTTGATTGTAAACTTAACAATTAGCTTAATTGTTTTTTTAACCCCCAGACTAATGCACTGACTGTATGTCCACAAATTAAGTAGCATGTGTACCAGAGAAATGGAGGAAACGCAGAAAGAATGTACATATAAAAATATAAACGACTATGACTTGAGAATAAATATCTGTATTGATCACACAAATGAATGAACCACAGACCTCCGGTGTATGAGGTCACCCTCGGCCGTCTTTATCATTATAATAAAATAAGTCACCCACTGGATGAAAGGCTGTTCTGTAAGCTGATTAGCTGTCTGAAAAGTTACCCTGTATATATTTTATATGTTTGCAGTATTAATACAGGGTATTTATAATTTTGTAGATAAGACCAAATTGATGTAACATTGCACTCATGTGTTTTATGTATTTATATATGTCTTTAATAATACGAAAAGTTAACAAACAATATATTCCAAATTTAGTTTATTTGCTCTATGAGTATTAACAACAGTCAAATAATCATAACTTTCAAATAACTCGTTGCTGGGCGAGCAACGAAACTCAACGAAAAATATTACCGTCAATATTTAGAAATTGGAGCCATAAAAGTTATTATTCACAAATCAAGTTGAATGGAGGTTTTATTGAAAAACTAATTGAATAATAGAATAATTTACAAACAACACTATAAAATCAACTGCAATATTGTGTAGATTACCATGTTCCATATTTAATGGACCGAATCTAAAGACTAAATTGTTGCGCCTAATTTGATTTTATGAGAAACCCAGTCCTTCCCGTCTCGAGATTGTGTGATAGTTATTATCAAGGCGTTAATTCTCGATTTATACATAGGTTTTTCAATTTTATTGATTTACTTGTTCGTGTTTACTATTTCACTCGAGTATTTTTGAGAAAAAATACGCAATGAAAATCCTTTGTAAGGTATTTGCACAAAATTATCTCTAAAAAAATGTATCCTTTGAATAGTAAACTTTTTGCGTGTTTCATAATTTTAGTAGCGTTTAGCTTTAGCATACATTTTAATTACCAAGTGTTTTCTCATTAATAAGCTAAAAGAAATAAAAAAGGAGAAAGAAAGTTATGGGCTTAGCGGTTAACAAAAAATTAAAAAATGCATAAAATCATTCTGTATTTGCATATAAAAAGCTACAAAAATATAAGATCTGTGAAACAAAATAAATTTAAAAGTATGTACCATGATTACGGCGTTTTTACATTTTTATGATTATTGTTTTGAAAATATCAAGAATTCATCAAAAAACATTTGCTTAATACTCTTTTGATTATTTCTAATCTATATTGAAACATTTTTAGATATTTTATGAAGTTTTCAATAAAAATCATTTTAAAAATATGTTGGATTTTCCATTTTTATTTTGGCTTCACAGCAGTATGTCATTCGTTTCGTTTCTTTGCGTGCATCACGAGTGCTCTCTGTAAAGAAGAAATATAAGTGTTTCAATTTAGTCTCCACTATGCAGTATCAATTAACAGGACGTGTACCAAGCTTATATTTTCTTGAGAATTATTTATTTTCCTTATTTAAACTAATAAATATATGTTAATGAACTGTGCGGATTAGTTATAATTAAAAACATATGTAGCCCTAGTACAATCTCTACTGTTAATTTTTCTTACCATATTTAAAGTATTTATAAATCTGTTTTCAGGTTGCAAAACGTTCTGAAACTATCTTTATTTTTCTTTAAATTTCATAATGTTTACTCAACAAAAGCCCTGGGCCCAGGCATGTATGGGAAGGTGGGTTTCTCCTTTGTAAAGCAGGTTCCAGACGGCTCGTATAATCTTTTAAGATTATGTTTTTATTTTTAGTTTTTATTTAATAATAATGTTTGCATCTTAAATGCAGATAAATAAATACAGATATTGTAAGAAATACATGAATTTTTAAACTGTTACCTATCTTATGTGAAAATGTAAAGCTGTTAAGTTTTGTGATATTAATTTACTTTTTTAAACTGGTGTCAGACTGAAATCAATATTTTACACAAAGGTATTAAAATTAACCTTCCAGTATTTTAAAATACTTTCCGGTGTTTTTAGATATACGAGGGTGGATTGAAAACTTCGCGGCCTTAATAAGAATATAGAGGAATAATGCAATTTTTTATATTTATTTTTCTACATACTCTCCTCCTAGGTCACAGCACTTAATCCAGCGGTCCTCCAAAGCCTTTTGATCCCATTTAAATAGAAGGTCTCGTCAAGGTCTTCAAAAAGGCATATACGGCCACTTTGATCTCCTAATGAGGAAATGATAGAAAATTTTTTTCCACCTAAGTGTTTTTTTAGTTTTCGAAATAGGTGGAAGTCAGAAGATGCCAAGTCAGGGGAAAAAGGGGCATGAGGAAGCAATTCGAAACCACAGTTCACTATTTGAGCCATCGATTCTGCACATGTGTGAACACGAACATTGTCCTGAAGAAACAAAACTTTCTTGGGCAACAATCCTGGTCTTTTAGACTTTATTTATTCTTTATTTTATTTCTTCGAAAACGACGTAATAGTGTGCAGTAGTTTGCAGAATTTATAGTTTGACCTTTTTCTAAGTAATCAACCAAGATGACACTCTTAGAATCCCAGTAAACCGATGCCATTACCTTGTTTACTGAAAAACACACCTTGGCTTACTTGGGGGTCGGAGATCCGGGTCTCTTCCATTGTTTGGATTGTTGTCTGGATTCAGGAGTATAGTGATGAACCCATGTTTTGTCCATAGTAACAAATCTTGCCAAAAATTCGTTTGAATCCGCTTGAAAAAGCTCTAAACACTCTCTATAAATCGTGAAGCGAGTTCGTTTCTGTTCAACTGAAAGGAGTCGCGGAACCCATCTTGGAGACACCTTGTGGAACCCTAATTCATTAACGATCATGTTTTGTGTACGTTCATATGAAGCCCTTAGAGCTTCAGCTATCTCAGAAACCTTCAATCTTCTGTCTCCCATGATGAGATCACATATTTTTCAAGTTTTCCAAAGTCGTAGCTTTAGAAGGCCGTCCAGAGCGGGCGTCATCTTTGATGCTCTCTCGTCCACGTTTAAATTCAGCTGTCCACTTTTTTATCATTGTATACGACGAAGCAGATATTCCTAAAGTAGCCACCATATCTATTCTATGTTAGGCCGCAAATTTTTCAATCCACCCTCGTAGATACTAAAATGTGCACCATTTAAGATAAAGATAATAAAATAAGGTTTCAGCATGTTTATGCGTTCCTAAGCAAAACAAATCCCGCACTTCCTGCACCAACAAACAAACACACTTTCTCATTCATAATGTTATTACGGTTTGGCGTTACATTTTGTTAGCTACAGTTATTGTGACAATCTAGAAAGGAAAGTTATTGGGCAAGTTTTTATTAAAAAGAGACAGGCCATTTCAATACGTTTATAGATGAACCAAAATAAACACTTTTGGAAGAGAAATGAGTCACGTCAAACAATCCTTATTAATTTCTATATTTAAGTAGTGGGCAATCTTCTTACGTGACAATATTAATATAAACAAAATATAAATACTGAAGATGGAACTGTAAAAATAATTAGAACTGAGATACTGCTTACTATTGGTCCTTCCCATAAGAAAGTGCTCGACTCGCTCCAGCATCCAGAGCTTGCTTACTCCTTGCTTTAGGTATTTACAGTGCATCGTACTTGCCAATCGCTTCGTGTTATAAATATAACGTTAAGTCAATAAAATATTTTATTTACAAACAACAATTTTTACAAATCAACAATAGAAAAAAGAAAAACAAGAAAAGAAAAGGAATTAAAGATAGAATTTAGGCGTTGTAAGTATTCTACCTTTTCTTGATCTTATATTTTTAACTATCCAATTAGATTGCAATTGTACACTTATTACCATTATTATGTAATCTAAAATATCACACTTACATCAAAAGAATCTATTTTAAAAGAAACTAAACATACTACAATATTAGATATCAGTTTTTGAAAATATTTCTACTTATATGCAGGATGTCATAAGCTCAAATTCTAAGTAACCTTTATACATTCATCTAAAAAGTTAATACTGCAGCCTTATTTAAAAAAATCATAATTTTATCAAGAAACAATAACTATACATAACTCTTAGTTAAACTAAAATCCCATCCCATAGGAAATGAAACTTCTTCCCACAGCCCTAATTTAGAAAACGAAAGGCGAAGTTTCGGTTTCTTCAATACTCAAGTATCTGGAGTCAATTTATAAACACATTGGCTACGACTATTCTCAAGGTATTTCCTAACAGCTCGTTATACCATACCTCAAAGTTACAACTTCATCTGTAGGGAATATAGAGCGTTAATTAAAATTAAATTTCAAAATGAAATTCACATATTTCTTGTCTCCTTCTTGTGTGTAGGTTGAGGTATTTTTTGTCCCTACCTTGGTTCAGAGCTGTGTATGATTGCAGGAGTGGTAAACTTTTGTGCTGGTAGGCTAAAAGTAATTTCTTAATATTTGTATTAAATATTCCAACAAATATTATTATTATTATTATTTAACATTGTATTACAACACTGTATTATATTAAATCTTTTTAATTAATGTTAAATTTTTTTATCCAGACATCTATACATATAAACGAAATTTAAGTGTACGTTTGTAATTTTATAAGTAACGGCTTTTTACTAAATTTAAAAACATCTTTTTAGAATTTAAGTTCATCTTTTTGTATGTCTGAAATGAAATGAAATGAAATATTTATTTCTCAACATTGACAATTACTTGTTCTTATTGATGTCAAATAAAACATGACTCTACCACCAGTTCGGAAAAACCTTCGTGAAGAAGAACTAGCAAGAAACTTCACGGCATATTTTTTTCAAAATAAATATACAGAGTCTCTTTATGTCTATAAAAAATTATTCTTATCAGCATCTGTTAGCTCGGCAAGTCTACTTCCCCCCAAGTATCCAAACGACGAACACCCTCAAACGGCACCCGTTCACAAATTAACGCGGGATCCAGCTATCGCCCTCCTCAACCATATTAGAAGGAAGTGAGCTACCATAAGAAGACGTACTTTAGTGGCAATGACGCTTTAGAAATATTTATCGGGACAAAGAACTAAACGAGCAAACAGACACATTACATATGTTTTGTTACAAATACAAGTAAAATCCTGTTATTGAGGGGATTATACCCAAGGGCTTTTATCATCCAAATAATTCCAAATAATTATTTAAGCACACAACTTCTGCTTCATAGTTTCTTTGAATTTGTCAACAGGAAGACCTTGGATATCCTCAGAAACCTTATAATAAAAGCGTATACATTGACCCATGAATGAGTAAGTGATTTTATGAAGCCTACTATTATGACCTGCCAGCATATTTTTTCCTCTTGTGTTAACATTGTGCAGTTCTTTTTAATATATTGTGAACGGAAAGTAAAAATATTTATTTCCTTAAATTAACTTCTAAGTGACACCCTTGGACCGAGCTGATAGATTGCGCGAACTGCCCTTTTCTTCATAACAAATATTGTATCGATGTTGGCATTGCTCCCCCACAACGGAATGCCATATGTCATGAGGCTGTGGAAGTAACCGAAATAAACTAAACGCGCAGTTGTTTCGTTTGAAATTTGATCTGTTGCCTGTCTGTTGAAAGCCTGTCTGTTGATCTGTCCATTTGTTTGTTTTTGCAAATCTTAGATATGGCTGCACTTTCACTGGAAGATATCTGATGATTTAAGGAATAATTGAGGTATTTTTTGCTTTCAAAAAAGTATAAAGGCTACGCGGTTGTCTGAGGGCCACGGGCAAAAGCTAGATTTTAATAAGGGCCTGTATTTTAGCAGAAAGTTTCACACTCTAACTTTATTCATCTGACACATACTTTTACTTATATTTAATATAATGTTCACTTAGTATTTTAGCGCTGATTGGTATGATACAAAATACTAGATAAGATCAAATACTAAAGTTCTTTCGTATGAAATTTAAGAAGGCTCACGATCAAAATTCACTAGCCGTCTTTTCCATTTCAAAGCACACTATTACTTAAACCTGTTTATCATCATAGGTAGGACTGTGTCGCTAGTACTCAAAATTAACATTATAATTATCGTACATTTATAATAAGAAATAGGATTCAAGTTTTCAGAATAAAGAAGGTTAAAACCTAGCAATAAAAGTAAATCTAGTAACAAGTATCACGAATAATATTTCGTAAGAAATGCTGCGTACCTCTGCTGCATGGGTAGCTGTTTTGCACATGTGATAGCATCAGTGCAAGAGTGACATAAAATGGTACTATAACTCCGGCGTTCGTACATTCGTAGAGAACTTGATTTTTATTAAGTTTAGCTGGAATTGGTAGGTACATTAAACATTAAAATGTACTGTCCTGAGTTCAATCTTATATTTAACTAAGTTGTGTGTCGTTCATATAACGAATTATTAGTGAAACACGATGAGCTCGATATATTCGTATATAAACATATTATGTTTAGGTATATAGTGAAAAATATCCTCAGCTGAACTAACCCACTTAATTTTATGTTTGTAATTTAAGACATTTCTTATTATCTATTCTTGATTCTCGGTCTACTTATTTACGCGATAACTTTTAATCACGCTGTGTGTACACATTTTTGGGTTTATATCTAGTTTTAATAATAATAATCTAGTTTTTATTAAGTTTAAGATATGATAGTTACCTGTTGTGTATGCCATAATAATAAATAAGTGAAAATATTGGATACATTCTTAAAAAGTCTTACTTAACTGAAAAATACTTTTTGAATTTCAAGAGATGTTCAGAAGTGCAACTGTATTGAACATTCAAGATTGTTTTAATATTTTAAGGATAAAGTATAATTGTAAGGCCTTACAATTTATCAAACTTTAAAATCTCCCGGATTAACTTTACTGGGTATAACTTTATTCGAACAAAATATATTTATATATTATTATTAATATAAATAATATAACAAATCAATAAAGTTTCCACCATTCACTAACTCAATTAAGGTAGTTACAGCAATAAAAATTTTGAAAGTTAAATCATTATTAATTCATAAACATAAACATTACATTATTACAATTTAATCAAAATATACAAAAAGAAGATAGAGTTTATTGGATAATGAATATTTTCCTTTTATAAACAACACGCTGGAATTCTATAGACAACTATTCCATTATCGTGAATTAACGTGATTAATGACAATTTTTATTTATTTATTCATTAAAAGAAGACTAACAGCCAATATTACAAGAATACATATCTATGATAACAATAGTGGCCAATTATAAGTCCTCACCAATATAAAACAGTCCAAATTTACCACACAATTATTTTCTCTAAATCACACTTAAATTTACTCCTTAAAAACTATTTACAATTACTACGATAACCTAACATTTCGGTCACTACGTAAATCTACTTATTATAAGAAAAAAAAAACATTGCTCATGACACGTCTCGCTGATGCAACGTTGGTATTAAATAAATCAAAATCAAATTTATAACTCAATTGTTATCTGACAAGTTGCGAAGTTACCATGTTTAATAGCAATATGGGGAACAATGCCTTTTTAAATTTATTTAAGTCATACTTGTGCCAAAATCAATTATCTGTATAGAACACTATAGAAACTATACATACTATAGAACACTAGACAGGCTTTGTCGTACAAACACATATTTTTTGTTCAAATTTGAAGAAAAAAAATTAAATTTGCGTTGTCATATTTCATAACAAAAACTCGGTTTTTGGCCTGACCTATTCAAATGAAACTAGCGAGAGACAATCTTTCATGTTTGTTGGCTTAGTTGGCCAAATACAGATTTTAGGATTTTTGATACCTGTTTATTGTTTACAATTCTTTACATCAAAAAATTGATTTTCAATATATAATTATAATAAATTTAATGTTTTTTTAGAAATAACTTTTAATGAAATTAGAAACGACTTTACAAGAATATTTTCAGTTTGGAGTTGAAAAATTTATCGGACTTTCGTAACGCGTTACCTTTACCAGGTTATGAAATTATTATCCACTTCGTTCAACTGGAAGGTTAATTAGACAATTTTTATCGAGCGTTAAATGATCTCTACCCTAACGCCATAACCTTCCGGCACATATTCTATTCGAATAGTTAATTAAAAGAAAACAAACGGGTACTTCAAAGTGGTCTCAAAAGATTCACTTGAAAAAGATTCACTTTTTAGTTACTTATGAATTGAATGTCTTTACTTAACCATTACAAAATAAAAAGCATAGTCTCTTCTCAGCTCTATCCTTAAAATTTTCGACCTTCATCCTGATTGATATTGGTTATATAAACGCTGAAAATAATTACTTCACTTCAGCTCTGTAAAGCCAGGTCCTGGGGAAGTACCTTTGTGTAATTGGGTTGTCAATTTTAGTTTGAGAGTCCGCCACATCTGCCAACAAGACGGCGAAAGTTAAAAAGGGAAAAAAAATTGACAATATTATCAAATCTATTTAGACTGCAAAAATTTATCAAAATAAGGTTTTATATATTTTCTTAAATTTTCGCGATACATACTTTAAATAAAACACTTTTTACCGGATATTATCGCGTATATTTTAGTGTTTTATTTAAAATAAGGTTTTTTAGTTATAGTTTTTCCTATCAATCCCACACATCCATCGCTGCGCTGAATGCGCGCGCGCCTAGTGCAGTAGTTACGCTGAACAAGTCACGAACAGAGACAAAGCCCTATTTAGATTTTATGTCTTAATCCAGACCACACTGAGGACATTATATGTACAGTCAGACTATTTACATACAGATTTCGCATTTTTTAGCTATGATGGAAGCCATCGAGGTCAGGATTTTTTTAATAGTGATAATTGACATAACTTTGTGCAATATTGGTTTTATCAAAAAATCTTAAAAAATAATATCCTAATGAGGGAAAAAGGATTACCGAAGAAAGTTGAGAGTGGACAATACACAGTTCGATCGATGGGTAAAAACTTTAAAGTCGAACTTTTACCTATTAGCAATATTAATTAGAATTAGTTACAACAAACTAAAAGTTTAGCGCGGTTTTTTATTTATTTTTTTCTTACAGACTTTTTAACTTACAGAAAGAAACTTACAGTTATTTACAAAATAAATGTAATATATAAATTTTCATAATAGTGCGATGTTGAGGCTAGAGTTCCCAGTTAAACGTTTATGTATGTATTCAAATGAAGTCGCATTATTTAAAAAAAAACCTAAAGAAAATAAATGCGCATACATGTTAAATAAATAGGACTTTTAAAATAATTATGATCGAATATACCCTATGTCACTTCAGTATAATGTAGCTTATTAATAGTTAAAAATCTCTAAAATTTAAAGGAAATATAATTAAGTGACTTCCTTAAAATATATTATTACCAATGCTGACCATACTTAAGAGCTGCAAAATTGAATTTATTTGTGACTCACTAATGTTTATGATTATCCTGACTTAGTAAGCCAGCGTAACTATGAACCTATATATATAAAATCTTAAAGTTTGATCTAATTGAATTACCAAAACTACAATTACCTACCAATATCACGTACCTATATAACATTTGCTTTTAACCTTTAATTAGCTCTCCATGGTTAATCGATTGTTAATTTCTGTGTTACAAAGCTGTTGGTTCTCGAAATAATAAATAAATAAATAAAATAACGTAAATTTTTCATCGCATGCTCCCAAAACGTATAAACGACGGGCTACTTTGAAGTTTGAATCATCACTACTTTGATTGAAGTAAAATAGCGGAAGATTAAATAGCTTTCTAACATTACGTACGTGGGAATTACTCTGGTACCACCACAGATATTACTCAGACAAACTCAACTATATTGTTGCCTAACATAAAAGAAACAGGATGATGCAAAACATCGGCTTGCAAGCACAACAAAATATTTCGGTTCCGTCTAGTTTCGCGTTTGTAGTCGTATTTTATCCTTTCGGTTCGCGTAGTGATACATAATTTGACAAGTAAAATCTGGCGGAACCTGGAACAAGATATTTGAGGGCTGTTTGTGAGGAGTTTGTCACTGATCTTCCAATATTTTACTTTCATCGAAGCATCACTATGATACTTTGGCCGTTACGAGGCATCAAAATTCGTACAATAGAAACTCAGTTTTTATAACTTGACGTTATTCTGGCCGCCATAGGCTCTAACTTAGATTGAGAACTAAAAACAAACTTTAACACATAGTGATTCTCAAATATATTTATAAGACGCGGTTATAATATAGGTTCACAGAACAATATTTTCAAGAATCTTTTCATTTCTGAGTAAATTTAGTTTTTCAATTGTCATTCTGCAGAACAATTCTGTTGCATTATTTAAATACTAGGAATCCCGCGCGGTGTCACTCGTCCAACCCCTCATCCTGTCGGAATTTCGGCATAAATTAAGGTATATGTTACTCTTAATTATTAAATTCCATATAAACGTACAAACGACACATCATTCCTCTTTATAATAATGCTTTAGAACCTAGATCAACCCTCAGAAGTATAATTTAAACCTTATTTAATACCTAACACTCACTTTTTTTGGCTAATATGGATCTGTTCATAAAACCTTTTAATTGTGACCGGTTGTGACCTTATTACAAAAGGCAAATTGACGCAACTTATAAACGTTATTATTTCTTAAAAAAATATTTTCATACCTTCTTATTTATACCTGGATTAATGATACCCTATGTCCTATTCTGTTCCTAGTTATTAACAAAATATTTGAGTTTTTTTTTAACTTTGTCTTAAGCGTAGTACAAAGCGTAGACATTTTTAATCGTAGATGCTTTGCCGGCCGCAAGCTTAAGTTGGAATCGCCTTTGTTCCAGTAATTACAGTGCCTGTTCCTTCCCTTTATCCAGAACACAACCACGTGACAATGGTTATTATGGCGGTTAAAATAGGAAGGAAATGAGATCCTAATGAGATCATAACACCACTAATAATGATCTTTTGGACAAGAGAGACATCTTTGATCTAGAAAAATACCTAATTAATTAATCTCATTGATGTCGCAAAAGGATTTTGTTGTATCTGTAAACTATCACACCTATTTGATAACATATACAGGCAGAACTTGTGTGAGTAAAGGTCAAACAGATTACGGCAAAATCAACTTGTGACAAAAATTGAATGTTTAGGTGTATATTTCTTCTTAGAAAGAAAACCTCCGAATGCAATCTATAAAGCGAACTTATATCAGACTTATTTCAGCTTAACGGTTAATAAACTGCGACTTAATATGATAATTCAAGCAAAAATAATGGCAGCCATTATTTTTGACTGAATTATCATGACTAAGTAGAATAAAACAGAGTCACTTTTTATTTGAATCTTTAGCCTCATACGCTTATTCCCAGCTGATCATGGGTCTTTTGTTTGATTTAGAACCGTACAAATTTTACAGCGACAATCTATTGGGTATATGTCTAATATGTAAAAATAAAAACAAAAACTTTATTATTAAATTTCATAAGAAATAATTGTACATTTATTTCCAAAATAAAAGAATTAAAAGAGAAAGACATCAGCACCGCAGCAGATAGAAAAAAAAGGAATAAAATAGTACGCCTGATTGAAAATGACGTAATATATTATGAATAAGATAATGGGCATCTCAACCTCAGGACCCTTTAGTTTCAATACAGAAATCCTCAAAATAATCAGTTATTTGACTTTAAATTAATTTAATGTAATTAAAATACTCATTTACGGTTCTATTTAGATTTATTTCTGTAATAACAATTCTGTCAATAAAATTAATACATAGTTTATGAGCTTCATATCAACTTAAAGTAATAACTTGGCAATACCAAGAACTTAAGTCAATTATAGAGATAACATTATAACCATGAATAATTATAATTAAGTCACACACCTGTGAAAATTAATCAAAATTTTAAGTTAGCGTTAAGTAAAGTAATGTTATCAAGTCAATTAAGTCATGAAAGTGAGAGTTAAGTAACAGAGCTTAAATCACTTAGAAGGCGGCATAATGGTGTAGTGGGTTATGAAACACCTTGCAATAAATTAAGTTAAGAAAGTATTTTAGAATTGAATTATGTAGTTTTTTAAACTTTGTTAATTTGGTTAAATTGGCTTTAAAAAAACAGAAATAAATGAAGTAATAATAACCAACATAAGATAACCAAGCAAAGAATTTACATTATTTTGTCTTGTCAAGGAACAATTAAAAATATCACTGTTATTATAATTAAAACCACATCCAAATACATTATGAAATAAAAAGAATAGAATTCTGAACAAAAAAAATTAAAAAATAAAGTAATCTTGCGATGAAAACCCTAAAGAATTCTTTACCCCTCCGAAAATTGCTTAGAAGACGATTTTGAATGAAATGAAAAGGTTCATATTATAAAAAAAACTAGGACATGTTTATTGTCGAAACTTGAATACGTAGTTGGTTTATTCAGTAGCGGCAATCGGACACAGTTGCCGGTTGCGTGTAACTGACACGGCGCACCCATGAAAGCTGAAAGTCGATGCTGTGTGCGGTAGCGAGAATCGATCACCGGTTGCAATTGTTGTTCATTGGCAACAATTAGTTGCTTGTTTGCAAGCTTCAGAATGGATGTCCACGAAGAAACAGTATTTCTGATTATTCGGTTGATTATACAACTTAGAGACAAACAAACTAGCAACTACTAAAAAACTAACAACGTTTTGAGACAAATCTAGTATAAACCGGCGGCGGCCAAAACGTCATTCATAAAAATCATTTGCAAAAGTAAAACTAAGCATAACCCTCATGCTCTTAACGAACGCATAATAATTATAAATAAAATAAATATTAAACATGTTTTCCTTCGTAAACTAATATGCTAAGTATAAAATTAAATGCCAAATCTCAAATACGTAACGTCTGTTTGAGCACCTACCAATCACCTTTGTCAAAATTCTGAATCAGAAGGTAATCTTACACAGATTGTTAGGTGACTGAGTAAAGCTGAGTCACCACTCTATTTTACCATTAATTGTGTTTTACGCGACTGTTTACAAGAAATATGGTCCCGTTTAGTTTACCAGAACACGGTCATAATTCGAAACTGTAATGATTTTATGTTATAGAGCTCATAAAGTTGCAAATTACTTATGTTAAGTATCCTTGTGGATGTAGTTAAAAGTTTGTGTACAATAAATTTATTTAAACAATATTATGAAAATAGTAAATTCAAAATGTTTCAAAGATCGTAGCAACTGTTTTAAGACTGGCATGACTTTTAAAGGATAATTTTTATATTTTATACCTTTATTTGAGAGAACGTAAAGGAGATATGAATTTTCCCTTTATGGTAAGTAGCTATAAAATCGTCGAGAATTAAATTAAATTTTTAAGACACACCAACGGGTAGTCATGACTATCATAGCGTTATTTAAATGCATTTAGTAATTCCGACATAGTAATTAAGACGCTGAATTCTAATCTGGGGTTCGAGCTCGGTGACTGCCGAATATATCAATGAGGTTTTATGTAATGCCTGCCAATTACTCTGTCGGTGAAGGAAAACCTCACGAATACCTACAAGAAATGGACATATTTAAGAAATTATTACAAAATAATGGGTTAAATCTGCTAATTCACTTTTGGCCGTGGCTTACACTAATAGCCACAAACCACCCCTTAGGACGGTGACGCCTTGGGATTTTTGACGATGCTCTGAGGGTGGTTAATGTACGTGATCAGAAGTGCTTTTTTACCCTTTTTTGTGAGCATTTAAAAAACATTCATATCGTTTTTTGAGCGAGAATTTCATCAGATAATTCAATAAACTATTTAAATTCCTCTCATAACTTATCACTGACCCATTGAACTCCGATATAAGTGTAACAGCAAATTGGCAAAGTTGTTAAGTCAGCTATTACTCATAAATCGACCAGGCACTAACACTTACAGCATTAATTAACAGTTTCGACACTGCACCCTTCATGGTGATTAGATTTATCTTATAGTACAATATGTAGGACAAATAAATTGTTACTTAGTATGGATCACGAGTTAGATAGCTATGAAAGCTTAAAGCGGTAAAATAAGCACCCGATATGGAAAGATTATAATATGTAATTAAGATATATTAATAAAGATAATATTATTGCCGAAAAAAATTTGGTATTATGAAAAAAAATTTGAATATTTTTAATTTCTGTGCAGGAAGTATTTAATTTTAAAATCGAGTTTTAAAGAACTGCGTATGGTGAAGTAAAGGAGTAGTTATCTTTAAATCGCAAAACATATTTTTTTTATTGAAAAAGGATTAGACGTTTGTCTTCTATCTCTGTTACACGTCTATCCACGAGATACCTATTCACTCGACGCTTGATCGGATGACTCCCAAGTACTTTGAAGCAGTTTGAGCCATGGACACAATTTGATGCCCGAAGTTCAGTTGGGACGATATAGTTACGCCCAGAAGCCCTAGGTGGTCGGTTAAATGAACGACGTTCAAACTTAAAATAAAACGGATTATAGACGATAGATATTTTTATTATTATTTGATGACATGAAAGTTGTTTCAAAAATAAGTTAAAATATTATGCTAATTTTTGAAGTCATACTTGGGACACTCAGAAAGTTAATAATAAAAACAATTTCTATAAATAGATTATTTTTTATTACATCACTTTAAATAACTGATTAATTTTCAAATAGTCTGAACCAATTTCCAAAGCACATTGTTCAGTCTGCAACGGCTACTTTCTTAACGCAATGAGCGCATCTTCTTCAGCCAAATCAGGCTTGTAAGGTGGATGACCCAAGATTTTTACCGGTGTGGTGATTAGGAAGTCCCTCGTCTTGGCCGCAGCATGCGCGGCGCGTTGTCGTGGTAGAGCTCAAGGCCTCGGAGTCCAATGTTCGGTCGCTTGTTACTTGCAGCAGCAAAAACTTCTGGCAGGCATTTAGTAGTGTACCAGTCTGCATTAAGGCATCTTTGGTTTTATAAACGACTTGATACTAAATACCCCGTTATTTAGGAGAAAAAACTGGCAATCAAAAATTTTCGAACACTTCTCGATCGTGTCACTTTTGTAGGCGTTTTGTTTCTGGATTCTGTTGGTAAATTTAAGTTTAGTCACCAGTTATGATATCGTAAACACGGCGGGAAGAACCTGCTTTGAATTTATCAATCATGTCATAGACTAATTCATAAATGGCATTTCCGATGGCATACCTGCAGCTGTGTTAAGACACTGCGCAGCCGAGTTGTCTCCCATTCTAACGCGCCTGTATCGACTCTTTTTGGAATCCAAAAAGGTCCCTAAATCCTGAAAGCTGGCTGACGTGCAACCAGTACCAAAGAAGGGAAGCCGTGCACATCCTATCAACTACCGACCTATTGCAATCACCTCCATACAATGTAAAGTTATGGAACGTGTATTGAACAATCGTCTCCTGGCATACCTTGAGTCCAACGAGCTCCTTAGTGATAACCAATATGGTTTTCGCAGTGGACACTCGACTGGAGATCTTCTTGTGTATGTCACTCACTTATGGAGCAAAGCCTTGGAAGGTCACGGTGAAGCTATGGCTGTATACTTAGACATTTCCAAGGCTTTTGATAGTGGATGGCATGATTGTATTGTATAGCCTATCAAGTATTCCGTAAGCTTCCAGCATACGGAATACTGTGACTCTGCGACTGGATATCTGATTTTCTGAGGGACCGGTCAATTCGAGTACTCTTAGACGGCTGCTCTTCTGACCTAATGGCAATTAATGCCGGGGTACCTCAGGGATCTGTTCTCTCTGCAACGTTATTCTTGCTGCACATTAATGACCTGCGAACCCCCGGTATTATTGGTTACGCTGTAGAGAGACATGTCTAAAGCGCGAGTGAGTCTTTAAGAAATCCGGGCTTTGAGAGAGTCAGTGATTTTTTTTTTTTTTTTTTTTTATTTAATTCACAAAACTGGTACATAATATAAATCATACAACTAAAATACATGCTTTGAACAGTTTTCCTAATTATGACCTTCTAGAAGTGAATCTAACAGTACAAGATTTAAATAAACATGTATAATAACAGTAATGGGTAAGCTATTTATGTTAACCCGTTCAAGCTATAATGGGTGGAAATCAGAAAAAAAAAGTTAAATTAATGAAATTTTTTTATAAGGTAACTAGTGTGTGCAAAAGTACATTTTCAGTTTCTTTTTAAAAGAGGCCAAAGAATCACCAAATATATCTGAATAGTTTCTGAGACAATTGGCTAGATGAAACATACGGTGCAGTGGAGCATGACTCCCAACATTAGAGTTCACTTTATTTACATCGAACACCTTACGATTCAGCAGTCTGCTCCCTTGACGTGGAACAGCTATATTTATTTGAGATAAAATCTCTGTGGAATCTATTTGACCATGAATGACCTTGTGTAAAAACATTAAGTCCAAGGTTTTTCGTCGTTTGTATAATGGGGTGACTTTGTAATATTTACATCTTTCCTCATAGGAACGCAACGACCTGCATTTATTATCGGAGAAAGCAAGATGGTAAAGAAATTTCTTTTGAACCTGCTCAATGATGTTGATGTGGAATTGATAACTAGGGCTCCAAACTTGACTGCAGTATTCTAGGCTACTTCGTATCAAACAATTATACACCGATATCGTCACAGTTGGATCCCTAAATACCTTCATCTGACGCGTTATGAATCCTGATAGTTTATTCGCCTTAAGTGTGATGCTCTCGAGGTGACTTTTGAAAGTGAGAGAGCTGTCGACCATCACACCGAGATCCCTAATAACGGAAGCTTCTTTTAAAGGGCATCCATTAATACTATATACACATGGTGCCGAGTTTTTCTTTCGTGTAAGCTTTATCTGATAACATTTTTCAGAATTGAGGATCATTGAGTTCTTAATACACCACTCCTGTACTTTCTCTAAGTCCATTTGCAACTGGTTAACATCTTGGGTCGAAATAATTGTCCTATACATCTTTAAATCATCAGCATACATTTTAAATTTGGATGTTATTACCTTTCCTAGGTCATCTATATATATAAGAAAAAAAAGAGGACCTAAATGTGAGCCTTGAGGAACTCCTGACGGGACAAAAAAGACATCTGACGAAAAACCTTTGATGACTGTCATTTGCGATCTATTAGTCAAATAAGATTTACACCAGCGTAAAAGAGAACCATGAATGCCGAATACTGATAATTTGGTTATGAGCGATTGATGATGAACAAGGTCGAAAGCTTTACGAAAATCAGTGTATATGGCATGAACCTCTACCCCTTTATCTAAAGCGTTGGCTATATCTGTAACATACTCTATCAAGTTTGTGGAGGTCGATTTTCCAGGTCTAAAACCATGTTGATGTGCCATGAGTTGTGTTTTGACATGAGCATAAATCACTTGCTGCACGAAAGACTCAAGTATCTTTGCCATTGAACATAGCATCGAGACAGGTCTATAGTTCTCAATGTCATTCAGGTTCCCGGACTTGAGTATAGGAACCAAAAATGCAGTTTTCCACGCCTCAGGGAAAGTTCCAGTATAAAGTGAAGTATTAAATATTTTTGTTAATGGTACTTTTAAATTATCTACGCATTTTTTTAGAAAAATCGTAGGTATAAGGTCTGGACCTGGACCTTTCTGCATATCAAGTTTTAAAATATAATCCTTCACCTCTTCTTCCGTGACCACTACTTGTGAAAGAACCTGTTTATCTTTATAGCCTTCTGTGTTATGTTTTGTGTGCCTTCTTATGTTAGAGTCTACTACGTACACAGATTTGAAATAGTCATTAAATAGATTACTTATAACTTGTCCACCTGTAGCTCGTTCGCTTTTAAAAAACATTTCATTGGGTATGTTGGTTTCCTTACTCCTCTGCCTTTTAATGTAGGTCCAGAAGAATTTAGGATCGAGCTTCAAGGTACCGCGGATATCAGTTTTAAATTTTCTAAACGCCTCATTTATTAATTTATCGCATCTTTTTCGTAAACAATCAAACTCCAATTTGTCACGTGGATTCCTATACTTTTTAAAATTTGAATGAATTTTAGCTTTCTCCTTTAGAGCCTTTACTATTGCGGTATTATACCAGATAGGATAATTTGCTTCACTTGGTTTTCTTAGCGGGGTATGCTTCTTGATTATTATAGATATATTTAAATAAAATAAATTTACCATTTCATTTATATCGCTCGTATTATTCCATATAAGATCCCAGTCTAAACTATCTAATTCATCATTAATTGCGCTGTAATCACTCAAAAAGAAATTTAATTTAGGTTTAATCTTAGGTTTAATTCCGTTATTACTAGATTGTTTTTTTAGATCTATAAGTAAAGCAGGATGAAAATCATCCGTTGGCACCAATGCGTCCTTAGAGCATGAAACTTTAGTCTGCATGTCAGTGGTACCCAAAACCAAATCCAAAATTCTTCCATTTTTGTTGTCTATTTTATTCCATTGAGTTAAGTTGTTGAAAGATACGAAATTGAGGAAGTCTTTTTCTAAACTATTGTAATTCCTACTTTCAATTATATTGTTGTTTTCTGAACTCCAATCTATGTTACCAAAGTTAAAGTCCCCTAAAACTAAGTTTACATCGTGCTTATGAACTTTATTTGTTAAAACGTTCGTTATGTTAGAAAATAATATATCGGTATATTCTTTACTTATCGGAGGAGGGATATAAACGACACATACATTCAATACCAGACCAGCATTATTCTTAATAGACACCCATAACTCTTCGCATTCAGACTCCCAGTCTCGCCGTCTCGTAGCTTCCAGGCGAGATGATGAAGCAAGTAACACACCACCACCGTCTTTTTTTGTACGATTAGACATAGTTGATGAGCGGTCACGTCTGTGTATTGAATACCTACCATCTACCAGCTCTCCACTGAAAACCGTTTCATTTAGCCAGGTCTCAGTTAAAATTATTAAATCATAATGCTGCTTTAGAATAGATAATTCTAGTATTTCAGTCTTAGTTCTTGTGATTGATTTCGTGATTGAGCGGATTTGGCCTTAAAAAAGTGTCCGATTGGGGCGAGTCCTACTTTTTCAAATTTAATCCGTCAAAAACACAGACGTGTTTATTCTCCGCCAAAAAGGGCAGTTTCGACCTAACACCCACTTTTTGAAATGTTTCTGTACCCTTAATCGACCACCTAGGGCTTCTGAGCGTAACTATATCGTCCCAACTACTTCAGGCAATAAATTGTGTCCATGGCTGAAACTGCTTCAAAGAAGTTGGGAATCATCTCGAAGGTCCGACGGTACTTCACCCCGGACAGCTACTTAATATGTACACAGCTCAAGTTTGATCTTGTATGGAGTACAAAGTACCAACTAGAAGTGATGGACGCAGTTGACCGAAGAGACCGAAAGATTATTAACAACTTTGACCTCACCACCAAAAACTGCAAAGCCTCGACCATCGTCGGAAATTTGCCAGTTTAGCAGTCTTCTACAGATTACATTTTGGAGAGTGCGCGAATGCTCTTATTGATCAGGTTGAACCCACACCCTTCTTACATCGGACTACTAGACGCAGACAGACCTTCCTTCCCTTCATGGTAGATATCCCATAAAGTCGAACCAAACGCTTCGATGGTTCCTTTTTGGTGCGGGTCGCCAAGGTCGCCAAAACTGCCTGCGTCTGTTTTTTCAGAAAACTATAGTCCCTATTCTTTTAAGCATTGAGTGAATATGTATCTCGTGGACAGACGTGTAACAGCTTCGTCTTCATCCTCACTTTCCATCAGGTGAGATAGAAGACAAACGGTTAATCCTTTTTCAAAAAAAAGAACTTTCTGATTGGCTTGGCTTGGTTAATTGATTGTTAATTTAGCTAAACTATTATAGACATTTAAAAAAAACTGTTCTTACTAACAAAATATATTATAAAAAGTAATATCTCGAAACAATTTCTTTTTAGATTCAGATTTTGTTGAACATTTGTGTTTATTATTGCCTAATTATTAGCGTTACAACTGGCTTTCAATGTGATGATATTGGTAATTTCTTACAGTCTGTTAAGCAAAGTTGTCCAAAACCTTATAAAACAAGGCTTCTTGAAAAACACGAGAAATGAACATAAGAAAAGTTCATTTCATATAAAAGTTTATTTTAAAAAACCATAGAAATAAAATATTTTTAACGCTTCATCCAACAAGGAACTTGTGAAAAAAGAAGCAAATCGTGAACTGTGATAAAAGTACTTTATGAAAATTTCTATTATTTGGATATTTTTATCTTTCTAATCAAATCTTTTTCATGTTTTAATAGCTTTTTTATAAATGTCCTGGCTGTAAGTTCCAAAATTGTAAAATAAAATTTATTATAATAGGTCTTTACCTATGAAACTGCCGTATTGCCGTACTGGCCATTTCAAATGAATTTTTTGTTTTTTGACTTAATTTTATTGTTTGACAAATAAAATTAATTTCAAATTAATTTTATTTGTCAAACATGGAATTCTTTTTCTAAAATCGTCATTTGTTTAATAGTTAGAGTTTTGTTTTCAACGCATTCGAACATTTTTCGTCATCATGGATAAGTTAAAAATTCGAGTAATTATGGAGTATGAGTACCGTCGTGGCAGCAAAGCGGCACAAGCGGCACGCAACATCAACGACGTTTACGGAGCGAACACTACAAACGAACGCACCACCCGTTATTGGTTTACCCGCTTCCGTTCTGGAAATTTTGACCTGAAAAATGAATCCCGTGGTCGTCCGAAAACTTTGGTCGACAATGACGAATTAAAGGCAATTGTGGAAGCTGATGAAACTCGATCCACGGCTGAATTAGCAGCAGCTTTCGACGTTGGCATCAAAACAATATTGGTCCATTTGCGTCAAATTGGCAAGGTAAAAAAGCTTGACAAATGGGTACCCCACGAACTCAATGACCGCCAGCGCGAAGTACGCGTGGAGACGTGCCTTGCACTGCTCAGCAGGCATACAAATGAAGGAATTCTGAACCGCATTGTTACTTGTGACGAGAAATGGATCCTGTTTGACAATCGTAAGCGCTCAGCAAGTTGGTTGGACCCTGGTTCAGCACCCAAACAATGCCCTAAACGAAAACTTACCCCTAGAAAAGTGATGGTCACTGTTTGGTGGTCTAACGCGGGTGTAATTCATCACAGCTTCTTGCCAAACGGGACAAGCATTACTGCAGATGTGTACTGTGAAGAACTGAACACAATGATGGAGAAGCTCGCACATCTCCAACCAGCTTTGGTCAATCGTTCGGCTCCACTGGTCCTGCACGACAACGCGCGGCCTCATACTGCACAGCAGACGGTCTCCAAGCTACAAGAGTTGGGGTTGGAAGTTCTCCGTCATCCGCTGTACTCACCAGACCTTGCGCCTACAGACTTCTACTTTTTTCAGAATTTGGATAACTTCTTGGCGGGAAAAAAATTCAATATCCGAGAGGCAGTACAGTATGCCTTTGAAGAATTTGTTGCCTCCCGTCCAGCTGATTTCTTCAAGAAAGGCATCAATAAGCTACCAATGCGTTGGCAAAGATGCATTGATTGCATGGGTGATTATTTTGATTAATAGAAATAAAAAATATATAAAAAAATTACGCTTCATTTATTTCGTGAAAAACGGCAATTTCATAGGTAAAGACCTAATATTTCTAAATTTGCCTTTGATATTTGCACATGGACGTCCGCAAGTACAAACTGTTTTCATTGCGAAATCCCTTAAAAACGCTGCATGAAATAAAAATGTTAAAGCATTTACAATCTCCAAACATAGATCAAACCTAAATATCGATTTTTTGTTATTTAAAATGGTTATCACTGTGTCAATACGAACAGTTCCAATACAAGATAAGTACAGAAATGTACTATACAATTCGGCAAGACAGGGACAACAAAAACCATAAAGCCCACTCTTCAAAATATACTACCATAGATTCACATACATTTATCCATATTTTATCTCATCTGGTTATTTGAACCACCACCCGCACGGTAGCCGGGGGTCAGGGTTCGACTCCCGAGTGCATAAATATTCGGTCTACAATAATACCGATGATTTTTGTTCGAGGATATCTTCTCGAGTATTTATAGGGTTATGCGGTCATTTGGTCGTAAAATGATTTGGCATTGGACACACCTATATGTCTTGATTAATAAAGCGCAGCTACCTGAAAAAATTGGTATTGAAACAACGAATTAAGCAAAAAGTATTTAACATTTTATATAAACTTAAACCAATATATATTTATTATCTTCTTATTTCTTTTCTTTGCAGCCGAGAGACGCCCACTGCAGGGCATAGGCCTAATGATTTTTTTTGCTGCCGAAGCACCCTCTCGGGAGGGAGGTGGAAGATGCGTCATGCATACCGCCGCAGGCAACCGACTTTCGCGACGGTTATGTGGGACTCACCAGAGTGGCACCTACCCACTAAAATCCACCTTAACGGCTGTAGAATGGGAATGCTGTCAGCCTTCAGCGGAGCGACACCCGGGTAGGGAGGTGGATGCGCAAGCAGGGACCCGCTAGCGGGTCACCCGCTGAGAATTCTGATCACTTAAGGTGCAAATGACATTTATATTGATGATTATACGGCCTGGGCAGCCTTAAGCTGGTCCAGATTAGCCGAAAGTTGATCGGGGGGATTCTCCACGGTTGGACTTAGATTTTCACCTTAAGCCCCACTCCCTAGAGGGCTCTGTAGAGGTCATCCAGCATTTTACTCAAGTTTTCAAGGACGTCACAACCGTGATAATGATAAACTAAAACAATAAATAAAGCGGCATGTATTAAACGTGAGATCAATTAAATATCTTATTTTATTTACAATTTTGTTAAGGTCACTGGGAAATATAACATTTAATAATTATACACACGCAGGAAAACAAATTAACTCAGATTACTAATAAACTAAACTTAACCTTAAATAAAAGTATAATTTATTACATATAAAATGAAATAAAAACAAATTAAGAAAAAATTATAAAATGAAATATTATTTAGGGAATAATAAATTTAGTTTAGATTTTTTTTATTTATTAATCAAACTTACATCTATCATTACAGGTAATGCCTAATTGGCTAGTGTAGAACATACTTGAGAAAAACAAACAGATCACACCTTACATCAGCTTAATTATTATAACAAAGGTAGCAATAAACAGCCCTTGTGAACTCACTCAGGGTGCACGAAAACAGATGTGGTCGAAACTTGGTAACAAATACATTTTTACGAATGTGACTTTCTTTCTTAGCGCACTGTGGTGGGTCACTCTTCCTATCTTGAATTGCCGATACGAAACTGCTGATGATTTCTGAACTGCAAAAAGCAGCATTAGGTTTATTTCACCCTCTTATATCAAAATTTAAATTTTCCTATCGTGCTATAAACTTCATCCATTTTTATTATTTTACACTCATAAAGCAGTGTCCGAGTACACAACATGCCGAACTGACACAAACCCTAAATGGGAAGTAGCATTTATCGAATGCTTGAGTAGCCATTGTTATGAATTGAACGTTTCGCTTACATTCGTACCCAACTGAGGTTAAGTTATTAAAGTTTGTCTCAGAGATCGTACAGGTAGATAACTACTTGAATTTGCTGTGGGATCTTTAACTTTTTTCAAAAGACAATGAAAGTTTATTCCAAAGGACTTTTTGTTTGTTGAGAGTTTTCAATAAACCTGTCGATAATCCTTGTAGCGATAAACTTTGTAGTTGATATTTAAATAAAAAGGCAGGAATATCAAAATAATTCAAAGGTTTTAAGTTGTGGTAGTTAATAATTTAGGTTATAAACTTTGAAGAAGTCGGAAGTATAAATGAAAAAAGGTATGCAAGTAAATAGGTATGCAGGTTATGAGAGCAGTAGGCTTTGGTCTTAATAAGTAATTCGCTATTTAGGCAGGACCTTTGTAAAAGAAATTCGGCGAAGAGGTATTTAATGAGTTTTTCGATAGTGTCGCATTCAAAAGTTGTAAGGACTCGCAAGTTTATATGAAAAATCCCGACTTTTTTAGAGACCTCAACTTTATCAGGGAATCAGTTTATAATTGAAAATCAGCTAATGATAGGTTGCAATTGTCCGGGATAACTCCTCTTACTACAGGTACCTGTGATGCACGGTACCTGTGATGCAAGTCCTGTTACCCAGAGAATCGCGAGCAAAACTTTAAGAAAATAAAAACCAAGAAGCAACAATAAAATCCGTACAAAAATGTGTGATTGTAAAAATGTCGTTACATTATGTTATCGGGAGTCGAAATTTATAATGAAATTTTGATCATACCAGCTTAATACCATAATTAATTATTTCACAATAGATAAATCGCTCAAGAGCTGTCGAGTAACGTGGTTAAAACGTCAGCAAATTTTAAATAGGATGGTTTTTCTCAAAAGAGGGGGATCCTATACTTGCATGAGACTACTTTGTCAAAGTATGACAGTTGCCCTTAAATCACTTAAGTATTCTGGTTATCCTCATTCTACCCAATATTGTAAAGGCAGACGAAATTTAAAAAGCCTTAAAACATTGAAAACAAATGTACATGAAAATATTTAGATTAAAGATAACTTCGAAGTCCAGGGTTTATTTGGGCGGATGTTTTTTTATTACCATTTAGTTTGCTTAAATGGATTAAATACTGATACTTTTCTATAACTTTATGACTGTTATTTTCTTGTTATTCCTAACAATAGATCCCATTAACTTTTTCAAACACTTTATGTCTTAGTTAACGGCACTGTGTTAGCTAATTAATAGCCGCTGCACCTCCCACGTACGCGCCGCAACCAGCTGTTTTATAACAGCGAATCAAAATATTGCATTCCCAGTTTAACCTTTCGACTGCCGTCAAAACCGTTGACCTAACACGTGTTATAATAAAGTTTATTTTACAGTGTTTGTTTGTTTGGTAACTGAAGTGTTATTTTGTTGTAAATATACAAGTATGGAGTGACAAAGTGACAAGCGAGACGTCGGTGTCCTCTGTGACACGGCCAATCAATTTGTTGGGCTACAATACGCAATATATCGCCGGCGGACTAACTGGCTCGCACTGTTCGGGGTACTATTCTGAGGTAGAAAGAGCTGTTTGAGAAAGTCAGATATCAATATTCTTGTGTTGATACGAAGTATCTGTTGATATGAGAGGCTTTAAATTAAAATTGAGCACTTTAATTTGGAATAATTAAAATGTTTACAAATGTATTTGTATTAATGTAATTGATTTTTATGAATTTCATATAAGGACATAATTAATGACGTTACCGTTCTGAAAATAAAACCAAATTATGTAGTCTATTTCGTATGATGAATACCTGAATAAGGTTCGTTGTTTGCTAATGGTTTTAGGTTTTAAGTAATAAATAAATATTTGCCGTGGTTCATATTTTATAATCAACGCTCCTAACGTAACGTACAATACGTGGCGAGCCGAAATACTTGTAAAACTTAATAGAGATTTACTGCGCTCTTTTAACATAAGATTTATTTTTTAATTTTTGAAAATTTAAGTAACGAAAAATATTCTTAACCTAGTTTAAAGTATCAATCTATTCACAGACTTATTTTAAACTACCAAAACGCACCAATTCCTCTTAGAGGCCTATCCGAATTCCCCATACACCACCAAAAATATAATCTCTTATACTTTTTGGTTCTGCCTTTCCTTCTTTTTTTCTTATCGGTCCCAGAATAGCCACCTACACAGGGCTCATACAAGATGCATAGGGCGATGCGCAAGCGACTCGCACTTGTTTTTGTTGCTAATGAAGTGGCGCGGTCACTCATTAGGCCACCGGCTCGCACCGGCGCGGACGGCGGGTGTACTGTTGAAAGTCAAATCTCAAGTTTTTGGTGCGCATTCGAGGGGTTTACAGTTAGAGTTAGGTTAAGTGCGGATGCTTGATGTTTGTGGTTCTTGTGATGTATTTTGGTATTAGTAAAGGTTATTTGTTAAGATATCCTCTGGGGTACTACAGTCCTTCCTATTTTGACGGTCTAGTTGCGTTCCTGTAAAAGGGAGGGAGCAGTTTGTGCATTACTGGAACAATAATATATATACCTATAAATTGTGCACATATCTGTATAGACTTAAGAAAAGTTATGGAAACCGGATGGCAACGTGTAATTAGTCGATATAGTAATCACAATTATTATAAATGAATCAAAACACCAACGATTAATTATATCCATGGCTGGGGATGCATCTTACGATCTGTTGGGTAACGTTCTCGCTTACCGGCTATGTAAATAGAAAGAGAAATTTATGTTATAAATTAAATTAGTTGGTTGTGATTGATCTCGATGTGGGTATTTCAACAGAAATACAAAGTTATATTAGTCGTCTAAACAGAGCTTGTGTTATGAAGCACGGCGACCGGAATGTAGTGTTTCTTACATGTGCTTAACGAAAGAATTATTGAAATACTTTGATAAGATTAGTAAAATATAAATAAAACTTTGAAATTAGAGCAATAAAATATTCTTTTTAAACATTAAATTGATATACAACTTGTTTACTGGAAAAACAAAGCCTTTATTTATTTTTCTTTACCCGAGTTTTCACAGAGTAACCCGCTATACGAGTCTAAGTATATGAACTTATAAGTATATGATATTTGTCAAAAATCTCACAAATGTTTTATTTCTTATAGAAAGAGAAGCAGTACTCATAGAAGCCGATATTCCAAGAGGTTATCATACAAACCGTGTCAAACTTCTTTAAAAAGTTTCAGTTGAAAAATTAGGCCAGATCTGGAAGCCTAAGTCTTAACCATTGTGTACCAGCACTGTCAGCGCAAGGTAACCAATTCCCTCAAAATTATAAACTGTTAAAAAACATAAGAAATTCCTTACTTCGAATCAAAGACAGCACAGAGAAAGCAAAGCATTATCTTTATCCTTTCATATTTTCCCTTTACCAGCGTATTTATCCACATAAAGGCCACACCCGAAAAGGTTTTTTTGCCAAAAAGTACAATAGCAAGCAACAATGTATGGCACAACGGTCAGTCACATTGTAGGCTCGCCTTCAAATGTACGCGCTATTGTAATGCAGGAGGAAATGGAGGCTGCGTAACGCGAGATTCTTGCGTCTGCGCAGATTTGCCTTTTAGTGATGCGCTGCGGTTGTCGATGGTTTCACGAGAAATTATGTAGACTTCGATACTATTAAATATTTTATCTTATTTGAAGATGATATATTCATGTTATGAACTTTTGTAAGATTCTAGTTAAAAAGAATACGTGAATACTGTTTGTTTATGATAATTAATCAATGGTCATAATTTTACTTAGGTTTATACCCTTTGCGGCGACTTAAATATTTATACTATTTGAAAAGCCTCTTTTAAAACATTGTTTATTTTTGTGCCCAAAAGTTTGTTTGATAAATAATTAATATAAAATGATAATTATTTATCAAGGAATTATTATTTGATAAATTATAAATGAAAAAATATATAATTTTTTAGAATCTCTCTTAGAATTCTCGTGATTAATCAAATTAAATTTGTAATTGAATGTTTAAAATAACAAGTATTCAATTTTAACATGGTACAACCTTCCTTAATATAAACGAAATAACCTCTCTTTCAGCCTATCACATAATTGCATCATCACATCACACAGGAGGTGCACAGACAGCCTACTCGATAAAATCGAAGATTCTTTCATCTATCGATAACTCTCTGCTATCATGTCCTGCGCATCGCAGTATACATTTTATTTTGCCTTTTATCAAGAAATGTGAGTCGAAGCCGACTCGAATAAAACAATTCTTCTGTACGTGCTTTTATATACTACTAAAGTATTTCACTTATACTTACTACTTACTTGATATCAATAATTTAAGATATGGTTATGGTGGTTTGTTTTAACTTTTTTGGTTTGAAAGTTATAGAAGGGTGGATTTAAAAAATTTGGTATCGATAAAATATTTTTAAACTGTACGAATATTACCCATACAAGAATGGCAAAGGAATATCGTCAAAGCAGTTGTAAGTTTTACACACAGCGGAGCGTAGCGTACAGCTGGTAAATATTGTAGAAATCCTCGTGCTTTCTTACTTTTTATGTCGTTCTTTCTTTCTTTGATTTGTGTGATGAACGTGATGTTAATAACGAGCCTGTATGATAAACATTCATGAATAAGTAAAATTAATAAGAATTTACATTTACATTTGTTTTCTTACTATCGAACTATTCAGTAATTACAATCATTTTAATAAATTAAAATAAATAGTTTCTAAATGCTTGCAATTTCACTACAAAAAATAGCCAATGCTTTGTGCGATACGCATACCGCTCAAGCAACTACATACCCCTACTATGAAACGAAACCTAGCAGCTAAGATTAGTTTTGATAGCAATAATGTGCCATTATTGGCGTATTATTCGATTACTTTAGTTTTCTTAGATCAGTTCAATATCGGATCAATAATGGTAAAGGATTGTAATATTGTATTGCATACTACGATTGCTTTTCTCAAATACCAATTTTGTTCTATAGAAAACAATGTACTTACGCTGGGTACTGGTTTTCTTATTAGTTCTACGAGGAAGTTATGTTGAAAAACATATCTAGGAGTCTTCAGCATCTTCCAGTTAAGATGTAAGGATTAAGGCCACCAAGTTTTGGATAGGTATATTACATTTTCGAGAATTCGGTTTAAAAGTAAACAGAATATTAGAAAATCATACGTCAACCCAGCACGTTCTGATCGGCAAGATAATAAGTAGCCCAAATTTAGTGAGTCATCCAGTTTTGGTCTATTCATCGTAGTGTGCTGCCTCGGCCAAAAAGTGGGGCGGCCCTTCTCTCTATCCCAAAACTTTATTGAGTCGCATAATGTTTGGCAGTTTTGTGAAATCGTAATAATATTGTTTACTACCTCTGAATATTGCAGAAGCAATTTCAATTTTCTAGTTTTGGTTACTCGCCTTGGATCGTTTACGCTACAGAAAATATTCGGTTGACTAGCCCTACAGGGCTTAACATTTTTTGTAATGACTATATTTAATTTGTAGATAAGTAATGTATTTCAGTTATATATTTGTCAATTGTTGGACCTGACTGACAAAAGCAACGAAATCGAAGACGTTACAAGTATTAAGTATTTAACATATGAATTTTATTTCAGTTAAGAAACTTACTACCAAGATCTGGGCTTTTCGTTTCATTGTTTGAACCGCTGCATTTTATTGTAGTCGAGTAAGTTCGGTTATTCGCTCCTATCATGAAAACTTGATGCTTAGTGGCTAAAGTGCGACTTTGAGTCTAGCCTTAAAACAAGCTAACTGCTCTAACGGTGAAGGAAATTCAGCGTGAGGAAAACAAACTATTTCGTAGGTATGTTTGCAGCTTGGTGGACTATCAATTGCCTTAATTGGGTAAGGCTGATGTTTCTGCAGAGGGGCTATTATAAATAGGTACTCATGGTAAGAATAAACAAGCTGTACGGTAGCTTTCCGTCTTTCAGCCAAAAAGTGTACACTTCAAGATAAAATCCTCCCAAATTTCTCGACACCTTTCTCTATGTTAATTGGTATTTCAAAATTTTTGTCTTTTGATTGATATTAAGCTACTTTTTTTCACACTTACCAAATGTTTCTACAAGCTATACCATAAAAATAAATAAATTACTGTAATAAAAATAAAAATACAAGATTTTCAAATTAAAATATTTCCAGAATGATTCAATGTCAAAAAAACTAGTCAAATACCTCGGCATTCCTCGGCCAGAGTTACTGTGTCATCGATTAGGAATAGGGGACGCGATGCTATGTCATGCGATTTGGTAGCCATTTTGTTTTCCTTTTTTCACAGAAATTACACGCGAGTTAAGACGGCCCCTTTGAACAGGAGTAGTAATAACGGTTCAATTTAAATAGGTTGTTTAGTTGCAATAAACAAAGGTAACAGTGATGCCGATTCTATCGTTCAGAGCGATTATTCAGGGTTCAGACAATTCAGGATTGCTAATATCTCAAATTATTTCGTAAGTGAGTTGGATCTTTAAACAAATTTACAAATTTAACATTAAAAAGGTTTTACCTGAATATCTTTAGGAATATGGCCTTCGTTGGGGGCAGGTCTGCCTAAAGCTTGATACAAATAAGCTGCCCCAATTTTAGGAACGCAGAATTTTTTTTTTATTTGACATCCGGTATATCCACCGGATTCGATGTATTTTCCGCAGTCACATGCGCTTATAATAATTCCAATGTAACAAAATGTAAACTCTGGTGGCTGCGAGGGCTACACAGTGTTATTTTACGATATATGTTGCAGTGACCTTTCGAAGGAACTAATAAATGCCAAAACTATAAACTCTTCCATCTTTACTAACAGATTACACGATCGTTGCGACACTTTTCTACATCATTTAATTTATTCCACACTTCTCGATATGTAGATTAAAATTCGCTTGACTAATTCTAATTTTAATCAGAGTTTGATGTAAAATAGGTGCAACAGAATACCAACAGCCTAAACTAAATAAAACACTTTTTACCGGATATTATCGCGTATATTTTAGTTAATTTTAAAATTATTTCGACGTTTCGGCATCTTTGCAGTTGCCGTGGTCACGATAGACTAAGGTGTTGTTCATCTATTGCCAGTAATAAAAACTACATGATTGTCAATACATATTAACGCCATCTGTTTCTCAGTCTTCTCGCATAACGTCCCGGATTGACACAAAAGGCACTGACTGTGTCCTGAGTTTGCAGTCTAACAGTTTGCTGGTTTTTCATTTTGATGTTTTTAAGTATTGGATCCCATGTTGATGAAAGTTTCCAACCATCTTCTCTATTGAAATTTGGATGTTTTTTAATTTCAATAGTTTCTCTGACCATCCTAGGTATAAAATGTTTCTCTTTTGCTAGGATCTTCACGGTATCAAATCTTAAATAATGGTTGGGCTTGTCTATGGAATGTTCACAAACTGCAGATTTTGAGGTTCGTTTATTTTTAACATCAGAGATGTGTTCTTTAATGCGAGTTGACACATTTCGTTTGGTTTGACCGATATAAGAGAGCCCGCAGTCACAGTCGATTTTATAAACGCCTGGATCTTGTAAAGGGATGCTTGATTTTATTGGACGAAGATGCTGGCTTATCTTTGAGTGCGGCTTGTAGATAGTTTTGATTGAAGCTCGCCGAAGAATGCCTCCTATCTTGTCAGTAACACCCTTTATATAAGGCAGGAATGCTGGTCTTCGTTCAACTGTGAGTGGCTTTACGCGGTTTCTGCGACGGCGACGCGGTGTTTTTAAATCGTTATCCCGCAGCACTTTAACCAGGTGTTTGAGTTCCTCATTAATGTGTTGGGGATCGCAGATTCCATGTGCTCTCTGAAACAAAGAGTTGCCTACGGCAGATAATTGGCTCGGGTGGTGATGGGATTTCCCATTTAGATATCGGTCAGTGTGGGTGGGTTTCCTATAAACAGTATGGCTAAGTGTACCATCAGGATTTCTTTGTATTAAGACATCTAAGAAAGCTAATTTGTTCTCCTGCTCCAATTCCATAGTGAATTTAATTTTAGAATTAAGGGAATTGAGGTGGTTTAGGAATGCAGTCACTTCATGCTTAGGTAATATAGTGTAGGTGTCGTCAACGTACCTCTTGTATATCTTCGGCACAACAGGTGCCATTCGGAGCGCTTGCTCCTCGAAGTTCTCCATGTAAATGTCAGCTACAACAGGTGACACCGGAGACCCCATGGCAACACCATCAATTTGAATGTAGTAATTGTTATTCCACATGAAGTAGCCAGATGTTAAACATAGCTCTAATAGTTCTGCATATTCCTCGGGCAAGTTTGACTCACTTAGCTTCCTTTTTACTATATCAATGCAGTCTCTAACAGGTAGTGAGGTGAATAGAGACGACACATCAAAGCTAACCATAGTTTCATTGTTAGTTAACTTGAGATTTTTAAGGTCACTAACAAAATGGTAAGAATCCTTTACATATGCACTTGTCTTTCCTCGCAGTTGTGAGAGCACAATTGCTAAGTGCTGGGCCAGCTTGTAAGTTGGTGTGTCTAGCTGGCTCACAATAGGTCTCAAAGGTACTTTAGCTTTGTGTATTTTTGGTAACCCATACAATTTTGGTGGTTTTGCACTTGCTGGTGTTAACTTTTTCACATCTAAATGTAACAAATCTTTGTGTTTTTGTATTAAAGTGGATGTTTTCTTCATAATCCTGTTGGTGGGGTCGTAATTCACCATTTTGTATGTGTTTTCATCCGCTAACAACTCCAAGATTTTTTCGTTATATTCAGATGTATCCATCACTACGGTAGCATTTCCTTTATCTGCACGGAGAACTGTTAACTCGTCATTATTGCGTAAGGTCTTCAATGCAAGGCGTTCTTCTCTGGAAAGATTCGATTTCGGTAGACTATTGCGTCTTAATACGCCGGAGATATCTTGCCGTATACTTTCAGAATCTTCCTTTGAAAGTTTGTTTGTGAAAAGACAGTCTTCTACGCGACAGATTATGTCTTCTACCGGTATTCTAGACGGAGTTGGTGCAAAATTTAAGCCCTTCGATAAAACTTTTATAACATTTGTTTCCAATGTTTGTTTTGACACATTGACAACTGTTCGTTCAAGCGAAAAAGTTGATTGATTCTCTGTGGTTGAGCTGATTGAAGGCTGAAAGGGTTCATGAGTCATCCTTTTGTTATTGAGTTTTTGAAATTTGCTAATTTGTTTATTTTTATAGATGTTGTAGACATAGTACGCCCTTTTATTCGTAAAATCTTCAACTTTCGCGAAATCCGAATGGGACAGAGTCAATGCAAGATCGTTTTTTGAATTTTGAATAATTTCGTCTGTTCGAAATATGTCATACCGATGTTGTTGTATTAACTTGATCAGTAGTTTTTTGCTTGCTTGGTGAAGAATTTCGGCACTCCCCCGGATGTCTTTCTTCGGAGATATTCTCACACATACCGGGAGAAGGTTGTTATCCCGACATCTTTTGAGAAAGTTTAACGATGTCAGCAGCCGTGATTTCTTTTTCTTCATGCACTCAAGCGATCGTATTTTGTTTGCAACTACCGCTCCGTAGCGGGTAATTATATATTTTCTTAAATTTTCACGATTCATACTTTAAATAAAACACTTTTTACCGGATATTATCGCGTATATTTTAGTTAATTTTAAAATTATTTCGACGTTTCGGCATCTTTGCAGTTGCCGTGGTCACGATAGACTAAGGTGTTGTTCATCTATTGCCAGTAATAAAAACTACATGATTGTCAATACATATTAACGCCATCTGTTTCTCAGTCTTCTCGCATAACGTCCCGGATTGACACAAAAGGCACTGACTGTGTCCTGAGTTTGCAGTCTAACAGTTTGCTGGTTTTTCATTTTGATGTTTTTAAGTATTGGATCCCATGTTGATGAAAGTTTCCAACCATCTTCTCTATTGAAATTTGGATGTTTTTTAATTTCAATAGTTTCTCTGACCATCCTAGGTATAAAATGTTTCTCTTTTGCTAGGATCTTCACGGTATCAAATCTTAAATAATGGTTGGGCTTGTCTATGGAATGTTCACAAACTGCAGATTTTGAGGTTCGTTTATTTTTAACATCAGAGATGTGTTCTTTAATGCGAGTTGACACATTTCGTTTGGTTTGACCGATATAAGAGAGCCCGCAGTCACAGTCGATTTTATAAACGCCTGGATCTTGTAAAGGGATGCTTGATTTTATTGGACGAAGATGCTGGCTTATCTTTGAGTGCGGCTTGTAGATAGTTTTGATTGAAGCTCGCCGAAGAATGCCTCCTATCTTGTCAGTAACACCCTTTATATAAGGCAGGAATGCTGGTCTTCGTTCAACTGTGAGTGGCTTTACGCGGTTTCTGCGACGGCGACGCGGTGTTTTTAAATCGTTATCCCGCAGCACTTTAACCAGGTGTTTGAGTTCCTCATTAATGTGTTGGGGATCGCAGATTCCATGTGCTCTCTGAAACAAAGAGTTGCCTACGGCAGATAATTGGCTCGGGTGGTGATGGGATTTCCCATTTAGATATCGGTCAGTGTGGGTGGGTTTCCTATAAACAGTATGGCTAAGTGTACCATCAGGATTTCTTTGTATTAAGACATCTAAGAAAGCTAATTTGTTCTCCTGCTCCAATTCCATAGTGAATTTAATTTTAGAATTAAGGGAATTGAGGTGGTTTAGGAATGCAGTCACTTCATGCTTAGGTAATATAGTGTAGGTGTCGTCAACGTACCTCTTGTATATCTTCGGCACAACAGGTGCCATTCGGAGCGCTTGCTCCTCGAAGTTCTCCATGTAAATGTCAGCTACAACAGGTGACACCGGAGACCCCATGGCAACACCATCAATTTGAATGTAGTAATTGTTATTCCACATGAAGTAGCCAGATGTTAAACATAGCTCTAATAGTTCTGCATATTCCTCGGGCAAGTTTGACTCACTTAGCTTCCTTTTTACTATATCAATGCAGTCTCTAACAGGTAGTGAGGTGAATAGAGACGACACATCAAAGCTAACCATAGTTTCATTGTTAGTTAACTTGAGATTTTTAAGGTCACTAACAAAATGGTAAGAATCCTTTACATATGCACTTGTCTTTCCTCGCAGTTGTGAGAGCACAATTGCTAAGTGCTGGGCCAGCTTGTAAGTTGGTGTGTCTAGCTGGCTCACAATAGGTCTCAAAGGTACTTTAGCTTTGTGTATTTTTGGTAACCCATACAATTTTGGTGGTTTTGCACTTGCTGGTGTTAACTTTTTCACATCTAAATGTAACAAATCTTTGTGTTTTTGTATTAAAGTGGATGTTTTCTTCATAATCCTGTTGGTGGGGTCGTAATTCACCATTTTGTATGTGTTTTCATCCGCTAACAACTCCAAGATTTTTTCGTTATATTCAGATGTATCCATCACTACGGTAGCATTTCCTTTATCTGCACGGAGAACTGTTAACTCGTCATTATTGCGTAAGGTCTTCAATGCAAGGCGTTCTTCTCTGGAAAGATTCGATTTCGGTAGACTATTGCGTCTTAATACGCCGGAGATATCTTGCCGTATACTTTCAGAATCTTCCTTTGAAAGTTTGTTTGTGAAAAGACAGTCTTCTACGCGACAGATTATGTCTTCTACCGGTATTCTAGACGGAGTTGGTGCAAAATTTAAGCCCTTCGATAAAACTTTTATAACATTTGTTTCCAATGTTTGTTTTGACACATTGACAACTGTTCGTTCAAGCGAAAAAGTTGATTGATTCTCTGTGGTTGAGCTGATTGAAGGCTGAAAGGGTTCATGAGTCATCCTTTTGTTATTGAGTTTTTGAAATTTGCTAATTTGTTTATTTTTATAGATGTTGTAGACATAGTACGCCCTTTTATTCGTAAAATCTTCAACTTTCGCGAAATCCGAATGGGACAGAGTCAATGCAAGATCGTTTTTTGAATTTTGAATAATTTCGTCTGTTCGAAATATGTCATACCGATGTTGTTGTATTAACTTGATCAGTAGTTTTTTGCTTGCTTGGTGAAGAATTTCGGCACTCCCCCGGATGTCTTTCTTCGGAGATATTCTCACACATACCGGGAGAAGGTTGTTATCCCGACATCTTTTGAGAAAGTTTAACGATGTCAGCAGCCGTGATTTCTTTTTCTTCATGCACTCAAGCGATCGTATTTTGTTTGCAACTACCGCTCCGTAGCGGGTAATTATATATTTTCTTAAATTTTCACGATTCATACTTTAAATAAAACACTTTTTACCGGATATTATCGCGTATATTTTAGTTAATTTTAAAATTATTTCGACGTTTCGGCATCTTTGCAGTTGCCGTGGTCACGATAGACTAAGGTGTTGTTCATCTATTGCCAGTAATAAAAACTACATGATTGTCAATACATATTAACGCCATCTGTTTCTCAGTCTTCTCGCATAACGTCCCGGATTGACACAAAAGGCACTGACTGTGTCCTGAGTTTGCAGTCTAACAGTTTGCTGGTTTTTCATTTTGATGTTTTTAAGTATTGGATCCCATGTTGATGAAAGTTTCCAACCATCTTCTCTATTGAAATTTGGATGTTTTTTAATTTCAATAGTTTCTCTGACCATCCTAGGTATAAAATGTTTCTCTTTTGCTAGGATCTTCACGGTATCAAATCTTAAATAATGGTTGGGCTTGTCTATGGAATGTTCACAAACTGCAGATTTTGAGGTTCGTTTATTTTTAACATCAGAGATGTGTTCTTTAATGCGAGTTGACACATTTCGTTTGGTTTGACCGATATAAGAGAGCCCGCAGTCACAGTCGATTTTATAAACGCCTGGATCTTGTAAAGGGATGCTTGATTTTATTGGACGAAGATGCTGGCTTATCTTTGAGTGCGGCTTGTAGATAGTTTTGATTGAAGCTCGCCGAAGAATGCCTCCTATCTTGTCAGTAACACCCTTTATATAAGGCAGGAATGCTGGTCTTCGTTCAACTGTGAGTGGCTTTACGCGGTTTCTGCGACGGCGACGCGGTGTTTTTAAATCGTTATCCCGCAGCACTTTAACCAGGTGTTTGAGTTCCTCATTAATGTGTTGGGGATCGCAGATTCCATGTGCTCTCTGAAACAAAGAGTTGCCTACGGCAGATAATTGGCTCGGGTGGTGATGGGATTTCCCATTTAGATATCGGTCAGTGTGGGTGGGTTTCCTATAAACAGTATGGCTAAGTGTACCATCAGGATTTCTTTGTATTAAGACATCTAAGAAAGCTAATTTGTTCTCCTGCTCCAATTCCATAGTGAATTTAATTTTAGAATTAAGGGAATTGAGGTGGTTTAGGAATGCAGTCACTTCATGCTTAGGTAATATAGTGTAGGTGTCGTCAACGTACCTCTTGTATATCTTCGGCACAACAGGTGCCATTCGGAGCGCTTGCTCCTCGAAGTTCTCCATGTAAATGTCAGCTACAACAGGTGACACCGGAGACCCCATGGCAACACCATCAATTTGAATGTAGTAATTGTTATTCCACATGAAGTAGCCAGATGTTAAACATAGCTCTAATAGTTCTGCATATTCCTCGGGCAAGTTTGACTCACTTAGCTTCCTTTTTACTATATCAATGCAGTCTCTAACAGGTAGTGAGGTGAATAGAGACGACACATCAAAGCTAACCATAGTTTCATTGTTAGTTAACTTGAGATTTTTAAGGTCACTAACAAAATGGTAAGAATCCTTTACATATGCACTTGTCTTTCCTCGCAGTTGTGAGAGCACAATTGCTAAGTGCTGGGCCAGCTTGTAAGTTGGTGTGTCTAGCTGGCTCACAATAGGTCTCAAAGGTACTTTAGCTTTGTGTATTTTTGGTAACCCATACAATTTTGGTGGTTTTGCACTTGCTGGTGTTAACTTTTTCACATCTAAATGTAACAAATCTTTGTGTTTTTGTATTAAAGTGGATGTTTTCTTCATAATCCTGTTGGTGGGGTCGTAATTCACCATTTTGTATGTGTTTTCATCCGCTAACAACTCCAAGATTTTTTCGTTATATTCAGATGTATCCATCACTACGGTAGCATTTCCTTTATCTGCACTGAGAACTGTTAACTCGTCATTATTGCGTAAGGTCTTCAATGCAAGGCGTTCTTCTCTGGAAAGATTCGATTTCGGTAGACTATTGCGTCTTAATACGCCGGAGATATCTTGCCGTATACTTTCAGAATCTTCCTTTGAAAGTTTGTTTGTGAAAAGACAGTCTTCTACGCGACAGATTATGTCTTCTACCGGTATTCTAGACGGAGTTGGTGCAAAATTTAAGCCCTTCGATAAAACTTTTATAACATTTGTTTCCAATGTTTGTTTTGACACATTGACAACTGTTCGTTCAAGCGAAAAAGTTGATTGATTCTCTGTGGTTGAGCTGATTGAAGGCTGAAAGGGTTCATGAGTCATCCTTTTGTTATTGAGTTTTTGAAATTTGCTAATTTGTTTATTTTTATAGATGTTGTAGACATAGTACGCCCTTTTATTCGTAAAATCTTCAACTTTCGCGAAATCCGAATGGGACAGAGTCAATGCAAGATCGTTTTTTGAATTTTGAATAATTTCGTCTGTTCGAAATATGTCATACCGATGTTGTTGTATTAACTTGATCAGTAGTTTTTTGCTTGCTTGGTGAAGAATTTCGGCACTCCCCCGGATGTCTTTCTTCGGAGATATTCTCACACATACCGGGAGAAGGTTGTTATCCCGACATCTTTTGAGAAAGTTTAACGATGTCAGCAGCCGTGATTTCTTTTTCTTCATGCACTCAAGCGATCGTATTTTGTTTGCAACTACCGCTCCGTAGCGGGTAATTATATATTTTCTTAAATTTTCACGATTCATACTTTAAATAAAACACTTTTTACCGGATATTATCGCGTATATTTTAGTTAATTTTAAAATTATTTCGACGTTTCGGCATCTTTGCAGTTGCCGTGGTCACGATAGACTAAGGTGTTGTTCATCTATTGCCAGTAATAAAAACTACATGATTGTCAATATACGCGATAATATCCGGTAAAAAGTGTTTTATTTAAAGTATGAATCGTGAAAATTTAAGAAAATATATAGCCTAAACTAAGTTGAATAATTAACTAAAGTAACTAAAATAATCATAGTCCTGTAAAATTAAATTTTGGTCTAGTCCTTCGTATTCTGAATAGCAAACAAGGATAAATATTTATTCATTTAGTTCAAGTTTGGTCTAGTTAAGTTTATTTTGTGGAAACAGAATTGACATAAAATTGCTCTAAATTTGCTCTTTTTACACACTCTCCAGTCTCAGGTCTGCTGGAAGAGATTTCTGTTAGAATTAAGCTAAGGTACAGCTTAATTCTATAAGCTTTAATATGTATTCTATAATGTAGTCACAAAAATGATAAAACAAATAAATAAGTGTGTCTACAGATACAAACGATTTTGTTATAAGAAGTTTTTTTTTTTTGTAAAAGCAGACGTGATTCAAATTGTAATTTTTTTATACATTTATGAGCAAAACAGTTTCGTATTTTTTATCGTATCTTTTGCTGTCTTTGATATAAAGTTCCAAGTAAAGATTCAAGAACTGAAAATATTTAAAGTTGTTGATCCTATATATAGATAGATAGATAACAAATTGACTACTCAGTTTATTGAGTATTGTCAAGAGAGTTTTGGTGGTGCAGTGGTAAGGCACTCGCTTGTCGATTCCGGTGACTGCCTTATGTAGTTTTTACACTAAAGTTTATTAAAGCCGACTGCGTCGACGAAAAGTGACGTGAAGACATCCATATTCTTGAGAAATAATTTAGAATTTCGAAGATTCAGCGCTACCTATCACTACACTACTGGGTTGTCAGTTATAATTGTGAACTTTATTAAAAACAAATAGATTAAATTTCTCATATGCATTTCCTTACAGGATTGTGTTCTTTGGTATTTTGTTTGGTTTATAAGAATTTCTTCTTTCTTTGAGATTTGAACATATTGAGGTTGTCGATCGATTGTCACTTTAATATTCCCAGAAATATGTTTAGTTTGTATTCTTTTGTTTAATTAAAAAAAAAATGACTTGTGCTTTCTTTATTGTGTATATTTTTACATCTGTGCTCTAGGTGTCATACTTTGGTTCAACTTTTAAGTACTTTTCGGTTTACTGATTCGGTTACTAATATTTTTTGGGTTTGATTTTCTTTACTATAAGATTTCAAGGAAAACGTTTTATAAGTGTTCGTACGAATCCTAATCATTTCATATAATTTGCCACTTTAATTTAAAAGGCTGGAATTGCTAAAATGGCATTACAATGACTATCAATAAAGCCAAACGCTGAACGTAGCAGGAATTTATTTGATCACCACCTGCGTCTCATACGGCTAACATTGTGTCGGTTTCTCAAGAGTATCGAGTGCCCAAAGCAAACTAGCAGAAAATAAATAATCGTATAAAGTCAGGTACACAAGTTTATTAACTTCAAATATTTGCGTTAGTTACGACATACAATTTAATTGGTCCAATATCTCATCAAGCTCTGTCAAAAATGCTACAGTATAGTAATAAGATTGGTGATGATACCTTACTGTTTTTGTAAATATTATTTTTCCTTATGATATTCTTCATAGGTAATCTCACAACCAGAAAATGTACTTTCCCAAAGGAATACGCGAGTAAAGCCGCGAGCAAGATGTAGTAATGACATAAGTTGTTGAATTAAGGTAAAATTTAAATTGAGACAGGTTGACCTGCTGCGATGAATTAGTGAAGGTTTTCTTGCGAAGGTTTTTGTTGTATAAATATTTACACATGGTGTGAAAATAATTCGATTTCCAATATTTATTTTAAATTGTTATATTCCTAAGCAAGAAGGCATCTTATATATTGAAAAAATGCATAAGTTGTACACAGACCAGTGAATTTTGATATAAAACTTATACATTTAAACTAGTTCGTGGTATGATAGAAATGTGGCCACAAACTCTTCGATTTGATTCCTGTTTGTAATAATAGCTGGTATACTAATGAATTCGTGTCTTTGATCACAAATAATAACTATACACAGTTTGATGCAAATATGACACTTTAAACTGAGCATACCTAATGGTTCAGAGGTTTGTCAAGAAATTACAATGGGTACATAAAAACCTATTTTATTGGAAGTACAAAATTGAATTTAGAAAGCCAATTTCTATGAATGAGACTCACCTTATAGGCTTTAGCTGGAATTAAATTTAAAATAATTTCAATACTGATTTCTCCATATTAGTATTTTAAACATTATCTATAAGTATTTTAGTAAATTTCTAATTATTACTAATATACTATCCGAAAATATTAAAATTAGTTTTTACTTACTACTGTAATTTTTAGGATTCATTGACATGTTTACTGAGCCGCTAAAACAAAAAAGAACACAAGTACTTATTTGAGCACTCTTTTGGAGAGGTGACGTTTTATCAGATACTTTTTATATTTGAACAGATATTTGTGTATTATATTATCATTTGTAAGTACCAGCGGCATTGTACCAAGTAACAGAAACCTTGTAAGTAATTCAAAGTATTTTCGGAACTCGTTCACAGCTCAGTGACTCGTAAGAATGTGACGATCGTTCTGTGACGAATGAATGTATGAACTGAGCTTTTTCATCAAGACTTTTTGGTTGTACGATAGGTAATTAAGCTATTTTGTTAAGAAACAACGTTCGAACAATTGATTGGTCCTATTTTGTTTACTTTTTATTTCACTATATTACCTACAATGTTTGATGATTTTGTTAAATCTACGAGAAGATTTTCGTATGTCTTCACATAAGGCTCGCAGTAGGAGACACAATTGTTGTATTTAAATAATATTTCAAAGAAGCATATTAATAACTATCTATTTCATACGTCCATGCCATGATTTAAATAATTTATATTATAGTATGCAATTTATCAAATTAAAGCGATATTCTTTATAAATTAGTATACAGTAAAGTTATTGATTTCCTATTGGAAATGTTGGCTTTTAAAAATAATAAAAAAAAGGGTCTATAAATACTTATAGGAATCATGGATGCTTTCACTGTTAGTATGATCATTTTGTTTTATCACTAGTTTAAGTTATCACTAGTCATTAATTCAGTAATTCCTATAATTTTGAAGCCTTGGCTGTATTTGATATTCTAAATATCAAGGACTTTAAGTAAATTTAATTGTGTTTTATTTCTGTTTCCCCAATAGTTTTGCGGTAGCAGGGTTCGTTCTGTTAAGATCTAGTCTGGGGTGGTAATACAGTCCTACCAGCATAATAACCACATTTACGCGGTTGTGTTCCGGTCAGAGGGAAGGAACAAGCAGTGCAATCACTGGAACAAAGGCAATTACAACTTCAGCCTACGGTCGGCACCGCATCATTGTCGATAAATGAATTAAAAATAAGATAACCAAATAAAAACACTGACTATTAAATATGTTCGTGGGTACGTATTTGCCGACTACACCAAAAAAATAACATTCCTAGTCCCATAAGTACAAAATAAAGTATCAATATAAAGTACAAAATAGTATCCTCTTTAATAATAGTGTAGGATCCTCGTCTTCGACATCATGTAAGATGGAAAACTGCAAAATATCACCCAACATAAAATACCTCTGTTTATTTTTTTAAATAATTTCCTATTTATTGTTCAAAAAGTCTTTTGTATTAGTAGTAAAGTTTCTCACGGGAGATCTTGCTCGCATCACAACCAGATATTGTTAATTTGTAGCGTCGTGTCTGAGAAGATTTAAAGGCTCTGCAGATGGTAACTGGTTAGATCTTGGAGCTCAAGTCGAAATTAATGTAAATAATTTAGTTTCAGATTTTTGGTTGAGATTGCTACACTTAAAATTGTAAAGGTAGGAAAGTATTACAAAAAAAAGTTTTGTAAACTGTTATGAGTTGCTAAATTTAAAACGAAGCACCAATTATTTTTATTGTTTCTTTCAAAGTGAGTTACGGAAATAAGATAGTGTAACTTAAAAGATACAAAGATTTATAATAGAGTTTTCGTGAGATTTAGTGAGAAGAAAAGGTTATCACTGTAGCTTCACCATATCAATTATCAAGTAATAATCATCTTTAATTAACTCAGCTATTGTCACTCAGAAGAGGTGTTTCATGAAATCTAGATTTACTAGTAATTTTTTATAATAATTAGGTACACATTACACATATAAATACACACCATAGTAATTGTTGGATTTTGAATTTCGGCTGCGGAAAAAAAACTGCCTTATGTGAATATTTAAATATCCTAACCTCGTTCTAATGATGTTTCTGTCCATAGCAATACCTATGCTCAGTTATAAAAGTCATTGGTTTATTTTGCATTAACTTAGATCAAATTTGACAAATCAATAAGTCAGAGCTTTAACTACTACGCCAACGACTACGTAAACAGCTATAAATAATTTTATGTAACATATAATTACCCACAATACCTACACAACTCTAAATAAAATTGTATACACAGTTATCTTGTATTTTTATAAAATACCTACAAATGTTTAATAATTATTAAATCTGTTATCCTAATAGGTTTCTATTTTAGTTATATTTTGAACTACTTAGTTAATTATAGACTATTTTCTTATCGATTGACCATAAATTAAAAACCATTAACTTACTGCTAAACTTAAAGGTTAATGACATTTAAAAAAGTTGATCTATATTTCAAACAAAAAATTTTTTATATAAAATCATCATCTACGTCTGTCTCTATCCATCAAAGAATTATTTCATAAGTGTAACAGAGGCAGGTATAGTTCTGATAGTTTGTCGGCGAGTGGGCTGGTGTTTCCACTGAAGCTTGACAACCGCTGAATTTGAAGACGAAATGACAAACTCTTGCGCATGGACAACGTATAGTCATCTCGCTCTTTCTTTTTTTTTACAAGAAATTATGCAACGCGTCGTCAAGGTTACTGATAGTACGTGAAGTATGTAAGGTTATGAGTTGAAATATTTGTGTCTTCTTTAGCATTTGTCCTTGGTTGTTATTTTATTTTATGTATTTATTTATATATAGAGTGTTATAGTTATCATAATGAGTGTATGTATCAGTTTCATAACTTTAGTGTCATATTTTTTTATGCATGTATTTAAAAGTAATTTTAAAGATCTATACGAAAACAGTTATTTGCGTCAAATATGTATTTTTAAATATGAGACAATGCGTTGATGTCTTCTCTTCTAAATAAATTAGAAGCAATACGAATTCAACGTTTTAATAGCGAATTTATTTCATACTTATTATATTGACCTATTTTTGATGAATACCTCGAATATGTGCAATTTTTTATGAGTAATATATAAAGAAGTTAAATAACTTAGTTACTTTTATATCGATTAAATTATATAAAATCCTTAACTCGTAAATAATCACTAAATAAGAAACTAAAACACCCAGACATTGATAGTCTCGATAACAAAAAATTGAAGCTTAAAAGACCATCTACTCAAATACATTACAAAACACAAAAATCATGTTGCCAACATATTAATTTAAATAGCCATCACTCATTCCCGCATATCATTTCTTAACACCTCCGAAACTCAATCATTTAAAAAAAGAACGATCCCAAAGATAAACTTGTTCGGTATAATAACCGTTACAAACGTCAAAATGGTTTGAAAATAGAATATCGAACATCTGTCAGAAGTAGATTCAAGTGGTAATGGAGGCCCAAAAATATTTTATATAATTCGTGAGAATCTCCGTCTGTGAGTAAGTAAAACCATTTAAGTGTTGCTATATTGATTGAAAGATTCAATTTGCGTAATGATTTTCGTTGGTACATTGGTAGTTATATTTTTTTGTTACATAACTCATTGGTAGGTCTTTTTGAGGTATTTGTTTTAGTTGGAGTTTAAGTATTAAGATTTAATGATTAGCTTTATAACTAATTATTTTTATTTAAAGAGTATCTATATGTAATTCGTCTTAAGTACATATACTCCTTTGGAAGTTCAGTTGCAAAACAGTAACAAGGTGGCTTTTTTTATTTTATTACTTTATAAATAATTTTACAAACCAGTGGTTGTTAAAGTACAAATCGTAAGTAGAAACCTCAAACTCTTCAGAGGGCGAAATGTCATAGAACTTTAGGTATTTGTTACGTTCTTTATGCACCAATCTATCAAATTCAGTGAAAGATAAAATGACTTATAGTCCATCATAAATATCGAATATGTCGAAAGTCTAAACTTTAAAATATATTTGCTGTTTTTTTAATGTCGTCAAAACTATTTTTCCTTTACTTTTTTGTATAATTAATTTGTAGAATCACATGAAGTATGGTAAAATCTTTGGTAGAACCTGACAATTGCTTTTTGTTGTGAGTCATAGATTGCAAAACCCTACAATTTTAATTCTGCTTTTTTATTTTGAAAGATCCATTTATTCTGTGTAAATTGGCAGGGCTTATCTATTGTACCGAACCTTTAAAGCGCTCCCATTATAAGCGGATTTATTACCACGCGTTGCAGATATTTGGTGAATGAAGGCTAGCCCGGAAAGATTTGAGATCTTAAACATTTTAATATTTTTAATTTATTATATTTTCATGTTTTATGAACCGCAATTCAATAATAAAATCCAAAAGACTTGGCTTTAAGTCAAATATCTGTGAATGAGATGACAAATATGCTTAGAAAACTGTCAGCAAGTAATAGATTATCAAATTTCAAATTTATCAAGTTATATAGTATAAACATTTTTATAATAGAAGTTTTCATAAAATCTGCCTTCATCTCAACATAAAGCCCTCATAAGCTATTATAGTTCTAATACTACAAGTACCCATAGTAAATATAGTAAAGAGTCGGAGGCTGCGAGGAGGTTTCATAGGTCGAAAAGCGCGCGTACGCAGTGTGGCGCGCTCTCCCGTGCTCTGCGCACGCTCTCTAAACCGCGGGAAACCGACACGCACACACGAACACACACGCGGCTGTCACTTTGACAGCTCTCCCGGACCCGAAAAGTAAACAATGGAACGGGCGCGTGGATTTTGAAATATGATTTGAATTTAGGACGCGTTTTTTTTTTTTTTGTTTGTTGACAGTATTTTTGTGCATGTGACATTAGTATTTTTTTGTGGTAAAGTAGTTTTATTATAAAGTGCTAATTATTTTTCTAGCTCTGCAAAATTTTTTGTAGTTTATGGAAAGCCGATTTTGACTATTTTTGAGTGTGAACTATTAGTAGCTCGTGGGTGCGAACTTTCATGTTTTTTTTAGTTGTTATTGCCTACAACTGAAATTGATAAAGGATTTTTTAATGAAAGTGTGAGTATCTTCTTTTTTGTTAATTATATGTAATTTGTGACTAAAGTTAAGTGCAATTATGTTAATGTTTCCGTTATGTAGGACACGGTAGCTCATATTTTTATCTTTAAAATTAACATAAATAAAAACATCACGGGATTTTGTTACCTTGAGTGTATTGATCTACTTGTTTTCTGTAAATAATAAAAAGTTAGATAAATATAATTATTATTCATTTATGACAAATGTTAATAAAGGTAAGGTAAGGAAGGAAGGAAGGTTATAATGTATCATTTTAAAGACGTCCACTGCAGTTTTACCAACATAATAAAAAACATACATTCCAAATCCAACATTAAACATAGCATTTCGAAATTGATAGTTATACACATACGAACGATTATATTTGTGTAAACCAAACCTTTCAAAACTACACTTCTCTTACAATCTTTCTCTTCACCTGAAACTGAAACACAGTCAAGTAATTAAGACATTACTATAGAGATAAGATATACTTTATTAGCTATAGCTATTGAATTCGGTAGAGAAGTTAGCAACGTCGTGAAGTCTCTAATCTATCGTCCCTTCCAAATATATTTTATAGTGCGCGATGCGTTCTTTTTGAAATGCTTTAAAATCCTCCCGACATCTAAATCAAACTTATTGAAAAAGATAGAAATTGTATCATTCCATTGTAATAATACTGAGAAGTTGCACTAACTGATTTGATTATGATGTTGGATTGCTTTTCCAATGTGAAAACGCATAGAACGAATAACTTTGTAGAGAACTAATCCACGCGTTCCCATTGACAGAAAAATAGGAAAAGTCGTATATATTCTAATCGCTTAATTAAAGTTGATATTGCGATGTAGATCGCGCGTTGTGATTGGTCGGTTTTGAGTAGCGTCACCGCTACAAACTTTAGATTAATTTTGTGGCAGCTGAGTTTCTTTTGTTAAGATCTAGTTTGTGGCGATACTACTGTCCTTACTGTTTCGACCACCGTAATAGCCGGGTTTACGTGGTTGTGTTTCAGTCGAAAAGAAAGAACAGTCAGTGAAATTACTGGAACAAATTCAATTCATCGGACCACTAGACGCAGACCTTCCATCCCTTCATGGTAGATATCCCAAGAAGTCGAACCAAACGCTTCGATAGTTCCTTGTTGGTGCGGGTCGCCAAGGTGTGGAATGAACTGCCTGCGTCTGTTTTTCCAGAAAACTATAGTCCTAGCTCTTTCAAGCGTCGATTGAATAGGTATCTCGTGGATAGACGTGTAACACCTTCGTCTTCATCGTCATTTTCCATCAGGTGAGATAGAAGACAACCGTCTAATACTTTTTCAATAAAAAAATAAAAATCTATTTTAGGCCTTGATTGGCAACGCATCATTAGTCGATAAATCAATAAATTACAAGATAACCAATCAAAACACCTACCATGCCAGTAACCATCAGGTGAACTTCGTATTGGTTCGCCGGCTATGACGATTCTTAAAAAAACTGATCAAATCTGTTTTTATCGGGTATAGTACTAGAATTTTTAAAGGTAATTTAGATAGTTTCTCTTGCATAAACATGTGACACCTATATCACATTCCATGTTGTATACGTTGATGATAAAAAATACAATTTTTCCATAATTAATATTACGTCAGGGGATTTAGTTAACAAAGAGGAAACCTTAACAAATATAACCCTGGAGCTTTCAAGTGTAGAGTGAATAGGTACCTCTTAGACAGGCGTGTACGATCTTCGTCTTCGTCGTCACTTTCCATCAGGTGAGATGGAAGACAAACGCCTGCTAATTATTAATAAAAAAAAAACTTCGTAATTACCAAACAAATTACGAGAATCCAAGAAAGTAAATCACAAACATACTCAGTTGAAAATTCTCTATACGCATAAACGAAACACAGGCTCATTTTTTATTTGTTCTGATACACAAACGAAGCCAATAAGGTTCAAAGAACGAAACGAAACAACTATCCATGAAGCGGTATTTCAAAACCAAGGTAATAATTTAAAACAAATTGTTTGGGCAAAAAGTGTCTTCTTAATGCACTAATTTACTCAAACCACTTGGATAATGTTCTTTTTTAGACACTTTTAAGTTAATCTAAAAAATATCTTTGACGTAAAATAATACTTAGCTTCGAATACCCGTTATCTAGGTATATTTATGTATATATGATCTATTGTATGAATGTTCCTCAAAGGGAGAATTTTACCTCTTGTGGTTAGGTACAGATTTATGTAAAATAAATGCTTTCATATATATTCCTAATTTAAGGAGTATTTTATAAAGTTTATAAATGTATTATATATTAATTGAAGATTTTGAGTTTATCTCCATTCTTTTTATTTATTTATTTAAACTTCGTACTTATTCTAATGTCAGGAGGGCTTAATGCCATATGGCGTTGTCTACCAGCCAACCTTAAGGTGGTGGTGGATAAATAAATATGGGTAACCAGTAGTTCAAACAGCATCGAACCACGTGTTTATATATTTGTATACTATAGCAATAAATATAGACAATTAATCATTTTTATGTAAAGTTCAATATTAATATAAAGATAACATAAATAAGCCTACATGCAGTGCATTATTGATTGTAGCCCTCGTTCAGATGCAGTTCATGTGATCATCTTATTTTTTAAATTCCGTGATCAACCAGCTCTGCTTCTCAAGATCTCGTTTTGTTTGTATACTTTTAATTCTTAAGGAAATATTCCAAAACGCAATTCACTTTATGTTGATAATAATAACACGTTTCTGTATATTTCTACAAAACTTTTTTACATGGAGTGTTTATAATTTCTTTTTTTAAATAAATATGTCACAATTGGCAAAGACAGAAATCTTATTTTAAAAGGCTTCATGTTTTCTTTTAATTTTTATGGAGAACATTTTTTTTAACTCATATCTCTCATAACTAAAAATAAAAATAAAAATCACATAATGTGGACAGTATTGTCGCACACCTGTAAGTTCACCAACACTTGAGGTCTTAATTTTCACTCATCTCATACAAATGTATATAGAGTCAAATGTATATAATTTTTTTACTCACTTTTGCATATTTGTATAAATTTGTATAAATCTTTGGGAATCTTATGCCGTGTTTTGTCACGTGTCAAAGACTATCAGCAATATAAAAATTATGTGAGTTTGCTTGGCGATAGAGCAATCGCTCTCAGTTTAGGAATTGATGACACCTAAAACGTATTTTACATTTTTAAAGCTACATTGTTGGTTAGTATCCCTATCTCATACGCCGGAGGCCCAAGGTTTGAGCCTGGCCGGGGCATTTATTTGTGTGATGAACACGGGTCACGGTTATGTATATTTATGTATGTATGTTTATTCTAGGTCCCCCAGTTCGCTGTATGGTCATCCATAACACAAGCTCTGCTTACTTTGGGGCCATACAGCTGGTGTGTTTGTCTGGGGATTATTATTATTATAGTCAGTCGCAAACCATAACTGAATTTTTTTCCGGATGAAAGGTTTAAAGAATGCTATCCACACAGAAGCGCCCCACTGGTTCTTTGGTCGAGATACCACACTTCAATATATAGACCAAATATTAGTAGGCGCGTCTCATGGATGGCACTGGCTAAATCAGAAGTAACTTCCTGGGCCCTAACAAAGGGAATGCGAATTTTATAATAATAATAAATCCCCAGACAAATACACCAACTGTATGGCCCTTAAGAACGCAGAGCTTTTGTTATGGATTATCATACAGTGAACCGAGAGGGAACCGAGAATAAACATAAGTATATACACATAAACAACCATGTCCCGAGGACAAACATCTGTATGCATCACACAAACTAATGCCTCGACCAGGACTCGAACCTACCGAACGGTATGATTCTATGAGTAGTGCATAAGAAAAAAATAATCCTGTGATTTCTCTTGCCAATTCGTCTGCACGGCTCGTCTTTAAAACCTGGTTGATTGTTTTTCGTTTTGAACAATTAAGAAACGTAGCTAAAAGTATTGCTTATGATGTTCAAAAATATATTATTTTACAAGATTTTATTTTGAAATTAAAAGTCAAATATAGTATAAGTTATCTTCTAATAGCCAAAACACGGCATAAGATTTGTACGTCTAGAAGCTAATTTTCGTAATGCACATTTGTTTTATTGCTTTTTTCACTGCACTTACTATTTCTAAAACGTGCAGAAAAATTGCAAAATTCTATGAATTTTTTACTTATAAATAACTATTAAAAACAAAATTATTGCGTTTATAAAAGGAGCCATTGAATGTACGGTTACAAATACATGTCTGATGTCGCCTTTTGACCCAAGATTCCATGAAAACCAATTAAATTTCTTTGGACCAAATAAGAATACTCTCCTTTTTAGGAATAACAGGTTTCGTGTTGCTTTTATTTCAATTTCAACCGACCAGAGTCTTAAGGCGAGCTTAGAACTGTTTAAAAATAAATCTTAAACTAAAATAAGTACGTAGGTATAAAGCTTTTGCAATCTCAATACTTTTTTAAATGTGGCAACATAACAAAATATTAAGTTGAGAACACATTCAAAAAGAACATCAAAAATGGAGTCGGTCCGTCGAATTCTCAGGCAAATATTTAAATTTCAATTCAGTCGCATATCAATGGGGAGCCATAAGCCACCGTCGTTTTTTCCTCCGTACTGAGACAATAAAGAAAAAGGCAAAGAAGAGAAAAGAAATAAAAAACGGTTGAACAACATCTAGATTCAAAATACTGGCTGATTCGACTTTTGAACAAAAGGACTGGCTCCTGGCTGACCGAGATCTGTGTACGAGAATCCTTTGCCCTTTTTTTTCTTTTTTTTAAGGCGCATTACAATGAGTCCGTCTATCGGATGTCAGAAGATATTTTTAAAACAATTACAATGGTTTACCGATTCTGTTACGGTGTTTTATGTGTTTGAATTTGATGAAAAATTACTATATTTTTATAATATGTTTGTTTTGTTTAATGCTAATCATTTTTGAAACATTTCGTACCGCGTACGTCTTCGACTATTTTTTCTAATAACATTTATAATGTAATTAATTTTCATACATTTTGGTTTTATGTTTTTATTTCGAGTTTTGTTTTGTTTTGATGTTTTTATTTTAAAGGTGTTTCCTTTGTAAATGTGACCTAGATATCTAGTATACTTTTCAGGATTCTTAAATATTAGAGCCCATCTGCCCTGTACAGAGTGTTTGTCTTACCATAGCCATACCATTTAATAGCCAAAATAAAAAATATATAAATCTGACGTTACATTTATCTAGGTCTTTGTAATTGTTTTATAATATTTTTTTTGCGTGTTGAAATTTTATACATGTAAGCGTAAAAATGAAGACCTCCATCGTTCAAATATCACATAACATAATTCAATAATATCACTAAGAAAAAATATAATACAATAGAAAAAAATAATAGTACAATGTTATAGAAAAAAAAAAAGTAAATAACTTCAAACTTGGCTTGGTTTGGAGTACATTATACGAACTTACTTAACTTTTACACGAGGGAGTTTGCGTAATTATAAGCACCCAAAATGGCAGCAAAACATTGATCAACACCATTGCTATTGATCCTCACTCCAAGTTTTGAATCCAGGACTTGTGCTGTAGAAGGCACACCTTCTATCACTTTATCCACGAGGCCAAAATAAACCTTAAATTCTGCAATAATCCAATCCAATTACATTCCTTTCTTAACGGTATTCTTAACCTTAATCTTATTTAAATAAGGTCCCATTTCCATATAGTCTTAAAGTATTAGTCATAGACCTTGACACTTAAAACACTGAACTATAGATATGGAGTAGATAAAACTATTATGAAAAAATATGATTCCAATTTCATTCTCAGCAAATACTACTCTACCAAGTGAACTAAACGATTTTCAATCGTGACGTCATTAAATCCGGATACCGACAGCAGCGCAACTAATATTTTATTTCATGATAGTTTTTGTTTATCTGACTAAATTTCCAAAGTTTTGAGCTGCACTTCTTACTGGTTTTGTTTATATAAGTAAAGGATCGAAAGAGGAAGCCGTATTTCGCTCGTTCGTCTTGTTTACCTGGCTACTTATTGCTAAATATCGTGTGAATCAATATACAGCAGATTATATTTTATTTAAGAAGAGACATAGAAGGGTCGCAAAGTCGCATGGTTAACTTCTTACCAAATACCTGTGAAGCTATGCAAGAGGTAAGCAGGGTTTTTTCCTGCCATTTTGCCACACATTTTCCTGTGATCACTCTTTAATCCATAGAGGCTCATGTCACTGCAGTGGGAATCTAAGGGTGTTGCCACACCAATCGATTGACCAGTCGATGTCGATTGACGTTGCCTGGTCCGTGCTACCTTCGATCGACGTCGATCGATTGGTGTGGTAACACCCTAAGGCAGCCGTGTGAAAGTGTGTGTGTCTTTAGATAAAACCTTCCATTTGCACACCGAAATGAAACTCTTGCGTCGTTATACTATATGAAACTCTACTGAATCAGTAGATGAACCTGATAATTAATGTAAGAAAAAGAAGAACGTTTTAAAATATTACAGCATATTCATGAAAATAAAAATATCTAGAACGCAAACTGTAAAAATCCTTCAAACGCAAAGATAATTTTATAGTAAACTGATTTCAACCTAAGATTACAAATATTAAAAGAAAAACATATCTGAAGTAAATGTCTGTTTTCATTGCAGAAATTCCGTAGAAGATTTCGGATAATAATACTCCTACATAGGATAATCTAAGTTTTTAGCAAAAAATTACAGTGAACAAAAAAAATGTCTCAATATTTACCATGAACACTTATATACGCATTTAAACAATCTTAATAATTACAAGTAAAAGTGTTTTTAAATCGTTATCTTATGTATAATCATGCAGTTCTTCCTTATTAGTTTCATCGATTTAAAATCGTCTGAAATTGGACCGAGTATTATATTAATTAAAGCTATACGCTATAATTATCATTACATTAATAGGTTTTGCGTTAAGTGGCACTTACATCATCGATATTTTATAACATAGCTATGTTTCGCTTTAGGTTCTGCTTCGAATCAAAAAATATCTTGAAAATAGAGTTCTCATTTTGTATCGTTTTATGATTTTGTAAACTTTGTTGTATTCCTGCACTCATTAAACTAAAGAAGTTTAATAATTTATGCTACTGAAGTAAAATTAAATGTATCCATTATATGCTTTTATTTTACATGCAATTACAACCCAGTGGTGTAATGGTTAGTAGCCCTGCCTCATACGCCGGAGGTCCCAGGTTCGAGTCCTGGCCGGGGCATTCATATGTGTGATGAACACAGATGCTTGTTCTCGGGTAATGGTTGTTTGTATTTATATATGTATGTTTATTCTATGTTCCCCTCCAGTTCGCTGTATGGTCATCCATAACACAAGCTCTGCTTATTTTGGGACTATACAGTTGGTGTGTCTGTATGGGGGTTAAAAAAAATTACGTATTGTAAAATAGTAATATGAAGAAAAAGCTGTATAAAATACACTAAAATCGATTAAATAATTATTACGAAAGTTAATCAACGTGCATAAATCGACCGTCCTAAACAAAAAGATCTCACACCAAACTAGAGAGGCCCAACTGTTCACCTACAGAGCAAAAACAAATGCAGCGACAATGGACTGGTCACATTTGTACGGACTAATGGTCTCTATAGCTTGTTATTAAAATGGAGACCTCGTCAAGTAGCTAACGATCTGAGCACCTTGCATGGAAGACTTCAAAAGGGTAATGTTGGAAAAATATTGACACAGTTACCTCAAGAATAATTGTTATATTTTATAAAAGGTCCAAAAATATTATTACTGACACAGCAGTTGTTGATAAATTTCCCTATCATTTCAATGACTCCTAATCAACTCTTATATAGATAGTACATACTGATATTAGTTACAATTATCAAAGTACTTTAGGGTAGGTACTGTCTACATGTACCGTCTGCTACATTCGGGTCGGCTGTATTTGTTGATCGGCAATGCCAGATCAACAACTACACATATTCAGTACGTTGCAGACGGTATGCTACAGTTTTCCCGAACGTTCATCTACATACAGTATATTCGACTTGTTCGGCAGTGCCGAATGATGTCAGCCCAAATATGTGAGTACGGCCCCTTACCCTTTGCAATAACTTCTTTGACAATAAAGAATGAATGAACTTGACCACTATTACTAAAAATACTTAATATACTACTTAAGAGCTTAATGAGCGTATGTAGTTTCAACTTATTTCTCTCAATGATGTACTTCGTCAGTCAAAGATCCAGAACTTAGTTCCGGGTGCTGGCTTATGACTCAGTAACATACTGAGAAATCTATATTCACACATATTTTTTATAACGAACAGTATCGATTAATTCATGCTTTTAGCAAGAGATCACTTAAACTGGTTTTCAATGTTTAAAAGCCAAAAAAATCTGTTGTTTTGATTTCGATAACAAAGTGCATTCATTTCAAATACTTTAATGTGTTTACCTTGTAGAAGAATTGAGAAAGCGATGGATGCAAGAAGAGCTGCAAAATAACAAAATCTGAGGTACGGCCTAAGAATAAATTTTGCTTTGCGAGTTCATACTCTATATATACTCAGTCCAAGTCTATATTTGCTTAGCAAAATCTATAATTTAGAGATCTCTAAGAAACTGTTTGACTTCTCTAAGTGCGACCGGTAGTTGGACATTTGTAAAGTGGACATTTTTCGGCTCCAGCAGGCTGAGGTTATAATTATAAGGATAACGAAACAAGTTAAGTATAGAGTCACAAATAGATAAAATCACATCATAAGGTTTTTATTACAGTGATACATTTTTTTTTGCCGGCAAACGATCACGCAATCCGTCTGATGGTAATTAGTATCCGTGCCTATAGACATCATTAATCGTAGATGCTATTGATTAGTTATATTGTTATTTATTAATTATCGATCAATTATGCGTTGCCGAACTTAGGCTTTAGTTGGAATTGCCTTTGTTCCAGAAAACGTGGTTATTATGGTTCAAATAGGAAGGACTGTAGTACCGCTCCAGACGAGATCTTAACGGAAGAAGCTGTACTTCCTTACTACGTAAAAGTTAAGGAAAAGATAGATAGAATCTACGGTGTAAACATGATTTTACACCGTAGATCTTTTGTTAAATATTATATCTGCATTAAGAAATGATTTGCTAACCGTTGTACAAACTTCATAAACTATGACGTAAGTTTTTTTATAAATTACAAATAAACACAAAATGTAAAACATAAGGACACAATAACCTCCTTACAGGCGTTATGTCAAAATTCCGTCGGCTCAGATTTTTGTGGTCGATCAATATTTGGTCGTTGTTTTAAAGCGCACATTAGCACGTGTCCCTTGGCAAGGATGCTGACAGGGTGCGCGTTGTAGGGCTGGCACAGGGTAACTTTTTATCAGTGAAAAAATATTTTGACCAGTTTATATTTAATTTCTTTCGTTTATATAGTGGCAACCTACTAGATTCTTGTTTTAAATATATTTGGCACGCAATAAGGGAATTAACTTTTGTGCTGTATTTCTATCTATTGCCTGTTTTTTTAATTGGAATTACAAACACATTTTATAAAAACTAATAGTTCTTTAAAACGTAATTAAATAAATACCTAAATAATGTTACACCGCATCAGAATAATCTTAATCTAAAGTTGCTTCATTTGCTTGTTTTCTTGCGGTGGCATTTTTTTGATAACAACGTGCTATAAACGATTACAAGGTAATCAATAATTATAATTATAACAATTAAAATCCCATTTTGCAATGCTAAATTCCTTTTTTTTTAATTAAATTATGTAAATAAATAAAAGTTATACAGTTTTTTTGTAACTTAAAAAACTTGTACCTACTTTTATTTAGAGGAGAAATCCCTTTTTATGTTTATATAATTTACAAATGAACAAAATAAGTAAAACATAAGTGGTATAGCAAACATTAGAAAGGTACATTATCAGGCGGTACATGAATGAAACCTCACAGGGATCTCTTGACACCAATATAATAAAAACACAACATAAAACTGATTTCAAAGTGCTTTCACAATTCGAAATCCAGGAGCATCATCAATCAATTCTTAATCATATTTCATACCGGAATTCTCACAAAATCGATAGTTCGCGCGGGTGCAACCGCGAGATACTTTTAGTCTGTCATAAAATCAAAACAAAACAAAGTGGCAACCCTAGTGCATTGGTAAGTAGCGGTCAAATTAACACCACTATTTAGCGGTTACTTACTTACAGGGATGGACGCAGGTGGTCCGTGTTTAACGAGCTGTTCTTTTTATCATTTTTTGTTTAGCTTTTTTTGTCAAAGCCACTTTAAGAGGTTTTATAACGCACTTGGAAATGTTAAGAGCTGATTATTTGTGCTTTTTTTTTATTGTTTGTAGTGTCTTTTTTTAGAGTTTTGTAATATTTGATGAGTTGGTGGCGTTTGTTTTATTCGATTTTTTTATTGCAATGAAGTTAAGATTCAAAGTAATCATTATCAAATTGTTAAATAATCAGTATGTCAAAAACTGATAAGAGTTTCAAACATTTTGCTGAAATTATTGTTTTATGGCATGAATGACGCTGTCCCATATCTATTGTCATGAAGTAATATATCAATTAATAGTACAGCAATTGTTTTTTTACCATTTTTCTTAAAATATATGCCAACGTTTTCAGTGAATTCTAAACTGATAAAAGTAGGCTGTTTCTTCTGAACTACGCGTAGACAAAATTTTTCCTCATTAACAAGACGAATGTCAACATATATACATAATTTCAAGTTCATTTTAAGAAAAGTAATGTGTATTGTAGCGTTCAGTCCTAATTCGAATCTCATCTAGCAGCGCGCATCGCTCATTGCTTTATGTGGCCTGCGAGTTATGAAAGTTGGATGTGGTGTTTAGGAGCGCTAAGAAAGAAAAAAGAATGGTGTTTTTAATGCTGCTATTTGAGTATTTTTCAGGGCGCGAGTTAAAGTCTTTCGTTGTGAACAAAATCTAAAAGCCTTCCAGTATTCACATGTGGTGTTTTATTTATAAATCTTGTACGTGCGATAAAATACTTTTTAAACTTGATTTTGCTATCTTTTAGTCACCTTATAATTAATTATCCAATATTTATAAAACTAAAACTATACCAAGTTGACATACACATAATTGTGCCCACCAAAACAAAATGCCACATCCACAGCCGAACCTGCATCAAAGACCACAATAATCGTCCTCCATTACGAAATACCAGAACTAATGTAGACTGCCTTATCATAATTTGAATCGACATTTCGGATGGCTCCACTGTGACAAACCTGTGTTTTCTTGCACGGTTATTAATTTTGAATGGATAACTGTATTGTGATACGAATATTTTGGTATTTTTGACTTAGACTTACCGAGATTATATGTAGCGTAAGTTTAGGGATTATTTTTGTTTGAGCAATATATGTATGTGGGAATAAACAAAAATAGAAAAAGATAAACAAAAACAGTTCTGTAATTTAGCGCAAAAATACACATATTATAAACTATAGACAGTAGTATTTTTCACATCCCATCATCCAACTGTAGCTTATAAAATCTCACTAATATTTTCATAAAAAACCCTCCTCAATTCGCACAATAAATTATGAACCAAGGATATTTTATTTTATTACATACTAGGTTTTGCCTGCAATTTCACTGATGCACCTGTATGTATTGGTGGGGCAAAATCCATAATGATCGTTTTTGCGTTTTTGTGTGGCAGCTTATGCAACAAAATTGACTCACATTTTATATTTAATTAAAAAACAAATTTATGACCATTTTGAACAATATGTCATATTTTGATTTCTAGAAACGTTGGTAATGACCTGTCAATATAATTGCATGGTCGCAGGTGGATGGATGACTTAGACATTAAACTAAACATTTTGGTATTTTTTTTAAACATGCGTTTGGTTGAACGTGATATGTCTTATTTATAGCTTCGGTTGGTCCTACCGCACCACGCTCGCTTCGTTTGTTCAACTTGCGTATATCAACAATTTTGTAAAAAACTAGCTAACACTGTTTGGTTGTTATTTGTATATAATGAGGTTATTTTTATAAAACATGATGATTGTCTTTAGAAAACATTATACTTCGGTTAATGATTTATGGTGGTATTTCTAAGACCCATCTTTTTTACATGCACTGACAAAACAAAACTAGGATATTGTGGGAAAAAAAAATGGTTTATTTTAATTCGGTTGTTATCAAGATTTACAGATGCAGCGGTTTTATAATTAAGTAAATAGTAAACTACATTCAATAAAATAATAAGCAACAGACGTTAAACGCAAAGGCTGTGATTTAAGTCAAAATGAGTAGAGATTTTTTGAATTCAATCTACAGCTGTATCACATTTTTACATAAAATGTCGCACAATCCAAAACCTTACTACAAAATCCCAGCGCAACATGCTGGTTTCTATGGAAGATGACGATGAATGTGTCAACTGGAGCACTATAAAGTGCTGACGCAACGTTTGTGTAATCGTTAAGGTGGGAGCAGGCAAAATCGAAGTCAAATGTCAAAGAAAAGGAGATTAACATTAGTTCAAATGTCTGTTAACTCTTTAATTCCAATTCGAAGTATTTTATTTCATCACAAGTAACATATGAACAGTTGTTTAAAGTCTTCTTTCCTTTATCTTCGTCGAGATTGCGTAAATACAAGGTAACTTCGGCTTTTATTCTGTATTGTGGGTAGACTGAGAGGAAAAAACCTCTCGGAACTCTACTTACAATACTTGGGGTAGAAGATACACAATTTGACGACGACATGAAAGAAACACACATATTTATTTATTTATTTATTTATTTATTGTTTCACAGAGCCAACAGCACTTAGGTCTAATTTACACTTGTTTGTATTTAATTGCTTAAACAGACCGCCAATAACAGGCTCACAATTTTTAAAATGATCTTATAGAGTAGAATACCTATGTGAACTAATTTTACATTTTTGGACTGAGAACACTATAAACAAAAAACAAATGACAGAGACAAAAAAGAAATTTGAGATAAATTAAACAAATCTATGTATATGAATTTACAAATAATAATAACAGTACGCGAATATGTGTATGTGTGTGTGTTTGTTTGTGTGTGTGTGTTTGTGTGTGTGTGTGTGTGTGTGTGTGTGTGTGTGTGTGAAAAATTATATATATGTATGTTAGGTTTACGTTCAAGTATTACACCGGAAATAGTTTCGGATGTCACTTTTGATCTGCATAGAGTTCAGCAATAACAGAATTTTTAAATGATTGCTTTGTGAGATGGAATATATCAATTGAGTGAAATTTTTTATTGTAGCAGCTAAGCATTTGGCAAATTACCGAGTTTTTGGCATAATTTGAGTGATGAGTAGGAATATAGAAGAGAGTACAATGTCTAGTTCGCTTAGTTGGTGTTCTGAGTTGTAAGACGTGCGAGGTTAGCTCAGGGTTGTCAATTTTATTATTACATATGTCATGTAGGAACAGCATCTGTAGCAAAGTGCGTCTGTCTGTCAGTGGCAAGAGTGTGTGCCTACTGCACAGGTTTGTATAGCTGGAGTTTTTAAAGTAGGTGCGATAATTAAGAGCTCTCAGAAATCTCGACTGTATTTTTTCAATATTTTGAGCATGGGTTAAATAATAAGGGGTCCAGACAACACAACAATATTCCACTACGCTGCGGACGTAGGCAAAGTATAACAATTTTATACATTCGGTATCAGAAAAAGGTATGATAGCTAACTGTGCGTGCTGATGAAATGCCGCAGAAAAGCTGTTTACAATACTGAACTTACTGAATAAATTACTGAACAATAAAATAAAATATTTGGGTTTAACTGCACTATCTATCTGTTGGAACGAATAGTTCATTAGAAACTCTATTATTTCTTTTTAGTTTAGTGTGACGAGCATAACTTTAAAAAACGTTAATCAAGCGAAAATCAGGAAAAATGTTTAAAGAATATCTATAATAAAAACCTTGATAATAGTATTTTTTTCTCACTTAATGAATTGATTTGAAGTTTCTTCTCGATTTTAATGAACTTGAACATTTCCATAATATGGTAACCATAAATAATGTACATCGAGAGGCTCAATGCGATCTGCTGGAAACTGACCTTAATGGACATGTGGTAGATCATTTCATTCTTATATCGAAAGTTTAGTAAAACTCTATTTAGCTTTATGTATGTATATTTATGAATTTTCAATGGACCTTGATTTTTCTGAATTTGCTAGCTAAATATGACATTTTCAAGGTCTTGTTAAGCTAATTCTTGTTGAAGTTCAATTTATCGATAAACACGAGACTAATAAAATCTTAGTTGTAATGCAAATCAACCACAAATGCCTATATTTGCAGAGCCATTGTCTTCCTAAACCAGCTATAACTACTTTTTAATAACATTATAAAAGCTATTTTATTATCTCAAAAAAGATGTTTTCTATATATATAACGAACAGAAAATGAAATAACATTATCTTAACAGTATTCCAAACAAATTTATGCGTACTTTAAACAGAATGTAAAACATTTACACTCCCATACATTTCATCCATGAGAATCCATACAGAACAAGCAAGAAATCGAAAAATACGCCATGCACGGAACAATATGGGAATCCGCATGGAGCTTTGCTACTTACAAATTGAATAAAACAAACTGAATTTTCTCTTATGGCAGCTATCCTCTCTTTTCTTCTTGTACAGTCAGACAAGGACAGAGCCTCAGTTGAAATGTCTTAGGTCATTAGGTCCTAGCCAAGTAAGGATAACAATATGCCAATATGGCAGCCGACGGTCCTACAGTAAAAACAATAGATTATTGGACATTTAGATTTTAGTATGTACGGAGATGGCCTTAGACCGCTGACTTTGATAGCTCAGGAGAGAATGGCGTTATTAAAACTATGTGGCATGTCAAGTGGGGTTAATATTAAGCTTACTGTAATAAAAACTAATGTCTTTAGTAAACGTTTTCTTTGGGTTTATCTACTCAGCATTAATATAAAATGATTTATGGTGGTATTTCTGAATCCCATCTATTTTACTAGTTACAAACACCAATGAGAAAGAAAGACAATGGTGTCATATATTATATCCCTCAGTGCGTCCTAGGTAGATGTGACGTCGTTATAAGAAAAATAGTCAACACTGAAAAATAAATATTTGAATTAGAAATTGTCACAGTGATTAAAGTTTTTAAACTCACCCTTATACCTTTATTTTTCTTTTACTTTTCGTAGTTCTGTCAGCTCACAGCCACCATGTACAAAGTACCGCAATTAAGGCGTTGAATTATTTATGGTACTCATTTCCCTTATATGTTTATTTTTCTTTGCTTAGTTTTTATATTATTTGCATTAATAATAAAAAATAAAAATTACTTTATTTAAGCAAAATAAAATAAATGGCAATCTAATATAAAAAAACGACTAAAAATTCATAAAAATGTAAAAGTTTAATTTAAAATAGTTCAAAAATACTTTGTCATCATTGGCACAGAGCGCACAATTAATGAGAGACACAACTTACAAATCACAACCTTGTATTTTAATAAAAGTAATTAGTAAGTAGTAAGTAGATGAGCTGAGAATCTCCTCCTTAATTTAAGTCGGTTTATAAATAGACCAATAAAAAAACCATTAGGAAAAACAACAGGATGAAATTTTTTTTCTGAGAACTTAAATTTTCACGCAATTTATTTAATATACTGTAGAAGAATACATTTTCTGAACTTTAACGTAACATTTAGCTTAGTACGTCACGACCTGCGACATAGATGACATTGATAGTAAAGGAGCTAGTGGCGAAATTAATTGTTAAGCGAAAGTGCAAACTGTGTATAAAGTTAATTGTTTTTGTTGTACTCGTTAGAAAGGGCAAGATTACAGAAGTTGATAGGCTAGGAGCTAGCGATTAAATTTATTGTGGAGATATGAGTTTGTATTTAATGAATTGGTGATATTTTTAATATAAATTTATATTTTGTTGTAAAACAATTATGTGCTTTGTAACAAAGTTTAGTATTAAACGTTTCTAGTTTTGCTCGGTTTTGAGTAAGATTTTATATCCTTATATTAAGAGTACGTAGTTATCCTACAACATACAAGGTTGTTTCAGATCAGACACATTATTGTTATTTAAGTTAAAAAAAAAACTATTTACACTGTAATCAATAACAAATACCACCAATACATCACGAGTCAAGGTCAACGTTAACAACATTTATTACCAAACGCCAATTACAAAATACCATAAAATCCACAATAATTACATTCAAAATTACATGTACCATGACAATAGCCCATAAGTATTAAACAAACAAGCCATAACCAGCCTTTTATAAAGAACTTTTCGCTTTTACCAATAATAACATGAAAAATTACACACTAAAATGTGTCCAATCATGGCCCAAAAGTGGGACGTAATCTCGGTAATAACCTTAATCAAAAGCCTTAGTACGTCCGACAAACTTATCTGTTCAGAAAAAGGGTGGCGCTCGTTCTATGCGTAATTGAAGTTAAATTTTTACTGACGCAATAAATTCTTTAGTTCTAGTTGTTGCGACTGAATATATAAGATGATTGCACTGTGCACTTAAGGTTGAAAGTATGGATGGGTCAGGAACTGTGTTTTTACGATGGGCTGTAATTTTTGTGACGTGAAAATTTGACGGATTTTTTTGTCACTTATGGATTGATTTTGAGAGTACACAGTGGAGTTGTAGGTCTTGAAATAAAGTGGTGTCACATGCGGATTTCGATATTGATTTCTATGATAATTTTTATCGTTTCATTGTTATAAACATTATTTTTCAAAGCTGAAACTAATTCCAACAGTTGTGAATTTCGGTATCGTGAATTTCTTCGATTTGTTATTGATCCCGAAGTTTAAAAACTTTTTCAATATAATAATATGAGTTGTCATTAGATTCGACTCAGTTATCTTATTTTATTACTTCTTGGTATTCTTATGGGAACCGGTATTACATCGCAAAATAACTTTAAGGATTTTAATTTGTCAAATTTTGCAGCTTATTTCCTATAAAGTGGTGGTCTTGACGTGTGTCTCACCAGAGTGAAAGACTTTGAATACGTGTATTCAAATATGAGCTTTTACGTCATATTTGGGTTACTACCCACATTTGAAAAATGTGCATTTAAGCTACCATTGCATTATTAAAAAGTCCACAGTAAGAATCGGCTAATAAGGGCACTATTTATAGTTCCTTTACGTAGCATTTAGGTTCTTATACCCCATTGTTTCTAGGTTTCTCTTTCAATTTGTATACGCTGATAAGTAAATATTTGCTAGCAAAATAAATTCAATTTTCAGTAACTGCGTTAGTCAAACCATTCGTCTTAATATTTGTAGAAAGCAAACTTGCAGAATTCCTCGTTTGATGACCAATTAAAAGCTGAATGTAAAATTCAAACGAACACAAACTTAAATAAGTAATTCAATTACAAGTACTCCGAGTTTATGGCAACAAATTATGCCAAGCTATTTGGTACCACACGGTTTATAAAATTATAAAATGAAAGATACGTGCTCGGTTATGCCACGTTCCATCTTCAACTTTGATGTAGAAGGCGCTCCTTCTGTCTTCTTTCTTTTCTTAAGTAAATTTCAAATGATAGTGCAGTAGTAAAATTTGCTGCATATCTGTTCTCTTCATATTGGGATACTAGACCCCTCAGCCGCGTGGGGCGTAGTTCCCGTGAGGGTTTTAGTATAAAATATTTTACTCCTGGTCTTCCACCTCCCTCCCGAGAGGGTGCTTCGGCAGCAAAAAAAAAAAATATAGCTGTACAACAGAGGTATGGTTTTTCATATCGGTATAGTAGTTTCAGAGTTTATCGATAAAAAAAAACATATATTTAAAGGTAGGACAAGTATAGATTTTATTTACTTTATTTTATTTTAATAGCCAGTAAATGAGCACGCGAACCCCCTGCGGGTGAGAGGCGTCCGCACGCAGGGCTCTAATTATGAACTTCATTGGTCGTAGGTGTTTTTTTTGTATTTATATTAAATATATTATGAATATTACACCACTAATGATGCGTTGCCGACTGTGGGCTAAAGTTGGAATTGCTTATTGTTTCAGTAATTGCACTCGCTGTTCTTTCCCTTCGACCGATAATAAAATGAATTTTTTTTTTATTAATAATTAGCAGGCGTTTGTCTTCCATCTCACCTGATGGAAAGTGACGATGAAGACGAGGATCATACACGCCTGTCCAAGAGGTGCCTATTGACTCTACACTTGAAAGCTCCAGGGTTATATTTGTCTGGAAAAACAGACGCAGGCAAATCGTTCCACTCAACAACACGAACCAAAAATGAGCTATCAAACCGTTTAGTTCGGCTCTTTGGCACGCTAACCACAAACGGGTGTAACTTCTGTCTGCGTCTGGTTGACCGGTGGAGAAAGGGGGAAGGTTCAATCAACTGAAAAGAGCATTCGCACACTCTCCAAAGTGCAATCTGTAAAAAACCGATATACTAGCAACTTTTCGACGATGCTCGAGACTTTGCAGTCTCGAAGAAGTAAGTTTTATATAACTACGACAGAGCTGGCGATAATTAACTCAAATATGATAATTTGGCACCAAATCAACGTATGTGTGATAAAATGTCACGTCAAATATTTGCCGAAATGGTTAAACATTATGTAAAGTTTTAGCTTGAGCAGTGTTTCAGTTAGGCGTGGTAGAATTTTACAATTTTGTGAGAATTATCTGTTGTAGCTAAAGGATAAAAAGTTACTTAAGATTTTTTTCTGGCTATTATTATGTTCGTAAGATTTGAAGCTAAAAATGTACACCAAACAAAACCTTATTTAAGTAATATACGGCGTACATACCTGTTTTTTTCAAATAGAAGAACCTAAAGCATATTTGTCCATATATAAACGTCATACATACTCATCAATTACACAAAATACGTCTTCTGATTCGCCGATCAAATAAGGTAATATCTCATTAACAACTACAACCTCTTTACGCCACACCTGTTCATATTTATCGTAAAAAAAACTCATAAAAATTTCTACGAATGAGTGTATATACCGCCCATGACCACTTTAGGCGCATATAAAAATTATCGTATATGAGTAATTGGGAGCCGCTAACGAGAGAACATTTAGCGCCCTTCGAGTAGCGTTATTGCATTCCATTTTAGGATGACCAATCGTAAGATGTGTCGGTGTTAGAGCAATTGGCAGATGCCTTTTTTGGTCGGGCTATCATGAGTGGATCAACATAGGTTTGGCAGCACCTGGTAAATATATTATGTTTGCTGGGATGTGGTTTCATTTTAGAAATTCTGGATGTGAATCTGTCGGAAAAAGTAGATATGCAAAAAAACAATCGAATTTTCATACATAATGAGCAGCTGATTCGTAGGATTTTTATGAAGACTAGATTTTATTTTTTCATTTCGCGAAATGGTGTCTTGGGAAAGTTGCTTTATATGTGTCCTGAGCCCATATCAAGTTTTTCCGATCCGTAATAAAGTCACCCTGTATATACATATATTTAGTTCTAGACATTAATTACGTGGGAACTACGTGGGTACAATAAATCAATTTGTTTTTGGTTTTTTTATATCTAAGATTGCCTTTGATGACTGAGTGACCTAGATGAGGATTATGTACCACATTTTTTACAAGAAAAGCTTTGCGGCACTTATAATTTCCCTTTATATGACATCCCCCTTTTGTTGGTAAGACCAGTAGTTGGCCGATTTAATTCTTTTATATATTCTGCATCATACCAATTTACAGAAACATACAGTAGTGACTATTAGGCAGTCTTTTCGCTAAACAGAAACGTCCATTTACTTGCACTTAGAAGTATTACTCTAAGGTACAGATATATTTCGTAGTTCCTTTTTTGAACATCTTATTCCCTTGCAGGTGCCGCTTCCTGTTGGCATGAGTCTGAGGAGGTGACCTAATGATGCTAACCATAGAGAGGGACGTCACTTCGACGCTGGGACGCCATCATGTTTACAAGGTACATACTTTATTCCAAGTTCAAACGTGTTCGTGGTTGTAGCTCTGGAAGACATCAGAAGACTTGGGTGGGAAATCTGATTGGACGTAATCTAATTTTATTTTATTTATTTATTAGGTCACCAACAGAGTGTACATCAAAATAAAAATAGGTATATAACATAAAACAAAATTGCATGATAAATGCCACTCTAATTACAGGTGACGTCGACATCTGTAACACAATCTATAAGTAGTTGTTACTATTATTTGAGTTTTATTTATTTATTTATTTATTTATAACAATTTTTCAAATACACAAATATACAACGAGCAAGAGAAAACAGAGATGAGGTTATACATACAAATTTAAAGTAACAGTTTATTTAATACAATTATTTAAATACAACAATATAAAACGAACAAGAAAAAGATGTGTAACGGAATAAATAAATTAGAGGGATAAACAGAATGTTCATGGCTTTCTCCCAGATCACTGTGTTATTTACATATTTTTACCTACCTCGGGGTCACACAAATTAATTAATTTTATATATAATCGGACACTTACTGTTTTAAACCAATGGTCGTATCTAGTGCCGAAGTACTATTTCTACTAAAAGTACTTAAACTAGTAAATTGTCTACGAAACACTATTCGCTTTTTAAAGTCTAAGTTTATTTAAGTGACGTACTGGCTACGATACACGGGTAAATTATCACCATACTAAATATATTATAAGGGCACTTAGATCACGTTTTGAACTGTGCACTTGAAATTTAACTCACTAAGCAAATATTGAAAATATGAACAAATTAATATTTACCTACAGAATAAGAATAATTTAACCTGGATTGTTTTTTTTTATACGTTTATTTCAATTTTACATCAAAATCTTTTACTATTTACACAACTAGTTTTATGTTAATTGAGACAGCTTTTTAACTCGGAATGTGTGTTTTTTAAAAGTCTGACAAATAGACCGGATCCAGCTGATTTTACTTGCATTCGGGTTAACGGGTCTCATCAGTCCAAGATCGATAATTAATTTGACACTTTTCCTAACGGATGATACAGAGATGAGCTAAACGGTTACCCAAAGAAAATTTCAAAACCATGACTGTTACACTTTGTACCCTAAGAAACATATCAGAATTGATAGCATAATAAGTAATATCCATAAGCTGAAATCGCAGTGAAAGATAGCCGATGCGTTGAAACCAAATCCAAAGTTCTTTGCACTTGTCAATTTTAAACCTCGCCTTTATTTTGAGCGCCTCACAAAAAACCTCCTCAACCATATTAGGGGTAAGTGAGCGACCCGTCACCGACGCTACCTATACAGAATACTAAAAACGCCTATTTTATTTATAGCTTATTTATTGCCAACGTAAGTTTGAAAATTGTTTGGAACACAAGACTAAGCCTAAATCCATTTAAATATTAGTTGTGACGTAGAATATTTATTCAACTTTTTTGATCATTTAGCTCTTTCACAACTGATGGCAATCAAGTCGTTTACATAGACGAAAAGTCAATATATATATTGTAGGGGTACGTATGAAATTAGCAAGTGTCTACGTATCATCCTCGTCATTCGTTTAAATATGTATAACACATATATAAATAGTCTGTAGTTATGGATGTAATGTCTGGAAACATCATCATGTTTATCTTTTAAATCAATTGTTAATAGAATTGAAAATTATTTAAAAAAACGTCGAATTTAAATACATTAATAAGTTTATTTCAACAACTTGTACCTGTCAAATTTGTCAATTTTTTTTGTCACATCATGAAAAAAGTTTCAATCTTTGATACCGGAACTTGAATAACAGAATCAAATATTTGTAAGTGGAAAAAAAATATGTATCAATATCCCGTTGAATGTTCCATCAGAATATCATTAATCACACCGAGGTACAAATAAGTACAAGAATAAAAGTACTGTCGGCAAAAAAGTCCATATCACAAAAATAATTTGACAACTGCGGTTTCTAAAACATGTTATAACCATTACATTTTTTAAGAAAAAATAAAAAAGGTACTTTAGTTATGTATGTTTTAATTTGAATGAAATTGCCAAAATTTTATTAATCTCTGAGTAAGACAATTGGGCATTGATTGGGTATTGATTTCATCATTACTCATATCTTTACAAAAATTATAATTTGAAATAAATACTTTTCCATGTCCAATAATATGTATATATTATTGGACATGGAAAAGTATTTATTTTTTAGAAATTGTATCTGTAGGCAGTACAGTCAAGCGTAGCTGTCGTAATCTCCGCACGTGGACGTCGTCGAACTAAGCGGATCAGTGTCAATGTAGAGTTTGTTTGACTGTTTGTTCGTTGAAGTACCTTCGTGAATGTTAGTGGTTTGGTCGAGGGGATAAATGTGAAAGTGTTTTTCTTGATTGTTGATGTAAGTAAGATGTTTTAAATAACATGTTTGGAGGAGTGAAAATGTAAATCAATACATGAGTTTTTCATTGCCATTTGAAATGTATCCCTTCTGCATCTTCATAATTTGTTTGCGTACTGCCAATTAATTCATGCAATACGTTAATTTAGTCAACGGAAAAACGTGTAGCGTCCTTAATCTGATGTTCAGTCCTAAAACATTTTACTTTTATCACATTTTGTTTTATTACAATGATGAAATGGTAATCGATTAACTTTTTTGTTTATTATTATTATTATTGTTGACTAATATGTAAACTCTCTCCGTTGTCTTACATTTGTAATTATAGCTGAGTAACCTGTGGATGATGTTGTTGATCTGCACTAAGTGTCATTTTATTAATGTATGATTGTAATATATAAGTTAATTGTCCCAAATAAATAAATAAATAAACTTTAAAACTAAATAAATGAATTAGTTACCCTGTTGTCATTCTTATTCTTACTAAAATTCTTACAAAAAATATACTTGTAGCGAAGAAAATAAACCAGTCTATGTACAAAGAATCAATGACAAAAATAGGTTATTGAATCATTATGTAAAATTTCATTTTCACCAAAATTAACCAAGTAATTCAACAAAATTAAAAATCCCACTTCCGCCCACACCACTACTTTAATCTCTCGTAGCCTGTCGCTGGACAGGGACATCTTTGACATTTCGTTGACAGCCACAATGCAGCCCGGCATGTTTTGACAGGCGATATGTTAATGAACCCGGCCGAACTAATTAAACCATTGTATCTGCTTTGAACTCATTAAAACGAGAAATGAGACTAGATTTAATTAAGAGATTTATTTGAGGAATGAAGATCGAATAGTTCGTTTGATTATACAAGACTGCTCCTACTTATAAAGAATTTTCTCGTGTTTTATATGTAATTAATTGTTGAAGAAACAGCAATTAACATGTACTGTGTTTTATTTTATACGACTATCGGATAGGAATACCAGTAACGTCACCCTAATAATTTTAGGAACGTGAAATTAATCGATGGGTACACGCTTATATGCGTTGATAAATAATGTGGGTTTCTAGAAAACTTAATTATGTTTAATGCGTATTCAAAACTAACAAAGTAGTGTCTGATTTACATAAAATAAATAAAACCACCAAAAACATATAGAACCAAGATTATAAAAACTTCATTCTTTTATGACCATTCGACAACTTAAATAACAACGAGAACAAACATTTATTGGAACATAAATGACTGAAGGCTGGTGGAAACCAACCATCATAACATCTAATCTCGTGGCAATTTCGGGATAAAGTATAGTCCTGATATAAAATATCGCTCATAGACAACGTAAAGTCCTCATCATCGCCGCCCGGTACGGACGTGCAAGACACCGTTCTCCGTTGATCGCTCCCTTTCCGATATTCCGTGGCGCTCAGTCTACTGACGTCACGGTTTAGCGTGTTGGTTCCGCGCTACGGTTTTCAAGGTTTTTCTACTCCCTCTGAGTGCTATCGAAGTGTGATTTTTCTTTGTGACTAAGCCCCTTAGTCTTCAAAGTGTTGTGCTTGTGCTGAGTGCAGTGTTGTGCCCAGCGTAAGTAGTCTGGTTTCAGTACAAAGGATACTTAACGGTGACAACTAATTTGTACTGAACCAGTCCTTTTATTTTATTTTAATTTTATTTCTCTTCTCTATTTTGATTTATTTTTCTCCTATTTTCATATTTATTTTTATCATATCTGTGTATTTTCGTGTGTATTCGTCCTTTCTGTCGGTAAAGGTTGACCCTAACGCGGTCAACTCTTTACCTGCGTACCCTTTTTTTTAGGTTTCTAGGTATCGGCCTTCGGCGAACAACGGTTAGTTTTAAGTTATTTTCCCCAGCCGCAGGTAGGGAGGTTAGCCACTAGGGTTCGCTCGGTTTATTTTAGACAACTCTAGGCATCTTTTACATACTTAAATATACATTCCTTAGTATTCATACCAACCCCTCCCATGGATTCGCAAAGCGTAATTAACTTCGTAAAAGCGTTCGCCCAGGCGCTAGCCGCGTCGGGCGTCTCAATCTCTGACGAGGTATTCACGCAGGCCTTATCTGCGCTTAACGCGTCCCCGGCCCCTCAGGCCACCAACTCCTAGACCCCTCAGGTCTTTACCAGCCCTCCCGCGTCTCCCGTTCCATCCGATATGGACTGCGCGTCAGTCACGTCATCTCGCGCGTCGCGGCGTAAGCGTACCGCTCCCGGGAGCGACTCCGATTCCGACTCCGAGTCCGAATTGTCGTCGGGCGCCGCTACTTTAACCGGCTCTCCTGAGCCCGCGTTTCAATTAGTGTCTTCAACACCCGCCCCCGCGCCGTTAATGTCACTACAAGTGACCGCGAATACGTCGGCTCCATCGAAGCCAGCGTCGCGCTGCGCTCCCGTCCCACCGAAGCCTCAGCTCCCTCCGCCCGTCTTCCTCCGCGAAAAAGCGCGCTGGACCGCGTTTTTTAACTTGTGCAAAGAGCACAAAATTAATTACGTAAAAGCCGCCAACGCTGGCGAATCAATTAAAATTCAGGTCACGACCATCGAGGATTTCCGGTCTTTTACTAGGCTTCTATCGATCAAACAAATCGCGTATCACACCTACGCCCTGCCGGAGGAGCGTAAGATCCGCGCAGTACTACGGGGCGTCCCGTTTGAACTCAGCAATGACGACATTCTCGAGGACCTTAAGTCTCAGGGCTTCCCGGCTGAAGCAGTGCACACGATGCACTCTAACCGCGGTAGGCGTTTTCCACTAGCTATAGTTATCCTTACAAACACTCCCAACTTGAGGGAGATCTTCAGAGAGGCTCGCACAATCTGCGGACTTTCGAATATCTCCGTCGAGCGTCCCAACCCCCGCGGCCACCCTGGGCAGTGCCACCGCTGCCAGCTCTATGGCCACGCAGCGGCTAACTGCTCAGCTCCCCCCAGGTGCGTTAAGTGCCTGGACCCACACATCACAAAAGAGTGCACTCGCACTCCCGAATCCACTTCCAGTCTGGCCACACAGCTAACTACAGGGGTTGCCTGCGCGCTCCGCGCTCTTCAGCTAAGAGGGCTGCGCCTGAACCGGCGCCGCCGCTCACTCCCAATAACTTCCCGCCACTGCGCAACCGGGGTCCCCCGGAAGCAAAGCCCGTGCAGCTGACGCCTACTCCGGCTCTGTCCTGGAGTCAGCGTCCGGCCGCTCCATCTGCATCTCTTTATAAATTCCATTTTTCTTATAAACTAAATAAATAATTATAATGTCTAGACCCGCAAATCCCACGTCCTGTCGTATCAAACCCAAGGGCTTATCCCTAGTTTCCTTTAACGTTCGTAGCCCTAATACTAACCTTCCTGAGCTCAAACTGTTCCTTCAGAACAACGAGCCAGACTTATTGCTTCTTCAAGAGACGTGGCTAACTCCAAACCGCTCCAGGGGATTCGCTATTCCCAAGTACGCGTTTATTCGTAACGACAGGCCCAACTCCGACGGTTTCGGCGGCACTGCTATATATTACAAAAGAGGATTCCATTGCTGTCCTCTCCCTACCCCTCCTCTCCTCAACATGGAAGCCACTGTGTGTAGAGTGGCTATGACTGGTCATCCTACCATCATCATAGCTTCAATCTACATACCTAGTGGCACCAGACCAATCCGCAATGACTTTGAGGCCATTCTCGCCCTCGGCCATTCAGTCATAATGTTCGGAGACTTTAACTTCAAACACACTGTCTGGACGTGCCTATCAACCAACACCAGCGGTATCGCTCTCTTTGACATCACAAACTCACTCGACTTAGATGTCATCTCTCCCATCACTCCCACTCACTATCCCGACAACCCAAACCACTCTCCTGACATCCTCGATTATGCAATCGTCAAGCGAATCAACCTCGACCTCAGGTCTATCGAACCGCTCGATGACCTTGGCTCTGACCACCGCCCCGTCTCCCTCGTGCTAGGTGCGCCTAACAATAATGTCACCTCTCCTAAGACCTTTACCGATTGGAAAGGCTTTAAAAATACGTTAGTTTCAGCCTTAGAGGCCCCAAACTCTCCTCTCGTGATCTCGCCCGATCAACTAGATAGTCCGGATAAAATAGATTTATTAGTCAATTCTCTCACTGATGCTATCAACTCAGCCATCAGTGACAATGAAAAGGTTGCTAAGCAAGGTAAACCCACGCTTCCCTTAGCCGTTAGCAATCTTATTAAAGCTAAGAACGTGGCTCTCCGGAGAGCCAAGAAATATCCCACGCCCGCCTATAGATTAGCTGCAAATCCGCTACAACGTAAAGTTAGGTCTTGCCTCGCAGAACTCCGAGACACTCAGATGAACGATTTCATGGCGAATATCTCTCCGTCCCACCAAGCGTATTATAGTATGGCCCGAGCCTTACGCGTAGACACCGCCTCTCACGTTTCTCCTCTCACTCGTCCCGATGGCACTACTGCCTTCGAAGTCGAAGAGAAAGCCGAATGCTTCGCTGACAGCATTGCCGCACAATGCCATCCCAGCACGCAACCTGCTGATCCCTCACACATCCAGGCGGTGGAGGACGAAGTCCTTCGCAGAGACTCTCTCCCCATCACCGCCGACCCCGTCACAGTCTCTAATGACGAAACCTCGCTTCTCAATAGAAATCAAAAGCCCAAAAAGGCTCCGGGTGCGGATGGAATTTCCAACAAAGCACTTAAGCACCTGCCTCAACAGGTGCTTACCTTGTTAGATATCATTTTCAATGCCTGCTTTGACCATAGCTACTTTCCAAAAGCTTGGAAATTAGGCATTCCCAAGCCGGGTAAACCTCTGAATATCCCGGCTAATCACAGACCCATCAGCCTCCTCAAGGCAATGTCTAAACTGCTCGAGATAGTCATACTGTCTCGAATGCGGAACCATCTGTTTCCAACGGATGGCGATCCTCTCATTATTCCCCATCAGTTCGGCTTTCGCGCTAAGCACTCCTGCTCTCAGCAAGTCCATCGAATCGTCGAGTACATACTTGACGGTTTCTATCCGCGTCGTTATAAAACAGTCGCGGTTTTCTTTGACGTAGCCAAGGCTTTCGACAAAGTCTGGCACAGCGGTCTCGTTTATAAACTCTACAAAATGGGCTTACCGGATCGCCTAGTCAGGTTAATAGCGTCGTTTCTCAAAGACCGTACGTTTCGATTTAAATATGAAGGCACGCTTTCCGCGCCTCGTCCCATAAAGGCTAGAGTCCCTCAAGGCTCAGTCCTCGCCCCTCTGTTGTACACCGTGTACACCAACGACATTCCCATCCCGCCGAAAGGCGTCGAACTCGCCCTCTTTGCCGACGACACCGCACTCTATACCAAAGGCCACAGTGTTCCGCACCTTGTAACCAGACTCCAAAAGGCCGTAAACGCCCTTGGTGTATGGTTTCAAAAATGGCGCATCGATGTGAACCCTGAAAAGAGTTCTGCGATGCGCTTCGACCACAAACGCCGTCGTCCCACTGGCGATCCCCACGTTCGAATGTTAGGCATTCCCATCCCCTGGAAGCGCACTACTAAATACTTAGGCGTCACATTAGGTCCGACGCTTTCTTTCAAGCCACACGTCGAAAGAGTTTCGAAACTCGCTCGTCACTACTTAGGCCGCCTAAATAGCATGTTAGGTAGAAAAAGTAAAATGTCTTTCAGAAACAAACGTACACTTTACAAGGTCTGCGTTAGACCCGTCATGACATATGCCTCACCAATCTTTGCGCACGCCAAACCCTCCCTCCTGCAAACTGTAGGTAGTTCAAAACCTCTTTTGCCGCAGGGCCACAAACGCACCGTGGTACGTGCGTAACGCGGACTTGCATAGAGATCTTGAACTGCCTACAGTACAACAACACCTCAAAACACTCTCTGAAGCGTTCTTTAAACGCTCCGAACCCATCCCAATCCTCTAGTTCGTGATTCAGTCTCATATACTACTCCTGTCTTAGATTCGAAGTTCATAGTCGCTAGGCCTAGGAATGCGCAAGCGTACTCTTTCACCAGACTGTCAGCCGATCTCGAAGCCCTTCTGGCCGCAAATTCTAATCCTAACGTAAATTCTAATTCTAATGTAAATCCTAATTCTAATGTAAATCCGAATTAATTCAATTTTATTTTGCAATTTTTGATTTTTTTTTTTTATATACTTTTCATTTTGATCACCTTCAGTGCTATGTATTCACCTTCAGTGCTTTGAGCACCTTCAGTGCTATGTAATCCCAGCGGGTGACCCCTTCTGGGCCCCGCTAGTGCGGCCTCTTTCTCCAATTGGCCGTTGCTCAGATGAAGGCTGAGTGGCAAAAAATTGCACGAGCCGACAGGGGGTTTTTTAGCGGGTAGTGCTCATTAGGAGCTTGTCCCGGATGCCTTGTAACGCACGCGACAGGCATGCGGAAATGCATTTTTTGCCTCCTGCCCAAACGAGGAACAAAAAAAAAGCAACGTAAAGTAGACAACTAATGGTGAAAGAACTTTTTAAATTAGTTTCTAAGTGCCAGAGTTTATCGATTACATATGAACCAATCACAAAAAAAACTTTTCCTATTCATAAAAAGAAGAAAAAAATTTGATATATTTTGATCACATAAACTTTTGTTCCTACCAGTGTAGAAAATGAGGTTCACTTAGGCTAACGGCAAACTTTTTCACCGCACAGACATCAAAATTAAAAAACTGTATGATACATTAATTAAGTACTACCTTCTAGAACATCACTTAAAACTTTTACACATCTAAGTCACATACGATACTTTCGTTTGCATCCACAGAAATTACAGTACCGTAAAATTAAAGTAGCAATATAATTAAGAGCAACCATCTCCTCGGGTAATGGATTTACGTACTTATTGATACATCAATCAAAGACTGGATGTAAATCGAGCTCGTTTAATTGATAGGTTACATGTCGAATAGGTATATATATTAAATGTATAGTGGAATAGACAAAAGCTTGCACGTAACAATCAAAAGATGTTCAGAGTGCGTATCTTAAACAGTTTTCAACATTTATTTTGGTTCCTATCTTTTAAAAGTTTTGACTTATTTAAATTGTGAACTCTCCGCAAAAACTCAACCCAGAAATGATAGGTGCGTGTTCAGAAACAAGCGTGATACTCGTAGTTTCTTGGCAGGTCCTTAAAGACGGTTCTTCCGAATTGGCTACGAATGTATGTATACATAAAATGGTACATACAGAGGTACATATTATTAATTATGTACTTCAACATAATTTCAATTCTAAGTTTAAATGTATTAATGACTATGGTCTACAAAACTACAGTCACTGCGGACTTAACAAACACAAAACGTAACTGGGGCTCACAGACGACCCGGATTGCAGATTCTGTGAATGGACGAAGAAACACCAAGCTACAACCTCTGTGACTGCAAAGCTTTAAGGAAAGCACGCAGTAAACTACTCGAATTCCTCTGGAATTCCTTGGAATCGAATGTCATTTCCAAACTTGCACTGTCCTAGATCCTGATAGACCTGTATAGACCTTCCATCCCTTCATGGTAGATATCCCAAGAAGTCGAACCAAACGCTTCGATATTTCTTTTTTGGTGCGGGTCGCCAAGGTGTGGAATGAACTGCCTGCGTCTGTTTTTCCAGAAAACTATAGTCCTAGTTCTTTCAAGCGTCGAGTGAATAGGTATCTCGTAGATAGATGTGTAACACCTTCGTCTTCATCGTCACTTTCCATCAGGTGAGATAGAAGACAAACGTCTTATCCTTTTTCAATAAAAAATAAAAATATAGCTGACCTGGACCTGGAACAAGAGTTCTAGATAGAAGTGGGGCAGTACTTACAATAGATCTTCTACGTCACCGTGAGGGGTTTCCACTTTCCGAGTCTCCCGCACAACCTTCAGAATAACCAATAATAATAATGCTTTACAAAAATATTTTACCTCAATTTCACATCCAAAAATGTTATTTCAAAGAAACAAAAACAAGCTTCGACATTACGTAAATGTAAATGTAATCAGAGTAACAGCTTTAAATAAAACAGATTGTAGATTGTTTGTGGTGGTGACCTTCAGAGGAAAACAATTTAACACTTATAGCTAATGACTGGATGACGTATCAAACGATATTAGGAGATCATTACCTATAGTCATTGTGGCTGACTGTTACACCATAGCATAAAGTGCACCTCGCTTTTGTGGCGTTCTTTTTCTGTTAAGACGTAAATGAACCGAATGAAAAAATACCTTTTTGTAAAAAAATTACTATATTTTAGGTTTATACATATTATTTTAAATCAAAAATATCTCTAACTGACGTTTTAGCTTTGTTTGTCCGTTATTTGTATGTAATTAAATCTTATTTACTGAAACCATAAAAAAAGACATCCTTACAAAGTTATTTACTATACTTTACAAAAAAAACCTGTAACGAAGCAACGTTTAAGACTACGATTAAGACTAATAAATTAAAACGAAAAACAAAACTTAAGACATCTTGAATTGACCGCAAGAACACAAATTAGTGCTCTTTACAATCATGATGTTTTAGATGTTTATCATTTTAGTCACACACCGTTATTTTTTACACATCAATACACATCCTTATCAAACCATTATAGCTGAGTGAACATTATCTATACATTTTCTTTAAAGTTGACCTTTTAATTAAAGCCTTAAAATGTCAACCTGTAACACAGCAATTAATAATGTCAGTAAGTATAATTAATTAAGTATGCTAATTTTGCTTAGCTCTATTTGTAACCAACGTGTAGTTAAGCAGTAAACATAACCGTTCGGTGTGATAGGGGCTGTAAAATCCGATTTGTTCCCACGAAGTCGAGCTATAAATAATCGGGATTCAATATCGTATGATATTAAATCATGTTCCGGTACTTGAAACAGTGCTTGTGTGGAATTGATATAAATAAAAGAGTCTTCCTTGACGTATGAAAGATCCATATAGGGTAAATGATGGGCTAAGTGTTAAGTTATTATGACATTTTGTTTTCAAAACAACTTTGAAGTACAATGCTATGTTTATCATATCATAAAAATAAAATAGACTTTATAGTATAAGGAAGATTTGATTTGGTTTCTGTGATGAAGTAAACTTTTAGAATAGATTGAACCTATTTACCTAGTACGATATCTAGATTGCATTAAAGATAAACTAAAACATGTATTTATCTAGAATCTACATAGTAACCTATTATGTGCAGCGTTTACCTGTGGCTCTGATTGTGAAAATTCTATATATATTATTCGAGTAGATATATCTGAGTACTGAATTTGAATCGCCAAGAATCCTCTTAGGCGATTGTTGATACTTTTAGTACAAAGGAGTTGAAATTCACATTTTGACGAAACAACAAACGTTCGAACCTCACAGTCCAGTTGGTCTTGAAGCGAAGTTATGTATTCCACAATTCAAGGATGTGCCCGTCGAATTGCCAGCTCTTTTTAAAGAAGATGTAAAGCATGTTGATGGAAAACATTTCGAACATTTGTTCAAATAAAAATTTTGTATTTTCTATCAGATTTTAATTTCAATAAACCTAAACGAAAATTAAGTCAATGAGGTAGGTAAGAAAAAAATACTGATTGTACACTCACACCAAAGAGACGAGAACGTGTGTGACTAGATGGCGGCTGCCACGTCACTGCCACACAAAATTTATCATTAAAACAAGCACAAATGAGTTGAAATATAAATACCATAATTCTTATTCGTTTGGAAACTTATGATTTGAAGTTTGATTTGATTTCTTTTCTACTTTTTGACCCGTTAAAATATTGACCTACCACATCAATAAAAAAATGAAATCTCAACACACCTTTCAACAAGGAAGCACGTCAAATTAGCGCGCATTTGTTGTAACAAAAAATAAATGATCTTTACACATCAATGCTACACCTCTTATATGCATGTAAAAAACTTCCTTTGTCAATTCTTTATATAATCAAGGCAAGGTCGCAACACAAAGGAGCTTAACATATCATTAGGGTATAAACAAGTTACCTAATTCGTTGTCTATGCCTCATATTGTGGTGTTCTTAATTATGGCAGATGTATTATGTTAATGTCATATGACGACCTTAGAAGTGGATGATCAATATGGCTAGGAATCGTCTGTAAAAAGTTTAGAGGTTGAGTTTTATGTATTCAGAATAGGTGTATAAAATGTTAGGCATAATCTGGCAATGCAATAGCTTTGCATATGACCTTTTTGCTCCGTTCTTATCCGGGAAGCGATGTATACCTCGTGCCGATTTATAACGTCCGTAGACCAATTACTCTTAAGCATTTAGTTGAAATTTTTTAATACTACAGGCTGTAAATGAAATTGTTTTTGTAACTGTAATTTAACTAGTTGTTCTATTCCTTAAGATGGCACACCACCAGGTGAATGCGGTTTTCACAGAGGCGTTTAGGTATATAGGTATATTTGTACGCGTCGCTCGATCCGCCCGATCGCGCATACATTCGTAGCGTGTTTGGACACAAACAACTAGACATTAAACGGACATCCGGTAACTATCCGTTATCCGGCCTATCCAGCCTAAATCTGCAAACCTGCGGCCTTATTGTGTAACTTCAACACCTATCAGGATCCCTTTGAATTTGACAGTTGAAGCATATAAACTTACTTCACGCTACAGATATTTCACACATGATGGCGAAAGCGATCGAGACGCTTTTTGAATGAATGATTATATAAAAAATATCATAATTTTAGTCATAAAATAATTGTTTATATTTATTAAAAATAAACCAATGACTTAGAAAAAATCAAAGCAACAAAACGCAGATAATGCTCTATCGCATTCAATATCACTCGTATCATTCAATACAGCATAAATCCCAAACCGAATGCGATCGTAGAAATTAGACAATTCTGTTAATCACTATCGCATCCACTATCCCTTTGAAATGGATCGCGATAGGTGTTGAAGTTAGACAATAAGGCCGCTGGTCGGATCGAGTATCCGAACGGATATCTTATAAGCATCGCTTGTTTTATGGGTGGCCATACAGCGAAATGGGGGAAACCCAGAATAAACATACCAGAACAAACATATGTGTTCATCACACAAATAAATGACCCAGCCAGGACTAGTACCTGGGACCTCCGGAGTATGATTCAAAATTCAAACAATATGGCGATACAGCCTTGCTTTGAAAAGCTGGTAATGATGAGCATTCCGCTTTTTTATGATTTGATCAATTTCGGCTACAAGGACGGCCGGATATCCGGTATCTGTAAAACACCTAGCCGTTTCATCCCTACTAACAACTACAAGTAAACTGAACGTCACTTCATAAGATAGAAGTGCTATTCCCCTTCAGGAAAAACTGTTAAAATTAAATAAAGTTTTATTCCTGCAGACGTTTCAGCAGACACGTTCAGCTAATTCCAAATTACTCAAAAATCTTTATAAATTTTAAGTTCGTTACAAAATGTTTAAGTTAATTTTTGCAGGTTTTTCTTCAACAAGTTTTTATTGATTTGAATACTTATAACGTATAAAATTTTATTTAATCATAAAAATGACAAAGTCGCTCAGTATGGTCAGCAAGATTCATTCGATTTTATGAAATAAAACTACTAAACATTCAAGGTACAGTCGAACCAAATAACGGTTAAATACAAATTAAGCTGGCGTTAAACAATGTCACACGTTGCGTTGCGGCAATAATTAGCAAACGCTTATGTTCTACTAATGAGTTAAGTATTTTATGCGAGTGGCCTAGTACGTTCACCCATACATGTTGGTTTAGTTTGAATGTGTAGTGAATTTAACACTGTAACGTATGGGAAACATAGTTTAGAGTTTGTGTAGGGTAGAGATATTGACCAAAAAATAAAACTCTTTCAAACTTAATTTTATCGTAGTTTACTTATATTTTTACATTTTAATTCGACGTTTCGTTGCTTTTACAGACACTGTGGTCGCGAGTGACTAAGGTGACAGACCTCCTCTTGATAAAAGCATTCAATCATCTCCATCTGCTTCTCAGTCTGCGAGCGTAGCGTTCAGGGTTAACAGAGAAACTGCTGACAGTGTCTTGAGCTGAAGGCCTTGCAGCTAAATGGATGAAATGAAATGAAATATTTATTTCTCAACATTGACAATTACTTGTTCTTACTGACGTCAAATAAAACATGACTCTACCACCAGTGCGGACGTAAATTTACCAAAATGTCAAGTTAAAATGAAAAATATAAAATTAAATGCGATAAAATCCGGTCAAAGGTGCTTTCTTTATTGTAATGAATCGTGAAAACATGAGGAAATATTACTATCAAATACTTGATAAAAAGGTATTAAAATAAGCAAAACTGTTTTATGGTAGCAAATAAGCTCGAAATTAATGTTATAATAAGTAAAAACACGTAAATCTGAATAAAGTGAAAGAACATTTAATGAGATTCCTTACTTCTTTTTTATTATTCGAGACGGTAGTAGTTCCTACAATATTCCTGTGTTGTGTCGTTTGTATTCAGCCAAATTGCCATTCATTTTATCATCATAATATTGAAAATATGTACACTTTAATTTATAAAATAAGAATTCAAATTCATGAGAACTTATTGTTACAATCTTATATACATCAATCTATCGTTCATTCATCTGACTACTGCGTGATTCCAATCCCAGTCATTCCTTGCGACAGTTGACAGTCAGCCATATTTAAAGGTGTAACAAAGTATTATATCTAAGCACATAAAGAAACCACATTGTTATTAGTGTTAAGACGATGGACTAGGTAGTGTATTCTTAAAACTTATCCGCAAAACTATAAATCTCCAAAAAATACAATTCTATCAACTCATACAATTTAAGATACTTAATAGCTCTTTAATACAGACTAACCAAAATTAATTCAATTCAAATAAACAGCCAGATACATCATCCAAAACCATAACACACAAAAACAAAAGTTAAAACACACCGGCCATTATTCTCAGTGCTCCTTGACAGAAGTTTAGGCGTTTAATCGAAGATTAAAATTAGCTGTCAGTTAATAAAGGTAGTGGTGGCGCCGACCCGCGTTATTTAATATCATGAATTGAATATATACTGCCAATAAGATTGTAATTGTTTTTCACGCTCATTTGTAGTAATTGAAATAAATCATTTGTTTATTATTTATTTATTCCCATTGGAACTCGTTTCGTGTGAGCCTTGTTTGAGCTTAAGATGCTTCGGGCTTAGGGGTTCAGAGTGGATTTATCATTGTATCTACTGCAAATAGTATTGTTCAGTGTTTTTTAAACATAGATTTATACCTCAAAAAATATTTGTATAAAAATTGAAGGCAATTTAATTAATTTCTACTAAAATGAAATAAATCTAAATCAAGTCCATGATGAACCAAATGTAATTTCATAACACATAGTATTTGACACTCCTTTAATTCAAATTTGGGGCTTTTGATGTCCCAGAGCAGAAATATTTGTAGGCGAAATCGTTGTCGAGAGAATTAATTTTTTTGACAATAATGATCGTTCACACAAACAGAGATCAAACCAAATCTCAGTAACTCCACGTGGCTTAATCATGAAAAGATTGCATCGTTAACCTCTGACTAAGTGTGTATATTGTTAGATTCAGATATGTGGTGAAATTGGCCCTCTAGGGCTCCAGTTAGCGCATTTTCCGCAGTTCAGCCCGATTGGTTTATACCCGATATATCATAATCTACCTGTTGAGAATTGTGTTCTCCTACCATATTGTGCGAGCTGTGTGAATTGGGTAAAGTTAGAGTTAATATTGTGCTTGTTTAAATGTTATTGGTTGATTTATTTATTTAGACTTTGTCTTTGTCTATGGCTTTAATCAATTTGAATTAAATGTGCATTCATCTGTAAACTATACCTAACTAATAAAATTTCCAACCACAAAAGTATTGTGGATATCTAAAATATGAGAAATAAAATAAAAAATAAAAATGTGAAAAAATCACATCGATGTCTAATTTTAAGACTTCATTCTACAATAATGTTTGTCGTTTTGTCGATTTTCAAGTTATTACTTATTAATATATATATCTACAATAATAAATTATCTCATCTGCGTTAATTACCAATTATATTTAATATGATTTATTTATGTTTCGATGGTAAAGGATAAGGAATATAAATTAAATCGATTAAGACTTGATTTACTGGTTGTTTCGAGTAATTTACGTTTTGTTTGATTTTATAAGATGACGTAATGTTTACCTGGACTTGATATCCGGAGTATGTATGAAAAAGTGTTCATCAAAATTTTTCTTTTTTTTTTAAACTCAGTTGGATTTTATATTTCTCCAGGGGGAAAATCAAACTAAACGTAAATATCTAAATAGAATAGAACATTAGATAATCCGGCTATGAAAATAGTACAAAAAACATTTAAACATAAATCTACGTAATCCGAGTTCAAACATTTATTATAATATAATATATAAACACCCAAGCACCTTTATTATCTGTTTTAAGATAAACTCAAATTAAAACTGATGCTAATACTCACATTATCGTAACAAGCACGTTGCTTTTGTTACTATTTCCTATGAAAACCCTAGAAAATTCCCACGGCCAAGCGGATTCTAAGCCAGCCAATAATTTAGACAATTTTCCAATATCAGTTAGGTTGTGGTCCAAAACGTATAAAGCAGCGTGTATTGCTCGAAAACCTATGATAGCGATGTTATTTTCTGGGGCTGGTCAGTTACCATATTATTAATAATAATTCGGAGAGTAGGTTATTAGGCGGTCCCGTTCCGTCACGTTAGAAGGTTATGGAGTTTCCAGGGGCAACTTTATCACCTTTGACACTAGAGGTTTCCACTCCATCACATGATAATTAGTATTAGTAATCAGTTTTCTTTAGGTATCTGTAGTTTACGAACAAACTCCCTACAAACTTTACACTAGGTGACAATTAGAATTACAATGTTTCTTTCTGTTTTAAGTTGTAGAGTTGCATTATAATAAATTAACTAATTCAAAATAATTACACTAATTCAAAATATTGCAAACTGCATTATAAACCTGCTGGTCACTTACCTCTAACCTTTCAACACATACCACACCCAATAGACATGGAATAGAAACCACAACAGCACAGCACTACAAGGGCCGCATAACGTACCAACACATGGGCTATCTCACTCCTTACGATAAATTCTAATACCATGTTACTGGACCGAGGCTTTATTACTACTGCATGTTTATGTAATCCTGGTACCTTCCTATCATAAATTTATCATTAAGAGAGATTACTGCGGTTTGATCTATTTCGATTGGGATACTGTGTTGCGGTATCTCTTGACATGGTATCGTATTTTCAAAATGTTAATGTGGATATAGGGTGGTTTGTACTTTGGTAAACAGTCCCTAGTTTTGTTAGGTATACAGAACGTCGTAACAACAAACAAAAACAGAAACATTTCTGCGAAGTATTTTTAATCAAATAAAGCTAATTTCTTTTCTTTTCTTTCCGTACCTAACTTCCGCATTTAGCATCGTGGTCGTCTATAAATTGCCAGTTTATTAAAATTGGCTAACCCTACGTAATTTAGAGTAAGTAGTGTGCTTTTGTGTAACAATTATTTGATTTTTAATCAGAGCGCAAAATTTTTATGGTTCTCGAGACATGACGAAATGTAAAGCACTTGAACCCATGCTATACCAACCAACAATAACAGTTAATGCAGCCCTACCGTCTAAAGTCTAAAACAAAATGAACACACAGAACTAATTTTCTCAAGCTGTCAAAGATTTCCCGTGCATTGTTGCCACGTAAAGATTGGCAACACAGACACAGACACTCGGTAACACTGAAACTAGGCAACATCCTTACAAGTGAAATAGGTTAGACAAAGCCATGCCACGCTTTCCCATTATACACATGTGTTAGGTAGGTGTACTTCACATTGTTCTAGCAGAGTTGATTTCATTGGAATGGAAATGTCATATGATACAACTAGTAAATGGTTACGGATAAAGTTTAGTTCCCTTAAATATATTGTAAACATAAGTTTCATAGAACGATTTGATGCATTATAAAGTTAGACCACTAAAGCCTAATTTTGACCTTAACATTGTAACCATAAATTTAATCATATCTAATACCAATTGTAGGGTCCAAAAAATAACAGCAGAAACAATAAGATACTGTTTCAATAAAACGGAATAAACTATTTTTAAACTTAATGCACATGCAAACAGTTTTTTTTGTCTCCCAATCACAATCAAACCAATAAACTGGCAACACTGTAACAGACCAAAGCAGAATATTCTCTTACACTAAAATCTGGCATCGCGTGCGCAGTCCGAGTTAGCCTAATAAGTGATTGAGAACCCGCATTGATTCTATTCCTTTGTACTGTGACTGAACCTTTCCGCTGCGTTCAATTTTAAAAACACCCTTTATAATCTGTAGCCGTGGGAAACATTGCTTTTCACTCCGCATTGTGATTTCAAGAATTTACAAGAATTTGACTTGTATTTTTAACTTTTGCTGATTTTTTTGAAAGCTGTGTTTTGTGATGGAATATTTTCTTTTTGGGATTGATGGTTGATGAATAGTTTTGGTATTAAGGCCAGAGTGTTTATGTGGATGTTTACAATTTATTAATATTTTGAGGATGAAAGGTTTTCGAGGTTTTTGAGAGCCTTATTTTTCTTTAGTTATGTACTGTGTGTTAGCATTACACTGCACACAATCATAATATACAGGGTGGCCAGAAAAGTGACACCCTAAAATTTTTTTTGGTTCCTCGTGTTGAGAGGAATTTGAATCACCGCTATGTATGTTATTTACATTAAACGCATAACATTGAACGCTCTAGCCGCAAGAATGGGCAAACTTAAATTTGGTAAGATTTTAACTTTTTTATAGTTATTTTTGGTTAGTAAACAAATTAATCAATCTTACAAATGATAAAAAAAGGAATTTCTTTTATTCAAATGTTCCACCTCGCTGTCTTTGCTGGCTGATTTCGGCGATTAATAGCCTACGAAGTAGTACTACCATATTATTATGAAAGCTTAGTGTCTAGCGCATTCTCTGAAGCTACTAAAACAAAGACAACTACGAGTTGTGATTTTAAATTTTAAGTTGAAAATTTAAACATTTCACTTAACATAACTTGAGGTAATTTTTTAATAACTTTCATTAAAGTTATGACGCTGTTTATTTTATGCATAAACACACAGTTCATAGAGATTTCGTAGCAAAAATAGAAATCCCTAAAACCCTCTACTCTTTTTTTTTTAGAATTTTTTGAAATTTTTTTCGCGATTTTGTGAAAATTCGTTTAAAAAAATCGTAACTCAAAAACTATGAAAAATCATATAACATACATACATAGGGGTGATTTACCTCTCAAAACGAGGCACCTAAAAAAAATTTATGGGCGTCACTTTTCTGGCTACCCTGTATACTATCATTTATGTTTATCATTTCAGATTCACTCGTAATTTTAATGGCGTCTATAATTTTAGTTACATTTGTAGCTGGCACTTTCACTGAGATGTAGAAAAATTACTATAAAGCTCGTTTTTCATGTTCTGACTATCAATTCAGTGAAGTTAAGAAGTTTACTGACTTTCGAAAAGTTATTAAATCTTTAGATGTATGCAGAAAATAAAGACGCGTACCTAAATCGACAGAAATTACATAACATTAATTAATTTTCACGACTTCGAAAATAACGAACCATCCCGAAAACGGGGCAATTAAAAACCTCTAACACTTTTAAGAAATCATTGTGTTTTTTTCGAAACATGCTAAAAATAACTATTCGACACATAATTCTAATCTACGTACTTATAGCAAAACGCTGCAACAAAACAAGCTTGCACCCATAAAGGTTAGAGGTCGACCCAGCAACTGACTGAACATCAGCTAATGTAGCCAGTATAAAGTAGACGGACAGCTCGGCTGAAGGTCGTGGGTTCAAACCCCATGCTGAACTGAGCAAGGATACGTGTTTTAATTGGAATAAGTAGATGTGGTAGTTTTAAAGTGTAAATTACATGTCGTAGTCAAACTATATTATTATTTATTGAACAATTTTGACAAAAAAGTGCCAGCAAAAAGTTTTTTCTGCCGGCTTTTTTTTTCCTCTCTGTCGACCTATAATACCTTTTCGAAGCCGAAAATAAGGTGTATTTACGCTTTGATGATGAAAATTATGATGATGATGATGAAGAATAGAAGACATTCGTTAAGTAAAAACGATCTTTACCTATGATGAAATTAAATATTATAAATTTTGAGTTTTAAGAATATCTATACGGAGTTGCTTAAAAATACAGTTTACTGTTTATGGCTGCTAAAGATGTGCGAAGATAACTTCGAGTAACTCTTAGCGCAACGCCGAGCTTCCTGGCACACCATAGATAGATAAGCAGAATAATAGGCAAAATTTTGCGATTCCAGCCACAAATGTAAGGGCTGTCATAAAACAAAAAAGAACAGTCGGATGGTTTCAAATATTTTGCTGTCTCGTAGTCATTTAAAAAAATCTTTGTTTTAGTTGTATCATAAAGCTGCAATATACTTGACTAATTCAAAATATTTATATTTTATACTACTTAGTTAAAAGTAAAAAATTATGAACAAAAATATGTCTACGTTTGTTCATTATTTCTATTTATTTTACGCTTTCTAACAAAAACAAAGTCGTTTTTTTAACTTTATGCATTAATTGAATGAAACAAAGTTACTTAAACTAAACTTGAGATAGTTAATTTTTAGTACCTATCAATATTTTATGGGCCAATTTCTGAAATCTAAATACAACTCAAGGATACACATTAAATTGGAACAAATTTTATAGTTATTGATAATTACATTTAATTGGTTTTAGTACTATTTTGAATTTCCTACTTGAATTACAGTATTTTTATTTGTTTTTGGAGGAATAAAAAATATATAATTTTTTATTGATTTAGTAAATACTTTGAGCTTCCTTAAAGTAGTTGTTAGTTGTTAGTTTCTACAGGTCATCATTTTATTTTAAGATTTGTATTAAATATGTTTGGTGCAAATGAAAATGTATGTATATATAAAAGTTAAAATTAATCTAAAACTACTCAGTTTTTCTATATGATGTACGCAAATAGTAAGAAAGCATATTTTAAAATTAACACTTATGTCTGGTATTCAAACTATACAATATTGATATACTTTATTCCAACAAAACATTCATAGATTAATGTCGTAACTCTTTCATCAAACCAGTCATGGAATAACTTATTCGCTAAGGCCGGATTTTCATCAAGCCAAAAAAAATTTTTGTCGTAACAAAATTTTACATATCTTATTGTCAAGTATTGCTTTAGCCACTGACGTATAATAATAACACTAGACTGATTATTGTCAAATTATTATATTACATATTATATTTTCGCTATTTTGGCGCCGTTAGCAGACGTTAGCAGAGTTAAAATCGACAAATCATATGTTGCCATTAACTCTGCCATCAGTGAGAATGAAAAGGTTGCTAAGCATGGCAAGCCCAAGCTTTCCTTGGACATTAGCAACCTAATCAAAGCTAAAAACGCCACTCTTCGCAGAGCCAGGCGTTACCCTACTCCCGCCTACAGGCTAGCCGCAAACCGGCTACAACGTAAGGTCATCCCTCGCAGAATACAGAGACGTTCAAAGGGACAATCTCATGATTAATATCTCTCCGTCCCACATGGCGTACTATACACCCCTCCGTTGTCTCGTCCCGACGGCTCTATTGCCTTCGAGGACGACGAGAAAGCTTCACAATGCTCCCCGAGTACCCAACCCACAGACTCTTCGCACATCCAAGCGGTGGAAGCTGAAGTTCTCCGCAAAGACTCCCGTCCAGTCACCGCCGACCCCATTACAGTGTCTAACGATGAGATTCTTTTCCTCATCAGAAGACAGAAATCCAAGAAGGCCCCGGGTATGGATGGAATTTCTAACCTTGCACTTAAGCAGTTACCTCAGCAGGCGCTTACCTTGCTTGCAATTATCTTCAACGCCTGTTTCGACCTTAGCTACTTTCCAAAAGCTTGGAAAAAAATACAGTCATGGGCATTCCCAAGCCGGGTAAACCTTTGAATATCCCGGCTAATCACAGACCCATCAGCCTACTCAAGACTATGGCTAAACTCCTCGAGAGAGTCATACTCGCTCGAATAAAGGACCACCTGTTCCCAGTGGATGGTGACCCCCTCATTATCCCCCATCAATTCGGGTTTCGTGCCAAGCACTCATGCCCTCAGCAAGTCCACCGAATTGTCGAGTACATACTGGCCGGCTTAAAACAGTCGCGGTATTCTTTGATGTAGCCAAGGCTTTCGACAAAGTCTGGCACGCGGGTCTAATTTATAAGCTGCACAACACAGGCCTATCAGACCATCTAGTCAAACTAGTCGGCTCCTATCTTAAAGATCGCACCTTTCGTTTTAAACACGTAGGTACGCTCTCCACCCCCCCGCCCCCACAAGGCGGGAGTCCCTCAGGGCTCGGTACTCACCCCTCAATTATACACCACCTACACCAATGGAATACCTATTCCGTCAAAAGGTGTTCAACTCTCCCTCTTTGCCGACGATACCGCCCTATACGTCAAGGGCATGAAAGTCGACGTCATCATCACGAAACTCCAGAAGTCCGTAAATGACCTCGGAGCCTGGTTTAAAAAAAGGCCTATCGATGTGAATCCAGAGAAAAGCTCTGCGATACGCTTCGATCATAAATGCCGTCGCCCCTGCGACCCCCATATCCGAATGCTAGGTACGCCCATTCCGTGGGCACTTACCACCAAGTACCTAGGCGTAACGCTTGACCGTACGCTTTGATTCCGACCTCACATACCCAGAGTTACCAAACTCGCCCGTAGCTACATAGCCCGCCTAAACAGTATGTTAGGCATGCACAGTAAAATGTCTCTTAGGAACAAGCGAACGCTTTTTACGACTTTCGTCAGACCAGTCATGACGTATGTCGCCCAAATCTTTTCCCACGCACAACCCTCCATTCTGTATAATCTGCAGGTAGTCTAGAATCTCGTCTGCCGCAGGGCCACGAATGGTCCGTGGTACGTGCGAAACGCAGACCTGCACAGGGATCTCGATTTACCTACTATACAACAACACCTTAGGACGCTCGCCACCGCTTTTTTTAAGCGATCCGAAGAGCATCCTAACCCCCTCATTCGCGAGACAATAAATTACACTGCTCCGTCCATGCCGTCGAGGTACAAAGTCCGTAGACCGAGAAATGCATTCTCAGATCCCTCCGAACAGCTCTCGGCGAATCTGAACCAGCTTAAGGCTGCTCAGGCCGAATAACCATCATCCAAACTGTCACTTGCACCTTATGTGATTTTTATTCTCAGCGGGTGACCCTCTAGCGGGTCCCTGCTTGCGCACCCACCTCCCAACCCGGGTGTCGCTCAGATGAAGCCTGCACAGCATTCCCATGCTACAGCCGGCAAGGTGGGTTTTAGTGGGTAGGTGCCTCTCTGGTGAGTCCCCCCGCAGAGCCAGTATGCCTGCGGTGGTATGCATGACGCATCTTCCACCTCCCTACCGTGTGGGTGTTGCTTCGGCGGCAAAAAAAATCTCTACTCTACTACGAACTAAAATGAACTTTATCCTAACGCTCGCTTACTGTCACGTATTCTGTTCAAATTGTCTATATAAAAAAAAAACAAAAGCTTACTTTAAAAGCGGTTTCGAAAGTGTGAAACAGATTTGATCCTTAGTTGCTTAGAGTTTTTTAATTTATGCACATTAGCTTTTACTAAACCATTACAAAATAAAATCACTTTTCAGCTATATCCTTTATAATTTCACACTTTATGATTTGTATTTATCGATATTTTCCAAAATCAACGCGTGACAGATTTTATAATTATAATTAGACACAGCTGATTGACAAGCCCATCTGCCATCTTGTATTAATACCTGGATAACTCCGCCATTCCGCCAAAATCGGCGATATAAATATTATAGATAGTGTTTTTATTCCTAGCAGATTGACTTATCCTAAGAATTCCATCCGGTCAATATTTACCTGCCGAGCAGGGGTCCATGTATAAATTTACATATATAAGTTCTGAAGGAAAGAGTTGCAAAACGATTTAGCAAATATTCAACGCAGGGCTGGAACCCACAACTTATCTAGCAGTCAGTTTAGTACTACTGACAAAACTTTAACTAGCATAATTCCCTTAAAATGTTATAACTCTGTAATATTTTAAACACAAGGTTCTCAACAGATAAAGGCATTTATCACCTAATAAAAACTGACTTACATTTATTGCAAAAGTCGTGTTAACAAGGTGTGCTATAAACTCCTGTTAAGGTATCGAAATATCGTTATTTTCAAAATTAAATAGAATATAATTTTAATACCTTTCAAAGAGGTGCATAAAAATATTCTAAATATCTCAACTTAATGTGATGTATCAGCTTTAACCGTTGTGAACCCCGAGTGTCCTAAAATTGATGTATGTATCTGTGTCTCTTTGGCTTTATATCTCTCTAGAGAATGGACTAATTTTGAAGCGATTTTATTTGTTTTAAAGCTGAATAAATTGAAAATGCCATGATTTATACAAAACACTTCAACCGTTTTAAAGTTATTCATGATTTTTCCTGTCAGAAGTTTTTTTTTTTTAATGTGGGTTTTCTACCACAGATTCGACCAAGGCAAGTCCACAAAAGGGGCCAGCAAACTTCGACGCGACCTCATCAACGCAGAGATTGCCAACCTGCGCGACTTACTGCCGCTGCCGCCGTCGACCAGGCAGAGGTTGTCGCAGCTGCAACTGATGGCGCTAGTGTGTGTTTATGTCAGGAAGTCCAATTACTTTCAGCAAGGTAAGGAGTAGTCATTGAGTTTAAGGATGCTCTAGGTAAGTTAATGTAAATTGGATATTATCATAGTGGAGAGAATTATCTTTCTAGATAGATTTCATACTAATTCTCGCTGAAAATTTGTGTGCACAATATTGTACTTTGTGTTAAAAAATAAAATAAAAAAATAAGATAGAAACTTAGAAATAAAAAATAGATAGAAAAAATAGATACCAAACTTATTCATACCAAACGTTTGGTATCACTAGAAATTAGTTTGAATTATACTTAGTATTTATAGTATAATATTTGTAGTATCGACTTTTTAAAAACATAGTTCATTACCAACTCACAAATTATGCTTAGACTTCCGTGTATTGATAAAACAAAATTATAGTTAATTAAGTAACAACACGCATAAACCTTACCAGTCTTAATCAACGTCAAATAATAGAACCATTGATTACTTAAAACTTAAAATAATTATTTGTTAAAAATAAATCTGCATTTGTGATAAATATAGATCTTGAAGTCAGTAATTTTGCTATTAACACCTGACACGGCTCCTACCACGACGGCGAATGTATTAAAACACGATACGCATGCAAAATGCGCTGTCAGTCTCATCGGTGGATGTTGTAATAGAATGGATAGGGTGAAAAGTAGGTATGATTTTTGAGAGTTGCTTATAACTTGAGTAAAGTACGCAAAGAAAAATATAATCCTGATACTATGATATTTTATTTATAATCCTAATATAATTATAAATAAAATACATTAATTATTCAATTTATAAAGTTTAAAGGCATCTTAATGGTGCAGAAAATTTATCATGAACTCCCAAAACGACATATTTAGGTAGATACAATAATTGCTTGAAAGCAATCAAACACCTTAATGCAAACCACAAACCACACGTGTGAACAAACTCCAAAAATGCAAATCAAAATAACAACGGCAAGGTCGTATTAAACGCAAAAACTGCACGCAAACATCGCTATATCGAAAAAAATCAATAATTACGTAACAAAGATTTTAGTTCCCACGATTTGGACAGTTAGGATTCGCGGCTACTGTTAAAAAACAATAGGGGTCTCGGGATTTGATAAGAAAATTAGAGAAAATTAGCGAGTCGGGTCTGGCTACCGTCTGATGGTTATTGGCCCTAATAGTGCCTTCAGGGATCCGAACTTGAGCTGGCCGCGTCACGCCCGCCGAGCACGCTACTCTGCTGAGGTTCGCGAGGCTAGGTTAATGTGGAATAGACTGAGTGAAATTAATTATTTCACTCAGTCTATTCTAGTCAACTGCATGTGTTCTACAACGTAGTTTCTTTTACTTTGCATGTAGTTGGGGCAATCCAACACTAAAAACTACGTGTTACTTATTGTTTAGACTGTAACACCAAATAATTACTTTATTAGCTTTTCCAAGAAAATCAAACTTACTAGATTTAGAACAACACAATTTGTGAAGTTCTTAATAGTATTTCTTCTTCATTCCGTTCTTAAAAGTTTTTGTAATTAATAAATCGGTCATGTGGAAAAGGATTTATAAATATTAACTATAAATCTTCGGGTATTATAAATAATCCTAAAATATATAATTATAATCCTTAAATTCTCAAAGCTATTTAGATTTATAATTATTTCCCTGAAATAAAATGAACAGATCCTATTGAAAAAAATATTACGTCTTATCCACATTAACATAGTAACACTACTGAAGACTACCGCAGTAAAGTCCAAACTCGTCATCTTTCGCTAAACGTTTGATTGTCCGTGGGAACAATATGCATACAACCAGCATTCGATCTCGTATTCCAATCGATCTTCAATCGATTAAATATTCGATATTAAGCTGAATATAATTCGGAATTTGAGAGTTATCGTGCTCTTGCGATTATTTTTCGTAGCCGTCAGCTATTTTGGTTTCATAGATACTTTATGAATTGATCTGCTGTTTGTTTTAGTTGGCTTGTGTAATCTAATTTCATGCAAATATTTAATAGTCGAGGTTTCTACGTAGGCTGTAATTCAATTAATAAGATGCCAAATACCTCAGCAGATATTGTGAGAACTTTTTTCTATTAAAATTCTGTGCTAGATTGTATTTATCCATTGGCACCAAAACAATTGAAATCTAAGTTAAGCGGTATCTTACATTTAAAGTATGCTTTTACTTATAAAATATAACGATACAGGATCCTTTCGCAATAGATACTTTGATTTAAACAGGTCGAGCCGACAATCACGGCTCGAGACTGTCAAAACGTATAAATATTTCGTGTTATGTGCAGAAATAGATCATATTATGAGGATTAGCTCCCCTTAAGAATCCTTGAAATTTTAACGTTAATAAATTTAAAAAATGTGATATAAGGCTGCAAACGCTTGGAGTTATGTTGTGAGAAACATTAACTACATACACATGCAAGATCGAAACAAGTTCAACCTTAGTTTACTATCTCATACAGACCAGTGTGTTCAACAAATATCCACCGAAGGTGATTTTCTACCAATTTGCAATTTAAATTAATGTTAATGTGACAGTACTGCACTAGCACTAATTGGACACACAAAACCTTTGTATAATATTGTAATTACATTGTAAGTACCTTACGCCATGTTCCTTCGACACATATCTGTTATAAGCTATTTTCATAAATTTTAAAGTTACAGCTTTTACTCAGGCGTTATTGTCGGAAAGGTCCGACTAGTTTCGGACTCGTATGAAGTCCATCATCAGGGCCGAGTACAGTCGCGGCTGTAGTTTTAAAATTTATGAAAATGACTCACTTAAATTTTTTTAAATTAAAAGCTATTTTCATATTTTTAAGAGTGATGTTACTGTATAAATATATCTACAATGAAAATTATAATAATATAGATTTCAATTAGTCACTCCTTCGAAATGAAGCCACAAAGTTGAACTTCGTATCAAAAACATCTACGTACTTAATTATTCATATTTTTTTTTATTTTTAAAAGTGAATTGAAAAAATACTTTAAGAACGCTCCTCAACTATGATTATCTCTAACATATCCCCCTGAGTTAGCTAATAGATGCAAAAATCTGTGTGGAAACAAAAAAATAATCTCTTACCCGTGGAAATGAAAAACCCTAAATCAAATTTATTAAAGGTCTTTGAGATTTTTGAACCATTATAAAAAATATATTGAAAACATCTCATTTTTTGACAATGGAATTCTTGCCTGGTTTAGTATCAGCCACAGTTGTTTGTATTTAAAATTATGTGTTTTGTAACTAAAAACTCGGCTTCAAAGTTGCAAATAAAAAAAAATAATAATATCCCAATTTTTTTAACTTAAACTTAGCTTCTCAAAGCAAAAACAGCAAGCACATTATCCAGGAATCCGAAACATTTTTCCTGCACCTGACTCCTATATCAAATTACCCTTCGATCTATTTGAGCCGATTGGCGTCCAGACAAAGGTCGCAAACCTTTTCACAAAGGCTATTAAATTGCTAACTTTACTCATTTCATGAACATATCGATCCTTACTGGGTAATTATTGAAAATTCCCAGGATGGTATGCAAAAATTGTTGAGAAAACACCAAGATCATTGCGTGCCTTCTGATAAATACTTCACCCGGTAATTGTAGGTTCTGCTCTTGGTGGCTTTATGACGGCTCTACGTTTTGTATAGGTACTTAAGAATGTTTATTATTGTTATTAATATGTGATTTGTGTATAATGGTTTAAGGAGTTTTGTATATATTAAATTTGTATTATGTTTTAGTTCATTTTATGATCGGTAGTACGGTTTGTCGGTACATAAGTGTTGAATTAAATCACTTCTAGACTCACTTACTTCGAATAGGTACCAATGCTCAATGAATTTCATTAGCATTAGTAAGTACCTGTTAAATAGTAAATAATAAATGTAATAGTTGTAAATATTTTTGTAAAAGTGCTATTTTATAAAGTTAGGTAGATTTTTCCGAGCACCAAGTCAAGCTTTCTGGCACAGTTTTGGAGGAGATACCGCTTAAGTCTGGAATTTATCACGTTTTTCGACCGAACCCAGCAAGGTCATCTGCCACTCTGTAGATAAATTATTGTGATCTAAACCAAACTTTAACTTGCAAAACTCATTAATAATTGTTTCAATTTGAATTTAAAATGAAAGTTCCAGGGTTTTCAAAAGAATGCGTTTAACGATGATGAGTTGTACTCAACTAACCGATTAAAGCTCTCCATTTTCTTATACACAAATATCTCGAACAATTCAAAGAAAGGCGCGTTAAAACATCATAATCTACACACAGCAAAACACATGTTAAACATTCAACATACCTACAGCAATATAGTCAATTCGAGACGGATATTGTATCGAATCGCATTCGCGTGAGATAAATCGATTGTTGCAATCGATATTATTTTCGACCTTACCCAAGGAGATAATTGTTAGTGGGCATTTAAGGAGTTGATTGCTTTATATTGTAATTTGGAAGTTTTCCGGTAGCTATTACTAGATTACTTGTATCTTGTGACTGGTCGAGAACCTTCTAAATCAGTCTTAGTTTAACTCAATTAGTGAAATTTTTCACAAAATGATTTAAGGAGAATCAAAATGATGCACGGGTTTCTATAAAATGACCATCCAAATAGTGATCGATTTAGGTATCCTCAGGCTGTTTCTGTTTCTGAAAAATAAAATATAACTACCGTGTAAACAACTTTTCTTGCGACATGACATTAGCACCACGATTAGCTGCCTCGTGCTTATTTATGTCATGTCGAAATCAAATTTTATACTTTCTATTTAATAATTTGAACATTTATGACAAAGTATTTTCCCTTTCGATCTGCTTTTAAAAGTTCAACATTCATATAGAGTTATTGTTTGTAAAGCAATAATGAAGTTAAATATTTTGATTCGTTGATTGCCTTTCAAAAGTTATTAGGTCACATACTTGCTATAAACTAAAGAAAGTGAGCAGGTTAAAAAACAGTTACAGTAGCCATTATCAAAACCCACCCAAATAACATTTTAAAAAATAAACTACCGCGCTTTTGAACAAACATTCAAGTTTACAAATATTAACATTAATCAACCTATTAAATTTCGAGAGCCTTTTTTCCGACAAAATGTTAAAAGCTGCGAACTTTAAAAATACAGCTTTTATCAGCAGTTACAACAAAAACCGGGTAATATAGACATCGATAATTTTTATGAGGATCATAAAAGTCAAAGTTACAATTCTATTTATTTTTATTTTGAGTTTTTATAGTTTCTCAATCGTCTCTGGACCAATTTTATGGATATAAATACGTCAGTTCAAATCAATAGTGTTGTAATTGTGAAATATAGAGTGTGAGAACTCAATTAAATACATTTAATATAAGAATAACAATTAAGAAGCTTTATTCAGGGGGGAGATCTTTATCATGCCTTAAGTAATATTTAGTTTGACTTCTGCTATTGGGTTTTTGAGTCAAAATGTTGAACACAAATTAAAAAAAATTATCAAGTAAAATAAAATATGTGGTTCGATATTATGACAGTTAGGTAATATCGCTGGCAATTTTTTTTTATTGAATCTTAGCGTCTGACAGCTATAATTAATTTATACTTATTTAGATAAAGGTGTGTCGTCCTAATGAGATTTATAAACACATTCTGTGCATATAAATAATTAACATACACTGCTTGTTCTAACGATCTTATATACAAAACACAAGGTCACATCAACACTATAAGATAACTAAATATACCTTGTAAATATACTAATATATGATCATATAATTGCAACATACTCAATTGTAAAAGCTGTAATAATATACAGACTCATAATAAATCTATCAGGAGGCGTAAACATTTGATATAAATGAATAACATATATATTTATAATTATATATATTTTTAAATATATGTTTATCTAAACATTTATGACTGCTCCTTGACCTACACAAGAAGCGTTGTATTTTAATTCAAAATAAAGTTAAAGCAAGGTAATATATGTTAACTGGGCTGTGCAGGGCATGATATAATATGTTTTGACATTTCAATCTTAAGGATTTAATGGTGTTTTACTTTTCATCTGGCAATATACAAAGTATGTTATTAAAATCGAAAGACATAAAGAGATGAAGAAGAGGGAGCTCAAGGTTAATCTTTCTTTCTTTCCTTTTTGGTGCGGGTCGCCAAGGTGTGGAATGAACTGCCTGCGTCTGTTTTTCCAGAAAACTATAGTCCTAGTTCTTTCAAGCTTCGAGTGAATAGGTATCTCGTGGATAGACGTGTAACACCTTCGTCTTCATCGTCACTTTTCATCAGGTGAGATAGAAGACAAACGCCTTATCCTTTTTCAATAAAAATAAAAAACACTTAAGAGACTATTAAGAGCCTCGCCTTCTACAAGAGACAGCAATCAGTAATATCGTAATATTGATGGTCGCCTTGTTTCCAGAGTTCCCGCCTTCGAGTCCTACTGAAACAAACATTTGTATTACAGATGTGGTTCACCAGGCATTGATGTTTCACCTACAGGTGTGCATTAGCATTATTAAGACTTACACACAACTATTAAGTTTATTCTGGATTCTTTGGAAGTCCTTACACTTGTTTCGGTGTAAGGACTTCCAAATAACCACGTTTGCCTATTTTAGGCCATAAAGGTGGTAATTGGATATTTTATGTTAAAATTACAATCATAATTTATCGTATATAACCATGGTCAATAATCACTAAGATCTAATCGTACGGCTGAATTTCATCTCTACTGCATTTATATAATAATGTTTCTGTCTTTTAAACTATATCTTCAATTAAATTTGCCAAGACTTGTAAATAACTTGGTCATGAAAATGTACGTGACTCAGATAAAATAGTTTTTTCTTTATCCCGTTTGTCGTTGGTCGGTTGCGATCCAATAAAGTTGGTATGTCTTCTTTCAGCTTGGCCACTGCATTTAGTACGCTGCATTAACATTGGTTATGTAAATTATTGGTTAGACGCATTCTGTCTCCATTATACTACCTTCTTGTAGTTCTCCATATTATTCTTTTCCTATTGTTGTTCATTTGTAAATATTTGTAAATATATAGATAAAATAATGAGTACCTTTATAAAAAAATAAACTTAAACTGAGTAAAGGCCCCTTAAATCAAAAGGCCTTCCTTCTTGATCTTGAATAATCAATTAAAAGGTACTGCAACATATGTAAGGTTAAAAGTGCTTACACAGCAATATATTTATTTTTTACCTTTGAATTAACGTAATTAATACCTAACAAAATAATTATTTGAATCATGAACGAATAAATCATTCGAATATATTCTCACCATTGTCAAAATCAATCGACAAGCGATTATCAGTAACCGATAATGAATCGATTATTTTATTTCTATGATGTATTGATGACCTTTTACGTTAGTTTCCAGTATCAATTGTTTTAGTAATAAAACCGATAGGTTTCTAAGACAGAGGTCAAGTTGGTTATGAAGGTCTCTTAATGATTTCAATTATGCCTTCTTAAAAGTATGTTATGGTTTTATTCAATTTTTTTACTTAGAGAATGTCTAAGGTCTTCTTACACTGCTCTGAATTAGCTGAACTAGCACTTAGCTAAAGATTGCTCTAGATGGAGGATCATTTTAGCAAACTAACCGGTCACACAAGTGGACTCTATTAACCAATGGTTATCGAAGATATTAAAAACGCTGTCCTCATGGACGCAGCGCTTTAAGCCCTGCCTTAAATTCTGGATTCTGTTCCGCGAGGGATAACTAGATATTCGCATGACAACAACAATCATATATATAACTTACCAAAAATCACTAGTTAATTATAATGTGTTTAAAAATTTTCACAATTTGGAACGGTTTTGTATGGAGCGTTTTTCTGCGACTCTGAGCAGCAAACGTATCGCTGTACCTAGAAAACTTTAGATTGTAAACATACTGTTACTTATGCAATATTTCTTTAGTGTTAATAATCTATATACATATGTAAAAATGGTCTAGCTAGAGAAGAGATCGAAAAATCTTTCAATTTTATACAAGATTTTTGAATGTTCATTCGGTGTCCTAAATTTGAATTGACATTGTGAATAAATTGTAACAATAAGACTGAAATCTATAAAGCATGCTTTGAATTATCTCAGCCAACTGGTCAAACGAAAAGCGACTGCGTTTTATTCTGCATAGAGATGATAATCTAAGTAAAAACAATTTACAACATGGGTGTCGCAAAATACTTTCAGAACAAATCTGGTAAATAATAAAGTGGGTTTTTGTAAACTGCATTAATATGATTCCAAAATAATTTATTTCGACTTAGTTACAACATACCCATCATTTCATCACTACAATTACACAAATTTTAAAAACAGTCATAAGTATCAAGCACGTTACGTTGGGAATCTCTAAAGAGGTCCAAATCTATAGGTTCGATAAAGCGAGATCACAAATCATGTTAACTTTTATCGGCACGCTCAAAGTGGTTTAAAATTATAATTACGTGTTTTCGGTTTTATCTGATTCGATCAATTAAATACTGTTTTCACACTTTCGATTACGGTTGTATTCGGAATATTTTTAACACAGGTGAAGATTTCGTAATTGTTCCATGTTGTGATGTGTTTTGTAGAATTGTTTGCTAGGATTCTGTAAATACACAAGCGTGCGTTGTTAATAGTATATAAATATGGTTAACATTTATCCAAAAAACGTTATATTTACAAAATTATAATTATATTTACAAAAAATATTTCTAAAAATTAAAAACCCGACTAAAGTTATTTTCCCGCGTGTAATTCTCGTTCCCACGGGAATTCCGGGAAATAATATATCCTACGTCACTCTCACAACGAGAAAAATCTAATGACATCTCATATTTTGAAACCCGTCAAACGATTAAGGCTATAGAACGTGCCAAAAAATATACACACATATATATATACATACCCTCGAAAACTTAACCCTCCTTCTGACAGTCGGGTAAAAAAACCTTCTCTGCTAAATTTCTTTCAAGGACATACAAAGCTTTTTGGAGACTTTTTAGCCATTTTTATTAAGTGCCACCATATGGAATTCTATACTCTACTAGATACGGAGATCATTGCAACAAGGATTTCCGTGAACGACCTAAAAGCCATTTGACTTATTATTCAAAACTCATAGATTGATAAATAAATTACATCTGATTTTGTTCAGCATCGATTCATTTGTATTTATACTTTTTTGTACGTATCGTAGGTGAAACGTTCAGATAACGAATTTACAACGTTCGAAACCTACGTAGTTTTGTTGCATTTTTGCGACTTAATCTGTCAATTTCGTAAAGTTCTATTTTGAATATTCAGGCCACTCAGGCTTGCATTGTTTTTTTTTTTAATAAGCAAAAAACAAACGGCTGGGTGACAGGAGTTTTTACAACAAATGGTTACTCGAAAACTTTCAAGCTTGTACCCGTTAAAACCCACTTTTCCTACAATAAACCGATATCTTGACATTAATATTTAAGCCCCTAGCCCATATATCAAGGGCAGTAAACGCCCCTTACTAACTTTATCTAATTTCCAATCTAACTACAACTTAATTAATAGTCACTTGTTGAAATCGATTTCGATTCTGATTTATTATTCGAATGACCCGTATTTATCGATTTAAATATATTCTATCGATTATAAGAACAAGAACGGGGCTTCCATTTTTGTTTTGAATTATTCACACATTCCTATGCTAAATATTACGTAAATTACGTAAATCAAAAATACTTTGAAAGACTATGAAAAGCAGAATAACAATATTTGCATTAATTTTTTTTAGAATGGAACGTTCCAGATTATAATTTTTCCAATGTGAGAACTAAATATCATTCTACGCAGTCACTACGAGTCAATCTGGGTATACTTCGTCTTTCCGTCTTACACTGGCCCCGGTTCGAATTTTATCGAATGTATATTTGATATTTAGCAACCGCTTAATACAAAATAGACTTAATATAATTATTATGTTCAATTAAAGTATGTTTAAATATTTTTTTATCTAACTATAAAATTATATAAAAGTTTCATTGAATAAGGCTGACTTTTGGGTTAATCGCTATTGATTGTAATAAAAAGTGATAACTTAGTAAAATACATAATAGAAGTTTTAAAAAAGTGTCTATGGTGTAATATTTCAACTATTTTGAGTTAATGATGCTAAAAGAATACAATTATGGCACTATGGCACAGCTTATATGCCATTATGGTACCCAAGTCATGAACGTAACTCCACCAATATAGTTTTTTGGATTTAGCATACTTCAAAGCAGAGTACAGATTAAATCAATTTATTACTTTATTTTATTTTATGACTTTTAAGGAAACTTACATCTAGGTACATTTTTTATATTCTTTCATAACAACACGTCCAAAACACGTATTGAAGCTGATGGCCAATTACAAGTTTCCACTTATATATTATTACGTTTACAAAAAGAGAGAAGGTCAATAAAAAAAATAAAAACAAAAGTGAAATTTAAATACTACAAGCAAATAAGAAGAGAAAAAAAATCAACAATTGTAATCAAATACTAAAATTAAGTTTAGCCTAATCCAAGAAAAACTTATCACTCATAATCTGTTTTAATTTAGATTTGGAGACACTAAATAGGTCAATATCATTATCCTTATTGCTCTTAGTCAAAGTGTTAAAAAAAGTACATGCGCTTTTGATAAATGCATTCTAGTTGTTCATAGTTTAACATATAAAGCCACAAAAAAGTTGCAAAACATTATCTATCTATATGATCTAGTTAACAGATCAACAAATATTTGCAAAATTGTCTAATAGCGGATCAAAGTAACCCAGATTGTGTATACTTTTTTATTCACTTGATCCATAAATTTTTTTCTAGATCGTTTCCCTCTGTTTTCTTGTACCTTTTCGCGTATAGTATTATATTATTTTATAAAAGTAAAAAAATAATATTTATTCTTTTAAATTACATATAAATTACGTATAAGTCAGTTGGTAAATGACCTAACACTATTAAACAACTATTCCAAAACCCCTCAAGAGCCATCTTAATTTTACTTTTGACACTGACCCCTGTCAATGTCAACTACTTAAACATCTTTAATGCGTTCATTTCACACTAGAATTCAGACAAGATGACAAGCTAATTTGAATGCAACTCGGACCGCTAATTACTAGGTAACCATTAAGGTAAATAACAGCTGATGGGTAATCGTTGCGTAAAATATTACTCTTAAAATACTGACTTGAGTAGGTACACGGCAAACTATTTAAAAAAAACTAGCTTTCAACAGTCAAACTTCAAAGTAACTAAGACTTACAGATATTAAAAAACCTATTATCAACAAAACTTAAAACCTACAAACAGAAACCAACGCATCGCCTACTTACGGAACCTCTACTGCGATACTACTTATGCAAATCGTATAGGCAATTACTACAAAAGAAATCGCTCAGAGGCAGTTAAAGCCTTTAACTCGGGTGTGTATCTTCGTGAAACGCCTTTTTAGTTCCTAAGCATTAAATAAGACTATTGTCTGTCAGTGTGGCAGTTGGTGAGAAATTGTCTGGCGAGTGAACGTATGTGGGAAATGGCAGGGCCTTTAATTTGGTAGTTTTAAGCGCAATTTTCCACTTTTACGCAGTGCTCGATTTGTTTAGTTTAATGGGTTTATTTCTTTTAGTAATTACGCTTTGAAAAATGTTGTTATGTATTCAAATAATCAATATTTTATTAATCCAACGTGAAAACAGTTTTATATTTTTGTTAAAATTGGGATTTTGTCAAGTCTTTCTGGGTGGCTAATTTAAGAAATATAAATTAGCTGCCGCTTTTACATTTGGCAAAAAATACTTAGTTTACCAAGTACCCTTAAAAATAATGGAATTTACTAAATAGAACACTTTTATTAACCGGATTAGCCTGCGACAAATTATAATATGATTTTAACTGGGTTAAGTAAATTCGGTTAAAAAGTGTTTTATTTAAAATAATGAGTTTTCTGTAATAGCTTATTTGTGTTACAAAATTTGTGATTTATTTACATTTCCATAAATTACAATCATGGTTATAAACCAAGTTTTCAGAGCAACTCCATGCGCACATTTAAAACATCAGATTGCAAGTTATGTTCATGCTCGTTAATGAATTATTCCACATTGTAATTATCACACATTACATAAAACTTTATTTTTACCGAAATATAGAAAAATGTATACGTACAGTTCCATATTTCTAGGCAGAATATACAAAACCATAATAATAATAAAATAATAAATAACGTACGTAATGCGACTAAGTATATATATTTTTTGAAGATTGACTGGTGTTTGTCTTGCATTTCACCTGATGGAAAGTGATCATGAAGACGAGAATGTTGGCCTGTATAAGAGGAGCACATTCACCCTACTTTTGAAAACCCCGGGATTGTACATTTCCAAAAAACGGACGGCGTCGGTTCATACCTTTTTTTTCTCAGCATTGATAATTACTTGTTCTTATTGACGTCAAATAAAACATGACTCTACCACCAGTTAGGAAAAACCTTCGTGGAGAAGAACTGCCAAGAAACTTCACGGGTATATTTTTTTCAAAATAAAAATTCAAATTCAAATTCAAATTCAAATTCAAAAAATTCAAATTCAAATTCAAATATTTATTTCTCAACATTGACAATTACTTGTTCTTATTGACGTCAAATAAAACATGATTCTACCACCAGTTCGAAAAAAAAACCTTCGTGAAGAAGAACTGGCAAGAAACTTCACGGGTATATTTTTTTTTTTCAAAATAAATTTACAGAGTCTCTTTATGTCTATACAAAATTATTCTTTTCTGCATCTGTTAGCTCGGCAAGTCTCCCTCCCCCCAAGTATCCAAACGACGAACACCCTCAAACGGCACCCGTTCACGAGTTAACGCGGGATCCAGCCATCTATCAGCCATAAATTTACAGAGTCTCTTTCTGTCTCTACAAAATTATTCTTATCTGCATCTGTTAGCTCGGCCAGTCCACCCAAGCATCAAAACGACGAACACCCTGAAACGGCACCCGTTCACGAGTTATCACGGGATCCAGCCAGCCTTGGTGATTCGGACCAAAAATAAACTATCGAACCGTTTCATTCTACTTTTTAGCACCTCTACTACAAATGGGTAAATCTAGTCTAGTAGATCTATGAAAAAATTGTGAGGTTTCTATTAGCTCTTAGTGAGCTTTTGCCAAACAATAAATAACTATGTAAATATTTATTCTAATGCAGGTTACGTTGGAAAGCATGTTAAGTTCAGTGTAAAATGTAAAATGAGTTTTAGAGAAAACCTCGTACGTACGTATCTATAAATAAAGATATCCAGAAAATGAATAGAAAATATTAGTATGAAGTAAATCGATGCGATCTTTGAAATTAATAAATATATAGTCTTAATGATGGTATAGTAAATGCATAATAATTAATATGACTTTATAAAACAGCTCATATGTGAAAATAAAAAATCAACCAACAAGATATAAAACACCAATCTGAGTGGTCAAAATACTTCTCTATCAAATCCATAGCTCGGCTCTAGCGGAAGGCCACCCTTATCACAGTTAGAAGTCCATTGACGCGCTCGCGGGCGGTACAGTACCTGGCTCTGATCCAGCGATACATAGCATTAGTGGCTAACGAACATCTCAATCTGGCAGAAATAAGACGAAGGCTTTAGAATATTCTGTGAAGTTGAAGGCTTGAAGTTTGTTGTGGAGGTTTGCGGATGTAATAATACGTAGGTGGTGTAGGGCCTAGATTATTAAAGTATATATTTATATATTTATATTTGTGTTTCACGAGCTAATTAACAGTGCACAACAGTAAAAAGTCGTAAATGTTTGACTATTCTATGGCCGTTTTTAGTACATTTGCCTAATAGACCAGAAGTATGGATTTTTGGTATGGTATAGGCAGCAAATTCGTTCTTTTTCATAATGCATTGTAGGTGTTTATAAGCCAACCAAAAAAGAACCGACAAGCGATGTCTATTTTTTGTACTATATATATTCGTTGGCTTGGTCGTCCATGTCTATTAAACATATCTTCTTCAACTTAAGCTAATAGAATAGAATTATTATGGTCTTGCGAGGTGCATCCGAAACTTTAATAAGGGACACTCATTGGGACATTATTTACAACAAAAATATAAATAATAATATAAATAATAAATACAAACATGACTTACACCCGTTAACCCTAACAAATAGCCTAAAACAATAACTTTCCATCAAGTCCTGCCATTTTACCCTTTCCACGGCACTTAAGTCGCACCTAATACAAATATAATGGCGTCTACGCCACGGGCATTTGTCTAAGTCTGAGCGAACGAATCACGCGCAGCCTAACAGATTCTTATATGGCAGCCATTTATTTAAAGCCCTTCGAAATTATTTCGTTGCCAATTTTAATATGAGAAGTTTGGTTTGTTGGTTTAGTAAATTTTAAGATTTCAAGACAAATTAAAGCGTACGTAAATTTTGTATAAGTAGCGCACATTGTGGATAGTAATGTCAAAAGAAGGCCATAATTAAAGAAATCATCTGTTTTTAAAAAATTCGGTACGTTAAGAAAAAAAACTAAATCTAATTCGAAAACCATGTGGAGGGTTCAAATTTCTATATTAAATTTTGTCAGTATCAACACGCAGAATAATGAGATTGGGCTTCTTTAAATATAATACGCAAATTAAATTGACTGTCATTCAACCTGTATATGGAGTCATTGAGTAGCAACAACTTCTAATTACTTCGCTCAAAATACTGTCATCATACAAAATTCTTAAAAACCTATTTAAAATTAAAATGTTACACAGAAATCGGAATAATTCAAATTTATCTTTCGGGAAAAAAAAGATACTGTAAATTACTTTACATACCAAATTATAAAAAATAAATTAAATCTGAATATTTATATCGAATCTTGTAAAGATCTTGCATGAGACATAAAAACTAGCAGGTGTTTTCACTCATCACTTCAATTGTTCTTACCAAGACACAGCTCATTTAGTGGAGAATATTGAATTTTGGTAAAACAAGAAAAGAACGTGACCCTAAAAATAATATGCTGGTCTTTGTTAGTGGAATTTTTTTTTTATGGTTACTCTTCTATCGAATTACGTAAGAATAATTTACATGTAAGATATGGACGTAAACATTTATTTTTCCATTACAAACAGCAAATTTTTACCGACGTTTTTGATGAAAAATTAAACTTACATATAGACATATTTTTTGAATTGCACACCAAGTCTGAAATATGGAGGTACCAAAACAACGTACCCGGTCCATGAAAAAGGATTGTCCCATGTAGGTATCACTGAGTCATCGTCGTTCGTACTTCGTAATCTTAACCAAAATTCATTGACGTCCATTAAACTATATCATATATCTAAAGCGAATAATAGTTAGAACGTTAGAAGCAACACAATAAGCAATTTTACATATGTTCAACATCGTAAATGTTACAAAATATCAATAATCCATAGGCCACAATCAGACATTCGGCCTAAATAACAATCGAATCGCCCAATCGAAACTTTCTCCAGAATACAAGTTTAGAAACATCGATAAACAATAACCGACCACTCGATTACTGATAAGATATCGATTAGAATAATCGAATAGAATACCTTATGTTTGACTCTAATGGATCACCTTTGAATAACACTTTCCAGCAACTGCTTTTATGGTAGCCTGGAAATGTAAGGTTTGAATAATTAAGTAGCAGTCGTACGATATGGTGGTTTTGAGCCAGCACTTATGCCAGTAGGCAGATTATACTTTTGAGATTTATACTAATCCTAGAACTAAATTTTAAAAAGTATTTTCGATATTACTCAAACCCTTGAGACAGGGTTTGCATTTTCATGATATTATTTTAGCCGAAAGACTTTCCCTATCGCCTTCTAAAAGGCTTATATAATTTTCAGTAATACTGACTTAAAACAGTAAAAGTCTGTGTGCTTAAACTTACTTAATTATTTAGGTTGTCCATTGTCCACGAAATAGCATATCCCTTATAAGCTGAAAAACTAAGTCGTATGACTGCAAAGTTTAATATCCTTTTTGATCATTTAAATGATGGCAAAATATTCTCGACAATGCACCGTATTTTAATAAAAAGCTAAAATTCTGATTCCTTTCCCGCAAACGTCATCGAACTCCCTTAAGAAACCACTTTCAATACCAACCAAAATTAAACGATTCTTCACTCAATACCAGACCAAACATAAAACACGCCTGTAGGCGTTTTATATGTCACAACAGTTTTAATGTGCTTCTATTAATCTCCGATTAGTGCCGAGAGATCAATTTGTTAAGTCATCTTAAGAATTATCTCAAGACAGATCGCTCTACTTAGCTATCCCTTGCAGCGGTATAAGCTGGACGCGACAGTGATATTTTCTATGCATTTGCGTCATCAGTATTTCTATTCGGTAAGGTATTGAGAAATTGGTTAAGTTTGGGTGATGTATTGTTTTTGGTTTTAATATTTGATGAACTATATAACTATACATACAAGAATAAAAATGAAATTTATAAAGGGAACATTTATATTATTATTATTATTATTAAGTAGCCATTAAGATGGAGACGCTCGACAGGTGCTAAAGGATTTTCAAAAATTGATTCGGAGCAGCTTGATTGACTTTTTTCTCATGTAATGTAATAACTCTTCAATTTGTCGTAGATTTACAAATAATGTTTAGATCTTATATGAAAAATGTAAAACAAATATAAAACAATTTACTGTTTTGTTCCAAGATTTATTTTGTCTTTCCAGTTTTCAAACGTTTCGACATCAGCCACCAACCCTCTAACGGACCAAACTTCGGCTTTTCCAAGGTAAGTATACGATTTAATAACAACTTGGTCGGTACAATTACTTCATAAATAAGAAAATATACTCAGTTCGTAAAATTTTTATGTTTCGTAATTACAACCATGTCAACTTAAACGTAAGCGCTAGCGTTTGTTCGATAAACCTAAGTGGCTTAAAATCCTATCTTCATATACAGATATAACTTCTTTTTGTTATTAAATGAATATAAAACAGTATATGGATTTTACATCGCTAAATATATTCAATAATAATAATAATAATAATCCTCAGACAAACACACCAACTGTATGGCCCCAAAGTAAGCAAAGCTCGTGTTATGGATGACCATACAGTGAACTGGGGAGGAACCCAGAATAAACATACATATATAAATATCAACAACCTTGACCCGAGAACAAACATCTGTATTCATCACACAAATGAATGCCCCAGCCAGGACTCGAACCTGGGACCTCCGGCGTATGAGACAGGGCTACTGACCACTACGCTACATCGGTCTTTTTATACTTTTGAAATAATTTACTATATAATTTACCTTATATTAATATACAAAACAGTATATTTAAATACTCCATGATATGTATACCTATTTATATATAAACATATTCAGTTTAATACTAGCTAAGGATTGGTGTTACTTCATAAATTATACTCGAGTCAAAACTAATATACTGTGGTTCAATTATATTAGAAATCGGAGCAGAAATACGAAAGATTTATGGCAGTTACAATTTATCTATTTATGTAACTATATCAGGGTACGGTTGCGATATTTTTAGATATATCGTAAAAGTTGAACTGGTGTATAAAAGTTTATTTATTTATTGGTAAAGAAAAGTTCGTAATCTGTTTTGGTACAGGATAAAACTTATTAATTGGATGAAGTTGATCGTAAAGTTCTCAAGAAAGTTATTCCCAGGTATAAAATTAAAAATTAAAAAATAATTTATTACCGTTTAATTGTTGAGACTATAGCGATAAATATAAAATTCGAGCCAAAACTATCAATATTTGCGTTTTGATCTATGAATTCATGTAAGGAGCTGTAAATTTTGTAAATATTTTAAGTAAATATTAAAAATTCACATTTATTTTAAATATTGTCATGAGATAGGCATTTAAATTTTCCTTTTCGTAGAATAATGTTGCAAAAGCTTTCTGTTGTATGTTTGCCGATGAATTAATAAAATATAATAAATTTAAACCTGCCTTTTCTTACAGGCGCTCAACGGATTCCTTATGATGATTACACAAAATGGCAAATTACTCTACATCTCCGACAATGCAGCTGAATATTTAGGACATTCTATGGTGAGTACAGTCACTAAGTCATTATTGTAACTAAAAAAAAACATTAAGAGAAATACATTCATAATAATACAAATACATTCGTAGAAGACCAATTCAAAGTAGAGTATCAAATATCGATTCAAAGAAATCAATATCTGACGAGCAAACTGAACATGACTATATCGTTTGAGAGTAAGTATCGTTTTCCATCACCGTATAAATAAACAAAAATTGTAATATTGGTCCAGAATTGACTGAGATCCGGCCAACATACACAAATAGTACTCCCGAATACAAAACTCCGTTTTGAAGTCGATTGTTGGTACTAAGGCACTGTAGGCCAAATAAAATACCTCATTGAAACTGTAAGTACAAGTTGGTACTTATATTTTTATTAATAAATACAGTACAATAAGCGCTTAGAGAGGCCGACATCAATATCAATCGATACCCAATTTTTCTTATCTTGCCGGTGGGTCTGAGTACACTCAGCCTAATTATAAATATTACGTCTTTAAATGTAGCCTTAGCTAATGTATTGTATTGTTTGTAATATCAAAGAAATAAACTTTAAAAAACATATTTATTGTTATTGTTTGAGCGCATTTAGGAATAAGGCTCGATTTCTTGTTATGCGTTTGTTTTCATCTGAACCGCTGGAAAATGAGGATGAATAGAAAAATTTTATTCATCGAGATTTAGTAGAAACACGATCTACAGTCTCGAGACTATATTTGGATGGGAAATAAAAAACGTCCTGTCAAAAACGTATTAATACTTATCATATTACATGACTAGATTTATTTGGGAGCTTGTAGCTTTTGCTCTTTTATTTACGTACTTTTAACGCAAAAAAATCATAATAGTAGGTTTAACAATTAAGGCATGTGGAACAACAATAAAACAAACTCACTTTCGAACTTCAAATTCTTCAACATGCATATGAGCCCTTATCCTAATACAATTCTACCAACCAACTTTACAGAGATAATTGAAGAAAGCCTTAAAATCTAATCTGAATCTTGTTGTGCTGACCGTACCGCTGACCCCGAATACACTCGTTAGGCGGCGCGCGCGCAGTATTAATCACTGCGTTCTTTGTGCCGCGCCCGCCCTCTGCGCTATACAGGGGGTGCGAGGTTTTATTCATTAATATTTATGCTTATTTGGCCCTTATACGTTTTTTTAGGTCATATGTCGTCTATTTTTTATGAATAAACCTATATCAGTAGGTACGGAATAAGAAATGCAGTAATTTTCTCACAAGATCTAGCTTTTGGTTCATCAAAAAATTGAATTTAGTTATTTGCTTAGTAATTTATTTAAATTCTAGTCTTATTACATTATCTAAGCGATAACTTGAAGGATCAGGAACGGGGGTCGATGAATGTTAATTTTTTAGAGACAAAGATTTTTTGACTAATTTAGAAAATCTGTTAGAGGCAATTAATTCCTCAAAGAACAAGTTTTGTAATTCTAATGATAAATATTTTTTTAAAGCCTCTTTATAATATCAGATATTAATATTTTCTACATCATCCTGTGTGTCGAACTATAAAATATTTTGGCGGTGTACTTGTGTGAAAGCAAAGCTACTACAAATGTATTACATACGAATCGAAAGACGATCAATAAATTCAAATTGTGATTAATTGACATAAGTAAAGTGTTGGCACAATAATTTAATATACGGACCCATTGTTGAAACCGGTATAGACTTAAAAAATGTAATAGGGGAATAGATGATGGACGGAAATCAATACAGGTTTAAGAATAAAATACAATAATTGAAATTAAATATCTGTTAAGTTTGTTGTTTAAGTATGTTTGGCCTTAGTTTGCATTGGCAACAAACATAGAATAAAATATTTTTAATTACTTTTCTCATGACTTCGTTTATCGCACTTCACACAAAGTGCACATTATTTTCTTAACATTATTATCTTAGGTCTCCATTATTTCATTTACTTTTTCTGTTGAGTAAAATACCCTAAAACTTTTAAGATTAAGTTTGAAACAAATCAAACAAATATTTATAAATTTAAAATAATTTAAATGTGTAATTAAACTCCTAAGAATCAGGGGCCGTAGCCAATAGCTAGACCCGTCATGTATTTTAAAAAATAACCCTTATTTTATATTTTTAAAGCTTAAAATTAAATTTAAACTGTTTGATATTCATAGTAAACAGGCTCTTATGCCTCACATAATTAAAACAAGAAAAAACATCACTAATGGAATTACCTCCATCGATCGGCGCGCGCGCATCCAAAAAGCTAATTTGACAGCCATAACTCAAACATCGACATATTTCCCACGATCTTATTCTTATGGATCCCATAATACGACTTCAACAACTATTATTAACTCATCTTTTTAAATTTCAACCTTCGAGAACTAGAAACTAGATCGATAATCCCAAGATAGTCGAGTCTAAGAGATCTACGGAGAATATTTTATTATTATTCTACAATTAAGATTAATGATAAGATTAGTAATAAGTACTTAATTCCAATGTATAGTTAAGACAAAGCTAGTTAATTTACCCTCTTTTGAGATTAAATTGTTATGTGAAAGTTGGGAAAAGCTCGTTTGAAATCAATAAGTATCGGTGCGTTGTAACTATGGGTGTATTACAAGAGGTAATAAAGCAACTTGGAGAAATTGTTTTAATCTATCGTAGACAATGTTGTGTACTTTTTTTCGGTTGTTCTGATTATATTTATCATATTTATATAGATTTTCTTTACAATATTGTTTTCGTGGTTATGAAATAATGTTTACTGTAACGATAATTCATCATATTTAAAAAAAAATTCAAAAAATTCACGGCTATTTAAAAACATTAAACAATAATATACTTAAATTTTCTACAATTATATACTTAAGGTTTCTATATAGTCCCATATAATTTACAATTTCACTACATTGGGTATTAGGCACAGAAAATATTATTCTAAGATTTTTTAAAAGAGTTTGTGCAAAAGTGGTTTGTATTAGAAAACCACGCGTTCGGAAAGTTACGCGTTAAATACGCGTTAAATAAGTGTTCGGAAAGCTCTACTTGGGAATGGTTTTTAATAGTCTTAGCTTTGTGAAAATTGTATCCTTGTAGGAGTGGGCTACAATTTGTGGATATATCAACCGATATGGAATCTGGAAGTTTACTCAAGAAGGTATATCAGAAGAACTCTTGCCTTGCAGTCGTCACAACATATTTATGATGTTCTGCCTACGAAGCTATGTAGTTTTTTTTCCATTGTAAATTCGATTAGCGTTTGTCTTCCATGTCAATTGATGGAAAGTGGTGACGAAAACACGCCTTTCCAGGATGTGACCATTTTTGAAAATTCCAGGATTATACATTTTAGAATTAGTAATTTAAATTCCTTGGGCGTATAAACTATATTTTGTCGCTATCAGTATTTAAATTTCGTCAGAGGCGTATTGAAAAAATAAAGAAATAAAGACAGAAAAGTAATTTATTTGGCAATAAAATAAATAAAAAGTAGGGCTATGGCATTGCCAAAACCAATACAAACACATCTAAACTCCATATTGTTCTTAACAGGAAAATTAAACTGCGATAATAAAGCCGTCTTCACCCCTTGATTAGCATACAGAGAAAAGCTAAATCTTAATCTTAAGGAACACACACGTGGAGACTACACCATCGTAAACAATAGGAAACGCACTATTCAATATTCATTCAAAACAATGTAATAATAACAATAGTCTTTCGTCGCTGGTAACCACTGTATGAATTTATTGTTAGTATACCACCAGTTCAGGTTGGTCTATCAGATTGTTATGCGGCTGCGGCGCTGGTCTGTTAAAGTGTTCACCGAAAGGGGCAGGGAGGGTTTGGTTAAATTGGTGCTTTCGCTGAAACGTTCTATGCGCTTGCACACCTTAGCCTGAGGGCAGGCAGTATTTATCATTGCTATTGTAACTGCCCTTTACAGATGGAGAAAGGATTTTAGTTTTGATGCCGCGAAGTTTCTCTTTGATGGAGTTTTTTGTAATGAGGATTTTGTATAGATATTTGCGTTCTCTACTTTTTATGTTGTATAGATCACCATAGGTATAAAACAAGGAGATCAAATAAAATGAATATGGTATTGTTTTACTTTGATTTTATTAATGACAAAATAAAACCATTTTTCGCACAGAAACTAGATTTGCTAACATCTGCATCTCAACAAATTTATTAATGTCGTCATGCACATTATTCACTTGTATGTACGTAATAGCTAACAATATATTATTTAACGACTGATAACGACTAACACCTAACTGTAAAAACTTGATTTGATGGAATACATTTTTCTTTTTTTACCAAAACTATAACCTACAACCTTTCAATAGGCCAAATATTTACCAACGCCGCAAATGCAGTTCCTTTACAAAAACAATATATTTCACCAAATTGAGATATCTAATGTTTGCGTAAGATCCTAAATTCCATGCAACCGCAAGATTTGCTTCGACCGCCGAGTTATACAGAACGCCTACCTAAATCTTAGCTTTTATTAATATTGTTAAAATGGCGCAATGTGTATATTATAATAAAGTTATGGAGAGGTGTCGGCAATGCCTTCCTAGTAGATATCTTATGCGGTTTTGCTTAGATATCGACGTTCTTGAGAACAGTTAGAGAGAAGTTTGGATAACTTGTCAGTTTATTCTGTTTTAAGGAGTATTATTTACTAAGTCTATGAACCAAATCTATCAAATCAAGAAAATACAAGATTTGAAGTTTATTTATTCGTTTAAAAAATATATATATATTAGGTCTTTACCTATGAAATTGCCGTTTTTCACGAAATAAATGAAGCGTAATTTTTTTTTATATTTTTTATTTCTATTAATCAAAATATTCACCCATGCAATCAATGCATCTTTGCCAACGCATTGATAGCTTATTGATGCCTTTCTTGAAGAAATCAGCTGGACGGGAGGCAACAAATTCTTCAAAGGCATACTGTACTGCCTCTCGGGTATTGAATTTTTTTTCCCGCCAAGAAGTTATCCAAATTCTGGAAAAAGTAGAAGTCTGTAGGCGCAAGGTCTGGTGAGTACAGCGGATGACGGAGAACTTCCAACCCCAACTCTTGTAGCTTGGAGACCGTCTGCTGTGCAGTATGAGGTCGCGCGTTGTCGTGCAGGACCAGTGGAGCCGAACGATTGACCAAAGCTGGTTGCGAGACGTGCGAGCTTCTCCATCATTGTGTTCAGTTCTTCACAGTACTCATCTGCAGTAATGCTTGTCCCATTTGGCAAGAAGCTGTGATGAATTACACCCGCGTTAGACCACCAAAGTAACAATTCTCGTCACAAGTAACAATGCGGTTCAGAATTCCTTCATTTGTATGCCTGCTGAGCATTGCAAGGCACGTCTCCACGCGTTCTTCGCGCTGGCGGTCATTGAGTTCGTGGGGAACCCATTTGTCAATCTTTTTTACCTTGCCAATTTGACGCAAATGGACCAATATTGTTTTGATGCTAACGTCGAAAGCTGCTGCTAATTCAGCCGTGGATTGAGTTTCATCAGCTTCCACAATTGTCTTTAATTCGTCATTGTCGACCAAAGTTTTCGGACGACCACGGGGTTCATTTTTCAGGTAAAAATTTCCAGAACGGAAGCGGGTAAACCAATAACGGGTGGTGCGTTCGTTTGTAGTGTACGCTCCGTAAACGTCGTTGATGTTGCGTGCCGCTTGTGCCGCTTTGCTGCCACGACGGTACTCATACTCCATAATTACTCGAATTTTTAACTTATCCATGATGACGAAAAATGTTCGAATGCGTTGAAAACAAAACACTAACTATTAAACAAATGATGATTTTAGAAAAAGAATTCTATGTTTGTCAAATAAAATTAATTTGAAATTAAAATTATCAGTCAAAAAAAAAACATTTTCATTTGAAATGGCCAGTACGGCAAAACGGCAGTTTCATAGGTAAAGACCTATTATATTGTGTATATAAGCTGCTTGAGGTGATAAAAATTTGTATCGGTTGCAATCATTAAAGTAAAATGTGTTATTTTATAGCTTTAAATTGTACTTTTGTAATGTTTTTTTTTATTTATAATACATGTCTAAGTACAATGGCACACATATTTGCTTTATATACTCTAAATAACTCTGCAGTAACTCTCCAGTCACAGGTCTGCTGGAAGAAATTTCCTAGGAAATAAGCAGTACCTTTGTACATATAATTCTGTATTTTCTTCTTTCTTTTATTGTATTTTATGTGTGTGCATAAATTGTTAAATAAAATAAATAAATAAATAAGTAAAGTCAATTTTCTCTTTTCATCGTTAAGTTTTCTAAGCTTGGGCGGGATTTTTCCACATTTTATACATACGAGTAAATACAAAATTTTAAAGTGCATAACACATTGACATTTGAGGAAAAATTTTTCTAACTGTAAAAACTATCCATAGGATCAATTATTTAAAAAAATACTCAATTAAGGTGACACGTAAACTTTTCTAGTCAGAATAAAATTGTAAATGGAATCCCAAAATAATTAATTAATATAAAGGCCTACCTGTCAGAAAGCCCATGGAATTGAGTACACAAAACCTGGAAACCTATGTCATTTAAACTGGTGAGCCGATTGAACTCCCAAGCAAGGCGTCTGTCTAAATATTCACGATCAAGACAACCATGCTAAGCTCACCGAAACATGTGAATGAATAAATTTTGAAAAGCAATAAATCATTCGTAGGTTTATATGGATCTCCCTCAATCATTCTGCCAAAACAAACAAACTAACACATCATAATGTTAGTATTATATTTTCACAGTTAATAAATCATGGGGTTTTAATAACTAGTTATTATTTTGAATAAGTGTTGTCAATCAAGTATGACCTGGGGCGAGATGGTGAGAGCGAAAGGATGTTAGTGTAGGTCAATAAATTACGATCGTTTTTTTTTTTTTGGAGCTTTCGTGGTTCCGACTTTAGATCGTACCAATATTTGTTTTTAATCATAAAATTATTACTGCTTTAATACAAATTCATTTTGATTTCTGGAATTGCCTAGAGGCTATTTTTGTTCCGTTTCTTATACGTCTTAATAAGATTAAATGGGTGAATTTCAACAACTGGTGTTTTTTTTTATCGTATCGGTGAACTTCTTCATTTATGTGTTTTTTGTGTATTTTTTAGTTTTTATGTATTCTTTAGGACATTATATATTTCCAGATTTATGGATATCAACCTACCATTAAAGACCAAGGAGAGAATTAAAATTGAATTTTGGTTGCCAACGATCTGATAAACCAGCCACCGATTAATTTTTTTGGGCACTGATATGAGGAGGGTGACCACCGAGGTGATAAGTTTTTCCACCGAAATGATATTTTGACCCACCGATATCATTAAACCATGCACCTAAATGTACCAAAACGGTGTGAAAAACATACGTGGTACCTATGTACTTTGACAACAGAAACTTAGAAGTGATTTTACATAAGATCTAACGAGAACTGAGTTCTTAGTAATCCAATTCAAGTGTTTTATATTATAAAGAATAAAAGGGTGATTCCATTATCGCGGGTGCAACATTTTGACGCATGTTAAGTTTCATAATAATAAAACAAAAAATATTTTAAATAAAAATCTTCTTGTAAGTGCTACGTTTCAACAAGTTCACTTTATATTTCGTGAAAAAATTTTTATTGAAATATTTAATATAGTCAGGAATGAGGTTCAAAGTCCTATCGCGGGTGCAACAAAGTTGGCCGAACCTTTCTAGATCATTAAACAAAAACACAAAAGTCTGTTAATTGTGAAACGTTTATTATGTTATGCCTTCGTATTTCGTTCGGGACCTTTTGACACTTCCACCAATTCCATCGACGGCACCTTTGCCATGTGAGGCAGCGAAAAAGTTCCATTCGAGGTGAATGAATCCATATTCCCCTTTGAGAGCATTCATGCTTGCCATTACGTAACGATTCTTGAACTGAGCAGCGCAGTTATCACTGAAGATATACACAAATTTAATGTTATCAGAGATCGACTTGATGTACTCAAATATTTTCTGAAGAAAGAGATGCACAGTGTATTTATTGTGGCTTAATTCATCACTTACTATGACCACTGAATGGAGTTTGTCGCTAGTCCAAATACAGCACGTGAAGAGCGTGACTTGCGCATGAGACCAATGTGCTGATTGTACTTCATCTTGACTAATGAGAGCATAATTCTCAGCAAAGTCTATTTGTACGACAGCCTTCTCATTGGTCAGGTCTTGTTTTGCATTTTGAAAGTAATCGGACTGAACATTTTTAACAAAAGAATGTAGCTTGAATTTAGCAGTGCTGTCGTGTAGTTCTTCTAGTGCTTCATTAAAAGGTTTGCTCATTATGATCTGTTTTGGTCTCTGATTCTGGAAGATCCAGGACTTCCAATTAACAGTAGGATCAGAATCTAGGGTGATATCCCAAATGTTGGATTCTTTGCATACATCGCAACTGTTGGACATGCAAGCTTCATTATCCACACTACATGATACCTGTTTTAGAAGCTCTTGGTGTGTTTTTGGGAACTCTGTCGCATGTTTCGAAATAGCGAGAAGAAGATTAATGTAATTTGAGTGTGTCGTACACACGCATACATTATGAGGAGTATCATTGATAGGCAGAATGTGAGCAGGTCTCTCTTTATAAAAAACTGTCTTGCCAATAGATGTTTCGGGGTAACTTTCTTTAAAAAGTTCGAAGGCTTCACGAATGCTCATAATCATTGTTCTCTTCTGGATTCGGGACTTCGTTCCAGTATTGGACTTGATTGATTTTACGTCTTTCATCCCAGGCATTTGTCTACTAATATCGTCCCTATTATAGAAATTACATATCTGTTCCTTTACTTCGTTCGTCAGTTTTCGAGGCACTGCTTTAGGGGCATTTTTGTCAGATGCAGCGACTTGGAATTCTGCAGCAATTTTTTTTACAACCTCAACTGCCTTTGTGGGACTAGCTGGTAGATTACGTTTTACTTTTGCCACAGCCTTTCCCAATGTGCGAGGACTGCTGTATCTCGTACCTGTTTGTTGCATTTGTTCTTCTCTACGACGCTTTCTAGTTGCCTGCATTCTCTCTTTTGATCGGATCCTAGCCAGTATTTTCAAATCTTTATCTACCTCCATTTTCCTTGTCATTTCTTCTCTCCGTTTTGAATCACGAGCCCTTTCTTGACAGAGATGGTCTGCATAAAGTTCAGGGTTTTCTTTTAACTTTCGCCTATATTTCTGCGAAGCAGTCTCTTTCCTTTGCTCTTCTGCCATTTTAGCCGATCTTTCTGTAAAAAAATACGGAATATAATATAACCACACATTAAATATATGTCACCAATCATGCACACCATATTATTATTATTTAAAGCATAACAAAAGAATAAAATATGTGATAAATCAGGCAATACGGTTGCTTGTCAAAGAGTTGCACCCGCGATCCTAACATCACGATCGCGGGTGCAACCAATTTAAGTTTAAGTAAATTTCAATTCAACTAACATTATACTCCTAAAAACGATTTAAATACGTTTGCCTTTGATTTTTTTTTACTTTTACAAAGTTTGAAAACTATAGGATTTCATTTCTGTGAAAAACACAAACTTTTATATCTTTTGTATCGCGGGTGCAACAAGCTAACAGTGACTTTTTATATTCAATAATGCTTAAAAAATAACAACAAGTACTTACATTTTTTGGCACATAAGAATAAAACAATATTTTCACTACACATTCAGCCGGTAGAACATAACCTCAAACTGTCGGTAACAGCTCTTTCGCGCCAGTGTTGCCACGTTGTGATTTTGCAGATTCAGCCAATTCTTCGAATGATAATGTTTCCAAGCGCGCCAAAAATTTAAATATGAAGTAAAATAAAAAATAAAAAATGTTTTAATAAATTTATACCTTTTTCTTTGTACCGATATAAAAAAAAGTAACAAATAGCGTGATTTAGAAATTCATGTCAAAAATCGTCTATAGCGGAATCGCCCAAAAATATGGTTATTTTCATTATCATTGTCTTAATTTAAAATAAGTAAAGTAGACCTATTCTACAGCGAACATTGATCAGTGTTTGAAATTGACATATTTGTATTTATTAATGTAACAGTATATAATTATTTTAATTAAACTTACTTATTTAAATAAAAAGCAATAACCGTTACTGATCAGCATAATTATTTTAGTTTTAACGTTAATCAGACTTTAAATTAAACTTTAATCACAATAGAAATACGCTCCTCATCTGATCAAAAACTTACATTTGCTAAGTAAACTCCTCAACTGGTCAAAACTTACGTCTACAAAAAAATGTCCTCATTTGGTCAAAAACTTACACACTAAGTAATTCGTAATAATTCGGTAGTAATTCTGTTTCTACATCATTGGCCTCTGGAACACTTGCTGATGACATTTGCTCCTCCGAGAATGTCATCGCTGAGCTGCATCCTTGTGCGCTGCACAGCACACGTACTTAACACACGTCGTGTAATATGCCATTGGTTTTATTGATTTTATTTTTTTTTATAATAATAAGGTGTTCAAATAATAATGTAATGAAATATGTATGAGTTTGTAGTACCAATAAAGATTTTATCTACCTATCTATCTACCATTCCCTAAGTTGAGATACTCAAACTAATAGTAAAAGAATGTAGTATATATTAGGAAAGTATTTCCTGGCATATAGTAAAACAAACAAACATACATACACTTATGAAATTTGGCATACGTATTCCGCAACGAAATGACGGAAACCACCAATATGATAAAACGACTCACCGAACTGATAACAAGAGTCACCGATACTATAAAGCAATCCACCGATGTGATAAAACTGTCTGTTGAATCATGAAGTGAGACAGCGATATGAGAAATAAGTCACCGATTCGATTTTTCTGACAGTATCGGTGAAAATTATCACAACGGTGGCAATAAACGACCACCGATTTCACCGATTTGAAAACACCGTCTTGATAAAAGACACACTTTTTCAAATATTACAAAAAAATCACAATATCTAGGATAAATTCAATAACAGTTAATCAAACTAATCCACTAATTACCTGTGTAAAAAGCAAAAAACCACAAAATAACTACTCATTAGACTAGATAAAGCCATCACCGATATTATAAAAAAAATGTCCGCGAGCAAATAAAAAGGCCTACTTACGTGTTTCGCGGGAATATGAAGCTATTTAGCTCGCATCCTTCCTGACTGCGTAGTAGCACGTTACTAACGTAAAATAAATTTGGGGGCGGGGACACTGTGGGACTCGTCTATGCCAAATTAGATCTAAATTACTTTGGGTCACCGACAAGACAGTATTTTCCAGGACAAGTACGTTTGTGCCTCTTATAAAAATAAACGTTTATTTAAAGAACAAAATAAATTATTTTTCAATAAAAAAACTATTACTCCATTAAATAGAATAGGTTTTAAACTTGATTTTGTTATGTTTATAGACCTATTAGCTTTTACGTCTGTAAAAAAAGTTGAGGGACAGCACCGATACGGGAAAATTTGGAGTTTATGTATTTATTTCTACCCTTAAATATAATCTAATTAAAAAAAATATTTTTGCCACAACCCAATTACTACTTATTCTATTCTAAAATAAATAATTCAATACAAAATTTTTATTTTAAAAAACGAATTTCAACGAAGACAAAAAAAAAAGTCGTTTGGGAAATTCACCCAAATACTTTAATTTGGTTAAACAGAAATATAAGAATAGTTTTTTGTGGAGTTTTTGTTCTTTTCATACTTATATTTTTTCCTGAGATTTATAATAAAATAAAGTTCACTTATATCTCGCAATCATAATACAACCTTATAAAATAAAATAAACCTTAACACGAATCACCATAACTACAGCTGCTAAGAAAACAAATAAAAATCCCACAATCATACATAACTGGATCGATCATTTACAATATCAATCGACGGATCTAAATATTACCGTAACGGTTTCCAATACAGTACTCAAGACCAAACTTATGCTTAAAAATTTCATTATATTTTAGATAAAACGATGAATAATGAACCAGAGTAGAAGATCGTATGATAAGGTTAACCAAAGTCTATAAAGTAATATAAGTCTCTTTAGTTCAAGTTACTTTGGATTATAAATTGGTTGTTATCAATGGCAAAGAGCTATTGTGTAATTTTAGTCTTTATGATTTTTAGAATTTGCTTGTAATGAATGTATTATGATTACGACCTTGTGATTATTAATATATATAATACCCCTAACATCAGATGTTGGTCGTGAAAAGTGTTCTAGGTTAGTAGAAATGTATGATATGCACAGACTGTTCACTAGTCATGGAATTTAAATTTGTATTAACATGTTTGTAAATTAAAAGTTTATATACTTCTCCGTCGACAACTTCCACTGCCAATTTCGTTCATTCAAGTTTTAGTTACAAACTAAGTTATTATGACAACTTACAGCAATCAATCAGACTTATTGTCAGCTGCCGCAAACCTCTCTAGTACCTACCTAACGATACATTTCAATTATTATTTACTTTACTGATGCTTAACTATATTAATTTATTACGTCAACTGGTAGTTCCACACCACTTCCCCGCTGACACCATAGCGTGTGAACCACCCGGCCAGACCTGGTTCTACTTCCTGGAAGACCATTTGTTAGATTATGTGTCACTTTTTTAACCAGTAAGGTTTCATAATATAAAAAGAACATGACATATTTATTGCAATAATTTGTATATCCTCCAAAAAAAAACATATACAAAACTTACGTTTTTGAGTTAGAACATGTTTGATTGGCTAAGTTTTAAATGACGTCATAGGCAAGTCAAAATCTTTTTTCTGTCAATGCATGCCGTGTCTTGTACGCCACGGCGTGACGTCACAGGCAAGTCTCAACGCCATATTGCTGGAGCAAGCGTTTTGACAGCTTAAATATTCAGTGTACTTTGTAGTTAGTTTTTTACCTAAAATAAGTAAAAATCCATATTATTTCTAGGTTCCTTATACATCACCAAATTATGTGAATTATACATTTACATCATATATACATCACCGAATTAAAGATTCCGACAAATCCGTTCGTTCCGCCGTTGCCAGCCAAAAAGGGGTGTTACTTGTCTGAAAAAATGCTCTGACGCATACCCCGCGCGCGCAATCGGGGTTTTGTGGGACTCGCTCCGAGCCTACTAGAGCCACTACCCACTAAAGAACCCCCTGAATGACTCGTGCATTTTTTTGCCTCACAGCCTTCGTCTGAGCGACGACCGATTGGAGAAAAAAGCCGCGCTAGCGGGGCCCTTAAGGGGTCACCCTGGGAATTACATAGCACTGAAGGACTGAATCTCGAACTAGAGGATTGGGGTGGGTTTCGGAGCGTTTGAACAAAGCTTCCGAGAGTGTTTTGAGGTGCTGTTGCACTGTAGGTAGTTCAAGATCTCTGTGCAGATCCGCGTTACGCACGTAACAAGGTGCGTTTGTGGCCCTGCGGCAGAAGAGATTTTGAACTACCTGCAGTTTGTGCAGACCGAAGGGTTTGGCGTGGGCAAAGATTGGCGAGGCATATGTCATGACGGGTCTAACGCAGGTCTTATAAAGCGTACGTTTGTTTCTGAAAGACATTTTACTTTTTCTACCTAACATATTTTAAAGGCGGCCTAAGTAAAAACGGGCGAGTTTCGTTACTCTATCGACGTGTGGCTTAATAGAAAGCGTCTGGTCTAAGGTGACGCCTAAGTATTTGGAACTGCACTGTCTGAATTCGCGTTTTAGTTTCCATTTTATAGTAGTTAAAAATTTGAAGCTCATTCGTTACATCAAAACTAATCAAGATTAAACATCCATGTCTTCATTATTGGGTAAGAGATAAGATTGACGTGCACCTAGAATTGACCTAAAACAAAAAACGTATATGTAATTAACATGTCAAACTGTGATGGCAAGAGTAAGCTGGTCAAAGATCTAATGATTTTGCAGCTCTACATATATTATATGCGTATAGGTACCCAATGAATATGAAAAGATGTTCCTCGGCTGGATTACGCATTGCATTGCAAATACCAATAACCTTACATCCACCATCATCAATCATCAATCGACGTTGACATCATTGTAACCACATTTATTACTTAGACCTTTTGTTCAGTACATTTCTTTTCTGAAGTACATTTCTTTTGATATTTTTTAAAAGTCATTTTTTTCAAACTTTTTTTCCTTACTCACAAAGCCTGCGTACAATGCGATACTTGTTGCAAACAGCTTTAACACTAAACAAACTTTTTTGTACATTAGCATAAATCAGCATATTATTATTAATAATAAGAAACCTTTACCGACTAGTGTATTTAATGGGAGGCACCAACGCGTAGTGCCTACAGCAAAAGTATGTAAGTTTAAAATTAAATTATTTCAGTTATACTTTCACAAAAAGGCTTTTGGGTTACCTTTAAAGGCTCGGTGGGTGGGCAGTGCTTATATCTATTTTGAAAGAGACCATTAAGTTGCTAATCTATTGATTTTCTATTGGCTGGTTGTGCTTATCAGATTTCAAATTAGATTTATCTGGAATCATAATGATGCTTGATAAAGAGACTTAGTTACTGGTTCTGTTTTACTTTGTTATGGGTTGTTTAACTACAATATAGATTTCCAAATGGATGCCTTTACATAGATTTTATTTAACTTTTTATGACATGCAAAATAAAACCTTCTTTAAATTATTATTTCAATAAATTAAGAGTTTATGTTTCATGACTACATTTTATATTTTAAAACTATATATAGAAATATTTTAAAACTATTCTTTTTACTTACGGTCTCTTCGGTGCAAGAATCCACAGTGATATTGAGCGATTACAGTATATTTACACAGATTACAGATTACAGAAATAGAGCGATTATAGTAATTAAATTAACACATAATAATAACGTGTAATAGTTTAAGTTTAAATTAAGTAAATATTTTCATAATCAAATCGCAAAATTAAATAAAACTAAACGCAGTAAAAGACCCTCCAGGCACACATCCATGTGGGCGGTAAAACCGGCGTTTTACGTCTTAAGTCTTACCGCTGTTGACGCGACAGCGGGGCGGAGCGATAGCGTTCCTCAGAAGAAACAGGGTTGTGCAAGAAAATAATAGAAAAGTTCAATAGTCGTCATATGCTGATGCAACTTTACTGTGATTGAGAGACGTAGTTTTCTCAAAAATACTTGAAAAGATCTAGTAATATTTGCTTCTTAGTTCTATTTAATTTGACTCACATTTTTGAGCAGAACAAACTCTTCTGATAAACGTTTATGATGCAATGCTTAACTAAAATTATAATAATCTTACTATATACTATATATCTACACTACGTTTATTGGGATCACTATACAGTCAGAGACAATATTAACGGAACTCTTCACAAACAAAACCCAATTTAAAGAACTTTTTAAACGAAAGAAGATGGCAACCCTAGAACGGAACACACACCGTTGCAATTCAGAAACGCAGTATTTCCCCTCAGTATGATTTAATTAAAGTTATTATTTTATAATAGACCTCAGCTAATTGAAATTTGTTTGTTCAAGAAATGCGGAGAAAATTAAAATATACATTCGTGACCTTTTGAGCCTAGGGAACCTCGGTAAGAAATTAAATCAAAGGCTATGTTATAATTCAACATTTTTGCTGCGAAATCTTAGTTTTTTCTTTGTGTACCTTATGAAGTGGTTAAATCGTTGGTGGTCAAGTATAAACAAACATTGTAGTGAAGTCTGTTGTATTTATAAAGGTTTCTATGGTGATGGGAAAATTAAAAGTTTCAGAGTTGAATGAGGAAAGCAAAAATGTTTCGTGTCTACTATATTTTGTATTAGAAATTACAAAGTATAATTTTCAACTTGTATTTTACTAACAAGAAATATTTTGATAGTGAATTTATTACGATTTGTATAATGACATGATAGTGACAACACACGTACATTGTTATTTCATAAATTTCCATCAAAATAATTTACAATTCCTCCTTAAAAAGCTGTAACAATTTATTACTTATATAGTAATGAATTATTTAATAATTATAGATTAAGAAAGTGAGGTGTAAGTATTACAGAAAACATTTCTTGCCAGTTCTTCTTCACGAAGGTTTTTCCGCACTGGTGGTAGAGTCATGTTTTATTTGACGTCAATAAGAACAAGTAATTGTCAATGTTGAGAAATAAATATTTGAATTTGAATTTACTTTATTCTGCGGTTGGCAATCTAATGAAATTATTCAAGTAATCTGTTGCTACTAAATATACATTTATTTACTGTAGTGTCTATTACGTCGGAGTTTGCATCTAGCGGTGATTTCCATTTTTTGTTTCGTAAATGTATTCTTACACTTTTTAATCTAAAGTAGAGACCAATGAAAAACACTTCAAGTGAAAAGTTTAACAAATTTTAAAACATACACACTGAGCAATTACAACTTTAGGGATAGTAAGTAGCAGGAGATAATTTCATGTTTTCTAAGAGCTCGTGCTAGAAAGTTCCAATTTCATACGATGATACAAAACCATGTATTATATTTTAGTTTACCAAGATACAGTCGAGGAAGTCGGCTAAAGTCAGGCTAAAGCGAGAATCGCTTGCGCGTTGTTTGGCTTTTTGAAGGCGCTCCGCATTCAAAGGGGTGATTGCAGGGGATCCCAATGCGAATCTGATAATCACCAAAAGAATTTAAATAGGTTTCTTGACAGCCTCGTGACGTAAGTGCGCTATTTTTTGACCCACGGTTCCCTGTCTTTCAAGCTGTAATCCTCATAATTGAAATCTCAATGAAAACGAATTTTGACAATGCTAAAAAATAGTCATGAAATAGTAATAACGACATGCCAAATCTCAGAAATAGACGATGCAAGATTCCAGAGATATAAAAGTACCCTGGTGAGGAATATGGCTTGAACATTTGAAAACTTCAAAAAAACTTCAACTTTCAGTTTGAAGATTGTGCCAAAAAATAGTGATGAAATAGTCTCACGAAACCAAAATAAATTTGAGCTCATTTAATTTGAAAATAAAAACTTTTTATTTTCCCTACATTTCTATGGATGCACAATCGCGTACAAAGGCATTATTTCTCTTTGCTTAGTAAAAAATTGCGCTCTTTTGGTATGTTACTATGTTATGTTACTGTAAATTCTTTGTAGACAGGGCTCTGAAATCGGTTTTAATAGATACCTAGTACTTATTAACCCTAATTGACCGGTTAAAAACCGGAAATGAATAGGCGATTCGTTGTAGGTGCGCGACAACGATTTGGAGTTTTAGAACGGGTTTCCGTGCCCTGGTTGTAAGAATGAATAAATGTGCCGTTCTACGGGTAAAGGAATATAGGTACCTTACGTCGATTATAAGTTACACGTTTGTTTTGTCATCAGCAATAGAATGTGGAATTCATTGGTGTTATAAACGTCATTAATACCTTAGGTGCGTTACTATTAAGTTTACGCTACTACTAAGTTAATACCTTAGGTACCATTACCCGTGAAACGACGCAAATGTACAAAGTATGTACAAAATACTTAAACTAAAAAAACAAACGTTTATAATTTGTATCCAAATTTATTATAATTGAAAGCAAATACGATGCATTTGAGTGGAGGCAAGGATAGCGCTATTTGTCCAATTCCGAGAAACAAAAGCGTGCTACTATCGTTCACTCGCCACCGAGATTATTTACGACTTATAATATGACGTAAATAATTAAATTCATATTACAAATGATAAAACTTTAACAAAAATGAGTGAAGTACAAGGGAAGCATGAATTTATTTGTTATGTATGTTTATGTAAGTAATTGCAACGTAGCGTATCTTTGTTTTGACCACAATCAACAATACAACTTGACAAAATACATAAATGAAGTGACATACCTACTTGGTAGTTTTGTAACAATTTCATAATAGGTGAATACACCACACTCAATAAATCAAACTTTTTCTCTTGAGGGCCGCCTGCCCATTCTGCAGCACGTTAGTACAGCAAATTTGTACGCGACTGTACATCCATAGAAATGTAAGGAAAATAAAAAGATTTTATTTTCAAATTAAATCAGCTCAAATTTATTTTGGTTTTGTGCGACTTCATCACAATTTTTTTGGCACAAACTTTAAACTGAAAGTCGTAGTAGGCGTTCCGGAGAAATTTAAAGTTTTCAAATGTTTAGGCCACAATCCTCACCAAGGTACCTTTATATCTTTGGAATCTTTCATCGACTATTTCTGAGATTTGGCATGTCGTTATCACTATTTCATGGCTATTTTTTGGAACCTAAATCAAGTCGATAGACCTTACAGTTTGCTGTTACGAGAGGTGAGGATTACTGCTTGACGTTCAAGCCATAACCCTCACCAACCTATAGCTATAACGCCGAAACTATAATACGACTATTGTTTTTACATGTATGACTATTTACCACTATTTCATGACTATTTTTTAGCATTTTCAAAATTCGTTTTCACTGAGATTTCAAATATGAGGATTACAGCTTTAAGGACACGCGGTTCCGAGGTTCAAACCATAGAATAAAATAATGAATTTTTATAAGATTCATTGTCCCCCACTTCTCTGTCTGACCACTTCTCTACTAATTAGAGAATGAAATTTGCTGAACGTAATTAAATTCATAAAATAATCTAAATACAATTTCTTCACAGGAGGACCTCCTGATCCACGGAGACAGCGTCTACGACGTCATAGATAAACAAGACCAACAATCTGTCAGAACAGAACTTTCTCGAGCTCCAACAGATGAGAGAGAACACAGAGTCTTTCTCTGTCGGATGAATGTTGCCAGAAACGCGAGAAGACAGATGCGGTTTGGAGATCAGAAGGTAAGAAGTACAAAAAGTGAGGCTCAGTATATGTTGATAAAATCTTGGTGGTGTATGAAACCATAAAAGCCAAATAAGAGCCTTTGAAAAGTTTAGCCATTATTTAAATTTATTCTCCTGAATGAAGGGGATAAAAGGGTAATAAGTTTACGATATCTTCTATGAACACGTAGGCGGAAGAGTTGAAGTAGGGCTGGGTAGTCAACTTTCATTTTTACATTAAACCTAAAGACCTTTACAACTCCTGGTACAAAGCATTTTCAAAGCAGTTCCAAGCATTTTAGAAAATTTCGTAGTAATATTATCTAAGTGCCAAAAGTCTTAAGTTAGTTTGTGATGGTTTTGGCGACTGAAGAGAGAGAGAGACATGGACAACCTAATTTGCAACAGGCAAAGGTGGACTTACTGTCTATTCGGGCTGGCATCAATCGACACACAGCCCAGTTACTGCCGTTCAGGTTTTGGCGCGATGAGCCGGATATCCCGATCCGTATAAAGCCCGACTGGCCTACGCAATCGACATACCGAATATGTGGGTACGGTTCGGGCTGACATTGCCGTTAGAGTAATACTGCCCCTTAGCCGTATCTTAGCGTATCTTACGACCCTGACATACGCGCTACTTTTAACTGCATCATATCAGATGTTGCTGCTTTCATGGGGACCTCCGTAAAGGGACGGCATAATTATAAAAACTACAAATTTAAATAGTTTCAAATTTAAATTAAACCTTTATTAATTTTCCTAAAACATTTTGTGATAGAATATTAGAAAGTAGAGTGAATAGTCACCTCTTGGGCAGGCGTGTTCATGTCATGTTCACATCGAAGACAAACGCGTGGCCAATATCTTATTACTATAATTCATTTCATTAATCTTTATATTTTAAACATTCAAACTTAAAATCAGTTGTACGAAAGGCTTTCGTGTTACATGCATGTCCATGTAACTAGAAACTAATTCGTCTAAATTATTCCTCACTCAACTGGATTACAGAAAAACCATTTATATGCCCGGAAGATAACTTTTCAAAAACACCTCTTAATTAAAAAAAATTCAATAAATAAACGATGGCCATTTATAATCTGCATCATATCAACAACGTCAGCCAAATATTTGACCATCAGAAAATAAGAAATAGCTTTACAGATACATAACGTATGATATTCTAAATCTATGAGAACATAATTACCAGACTTGCCTCCTAAAACTATTAAGTGAATATAAAATGTTCACATAAAAAGGTCATCATATTGACGGACAAATTGATAGGCCCGGTGTGATAGGTTACTCGGTAGGGTCAAACAAAAGCGTTTTGATTGGTAAACCTTGATATTTTAAGTTTTTAAGCTCAGATCATAATTTCTATAATGAGAATAAAAATGTCAAGAGGATTAGAAATAAGATAAACTTTTCACACGTCGACTTTCAATTCTCTAAAACAACTAAGAATCATTTGCTTTTATTTGTATATTAAATTCAAAACCCCTTATTACTTCTCATTTATTTCAAATAATGATCCAGAAAAATCTTCTGTAATTGCTTACAAAATCTTCCATTATTAAAATATGAAAATTCCAACATGAAAATCCCTGAATTTCTTTCTAATTATTAATAACATTTTTCCAACACTTTCTAACTAAAAATTTCAAATTGTTTTCTATTTATTTGCTGTCTGTACATAATTGAATGCCCTGGCGGCGCACAGCTGGTTATAGTGTGAAGAACGGCTAGTTTTCTATAGTAATTATTCCCTAGTGAGACCAGATGTGAAATTATCGATAGGTCGTTATCTTTATCAGATGCATCGATAACTGTGATTAGAATGATTAACAACACTATTCGAGTTAGGCTAGGGATTTTTTCACGTTACCTTACTTGCGCGTAGAAAGACGTCAATACTTATCGTTTGCCTACATTAGGTTGCTTTTTTACTATTTGTGTAGATCCATTCGCACCCACGGACATCATTAGCCTTACGTGGTTTATTTATTGCTAGCACCTATTTATTTGCTATTATTGTTATTGACTAATGACACATTTCCCACTGAAGATTTTCGTTTTAACTGCCTTTGTTCCAATAATTGCACTGGCTGTTCGTTCCGTTGCCGGAACACAGCCACGCAAAAGTTATTAAAAAATTATTATGGCGGTCGAAAGAAGACCGTAGTACCGTACCAGGCGAGATCCTGACAAAAAATCTCTATTATAACTAAACTGCTTAACTAGAATTCTGTTTAAAACAATTTCAAGCTTGTTTATCTAAATATAAGGCAGCTATTGTACTCAATTCAACCAATAAAAAGCAATAAGGTTACCTTACAAAATAAACTTTAATACTTATTTACTCTATTCTCAATCATTCGTTCAATAAAGCCGGGGATAAATCTCAAGTTTATTCTAATGGATTGTACACCACCCACTTCAGACTAAAGTAGCTTAGTAGATACCAAACGAATGGCATAGAACACTTAGGAAATAATAAATGCATTTAATACGACCCCTTATTGTACGCAATTAATTTTGTACTGCACGTGCTTTAAATTGATAACTGGACCGATTTCGATAAGTTACTCGGAAAGCAATTTTGTCCGTAGGGGGCAAATGTACTGCGGCGTAGTGTCATTGATTTAAAACTTCGTTGAATTATTAATAATAACTTATTTAGTGAAATATAATTAAGTACCTACCAACTTTAAAGCATTGATTTTAATGGAGACAGTTAGTTTCAATAATCACAGACGAGTTTCTTATTTCGATTGCTTTTACTCAGCATTTACAAACTCTCAGTTCTTTATCCTCTTAATGCTGACGGCCGAGTGGCGGAATGGGTAGTCTTGCTTCATACGCCGTATGTCCCAGGTTCGAGTGCTGGTCGCGGCAATTATTTCTATGATGAACATAGCTGTTTGTTCTCACGTCTTGGTCATTGCTATTTATGTTTATTTTGGGGTGGCCCTCCAGTTCGATGGATGATCGTCCATAACGCAAGCTCTGTTTACATTGGGACCATAAAGTTGGTTTGTTTGTCTGAAAATGTATTTAATTATTACTATTATAGTTAGATAAATATCACCATTTCGCTCTCTGTATAACACCTATGTAAAAAGGGTCAGTAATGCAGTATCGTATACGATTTCGATGACAAGTACGATGCGTCTGCGCAGAAATTTTGAAGTTATGCCTAACTTAATCCGAGGGCCGCGTGAAATATTTAGTAATTCTTGAAAATATAAAAGCTATGTAGTTTTCAAGTATATTGATAACAAATATAGAATCAAACTATTATAGTAGTATAGGAAGACTAAGCGTCAGAGTCTTAGTGAGTTTTTGTCGTAGGTTCGAACTCGATATCTAACAAACTTTAATGAGCTGTTTTACGTTCTTTAAGCCGAGTATTCTAACAGTGATGTAAATTATAGTGAAGAAAGTGTAGTTAACAAAATATTTCCTAAGTCGTCCCCTAACTTGGGCGACATTCATACCCCGCAGTGAGTTCATCAAAAATATATCGATTAGTTTTATACATAGAATCGGAAAAAACCGTAAACGGCGACATTGATATGGGAAAAACGCGTTTTTGTGGAGTTTTCCAGGTGGCCATTTACTGCACATTACGCTTTTGTTAAGCATTGGATTTGTGATATACTGTAGTGCCACACAATGTTTCATTGGTCTGTATTAAAAAAATATAATTACAGTTTATAATCACAGTCAATAAAATAATGAACGATCGCTACTAGTCTACTGAAAGTCCCTTTATCGTTGATAATTAAAAGAACTAAGTGATAATGCTGAACTTTATTTAATTCATTTAGACATAGTAAATAAAACACTCAGTTCAAAAATATTAATGACTCCACGAGTTCCATTTCGTATTTGATAAGATTAAAAATCCTCTAAATTCAATAATCTTGATTTTCAACGATCCGATCCAGCTTGGCTTTATATACTTTTCTAACCCGCTTTCCTTGCTTTGACCGCTTACACTTTAAAACACTAAGCTCCAAGGCGTTATAAATAACTGTCGAAACCAACCCACCAACCGCCAGCCACAGAGCAGAGTCCACCACCGACCATCCATCATCATCAAAACTGGAACCCTTATCTGTGAGTAGTTGAGCTTCAATCACCAACTCTTTGAGCCCACCGTCGATAAATGTATCATTCAGAACTGTTTCATTAATATCGATAGCTAATTGTTCAAATACGGTCTTTCCCAACCATTCAGCTAGTTCAAATTTACCCAACTGACGCAGACGGTGGGCTATGTCTTCATGTGTCTTCCCTTTGCCTTGCCAGCTTGCACATCCTCCATTCCAATCCATCAGTAAATCAAAACATGAAATATTTTTTGGAATTTGTTCTGCACATTCAGAAGTATTTGAAGGCAAAGCATACGAAGAGGTATTCAAAGCGGCTACAAGTCTTCGACAATCAGTCGTTGATAAATGATTCGCTAAATACACAAACTCTGGTATGTTCATATCAATCGTACTTTCCGCTAGAATAAAGCACAAAAATAAACAAATAAAGCGACACATTTTGTGTCCAACTTCGTTTTGACAGATGACGTTACTCTTTAGTGAGTTTTTTAATCTCCTGCCATTACATGGCAATGTCTGTTTAATTATTGTTTTACTTTCCCTCATCAATTACTTTGAAGAATTTAGCTCACATTATTCAAGTACCGTCGCCAAAACCATCGATCACAATGCTTGCTTAAACACTATTTGAATACCATTTGAATCAATTCAATTTAAAACCTATACCGGTACGTTTAGAGTTTATATTGTCGTTGATTGTATCAGTAAATTCAAATGTGATCTATTTTTTCAGAGTATGTGTGTATGTCATTCCTTTATACCAAGTATTGTAACATTGAGCATCATTAAGCGGCGACAGAAGAATATTGCGCAAGAATCTTTGAATTCTAAGTGTTACAGACACCAAAACAGCTGATGAATATGGAAGATTTAGTCGATTTCAATTACAAAAATGGTGATTATGGTTTTTAGTGTAAATAAATCTGAAATTTAAAACATTTTCAAAAACTCGTTCAACTAAGCTGTTTTTGAACTTTCTAAACTTTGTCAATGTAACGAGCTAAAAGGCACAAAAACTAAAAACATTGTTGAATTACTGAAATTCTATAAAAAAAACGTGCAGTCTATTTTATTATTTAACATAAGCAATTATGAACTGAATTTTATATTGTTGTTTGTTAGCAACACTACTATTGTTAGCAACACTTTTGCTAACCATATAGAACACTGTATAAATTTTATTCTGAACCACAATAATGACGTAGATCGTCTTAACTGCAAAACATTTACTATAATGGTAAAATTATCGTTAGGTAAAGTAAGAAATTACATTTCTAGTATCTATCTACACATATTGGACAATTTCTGCAATCTCGAACTACTTTACATTTTCTAACTAGGTGAATGTATCTGGCCTTGTGTATAACAAAAAGTAATTATATTCTAGTATACGTATAGTTAATGTACTGATTATTAGGTATGAAATTTGTAGGTAAAGGCGGGAGAAAATATGGCCTAACACCCTACGGGTAGGTACGTTCCTTTGCACATCATAAAACAACAAGATTAATTTTTCTTTGTAATAAAATTCTGACTGTTATAGACTAAACCTAACTTATTTTGATTACATAAGAAGTTTTTCAAATGTGGTAGACCATTTTCTTGGGAGCCCATTAAGTAATACTTACCACAGCAAGCGTTTCTCATGTAAAACACAAAGCGCCACCATGATCTTATTTTATTCGTGTATTTAAAAAAGAAAAGTACTATTAAGTATATTTTTATTGAAAATCTATATAAATCTATCTATATAAAAAAATAAATGTCTATATAAAATATATATCTATACTTGCAGACTTAAGACTAGAATGAGTGTGGTAGAGTGAACTTTGGCTTAAATTTATAAATCTCGCTAAGACTCGTCTCAGCTGAATGGTCAGAGTTTGTTATACACCATAAAGTAATACGAATATCAGTAAAAAAATTGACAAGATTGGTGTCACGTAATTTAAAAATGAGAGAAAAGAGTTTCGATTACCTGTATTTTATATGAAACCAAGTCGCTTTTTATTTGACCTAAAGCTAAGGACGATTTGCAGAATTCGGTCTCAGTGTGTACTAAGTTCCTCCTTTATATTGGATTTATTCAAGTAAAAATTAAATTCGTGTAAATTCGGAGTTATAATATGTTCCGTAGAATAACCTTTTAGATTAAAGTTTTCCTGAGAAATCGAGACTCAAAATAGAGAGAGATTCAAAATAGCGCCTACTACATTGGTATATTATTGCAAAACACCAGCAAACCTAGTCCAATTTAGGATCGTATAAAAAGGTCGGCGTAAACATTGAAAGTTTAAACTACCTATTCACGGTATATCAGCGATCAAAACCACAATTGAAACTCCATCGAGAATATTTATCTAAATTGACAACATTGTTGTTATATTTTGAAACCGATCATTCAAAACTAGACGAGTGGTATTGAATCAGAGCCTTTATGTAACGAGAAAATTATGGTTTTTTGAATTACCTCAAATCATATTCTTGCAACACGATTATTTTCTTATGTGATGGCTAGTTTGTGTGATAATAATCGAGTAAACCTTTAGTTAGACAGTAAGGGCTTGGAAAGCTATTGTTTAGTACAAGCTTTTATGCAGTACCATGACTGTCACACAATTTTGCTCTGACCCTTACACCATGACACTTGACATTGTGACACCAAATCTCCTCCCAACCACTCATCTTCATGATTGATCACAAGACACCAAAAATAAATATCATTTCACAACTCCAACCTTCGAAACTCGGCCTTCATAATTAAAGAATACGGCTCACAATTACCGTAGTTTATAGATGCCTCTAATTATATGTATTTGATGTTTTCTATACGCTGTATGACGAAAGAATACGCATCCAATCGGTCATTATTGGAATTAATATACCTACGTGTTAGTTCGGAGGTTCCGAATAATAACCGGTATACATAATTTTTTGAAGCCGTGAGAACGTATGAAATGATATGTCTCTGTGTAGTGTAGTTTTTTGCCCAATTCGTTTTATGTATCATTCATATAGTAATTGATATAGCCGATAATATATATAAATTGCTAGTGTTAAACAATAGTAATGTTCAATCAGAGCTCCAATGGTATTACTGCTTGATTCTCTTATAATTGAGAATGATCACTATTTAGGCAATTAAAATGTAGCTTAAGGCTACACATAACTGCTGAACTATGAACTATTTCACACTATTTGTTGCCGCAGAGCTTTTTATGAAGCTTTTGCTCGAGCAAAGCACGTTGGAAAGTTTTTACGAGTCGGTTTCCCATCAGAAGATGAATTGATAACTTCATAAAGCTGGTAATAATCGTTTGTAATGGACTATCTGGGCTACGAGATCAGTAATGATTAAATTTAATTTATTTGGTGGGTGTGTTAATAGATCAAATTTTTTTTTATTTACAACGCTCTTCTAATGATGTCTTATAATTATGAACGGATTTATCGTGTTATTATTTGGGACATAAGTTTTTTTTTTACCATTTAGGGGCTGATAACTTTTATCTGAGTATATATACAGAATAATTTGTAGAATTCGACATAATTTCTGTGGAAAGTCTTGTCAGGTGTTAAAGTTATTCTCTAGATAATATTTGTTTGACAATTGAAAAATCGGCCCTAAATCTGTTCTGGGCTAGTTTCTAAAAAAATATTGCAACTGCATTTTCTACTACGGTTTCTACTAAAATCGCTTTCAAAAAAATTGTTTAAACTTTATAAATAATCCCAAGCATAAATAAGGACACCATCTTAAATTCACACTCACAAAGGCATCGTCTGATCTATCGACGTTATTTAAATGATAGCTGCGCGAGCGCAAGCAAAAACACCGTCGTTAAAGCGACTCTCAGTCAGTTATGCATTTATTTATGAAATGTAAAATACATGTGATTGTAATAACAAAACTCTGCTGCTCAGTACGCTCTATATTAAGATGTACTATTTGCATATAGTATGGGAGAAAACGTGTGAGCGGGATATGGGTGGCATACTGTGCAAGCGCATGCGTTGAAATTTTCCTTCTTTTTTCAGTTTGTTAAGAGAATGATTAAATAAAATCTATTGTATTGATATCTATGTTTCTATACTTATATAAAGTGTAAAAAAATGTAATGATTAGTGCAGAGAATTGTGTGTTTCATTGACAAATACTTTGTTAGCCAATTGATTTTATATAAAAGATTAATGCAGTTACTATATAAAAAACAATGTCCTTTCAATAAAATATCACTTATCTTTTTCTTTAGCACAGTGTACGTTTAAATATTTATCGAAAATTGGGAATATTCTCATGTAATTGGATTGGAACTTTTTGCTAACCCTACCAGCCTGATCTGATATGCCATTCTGTAGAATTCAAATATGAATGTCGATGATGCTATAGTTTTTCAATAAATCCTTGTGCAGCTGGATAAATATTAAACTGCTAAGCATTTGCATTTTTTAAATGAATCTTTATTTATTTTTTGAAAGAGAAACATAATATTTACATCGCAGGGAATAAAAGCTTTCCTTTCTAGATTCATCATTTGTATGTTAGTGCGACAAAACGAGGAAACAAAAAGAAATAAGAACTCTAAAAGGCGATCTGCACACTACACTGGCCTCGGGGTCGAAACCTAGAATAGTACAATATTTGTATAACATTTAAACCCCTGTTTGATAATAAGACGTCACAATAAAATGTAATTTATATTATTCTATATTGACGGCCGACTGGCGTAGTAAGTTATAGCGCTGCCTAATACGCCGGAGGTGTCAGGTTTGAGTCCTGGACGGGGCATGCATTTATGTGATGAACTCAGTTGCTTGGTCTCGGGTCATGGTAGTCGATATTTATATATGTATTCTGGGTTTCCCTAATTCACTGCATGGTCATCTGTGCTGTGTAATACCTTACTATTAAATACTGATTGACTCCATAATGGCTCTGCGAAATCATTAATTCATCGAAGACATTATGGTAATGCATTGTGCAGTAATCTAATCGAAACCGAGACCTTTCGCGTGTGAGCTAATTTTGTACTCGTTTCCGAACAATGAAAATCGAAAGGTAGATAAATCTTTATTTATGTATTGAAATTAAACAGACTTTGAGTTACACTTAGGGCTAAATTATTTAATGCTCAGATTATTTTTATCAGTAGAATAATTTTGACACTTGACAAGACTTTTCATATAAATTATGTAAATTCTAAAAATTATTCTACTATATTTCTAGATATTCTAGAATATATTTCAAAGCATCTACGAGTATGTCATATGCATCTACAGAAATCTATAAATCGGTTTTTGCCTTAGACTACCTTAGACTTATCTCAGCTAAATGGTTAAATAAAAAGATACTTTGTCTCATACTATATAGATGTTATATTTTGGAAACAAGGACACCCATCTTGTCAAAATTTGTCAAACGATAACTTTAGAGATAAGTCTGTGACCAGTCTAAGCACTGTGCATATATACGTGGGGCTCTGTACAGTAGAGACCCCAGACACTCGAGAGTCCAGAAAATTGAGCATCTTTGTAAAATCGCTCAACTGTTTTTGGTTTCGTTTCTAGTATATATTTGTGTGGTGTTAGAAAGTCGTTTTTGTATATTACCTATTGAATACCCTCCATCCATCTTATGTACCTAGTTATAGAGTTTCTTTTGCTAACATTGCTGGTGGGGCACTACTGTAGTCCGTCCTATGTTGACCGCCATACGAAGGAACAGCTGGTGCAATTACTGGAACAAAGGCAGGTCCAATGGAAGCAGGTCGGCAACGCATTATAAATTGTTACATTATAAATTGTGATTTCTATGGGAGCGTATGCAACTTACATTAAGATGTGCGATGCTATCCACTCGCATTAGTCTTTATAGCCATAAAGTTTTTTTGGGAACCATATAAACCCAAATTGGAACACTGGATACAACACAGAAAGATAAGTTTCATTGAAAATAAATAAAATATTTAGGACCTATGAAATGAAAGTAGATTCATTTAAGGTAAAGCTTAGAGCCAATACATAATCATAAAACTGAAACACATAAAAAAATCCAAATGTCCTCTTTCTAATTCGCATAAATAGGTCAAACATCTTTACTCCAACAAAAAAAAACAACGCGACCATCGAATCTTGCGCGTGCGACGCTAAAACGGTAAAAAGGATATTCCTAAAAAAAAAATTGAAGGTGTGCTGTGACGTCATATGTCGTGATTCGTGATTTATGTAAGACGTGATCTTACTGACCAGACATTTCGTTTCAACTTAGTTCAGTCCCGTTTTGTGAAGTAAGTTGTTTTTAAGTTAAGTGAATCACGACTATCTAAAAATATGTTTTTGAATTGACGGGTTCGATTTTAATTAAAATTATTGAGTTTTAATAGAAGTTAGTAAATGTTTTAATTGTAGGTGAAGAAACAGTGATTGCCGAGATTCTCGTTAACCCTAAGAGCGACGTTCGTCAAAGGTTTAACTATTTCTGGTTTTAAAACAAGCAACAATATTTTTTCTGCACCGTTGATAATAAACTCAATGTAATAACCATTTCAACATATTATTCATTAGAAACATTATCTACTGTCTGAAGCTAAACTTGAATTTAATTGACTGTTGGACTAAATAATATTAGTAAAAGTTCACAAAAGCCTTAGTAAAGCAACAACTACAACAAAATAATGTAAACCTAAAATCGTACACAAAATAGTGATTATCATTGAAACTACATTTACAATAAAATACATACTCGTACTTACTTCTTACTTGTAGATAACTTAACTCCAAAACAATTAATCGCTAGGTTGACATATTACATATTATGAAAACAAATGTTATTTTGATTGTGGAATACAGTTTCGTTGTTAAGATCTCGTGTGGGGTGGGGTGGTCAAATTAAAATTCAAGTATTTATTTCTCAACATCGACAATTAATCTTAGTGTCGTCAAATAAAACATGACTCTATAACCAGTTCGGAAATACCTTCGTGAAGAAGAAATGGCAAGAAAGTTCACGGGTATATTTTTTTCAAAATCAATTTACATTTTCTCTTTATGTCTGTACGTAATTATTCTTATCTGCAACTGTTAGCTCGGCAAGTGTCACTCCCCCAACACCCTCAAACGGCACCCGTTCACGAGTTAACGCGGGATCCAGCCATCATCTTCCTCAACCATGCTACTACACTCTTTCCTGTTTTGACCGCCATAATAACGTTTACGTTGTTATGTTCCGTCTATGTTCCGGTCTGAGGGAAGGGACAGCCAGCGCAGTCACTTAAACAAAGGAATATTCATCTGAACCCTTCGATCGGCAACGCATCGTCACAATCAGTATAAATAACACAACAAAGACCTAAATAAGGAAAAACCTAAATATGAACCTAACACTTTTTATAACAAAAAGTAGGCTACCTAGATACTAAAGAATTTACTTTCAAAATGTCGGCCAATAAATTTAACGTGTAATACAAGTTGTCATAATATTTATCTTCGTGTATTTTCTAAGTAAATTATCGCGGGTACTGATCAACCCAGCTGTTTATGGTTTGGCTGTGATTTTTTGAAGTTAAATATAGAAAACCTATAGGGTTAAGGAGCAATATCGAGTGTTTGCTTAGAATTATTTATTTGTTACTATGAGATCTAATTGTGTCATTTATTTATGAAAACTTGTGATTGGTATTTTGCATATTTATTTACTTTACACATATTACAGGCAGTGGGATGCTAGAAGACTGCGATGTCTTAAACGCGTGAATTTAAAAATGACATCGGTAGCCCTTTGGTAAAACATCTCGCTTCTCTATCTAATGGTTCTAAATGGAATTACCACTAACTGTTTCAATGGGTTCCAGCTAAATAGTTGCGCACATATTTGACTGCTCAAAGGGGCGCTACCCATATGTTCTGGCCGGCACATTCGGTTTGGCAGAATTTGTTGAAAGGCAAGGCCGGTCCAAAACTGTACCTGTTATATTCGACTCGTGCCAATCAAGAAGTCCATTCGGGTTATGTATAGGTCGGCACATTCAGTTCGTCTTGTCAAAACCCAAAGCACAAGCCTGGCGGCGTTTTCCAGGGCGTTCATTCACATAGATTAAATTTTTCCGCCTAATGTCGGCCCAAATAAGTGGGTAGCGCAGCTTATTGAAGGCTATGTAAATTCTGGTAACCCACAATCGCCAAGCGTAGTTAGTTTTGAATTGCCTAAAACCAACCCTCAGTTACATGAGGCTGTTGTCCCTGACATGGGCTAATTCAGGAGGGGGTTATTGTGATCTTTACTTAAAAAATATATGTTACACATACAACAACATACACCAGTACAGCAACGGGTTCAGGGCGATGTTGGGGCTGCCGCGGTGGTGCAGCGCCTCCGCCATGTTCACGGAGGCGCGGACACAGGATTTCTTCGCGGTAATGTGCAGTGGTTCTTTGCTACATTGACTTTGCCGCAGCACCAATGCCATCGTGAGCACATTGGCTGAACGATGGGACTCGCTCTTCCTACAGGCTTGGATGAGGTATCATACTCTAAAAAATAAAAAGTGGCTGATGCCTTACCCCAGCCTCTTTCCAATGCCCTAGCTGTGTTTATTTTATGTTGTGCCTACTAACATTAGTTTGTAAGAAATACTGTATTACTAACAAATGGAACATGATTTCCGAAAATAAAAAATCCTAATATTATTATTATCTATTAATAAAATAAGTTTTACCCAGGCTCGCTAACCTAAGGAGTCCAAAAATAAAAGCTGTAAATTTCGACCCCAACATTGATACAGCCGTCAAACGGCCCGTGTTACGTTTTGACAACATAATACAGTATTAATCAGTAACCATTGCTGTTCAATGGTAGTTTTACAGTAGGTTTGTCAATATCACTCTTTGTTTTATGACAGTGATACGTTTAATGTACGGTCAGCATAAATAAATATGTTTCAATGTGGACTTTGTTCAATATGGTTCCTGGACCCTTATCAAAATTTAACATTTTTAAGATAAAATTAAGCAATACTTGCGTAATGGATGACCTCATAGTAAACTGGGGGAACTCAGAATATTAACAACTATGACCTGGGAAAAAAAATTTATGTTTATCACACAAATAAATGCTCAGACCAAAAAGTACAGAATAACAAGATTCTGTTCTTTAGTTAACGTGATGGTAAATTTAAGAAATTTTGTACAAGTCAATTACCAAGTTTTTATTACAAAACGACTAATTCCTGAGGAATGCGTGGGGTACGAGAATTTGGAAAAAAGCTATTTCAATGGAGCATTACAATTTAATGTAATTTAATTAAATTTCACTAAAGCACCCGCATAAAGTTATGTATTTATATTCTTAAAATATAATTATATAATTTAGTGAGTTGCACCCACTAAGACGCAACGCACCACTTTTTTAGTCTATTCACCTTAGTGTGCGATCATAACTACATTAAAAAAAACCTAAATCAATAAGACATCCAGCGACATCCAATTTGACCACACTTTTTATGCTAACTGTACAAATAAAGCCAACTATATCGCACAGCAAAGGTCCAGGTCACGATACGACCAAGGTTCCCTTATCGGCTACTCCAATAGAAAGTGGTTCATTGTTCTCCTCGTTCGTTACACGGGTGACGTAGTGGCCTGTAACATTACTTTGATTAGTCACGACCGTTATAAGCTAATTGATCGTTTATTGGGTTAAAAATGTGGGTGAGATTTATTGATGTTGTAATGTCTGTATAACATTATAATATTAAATGTATAACATTAACGTCACGTTACTCAAAATTTACCAACATATGTATAAGTTAGAGCTTTTGTCTAATGCTCAAGATGAGATTAACAAAAGATTGACAATATCTGAAATATGAGCAGTTGTGATTACCATCAATATAAATTATGCTCGTGAGCATAAAATAATAAGAAGATGTGCTATTTATGGAATGCCGTTTGACTAAAAACTGCTTGCTTGCCCAAAAAGATGCTTAAATTCTACCATCTCTCTCATCTGAGCATTTAGTTTTTAATTTAAATTTCATAGTATATTTGGAAAGGAATCATTACTTGTAAACAAATGCAAATTCAGTGACCGAAAGTTGGCTGTCATCATGTTACATCACAAAATTTTCTTAATAGTAAATATCTGCCAATTTTTTTAAATTGAATCCATAATTTCCCTAAAAAGACAAGAAAGTGTCTACCAAGAAAAAAACAAAATTACCATCATATTGTAAACGTCATACTATTGTATTAAGTAATATACAAATTTGTAACAGGATCTTAGATAAATCTCCGCCCACTGGGTGATTATTACATTTAGATACCAACAGCTGCTCGTAATGGTCTTTAGATTTTTGATTAATGTCTTACGTAATTTAATTAGATCAAGTCATTACTGCCTACTTAGTGTCTGTTTTGAATTATTTGTTGTGGCTAAAAATGTAAACGTTTCAGCACGTTGTATAGGGTTCGTATCTATTAGAGCTGTGTGACAAGGTTTTGAGAAGCTATTTTTCCCGCATAACTATAGTAGAATGGTAGCCCTAGTTGCGGATATTACCGAAGTCTTGGTTTAGAACCCTAGCAGTGAATCGAACACGCATGTTAGTTCTCTTTTCGTGAATGTTTCTTTTCCTTTTTGCATTTTGATTCTCATGCCTCATTCTTTTCGTGCTGGGTGTATGTGTGTTTATGCTCACGTAAATGCCTGATACGGTATTTCAGATTCTTTAGTAGGAACGATACATTTAAAGGTAATTAAAAATTAATAAAATTCACTCCTACTACTTATTATTATGCCAAATATACAAATAGGTGAAAATTTTCTCTAATAATATAATACAAGCTCACAGTAGACGAAAATTCATTGTTTCTCGAGGTTATAAGTTCTACTTTCGGCTTTAACTGAAACCTTAATGCCACAATAAAGGCGGCGGTTGCTAGAATACAGCCAGCCAAATATCAGTTCAGTTATTGCGTTCAAATGTTAAATATCAATGTATAATAATACAGCGCCCCATTAAATGTGAGGCGATAGTGATCTGGCCTACAGACGGGCAGACTGACGCACAGACATCACTCGTAGACTGGATGGATTGATTTTTAGGGTTCTAATATCAAAAGGTGCCGATGGAACTTTAATATTCCGCGCTTTTTATTTTGACGGCAGTATATAATATATAATAGACGGTAGTATGGTTGAGGAGGGCGATGGCTGGCTCCAGCGTTAAGCCAGTGAACGGACCCCGTTTGTAGAAGTTCGGCGTTTACGAGTGGATAGATTCTGGTGATAGAGACTTGCCGAGCTAACAGATCACGCGCAAGGTCTGCTTAATAGGGTGTATCTTCGATTTTTTGGTAGGAAAAGATTAATTTTATCCCTGACAAAAACGCAACCCTTTTATGTTATATACAATCATTCAATTTATTTTCGACGAGGTTAAGAAATTTTTTTTAATTAAATTACTTGATTATAAACGCTTGTAATATTTCAATTAAGCTAAGCTATAATTACTGAGAAGTTTCCAATTAACTCCAGGCTATATGATTTTACTTTCCTTTTTAAATTACATTTTAAAAACTATTAGTTAAAAATAAACGCTTGCTTTTCATAAAATGATAAATGTTAATTTAAGTATCCGTAAAGATAATACCATAAATGTAAAACATCGTTGGTTCTATAACTATGCACAGATTCAAGGCTTTACAGATCCGGATCGAAGACACAGTAAGAGGCTGACCTGTGAACTATTCCAACTATCGATATCGATGGCTTCTAACTAGGAATCTAATATCGACATTAGACACGCCTACCTAAATTGATTATTTGGTAATATTATCTAAGGTTGCGGTTAGTGAGTTGATGCTTTTGAATAACCGCACAGTAAATATATTTTTTCAATTGCTTTGTTTTTATAGCCCTTGACTATTACGCATATTATAAACAATCTGACTATTTTGATGATAAAAGCCCTTGGTTATAATCCCCTCATTAACAGGATTTAACTAGTATTTGTAACATAACATGTGTAATGTGTCTGTTTGCTCGTTGAGTTTTACGTCCCGATGAGTACCTAAAGCGTCATTGTCACTAAAGTACGTCTTCTTATGGTAGCGTCGAGTGACGGGTCGCTCACTTCCCTCTAATATTGTTGAGGACGGCGATGGTTGGATCCCGCGTTAACTCGTGAACACCCTCAAACGGCACCTGGCCGTTTGAGGGTGTTCGTCGTTTGAATACTTGGGGGGAGGGAGACTTGCTCAGCTAACGGATGCAGATAAGAATAACTTTGTATAGACGTAAAGAGACACTGTAAATTTATTTTGAAAAAAATATACCCGTGAAGTTTCTTGACAGTTCATCTTCACGAAGGTTTCTCCGAACTGGTGGTAGAATCATGTTTTATTTGACGTCAATAAGAACAAGTAATTGTCAATTTTGAGAAATATATATTTCATTTTATTGTTTATTACGTTAAGTGTTCCGCTTCGAATTGACAACATGCTTAATATAAATCCACTCCAGTGATAAAGCCTCCCCTAGGGGGTGGTTTAGGGCTTTTTGCTTGGCAACTGTGGATATGCAGCCTTGACCTATAATTTCAATATTTTATCTCACAGTTGAAAACTCACATTTGGCAGGCACCGTGATCAAGAAGCCAGGACCACCAACTCTCATGGTTTAGGTTTTGATGATATTTGCAAAATAAATATAGTTCTGCTTATTCCTGAGTCTTCATTGCTCACCATTTTCACGCTTTTATGTTTGTAGCATTAAAGGGTAGCTACTTATTTGCATGTATCTTTGCAATAATAATGATTCAAACTTTCAAACTTACAATGTACATCATAGAAGTATATGCTACGGTAGATAGTATTAGGTCTTTACCTATGAAATTGCCGTTTTTCACGAAATAAATTAAGCGTAATTTTTTTATATATTTTTTATTTCTATTAACCAAAATAATCACCCATGCAATCAATGCATCTTTGCCAACGCATTGGTAGCTTATTGATGCCTTTCTTGAAGAAATCAGCTGGACGGGAGGCAACAAATTCTTCAAGGCATTTTGTACTGCCTCTCGGGTATTGAATTTTTTTCCCGCCAAGAAGTTATCCAAATTCTGGAAAAAGTAGAAGTCTGTAGGCGCAAGGTCTGGTGAGTACGGCAGATGACGGAGAACTTCCAACCCCAACTCTTGTAGCTTGGAGACCGTCTGCTGTGCAGTATGAGGTCGCGCGTTGTCGTGCAGGAGCAGTGGAGCCGAACGATTGACCAAAGCTGGTTGGAGACGTGCGAGCTTCTCCATCATTGTGTTCAGTTCTTCACAGTACACATCTGCAGTAATGCTTGTCCCGTTTGGCAAGAAGCTGTGATGAATTACACCCGCGTTAGACCACCAAACAGTGACCATCACTTTTCTAGGGGTAAGTTTTCGTTTAGGGCATTGTTTGGGTGCTGAACCAGGGTCCAACCAACTTGCTGAGCGCTTACGATTGCCAAACAGGATCCATTTCTCGTCACAAGTAACAATGCGGTTCAGAATTCCTTCATTTGTATGCCTGCTGAGCAGTGCAAGGCACGTCTCCACGCGTACTTCGCGCTGGCGGTCATTGAGTTCGTGGGGTACCCATTTGTCAAGCTTTTTTACCTTACCAATTTGACGCAAATGGACCAATATTGTTTTGATGCTAACGTCGAAAGCTGCTGCTAATTCAGCCGTGGATTCAGTTTCATCAGCTTCCACAATTGCCTTTAATTCGTCCTTGTCGACCAAAGTTTTCGGACGACCACGGGGTTCATTTTTCAGGTCAAAATTTCCAGAACAGAAGCGGGTAAACCAATAACGGGTGGTGCGTTCGTTTGTAGTGTTCGCTCCGTAAACGTCGTTGATGTTGCGTGCCGCTTGTTCCGCTTTGCTGCCACGACGGTACTCATACTCCATAATTACTCGAATTTTTAACTTATCCATGATGACGAAAAATGTTCGAATGCGTTGAAAACAAAACACTAACTATTAAACAAATGACGATTTTAGAAAAAGAATTCCATGTTTGTCAAATAAAATTAATTTGAAATTAGAATTATCAGTCAAAAAAAAAATATATTTTCATTTGAAATGGCCAGTACGGCAAAACGGCAGTTTCATAGGTAAAGACCTATTATTATCCAGTATACTGTAAATCCCGATGGCAAATAACAGATAAGCATCTGGGATAACCTCAAATAAACTCTACAGCTCTGACCCAGCTGACTTATTCAACTCTGGTATTCGCAAGGTCGGGTTAAATAGTTGCCGTCTGAAGTTTGAATTGATTAAAATTCCTTAACAAGATTTCTTAGTCAGAGGATCAGAAAATCTTGCACAGCTTATTACTTCATTTGGTTTAGCATTCAACTTGAATGAGTATTTTATCTGTATATTGTAAATAAAAACTGTATACATTACAAAAGAAGTTTCTTGCTAGTTTTTCTTCACGAAGGCTTTTCCGAAATGTTTGTACCGTCATACTTTATTTGACTCAATAATAATAAGTAATTGTCAATGTTGAGAAATAAATATTTGAAATTGAATATGACCTACTTATGTCACTAACTAGGATGATAAAAAAGTACAAACCCTTCAATCACTTATATAACTTAGGCCAAAGATTATACGCTCAATGTTTGTAACACCAATTCCCATCTACGTTTCATCATTTTGATTTCAAAGTGATAAATTTTTTAAGAAAATAACTTATAAATATTCTGTTGCTCTTTATAACTTGTTGCCCCGCTTAGGAATAAGGATGAAAGTTTTAACTAAACATAGAAATTGGTTTTCTGACCTGTATTTGAGTCTCTGAAACATCCATTTTATACTTGAACGCGAGTTTAACACGCACTTACTTCACAGGTAGTTCTAGTTCGAGGCCACTACGTGTCGTACCTGCCGCTGTGCAGCCGCAACGAGCCCGTGTTCCTGGCGGTGTGCACGCCGCTCGCCATGCCCGAGACGCGCGAGTGCGTGGTGCACGGCGCCACCAACGTCTTCACCACCGTGCACGCGCTGGACATGAGCATCCTGCACGTCGACGCCAAGTAAGTCAATACACGGCCCACTGCTAGCACAGCCAGTATGAATAAGAGGCCACTACGTGTCGTACCTGCCGCTGTGCAGCCGCAACGAGCCCGTGTTCCTGGCGGTGTGCACGCCGCTCGCCATGCCCGAGACGCGCGAGTGCGTGGTGCACGGCGCCACCAACGTCTTCACCACCGTGCACGCGCTGGACATGAGCATCCTGCACGTCGACGCCAAGTAAGTCAATACACGGCCCACTGCTAGCACAGCCAGTATGAATAAGAGGCCACTACGTGTCGTACCTGCCGCTGTGCAGCCGCAACGAGCCCGTGTTCCTGGCGGTGTGCACGCCGCTCGCCATGCCCGAGACGCGCGAGTGCGTGGTGCACGGAGCTACCAACGTCTTCACCACCGTGCACGCGCTGGACATGAGCATCCTGCACGTCGACGCCAAGTAAGTCAATACACGGCCCACTGCTAGCACAGCCAGTATGAATAAGAGGCCGCTACGTGTCGTACCTGCCGCTGTGCAGCCGCAACGAGCCCGTGTTCCTGGCGGTGTGCACGCCGCTCGCCATGCCCGAGACGCGCGAGTGCGTGGTGCACGGAGCTACCAACGTCTTCACCACCGTGCACGCGCTGGACATGAGCATCCTGCACGTCGACGCCAAGTAAGTCAATACACGGCCCACTGCTAGCACAGCCAGTATGAATAAGAGGCCGCTACGTGTCGTACCTGCCGCTGTGCAGCCGCAACGAGCCCGTGTTCCTGGCGGTGTGCACGCCGCTCGCCATGCCCGAGACGCGCGAGTGCGTGGTGCACGGAGCTACCAACGTCTTCACCACCGTGCACGCGCTGGACATGAGCATCCTGCACGTCGACGCCAAGTAAGTCAATACACAGCCCACTGCTAGCACAGCCAGTATGAATAAGAGGCCGCTACGTGTCGTACCTGCCGCTGTGCAGCCGCAACGAGCCCGTGTTCCTGGCGGTGTGCACGCCGCTCGCCATGCCCGAGACGCGCGAGTGCGTGGTGCACGGAGCTACCAACGTCTTCACCACCGTGCACGCGCTGGACATGAGCATCCTGCACGTCGACGCCAAGTAAGTCAATACACAGCCCACTGCTAGCACAGCCAGTATGAATAAGAGGCCGCTACGTGTCGTACCTGCCGCTGTGCAGCCGCAACGAGCCCGTGTTCCTGGCGGTGTGCACGCCGCTCGCCATGCCCGAGACGCGCGAGTGCGTGGTGCACGGAGCTACCAACGTCTTCACCACCGTGCACGCGCTGGACATGAGCATCCTGCACGTCGACGCCAAGTAAGTCAATACACAGCCCACTGCTAGCACAGCCAGTATGAATAAGAGGCCGCTACGTGTCGTACCTGCCGCTGTGCAGCCGCAACGAGCCCGTGTTCCTGGCGGTGTGCACGCCGCTCGTCATGCCCGAGACGCGCGAGTGCGTGGTGCACGGCGCCACCTACGTCTTCACCACCGTGCACGCGCTGGACATGAGCATCCTGCACGTCGACGCCAAGTAAGTCAATACACAGCCCACTGCTAGCACAGCCAGTATGAATAAGAGGCCGCTACGTGTCGTACCTGCCGCTGTGCAGCCGCAACGAGCCCGTGTTCCTGGCGGTGTGCACGCCGCTCGCCATGCCCGAGACGCGCGAGTGCGTGGTGCACGGCGCCACCAACGTCTTCACCACCGTGCACGCGCTGGACATGAGCATCCTGCACGTTGACGCCAAGTAAGTCAATACACAGCTTGCTGCTATCACAGCATTAATAAGAGGCACATGTCACAGCTAGTCTCACAATGAGAGACTTCTTCTCAGGATAATAATAATAATAATAAATTTCTTTATTGTAGCAACTAGGCCCACTTGCTAGTATACATTCTTATATATCTATGTTAGTACAAAAACAATAAAAAATTTTGTTACATATGTCAATTCATTTAAATCTCATTAAATATACAAACTGTGAAGGTGATGTCATAAATAATCTTAAAATGTCGTAAATAATCCAAAATAAATTTAGGTTATTAATTATAAAACAAAATAACATTTCATTACAATACAAGAAATTTAAATGGTATGTCAAATTACAGCAAAAAAATTTAGTATTATATGCCAACAGATCAAATATTTTGTCAAATTATGTCAAATATTTCTTCTCATTTTACCAACTAGCCATTCAAAATTGTTATTTATATCATAAAAGCAATAAAATAAACAAAATATGTTATATATAACTGAAACTCCTTCACTATTTTATATGTCGATTTACAAAGCGTAGTCCTAACGGAAAGTCATATCTTTAAAGCTTTAAAGCTCGGTTCCGAATTAAAAGCTGTGATTTTCAAGTTTTTTTTTTTTATACATGAGCGTCTATTTCGTATATTTTAACTTCTCTTTAAGTAACATACAATAAATAAAACGCAGTTTCTGCATTCACCCGACACAGAGTTATTTTCCTTACAATACCATAGAAGCCTTAATAAATCTATCAATATAAATCAATTTACATGACTAACATTGACATTTATTATCCTATTTCCCTACTAAATATGTCACAGGCTGTAATTAAGACTTCCTTCTTTGGAAAAACTGCATAATATGTTGTTAGTTCAAGGTTTTTGTAAATAATATAAAGATGTTGATGGTCGGAACTGTCATAGGGCGTCAGTACGGGCAGATGTATGACAACGTCTCTGTTGAGCTGTTACATATTCATGTCACACAACCTGTGCTGAATAGAGCAAAATAATATGTATATTTTGTATTATACTACTGTATAATATGGTAGCCCTTTTAACTTGTAACCTATTTGAGTGAACCTACTTGGCTTTGGATGTTAATTTAAACAACTACTTAGGTTTTAATTCTTGAGACCCAAGTTAGTATAAAGTTACACTGTATGTTCGTATTGATGTAAACTATCAATTTAAGAAGGTTTCATGCGTTGCCAGCATTAAAAAGAATTAAAATTCCTGGGTCAGAAAAATCATTCATTATCGCATGGTATATTGAAATGTATATAATACTTCTGCAGCAAAACTAAGACATGCTCAAATATCCTAAAGTTATTAACGGTCCTGACTCACAAACCTTTATTTATTTTATTTTATTTTCACATTTGAATAGATAATGTATTTAAAAAAGGTAAGGAAATCGGTATACCAGCTTTTACGTTCGAATAACCTAATAAAACACTAACCAACTTGCAACTAAAATAAACGAATCAAAATTAATATCGCCATTTAAAAATTATAATGCTAAGTTCATCAATGGTCTCGTAATATTACGTTAACTGCTTTATGATTACGAGTAATCTCCAGACAAACACGTCATCTTTCCCCTCACAGAAAGCAGAGCTTGTGTTATGGATCAGTATACAGCGAACTGGGGAGGCACCCAGAATAAACAAACATATATAAATATAAACAACCATGACCCGGGAACAAACGTTTGTTTTCATCACACAAATGAATGCCCCGGCCAGGATTCGAACCTGGGACCTCTGGTGTAAGAGAGGGCAACTGACCACTACGCTGCTCGGCCGTCAAATACAATTGGCCATCTGACGTAGCAAATTAAGAAATCTACAAACGATAGAAATCACTAATCGATTATATATTTACAAGCCACAATTGCAAATTTATATTATTTTAACATCTTTAATCTTTATCTTGGCATCAATGTGCAGACAGGCCAGCAGCGTCTCAAGTGATTTATGCTCTTAGAGAATAACCAAGGTTTAACTGAAGTTCTGTATGTCACCATTACCATTACATTGTGTAGATTGTACGTGGTGGTCATTAAAAATAACAAAGTGAGGGAATTATTTCTGTTTGGTGGCACATAACTTGTCTAGTTATCATTATAACTAACGCACTTGTATAGCTACGTGTGTGTTTTATAATTGTGTGTAAATGTAGGTTAGTTGAAGCAATGTTTGATATAGTTTGTGTGTAACTCAGCGGTGTGGATTTTTCTTTGGTAGAGGTCCAATTCATTGGACAAGTTTCAGTTATATAGGAGGTGATTTTTGCTGCCGATTTAAACTGTAAAATTATGTTTTATGTACTTCTCAATTACAGTAATTTGTATTTCCTGAATGCATTTTTTATTAACCGGTACGTCTGTAACGCATTGTGCAATACTGCAATTTGCTTCAGAAACCTTGTGGTGGTGTAAATGGAAATTGGTTTCGCCTTTGCCACGAGGTTTCGAGATTTGAATTGTTACAAAAATAACCATTTTTTTATAATAAATTGTTATCTGTGTACCCGAGCTGGGTTTTCAACTCGCTTTATGCTCGTTTAAAAGTAAGTCGTGGCTAATTTGAAATTGGTATTTTTGTGTGGGTAAAACTTACATTTATTAAAGTCGTACTTATATTATAAAGCTTGCTATACCACTAAGGTACGGGACACGTTGCAGAAAGCGACCACTACAGTCATTTGAAATCCCGCATATCCCTTTATTTCTTTGACATATATAGAGCCTAAAATAGGCCTTATTACGAGTAGATACTACCCCACGCCTATGCCTTATTTATGCAAAATTAAGTATTTCGGAGCCGAAAATTCGCCAGAAACAATGAGGAATAAACAGTTATTTATAATATTAGAATCTAATATTACTATGCACTATTAATGAGTATTTTGATTATTATCAGAACAAAAATCAGGCAAACGTTAAAATAAAGATTACAACATATTTCATAACAAACATATTTACAACCAACCAATCGATACAAATTGGACACCTCAAAATAATTCTAACAATAAAAACTTAATACCGGTCGAATGTTTTTATACAAAGTACATTAAAACAATTACTAAATATTACCAATAACCTTACGGTAACCTTGGTAAGTATAGAAAAACAATTCTAGAAGAAGAATGGTCAAATACTCAAAGTACCTACCTCAAATTATCACTAGCTTTATTCCGTGGGTTCATTCGCTAATGGAATTTAAAAAAACTTAAAATAAAAATAAAAGTAAAAAAGTATATGAAGAATGAAAGAAGTGGAAAATAATTTAGACCACATACATTTTTATATGGCAGGTAAAATCTGGACGAATTCTGCCTTAAAGGGTTTAGATATAACTTTTTAAGCAAAACTACAGCTGAATGAGGTGTTATGTTGTCAAAAATTTTATGACTTTTAGACTTAATCAATAACTAATAAAATATATTGGCAAAGCCTTCTCGATTATTGTGGATAAATGGAAAATACAGTTTGTCTTTTAACAGGATAGAGATTAAAACAAACAAACTCTCAAAATAGTAAGCAAAGGATCTATCTACTGTACTCTAGACTTCGAAAAATTCACTGAGCAGATTTAATATTCATAATAAACTTTATTCCGTAGTAATAAGTTTTATAATTGTTATGTACACGTGCCTTATTAAATGATGTTTATATAAGGTATTTATCTTAGCGTTAATAGTACTTATATCACTTGAAAGCCTAGTAGGTAAGTGTGTCACGGCTAATAAAGCAGATTCCTTTTCAGTTACTTGTGATATGAAAATTTGTGACATGTAAGATGTAAAGGGACGATCAGACTCTTCGGTCGACTGAAAATTCACTCGAATGAAACTTCAATATTCAACATCGTTGAATCGGTTGGTTAATGAATTCATCCGGCTTTCTTGTTTCATTTCGCGTTATGACGTTTCATTTTGAAGGAAAGATATCGAATGAAAGACAAAAATGAACGAAATGTAAACTGTCTGACAGAACCTTTACGTTTATTTCCGGTGATATCCAGGACGTTACATAAAAAAAAATAATGCAATGTTTTTTCTTTGTTTCTTTCTTGTTATTTGTCCCATTACATTAAGAATTGTTTCTGAATAATTTAACTGAATTCGGAGTGTAAAGTAATTTTGTGGTGTATATATTTATATAGTTTTTTGAAGGAAGCAGGTGTTTGAATTATAATCATATTTTTGCTTTACATACCGAATTGCCAACATTTTGTGCGTATCGTACACACCCGCCGAAGTTTTATAACCTATTAATATTGTTTATATTTTTTACTTAAATTATTTCCCTTGATTTTCCAAACGAAGGCTGCGTTTCCGAAAACGCTTTGCGCGGGCTTTTATTTTAATTTACTTTTTTAATTTGTCTTTGTGTCTGAGTTATTTTATTGATCATCTTAAGTTGGAATTACCCTTGTTCCAGTAATTACACTGGACGGTCCTTCCCTTTATCCGGAATACAACGGCGTGAACGTTGTTATTCTGGCAATAAAAATAGAAAGGTTTTTTTTTGCAAATATATGCGAGATACACAGCGCTATGATCACTATCTACGAAACGTAATCGAATCACGAAACCAATGTCTTAAATAAATAAACTTGAAGCCTTTACCTATCTTGTTCAAACAAAATGCCAAAAGTTAATTAAAACGAATCTGCTAATATTAAACAAATACCTATTTTTATTGGGGTCACTGTGACTATTAATCACGCAGACGGGCAATGTGATTGATTTTGTTTTCATTCCTTTGAACATTCATTTTACTTTACCAAATAGTAATAACTTTTAAATATTATTTGTTGCAGAATATTTTTTTTTAATATATGCTTTCTCTGTAAAGTGCGTTGAATAACACCCTAAACTAAGAAAAATAATTTATTCCTATTACGAAAACTTTGATTGTTTTGGGTAAGTGACCGGAAATTCGTTTTCGATTTCTCCTCAGTGTGATTTGTACAACACCTTCCTAGGTTCAACTCCTAATATAAAATATGCCATGGATATTTTGTATGTTTGTATATTTACGATAATTCTGAACTCTTGGTTGCTGTATGTACATTTACAGCGGTAGGTTTATTTCTGGACCGTATACCGGTTTGGCTAGAGATTTTACTAATATTGTGCATTTTGTTGTACCTTTCTAATAATGTACTGTACATTTTCTCGAAATTGTTTTCTGTCTTAGGTACTTGATGAAAGTAAAGATGAGGACTTTTTAAAGCTCCAGGACTACATCCTTACTAATATTATCATTTCTGAAGAGAGTTTGGTTGTTCATTTGTTTGTCAGCTTTTAATGCCGCAACTACACAACCAATCGTTACAATTTTATACACACGTTGTAAGAGGTCCAGTGATAACTAAGTTTATCTATCTATGTAGTTTAAAACTCTGTTTTGCAATAAACATTCTAAATTTAGCAAAATAACTTGGTTTTGTCTACCATACAACTTCTCTCTAATTCCTTGTCTTATAGCTTGTAGTATCTTCTTACATGTTTTATTTACTCTTATTAATACCGCAATTTCTCCACGCAGTAGTGAATGGCACCTGGGATGGGAGAGGACTGCTCTCCACGGCGTGAGCTGGTACCACCTGCTGCACCCTGACTGCTGCAAGGAGGCCCAGAGTAAACATCGATTGAGTGAGTAAAGTACCATGCTCTTTAAAGAATTAACTGAAATATTATTATTAAGAGAGTGGTTTGTAGCCATGTGAAAATATTTAAATATCTACTCAAACTTACTGACCTTTTTTAAGGATTTCGTGCACAAAGGTTTCCATATGGTTTCTATATAATACTTCACGTCGTAATAAACAGATGGATGAAATTCTTAGTGTATATCGCCGTTAAAAAACTGTGCCTCAAAGTAAAGGTGTCCAAAAAAATTATCTCCGTGATAACCTTACAAAAGTTAAGCAAACTATATATAACTATATATCCCAAGAAGTCGAACCAAACGCTTCGATAGTTCCTTTTTGGTGCGGGTCGCCAAGGTGTGGAATGAACTGCCTGTGTCTGTTTTTCCAGAAAACTATAGCCCCAGTTCTTTCAAGAGCCGAGTGAATAGGTATCTCGTGGATAGACGTGTAACAACTTCGTCTTCATCGTCACTTTCCATCAGGTGAGATAGAAGACAAACGTCTAATCCTTTTTCAATAAAAAAATAAAACTCACTAGGATTATTTGGAACTTTCTCTGTGACGATAAAGAGGGTTATTTCCACAGTTAACTATTACTTATTACTTAATTGAGACGGTTCTTTAATTGTGCCGTATTTGTAAAGCTATACTCATCAAAACAATTCAATACTATGTTTTAACTATAAATAGTGCTTTTAGATACAAATAAAACAGCTTTCACGCCGAAACATATTGTTTCTTTATTTTCTTTCTTTAGGTTACCTCAAGTGCAAAGATCAAAAAAATTCAAAAAAAATAACTTAGCACAAAAACATTGCGTAAATAATTCTTCAACAGCTAAACTACAAGAAAACACCTCACAAAAACCGTATTTTCAAAGCATCAACACTGACTCACAGCTAAGTAACTCAACGATGTAAACATCCGATAACAGTGAGAATTCCAAGTTCTTCTTATAAGATTTGATCGAGGCAAGCGCAGCTTTTCCTGTACTAAGTTTACAATCTTTTGTTCAAAACTAATATCCTTCAAAACACTTTACTCTACATTACTCTTTGCAACTTGAAACGACTTTCAAATACAAGGCCCTAACAAGCAATGAACATCGAAGTAATTTACAAACCATTACGTTATTTTCACTTTTGTAAATTGGTAGTGAGATTTTAAGCGACTGTAAAACATAGTCAATCTGCGCTTGCGGCTAAAATACGCATTTAATAGATTACTGAGTGGCCTATGTTTATCTATGATTTGTGATTAATCATATATCAAAATAGGTAGCCTATAGTGGCCATAAAATACGTAAAGATTGATCGTTTGACAACAAATATCGGATACGTACTTAATATTGCCTAAAGTTAAAGTAATTAAAATTTTAAGTTGTGTTAAGTGGATGTGAAAACTTAATAATGTCAAACCTTTTCAATAAAATCCAAATAATCTGTTGTAGGTACTTATAACAACTACAGATACCTACGACCCATTTTGTTCCATTTTTACTTTAATAAAATAATACGTCCGTAGTGATGCTTAGTAGCAGTGAAACTTCACCTAAATACAATTTAATATACACACCAACTTCGAGCCGGGTAGATGGTTTGTATATTAAACTAGCCAAACTAATTTGACATCTTTTTTACTTAGCAAGTGATCAAACATCAAGTTATTCACAGCAAACTGAATCAAGATTTGCTAAGTAAAAGTTTAAAAGGTATTAACTTCCGTTATTTATACCCATTTTACACACCAATTGAAAAACGTTACATCTCAATGTAAAATCAGACCACCGTGACTGGCAAGTGTGATGAAACATTAATAGATGATATAAACTCATGACACGACCTACGACAACACTTTTATACAGTTACATCGTCTCATCATCTAGAGAAAGTAAATCTACACGCTCATGTGTGAACTACAAGTACGTGAGCGATTAAAATCGATTTAATCTAATCGAGAACTCGTGTCAAAATTGTTTCGCACCATATCGCAGAATTCTGAGCTTTATGTATTACGGTGATTCGCGAGTATCTTCTCGGAATGTCGTGACTCGCTCCTGACGCACTTAATATGGGAAAATTATAAATTAGGCCACTTTCTCGCGGAATCCTAGTAAACTCGCTCAAAGGTGACAAGGAGGTCGGATACGTGACGCTTTTGTTTTGACGCAAAATGATTACGAAATCTAAAATATTCCACTTCAATGTAATGTCTAGCAAGATAGGTAGGTACTCTAAACTTAATAAATCAAGTACTGATTTTAATAACAATGAAACGGTGATCATAAATTATTTTTCGATTTACATTCATATCGATATGCAACTGGATTATTGTTATATTCAACCTAAATGAAGCGTGGGTGAAATTTGTTGAGATCAGGTAATGAAAAATTACGAGAAGACAGGCTATAATCATTTGAAATCATCAATATTTGATTCGTTAAAATCAACAAGTATGATTGCAGTAATAGCTGTGCTGTATTAAGTCTCATTACATGAATGCAAGCTTATAAATGGAGTCTCAAAATTGAGATGCAATGCATAGGTCTATGATCAAAGAGTATAATATCGCACCGAGTTGAAACTGAGGTAACTTTGTAAGCAACAGTATTATCGGAATCTAGTTGTATCGTATTGCATTCGAGTCATCAATCGAATAATTCGATAATCGCGACGGACAAGGTTGGGTTCGTATGCGACCTTAACAAACTAACACAGACTGATTGATGCTTTACATCAACATTCGATTATTCACCTTTAATTAGCATTTACCTTTAACATTTCCTTCATTCATAATGTCATCTTGTAAGTGTGCATTAAGTTAAAAGCGATATTTATTGTTTTGTCATACTCGTATAATCCATAACTCAATAATATTGAGGCTAAAGATGAGTTCAATCTGACACTTACCTACAAAATTGTGTATAACTAGTTTTAATTAAAAAAAAACCTTCGTTTGTCAGAAAAAAAAATTAAGATAACCTTTTAGTTACATTATTGATCAATCAAAGCTATAAATCTCGCATAACCTGTCAAAATGAAATCAATCACAGATTCACGCTAATACGTAATTGACACCTTCATTCAAGAGTAAATCAAACTAGCACCTGCTTTAAATGCTTATCTTCACCAATCAGCGCATAAACACATGGCCATTTATGATTATTCAACAAAGTAAAAAAATACTTAATGTTTTGGACCCTACTCCTATGAAGATAAAGCTTCGATTTGGTTTAAAGTGATATGTTTCTTTGAAGAAGGCGTTTATGAAGATTACCATATAGGTTGTGCCCATCATCTTTCAATCCATTTAGGGAGCTTGTAAATTAATGTCATAACAAACTGTGAGAAAAGGCGATAACTTTCAAGAACAACTCTGTATTTATTGGTGTTCTGCTAATAAATTAGTTTTTATGGGCAGTAATTACTTGTCTAGTTAATTTAGAGAAAGATTTAACACACTTCGTAAAATATGTGTGCAGTTTTAAATATTATGATGATAAATAATTTAAATAATAATTTGTTACTTCACGAGTTCAAACTATTTCATCTAACTTTGGGCATAAACAGTAATGAAAATTAAATCAATTAAAACAATATACTAAAGCACACGTAGATATTAAGTCTGATCTCTATTAATTACATAGGTACGTGCGACACTCAGAAAGTTTTGAGAAAAACATATAAATGTTCTATTCTATAGGTATATTTTCTTTATGAGATCATTTCAAAGAACTTTGAAATGATTTCATTTCTCTACCAGCGTCCATACAAAGTTTAATGCGTGTGAACCAATTTTCAAAGCATATTTTCCAGTCTACAACAGGTAGGTACTTCCTCAACGGCCTTCTAGAAAGCAGTAAAAGCTTCTTTTGGCGATGAAAACTGGGACAAGAAAAAGACACACGGTGCCTAATCAGGCCTGTAAGGTGGATGTCCCAAAAGATTTACCAGTGTGGTGTTTAAGAAGTCCCTCGTATTGATCACAGAGTGCTCGAGCGCGTTGTCGTGGTGGAGCAAAAGGCTCGGAGTCCCGTGTTCGGTCGCTTGTTGCGCGCAGCAGCAAAACCTTCTAGCATTCATTTGGTAGTGTACCACTCTGCATTGATGCAACTTAGGTTTCTTAAGGGAATTGATACAAAAACTGGTAATCAACATTTTCCCAGCGCTTCTCGATCGTTTCAATTTCGTAGGCGTTGGTTTGTTGTGAAACAGTCATACTGTTGACTGGCGGTTTGTTTATGGATCATATTGACCTGTCGTGATATCGTAAACACGGCGGGAAGAACCTGCTTTGAATATATCATGGCACCAAGCCAAACACGCCTTCTTTTGAGCAGTCGCCGATCCAATCTACAGGTTGTGCTGAATCTTCTCGTATGTGATTCGCTGGTTTTGTTGAATCAAATTTATCAGCTCGTTTTCTCCCGTAACAGCAGTTAAATAAAATACCACTACTTATTCATCCTTCAAATGTAGGTGATCGCACTTACACTGGTTATACCAGCGGTACACATTTGCATTGGAAGGCGCCTTGTTCGTAAAAGCTTTCCTAAAAGATTCATCAGGTTTCAAGTTGGACTAAAAGTCGTAAAAATTCATTGCATCAAAATATCATAATGATAAAAAATATATAAATTAAGAGTGAAATTAAAATTTGGAACAAACATATTTTTACTTTTACTTAATGGGAATTTTCAAAATAAATTATAAGACGCCCAACGTTCCATACATAAAAACGTTTTTTCGCAAAATCTTTGCCTACCCAAGTTTTTCTGAAGATGCGTTTACTTGTCGCTTATATCTTGTGCTGGACGAAAGGCACTCTGTAGTAACATAAAATTTTATCTGTGGAGTAATTGCGAACAAACAAATTCACTTTTACATTTTTATATTAGTAAGGATAGCCAGTTGGTGGCTGCTCGGCCAATAGAATGACTTTACGTCTTTTTTTTAATTTTTTTTATTAATAATTAGCAGGCATTTGTCTTCCATCTCACCTGATGGAAAGTGACGATGAAGACGAGGGTCGTACACGCCTGTCTAAGAGGTACCTATTCACTCTACACTTGAAAGCTCCAGGGTTATATTCAGTCTGGAAAAACAGACGCAGGCAAATCGTTCCACTCTTTGGCAACACGAACCAAAAATGAGCTATCGAACCGTTTAGTTCGGCTCATCGGCACGCTAACCACAAACGGGTGAAATTTCTGTCTGCGTCTGGTTGACCGGTGGAGAAAGGTTCGATCAACTGAAAAAGAGCATTCACACACTCTCCAAAGTGCAATCTGTCAAAAACCGATAGACTAGCAACTTTTCGACGATGCTCGAAACTTTGCAGTCTCGAAGAAGTAAGTTTGTCGTCACTTATGAGTCTACAGGTCCTTAAAACTTATGTCTTTTTTTAATTTCTTTTTTAATCCGAAGACAAACACACCTCCTCTTAATAAAGTAAAATCCAAAGTAAGCAGAGCTTGTGTTACGGATGACCATAAAGTGAACTAGGGAGGAGGGCCCAGAATAGTAAATATAAACAATTATGACCCAAGAACAAACATCCGTATTCATCAAAAAAACGAATGCCCCGACCAGGATTCGAACCTGGGACCTCCGGCGTCTGAGACAGAGTTAGTAACCACTACGCCACTCGATCGACATTGGTGAATTATTTACAAAACACCGCCGAGCTTCCTTGAACAAAAGTAAATATGCAGCCTAGATTACTTAGACTTAAACACATATTTCAAAGAACTTTTTCACATCATCAACAATCAATCAGGTCACAGTCCTTCAAATCAAAACACCCACTCACCACCTCCAATATCTTGCAGTAACCCAGTCAGAACAAGAACGCTCCTGCATCGCTCTCTTGCGACTCCAGCGCAGATCTGGCCAGTTCCTGTGGGTGCACGTGGTCCTCCAGCTCAAGGATAACCTGGAAAACTCTCAGCGGCCTGTCATTGTGTGCACGAACCAGGTTTTGAGGTACGTTTTATTGAATAATTTTTTTTTTTGACGTGGGAAAAACTTTACGAATATATGATTATAAAAATCCTGTTTTACTTAAATTTTTTAGTAAAAGATAAAATCTACTATACAATAAACTAATAAAAAGAAAACAATATACGTATTAGAGTGTTTTATTTACATTCTGTGAACAATAATAATTTTGTATTCACAATCCTACAGAGGCTAAAATAGCGCACAATATTTGCACTTAATTTCAAAATACACCTATATCTCTAAAAATAAATTAAATCAATATATTTTAATGCAAATTATGATAATCATTAAACCTTAATATACATACAGTTCTAAATGGACCGACTATCAAGACCAAGACGTTTCGGCAACAATAATATTAAATCGGCACTTAAAATGTATTCAATTTACTTTTTAAATTAACACCGTTTTAATTTTATTTTACAACCTATTGGGTCAATTTAAAAAGATAACTCTGTCGCTTATTTTACTTCATTTGAACGCGTTTCACACTTTAACGTAATATACCTACATTTTGAATTTACATTATTATCGAAAAACAAATGCATGGGGATCCTTGACTCATATAAGCAGAGCTTATTATCAAAAGCTCAAGTATTTGTCAGTCGAAAGCACGAAGTAACAAATGTTGCGCAAGCGCATTCAGCAGTGACAAATGACGCAATGCCCGGGACAATGTGAGGCTTGTGAGCACAACGGATTTATAAAGCTTAACACGCTGAATTTGTGGCACAATTTAAAAGATACATGCTTTCAATTAGAAGTAGGTTACTAACAGACGATTTGTTCGATTAAAACTTTTGTTAAATAGCTTAAAGCTTAGTTTTTGCTTTTCAATTTGCTTATACGTAGGTATTATTAGACAAAAAGTCCTGGAGTTTATTTTCTTTTCGTCTTATTATCCATTCTTATATTCCCAACTCATTTATAAATACGTTGGTTTATATTTTTTATTTATCAACGTTACGGCAGGCTTATTCTAAAAAGGTTTCTTGTAGAAGGGAAATTATGTGAAACTTTATTATTAAAGATAAAAGCGAGTGCATCCACAATGGCCTTGGGGTTCTAATAAGTTATATGACGTAGGATTACATAGGTTACCAATTTTTCAGCTTTACATACCAAAACATATCCCATAATTTTTACCGTCTCATTCGTCAAAATGTTGCTCAACATATTATGAGCTCTCGTTTTAACAAAGTACCCACATTTGGGTTTGTATACCATGATTGGCCTTTGTTGAAACGACGAGTTCTTATTGAACTATTTGGGAGCATGTACCCTATGTGGGGCAAGAGGTCATAAGTTGTGTGTGTAAAGTAGTTATACAAGGTTAATAGATATAATACTGAACATTAAGGCAATTACATTGATTTTCAATAATATGTAACAGTTGAGGGTTAACTATAGATTGCGTAACTTGCAATTGACTTACGATTTCAATTGCTAAGCTTAGTGGATATATACCTCTGTCGAAGGTTCTAGATGATTGTCGTACAAATAGCATTAACACATTTTACAAACACTTCTGATCATCCAAAATTATATTGATGATATTTAAAATACACTTTATTTCAAATACAAAAAGAGTTCGAAATTATTTACACCAAAATAAGACTTGTCAAAAAAAATTCTGTAAAATAGGTGATACCTATGAATAAATTAAAAAAATTCTCCGCATTACTAACCTAACTACTATCGCAAAACTTTATACTATTGTTTCCAGAAATAACTGAGACAGAGTGAAGTTTAGATCAAGCCCTAAACTTCACACAATCTTAGGACAAAGGGCAGCCCTTTGTCCTAAGATTGTGTGGGTCAACGGACCTGTCACCCTGCTGTATTTGAAATTAATACACTTCAAGCCCTGGGTCTTGAAAAAGGGCTTTGTCGTTATCTTAGAAAGTTTCTAGAAATGTGAGTTGCAAGTTTTAAAATTCTATGGTCCACTTGCGTAAATCTATGTTTTATAACGCTAGGTTACTAAAAATACTTAGTAATGTAAAACTATATCACTATGTATTTTTGAATCGAATAGATATTAACAATTGTTACAAGTTAAGAAGTGGTGAGGCACGACTACGGAATTTTTATAGGTCTTAATGTGAATAAAGTATGCAAGTTTGTTCACTAGACTGATAAATATTTAGTTTATATCTCGAATATAAATGTGCACGGTTAGAAAATTAATTAAAATTATACAAATAACTATTACACAAGAAAATTACCACATATGTACGCCATCTTCTAACATATACACTTAAAAAGAGGAACCATACATAAACCTACATTTAGTCCCACTAAACCCGAACTTTCAATCACCACCTAACTCCAGGCATTCCAAAAAAGCTATCGATAAAATAGTGTTGGTCCACTCCCCCCATCGATCAAACGCGGCGCTTGTTAAACACCGTTTCTCACATCACTACAATAGCCTAGTGCGGGCATAATTCAGTCCCGATAGTAACATCGGCCATACCATCGGGTCTTAAGCCGCGTCTCGTAAATCACCCCTTACAATATTTATTCGAAGTTACCCGTCACTATGAGTTTGCGATGCCATTACAGTATAGTAAATTTCTTGGGAGATTTAGCAGTCTCTTGGATTGAGGACGAGTCAATCGGAATGGGGAGACTGATTTATTTTTGTGGAAGAACATGGTAGAGATCTCTTGCTTAACATTTTGACTTAAGAAAATTGCTTTTATTTGTTTGTTGGTACAACTGGTACAACATTAAAAGGACTCTTCAAAACTATGAGGAAAACACGGGTCCATGCTTCCATACTGCCATATATAATAAACGTTTCAATCACAGCCACACAATATTATCAAGTCATTTAAGAAAAAAATATCGAATCATTATATTTCTTACTAATTTACGAACATCAATTTTATAAATACTTAAAGTCAACAAAGATTTTGTATTAGCAAAATAAGGGTTTCATATTATTAGTCCTTATTTCTTTGCTAAGATACCGATTAATTACATTACTTTCGTAGACCTTTAAGTTCGAACAAAGCAAATTTGTATTAGACGAACAAGATAAATAACATTATAATACTAAAACTATCCTGTGCATGGAGCAAAAGTAAACGTTTACGGAAAGCATAGTGAGGGCGTGGTCGCCTAGCCTCCCATCGAACCTGCCATCTATTGATATCTCAATAGCCGCAGTAAGTGACCGTTTTAAGTTATGTCGGTAATTTTTCAAAGTCTACAGACTGCTTCGAATTATCGACCAGTTAATAGCGGAGTTTTAAAGCCAATTAGTCCCGACAATGGTCTCTTAGACCAACAGTGCGAGCTGTTCGTAGGTAAATAAATAAAGGGAACCAAGCCAGTTCATTTTGTGAAGATTTAAGTTTACGTCGAGATAAAACCTATTTGAAACGGAGCCATTTAAATTCTTGAACTTTAAGTCGATATTCTGAAATACAATTGCTAGAAATATACTTACTTAAACTTGAGTTTTTGACGTTAAACAAGTTTATGTTCTTAGTTATTTTAACGTCATTATAATTATTTTCTTGGAAATTTCAAACAGGACATATATTCGGAATGATCCAAAAAGACTAAGACAAAGTAAGTATGTAAGTAACTGATAAGGAAATAAGTAAATATTCCCGGCTTTTAACTAATAACTTCCATTAAGTTATTGGGGAAAATTCATAATAATAGTTATATCGTTCATAACTTGTTAGAAAACATCTTTGTTCATCCCACAAATCGAACCTATGATACAAGAAGCAGTTCTTCTTTCTTCTAGCAGAAGGGATTCTTGCTTTACGCCGCAAGACCGTCAAATTGATTCAAGTCTGCTTTGGGCTCCTTCAAATAACGTAGGTACTTTTCCCCACGAGGCAAAAAAACCTTGCGAACCAGCTTAACATAAAGAAATAACGCTTCATTAGACACTTACTCTAAAAAACTTTCAATATCAAGGTTTACGTAATAAACCTCCAGCAAGTTTCAACTTTAATCCGAACCTTGACTGCGAAATTCTCGTGAACTTTTACAAACAAGATCAATTCAACGATCGAATCGTATTAGAACAAAATAAAATTTAACTTTTATTTCTTGTTTATCACTTTCAAAATAATATAAAAGCGAAATATTTCCAATGGAATCGAGTTTAAATGATCGCTCGAACGATTACTGCAGCGGTAACGAGTACAGATAACAAATAATTCGAATAAACATTGATTTATGTTGGGTATCGATACAATTTGTGTGTTGTATAGATGTTATTCGATTCGATTTGGATATAGGCTAAATTAGATATTGCAGACTGAGATTCAACATGGTCAGTGAACAATGTTTTGCAATTCGTAGCTATTGTAGATCTTAAGTATTAAAATAAAGATTTTATAACTGTTAAAGCAAAATAAGTTAGACTTTAAAAGTACAAATACCTACATAAATATATTATAATATAATGGCGGTTAAAATGAGAGTAATTTTCGTACTTATAAAAGCATCTTCATCTCAAAACCAATTTTTATGTTCTGATCTACCTACGCTTTTCTCAATATTAATGATTCAAGTTAATACCTCCTTGCTTAAGCGCCATGTACGTTCAAAAGTTACTTTTGTCTAGCAAATCCGGTACGTCCTTGGAAACGAGTAGGTAGAGATTTTGAGATTGGTTTCACTTTTCTTTCCCTAGATATCCAATGGAACTGTATAGAAGGTTAAAAATAAAATCAAAGGGGCCTAAACCTAGACATAGCCCCTGCCTAACTGCAAACATCATTATACTTTAGTTGGCATAATTTACAAAGCCTATGATAAAGTGATTCAGCCCTTCATCATCCCACAATTGCGGGTTGTTGTGATATATTAATGGCTAAATATGGCAACATTCTCTAGATAGTACCGATTAAGTCGCCAGGCCATAAGTGGTGGAATAATTTCGCTGGCAATACCTCACAGAGATGAAGGATTGCCAGTATTAGCCCAGAGTGAATCTTTACGTGTTAGATGTTATTTTATTTTCAAAGGAATATAAAGAATAATTTTGTGAGATTTATAATGATTTTGATTTATAGGGGTTCCTTGTTTGGTAATACTTTTTACCTGGGTTTAGGGTTAGGCTTTTGTTATAAGGAGATGAATTTAACTCAATCAGTGCAGTAGATACTTGAAGATAGTTCAAGTCATTTGTGTGCGTTGCCTTTATTTTTTGCGCGCCCTCCGCGGGGAGGAAGGTGGTAAATGTTCATGCATACCACGAAGCTGGTCTGCATGATTAAGTGGAAATCACTAGAATAGCGCCTTCCAATTAAAACCACCTTGATGGCTGTAGCAAGAATTAGCTGTTCAGCCTTCATTGGAAGCGACAGCCAGCTATGCTGCGCAAGAGGGGACCGCGAACGGGTTATCCGCCGAGTACTAAAGTTGAACTTATGGTGCTCAAAGGGATTTGAGGTGGACCCGGTTAACCTACCAAAGCCTGGCCAAAGCCGGAGTTTCAATGGGTCAAAAAAACTTAAACTAAATTGAGAAGAGAGCTATGCTCTGCCAGAGCTGTGAGGCGCTCTTCAGGAGAGCGGGAGGCACACAGTTTCCGTGCGAGAGACGAAATTTCACTACTTTCCCAATGAAGGTTGAGGTGAGGTCTGGGAGATGCGAGGTGCCAGTGTCGGATGAGAGGTGCAATCTGCAGATTGTGCTGAATCTCTTCGTATGTGATTCGCCAGTTTTATTGAATCAAATTTTTCACTTGTACAACGTTTTCTTCCGTAACAGCAGTCAAAGGACGACAACTTCTTTCTTCAGCCTTCAAATTTAAGCGACCGCTCTTAAAATCGTTATACCAGCAGTAAACAGTTGCTTTAGAAGGCGCCTTGTTTATAAAAGCTAATTGAAGTCATTTAAACGATTCAACAGGTTTCAAGTTGACCCACAAGTTACCTCGTAGTTTAGTTAAATCTTTTGGCGATGATTTCATGCATTTGTCACCAGACGTTTAATACCCAATGTCCATAGTTTAAATTGATTACCTAACAAAATCTTCAATTTAATACCAAATGAACAGAAAAATAAAATGAGCCAACGCGTTCAGCGTCTAGCCGTAAATCTTGATTGCACTTTTGAACTTTAATCTACAATGAAGAAATTATAAGTGTCACTGAAATTCTTTTTTATGAATTCATATCTAATATTAGTTTCCAAGTGCATCCTAGCCTACATTTATTCATATTGTTATTGCACGTTAATAACTAACTTTTCTAATATTATGAAATTATCATCAATCATGTAAATTAAATTCTTTCCAGTTCTACAATTATTTAAGTTATTTCTTTTAATTAGGCTCCATATGTTTAATTGAAAGTAACACTAACCGTAAAAATAACAATTCTCTTAAAATAAAGGGATTTAATTACGAGCCCTATTGGCGTATTGGAACCCCCTCGTATACCGTAGGTTTTATAAAGTCTCAGCAAAAAGTGTAGCAATATGCTCAATCAAAGACATAGTTCAGATGGAGAGTGCTTGACAAGTTGAAAGAATAGGTTTATTAGGTTAGATATTTATGTTACATAAGTCCCAATCGTATTGCAATGTACAGTCAGGGAACTTAGTACAGGCAGATTCACATTCGAATCCTGTGCAGTGTGGTCGTAACTTAGTATCGGAGCGCCTACAAAAAACCGAACAATGCCCCAGCGATTCTCACCTTAAGCTGATCATCCACCAAGTTCCCCTAACTGTGCATATTGTAAAAAAATCCTAAAAATTAAAATTAAAAAATACGGATAATAATTAAGTATCTCGCCAATCGTATAGTTGGGTTGCGTTACTATTCTACACGCAGTAAAAAATTAAAGTTTCACTGAAACACCTTTAAAGTAATCGCATCCCTTTCACATTCATCTACAATTTCCCAAGGGGAATGCATCTCCTACAAATTGACAAGTCAAATAAAATCAAAACGCCCACGCAGCTTCATTCCTATAACTTAATCCTCGCTAGACAGATATACAGTATGTGTAAAATCAGTATAGAAAACAAATTGTCACCGTGTTCCCGCCCACACGTCATGTTCCCTAGATTTATGCGTCCACGCAGCCGCGGCCGGACGTAAATTGGCGCGAAACGGCTCTCGACGGATACGTTCCTTTTTCAAGCTGCGATCCTTTATCTGGTGGACAACTATAATTTGACGAATTTACGTGAGGATTTTCATGATGATGGTGGTCATGGCGCCAGAGCCGCGATATCTGGAACTCCGTTTAAACATAAAAAATGTTCCTTCCATTTTCATTTAAATAAACGCGATAGTCCTAAACATTAAATAGAAGCCATCTCGTCTAAAGCTAGTTATATTTTATTAAATAAATTTTCTGGAAGTTAGCAAAAGCCTTCATAGAGATTTTTAAAATTACCGCAGATAGTAATAAGCTACTAGTATTTTTTTCTTTAAGTGTATTGTTTCCAAGTTCGTTGTATGATTAATTATATCACAAGATGTTCTTACTTTATAGGCAGTTGCTTGATATTTAGTAGGAACATTTTTAAATGTTTTTCAAGTTTTAATATTATCATAAATACACGAGAAACTTCTTGACCCTTCAAAATATCCAATTTATCATTGAATCTGATAAAAACTAAAATTTAAATTTAATTTTGAAGGAACGTAATAACGTATGAACGTCCTTTTCAAAATATGCCACAAGTACAAAAAGTTACCAATACGCGTCCATTGGATGTATTGTCGCCGTATTGAACATTCCAGGTTATATTAGATTCGCTATGCAACGAGAAGGTACTTTAATAAACTGATACAATTATAATGACTTCAGATGGAATAGAAATAGCCTGATGAAAGTACTGGTATTAGATCCTGCATTTCGTAGTCTAGATACCAATAAGTCTAGATCCATCTATAGACTATATCGCATGATCTTTTCTTAATAAATTATTCAAAACTATTCTTTGTTGTGTATTGGTTATACAGATCGTTTAATATTTTAATTGATTTAGTTAGAAGAGATGAACTAAAATAGACATTTTTATTCCCAAATAAACCTACTTTGCCGTCCCAAGGCGTCCCACAAAAGCTTTGTGGCACCATCTACGATTGAAAAGTTTTAACAGTAAATCTGTTAAAGTTATAAATGAACCCACATTCAGAAATTAAAATTTCACCAAATCCTTATGTAAGTCTTAATTAAATTGGGAAGGGGGTGAACTTGTAGTCTACGAAGAAACCTTTTAATCATTTTACATTCTAAGGTAACACTAAATGTTCGTCCGCCAAAAATAAGGTCGTATCTCCTCTTCACCATTACAAAACAACAAGGTTGATTTTCCCTTGTTATAATATTCTGACAGTAAAGCCTGCATTAACGTAGCTACAATATACTACATTTTTATTACGTCCCCAAAATATGTGGATATTTAGAGCAAGCCATATAAATATAAATAATAATGCAGACCTAATGAAGGCACAAATACATAAACTAGTATAGCTATCGTGTGTGGTGGTTTGCTATACATAATAGCATATTACAGTATATTTATATAAAGTGTCAAGGCGAAGACGTCACTCGATTTGCCATATGAATCAAGCAATTACCAAATTCGAGAGATGTCACGCCTTGGATCGAACGGTACAAACACTCGGCTTCGAAGCCAGAGTCCGAGATTCGAATCCTACCGTGGGCCTTAAGATTATGTGGTACTAGCGGGAAGATGCTAGTGCCGGAACATTGAAGAGAAGAAGAAGATCGGGCGGCGATGGGCGCGGGAACTCTAGGTCTGTATAATGTTTGAGGAGGGCGATGGGTGGATCCCGCGTTAACTCGTGAACGGGTGCCGTTTGAGGGTGTTCGTCGTTTGGATACTTGGGGGGAGGGAGTCTTGCGGAGACAGATACAGATAAGAATAAATTTGTATAGACTTATGAGACACTGTATTTTTATTTTGAAAAAAATATATACTTATCCGTGAATTTTCTTGCCAGCTCTTCTTCACGAAGGTTTTTCCGAACTGGAAGTAAAGTACGTTTTATTTGACGTCAATAAGAACAAGGAATTGTCAATGTTGAGAAATAAATATTTGAATTTGAATTTGTCGTTGAAGTCACGTCATGTGAAGCTCAAAGTTGTAAGATCTTGTCGCCGTTGGTTAAAAATTAAGCACCGTCTACCAGATCTTGTCGTGTTTACTTCCAATCCCACTTCCGTAACAATATTACAGCTACGTCTGTGGCGGGCTGTAAACTCGTAGACTCAACCTTACAGGAGGTATTTTAATAACACAGGAAGTAAGTTTTGTCAAAAGTAGTAGACTACTTTCTTGGACGACTGTACCTATTTGTTCGTCGACGTCAATAAGAACAAGTAATTGACAATATTGAGAAACAAACAACAGTACAGTGTACAGTGAACAGTGTAGAGTAACAACTACAAGTAAAGGGAACGTCGCTTCGTGAGATTAAATTGTTGTCAAAACATAATTAACTATTTTCTAAAAAGAATATCCTACAATCCAGTCTGAGTTTTCAATTCAATGGCACCTGCTTTTCTACATATGTACCTACTAAGAAACTGAATAATTAGCTTGCAATTATTTAGATTAAAACGAGCCTCGTAAACATAACATTACTTAAAGAAAACTAAGTAAATATTTAAGGCCCACTTAGTCTTAGCTTATCGTATTTTAACAGGTAACAAATAACCATTAAAGGCTAAACGTATCAAGTTTATTAATGAAGGACTGGTTTTATATTGATGTGCGTTTTATCCTTTCGCTGTTTTGGTTTGCAATAATTTTAAATGAGTAGCTACTTGGATAAGTGTTTTTAGGATCTGACACCCACAACGTGTTTACTTAATACATGTTCGTGAATGGATCTCAAAAAGTTGTTAAAAATGTATCTAAGAGAATTTTTTTTAGTCAAGAGAGTTTACTATTCTTATAGCCGGCTATAAAATTTAAATTAAAAACTACATATGCGAAAGTTGGCGTAGCTTCTTCTGGAAGTCTCACGATCGGGTGAGATGAGGACATACGCTTACCCAAAATACAAATAACATCTTGAAGTAACCACTACAATAGGTAATAAATTCTACACCCCATCTCTAAAAATAATACAGCATTAAATATTAAAAACTCAGTCCATACCTGCCTACAAACCAAGTTTCAAAAATAAGCTAATCTAATAGTTACCATTAGGTACTGTATTATTCAACAAAAGCCGCACAAGGAACACCATTGCCAACTCCTGGACCCAGCTATGCTCAGGTACATAAGTGACATTTTCTTTAAAGGTTAACAGCGGCCATGCGAAAGGTTAAAACAATGTAGGTATACTTACATTTAATACAAATGGGTGATAGGGCAGACTGTATTAATGCATTTTTACGATTTATTAATATTTACAAAAACTGACCAAAAGTGCTACAGTCAATTACTTAGTAACTTTTTACCACGAATGTTTTCCCCAAAATTAAAGGATATCAAATCTTTGATGACTGGCCGCCATTTTAAAAAAGGATATTAACTACTAATATTAACACGTCACATTATTTTGATTGAACTATGGTGTAGATGTATGTACATAATTTCAATTTTTATTTCAACTTCTAACGAATTCTTTAACCTGATATCCTTAATTTTACCAAGAACTATAATATACCTACTTACCTACTCACGCGTATTTTGATTGAACAAAAATGTATAAAGATGATATGCATCTAAAAGTTTCTATATGGCAATATTCCTGTAATATCTTTTTCTGTTCCTGAAACCGTGTACCCAACATTTCATGATGACGGTTTAACAGGAAACAAACTTTCGAGCATTTACAATATTTGTTAGAAATGGCATTCATGTCATAGCCATAGCCAACAACACTGTGAAAGGTTATAATAACCATGCAGAAAAACGTATATAATATTTTCCTATCATAAGTGGCATGTGGTGTGCGAGATATGTTCTTAAAGCTACCTAAAAAATTACTACAAAATAGTATCCTTATTGATCTCCCTAATCCTAAACCTTAATCCTAATTACTTAATAATTTAATTCGAACCTTTCACAAAAACACAATTTGCATTTTACCTCCATATTTATGTAACCACTTTTACAAATACAACCTTAATGAGATAATGCGTTTTACGCTCTTGATATAAACATAAAACTTTAGTGTGCACATACACTAGTCGTCTTAAAACTATTTCAATAATGGCTTTACCATGTAACAATGTATTCTAATGATGGCCAATTTCTTCGCTTTAACATAAATAAGATCAATACACTCACTAAACTGTTTGTTTCATTGCTGTTCGCTATTTCAACTGTAAACCATCAAGATTACTAAAGTACATTAAATTGTATCTATTCAGGGACATTTTATAGTAAATATTTATTTCGTAGTTACTGTTATTATAAGTTGGATTGTTTGCATTGTTTTAATATGGGTTAACGAGAAACATTTGGATAGGTATGTCTTCTTAGATAAGATGGCGTCTACCTTTCCGAAGTCTCTTGTGTTCTTTTTTATTTTGAACTTTGCTAGTAAACAAATGGTTTTATCGACATATTCGTCTATGAGGTTTTAAGTAGTAGAACTAATTGGTATTTTAATTTTAATCAAAAATGGTAATTATCTCATACATTAACTGCATTTATTTGTCAACAGTGATCAAGAAGCAGCGGTGATGAAGGCAAACCCATGGTTATACCACTATTACGCCGTACAATCAAAGCTACACTACGGCCTGCCTTACGAAGCAGCCACAAGAATGTACGGGCCACCACCAGCAGATCTCCCGGTGTACCCCCCACCAATGCAGTATACGCAGACTCCACCAGTTTGCATTAATGGAGCTCAACCAGTTATGATGCCAAATCCCGGTCTTCAGACTCACGTAACGCATATCCCAACTCATATTGCTCCAATGCATTATGCTTATGAGAGACCAGAAAATGGACCAGTTGATTATTCAGTGTCGCTTCAAGAAAGCAGGTATGGTGTTTTTGTGTTTCCAACTTGAATAATTTGTTAATTTCAAATAAATGATTCGTTTCATAGTCATTGGCGCTTTCCAAGTTTTGTTCAGTTCTTGCCTAACCATTTTTTCACTTTCAATTGATCATCAGTCCATTCAAAATACAGGTCAAACTACCTGCAGCAGGTAGTTTGACTAAGACAACCAGGTAATCTGCTTGTCTTAAAAAACGCCTTAGCTACTTATGTCTTCTTAATGGTATCATCTCAGATAGGTATATCAAACACAATCGAAAAAATATGCTTGCTTATGTGTAACATTAGATTTTGGTTCCAGGTATCATAACATTAGAACAGAAGATTCTAGAATACAACCAAATGCCAAACGGAAAGTAAAAGCCACAGACGAGAAACCTAGCACAAGTGTTTTCACTATATCTCCAAGATGTACGCCCTTAAGTTCTGGGGGTGATACCTTAGTGGCTGTGTCCGCTGGATCCAGCATAGCTAATAGGAGGCCAGGTGCTAAAACCTTTAACATAGCAGAAACTGAGATGGTTGATCAATGGAATCCTAGTCCAACATGGTCAGAATCGGCTTTACAGAAAGTGCCTGACGTATGTCATCAAGATTTAAGCCCTTACGTCACAACGACGCCGCCTACTCCTTCAGGGACACCAACAGCTTACACGCAAAACTACAGTCATACGTTCGTATTCGATTGGTCACCAGAACAATATGTTCCTCATACTAACAGTAGATGTAATACAGTAACAACAGAAAGTTCCTACCAGCAAACTTGGAATAGAAATCAAAGAACGTTTACTAACTGTGCAACAGCACCCGTAGAAGAGAATTGCAATCCTAGTAGAATAAGTTTACCAGTGAGGGTCAGTAATCCAGCGCATTCCTATAGTGCTAATAAAGATGAAGAAATACTAAGACGGCAACTAGGTACGTAATATATAAATACCTAGCTTTTTAATTTATAATACATTTATCAAAACTTACGACTTTAGTCACTATCTAAACTATTAATACCTATGAATCTTAATGGTACCTACCTACAGTAGTACGTCTGGTCACGGGGATTTATTATTTATTTATTTATTATTATTAGGTGCATTGGGAAAAATTCTGTTACTGTAATTTTACTAAAATGACAAAAAAAGTTTTTATTTCAGTCATTTAAAGACATATTGATCATATTTCTTTTAATTACCTACCTACATGTGTAATTAAATAAGGACCTATTAATAAAAGTAATAGCAGATACATTTAAAAGACAGTTCTTTACAAACTTTTATCTTTGTATAGGATTACACCCGGTGGAGGACACCCTGTATAAGATCTTTAGGCTTTATAAAATACAAAGAGGTTTAAAAACTGTTTAACAGCTACATAGCAATGTCCAGACTGAAACTCACTCAATAAATAATGACACTTATTTTACTTTTTCCTTGTTCTAGATCACCCACATCCGGAATCACCGGAAGCCAAAAAGCCAGCGTTATAGTTAACAAGAAATATTTTTAATATTTAGTTACGAATAAAATGTATTATTAATTGTTACCTTTAGTAGATGAATATTTGTAGTATACATATTTTGCTAGTACTTAAGGAAAAGCTTTGGAACTCTCCTGTGATCTTCATGTTTGTAAGTCTAATGTTTTGTACAGAGTTTGTAAGTATTTACTTTAGATAAGTAAAAATGTACAAAATATTTCCTTTAAGATATGTAAATGAAATACGGAAACGATCGCATTCAATGTGATTTTAAATCAATGTAAATAAAATGACGCATACGAATGTAAGAAATTATAGTAGGTATTTTAAATGCAAGTACAGTCAGCTAAAAGGACACCAACATTAGGTATAGTTGTCGACAAGTCGTAAATCGTTCCGATCTTCTTAAAACCTTTTTATGGTGCTGCTAAAGGTAGGTATAGTAATGCATCCAGCATCATATCTTTTTATGATGACTGTTCTTATTGTCAATAGGGCCTTGCAAAAACTTGTATAGCAATAACTGATCAAAACTGGACTAGTTCATGTTAATCACAATAAGTTAATTTGTTTCATAAATAAACAGTGTGGTCTGAGCTTTTTTTCGAGGTTATATAACTACTTTACTGTATTATTTGAATACATATTTTGCAAGACACACAGATTTTCATTATATTTGAAATAGTCCATACAAATGTTAGTAAATTATAGCATTACATTGAAACTTTTTTTCAGTAAGGATATTATAATTTATGGATTTCTTTTCTTGTTAAAGAGTTTGAAATAAAATACTTATTGATTTTAATCAAGTGGTTTTATTTTACCTAATTTAAGTCTATTATTACTTAGTTATTAAATTACATAAAAGCTGATTATTTTCTTGGTGATTCAGTAAAGTAAAGACACCATTTTAAAATTACACAGGTCTTAATCTCATATTTCTGAGAAGGCAAAGATCCCTTGCAGTATCTTTTCTTCCATAATCTGTCGACATATCATATAGTCTTAAAATTAAGCTGGTATCAAAGCCTTCAGGTAAAGCCTTTATAAGTGTGGGAACTAGTTCACTGGGCATCCTTTGCAATACTATTTGAGTTCTCTCTTGCCCACATTGAACAATAAAAGTAATAAACTGCAAAATAAAATGCGTCTGAGGTGTCACTTCTCCATTCTTTCCCGCCAATTGAGAAAACGACGCAAATAACGCATCCAGAGCTGACAACAAAGGTTCTTTCAAAGCAACTCCAGATGCACTTTGGTTTTGTAAGTAATACACACTATCTGAGGAATTATCATTCAATCTCCTGACTTTACTACTCGAGCACATGTCAATGTCATCAGGGTCGTCATGGCGCCGTTTTCGAGAAGTCTGCACCTTGTTGGAGTTTCCGTGCTCAAGGGCAGCGTAGATGCAGTACACAGACAATTTAGCCAATATCAATGACTGTGGTTCAACTAATTCTTCACAAAGCTTAGAATTATATAAAAACTGAGGTAGAACATGCAGCAACAAAGCATCGGTACATTTTTCTATATCAAGATGAAAGATTGCCAATACAACATCAACTGATCTATCCAAATCTTCCTGATATCTGAATTTTAATGTTTCTTTCACTAAATTGAAAACAAACCAAACTGGTCCTGCTGTGTCTAACAAGCTTTCCAAAATATTTGTAGCATCTATATGAAGATATCCTCTTGTTTTGATATCTTCCCAAACAGTTTGCAATTGCTCTAGGATAGGCTGGCGAGAAATAATGCCATGTGTCATATTCATAACTTTAGACTTTGGAGCTGAAGGAGGATAAACTTCATATTGCATCTTTCGTATAATTTGGCACATTAGATTGATTCTCTCTTTGAAGTTATCAATTTGAGTCAGTTCAGCTTCACTAGGGGTGGTAATAAATTGTTGTAACATTGTAACTGGCTTCATTATTCCATCTTGATGTACCACATTTATGTAAGAACACAGCCAGACTGAAGCACAGACAGCTAAAGAGGCCATTTTTTGCCTCATTGAATCAATCATTCTTTTAACATCAGCAGGAGTAAGTGAACCTTGTTCCCAAGCAAACAGTATTTCTCTGATTGCCCCACTCACATTAATGCAAAGATCATGTGCTTTTAAGCTAGTATTTTTGAAGTCAAAGTCAGGAGCACTCAAATGGTGAATAAAAATGTCAATCAGCTGTGGGTCACATTTCTGGATTATCTTATCAGGTGATTTATATACACCTTTATGCATCATACACTCCCGAACCCATTGTTCGAAAAACGATTCTCCATTATCATCTAAAACTGCATCAGCTCCATAATCTTGCACAATAGAAGTTAAAATTAAGAAGGAAATATCAAAAATGTAGGCTTTAGATGGAGGAGCACCTTTTTCACTTGCTGCTAGCAGAGCAAATTCATTAAATTTTATAAGTCTTGACACAAATAGTTTAAGTTTCCCTTCAACTGTTGCTACAGCTAAAATTGTATGTAATGGAGTACTTCCAACTATTTGACATAACATAGCATATAGTGAATCTTGAGTTTTATGAAGATCACCACCCATAGTTTTCAAGATACCCGCCAATGTAGGCTCTGCTCTTGTGACATAAATAGGCACGGAGCCTTGCAGGCCAGTTGGTTCCAGTTTCTGAAGTTTAAACTCTTTTGTATCACGTTTCTGACTAAAGTATGAAAGATGATTTTCAGATATAACATTTAATTGCACTAATGGTTCTAGCAAAGATACTACACTGTCACATGAGTTCTTAGTGTCAACTATATCTAGCAAAGGTGTGCACTGAAGTAGTTTTTCAAAAGCCTCGACCAGTTCCACCGAATACTCACTGTCTTTATTAGATGTACCACAAATATTGTGTAAATAATGTATCACATGAGGAATTTTTAGGAATGTAAATGCAGCCCACAAAGCTTGTTTAGTAGCATCCTTACTTGAATCATTTAATGAAATGAAACATGCTCTTATAAGTTCACAATACATTCTTGCCAAATGATATCCTTTGATCCTTTGGATCATTAAAAGTTGGTTTGATAGTTGTTGTAGGTCTGCACTAGGATTAATCAAAACATCAATTGCTATCAATGCTTGCAGACAATATGTAACAGATTCAGGTTTTATGTTCAGAGGAGCAACTTTGTCAAGTTCCATGTTACACAGCCTTTGAATAGTTTCATTAATCGTCCCTGTCGGTTTGAACTGTGTGTTCATAATCATAACTGCAGTTATTTCTTGACACTTTTTTGTAACTTCTGCAAATTTATCAGGGTCTATTTGTTTTGCTAAGTAAAACATTGCAAGTAAAAAGTCAGTGTTGATCATAGAATTTAAAAGTGATGAAGACTTTTCTAATAACTCTTGTCCTTGCACAGGATTTGATGATAAATATTTTGTCAGGGAGTAGTGGTAGACTTGCAGTAACCAAAGAATTATGGATGATACAGCATGTGCCAGCATTTCTTCTTCCATTTTACCCCTTGTTGTAATACTGTCCAAGAAAGTTTCCAAAAACTCTAATAAACTTATAATGCAGTGAGGTTTATGTAAAGCATCAAATTTGGCAATTCTTTGTAACACAGCAGCATAAGATACTAATTGACATGCCAAAGAGTGTTTCAAATATGAAATCACTAACTGGTTGGCACCACATCCCACCATGGCTTGTTGTAGGATACAGTCTGCCAAATTATACAGATCTCCACTGACTCCACGAGGTAATATAGTTTTTATATTTATCCCCCATTGTATATCCGTCCACCGTTCACGCCACGCTTTTAAAATCAGTGCTTTCAAAGAGCTAGTCTTGCTTGTAATCTTAGAAGCCTCCATTGTCATTTTTATCGATAAAGAAGATCTCTGTAAGATGTCTTCAGATCATTATTAATTAAATTCATAAGTTATATCAATTACTTACGTTAAAGAATCGTGAAATTCCACAATTTCATTAAAATTTAGCACATTGCCAAATCAACTCTCGTCAACTGTTTGTTTTGACAGCGATATTGATTGAGCAGCGTTATTGTGCGTTCAAAAATAACATACAAATCGATAGTTACAAGACAAGCAAAAGAAATCTTGGGCGTGATATTATACTTAACCGTTCAAGAATTTTGGAATCTTTAGATGCTAGGTTGTTTTATGTTATTCAGTACAGTACTTATTGTTTGATACTTATTTCAAACTTTTATACGAAATTTTTATTGTACTTAACATGTCAATGTCATTTTTCGTCCTGATCAATCACACTAGAGCCTGCATGTATTGTTTACAAACTAAACTAGATTTCATAAAAATGAGTTTCAAAAACTACAAAAAAGTTATAGATGAAGGTGATACAGTGATACTTTATCTAAGTAATAATCTTTATGCTATCGAAGTATGTAAGGAAATTAAAAACAAAAAGGGTGAGATGGTTGATAATGTGTATCAAACACCATTTGGTGCTTTGAAGGTTAGAAACCTTATAGGAGAAGAGTACGGAACCCGGGTACGTAAATGTTTATCACTTTACTAATTAAGAATTACATAAGTAATCAAAAATATTTCTTATCTTTATTTCTTTATCACAAAAAAACTAAACTTGGAAAATTTTACCTGAGTTAAGTAACTGTCTTTACCATGTTATATTAACAGGTAGAACTATCCAAAGGATGGGGTCATGTTCTTCAACCTACACCAGAGCTATGGTCATTGACGCTACCTCATAGGACACAAATTATTTACACACCGGACATAAGTATGATTATGTTACAACTTGACTTAATTCCTAGCAGTGTTGTCATTGAAGCTGGTAAGTTACAGAGTTCTATAAATAAGTATTAGTGTTTTATTTTTTATTATGCTACACTATTTTCTAAGACAATGAAAGAATTTTCTATGTGCATAATAAGTTTTACTGTAGTAAAACATTATTTAAATAAAGAATAACGTGAAAGTAATTTTTGTTTTTATTTATTTTTAAATGAATCAAATTTTTATAAGTGTTAATTAATTTAAAAAAGAGATAATGGCAAAAGGTAATTAGTTAGCACATCCACTTATTACTATATAAGTGCATCCATTCAGTATTATCACTTTAGCATGGGTAAATAAAATCCTTACTGTATGACAACTGTGTGAACTTAGAAAGTTCATTTTTAAGTTAGGTATGTGCCATGCAAAAAGCCCATTTTTAGTCATACTTGTGTAGGTAAATCCTCATAATTATGACACCCTTAAAATTTTACAATATTACGATAGAAACATACAAGCCCCAATGTAAAAGAGTTTGTCTGGTGGCAAATATTATAAGTATCTAATATACAAAGTAAAATTTTGATAAATAAATTTTCTTTTGTTAGTTCAATAAATACACAGTGGTTTTGGATTGGAAGAATTTTCATGAAAAAAAAGTAAGAAGAAAATTTTTTTAAATAAATTATAATAAACTCTTGGGGAACCATCCATGCAATAAACTTTGTCCATCATATTCATCGGCGCAAAATAATTCATCTACCACTCAGTGGCGTCACCTTTAGCATCAATCACGACCTTCTTCGTGGCATCATTGTTACCAATACTCGACATTGTTGTGTAGTTATTGAGTCCCAGACAGATTAAATTTTTCCCTTGAGATTGCTATTAGAGCTTGCTGGATACTTGCGCAGCATTTGCTTAATTTTCCATCATGGGGTCTCAATCGGTGACAAATCTGGACTACTGAACGGCCACTCCGTTCAAGGGATCTGATTCCGGTTAAGCCAAGCCTTGATTGTCCTCGTAGTGTGACAGGAAACACCATCTTGTTGAAAAGTTTAGGCATTACGATGTTTCAACGTTGGAATCGAGAGCACGAGACTTGTTTGGTACTTGAGAATGTTTTGGTACTCTACTATTATGTGGCACTAACAGTTCCTTGTACAAAATGTAGATGATCCAGGCCTTGTGCTGACATGCAGCCATATACCGATCCAGGAAAATTGACTCTCTTTTGATACAATCGGTATGGAATGCCACATCTTTATTTCTGATAACTTTTTTCCGTACATTACACATCATCACCTCAAATTTAGTTTCATCACTCAATATTATTTCACGCCTCTGGTCTGCAGTCCAATTTTCATGATCTTTAGCGAATTTTAGCATTTTATTTTTTTGGGGAGGCGTGTGTAAAGGTTTTTCTTTAGCAGTATAAAAAACCCATAACCCAATCGTTTTATGACCCTCTTGCAGGTATCGACAGATACATCTTTGTGAATCATCTCTCTCCACTTCAAGGTAAGTTATCGTGCGCGGGCACGACGATTTTTTTTTAATGATTTTCCTTAAAACTCAATTTTCAGCTTCGCTTGCGATTCGCGGCCGACCAGGTTTCTTAAAACATTCAACCGTGCCATTTTTTCCGTGTTGTTGATGCGTGTTTGTTGATGTTCCATGATGGTCTGAACTGTCGATCTTGGTAGGGGTAAGTCCTCGGCTATTTGGTAAGCAGCCATTATTGTGGGTACAAATATTTATTTTTCGTACTTCGTCGGCGATAGGTTTCCCGCGAGCTATTTTGCTTGAAAATAATGATAAAATTGCATGAAATTATGTGACAGATAAAGTAAAATAAATAAACGGACGAACTCTTTTGCATCGATCAAGAACTAGACCAACTGTTTTGGGTTAGTCGTAGCAAATTAAAGTGCCCATAAATACTTATTTTAGTAAAAGAAGATTTTCTTTAAAAGTGCCTGATTAACAACAATAAGATGGAGAATTTTACTATTTATTTTTTCAAAACCTGTATTATGAAAATGAATTAAGTTGAAAACCGGCAACCTGTGCAATATATTACTGGACGAACTCTTTTGCATTGGGGCTCGTAGATGTATATTTAAAGATATGAGTGACAGGAAATATGTATAAGGTATTGTAATGTTATTTCTTTTCTGCTAACAAAGTGGTTCTGCTTTGTCGTCTATGCCTGGCAACTTCTTAAACATATTTACAAAGAACCAAGTTACAGCATTGCAAAATGTTTTAAAACATATGGATTTTGAAAATCATATTAGCAGGTGTCAATTTATAATTGACACAAATTCAATGTCTAGTTGAAATGTTTGCTTCTCAACTTAATATCTTACAGGTACGGGCAGCGGTTCGCTCACCCATGCCTTAATAAGACGAGTGAGGCCTCAAGGACATGTCTACACATTTGACTTCCATGAACACAGGTCCAAAATAGCACAGGAAGAATTTGAACAACACGGAATAGCTGAATTCGTAACTGTAAATGTCCTTCTTTTTATTAAAAAAAGTTTGTCAAATATATTTTCGTAAAACTTACCATGCAAAGATAGATAGTATCCAACTGACCTAGAATTTTATCAGAAACTGAATGTTCACCCTCAGGCTCAATGTCGGTCTGAAATCAAAGCTAAATTGTTGTCTGGGCATTGTCTGGGTCCTTAAAACACTGTTACTGCGGAACATACCAAATCAAAACTCTTGTATGAGTTTAGCACAAATTTATCAAATAAAAATGTTTTCAAGCAGGAAGCCATACTAGCAGTGAGCATCTTGCAAATGCTCTACAAGTAATAAACCATAACAGAAACCTTGAAAAAGAAAGACATGTTGTTAATCTCAGAAAATATAATTTGTCTGTCTTTATCTTTGTTAAAATGCTATATTTTATATGAAAATTAAAATAATGATATTATATTTATGAATAGGCAAAACACAGAGATGTCTTACAAGATGGATTCGGAGACGAGCTCAATGGTAAAGCTGACGCAGTATTCCTGGATCTTCCTAGTCCTTGGGCAGGGATCCCGCACGTCGTGAATGCTATGAAAGAAACCGGTAAGTGATAATTGTCTTTTAAATTGTTTACTCTAACTCATTTCTTGAAAGCAGATATCAACATTAATAATTCAAAATTATTTAGTTTATTTGCAAAATTTCATTCTTAGATCACATTCTTGACAAATTTCAATGAGAACGCAATCTTTGGAGGTCCTTTCATGTCTGATGTTTACTAAAAGGGCTTTATTACCGAACCAATTACAGTTCGACCATCATCAATATAATTTATTTTTAATAACGACTGCATAATAATTTTAAACTACCTTCATACCTACTGGCCTGTTTATCAGTATTTATAAAATGCCATCCTATCACATAGCGATAATTCTATTTTAATTACCCCGAAACGCAGGCGCACTTGTAAACGTTGACTGCTTAGATAAGCATCGGTCTAGTGTGGCAGGAAAAGCAATAGATCCTTATAAGTCGATTCAGATTTCGATCAGATTATTCGGCGTCGATTATTCGATTCGCCAATAAGTTATTCGATCCTATTCATTAGGTTCGGTGTCGATGCCGATAACGGATTTAAAATCTATTCAACGGCTTTACGTCTGTCCTAAGGTTATTCAATTTGCTGCTATCGTAGATAAATTTGAACGTAATTACTTGTGTAATTGATTTCAATTAGGGATGGTTTCGAAATTTATTTAATGTCTTTTTAATTAAGCTGTATTTAGCTTTTTTAGCCCTATCCGCAAAACCTAACGTTTCGTAATTAAAATGTGCTTAAGAACAAATTTGTTGAAAATAATACATCGAATGTTTTAATTTGAGATATTAACCTAAAATGTGAGACTTGCCTATATCTGATTATTACTCTTAATGTACGGAAATAAGTGAATAGAAAAATATTATTATTGTTGTAAGATATGTACATATTCTAATTAGATATATAGTTTAAGATAACTGATTGAGGTTCAATGTTTAAACGGCCAGACTCAGAGACCTCATATGGTTATTAAGGAGCTCCTAAGTAATGATTTGGCTTAGCGAATTTATACTTTATTGATCCTTTCTCTAACGCTCTATTTGCTAAGCAAAATGTTTAATTAAGCGCGTAAAGTAAGTTTGAAGTGTCCGGGTAAATTCTATGGTTACTTAAAATTGCAGACAATATAATAAACACAAAGAGCTGATACCTACTGTCGATGCTCAAAACCTTATCGCTGATCAAAACAGCCAGCAATTTGCTAAAATACCTTGAAGTTTCATTTCACTAAATAGGATATTAGGCATCCTCCACATGAGTGCCCACTAAATAAATCACAACCGCTTAACTTCGCAGCAACATTATATCGAAGTACCCTAATATGCGTTTAAAATACTTAGATCATAAATACCCTAAACGTCTCTTTAACCTAATAAGTTGGTACTTTCGGGAAGAGTTCATCGTTCAAATTTTAACTAGCTTTCGCCTTTCTTTTCTTCCGCGACATTTTGTTTTTTTTTTTTATAGAAAAATGAAGTCGACCTTTTCCTCGCAGAGTTTTAATAGATAAACAGCCTAAACGTACTTGTAGATAAATAATTAAAACCTTTACCTATATTACTATTATGTAATTTTGGAATTCGATATAATGCTCTATTTATTTAGGACATCAAATAAATCCGTGTGGTGTGCTTTTACATACGACAGCCTTTACAGAAACCTTGTTATTTTTGTGAATTATCGTTCATTTTTCAAGAATTGTTCATTCTTGAATGTATGATAGAGCTCTCTCCGTTTTCTTTCAATAATAACAAATCTGCTAAACTGCATTTAACCTAAGCGAAGATTGGTGGACTCGAGCTCTGCGACTCAGTCGCTAACCAAGCCCTTTACTTTAGCAGATCGCCGGATTAGCTTCATATTAATCATAGGTAACTTCTTCTATCATTATATCGTCAATTGGGTATTTTGCCGTATAACATAATCGGTGGATATCATGTGACTTAATGGCTTGATTAAGTTATATAAAGATATAGGAAATTACGGAGAATACCATGGGGATAATGTTTTAATACTCAGGGCAGACGCTGTTTAAAAGTCGGCTGTGTTTTTTGAACAGCAATGCCGGCCCGAACTAGCAGCTACACATCCTCGCCAAATGGCGGGCTTCATACTGGTCGGCTTATTCCGTCCAGCAGTGCCGAATATATTAGCTTAAGTTAGCTTAAAGCGCGTCTTCCAATTCTCCAATAAAAAGATACATTATAAATTTTGTTCGTAGTCGGCAACGAGCACAATGTCCACCTTACGGATCCCATCACTAATCGTAGGTTAGGTGTTTTATTTTTGAATACTTATGGTAATTATTATATCAAATTATGACGCGTTACCGACCGTAGACTTCAGTTGAAATCGCCTTTGTCCCGGTAATTTTGAAAAAGCCTGTTGCTTCACTTTGTCCGGAACACAACCACGTGAACGAGATTATTATAACGGCCACAATCGGACTATTGTACCGCCGGTGTACAATACAAGGTGTACAGGCGAGATCTATCAAAAACTACTACAACAAATATTCAGTTGGCAAAAATTTGAATATAAAAAAAATTAGGAAGGAGTCATTTTGATGAATTTCCATAACCTACGTTGATAATTTTAAACATACCATGTTGACATCTATACCCAAGATGTATCAATACAGAGAAAATAAAATAAACGCCGTAATAACTTATGACGTAAAACTCCTTGCAATATAACACGCTACATTATTCACATGTATTGTACGTGCAGGAGACAGCACCGATGCTGCACCTATTTAGTCATTACGTGTTTTGCAAGTTACTGCTATTACAGTTTGTTAGTATTTCGTTATTATTATGGAGATTAGCATTTTCACCTTGGTGTGTCTATCTGTAGGAATTTCAATATTGTGTGAGAAATGTGTTATTTGGCTTTAAGAGTTACAGCTGTTTCAAAAACGAATTTTATTTACGCTAGTACTGAAAATTATATTAATAATGGCAACACAATATTGCTAATATAGGGAATTAAAGTTCTGTTAATAGCTATATTAGGTAGTCGGTAAGAGTTAGGAAGGCAAAAAACTGATTAATATCCACTATGAGTCAAAACAACTAACCACATTATGCAACCAGAGGACTTGATAGACGTCTCATGGTTCAAGATCCTATAGTTCATATTGGACTTGTACTCGAAACGAGAAGTTTATAAAATACTTAGTGATCACAATAGATCTTCCAGTTCGTTGTGAGGAAATGTGAGTGTTATCAAACTCATTTATTCTTGATAGACTTTGTCAGCGCTCATTACTCATATCAGCTACATGCATCACAAAAAAGAGACGTTTATTAGACTACGCCTTTCATTACCTCTCCAAATCTCATTACTCAAAAATCAAAGCGTAGCAAACGTTCGATGTATGTGTACAAATTGACAATTGACTGTGGTATAAATCAAACGACGTACAGGCCAAATAAGTCTTATTTGTAATAGGTTGGACGTATGGCTTGAATACGTTGATTGCCGTGACAAATGGACGAGAAATGGATGGAGCTTTCTAAGGAAGTGCTGGCCAAAAATAATGATAATCTGTTTTTTTTACTGGTAGACTAGACAGTATTGATACTTTGTCTCATTTTGTGGTATTAGCGTAAGTATAAATTTGGTATCCAAAAAGGTTATTCTGTATTCTGTCACTTTTTTACGACAAGTGACGTTAATTTAATTGTCAGGTGGAGATTGGAATAAATTTACACCATGTTGTAATGGGATTCTAAAGAAAATGTTTATTTCCCATTAGTTTAAAGTAAAAAAAAGCACTTGACAATATCATCTCATATTTCTCAACATTTTATAATGTCAGCTACGTTTCTAAAACAATAGTATATTAAACTCAAATGCAATCTCAATTTTATGAATATCGATCAAACATGTTTAATAATTATACATTATCTACCTTTGTACAGATTTTGTAACACTAAATACAACTTACTTACATCGCCTTAGTTTACCAACGTACAAATAATAAATAAAACAATTTTACTTCTGAACATCTAATAATTTCGTTACATTTTGACACAATGCTAAATACACCAATTACCGTTAAAACAAACCATAGAACTAATATTTCTCTGACGTTAACAATCCATATTCAAAACAAGCGCTTTTAAATAGCTCAAAACACAATTCCAAACGACGGCAAAATTGCTTAAGCGCTCCTCGAGCATAACAACAGTAACTAATGCTTCTCAGCAAAACTTGACACCTAGGATGGCACTAGACCCTACCCTGGTGGTCTTACGTGGAACATGAAAAGACCTAAATAGACAGGCCTTTACTTCAGCTGTCGGGGTAAAGACGTTATCAGGTTTTGAAAAATAGTGCCCTTTTGCTCAAGAAAACCACGGCAGAAAACCGTACAAAGTTGTGTGGTATCGAAAATATAACGTTTAAGTCTAAATGCGAGAGGTAAAGGTCAACTGCGCCAGATTAGATGTTAAAAGGCGACTTTAAATAGGTGTTAGTTTGAGAGTGCGAATGCCTGAAAGGTGTTGAGTTGATAAATGTGAGAAATACTTATCAAGCGCTTAGAAGCTTTAATCTGCTGCAAATTCCATACTCAATGTATTATTATTTATTTGTTAAACATTTTATGTCATGATGCGAAAGTCTAAACTAAGCAGTGGCTTTTTATAATACACGTTTTGTTTGATGCTTTTAATGCGTGACGTTGTCTTAAACTAAAATCTACTTCAGGCCTCAAGGGCTTCAATAACATATTGGAATAATTAAACGAAGAGCTATTGTAATTCATTTAACTTATTTTGTAATTTTTGGACATTGTTTTTATTTCGTTAACTATCCTTTCCTATGGATAATTGTTCGTTTACTTTTAGTAAATGAACCCCTCAAACATTTTAATTAACTGATTTAAAATATATTTTATTGTGTAACATAACAATGGTAACATTACACATTTTGACATGTGGCTATTGATGTCTATGGGTGCAGATGCCACTTACCCTCAGCTGGGTCGAGTGCTAAATAATAGTTAAGAACATAATCCAGGCTATCTTGGACTATCTTTTATTATAAAAGTCCTTTCGGATTTACGCCGGTGACGCCACGCGAGACTGCAAGTAAAGATTAATATTTATGAACGAAAGTAGATATAGAAAATGAAGTCTACAGAAAACGGTGGCCCTTTAACCCATGACGCATTTGACCTTGCTCTCTATGCGGACGTCGCAAACTCAAGCTGCGTTCCATATGAAGTTGAATTTCCCTAAAACGTCCAAGACAATGGGTTCACGTACACTAATGAAGCGTTAAATTTGATCAACGAAACTGTAGCTTACAGATTTTATAAGTTGACCGGTGAACGGGTATTTTGACCTTAATGTTGGCTCATTGTTGGGTACAGTAAGTACCCTTTAAAATATCTTGTCTCTTTTTGGAGGTCATATGTTAGAAATATGAATATTTCCTAGAATATACGTGTAAGTTACAACAGAAGTTCATGTTGACCTCCGTCATTAGTTTAGGCATTGTACCAAAAAAAGGTACTCACAGTTATTAATCCTAAAGAATTTATCTACCTATCTATGTATCTTTATCTCTCAAAATCTTTCGCAGCGTATTGAAGTTGTGTATCAGATAGTTTGCGTATTAAAGAATTGAATGAAAGATATGACAGAATGAATTAAATGTCCCATTAAAGATTTCGATCAAACTGTGATCTCATTACGAAACCATGTTGTTACTTGAAATAATTATAAATCGAATAATATGTATTGTGTGTAAATACAAAGTCGATTTTGCTCATAGGATTTTTAAACTTAAGTTACTAGATTCCAAGTAGTTGAAATTCGATTATTGTTCGTTTTTAAAGCACGTGATGGTACTGAAGAATAATTACGGAGCATACAAATACTACAACAATATAGAACAACAGATACTACATATAACTTTTAGTAGGTTGTAGCTGTAGGAATCATTATAATAGGAAATAGTGGAGTTTATACGATCATAAACGTTTAAATATTAATGAATGTTCGAAACTATTACACAACGTCCTAGTTGTTTACACAGTTGTGAATTTAACTTTTTAATTATATAACCGTGTGTACATCTGTTCCATTTACTATCAAATAAACCGTCCTTGACCCCGCGTACAGCCGCCCATGACTCCCAAGTGCATTTCCTATTAATTATAAATTGAAATAATTACGTATCAGCTTCCGCATCTGCCTAATAAACAGCATATAATTCGCCTCCATTTCATTTTAAGACCTTGTACAATGCATTACGTTGACCTTTACTATGTCATTCTTGACCATAAAATCTATAATTTACAAAAATTTACCCATGTATTAAAAATATTAATAAAACCCTGACCTTTACTATTCAAGTGCAACTAATTCGGACCTAAGAGTGAACAATGATGCTGTTATGATAGAGTCAAAAGATATTATGTATCTTGAAAGATATTTGATACGTTTTTTTCTTTGGAACGTAACTGGAAATCTCTATTATATAACATGTCGCCTGTGGCGTAACAACAACGTTACATCAAACAACTAACAACGACCAAAAATAAACCTTATTTTTAACTAAAAATAAAGCAGACAATAACATGATCAAAATCAAAAATGAACCATACAAATGCAGCTGTTCACATAAATTTCCGTACATTTTTCTACTGAATGTAAAACGATCTTGTAGCAAATTGAAATTTGTAATTGTTACCGGCAGTAAATCAAAAACTGGACAATTAAGATAAGGCCTGGTTTAGACAGTTATGGACAATGGACCATATGACTAATCCTGAGTCTAGTTTCGTTAACTGGAGTTGGTGTTCTACCAGTAAGGATTGAAGTTTTACTGTAATGTAAAACCTTTATATTATTAAGTATTCATGAATATCATGAATAACGCCGAGCTATGCAATATGTATGATGTGCGTAGGCATGTCTTTATTCTGCCAGCCTTTTGGCCACTTTGCCCTGTGTACAAACATAGAAATGTAGGCGTTGTATTCAGTCTTTAATCCTCCTTTTTTCCTTGGTTTTCTTTAAATATTATTCTTGTTATTTCGTTAAATAACATTTTTGTTAGATTTGGTATTTTTAAAACTAACTGATAGTTTTGATGCGTTCAAATATGGATTTAACCCAAAAGATTGAATATTTTTACCAACTAGGTAGACATCCAATGTCAAACCTTTTTTTAATTTCTCTTGTTTAAAATTAATATGCGAAAGCCACGAAGGTATGCGGCTACGCGATCACGTGATGTTTATTATAAAAAAATATGTATTTCTTAAATAATCAAAATAGTGTAGAGACTGCTTTTAGTAATGTTCTCATTATATATTATTTTACAAGATTAAGTCATTGGTAACTCTTGGATTTAAATAAAATATACCATATCTACATGATAAGCTTTCTAATATAAAAAATAATTTTATAAGATTGCTTCAATCATTTATAAGTTTACGACAAAACATACACCAGTGTTAATAGTGAACAAAATGACTTGTTCGATCCGCCCGGTCACGCACACATTCGTAGCATGTTTGGACATTCACAACTACAAGTAAAGCGAACGTAACTTCGTGAGATAAAATTACTACTCGTACTTATAGTAGAGAACTATAACAAATTCGTCAATTGGTAAGCACCCAACCGGCCTACAGATAATTCTGCATAGAATTCCTATTAATATAAAATCGACAATATCTCGCTGATTCAATTTTACATAACAATTTGATCCAGAACGTATACTAACATTTGTATACCTTTACCTATTGATCTTTTCGAGAAATAGTGCCAGAAATTTGAAAGAGCATTTCTTCGTGTGCGGTATTGTGCTTTATTAGTGAGTAATTTATTTGGTATAATCGTATTGGTTGATAACAAATTAAATGCAGATACCCAGTTTCATGCAAACATGACACTACTGTCCACAAATAGCTTAGGAGTTTGTCAAAAAATGACAGCCTGTACACAACAACCTATATTATTGTAAATACAACCCTACGTGTATGATTTAAAATTGAATTTAGAAAGCCTGCTACAAACATTGAAATGTTTAATGAACGAAACTCGACTGCTGACTTTGATAGCTGGAATTAAACTTAAAGTTTTATACTGATTTATTGACTAAATTCCTTAGTATTTTAAAATTCTTCCCGAGAATACGACATATTATTGTTTAGAGAAATAAACGTGTACTTTTTTAAATTTTGTGCTTTTTTTGTTGTTTACTAAATTGGAAGGTAAGCCAAATAGTTATTTGGACACTCTTTCGTGAGGACGTGTTTCTGACCCTGATTGTGTATATAGTTTTTTATATAGATATATATAGATGGGTATATTCATTATTTATTTTAGTGTTTCAATATAAGGATCACTATGTTCATAAAGGTGCAGATTATTAAAGAAATAACGTTATGTCGAGACATAATACAACTTCCTTGACGTCACATTCCCTGTGACAAACAAAGGTGCAAAATATATTATGTATAAAATGAAGGTGGAAACACTCGGTTCGCTGATTCTTTAAGTTCCACACGCAGAGACGTTTAATAATTACTTAAGGTGCTTCTAATTAAGGAACTTGAAACATATTTTGATCCAAACGCCTAAAAGGACGTTATCTATTATTGCAACGTTGAGCCTAATCTTTCATAAAGCCTACCAAAACACTAAGTAAGTAAATGAAGCAAACATCAGCTGTTAACTAAGTTACTCAAGTGTAAAGTTAAGTTAAGCGTCAAAATCGCCTTTCTGTGACCCTTGGCCTTGACTGCCTCGCCTTAAGCCGCATGCCGTAGCATACGTCATACGGGCACCGATATACTGTTTGTTAAGTGTAGCTTGGTATAACTTAAACTTAGCTTATGTGTAGTTGAAAAGTTTAGAATTATTAATAAAATTGGTTCTTTTGTAGTTTTTACATCAAAATTTTATTTGAAGGGCTAGTTGGTTGGTTTGGGAAGAATTTCATTTATTTATTTTCAAAATATACAATCTTTGCATTTTGTATACAAATCGCATCCAAGTTTTTCCATCTTTTAAAATAAACACCCCTAAAGGGTATCGTAAAAGATTTTTCGCCACATTCCTACAAAATAAATTGATAAATTATTAGCTTTGGTTTTTGTCAGTGCTACTACAATCAAGTTTATTTAAGTAATACATTATTTGCATTAAAATTTTTTTGAGAATCATTCAACGTCTGCTTTTAATATGTACGAGGATTTTACTTTAACTAGCGTTTGCCCGCGTTTTTTTTTGCATGAATTTTCATTTTCGTCGACAAACTTTCCCTTTCACTCCCTCGGTTATTAAATTTCGTAATAGCTATCCTATTCCTTAAAAACAGTGAACTAGTGCAGGCTCAGATCCGCATTCGAAGCCCTTGCAACGACGCTGTTCTCAAGTATGAGCAATACCTACAAAAGACGGATTGACGGGTCGCTCACTTCGCCCAAACATTGTCGAGGAGGGCGATGGCTGGATCCCGTGTTAACTCGTGAACGGGTGCGGTTTGTGGTTGTTCGCCGTTTTGATAGTTGAGGGGAGGGAGGCTTGCCGAGCTAACAGAAGCAGATCACAATAATTTTGTATAGACATAACGAGACATTGTATATTCATATAATTATTGTGAAAATGACCGCGATAGTTTAAAAACAGTTTTCAGTAATAAATTCATTTTGAAAAAGTTATGCACGTGAAGTTTCTTGCCAGTTCTTCACGAAGATTTTCCGAACTGGTGATAATCATGCTTTATTTAACGTCAATAAGTAAGTAATTGTCAATGTTGAGAAATAAATGTTTGAATTTGAATTTCACCGAAGAACGCGCAAGCGCCGAGTGAACCTAGTGCACATTAGAAAAGACTGCAAAATTCCAAGCCCTTTACTTAGTGCGCGTGCCATCTTGAGTGCGGGCAATTTAAATAGTTTTGGTATGGAAAAAATATCTGTTTCGCTTCTTGAGACGACGCCTGATTTGTTAAAAAGATGGTTCTAGGTAGGTATAGGTTTTGCTAGGCTAATCTGGCTGAGATGCAATAAACATAAGGTATTTTATATAGAGTCGCTTAGCATTACGTGTATAAAGGAGCGCCTTATGTAACCCTTAAAGTCTCTGGGTACAGCCGTTAGTCCTTACGTGAGGGCGGGGCGTTGCGTGGATGAGGAAATGTCGAAAGAACATTCCTTTTTATACCTACACAAAGAGTTAGATTACTTTGATTTTTTGTTTTATGTTGAATGTCGTTTTATGTTGAATGTCGTTTTATGTTGTTTGTTTTGTGCTGTGTTGCTCTTTTGTTGAATATTATTTATTTACGTTTTGCAATAATTCCAAATAAATAAATACAGATACCTATCTTTTTTAATCGTGTGAGGAAGTGTCAATCTCTGGTGTCGAGAGTTGATCAAACCTCTGGAAACGCCTCTGATGTGGCTTCACGAATGTTATCTTGCGACAACGCCGGAGATGCTCAAGTTCTTAAGCCACTGGCAAGTTCCTATTAATATTAGGTAACTAGCTTGTAAGTTTTTATGACTCGTCTGAAAAAGCTAAACACATCTTTTTCAGCTCAATTTCAAAGACCGTTACGTAATTTAAAGCGGCTGACATCGTAATTAAAATCCCAATTAACGCAATTATCCCTACGGTACGGTATCCGGGTGACACTTGTGCAGCTATCGATTTACAATTGATTTATAAATCATTATCTTGCATATTAATTAAACTCGTGATTATAGCTCTGTGATCTATCCTATTGTTCACCATTTGATTATGCAGATACGCTGTCGGGCTGTCGATGGAAAGATTACTCAGGAATGGGGTCCGTGGTCAAGGTTGTATGTACAGTATTGTAGATTGTGTTTTTTATAGATTTCCTGGAATATGTTATTTATTGCTAATGTGCTTGTAGTGTTGTGAGTACCGACAGCAACGAAAGATAAAATATACCGGGTGAGCTTTTTTACAGTTCTGAAAAAGGGAACATTGGCTCAGTCAACACAAAGTCATCATGTAGCGAGAGTAAAAAAAAATTCAACACTATCGCTGTGTATGAAAATAGCTGCATATGAAAATTTCATCTAGACCCCTACGTAGGTCAAATATGTTTATGGTTAACAATATCTTATAAATAGATTTGTATCTCTTATAATTTTTTTACTGAAGGGTCAGTAAGATCTGTATCATTAGTACCTTTTTCATTTGAAATAAATCCAGAGGCAAAGTGACGAAATCAACCAATATTAGTGTAATTACTTACGCATCCAGCATGGAGGACGCAAGATTTCCTATCACGCAATGTCACTCCTCCAATTTTATCCGCTTCAATGCTTTAAGGTTAGGGCTCTCACTTAGTTCGCAAGATCGAAGTATTGAATGCCTAGTACCATTTGAAAGATTAATAAGCAATGATCTACCCTCGTATGTTTTACCAGAAAAATACAACCCCGGGACTTTCTTGAAAAGGTTTCCTTCGTTTCCCTTTTGAAAGAAAAGAAGAGAAACGCTTAGTGTGTATGTATAAGTAAACTACAAAATTGTCTCCCGTGTTTTAGGTAATATTTAAACTGGTCAAATCACCGGTCATACTTACTGAAATGGTGCTCGCAGAAATAGACTTATGAATCTATGATCGCTGTGTATTACCGATATTCAAAAATGCATCTTAAGTTGTTAAGGATTAGGTCGAAACAATCTTTTAGTTTCTGTATCATACTGTTATGTAATTATTTATTACAATTAATTATAATGAAAAGAAATAACTTACTCAGGTAAACAATATAAATCCTGCATAAGGTAATTACTAGACGCTGTGTACTCTGCACATTAATAATTACTATAAAAATCTTAACATTTATCAGTGAATAAAATTAATTGTATTCAGTTATCACCATAAATGTAGCTGTCTTGTACGAATAATTTATTTCCAATGTTTTATTAAATGCTTCTCCTAGCTACGTAATAAATAAAACGTGGGTACATTTACTTGATCGGTTACTATGCTATGAGTTTGTGCGGATTGTTTGTTAAAAGGTCTTTAGTAGTAAACGTCCATGTTTTAATGTTGGATATTTAATTTATACGGTTTTTGAATATGTTTATTTCTATACCTATTGTTACTTATTTGGACTTTGGTATTTGAAGCTATTTGCGGATCTATTCGGATCTTAGCAATATACGGACTCTGTGTATATTTCGGTCGGAGACACGTACAAGATCGAAAACAGAATCATTTAGAAGCTATTACACAAAACCAGAAATGATTCCAAGTTGACCCTATGTCTGATTACAATTCATATAAAACTACTATACAGCTGGCTACGTCTTTTCATGGCTCCTAAAATTAGAACACAATTTTTAATATGTATATTTATTTCAATTGCTGTGTTTGATGGTTCGTAGTAGATGCAGTTAAAAAATTAGCTTCGAATTTATATACTTTATGTATATAGTATCAAGCAATATAACATTTTAAAAGATCCACGTTCAAGTACCTATGTCTGAATGACAAAAGGTTTTTTTTTTTTTAATCTTTTAGATGGCTGGTCTTTTCTTAATAATGCAATTCTCAATTAGAACTTGTAACAGTTTTACATATTATGAACATTCTTTATATCTCCCTATAAAAGCGGTCCGTTAGATGTAAATGAATTAAAATAACGAAAAACTCTCGGCAATTTCGCAACAATACCAGAATAATTGAACAACAACAATCCCCAATAACAAGTTACCTAACAAAATGTCATAAATATCACAATTACAAATTTCCTATATAAATGTTTATCATTAACTGCGTTTATTGTTGCAATTAATACTTCGTGATTGGTCGGAGAACTAAATTCTCCTGCGGCTATTGGAGAAATATGCGTCGTCTAAATGGGATATAGCACGATAGATATATTTCAATACTGGAATGAGTAATTTGAGGAAATGTATACTTGGACTTGAGGATTCGAACTATACTGAGATATTTCGTATGTTTTAGAAGTTTTAACTGTATTTGTGGTTTCCGAAGAAAAAGTAAAGATAAAGTATTTTTATTAGAACCGAAAAACCAAATAATGGTAAAGAAGTATTCGCCCCAAATCTCTGTTTAGTAGGTATCCAGTTTTTTACGAGTTCTTCCTTGATCATATTTGCATAGTCAATATTAATTTTTTTTAAAACACACTTACCATAAAGCCCTGAAAAGGAAGCAGGGCTTTTGTTACGGGTACAAAATTATTACATACATATATAACCAATAATGACCCGAGAACAGACATTTGTGTTCATCACACAAATGACCAGGACTCGGGACCTCCAGCGTATGAGGAAGGGTTACCCCTGTAAGTGTTGAACCACTGACGCTGCTGTACATCCGAGTTCTCATATATTTTTTTGTTAGTTTTTAAGATTATTTCTAAAATAAAATATTTTCTTTCTTTCTTTCTTTCTTTCATATTAACAATGCATTAATGATGACTGCGTGATAAAATATGATCTATGTTTTTTTCTCAAATAAAATAAGTTTTAAGATCGATTTAGTATATTCCGAGTTTATCGATTGATAAACAAACAAATCTATGATAATATTAATATTTAAAACCTAAAATTGCAAACTTAACTTTTAAGGCTAACTTATTAGCTGTCCCTAGCATTGAACCACGTAACAGCCGACAGCCGAACGACCGGTATGCATGAGAGCATCGATTAGGCGTCGTAACTCAACAATAATTTACTATTGAAACGCACCTCGGTCAAGTTAAATGTTACATTTGTAAGGAACCATTCACAACATCGTGTGGACGTTGTTAGCGAGTTAAGTCGAGGAGATTGAGGGGTGATCAAATGTGTTCTTTGAGGGTCTGCTATTGCAGAATAAATTTCGAGTATTTTTAATGAAGCAAATTATTATATTTAATACAGAATTGGCGCTGAGGGTGATGCATCACCTAAGATCATAGAGCGGGGGATTCGATTAAATTAAAAGTATGTATTAAAAGCATTACTGGCTCGAGAAACCTTTTACCGACGATACCGAGAAAATCAATAAGAGTTACTGAATTGTAGTTTCGGTCTTGCAAATGATGAGTGCTAGTAAGGTTCAGGAGACGGTTCGATAAGGAGGTGAGTCATTTTTTTAATGTCTCATATCTCATATCATATGTATCATAATCTTATCGATATCTTTATATTTTATATAGATTATAAAACCTCTTTGTGATATTTGTTAATTATTTATCCAAAAACCCAATAGCTTTATTTTAAGACCAAAAATAAGCTCATGCTATAATAATATCCTTCACTCATTCAACGGTCTATCCCTTACATAACACATTAAACCCTAAACAACAGCGACGCGTGTCTTAAATCGCATAATAACACGTCCACAGTCTTCGCCGGCCGTCGCGCGACTAATCAATTGGTGCGCGTGATGTCTTCATCAGCCGCCCGGGGGCGTAACGCCTGCGCTCGCGCACCTATGATGCCTCAGTACTTTCCGTGCATATATGGAATATTCTGCTTTATTATAATAATAATTATTAGCAGTTTTCATGGTAGGGTTGCATTCAAATCGCTGAATGTCTTATTTCACTTGAGTTGAGCTTGGTGGTAATAACTGTTTTAGGATTAGGTTTCTAGATTGTTATAGATAATAACTACGACTGTTTTGGACTTGCTTCAAGTTTGTTCGCTTGAATTAATGATGATAAAACTGTGTAAAGTGGTCATATCAAAACTAAAATAGACTTTAAAAGTAACACATTTGGAAACACTTGTAACACTGTGCTACTCGCTTATTTTTTTGGCCGTCTACATATTTTAAGAATTTTGGCAGTGAACATTATTCGTTTTTAGATTTTTGATAGATCTGTTTTTATTTCGAGCTTAAGTGATTCTATTAAGTGATTCTATAATCTGAATCTTATTATTTCTTTAACCCATGGACACCCTTACAACAGGAAACTTAGATTTTTGATTCCAAATATAAACTTTTATTACCTTTTACACCTCAAACACTTTTATTAGTATTGTAAAAGCTCTTCAAAAACAGTAATACAGTAACAGTATATGAACCCCTGTTCAAACTTCGAAATCCAGCCAATATTTCGTTACACATACAAAACAGAGTGTCTTCTGCAGAAAGGCCCAATTTCCCAAATTCATTTTATGTATCTATTTGAGCGATATAGTCGGCCGAGTTGCTTCAGTGGTAGTCCTGCCTCACACGCTGGAGATCCCAGTCCTGATCGGGGAATTAATTTGTGTGAGGAACATATACGTTAGTTCAAAGACAAACTAATATAATAAGCTAGCACAGCTAAACAAAAGCACGCAAAAGCAATCGAAAGCCACTTACATGATTCACACTCGATGGAAATAATAAATTGTACGGGCCTAGCAACTACTGAGGTTACACTTGCGTAAGGGCTCTAACAAATATTAAAAATTCAAGGCATTTTAAGGCTTATTAGAATGGTGTCTTGTATATTGGGTACATACAACGTTACCATAATATAAATTTGATTGTACCCTCATACAACGGAACTGTAGATAGAACACCAACACTTAAATTATTGATATGTAAAGAATTTCCTCTGTGTTTGCATCATGTACAGAGTTCTGGCTCATCAATTATACAATAAACTTATGAATAAAACACGTGGTATCTCTACGTCACAAAAGAATATAACCCTTCTTATAAATCTGTGACTGTCCTTGGTGTGCCTTATTATCTTCTCTTAATATTTATACTCGTATTCCATAAATAATTAATCCCTAGACGAACACACCAACTGTATGGCCTCAAAGTAACTAGAGCTTGTGTTATGGGTGACCATACTGCGACCTGGGGGAACCCATAATAAGAATACATATATAAATATGTATAAACAACCAGGACCCGTGGCCCAGTGACTGTGTTCTTCATAACACAACTGAATTCTCCAACCAGGACTCGAATTGGACCTACGACGTATGAGGCAGGGCTACTAAAACTGAAGCCACTATGCTTGTGACACATAGTTTGGAAGACCACTAAGGAGAGTCTAGGTACCAATAATCGTTCAAATCCTAAAGGAGACACAGTGGCAACTTTACCGCGGTTTTCTTCCTTCAAAACTTCCCAACGCTTGCGTGCAAAGCCCGGTTTTCACGTAGTTAGCCCGGCCTCGTAACTGGACTGCAATTACGCTCGGTTCCCACGGCACACGTGCACCGACCAATAGCGAAGAATATCCTGGATCGGGGTATTGGGTTGTACACTTGGACATCCCTGTGTGTGTGACGGTTCATTGTCTTTGACAAATGGGCGATTAAATTGGATGTTTGATAAAATTAAAATGAGTTTTTATTTAATTTTTATTTTCGTTGAACAATACTAAATAGAAATGCGTTTAGTAATAGATTTTAATTATACATGATTTGCCTAAATGCACTGCTTTTATTTATTTATGCATTCACCAATGAGTCATTTCACTTTTGGAATAAATTATATTTTAGTAACTATGTACTTAATTTCCACCCCGTATAACGACTAATCTAAAATCTAATCAGGACTTCAATCATCAGTTAAAGACATCCTTGCAACAAATAGAGATATCTCGTATGTGTCTCAAAAACCTAATTCAATCGAATATGTGTTACTCGCGTTCTTAACGGTTTCTTGCATTACACCACATCGCCTAACACGAGAGTAAATTTCATATCTTTTGTTATCTGTTGAATTGGAAGTTAACCTTATTGATTATACTAACTTAATCAACTTCATATAAATTGAAATAAATATTATCATACATAAAATTATCCAGATAAATGTTAAAATCAATTATAGAGGCAACAATTCAAATAAATCATAAGTAGCTGAAGTCGTACATTGACCATGTCCCATTCACGAATAAATTTAAATTTAGAATAGTGATTTAAATCAACATTTTGTGACGCGTACGCAGGACGTTATTTATTTCCAAACATCAAGGTACATTTATTTTAATAGAATTGTATGATGTCAGTTTGGTGGCATCTTCTGTCTTTTTATATGGAAGAGATCCTCGAAAAAATTATTGCAAAACAGAATATTCTGTGAGTACATTTTACCCGCAGTATAAACATAAGTTTTTTTTCTATGAAAAGTTCCCCATGTCTTTATTAGTGATAGCAGAGTTTTTTCTGTTAAGATCATCTGAATGGTACTACAATCCTTCCTATTTCCATTCCATAATGGTTGATCACATTTACGTGGTTGTGTTCTGGTCCAAGGGAAGGAACAGCCAGTGCAATCACTGGAACAAAGGCAATTGGTTCGCGTTGTCATTTTGCGGCTAAGAATGTAGTAAAAATAAAGTATATAATTGATGATGATCGGTTGTGTTGCAAAGAGGTTAGAGTATAACAAAGTCACTAGCTCATTTATTACGGGTTAGGTTTGAATACGGTCAAACGACCGAGTAGCGTAGTGGCCTTGCCTCATATGCTGGAGGTCCCAGGTTCAAGTCTTGGCCGAGGCATTCATTAATATGCGTATGCTTGTTCTGGCTCGCCCCCCTCCCCCCAGTCCGCTGCATGATGATTCATAACACAAGCTCACTTACTTTGGGGCTATACAGTCGGTGTGTTTGTCTGGGGATTTATTATTTGTTATTTTAGTAACAAATGAACTCACTGTCGTCTTTTCCATTACATAGAAACAGTTTCAACGACTAGTTTTCTTACAATATTGTAAGTGTCATGGTGACATAACACGATAACGAGGAGGCGTTACCCACCTGTATAGGAAGGCACATCACGCCGAAACCCGAATGGCATAAGCCGGGCAGCTTCTTGGCTGAACGTCCATCCACTTATTCGATTTTGCCACCCAGGCAAGGCCGCATAATGCCGTCCCAAATATGTAAATAGCGCTCCTAATATGACACATTCTGAAAAAACTGTTCGTTAGACAGCTACTTTATTCAAAAGCGTCAAAGGATATATTATATCCTTCAATTACTGGAATACAGAGCTAAAGGTATGATTCTATTTAAAAAATAATAATAACAGTGAGCATCTAAGTGAATAAGCTACCTACATATACGGGCGGTTATCATTTGGCTCTGCCGGGCGGTAGAGCTGAGGAACGTTAGGGAAAAATGCAACGTGCCAATGCCGTTCTGGTTTTGGCGCGACGAGCTGAAACAGCGAACCTGTATAAAGCGTGAATGGACTACCCTAACGGTACTTGCCGAATATCTGTAGTAGCCAGGCGTCCGGATAAAGCCGGACATAGGCAGGCTTTTTGATTGCGTGTCCGGCCAAAATAAACCGTGTCCGGCTTGTCTGGCTTTTGTTAAGCTTTTTACATTTCGCAAACGAGTGAGCGAATTCAATTTTGCATAACATTGCATTTGATTTGGCATTCGATTTTATTTATTATTTCACTAGAATTTAACAATATTTATGAAAATAATCAAAAAAGCTTGATTTTACATACAAATTTTTTGTCGTACCTATTAATACTGAGACAAAATCCTCGATAATGTAGGGTGTCCAGCCTTCTACCCAAATGTCCTGCCAAACTGGCAGGTCTGTCCGGTTATTAGGTTTGGCGACCTGGCAACCCTCCTACCTATCATGAACTTTAGGAAATACAATTAATTTAATTTATACATTTATACAAATCACACATACCCTTAGTTTACGTCAATAGAACCGTAATAGCTTAAGGCTCCTGTATAGGCGTGTAAATAGTCCAAGGCTTGTAAATCATTAGGTCTTGCCAATAGTGCAGGATGCAAACTTTATAAGGCGACGATACTCATTCACACGTATATCAATTGAACCTATTAAAAACGATTTTGTATCGATCGGTGCACTTGATCTTGGTATCGCTGTTTAATGACAGGGCCTTTAGATTTATGAGTTGATCTTGGTATTCATAGACAAGGGAATACTTAGATATGTTATGTATTGATGTAAAAAGAAGAATTTGAAAATATTGAACACTTAGAAACTTACATTTTAAACCCTTTCTAGGTTCCACTAAGTGTTCAATAAACAATAATAAAATTATTTATTGTCTGCGAGTGACGTCAATAGCAGTAGCCTTGCCTCATGCGCCGGAGGTCCCAGGTTCGAGTCCTGGTCGGGGCATTCATTGGTGTGATTAACATAGATGTTAGTTCTTGGGTTATGATTGTTCATAACACAAGCTATTCTTACTTTCGGGTGTTTGTCCAGGGATTTTAATATTTTTTTTATTCAAATAAATACCCAATTTACCGCGCTGAATGGTGAAACGAAACTTGGCCTTCCGTAAACTTACTCTTCGATATAAGTGTACTTACTAAGAATTTCAATCGTTTTAAAAATAAATAGCTATCGAATACAATAGTCGTAAAATAATTAGTTCTCACCAAATGTACAGTGATCGTATTTTCGAACACAACCCTGTCCTTAACGAGCGTGAAAAAACGAAACCGGTCAAGCACGAGCTAGACGTACAATTCGGATGCGAGATTTGTAAAAAAAATAGTTTAAAAACGCACCTGAAGAAAATCATCTTCAGAAAACAAACTCACTTAGTGGGCCTAAAGTTGTAAAATTGATTTTTTTATTGAAAAAACTAAGAGTTTTGAATGCAGAAAAGAGTTTGCTTTGTAAATCATGGAAGTTTTTTAGTAGCTTTCTTCGCAGTTGTTATAATAATAATAATTCCAAGCAATTTAATGATTGCCTCCCATACGATAATTTAATAATCCCTTTAAGATGAAAATATTCAAAGTAAAGTAACAAGGAACCCTAAATCCATCGGTAATTAGTAACCATGCGCGATGCGTACACGCACAACGTCCACCAATAAGGTGGTGCCGCGACAAGCTCCCGGCTACGTACCAAGAGAGCGACTAACTTGTCGCCGCGACTGTTGCGTAAAGCTTATCGCAGGCGAAGATACTATAGGCTAAGATATTTTAAGATAAAATATCGCTCGTCAAACATATTAATATTATAAGTGTGAAAGTTTGATATTCAAATACGCAAAAAGATATCACCTGGAATAACACATAGTCTACTTTTTATCAAAATGGCAGTTTACTATAACATAGTATTTTTTCGCTTTCAATGTCTTCAGGTGCAATGATACAATATATTACGATTCTTATATACATATACGTACTTTTTTAAATGTAGTAATAAAATATTGTAATAAGTTTTTACTTCTCAGTTCTAGTTCAGTGATGAAAAGATTGAATTTTCTTTGGTAAGTAAGAAACTTATATCACATAAGATTTCTATAGTACCGAAGGCTTTTTCGTCGCACAATATTGGCAAAATACAATTGGAACCCCATTAAGAGAAACCCATTTAAACGATAGAAGAAATAGGGACTTATTTGATTATTTATGGGATTTATCGTGGGAATACCACATAGTCATACCAAATGATTCGGCTTGTTTCTTTTTTTCAACTATTTTCATAGCCTGCAAACGAGCACTCATGGACATAATGAGTCGAAGTTTTATTTATCAATATTGAATTTAATTAGTATATCGATTAGTGATGCGTTGCCGACCGTGGGGCCGTAGGGCCGTGGAACTGCCTTTAGCACCACAACCGCTTGATTATTACGGCGGGCAAAATACCTATGTGTACCGCTCTAGAATACGAGTACATCAACCTCTGTGATGTACTCGTATTTTTAGAAACAAATATATTCATATTTCAAGGATCCCTACAAATCTTCTTTTATGAGAACTTTAGATTCTGTGTTTCATAAAAATATATTATTGATATGACTAAATAAGCACGCTGTATAGTAGGCCTTTATGTACCTAAACATCTATCAGTGATAAAAAGACATACGTACAATAAAACAATAACTCCCAAGTTTTCGCATAGCACACACATAAAACACGCTTCAGACGGTAAGGAATCTTTTCCTACAAAATATTACATCAAAAGCTATTTCCTGAAAAGCCAACAATAACCTAACTCAACAATAACATCAAAAGCAACACTTATTGATGAGACTCGGCCGATTCTCCGAAACAAATGGCGTATTATTTATAATTTATAAAGTATTTATAAAGTACCGAGCCAGATCGGGTGCGAAGATTGCCAAACGTACTTGTATCACTTGTAAAATACTTTATAGTTGTACAGTCGAAGCTGTATCGTAGCGAGTTTTAGTACAATTATATGCATAGAAAGATAATATATTAAGGTTAAGTAAAAGGGTTTTCAAAAATATGTTTTTTTAGTTGCGGAATATCTTGACACAGCGCGGGATAATCTCGTGAAAATATTTTAAAATCAAACTTTTTAAAATCCGATTGCGACCTCATTCTGCATATATGTGGCCAGTATCATTTACATTTGAAAAGAAGAAAAAAGAAAGCATAAAACCTCATTCTAGGTAACCTCTTTCCAAATCTCACTGCGTCGACTATACTCAAAGAAAGAGATAGAAAGTGTTTTTTAATAATTTTCCACCTGTAAGAAAGAGACGGAGCTAAGTTCCCAGTAGAATTTGCGCTTGCGCTCTGGCCTTAGCATTATCTATATCATTTGGTGCGCTATGGGCCTATCGTAAGCGAAGGCGTCTGCCTGGAGTTAGGTTTTACAGGTGTTTAAACACATTACCTGATTTTGTTTGCAGGTTTTTTTTTAATAAGTGTATCAATAGGTTAATAATTAAATTGAATAAATTTTTAATAATCCCACCGTGTTAATTATAAACTTTTATTATAATATACCTAAAATTAATGTTAAAAAATAATCACTAATAGAGCTCAGATAGAGCATTCTATAATTGCGAACGGGTACATTAACAATTATTGGGTACGATTTTAAGCAAGGTGCTTGAATCTATATTGGTTTATACAAACTATGGGTCTATCAACGCACAACACACACCTGTTAACGGATCGTGTTTGATCGTATTTTCAATAAAAGAGTTTACGTTTAGTTAACGTAGAATATAAACTTTATAAGAGATCTGTTTGGTTCGGAAAATCACATGATAAATTCAAACAGTATTCTAAAGCTTTAAAAAATATAATTATGGAAACATCGATATGATTGTTACAGTCAAAATAATACCTATACTCCATACTAGTACTTTTACTCCATTGAACTGAATATAATTAATTACACGTATAATAACAGTCACTAATTATCCAGCCATTCATAAATCATTTCTTTTCTATCTCTACAAGAGCTAATAAATAACAATACGGTATTTAAAAGTTCAAAGGTAATATAGCCATTGGCATTGCCAGTGCAATAAATGTGACAGTCCAATGTCGAGTAAGAGGCCTTAGGCTGTGTTTACACATGTTCGTATTTCATCGTCGCCGTTTTAGCAAATTTGGGTTCTATACTTAATACTTGTGAGAAAAATACACTCTGTTTTTAATATATAACCACAAAAGTTTCGAACGCATCAACCTGCCGCATCTACAACCAAACAGCGACCATTGATTCAAACGCGCGACCCCGTAGTCCTACTTCTCAACCGTACACGCTCTGCACGGTAATCAATCAATTATCATATACGTACCAATATAATCTTGACCTATCCTGAAATGCTCCAGCTATCCCTCTATTGATTATGAGTTTGAGCGGCTCCTACTACTACCACCCTATTTTACATTTTTTTACACAAAATTTTTTTACTACCAAACGCAGTATTTTTTCTTAAGAGAGATTCAGACGATTCACTTTTCGTTTGACGTTTCCTTTCATTTGACATCTTTTACACGAAAATAAACAAGAGTACGATGTTGGATATTGGCATTCGGCATCTTTCACTCTTGCACCTAGACTACCATAGGGCTATCTTAGACGGATACCCAAGTGTTAGATTTTCATATAAAGACAGTTAGACGCATACAATGATTCTTAACATTGTCATATATACTCGGCCTAACAGCACAGCTGCATCAAGAAAACATAAATACCGTTTAGCATTTATTAAAATTTCAGTTGAACTATTCAAATAAATAATACATAAATCTTTGTATATTTGAATGTATAAAACTGTTTCGACTGACGGACAGGCAAAGGTAAAGTATAGCTGGATTAAGATCTTAAGGATTAGACGTGTCCATGTTAAATTGTGATACAAGTGTTAAATAAATTGTTTTAAAGACTGATTAGTATTTGTTTAAAAATAGCTGCAGCCATTGTAGTTTTAATAGCTATAATTTAGAGATAGGTAAATTTGATATTCCATTTTAAGCTTTAAGCATTTTAAGCTGATGGCTCCCTAAAGTGCCGAGTCCGAAAACTAAAAAATACAGACTTGTCTCAGCAGAATGGTCAAACAAAACCGAAATTATGTTTTACCACATACGTGGGACACTCAGAAAGAAACTTGGACACTCAAATATCATGATCACTTCCCGATCTAACCTGCAGTTGGTGCAGAATCTCCTCGTATGTGATTCGCCGGTTTTGTTGAATCAAATTTTTCATTTGTACCACGTTTTCTTCCGTAACTTTAGTCAAAGGACGACCGCTTCTTTCTTCATACTTCAAGTTTAACTTCACGTTCCTGACGCAGATCCAATTTTGTAAGACACACAATAGTTTGATAATGCTGGTAAATAAATTTAGAGGGAAATTTAGATTTAGATCAAATATATTTTTACTTTTAAACAATCGAATTTTGAAAATAAATTATAACTCGCCAGCGTTCCATACAACAAAACTTTTTTTTCGCAAAACTTTCTTAAGTGTATCTTTTTCAATCAAATATACTACATAGTACTAAAAAGTCAAGGATTTTTCAAGGATGTTTTGTACTATTTAGTATAAAATCAAAGATTTTTAGTACTATGTAGTATAATTTATTTGGCCAGTTGGCCAGCCGCGCTTAGAATGAAAACAAAATTAGTATGAAACCCGACTTACGATAGAAATAAAAGACATTATACAAACTATTCTCCTGTCCTGTTTAAGACCTCAAAAAGCCCTCCGTGTGCACCAACAAAGGGCTAATGATTCACTGATTAACAATATTCGGGATAGATAACCAGTGACTTACAGTCCGGGGCGGGGCGAGGGTGCTCCGATCACAGATTACTCGTGCGCCGATTTATACCCTCCTCTCCGTATTAACTGATATCTACCACTAAATATGCCATTACTACACACAAATAATAAAACAGATTACTATAATGTGAGTGTTTATTCCGAAAGAGAATTCCAACCGGTGATCGTATAAATTGATTGGGGGATTAATAAGCTTATAATTTATACGTTAATTTATAAGGTTTCAATGTGTGTGGATGGTTGATTTGTTGTGTAGTTTAATTTAGATTAATATTAGATGATTTTTTTGTAGATTTTTTATTCATGCCAATACATGTAAATAAGCTGCAGTATTTTTTCGTGTAATTCCTGTTCCCATGGGAATTCCGGGAATTAATATTCCCTCTGTCACTCCCACAACTGAGACAAATCTAATGTCACCTCATAATTGAATACGTCATACGGCTTAGGTATTAGAGCGAGACAAAGAAACATATACATAGATGCACTCGAAGAACATAACCCACCTTCTAACAGTCGGGAAAGGAGTTCCTAAGGAACTGAAAAGTTAAGTGTAAAAATAGTGTTTAGTTTAGTTAATACACACACTGTGTATGTTGTTCACATCTCTACAATTGCCAGGCGTGCCAAAAATCTTAAAAAATTTACTGTTTTCACGAAAGTGGCTCCGAAGTAAAAAAGTTTGATTAGATATGGCCGCAGAGCAAATTAAGATTACCTATATTGAATATACATTTCAAATGATTCGTGAAAACGCACCTGTGAGCGTGATCCCTATTTATGTATTTTTTCAGGTAATGTTTTTATATCGTATTGGATACGCGTGTGGAATCGATGGAACATATCACCTGATGGAAAGTTATGATGAAGCCTAGGATGCTTATCCAAGAGTAACCTATTTACTCTACTCGTGAGTATATCCAGGGCTTTACATTTTCGACTTTTATTAAACCTCTCATGAATAATCATACAAAACAATCCCCGCCCCATTCTCGTTAACCATATCACCGATAAATACCATTAATTCACCGAAAAACGAACTATATTAACAACTTACAATAAAATGAAAGTAAAAAATCACAGCGTCATTATGTCGCTAAGATACCATATCTACAGCATCGCGTGTAGTCCTTTGTTAAATACTGAATATAGCTCGAGATATATACAGGGTGATGAGAAAGATTCTGCTCTATTTCGAATAGGTGTCATTTTGTTACTTTTTTAATAAATAGGTTAGAAATTATCCTACTGACTTGCTCAGATCTGAGCTAGCCACTTAATTAGTTTAAATGTCCCTCAGTCACTTTCTATTTCTATTCTGCTGATAGAAAGGTAAAGCAATATTTAGTCAGGTGCTAGCTAATTCAGAGATATATTTAACTAAGAATATATTTCAAAGTCATTTAGCGCCTATGCAAGTTGTTATTGTAAAAATATCGAAATCTTATGATAATGAAATTGAAAAATACTTGTTGTTCTTTACTTAAATTTCACTGATGGAGTAATCTTGGTTCATGCTGAAAGTGACATTTTTCATCAGAGGGTGAAAATTGTCTTGACAAAGCTTGACCTACTATGTACGGCGTTCGATAATTAGACTTGCCGCGAATACTATCACAGTACCAAAATAAAGTCGATTGTCATCTAGTCTAAACCGAACATCCTTTATAAACCCAATATACAGAATATAAAGCCAATTTATAAATACGTTTGGCACACGAGAATCATTAATTATGTTGCTGCTCTGGGTGGCTGAGAAAAACTTACTCCACTCATTTTGCTATCATTTCCATCATATGCCATCCCTTTCCCTCTCTTAGCTTTGTTGTTTCAACATCTATAACCCTAATGGCGTAACTACCCTCGTTTAAGCGAACGAATACGCAATTTATCTATGAGCTGTAAGGTTTAAAATTGATTGCCAAAATCTAAACATTTAATTTTTTCAAAGTAGATTTAGATTAGTGCCTCTCTGTCTAAAGTTTTGTTCGCAAGCCTCCAGAGAGTTAATGGTGTTATCTTCTGTCTTGAACGCAGCACCTTCGTATATTTCTTTATCTTGTCCACTCCGTTGGCGGTTTCGAACAATATATTTTTTTTATTCATTTGCTAATTTCGAAAATCGAAAATGAGGGGCTCGCGATCACATCTCGGTAAATGAACGTAGATCTTGGTGCGTTCCATTAATAAAATTAAAGAATGTTTTCTTAAATTAATTGAAAGAGTTTTTACTAAGAAGTTTGTTATCCAGGATCGGAAACTTCTTGGTATTTACTGACTTGGATTTTAAGTTTTATTAGTTCTACATAAGTTTTTTTTGTCTGTATCGAAGTCTAGGTGTAATCAGGTTTGCATTTTATATTACGTTGGTCTAAGTCGGTTTGTATTCTAAGGTAAGCTTTTGCTACGTATGTGAAACATGTGAGTCATGTTATTAACTTTGGAGTACTAAATTTTATGCAGACATGAATAGTTACATAACAGAGTCCAACCTCAAAAAGATCCTTTTAACATCTCATCATGGCGCCTCTTTAAAGATATCAATCTTACGTTTAAAAGTTCCCTGGTTCTACAAATCATAAATAAACCAGATTCTGTATCCTTGTGAAAATGACATCGTAAATACATACTTAATTCACAATAGCTATACCTTCTGTCGATATACATCGCAAATCGTTTGCACAAATGGTGATTTTAGACATGTTTTATTTTAAAAGAGGTAAGAGTTTTTATAAATATCAAAGGAAACGATAAATGTATTAGAACTTGTGGTCAACATAAACTGTATATTTGACCATTGGTAACTCCAGTCTGCTGAGCCTGACAGTTGAAGATACAAAACTTATCGGGTTTGTATCCAGACGTTAACACACAGTAATTTTTATGTAATAGTCAATGAGACAGTATTAGCTGAAAATTATTCTTCATAGTTTGTTTACAACTAGTATTTTTGATATCTTCTCATTTCATATCATGTACTGTAGGTAAATATTTGTTTTATACGTTGCTGTCTGAATAAGAAATCAGGACTTCCTTAGGAAGATGGGCATTGACTGCTCCATTTCACTAGACCATTATTACGTTTTACGTCCTTCTTAACTCTAAAATACTCTTTTCATCCAACATTTCTTTACATCTAAAATGCCTCCCATACCCATCCTCGCCCCGACTCCGCTACGCTTGGCTAGGTGGTTCGCCTCAAGGCTGGGCGGCGCAGTATGCCGTTCCTGTGTTAACGTCCTTTTAAATTTGCAAATTTACATGTATGAAGCTTGTGAGTTTACTTTGAAGATGGCGCCGAGAAAGTTTTGACCAGTTAATGCTAGGTTTTAATATGTAAAGGCCTCAAGAAAATTGTGATCATCGGAAAACAAATATCTGAGCAAAGCAACTAGTTCATCTTTCTTACAAACAAAATTAGATCGCATTCACGTCCGTTTAAAAACAATGTATTCACAGACAGACCCGTTTAATAAATTAAGCACTGTTTAATAAATTCATAAGACAAATCTTCTATTTTTGCGTAATTTTTGAACGAAACCTGTGTTGCCAAACGAGTAGTCCTAATTTTGACACGAGATATGCAGAAACCTAAGACTTGAAAGACCACCCTTTATTCTTTCCATCCCAGTTTAAAAACAAAATATTAATTCGTAATACATTGCTTTGTAATTTAATTCATACCTTAAGCGGATCAACTCTCATACTACATACTATTTTTGACGGCCGAGTGGCGTTAGCAGTAGCAGCCATACCTCATACGCCGGAGGTCCCGGGTTCGAGTCGTGGTCGGGGCATTTTCATTGTAAATTTTTTGTCATAGCTGTTACACGCGGTTTCACCCGCGTTATTCTAAATTTCGTGGGAATATCGGGATAAAAAGTATCGTATGTGTTATTCCAGACTATAAACTATCACTGTGCCAAATTTCATATGGATCCATTCAGTAGTTTTTACGTGATAGAGTAACAAACATCCATCCATACAAACTTTCGCGTTTATAATATTAGTGATCCATTCAGTAGTTTTTACGTGAAAGATTAACAAACATCCATCCATACAAACTTTCGAGTTTATAAAATTAGTAGGATATATAATATATAGAGAAAATGCTGGATTTATGCTGTGTTCCCCCCCCCCTGGTTTGCTAGTCCGCTGTATGGTCATCCATTACACAAGTTCTGCTTACTTTGGGGCCAACCATTCGGGTGGGTGACCAAATATAAATCACCAGGTTTCGAATGTCAAGTTCGAAATTCATAAAATCGTTCCATTAACTTCCCTTACTAAGACTCGGACATAAAACAACATAATGAACAAATAGAACCTATAATAACTACATTAAACGTTCTTAAAGTTAGCGCTGTCACAAAACACACACGTCTAGGCGGATCGCCCCGAGCACCTTCTTGGCCACCCAAAGATTACCTCGCCATTGTGCAGGGAATAGGTGTTTGCATATGCTCTTGTAGATTATATTTATAAGGGGTTATTGTGGTGCGGATTTTGAATATTTCGTGATTATTTTCTTGCGCAAGAACACTAGATCCACATTTTATATTTGATATTGTTTTAGTACCGCAGCTGTAAAGTGATGAAGTACCTACGTAACACGCCTGTCCTTAGAGGTAATCAATATGAATATGGATTCTGAATAATCTTCTAAGTAACGGTTGACCAATAGGATAAGTGACCAAAAAGGAGTTGTCGAATAGTGTGTGTTGTGCAGTACGACTTTTTGATTGTATACGATATACAGTGGAACTCTTCCTGAGCGTATTATGCCGAATGAATATTCAGAGAGTAAAAGAATGGTTTAATGAGTTCGATGATGTTTATGTTTATGTTTTAGTCTACACAAAAATACTGTTACAATAAAATATTGATTTATTTATGTTTAATTAACGTGCTACATATTCGGGCTGGCACATTCAGTTCGAAAGCATTTATTGGGCTATATTTGGATCGGCACGATCGTCTTATTCGGTCTTGCCAACACCCGGGCGGCTTTTTTCCCAAACACACAATTTGTCGTATTTTAGTGGCAGTTGGGATTTTTTTTTATTTCTAGGGAAATGTTTAATTTAAATAATGTCAGGCAGGAAGCTCAGGCTAACGAGAGAATCGTTTGCGCGGTGCTCGATCTTTTGTAGTCGCTCCGCATACTAAGGGGTGACGACACTGTAGGGGATATATATGAATCCGAATCTGAGAGCCAGCACGTTCCTCCAAGTTCCTCGACGGTATCTGGTGTTTGTAGAGAGATTTGATCCTTATAATTGAGTAATAAGGATCAAATCTCCGCCCTGTATAGTTTTACTCAGCTCATACTCGAACCATACAAAAGATCACCACAATTACAAAGACTAAGATACACGAGGAACTTTACACGCTTCGTAACTTTAAACGACTTTGCCATTCAAAACCCCAACTACTTAAACGAATAAATCATCAACCACTTCCTCAAATCACAAAGAAATAATTAATTCTCCTTATCGATGTAAAAGCAATTTAATCTCTCAACAAAAAACCGACTCCTGCGCCATTCAAAGATCCATACTTAACTATCAACCCTGTACTTGCGTAATTAATCGTAAGATAAATGTTACCTTCACAACGAATAAGCAATAATTAATTTTCAATTGGACCATTGAAAGAACAATGACGTTCTTAAGCGACCCCGTTACTAAGTACAATCAACGAAAATATTAAGCCTATTCAGGAGGCTGCTTATAGGGAAATAGGCCCTATTCGAGCAGGCATAAGGTAGTTTTTCGTGTAATGGTTTTAATGGATTATATCTTTGGTGTCACATGTGGTTTCACTTAGTTATCTCATCCGATTCATCAATGGGTAGGTTTGTAATCCTAGTGACACATTAGGTGGTGGTCGCATTGCTTTAATTAGTATTGTTTGAGTCCAAGAAATTATAATTAGATCTATGCATAAAAGCATACGCATGTGATTTGGTCACTTTTTTTAAAAATCAATTTATTATAAAAAAAATACTCATTAAGTACTTATGTTTAAAATAATGTAACTTAAACTTAATAAAGTTTTACCGTACGGCTTTAGGATTTTTAGCTATTGTCGGGAAACTGGGATAATTGTTTTTTTCGTCAAATCCATCCAGTAAATGCAGACATTTTCTTAATCGTCGCTGCAAACAACAGTGTAATATAAAAAAAATATATTTTTTGCAGGCAAACAATTCGATTAGAATTCCATATATTGTATGAAATATATTGAAATGAAAGCGATAGTTAGCATTTTTTTCAATAATGAAACTCTGTGCAGTTCCAAAAATTTATAAACTAAATAAACATGTGTTTGATTTAGTGAGCAATCCAAATCTTAAATTAAATATCCCCTATATTTAATAATACTGATTATAAATTTTTCAATAGTTTTTAAAACTAGCTAACTATTATGACAAAATATGCTAAATATGCTTAGTGCGCAAACACTAATGGCTGATTTATTTTTAAATGATATAGCCTAATCTTGTGGCCCTTGCAAATGTTATGGATTATCATGCAATACAGCAAAGTGAGAGGGCCCAGAATGAGTATTTAGTACTATAGATTAAAATCAGTCATATTTAAAATTTTATTTCTCAGTAAGTAAGCAGTCAAAAAATAATCATTCAAACACATACGTACAAATAACCAAACGTTACCATGAGAAGTATAGAACCAGCTCAAACTGAACTAAAGCATGCACACACCTTAGCCCTTATTGTCTAAGGCGCTTTAAATCGATGAAAAGATATCGACTAATTAGAAGCCGAACAGCTGTGCTCACAAATCTGTCTCCAGCTGTTACGAGCTGAAACTTTACTGTATCTCTTTCGAAGATAATTGCCATTTTGGAGTAACTGCCATATGGCGTCGTAGGGTTTAGTTGCGTTTGGATTTTATGCAGAATTTTAGGTGGAAGTTTGGCGTGTTCTACTTTTTATGACTACACTTGACAATTAACTGTGTTTTTATTGCTATTTCGATTGTTTTGTCTTGAGCCAATCCTGGGCTTAGAATTATCCAATGAAACACTATAATTTGTTATAGGACCTAATGCGATATGTTTTATGTCGTCTTAGGATTTTATATTTTTATTTATTTATTCAGAAAACAAACAGTCATTTCAAATACCTGGTCAAAATGAATACACAGAGTTATATGGAGACCAGGGAAGGTGAAGTAGTTCTTGTTCGGCTTACAAGATTCGGAAGCTAACTTGTTTTTTTGACAACAATAATAGATACCGGTTTTCAACCTTTTTTTTAAGTATATAGGTTTCAGAAAAATAGTGATTATTGACAATATAGGTCTGGCTGCCGCCACGTAGTTGAAATTTTGGCTAAACTCATGTAACTCAATATATTATAACTCAACTAAATTAGACGAAAAGTTATGATCTAAGTTGTGGAAATCATAACAAAAATTTTAATTTTAACTAAGAACATAGCTGTTCCAAACTGTTTTTGCTGAACACCTTCGGTTAAATAGTTATTTATCTCTAATTATTGTTTAAATGTATAATAAAGGTAAATAATAAAATCTGTATAGGTTTATACATTTAGGCAGTGTCTAAAGATAAACAATTTTCATTGGTTTTAATATGCTTACGTTCATATTACAACCAAGTAAAAACCATAATAAATACCCAATTACAACATAACCGTATACAAATATTTTTGTTTTGTCTAGACGCCAGTTGCATTCAATGTCATAACCAAGAACTCGTTGGAGTCTAATACTTGTCGCGTCGCCTGCCACGCTCTTGGAAGAGACATCAACGGTTGCTTAAAGAGCTCTTCAATATTGTAATTAAAAATGTTTAATGTCAAGTCTTTATTAATTGTTAAACATTATTAAGTTTTTAGGTCCTTGAAATAACATTTGAATAATTGTATTATTGAGATTATATTAAGAAAATGATGTAGGTATTCGAGCAGAGTTGGAGTTATGATAATTGGATGCATGTTTTAATTGCATGAACCTTTTAATTATAAATATTAATGGTTTTTTTTATGTCATTTTATTTTCAAACATATTATTAATATATATATTTTTCATCTTGTCTTAGATTCAAATATTGGTCATACGAGTAATTAATTTTTAAGTAACATCTGTTACCATGATTAAATAGCTAAAATTTTGGTTATAAATTTTGTAATTTTTTTTACATTGTCGTGTTCTTGGGTAACTATAATATTTTTTACTACGATACTTACAAAAATTTGATTCCGAGACGCATTGACATCTTAATAGTTTTTTTTGTTAAAATTTATCTTATAAGAAAGGCAAACATACTACGCCTGGTCTATTGTAAATTGTATTGTAAATATTCCTTCTTTTTTATAATGATGATGATGTTATGAAAGATAATGAACACGATGAAGGTGGAGAGTCAATAGTAAAGTGATTGCGTGACTTAACTTTTTAAAACAGGGATTTCTTGGAACGAGTCAAAAAGCACTATCTATACGATCCTCGTATGTATACGAGTATTCACTGCACAATACACTATCATAATATAGTAAACACTAACTTAGGCACATGAAAAATAAATCAATGAAGAATACTTGGTTCGTCGAATTGCCGCCAAAAAGACGTCTCATTAGTTGAAATTACAAAATATCATGCGCAATTTTCGCTTGAAAAATTATGTTGAATCGAAATATAGAGCGACCAACTTATCTGTGAACTGACAAACGTCGCTAGAATCGTTTAAATGTTACCATTTTATTAAAATATATACTAACTTCGTAAAATCTATAAAAAGCTTTGAAATTATAAAAATGGCAAGCAAATTCCAAAATGACAGCCGAGTTTAAAAAAAAACATCGTTGCACAGGTAGCTTCATGGGTCGATAACAAATACGTTGCCCTAGACCAAGGCCTAAGTTAGATAAATTCTTGATGTAATTCATTATCTAACAATCTAAACCAATTGTAATTAAAAACGTAAACATATCGGGAGCTAATTATAAATTCCCCATTGATATTAATATCGAAATGACTGTGTTAACACGGTCGTAAATAACGTTACTTTACATTGAACACAATCTAATAACTGAATTTACATAGCTTTGAATTAATTTTCTACGTTCTATGCGTGTTTTTGATAGGATTTTAGGCTATTCTGTGTCTATTTATAACCGTGAAGCAAAAAGGGACTGGCATCATATCTCCGATATGAATGTTTGGAATCCGCTTGAACTGAGCGTGTTCCTGGCCATGTTTGGTCAACATGGCCAGGAAATGAAAATCGGTTCCGCTGTTCAATAGTTATGCATGCTTTTAACTGTCAGTTGTTGTTAATAATATAAACTAATATAATATACTGAACTATTTATAAAATTCGTTCACCGTTTTCGGCAAGAAAAATTACGTTAAAACGACTTGCTCTCCCGATTTTAGCAGGCCCTTCTCGCTCCATCCCGTACCGGATTTATGAAGTACCTAATGGTTCCGTTGCTTGTTTCTTAATTTGTGGAGTAATTTTTGAAAGGAATGTTATTACCTAATACTTCATATGCTCTAAATGAGCTTAGACCTATGTTTACTTTAACAGTGTAAAAATTTCTGTTCGAGAATTTAAGATGTTGTTTTAAAAAAAAAAATCTTATATTTAGTATCAGTATATCGCTTCTATTCTTAGTCATACATATCTAACCTTTTACCAGTGGCCGAATATTAAGTGACAGATGACAGAAATGTCATGAATATCATTATTGAATATGATTTGTCACTAAAACGGAATGCTACAGACATCCGTTAACCGGATTTATTATAACAAATAATCATTATATCTATTTAAATAAGTTCCGCTTTGTTTCATAAATAAGAGCACAAGTAGATATTCCGTGAAATAGGCATAACTTGAACACAAGGTAAGATAGCTAAATTGAAGATGACTACACGGAATTCTCGCGAAGTATTAATTTTTAATTAATTGCCATACTAATTGACAATATTAATTGAAAATTCCCGATTTAACAGTCTTATCTAGAATTTAACATCAAACTGCAATAAACAAACAAGCTGAATCTAAACGTGGTTATCTCGTTAACTATTTTATTGATTCAGATAATAATAAAGGTAGAAATGTCGATAGGCTGTGTACTTACTTAAATAGTTTTCGTGCGTTCTTGTCCTGTGACCTGTGGTGATTTAATTAAAGGACATGGTTTTGACCTCGATTTCTGAGGCAAATATATTTTGAAATTGATTTTGTTAGATGGCTAGCCTTTTAGCTTTAATATAAATTGTGACGTTATTATATTTAATAAGCTACAAAATAATATCTTCAAAAACAGTGTACGTATACATCTGTAGTACCTGATTTGGATTCAACTCGATAGTGGTAATAAAGATTGTTTTGTTAAAATTTATACGAAGGTGCTCCTTCCTATTTTGCTGGCAGTAATATTCACTTTTACGTGGTTGTATTTCGTTTAACACGAACCAAGGCAATTCCATCTAAAGAAATCAAAAAAAATTGTCGATATAACAATCACAATTACGGCTAATCATAAAAACGCCTACGATTTGTGATGTCCATTGGATGCGTGCGGACGACACTTACCGTCAGGTAGGCGTGTGCTTGTTTTCAGGTCATGAAAATAGAATTTGAAAACTCAATTCCCACAACAATACATTATTTCATGCGCACTGCAAAATAATCTGTATCCCCTGTATATTTATTTCGCTTTGTCTAGTTGTTTTGTAAACTAGTTTTACCAAGCGCGTTATTTGCAATACGCTTAGTAAAACTATCAGCTTTATGTAGTAATAAAACGCGTATTGGGCTATGAAGTTTTGTATTTATCTAAGATTTTTATTGGTACCATAAACTACAATAATACAAAGTTATTTAATAGAAAACAAAAAGGTACCTTTGTAACAAATTTCTCGAACTGCAGATATTAGCACAGAACTAAAAAATATTTAATATGTATGTATGAACAAGTTCAATTCGCAACAGCTTGGGCACAAATTAAGATGATAATATATTAGTAATTTGTATAATCCGCCAGTTAGTTCGGAATTCTTGTCCCGTGAACGGCGATTGATTTTGTCAGCAGCTCGCGTTTTTTTTTTTTATTGCTGCCGAGGCACCCTCGCGGGAGGGAGGTGGAAGATGCGTCAAGCATACCGCCCGCAGGAAAATACCGTCCTCTGCGGGGGGTTATGTGGGACTCACCAGAATGGCACCTACCCACTAAAAACCACCTGTTGTCTGTGGTAAAATTTTACCGTTAGCCTTCATCGGAAGCGACACCCGTCGGGAAGTTGGGCGCGCTGGCGGAGACCCGCTAGCGGGTCTTCCGCCTGTAGTGAAAGTTGCACTGAGGGTGCTCAAAGGGACATGAGTTGGTGGCCGTTTTGGGCAGCCTCCGGTGAAGCCGGGGCTGCGCAGAGGTCGGCCGAAGCTTGACTTAGGGATCAATGCATTTAAATGAACCTATAATGAATTGAGAAGGGAACAATGCTCCGCCAGAGCGAGCAGTCGCTCTGTCGGAGAACGTGAAGCCCTAAGTTTACGGGCAAGGACTGCGATTTCACTAACATCGATATTTTTCATAGCGTCGCAGACGATACGCATATCGTCTGCTACGGAGGATTGAGGAGTGGGTTTGTATGGGCGAGGAGCCGAGATGGGATTCGATGCGGGGCGCTGCCTCCAGTTTTCTTGGAGCAGGCTTTGGCTGAGCAGGCTTTGCAGCCGGAGGAACCTGGCTACGCAGCGGCGGAAAGTTTTCCTGAAAAAGGGGCGGGGCCTGTTTGGTTGCCGTCCTCTTGGAATTGGAACGCATACAACGGGGTGCACGAGGGCAGCCCCTGTAATTTGCGGTGTGGCCGGACTGGCCACAAAGCACGCAATCAGGAGGAGAGGGAGTTCCAGGAGTGCGATTGCACTCCTTAGTGAAGTGAGGGACCAGGCACTTGACGCACCTGGGCGGGGCGGCGCAGTTGGCCGCCGCGTGCCCGTACAACTGATGGCACTGGCCGGGATGACCGCGGCGATGAGGCGCCTCGATCGAGATCCCAGAGAGGCCGCATATAGTGCTAACCCCTTTCAGGATCTCCCTGGACTTGGGGACGTTGGCGAGAACCACCAAAGCGAGAGGGTGACGCCTCCCGTACTTGCTGTGCATTTTATGCACCGTGAGTGCCGGGAAGCCTTGGGACTGCAGATCCTCCAGGATAGCCTCGTTTGATAATTCGAACGGGACTCCCCTGTGTACCGGTCTGATCTTACGCTCTTCTGACACAGCATAAGTGTGATAAGCATATTGCTTATCGGTGAGGAGCTTTGTTAAAGCACGAAAGTCGTCTGTCGACGAGACTATGATTTTAATTGATTCACCCGAGTTGGCCGCTCGGGTGTAATGGATCTTGTAATCATTGCACAATGTCGAAACCTCAGTCCATTTACCCTTTTCCCGAAGGAAAACGGGTGGAGGGACCTTGGCCTTGACAGAAGTTGGGGCTGGAGCGGGTGTTGAAGGCACCGGGGCAGCTGGCGTTGAAGACGCCGCAGGGGGTGTAGGACACACGGGCATCGAGGGCGCCGGGGCTTGTTTCGAGCGCTTCTTAACAAGCGTAAAAGAGGGAGACTCAGGGCCAGTTGGGGTGGCGTCCGAGGATGACTCGGTCGCGGGTGCGCGCTTGCGGCGCGGAGGGGCGTCTACTTCGCACTCCATGTCACTGGAGGAAGGGGACGCTGGAGAGCCTAAGAGCAGAGGGGTCTGGGGAACTGGGGTGGCCTGAGGGGCCATTAAGGGAATTAACGCCATGAAATGCGGGATAAGAGAATCCATGAAACGATACTTATCAGCATTTATAGTCATGCCTTCAGTACTTTCAAGTAACTTGTTCCTAATCTCGTCAAAGCTTAGGGAAGCCATTGCGGAGGGGTGGGGAGGGACAACAAATTTTTAAATATATATTCTATGAACCTACCAACGAAGACTAACTTCCTGAAACCACCCTACACGCGGTAGGGAGGTTGAGGACGACGCGGATTCACGCGACGAAGATTCGAGGCACCTGGAACGACGAATCCCCGTCGACGAAGCTCACGTTCCACGAAGTACGGTTAACAACCCACTATCCGCCGTGAAAACGGCGTTAGAAACTTATTACGGTAACAACTGTGAAATTACTTATTACGATAACAACCAGTGAAATTTGGGTGCTCGATTAGCGCGGGGGCTAATGGAGCGGGAAGGCGTCTACGATCGACGTGCGCTCGAGAACGCACGCAAACCGAGACAGCAGCAGCTCGCGGCGACTCAGCCAAGTTTATAGAACACATTTTACTTGCGCGTTACACATTGACGAAAGGATAACCACATTAGTTAGGTTTGTAAGGACAGTTGAAGTTACGCGGAAATCTGAAGAAATCTGCCTATCCCTGGCAAGTAGTCTTACGTGGTCGAAATGGACGGTGAACTTCGAAACTTCATATTTATGTTACGGAGATTACCTTTATATAAAAAACTGTGACAAGCAATTTATCTCTAAACTTGACCAAACGAGTCCAAATAGTTAATGGAAAAAAAATAAAACATAATGACTGATGACTGAAGCGCACAGTCCGACCAAGCTATCTGTGAAATGACAAGCGTCGCTAGTATCGTTTAAATGTTGCCATTTTAATAAAAATGCATACTAGTTTTAGTGAAACTATAAAGACCAAAGATTGCAAATTATAAAAATAGCAAGTTTCATTTCATTTCAATAAAATGCCGTTTCACAGACAAGTTCGTAGGTCTATTAAAAGTCATTAAAAGAGACAGGTTATTATTACAACATGCTAGTTTATCAAATTACAGAATTATAGAACATATAGGTATTTTATATAATATATAATACAGGCTAACTAATGCAGGATATACCTAATACAAAATTTTAGACAAAAAAGATATAACAAGTTATAGTATATAGGTAGTAGTATTTTAAAACTTAAAAATATAGAAAATAGCAATAAAATATAAAATTTTAAGACAAGACCAAGTTTTATCGGGATTTTTTTTTTTTTATTAATAATTAGCAGGCGTTTGTCTTCCATCTCACCTGATGGAAAGTGACGATGAAGACGAGGATCGTACACGCCTGTCTAAGAGGTACCTATTCACTCTACACTTGAAAGCTCCAGGGTTATATTTGTCTGGAAAAACAGACGCAGGCAAATCGTTCCACTCTTTGGCAACACGAACCAAAAATGAGCTATCGAACCGTTTAGTTCGGCTCATCGATACAACCTTTTTTTGATTCTAAGCTCAAACATAAACCTCACATTATTCTAACCATTATCTAAATTCAAAAAACATGCCTTCCACCTCCATACCTTAACAGGACATGAGACCTGTACCAAAAAAGACACTAAACTTTAATCAATACCAATCCATAATGACACTCGCAGTCAGAACCATGTAACCAAGTAATCACGATCAATTTATCCAAGGTATCGGCTTCCACCAGCTATCAAGTCGTCATCAGTGATTAATTAAAGTTAATTAAACATTTATACCGGGAGATAAGCACCCTGTATGTGAGGACCCTTTAGCAGATGTGTTAGAGCCGTGGAGATAGCTGAGTTGTAGAGGTAACATTTTGGTTGTATGTTGGGAATAAATGGGAATAAATCGTAGAGTCTTCGATTTGAGCGGCTGAAGGAAGTCTTTCGATAGTTAAGAATAAAAATAGTTTTTCAAATCAAATCAAATTCACACATTTATTCACCAATAATACACATACATAATACACACTACAACGTGAAATAAAAGTAACAAAACGAGCAAAAGGTTACAGAAAATAATTATAAAATAAATTTATAATTAATAATTATAAAAAGATTAATCAATAAATTTTAACAAAATAGAGAGTAGAGGATAAAATAAAGTCATATAACTAATCGCTGTGTAGTGCACTTGTCGAAAAGGACACGCCTCAGCATTACGCTACAGCGGCAGCCGGAGCGCTGATTTTCTGATTTTTCGTGGAATTATAAATGGGAAAGTTTCACCCTTTGGTAGTTCGTTGTTTAATCACACTTAAAACAGCTCAATGGGTTAGCTATAAGTTCTAAATCTTTTCTCGCAGGCGGATGGACATTAAGTAAGCACTTGACCGTTACAGAGCAAGGCATATGTGATAAGTGAATTATTTTCTTACAAAGTTTTTAATATCCTGCGATTTGTGCGATTGATCGTGGTGTAGCACCCGATGAAGCGCCATTATCTTGAATTGAAAATACTAAAAAAAGCATAATACGTTCAATCCGGGGATTAGTTGGATGTCTAATTCAACCACCATGTGTCATTATAGAATATAATTTATAATGACACATAAATTAAGTTCTAACCTAGAACATTTACGAATTTTTAAAGCTTATTTAAAAGTGAATTAATTAAACATGGTTCGACCTAATACATATTTTAATCAATAACTAATAAAATACAAGTATTTTGTCAATTTTTCCCAGGAATTTCATTTAAATTTAGTCACAAGCTTTAGCTGATATTTGAACCATTAACAAACAGTCAAGTATTTACTTAACTCCAAATACAAAACGTAATCTTTATGAAGCCACAGTTAGAATTTCACATACTTAACATACCTTTCTCTGACCGTATCAACCTTTCTAGACAACTTAACATAAACTAATGCAGACACAAAAAACGATATCATCATAATTGCCTCAATTCCCTTTATTAACTTCTTAACGTCTTCATTACGTAAACTTGGCAAACACATTATGCTAATATACAACCTCGCCTCTTTCATACCGTACTGGCACGCGATACATATTTAAAAAAAGAAAACAGTTTATTTTTAAATCTACGAATTCTGACCCCCGTGGAGTTGAGGCGCCCGATTGGCAGTATGACTGACATCCGCTGTTCCCTATTGGTAGATAAGATTACCATAGATAATAAACTAGCGGTGGATATAAAAGAGGATGTCATTTTTCCCGCTGTTTTTGACTGGTAAATGATATAACCGCCCGTTATGTTAGCTTTGTAAGCTGACTTGGGTATTTTTGGTATTTCTTAACGTCATAGTTGGCGTATTTGTGTGTGTACTTGCAATGTGATTGTCTAGGACTAAATTTAGTCTAAGCGTTGTCATAATTCAAATTCAAATTTTTTTATTTTATCATTTGTTGAACGTCTTATTTTTCTTCATCTTCATCGACATTGCGTAAATACAACTTAACTTCGGCTTTTCAAAGATCTTATTATATATCTTAGACCGAGAGGTAAAAAAGCCTGCGAAAAAAACCTCTCGGCACTCTTTTATAAAAAAATATTTAGTACACAAATAATAGGTATACAATTTGACGACCGAGTAGCGTAGTGGTTAGTACCCCTGCCTCATACGCCGGTGGTCCCGAGTTCGAGTCCTGGCCGGGGCATTCATTTGTTTGATGAACAGAAATGTTTGTCCTCGGGTCATGGTTGTTTATATATGTACGTTTGTTCTGGGTTCCCCCCAGTTCGCTGTATGGCCATTCATAACACAAGCTCTGCTTACTTTGGGGCCATACAGTTGGTGTGATTGTCTGGGGATATAAATAATATAACAGACGTTATCAATAAGGTATATGTAAATTTAACGATGCATGCCGCAGCCAAGCTGTTTACATAGCATGTAATTATTTTTCATAAACAGAAACAGAAATAGCCTGTGCCTGAAGTCTAGGGATTTTTTTAATATTCACGCCCTTTTGTTTTCCAAACAATCTTTGATCTGTATTCTAAAATAGTTATGATTTTGTTTTGTTTTATCTCTTGTTTGTTTCTAACTAACGACATATTTAAACATTGTGGTATTATTTTCAACTTCAAGCTTATCAGATTACGCTGAATATTTAACTAATCAACTTTAATTTTGAAGTTTAATTTGTTCATAATCAATCTTACAAAATACTAAAATCAGTATTATCCAAACTCTTTGAATGCAAAAACTGTATTTTTCTACCTAATTCATAAAACTTCGAAATCTAAACCTATAATTGAAATCCAAATACCAACCCAGACGAATACGAATTAGCAAAGCAAATAAATAAATGTAACCATACAAAACGCGCTAATGCGGATTCGCCCGGGGCGATTTGGTACCACATTGTATTTAGAATCGAACGGCAATGCATGGGCTAATATGTGGAAGGTGTGCAGTGTAACATTGTAGATACAAGCCTGGGTGGACCACACGCGAACTTAAAGGAAGTAAGAATATTTTGGTTGCTAGGTAAAAAGATTTTAAAAGTGAAAGTCATACTCTTCCCTGACTAACGTATTGGCACACGATACAAGTAAAAAAAAATGTTATCTTGTATAAGATCATGTCTATACGATGTACATTGTAGCACAAAATAGACATATGGGATTTTGTGAAAGTGTACAAGATTATACGGAATTTTATTTTTTAAACCGGGATGAAAAATATCCTCGTGGCGATGCTTATGCAATTGTAATTAATAAAATGCAATTAATTAATGACTGGCTGTCTATTAAAAACAAACGATTACTTAACCTTTATTTAATAAATGAAAATAAGTGAAAATGCTCTTGGAAATTTCTCCTTATTTATTGTTGGAAAGTTTTAAAAAATTATAAAATACGGAAAATATTTGGGATTTCAATAAATCATTTAAGCGTCTTAAATCACTTTCTGAAGTTGGTGTACTTATTGCAGATCTTTTTATCTTCTCAAAACGTTACAATATATTTATATAGTTAGGTGCTAGCGTTAATAAACTGATGGTAGATAAAAAAAATATTGGAATATGAATAAATACGTGTGGGAATATACATATCCTAAATAATTGTTATAATTTCCATTCAACTTAGACGTTTTCTCTCTTCTCTACCAGGTGGCAGATTCTGCTCCTTCTCCCCCTGCATTGAACAAGTTCAGCGCACCTGTCTGACTCTCCAGGAGTACGGTTTCCAGGACTTGGTAACGCTGGAGGTCCTGCAGACAGAGCTCAAAGTCAACAGGAGGACAGTACCCATCAGGGACCTGTCATTTTTGAAGCACAAGGTACGTTTTGTTAAGGGCACGTTTAAGCTACGTCGAGCTTCTATACATGCTAATGCGACAAATCATTTTAAAACATTTTATTTCTTTATAAAGTTGAATTAACTGGATAGGCATTTGTATGGATACCCTTCTCATATGAAATATAGTTCATTTTAAACAATATCAAAATGTTTGTTTGAGATGTGTATATCTAAAGCATATTTATAAAGCAATAGTATGAAAGGGTCCACTCACTAGAGCGCGTGTGTGGGTGTACTTGTAAATATGCAATTTTATCTTGTGTGGCGGCCGCCATCTTGTCAAACCGTCTTTTTTTGCTTTGGTGTGCGTGTACGCACCCACGTAAAAGTGATTATTATGGCGGTAAATGAGGAAGGGCTGTAGTATGCTCCAGACGAGATCCTAACATAAGAAACTCTAGGTACCACCGATAAATATTTTACCGCTTTTTTTAAAACAAATATGAGTAATTCCTAAGTTCATCCGTGTTTGCTCGCCAATGCAGCTTATGGGAAAATACATATTTGGTATCAATCGAGAATCGATATGAAAGGTCAGGCCTGGTTTGAAGCATGGGTGCACACTGTGGGAAAGCCGGATGCTTTAACGTGTATTGATAATATTAGAAAATTATTTATGGCAAAGGAGTCATTTGAGTATTTAAGAGGCGCTTGGTTAGCTATTGTACGGTTGTTCCCAGGATTCCATAAAAAGAAAGATTTTGTAATGCGATATTGCCAAATCCATAATTACGTTTAGTCTTGTCTTAGGAAAACATTTTCATATCAGTAAAATTCAGCCACCTTACGTAATGACAACATAGCGTTATCAGTCTTGTTGATGTTTGATCGCTTATTCAATGTACGACTTCCCTTGGAGTTTTACATTGTTTTATTATTCTACTATAACCATTTATTATTTATCATCTTGAATTATAATCGAGTAACTGATATTTTGATTATTTCAGGTTACCAAAGCGATTATGATCTTTGTAATCGATCATTAAAACTCTTCAAAGGCGTTGAAATGTTTTAAAATTCAAAAACCTTAATTTTAAATATTTTGTAAGTCGTTACAGTAAACGTGCTTCGTCCTAACTCGTAGTGCATATCGATTATTGATTCAGTCAACTCTAGTTCGTCAAACCTGAATAAACCACAGAGTATAAAGACAACAAATTGCCACAGACTCAGTGGTACAAGCATGCTGTTTCACATTTTCTTGCAACATGGCGGAATATGGAAACATTAAAATCATGTCATAAATTTAAGCCTTAAAAAAACCTATCCTACGTTTAACATCTGGTGGGATTCAAGACAAATGCCTACCAATTGTTAGTAAAAAACATATTACTTACCATCGAGTGACCTTTATAGCCCACTAATTAATTATTAAATGCCAATAGGTGGGTCATATGCGCACACGTTTACTAATTAGTTATTCAACATAAATCCATGATCCCTACACAAAGTCACACTACTGAATCGTGAACAGTAATATACCGGGTGTACAATCCAAATGGGTCAGTATGGAGAAGTCAGAAACTATGAGAGATAGCGAAATCTGTTCTTAGGAACCATGGCGTCGATTTTAGATTTAATAATAATCACATTCAAACATTTTTCGAACCTAGTCAATACTCATGTAATCGCGTCAAGTATTGGTCCGTAAGTATAAGGACCAAATTTGGCTATGAATCTTGTGTAAACAAGACTGACAGTAAATTTGATTGAAATGGCCACAATATTATAGATCTATCCATACTGACCCATTTGGATTGTACACCCGGTATATACGGAGTTTTATGTTGGTTATACAATTTTACGAAAATATAAACGCTGTATAGTAGGGCCAATTTAATAGATTCGCATTTGACACTTCATCATGGACGATAGTCAGCTTGTCCTTGTGGTGAAGTGATAAGTCGGTTGCACCATGTAAGTTCGGTTTAAAGAATCTTTATTTCAATAACAATTTATACGATTTCACTGTTTTTATGCGTAACATAACAATTTTAAGCGTTTTAAACATACGAGCGCGCGCACATTAGAACAGTTAGCAAATAATCGAAAAGCTTAGCCGTTCGAAGTAATTAAATTGGTTATCTACATGTCCTATGACGTCATACGTGTAAGGGGATTGTTACAGTAACTATACAGACTTATAAAAAACTAGGTCCCCAAATCCTACTGCCATGAAAATTCCTAAATAATAAGTAGCGTATATTAATCCTGAATCCTTGTAAAGGTTAACGAATTTTTCTAAACCAGTTTAATAGTTTCGGAGTTTATTTTTACATATAAAGAGATAAACAAAATGTTTCCATTTATAATATTTACAAATTTGTTGTTTTGTTATTTCTGAACTTACTTATACTCTTCCGACACTTCTTTTAATATCGTCTTCTAGTCCTAAAGCTGATCAGTTTTAAAGCATTAATTTATGCCTCCCACTTGTATATTATCGAGCAAAAAATATCAAAGGAAAGTAGACTGAAAGGAAAATTCTCATAGTCTATGTAAAATCTATCCCACAGATAGACCAATACTTCGCTTTCCTTTATAAAGTAATTCAGCAACACAGCCTTAATATACAAGAGGGCAAGCCGCCTGGCTTTTAGATAGATTTTAAAAAGCTTGCCTGATTTTCCCACGGATTCTGTTAGTCTTTGTTCTTAGTGATGTAACTTGGAGCGTCGAAATTTTATCAGTGTCGATGTTTTGAAATGTTAGTCTATATATATAAAATTTGTTTTATTCTTGCAGTTTTAATTTAAAAGCAAAATTTTACGTGGACTTTAAATTTATTTGTATGCATTTATTTTCCCAATTTTTTAAGAGTTTAAAAAGCATAAGTATTTATTACTTTTACAGCATCACGGAAAACATTTAACAATTTTTTTATAAACGTTCCGTCATACCTATAAAAGCAACATAACAAACTAAAAATATATAAAGCACGATTCAGTTATCCTACATCTATTTTGACTTAAGACAAATTCGTTCACGCTCAACACCATTACATCTGTCAACAAAGCTGTCCAATCGATATCGATATACTTTAACACTAACATCGAGCTACCGTTCACCAAAACGTGACTACTGGCGACAAACGACGCGCGTGACGATTTTCAACTCGACTCGATACCTCGCCGATATACACTTTGTCCACAACACTAGTGCTTTTGCAACTAACACATAAAATCCAAACGATTTTAGACCCTATTGTAGCAGAGATAAGATTTATTATTATTTTTGATGCATCAAGATATTTCGCCACTTACAAATGTTTTACCTAAAACACATAAGTCGCATATTAAACTAATATTTATCAAGTTTATCGTAAGGGTTGTAAGTTTAAGTATATTCTATTACGTCTTATTTACAGTTAATGTAACCTTTAGTGTTAACGTGTTAAAACTATTCAGTGATATTGCGTTTGACACTGTTTAGCATCGCTATCTGTGAATGTTAGGGTTTTATCGAATATTGTCTAGTTGGCCTGGGTTTAAACGTTTACAGCTGTATAATGCCCTACTGTTTACTTAATACGGCGAAATCTGGGAGTGGTTGGTGAGAAGGAATTTATTTTCTGATACGAAATTCTAATGTCTGCAGAATCATTGGAATACCGTAGTTATTAAAATTGCAAAAGACTTTTGAGAACACTTCGGCAGTTGACACATCTAGAACGAGTTGTTTTTAAAGTAATTATCAACTCAAAGTAAATGAAAACATATATTACAATCAAATCATTTGTTCTATATATAAAAACAACTCAGTAAAACAATTGTTTACTGGATTTGAGTAAAATAAATTTCTAGGAAAATTTCATTCTTAGGTATACACTTGTGTCTATGGTCAGCCAATGTATTACAAGACTACACGCAAGAATGAACACCTAATTTGAACAAAATAAGTTTGGAACTGGCTGCGAAATTACGTGAAAAAATCTTCGTTTGAAAAATCTTCATATAACACTCAATTTATTTGCCTTCGCGCTGCTATCGCTGGTACGTCGTACAGTCTTTTTGACGATTAGCGATTGATAAGCGAACAAAGCGCGATTTTGGCTGGTTACGTAATAAACCAACTCACGCGTCGCGGATCGTAATGAAAGCAAAGAGTATTTCTATGTCACGGCCAGGCCGATAAAAGCGCAAAGCTATTGGTCAACCGTAGTATAATATGCAATCTACGACAATGGTAACTGCGGAAAAAAACCTTTATACAACTCTTTAGGAGCTTTCCGGCCTCATGCCGAAACATCAAATGGCTTCTTAAGGCGTTCTTAATTACCTATAGATGTTGCTTAGTAAAATGCTTCCAATAATTTAATTTTGCTTAACTCATTAAGTTTACTCATTTTTTGCCCGATGAAACTGGGACTGCTCTTTAGAAAGTTATATTACAAAATGTCATACGTACTTTTTGCGTTTTCGACTCACAAAAAATAATATTATCGTACAAATAACATGTCCAGTTTCAAACATAACCTGTCAAACAGTATTTACAAATCAGTGTATTATTATAAACATTGCAAAATCTTGATCAATAAATTGCAATATTAATTAATCTGACTGAAGCCTCGAGTAAAAACTCAATTTGTTCCATACAAATATAAATAGATAAGCAAAAAGCTATTTTTATTAATTTAACAAACCTCCATACTAGGCGATTGCTCAATGCTTATTCATTCTTATAGTAATCCAATTTAATTCACAACAAGATAACCAATCACTATGATAGACAATTTGAAAAAAAAAAAACTTCGCAATATTTTTAACTAATTGAAAGAGATGCTAGTATATATTTGTAGAGCGCCATCTTTTTCTGCTATCTCGAATTCAACGTAGGAGTAAGTAGACTTGTTTGGTCTTCAATCAGTCGGCTTCAATCAAGGGAAGGGATGGGTTTTCTAAACGTATGACGCATTCAGGGCTCCTAAGAAAACGCCGCGAACGCACCCAATTATAGGTAACATGGGCCGTGTTATTTTGTATATAAAATATATGAAAACTGTCCGTCCGTTCGCATTAGGATCTGCTCGTGAGTGACGTAAGAATGTGTGTCCTACTTTAGTTAAATTTCGAGCAGTTTAAGTTATTGCGGTAAAAGCTGTTAGTAGTCGATTTTGAAATGCTTTTGTACCCTACAAATTTATTTACATTCAAACTGAGGAGCGGTAATTTTTCTTTGCAACGACTTTGGGTATTATTGGATAACTTAATATACTTATATACATTGAATGTAATTTTAGCTGGAGTTTTGGATATTTCAGAATGTTCAATTTTGTTGTAGATATTTAAAGTAAAACACTTATTACGGAAATGGGCGCAATCAGTAACCTTTTCAGGTTCATTTCTATTACAAAATATGAAAAATAGGAAATGTAATAATTGCGCAGCAAATCGTCTGTCAAGTATTTTAAACAGCAAATATTAATTATTATTATTTTGGTTAATGTTTGTAACTCACAAAAAGAACAAATTGCTTATTACACAAATGTGACAGACCATAGGTACCTTTTCAGTTGGGGGTACATCATGTTAAAACGAATATTACACTTAACTTAATTAAGAATAATTCTGAAAGTCTTCTTTTGTTCTTTAGTTCGTCTTCATCATCAAAGCGTATATACCTTAAATGTGGCTTTTGAAAGGTATTATAGGATGACAGAAAGGGAAAAAAGCTGGCGGAAAAAGCTTTCATTTTATTTATTCGTAGGTATTTCAACAGCTAATTAACTAATACGACACATTACAGTCGAACAAAAAAAAGAAGCCAAATTATAGAAATACACTAACTTCGCGGCACTCTGTTGTCAAAATTGTTAAATACGGTGTTAAGTACATGAAATCGTGGGTATAAAATTTGACTACGATGTATCATACGGCCGAGGTCGTTAATTCTGATAAATAACATGTCAATTAACTACAAATCCATTTATTAAGTTCCTAAACTGTCAAATAAGTTAAAATTCTATGCATAATTAACAATCATTATTGCATCATTATTTTAATTCCCATCGACGACATTAACAAATATGGAATCCACCATAATTAACGAATACAATACACCATGAAGAGTTAATATGATAATTATATGTAGTCAAGTTAATCTTAAATTCCTTGATTTAACCATATAAAGTTAAATAGTAAAATATTACTGTATTGAACGAAGTAATTACCATTATCAAAATTCTTGAATCTTGTAAACAAGTATTTAGATTATTATTTTGCTTGGCTATCGTTGTATACCTAGTTTTAATATTGCGTTTTCGGCTAATCAAAGATATTTAACAAGACTATAAATTTAAAAAAACCTAGTTCTATCGTCGCTTTTTTATTATTTGAGGGTAATTATGAAGGGACGTTTGTGCAAACTGTCCAAAATCTAACCCATGCCGCACATCGAACGTTTTATATATGGTTTAAAGCATTTGTGTGCGCATCCTTATGTGTGTGTTAATCTTGTATATATACAGTGAATGTGTATTCGTGACAAAATGCTGGTTGTACACGCACACCGAAGCAATGAGAACACGGTTGGGCAAGATGACACACGCACTCATATCGTCGTGTGCACAACTAAATTATAATAAATAAATCCCCAGACAATCACACCAACTGTATGGCCCCAAAATAACCAGAGCTTGTGTTATGGATGACTATACTGCGAACTGGGGGGAACCCAGAATAAACATACATATATAAATATAAACAACCACGACCCGAGACAAACATTTTTATTCATCACACACATAAATGCCCCGGCCAGTACTCGACCTGGCATCTCTGGCGTATGAGGCCGGGCTACTAAGCGCTACGCTACTCGGCTGTCAAATGAGTTGAACCATCTATACAATCTGAGTGGTTCTGTTTCACGTGGAAAGCCTATATTTGCTTCATTATCCAATAAGTAGAAAGTAATTTGTGTGGTCAACACAGATGTTTGTACTCGGGTTTACTTATATATGTATGTTTATTCTGAGAACTGGGGGGCTAGTTCGCTTAATCCTTAACACAATCAAGTCCCCATGGCAACTAACTTTAAATTTTTTTTAACTTTCTTTCCTTTACAAATTCAGTAAATATTGAAAAATGTACATTAATCTAAGCTAGTTCTTCCTGCAAAGGATCCTATAAAACGCTGAGAGCTTTATGCGCAAATTCAGTATCTCATTATTAGATTATAACCTGTGAACAGTATTTTACGATGGCAACAAAACCTTTTCTTGATTGAGTTTGCACAGGAGAAGGTCCAGCAAAATGTGACCACAAATTACAGTTATATTTTTGCCATGTGCTTAGTTGGAAACGTCCTGGTTTTTGATGTGCAACCCACATATTCGAGCTGGCATTAATCGACACAGCCTAGCCGCAAAGACAAATATGTGTTCGAGGAAAATGCTGTTTGGGTTTTGGCGGGGCGAGCCGCATAACGGCCGAATAGACTATATCGACACTAGCCGAATATTATTAGTATTTGGTTCGGGCCGGCCTTGTCGTTTAAAATAATACTGCAGTCCCGAATTTGAGGGTGTTCGTCGTTTGGATACTTGGTAACAGATGCAGATAAGCATAATTTTGTATGTTAATTTACCCCTTGATTTTACATTCTCATCTCTATTGAAGACGCAGCTTAAGGAATGACTCAATAATGACGTAATAATAATGCTTACGCGTTGTTTATCAATTAGTTAACATATTTATTTCTAATTTAAAAATATATTTATTTTATTAATGAAATTCCTCTGATACTTACGTCTATCATTATCGGCTATAACTCAAGTATGTCAATTGGTTCTCTGATTAATTACCAACTTAGCATTTCCGTGATTAATGAGTTCTCGAAATAATATTAATTGTTATTTTATTTTGTATCTTAAGTCAAAGATTGGAGATTTTAAATTAATTTTGGTGGTGTTTCGTAATAACAATCAGGCTGAGTTATATTTACTCTATTGGTATCAAGGTTTAAACTGCAAAAAAAAGGTCACTTATTTGTAGATCATCATATAATGGCAGTTACAGGACAAATGCGGTGTGGAGAAATTGTTTAGTAAACAAGAAACGTGCCTCCTACAAGAAACAGTATAGTGTCACTTTTCTTTTTGGGCCAGCATAATTCTCTTTTCTCATAATTTTCTTTCCCTCGCAGCTTTGTTTTGTGTATTTGTTTAACCTTGATAACTTACCGATAAGAGTACACTCTGTACTTCTACATACTAGAAATGAAAATGAGAAAAATTTGTATATTTGAAAATACTACAAAAGATATTAATAACTTTTTCATCGTTAAAGTACCCCACAGATCAGGAATGGTTAACATAGTCGTTTGTTAATAATATTTCCGTTAGAGATTAATCGTTCAAGTAATTTCATGCTATTGTAAATATTTTCGCATTGGTCTACATTGACATTTTCTCAGTTCATGAAGTATGAAAAATTCTCAAGTCCATAATGTTTGCGATCACAACCAGCGCTGTAATATCGACTGTCGATACATAGCTTACAATTTCATCGTATCGAGTTATCCGAATACAGCCCCAACGTCTATCTAACATTCCGGATCCGACACTAGAATCAATAGACCATCCGATGCGGACGATAACGTTCCGGAACGGATTTTATCGCATCAGCTGTCAAAAAAACAACAATGGCGGCGGTGCTGCTGTCAATGTCATTGTCAAAATTACGGTTAACGTCAAAAGTTGGGTTTATCGAACGGTGGGTGATTCCAGATTGTGATCGGGAGTTATCATAGAATGTTTATCTTGTAAAACGATGTAATGACTATGTTAATACGGTATTAAGATGAATGGTGGATGCCTAAAGCGTCTGATCGATTACTTTTAATTTGATTATGGAACCAAAAAACAATATGGCTTAAATAGCTATCTCCATACATCACTCATTTATGAATGTTTCGTTCTTACACATACAAAACGTAAGAAAATAGCATTACAACTAAAATGCTCGGTATATGACTGTTCAATAAAATTCTGTAGAGATTATACGTATTTTCGACAACTAAATATTTAGCAATACTTATGACTGTCATTTGAAAATTAATTATACATGAGTAATACCTTATTTATATACTAACCCTTTTTTAACATTTGCATAGATCAAAACGACATCTATTGTTATTTATATCAACAACGGTTTGTTTTAAATGGCATGCGGTGCGAATCGTAGTTTCCTTTTTTAATAATAATATTTAATATACTTAGTTTACTATTGCATAATGCTCGCGAAGGAGGCGGCGGAGAGGGCGAAGGAAGATGATGCATCCTTCCTTCCGCTTCGTCGCCGTCGCACGGGACGCCGGAGGGCGGCTTTCATTGCTGAAAGCTTCCCTCCCCCGCAGTCCCATGAGTCTTCGGTGGCGGTTTCGGGGGATTCCGCTTGAGATGGCGCGTGCGCTTCCTGCGCACCATCTCTCGAGGGACGAATAGAGAGAGACCCCTTGCACTCGGGACGTCGCCGGCGCTGCACAGAACGCTGTCGGGCCGCGAACGAATATACAAACTCCTCGTGACCCGACTCCGTGCGTCCAGACGGAAGCCGCAGGTTTTTAGCCGGTATAACCCGACTACGGCCCCCGCTGGGTCGGGTCTCCATGAGGATTTTCCGGCGTCAAAAAAAAAACTAATGTATATACATACATTTTGTAAATTATATTTTAGGACGTATACTGATACTGGAATAAAATTCTATAACTACAAATGGCAGTGTGACGTATAATAAAAAATACCCATGTAACTACGCAATATTTGCGGTTTTCTTGAGTGGATTTGTGTTGTAGTTAGATAAGATGAGTATCGCACGCCGCCGCGGCTGCCGCGTGCGCAGCTCTTGCCGTTGCTGACTGTACACAGTTACATTATTGTTGTGCAGGATAATTGAACAAAGACAAGGTATTGTTAGGTTAGAAAGTTAGAAGATTCCAGATTAAATATTAATTTTTTTTCCAGACAATCACAACAAGACCAACTGTATTGCCTCAAAGCAGAGCTTGTGTTATGGATGACCGTACAGCGAACTGGAGGGAAACCCAGAGTAAACATACATAAATAAATATCAACAACCATGACCCGAGAACAATAATTTATGTTCATCACAAAAATGTATGCCCCAGCCAGGACTGGAACCTGGGACCTCCGGTGCATGGGCTGGGCTACTAACCACTACGCTACTCGATCGTCATCATAATATTGAAAGCTCTATTAAAATAAATAAGTTTAACATACTTAACTCCTAGATAATTTAGCTTGCCATTGAAGAAATAATGTTTGTAAATCATGATAGTTGTTTTAGGGTTGACTGATTAGATAACAAACAAACAAATAAAAAAACTTTCCTCTTTATAATAATGTTGGGAACTTGCATCTAACTATTGTGTACAAGTTGTGCTGCATGTGGCTCGGCTACCTTACACCAGGCTTGGCTAAACGCCACTTGCTTGCTGGTACGTCCACCGCCCCAAACATGACCAACCCATCACTACTTATTATTTTTATTTATCCTTCAAGCTGTATCGGTAACTTTTTATGAATTGCTTTGTTTTCCATGTTACCCGAGATTAAAGCCGAATGTTTAAAAAATATGCAGAAATTATCGGAGTCGATTACCGTCATATATTCCGTTATGTATTGCGTTACACAAGCTACATAAACTGATCAGGACTGCAAACTATAAATAACAAGAGACGTACAGTAAATTTAGCAATAGCATCTCGGAACAAAAGGAATCGGCGCAGAGTAACACGATACTAGAGCGTTGCGTTGTGTAATCGGATGAGACTGGCGTACTGAGTGTGCTCTGTTTTGTATTTACCCTGCAGTTGACAGTGTCTTGTAGTCTATGTACCGAGATATTAATTGTTACCTGTTTTACCGACCTTGCTGTTATTTTTGAGATCTGAGAGATTCCTTAAAGGATATTATTTCGTTTATGAAAACAAAGAGACAGAGAAAAGTATAATAATCGCGTTAATGTGGTTGCGGATGTAGGCAAGGAGAGCCTGTGATATAACCAACTGAAGCCGCCGGTCGCAACGCATACTTTGCCGGTGTAAGAAGAATCACATTCAATATTTGATAAATAAACCAACTATGAGTAATGACGTCTGCGGGTGTGGATGCCACTTACCATGATATGGGTCGTGTGCTCGTTTGCCGGCAAATAGTAAAAAAACGCAATCCAGCAGTGATATATAATCACAACTATATATATTATAAAGAAAACTTTTATCAATTATTCATTTAATCGTTTCTTTAAACCGTTACTAAGCTTTTTGAAGACAACTTAAAATACTTGATAATTTAGAGTTACAAGGTTCTTGTAGCATCGTCTTAAATCTTCTCAACTTTGTTTCTATGTATATTATTTTAAAAGGCAATTATTTATGTTGACTTAGTTATTGTAAAATATAATAATGTTTTTATAGAGACTCAAACATCCCTATGTTGCCAAAGATTTATCCATTTGTTTCAACTCTTAAATCAGGTATGAGGGACATGTTTATATTTCCAGAAGAGTTTCATAGTCTCCTAATTTTTTCTTTTTAATAAAGCGGGTATAGTGTTTCTGTCTTTTTATAACGTTAAATGAGTGGCGACAGGCGTGTTGAAAGGATGCGCTTGCGCATGCTCTATAAAATACAAAAGTGGTCCTAGGGTGGGGCATTTTATGTATGGAACATCGAGAATGGACTGTAGTTGGAGTTTAAATGTATGGTAACTTTGACTATTCCGTTTATTGCATTAGGTCTTTACCTATGAAATTGCCGTTTTTCACGAAAGAAATGAAGCGTAATATTTTTATATATTTTTTATTTTTATTAATCAAAATAATCACCCATGCAATCAATGCATCTTTGCCAACGCATTGGTAGCTTATTGATGCCTCTCGGGTATTGAATTTTTTTCCCGCCAAGAAGTTATCCAAATTCTGGAAAAAGTAGAAGTCTGTAGGCGCAAGGTCTGGTGAGTACGGCGGATGACGGAGAACTTCCAACCCCAACTCTTGTAGCTTGGAGACCGTCTGCTGTGCAGTATGAGGTCGCGCGTTGTCGTGCAGGAGCAGTGGAGCCGAACGATTGACCAAAGCTGGTTGGAGACGTGCGAGCTTCTCCATCATTGTGTTCAGTTCTTCACAGTACACATCTGCAGTAATGCTTGTCCCGTTTGGCAAGAAGCTGTGATGAATTACACCCGCTTTAGACCACCAAACAGTGACCATCACTTTTGTAGGGGTAAGTTTTCGTTTAGGGCATTGTTTGGGTGCTGAACCAGGGTCCAACCAACTTGCTGAGCGCTTACGATTGTCAAACAGGATCCATTTCTCGTCACAAATAACAATGCGGTTCAGAATTCCTTCATTTGTATGCCTGCTGAGCAGTGCAAGGCACGTCTCCACGCGTACTTCGCGCTGGCGGTCATTGAGTTCGTGGGATAACCATTTGTCAAGCTTTTTTACCTTGCCAATTTGACGCAAATGGACCAATATTGTTTTGATGCTAACGTCGAAAGCTGCTGCTAATTCAGCCGTGGATTGAGTTTCATCAGCTTCCACAATTGCCTTTAATTCGTCATTGTCGACCAAAGTTTTCGGACGACCACGGGGTTCATTTTTCAGGTCAAAATTTCCAGAACGGAAGCGGGTAAACCAAAAACGGGTGGTGCGTTCGTTTGTAGTGTTCGCTCCGTAAACGTCGTTGATGTTGCGTGCCGCTTGTGTCGCTTTGCTGCCACGACGGTACTCATACTCCATAATTACTCGAATTTTTAACTTATCCATGATGACGAAAAATGTTCGAATGCGTTGAAAACAAAACACTAACTATTAAACAAATGACGATTTTAGAAAAAGAATTCCATGTTTGTCAAATAAAATTAATTTGAAATTAGAATTATCAGTCAAAAAAAAAAATATTTTCATTTGAAATGGCCAGTACGGCAAAGCGGCAGTTTCATAGGTAAAGACCTATTATTTGATTAAAGCTTTATTCAATCAAATACAATAAACATATAAATACATAAATCCCCATACAAACACTCCAGCTGTATGGCCCCAAAGTAAGCTGGGCTTGTGTTATGAATGACCATACAGCGAACTGTGGGGTACCCAAAATTAACATACATATATAAATACAAAAAACCATGACCAGTGAACTCGAGGTCACCGACCGGACTCGAGCCTGGGACCTCCGGTGTATGAGGCAGGGTTTCTATCACTTACGCTACTCGGTCGTCGAATCCAAGTCTATTTTTAAAAAGACCCGAAATGAAAAGAGAGCGCTAAAAGCGACCGGCTAACCCAATACACTTGAATCTTAGGTAAGTTGGTATATTCTCGACCCAGTCACACATTTTTAACAAAAAAAGTACTTAAACGTAATTAGTTATTTGGTGAGAGTTACAAATAAGCAGCGCCATCTTAACGTTGTTTTATGTGCTAATTAAATCAAATGTTTTGACAACATATTCTTTGCACGTTTGTGTAGATTTTGTAAGTATATGGCGTTAATCCTGATTCGCTGGATGTGCTGTCAGCCATTTGGTTTGTGCCGTAAATTGAGTTTATTCAAGCATCAAAACATTTAAAACTACGGAAAGTGGCCGAAATTACTGAAATTGTGTTATTTAACATTATTTGGTATTATTTCAATATTCAAAATGGTCTGCAGAACAATTAATTTGGAAAATAATAACTGTACCGTTTTTATATTATACTCCAGAAATTAAAGCACACTTATGTAAAATAAAATAATGAAAAACTAAGAGTGCTTTTACCTATTTCATTGGCTGTTTTTGTATAAGAAGGTTCACGTCTGGGAAGAAAATCTACAGAAAAACAACCTCATTTGAGGTACATATAATATGCCAGATCGGTTTTAAAAATATTGTTTATATCAGAAATTAATTATAATAAGAATGGTTTATTGCAAAAACAAAATCCATGTAAAAGCATTCTGAATTATAGAGTATCTTTGCAAGAGCACATATGAATGAGATATTACTTGTATCTATACTTGACTAAACCTGTATCTCAAATACAAGGTTTTCCCATGTACCATTTTTGCAATTGGCAAAGAAATGAAGGTACTCACTCAAATATCTTATTGGATAGACTTCATTAGATACATGACATAGGTATAAATTTTCTATCATCACAGCCAATAACATAGATAACTAAAATAACTGACATTTCACCGAAATAAATCAAGTCCCACTTAAACCCTGTCAAATCACATTACCATAACTTACTCTAAAGTTCGCAATCATATTTGGTAAATTATGTTCCCCTTAAGACATTCTCATCTAAGACAAGTAATTAACAACAGCCATGTCAATAAATAAAGAGGAATAATTACTTCCTAATGGCGTCTAACCTTTACGCAGTTCTTAAACAGTTCGCAAACGATATTATCAGTGCCTAAGTCAGCGAGGGCCTAGAAAGCTCTGCACTCCTAGTCTTATATTTTACCGTTTTCTCTTGGGACCTATAAATCGGATTCTTGACAAAATAATGGGAGAATCGATGCTTCGGCACTATTAACGCCCGGGAAGATGTATTGCGTGTACACGTCTTAATCTGATAGGTGGTTTAATACAATCGACGGTTGTAATAGTTTTAACTGTTTTCTCGCTTTGTCGCAGTTTGTGCTCGCTTGCACTTCTGTATCTTCTTGTATGGGGCTTACTTCAATTACTTGTATATAAGGAGATTTCATAGCTTAAGTTTCATTATAAAATTTTTGTGACAAACTTTGTCCAACATTTACTAATAAAAAAATATACGGTCGTCTATCTGAATCGTAGGCTAAGTTAATAATAAAATCAGTAAGTTCAATAAGCTTCATTAATTTGTAAACAATAACTTAATAAAGCAAATAATAAATAAATTCCCAGACAAACACACCAACTGCGTGGCCCTAAGTAACCACAGTCTGTGTTACTAAGCGATAGAGCCTTTCATTATGTAGCTTTGACATCAATGAGAATAATAAATTATCCATATTAAGGCAATAAATAATTCATTTTATTTGTAATGTTGAATTTTATTGTTAATAGTTATGCGAACAAATTCTAAGATAAAGATGTCAGTTTCAAAACCAAAATTCTTTTTATTTCATAATGGATTCACAGCTGTAACAATGAATGATATTATAGGTGGACTGAGAGGAAAAAGCGTCGGCAGAAAATAACCTGTGTCAAAAATATTGAATACGGTTTTACGCCCATAGTGCCCACACGAAATTTGTCAAACCCAGACTAGATGAGATAGTTATATAAATTATACTGTCGTTATCTTTAGTAACTAACGAATAAACCGTGTAATTCATAGCCTGAATGTCAAGCAAACAGCCTTGTCAGCACACTTTATATCTCACTCTACAGTAAGTAGACTTGTGAGGAATGTTAATTAAAAGTAACTGAAATTTATTAGTCCAATGTATATTTTGCTAGTTTTGTGGGCGTTTTCTATAAGTTAAACAAACATATAAATAACGCCCACACTGCGATGTTTATATCGTGTTATCTTCTGTATCGAAGGTGCTAAGGCTCTAACTAGAAAATTGCTTTTCTTGAATCACTCGATAGAAACATGTGTCTTTATAATGGTAAGCGGAAATTAATTCTATAGTGGTTTGTCCCACTAGCGATCAAGGAGTGGCTGTTTGTTTTTTTTTTTAATTATCAATAACTTGTTTCATATATGTACGAAAATAACGCGCTCTGTTGAAATGATTGTGTGAAATAGTTATAAGTTACGAATCCAAGTAATACGTGCCAATGAACTCCAAGAATCCGTGAATAAAACATACATTATATAAAACAGAAAGCAAAATGTCTAGGAAAAATACTAGAACGTTGTCTGATCTCTAGTACAGGACTGCTACCACTTAAGAATGAAAACGAATTTCGATCGAACTATCAATCATCTGAAAATTGAACATCTGTTGGTACCTTGGTCTTCAGAAATAAACATTAATATTAGTATAATGAAGTTTTTTCGTAACTGTTTATGTAATAATAACAATAATAATCTTGAACATTCGTATAAAATACAAGCTTTTATAAAATCATTCGCACTACTTCATGTCTCTCACCTCTTCGTTAAAATCACAAGAAAGGTTACATATACGACACGACACCAAAAACTTTAACCCTAATTCTCTGAGCAAACCTTTGCAAATACTAACAATAAATACATCGATAGCTCGTAAGATAAAATCTGTACTGCGAATATTGCAGGCCACGTATAAATATTTCAATGTACAGTAAACGTCCAGGTTGTGGCTGTCGTACGCTGAATTCAATCAGGTACATTTGTGTTCCAAGTGTAATTATTCCGAGATCGATACGGCTGTTATATCTCTGCTTTGTGTACCTGGTTTGTATGAAATCATATGGTTTGAATTGTTGAATTGGGATTTACAATATTGAAGCGTTAGACTCAGTTTATCACAGTGCCCGTAAATTAATCGACGATGCAGCGCTCACCAGTAAAACATTACAATGTCTCGGGAACAGGCGCATCGTCGCTGGTGGGTCGGGATTTTTTAAGACGCATTTTGGAAAGTGTGCAACAAAATTGCTCAAAGATTTAGGCAGTCCTTGAACCATCGAAATAAGCGTGTATAGGAACCTCTTGAATAAGGGTGTAACATCTTCGTCTTCGTCATCACTTTCCATCACGTGAGCTCTTTTGCAGAAGCCATGAAAAACACGAAAACAAGTACGTAAATATACAGTTCAACTTCAATAAAAGTGACACTAAACACATTTTTATAACAGGCACTAAAAATACAATACACGTGTCTACGGCAGAAGTAAAACACCTCAGCTATCCTTGCTAGAAATATCTACTTTAAATGGCCCACTTATTATTGTTTTATATAGTTGTTTAAGTTTATGTGTTCCGTTTACTGCGAGGTGATTAAATATATCTGTCACGGTATAAGTTATTTTTCATTACCACTCCGAGAGATTTTATCACTGATTTTATCAACATTGCAAGCATTGCAGTCATATTATTGCTTCTAGGTGTGATAAAATAAGTAAAGTTTTTTTTATAAATATTTAATATTACCTTGTAAGTGTTTTTTATTGAAAAAAATATTATGAGAATGCTAATTATAATTCTTTACAAGTTACAATAAACAAAAAAAAACATTGTTTTGTTAGTATATTATTTGTTTATTTGATTGAAAATAAAATTATGAATTACTTATTTTTGCTTTTTGACGTGCACTCTTACAAATTACTCATTGAGATGATGCTAAATAGCACCTAGGCTTGTAAAAAAATGAATATATGATCATATTTCTTTTAACAGTTATAAATCTTACATTACATTGAACACCCAAAACAAATTACACTATTACTTTAATAACTAACCAAAATTGACTTAAAAACATGTTAGGACAATATTATTTTCTTATTTCGACAGGTTTCATTAGTTTTCAAAATATTCTAATTAACAGCTAAAACCCTACAAGCAGATCTAATTTGTCAACCTTGACTACGAAATAGCGGGGCATTGCACAAGCCCCGACAATTAATCGTACCCCACTCTCGAACACATCACTCATGCGTTAGACCGTTTGTCGTGAGCGAGCCGTACCAGTTTACCATAGCTTGTTTAAACTTGGAATAGTTAAGGATGTCCCAAGATGGAAATAATTGTGGCACTGCAGGAACTGGTGAGCTTTGGAAACTTGCTAGTTGAAAATTATCTTAATTTTTTATTACTTTTCAAAGTATGCATGCATGGGTACAATTAAGTGGACATTTTTTAGGATTAGTCAGTTTAAAACAAGGTGAAAATTGTTAATTTTGATATCTTGGGTTTTCGTTGCAAAAATGTAAAATGAGAAATGTATTTTACTTGAAAAATATAACTCCAAGATTGTGATCAGCTTTTTTACATTTTTAATAAGACGTAAGAGAACGGACAGCCCATCTTAATTTTTCTGCTGTCCATAAATACATTCTCTTAATTATAATATACGATCATGGAAAACAGTGTCTTAAAATCCATTGTTATTTATCACACTGCAGTAAAATTTTATGAAATTAGTTTAATTACCCAAGACTATCATAACAATAGGCTCCTTCGCCGCCTCGTTTCACCAACCATGTTTGGACATCCCTAAAACAAATAGATTTACTAGAAACACGTCTCGTTCGGATAGAGTCGTCAGTCCTACCAACCGATGCGCCGGCGCAATAAATTAGAGTAGCTCTGTTCCCACGGACGAGGCTATCTGATCGACGCTACACACGAGCGGAATCGAGGGCGGAGGATAGTTTGTGCAGAAAGTAGTAGGGTATTTATGGTAAATAAGTAATGTAAAAAAGAGAGTTTCTGAAATTTTGTTAATAAATGTCGGTAAAGCGATCAATGAAATTTAGTAAAACTTACAGATAGTATTACTTGGAATAATCTAAAGGCTACTTCCCCAAAATTTTCACGGTGTATGCAAAGCAAAGTTTTGGGCAAAAGCTAAACAACAATTACAATGAAATAGTGCTATTATTTATTCGCTTATTTATCAACTACAATATCTACAGGGTTTTAAGATGGTCTTGACGTCATTAGGTCAGCAACTTTTGTTAGCACATTCAAAGTTTTGGCCACAAAGACCAATTAAAAGGCCTTATGGCAATAAGAAAAAGTAAATTCAAAAAAGCTTCTTTCCGGAATCATATTGACAAAATGATGTTTTTTAAACACTAAGTTGTACACTCCATATATATTGCATTATTAAAACTATTAATAATTTTTAAAATTATTGCTACACAATGCCACGTTAATCATTTATATTTCTGCAATGTTGCAAAACAAATTGTAGGAATGTTTCAGTGAAATTTAATAACCGAATTGTTATCAACGCCGTTATGTTTAAAACCTATACCTCGCATTGTTTATTATTTTATAAGCAAAATTAATTAAAAAAAAAACCAATCAATGATATAAGAATCATATAGCTATGAGACGGTGATAAAATTAGCTTAAATTTTGAAAAAATATATATTGGTACCATCATTGTATTTTTTTAATTTTTTTTCCATAACACACCTTAACTTAAAAAACATTAAAAATCATCTTCCTAACTACGATAACCATAACCACAGACATAAAGCCTAGTTTGCGCTGTCGCATGTAAATCTATCTGAGATCGGAGAGCCTACTTGGCCGGCGGCGTTTCGACGACTCAGCCACTGTGGTTGCTATCGACCACTAAAGCCAAACTATGGACGACATTAGAATTTCAAAAGCAAATGCTTTGCTGAGGTGACATTAATGGCTGCGATGGGGTTGGTGTAAAAGAGTAGTAGCTTTTGTGGTGTTATATTTCATCTGAGCGACGACCAATTGGAGAAAGAGGCCGCCTTAGCGGGGCCCAGAAGGGGTCACCCGCCGGGAATTACATATCACTGAAGGGGCTTAAAGCACTGAAGGTGAATATATAGCACTGAAGGTGCTCAAAATGAAAAATCAAAATTGAATTAATTCGAATTTAAGTTAGAATAATAATTAGAAGTTGCGGCCTGAAGGGCTTCGAGATCTAGTGTTAGTTGCGTGGCTACGTTCGTGTGCGCGTTTCTCGGTCTAGCGACTTTGTACTTTGAATCTATGACAGGGGTAGTATACGAGATTGAATCTCAAATTAGAGGATCGGGTTGGGTTTTGGAGCGTTTGAATAACGCTTCCGAGAGTGTTTTGAGGTGCTGTTGCACTGTAGGTAGTTCTATGATTAGATCTCTATGTCGGCGTTACGCACGTACCAAGGTGCGTTTGTGGCCCTGCGGCAGAAGAGATTTTGAACTACCTGCAGTTTGTGCAGGACGGAGGGTTTGGCGTGGGCAAAGATTGGCGAGGCATATGTGATGACGGGTCTAACGCAGGTCTGGTAAAGCGTACGTTGGTTTCTGAAGGACATTTTACTTTTTCTACCTAACATACTCTGTAGGCGGCCTAAGTAAAAACGGGCGAGTTTCGTTACTCTATGGCTTGGTTACGTGTGGCTTGAAAGAAAGCGTCTGGTCTACGGTGACCCCTAAGTATTTGGTTCTGCGCTTCCAGGGGATGGGAATACCTAACATTCTAACTAGGTGTTTATTCTTGAACCCGTAGGAGAAGCATGTTTTTTAAAACAGGTCGCGCATTGTGGCTTTGCTATGCATGTCTGTAAGATATTAGAAATGGTCTTGAAAACATATTTTGATTAGTAACATACATACATAGTTTGACAATATAATCCACATTGTACTAACATATATTACATATTAACGAAGCATTAACTAAGTAACACGTGTCCGGTAATCAAGACCACAAAGGCGTGCATATTATCCGGTATTTATTTATCCGTATTGATGAAAACTTGACTAAAAAACGTCATCCTTTCAATTTAACGTCCTTTTTGTTAAAGATCCTTATTTAATTTGAATTACAATCCTTCTAGGTAATGCTCTGACGAACGCTACTGTTTGTCAAACATAAGTTACAAAGTTGGTACTTAACCTTAGGTACCCACAGTAATAACACACCATACGATATCAGTAGATATAAAAAAAAATTACTCAAAAGTGCACTAATTATTGATTGAATACACACTTAAGTTCATTAGCAGTAATAAGTATTATTTCGTAATACAACATGCTACTTACATGTATCTACGTACGCGGCGACCTCACTCGTTCCATGGAATTATTTCGGTACACAATGGAACACCTTGACTTTAATATAATTAATTATTCGGTATATATATTTGATCAAGCACTACATCCGTAATTGTGATTGATTGCTATAGAGTTCATCTGTATTATTGTACATACAGCTACCTGTTGTAAACAGCATAAATGTTTAATAGATAGACGACCGAGCAGCGTAGTGGTCAGCCTCAGCCGCCCTGCCTCATACGCCCAGGATCGATTCCTGGCTGGGGCATTCATTTGTGTGATGAACACATGTTTATTCTCGGGTCATGGTTGTTTGTATTTATATATGTATGTTTATTCTGGGTTGGTCCCCAGTTCGCTGTATGGTCATCCATAACACAAGCTCTGCCTACTTTGGGGCTATACAGTTTGTGTGATTGTCTGGGGATTTACAATTTATAATTATTATCATCTAAAAATTATAATAGCTATTGATTAGAATATATTTTAAAAGTTATTTGTGGGTCTGTTTAGATTTTTATTAAGTATTTAATTTTACTTAATTAAAGGTAAATCGAGTTGGGTGAATTTGATAAATATATAAATTAGTTTATTTCAGAAAAAAAGAACATCAGTATTTCATTTAAAATCACCGTTCCTATTTTAAGGTTACCCTACATTTTAGAAAACGGATATATTTCTCCTCGCAGACCGGTCATGTTGAGATAGTTCTATGTTTAACAGGATCATAAAAACAAGACAAAAATAAAAAATAAAAATCAGTAATAATAAATAAATATGTATAATAAAATTGAAAATTGTTATAATTATTTGCTACTTATCAATAAATTTTGACAAACAAACGAACTTTCGGGTTACATTTGCCGAGCTTATCGTAACATCTGTTTTATTTGACTGTACTTTTGATTAGCATAGAGAGATAAAAATTAAACTATTAATATCCTTGAATTAATGAAAGTAGCCACCGCTGCGTTGACTGATTACTAAACAATTCGTTTTTTGACTATTTTATTACATATTGTTTTTACTGTAATTAATTGTAATTAATTTTATCAATTATATTCGCATTTGAATGCGCAATAGTTTTGTTACAATTGAAAGTTGAAGCGTTAATTCAAAATATTTAATTTCTTCATAGGTATTTAAAAAAATCTTATTCTACTTCATCTTCATCTTGATTGCGTAAATACTTACACGCTTAACTTGGCTTTCAAAAGGTAGACCGAGACAAAAAATAAGCCGGCGGATAAAACGTTATTCTATTATGTTCAAATATGTGCTGCTATGAACAATGTTAAGCTGATTCCAGGAGAGCAGTTGCTAGATTTGCGAAGAACCTAGTTCACGTTGCTTGCTGACAGTCACCTGTTTCTTTGTTGAGTGGGAAAAGGGGCAGGCAACTGCGCAAGTTTCTCTTTTCGGGCATGCGGTTAATTTCTAGCATTCCCTTCACCTTGTTCACCACCGTATTGCACCAGAAATATTAACAGTTTTGCATTAAGGTTCTTCTTCTTGAAGTGCTTATCCACTAATGTAGGTTAGCCGTCAGCTCTGCAAACTTTCCCTTGATTTTCGACAGAGAGAAAGGAGTTCCACGTTGCCAGTAGGAGTCCATGTTCTTATATTACGGAGCCACGATTTCTTCCTTCTACTGACGTGTCGCCTCCCCATGACTTTGTCCATCATAATAAGTTGGAGAAGAGAGTGTCATGCGTGTCTAAGTACATGGCCGATGTACTCAATTCGATACACTTAATAGAAGAAGCCACGAGTTCTAGAGTTAAAACAATTTAATTTAGAAGTTCTTTTATTTCTAAAAGCATCCATTACAAGCAATTTAATGAGCATCTACGTGGGACATGAAAAAATATAGATAAATTCAAACGACATGGTTCTAGGTGATTATAAAGCTTATAGTTTGTCTTGACAAGAACATTCGAATTCCAAACCTAGAACTAAGCATTCCTAATTTATTTATGTAAAAGCATTATACAAATATTTAAATTATATCATGCATTTGCATATCGCGACCCAATTCCGGTCCGCATCTTAGCCAACTCGTCGTAACTTCAGTTGTAGGTGACCTCAGTATCGAGTGGTCCGTAGTTCGTGACCCGGCGCGACCCCGATCTAGTAACCGCTCTATGGTACCCATTGTCTCCTTGCTTTTCGACTTGGGTGTGTGTTGAAAGCTTAAGCGTGGCTTTATAAGTTTTCCTAAAGTATTTTTAATTGAAGTGTAATATTTCTGTGAATGTAAATTTTATATTGTTATAATAATAAACATCATGTTTTAAACGGCTCAACCAATTTTCTTCAACTTAAAAAAGAAATCGGTTTAAAATCCGTTAATTTGTATGGAAAATTCGATGCCACAGATACACACGTTAAATTTATAACAGTCCTCTCTTTGCTTCGGGGTTTAGAAAGAAAGTAAATTTATATATGCATATACGATTACATCGGAACATTATTCGGAAATGACTGACCCTAAACCTTCAGTTATAAAGGGTCTAGTCTACTATCTACGCAATTACGTCACGATATAATTATGCAGGCGAAAGCCGCAAACCATTATATTCTTGCATATTTGAATTTAGTTTTGTTTATTGGTAATGAACAAAAGTTTTTAAAATAGTAAGTAGTAACGTTACAAAAAGCCGCTGTCTTGCATTACGCTAACGGAACTTACATTCTCATCGTTTGAAGTAAATAAGCAGAATATAGGTGACCAGCTCTTCATGGACCTCAAGTATCTTCTTGGTCGCCTGAATTTACTTGTCAAGTGGTTTAGTCACTACGCGAACCATACCAACCATATACGACACGAAATATTTTGTCTCACTCGCAAGCCTTTGTTTTGCATAATTCTGTATCTTTTATGTCAGGGAACAGGCAGTGAGTGTGTTGAGTAAATGTGTGACATATCTTACGCTATTTAACTTTAGTCAAAGTTCCCATCGCTAACTCCTAAACCTCGCACCAACCAATCTCTCTACTCGCACGTTATCTTTCGTATAAAGCTTCTATCTGTAATTGAAACATGTCAGACGGTACACACAGCCTTGCATAATCAGGATACAAAGAAATGTGCCTACTGCAATACAATACAACTTACAAAGCTCTTATAGAAGAGGAAATTGTACTCGTGTTGAAATTAATTGTTTTAATTTTATTGCGGTTTGAATTCTTGTTTAATTGAGTTTTGTTGGTATTGTACCTGGATTTAGGTGGATAGTTTGGAGTTGTTGAAACTTTATATGGTGTTGTAAACTTCTAGGTTTAGAGCTTAATTAGAGAAGTTCGTTTTATATTTAAGTATTTATGTTTAATAGGTTAAGAAAGAAGTAATTCGATGAGTTAAACTCTCCGTCAAGCTTTTCTGTGCAGCTTTCTTAGATACACAGCCTCGAGGTTTTGTTTCGTACTGTTACTTTGTCAGGTTGACTATGTTATAAATAAAAGGCACTCGGACTTGTAGAAACTTATATAATTTAAGTGGTAAAATAGAAATCCTATAAACGGCTCTATTTATATATCAACTAATACGCTGCTCATCTTACATTATCCTCACATCTAACTTCACATAAATTTCGTATTGTAACTTTAATCAATTTGAAGAAAATATTTTTTGGTGAATCAAAACACAAAATTAAAATAAATACAGCTGACACAAGTATCAGAATATATTGACGTTCCAGAAGTCCGAGTTTTTGGAAATATAGAAACCGCCAGGTCAGCGTTTTGTGCAAAAAAAGGATTTCACTGGTAAAAGGTTCAGGTCAACAGCGTTACAACTTGTTATAAAGAAAACTACTATTGAATCGCTCGTGTTTTAAAAGTGGCAAAACTTTAACGAAAATAAGTTAAATTCATAAAACTGCGGTCTACCAATTAATTAGTATCAATTTGCCTGTTACACTTATTGATGATGTTACAAAAGAGCATTTCTTACTCAGGTCGATCAAGCTTATAAGTCACTCTTAAAATAATATATATACAATAATAAATCCCCAGACAAACACACCAACTGTATTGTCACCATTGATTGTCACAAAGTAAACAGAGCTTACTTTGTGTTATGGATGATCATACAGCGAACTCTGGGGGAACCAAGATTAAACGACAAACATGACCCGAGGACAGGCATCTGTGCTCAACACAAATGAATGTCCAAGACCAGGGTTCGAAACTGAGGTCTCGCGCGTAAGAGGCAGGGCAACCCACTACGCAACTTGGCCGTCAAAGATTAGTTTCTTTACAGTATTTTATTTTTCAACTAAACTTTTCATCAGATTGAAAATTTAGCCCACAACCATACGCAGCACGCGTGTTGCCGCTGCGCACACGCCGCTCAATGAATCGACACAGTTAGATAAACCTCAGATTTGAATCTCATGAGACATGTCACAACACAGCAATTATTCACCCATTAATCTGGATTGGTTTGGACAATCGCTTGCAAATGAACTTAGGTTGGGTAATGTTGATAAAACAGATTGATTTCATATTATCTTTATACATTTCTCATTACCCTTAAAGTTTGTTGTAAAGTAGAAATGCTTTCAGCAAACGCATCCGACGTACATGATGGGTACTGTAGTGAAAACATCACTGTTATAGAAAATAAGTTTAAAATGGTCTTCATCTTCTTGGTCACTTCGAATTATGTGATAGAGTTAGGAAACAGCTAAGCAAAACTTTAAATAAATTATTTATTGATTTAAGATAATGATGATCAAATGAACATTTATACTTCCACATTTATGCAATCATTATTAACAGCGTCATAGTCAGAAAAAGGTTTAATTCAATAAAATTATAATTTTCCTCTTAAAATCACAAATTTTGCAAATGTCTCAAAAACAGTTAGGTATTCTTAATTTTATTCTCAGGTTATTCTCAGTCAATACAATATATAAATTACAAAAACCAGTTTTCGTGCCGCACGGTCATATTTAAACAAAGACCTATTTCAGGCTTATTTTGGGAAAGAGCGGTTTTTCCGAAGATATTTCTTGTTTTGTTGCATTCATTGATGACCGGTCAGAAGTCATGTTTTGTGACCGGTCACGACTTTGCTTCCGATAATGTTGTTGTGCAATGGTGTTCAAAAAATTCCGATTTTTAACAGAGCGAACGAGTCATGTTGCCTTCAATTTAACTATAATTTACAATCTAATGACTTCCTATGCTAGTCGCAAAGACTCGTGGCAGACGAGGCCATAAATCACTTTTGTTATAGGGAGCGCATCCCTACGCGCAGACTTACAAAACTGTCGATAAATTTGAAAACGATTTGAGTCATCGCTGCACGAACAAATCACCAAATTTTAAATTAAATACCTCACTTATAACCTAATACTATCGACATACACTCAAAAACAAACGAAGCGCATCTCTAAATCGTTGTGACGTCGCCCATAAACAGTGTAAGTGCGAGCGAGATAATGATGTGCGCTGTCCTATTCACACGTTTTATGACCGCGTCTGCCACGAGTCTTTGCGACTAGTATAACTGAAAATGTCCCAGACAAAGTATGTTTATAGCAAATTAGTAATCACAAATATGAGTAAGAAACAAATGTTACTTGAGGCGAAACATTGTATTCGTCATACATATACACGAAGCTCTTTAACCCTACCATCTACAACGTATTGCTCGTATCATAATCATCTCAAAATCGTAACACGTCCGTACCACTGGCCACACCCGCGACCTCCGACACGGAAGGCGAATCGGTTCAGTCACAAAAAACGGACAATACAAAACGTGCCAGCTCCCGTCCATTCAGTGGCCCATCCATGAGAAATTTCTACGTGGAGGAATCTGCTGCATGCTCAGTGGGCAGATGGAAGTATTGTATCGATGTAGAATGGTTGAAGGGACCAATGTTTTTATCTCAGATCATCGAGGTAGTTTCTTAAACAACTATAAAAGAAACTGTCCAAAACCTTTCAAATACGACGTAGAGTAGTGGTTACTAACCCTACCTCATATGCTGAGGGTCCCAGGTTCGAATCCTGGCCTGGTCACTCATTTGTGTGATCAACATAAATGTTTGCTCTCGAGACGTGGTTGTTGATATTTATATTTGTACGTTTATTCTGGAGGGACCCCCCCAGTTCGTTGTATGGCCATCCATAAGCTCTGCCTACTTTGGGGCTATACAATTGGTGTGTTTGTCTGCAAAAAAAAATATTTATATGCACACTGCATCATCCAAGATCTCTCAATTATAGCCTTTCGTAAAACGATCAGGGTTCTAATACAAAACTTTTATTGCCATTTAAATTTTCTTTTTCATTTTTATTGATTTAATTATGAAATATGAACTAAGTGAAAATGTGTTAATAAAAAACGGAAAACGATTTAACTAGTAGATGAAGAATATCATCATTATAGATTGTAGCGTTGCAATTTTTAGTAATAGTTAATGTTATCCGAATCGCTACCCAAAACTGTCCAGGAAGATGTGATTATTAAATACTCTTAGTCATTTAAAATGAACCGGTTTTTAAATATTTTGAGTGCACATAAAATTGCAAGTCAATTTATAAATCCCTTCCCATAAGTCTTAAAATCATTCGATGAATGATTACAACATTCGGATTAATATCCTTAATACTCGTCAGAACCAAGTGACCGTAGCTAAGTGGATTTATCGATGAAACAAATGCATCATAATCGAATTCCGCATCGGATCTTATAATGTCACAACGATATTCACACTAGGTGAAAGTAAAGGGGTATTACGATTCGATATTATTATAATAGATCGATTGTTCGGCATAATCGCATTATCGATCCATGGGGGGTCTTCGAGACCTCACGTGCCTTGTTTAGATCTAAATGGAGAAAATCCTAAAGGTGGAGACATTATATATCGATACTATTGATCAAATTTTGTAAGCTGGTTTTGTTGGCATAAATTTATGTTTGGCAATTCAGCACATGTCATTTATCATTACGTTTAAGTAGGTTTGCGACATTCATATTTAGGCATTTTATTCTCAAAGATTAGTTTTCAAAGTTATATTTTTATTCATAATGGCTAGATATTTGTCAGTAGTTATATACTACAAGAAAAATGCAGAAAAGTTGAAATAAAGTTGATACTCATATGTGAGTTGAACAGGTTTACTCGGCTTGTAGTTTTTCTATGACAATTGATACTTTGGGATCGTTGCACCACTAATCCCATCTTTTAAGCCTATCCTAGTGAATCCCTCTAAATCCAATCAAAGATTCTTCTCTTCATATTTCCCTATTACTCAACCAGGAATGAGAGCACCCGGAATTCTCACCACCAGGCGCTATACCAACAAATTGCAAAGTACCTCCGTTTTGCAATCTAACAAAATGAGAGAGAGGAGACAATTCGTTGACGCCGCTCTGTTATTAAAGATCTTAGCGGCGCCTGCGCCTCCACAAAGCTGTCATTTTGAAGCTAACTGTATGCATTTGATGCGATCCTAGTACTTTGAGTTTTCTGTTACGAAATTTGTATGAAGAAAACTTTTGCTTTTTGTCTTCCGTTGTGTTTGCTTAGTAGGAATTTTAATATCTTGTGTCGTAAGAAAGGCTTTGTTGTGTATTATATACCATACCATTGTATGGTCTTCTTGCTAAACGTTTCGAATGTCTAGCATACGATTTATAAGGTTTTCGATCGACCCGTTAATGTCCCACATAAAATATAAATCTATTTTGCCTGACATATTGTACGAACTACACCGATTCAACACTTAAATTTCTAAATTCCATCGTAATATTTACAACGATCAAATCCTCAATCATAAACTATTACATAACCTTCGTTGATTTGCGGCTCAAATAATGTTAGCCCCGACCGCAATGAAGACGACAAACCTATACCGCCAAGCACATAATTCAAACCGCAACCTGAACTTGAATTCACCTCACTTTGTACAAGAAAATATCAAAAATAAACATGGACGCCGCTAATTGGCGAATAACAATAATCGACGGACATTAACAGAGATATCAAGATGTTATTTTCTCAGCGAATACACAAGCTCAGTGCGCACGCACCGCAATTACGTAACATAAATCCAAACTTGGAATGCGCGTGATCGATGAGTATGCAACAAAACTGAAACCTGTGCTTACAACGAGATTTATAGCTTGTGTGCCTTCGCCTAAAATTAGATCCCTAATACACCGCTGTGCTTTACTTATTTCACGTCGTAAAATCTCGATCTCAAATATATACTATAATAATTACACAACCGAATATAAAGTTTTTATGATGTTTAAAAAAAGAACAAGTTTTCTAATACTATCGATTAAAATAACATAAAACCGAGATAGATTAAAACATAAAACCTTCATGCTGTCAACACAGAATTTAAACTCTCCACTGGATGACATGCGTAAAAACGAAAAAAAAGATCGAAAAAAGAATACGAGCAAAGAGGCGCATTAAGAATTGAGATAAGAGAGATGGACGGGCACTCAACGGGTCTGGTCTGACTTTATTATTTATTGACACTTAAAATAATTACTTGGTTGGCCCGTGCCGAAACAGTGTGTCATAGCATAGAGCCTGTTCGACAGGGTAGATATCGCGAATTAAATAAGACAGCTAAAAAGGCCAGGCTCTTAATAGGCGTCTATTTATTACCTACATTAGATGCGTAAAAGCAGTTGATTTAGTAGATTCTATATTTGTATATTGCACGTGTAAATGGGATGCTTTATTTATGCTTGTAGTGCGTTAACCTGGGCTTGTGAATAGATCCCGTATTTAGCTTGCCATGTGGCTGCAAGTGAATGGAACGCTGGGATTTTTTTAAATACTTCATTTATTCTCGCTTGTAAGATACATTTTAAAATAACTAGGTATTATTTTTTATAATTTGATGTCAAACGAAAAATAGTTATTACGAAAGATATCATATTTGAACATAATAAATAATCTACGGGTGGAAATCTTTGTTAGTGAAAATTTTGGTTTAAAAAGCTACCGATGTACTATTACCTCTATCCTCATGATTCACGTGTTCAATCCAGATCCTAAAGATACACTATGTTTATACCATCGTATTTTACGGTAAAAAAAATCTAATACAGTACATTACTGCAGATAAAATTATTTTCAAAACCACAATAAATCTCCTTTCTTTATAACTTCTACTTTAAGTAGTACGTATTAAAACTAAAATTAAGCATAGTTTACGAATAATCTCGTTAGAAGAATCGTTTTAGTGCTGACATCAAAACCGTTATAAAACCGAACACTGCCATATTTTGTTGCCTCCACGTGTGTACAACATTTTACATCCAACCTGATGAATGTTTGTTGGCCAAAAGCCGTATATAAATTATATACAAAGGCCATATAAATTTGAAAACAAAAGTGCCAAAATAAACTGTAGACTCAAAATAAAGGTTTTATCGGCGAAGCATGTAGGGTGTCGCCATTACTGTCCATGTTTGATATAGTGCCGTATTTAGTCGTCTCGCTCTGTGTGTACAGTCGGCTCAAGATGGATAAATGAAACAAACTCGCTGACAGTATGGTCCTAAAGTAAAAACTGGTTTTGCTCTGCTTAAGTCTTAAGAAGACTAAAGGCATGCAACATCCTCTTCATGGTGGTAATTTTCTACCAGGATAGATCATATGATAATTTGAAATAACAATTACTATTTTAAGATTAAATAGTTTAAGAACTGAATAATAAGTAACGATAAGGAAAACAAAACCTTAAACATTTATTCAATAATAGCTAAAACTGCCAAATTACTTAGTGAACAAAACTAACCTAACAAACCAAACTGCTATTAAGTTTGCAATACTCCTAGTAATCATTCTCTTATATTTTTGTCAACCTTGTATGGACATGAAAAACGCGCTGATTGTACCTCGACGAATAAAACAAATAATGAAGCGATATCGTAAAAGCGTGTTGAGACGTCGTCGGTAGCACTAACACAAAGTGCTGGAGATACTCCACCAGAGGAGGTGTGGGTGTTGGCTGACAGGGTTTTACGTATTTTGTCTCCTTTTATATAGGTTAAAAATTTATACGTCTTGTTCTTAAATTATATTCCAAATTCAAATGAGCATTCGTTATTAAGGCAGAATAGAAAGGGTATAAATAGTTATTTATTATACGTATTAGTAACTGTACTGCATGGGATTGTAGTGCGGTGTAGTACTGAGATGGGATTGCCGCAGACTAGTGGTGAGAAAATAATATTAAATACAAAAGATTAACAAGGAGTTTCAAAAAATCATTGTATCATATCATCGTAATGGTCCACCAGTAGACACTTTGAGCGTCCGCTTAACCTTTACGCAGCCAAAGCTCGATCGTGTGTGGGCTGCTGCAATCAACTGACGTACAAGGTGGTATGATCTGCCAATTTCTGTTTTTTCAGAAATTTTTTTAAGCTTAGACTAAATAGGTTTCTTCTGGATAGAGGCGTGCGCCCTCATCTTCATCGCCACGTTGAACTGGTGCTAGGGACGACAAATGTTCATATAAAAAAAACTGCTAGTAATTTGAAAGTCGTCTGGACATCGCTTCTGATGCCAAAAATTGTTAGTCGGCCGTTAGTACCGTAACTGCTCTCGTAAAAGTTGTCGACGATTATGTATACCCAGGACATAGATTTTAGTTAAGTAGTCAACTTCGAGAACCAGGTCAATCATCGAATCCTACTCGGCTGGGCAGCGTTGGGGAAGCTACAAAGTATCTCGCCCCAAACACCGCAATGTCTAAAGATGAAGGCCTACGATCAAAATATTGCCAGTAATGTTACTTACGGTACAGAAACGTGGTCGCTAAGTAGGGAGGGATGGACTCGGAGTTTCGCTGCGAGATCAAATCAGGAATGAGAAGATTCACAGGCGATCCATTGTCACCGATATAGGTCGAAGGATTGCAAGACCGAAGTGGCAATGGGCAGCATGGCATGCTAAGACAAGGCTTATTTCATTGATTGTATCACAGTTTGGCCCATATAATCGTCATAAGTGAATTTTTATATCACGCCAAGACAGCTTAAGCAAGCATGTGATGAAAGTGCTACCAATTAATACTTCATTCAAAGACTAGGACTGTTCGATTTTTGTCTTGTGACTTGAATCTACTGTGACCCGCGCTACGCCTGCAGGATAGAGTGGTGTGTAAATCCTTGGAGGAGGCCTTTGGGGTATTTCGGCTGAACGAACGAAACAGTTTAACGCAGCGCCACGCGTCTAGCTCCTGATCCAGTGAAGTTATTATTTATTTATTATTATTAGTAAACTATACTTTATATAGTAAAGCTTATTTTATTTCTGGATAATAAAGCTTCTTAATGCTGATTCAACTATTGAAATCCGTTCTGTGGTTACACAAGCTATCAATTACAAGTTAATTAAATTAGTATTATTAATGATTCTATCCGAATCTTGTACACTGTAAATATTTAATAGCACTTTACCTATTTACTTAGAAATAGTCATTATTTTGCAAAGCTGAGCCCTGCCCTGATTTCGCAGGTGTAAGCCATATAAATAAATAACTTTATCCAATAATCCGTTTCACAATAACAGTATCCACTAATATTATAATTAAAAATAATTGTTAGTTCATTTATTAGTTACTATTTATTTGTTTATTTATTACTGGCTACTAAAGTGCCTGAACGGCTGCGGTATTACGTAAGCAGAACCGCTGAACGTCAAAATAACTTCATAATTGCATACAGTTTGTATATAAACATACATAATACGGTATTTTTTTACTTTTAGCGATTGGAGAGCAAACATCACGCCGTTATTGCTATCGCAATTTACTTAATAAGCCTGTTTTAAGTTCATTATATTGGGGCCATATTCATAAAGAAATACGGGATCAAGAGATATTTTAACATTCAACTAAAACATTACAATAATAGTAAACAAAAAATCTACTGTAATAAATCAGATCTTAACCGGCTTCAAAAACAGGAGGAGGTTCTCAGTTCGTCTTTAAATGTTTATATGCTCATATTGAAATTCGTTTGATGCTCATTTGAATCAGCTTGCGATTGGTAAGCGCTATTTGTATATATACAAATCTCTAATACAAATATATATATATACAAGTCAATAAATATTTATGAAATATAGAAGTTCATAAGTAAATCGTTTATAAGTAAGAGTAAATTGCAATGGAGTAAACATTATGTTGTATAATAGCTGTAAAGGAAGTTGTAAAGCTTTATCAGTTTTATAACTGTATCGATGTAGTATGTAAGTTATCACTTGTCTATTTGCGACTACTTATTTATTTAACTGTCATATTTCTGTGCATTCAGCACATTCGGTGTGCTGCAGACTTATTTGTCAGTTTTGCGTAAACTCGTTGTGGACGTCTATTCGATGCTTTTATATGTTTTCAACTATGTTAATATTAATTTGATTGCCAGTAGTTGCCAAAGCCTTTGAATATTGAGAAATCGATATAAATAACAGCTTGAACCAAATAAAAGCTTTCACTGCTCCAAAGGTCCGGAAAGGAAAGGCGAATCAATCAACTGTTCCCCGCCATCATTAAACTAACAAACGCTAATAAGACATTTTACCACCCATTCTATTTTCAATATTGAAATGATTCGGTTCCGCGAGGCATGACGAGTGGAGACGTCCCTGATTCGATTACGCAACGATTAAATCGAGTGGATGGTATCGTAAATCTATCGCGCCATTACGCTCGATCCGTCAGTAATGAGAGCGCATGCATCAAGCTCAGGTCTTAACCTGGTGGGGTTAGTGTCGTTTGGGTTCGGAAAGTTTGGTCCGGTAATCAATTACTTTTTGGTGTCTTATACCCACTACTTGTGTAGTTCTTACGAGCACCTTATTTGTTTTAATTCATAATAGTACGTTTAGTACCGTTTATTTGTGAAATTAGTTTCATTTCGCTATTTTTATATCCGATATTTTTATTTACCTGTGTACAAATTATTTTTTATATACCTACACATTGTTGAAATAAATGGCTTTTTTATTTATTAAATTTCAATATTAAAGATCATTTATTATTGTAACACTTCTCATTAAATGCTTCGTTCACTACGAAGTGAGATACTTGAAGTGATATGATTTAAGAAACAAAAAACTTACGGTAAAGTTTATTTGAAACACTTCTTAAATAAAAAACTAGGCTTACAGCACTATCAAAACTCATTCAGTTTTTACTTATTTAGTATTAGGTCTTTACCTATGAAATTGCCGTTTTTCACGAAATAAATGAAGCGTAATTTTTTTATATATTTTTTATTTCTATTAATCAAAATAATCACCAATGCAATCAATGCATCTTTGCCAACGCATTGGTAGCTTATTAATGCCTTTCTTGAAGAAATCAGCTGGACGGGAGGCAACAAATTCTTCAAAGGCATTTTGTACTGCCTCTCGGGTATTGAATTTTTTTCCCGCCAAGAAGTTATCCAAATTCTGGAAAAAGTAGAAGTCTGTAGGCGCAAGGTCTGGTGAGTACGGCGGATGACGGAGAACTTCCAACCCCAACTCTTGTAGCTTGGAGACCGTCTACTGTGCAGTATGAGGTCGCGCGTTGTCGTGCAGGAGCAGTGGAGCCGAACGATTGACCAAAGCTGGTTGGAGACGTGCGAGCTTCTCCATCATTGTGTTCAGTTCTTCACAGTACACATCTGCAGTAATGCTTGTCCCGTTTGGCAAGAAGCTGTGATGAATTACACCCGCGTTAGACCACCAAACAGTGACCATCACTTTTCTAGGGGTAAGTTTTCGTTTAGGGCATTGTTTGGGTGCTGAACCAGGGTCCAACCAACTTGCTGAGCGCTTACGATTGTCAAACAGGATCCATTTCTCGTCACAAGTAACAATGCGGTTCAGAATTCCTTCATTTGTATGCCTGCTGAGCAGTGCAAGGCACGTCTCCACGCGTACTTCGCGCTGGCGGTCATTGAGTTCGTGGGGTACCCATTTGTCAAGCTTTTTTACCTTGCCAATTTGACGCAAATGGACCAATATTGTTTTGATGCTAACGTCGAAAACTGCTGCTAATTCAGCCGTGGATTGAGTTTCATCAGCTTCCACAATTGCCTTTAATTCGTCATTGTCGACCAAAGTTTTCGGACGACCACGGGGTTCATTTTTCAGGTCAAAATTTCCAGAACGGAAGCGGGTAAACCAATAACGGGTGGTGCGTTCGTTTGTAGTGTTCGCTCCGTAAACGTCGTTGATGTTGCGTGCCGCTTGTGCCGCTTTGCTGCCACGACGGTACTCATACTCCATAATTACTCGAATTTTTAACTTATCCATGATGACGAAAAATGTTCGAATGCGTTGAAAACAAAACACTAACTATTAAACAAATGACGATTTTAGAAAAAGAATTCTATGTTTGTCAAATAAAATTAATTTGAAATTAGAATTATCAGTCAAAAAAAAAAATATTTTCATTTGAAATGGCCAGTACGGCAAAACGGCAGTTTCATAGGTAAAACCCTTTTATTTAATGAATTGAAATGTTTGATGTTTTTAACACACCACGTGGGCGTATAACTGAATGTAACAAAAGTAGTAAAAACACATTTGAAAAGTCTCACATGAAACAAAAGGTACGGTTGAAAGACAAGCCGAACGGCCACCTAACCCTGTTCAATGTTGAAATGTGTTGAGATGTAGCTCTTCATGTCAAATTTATATGGGACCCTCTCGGCTTTCAACTAATATAATAAGCAGTAATATAAACTGCTGTATCTAATACTTAAGACTTTGCACGTTTAATAGAGGCGTTTCTGCAATACAGAAGAAAAGTTAAGTGCTTGCTGCATTTAGCTTTTAAGCGTTGGATCATTGGAGCAATGGCCGTTATTTGCTACTTATCGAATGAGCTCTCGGTGTATTGGGTTTCTACCTGATTTTATGCGCGTTCTTATTTTAATGCAGCTACTTAAGAGGATTTGTCGAGGTTAAAGAATTCAGACTTTTGACAATTTGCTTAAAAGCTCTAAGTACATCGGCTTATATATCTTAAGAGTTTTGTTATTGTGTCCTTCAGGTATAACGATGATTTACAATCGAATAGTAAAGCTCTTAGTTCGGATAAAATTACGAACTTAGTACAAACGGATTAAAATATATTTATTATATATTTATATTGTATGTTTGCATTTTCTTGGTTTTTTTTTAAAACAAACAGTTGCCTACTTCCATCAAAAATATATAACTGCGTATTAGGCAAGTTACTATATATGATACTGACATCATTAGAGTCGGGCCAGCGATTCGTAGCAGTCGAACTTTTATGAATTCCGAATCTAGCAATACTATTTTCTGTCAAATAAGCTATTAAAGATTAAATTTAATAAATTATCTTTCTTATAAGATCATTAGGTACATAACTACCTCGTTTAAAGAAAATTCATTAAAAAAAAATCAAAAGATCAAAAGTTTTAATTTCCCGCGTTTCCCGACTGCCACGACTCGCTGGCCTGACTCTAATTTTAGTTTTAAAGTTTGTCATGAGATTTGTAGCGTCAAGCTTAGGAAATCCTGCGTAAAACTAAACACAAAGCCGAGAGTTTAAGTAAATGGGTTTTTACATTATTAAGCTGAACGCACCCAAAATGCATCATATTGCTTGCCAGTTTAATTTTGCGAATGCTCTCTTAGGGTGTTACCACAGCAGCCGATCTATCGTCGATCGACGCCATCGATCGATGTATTAGTCTGGTAAAACTGTCGATGGACGTCGACTGTTCCATTCTACCATCGATCGATTGGTGTGGTAACACACATAGTGAGTCTACACCCTACCAATCCATCATCGGTGTACAAGGCAAGGATTTCAGCCCATCATAGTACATACACCTAAAAGTCGAACTAAACGTGTTCTTCATCACTTTCCATCACTAGAGATGGAAGACAAACGCGAATCCAATACACAATGAAGAAAATTGGTAAATCCGCCCAATTTTTGCTTTTCTTTCTTTTGAAATATTTGATTTTCGTTAATTTCTATGATTGGATTGGCAATAACGAGTATTTAAATCCCTAGATCCCCAGACAAGCACACCAACTGTATGGCCCCAAAGTAAGCAAAGCTTGTGTTATGGATGATCATCCAGCGAACGGGGGGGGAACCCAGAATAAACATACATACATAAATATAAACAACCATGACCCGAGAACAAACATCTGTGTTCCTCACACAGTTGAATGCCCCGGCCAGGACTAGAACCTGGGACGTCCGGCGTATGAGGCAGGGCTACTAACCGCTACGCTACTCGGTCGTCAATAATTGAAATGCATATGAGTGCGATTGATTCCCCTGACCTAGAATGACGGTCTGTGACACATTCGATAGTATAAAATTAAGTCAAGAAGGGTACAAAATTAAATATAAAGCGTTGTATTCGATGAACAAAAACTTTAATATTAATTTTTAGCTTTATTTATATTCTTGATCGTAAAGATCGAGTTAAGTAACGAATGATTTTTTAGATTTATTTTATGTGGATAACAGCTATTTTATGGTCTTAGATTAATAATAAGCGTAATAATATTTTGTGCACAATATTTATCGCTCAGTGGGTATGTTATTTAATTCTATTCTGCTTTAAAAGAAAAGTTTTGTATTTACATAAAACCATGTGATTGATATTAGTATTTCCTGATTTGTATTGTGGTGGTATACAATATCTACAAATAGTTTATTTTACTTAAAAGAAATAAAACTAGTGATATTTAATGTATTTTATTTATTTGCGATGTTGAGTATTTGAGAAATTGATACCGAATAGTATTTTTATTGAATTTTTTGATAATTAAATCTGCAAAGCCTATGAAGTTTTCTAAACAGCCATATGTTTTTGTAACAGTAGATGTATGTAAACTGTCCTTAATAAAATTTAAATACGATAACTTGTTTTAGTATTTCATATAACAACTACAAGTATAGACTGTGAAACTTCACAGTTCAGTAATTCACGCAATCGCGCCTCCGATTTCGCTCACCACCTTGTCGGTGTAAGGTTTAATTTCTTCACGGCTAGCGTGTATGATGATGATAATCTAATGTTTTATCTCTATTATAAGTGGCGGAGGGCTTTATTTGTGGACCCGGTGTTGAGCGCTGGCACCGTGTCATCGGTAATTATGGCCCGTGCCGTGACCTCCTTGCGGGTATCGGTGTGATTAGAAGTTTGTAACGCGTTGAGAACTATACTTCAGCTTATTCAAATGATGATGTCTACATGGTGCCAGAAAATGTTTTATTTATTTGTGTAAGTTTAAGTTTTTTGATTCATAGTCCTCATTGTACGGTGTGATTTTTCCTAATACCAAATTATGTAAAAAAATTGTCGTTACCTGCTATTTTAATGATAATTCTGTGATACATATTAACTGTTAATTAAATTCACGTGGTAAAATATCTTAGGTTTAAGAACATCAAGGTTTAAGGAAGGAAAATCTATTGTTATAGGAATGCTTGATTCATACGCCAGAGGTCGACTGTTCTGCAGTTGGGGTTTTCCCTCTTAATTTTAAATTATTAAATAATATATTATACATATAATGAAACCTCGGATAAGAATTGTGTTGGTTGAAATCTAGTTGGTTTTTAGTTTCAGCTAGGAACTACACCATTCGTTCAAATTAAAAAAGCCCAAGGGCTTTATGCTTACTTCATTACTAACCGTACCCAAAAATTAAACATGTCTTCGCAAACAGTTGTGTACTCGCCTGTACCCAGCTAGACACCATCAAGCACGTACTGCCGGCAGGTGGCTAACAGCTCATCGCGACTGTCCCGCCGATGACTACATCTCTGCCGACGGTACTCGTGGTACCTACTTCGTATGGCTACCTGAAGGACGACTCGACCTCGCCAAATAGACTACTGTCGAACGTGGTGTCAAATGACATCCCGGATACTTTGATTTAGGTAAACAGCGGAAGATAGGTGACAAGCGATTGAGGCATGGACGTTAAATATCTTGCTCCCGGCCGCCGGATTTTGCTTGTCAAATAGATAGTTGACTCCGCGAACCGAACCGACCATGTGCGACACGACACGAATACAAAGAAAATTATACAGACACAAATATTTTGCATCATCCTGTCTCTTACAAGTCGTGGAGCAATATAACAGTTCGTGTTAATAATTGTGTCTGTTCTGTAGTATGACATACCAGAGCCATTTTTCTGGTATGTCATGTAAGAAGGTCGCAGGTCTAATCCATATTTTACATAAATCAAAGCGTGGATAGGGAGGCAAGGGAATTGGTTTCCGCAATGTTTGTTTTACTTATTGGTTGTAAAAGATTGAAAAGAGTCCGTATTTTGCAAGTTCCTTATCTTTGCCTTGTTGCTCAGTTGCCTTGGTCAAGTATTGTTATCATTTTAGCGAATTAATAGTAAGAGACCATTTTAATAATCCGATATATCAATTGTCCACAGAGCTCAAAGTGCCCAGTAGAGGAGAAGCCCAGTAGTGAGACAAGCTACGTGGTGGGTGCTCCTCCCACCAGCACGCCGGGGCACACGGGGTACATCACCGCGGCTACTCTACCGCCGTCGGAGTTTAGAGGTGACTCGTTTTTGACCGTTTTACCTATTACCTCTTAGTTATAACGAGTAAATCGAACAATCGATAGGTTTAGCTCCTGATTTAAATCAGGAATTGATAAAAAAAAATATTCCTCTTTATTTATAATAAATGTTTGAGTCAGAACCTGTTTTAGTACAATTATTTAAAACAAATTACTAAAATGTATTTGACGTAATTATTAAGTGCATCAGTTACACTTACCGGCATTCTCTTTACTTCATTTTTGCCCATAAACGACTAAATGATGCCAAATAATGACACATGACTCATGGCTCTCGTTCCAGTAATAGTAATTTTCATAGCAGGCTCTTATATTATAACCATAACTTATTACGTTGTGATTTATTTATTATTCAATAAAGATTACATTTTATAATTAGGGTTATTAATACAAAAGAACATTTTTAATACATCCTCTGTTGAAGGTAGCCACATAATTCATAGAAAAGTTAAAAGAACAATAGAAAATGAGAGGAACATTTTTTTTAAAGCTCAAAACCGAAATAATAATAGGGAAATTATCGTACTACATTATTACAAAAATTATGCTTTAAAATATAAAACACCTAAACATAATTAATTTTTGAAAACACTTGGAGAGTCATTTATAGAAAACATTTTAGTTTAATCTACAAAGTATATCCACGAGGTCGCATCACGCTATTATTTTCCTGTACTCGCACGCTACGATGTACAGACTAAACATGTAGTGGGGAGAGTAGATGACACTCACTATACCAAACTTTTATTACTTTTTTACTATTTGGTTACATAAAAATCATTCAGAATCTCTGAAATGAAGTTCGAGTATTTTGTTGCCTTGTCATACTCGAAGAAAACAGTCGAGGCAATGATACCGATGTATTTATTTGCTATGTTTATTTGTAAGGCGCTAGTAACAAAATGCGTCGCGGTCGTAACATAAGTTGCAGAAATAACGCAAATACCCATTTGAAGACTTATAATACATAGATATTCGTCTCTGTCATTTATCATTTAGGTTCTAAGTAACTTAATGTTAAAATATATTGTCATTTACCTACAAAAACAATTTTCAGTGTCATAAAGAAACCTGAAAAATTAGTTCAATAATGGATTCAGGGTTAGTTTCATTTTTATTTAAGAAGTTCTATATCTCATGACTTTTAAGTAGCGTATGGAGCACCAAATCTGCTCGATCACAGTGCCATTAGACGAGATAGAAAATTATTAACACAACCACAGCTTTTTATAATTCCTTTTTTATATCATCATCTGAACCTGTGGTATTTGAAAATAAATAATTATTTGGGCCGATATAAAAATAATGTGATTAGTACGTTTAAAAGAAAGAACAAAATGAGTGTCCCTTCAAATCTGCCTGTTTTAGGTTTTGCTCCATCATACAGTCTATCAAGTATTGCTCTGAATATACTAATAGGAACATATTTTTTTCCTTTCCAGGTAAATTCAAGTCAATCAAAGCTGAAGAAAAGTCCAGTATAAGAGAAAACGGCAGGAAACAAACCGCGGTGGAAGCAACGTCGTGACATTGAATTGTGATTGTTTCATTATTTATAAACAATTGTTTGTAATGAATTATTGAACATGGATATTTTAATAAATTTCATATTGTATTACTTTTCTCAATTATCGATTCCCATAGTTATCTAGCAAAACAATTAATCGCAGATTCGCAATCAAATAGAAGATATTATAAAATGGTTGAACATTTCACATATGATCAAATAACCTTGGCTATTACTTTTATACGCGCTTTTACTTGACCATATTCACAAACGATTTCTAGTCATATGGTCAAGCCACAGTATGATGTGGCCAATGGACAGTCAATCATTTCATGAAATGCTCGAACATTTAATGATGATGGGCAATCCTTTGATATTTCCCATGAACAATTGTGTTTTGAAAACTAATATACCCCGGGATCAGGGAAACAATTTTTGACTCTCCGAGCGCTCGACTCTCACCCGAAATTACTAAAAAACGGTGGCACTAAGAGATATTAAAAACTAGTTGGATTAAATTTTAATAACGGATTTATTTTGTTATAACGTAAACGAAAATTCAAAAATCAGTTTCCTCCTACATGCTTCGTAATAAAAAAGCCACTATTTATTTGTTTATTTATGTATTAAGGATCCAAATTCCTTTTTGACATTCCACACATATCGTGTGAGTAGCAGAAATAAACGCATGCAAACCAACGACAAAAAATAAAATTGTAGGTACAAGGTACCTACTATCAGATGTCAGTGACACCCTGGAACAACCTCTTTTTTGTGTTTCATAGAACATTTAATATTTTAGAAAAAGATACGTAATTGTAACCTACACTGCATTCTATATTTTTTGATAAATTTTTCATTTACAATGGATATTTTCTGGTAAAAATAAAATTTATAAATTATGCCGTCGTAATTTCGCTGTGTGACAGAACCGGGAAAAACTCGTAAAATGTATTAAGTTATCTCACATCATTTTACAAACTTCGCTTTCTTTCTAATCTATAATCGCTAACGCTTCAAAGTAACAGATGTTCAGTAAATGACAATGAAGCATCTGTTAAGATTTTAAGACTTTTAGAGTAAACTCAAGATACTGCTGCAAAGATCACCAGCAACTAATATTGTAAAAAATATTGTTTGTATTTAAACAAGAGCCGTCTCCGTTTTGTACAGCACATATTACTCAGACCAACAACCGCTTTTGATTGAGTGTAAGGGTGTTACCACACCAATCGATCGTACGTCGATCGATGATAGCATGGAACAAGCAACGTCGATCGATTGGTAACACCCTAATGTAGATCAAATCTGTCAAAAAATCATCATATATGACACTCCTCGTACTCGCAGTGGCGTTATTTGGGGTGAGCGTAATGATAAATTGATATGAATAGACATTTATGTGACAATAAGCTTAGAAATATTGATTATCCTGCTGAGTTTCGTTAGTGTGCTGACAAACTGTGTAGCAAAAGTGATAAAATTTTGAAAAATATGTATCTAAATATTGTAAGTATATTGTCTGAAGCTGCTGTCTGCAGTGATGTAAACAAAAGTAATAAACGGAAGTCAGTGCCTGGGTGGAATAGATATGTCAGGGAGGCTCACGGGAGGGCTCGACTTTGTTTCGGGAGGTGGGTAGCATACGGTAAACCTAGACTAGGAAAAATATATTAGGTCTTTACCTATGAAATTGCCGTTTTTCACGAAATAAATGAAGCGTAATTTTTTTATATATTTTTTATTTCTATTAATCAAAATAATCACCCATGCAATCAATGCATCTTTGCCAACGCATTGGTAGCTTATTGATGCCTTTCTTGAAGAAATCAGCTCAACGGGAGGCAACAAATTCTTCAAAGGCATTTTGTACTGCCTCTCGGGTATTGAATTTTTTTCCCGCCAAGAAGTTATCCAAATTCTGGAAAAAGTAGAAGTCTGTAGGCGCAAGGTCTGGTGAGTACGGCGGATGACGGAGAACTTCCAACCCCAACTCTTGTAGCTTGGAGACCGTCTGCTGTGCAGTATGAGGTCGCGCGTTGTCGTGCAGGAGCAGTGGAGCCGAACGATTGACCAAAGCTGGTTGGAGACGTGCGAGCTTCTCCATCATTGTGTTCAGTTCTTCACAGTACACATCTGCAGTAATGCTTGTCCCGTTTGGCAAGAAGCTGTGATGAATTACACCCGCGTTAGACCACCAAACAGTGACCATCACTTTTCTAGGGGTAAGTTTTCGTTTAGGGCATTGTTTGGGTGCTGAACCAGGGTCCAACCAACTTGCTGAGCGCTTACGATTGTCAAACAGGATCCATTTCTCGTCACAAGTAACAATGCGGTTCAGAATTTCTTCATTTGTATGCCTGCTGAGCAGTGCAAGGCACGTTTCCACGCGTACTTCGCGCTGGCGGTCATTGAGTTCGTGGGGTACCCATTTGTCAAGCTTTTTTACCTTGCCAATTTGACGCAAATGGGCCAATATTGTTTTGATGCTAACGTCGAAAGCTGCTGCTAATTCAGCCGTGGATTGAGTTTCATCAGCTTCCACAATTGCCTTTAATTCGTCATTGTCGACCAAAGTTTTCGGACGACCACGGGGTTCATTTTTCAGGTCAAAATTTCCAGAACGGAAGCGTGTAAACCAATAACGGGTGGTGCGTTCGTTTGTAGTGTTCGCTCCGTAAACGTGGTTGATGTTGCGTGCCGCTTGTGCCGCTTTGCTGCCACGACGGTACTCATACTCCATAATTACTCGAATTTTTAACTTATCCATGATGACGAAAAATGTTCGAATGCGTTGAAAACAAAACAATAACTATTAAACAAATGACGATTTTAGAAAAAGAATTCCATGTTTGTCAAATAAAATTAATTTGAAATTAGAATTATCAGTCAAAAAAAAAATTATTCATTTGAAATGGCCAGTACGGCAAAACGGCAGTTTCATAGGTAAAGACCTATTATGAAGAGATGTGTGAGTCACGTAAAATATTCAAATCAAAATTAAAGCTTTGCCAAAACAATGAGCAACAGATTAAAATGCATATTCTAGCTGAGCAACACAGGTGTACACGATTTGGTGAATTTTGAAATAGTTCAAAAAACATATTACACTACAGGACGCACAGTTTGGGTTTAGGCCAGAGCTATCCACTGAGAGTGCTGTCCTCTGTCTCAAGCAGACTGTCCACTAGTACACGGCAAGAAATACGCCAGTGTACGCATGCTATCTTAATCTCTCAAAGGCATTCGATCTAGTCAACTACGAGGTGCTATGGAGTAAACTCCTTTCTGTCCAGGAGCTTCCATCCGAAGTTTCCATTTTAGGGAACTTCACCACGCGTTCCCACCGATAGAAAATGGTGAGCAGGCCGCGGCCCGCGGCCCGACAACCATTGACGGAAAGCATATATATTCTAATCGCTTAAGTAAAGTTGATATTGCGATGTAGATCGCGCGTTGTGATTGGTCGGTTGAGTAGCGCGTCACCACTACACCATGATACTGAAGTTCTGGTACAGCAACCAACAAAACACTGTAAGGTGGGCAGGCACTTTGTCTGAAATGTAGATATGGGTGAAGGTGTGGCATGAGGGAGGGGGGGGTGTGTTTCCGCGACTCTTTAATTTACGACCTATACATACCTTTATATTAACGACCTGATGGAGGAGCTTACCAATACCGGCGTTGGCTGCTCTACCGATGGCACTTGTTTAAATAACATAAGTTATGCAGACGACACGCTGCTGAGCCCCTCAGTAGGTGCATTGAAGCGTCTGTGGGACATCTGTCAGCGGTATGCGGTGGCCCACGCACTCAGGTATAATGCCACAAAAAGTGAATGTATGATATTTAAAGCTGGCAGAAAACAGTACAAGGCGCCTGCAATCAATCTTTGCGGCACCTCACTAAAACAGGTGAGTAGTTTCAAATATCTGGGTCATTCGTCACTGGAAACCTATCTGATGATGTCGACATCGAGAGGAAAAGGAGAGCACTGTGCGTGCGTTGCAATATGCTTGCCCGTAGGTTCACACGATGTACTAGAGAAGTAAAAATGACATTGTTTAAGGCTTTTTGTCAAACACGGTACACGTGCGGGCTATGGGTGGGATATTCGCGGCGAGTGTGCGGCGCGCTAAGAGTCCAGTACAACAACGGGTTCTGGGCGATGTTGGGGCTGCCGCGGTGTTGCAGCGCCTCCGCCATGATCGCGGAGGCGCGGGCACAGGATTTCTTTGCGGTAATGCGCAGCACCAACGCCATCCTGAGCACATTGGCTGAACGGTGGGACTCGCCCTTCCTACATTAGTTTGTAAGAAATACTGTATTACTAACTAATGAAACTTGATTTCCGAAATAAAAATTCTATTATTATTATTAAACACATGGTTGGATAATGAAATAGACGTGGTAACTTCCAATCCCTGCGCTTAAATCAAACAACAAACATTTAATCGTGTCTAAGTAGGTATTGTAAAATTTTGACATAAACTTCATGAGGCCGCTACTTTAATACTATATCGAAACAATATCGGCTTCTCTCTGCGTGGCAATAGACAATTTAACCTCAAAGCATTTCTTATGATTAGTAGAACCTAATACAGGCTTAATTTTGAATACGAGTAGCATATTGCACCTAATATTACTAGCTGATCTCTAATTTATTTGACACAAAACCAGTGCAAGTTATGAGAAAGGTAAATTAGCCGTTCAAAATTTAAGATTTTTTTAAATACACTACTTAACATGACACCTATGGGTGGAACATTGGTATTTTGCCAGTAGTTTAATATATGAATTCGGTAGTTTTCGTTAGAATTATTTTTATATTAACCTCATGTTTTAACCCTATTCTGTGTTAAATTTTGTGATAAGTTTCGGAATAAAGTTTTTACAATGATTACGATTCATTTATACATTTGAAATAGAAATAAACGAAATTACCTTTTATTTGAGACTTTGATTTGTTATAGAATATAATTAAAATCATGCCTGAATGCTATTTCTTAAGTGGATTACGAGCTTACACAATAAAAATAAACGTAATGAAAATTAAATTAACTTAAATAAACTTAAATATTTTAATAATCTTCAATAAACTCAAATAACGGATCACTTAGGGTCACTTAGGGTCCATAAAAAATAACCCCACGACCAACAGAAAAAAATGTGTATTTTTATTTTCTTAAAATTAAATACATGCATTCGTAATAATTGTATTGTGTTGTTGTATTGTAGTCAGTAGCAGTATTTTGATGATTCTAATGTAGCCTTTCCTCTGGTATAATAACCAAATCAATGTTATAAACCTTTTTAATTGCCAAATCATGTAAAACATGATAATTATTTTTAGTTGTAGGGAAGCTGGGTTGGAATTCAATGACTCCCTCAAGCACCATGAGTGGGTACCATACATAATATGCTTCATCACTTTCTAAAATGGTGATGTCCAATTTTAAAAATCAACATGTTTTTTTTAAGTACCTATAGTCGTCTGAATATAAAACATTATACTGAATTTAGGTGGATAGGAAAGCGGTGGAAAATGAATTTATATCTTGAATGAACCCAGCTTCCGCACCGGTCCTTTCCACCCTAATGCATTGAAGGAAAAATATAAAAGGTTGTAATGAAGTTAAGGCCGGTCGCAGAATTTCTTGTCACATTGAAATATAAATTTGATCAGTTTAATTTTGGCTTAGTAATTTATAATTTGGATTTTAAAAAACTTGCTTTTCATAGGAAATTGTTCTTGGGTGCGTTATTTTGAGTTTGTATTTAAAAAAAGTATCAAAAATTTGAGACTGACCTTAACTTAAGGAGCGATAAAATAATACAACGAAAAATGGTATACATAGTCATAGTTTATATTAAAATAATAATTTATCAGAGTAAACGTGAAATAACGCAATACATTTAAAGTGAGTAAAATAAATTAAATGTAAAATATTATGTTGTACATGAGATTAAATAACAATTATTGGAGTTATAATAAAGACCTGAGATTGCTTATTAAGTAGCCGTTTAGATTAGGCAGTGATATTTTAAATACAAAAAGTTTCCTTCTAATTTTTAAACAAATAAAAAGTTTATTTGTATGAACGTAATATGGAATTTTAAGTTTTAACAATTAGTCTAAGGTAAACTTTATATTATTTAAAAGTTAATTTTATATAATTTACTATTCTTGTTTAAGCACCTCTTAGCGATTTTTACTGATTTTAGATATAAGCGATCTATATATTTTTTATTTTTTTAATTAGTTTAACATAATTATAGTCTCAAATTGTGCTTAAGTTATAACATTTTGGTCAAAATGTCACATAAAAGGCATATCGGAATGATTAGTCATTAATTAAAATCCATTTTTTTGTTTGAGATCAATTTGGCACAGTAATGCCTTTTGGCTGTCAGTTTGCTTTAGTTGATCTATTTATCTATATATTTATATTTAGAAACACGATTCTTTAATAAGTGTTGTTGCTCTGTATTCAAAACATTTCATCTTCAGCAAGTTATAAAATTTTTTTTGTCATACAATTACATTCACATTCAAAAGTTGCAGCCCATTCTCATTACGATGTTTATGTTAAAAGAAATGGAAGAATCATCTATTGGAATAAATCAATTTATAATATATGTATTATATAAAATTACGTCTTGAATTGTAAAGTTATGATTCCCTGTAAACATTTTCGAATTTATAACATAATCGAAATAACCATAAAAACCTTATACATGCGGTTGATGGAACATAATTTCTGGATTAGGGACATTTACAAAATACGAGAACCCTTTCAGTAAAAACATCTGTAACTGCACAAATAAATTTAATATGACCTAGTCAGAGTCTAGTCAGTTAGTAACTATTATTTGCAATATCAATTAGATCAGAAAAAATATAGTATTTAACATGTGCCGTCGCACAATGAACGAGATAAAAGTTATTCAGTGTATTTTTCTTAAAATTTAACAAACCTGTGATCAGGAAATTCCTCAACGCGCAATAACCAATACCCAATTATTTGTAAGAGCTTCTTTGGCTTTCTTCATGTTCATACTGGAAAATTGTTCAAATAGCTGTCAGATTATCAATGTCAAGTAGACAATTTATCTAAAGTCACTGAAGTCAGTTTTCAATTGAATCGTAGGTTTGGGTCGGGATTCGAACACTGGTCTCGGCGCGTTCTGTCTCGAGTTGCGGTTGTTGGCTTCATGGTTCGCTTTGATTGCGGATTCTAATTTAAACCGTAGTTGCGAGGACTGTTGCATTATTGTTTTGAATTCCTGGAATGTGAATAAACAATTTATTGTTTTTTGTATAACGCCACAACAAATATTTTACCTTCCTATTTAATTGCGCCTGTTTTTGTCAAATATGTACAATTATAAGATAAATAGATGACCAGTAACAGATTTATAATTTCCAGACACAATAATTGAAGACAAAAAAGTCCTCTTTTAGGAAATACTCTAAATTGTACGACTGACTTCAAGATATTAGTTGGTGTGGCTTCTTCAGTCAGCAAATCTTGGGTAGGTTAAAATTCATGGTTCATTTCACGTTGACGTTTAGACGTAAAGATAAAGGACTTTTTTAAGATACACAATTCAATTGATATATGAATCTGTAAATATAAGAAGTACGTTAGATAGATTTTCATCAAGATAGAGCTGGTGAACTGGTGTTGACAAAGGCAATAGTATTTCACCGTTTAATGTGAATTTACTTGGAGCAAACCTTAGTCCATCACTAAACTCTTTTTAATATTATAAACGCGAGGTAATACGTGATTCCGAGCCCATTGTATTTCTGGATTAAATATTGTCTATGTCACTACCCCTGGATAATGTAGCTTTTTTACGGGGGAAAAGTTTGGTAGTTTCAGATTTCACCAATAACATATATCAAAGAAACAAATTAAACTTTCCTGTTTATAAATTATGCACAGATAAAACAATGTAAAATCTTTTCTAATAAATTCTAGGAAAATAACCAAATAGCAAAATTTAAGAATTTCATTCAAGAAAAATTACGAAACATTTCTTGAATGACTTATTGTTTTTATATATGGTGGGAAAAATAGTCCCTTTGCCTTATAAAGGGTTAAATAACACCAAATCACCTGTGGATGTCTAGGAGCCACTTTGGTCAGCCATCCGAGAGCGTATTCATGTAACGCCACAACGTCGCTGGAGGCCCGACTTAGTTCCGTCGACTCGCGGAGATGCGAGATTACTAGTGGCACGAGAAGCCATAGCAGTTGGACACCTGTGAACGGGATATATTATTATTGTACAAGCCAAGCTTAGTTTACTAATCTCTACTGAGTTTCTTAATACCACATTACTTATTATTGTCGGTTACTGTGATGTTATCTCGGGAGAATATTGAAGTTGTTTACAGAAAGAAGAGACAAGCTTATTGAGTGGCGCCATCGCCTATAAATATTTTAAATTTTGGAATGCAATCAAAATGTTTGTTGTCTAATATATGTGTATTACTTGTAGTTCTTAGTGCATTACTTGTAACACATGTGTAACATAACATGACTTGTACTTAGTTGGTATTTATAATTATTACATTAATCATATGCAAAGAGTAAAAAGAATTTCAACTATATAGTCGCTTAAGTATTTTTATTATAAACCTAAATATATACTTTGATTAACTTGCCGCCAATCCCAATTAATATTATGGAGTATTTAATATTTTATTTAGTTATTAAAAAAATCATGTATAAATTATAAAGTTTTATTAGCAGATAAAATAAATAAAGTCTTTGATGATGTGAAAATTTTGATCGCATTATTTTGTAGGCATTAAATTCTTACCTCTGTAGTTTTCCTCTGTAATGCATGAGACAAACGAAGAGGTTTTTAAAATAAAGATCGCAATATGGTGCTTATAATATTACGATTTAGTGATATACCTTATTAAACATTATTCTTGTACAGAGTTAGTTTAAAATAGACACTAATTCGGTACGTAAAATAATTTTGAGGTATATTTTATTTCTGTAAGAATGAGAAACTTTAGGGAAACGAATCGAAGATTTCTAATTCCTGCGCAGTATTTAATTTAAACTTCGATCATAAATAAAAATGTGATACACTATATAAATATGCCACTTTATACTGTCTACAATGGTTTAGACGTTGGCCAAGAAATTACAATTGGTACATAACAATCTATGTTATTGCAATCACAACCCTACGTGCATGGTCAAAAACAGAATTTAGAAGGCCGATGAAAAAAGTTGAAATGTTTTAAAAACTCGGCGGTCCCTTTATAGTTGGAATTAAACTTAAAAGCATGATTTTTCAATGATTTCTTGACTAAATTCATAAGAATGTTTATATATTGATTATAATTTCGAATAAACTTTCCAATTATATGTTAATTCATTATTAAGTGAACTAACTAAAGGTAATATTTTCAAACATTGTGTTTTTCTGATGAATTTAGATCAATTTTAATGAAATTTGTATGACGAAGTAAGGGAGTAGTTGTCTTTAAAAACAAAGTTAACCATTTTACCTAGATTGACCAAATCCACAATTTTATCAATTCTCGATGACAGATATACATATTAAAAACATTGACATGACAGTTAAGTTAGGAAGGAAGGACAAAAGGAAGTTAAAAAATTATGCTGATCTATGACGTCATACAATGCGAGTCAAATTATTTTACGCATTTTCGTTTGAATAAATAATTAATCCTTTTATCTGCGAGCTGCTCATAAAAAGATATATTATAAAAAAGTGATATCTCGAATTGATTTTTTGATTAGAATCAGATTTTTTCTTTACATTCCGAATTGTTATATTTTTATTTTATTTTATTTTTCTTTATTTGGGAAACAAACAGAACAATACACAATTAAATACAACAATATTCTCTAAATAATTCACAATCCAGCAAAGTTTCCTCTAATAAAATTTACAATTTTTAGTTAATTTAGAATGTAGAATACCAACAAACTACACAGTTAGATAATTTGGATTTAATTACATGTTAAATTTAAATTAACAGCATTAAACGAGGATTATTAAAGCAAATTAAAATTGCTTTAAATTAAAAATGCTATTAAAAAATGCTTTAGAGAGAGATTGAACATATCTAAGTCACTGAACACTTTATTGTTTGAATTACAAGATCTGTAAATAAATGAATTTGTTGCATAATTCGTACGCATTGTGGGTGGCTGAAAAGCATGAATTTGTCTTGAATTGGTGCGGCAACAACGAAAATTAATCTGCTCTAAAAGATATGGTGATCGATAAAGTTGTTAATAACTTTGAAAAAAAATTTTGATCGCGAGCTGTCCCTCTGTCCTCCAGCGAAGTTAATATACTATTGTTGATGGTTAAAGATGGCCCTAAAAGTAAAGTTCTATAATTTAAATATTTAATAAATTTGTTTTGAATTTTTTCTATTTCATTTATATAAACTTTATATTGCGGATTCCAAGCGACAGAGGCATACTCTAGATATTATTGCGTCTATCTTTTTTTGTTATGTGCTTACAATCGCACTAACAATTATTACTTAAAAAATAATAATTAAGTAAATAAGATTACTATTTCCATTTCTTTGTTTTCTCGATGACAGTTCTAATTTGATATAATGTAGTGTTATCAACCATATAAGTAATGATATCGATGTTTGTTTTAATCTGTCACTCGCAACAAGAGGGTCGTGCTAGTGCAAATAAGCTTCGTATGCCGAAGAAAAAACGCCAACCACGTCGTGTGACATCGGTTGACAACTTCAACGCTGATGCTATTCGCCGTCATATATATGACTATTACTTGCGCAAAGAAATTCCAACACTTAAAAAAATTGTTGTTTCTTTATGTGAATGTGGTTTGTTCCATGGCCAAAAATTGTCATTAAGCTTAGTTTTGAAAGAAATTGGATTTTCTTATAAAAATCTGACAAACGTAAAATATTGATGGAGCGTCACGACGTTGCTATGGCTCGCTGCGAATTTTTGAGCGAAGCCAAAAAGATATAAGATTGGTCAAATGTTATTTTCACTGACGAGACTTGGTAAAGTGCAAACCACACGGTATCTAAGAACTGGACTGACGACACCGCCGTTCCACTAGTTCAGTGCCAATGGGAAAAGGTGAACGCCTAATCATATGCCATATAGGGTCTACGATAGGATTCGTGTCTGATGATTTACTGACCTTTAAATCCAACAGTGGACTGCCACGAAGAAATGAACGCGGAGATTTACGAAGGATGGTTTAAAGAAATGGTGCAATCTCTGGAAGAACCGTCCATAATTATTATGGACAACGCTACATATCACTCCAGACAAATTGATAAAATGCCGACGCAGGCCAATAAAAAGCAAGAGATCATTGACTGGCTCCAACGTCATGGCGAAAATGTGGATAGTACTTTATTAAAAGTACAATTAGTGAATATTTTAAAATCGGAAAAAAGCCTCCCTAAAAGATGTGTTATCGACGAAATAGCTGCCGAATGTGGTCATTGGGTTCTTCGACTTCGCCGTATCATTGCCAGTACAATGCTACAGAACTAATATGGGCACAAATCAAAAGACACGCCGCTCGAAACAATACCCATCCCCCTTTTACGGCAAACAAGATGTTACATTTATTAAAAAATGCATGTGCGGAAGTAACTGCCGAAAACTGGGAAAAATTGTGAGAAGAACCCATAACATTATAGCGTCGGATTGGGAAATTCATGTGGCATTCGATAATATACAAGTACAGGAACTCATAATAAATGTTGGAGAGAGCTCGTCGAGTGAAAGTGACGATTCGTCAGATTTTGATTAAAATAAATAAATAAAGATTACCTGTCGTTATAATTATTTCGTGTCATTGTCGAGTACCTACCTACCTATACCTACTTATTTTACAATAGCTTCGAAAATTTTAAAGAAGCGGCATTATCAATCGACAATTAATACGTGTAACATCTTGTAATGAAATATAATATTAGTTAATAAATTTGTGCAAAAGTATCCGGCAGTAGTTTAATTTCTTACATTTTGTAAAAAAATATCGGGTCTGATATCGTGTTACGTTTATCGATATAGCTCCATCCCTATCAGTTTCTCCGACTCTGGTATTATATAACTTTGTACGTGTGTAAACGTCATATTTTTATAAAATAATGCATAGATAATGTAAAAAAAACGCTCGCACAAGTTTTCACAGGAGCTGTCATCGAGAAAATAGAGACATGGAAATAGTATAATTCATCTAATTTAGTACCACTTTTGGGGATACATATTTTTTTGCGGGTAATTCTGAAAATGATTCAATTGTTCATCAAACTGTTCTGCCAATAACCTTTTTAATAGAGCTCTACGATCTTAACTTTCTATCATAAATGACAAGATTTAAACGCTCTGTAGTGTATATTAATTAGAAATAAATAAAATAAAACAAGAACAGCCTGTCCTGATAAGACAAAAGCTAACTTAAATTCAAAAAAGTTTCACAAGAACACAACTAACAAAAAATATACTTCACACTTCTAGCCAAGTCAACATAACAAATCTTTAACACAAAAGCTGCCTGAAATACATTTCCAAGGTCATTTTTTTGTACTTTTAATAATTTTTACAAACACAGAAAATGGGACTTTTTAAACAGTGTAAGGATCAAATAAATAATTAAATAGGCTACTTACGTGCTTCTCCCGCATTATCAACCAAAACATCCAAGGCCTCCAAAGCCGCTTGGACCACGCCCACTCCGCTACTGGCCAATCCCGTTTGTCCGTTAGCTACGCCTCCCGCGAAGCGAGCCAATAGGCGACCGGCTAAAGCTCGTGCCCACCAAGATACTAACTTGGTATCTTCATTGGACCAGATCGTGCGGATTACGCGACAACAGAGGATGAATTTCTGCAAAAATGTTTAAAAATGTTAGAAAGTTCATAAAAAAATTTATCTTAATTTATTTTGAGTACATTGGTTTAGGTAGTGGGTCTACCCAATCAATCGGTCCGGCATTAATCAGCGGAAAAAGCCAGTCTTGTGTCAATCGCGTTTTGGAGACCAATATTAATTAACTCGAACAGACTACCTATACGGCACTAGCCGAATATAATACAATATGTGAAGTAGTTGCAGCGCCTCTGACGGATTTGAACACATTGGGCAATTGAACAATTTAACTTAGTTGCAAACCGACTGTCACTACGAGGAACCGAGTCGCATCGGAGCGAGTCGAATACGAGCAAACTTCATACCGTCCTGCTCGCGCGCCTCATCGCCGACTCATTCTGTCTCTTTCGCAGTGTTTTGAACGTTTGAACAGCGCAATGTATTCAGTTTTTTGATCCAGTACCAGATCCATTGATCAGTTACGTGATAGGAAAACGTTGCCTATCTTCCGCTCTTTTAATTAAATCAAAGTTCATGAAGCGATGCTACCATATTACATAAATAATAAGATATACTCGCACTACCTTACTAACAATTACATAATGTTGCAACATACCTCGTCATCACTAGTGTCCAAGCATCTCCTAAAATGGTTAATACAGGGATAATGTACGGGCGCCGCGGCTGTCACTTTCAAAAGTAACACCGCCATTGCTCGCGCCCCGCAGGTCGCTTCTATGGACTGTTGTTCATCGTCTAAATACAACATATAAGTTAATAACTTGATATATACCAACGAAGGGCTAAATATATTGGTACTAATTGCATAGATAAAACAAAAATTGAACGTCACTTGATGCCCTTTTTGAGATTTACTTAGGAATTGAAGTCATATTTTGAGTTTAAATTGATTTCGCAAGGAGCGCCACAGTGGTCAAACAATCAATCTTAAAAGTGGCGGAATTGCCAACTCCTGTGTGACTAATACTTTTCAATACTTTTTTGAATGTATTACGTAAAATACTTGTCTCAAACTTTACATCAATATTTCTGTTACTGATTTTTCTGTCAAACTGTTAAATATCACATCAATAATAATGTCACAGAAGTTCAGCAACTGCAGCATATTATTTAACTCATCAAAAAACTATTGTATTGAAAAATATAATTTTAATACTATTTTTATAATCGACTACGTAAAACTAGGTCTGGCTGTTAGGGTATTTGTTATTTTTAGACAGCATTTTTTTTTCGAGATCACGTAAAAATGAAATTGAACATGACAATAAACAATTTTGGTAAAAACATTCATAACTTTTGAACGGCTGACTAATCTTTTATGGAACTTGGCTGAGTACACGCTGGATTCATTCACCTTCAAAGCCGCATTGCTCGTTCCGTTCGTATGGGAGATATATTGACGTAAAAACAAATGGACCGTGGGTCTAATACAAAATTGACGTAAAAAGTGCCCCGCGTTATCTCACACATGTACAGAACTATAAACAAATTGAGTCACTTGAAATTTAAATCCTGCATCATTGCATTACAGCCGATTATTGCTTGTCGCAATTTTTCACCTGACGTCACTTTAAGCAGCCTCGACTTGGAGCTTTCAAATTTGACAGATTTCACCAAGCAATATGTCATTTTGGACGTGTTGTCAAGCGGTCGATCAAATCGAAATTGGTGTGATATTCACGTTTGTGGCCGGACGCTTTTGAATGCAGACCCGATCTCCATTTGTTTGCAAGTCAATGGGGAGATACGATGCCACAGCATACAGATACACAGACAGACAGACACACACTTTAAACTTATAATACCCTTTTTTTGCGTCGGGGGTTATAAACATTGTTGCTATATAAAAAAACATAACTGCATTACTCCTTCAAAAGCACTTTTTAACGACATTATTACAAACATTTAAAACCAAAACAAAGAGAACGCACCACATTTAACCCTCTCAATAAGTTTGCCCAATGTGCTCTGCAACAACTGATTGTGCTGTGACTTTGTATTCTCGTTTATCTTGACGACTTTACACTCGCAGGCTTGTTGCAGTAGTAATATCCCTGCTTCAGACAATGTTGGGTCTCCTTTTGAAGCTCGCAGGATTTCCGTTGAGAAGTAAAGGATTGTTGGAAGAAGGGATAGTGCGCCTGTAAAAAAACCAGTTTTTGTATAATCGTTTTTTAATATAAAATTTTCGGTTTTTCAATACTCGCAACAAAACAACTGTGAAATTGTACAAACCTACTTAATAAGTATTGAAGCCAAATTAAGGCAGAAATCCCGAGTTCTTAAAGCGGGATTAGCAAAGGCATATTTTTTATTCATAAGTATTTTTCAGGCATAAGTTTATTCAGGGCATAAGTTTATTTTATTATTTTATACTTTTTCTAAATTTTTTACATAAAACCACACATGTATTTTTAAAGGTGAAAGTGACTATTTTTTTGAATCCTTATCCAGGCATCTGTTTTAGCACAGTAGATCCACGTATAGCGTTCGCATTTAAGTTCATTTTTGCATGCAGTCGTCAGCGTGCATAGAGAGTAGGTAGTTAAAAATGTATGTATGGCACTTTTTGTATTAATATTGCAAGGTTGGGGTTTTTTGATGCAAGGATTTTTTTATCACGGTTTGATTTTAATTTTTGATTTTGTTTTGTTCTCCCAGATGATTAAAATTAAATCGAAAACCGTATCGAAATGCGTATCGTCTTACCTTGAGGGCTAGTCAAAGACAACAGATCCCCCATACAAGACAGACTCTTCACTAGTAAGGCGTCGCCGTGTACGCCTAAGCCTTTAGGGACTCCAATTACACCTACTGTACCTTCCTGAAAAATGATTATAGCAAATATTATATTAATATTATATTCAAAGTCTGCGTTATAGCGTACGTATAATATAGGACATAGTGGAGTCATTATAATGTGTACAGAACTATAAAGGATTTGAGTATTTTCATTATAATTTTTTATTCCTTAAGCTGTAAAAAGTCTAACTATAATCAAAATTCAATTTAAAAAAATGTTGGTACTATTACTATATACTATACTACTTATACTATTGCATACAGCTTCGTGCTTTCGTTTGTGATCCCTATTAGTGAAAGGGGATGAACACAGTTATTTGTACTAATTATACCTTGCTTGAAGCCTTTTACAAATACATTTTATCGCAACAAGCAATCAACATACCGGTTTCTTCGGACTAATCATGGGTAATCGTCGAACACACAAACATACGCACAGCTCCAAGGCCGCAAATACTAGAGACTTGTTGGGAGGGAGTTCTCCCGTGGGCCCGCCCTCTCCCAGAGTGTGGACAACTTCCACCACCGATGGGGGGATGGCACCGTCGGATTCATTGGGAGCTAGTTCTGGAGAATTAAGGGCATTGGGGTTTATTTTTGGGAGGGTAAAATTTGTAACGGAGAAGTAAAGGGCGAGGAAAATAAAACGCTATGACGTATCGTACAGTTGTACTAAATCATTAAAGGCGTTTTAGTAAATATTTATTTCACTTTTAGGATCATAAAAGATAAATTTTTTATAAAATAAATGTGTTTAAATACTGTTATAATGCATGTGTCAAACGAAGATATTATATAACATTTATATGAATACAACATACAGATAACCCTTAATAAGACAAATTACTTTTAGAATCATTGTCAATGATAAAGTTTTGTTGTATTTTAAGCGAATAATCCTAGAAGAAAAAAATATACGAATAATTACTGTAAATTAGTTATGTATTGTAAAAGAGAAAGTAAAGAACGAAATATTTCTAGAAAACTACCGGTAAATTTAGAAGAACCTACCGACCAAAAATATGGTGAGAAATATATTCAGTGTTATTATACCTCATTAAGGGTTAGAGAGGCAAAAATAAGTAAGAGATGGTAGTTTTATCTCTTAGTCCATTTCAATCCAAGCAGGAGCTTGTATTTTGTGTGATAAACACAGCTGCCTCCTTATTTGTAATAGTTTTTCAATTTTGTTTGCATTTTCGATGGAATTAAGTATACAGACAGCTAACTGCAGGAAACGGGAAACGAAGAGAATAAAGCCAGTATAATTTATACAACCTCACCTTTAATCTTAGCCTGCATATTGGCATGTAACTGCTCCCTTGCGCCCTCTATAATAAGTTTTAACACGTCTGCCACCAATAGTAAGGCTTCGGTGCTTTCTTGCGTCAGTCCCGTACGGTGGACAATTTGACACAGTTCTATTGCTAATGCTCTGTGGAAACAAGAAAATGTTTTAATATTATTAATTTATTGATGGCAACGTGATGTGGTTAGCATTTCAGTATAGAGGACCCGGGATATCGTAGCCGGATGACAACGTTTTAGGCCAACGAATTAACGGTTAAAAGGACGAATTTCATTTTTTCATTTTATTATCAACATGTGCCTCGATATTTGTTCGTTCCGTTTCTGAATTTATTTATTTATTTCCTTTTTGTAGGAAAATTACAACTTCATAACAAACATCAAATAAACGTACAAGTTGATATGTATAATTTGTTATTTTTCAAAGTCCCTATGAACAAATAAGTACTTTTTTTTTATATTACACCGTTTAACATAATATGTCTTTACCTATGAAACTGCCGTTTTGCCGTACTGGCCATTTCAAATGAAAATATTTTTTTTTTGACTGATAATTCTAATTTCAAATTAATTTTATTTGACAAACATGGAATTCTTTTTCTAAAATCGTCATTTGTTTAATAGTTAGTGTTTTGTTTTCAACGCATTCGAACATTTTTCGTCATCATGGATAAGTTGAAAATTCGAGTAATTATGGAGTATGAGTACCGTCGTGGCAGCAAAGCGGCACAAGCGGCACGCAACATCAACGACGTTTACGGAGCGAACACTACAAACGAACGCACCACCCGTTATTGGGTTACCCGCTTCCGTTCTGGAAATTTTGACCTGAAAAATGAACCCCGTGGTCGTCCGAAAACTTTGGTCGACAATGACGAATTAAAGGCAATTGTGAAAGCTGATGAAACTCAATCCACGGCTGAATTAGCAGCAGCTTTCGACGATAGCATCAAAACAATATTGGTCCATTTGCGTCAAATTGGCAAGGTAAAAAAGCTAGACAAATGGGTACCCCACGAACTCAATGACCGCCAGCGCGAAGTACGCGTGGAGACGTGCCTTGCACTGCTCAGCAGCCATACAAATGAAGGAATTCTGAACCGCATTGTTACTTGTGACGAGAAATGGATCCTGTTTGACAATCGTAAGCGCTCAGCAAGTTGGTTGGACCCTGGTTCAGCACCCAAACAATGCCCTAAACGAAAACTTACCCCTAGAAAAGTGATGGTCACTGTTTGGTGGTCTAACGCGGGTGTAATTCATCACAGCTTCTTGCCAAACGGGACAAGCATTACTGCAGATGTGTACTGTGAAGAACTGAACACAATGATGGAGAAGCTCGCACGTCTCCAACCAGCTTTGGTCAATCGTTCGGCTCCACTGCTCCTGCACGACGACGCGCAACCTCATACTGCACAGCAGACGGTCTCCAACCTACAAGAGTTGGGGTTGGAAGTTCTCCGTCATCCGCCGTACTCACCAGACCTTGCGCCTACAGACTTCTACTTTTTCCAGAATTTGGATAACTTCTTGGCGGAAAAAATTCAACACCCGAGAGGCAGTACAAAATGCCTTTGAAGAATTTGTTGCCTCCCATCCAGCTGATTTCTTCAAGAAAGGCATCAATAAGCTACCAATGCGTTGGCAAAGATGCATTGATTGCATGGGTGATTATTTTGATTAATAGAAATAAAAAATATATAAAAATATTACGCTTCATTTCTTTCGTGATAAACGGCAATTTCATAGGTAAAGACCTAATATTTGTGGGAGTGTGTTTAAAATTATGATTATTGATTATTATTAATTGTTAGTAGTTAATTTATTATGTTTCGATATGTTACATAATAAGAGGACTAAAACTGTAAAACCGTTCCCACCTAAAATTGCCGCCATCTTGTAATGACGCAACTTGTTTACTCGGCTGTATAAAAGCGCTTGCCCTCCTCTGGGAAGGGCATTCTCTCTTGGGTCGTGGTCGGAGCGTGTTGTATCAAACTCGTCAGGTAATTATAATTTATCATTTATTATGTAACCAATAAAGTGTTAAGCTAGTAAATAGTGTATTATTACATAGTTGAACAAAATGTGTTAACAATATAAAAACAGTTTATGAAATATACCTAAAACGCTTTAGTCTATTTCTTGTATTTTTATTTTAGATTAATCTCCCACATCAGAAGTGGGATAAAATACCCTCTTTCACTCGTATTAAAATCAATTTATGAGAGTTTCAGAAACACCACGTCATGTCGCTTCGAGAACAGCCATCCGACGTGCCAGGCAGCGAAGCCGGAGCTCTCTCCGAGGTTGATCAAGCCGAATCCATGGTGCAGTCACCAGTTCTGGGAAGTCTATCAAAACAGCCTACAATGACATCGGCGAGCACTAAGGAAGCTGCTTCGGCTGCAAGTTCTCAGGCCAGTACAACTGTTTCACTTGATTTTATGAAAACTATGATGCAAGAAACGATGGCATCTTTTCTGCAATCAACTAAAACTTTAACAACACCATCTGTTATGCAACCCTTGCCACGTGCTCGAAATTTTGAGCACATTTACCTACCTGTATTTGACCCTGACGATCAGACCGATACCGTGCTAGTGTGGTGTCGTCATGTAGAGGAATTAAAGTCTGAATACTCACTTAATGAGCGCGAAACGCTTAATTTAGCTCGTAAAAACTTAAGAGAAGAATTAAAAAGCAGCCTCATACAAACATTCGCAGATGAAACCCGCTCCTACGATGATCTCACGGCGTTTATGGAGTACACCAGCGATAAGGCGAGCAGCCTCACCGAATACGCGACCCGAAAATGGGAGCTAGCCAAGAAAGCAGTTGGCATAAAGTTGACCGAGCTTCATTTAGTGGAGGCAGTTATCTCAGGTATGTCAGACTTTCGTATTAGATCGGATTTGCTTAGACTGACACCAAAGACATTACCTCAGTTAATACAAAGTTTAAATTCATATAAACGGAAGCATCCAGTAAGCGATAATGATCATAACATTCAATCTAAGAGAAATAAATTCAACCCTAATCTCAGATTTAGACGTTGTCAAAGGTGTTTCAAATTAGGACATATGCAGAGAGAATGTCGAACCGTTTTGAACAATAACTACTCCAACGGAGACCGCTGTTCGTCCTCAAAGTACCGTAACTAGAAAAAATCCAGCACCCGTCGCGTCTACGTCGTCTCGACCTTCCATTACTTGTAACTTTTGCCATAAACCAGGGCATAAAAGCGAAAATTGTTTTAAACGTTTAAATTCTAAACCGGTATCTGAAAAGTCGATTAATTCCTTGATGGTGGGCAATAGTCGTTCCGTCATTGCTCCGATTGATGGTCGTAATTTCTTGTGTCTCGTAGATAGTGGTGCCGAATGTTCCCTAATGCGTGAGAGTATTGGGGAGTCAATTAGTGGTAAAATCATTTTTAAAACTACCTTACTTCGGGGCGTAGGAGAAAATTCATTTAGTTCAACCCGCAAAAAAATTTGTGCAATTTGCATTAATGGTTTAAATTTGGAACTTGAATTTGTGATGGTACCCGATCACTTTATTCAGTATGACGTTCTATTGGGTGAAAACCTTTTTGAAATTCCCGGTTTACAAGTAACTTTTTCAAACTTTAGTACACAAATTTCTAGAAGTGTTTATAATGTTAATTTTGTTGAGAAGATTGATTTGAATACTTAAATTGATACTGATGTTGGCCACGAATCTAAGCAAAAATTAATTAACAACTTATTGAATTCATTTTCTGATATGTTTACATCCGGAAACTCAGTGTCACAGGTCAATACAGGGGAGTTGTCGATACGCCTCAAAAACCCTGATAAGACGGTTCAGAGGCGCCCCTATCGCCTTGCTCCTGTTGAACGCGACAATGTCAAAAAGATTATTCAGGATTTGAAAGATAACGGTATCATTAGAGATAGTAGTTCCCCCTTTTCAAGTCCCATTTTACTTGTTCGAAAAAAGGATGGTAGTGACCGACTTTGTGTCGATTATAGAGAGCTTAACGCTAACACGGTTCGTGACCACTTTCCTCTCCCTATAATTGATGATCATATTAGTAAACTTGTAAACGCAAAATACTTTACAGTATTAGACATGGCTGCGGGATTTCATCAAATTCCGGTGGCTGTCGAATCTATAGAAAAAACGGCATTTGTGACGCCCGATGGGCAATACGAGTTTTTACGTATGCCCTTAGGGTTATGCAATGCCCCTTCCTTGTTTCAAAAAGCCATTAATGCTGCCTTAAGGCCCTTTGTTGACGTTTTTGTGCTAATTTTTATTGATGATGTTATAATTTTCTCCAATACCATAGACTAAGGTCTTCAAAACCTAGAAAAAGTTCTCGATTTACTCAAAACTGCTGGATTTTCACTTAATATAAAAAAATGTAAGTTTCTCAAAACCGAAATAGAATATTTAGGGCGCGTAGTTTCAAATAGTTCTGTTAAACCAAGTCCGGGTAAGGTTATGGCTCTTATTCAATCACCTGTTCCTACGTCGGTTAAACAGGTTCGGCAATTTTGCGGTTTAGCCGGATACTTTCGGAAATATATTCCAAACTTCTCACTTATAATGACACCCTTGTATAATTTGACTAAAGCGGATGCCAAATGGAGCTGGACTTCTAAACATGATGCTACTAGAGAGAAAGTTATACAATATCTTTCATCAGAACCAACCTTAGCTCTATTTGACACATCTAAGCCCATAGAGCTTCATACGGATGCCAGCTCTACTGGATTTGGCGCTGTTTTACTTCAGAAACACGATAAACAATTTAGGGTTGTAGAATATTACAGTGCGCGCACCACCGATACAGAATCGAGATATCACTCGTACGAGCTTGAAACTTTAGCAGTTGTTAAGGCTATAAAACATTTTAGACACTATTTATTTGGCAGGAGTTTCAAGCTCGTCACGGACTGTAACTCTTTAAAAGCATCACGAAATAAAAAGGAGTTGCTACCGCGTGTACATCGCTGGTGGGCGTACTTGCAGTCCTTTGATTTCGATATTGAATATCGTAGAGGAGAGCGTATACCTCATGCGGATTATTTTAGTAGAAATCCAGTAGTTCTCAACATTAATAACGTGGTGAATCAAAGTGATTGGTTAGAAGTAGGACAAAAGAATGATTTGGAAACAAAAAATATAATTTTATCTATTCAAAATGGAACTATTGACAAGAGTCTTGCTTCAAGTTATTCGGTTCATGATGGGCTACTTTATAGAATTTTTAGTACTAAAGATAAAAAGATTAGAGAGTCATTGTTTGTTCCGAAAAGTTATCGTTGGTCTTTGATTCAAACTTATCATGATTCATTAAAGCATTTAATGAAAGGCTGGGAAAAAACTCTAGAGAAAATTCGAGAAAGATTTTGGTTTCCGAATATTACTAAGAATGTTCGAAAATATGTTGAGAACTGCTTGGTGTGTAAAGTTAACAAGAGTCAATCTGGTTCACGTCAAATCTCTTTGCACCCTATCAATAAAGTTCCAATACCTTTTCATACAGTACATATGGATACAACGGGAAAATTAAGTGGTAATAAAATCAAAAAACAATATGCTGTCGTATTCATTGATGCATTTTCAAAATTTTGTTTCATCAGACCCGTAGCAAATCTTACAGCTGTCGCAACAGTTAATTGCTTGAAGGATTTGATTTTCACCTTTGGTACGCCTAAAAGAATAATTTGTGATCAAGCTGCATCTTATACCGGTAAAGAACTTACAAAATTTTGTCAACATTGGTGTATCGAATTACATTTCATTGCTAGTGGTGTCAGTCGGGCAAATGGTCAGGTCGAAAGATTTATGAAAGTTCTGACTGATTGTTTCACAATAGTTGAGAATACCACAAGGAGAAGCTGGAGAGATGCTGTTGGCGAAGTGCAATTGGCAATTAATTGTTCATTAAATAAAAGCACTGGACAGACTCCCTTCCAGCTACTCATGGGTTGTAATCGGTCACCTCCTGCCATTTCTGCTCTTGTAAATGATATTGAACGTATGGACCTTCATACTTGACGCTTAGAAGCCAAGCGTAAGCTGGATGAACGCGCTTTAAAACAAAAAGTTCAGTTTAACAAAAGTAAGGCAAAGGTCGTTCCACTTAAAGTTGGCGATGTGGTCTTAGTAAAGCAAAATCCAAGAACCATTACTAAACTTGATAGCAAGTACAAAGGTCCATGCGTTATTACCGAAATATTAGAAAACGAAAGATATAATGTAAAAGTTCATAGTACTGGAAATTGTTTATATGTATCGCACGAAAATTTAAGACTTGTTTCACCTGATATGGGTTGTACTTTAGCAGATACTCTAGAAGAATAAGTAAATGTAACGTAATGTGTAATTATTAAGTATCAAAAAAATATATATATATGTATATATAAAAAGAATAATATTGTTTATTCCTCTTTATGCCTGATGAGTGCTGGCCAGACTTTTGGGGCATTCTGAGTAATGAATAATATTGGGATGTGCCACTAGGTTTTTTTTTACCGAGGCAACATGTACATTATATAAAAGATTTGCCGCGCCATACGAAATGGCTTTTTACCGAGGCAACATTTACATTATATAAAAGATTTGCCGCGCCATACGAAATGGCTTTTTACCGAGGCAACATTTACATTATATAAAAGATTTGCCGCGCCATACGAAATGGCTTTTTACCGAGGCAACATGTACATTATATAAAAGATTTGCCGCGCCATACGAAATGGCTTTTTACCGAGGCAACATGTACATTATATAAAAGATTTGCCGCGCCATACGAAATGGCTTTTTACCGAGGCAACATGTACATTATATAAAAGATTTGCCGCGCCATACGAAATGGCTTTTTACCGAGGCAACATGTACATTATATAAAAGATTTGCCGCGCCATACGAAATGGCTTTTTACCGAGGCAACATTTACATTATGATTATGCCGCGCCATGCAAAATGGCTTTTTACCGAGGCATTATATCTTTATATCATTTACCTGTATTGTTTGGTTTTGCTATCCATACTAAGTATTTGATTTAAGTATTTAAGTAAGCGAGCCAAGAGAGCTGGCTGCTTGTCAGAATGGCCGTGTGGGAGTGTGTTTAAAATTATGATTATTGATTATTATTAATTGTTAGTAGTTAATTTATTATGTTTCGATATGTTACATAATAAGAGGACTAAAACTGTAAAACCGTTCCCACCTAAAATTGCCGCCATCTTGTAATGACGCAACTTGTTTACTCGGCTGTATAAAAGCGCTTGCCCTCCTCTGGGAAGGGCATTCTCTCTTGGGTCGTGGTCGGAGCGTGTTGTATCAAACTCGTCAGGTAATTATAATTTATCATTTATTATGTAACCAATAAAGTGTTAAGCTAGTGAATAGTGTATTATTACATAGTTGAACAAAATGTGTTAACAATATAAAAACAGTTTATGAAATATACCTAAAACGCTTTAGTCTATTTCTTGTATTTTTATTTTAGATTAATCTCCCACATATTAATCCCATGGTCAATGTATATATTATAGCACAACTCGCAAATTCTACACACTTTTAAAATTCATCGTGCAAAGTACAATATCTCGTAATGTAACTCTTACCTATCCTTCAACAACCTGGCTCTATTTTCCGGTTTATCCAAAAGAGTAACCAAAGACAGGAGCACAGAAATAGTATTTTCTACACTCATGTCCCTTTGTGCGCATAACGCTTCCATGCAGATTCCTGAAAAATATAATAATAACAATAATAACTCCCCAGACAAACACACCATCTGTATGGCCCCAAAGTAAGCAGAGCTCATGTTATGGATGACCATACAGATAGAGAGAGACAGAGACAGAGAGACTCAGATCAAATATACATATAACAACCATGACCCGAGAACAAACATCTGTGTTCATCACAGAAATAAATACCCCGAACTCGAACTTGGGACGTCTGGTGTATGAAGCCGAGCCACTACCGGCGGTAAAACATTATTTATCTCACTATATTGTTTCCATAAATTAATGTTAATATTCAAACTAGTCTCGTAGTAAACTCACCAAACAATAAATGGAACCTTTCATCAATTGGTTCAAAAAATTCACAGTTCCCATTCTCAGCTTTAGTAGTTCTGTTATCCAGTTGGTTGTCAGAGTGTTCTGTAATCGGAAGAGTTTATTTTTACTATTCTGAAAGATTAAGGTCATTGAATATGGAACCTTATCAAATATTTAAGCATGCTTTAAAACTTTCGATATTAAGCTGTCACAATAAAACTATGTCTGACTTGATTAAATTTTTTATTGATTTCTATAGATAATCTAGATTATTATAGACAAAGGATCGCCGTTCTTAATCGGTTAAAAATGGTAAATTCGACTGCGAGCTTTAACTCGAGAAACTTGAATTGTGCACTCAAGGCTTTATTTTTTATCTAAATGTACGGCGCTCAAGTAAAACTTGAGTCTTAACTAGTCTTAAGCTGAAGTCAACAAAGTATAAAGTAAGGAGACATCACAGAACGCTAACGCTGATACACGAGCCGATAAAGCACAGTTGTACAATTAAGCTAGCTTAAACCTGTGGTCCTAGAAATATGAAGCTTTCTTAAGTGTTCTAAGAAAATATTTCTGAAAGTTCTTATAGAAATAGAAAAAAGTGAAAAATCAACGACTAGATTCTAAACAAACTAACAAATACGAAGAATAATTATTATCAAGGAAGACCTTGCAACTAAAGAAAGCAACGAAAACAGCATAAATCATATTTAAGTGCTAACATAAAAGTTTTATAAAACGTATAAATTGAACAACGTAATAACTAAAGTGTAAAAATGTCTTTTTAGTACTCAAATAATTAAATAGATGTAAACATAATTCAAAAAGCTTATTGATGACTTAATTAAAACTCACATACAAAAACATGCTAAGAAGATATTTAGGCTTCGTCTAACCAATCTTGACGCAGAACTGAACGTCTTCGAAGAATGGAAATCCAAATTTCTTTCAGAAAGAAGACATAAAGTCTTATTCCTTGTATCAACATTAATGATATAGAAATAGGACTTACACAGCTTGCGTTTTTATACTTTTCTGCGTAGTCATGCGACCGCGAAGCTCAACTGAAAATCAGCACTTTGTTGCCAAAAGGAACAAAGCTTCAACTGAGCGGTATGACCACTTGTTAGTACAGTTCACACAAAAAACATTGTTCACTGTTGATGTATATAGAATACACAGTTACTGTTTGTAGGCAACATATTTGTTGCTTTTTGTTTTAACATGTCTTTTGTTTTTTGTCGTGTAGTATCGTTTACCTTGAGGCACTGCAGCATTGGAGTTGTATCGTAGCGCGGCGGCGTACAGCAGACACGGCCACCTTGTGACGTAATGCGCGCGGGAAGCTTCTAGCGCCTGCGCGGAGTAGAACGCGCCGCCACCGTGAGGCAGTTGCGACGAAAATTCTGTGGATAGGGGAATTAAATGGTTATTGAAGTAATACGCTTTAAAAGATTACGAGCGCAACAGGAGAATACATGAATTATAAATATTAACACATAATAAATATTAATTTCGTTCATAACAAAGTACTTTAATGTACACTTTTTTTGAAAATCTGTGATATTCAAATATAAAACAACACTCGCAATATATGTATCAAGACTAGATTAAAGACCTGTATTTGTCACACAGTTGTCACTATCATGAATCAATGAATAAATGATCGGCTACCAATATTATTTTGTTTTTTTTTTTCTTTTTTATCCAATTCCTAACAAAATCTAAATTAAAATAAAAGATTTATTTCTCAGTTAATAATAATTGTACCAATCACTTAATTTAAAACAGAATTGACACTCAAATTCTTACATAAAATATCTAACCCAGTGAACAAGACAGCAAACAAAAGGCAACCATTTCTTGAAATAAAACTACCCATTAAGTAGCCTTGTAAATAATTGCAGAAAGCTAAGCACAAAGCATTTTCAATCACTTCGTGCCGCGCCGGCGCAAGTCAGCTGAATGACAGTTTTGACGGTGATAGACAAAGAATCAGCGCAGCTAATAAACGCAAATTGCAAAAAGCAGACTTTATAGTGCTGCCATATAAATTTAAGAAAACAAATATGTGCGGTGAAGATGTGTCGTTTCGTATGTTCGTACCTGTTTTGAGTAAAAACGGCATATGTTTAGCTATCCCTAAGTTATGCGCTCATAAACATCACTTTTGTAGACACTTTTACGATATCGCTATTTTTAGCTAAGTCAGAAATATGAGTTAACGGATATAAAATATAGCGAGAAGACTTCACATGCCTCGTTGTATAGATGGTGTTAACGCTTCGTTGGAAATCTTGGTTTGTATTTTATGTGGTGTTGTTATTTATGGCAGTAAAAATTTAATGCTCGATAACTTTATATTAAATTTAAAAAAAAAGTAATGTATCAATAAAATTCAAACAATGATATACGTTGAATTGGTAAAACATTGATTGTAAATATTTTCTTATACTAAACTAATACCTGGAGGTAAACTCAAAAGTGCATGATCCCTTAAAGCAGCCAGCCAATTTTCTCCCAAACTTTCTAGCTCCGGCTCGACCAATTTCAATAAACTTTCGCCCTTCGACTCAAATTCACCGAAATCTTCATTATTCTCTTGTACAGAGTTATCAATTTTATTGTTGTTCTGTAGAATTTGATTGCGCCATTTTGCTAGTTCTAATTTGTTGTTGAAAGGTTTTGTATTCAGTTGTTTTATGTAGCTTCCTGGGGCGGTGCCATTTGTTACCATTGCTACTATGTATATCTGTAATTAAAATATGTAATAAGTTTATTCTATTTGGTCGTTTTTTTTTAATGATTAACATCGATAAAGTGGAAACTGCACTTTACGCGCACAACCTTACTTAAATGGATTTCTGGACAGATAATGAATACATGCACATTTCAATGCTTTTTTCTGAACTAGTAAATTCATTACGATTATTTTGTAAGCCTTGGTAACTAAGATATATTTGTTTTATTTCAAATTAATTCTGCCGAGGGAGGGGCCTGGTGATCCCTTAGCACAGGCTAAGCTATTTTGGGTACCAGTCTCTCAACTATTAATAGACCTACATTGTTTTTAGATCAGTACATGGTCATCTTTCAAGTCATTAAGTGTTATTGAATACAACAGTCCGGACTTATTTCTTTCAAAACAGTGCCTTCTTCACAACCATAACATATTTTATAAAATAGGAGCAACAACAAAATCTTCAAACATACCTCAGCCCAAGCCTTCAAAATTGACAATTTCTCTAGCGTAGCCATACTTTCGTTGTACATCAGAGTGGTATTACTCTTAGTTCTCAACTTGTCCAGACTTGTCACTAACAGTTGGTGCACCCTGAAAACGGCCAATAGTATAAAATGAAAGAACTATGAAAGAAAGTCGGAAATTTTTTGCTGAACTGATAATTTGTTTTTGGTTTTACTTTGTTCGATTTAAAATCAGGTAGAAAATATACAAGAGCTAGCAGATCGAGAGGTGCCCGTGAGTTTACGTAGGTACTCTTTAACATTAGTTCTACTCGGGTGTCGATGACGCATCAGTGTGATCATCGTCATTTTTAAACAAATTAATAATCATATTTACCTCTTTTTCACAGTCAGTGGCAATATTTGTGAATTTGCTTTTATGTTTGTTATAATTTGAAAAATCTCCACAAACTAATTGAAGGCATTATGTGGGTAGCTGGACGTTTCAAGTTGTACGTTATCCAAATCCTCACTTTCATAAGGGATCTAAAGTTCTTTTGCCTTTAGAATTTGCGCCAAGGTATTCAAATATCAAATAATGAATATTTTGATAACAATATCAGAACACAGTAGACACTAACAGACAGCTTCAACTTAAAATCCTACCGTCTCAAGTCGCTGGTATCAATCCTGGTAATCCAGGCGGAGCATACGTCGCAGGCAGCGGCGGTCACGTGACACGCGCTCTCATTGGAGAACGCGGGTCGAAGAGCCGCTCCCACCTAAAACATTCATTGCATTTGAATTAAATTCAAGTTATTTTAGTATTCATTGCCCCTAAATTGAGTACTACTTTGTAAATCGATTCATAAAAAAACGTGACTCATTTTGACAATAATTTAATAGAAACCTTCAATCGAAGATATCATCTCAAAGTACGTTACCACCGACTTTTTACCACTTTGTCACAATAATTATATTTGAATCAAGATTATTTATATAATTCACAATTCTAAGTTGGTTGTTTTTCATGACTTGTATTTACTTACAACATTATGCATAAATGATTATACTGAAAAGAATGAAAACATTAATAATCTACTGAACAAATTTTACATTAAATTAGTATTTAACTACTTGGTGTTGGAAAATATGGCATCAAGATAATTCAACGTTTACCGAGAACACTGCAAAGTACAATGTGGTTGCCTTGCCGCGATGATACCATATTTTAACAATCAAATAAATAAATAGAACTGAAATCAACACAAACCTGCGCTTGATATTGTTCCAACAACAAATGTCCAGGAAAATCGGGTTCAGGGGCTCTTGCGAACTTCTGGATAATCATCTGCAAAGTATTGAGTCCAGAAAGTCGCAGCGAATCGGATTCGCCGGTAGCGCCGATAAACGACATTCGTACCAGATCAGAAAGCTGCACCGAGAGGTAGACCACTGGAAATGGGACAAAGCAGAATTTAAAACGAAAACTTGTTCGAACTTGTTTGGCTAGGATGAAATAAGAAATACTTTCATGTCCACCACTGACAGATAAAGTTGGAGCCAATCAGGTTCAAGTAGAGGCTAAAGAGGCTTCTTTTTAGTAGATATTTTTAATACAATCTACTTTTTAATGTGATACTAAATTGAAATTAGTTACCAAGTGTTCACATTCTCTGTTTATTTAAATTGTATATTACAATTACAAGTACCTTTATATACATGGTTTCTTATAATTGGGTATTTGACAAAATTTAAAATGCAGTTTATTTGGAAAATATAAGTTATATTGACCAAAAATATGTTTTGTAAAATGAGGTTTTGAATTTAATATCAAAATTCTATAGATTAGAAAACTTAAAAAAAAAACATAAAGCTTATTATAAAGTATGTTAATTTTTTAAATATTTACTAGCTTAGCTTCCTGACATTAAAATGTTACCATTTTTATTAAGACAGTACGCATGTAAACGCTTTATCTAAGTAGCTATTATATATTTTATCCAAACGCAAATACAGTTTTTAGAACGATTACACGTTGTGACGTCACAACTCCCTACCGTTTTGTGTGGAGCTTTTTTTGGCGACTCGCAGCAGATCCTCAAACATATCGCTGTATCTAGAAGACTATTTCATTGTATACATATTGATACTTATTCAATATTTCAGCACGTATTATATATTTGCCGAAGCTATAATAAGGACAAAAATAAATGTAATAAATGTAATTTTTACTACTTTCATAGCCAGTAAACGAGCGGGCGACCCACCTGGTGGGGAGTGGCACCCACACCCATGGACAACAACAGTCGTTAGTGTTTTGTTTATTAATATTGAATGTGATAATAGTATCGACTAACGACGCGTTACCGACCGTAGTCTACAGTTGGAATGGCCTTTGTTCCAGTATTTGCACCGGCAGTTCCTTCCCTGTGACCGGAACACAACCGCATAACTTTAGTACCGCAACCTACGAAATCTTTTTTTTTTTAAGTAAGTGTTAGTGGTACTAGAGTTTTATGCTATTCAGGTTTTATTGCGCAACGATTCAAAACAACATTTGACGTCATCCTAAAGATAGATACGATATAAGCAGTTTTACCAAATGTATTAAATAAAATAAAACTAGTATTAGAGCTATTGTCGAAGTGTTGAAATTGTTGATCGTTCATTGCAATAATTACGGAACTGAAACTGTTTCAACTAACCGTTAGGATCCTTTTCCATGATTTCCTTGGCTTTAACGAGGTCGAAGTGCGCCGGGTCGCCGGTCGCTTCGCAGGCTGTCATTATTTTCTGAATGCACTCCATTGCAAATACCTAAAGGAAAAAGGAACCATCAATTCCAAAAATAGAGACTCGTAACTTACTTTTCTCCAGAGGTAACTTATTTTGATTAATATTTCGCTATAGTGAGTGCCATCCACGAAGAGGCACTCCACTATTTTGTTGTTCTATTCATAGTAATGTGAGTCCTTGACCTCTCACTAAAACTCGTAATGAAATTTTTTTTGATACGCCAGTAATATTTCAATTTTTGTTTTCAGTATAAGCTTAATCAATATTTTTCGTGTTAGCGGCTTTTTAAGATGAGTCTGGATTGCTTTGATAGAAACCGATTTATGTTCTATCAAAGTTTCTTTATGATAATAACCTGGTTGGCTTTCATAACTGTACGGCGAAATTAGTTTTTATCTTTTTTAATTATAAAATGACTTTGATTTTTTTTAAACCAATTTTTCGTAAAACGAAGTTATATGTTCAAAGTATATATTTTAAAAATTTATACAGACGGCAAAAAAAATTACAACTTACTGCAAAATTGTAAATTTTAACTAACAGTTAACCCAAGCTTTACCCGCGCGTTCATAGAAGAATAATAAGTTGTTTTCCCGTAGGGATAAAATAATCATCCACGGAAAAACGTAGCTTGTCACAATCGAGCCATCCAACTATCTCCACACAAATGTATATCACTCTGTCGACGTGAAAAAAGCACAAACAAACAAAGCGTAACTTTTAAAATATAACTATAATATTGGCATATAGACAGTGTATACAGTGTTTACCCTAGTCGGCCATCTTGGCTGTATGGCGGGATGGGTGGACTGTTCTGTTTCCGCGTGAAACTCCGCCTGGTCGTCATCGCCTTCTGCTTCTAAATCTGCGTCTGAACTGCCGCTGTCCTCTGAAATTTTATTAATAAAAGTTGGTCGTATAATCTGGTCTATGTTAAATCATTTAATTGTAATGTAAATCAACGATCTTTTCAAATTACAGTAAAAAGAAAAATCGGTCTTTAAACAAACCTCGTATTTGAGTAATATGAATCAACGTTTGAAAAAATCATGAATGAAACGTTTTGTAGTAGTATTTGTTTCTAAAGAATTCTATATTTGAAATTTAAATTTCCTAATGCAGTCAGAATAAAGAGGTTCGTTACATTTTGAAGAAGAAAATATATTGACAATCAAATATCAATGGGGAATGTCAAATAAATAATAATTATATTTATAAACATTGCTAATTGTTGTGAGGTCTGACTATTTGGTTTTAGTTAATAAATTAATGAATTGATATTATTTGTGGTTTATTCTTATGGTTTATAATATTTATTGTTCAGTGTTATTATTGTACAGTCGTTAATTAAAAATGGTTCCGATGTTGAAACATGGTCAAGGTAAGCCTTTGACTTCTCAAACTAAAGATATTTTGTGTAATTTCTACAAATATTACGAGAATGAATGCAATAGCAATCCGAGCAGTATTGACTCCCGCTCAATTAGTTGCTATATCAACCGGAATATGTTTGACTTCCGTCAGAAAGGTCCTATCAGAAAGCAAAAAAACAAATCCTACCTAGCCTAGGATTATAATAAATGGTTTTGATCAACAAGTAATCCGGAGAACGATACACAATTTTCACGTAACAAATAAAGAAATTCCGACGATGAAAATACTACACGCAAATTTTAAAGAAGAAATGGACTATAAAGGTTGTACAGCACGTTACGAAAACACGTCATCTCATGAAGTTTTAAACGGAAACCAACGGAAATAACCGGAAACTGCTAATGGAAAAGCACGAAATTCGATACTTGCGAATGAACTATCTCATAAAAATTACAGAATATCGTAAACAAAATCGACTAATTGATTAGTCGGAAAGCCTTGGTCGGATGGAAGCACTTCTGGGTTTAAAGCAACATGTATCTAAGGGCAACCGCTTGATCATCGTCCATGCCGCGCGGAATTGATGGTTGTTACCCGAATGCCTTGCTCATCTCTTACCATAACAGTGGTGATTACCATGATAATATGAATTATGATAATTATTCGAAGTGGATCCAAACGCAATTAATACCCAACCTTAAACCTAATAGTGTTGTTGTTGATAATGCACCCTATCATAGTTCAAATTAAAATCATGCATCGAATTCTAATTCTACAAAACAGCAAACGTTTGCTGGCTGACGTTTAATTACGACAACACAGTCATACTGCCTCCTCAGTTTAATACTATTGAAAATATATGGGGGATAGTGAAAAATTACGTTGCAAAAAAAATGACACAATGAACATGAGTACTATAATGACATTCACTGAGGAAAAATGATTGTCTACATGCTATTAAAGAAGAAAAGACATTTCAAGGCACGGATGAGGCTTTAGCTATAAACTACTCAAAACAGCTTAAGCCCCAGTAGAAAATTTTTGAAAAAATTCAATAAAAAAAACGTGTCCGGTTTCTGTATCTTTAATTAACTATTGATTTGGTATGTTAATAGATATTACAAAATCAGAAAAAAGTCATTAAATAATAAAAAAATTTACATTATTATCTCAATAAAACAAAGACTATCCCTAAGTTACGATTACTGGGCTATGTTTTACAGTCGTTTGAAACATTTTTATTGAATGATATATGGGTTAACATAGGGGGGTGATTTAATAGCGTGTAGATCCTCCTCGGTTTCTTATGCATTCACGAAGCCTATTTGGAACACTCTCTATGAGGTTAATCATGTTTTCAATCTGACGTTGACCAGTTTCTAACGGCTGTTCGAAGCAGTAAAATTTTGATATCGGCAAGACTTTGATATTGGCTTCTGATGATCACTTTGGGTCAAACGGGCAGTATGTGGACGGGCATTGTCCTGCAGAAGAATAAAGTCCCGAGCTACTCGCCGTGCATATGGGATCACATGAGGCTGGATAATATCCCTGATATACCTGGAAGCATTAATATTACCCTCGTCCAAGAATACCAGCTCAGTTTTGCCCATAATGCTGATACCGCCCCACGCCATAATATTGTGGTCACCAAAACGATCAGATTCTCTTATGCAGGGATCAATAAAACGTTCTCTAGGTCTTCGCCACAAACGTACTAGCCTGTCGTCACTAAGAAATGTTACTTTACACTCATCTGTAAAGAGAACAACTACTCCAATTTTCCATGGTCCACTCACTGTGCTCACGCGCGTACCTTAAGCGCGCTGCACGATGTGCCCTTGTTAATTTTATCCGTACAGCGCGCATTCTTGAGCGTTGTTGGTCTTCATGGAGTCTGTTACGAATAGTTTGATAGCTAACTTGTGTGCCGGTAGCATCACGTAAGCGATTTTATAAGGTCCGCGCGGTCACAGTGCGCTCACGGCGTGGCCGTAAGTCGCAAGTATCGATCTTCATAATGCGTGGTAGCTCAATTTCCGCCACCAACTTCTCTTGAGAACAGTACCGGTCTCTTAGTACTGATTCCATACATTTCGAATCGCATTTCGAGACACACCCAAGCTTGAAGCTACTCTTCTTTGCGAATTGCCTTCTTGAAGCAGTCATAACCCCGACATTGTGATTATAATAATGTGGTAACACGATAACAGACGTTAAACAAGCGCACAGTATCAACCAGTGTATGCAAAGGTACGCTGAACACAAATGATTTATAAAATGCGGAATACGCTGTTTTGGGGTTATTATTATCAACATACTTAAATTCCACCTTCAATTAATCATTCCAATTGTTAAAACCCATTGTTGACATATCCACTTAAGGTTTATAACCAATACTCTGATAACTAACAAAAGAAATTAAAAAAAAAACACATTCTTAAAAAATTTCAGAGTGGACCTTAAGTTGTTTTGAGTAGTTTAATATCAGAACAAATCACAGTTAACACAAATTATTCATCGGATGAAAGTGAGAATGAGGATGAATGCGAAATGTCTGGAGTTGATGAAATTTTGAATTAAAAATTACGTTAAATATTAATATTCACTATTTTAATATCGTTTAATATTATTAGTTCCATGTGAAGTACCTGGCTATAAAAAATTATAAAAAATTGTTTATTTATTTATGTGCTGACCGTACACAACTACAAATGCAAAAACGTCTCGAAAGTAATTTACCTGTTACATTATGCATGTTAAAATAATTTTAACAATTTTCTTCAATTTCAAATTTCAATTTTATTTCTCAACATTCAATTTGTTACTTGTTCTTATTGGCGTCAAATAAAGCATGACTTTACCACCAGTTTGCAAAAACCTTCGTGAATAAGAACTGGCAAGAAACTTCATGGGTATAATTTTTACAAAAAAAAAATTACAATGTCTCTTTATGTCTATACAAAATTATTCTTATCTGCGTCTGTTAGCTGAGAAAGTCTCCCTCCCCCCAAGTATCCAAACGACGAACACCCTCAATCGCACCTGTTCACGAGTTAACGCGGGATCCAACCATCACCCTCCTCAACCATATTAGAGGGAAGTGAGAACTGTCAATAAACCGTGACTCAATATAGTGGTCTACCACATTTGACAAAACTTTCTGTGTAACCAAAATAGCTGTAAGGTTAAATCAGTTACTGTCAGAATATTATAACAAGGTAATGAAATGAAATGAAATGAAATGAAATGAAATATTTAATTCTCAACATTGACAATTACTTGTTCTTATTGACGTCAAATAAAACATGATTCTACCACCAGTTCGAAAAAAACCTTCGTGAAGAAGAACTGGCAAGAAACTTCACGGGTATATTTTTTTTTCAAAATAAATTTACAGAGTCTCTTTATGTCTATACAAAATTATTCTTTTCTGCATCTGTTAGCTCGGCAAGTCTCCCTCCCCCCAAGTATCCAAACGACGAACACCCTCAAACGGCACCCGTTCACGAGTTAACGCGGGATCCAGCCATCGCCCTCCTCAACCATATTAGAGGGAAGTGAGCGACCCGTCACGTCATGATTACGATGGTTGCATAAAGACGAGAAAATAAACATCACCCGAAGGGTGATATACCTTATTTTGGCTGAAAATGCCAATGAAAGCGGAGACAAATCGATTCAGGCGTTGCAAGGAACTTTTAATATCTGTTAATATTACTATTATGTTTAATGTTGACATTTTTGCTACCAACTATAAGATCTCAATTTCAGTACTTCGAATGACTCTCTTACCATTCTTCACGGTCAACACTCGTTTAGCCAGAGCTAACCAGTCCTTAACCGTGCCATTACTAGCGCAGTTCAACAAACAGCAGGTTAACGTGTCTTTAGCGTAGGACAAAGCGGCCTCGTCGCGTTCCATGTCGAGGTACGCGAACAGGGCGCCGGGTAGACCTGTTTCTGTTATTACTACTCCTGCGGAATGAAAATTTTTATTTTATTTTAACGACCGCGCTCACTCACGGTTACTTAGGAAGGTTATAGTTATACATTTTCCTTAACATTTTGCAATATAGACTTAGATATAGTATAAATAAAGTATAAATTCGCAAAACAAAATCTATACATAGAAACGCCTTTTTAACCATTTGATGTCACTCAATGTTGCCGTAAATCTAATCATACTTAACTAATCAAGTGACTACAAAAATCCTGCAGGGCTGGTTAATTTAGAATATAATTAGGCTACAAAAAGTATTTCGAGCAATCGATTAAATTTTAAAATCACCTTAGATCTCTAGGTATCCAACACAATACAACTATACTTTGATTGCGACATTACGACTGTGAACCAACTAACCGTCCGGGATACAGGAGTTTTATTAGTTAATTTCAATTGTTTCTCGGCCCATTCCTATACAATAAAACGGATATATTTGGAATAATTACAGCCGGCATACGAGCACCTGATGGAAAGTGCCATCCGCACCCATATAGACTTATTTATTATACAGTGATTATTATTATTTTATCTATTGTTATTTTTTGGATTTGATTATTATTTCGACAAATAACGCGTTGGCGACCGTAGGCTTCAGAAGAAATGGCCGTTGTTCCATTAATTTCACTGGCAGTCCCTTCCCGTTGACCGAAGCACATCCACGTAAACAAGGTTATACTGTAGTACCGCCCCACACGAGACCTTAACAACCATGGGTTGGGACTTATATCTGAGACATTGGCTCGGCCTAGTTTACATACAAGTAGCTATAGCACTAAACCCTATGTTAAAATATGAGTGTGAAATGAATAAAATTTATTACACTATTATTATCTATGTATAGTATTTCATTTTTATGTAAGTAGTCTGTCCAATTTCATAATCACATCAAATTTAAATATAGTCATCAAAATAATTTTGAACCTTATCAACTTAGCAGTAGCATCTTATTGAATAATAAAACTTACCACAATATGGTCTGTTAGGAACATGGTCCTTAGCCAAAAGCGCGTATTTGCAGACATCTACCGCCTCTTTCTGTGATAGCTGACGTAAGCAACAAAGAGCAGCTCGCCGTACTACTAATTCTGAATTTGATAAATCCCGCTGTAAATTAAATAGAAATTAAATAGTTACGCCAATGTGCAACGAACGTAAAGATTACTGTCTTACTTTTTTGTTAATAGAACGATATTTTATAAATTTACAAAGGCGACTGTCCTATAATGATTAAAAAAAAACGTGTCGTTGTTTTAAAATAAATCCATCGAGTATCAATACAATCTTTCTAGCTCAAATTTCTCACTTAACAAAACACAAACTATTAAGCGCTAATAAGTAAAGTGCTAAGGAATAAAGTAGAATAAAATAATCGATTAAAGTTTATACATCGTCAAACATGTCGTATACTTCGTCATACTTTGCAATAACAATGATAAAAGCCAATATTAATGCTTTTCAAATATTTACTTATAAAATTTTTTTAATATATCAAATATTTAAATATTTACCTATTTATTTATAACATTTCACCCATTTAAAAAAGAACAAAATAATGCAACAAATTGCCGTTAAGTGCGCGCGACATTTTTTGTAGAGCAAGACAGTTATACCGAGTGGAAAATAATATCTGCCTGGTTTCTCGCACATGATTTAAGTGTGGTATATTAATATGTGCCTTTATGTTAAAAAGGCATAGATAGACGGCTCACTCTTAATAAAGACCAACAATATGTTAGTCTATGTCTATACTATACTACTATACTACTAATACCTATGACTATTACGGTTCGGTAAATGGGCACTTGGAACACAATTCTGAGCAATTTCCCCATAGAAACCTTATAAAGACTATTCATACAAAATTCGCAGCTGACCCGCATGTATGAAGAGCCCTCCTTATTTTCATTTTCTATTACCCAGTATAAGAAAGCGCTCAAGGTCAAACCGTTGTAACGTGGAACGGATGGAACGGTTGGAAGCAACGTTCGGAGCGGCAGACCTAGGGTGACTGCCAGTGGCTTTAGTACTTGAGCGTCTCCATGCTTCGTTAAAGTTAAGCCATCATTCCTGGTTATTGTCACAAGACTACGGTCGTAAAGCCTCGAGGTTTTCAGATGCGGTTTGACCAACTGAAACACTAAAATTTTTCCAAACAAAAAGTATACTCACGCACAGTCCAGGTAACAAGGTAGACAAGTTGACATAAGCGGGTAGGAACATGTGTAACTGTTGTATGCAGCCGATGGCTTCACAACGTGCGCCCGCGCCACATTCGCCTAAAGCCGCGCAGCCGCAAGCGAAGCGGCCTACTGACGTTACTGCGGAAAATAACATAGTTTTGTTGAAAAGAACTATATTTTTAGATTTTTCAATTTGTGACGTTATTAAAATTTTAGATGCGTTCCGGGAAATGTACGAAACGGCTTTTGCTCTTTAGGTAAAAAAAATAATTTGTATAACCACATACCTGAACATTCTAAACTAAGTTTCAAAAGATCAGACTTGAATAATGACTGCTTTGTGCCTCTATATCATTCTTCTAAACTTGAAGTAACTATTACTACTAACTATATTTATTGTTAAAAAGATATATACTTTGTTGATCAGTGTTTATTATAAAATTCTGCTATAATCTATGTTATATTACGATTGGATTTTTCAAATAAATTGTCAAAGCTTTAAGGAATTATCGAACTATGAAGACACATTTCATACATCAATTATCTAAGTTATTGTTGACTTTTAGTGGTTTTTAACAATCCTATTTTTATGAAAACTCATAAAACGTTGAATAATTTACAATAATAATTATACAAATACCTTTGCCCCACTACATTTTTGGTTTACACTACATCGTAGTGTGCGACCATAGAACAAAAAATGTAGTGCAGCGCGACTTCGTGGCCCGCACTGTAAACGCAAGAACGTCTTGCATGGTCAAGTGCCGCGGAAGTAGCAAAGTAGTTTTACTGGTCGGAAAATTTTGCGAAAAATAGTTTTTATGTATGGAACACTGGCGATCTATAAACAATTTTGAAAATTCAAATTATTTAAAAGTAAAAATATATTATAAAACTAATGTGTGTCATAGAAATATGGACCAGCATCGGGGACATTTTCGTAAAATGATCGTTTACGCTTTCAAGTCGAACTTGAAACCTGTTGAATCGTTTAATCGACTTCAATTAACTTTTACGAACAAGGCGCCTTCTAAAGCAACTGTGTACCGCTGGTATAACAAGTTTAAGTACGGTCGCTTAAATTGAAGTATGAAGAAAAATGTCGCCCTCCTTTGATCGCTGTTACGGAAGAAAACGTGCTACAAGTGAAAAGTGAAAAATCACATACGAGGAGATTCAGCATAATCTACAAACTGGATCGGGAAGTGCTCATTCTACACAACCACCTATGCGTAAGGAGGATTGCTTCGCGCTAGGTACCCCACAACGTCACCGATACGCGAGAAGATATCGAGAAGCGATGGAAAAATTTTGGTCGCCAGTTGTTTTTCCTTAACGAGGTATTTAGTATCAATTTCATTAAGATACCAAAGTAGCATGAATGCTTAGTGGTATGAGAAGTTTTTGCTGCTGCGAGCAACAGGCGACCGAACACGGGACTCCGAGGCCTTTTGCTCCACCACAACAACGCACCGCGCACTCCGCGATCAAGACGAGGGACTTCCTAAACACCACACTGGTAAAATATTTGGGTCATCTGCCTTACAGCCCTGATTTGGCACGTTACTTTTCTTTGAAAAGAAGTAATAAATCAAGTATAAAACTTATAGAACATTTTACATATTTTCTTCAAAACTTTCCGAGTGTCCCACGTTGCAATGGAATTCCGCAAAGTGACGCCTGATTGTACCAATCGTTCGACAATCGAATCCTGCCGCCAGTTTGCGCGACGGTGAGCCCAATTTCTGTGGCTCAAAGTGAAGTGTCACCATCTGTATAAAATAGTATTTCCAAATTTTTGCAGCCTGCTTGCAATTTGCAATTCACTTACAAAATAATGCTGGTATCAATCATGCAGTTTGCACATGTTCTAGGAGTCTCCACCGACCTTGCCTCTTTGATATTGTTTACAATTCTAACAAATAAATACATAAAAATGAATTCATAGTTACCTTGCAGCTCAGGGCCCACAACAGTGATCAAGGCAGAGATCAGTCTTGCGACCACTCTATGCAGGTCCTCTTGGTACCTCGGCGCACCAAAAAGTAGCTTCAAAGCTAAGTTCAATGTGGCATCTACGTGCGAGCGGAACATCGGGCCGGAGGCGTCTACTAGGACTGATAACGCGTGGATTGCCCAGACCTGGGGAAAGAACAGTTGGGTGATTTCTTATTTTTCATAGACGGTAAACGCGAATATAAGAGTTAGGAAATGTTAACTACCAGATATCAACCGCTTGAGAGATTAACAAGTTCGAAATAAATTCAAATGCACCTTCATTTAATCGTTATTGATTATTCAATTTAATTTACTGTACACCCAAAAAATACACCAACGTCGACCTAAGTACAAATTTAAATGTCGTATGTTTTTAAAGTATTTTTGCCCTATACAAACACAACCAACTGAATGGCCCCAAAGTTAGCAGAGCTTGTGCTATGGATGACCACACAGCGCACTGGGCGGAACACAGAATATACATTCATATATCAATATCAACAACCTTGACCCGAGAACAAACATCTATGTTCATCACAAAAGTAGATGCCCCGGCCAGGACTCGAACCGCGGACCTCCGGCGTATAAGGCAAGTCTAATAAATAAATACATTACCGAACCTAATACTGTACTGTTTGGTTACTGATATAATATTCGTAAGTTTACCGAATATGAGTTACGCACAAAAGTAGATCATGACATACCGTACATTATGTTATGTAGTCCTCCATCCGTACCAAAATATAATATTTGACAAATATTTGACGTAATTAATCTATTGATCTTAACATAATTTTCCTCTCATTTTTACAATAATACTGTGAGATAATGCAACTATATAGAGCATTGAAATAACCTTGTACTATCACAAAATGTAAAATTTTCTTAATAAATTTCCTACCTAAATTTCATCACAAAACCAGTTCAATATCTTTTGAGGACATTTGATATTTTGTGGTTGAAAAAAAAAGAAACTAAGTATAAAATGTAAAGCTGTTTGCGGTATTGTAAATCTATAACTTACTTGGCTCTGTTGCGCTAAACTCTTCAAAACAGTCAGAGCGGAATTCGAACCCGCGCCCCGCGCTCTCTGCACTGCGCCTATAGCTGCCGCCGCCGCTGATCTCGTGGTGCTATTATAAAAATAATATATTTTACTGTTGTTCTACGCATTGTATTTTGTAAATAACATTGCCGTAGAAACAAATGTATGGCTGGTTTAATTTACACCCTTTTGGTTCGGACACGGTTTGAGCACAGACGCGAGGACTTTTTCTTTACATGTCAATGCTAAAGTGTGTTTATTGAAAAATTACATGAAGCCCAAGACGTCTATTGATATGTAGCTAAGACAGGTAATTTGGCAGTCAATTGAAGACATCTTTGTGCACGTGCCACGCGACATGAATTGACTAACTAAACAACTGTCAAACGTGAGGTCGTGTAGTACGAATACGGATATTAATATTTATTTCGGTATTTTATGCCAGTATTTTCATTACCTTGACTAAATTAACAAAATTTTGAGTATGTTCTTATTTCGCAGCGCTTATTTCGTTTATTACCGGTAAATGATTGAATGGGGAAACCGTAACCCACCCATTCGTCTAATTATCTTGGTTGATTAGAATTGTCTTTAAGAGAAGACATTGTGAAGATTTCTCCTCTCATGTACTTTCTACTCATGTACTCTTACTGCTAAGTACATTTTTGAAAAATTTTAGTCAATTCACAATTCGATTTTGATATCAATAAAAATTTTCAAAGTATTAGTCACTTTTTTTTAAATAGCGCATAATAAATACAAAAATCGCGAGTATTGCTGAAAGAAAGACCCAAAGAGGAGACCAGAATATTTTCTCGGGCAGTAAAAAGAAACGAGTGTAAAAATCAACAAGGCCCCAAAGTAAGCAGAGTTGGTCTTATGGATGGCCATACAGCGGCTATAAACATACATGGGGCTTCATTTCTAAGAAACAAAAATGATTTTCTTTAAATTCACGGGCTACTGCATGATTTGGGTGTATTTTTTCAAGTAGGAATGGATGGTCAAATCCTACACTATGAGAAATAGCGAAAATTCTAAAGGGAGTTACGAGCCCCATTTTGATTAAAACTAAAACAGCATCATTGGATTTTTCAAAAAGAAAAATATCCAGGAGTCGAAAAAAAGGACCACTCTATTACCAAAAAAATTTAACCTTTAGAATAAGCTAGCATTAGAGGAATTGCAACTTCCAGACATACAAGGCCATGGTTTTGGGAAGTCAAGCAACATATAATACAATTATAATATGTAAATGAATAAAAAAAGAAAATACATAAAAAGAACTTTATGTCAATTATAAAAACCACAAAACGAGAACAAGCGTCTGTGTTCATCACACAATTGAATACCCCGACTAGGACTCGAATCTGGGACCTCCAACGTACGAGGCAGGGCTACTACCCAACTAGCACATTAGTAATAATTGTAGCTAAGTTTATGACTCAAAGTTCTATATCGGTGCTATTTGGGTAAAAATTACAACTTCTTACTGCATAGGAGTGGTAAATATAAATAAAGTCTATAAAATGGACTATGGGTTCCAAATTTTCAATTAATACCACCTACAGGTTAAAGTTGAGCACCTTACCACTGTTGTACCACTCTAAGCTACAGTGCGAGTGTGAATTGCTACTTTAAGTGGTAATTTATACCTGTAGTGCGTCTTATAGCTACAAACGAGAAGCAATAACCACCATTACGCCCAACATTTCTAAAAGGAAGCAAAATCAACTCTTAAACCACTGGAATATCTAGAAGGATGATAAAATGAGCCTTAATGGCATCATTGGTTCATATTATTTTTTTCTGAAGTTTTAAAGGAGGGTTCCGTAGAAAGTTCAATATTTGTTATTGTGGAATTTACCCAAGGTTTAACTTGTGAAGGTTTACGTTGTCTTAATTAGCTCCCTTTGTTATAAAAACAAAAGATATTACTACGGGATACATTAATATTTTATTAATATTATTATATTACTTTAATTATTCTTAATTCATTTTCATCTGATAATCAACATTTAGAACACAATTTGCTTTTTTAAAATTTGATTTGCTTGTACCCTAATGACACGTTAGTCAAAATCAATATTTTACAATGCGCATTCAACTTTTGGAATCAATATGAAATAAAAGTAATTAGAACTCAGATTAATTAGATTCATATAAATTGTGTTCGGATTGTTGACCGACAAAGGTAAATAAAATACATTTTTAACAGCTATCTGACTTTTATTTAAAATTAAATAATTAGGTTATTACTTTTACAAGGAAACAACCATATTTGTATAATGTTGATCTAAAATAATATTTCACTTATAAAATTCTTGAAAGAAAAGTGCTTCTGTAGTTTTTGTGCCTTTTGGATTTTAACGAATTATTATATAATTTTCGGTGCTGGGCTCTGTGACAGTGTTTGGTTTTCATGGCAAAGTATTGTATGCTGCATCTGTAGGTCTGTTCAATAGCTGAAATGAAAATATAATTGTATTAAAATATATAATACTTAACCAATATTGAGTGTATTACATTATGTTTATCCAAAGAAAGGTTTTTGTATTGTCAATTGAACCCTAAACTATTATCCCTACTAAAACAAAAGAATCATAAATAAAGTAATAAAAATCACTCCTATGGCCCTTCTCTGGACCACTAAGTAATAAGAAAGGTGATTTTTAGCACTTGAACAGCAAAAATTGAAGTAAGCGGGTGAAAATTATTACCTATAGTAATAAAACGATTCGCCATCTTTAATGGAATGTTTTTATGAAAATCTAACCTCTAATTTACATTATTTTTACTAAACATGTTTTTGTTATAACAAAAGAAGTGATTTTACTATACTACGTAAATTCACTATAAATACTTGTTATACCAATTATATTCTTGGTCATTTTTATTAAAACTACTATAACTATATTTTATTTACACTGTTTTTTGTTGAAATTCTCATGAAATCAATATGGCGTGTAAATTAACTTAATAAACATATACGCATTTTGCAGTAAAGTTAAGATCCCACTTGATTTTTCAGTACATAGCAAATAGTTGAATAAAAGTGTTTGGTACTTACAATTATGTTTTGTAGTTGTCACTGAAAAACTGTCACACGCCATTAATATTCTGAACATTGCACTACAGAAACGAAACGTACGTATGAATGAACAAAATCTAATCGTTCACTCAACCGTTCAATCAACAGTTCAATCAAAGTGGCAAATCAGGGGCGCAGGCGCTGCAATTTGCACCTTTAGTCACAATATGATACGCTCTAGACCTGCTATGCGATGTGCCCACTTAGGGCCATATCTGTTGCATAAGGGGTCTAGAACAGGATATAGACCTTATCGTTAGCACCTTAAGTTGCAATATAATACGCTCTAAAGCTTATTCGCATACATTTGTGCTAGTTGGGTACCCACTACGCCTCTCGGCCATCAAATAAGAAAGAAATAAATAACTTAAAAGCAACTTACGCGTTAACTGCGGTCCTTGCCAAAGTTATAACTTTTTCTGACAGAGTTTGAGCGTCGGCATCAGACAGGCAAGCGCACAATCTCCCCGCGCAAGACGCGCTCGCGGCACGCACTGCTAGGTTGTTTGATGATAGGCCGTTCTGCAAGACAAATTATACTTATAGCTACACGACATACTTCAATTTCAAGATAATTTATTGGTGCGGTGTTTAGCCACCTTAGAAGGGCGCTACGTACATATTTAGGCCAGCATTAATCAGCACAGCTGAGGCATAACCAATTAGTTCGTGAATGTTCAGGAACAATACAAACCGGCCAATGCCATTCGGGTTTTTGCGAGAAAAAGACAAAGTCTGAATGGGTAACCCGAATATATATAGTAATCGTTTCGCCCGGCCTTGCCATTTAAGAAGCACTGAAAGATTGCGATGATTAGTTGTTCGGTTAAAGACTATTAAACAAATAAATTCACACTTTATATTGTAAGCACTAGGTTCAATCTTAGTTTTACTGAAAATAGTAAGTTTATGTAGTCTCTATTATGTATGAAAAGCGTTTACAGCTTGATGAGTTGTTCAATTAATTTACCTTTTGTAGTCAATTATAGACTCTATACCGTGAGCTTTTATAGATCTATTTCAGTTTTACAATCATTAGATATAAAAGAGATAAAGTTCAATTTGAATGAAAATATTTATATAAAGATTCATTTAAATGAGAGGCGGCCAAACATTAAACTACCTTCCGAATATATTATTTAAAACTATTTCAACGCATACTTACAATAATTAAATCCATAATGATATTGCTGACTGCTTCCTGTTTCAGTAAAGTTTTGGATTCTGCCAAAGTTCTTAAAGCCAGAAGTAAAGAAACTATGACATTAATTTGTATGTATTCTTGTCTTTGTCCTTTCGACATTTTTATGCATTCGGCGAAATGTTCCAGCATTTGCTGTCTGGGGATGAAAATATTTATACTATAGTAATAAGTATTCTCGGTACCTACATGACATGTTTAATAAAACTTTATACACGTAAGGACCGATGATAGATAACCGGATCAAACAAATTAATAAACATCTTCAATTTTTTGCACGAAAGAATGCACAGATTTTCATCTCCGACAAAGGTATAGTATAATTTCTAGTATATTTAAGTGGGTATTTCAGAAGTTAATCGATTTTTTTTTAGATTTTGATGGTAATTCGTTGTTAGTTCAAAACATAAATCATCTTTCAATATAATATCTCCCTTTACGAATTCGACATACTGCCATAATAAACAGAAGAAATAAGTCAATTAAATAATATCTTTCTGTCTATCTCCTTAACATGTAAAAATAACTTACCTATGTTTATTAGCAGCCTTAGCGAAAACAATAGGGAACAGAGCAACCGCTGCATCTATGACGGCCACCCCCAGAGGCTGAGCTCCAATACTGCCTTGGTACAGACAACACGGATCGTGTTCCAGAGCATCAGAACCTCTTGAGACCAGCTGTTAAGGCAACATAGGTAAATAAAAAGAAATTTCGAAAACAATCGAATAACGCTGATTGCAGATATTGGAGGAAAATAGGTTTTAAAGGCAAGGGTTATCTTTATTACAGAGAAGCAAGACATGTTTGATTGTTAGTTTATACTTAATCGATATATTTTGAAACTACTGAACCAATTTTAAGTGACTTAACGAAATACCATAGGCTATTTAATCGTTAAAGTGAACACTGCTAAGTACTAAAACTGAATATAAATTTTTTTAAAGACAATAATAAAACAATCGTTTGGTACAAAAAATAACGAAAATTATAAACTATCTCCAATCAATCAGATAACAACTAACCGATTAATATTTTTACATATTGTTTGATGTCTGGAATATTAATGATTATATTTATATATACGGCTTGTTTAACTAACCTGTTAACTAGCTAGTGTTAACTTTAATTAGTAAACTAGCCGTTTGGTTGAATAGGTTTTTAGTTATCGGCTATCTGTCATGTTGGATGGTTAATTATTAAGCAAGGAATACAGAAATTGTTGTTATTTTCCTACCAACTTGTTGATGTCCTGCGATTTGCGCGAGCGGAGCGAGCGTTCTGCGGTAGCACCCGGCGAAACGGCATTATGAAATTTTTACTTTCTTTATTCCCCGGACAAACACACCTATTATAAGGCCCCAAAGTAAGCACCGCTTGTGTTATGGATGACCGTACAGCGAACTGGGGGAAACCCAGAATAAACGTACATATATAAATATTAACAACCATGACCCGAGAACAAACATCTATGTTCATCACTACAAACAAAACATAAAACGTCCAACCAAAAGGTTAGTTGTTTAGTTGAATGTTTAATTCAAACATCCGCCTAGAACATATCCAAACCTGTTCTTCAATTTCAGCGTGATCCGTATCGTAGATCCAACTTTCTTCGCCCAGTAGGATTGTGTCACGGGGGTGCATTGCTGTCCTTAACAGACCTGGGAAATATAAAGAATCATACAGTTAAAACATTTTAAAATCTATGTACTAAAATACTAACAGTAAGTTGTTTTTACAGACAGTAGCGAATCATTTTAAAGGTTAATAACATCAGACATACTAGCAGAATAATGAGCAAAGAGCGAATAATGAGCAGGAGATATTGGGTACGCAAAAAGCAATCAAAATTCGTGAACTAACACTTGTGCTCACTATAAAGAAATATTGACATGTTACAGCCTAGGATCTGGGATGTACGTACTTCTGCAACATATTCAACCTAGCTTATTAAAAGATTCTAACACAGGTTATATTACACTAACAGAGCTAAAACGATATTAATTCAACACAATTACAATCCTTTTAGAATAAGAGAGGTCTTGAAGATAAGAACACATGCCGAAATCAGAAAGGTGTTGTGTATGGAAACATTTTACAAAGGGTTTTGTTGTTCTATCAATAACTCTGTCGATACACCACAAACTAGTTTTATCGCAAGTACGAACTGGATTGTCTAAGTAATCTTAGGCATTATAAAACTAAGGCCTAAATTCACAGAATTGTATTGAAGTAGATGACGCAACTTTGGTCAACTTTAGAATAAAACCAAGTGTGTCAATTTCGTCATGCTTACCGTCACGTAACTGCCTAGTATAGTCATAATCATTTACTATCATTGTTTGGCACGTGACACGCGTTACTACTGCAACGGTCGAAAACAGACACGACTCAACGACTAGACCCGCACTTAGGTCAACTTGCGGCATCTACTTTAAGATAGCTATGTGCCTAAATCCGATGACACGAACAAAACCACGGTGCAAATCCACTACTTCTTCACATGTACCCAGTCTATAACTCATCGCCTGGCAACTCACCCGTAGGCCCCGGCAGCCCCGGCTCCGCCCCCGCAATCTCCGCAGCCAGGAGCCGCAGCAGCTGCGCCGCAGGGGCTGACACGGAGAGAGCCGCGCGCACTTTGTACAGGCGCAGCCGCAGTAGAGCCGCCGGCGCTTTGACCGCGCCGCCTACGTTGTTCACCACTGTTGACACACTAAAAAGACAATATTTTGTATTAGTATTAGAATGTCTTATCGTTAATACAATTATACAAAAAAAAACTGTTTCAACCTTTACAGTTACTATTTTACAAAAACTTAAATATATTTTATAGCACAGTGTGACCTAAACCCGCAATTTACGCACGCTTTTCCGTGAGTTGCCTATTTCTGCACCGTTCGTAAATGATTTGACCAACTTCACTCATGTAGAAAAAATGGGAACACCCAAAAATTTCGAATTATGTAATTCCGAATTGAATATTCCGATTTTTATAATTCCGAATTTCACAATCCCTAAGAGACTAAATTCCGACTATTCAAAAACACGATTCTTATTTTATCAAAATTCATAAATACGAAATTTTAATTTTCCGACTTTCATTAGTACGAAGAATTAAAAACTCGCTGTGTTACTAGTCCGAAATATGGTATTCCGAATATTAATTTTCCCAAAATTCAATGCTAACATTCAGATTTTGTATCTAAAACGGGTATACAGGGAGTTTTTTTATTGGAGCATAATCCTTTAAGGGGTTATGGTACAGGGCATTTGCAACATTTTTTTGTATGGACACTCTGGATATGTAACTAGGCCCTATTAAATTAAAAAAATTAAGATATTAAGTAAATATCTTTTGTATTTTTATTTTTATCTTTAGATTTTAAGTTAACACCTATGATTTTTTCAAATAAACACTAAAATTAAAATATCTCAATAATGGTTCACTTTCGAATATGGGTGTCCATGCAAAAAAACTTTGTAAATGACCTGTACTATAACCCCTTAAAGGATTATGCTCCAATAAAAAACACCCTTTATCAAGATTTATTATTAGGTCGTAGTTGGGAAGACGTCATTTCTCTAATTGAGCATGGTATGGCTGTCATTTCTGAATGGCTGCAACGTAATCTTCTCACTCTCAATACCTACGAAAAAAACTATGTATGTTTGTTTCCACCCAAAGTCGTCACATTTATTAGGATCTATTCGTGTAAACAGAATACTTTTAATTCCTGTTCATGTGAGTCTTTAAGACGCACACCTGTTACAATATATTTAGGAATTTACATAAATGAAAATTTAAATTTCAAATCACATATTATAATGCGAAATCTTCGGGACGCGGGGTGCCAAAATACCCTAATCGGTGTGTACTATGCACTCTCTCAATCCCTGATAGTATACTGCATTACATTTTGGGGCAGTGCAGCCAAGTCTCACTTGATTCAAGCAGAAAGAGCACAAAGAACAGTCCTTAAGGTAATGCTCAAGAAATGTCTTAGGTTGTGTGTCTTAGGTGTTAACTGAAAGCCTATACAAGGAAGCTGGCGTACTAACCATACGGCACTTGTTTATCCTTAGGACTGCTCTTAAGACTCACAGGTCATTATTATCTTCACTTGACTATCAACTTATTGCTAGCCGCCGGACCTACAGAATTAATCAGCCAGCAGTGAATACCAGTTTTGCGCAGCGTTTCGTTGGTGTTATTAATGCCTATATTTACAGTAAAGTAATCCAAAATTGTGACTTAAGAAATAAGAAATTAGAAACTAAATTCATTACACAAACATGGCTGCATACATTAGACTATGATGTTACGAAAGAACTTTTAAAACCGGTAAAATATTAATAATAAATAATAATAAAAAGTATAAAATAGAATAAATATTATAATTGTAAATATACATTTCTGTAGTGTACTTTTATTATAAAAAAAGGCAGGTTAAATACCGGAAATGGTTGCTTCGATACAGGCTATGGCCAAGTGAAACAACCGTTAGATAATTTAGTATTTTTTGTTAACGATGTTTCTGGCAAATAAAAATCTATATTTTTTTTTTTCATTTTTTTAATTATTATTGTTACATATTTCTATGCCAGTTAAGCTACTTTTTGTACAAACTAACAAATATCAACTTCAAAATATACTTTTTATTAAGAGTTTCTAATTTGGACACAGTACCATAAGTTATTGTGAAACATCTTGCGAGTTATGCGATTGACTAGAAAAATAATCATATAATTTATCACATTATCTAAAAAAAATTCAAACGAAGCACACATTCTTATACCATTTAACTTACCACTAAGCACCTTCTTCAATATTGGTTGTACTACCGGACACTTCAATCCATCTTCTTTATTCATTCTACATTCGATGTTAGACTGAACAAATTTAACCCGAAAAAGTAGTGAGACGAGATGCTACGCCACATTGCTTTGTCGGCAAAACTTATTCAGTACTGTTACAGACGTCGTGATGTTCAGTTGTCTTCGATTATCTTCCTTGTAACTTTGCTAATAAAAATGTTGATGATAAAAAACAAATACGAATTGAACAAACCCAAATTAAGCAAATCTTATTAATAGACCATTGAAAATACAGCAATCACAGTATGATAACTTAATATAATAACAGAATGCAGAGAAGTTTGTTACATTGTGTGGTGTACAAATAGAAAAATAATTGATTTAAAATACAAATACTTAAGGTAAGTAAGAGACCTGTAAGTTTTTAATATTTCTTGATATTTTTCTTATTATTCAAGTATTGGAATTCCGGCAAATCTAAGTTTCAGTGTTAAGATTAATTTAGTCACTGTTAGCTAAAATAAATCATGCAAACTGCAAAACATAATTTTCACAACATTTATAACATTTATGGTGCACATTCAACTGAAATAAATTCAATTTTTTATTTATATTCTACGGTTGGGAACAGAATTTTGAATGCCCCCCTCTCTTTGTAATAAGTTTTCACAATATCTGCATGAAATAACGACAGTTTCAAACTTGATGACTGCCTCCACCCAAATTGCGTCCTTAATACAAATAAACACATGGTGAAAAATATGTGTATGCAATTAAGAATAGATATATTTTTTTTATAAATATTTAATGTTTTCGTTTCGATTCACACATTAGGCTAAACATATCTTCCAAATTCAATCAAAATAAAACCCCCGAAAGTCAATACCTTTTCAACAACACTTACTTGGTCAAAACAGCAATAGCGCCGTCTATGGGTTGGCAGAGTCGTTTGGCTGTATCTTCATTATTGACCAAAGACGGGCATTCAACCAGCAGACTATGTAAAGCAGATAACGCCCCCGCGCGCCCTTCTAAAGTCACCTGAAATTACACGTGGATATAGAAAAATACACATGTTAAACTTATAACACCCCTCTTTTTACGAGAAAGTTAAAAAGAAATAAATATTAAACATAATGTTTAAGAATGAATATATTTGCTGAAATAAAAATTTTAAATTGGAGGTAGTTTCTATTTGTACACGCACCCAAAAACTTGCAAAAACATTACTATCTACATTTAGTATATATAGATAAAAAAATAAAAACAAATGGACGGTGGGACAAAATTGAGATAAGAAGTGTCCTGAACCACACATTTACACACCAAAGTTTTGACGGCCTGTTTGGTATGGAGGTAAGTACCCTTGCCTTCCATGCCAGAGGTCCCGGGTTCGAATCCTGGTAGGGGCAGATGTTTTATGATATTTGCTTTCTAGTCATGGATGTGTATGTACGTTTATTCAAGTTTATTTCTAATATTTATAAATGAAAAAAATATATCTATGTGTGTTTACATATTTCTTAAGTTTATTTATCCGTTATCTAGTATCCATAACACAAGTTCTTAAGAATACTTACTTTGGGCTAGATAATGTATGAGATTGTTAAAAAAAAAGGTAATGTCCGTTAATCCATCATAAATCGTCTACATGTTTAATAGCCATTAAACGAGGTAGTTATAAGTTTTTGCACTGGTGGAACCCTTTAGGTGCAAGCCACCTATGTTTGCATTTGCTGGCTATGAAACTAAACAATTGGTATTCCATAAAAAAACTGCACAATTTCATCCAAACTAATAGCCTATCTAGACGAACCTGCCAAGTAAACGCGTCGCCCCTAGCTTTCTCCGACTCCAGCTCTTTGGCTGACCTTGGAAAGCTGTTCCTCCATAGTAGGAGCATCCTCGGAAGTAAACCTCGGACTACTGGGACTCCTTGAAAATTAAATACAGATAATTGAAATGAAATAACATTATACATTCTTTGCTATTGGATTTATTTTTAAAGAAGTGAAATATATACAACGTGTAAATGAATTAACCCAAAACCAGAAAGTAGTTTGCTCAGAATCGTATTGCGAATCGATCACACCATGTTTTAATATAGGTTATATTTTTCCATATTTGTTGGCCCATGTCTAAGTTATTTATACTACAACATTTCTTGCTAGCTCCCGGCCGCCTATAACTAGTTAGCATCGAACGAACGACACCGACCGACAAAACAATCCGGCACGCACCGAGTGATTACCGACCGCCATGCTAAAAATAAACCTTATTATTATAAAGTTAAAGAACAAGCCGCCCGCGTCCGCGCACCCCACGCCGATCGCCTGTGTTCGCACCTCCGAGAGCGAGGCGCCGATCAGTCTCCGCGCGAACTTCGTCTTGGAAGGTATCGTCCTTTCGGTTCCGATCGACACGCGGCTGCAGGCGCCACCGCTTTCACAATGTCTTTTCGGTACACAAGTGTGCAATACACTGAAATGGTGAGAACGCTCGCGCGATGTAACGACAACGTGAGTTTGGCAGTGCGACAATTTCGTGAGCAATTCGGTGTTTCCGTCTCCAACGAGACAATGTTAGCAGCCACTCAAAGGCTTAGAGACAGTGGAACTTTTTTTCCTCCTACCGGAATGGACAGGGGCGACGACCCCTTTGACGTACGGATTCAAGAAAGGATATTGGAGTATTTCCATGAGAACCCAGAATCCAGTACACGTGAAGCAGCGAGAATTATCGGCTGTAGTCACGCCTACGTTTGGAGAGTTTTACAAGACGACGGACAGCACCCCTACCACTTTCGTCGCTGTCAAGAATTGAACTCACAGGATCTGGCTCCGCGTGTTGCATTCTGCGAGTGGTATTTAGGGAATGAAAATAAGAACATTATTTTTACTGATGAGTGCACGTTTACGCGCGCCGGTATTTTCAATCAACATAACAGGCACATATGGAGTCATGTTAACACCTACGCATCAGTAGAGAATTCCTACCAACATAGGTTTTCTCTAAATGTATGGCCAGGTGTTCTGGGACCATACATAGTCGGCCGCGTATTCTTAGAACGTTTAAATGGAGAAACGTACTTAAGTTTCCTCAGAGAAACATTGAGTCAGTTACTTGACGACGTGCCTCTGTATCTGTTACGAGATCTGATGTTTCAGCACGACGGAGCTCCAGCGCACTTCCAGTGGACTGTTCGTAGGTACCTCGACGCGGAATACGGGGAAAACTGGATCAGACGTGGTGGACCTGTGCAGTGGCCTGCCAGGTCGCCGGATTAAACTCCACTAGACTATTTTGTGTGGGGTAGAGTCAAAACAATTGTTTATGACAGTGGACATAGTGCCAGAAACGTTAGTGAATTACGCGAGGCCATTGTGAGTGCTTTTGAAATAGTGAAAACAGACACTTCAGTGCTAAACAAACTAAAAAGACACCATTGAAAGCGCGCGAGACTGTGCTTGCAGCAAAGTGGTGGACATTTGGAACAACTTTTAACTAGCCGCCAAAATTGGACTTCTAATAATTAATTTTGTAAGTAATAGTTATAAGTGTACATAACAATCAGTGTAAATAATTTGATTCAAAACTTTTAAATACGACAACTTTTTTGTACCTATAATATTTTTTTTTTTATTACAAGTTAAACATTTGTTTCGTTACAAACGTACTACTTGGTCAAATTAACATGACACCTGCGTAGTAGCGATAGCGTGTCTGAGCTTTAAAACTTTCGAGTTAAGGTGTTTTGAGATAATGCCGCGGCCGGTGCATAAGGCTCCCCTGGATTTGTAAGCGGCGGCTGTTGTTTTTGTTGGATTTTTTTGAGTTCTTGTTATTATTGTTACATTTAGAGGTTTTCTTCAAACTATTGGATTTTTTAACATTTAACAACATATTTATTTATTTTATTTTATTTTATCGTTTTTGTAACTACAATATAAAATACATAATAAAACTTATAGCTTGATATGCAAAAAAATACCTATCAGTTACGAGGTACTTAATAACTACCAATTATGTAACCGATTTAATAATATCACTTTAAACATGCTTTAAACAGTAAAAGTTATAATTTTCGTAATTAAAATAAATTAGGTACCTACTAAAAAGCTTTTTAGCACACTCAACAAGCGTCATTTGAACCAGCTGTCATGTTTAATATGACCGAGTATGCAGTACCTAATAATTTCAATCGATATTATGTGACATACTAGTACAAATAGGTTGCCAGTCCAAAGCCTGGGAAAGTGTGATGGAAAGTTTTGAAATTGCTTTTGAAGTTTTTTTCGGGCCATAAGTAGGCCAGGATTTAGTTCTTACAGTTCACTCAAAATAACTTGGCCGGTCTAAAGTGAACGTCTGTTAAACTGCTGAATAGTAGTCAGCTGTACGGGCGCTGCGCTGTGCGACTCAGAGGCCGCGTGCGACGAGACGCGGAGTACCTATGCCGTAGAGCTCGAAACTTCATAGAAAGGTCATCTCCGATCTAATGTTGAATAACTTTTAAAATATTATTTATTTCGGCGCAATTTATATTTTAATCATATTATTACTTATTTTTTTAAATGAGGTTTTGGGCTAATTCATTTACACGTTGTATATACCATAATATGTCCGGTTATGAACTGGCGATATTCTAGGTACGTTTAATACCACTATTTTTATACAAAAAAACAACGATCGTTTGATAGGACTTTTCAAACAAAAATAACTTTTAAAGTAATGGTCATACAGCGGTAAATTTAGTATTGAATTCTAGCTTAGCTCAAAATCTTTTATTCTAGTACAAAAAAGAAGTGGAAATACGAGCTGTTTTTACAGTAATTTACTATATTGCAATTTTTTGAGATATTTTTATTTTTTCAAACAGTTTCGAAAAAGTTAAACATTAAAAGTTGAGTTAAACATGAAAAGTTAACAAACAAAACACGACATATCTCTCAGATATGTCGTGTTTTGTACCGCGTGAAGAAATTTTTAACAAATAAATAATGGCTCCCGCTAAGATGGGGAGCGCGTTGGGCCCCACTTAGTAGTGTACTTGTGTTTAAAAATAGTGGTATTAAACGTACCTAGAATATCACCAGTTCATAACCGGACACATTGTATAGAGCTTTCTAACCGTTTTAGTAAATCTGGGTAACTTTGTCTTTCTGTCTCACATTCACCCCTAGTCTAATTTTATCGGATGCTTTTCTTACTTACACAAATCTAACCTCTTTTTACAAAAGGAATAAAAATAAAACAGTTATACAACCAGCATTTAGTTTAAGCAATCGTAATCCTAATCATTCAAGGCTTATTTAGCAATCTATATTATACCTTATATCAAATGCGTCAGAAACTCAATTCCAATAATAATTGAATGCCTTTACAACTACTACATACTTTGCGTTTCAAGTAACAACAGGACCAACTTAGCGCCATATTGTGACGTCACAGCCGACAATTTTAGATCAAGTTAGGTAGGATGAGTAAAGAAATTTTAAAATAGACTTTGTTTAAGCAAGCAATTAATTGCTTCTAGTGTTAAACTCTCAATTTGGCTTTCTAACTTGTTAACGTTTTTGTCTGCCACCCTACGCTTGATTAAGTGCCAAATATACGACAATTGTAAGGTGGCAGCCTCAATTTCAAAACCGTGAGAGTTGAAAATGTGATCTATGACATAGTTTTTTGGTGGTTTGTGCATTTTTATTAACTCATACAGTTCTTTTTTTAATATAGTTTTATTTTGAAAAATTTCTTTTCGATATAATACTCTAATAAATAAAATAAACAAATCATTATTTTTTATACAAAAAAAACTTTTTTTCTTTGCAGCCCATATTTTTCAAGGGAAATTTGACAGATAGAGGTCATTGACGTTCCTATTCTCATTTAAATCGCATAGTACATGATAATAAAGTCTATTCTTACCTAAAGTGCAAATAGCTCCGACAATCAACCATCCAGCATTCGTTTTAGCTGTCGTTAGCCTGCTGCTTTGGCCAGCCGATCTTAGTAGTTGTTCAGCCACGTTAAAGGCTATTTTCCCTCGGCCATGCGGTATCCCTAAGGGCGAATGTCGAACAGCTCCTAAGATTGCTGCTAAAGCAGCTGAATAACCTAGAAATTAAGAGGGTATATTTACAATGGAGTCATTGAAAATAAAAATATTGTTGTTAGTTGTTTCGTTTGTCGTTATGATTAAATTAATTTCAAAGTCACACACGCAAATCAGAAATTTTGATTGATTGATAATCATTTTAAACATGCAAGTTATTTCAATATTTTTGATTACATTAATGAAAATATGTTATTATGAATAGCTATATAATAATAATAATAAATTGTTTATTTCAGTAAGTATACAGTACAAGTCTATTTATTTTATATTATCCTATAATAACGTTAATAAGTTAATTTTTTGGTTGAACCTAATTTAGATAGATACAGGAACATACAGTCTGATTTGACGGATTTATTTGCGTCGCATTTTACATTTATTTAAAACAGAATTTTATAGGCGTCCTTGTCGTCTAATTTTACCTATACTTCATCAATATATTCCGACGCATTCAATTGACAACTGCGTCATAGTTTAGCTCAATGTGTAAAAGGAACAAACAAAATGCATTAACCACCTTGTCAAAAAAAAACTTACCAGAAATATGATGCGGCGTGCATCTATTATTGTCTATGGAGTCGCAGCATTTGTCGATGAGCTGCGTGATGTGCGAGGGGAGCGCTATACAAAGACATCGGATGCACCAAGCCGCTGATAACCGCGCCGCGACGCACGGATGTTCTAGGACCTAGAAAATAGGACATTTGACCATTTTTTTTATTGCATATTTAAATAGTTTATCATCAGAAATAAATATTGCAGAAGTAACAGTACAGTACATTCAGTAGTTTTTTTGATACAGCGATATGTTTGAGGATCTGCTGCGAGTCACCGAAAAAAGCGCCATACAAAACGGTAGGGAGTTGTGACGTCACAACGTGTAATCGTTCTAAAAACTGTATGGGCGTTTGGATAAAATATATAATAGCTACGTAGACAACGCGTTTACATGCGTACCGTCTTAATAGATATTGTTATATGTAATGTCAGTAAGCTAAATGTAAGTAAAAAATTGGACATATTTTATAATAAGTATATTGCTACTTTTTTAAGTGTTCTAATCTACATATACATACCACTACTAATCTACATGTATATAATTTGGATTTAATATTCAAGACATTAATACTTGAAAACGTTTTTTTGGGTCAAAACAACATAAGTTGTTCTAAATAAACCTTGCTTTTTCAAATGTTGTCAAATACCCAATTTTAACAAATCATGGATTTGAGAGTTTTTATTAAATTTTATTATTTGTTTTTATTAAATGAAATTACTTTCGAATTTTTACAGATGCGACCTGGTACTGTTATTATACTAAGGGCTGATTTTCAATGCTCAGATAACTTTTATCAGTAGAATAATTTTGAATGCTTGACATAACTTCTATAGAAAGACTTTCCAAGTGTGAAAGTTATTCTCCGGGTTCTGACGATTGAAAAACCAGCCCGAACTAAAATTAATAATGCATTCTATGTGATGATCAGCAGCAGAATTTACAATGAAGAAACTTTGTCAAAATGATACATATTAAATGAACCATGTCTTTTGATAACTATGATCTTAAATTGAATATAAAATAGTATAAAATTTATAGAATGACCTGTAAAACACTCACAGTAAAAATAACTTCAATCATATTTAGTGACGTGTCTGTAACCAGATTATTGATGGCAGTCCCCAACTGTAAAGCTAGCTCTCCGGCCTCCGTCAAGGCACAGACTAGAAGGTGTTGACTGAATAGAGTTTCCTGAAAATAATATTTGAAAATATTTATAATAATTGAACAATATTTGATTGTGATTTATAGATTGAATAACTTAAAAGTAATTTTATTGAGATAAAATACACTTTTACACTATTACACTTACTGACTTAATGTTTAGAAAAGCATCTTAGCGCCTAGACTTCTTTCAGGCCTAGTTGCGATATGAAAATTAAGCTTTCTTCAAACATTATAATATTTTGTCCACCAAACAACCGAAAATACGAAGGGCGGATCGATAAGTCTGATAAAAGTTAAACAAGAAGCAAATGTTATCTAAAAATTGTTATTTAATTTTCCCCACAATTTTCTAACTCAACACGCTTCATCAAGCGTTTCTCTAACTTTTCCATCGCTTCTATAAATACGACTTAGGCAACCTTTATATGTGCCGTAATGTGCATTGGTAAGTGAATGATCTCTTCGTTGGAGCTAAATCTTTTCCCAAAGAATTTTTTTAAATTCGGAAATATGAAATAATCGCAAGGGTCTTTCAAATTCAAATTCAAATATTTATTTCTCAACATTGACAATTACTTGTTCTTATTGACGTCAAATAAAACATGATTCTACTACCAGTTCGAAAAAAAACCTTCGTGAAGAAGAACTGGCAAGAAACTTCACGGGTATATTTTTTTTTTTCAAAATAAATTTACAGAGTCTCTTTATGTCTATACAAAATTATTCTTTTCTGCATCTGTTAGGTCGGCAAGTCTCCCTCCCCCCAAGTATCCAAACGACGAACACCCTCAAACGGCACCCGTTCACGAGTTAACGCGGGATCCAGCCATCGCCCTCCTCAAGCATATTAGAGGGAAGTGAACGACCCGTCACCCGACGCTACCATAAGAAGACGTACTTTAGTGACAATGACGCTTTAGATATTCTAAAGCTAAGGCTAAATGGCGAATGTGGGTGAGAAAGCAACTCATAGCGCTACTCTTGGAAATGAAATGAAATGAAATGAAATGAAATATTTATTTCTCAACATTGACAATTACTTGTTCTTATTGACGTCAAATAAAACATGATTCTACCACCAGTTCGAAAAGTGGAATTTGCGATTGCGCGATTGCCATGGCCAAATTCGGCAATCGCGCATTCCAATAAATTGACAATAATTCAAATTTAGCAACTTATAAGAGTTGTGAACAAAGACATTTAGGTAATTTGAAAATAGATTTATTCACTCCGCCCTCGTACAACCAATCAAAAATAACAACAATCTTTACCTGATTACAATCTTTAGCATTCTCCGGGTTAAAATCGATGCTGTTCATTTGCTTGGCCACAATTTGTATGATTTCTCTACAAGCGGAGGCCTGTGCTTTTTCTCCTAACATTTTTCCGAGTGTGTTCCGTAATATGTAGTTAATGCACTTTCTGAAAATAAATAAAAAAAACAGTTTTTTGATTTGGTTAATATGCTGCAAAGGACTTTTTTCGGTCCATTTTTGGATATCTATGAAATTATTATTTAAGGTATGGTTATTAATGAAATGATAAACTAGGTATTGAATTACAAACTCATTAAAATGTATAGTTTATTCATTAGCTCTATGTTACACAATAGGTGCCAGGGTAACCATAAAATACGGGGTTTATGTAATTTCTTACAACTACGCTGTATAGTAAAAAATAATCAATTATAGTAAAAGATAATGGACTGTACGGAAACTAAAATATACTATAGTGGCATATTTTTGTTTCAATAATATAGATCAGGAAAATCGATATCCAAAGAAAAAACATTTAACATCACCCAAAAGTTGGGTGATAACCAAAGTAAATAACATTGACTCCAGAAAAAGACAGACTTTTTCATTCTTCCTCAACGTTTAATTTTTTTTTTTTTGGTTTACCTAGAATAAACAGCGTCAACATGTGAACTAGCCGCTTTAGGATTGGCCACCAAATCCAACACGTGGTTCAGGAATGTCGACATATTCCTCTCTAGCCACACTCCGCCCATAGTTTGCACGAATACCACGTAAGCCTGCGAAATATAGCACATTAAACCACTGATGTATATGATATGAATTTAACGATCACAGTTATAGGCGTCCGAAGCAAACGGTATAAATAGGAAAGAAAGAAAAAAAAGTAATTAATTTGGCCATAAAACAAAAACTTGAAATAAACAGCATTTCCAGACAGGTCACAACTCAGCATAAAGCCACAAAAATCTTGACTGAGGCGCTGATTGTCGGTTGCACCCTTATGGGGAGCAACGAAATTCAGGCAAAATATATTTATCATCTACGATCGTCCTCTTACATGATTAAAACAGAAATACAAAAATGAAGCAGAAATATGAAAATTCACTTAAAAGTAACTACACAATGGTCGGCGGAAAATATGTGACAGACAGCATAAAAGAGGAAAAAAATACTAACATTAACAAAATATTAAAAAAACAAAAAAATTTATAAAACCAATTAACAGGTAACTTAAACTCAGGCATCACGATACAATTAAAAATATCTAAATCCTATATAAATAGCAAAAACTTGCAAATTTTTTTAGTCATACCACTCAGTTGACGATCGAGGTAAAACTTACCGATTTTATTTTTAAAAGTGGAAATGGAAGTAATGTTACTCAAAAATGGTACGAAATTGTAGCTGAGTAATTTGAATGTGGGTCTGCTATCCAAAGATTATTTATATCCATGCTGCACACGGTAAAATATTGTTTTAACCAAACATCGACGGTAATAACGATCGCACTCAAATTCAAATTCAAATTCAAATATTTATTTCTCAACATTGACAATTACTTGTTCTTATTGACGTCAAATAAAACATGATTCTACCACCAGTTCGAAAAAAAACCCTCGTGAAGAAGAACTGGCAAGAAACTTCACGGGTATATTTTTTTTTTCAAAATAAATTTACAGAGTCTCTTTATGTCTATACAAAATTATTCTTTTCTGCATCTGTTAGCTCGGCAAGTCTCCCTCCCCCCAAGTATCCAAACGACGAACACCCTCAAACGGCACCCGTTCACGAGTTAACGCGGGATCCAGCCATCGCCCTCCTCAACCATATTACTGCCGTGGTATATCTATAATGCCGTTATCTACCATAACTCAATTTTGAGTTAAGAGCAAAAAACGCGCTAAAAATTGAAACCTACGTAACTTCTCGATAACAACGTTAATTTGAAAAATTAAAGCATCAAAAAATACGTCAAGTAAAATATTTTTTAATTATTCTTCTGATATATCACAAATATATTTATAATAAATAAAAAACGATTTTTTAGATTTAGATAATCATTAATGTTTCTAATTTATTATGATTTATTTACTAAAATGCCGCTAAGTATGATTTAACGGCATTGTAGTGTTTCTATTTAAAATAATATTATTGACTTTTCACACACTAAGATAAACATTGATATATATTTATCTAAAACGTCGCTATAGTACATAACCCAGGTTTAGCTTAATATTAGGTTATATAGAGCTGACTCATCATAAATTTTAGTGCCGTTACTGTCATTTTACCGTTTTTTAGTCTAGTAAACCTCAAATAGTTATAAATTTAATGGCAAAACTTGATTCAGTGTTACGCTAAAATGCCGTTGAACTAAGAACCTTTTACGTTAACGGCATTCTAGCGATGCTATAACAAAAAATATTTAAATGTTATATGAAACGGAGGGTAGATAAACTACAACGTAAAAAGACAATATTTTAACAATTAAAAATAAATACACAATATTTATTTTAACTTTTATAATTGAGCATCTTACTTGCCTCAATAGAATTTCACTTATAGCTAAACTTGTTAGGAACTTTCAGTTCTTAAAATACAAATATCACATCAATTAGGTAGGTAATTAGGCACTTGTACTTTTCATTATGAGAACATTAACTATTAGTCACTTTTACAGAGATCACTTTAGTAGAGCTTAAAAACAAGAAGTTTTCTTCAAGTCTTTTTTTGTCTATATAATAAAAAGCCACTAAACTCTAACAAAAATTAACTTTATAATCGTATAGATCGAGTCAAACTCAACTTGAAATCGTAATTTCTATAAACATTTTAAATAAAAAACAATAATTAAAAACCAAAAAATATTAACCTCAAAAAACAAACTCGTTTTTAAATCTTCTTTTTAAGTAAAACCTATATCTAAAAAAAATTTGTATCAAAAAACTCAATAGAGCAACGTTACTAAATAAAAAAACAATGCTTATTAAAATTAACTTATTATAAACGTAGTCAAAATACTAGAGGAAGTCAGTCTCAAGAAACATAGGTAGGTACACTAATTATTTATTGTTCGTGTTAGAACTTGTACCGGCAATTGCGTTTTCTTTTACGGGTAGTTGTTTCCAAAATAATAATTTGTGCGAGGGAATTATACTTGATAGTTTGTCAAGTATATCAGCTTTTCTTTTAGGTTCAACACATTTTGGTTCAGTTCTGAATTCAAATAGTGACATACGTGGGTTTTTTAAATATTTATCATTCATAAAACGGAGAGAAATATATGTTGTATCTTCGAAATTGTTTTTATACATGAGATCATAATTATCACGCGTAAAACATACCTCTACCATATTTTTTAAATAAGCCCTTGGGTTCGACATTTGGATCCTTCTTTGTGAAACGTAATTTGGCAAATTAAAAAAATTTTCGGGAGACATAGTCTGCACAGTGACTTTCGAATTGTTGATTGATGAAACACACTCTTCAAAATCTGTGAAATCGTAGAGTTTGCCTTTTTTTTTCATGGCCAACTCTACCTGGTGATGCACTTGGTCACTGCTCATAAACGTGTGGCCGGGCTCAAAGTAATGGAGAATAATTCTTTTTATAGCAATAGCTTCACTGTTGATCATATGGACCAGCATTGAATACAAGAGCCAATTTTTGTTCTGCGCACTGCAATTGTCTAGCCAGATATGTACTTGCTCAATGTCCCTAGTACGCAAAAGAAAATGATAAAAGGCAGACATTATGTCTTCTTGTTTTCTGCCCGCAATGCCATCATGCCAGATAACCGTAAGGGGCTTACATTCTGTGGTGATCTTGCCAAGTGGTGCAAATGTTTGGTTGTATGCAATAAGACGCTGACAGAAAATTGCAGCTTTAAACGTTTCCAATCTTGGCAACATGATCACCTTTTCCAGGTCAGCACTATAGAATACCTGTGAACTGTTTTGAGCTTCCTCTTTATGTGCTTTGTAAAGCGCTCTTGCCTTTGTATATCTTTGGTGATGTTGAATCCAATTCACGCAAACTGTACACCCTTCTATTAGCTGGCTAGTAGCATTATGTGATGTTTCTTTTTGGTGCAAATTATATGCTGCGCATAATTCACATTCTTCATTGCCAAGATTTGTGAAAGATATGTTCATTTTTTTAACATGTGATCTGTATAAGCTGTACGAAATATGTTTATCGGGGTAAGACTCACAAAAATGTTTATGCATCTGAGTTATGCTAATGTCACTTGGTAGGTATCTACGCAAAGGTGCATGTTCACGCCTGTAGTGTGGTTCTAATGGGTTAAACGATTCGACGTGTTGATTCAGTAAATTGCGATCAAATTTTGGTGTTTTTTGGTGTCTACCACGTTTATCTATGGAAGGATCACTGAATGTTCTATGTAGGATCCTGTCATTTACTTTCAGATAACCAAGAGTAGTAAGGAAATATACTTTGCATACATCTATTTTAGTACCATCTTGTTTTTTGAACGTAAAGCTTCTTTTTGGTTGCCGTTTTGGTTCACTTGTAATTTTTCTTTTAGGAATTGCAACATATGTGTGTGCTTCTACAAATGAATGTTGTTCCTGCCATGACATATTCCAATAGGCTCTATTTATGGTCTTCCTTTCTTCTTCATTAAAAAATCTCATACATTTCTTTACACACTTTTCGTTACACCCAGGCTTGACAGAATGTTTGTTTTTTTTTTCATTTTTGGCATCTAATTTTCGCTGTTTTAAAGAAATATCATACTTTTTTCGTTTCCGTGGGGGTTGTGGTACTTCAGGTACTTCATTATTTACAGGTAATATGCCACAAAAATTGTCATTCACTGAGTTGCTACGCTTGCGGAAGAATAGTCGCTTGGGCATAGAGTTTTCGCAACAAATTGAGTATCTACGTGTTTGCTTCAAGGTTTTCATACTTTTTAATGTTGAACTACTAGTGACATCCATAGACAAATAGGTTTGCCGTCTGCTTTTCTTTTTATTTATTATCTTTTCAGACACACCGGACAAAGGGCTTCCTGAGGAATCAGACGGATAGTAATTTTTATCACGTACGGAATCATCGGAATCAAAATCATAATGTGGACTTTTTTCACTTCTTATATTTGTATTAATTTGGACTTCGATAGGAGAATCTGGTGGCATTAATTCGTTGCACATTAAAGTAATGGTATTTTCGTTGAATAAGGCCCCTTTTAATTTATTTATATTTAAATTTGTTAAATGATGCGAGTTGTAAGTTGTTTGTGACTCACAAAATTGGTCAAAAACGCTACTGTTCATGGAATATTGTCTTGAATACATGCTGTCCACATAATTAAGTGTACCACTATTTTCATTCTTTTTTGTTTCTGTATTTGGTGACAAATTAATTACGGGAATCTCAGGGGGGGAATTACGGGAGTCTTTAATCATGTCTAGTATGGTTTTAGCTCTAGTGGCAATAGCAGAGCTTCTGTAACAAGAAAAAAATTATATGTTTTATTGAAAAAACAAAAAAATAAGGGCCTAGTGCAAAGTGGACTTTAAAAGAGCCCCGCTTAAATATTTACTTTACTTACTTTTTTTTACCCCTCAAATTTTAGCAAGAAAATCATATTAAAACAGTATGGTAGCCCTTATATTTATTCTAGCTTTCAGTATTTGTTATTAGAGCGGCAACTGAAAAACATCATCCGTGAAAATTTCAACTGTCTAACTATCAAGGTTCAAAAGATACAGCCTGGTGACAGACGGATAGCGAATTCTTGGTAGGTAATAGGGTCCCGTTTTAGCCTTAGCCTACGGAATCCTAAAAAGATAGAATTGAGATGTTTCATTGGAGTTTCTTAACTTGTCCTCTGGTTCCATGATCTGATCATCTTCATCATATTATAAAATTGCAATGTCACATTGCAAAATACCTATAATTCAATCAGTTGAAGATGACTACTTCAAAATCCCGTTGCAATATTAAACCCAAATAACAACCACAAAAAACAGAGCAATCATAACAAATTCAATAAAAACTAGTGAAAATCGAACTTACCTATGTTTACGGCCAGCCATCGTTGCAAAATTGGCGGGAACACATGCAAATTGACACGCGTCCTTCGTCGACAAGCGCCTGCGACGCACTAATTTAAACCCCGACCCCGTCGGTACCCCTCGGGCGAAATTAGTTAACGGCATTATAGCGTATTATTGTGAGATAACGACCTTTAAATCTAATTTTTAAGGACACATATTATTAGTTTTATTTAAGAAATGTCGTTACTGGCTCATAACGCACATAAAGTCAAAATAAAAGTATATAAAATGTTACGCTACAATGCCGTTAAGATGCGTTAATCACGTTTAAGTCTACCTCTTTCAGTTAACAGCATTATTGTTTAACAAATGTAAACCTATTATTTAAAAAAAAAGTTATGATAAAATAGTTAAAGTATTTTAACCGCATTAAAATGTGCAACAGACCGTGTAACGGCAATCTAGTGATGCAATCATAGGACAAAAATAAAACAAAAATGTATGTTTATGAACTTTAGCGGCGATATTAACTCTCAATGTTACTTAACGACAGATATGCTTATTACAAACGTGAAAAATAGGCATATAACGGCATTTTTTATATTATTATTTCCGAAACTATTCAAAATATTAAAAAACCGACTATACAGGTCGATAGAGAATTTTTTTCTTAATAATATGCATTATAAAGTTGAAAATCGCTCAGATGTCAGTTAACGGCATTTTAGATATACCAGGGCAGATTAGACAATTCAAATTCAAATATTTATTTCTCAGTACTGACAATTACTTGTTCGTATTGACGTCAAATAAAACATGATCCTACGGTGGTAGTTCGGAAAAACCTTCGTGAAGAAGAACTGGCGAGAAATTTCACAGGTATATTTTTACTGTATCTATTTATGTCTATACAAAATTATTCTTATCTGCATCTGTTAGCTCGACAAGTCTCCCTCCCCTGAAGTATCCAAACGACGAACACCCTCAATTGGCACCCGTTGAAGAGTTAACGCGGGATCCAGCCATCGCACTCCTCAATCATATAAGAGGGAAGTGAGCGACCCGTCACCCGACGCAACCATAACAAGACGTACTTTAGTGACAATGACGCTTTAGATATTAATCTGTTACACTCACAGATGTTACATGGTTTTTTAAGACGCACCTCAGTATAGATTTACAAATCATAATTTATACTACATAAGAGGCGCCTTGTTAACCTTGGTTACCACCATTAAACGCCTCTGAGTAATAATCAATACTAATAAATCCCCAGACAATCACACCAACTGTATGGCTCCAAAGTAAGCAGAGCTTGTGTTGTGGATGACCATACAGCGAACTGGGATTGGAACCCAGAATAAACATACGTTTATAAATATCAACTACAACTACCATACCCGAGAACAAACATCCGTGTTCATCACACAAATGAATGGCCCGGCCAGGACTCGAACCTGAGACCTGCGGCGTGTCTCATACGCCGCATAGCTACTAACCACTACGCCACTCGGCCGTGAGTGCTGCCGTTATTTTCTTAAAAAATCAAATCATTTTTGGAAATGTTTGTATAAGATATGCCATCCACTGTTACTGTGCATAATCGTCTGCCAGCTGAGAAAATGTAAACAAATTTGGTATTTTTTCAAGTGACACTCACATGCGTAACACAAACTCGTACTTCTCGATTGACACCAGACCCTGACTTAATAATCTCTCCTTTTAGGAATGAAGTACCGCCTCTTAAAAAAGCCCCCATTAGTAAGTTTAAAGCTTCGTCCAGGGATACTATGTTCTTCGGCGGGTCCTTTTTGTTTGGCTGAACTGTAAGTAACATACTATTAGCACGACACGTAATAATTATGAAAAATTTTGCCAAAATGAAATGGTAAGAAATAAGCAATTTTAGAATTTTCGATTATGTTTTATATTCAAATATACAGTCGCCAACGTTCGAAATAGTATCCTTAACGTAATCAGAGTATGTATATGTAATACAGCGATAAAAAATGGGAGCTCCGGCGTGTGAGGCAGGGCTTCTAAACACTTCGCCACTCAGCCGTTTTGGATGGATGACCGCCAAGGATCACCGCGTAATGTTGGCTGGTTGGTACTTATCATTGTTCGGAGTCAAGTTATGTATGGCATACGAGCTAATTAATTAACATTTCAAATAGTAGGCTTATCTTCTGTTACATTTACTACACGAAATGATTCAAATCATGATGATATCTTTTTTTTGCAAACCATTATGAGTATTACTTTTATTTTGTATAATTTATGTTCTTCGGAAGGTCTTAAGTCAATCATAGACACATAAAACACGATCACAACAGTTAACTAAAGGAGTCACTTTTTCTACTATAGTTTTAATTCATACCTGATGGAACCCCAATTTTGTTTTTCATGTTAACATTGATAGCTTCACCTGCTTGTGTCGCAGCAATCAGCGCGCCAAGTAATTCAGCTACGGCACATCTGACACAAAGGAAGATAAATAATATAATATAAAAGTAAAATTGACAGGCAAAGATATAGACAGTTCTTTTAATATACAAGGCGGCATTTGCTTTACTGGTAGTTGTTAGTGTTCAAACACGCTACGAATGTGTGCGTGACTGCGCGGATCGAACAGATCTCATGCTCACACATATATAACTTGTTTGTATACGTGGTTTGCGTTTACCACAAGTAAAGCGAAAATCACTTCGTGGGGTAAAAATACTTTACGAAATGTATTGGTCCAGATTGAGAATTTAAGCTTTAAAACACAAATAAAAATCCACTGTGTCTACAAATATTTGCACTGCCAGGTTTAAGCCCGTCACGTGTGGTTAATATGCAGGGCTGTAACGATAAGGCAAAAAGTAACATTTTTAGCCTGTCAGATTTTTCAAGAAATCCATAATTTTTAAGATATGTATTTGAAATGCGTAAATCTTAAACTTCATGGCCACTTTAAAGTAACGCTTTTGTAGTCTTTATAAATTTAAATATTAAATAATAATAAAATCTAAGAGCTTCTGTTATGGATGACCATACAACGAACTATGGGGGGGGGCAGAATAAACGTACGTCTATAAATATCAACAACCATGACTCAAAAAATAAAAAAACACAAATGAATGCCTTGACCAGAAATCAAATCTGGGCCCTGCGCCGTAAAAAGACACTCGGCAATTAATATATGTATGTTTGTCACAAATCTTTAACACAAGTTCATTAAGTGCACAGCAATATAGATTGTTTGTTGATTGATGTTTCAAATATTATATTTTCTCACTCACCTCAATCCATAATCACTAGGATTGACAGCCTTAAAGCAGGCCGCCGCCATGGCATCCAATTCAGCTGGAGTCAGTTTCATCAACGGAATTATCTGCCTTAACGTGTTCGCCGCCGCCGCTCGCACGGGCGTGGCTCTGTCTGACATGAGCGTGGTGCGAGCCGCGCGAGACACTTCGCGAATAGCGGCCGGCGCTGCGGTGCCCATGCCGACGCATATCTGATGGATGGGCAGTCAAGGGGTAAAGATTTTTTTAAAGTTGAGCCGAAGTGTAATAGACTTCGTTTAAGTAATTGAACAGCGCTTCACTGAAAATACTTCAGATATTAAAGTTTAAATGGTGAATGTAATGAATCACCTAAATGGTATGTTAACCAACTGTAGGCAATATAGAAAGCAGAACTTGTAATATTAATGAACAAAGGAGTGGCACTTACATAATCTTGACTAAAGACATAATGTAAATTTTACCTATATTACAGACTCAATACTTGCGCGGCAGAGTTAGAGTTCATTTAGCAGATATTTTTCTTCTCATATATAAAAATCTATTCTCTGTGTTGTGTTAGAGTCGCTTAAACTCAGGAATGGCTGAGCTGATTTAGTTGATATCTTTTTGTTTTGTTCGTATTTGCTAAAACAAGGCTACCAGGTACGTTAAAAATTCGAAAAATGCCTCTGTATGAAAATCTCGATGGAAAATAATGGCCGCCCATTTTGTCAAGATTGCTGTCACATGTTTTTAACTGCACATATTTCCACAATAGGAACGCGGTGGTTACCGTGGGTGGGTATGTGTTTGGATGTAGAGTTAGGTTTTGTTGTTTGTTGGGACCTGGATTCAAATGTTCTTATTATTTTGATGTTCTTATAATTTTGAAAAGTTTTTTTTGGCGACATATCTTTTGCTATAAGTTTATAAACAGATGTTTATATTGCTTTTTCTAGCATAAATAAAAACGTTGCACAGTGAAGTGATATGAATATCGTGCTATAATATTAAGTAGGTGGAGCGGAAGGAAGAGAAAGGTGTGTTTATATGGAATACAGACGTTGCTCTGTTGAAAAAAGGGTCTGAAATTATTAATATGCAACAACCCAGCCATGAATAATGATGCATTGTTATCCTAATTCCTTTTATATAGATAACCTTAAATACAAACAACCCTATTCCTCTTTTTAAATCTACTTAAGATCTAATCACCTTATATTCCGAGCATTTATGTGAAGAAAATTAACTATACTTGTTAGCGACGCAACATGAAACGGATTCGGCATAATAGGGACATAGTCATATAAGTAATTTTGTAAATAACGCTAGTCCACGCCCTCACTACTTGCGCCCACACTCGAGCACCGGGTCGTTCAAATTGTTGGTAAGTCATATGATTCAATGGTAATATTTGCTTGTCAGCGCTATCGCTACTTGTGCCCGTCCTCGGATGGGTGGTCATTTTGGAGTGTGACGTAAGCAAGATCTAACAAGATTCTAATAGGAAGAAAGAAACAGTTCGGTGCCCACAAGTGAAGAAAGAACAACTAATAAGAAGAAAGAAAAGTCTAATAAGAAGAAGAGTTCAGAAGATTCCAGTTGGAAGAATGAAAGTTCTGTTCGGTGAATCCGGAGGCCAGTGAAAACCCAAGAAGACGTAAGCGCTGTTCGGTGTATCCGGAGGCCAGTTAAGAGGTCTGAAGAAAGAAGCTGAACTCTAGGAACAATTGCGGTTCACAGGGTTATTTATAAGGTTTATTTGTAACCACAATAAACGTTCCTACTTTGAAGACGTGTTGTTTTCACTACGCTCCAACCTGCACTCGATCAAGTCGGGTGTCACTCCGTGGTTCGTCAGGTCGTGGTGTCTTCGGGGCTTCGAAGGGTACTACATCTTCCCAGCCGGCGCAAAATCCCAACAATACTATTTCCATTTCTTTATTTTCTCGATGACAACTCCTGTGTAACCTTGTGCGAGCGTTTTTTTTACATTATGTATGCATTATTTAATAAAAATATGACGTTTACACACGTACAAGGTTATATAATACCAGAGTCGGAAAAACTGATAGGGATGGAGCTATTGGATGGAGCTAGAGAGCATTATATCAAATTAGAACTGTCATCAAGAAAATAAAGAAATGAAAATAGTATATTTAACTTAATTTTCTTCATATTTCCAGGAAGGAGGAACTTTTACGATATTTTTCATTTTAGATACTTAACTACAACAATTTTCTATATAAATATGCTATGTTTCACGGTTACAAGCTTAGAGATTTTCGTTTGTTGCTCTTTAGCTGTACATCTCATACTGAAGAAAACAAAGGCTTAAAATTACTATTGATAACTTCATAGGTTGATATTGTCAACAATGGTCACAAATAAATAGCAAAGCGGTAAAAGGATTAAAATAAATAAAATTATTGTAAAATTATGATTTTAAGACTACTTAAATGTATTGAACATGTCTACAGGTGTATCCATACAACATATTGTTTTGGCAGCTTTTTATTGACAAAATCACCCAGTTAAATATGTGGATGTTACAAGGTATTATGGTACGCTTAGAAAGGAAAGCCTTTCTCCCTTTTACATATACAAAATGACTGTTATTTCTTCCTATCTGCACTGTACCTGAGTTTAAAATTTGATATCTGCATCACTATTAGTTTACATATTTTAACTGGTTGCCATATGACATTACTTTCCAGAACTTGATCCTTTTATCAACACTATCTAGTGATGGAATAGTACTGTAAGTATGTGTTTTCTTTTCATAATTTTCGGGTTCAATCCCTGGCCCAAGATACTTATTTTTCAAAAATCCAAGGAGGATTTTAGTTTCAGCATTTCTCGCTATTACCTCATAGCTTAGGATTTACCCATCAATTTCCATTTGAAAATAACGTCCTGTTTACCATAAAAAAACCGTTTTTGAGAGTTAGATAGGGAATGGTTAGTCTGGCTGACATTCACAGGTGGGACAGGTACTGCACAAGGTTAAGTTAAAAGATATGATTGAACCAGCATGAAGGTATAAAAAATTTAGTTTATTATTAATAATAAGCTTAATTTATCAACTACAAATCTTTTGAGTGGTGTGACACAGAACCAAACCATCCCAAATATACGTAAAAAAGAACAAAATATGATACTTAGGATAGAGTGTTGCCAGCCAGATACAGTCTTTATACAACTATTATAAATGGTTTAAGCTGTATAGAAGTTGGTTAAAATCTGTAGGCATCTACATATGTCTACATCTACATTAGTAATTTAATGAACTAATAAAGTACACTTAGAAAATTATATTTATTACTATATTATCTAATTATAAATTTGCAAATGAAATCCCTATTATCTACTTCTTGGTTTAAAAATTGGCCTGAAACTTACTAAAACTATTTTGCCAATTAGTTTATCACTTTCAAACATACCTTTTCCAAAGTATTCATTATTTCCAGCCTTGTCTGGGACTCAGCACTTTTCAGAGATTTAACAAGTGTTGAGACTGTTTCCTCATATGATCTGCCCATCATCCTTCCAAGTTTTTCATACATGCTTCCCAAACAACATATTGCAGCCCTAAATGAAAATATCTATTGTACTCAGCTTTTGTCACACAAAAATGATTTGACAAGTAATCATAAATATGCTTTGACAAAATTATAGATAAAAATCTTTCTTCACTAAGTCACAGATTTAAGTCAGAAAGTACATATTTAGAGATAAGTGTTTTACAATATTATCAAAACAAACAATAAAAAAACACTGCTCTAGCACAATGCACAATAGTTTGGTTCGAAAATAGAAGATAAATAAATAATCTTTTTCTCAAAAAAAAAAAAAAAAGAGTAGCAGTTCAAGAGACAAAATAAAAATGCAATACAAATCTTGTGAAAGCATTTATGGTTAAAAACTAAAATCTAGGTAACGTAAACACAATATATTAATCTTTCATAAATTAGCAACAAATGTAATATCTCTTTTTATACAACAAAGGCAGAAGAGATTGCAGTTTAGTAATACACAATCTTTAAACATTTTGTTTTTGCTTAAATTCTACAAACATTAACAATCAAACACATATACTTACAGCCTTGTTGGTAAATATGAAGGTGAGTCATCCTTCACCTTGATGATATCGTTACATTTATTGACAGTATCAAACAGAAGGAAGGTGTCACCAACAGAAAATAAAGTAGCAAGACATCTTGCTAAAAGTTGACGAGCTGGGGCTCCAATATTCTCTCGCAAGAGACTCACCAACTGGGCAACTAGCTTTTGTTGACAATTCTTTATGTCAGACTGAAAAAGAGGATTTTGTTGATGTAGCATTCATGAAAAGAAAAGAAAGTAACAGAGATTTATATAATAGAACACACTTTATGTGCAGCAACCAAAACCTTGTCGAGGAAACGTAACCATTCAAAAATAAAATGAGGTTTCTTATCATCTGGAAGTTGCTGCAACGCAGTTTCATTCAGGGTTAAAGAAGTCGGCACTTCCATTTTTCTGAAAATTCACAGAGAAACCTATTATTTATTTGCAGTAATTCGTCAATAAAATAAATAATATATTACTGGGCCAATCTACCTATAACAGACCTATAAGTATGCATTTGCAATTACTTACTAAAGTGATAGGATAGATCCTAGACTTAATAATGACAGGTTTTGCGTTTAAATATTCCACATCTCTTCTCTTGATACAATTACCAAGATATATAAAATAAAGTAATTTACGCTGAATAAAAACAAACAGAAAAATTTATCATTTATCTACTGAAGAAATACCTGAATAAATGAATGGAATTAATGTTATCTGGTCATGAGCGTTCCACACCGTCTAGGAACGGGTATGTGACACATACCCGCGGAACGGTATCTCTATCCAAAAGAACTATTGATCGGTGAGTTTATTTAGTGCATTCCGTTTGCCGCTCACAGCGCTTCAGCGCTAAAAGTGCTCAAAACCGTTCCGATTTGTTTGAGCGCGCTAAAAGTGATGTTTGTGCTATTGCAATCGGAATGGTAAATATCGCGCTAACATTCTGATTGTCGTCGAAGTCTAAAGTTACAAAGTCAGTAAGATCTTTGACCCTGAATGAAGCAGGAGCCATTTTTTTACATTATTACAAAAGAAAATGAATAAGCAAGCTTTTCAAATCTTTAATAGACTAATAAAAACATCAGAAAAGTAACGTCATGTGTAAGTTTTGACAGGCTGCTCACAGCGACCATGCTCCGTAGCTTGGGCACTGTGAGCGGGAAGATGGTGGCGTTTATGACGTCATCGATGACGTATCGATATCGCTGTGAGCGCGTTCATGGGCAATCGGAACGGGTGTATGAGCGCTGTGAGCGCTATAATCGGTAAACGCAACGCAGCATATTGCCGAATCCGACGTTCTCACCGCATACCCATACTATGTTTAAGTATTGAGACCGCGACGTTCTTGAGAAACGGTACGACATAATTCGGTATTGTACTTCGGTATAACAACCAATTACGTATTCCAACAAGAATATTACATGTTACCTACTGTATAGTTGTTTCAATAGGATTTTCCAAATTCGAGTTCCAATACAAAGTCCAATTTCTACCAGAAAAACTATTCCTACTTTATTTATCCGAAAATTATTTGTAATATCCTTTTACAAAAAAAACTACCTCTACTTTTTTACTTTTGAAATTTAATTTAACAACTGAGATATAGTATATAAATTAAAACAGAACTGAATTATTTTTAAATATCCTTAACTTTAGTAAGCTCAGATAACATCAGAACATTACGTATTTAGTACTCATACCACACAGAACTTTTATTCAAAATCAATAATTCTTAAAATCAATAGTTCCTATAACCATTCCTGGTATGAACACCTACAGACTTATAAATGGGATCGATAAATAGTTCAGATTGCAAATACCCGAACCGAACGACCCATATCTTATGTTATAATTTTTTTTAACGTTTATGTTATAAGAAAGGCAAAAAGTACGCCATACAGCCTGGTTTGACGTCATAATATATATTTTTCTTCCTTTATTATGATGATGATGATATTAAAACGGACTTTTTGGAGCAAAATGAAACACAGTTCCTGCATTCCTCATTGGGTTTACTATTTAAGGCACATGTCTATGAGTATTCACTGCGCAATGCACTATCACCATTATACACTTAACACTAACTTACGTACACAAATAGTAAATTTTTTTTTTATTTTTTTTTATCTATTTATTTGCATATCAAGTGTTTTACAGAGGTCTTATTGTAACAGTTTAGAACTTACAACTTAACCACCCATGCATTGGGTATTGCAAATGTTAGAGGGCATTACAAATATATAGATTGAAATATTCAATTAGTTCTTAACATAAAGATGGCATTTTTATTGCATATATTTAATTTAATTTAATTTAATTTAATTTAATTTAATTTAATTGCAGATGTGGTATTAATGTTCGACCTTTTTAAATGAATAGCAGAACTTGCTTCGTCGAATCGCCGCGTAAAATACTGAATATTATCCATCAATCTAAATAAAGCTAATCAAACTAAGTTGAGATATACATTTTTAAACTTTATGGCATCTATGGGTAACAAACCGCTATTGCGTTCGTTAAATGTCTAATTCAGTGGTTCTCAAACTTTTATAATGACGGAACCCTTTTGGGAAGCAAAATACTTGATGGAACCCTACAATAAAACAATTGTTTTTATAAGTGTATTTTTTATTAATCAGCATAATAAAAGTACAAAGTAACAGTTACTAATTATTATTTAGTTCACCACTTGGCTAGGACAATAATAGAAAACATTAAAAAAGAAAAAATCTAACTAGTGGGAGGTATGAAACTGTTTTTTATTTTTCATCAATTGGTTGATATCAGGTTTGATGGAAGAAAGTTGGAGTCTCATATCAGCTTCGGCGTCCAGTCTATTGCGATATTTTGTTTTCATGGCTGCGTAGGTAGAGAATCCTGTTTCACACAAATATGTAGTTGGGAACGGGAGAAGAATATCCAGAGCCATTTGGCCAAGCATTGCAAATTCATCTTGGATTCTGCACCAAAAATCATTGAGAGGCGTCGTTTTGAACAGTGACTCCATACTTGTGTCTGATGACATTTCTAAAAGAGATTCATATATCTCGTTTGACATGTTTTCAGGCTTTTCCAAATGGGTAGAAAAGGATTATGAATCCATGAATTCACTTTAATTTTTGTACTGTGTTCTTCGGGAAAATACTTTTCAAAAGATGCGCGCATCGAACTGAGATATTGGACCAATTCTTCAAACACATCATCTTCAAACATTTCTAACAAACTCACTGAGTAACGTAAAGCTTTCTATTTCTTTCTTATCAATGCAAATGATCAAAAAATCTTATTTTCTTTTAAAAGCAGTTATTTTATTATAGGACTGAAACACTGTTGTCTGTTTATCTTGCAACGATAAATTCAATTCGTTAAGTTTTTGAAAGATATCCGCCATAAAAGACAATCGGAACAACCAAGTTTTATCATACAAACGGTCCTTCAAATTAAAAGAAGTATCTGCTGAAAGAAACATTTGTAACTCGGCTCTAAGTTCAAATAGCCTTGTTAAAGTTTTACCCCGAGACAGCCATCGCACTTCTGTATGGAGCAGCAGTGTTTTATGTTTGCTGCCATAATCTTCACACAATAATGAGAACAATCGGGATTTATGTGGTCGTGATTTGATAAAATTAATTATTTTTACCGCTTCATCCATAACCATGTGTCTACAAATACAAATAAATAATTAAATAACGTTCATAGTGTTTTGTCTCCGCGCGGCCGCCGAGTCCGCGCAGCCGCGGAGCGACCAGTGAGAGGTGTTTTGATTTTTTTTTCTAAATTCTTGCGGAACCCTAGGGTTCCGCGGAACACACTTAGAGTATAGCTGTAATTCATATCCAAGGTCATATCCAAAGAATCGAACCCGTGCTACACGGTGGTAAAAGCAGTTAATCACAGAGGTGACTCTAATGAAATGAAGAGGAGACATTTCATTTGATAACAGGATTCCATAGAACGAGTATTAAATAGCAATATTTCATAATTTCATTTAGTTTTGTTTTAGGATAACATTTTCAAATCCGTTAAACAGCCACATGCGTAACGAAACTTGGCGTAATGTGTCATGTTGATGTTTTATTTTATAAATTAATCGCGTATTCAATTTACGAGTTTCTTTCATTGTTTTATTATTCTACTATAACCATTTATTATTTGTCGTAGATATAACAGCTGAAAACATGTTAATTTGTAATCAAGTATGTTTAAAAGGATATTTTAATTATTTTTATTTAATTATTATTTCAGGTGCAAAAACGATAATAATCTTGGTAATCGATCATTAAATACCTCCAAAGTAATTCCAATGTTTTATAAGATTATTATAAACTATCCGATTATTTGTACGATAAAAGCCTTAACCTTAACAGGTTTTTATTAGTATCCTACTAATATTATAAACGCGAAAAGTTGAATGGGTGGATGTTTGCTACTCTTACACGTAAAAACTACTGAATGGATCAATATTAAATTTGGCACAGTGATACTTTATAGTCTGTAATAACACAAAGGATACTTTTTATAGCAATATTCCCACGAAATTGAGAATAACGTGAGTGAAACCGCGTGTAACAGCTAGTTTGAAATAAAACATGTGTAATGTGTCTGTTTGTTTGTTGATGAATATCTAAAGTGTCATTGTTACTAAAGTACGTTTGCTTATGGTAGCGTCGGGTCACGGGTCACTCACTTCCCTCTAATATGGTTGAGGAGGGTGATGGCTGGACCCCGCGTTAACTCATGAATGGCTGCCGTTTGAGGATGTTCGTCGTTTGGATACTTGGGGGCAGGCAGACTGTCCGAGCCGACAAATGCAGATACGAATATTTTTGTATAGACATAAAAAGACAATATAAAAGCTTCATTTCACTTTCCATACGTGGTCTGGCTTAAGAGTGCCCAACATCTTTCGCATGCAATTTTATATTGTCTAGGTAAAAGAAGGTACTAGAATCATGATATTAAGAATTATTTAGTGGACTAATCAAAAGTTCGATTTTGTTAGCTCAAAATACGCAATCTATCAGCTTGGTCCAAGGGTGTCACTCAGAAGTAAAATGACACCCTTGGACCAAGCTGATAGTTTGCGCGAACAGCACTTTTCTGCAGAATAAATATAGTATCGATGTCGGCAGCACTACCCCACAACAGAATACCATATGTCATGAGGCTGTGGAAGTAACCAAAATAGACTAATCGAGCAGTTGTTTCATTTGAAATTTGTCTCATTTTTTTTAACAGCATATGCGGCAGAGCCAAGCCTTTTAGCTAATAAACCATCAACATGCGGTCCCCACTGGAGTTTGGCGTCTAAGGTTATGCCCAGAAATACAGTTCAGTTTACAGGAGTCAGTTCCTGGCTCTTTTATTATTATTATTCTTTGGGCGCAATGGCAACCAGCCGACGGTATTACGCGACAGGCAATTACTGCCAATATCACGTGGTAGAACAGACACAATATTATTTTGAGATAGTAGGTGCGCTACGTAGGCCAGTCACAATAGAACAACACAGTTAGTACCAACACCAACAGACTCATAAACCTAATAGAGTTAGTGACATAAAGATATACACACTATTTAACATAGACTATCAACATATTTACAAAGATATATTAAACTGCATGATATATTAACACATAATTTTCAGGGTAATAGGCTGGTTAGAGGAGAGGAGAACCTTCATGCTGGTTGGTCTGGGGATCTGGGGGGGAAGAAAATCATAGAGAGATATCGGGAGGAGGGGACAGTTGAAAAAGATATGGTCTACTGTTCCATGTTCTGAATCACAATTGCATAATGGGGAGTCACGGACGCCAATCCTGTATAGAAATACAGGAGAGCAACAGTGACCCAACCTTAATCTGCTAATAACAGAGGTGGTCTTTTTGTTAAATTTCTTGTATCGACAGAACCATGGTTTAAAAGGTATAGTGCACTGGATGTCTCCGTAATGTTTTCCAACAATATTGCGAGAGTTGTCCCAATCTGTGCTCCAGTTATGGTCCAGATGAACTTTGGCCAGGGCACTCATATCCTGGGCAAAGCACCTGTAATGGATTAAGGAACCGGATTCTACAGAATCCCTGACAAAATAGTCAGCTGACTCATTACCAGCTATACATGCATGGCCAGGGATCCAGGCCAGTGCTATGTTTATGCCCTGAATTTTGCAGAGGAAAAGGTGGTGCTTTATTTGGAGGATTGGAGGAAATTTGGACCCCAATTGGAAGGAGTTACTTTTGAGCGCTATAAGACAGACGGACTGAGGACAGAACCTTGTGGAAGACCCTGCCATACTATACAAGCTGGAATATTAGCATGCTGATGTCGGATCTGAACAAATCTGCCAGAAAGGAGGTTATAGGTGAAGTGTGTCAGTCTCACCGGAATACTCAGCTGGAGCATTTTCTGCCTGAGCAGGGGGAGTTGGACATTGTCATAGGCCGATGAGACATCCAAGACCACTCCCACCACGGATTCATTATGGCCAAGGCTAATCTTAAATCTGAGGCGAAAATACTCAGGCTGTCCATCGTACTATAACCCTTCCTAAAACCATATTGGGTGGGACTGGGGAGGGAGTGATTTTCAGCAAACCATTCCAGACGGAGTTTTACTAAATGTTCAGAAATTTTAAGGAGGGTAGGAGCTATTCAACTGGATGAAAAGAATTTAGATCTGAAGGATCCTTACCGGGCTTTAGGATAGGAATAACAAAATGATGTCTCCAAGAGGAGGGGATATAACCAGTGACAAAAATAATGTTGATGATGCTGAGGAGAACCTCTTGGAAATGTGAACCTGATTTAGTTATAAAGTAGTAAGGAATGCCATCAAGGCCAGGGCTAGAGTCATGGAGGCGGTTAAGGGTAAGTTTGAGTTCTTGCATTGTAAAGGGGCTGTCCAAGGGGTTGGATGAGGAGAGTGATGGATAGAGATGGGAATTGGTCTAGCAATGGGACAAATGGAGAGGCAATTTTGTCAAAAAACGGACCAAGCCATTCGGAGGGGTCTGATGACGCAGGAGAAGGAAGGTTAAAAGCGGCACCTCGAAAGCGCTTCAGGGAGCTCCAAACAATTGGGGAAGGGGTACGGGGGCCTAGGCTTTCACAGAAAATGCGCCAGGATTCTCTTTTCTTTTTTTTGAACAGCCTTCTGGTTTTAGCCGAAACCATTTTATAAAGCATAAAGTTTTGTGGGGTCATGCATGAACAGTATCTTTTTTCAGCTACTCTCCTTTCTCGAACCATGTCTGAGCACTCGGAGTCACCATGGGGGGACCCTCGATATTTTGGGTCAGGATTTTTCAAAGGAATGTATGAATTTGCAGCAGAGAGTAGACAGGATACGAGAGAATCATAGCAGGACAGGATATTGTCTGGAGTGGGGGTAGGGATTAAGGAGGACAGGTGGTTTGTGCTTAGTTTGTTTTGTGTTTTGTGTAAACCTTGTCGGTTTTGTGTTTAAGGAGGGGAGGGAGTTTTTGTGGGATAGGGGTTGAAATGGGAACCGAAAGATTAATGGGATAGTGATCACTACCATGAAGGGAATTAAGGCGGTTCCAGGTTACAGAAAGACTAAGGGAAGGAGAGCAGATGGAGATGTCAACTGCCCCATCACTCTGATGTGGCCCCGCAATGCGCGTAGGGCGGCCATCGTTCAACATACAGAGGTCAGTGACATCCGCCAAACACCTAGCCGGTGCATCATTCAGCGCGGAGCAATGTATACCCCATAGGCTATGATGACAGTCAAAGTCCCCCAGGATAATAATGGGATGTGGGATAAGTAAAATAAGGGAATGAAATTCATGTATCAGCGTAACTGTGGGGTTGGAAATGTAGACAGAAACAAGGGAGAAGTCAAAAATTTTAACTGCTACAATGTTTATAGGAAAGGAATGGGGAGGGAGTTGAATAAGGAAGTAAGGGGCTGAGCATTTCACCATCAAGGCCGCACCTCCATGATGGTCTGACCTGTCATCCCTGAGGCAGGCAAATCCAGACAGCCGAAATCGGCTGCCCGGGGAAAACCAAGTCTTAGAGATAGCAATAGCCAGAGGATCATGTCGACGAACCAAATGTGAAAGCTCATGGGTTTTAGGGCGAAGGCTCCTACTGTTCCATTGGAGCAGAGCTGGCATGGTTAATCAAATTGTAAAGTGGGATCAGTTTTGATGCAACGTTGGGCAGTAGGGAACAATCACTAAATCTGGAGAGGATATTCACTAAAATGGTAGCAAGTTGTGCAATGAGATTATCATTTTCGGGTTCACTGTATGGGTTTACTAATGCACAACCAGGAGTAGGAGATGGAGGATTGTAGTTATTAACTAATTCCACATAGGCAGACTTGTCATACCCACGGGAAAGCGGGGATCTAGGTTTTGGTGAAGTAACTACAGTCTTTTTATATGACTTAGATGATGAAGAGGGGGGTGAGAGACTTGGGGAAGGGGCTTTCAAAGTATCAGCAAAGGATTTACGGACAGTAGGAAGGCGAGATGCTGCTTCCTGAAAGGAAATGCTGTCTTGAGACATAGCCAGTTTAATGGACTTCTGGCGGGAGAATTCGGGACAGGACTTATCAGTAGCCAGGTGGGGGCCTGAACACTGAAGACAAGAGTATTTATCAATGGGTACCAAGCATGAATCGCCTGAGTGGGTTGTACACAGCGAAAACACCATGTCCAAACCGGCAGCAATCCAGGCATTGTATAGAGGGGAGGATGTATGTCTCGACGGGAAGAGACGTATTAAATACGAGGACTCTTTGGGGTAGGACTTGGCCAGAGAAGGTAAGTACAACAGAACCAGTTGGGACCCACGTTGGGCCAGAAGGATTAATAATTTTTCTATTAAGTCGGCGGGCTTTTAAGATTAAGCCATATGACTGGGATGGGGAGATTGCTTCTACCAATTCTTCAATTGACCATGTAGTAGGGACATCGCGTACTAAGCCCTTTCTAGTACTATTTTAGAAGGGGATTGTGGGCACATATTTGTGAGAAGTAAGGTGTTGGCTATTCAAAAAATCATTGGCAGTAGCAGCGCTTGTAAATTCCACCGACACGCGGTTGCGGCCAATGCTCTTAACACCATCACTTTTTATATTTAAAAAATTGCTAGTGAAAAGGAACCTGCCGAAATTTAGTTTATTTAGAGTCGTGCCAGAAGCCGGGTGCGATTCGTTTCTAGGCACATGGACAAAGAAGGGGCTGTTATCTGCATCAGTGTATTCTTTTTTGGCAGACAAGCTAGGGTGTACGTAAACTGATTGTATATGGAAAAGGATGGATCAATTGAGGTTTTTTTTGTAATAGATGATTCGGGAACGTCCGAGAGGCGTTTTCTAGAATGGGAAACAGAGGATGGAACTTTTAAATTGCAATTGACTATTTGCAATCGGAACGGTAAATATCGCGCTAACATTCTGATTGTTCGTCGATTAAGTCTAAAGTTACAATGTCATTAAGATCTTTGACCCTGAATGAAGCAGGAGCCATTTTTTTATATTATTACAAAAGAAAATTAATAAGCAAGCTTTTAAAATCTTTAATCGACTAATAAAAACATCAACAAAGTAACGTCATGTGTCAGTTTTGACAGGCTGCTCACAGCGACCATGCTCTGTAGCGTTGGCACTGTGAGCGGGAAGATGGCGGCGTTTATGACGTCATTGATGACGTATCGATATCGCTGTGAGCGCGCTCACGGGCAAACGGAACGGGTATATGAGCGCTGTAATCGGCAAACGGAACGCAGCATTAACACATTCGTTCATTTTCATGTTCATTCGTTCTAGTTCTTCGCTGCTGTCGTGCTGTCGATAACTGTCGATGTTTAGATTGTGCTCATTTCTAGTGTTTTGATTAAACTATTGCAATCTATTTCTTAACTGATTTTGGTATACCCTAGTGGCAGCTTTAGTAAGGAATTATTGAATAAAAGAGGAAAAAGCAGTTAATACCTCAATCTCAAACACAAGTACAATGTTTGGTTTGCGTCTTACACAGAACGTCTGAATTTCAAAAGCATACTGTTTAATTTTAGTGAAGATAAGTATATCACATCTATCTCAATGATTACTATGAGCACCCAGCAGAGCCCAGGTAATATGCAGACGGCTGTAGATCGAGAAAAAATTTACACTTGGATATTAGAGCTATGTAACCCCGAAACGAGAGAAAATGCCCTGTTGGAACTTAGTAAGAAAAGAGAAGTTGTTCCAGATCTAGCCCCTATGCTATGGCATAGTTTCGGTACTATTGCTGCTTTATTGCAAGAAATTACAAACATATATGTGGCAATGATACCTCCAACCCTTACTGCTCATCAAAGTAATAGAGTGTGTAATGCATTAGCTCTAATGCAATGTGTTGCTTCTCATCCGGAAACTAGATCAGCATTTCTACAAGCTCATGTTCCCTTGTTTTTGTATCCATTTTTACATACAGTATCAAAGACAAGGCCCTTTGAATACCTAAGATTAACAAGTCTTGGTGTTATAGGTGCCTTAGTTAAAACCGATGAGCAAGAAGTTATAACATTTTTATTAACTACTGAAATTATTCCACTTTGCCTCAGGATTATGGAAAATGGATCTGAGCTTTCAAAAACTGTAGCAACTTTTATACTGCAAAAAATACTTCTAGATGACAGTGGCTTATGTTACATTTGTCAAACTTATGATAGATTTTCACATGTGGCTATGATACTTGGAAAAATGGTATTATCATTAGCAAAGGACCCTTCTGCTCGGCTGTTAAAGCATGTAGTGCGCTGTTATCTGCGACTTTCCGATAACCCAAGAGCCAGGGAAGCTTTGAGACAATGTTTACCTGATCAACTGCGTGACGCTACATTTACCGCATGCCTTCAGGAAGACAACTCTACAAAACACTGGTTAGCTCAGCTCATTAAGAATTTGGAAGCTCAGCCACCTCCAGCAAGTCCTGCACAACAGAATTTGTGAGCCTTGGTTTACTGACAGTTTCTTCGAAACATGGACATACCTTAGGTAGTGCAAAAGTGCTTTTCAATAAACTTTGTATGCCTTGAGACTAAAGAGTATTTTTTGTAAAAAGAAGTTGCAAAAAATTTAACAAAAACTATTTCATTATGCTATGAAATAATACTACAAGAGAAATGAATTCTATTGATGATATTAATGGACATCTGCAAAACATTTAACTCTACATTGGAAGGTTCAAATAATAGTTGTATAATTTAGGTCTACACACTATAAGCAATGTATTTTAATAATTAGTAAGATAATTTATAGATTTATACTAAACTATTATATATAAAAGAACATTAGAACCAAGATAAAAATAAGTTTGTTAAATTCCAGTTAACAGTTTTTTTTGTAGCAATAAATTATTTGGCATAATCATTTGGCTTTTTTTTTCTAAAAAATTCTGAAGCTGTTAGTTAATAAACTGTAAGGTTCGTGACATTAAGATTTGAATGTGGCCGGGGTGAAAAGGCTTGAGTTGGAGTTTACTCTCTAGTACAAAGTTATCTTAGAGATCATTGACATGAACTTTAATGTTGTAAGCTACCTTTATATTTGGGTCAGCAGTATCTATTGAACAGCAAGGCCGGCCGGAACCACCTACTACACTAATCGGCAAGTGCTAAGCAGGTAGTCTATTTAGGCTTATACAGATTGGCTCATTCCGCTTATCTAGCCAAAACGCCGGAAACCTTTTACTGTGTATTATGTTTTTTTTTAGTTTAGTGTGATTTCAAGTGACTGTCTATGTGTTTTATAGGAAATGGAAGGTAAGTTACAGATTTCCACTGGGAATTGTAAACCTTTTATGCTTTTTGTTGAATTTATTAGTATGTAGGGTGGTATAATAGCTATAGATATTACCGTTTAGGAATCCTATTGCATCAATCTGGATTTAAGTTGAGTAAATATATTTTATAATTTTGTTCTTGTCCTTGGAACCTGGTAGTGGAACATATTATGTAGAGGACACGAGGAAGGAAAAACAACGAAGGATAGTGCAACCTGCACTGAGAATAAGCAGACGGAAGATGTACATTCTTTGACAGTCGTGGATATACACCGCTGCAAATGTTTTGGGCAATTTGTGTCCAATGAACTACTTTGATTTAACTTATATAAAATATTATAGAAATACTTTAAAAATAATTCAGTTGATACATAATGGGTATATATGTAAGAAAAGTTAGAATGATCCCAGATAGGTTTGAAAATTATATAATTAAGTTTTTTTAAGATTTATTATTAAAACATTAATCACAATGTTGATCCCATTCTTTTGTTGATTTTTGTATTTAAAGACTGTTATAATTAGATATTTAAGGATATTTCTTAGGAAAAATATAATTACTTGCCTAATCATGAGCTGTTGTTTAACATGTTAAAACTGATTAATCCTTGTAATCATAAATTGTAACTGATAAATTGTACTGTTAATGAATGATAAAATATATCAATCTTTTCTTACCCCATGGTGCAGTGGCTAGAGCGTTCTATTCTTAAAATCAATAATAACGATTAGTATTTGTGAAATGCTTTAAAACATTCCAGGCATAATCCAGGAATACCTGGACAGTCCGAACAGCCAAATAATACTTCAACTTTTTTTTATGTACATTAAAGCAGAGCCTGCATCGTTTTCTCATTGTTTTTTCATTTATTAGGTAATGGGGTTCAATGACTTGTAATCGAAATTCATACAAACTTGTCTTCCTTTCTCTTTAAATTATGTAAGGAAAACGAATATAATAACTGAACCTGCATGATGTGGATAATTACTTTTTTATACCATCTTAACGCTATGTTCGGCACAATAACTTAACATTTGGTGGTGCTTGTCGACTGATCTCAGATATTTGTTGTATGAATTTTAGGTTTGAAGGAATCGTTTCCGTATTTATTTTTTGTATGTATGTATTCGCTATTGTGTTCGGAACTGACGAAACAGACCTCCCTCTTTTAATATATTTCTGTTAGTAAACGTAATACTTGCTAGGTCCACGCGACCATTTTTTATATTAAGAAGAAGATAAGCGTATGACTGTTTTATTCAAAAATTAACCATAACCTAATAGGTTTTTATTTTGGGCAGGAGACGTTCTAGATACTTACTTGTTTATTTGTTCTTGACCTTAATGAGCTATAAATTATGCCATGCAGTACATATTTTAGTTAATAGGTTACTTTAAGTTTTCTATCAATACGAATCTTCATTCTGAGGTATTTTATAGAAATAATATGAATGTTCTTATTATTATCACGAATTCCTTATGCATTTTGAACCAAAATAAAGTAGGTACCAGAAAAGAGTTGGGTAGATGGCACTTTTACTAGACATTTTTTATATTTTAGTGTATGAATTATGGATTAATAAACAATGGAGTATTGCATGTGGTTGACGACCTCTGACACTCTAATTTTCCAAAAAAAATTAGTGGCCACAGATATTAGGGCCTCTAATGTGTGGCCTCCATGACGGTTTCTTCATGACGCGCTAGGTGCGTCATGGGCCGGGAATCGGTTAAGCATCACATTATAAATGTCTTATAATCCCTGCCCCAGCAAGATTAACTGATTCCTTGCTACCTTCATTTTTCGAGCCTTTCCGCCCCGGCCCCATACCAAACTCAATGATGCGAGAGTCGCGTCATGGGCCTCCCTGAATGATAACGCACCTAGCGCGTGGTTGGCCCCCGGTAATGTTTTTACGCTATTTTAAACAGTTTTAGCTATAATAATACAACGTGAAACCTTTTTGTGTATTATGTTGTATTTATTAGTTTAGTGTGTTTTAAAGTGACTATCTACGCGTTTTATAGGAAATGAAAGGTAAGTTATAGATTTCCACCAGGAGTTGTATATAAAATAGCTATAGATATTACTGTTTAGGAATAATATTGCATCAATCCGGATTAATTAGTTAAGTATATATGTTTTATAATTTTGAACCAGAATTAATTAGAAAACGCAGATATATTCCCGAATCAGAAATAGAAACACAATGAGACTATACCATTCAAGCAGAACTACAAGTACTTGGAACCTGGTAGTGTAACATATTAGGGTGTTACCACACCAACCCATCGTCCGTCGATCGATTGGTGTGATAGAAACCGTCGATCGACGTCGACTGTTCTATTCTGCCATCGATCGACGTCGACGTCGGTCGACGGACGATCGATGTGGTAATACCCTTAATAATCACTGGAGGGATATCAGCCTTTCCCAACTCAGGGTGGTGTCAGACAATTATAGGCCATCACGCCTACTGCGGGTTGGCAGACTACAGATACCTTCATATAAATTTATAGGTGCATGAGATTATTTTACTACTATTACCAACTCAGGGGTGGCGTCAGACAATTATAGGCCATCACGCCTACTGCGGGTTGGCAGACTACAGATACCTTCATATAAATTTATAGGTGCATGAGATTATTTTACTACTATTACCAACTCAGGGGTGGCGTCAGACAATTATAGGCCATCACGCCTACTGCGGGTTGGCAGACTACACATACCCTCATACAAATTTATAAGGTGACTTATTGTACAACAAAATTACTTTAGTTATAGGTACCGGAGATCAATTCTCATTTATTAACATGAATGAAAGGACATGAATAAAACAGTGTTTATAATATTAAAGAATGTAAACTGCCTGTTCAACAGAATTTTTTTACTACCAATTGGCTGGCGTATGGGTGTTACCACACCAATCGATCGACGTCGACCGGTCAATTTGTAGTAAAAAAAATTTCGACGCTTTCTACCACAACAATCCTTATTTGACCCTTACAAGTGCCGGTCAAATACTTATGTGTTATTATTTAAGAATTCGTTGGCCGTACATATCATAGCTTGCATAATAATTATTTACATAAATAGAATGGCCAGCATATAAATAATTTTCTGTTAGTAAACGTAATAAGTTCTAGGTCCACGCGACCATTTGTTTGTATTAAGATGAAGATGAGCCTGTGACCATTTTATTCAAAAATAAACCATAAACTGATAGCGTTTTTTTGGGCAGGAGACGTTCTAGATATTTGTTTATTAGTTCTTGACCTTGATGAGCTAAAAATTATTCCATGCAGTAAATATTTTAGTTAATAGGCTGCTTTAAGTTTTCTCACTCTGAACCTTTACTCTGAGGTATTGTACAGAAATAATATGAATGTTCTTATTATTATCACGAATTACTTATGAATTTTGAATCAAATAGCCATGTACCATAAAAGAGTTGGGTAGATGGCACTTTTATTGGACATTTTTTTATATTTTAGTGCATGAATTATGGATTAATAAACAATTATTCCATGTGGCTGACGACCTCTGACAATTTAATTTTCCAAAAAAATGTCGTAGCCAGATAAGATAAAGATAAGATAAAGATAACAGGTATTAGAATCCCAGGTTCGAATCCTGTATGTTTATTTAAGTTTATTTCTAATATTTATACATGAAAAAAAAATCTATGTGTACTTATATATTTCTTAAGTTTATTTATCCGTTATCTTGTATCCATAACACAAGTTCTTAATGATAATTTGGGCTAGATAATGTGGTGTGATTGTTAGAAATATTATCATTATTAGTGACTCGAATGTGTTAATTTTTATATAAAATAAAAGGATTTTTTGTTTTGAATTGTATAATTTGATTTACAACAATATTTTAATGACGCCCTCGTCGCGTCATGGGCCTCCCTGAATGTTTGTTCATGACGCGCTAGGTGTGCATGGGCCAGGAATCGGTTAAAGACTTAAAGTGGCTAATTTAAAGCTGTCATATGCACTATATTAGAGAATAAAAGAGGTTTAATGAGAAGACCAATTAAAAAAATACTCCTGACGTCATGCATTTCTGCAATCTCTCTTCCTACTTTGTACCTGGGGGGGTTAAAAATATACTCCTGAGAAATTCAAATTCATAGAATGTTTCCAACATATTTAATGCTTTATTTGCCAGTGAAATAGGTAATCAGAATTACACTCTTATTTAAACATTTTGCTTTTTATATCATTTGTAGGCAAGGCAGCCATGGCTAAAAATCTGGTCCTGTGACCCTGTTATTATACAGAGTCCATTTTCTTGCATTCATGAAATTAAGAGTAGGATCTTTATTAAGCACAATATTTTGAAATTTTGTATCACAGCAATAATTCACACTTTTAACAATTGGTGTCTCTACTCTTTGCATTTTCACAGTCTGAATGGATGTTGGTGCTACATTTGCATTACTAGGTTCATCATATTGAGTGCCACAGGTAGATGTTTCTGCGTGAAAAAGACAAGCCTTATCCGAAAATATTGTAGTCCTAGCTATGCTTACTTGGATTTGTTTCGGAAAACACTTTGGTTTTGAAATGGAGCATTGGCATTGTAAACAACTTTGTTTGCCTTTTGTGCGACTCAAAGTATTGCAATCATTCTCGCACGTATTAGGAATTTGAGGCTGTGCGTTCATAGCTTGCTCCATTTTTTTTACAGTAGCATCCTTCGAAACTGGTTTTGATGAATTACTGCGTGCCAGTGGGCATGATTTTTTAATTGGTGGAACTGACCTTCTACAATTTTGTCTGTTGTACACTCCGTGAAGTCTAGTCCTGTTTTGCATGGTGTTTAATTTTTCTACGCTAGTTTGGACTAAGACATTGTTATTGCTTATTTCACATGCATCATCATCATCGAAAACCAGTCGTACTTGTGACGACATTTTATTTAGTTCTACGCACCTACACCATTTTAGGTGTGTTTTATGATGGTTTTATGGTAAATAATTACTGTTAGCTAGTTTTTGTGAGTTCCCCGTGCCATGTCTGAATTGTTTCATGACATGTTTACTGACAGACATACAAACATACAGCTGACAGCTTAATTGATGTTCTTGGGCGTAAGCTTGGCCAGCAGACTCGTTTGCCTGAAGGTTAAACCGATTGTCGAAATCTAAATATTGTTGTTACGTTCATTACTCATTCTAGAACTTATTACTGGAGGAACCATTTACAGTTTGGAGTGCTATATTAGTTGCAATTAGTTTATTCATTTATTGCTTTTACCAACTTAATAGTACCCATAAAATAAATACAGTAGGAACCTACTTTGTATTTCCTATATTGCTGTACCCATTATACCTATTAATTTTTACATTCTTATGTATTAAAAATATACTGGTTGTTCTTGGTATTTGCAACTTACCTTGTAATTTTTTATGCAATGGAGATAAAAAAAAACAACTCTTAAGCGGTTCTGTGGGTGCTTTGATTGTAAAAAATCGAAAGAAGGTGGCAAGCTCTTGACTCATGGACCTCATAAATCTTGTACTTGTCGCCTGATTTAGGAAATCGCAACCCGAATGTCACCACGCAGAAAGACAAGAGGCGAAACGGTACGACACGAGTATAAACAAACTTTATTATGTCTTGCTCGCGAACCTCGTCATTGAATCGCTCACTTCCCTCTAATATGGTTGAGGAGAGCGATGGCTGGATCCCGCGTTAACTCGTGAACGGGTAGCGTTTAATATCTAAATATCTCGGATCATCGGATGAGTATCTTAAGCGTTATTGTCACTAAAGTACGTCTTCTTATGGCAGCGTCGGGTGACGGTCGCTCACTTTCCTCTAATATGGTTGAGGAGGGCGATGGCTGGATCCCGCGTTGACTCGTGAACGGGTGCCGTTTGAGGGTGTTCGTCGTTTGGATACTTGGGGGGAGGGAGACTTGCCGAGAGAACAGATGCAGATAAGAATAATTTTGTACAGAAATAAATAGACTCTGTAAATTTATTTTGAAAAAAATATACCCGTCAAGGTTCTAGCCAGTTCTTCTTTTTCCGAACTGGTGGTAGAGTCATGTTTTATTTGACGTCAGTAAGAACAAGTAATTGCCAATGTTGAAAAATAAATTTTTCATTTCAATTCATATTTTGTATTTTGTATAACATTTGCGGTAAACTAGTCGAAGAGACTGAAAAGATTTAAATATCCGGCTCGAAGGACCAAAAATTATGGTGTGAATATTGCTATCCATGTGGGTTATTGAACCGGTGCGTAAAAATACTTGACTCAAACAATGCGTAACTAAATAACATAAGTTAAAGCGAACGGTTTAGTTTGGTTTAGCTAATTGCTATGCGGTAATATGAAATAAAATACTGTATTCTAACGTAAAGAAATGCGGTTCGTTATAATGCGGTATACCATAAATGCGAGGATATGCGATATTACGTAAATATATGTACGTATATATAAATACCTTACAAGATATGCGATTAATATACAAAAAAAAATGCGTAATACATATATAGATTATTATAAAATATTAAATTACATTAAAATGCGTTTTACTATTGTGTAGGAAGCGGACACAGTTTAGCAACTGGGCGTTGGTAGGTACCGTACTTGGTCCTGACCTCTGCAATGCGGATAATTCCATCCTTGCTTCGTATGACTTTGGTAATAATACCTAGAGGCCAAGTTAGTGGTGCATCATTGTGTTGCATAACAACAACAACCGTTCCTTCCACGATGGGAAGACATGGCATGTTCCACTTCTGCCTAGCTTGTAATGTGTGAAGATACTCCGAATGCCATCTTTTCCAGAACGATTGTACAAATTTGTCTAAAAGTTCGTACCGTTTAAGTAAGTGCGTTGAAGTTGTCTCGATTGGAAAAGCGGGGAGGATTTTCAGCGGTGCGGTATGCAGGAAGTGAGCAGGGGTAAGGGTCTCAGGTTCCGAGGGATCGGAACTGAGGACAGTAAGTGGACGAGAATTGAGCAGAGATTTTACTTGCACGAGTACTGTCGAAAGCGCTGTGAAGGTGAAAATTTGTGTTACGGTAGAATCCGAAATTGTGAATATAAAATCAAAGCGATAGCGAGCGGTATATGTGTTAAGAACCATTTTGACGAGTTGGGACTGAAGAGGCGCTGCGTATACCTCCAGTCGTGCGAGGGAAATTACCTTAATTGGTGCGAATTTAGATTTAGCGGTCACTAAGGTGACCGTGCGTGAACTTGGAGTGGAGACATGGAAGTACACCACTACACCATACGCCTTTTCACTGGCATCTGCAAATCCAACTATGACTGCCGAGCATTGGTAAACGACACGAATGTGGCGCGAAATTCTCAAATGAGACAATAGTGGTAATTCGACGATACATTTATCCCATAATTTAGTAATATGCGGTGGGGGAGCAGCATCCCAATCAATGTTTAAAATAAATAATTCTTCGATTAAAAGTTTAGCGAATAAAACAACAGGAGCTACATGTCCCAACACATCGTACAAACGAGTGACAGAAGATAACATGTTCCTTTTAGAATAAGGACGGTCGTCAGTATTGACAAAGAAAGTGAAAGCGTCTTCAGAAGGAAGCCAACGAAGTCCTAAAAGGTTTATAGTGTCATATTTGTACAAATCACCACTCTGCGTGAATAGGAGAGCCTCAGGAATATGCTCCAGAACTTCCGAGGAATTTCTGGACCACCTGCCAAGATGAAAGCCCCCGGCCTTGAACAGCTTTATCAATTGAAGGGCGACCGTGCGTAGTGCAAGAAACGGTGAAGATTTTAAACCAAAAGTAACACGATCACATTGATATATTTGTATTGGGTCGTTGCAGTCAAATCTATAAAAAATGGGTTGAAAAGGACGATCCTGTTCGCGGGTTTCAATTTGCAGATACATTTGTTGAATGTCTCCACAAATAGCGATTTTAAATAAGCGTAAATTCAATAAAATGTCAAAAATTTCCTTCTGCAGATTAGGGCCACAATGTGTAAGGTCATTTAGAGAAGTTCCGTTGTCGGACTTAGCACTAGCGTAAAGTAGTTTTAGTAGTTTTAGCGTTTAGTAAAAAAGCACAGGTCGAACTTTCGTAGCGACCTTGTCCTCTCGTAAAACAGGATGTTGCGGTATGTAATAAGCTAAATTATGGGAGTCATCTATCAGAAGCATTAAATATGATTTGTCAAGGTAATCTTTTATGACATCATCATATAGCGTTTTGAGAAGCGTTTGCGTTGCAAAACGACGTTCTAGGTACAGAAACCGGTGTCGTGCGATATCAAACGTATCTCTGAGACAGCTCGGATCACGTTGAAAAGGAAGTGCGACTTTATACCTTCCGAATTCTCTCTCTAGTCGTAGTTGCGGCGTAAAAGTCCTCACAATACTTGTCATCAATACTCATTGGCGGTTTTGCATCAACCTCTTCTATTTCCCAGAACTTGTGAACAAGTAGCGATGGAACAGAACGAAAATGACGAATGCGGTGGTGAAATAGAAGTAGGTGCGTCACCGAGGACGATATAACCTAAGACGGTTTCTACAGCGGTTGGATATCCAGATTTCTTTACAAGATTGCCAGGTAGAAGAAGTTGCGCAAAGAGATTGACCCCCTAGCAGAATGTCAACATCTCCAGGCGTGTTCCATAGATCGTCAGCAAGCGGAATATGGCCAAAGGCTGCCAGAGAAGATCGATCGACTGGACACACGGGCAGTTGTCCGGTAATTTGATTGAGCACCAAAGCGTCAATAGCGAATGAAGCAAGAGAGTTGAACTTCGACCTGAGGCATAACTGGACTGAACCTCGAACTACCTGTACGGTACCTCCTATACCTTGTACAGTGACAGAAGGTGCATTGCGATTAGGACGTAAGCCTAATTTTCACAGTAAAGTAATGTTTTTGCGAACTTGGATCTAATAAACAGCGAATTATGTGTTCACGGCCATCATGAGCAACGGCGTAAACTTGAACGGTGGCTAAGACCTCAGTCTTAGCGAGCGAAATATGAGAAGACGTTGACGACAATGTGCACAAAGCGACTTTGTCCGATTGCGGTTGATGTTGTGAGGATTGCGGTTTATCCGCGGGAGGATTTGAGCGAACGCGGTTATAAGCGGTATGGTCCTGAGAAGGAACCGAATGGTGTGGTTGCGCATTTAACGCAGACGAAGTACTATCTCCAAAGTGCAGCAAGGTATGATGTCTAGCATTACACTTGCAGCAAGAAGAAGCAGATTTACAAGTACCAACTGAATGGTGCGGACTCAAACAATTGTTACACAATTTGTTGATTTTTGCGAATTTATATCGATCATGCGGTGCGAGTTGACGAAATTGCTGACAACTATAAATATGATGCGGTTCGCCGTGGCAGCATAAGCATTTGCCACGGGGTGGTTGCGTAGAAACAAAAGCGGAATCCGTACGAGCGGAAGCAGGTGAAGAGAAGCGCGCGCCAGGGTTGCCACCGCCGCCGCCGCCACGCGTCGTAGCCGTGCGCTGCAGAATCTTCACCTGTTCGTTCACAAACGTAACGAAGCTATCGTAAGATGGCATCGCGTCTTTCGATCCCCGAAGTGAGGACTCATAAGCCCTAGCGGTTTCTGTGTCTAATAATTTTAATCCCATATAAACAAACAAAAAGTTCAGTAAGTCATGGACCTTTAGTTGTTTGAGCGCGGAGATCAACGTGGTATATTTATCTATAAAATTTTCTAAGTTCATAGCGGACGAACTAATTAACGGTTTTAATGAAAATAATGAATTTAGGTAAGAAGTAGCCAAGACGCGGTTGTGCTGGTACTTGTCTATCAAAGCGTTCCAAATAATTTGGTAATTGTCCGCGGAGGGAATAAGACCGGCACAAACATTTGAAGCCTTCCCAGTGAGATGACTAACTAAGTAATGAATGCGTTCCGAGTCCGATAAACTGTTGTTGTCATGGATGACGCGTTTAAATTTTTCATGAAAATATGGAAAGTTCTGAATTTCACCGTCGAACACGGGTAGCGTAATCCGCGGGATTTTCACTAAGTTCGGAACGGATTGATTACTGTCGGAATGAAGCAGAGTGGAAGCAGAAGCGGGAGTGCACGCTGCGGCACTCTATCGATCTACGCGTTCGAGCGTCGACTTAATGAAATAAAACATTTCATCAAACGTAGTGAGCGATTGGTAGTTAACTTCGTAAGACGAATCCTGTTCTAAGCGATACAAGTTAAGTTGATCAACTATCTGTATGTATTCACTTCTAAGTTGATCTATCAAGCGAGCTTGAGCGACAAATGTACTGCGTGACTTTTCACTGCGTAAATCCGAAATAAGATCGAATGTGCGTTGTAAAGAATTAAAGTATGGAGCGCGCTTAGCTTCATACAAGTTAATTTTGTTCGATATTTCTGCCATCTTAACGATAAATATTTTTAGAAATGAAACAAAAATTAAAAGTGCAAAATAAAGTCGACTATGTTTTATTAACAGTAAATGCAATAAAATATTATGTAAAACACAATGAAGTAAGCAGTATAACCGTGCATTTACCGTTACGTTAAATCAAAACACAAAAAATCTGCGTCTAGGTAAAAAGTGCATAGACTAAATTAAATGCGTAAATCCACGAGAAAAACCGTGAGCGAGTAGCAAGTGAGCGACGGAATATTGTATAGTCAGTACGACATTTATTTAAAACAAAAATACCCAAATAGGTGCGTTACGAAATTTATTAAAGAAACAAATAAATTGGAAAATAAAACAAGCGAAACCGTGAGCGAATATAGTATAAAGCGAACGAGCAAAGGAATGTACCTACAACGCGAGGGCAAACACAAAAAATACCTAAATAGGCGCGTTATAAAATTTATAAAACAAACAAACAATTTTGTAAATCAGCGGGCGAAACCGTGAGCGAATATTGTATAGTGAGTATATAGCGAACGAGCACAAGAATGCACCTGCAACACGAGGTTGGGCACAAGAACTACCTCAATAGGTGCGTTATAAAATGTATAAAACAAATTTGTAAATCAGCGGGCGAAACCGTGAGCGAATATTGTATAGCGAGTATATAGCGAACGAGCACAAAAATGCACCTACAACGCGAGGTTGGGCACAAGAACTACCTCAATAGGTGCGTTATACAATGTATAAAACAAATTTGTAAATCAGCGGGCGAAACCGAGAGCGAATATTGTATAGCGAGTATATAGCGAACGAGCACAAGAATGCACCTACAACGCGAGTTTGGGCACAAGAACTACCTCAATAGGTGCGTTATAAAATGTATAAAACAAATTTGTATATCAGCGGGCGAAACCGTGAGCGAATATTGTATAGCGAGTATATAGCGAACGAGCACAAGAATGCACCTACAACGCGAGGTTGGGCACAAGAACTACCTCAATAGGTGCGTTATAAAATGTATAAAACAAATTTGTAAATCAGCGGGCGAAACCGTGAGCGAATATTGTATAGCGAGTATAAAGCGAACGAGCACAAGAATGCACCTACAACGCGAGGTTGGGCACAAGAACTACCTCAATAGGTGCGTTATACAATGTATAAAACAAATTTGTAAATCAGCGGGCGAAACCGTAAGCGAATATTGTATAGCGAGTATATAGCGAACAAGCACAAGAATGCACCTATAACGCGAGTTTGGGCACAAGAACTACCTCTATAGGTGCGTTATAAAATGTATAAAACAAATTTGTAAATCAGCGGACGAAACCGTGAGCGAATATTGTATAGCGAGTGATGGAATGTTCCTACAGTGCGAGGTTTAGAACAAAAAATACCTAAATAGGTGCGTAGCGATATATAAACTAAATAATAAATAGTATTTAGTGCGAATAATAATAAATATAAAAACTGTGGTCCACTCCATAAACGAACATATATTTATTTATTTTTATTTTATTTTATTTGGGATAAAAACAGTTACACAGTAACAGATTAGCTTATACTTATGAAACACTAAATAAGAATTAACCATGTAACCAGCACCATTATCCACATATATATATATATATATATATATATATATATATAACATGTAATATAACCTATTGAAACAAGAAAATCCCAGTAAATATACAACGTGTTCCTTTTGATTTCCCATAACTCTAGGGTATTAATGGGACCATGTAATAGAATCAAATAACATGTGAATAATTTTTCAATTTTAATTTTTGCTTTGTTTTTATTTTTCATACAAAATAATTCAATTAAGTCACAACATCTTATGTAAAACACCTTTATGCGAAGTATGACAACGTCGCATTTTTTATCCCTCAGAAAACATGAATGAAAATCATAAACAATATTTTATCAATCAAAGTTAGACTAGCGTTAAGTCATTGTACCGTTAACAAAAAAATCTGATGTTTAACATATTATTAAAATGAATACTAAACACTAGATTATTTAAGTAACTCTTTAAGGTATCTAAATAACTAGATTTTAAAATCAACTAACGCGGTTACTGTTCGGATAATTTTTTCCCATAATACTATTTTGTGAATAAATTTATGTGTTTTACTCATTAAATTCAGCAGCTGACAATTAAAATGATATTCTAGGCATACATTATAGGACTTATTAACTAAATATTGTTATAATTCGTACGAAAGAAGTCAACTGTTATGCTTTTGTCAATAGTTTTAAAGTTATTATGAAATATTGTCAAAAGTAAGAAAAACTCGCACTGCGCATGCGCATGTTATACAAGTTTTTCTTAATCTAATATACCGGCACATTTTAATGTACTGATATTTTCATACAATTTAAGTTTACACAATCATTCGGTTAAATTCTCGAAAAAATTCTCAAAGAAAAACTCGCGCTAGACACGCTGAACAATTTATTTCGTTTTCATAGTAATTCGTTCATAATTAATGATTAAACTTGCAATTTTTTTAATGATAGCTATTTATTGTGAGGTTATTAGGAATACAACAGAAAGCAAATATTGAATCTGTGGGTAAGTAACGGTGAGGTACACGTTGGCATGGAGGTGCCCAGAGGTATTATTCAACTAATGTCTGAATAGTTTTTTTGTGCCATGGACAAAACCGATTCAATCGTTTAGTAAAATTACATTCTTTTGTATTCATAATGACCTCATCGTAAATAGATTTCATAAGATGCAATTTTATTAACTTTAAATGGAGTTAATTAGTAAATCTTTTTATAAGAAGAAGAAAGAAAATTGTCGCTATTGTTTCAGTATTGTTTGATTTCAAAAAGAAAAAACCGTATATTACCAAAAAAATAATTAGGACCCAAGTAAGGGTTATTAAAGTATGTTAAGTAAATAAAACAAGTTTGTTAATAAAAGTATTTTTAATTTAACTCGTTTTCAATAAATCCACCACTGAGCTCTATGCATAAATTTGTTCTATTACGTATTTGTCTATTTAAATTAACAGTTACTTGGCGCATCTCATTTGCTGTTTCTTCAATCCTTTGGAGTAAATGGTCTCTGGACACAATTTTAACTGAATATACTTTACTCTTTAGTGTACCCCACACATAAAAATCTAAGGGGGTTAGATCAGGTGACCGCGCCGGCCACGCTAAAATCGGGCTTCCCCGACCAATCCACCGATTCGAGTATTCTTCATTGAGGTACTCACGTACCTGTACTCCATAATGGGCCGGCACACCATCGTGTTGAATCCACATATTTTGAATAGTAAGAAGATCAATATCCTCAAAAAAGTCCATATTTAAAATACTCCGCAAGATTTCTATTGGCCCTACAAGTTTATTATTTAAAATTCCCGCCCACATGTTTATTGAAAACTCATGTTGATAAGATGTTTCCCACACCGCCTTTGGATTTTCTGTCTTCCACTGATGTTGATTTTTTGAATTAAAAACTCCAGCTCGCGTAAATTGTGCTTCATCCATCCATAAAATTTTATTGATAAATTGTGGATCCCGTATTAAAAATTCACTAAGTCTTTGACAAAAGATAATTCTTGAAAAATGGTCTGCTTGTAACAAACCTTGCGATTTCCTATAATGGTAAGGGTGGAGCCCATATCTTTTCCATAGACTCCACACCAATTTATGTGAGATGTCCTACTATTCGCCCCACACGTCTGGTTGATAATGTGGGGTCTTCTACTATTAAATTCATAATAGCAGTTTCTTGTTGCATAGTTAAAGCAACGACTCTTTCGTGACTAGATAATCTCAATCCGTTTTCGCGAAATCTTCTATGTATCTGTAATATATAAAATAGTTTTACTGAGTAAAAGTTAAAAAAATCTACATACAAACACGACAACACTGGATTAATTAAATTTTAGCAACAGGGTATTTCTGATGATTTAACTGCAGCTTTGTGTAAAATTCACTATAATTAATTGTAATAAAATTATTAAAAAACTTTCACTGGAAGGGCACTTATTGAGAACGGATTATAAACTAGCTTTTTTACTTAAACTAGTTTAAGTGAAGGGGTCCATAATGATAGTGACTGTAAATAAAAAAATATGTTTTAAGACTCACGTTGATGAATGTTTGATTATCCGGAACAGTACGATTTGGAAGTCGACTCCGATATTCTCTCACAGCTGCCATGGAATTTCCATTACAGTATCCATACACAAAATGCATATCCGCTAGATGTTCAGGAGGATATGTGTGCCGTGGCATGGTTACTTATGATTTACACCGTAGAGTTTAAGACAAAACAAATCAACAAAAAAATTAACAATACAAATTAACAACAAAGATCAACGAAATAGTAACAGCTCTAGCACAGCGCAGACACTTGTAAGCAGGACGAAGGTCAAGAAACAAGTGATAAAGAAAAACCATGTCAGGCAGCGTAAACATGGTTCACTTATTCTAAATAAAATTAAATATTTTCAAAAAGTAATAAACTTTTATTACTGACGCTATGTTCAAAGGACGTACGGAACAATTTGCGAAACTTATTCTAAATAAAATTAAATATTTTCAAAAAGTAATAAACTTTTATTACTGACGCTATGTTCAAAGGACGTACGGAACAATTTGCGAGTGGTTACTCATTATACCATTGTGTGCGTACATTGTCTTCGATTGCAACTTGGAGATGCTACTCAAACCAGGGCTGTCAACACTTTTAGTCATAAACAAATTATGAAGGCTTTTTGATTTAATAGTAATGATAAATAAAATAAGAAGGTAAATTTTTAAGGGACGATCAAAAAGTTATACAATTTTAAAATTTTATGATTTTATTTCAAATAAATAGTTGAAGTTATAAGTACTCCTGACAGGTACGTAAATTACGTTACCTTTTTTATAAATAAGGATTCCAAAGATTCCAGTCGGTGATTGATAAAAGAAAACAAAGAAAAATACACATGAAAATTGAATGAAAATGTTGTGCTTATTGTGCACTAATTAGATTCAATAAAGATTTTTTTGTGTCATTACTGGTATCTAGGTAATAAAAACAAAAAATATCAAGGTTTTGGTAGGAATTTAAATGTTTGATTTTTACGAAGAAAATAAAATATCTATGACCAAAACTGACATAGTCACAGTTAAAAAACAATTCCTGTTGATTAAATGATTTCCTGAACAATGACAACCCTTATGTTAAAAGAAGCGGACACAGAACTTCACGTGATTAGGCCGTGTCTGGGCCGTGTTGTGACTTGTGTGTGTTTGCGTGCGCTGTGCACAGGTACAGTTCGCAACGTTTTGCGTTGTACATTGTATGCAACGTTCTTAAACGTTTGGAATATTTTGTTGTTTATTGTATGGCTTCAGTGGCTCGCGTCTATTGAATGATACTAATTTTTCAATGAATCCTTTTCAATAGTATTTTTGCTACTCAGTTAGGGCATTTTTTACGATAAATAATTATCGATATTACTCATTTTGATTGTGGGGAAAAAAACGTATATCTGAAAGTTTGTTATGGAAAATATTTCAAAAACAATAAAGCTTTTTTATAACTTTTGTGGGTGTCGTAAGAGGCGACTAAGGGGACTCAAAGAACGGAGAATGGGCAGCAGCATCCTCCCGAGACCAGTATGACCACTTTGGGGGAGGCCTTTGTCCAGCAGTGGACGTTTTTCGGCTGATCGAGATATCGACTTCAAAATAGGAGTTATCAGTTCGATACGTATGTATGTAATTTTGTCAGAATTGCATGATATTCAAATATGTTGATGTACATAAGCTTCCTAGCCGGTATCCCAAATTTCAAAAGTGTATGTATGTATGTTTGACCGCGTATATCTAGAGAACTACCAATCGGATTGCAATGATTATTTGCACGTTTCATAGTTTTTTTTAACTGTTAGCTAGTTAACTAAAAATTACGAAATACAAAATCATTTAAAAAAAATTAAACCGACGTCAAATTTAAAGTTGAAATTTGAAAACATCAAATTTGAAGTCGGTAAAATTTTTTTAAATTACATATTTTTAGTTACACATCTAAAAAAATGAAACTGATCAAGTTTGTAATGGTGACAGCGCAAAATATTCGATGTTATGAGATATTAAATTTTTTTATCACATTGACTTAGCTTCTTTTGGTGCAAGATTTTGATATACGTTCTGTTCGATCAAATAAATATTTTGATAAGGTATAGGTATTTACATCAATATCTGTATTTTCCCTTTATTCGAACAAAATATTTACATTTTATTAGAACAAAAATACTGAAATTTACACGCTAAATAAATCATTTAAAAACATCCCTTTTTATAATTGGTTTCCCCATTTAAAATAATAAGTACTGATTATTTAATTTCATTTCCTAACCCATTGAAATAATCGATAACTTTAGAAGTGATATACCATCACTAGTCAACAGAGACAGGACGTCGAACTCTCACCCAAATCTCAGTCTTATTTTTTGTGATTTAGAGTTGTCATTTGGAGTATTATTGCAAAAATGGCATCTAGCGTGTAATAGTGGAACTGCATTAGTGAAAGTTTGGCAACGTCGCATAATTAAAGAGATTTTACAAGGGTGATAATTTTTGAAGTCATTATATTAAGATTGATGTTATCTCGGAAACTATGCATTTTTGAACCACATATTTTTTGGCAAAAAGTATTATTTTTAACTAAAGAACAAAACCTCAAAGTTATGGAATATCAAAAAGAACACGTTGTATAACTTTGATTAAATGTAGTATTATACAAAGTTTATATATGTATTAAAATAGAAGAATGTATGCATACAGGTTCGGCGGGTCAGCGCTGTGCGTTAAGAATTAATATTTTATTGTAAGATTTCGAATCACCGTCACTTGTACGGGGCGTTGTTCACAATATAAATGCGATATATTTCTATGAAAATGAATAGATTAAGCTTTACTGTGTAAAAATGAAGCAGCAGTTTTTGGTATAGTAATGAAATAACTATATTTTAAAAGATTTCATTTACGTTGCGTGAATACGATTGAAGCAATAAACACTTTGACTTGAATGACACTTGACTATATCAAAGCAATAAGGTTCAATGTCCCATGCGCAAAATTGTAAAGAATTATATTTTAATAGTGGAAGAGACTGAAAAGATTTAAATATCCAGGGTCGTAAGGACCAAAAATTATGGTGTGAATATTGCTATCCACACTGCGGGGTAGTGGACTGTATTTAATAGATGGTTGGTAACTGGAAAATCTTAAATCATTCCCGAATTGAAAAACACTCTCGGCACGACTACTGACCTTATATGCTTTCCTGCGGGGAATCCAGGCAGAGGGTCCTTGATTCGAATGCCAGCACTGACACCTCACAAGATCTTTGATTCACAACGGTAGTTCAGGGTTATTTCTTGTAATAAGTTATATTTTAGTGGAATATTTAGTATGTTATGTCTAAACTACTCTTTGCTGTCATGGAACAGAGATCCAAATCCAAAATTATGTGAGAAGTTCTTATTGTGGGTGATTTGTATTCTATTGATTATTGAATTTTTCGTGTAATTTATTTTTGAGTGCTGTGAGTAAAATAACTAGGTGTGTTGGGTAAGAATATAATATAGGTAAAAAATCTTGTTTCTGTCAATGCATGCCGTGTCTAGTCATATAGTCTAGTCGCCATATCGCTGGAGCAAGCGTTTGGCCAGCTTATTTCATCATAGGTAAACAAATTAAACCTGTTGAAATTCTTCCTTTTGTTCATCTTCGCCGAGATTGCGTCAATAGACCTTAACATCGGCTTTTAAAAGGGATTATTGGTAGACCGAGAAAACCTCTTGTCAAAATTGTTAATTAAATGAAATATGTATTTAGGTAGGTACTACCTATACAATTTGACTAAGACATGAAAAAAACAATTACGAGACGGCTAATTGTCTAATGTCATTCCGCAGCCAAGCGGTTTACACCATTGAACTAATATGTACCTACTAGCGTACGTTTACACAGTATTTATATTTTATTTTTCAGATACAGAAACAGCCTGTGGAGACCTCAACCTACGCCCTTTTATGTCATCCTTAAACTTTGATTTTACAATGATCTTTTTGTCGCAAAGATTCCTTGATAGTTTTGTTAAATTTATTGAAGGGCAGGGATTGAAGTGATTTCGGAACTTTATTACGTTGTTGTTATACTAACAACGTGTTGACATTCCGGTGAATTGCTACTTCTAGCTAGCTGATTTTGGCAACGCTAACAGTCGTTCCTAGTCCTTTCAAAGTAACTATTATTATTGTTATCTTTCTTAGTGATAAATATATTTATAATATCGAGAATATAAAAAAAAATTTCATAAATATATTACGATGTGCCTAAGGGTTAATATTCCAAACTCTTGAAACTTTTCTCTTACAGATTATCTATAATTATCTCTCTCTTTTTGATATCTCTGTATTATATCTAGATACGTTAGTAAAAATACTGAAAACATATTTTTTTTAAAGGAATAACTAGGTACTGTGTGCTTTAATATCCAGACTACAAAACACCACATTATTTCATAACAAACATATTACGAGTCAATTGTTATCAAGGACATCCTTGTGTTAATCTTGTGATTCTGTCTGATTATAGTAGCAACTTCGAGACTGCGTCGTCATGAAGTACATACACACATCAAAAAAAGTTTGAGATCACTTTGAAAATACGAAATCTTTTTTGTTACAGTAGAATGAAACGCTTTTTCTTTTTCTTCTAAGATTTTTCATTTAAAAATCAAATCTTATAATAAAAAAAATTAAAATATCAATAGTTTTTCTGTATAAAAAGAAATTAAATCCTTGTTTACGCTCATTCAGAAATCTGACCAACTTGATTCAAGCGTTTTTTCTGAGTTTTCGAAGATAAAAAAGATGCTGAGGGGATTATCAGAAGTTTTACGAGCAAGAATTGTTACTTTGGGGTAAAAAAGACATTCTACAATAAAAATAGCACGCAGAGTGCCTGTATCCCTATCCTGTGTTGTGAACACGTTACGGAGGTATCGCGGCGTGGATAACTTTGCTGATCGACCTCGCAGTGGTCGGCCAACTGTTGTTTTTGCTGCTCAGAAGATTTACATCAGATTGCTGACTGCCCGAGACCCAACAATCATTGCCAATAAAATAAAAACTGAGTTGCGGGCTGCTACTGGACTAGAAATCAGCACTCAGACCATCAGGAATTGCTTACACCAGGTTGAATAACGAGCGAGATGATCCTGGCGCGCACGTCTGAACTCACAGCAACTACTCAGCGACGCAGATTCCAGTGGGCTAGACTACGCCAAAATGAAGAAGAAGACGAGGAAAACATTTGGCGGAAAAGTTTCTTCGTTGATGAGTCCAGAATTAGCACTCATCCGGACAACCGATGTCTTCGTGTCTGGAGAAGACGTGGGAACGCTGAAAGACAAAGAACTGCCACCGGAACCGTTCAACAAGGCGGGAAATCGGTATCCTTTTGGGGCGGTATTATGATTGGTGCTAGAACGCCGTTGATTCCGTATCGTGGCTGGATGACTGCAGCTTTGTACCAAACCATTGCTATTAATGGAATTGTCTGGTCATTTAGAATAAACCATGGCCCTCGATTGGTATTGGTTGACGATAATGCACCCGCACATCGAGCTCAACGAATCAATGCTGCTCTGTGTGAATAAGACATTACCAGGTTAGACTGGCCTGCCGGCTCGCCTGACTTAAACCCGATAGAGCACGCGTGGGATGCTGTCAAGCGAGCTGTTTGGAACCGTCAGCCACCTCCCCAGACAGTGCCAGAGATCAGGGAAGCCGTTATTCAAGAATGGGACAGGATACCGCAAGCAATGCTGGATAACTTAATTCTCAGCATGCCCAGAAGGATTGCCGCATGTGTTCGAGCCAGGGGAGGAGTTATCTTGTACTAAATAAAAACAATTTCATAATAAATGTTGATAATATTTAGTTAAATTCTCTTTTTCTTTCAATTATTTATTAGTTGAAATTGCATTAGGACTTTTAAATAAAATTTTTATTTATTTATTTATTTTACACTTAATGTACACACAAAATATAACTAATCATAAATGGAATAAAATGCTTGTACAAAGGTACTAACTACTTCTTTCATTAGAATTTTTACCGGTAGACCTGGGACTGGAGAGTTTGATTAAAAACTACAAAATTAGTGTGCTTTTTATACTAATAATAAATTCATTGCAAAGAGAAAAAAAGAAGAAATTTATATATATACATATAACTATATAATTATACGTACAGATAACATCAATACACATAAATACTTTATATACATATGTATACATGACTACATACATGAACACATCATATAATTACATAAATAATACTTATGGGATAACAACTAAAATCATGTCTGAGAAAGATTTCAATAGAGATAAGTATCTTTTTAAAAACTGACATAGATTTCGACGCTCGAATTGTGTGTGGTAAGGAGTTTCATAGTCTAACTGCATGTAGTACTGTGAAGGAGTATGAGTAAAAATCGGTTTTGTGTGAAGTCATTCGTAAAAGAAATCGTTTACTTGGCCTTACCGATTCATTTACAGAAATGTAAAGCGCTCACGTAGATAGGATGGAGAAGCCGAGGAATTCAAGACATTTAATGTTTGTATACCTTTTTTCAAAATAACTTTCAAGAACCAGCATCCCATTATGATTGTTCTACAATAAATGTTATTTCAGATATAAAATGTGTCATAAATAATATTGAAATCACACCTTCATACATACTAGTACGGTTGAGGAGGGCGATGGCTGGATCCCACGTTAAATCGTGAACGGTTGCTGTTTGAGGGTGTTCGTCGTTTGGATAGTTGGGGGAGGGATACTTGCCAAGCTAACAGATGCAGATAAGAACAATTTTGTATAGACTTAAAGAGATAATGAAAATTTATTTTGAAAAAATTATACCTGTGAAATTTCGTACCAGTTCTTCTTCACGAAGGTTTTCTGAGCTGGTGGTAGAGTCATCGATTAATGTGACTAATGTGAAAGCAAAACAAATAATTTGAAGTAAGTTATTAGAATAGGTTGTCCATAATCATGTTTTTTCAATAGTACTACCGTTAATACCGTCCAAACAATATGGTTTGTTTAAAAATCGTTCCGCACTAATTTAGCTGCTTCCACCGATGACGTTTCTAATAGCAGGGACGGTGCTAGTCTAGTGGATGTGATCTATACGAATTTCGAAAAAGCTTTTGTTCGTCTAGATCACGTAATTTTTCTTCGAAAACTCAAATGAACTCGGCAGTAAAGGAAGTCTTCATAAGTGGTTTGAGTCGTACTTACGCAAAGAATGTCAACCTGTAGTCATAGGTGGTTATCGATCTAACTAAGTTGCAATCTTATCGGGAGTACCACAGAGCTCTATCCTCGGTCCTCTGCTGTATGCCTGATACTTACTTGACGTCACCACGTGTTTTAAATATGGCACAATTATTATGTACGCAGACGATACAACGGTGTCTGATATAGACATCAATATTATGTCAGGTGTAGACATCAATAACATTCAAGTCTGCCATAATTTACAGCATGATTTAAATATACTAAGATTATATTTAATAGGATTAACATGAATGTCAGCAAATGCTCCTATATAATATTGACGTGCAAAATTAAACCTCTAAAGTTTACATACAGCATCTCCAACTCAACAATAGCAGAGACAAGCCTGGTAAGATACCTAGGTGTATTACTCGACACTAAACCAACATTTTCAGATCACATAGATAACTTATTCTGGTTTTTAATTTATTTCTGAGTTGCATATGCCTCAAAACTTAGACTGTGCTTAAAAAACTATACAGATTTATATGGTTTTTATAATTCGACTTAATAAGGCACTTTTCCATAGACAAAATTATGCTATTTTCGAAAATTGTCATTTCTTGTTTACATAATAAAATTAAAAATTGCCAAAAAAGAGAACTTCAAATTTTTAGGTTCACAAGTCTAAACTTAGGTTCTTGTCTCAAATTAGCTCCTGTTTACATATTTATTCATTTCAGTTAAGCAACAGTTTCTACATATACAATGTACTTATTAAATAAAATGATTGTGTATTATGAAACCAAATATTAGCCGATTCATCACGAGTTACCTTCTGTATCTAAGCTTTAATTATTAAAAAAAAATGCGAAAGTAACTTATTCTTTTTACGCTTAAACTACTGAACCGATTTTGATCAATTTTAGTATAGAATGAATTCCACTTTTGCGAAGAACTGTTTTTTGTCGCCAAAATAAAACTTGGAAGAAGATGAAACTAAGGACGAAAGTTTGTATAGATGGAGTCTATCGTTACTCAAGTCACGATATAGCCCTATTGAAACTTTTAACTATTAACGATGTCATGAATGATGACTATACTCACATCGTAAAAAGAATTAATCCCAGTTCAAGCTAAAAGGGGAAAATATACTTTTAATATTGATATATAACTTCAAAGGTTGGTATCAATCAAAATGTCAAATAAGTCGTGTAATTAATAACGGGTAAACGGGGAACTTCATGTATAATGTTTTATATCAGAGCTAACTCCACGGTCATGGTGCTCAAGTAATGATTATATGAACGGAATCGTCAGGTCTCGGTCTTGTTACAAGAATTATGCAAGTACTTTTTATACGGATAAAAAGTTTATCTGCAGATCTAAGTGCCTACTTATCATTTAATCTATTTTTAATCCTATCTTCCTTTAATCCTAGAGGATTAAAGTTTGTACAAGATACTATTTACATCTGAGAAATAAATACCTCAACGTAATTTAAGGAGATTTTAAAATCAGGAAGTATTTTATAATAGTTTTATAGAGATGCCCGGACTAAATTGTTCAATATCTGTCAAATAGTTACTTTGATGATGACTCCTATGATCGATAATTATCAAAATATCTAGACCCGAAAGCACTAAGCACTTAAGTCAAAAATAATTCCACGCAAAAAGTTTACAGGGCAGGGTTTTTATTAATTGGTGTAAAAAGAAAACACTATGAGTTTTGTTGTAATTGTTATTTATTACATGTATAGTTACAAGCTACCTGGACAATAGATAAGGCAAGTTAAAGCTGTATTTATTATTTTCTGAAATATCTGACTTAAGTTTTTATGGTCCTCAAAATTATAGAACTTAAGTGCTTCTTACACTAATACTATTTTAAGACATAAAAATAGTATTCTTATATTTTTATAATTTCTTATATTTAATTTTATAATATTTCTTATATTTAACTTTTCTTAAAATGAGTTGGAATATCTTTCTTCAAAATTCAATAATCTTAAAATATATTATCAAAATGTAAGAGGTTTAAGAACTAAGACCGTGGATTAGTTTAATAATGTAGTCTGTAACAATTATGACGTTGTAATTTTCACCGAAACTTGGTTGAACTCAAGTGTCTATGATTCCGAGCTCTTCGATGATCGTTATATAGTGTATAGGAGAGACCGAGAAAGCACTGGTTTCCACTCTCATAAAGACGGTGGTGGAGTTCTCATAGCAGTCTCTGTCCAATTGAATTCTATGAGACTGGATAACTTAGAGTCGAAGTGCGAAGATCTTTGGATTTCCATAAATGTAGTAAACTCTCAAAATGTGATTGAGAAAATATACATTTGTTGTGTTTACTTACCTCCACCTTTGCAATCTAACATATTGGAGCATTTTATTGAAAACTCATACCGATCCATGGCGAGAAACCAAGGTAAAACGATAATACTAGGCGATTTCAATGTTAGTAATATTATTTGGAGCCAATGCGAACAATCGAACTATTTAAAAGGTTGTAGTAATGGTGGTAAATTCGGGGAAGATCTATTAGATTTTTTGGCCTTAAATTCACTAAAACAATATAATTTTATTTTAAATAATAAAGGAAAAATATTAGATTTAGTACTTAGTAATATAGATATAAATGACTTGGATTTAGACGTGAATCCCTTGTCTTTGATTGACCAGTTACATCCACCGCTTCAATTCTTCATATCTGCTGTGACCCCCATTACTCTCACTCAAAATAACATAGTCAGGTATTGTTTTTTTAAAGCGAACTATGACAAAATTATTGACGAATTACAAAAAATATCTTGGGATGACGTATTACCAGATAGTTTAAACGTTGATTTGATGACATATGAGCTGAATAGTATACTTCATTCAGTAATAGATAAACATATACCCAAATCAACCCCAACAATAACTTTCCTCCGGGGTATTCTTCGGGTATGATAAAATTAATTAAAGAAAAATATAAATACAGAATGAAGATTAAGAAACATAATAATAATCCACGAGACGTCTTAGCATATGACTTATTAAAACGTAGATTTCAAAAATTACAGAAAGTCTCATATAATAGGTATAGAAGTTCCTTAGAACAATCCATAACTAGTAATCCCAAACTTTTATGGTCTTTTATAAAACGTAAACGAAAAACAAAAGTACTTTCCCCGCGGAAATGATTGGAGAAAGGTTTGCTTCGAATGGCTCTGATATTTGTAATTTCTTCGCATCTCATTTTTCATCCGTGTATTGTAACGATTCTCCAGAACGTACCAATGACTTACCCACTTATGCCGGAAATGTTGGAAATACTTATCTTGCTTCTATTTCTTTCACTAGGGATCAGGTCTATAAAGCTTTAAAAAGACTTGATTTACGCAAAGGGGCAGGTGCAGACGGTTTGCCATCAGTTTTTGTTATCAAATGTGCTGGAGTTATTGCATATCCACTTTCGCGCATCTTCAATAAATCCCTAAGCACAGGTATATTTCCTTCAAGTTGGAAAACCGCGTTAATAATACTGTTAGGAGAAGGAAGTGTTGCCTATCTACACCCCGGCTGGTGCCTATAAAAGGATCAACGCGACGAGGCCTCGGCCATTTTCTCCTTTGCTGTCATTCGTGCAACATCGTTTTTAATTAAATTCGTTCGTTTAAATTTGTAATCTTGATTCGTGAAATTGAGTTAGTAAAATAGTATTTCTTTAAATTAAGTTGTGTGTTAATTAAATTCTTTTTTTAAAAAGTCATCTTGCTTTTGATTTATAACATCAGAAGTGGGATTCGGAGGCTTTTGGCCGCTGTCCATCCTGAGTCTGATTTTGTAAATCTAATTTTAAAAGAAGGTAGTTTCGAAGTTGCGATGTCTGAGTCGGTGGGCAAGAAAAATAAACGTCGGGGAAATCGCCGAGCGCGTACCCCCACACCCACTAATCATTTGGAGGAGATTTTAAAAAGGTTACAGGCCCTGGAAGAGAGACCACGGACACCCATGGAGTCGTCGGCAACCTCGGAGGCAAGCTTGGGGCTTAGCCGGGCTGTGGTATGCCCTAGTACCACACCACCGCCACGTATGCCGCAAAGAGAAGAGGAGCCTTTAGTGACGAACGCTGCAGAGCGCCTGCTGGCCGCCATAAATTGTATCCCGGTGAGATCAAACCATTATTTTGTGTCTGATTTTGATCCCAGTGTTCATGACGTTGAAACGTGGCTTAGCGAAGTAGATAAAGCGCGAAGTGTAAACCGTTGGGACGACATGGAGTGCCTTGCCCGCGTCGGAAGTTGCTTAAAAGGTGAAGCTCGCACCTGGCTGAGCCAATGGACAAGTACCCTCCGTACTTGGTCTGCGTTCAAATTAGAACTCAAAGCGTTGTGCCCACGTAATATCGACGTCGCGAACATTTTATATGATGTGATGTGTACAGAGTCTGATAAATACTCCACTTATGCAGAATACGCTCGTAAATCACTTTTAAGGCTCAGAATAGTGACAGGACTCAGTAACGAATTACTTACAGCTATTATTATACGAGGTATTACTGGTCCTCAAATTCGGGCTATTGCTATGAATTCTAAGCTGACGCCTGACAACATTGTGGAGTTTTTATCAAATTTTGTTAAACCAAATTTGAACCCTGCAAAAAAATTAATTTCTTATGCTAATAGTCGCTTTAATAAACCTAGTAGTGGACCTTATCCGTATAAACGAAATATTGATTCGAATAGCTCAAAACTAAAGTGCTATCAGTGTAGTCAGTTCGGTCATAAAAGTGCTAATTGTCCCAAGCGCTCGCGGACAATCAATAGCGATAACAACTTATCATCGTCGGGGCCGCAGGTAAAAAGATGTACCTTTTGTAAAAAAGTGGGTCATTTAGAGCGTGAATGTTTTGCTAAGGAACGTTCGAATCCAAGGAACACAACAGGTGTTAATTTTTGTCGTGAAATTATGAACCTTAAAAACAGTGACGTAATAACAGGTGTTATTTTCGGAATTCCTGTCGATGTTTTGATAGATAGTGGGTCTTGTATTTCATTACTGTCTTCCGATTTATTAAAACATTTTCCGTGCAAATTAAAACCTACACACCGATTGCTGCGTGGATTAGGCGGTATGGAGGTACAAAGTAAATTTTTCGTTACATTGCACATTGAGTTGAGTGATATCACTTTAGAAGTTGACTTTTTTATTGCGGACAGTAAATGTTTAAATACCCCGGTGATTATAGGTACCGATGTTTTAAACAGAAAAGGTGTAACTTATGTTCGAACTGGTGATTCGCAGCGTATTGTTCATAGCGATTCTATAGCGTGTAACGTAATACAAGCAAGTTCTTGTTCATTGTTAGATAAATTAAATACCCCAGTTACCGGTGATTGTAAAGAACAGTTGTTAAGTGTACTTTCAAAATATTCTCAATACTTTCTGAGTGGTACAGCAACCACAACCGTTAAAAATAGTGAAATGGAAATTAATTTAACGACTAATATCCCCGTTTATTATCGACCCTATAAATTATCTTACGACGAGAAACTACGAGTACGCGCAATTGTGGATGATTTATTAGAAAAGGGTATTATTCGAGAGTCGGATTCAGATTATGCCAGTCCAATCTTGCTTGTAAAAAAGAAAGATGGGTCTGATAGGTTGGTAGTTGACTATAGAGCGCTAAATAAAATTACTGTCAAAATGCGTTTTCCTTTACCTTTGATTAACGATCATGTAGACAGACTTGGGAAAGCTAGGTGCTTCACTGCGCTAGATATGGTATCAGGGTTCCACCAATTACGAGTCAGTGAGAGTTCAATTCGTAAGACCGCGTTCGTTACACCAGAAGGGCACTATGAATATTGTAAAATGCCGTACGGTTTAGCTAATGCGCCCATTTTTTATCAAAAAATTATCTCTAAAACCTTAAAATCCTTCATAGAAGCTGAAAAAGTTCTAGTCTACATTGATGACGTACTCTTATTAACGGATAGTGCTGAAGAAAACCTGATTTTACTTGATTCTGTGCTAAAAACCTTAACTCAGGCAGGGTTTTCAATAAATTTAAAGAAATGCACGTTTCTAACTGATAAAATAGAGTACCTCGGTAGAATCATTAGTCAGGGTCAGGTTAGACCGAGCGCATACAAAATTGAAGCTCTAGTTAAGTCCCCACAACCTAGCACAGTTAAACAAGTCCGCCAATTCCTCGGTCTGGCCGGCTATTTTCGTAGGTACATCCCTAATTACGCACTAAAAACTGCTTGTATTGCGTCACTTACTAAAAAGACCGTGACGTTTCACTGGACTGAGGAACACGAGAAGGCACGACAAGACATAATATCTTACTTAACTACTGAACCGGTCTTGGCAATATTCGACCCTAATTTAGACACCGAGTTACACACGGATGCTAGTTCTATCGGGTATGGCGGCATATTGATGCAATTACATAAAGATGGTCGAAGGCGGGTAGTTGCATATTTCAGTAAGTTGACAACGGGTGCTGAACCAAAGTATCACAGTTACGAATTAGAAACCCTTGCAGTCGTTAGATCATTTCAACATTTTCGGCAATATCTTATTGGTAAAACGTTTAAAGTAATAACTGACTGTAATGCGTTAAAAATGACTCAAAATAAAAAAGATTTACAGCCTAGGGTAGCACGGTGGTGGATGTACATGCAAGATTTTGATTTCATTTTAGAATATCGTAAGGGTGTTTTAATGTCACATGTAGATTACCTTAGTAGGAACCCTGTTAATGTTATTAACGTTGTAAATAAACCTCTAAATTGGGCACAAGTGGCGCAGTCAGGTGACGAGGAAACTTTAACTTTAATTGAAAAATTAAATAACGGCGAATTAGATAGCACTCGATATGTTAAACGTAACGAGCTTCTGTATTACAAGTATGACGTAACGGGCGAGCAAACTCGATATTTATGTTACGTTCCTAAGGCGTTCCGTTTGAGCTTACTACGCGTATTTCACGATGAACATGAACACTTGGGTATCGAGAAAACTATTGACTTAGTACTTAGGCACTTTTGGTTTCCGGGTATGAGACAGTTTGTCACTAAATACGTAACGCATTGTGTTGTTTGTATTTCACAAAAACAATTGCCTCGCGCACCGTTGCAACCAATATCTTCATGGCGAAAGAACTCTGTCCCATTTGACACTGTACACGCAGACGTACTGGGTCCCTTAAGAGAATGTTATGGCAACAAATACGTATTAATTATTGTAGACGCGTATACAAAGTACTGTTTGTTATATCCACTCCCTAAACAAGATAACTGCGAATTAAAACGCGCTATGACGCAAACTATAGCCTTGTTTGGCACTTTTAAACGGTTAGTGTGTGACAAAAGTCGAATGTTCAACAATAGTGACTTTATTCAATGGATGACTAATTATGGCATCGAAATACACTTCATAACACCGGAGATGCACCATGAAAACGGTCAGGTTGAACGTTATTGCAGGACCGTACTTAATATGATTAGAATTGAAGTAAATCACAACAACAGTGAATGGTCAAACATCTTATGGCGATTACAGTTAATACTTAACATAACTAAACATAAAACAACACAATGTTCTGCACTTAATATTCTGATTGGCTCTGATTTGACTACACCGGCGATTAATGCTCTGATACGGGATGTTACGTGTGACGGTTCGAATCCTAATAGAGAGGCGTTGCGCGAATTACGGCGGCAACATGTTGACGTACTGGTAGACGCGAATAGGGAGCGTCAAGACTCTTATGTAAATAAGAATAGAAGCCCACCACGACAGTTTCACGTTAATGATCTTGTCTATGTGATAAAACGCTCTCAAAGTACTGGTAAACTCGATTGTGGTATGAGAGGTCCGTACAAAGTAATAAAGGTCCTACCTTATGATCGGTATGAGCTCAAATTGTTGGCTGGTTCTTACGGAAAGACCAGTCAGGCGTCTGCTATGTATATGGTGTTGTGGAAGGGTGAATGGACACCCGAAACTTGTGCTGGATTCTTTGAAGGTACATAAGACTTTTGTTTGATCGATTACTTCACATTTGACTCAAACATTTGTTTAATGCTTTGTGGGTTATGTGCCAAACACGCTTTTGATGTCAACATCGTCCTATGTGTTATAGGTATCGGGGTTGCGTCCTATGTGACAAGAGACCTGTATAATTCCTATGTGTTAAAGGTATCGGGTTGCGTCCTATGTGGCAAGAGACCTGTATAATTCCTATGTGTTAAAGGTATCGGGTTGCGTCTTATGTGGCAAGAGACCTGTGTAATTCCTATGTGTTAACGGTATCTGGGTTGCGTCAGTGGGGCCATACTGACAATAGACCTGTATAAATCCGGTTGGTATTAGAGGTATTGAGTTGACTTACAACAGGCCGATGTAAGTCCTGTGCGCGTAAACGCACGAAGGCAAACGGATGAGTGAGAACAGACTTATGTAAAACCTTTGTTTTGTTATTCCAAGAACAATAACCCTGATTTTATGGTAAGGTGTTGTTCGGCACATGACCTATATTCTCGACTGCACGATGTTTTAACTATTCATTTGTAAATATGGTGATAACATGCTTATTTTTCCATTGAAGTGTCTGAAGAGGACGCTGAAGCGGGGGCTGCACTGAGCGACGTGTCTGAAACAACCGTTGAAACGTCATCAGAGCAGCACAGACGGACTTCAGACACCTCAACGTGGGTCCCTGGGTTGTCGAGGGCGCCACCCCGTCAGGAGAGGCCGTGTTAGGAGAAGGAAGTGTTGCCTATCTACACCCCGGCTGGTGCCTATAAAAGGATCAACGCGACGAGGCCTCGGCCATTTTCTCCTTTGCTGTCATTCGTGCAACATCGTTTTTAATTAAATTCGTTCGTTTAAATTTGTAATCTTGATTCGTGAAATTGAGTTAGTAAAATAGTATTTCTTTAAATTAAGTTGTGTGTTAATTAAATTCTTTTTTTAAAAAGTCATCTTGCTTTTGATTTATAACAATACCATTACACAAAACAGGTCGCGTCGGTAGTATTGCAAATTATAGACCCATATCTATTCTTTCTACATTTGCAAAAGTTTTTGAGGCATTGTTACGGCCTATAATTAAGTACTTGGCATTTTCGGCAGATGGTGTCACCACATCAGCATGGCTTTGTAAAGACAAGATCAACTTCCACAAACCTAGTTGCTCTGATGGAGGATCTATCAAGAGCAGTCGACCAAAGAAAAGTGGTTGACGTTATTTACACCGATTTCGGCAAAGCGTTTGATAAAGTCAACCATAAATTATTAATCACGAAATTATCTTCTACTGGTATAACTGGTAACTTGCTGAAATGGTGTGAATCCTATTTGTACGATCGTAGGTCTATGGTGGTGGTGAACGGATACAAATCGGACCCTATTTATGCTTTTTCTGGAATTCCTCAGGGTTCAATTCTCGGACCAGTCTTCTTTAACATTTTCATCAATGACATTTACCAATGCTTCAATTATTCTAAATTTTATTTATTTGCTGACGAACTCAAAATCCTTAAACAAATTGACTTGCCAAACGATAATCTACTCCTACAAAGTGATTTGAATAACTTAGTTAAATGGTGTGAACAGAATAATATGTCTCTAAATACAAATAAATGTTTTGTTGTCAATTTTGCTCGCAGCAGGATAACCTCTAGTAGAGAATACACTATTGGACATGATAAACTAAAAAAATTAAAATATATTCGCGATCTGGGAGTTACCTTAGATACTAAATTACGTTTTAATACACATATAGAAAATATAGTCACACAAGGTTTTAAAACTCTCGGATTCGTCTTAAAACAAAAATAACATTATATAGCGCCCTCGTGCGGAGTGAATTGGAATACTGTAGTGTGGTATGAAATCCACACTATGACGTTTATATCAAAAAGCTTGAGCGTGTTCAAAAAATATTTCTGTGGCAATTAACGTACAACCACAATTTAGCAAAAAAAGCTACCTCACTACAATGACAGGTTGAGTTATTTTAAAATGAACTCCCTAAAAAGTCGACGTAACATGCTAGACTCGGTATTTCTCCACAAACTTTTAAATGGCTTCATTGACAGTCCACAATTACTATCACGGATAAACATTAACGTTCCTTTTAAACTGCCTCGAATTTCTCGTTACAATGTAATAACACCTTGGAGTTCCAAAACAAACTTAGGCTCATTCTCTCCCCTAAACAGAATGTCTTCTTATTATAATTCAATGTCTAAATCTGGTATTATTGATATTGATATTTTCTGTAACTCAATAAATCAGTTTAAGTCCTTGGTCAAATGCAAGAGTGACTGTTTATATTTGTACGATCTATCTAGGAATTGTATAAGTAGGTATAAATATAAAAGTGGTAATGCAGATAGTACCCCGGTTAGAGCTAATAAATCCAAAACGTTACACATTGACACCAATGTAACACAAAGGAAGAAAGTGTCGCCAGTGCCGACACCTTCTGGTGACATAATTGAAAAAGACAGCAGTCCCGTTACCCAATCCCAAGTAAAGCAAATCGTACAAAAGGCACTTGATGAACTCATGAAACATCTCAATGGTACGTTGGCTAGCTTTGTGAATCAAGAACTTAAGTCGATTAAGGAAGAAATAGCTGAACTGAAAACATCAATTAATTTTTTGAGCGATAAATACGAGGATGTTAAGAATGTGGTTCTCTCTAAGATAGATTTGATTGATAAAGTTCACAAGGAGAACGAAGTACTAAAATCCACGATTAAAGATTTAAACACAAGAGTTAATGTTCTAGAACAGCAATCTCGCTCATCAAATATTGAGGTTCAATGCGTGCCCGAATTCAAAGGAGAGAATCTAATTAACACGATTGTTAATCTTGGAAAAGTTATATCTTGTGAGATTGCAGACTCTCATATTCATAAAGTGACCCGCATTGCTAAAATCAATCCAGCAAACTCAAGACCAAGATCTATTGTCGTTCAATTCAGTAGTCCACGGGTAAGAGACACATTCTTGGCAGCGTCAATTAAATACAACAAGAGCAATCCAAACGATAAATTAAATAGCAAGCTTCTTGGCATAGGAGGAAATAAGGAAAATATTTATGTGGTTGAACACCTATCTCCTGGTAATAAAGCCCTACACGCTGCAGCTAGACTAAAGCAAAGGAGTTGAATTATAAATACGTATGGGTTCGTAACGGCAAGATATTTATGAGGAAATCTGATGATTCAGATTTTAAATTTATCAGGGACTATGATGTTTTGAATAAATTATAATGTTTTAATAATATAGTATCACTTTTGTAATTTTAAATTGTATCAGTTATATATTTATCACTTTCGATCAGTTGAAAATCTATTACCAAAATGTAAGGGGCATCAAATCTAAATTGCATGACGTATATTGCATGATTACAAACTGTGATTATGACATTATTGTGTTTACTGAAACCTGGCTAAATGATAGGTTTTTTCGACGGAGAGATATTTCATAATCGGTATATATTGTATAGAAGGGATCGTTCAATGACTGCTTTCAACAATAAATCTGAGGGCGGGGGAGTACTGATCGCCGTTTCAAACAAGCTTAAATCTAAACGTGTTCCTAATTATGAAAGTAGTTGTGAGGATATATTCGTTAATATATATATTTCTGTAAATAACAAATTAACTAATTTATGCTTATGTGCCGTCTATCTGCCATCTCCTCTCAAATCAACCGTTTTAGAACACTTCATCGACAATGCCAGTAGGATTCTAGAAGTCGAAACTAACTTTTTAGTTTTGGGCGATTTCAATATGTGTAACATAGACTGGATTGACGTAAACGGGTCATTAATAAGCTCACCTTCTCGCATCTCCTCCAACACAGAGAGGCTTTTTTGGGATTTTATCACAATTAACTCACTCAAACAATATAACAATGTATCTAATACTAACAGGAGAATTCTGGATCTCCTATTATCAAATATCTCATATGAAATACAAGTTAAACCGGCTGCTCAAGTTATTTCAAAAATTGATCCCCATCATCCACCATTCGAGTTTTCAATATCTTTGCAAGAAAACATAAAATTTCTTAAGTACACTATTATTCAAAAATATAACTTCTATAAAGCAGATTATTCAGCTATAGCGTTGGAATTAAATAAAATAAAATGGGAAGAGGTTCTATGTTCTCCATCGATTGATGACATGGTAACTGCTTTTTATAATATTGTTAACAATTTAGTTGTTAATTTTGTTCCAAAAATAAAACCAAAAAATACTAAATATCCTTGTTGGTATTCCCAATCATTAATAAAAAGATTAAATGAAAAATATAAGTTGAGAAATAGAATTAAAAGGTACAAACATCCAATGGATATAATAGAATATAATATACTAAAGAAACGCTGTGAACAATTGACACGAACTTGTTACAACTCTTATATTGCTTTTATTGAGAATAAAATAAAACACAACCCAAAATTTTTTTGGAATTACCTCAAAATGAAACGGGGTGGCACTAGTACCTATCCAGCAGATATGTCAAATGGAATCGTTATATCGGATAGTGGTGATGTTATTTCGAATTACTTTGCTTCCTTTTTTTCATTGAAATATATTAAACCTAAGCATAATTCTACAATTCTAAACAACAAAGTTTACTGTGAGCATAATAACATATTAAACTATATATACATAACAAAAAAACAAATTATAACAGCTCTCAAGAAACTAGACTTAACAAAGGGTAGTGGTCCAGATGGTATACCACCAATTTTCCTATCAAAACTCGCCGATCAATTGTCAATTCCGTTAGAAATTATTTTTAACAGATCTATAAAATAGGGTGTTTTTCCATCATTTTGGAAACAAACAAACATTGTTCCTATTTTCAAAAACGGGAATAAATCTTTGGTATCAAATTATAGGCCTATAGCTATTTTATCAACTTTAGCTAAGGTTTTCGAGTCTTTTATATGTAAAATATTTTCTTGGCACATATCTCAACTCATAGATGATAGACAACACGGTTTCATAAAAAACAAATCTACAGTTACTAATTTGGTTGATTTTGCTGAGGAAGTTGTCCAAGCAGTTGATGTTAAAATACAAGTTGATGGAATATACACTGACTTCAGCAAGGCTTTTGACTTTTTATTACAATTTTATTACTGAAATTAGAAAAATTTGGGGTGTCAAACCCTTTGCTAAAATGGTTCCAATCATACCTTGCAAGCAGAGAACTTAGGGTAGTTATTAATGGCATAACATCGAAACCATATGCTGCACCTTCAGGAATTCCACAAGGGTCGCATTTGGGACCTCACCTATTTAATGTTTTTATCAATGACATTTCTGATTGTTTTGTAAATTCTAAAGTTTATCTTTTTGCTGACGATCTAAAAGTTTGCAGACCTATTAAGTCATTGAACGATAACTATCTTTTACAGAGTGACCTTGACAAATTAAGCGAATGGTGTACACTCAACGAATTATCACTCAACTTAAATAAATGCAAACATATTAAATTTTCCAAAAACCGAAACATGCTGTCTACGTCATACTGTATAGATGGTGTCAAATTGGATGAAGTAAATTGTATACGTGATCTTGGAGTGTTCTTTGATACAAAATTAAAGTTTGATCGGCATATAGACAACATACTACTTAAAGCCTCGAAATTACTGGGATTTGTCTTAAGAGAGGCTAAAAACTTCAAAAAACCCTTAACAAAAATTATAATGTACAATGCATTGGTTAGAAGCCATCTGGAATACTATAGTGTAGTATGGTCGCCCAACTACAAAGTACATATTTCCAGAATTGAGCGACTGCAGAAGAGAATGCTTTGGCATCTATCATATAGCAGAGGCGTTGCAAAAACGCTCAAATCTTATGAGGAACGTCTCTCACATTTCGGTATGCATTCTTTGGAAGATAGAAGAAAGTACTTAGACTTAGTGTTCCTTAAAAAATTATGTGTAGGTACATTAAGTTGTCAGAATCTGCTTAGCCGCGTTAGGTTTCATGTGCCAATGAAGACTCCAAGATCATGTCGTAGAAAGCTGATTTCTCCACCACACTGCCGCACTAACCTAAAAAAATACTGTACACTATCACGTATGTATTCTCTATATGAGCACCATAGTGACACTTTAGATCTGTTTAACATGAATATTACTAATTTAAAGAAAATTGTATTACCAAAAAGTTCATAAGGAGCGAAATAACTAGTTTAAGCAAATACCTTTGTAAAAGCGCATGAGGTGATTTCCTATAAGTGGCAAGGCACTTATTTTATTGTTTAAGTAATTGTATAACATTTAAATTGTATAGTGTACTTGCTGTTGGAAATCCAATATTAATAAATAATAATATAAGTAATAAGAAAAGTCTCATTCACTTTTTTTTAACATAATGTAGTTCTATACCAAACACTAACGTATCACGGGAACGCAAGCTCATAACTATAGGAATACCCAACAACCACTTTACTTATAACGAATTCTCGTTAAAAAAGAGGGTAGATTTGAGAAATAAATGTTGAACTATGACCAAACAACTTAAGTCAGAGCGACAAACATTTACACAGTAAGATGTTGGGTGACCAAAACCACTTAAGTTTACTTAATTTGTTTTTGCCGCTGCTTTCTGTGTTGATAAAATTAAGTTATTAAGTACGATTTACTATACCGCTTAAGACATGAACACATCGCAGGAATACAAAAAAATTAACTTGTTGTGAAATTTTAAGATTTTGAGCAAAGGGCTTAGATATTATTCCCAGAGGTTCAGTAAAAACTTATTGTTAATTTTTGTAATTTACAAATTTAAGTGCATTATAATTTTTTTTAGAAAACACGATCTCAAGGCAGCTCATAAAGAAAAAAAATATTTAAAATGATTATTTTTATTTGTAATATTTTATGAAATAAACGCATTTCTAGAATATTTAAAATACTTAATCTCAAAAAAAAATTGTTACGCTTCAAAAAAATTTGAGCCATATCCTCTGGTAACAATAATTTTTAAGATCTAGGGGTCCATATGTTAAAGTATGATCATTCACACTTCATACCTTCAAGATAATTTTTTTTTTCTATAATAGGTAAACAGCCGCGAAGATTACTAAGCTTAAAAAAATGTTGATGGTTTATAATAGATTTCACCATCACCGAAGACTCGACATAACATGTGGCAGTGACTTCGTGTAAGACAGGGATTTCCGATGGTTTTTAGAAGAGATAACGTATATTTTTAAGTTTGTTATATTTAGTTAAGTTTTTTTTATCACTTAAAACTGATAAGTAGAGTTATGAAGACCAAAATTATTCCATATCTCCCTTGCCTTAGTTTTTTTTTCATCTTTATTGTTTTAGGGATTTTTATCAGTTGAATGTGTCAATCCCATTAAACTCTCCTTAAATTATACAAAAACAAAAATAAATTATTATTACATCATATTTTTACAATGATATGCGATGACCATGTCGTATATGAGCCTCGCAGCGTCCGAAGTGGGCTCAGATAAAATACTGTGAAAAAATCCGACACTCATCGATGACATGTCCATCGCACTCAGCAGAGACTGTCGCTCTGTCTGGTTCTTTACGCACTCGACCAACAAGTGTTGCACATCGTCAACTACACGCATCGATCACAGTTGAGCAAATCAAGCTTTTTCATAAGATGTGCAGAATATTTGGTCGAATAATGTCCAGAACGAAGTCTTACCGCTATCTTTAATTACTAAATACTTTCTTATAATTCTAAATTTGCTAAACCAGGAAATTAAAATAGGTTTACATTGGATGGTTTTGTACCATACACCTTTTTCAAGAGATCGTGTGTCAAAGCAAATATTGGTATTAAGGGAAGGAACCCACCAGTTTTTGGTACTGGTATAATCCGGGGTAATTCTATAGGCGAATCTGATACAAAATCTCGAGCAGTTGCATAAGCTAACTCCATCAACGTTTTTTTTGCATCTAGGTTTAAGGTTTTTTATATGTTTTTTGGTGTGCGCAACAATCTTTTTAAGAGTGTTTTTTATACCACTCCCGTTCTAACAACACTCGTTTCCTCTGGAGCCGTAGAAATTATTTTCTTTTTAGCTGCACCTGAACGTTGTTTTGTTTTCATTATATATTATTTTTATTTTCCTGGAATATGTTAAATAGTTATTGAATTTTAAAGAGTCTATATTGTTAAAAGAACGAATCAGTAATGATTATAAAAATATCTGTTCTTACTTAAATAGTCATTATGTACAATTCTCATGCTCGAAATTAAAACACATTCGTTTTATTTAACGAGCTGTTTTCGCTAGAAGGTAGTCCTAACCATTTAACATACACTTGGTTCCTTTTTCTCTTTAATACTTGTGCATAGACCATACTCCCAGTATTGGTCGACATCTCGCATCTTCTATTAAATATGTTACAGGGTTCGTTTCTTGAATTTTCACAATTTTTAAAATTTCTGTTGACCAGTTTGGAAAATAGCCTTTATCAAAACATCCTTTATGTTTACTTATTCGCACAAAATCACCAATACTGAATTTTTTACACTTATCATCTTTTCTAGACCTAGCTAAGTCAATATATTTCTGCAGTATATATTTTTTATTTCGTTGATTTACTGCAGCTGGTGGTTGTCCCAAAGTTCTATGAATGGTATTATTATATTCCCTTATTTTTTTTTAAAGCGTATCGTTAAACCATTTGTAATTCCCATTCAAACTAAACTCTTTATATGGTTTATATTTCAAAGTCCTTATTAATCTCTCAACTATAGAGGCTTTCTTTGTTGAATATGTTGAATAATGGTTGATTTTATAAGTTTTGATCATATTTTTAAATTTACCATTATAAAATTCGGTCCCCATATCAGTTTGTAAGTTAATTGGTACTCGTCCTCTATTCAATCAAGTTTTGAATGCATATGAAACCTGTTGCTTATTTTTCTGTTTTAGGGGCAAAGCTCAAGCATATTTTGAGAAAGTGTCTATAACTATCAGTATGTATTTATATCCATTATTTACTTTAGAAATAGCTTGCATATCCATTAAATCCGCCTGCCAAAAGGTCATCAATGTCTTTGAGTATAACACATCTTCTTGGAAAGTTTACTCTAGCGTTTTTGTGGATTTTATTGATGACGTCTATTTTGCTCATAGTGTTTGTGTAGTTTTCCTGCCAAATCTTTTAAAACGATATTTTTCTCAACTGATTTTATTCTATCGCTTAACGATGCAATTAATTTGTTTATTTGTTTTAATTTATTTGAAATACTAAGTTCAAAAAGATTGTTATGTTCTGTAATAATATTTTTATGGTATTCAAAAGAATTCACGTTCTTAGAAATTTCAGTTTTTTTTTTTAAATTGTTTATTTTTTTATTTATTAATTGGTTATTTTTTTGACTACAATTTTCATCATTTGGAACATTCATCTTCCAGCAGCTTAAAATAACTAAGTTTATTATATAGCTTCTAGGCTTTTTATTAATTTATAATACGTGCTTCTTCTACAATGGATATGATTTCATTGTCATGGTTAGTGTTACAAGCGCTTTTGGACGCAATCAATAACTTTAATCTGTCAATAAGTTCATTGGGATCATCCCAATAAATATAATCTGTATTACTCTTATATTTTTTAAATATAGTATTATAGATTTTAAAAAAATTGCATTACAAAGTCATTTGACCATTCCATTTTGTCGCCAGGTGAAAAATACTTAAACATGTCCGACGTGTCCGGTAAACGAAATCATTTGGCATATTCGCATTCCTAGAATCTGTTCCAAAAAACCTACAACGGGTGGATGACCTACCACAGACTTATAAATGAAACATAATATCACACACACATATGCATGTCTAAGCATTGTCACTACCCTTTTTCCTCCAATTAGAATAGTATATATTGAGTACTTTCTTTCCTTAGTGTTGCAACAGTGATACACAGACAGGGTGTCCAGAAAGTGAAGGATAATCATTCACCTGCGGATAGGTCCAGTCATTTCCTACCTCAAAAACAATAAAATTCTGGTAAAAGTTTCATAACTTTTGAGTTATCGGTATTTTTAGGTATTTTTTGAAAAAAAATCTTTTTACTGTATAATGCATGCGATTTTGACAAATGACGACATTTAAGGTGTCATTTTTTAAAAGTACTTTAACAAGTTTAAAAAAAAACTTTTCGTTCTTTTTTCTAATTTCTATCTAACTTTGATAGCCTGTGGCATTACTTAAAATGTACTAAGCTGATCGTGCCAAGAACCTTACAAATTTGCTTGGTTACTGAGTATTCCAAAATGGTATAGTTATTTAACATTACATTTAAAACTATTATTTTATGATTTCACTAATGTGGGCAGGTCGATTTTTGGAATTTACAGTACAAAAATACAATTGACGTAAAGTTACTGTGAAAGTCTTTTTCCATAGGTAAACAATATAAAAGGTCTCTACTTGACACTCTACAATGAAGTTAACCGTGAATCCGTCTAGTGTCACGCTTGACTTTGTTCGGTTCTGACGTGCTCTTCTATTTTCTCGAGTTTTGATAAGTGCTTATTAACGTTTGTGCTCTGAAATTGGACTTGGTTTTGCTTTGTGATTTGGACTTTGATATCGGTGATCTCGACAACTTGGCTTCACAACGGATTTCTCCGAGCTAGGCTTAAACAATGCCCAGATACGAGTACACGCCTAGCGAGTACGCTGATATGGATTCATCTTGTTTATGGTAAATGCTATTGCAACGCTTCCGAAGCCGCTGAACGCTATCAGAAAGAAATTTCTTTAAATAACATAAACTTTCACCGGAAGTAAAGGCTTTCCAGAAATAATTTTCATGTTTACAAACAAATAAGATACTAAATCTTTATTAAAATTATATGCTGAACACTTTTTATAGTAGATAATACTAAAATAATTAAACGTAAATTCTTATTTGTCTATCATTATTTTTTTCTTGCTACAGGTATCCCAATCGACATCATCCAGGATATCGCGTGTTTATTAGCACCCATCTGGCGTATGCCGAAGGACGGTTGCCAGGACTAAGTCAACGTGAAGGCGGGTCTAGAATTGATTTGGATGGAGAGGTCCTTAATGAAGTTGAAGCTGACCCTTCTACTTCAGTTAGGAAAAAAGCACGCAGAACAGGTGTCTCAAAGAGCACGGTGCACAATGTTTTGAAACGTTTTCAATTCCACCCATTCTCTATGCAATGGGTCCAAAATTTAGAACCTAACGACTACCCACGTAGATTGGAGTTCTGCAGGATAATGTTGCCGAAAATGAACCAAGATAATGAGTTTTTCAATAAAATACTTTGGAGCGACGAGTCCTCGTGCAGAAAAGATGGGTATCTAAATATGCGAAATTTAGATAGCTGGCAACTGAAACCCTCACCTCACACGCCAGGATCGGTCTCAAACCCAATTTAAAATTAACTATTAGACTGGAATATTAAATGGTCAAGTAATAGGACCATATGAGCTACCAGAAACATTAACGGGACCGATTTATTTAGAGCTTCTAGAAAACCTTAGTTTGCACTAAAAAAAAATTTGTGCAATCGAAGTTCAATAACAAAATGGCGTGTTTGTGTTTACATTTTCCCACATATTGCGTTCCTGATTGTAGCTAATTTTTTGCGTAGTTTTCAATTATTTTCGAGGCGATTATACGATACAATCATGGTGAAGTTTTGGAATTCATCATACAGAAAGTATAACGTTTTTTGGTGGAATAATTAACTGTTGTAATTCCTTTTTATTAATGAAAATGTACTTTGTGTTTCAACTCCTATAAAGTAGATCTGTTTTTCCTTCTCTTTAAATGTACAGTTTTACGTATTTGTTATTTATCTATGAAATATTTCGGTTTTATGGTATCAAGTTTAAAAAATTTCATAATCAAAATTACAGGAAAAACACTGCCCACAAGTTATTGATGTCAGTAACAATACCTTCGATTAATGATTTCCATGGATACGGATGCCACATACCATTAAGTAGAAAGCTTGCTTGTTTAACGAAAATGATATACCTATTTACTTACTTAAAATATTTTATCGTCTTAGCTTGAACCTGGATTAACCTTGTTTTCCCCAGAACAAATTGGCCAGTTAAAAAAATACTAGTTTGCCTTAGCCAAAAATACAAGCCTACAATCTAACCAGTCGATCGTTTTACCAAATAAGCAAAACAACAAAAAATTACATGATCTGAATCAAATGCGACCCAGTGTTTGTCAGTGTGTGAGAAAAGAAAATTTGAAATGTGTGGGTAATTGCCACGCCACATGATTGGTTACGTTATGTCCGCTTCCATTTCATATATTTTAGAAAATTTAATGTATCTAAAAAGAACATAACCTTGTTCAAAAGAAAAAAAAGATCTGCACAATGTTAACACAGAGGAAGAAATATGCTGGCAGCTCATAATAGTAGGCTTCATAAAGTAACTCTCATTCATGGGTCAATCAATGTATACGCTTTTATAATAAGGTTCCTGAGGATATCCAAGGTCTTCTTATTGGCAAAGAAAACTATAAAGCAGAAGTTGTGTGCTAAAGCATATTATAAACTATCCGATTATTTGGATAGTAAAAGCCCTTGTGTATAATCCTCTCATTAACAGGATTTTACTAGTATTTGTAACAAAACATGTGTAATGTGGCTGTTTGTTCGTTGAATTCTTCGTCCCGATGAATATCTAAAGCGTCATTGTCACTAAAGTACGTCTTCTTATGGTAGTGTCGGGTGACGAGTCGCTCACTTCCCTCTAATATGGTTGAGCAGGGCGATGGCTGGATCCCGCTTTAACTCGTGAACGGGTGCCGTTTGAGGGTGTTCGTCGTTTGGATAATTGTCGGGAGACTTGCAAAGCTAACAGATGCAGATAAGAATAATTTTGTATAGACTCTGTAAATTTATTTTGAAAAAAAATATACCCTTGAAGTTTCTTGCCAGTTCTTCTTCACGAAGATTTTTCCGAACTGGAGGTAGAAATTTGGAGGTTGAAAGTTGAGAAAATAAATATTTCATTTCATTTTATATTTCATTTCATTTATAAGCTGTGTGACCTACAGGTGTTCGTGTATTCACGTATTCGTTTTGTTCGTTCGCTATTCGACGCAAATAATAGACGAATAGAGCTACTTCACATATTTATCGTCGTATATGGGCGAATTGGTCTACTAATGTTTTAAAAAAAACGTTTGACAAACGATCATTTTACAAATTGTTTTTGAAAAAGTAATCATTTGACTAACTGTTCATTTAATAAACTGATCAATTTATAATTGATCATTAAAAAACATACATTTTTAAATATTTAACATTGCAAATGTTTTAAATGTAAAGCTGCCAGTTATCAGTTTTTTTTAATTACCAAAGTATTCGTTTTTCAAAGTCTCAATTTGACATAATGTTGGTTAATAAATGGATATTTTATAATTATTACTATTGACAAATTACTAACTGTTATATTATTACGGCGATAAAACATTAATGATTGTATCGCCGAAGTACGTTTCATAGATTATTATTTAATGTAATTTATTTTTAAGACCTTACATTTTAATTCATTCAATTTCGCTTATGGCGATTCGCCGGGAGCGGCCGCACCACGCTCGCTTCGCTCGCTCGGCTCGCGCACGTGTGACCTACATTCAACCTAACTACTCGTACTCGCTACGCTCGTCATCGCACCGAACTTTAGACTTTCTTTTTTTCTGTGATTCAAAATGTCCATGAAGTGATGAATCGATGAAAGAATTTTACATGAACCATATTTCAACGAATTAAAAAACTTGCAATGAGTTGTCGATGAAATTAATAAACTCTTGGAAAACCAAATCAAAAGGGATTTTTTAAAAAGAAATAGTAAACCACACGGTTCACAAACTTATTTAATGAATTCACAAAAATAACAAAGAGCTAAACAATCCGACAATTTGAATTAATAAAGCCTAGTCAATCACTTATTTTATCAAATCGGTAAACTAAATCTGACTCTAAGACAAAGACAAACCGAACAACAAGAATATTACGACCGAACACTGTATCGCACCGACGTGACGGACGAAACGCAAAAAGAGGACCCGACTGTCGTTGACACTTAAATAGCATTCCTCCCTCCACTACTCTCATATTCTTCTACACGGCCTCGCCTGACAGGAGACCGTCCTCGGACTCCTTCTTTATCAGCATTGTCCAGAATTGGTACAGAGTGCAGGGAACTCTCTTCGTTCGCAGGGTAGACGATTGGTTCAGAGTGTCGCTGTATCCTAGAAGGGCCTGGCTGCGGCTCAATCTCTTCCACAGGCTGCTCAACATCGAGAGGCAGATCGACACGAGGAGGTAGCTCCTCTCCTTCAGTGTCTGCGTCTGTAACAAGGAAATATAACCACAGATATTTTTTCGCATTTTGGCTCAACGACCTCAGCTCCAGCACAAGTGTTCATCAAAGTCAAATTTCTGAGCACAGTATAATAGCGTGTCACATACTCCCTAAAACAACATCCTATCCCAAAGCGAAAAACTCGACTTCCTGGGATAACCTGTCCGATGCACTCCAAGACAAATGCTTATCCTAGGTCAAGAATTACTCAAGGGATAACCAATGTCCGATGCGCTCCAAGACAACTGGTTATCACCGACCCAGGGTCCCCCCCGAATCACCACTGTCCGATGCACTCCAAGACAAATGGTCATCCCGGCCCAGGGACCCGGCTCCTAAGTGAGTGTATCCGATGCACTCCAAGATAAACACTCACCCCATAACAAGTAATTCAACTTCCCCCTGCTGTAATCACATGTGAGGGACTCTTATCATAAAATGACAGCAACAAGACAAAGAAAACATTGTGAGTGTAAATGGGTTTAATTTCTCAAACACAATTTTAAATCATAAGCAAAAACAAAGCAAAACTCACCATCAAAGAAAGCAGAACACACTTTAGGAGTCCATTCTCCACGCCACGGAACCATATATTCCGCAGCCGCTTGGGTCGACTTGCCATATGAGCCAGCTAGCAACTGCAGCTCATAGCGACCGTATGGGAGTATCTTCACCACTCGATATGGTCCTCGCATACACGAGTCTAGCTTCCCGGTTGACTGCGCCTGTTTGCGAACAAAGACTAAGGAGTGTAATGTAAAGGTTTGAGCAGACTTACGTCCCTGGTTAACGTAAGCATCTTGACGAGCTTGATTGGCACGAAGATGTTCGGATGCCCTCTGACGGCTCATCTGGCGAAGGGCTTCCCGATTACCACTGGAACCTTCAACGGTTATATCTCTTATCAAACTGCGTATGAGTGGTGTGGCAGCTTCAATACCTATGAGGAGCTTCAGGGCAGAGTATTGTGTCGTCTTGTGTTTTGTTATGTTCAGGGTCAGCTGTAACTTCCACATAACCGCTGGCCTCCTCTGCTGTCGATGGTTGCACTCAATACGGACCATATTGAGGACAGTATGGCAATAACGCTCCACTTGTCCGTTGGACTGGTGCATCTCGGGCGTTATAAAATGAGTGTCACATCCTATGTCCTTGACCCAATTAAGGAAATCGATGCTTTGGAACATGCGTCCTCTATCAGCGACGATCAATTTTGGAGACCAAAAAGAGAGATCATGTTCGTAAAGTGTCTTTTTAGTTCGTCAGTGTCTTGTCGGTACATGGGATACAATAAGCAAAATTTTGAAAACGCATCTATAACAATAAGCACGTGACGATAACCGTCAGTTTCTGGCAGAGGGCCTAAAGCATTAATATGGACAGTCTCGAAAGGTGCGTCTGGTTTTTCCCAAGAATGAATTGGCTGCAAAGGAGCCCGAGGTATTTTTTTGTGATAGAGGCAAACTAACAATGGAAGATATATTTTTGAGCGAATATTCTCAACCCCGGAAACCAAAAGTGTCTTGTGATCAAATCTACAGTTTTATCAACCCCGTGATGATCGTGTTCATCATGAAAAATGCGCATAAGGCTAAGCCTATGTCCTTTCGGGATAAAACAACAAAGTTTAGGATTTTCACCAGTAGGTGAAAGCTTAACATAAAGGATATCATTTTTAACGACAAAACGACTAGGATCCAATTGCCCATCCGCTAGCCTTTGTTTTAGAGACAGCGTCTCCTCATCAGCAGCCTGGGCAACTTGTGCCCAATTTACCGGTTTTTGAATGGTACATACGTTAACCAGATTTCGGCTAAAGTAGTCTGCATGTGACAGAAGGCAGCCTTTTCTGTATTCAAGGCTAAAATCGAAGTCTTGGAGGTATACCCACCACCAGGCCACCCTGGGCAACAGGTCTTTCTTACGCTGAGTAAGTTTTAACGCGTTGCAGTCGGTAACCACGGTGAAGATAGTGCCTGAAATGCTCAAGAGCCTTCACCACTGCCAGGGTGTCAAGCTCGTACGAGTTGTACGTATTCTCCGCCCCATGGGTAAGTCTGCTAAAATAGGATACCACTCGCTTGCGATTTTCTTCATATGCTTGCATCAAGACAGCTCCATAACCAATAGAACTTGCATCAGTATGTATTTCATATAAGGAACGAAGATTAGAAGAATATGTTGAGCTTTTATGGCATAGCTTTTTGAATAACTCAGCAGCAGATGCACCACATATTTCAAGAATGTCTTTATGTTCTTGTGTTATTAGTTGTTTTTTACGAAGCTGTGCTAGCATTTTTGTTAGATAGATGGCACTACTATATTTTCATCAATTACTGGCGTTTCTAAAGTTTCACTAGTAGAAGGCACCACACTATCATTCGTAGGTGGATTCCGCAACGGTTGATTTATTGATGGTACCACATAGTTTTCTCCTATAGAACTTACCAAAGAATCTTCTTTTACTTCATCCTAAAATTAAAATAATATTTATTTAATAATATGTGTTTAATATTAGTTAGTTAGATTTAATTTTAAATAAAGCCGTAAATGATATTACGACACTGCAAATATGGTACCCTTTATAAATAGTACTACGTAAAGAAACGGCTTAAAACACGAGCTGCTTGTTTAATCGCTTTAAAATCAGTGTAATCTTACTTCAAGTTGAACCTCTGGTATTGCACCTTCAACCAACCTGCGCAGTCGGCTCTTAGTTTCATAATAGGAGGAAGCATTAAAATGCATGGAGCAAACGAAACTCCAGATGTTTGGCTCCCAGTCAGGCCTTTTTATCGCTGTCGCCCACTTATTTGCCAGTTCACGGCTTTTTGGAAATCTGAAATTTTATATGAAATGAAAATTTGCAAAAACATTGTTGGTACAGTGAAGATCTTAAATAATTTTGTGTACCATAATATGTTCCACCAAAACATGCAAATAGTGATTGTCAGAGATTTACCTAACCGTAAGTATTTAACTTCACCAAGTATTGCAAATATTTAATAGATATTGATCCATAATGGGTTAGTAGATAATAGACACAATATTAATTTCTAATACTTAAATATTAGGGGTAGTCCCTGAGATAACAAGCAATTTTAGTGTGCTCTTAAGTTTTATTTGTTTAATTATATAATTTATAATTTTTGCTATAATCAAATGTATTGATCAACTGCAAGACTTACCAAGAATCACTTACACACAAAATTCTCCTATCATATTACAACAAATCACAGTAAAACCCATTGCTAAATCACCCACTCAAAATGGAACACAATAACTTAGAAGCACTTGGTAAACTTTTTGAATCACGTATGCTTGAGTATGAGAACAGATTGAAGAAAACCACTGCAGCCTCCACTGCGCTTCCTGATCTGGCTTCTTTGTCAAATGATTTTCGAGAATTCAAATCAATGATATGGCAAATCTTCTCAACATTAAAACAAGAATTAGAATTCATCTCTCTTGGATTGGACAGGCATGAGACAATTATGCGTAGAAAGGTTCTGCTACTCCATGGTGTCCCTGAAAACAAGAGTGAAAACTTGAATGCTGTTGTTCACCAATTATTATCCAACCAAATGAAGTTGTCTAGCATCAAACAGGAACACTTACAGGTATGCCATCGTTTGGGGGGATCTGTGCAAGGCAAAACAAGACCTATACTTGTGCGGTTTCATGCTCTGGAGCAGCGTCAACAAGTCTGGGATAGCAAGACTTCACTTAAAGGATCAGGAGTAACAGTATCAGAGTTCTTGACTAAAACTAGGCAGAAAATATTCGCTTCATGCCGGTCACACTTCGGCATTCGAAACTGCTGGTCTGCTGATGGAAAAATTGTTGTCAGTCTTCCCGACAAATCGCGTAGAAAGATCGAAACCATGAAGGCATACAATGAACTGATTTCGCAGTTTCCAGCCAGCAAAGAAGATGCGACACCTGCGCCTGTGGATACTTTGACCACTGTCACTAAATCTCCTCGAAAAACCCGACGTCGGCAGTGAATCTTGCAAGTATACACATTTATTTTTTATTTTTAACGGAACCACTACTCAACTTGCACGGTTTATCTTGTTAGTAAGCATTATGTCCGTCCATTTACAATACCCTTGTTTTAATTTTTTTTTTCCGTAAAATATTGGCGGTAGGAGTAAATTCCAATTATTTATAATTGTTTGTTTTTATACATTTCCTACGTTTACTTAATGTCATTTCATTCATTTGACATTGAAGTTTATGTCATGCCAATGTCATTGCTGCCGTCATAATCATTGCCAGTGCAAACATTAGTTTTAGTTTTTAAACATAGATAGAAATATTCTTTTTTGTTTTTATTTTGTTTTTATTATTCTTTATATTTTTTTTCTTTTGTAATGTTTGTGTTGTGTTTGTATTTTACCAGTACTCATGTGATTGGTGAGTTTGTGGTTAGATTATAGGTAGTTAAATTTAGAATTTAGCTCTTAGTATAAAATTTATTTATTATTTTCCATAATATATACACTTTTATTTATTTCTAATTATACATGGATAATATAATTACAGATCTCGACGACGATTACTTTACTTGCTCATCCTCTTCATGTAGTTTTTCAAGTGTAGATAGTTCTTCCTCGGCCACACTGACTTTGCATGACCAACTCAATCTTATATCCCACGCTAATCCATCCAATTTAAAAATTGTTCACATAAACGCTCAAAGCATTCCTGCCCACCATTCCGACCTCCTAGCTTCATTTAGCATTACGAATGTGGATGCTTTGCTAATATCAGAATCTTTCCTTAAACCTTCCCTTCCTTCCACGCATTACGCATTGCCAGGTTACGTCCTCATTCGCAACGACAGGATCGGTAAGGGTGGTGGAGGCGTAGCAATTTATCTGCGTGCAGATATACCCTACAAGGTAGTCAGTACCTCCCCTTCATACTACTCTGAATCAGTAGAGCATCTGGTCATTGAAGTGGTCACTAGACACACGAAACTTTTACTTGGTGTCTTTTACAGCCCAAATCAAAATATTGATTACTTCGGTGACTTAGATGGAGTCCTCCACGACCTTTGCCCATCCTATGACCATGTCATACTGATGGGTGACCTAAATACTTGCATGGTTAAAAACAACTCCCGTTCCCGAAAGCTTGAATCTCTTTTGATATCCTATAACCTCCATATCCTGCCTCTTTCAACGACTCATCATTTTCCTAATTGTGTCCCTTCTTTAATTGATCTAATGATCGTCTCTAACACCCGTAATGTTGCGTCACATGGGCAACTTGCATCATCCTTTTCCTACCATGACCTCGTCTTTCTCTCCTATCGTATCCGTATCCCCAGACGCAAACCACGGTCTGTACTGTTGCGCAACTATAATGATCTGAATTCTGCGGCTTTGCATCGCGATGCTGAGAACATTGATTGGGATACCGTAACATCTTGCTTCACAGTCGATGAGAAAGTTGATACGTTAAACACGTTAATTTTACAGTTGTTCGATCGCCATGCTCCTTTAAAACGAGTTAAATTGAAGCACAACCCTGCACCTTGGCTAACAGAGTGCATAAAAGAGGAGATGGCACTTAGAGACAGGGCCAAACGAACTTACAGACGTAGTCCCTCTGAACAAAACCTCCACCGTTTCAAAAAACTTAGAAATAGATGCAACCGCCTGTGTCGTGATGCGAAGAGGAAATACTTCCACGAGTCTCTTGTCAACCGTGGTTCTGCAGAAGTCTGGAAGTTCCTCAAATCCGTCGGTATCGGCAAATCTCCCAATTTATCCCTTAAAGACTTTGATTTATGCGTTCTGAACAATCACTTCTCCCTTCCTCCAGTCACTTTAACCCAAAATGTCAAAGCTTACACCTTGGATCATCTGTCGAGAATGCAAGTTTCACATTCTCCTTTTTCTTTTACAGCTGTCTCTTCAGATGAAGTCAAGAAATCCATCCTGTCCATCTCCTCAGCCGCCGTTGGTGATGACAAGTTGTGCTCGAGAATGATCGTCATGGTTTTACCTTTCCTTTTGCCAATTCTCACCCACATTTTCAATCATTCTTTAAGTTCCTGTGTCTTTCCTGTTGCTTGGAAACGAGCGCATGTCATTCTTTTACCTAAAATTCCCAATCCTACTGCCTTTACCCATGTACGCCCCATTTCTATTCTGCCTTTTCTTTCAAAAGTTCTTGAGCACATTGTTCATAAGCAACTGTCAGCATTTCTATCCACAAACAACGTCATCACCCAATTCCAGTCCGGTTTCCGCCCTGGCCATAGCACTGTTTCAGCATTAGTCCACGTATCTGATGACATTCGCTTGGCCATGGAAAATAAACTACTCACCTTGCTTATCCTTCTCGATTTTAGCAATGCCTTCAACACTGTTGATTTTGACATCCTCCTAGGCATCCTCAAATCTATAAACATTTCCCCTGTAGCTCTGTCCTGGTTTGACTCTTATCTTCGGGGCCGGTCGCAGCAGATCCGCCTTGATGAGAAACAATCTCATTGGTGTGATCTAGTCGCGGGTGTCCCCCAAGGTGGTGTCTTATCTCCTCTTCTATTCTCCATCTTTATCAACTCCGTCACCAAAGTCATTTCTTCCAAATTCCACCTCTACGCAGATGACTTGCAGATATACCGCCATTTCGCGGTATGCGATGCTGAGGCAGCTATTACAGCAATAAATTCAGATTTGGGTCGGATAGGCGACTGGGCAAGGGCTTTTGGTTTTCTTGTGAACCCGAAGAAGTCACAGGCCATGGTGATAGGTAGTCGCTATATGCGTAGTTGCCTTGACTTTTCCGCGTTATCTTGTGTCTCCATGGACAACTCTCCGATTGCTTTCACTGACACAGCTAAGAACTTGGGAGTCATCATAGATTCGAATCTAACATGGAACGCGAATGTCAGTGATATCAGTCGGAAGATCCACTTCACTCTTCACTCACTTAAGGCCTTACAAAGTTTTTTACCTTTTAAGACCAAAATTTCCCTTGCCCAGTCGCTGGTGTGGCCTATCCTGGATTACGCCGATGCTTGCTATTTGGATGCCACGGAGGAGCTATTAAACAAATTGGAACGCTTGCAAAATCTTTGCATTCGCTTTATCTTTAATCTCAAAAAGTTTGATCACGTCTCTGAGTACCGCAAGCAACTCCGATGGCTTCCAATACGCTACCGTAGAAACACTAGAATCCTTTGCCTCCTATTCAATATCCTATTTAACCCACTCACTCCTCTCTACTTGCGTGAAAGGTTTTCTTTTACTCACTCTAATAATACGCCATGCAGAGCACATTTGCGTACTCTTCTACATATGCCTATTCATAAAACCGATTACTTTTCTTACTCTTTCTCAGTTCATGCAGTCAGATTGTGGAATTCACTTCCTCACATTATTCGTGAGTCTAAATCTATATCTATCTTTAAGAAAAAAGTAAAAGATCACTACTTTTCTCAACTATGAGTTGTATTATCCACCTCACTATCTTAACTTCAAATGTATTTTGGTTATTTATTTATTCTATTCAGGTATTTATAATATGGTATATATGTATGTATATATAAATTTGTATGTAAGTATTGATATCCATAAATATTTATTGGTTCAATCTTAATATAGTATTTAAGTATATTAAGTCGTTGTACACACTATTATTGCATTTTGACCAAACTCTCCAGTCTTGGGTCTGCTGGAAGAAATTTCTTTAGAAATAAGCTGTACCTTTGTACTTACTTGTTGTATTGTTTCTATAAATTATCTGTTAACATGTGTGTACATAAATTGTTAAATAAATAAATAAATAAATAAATATTATTACTACGAAAATAATATTGTTATTATACAATATTAGAGTACAACGTGGTACAACACTAGTTCCAAGGCGGGGAAAGTCTGAAGCGGGGGGCGCGGGAACACGTGGTGGGTGGGCCCTCCCGCGCGCCTCCCGCAACCTCCTTTCTGGCCCTGAGTAATACTGTAAAAATCTGTGTTTTCTTGTCAAAATATTATTTACCGATGAAAAGAAATATTATTGTTCTTTTTGGTTTTCTTCCGGGAATCGTTTTTACAGCTTGGAACTGCGCACTTCACCATTATTAGATTAAATTTAAATAAAAAACGGTGGGAGAAACAGTTAGCGCGATGACATTTCGAGACTAATAGCGTCGCCCTTGCGATTTCGATACTGTTCAAACCCGTGCTTACAGTTCATACTCGCTAACGCGCGCTCTATAGCTTGCTTATACATACTCTAAGTGAGCTACAGACGTCTTTAAACCTGATTTTGCATGTTGCTTAGTTAGAAATGTTTCAAATCGAGTTTGACGTTCTGAAATCTGGCAAGGCTTTACCCATAAAAAACAGGCTAGTCTCACTAACACCGTTTCTGGATACCTTTGGTCTCCTTCGTGTAGGCGGCAGGCTTGAGAATGCCAATTATGACTTTAACACTAAACACCCAATCTTACTATGTAGTAAACACCATCTAACAAAATTACTGTTTTTGCAGTTTCATAAAAGGCTTCTCCATGCTGGCCCGCAACTGCTTTTAGCCTCTATCCGCCTTAATTATTGGCCTCTTGGCGGCAGAAATCTAGCTAAATCTACTGTCAATAAATGTGTAATTTGTTTCAGGCAGAAAGCTGAGTTCATTCAACCCATTATGGGTCAATTACCGATCTCTAGAACTCATCTTGAACTTCCGTTTCTAAATTGTAGCGTTGACTATGCCGGGCCACTATTGATAGCCGACCGCAAAGGTCGCGGTTGTAAACTAATTAAATCTTACTTATGTGTGTTTGTCTGCCTTGCTGTAAAGGCTGTCCATCTCGAGCTTGTTACGGAGCTTACAAAGGAAGCTTAAATGGCCGCGCTCAATCGATTTGTTGCGCGTCGCGGAAAGCCAAGATCTATTTTGTCCGACAACGGCACTAATTTTGTCGGAGCCTTTAATGAACTTTACCGACTTTTACAGGAATCCAACATAGAGTTCGACATTGCTCAAGAAGGTATTAAATTTACCTTTTCTCCCCCCTACTCTCCACACTTCAACGGCCTCGCTGAAGCTGCCATTCGGTCTACAAAACATCATCTCAAGAGGTTGCTCAAACTAACGAACCTAACATACGTAGAAATGTATACTCTACTAACCCAAATAGAAAGTATATTAAATTCACGTCCCTTAACACCTCTTTCAAATGACCCTACTGACTTTTCAGCCCTTACACCATCCCATTTCCTGATTGGTCGATCACTATTGTCGGTTCCACATCCGCATATCTCAGATGCTTCCGTTGCACGACTGGAACGCTACAAGCGGGTGGAACTGCTAAAACAACACTTCTGGCAACGTTTTAACATTGAATATGTTTTCCTGCTCCAGCAGCGGCATAAATGGGCTGTGGCGTCAAGCGACCTCCAACTGGGCGCGCTCGTGTTGGTGAAGGACAAGGCTCTACCACCACTCCTATGGCTGCTCGGGCGGGTAGTCAAGATCTACCCAGGACAGGATGGAGCTGTGAGGGTTGCCGAAGTCAAAACAAAGAAGGGGACTATACGCAGAGGATTCAATAATATCTGCCCTCTACCTAGAGACTAACAATCTTGAAGTGATGTCCACTTCAGTCGGGGCAGTATGTCCAAGCACTCGGCCGCTCTCGGCCACGCTCGGGCTTCGGAGGTGCGCGGGGCGCTGGCAGCCGCCGAGCTACGATTCATCGCCGCGCTCGCTCGTCACTCACTGCTTACCAGCTGCGCGAGCGCACGTCGTTCATTTTGACACATTTTAATTACGTACCTTTTAAGTAATATACAGTTCTATCGAATATTGAAGATAGGACCCTAAACAACTAGGTACCTAGCCTTTTCAAAACCCGAAACTTCGGCGTACACGAGCAATTGAAATGTTTTAGCAGTGAGATTAACAAAACAGTGGAACCGCTATCAATTAAAACGTCAACCAGTACATTCTGAATTACAGCTGTTATGACATCCCTGGCGGGACAGACTCGTTGCAAAAATTTACACTGTCCTTATTTGAAGATTCTGCACGATGCTTAGCAAAACAAGTTTCAGCTTTGTGTCCCGGTCTCCTACAGTATATATTCGACGGTACGAACGCAGTCGACGACGACTTAACCCCCTCACGGTTGGATCAACTTTCTGGCAATGGTTCAACCCTGGGTCTTTTGCTACATGAAACCTGCCTATGCCCTAACTGACAGCAGGAGAAGCACCTTATATCGCTGAAGTTGCGTTTGCGCAAATACTCCAGAGGACGTCCACCTATCTTAACGTTTCGCAAATCAGGGCGCGAGGATGACTGTTTGGTAACGTTGCTCATACTAGGTTTAACGTAGATCGAAAAAAATTCAACTAAATTATTCGGTAATAGTTTAGCATTCGTTGCTGAAGCTCTGATATTCGGATCAGTGATACCGCGAATTATTATAGCCGAAGTAAGCTCATCACTAAGCCCTTGCACTATACGTAAGCGAAGTAACGACCGACGTACATATTCTGCGTACGTTGGATAGTTATCAGAATTTTTTGTCATAACTTCAAACAATATGTTTGCAAAATCTGGTACTTTAGGACAAAGAGGTTTAAATTCTTTCTTAAAATTGGTCCAACTACGATCGCTGGAGACCCACTCATTGAGCCATGATTTCGCATCTCCGAGTAAACAGTTTCCTATACGCGAAAGACATTCAAAATCATTCCAATTATTTAAAACTTTTGCGCGATCTACCTCTAAACACCAATCATCAATATTATGTATGTTTGGGTCAAAGTTTGAAATATAGTAATGCTGAGACGATTTGCCTGCCGTACTAATCGAACCAATGGCATTTGCAATGCAATCGGCAACACTAGCCTGTACCGGATCAGATCGTATACCCGCGTCACTTTCTTCGCGGCCTGCGGACCGTATCGGTGAAGTAATCGAGCGAGATCACGAACCACAGCGATGGTCATGATAGCGAGTTGTTGTTTTACGTCGAGTCACAGGCAAAGGTGAAACCGAACGACGTCCTGACGGCGTCAGTGCACGCACGCCATGATATTCGCAAAAATCAGACACACGAGACCTATCACGCTCACGCGACGGTGTCCGCAATCTTCGCGATACCTGCCCACCGCCGACACTAGCAGGTGTCAAGGGTTCGTCTTTGTCTATACGGTCGCGGGAGTGCGCTAACACGTGGCCTGAAGATGGATCCGGCAAGGGTGAAGCCCTTGTTTTCGCCTCTAACACCTTAAGTCGAGACATCATTGCCTTCATTTCAAGTCTCAACATATCGTTATCGTTAAGCGATTGTTCGCGGGACTTATTGCCTTGACTGTCGCGGCGATCACGGCGAGAATTACTATCACGAACACTGCGACTACGATTACGCTTACACTCAGACATTCTAGTATGAAAACACAGTTGATTATAATCAAAAGGACTCTTTATTAAACACAGTTTATACACACAACACTTAATTGGACGAATCTACTGAATCAGATTTAGTTTATACAACAACAAAATTCGATATTTAAAGTAATTCAATAATAATAATAAGAAAAAAACTTAGAAATCACAATTATGAAATATTTAAGAAAAATAACGTGTATTTTAACGCGTGAGGTAAACGTAAAAAAAACGTATTGGCCAAGCCGGAAAAAAAAGTAAGAATCTCACTTCTGATCTTGGAAAACAAAATCAAAAGGGATTTTTTAAAAAGAAATAGTATTCCACACGGTTCACAAACTTATTTAATGAATTCACAAAAATAACAAAGAGCTAAACAATCCGACAATTTGAATTAATAAAGCCTAGTCAATCACTTATTTTATCAAATCGGTAAACTAAATCTGACTCTAAGACAAAGACAAACCGAACAACAAGAATATTACGACCGAACACTGTATCGCACCGACGCGACGGACGAAACGCAAAAAAAGGACCTGACTGTCGTTGACACTCTCTTAAATAGCATTCCTCCCTCCACTACTCTCATATTCTTCTACAATACAGTAATTGAAAATACTTGTACTAACAGTTCGATGTATCGTTTTCGATGACTTGAAATTCGTTGAAAAGTTTGTCGCGAATCAAGGGGATCCCCTATAATTCTGGTTGTTGAATTAAATTATACTACAGTAATTAGAAACATAAACTGAATTTAAAGTACCTACTTACTGTCTGTAATGAAAAACTTCTGCTTAAATTATTTATGTGTGTACAAACGATTTCACATTTTTGGGTAAATTAAGTACTTACTAAACAATGCATTTTGTTAAAGGTTTTATGCCTTGCGTTGTTTTACCTATTAACGTAAGTGAATAGTTTAAGTGATGTTTTGAAGAAAAAAACTTTGTCTCGTAATTGTTTTGTCAAATGAATTATTTATAGAACCCTTAGTTTATACAAAGATGAACTTATGAATATAATAATTTTGCCAAACGTTGTTTGTTAAATGAAAATTTGCAATTTGTTTTTTATCAAATGACGAGATACCGGGCAAATTAGACGAATAGGCGAACACGAATAGCGATGTGAAGTGTGAGCATTAGAGTATAATACATATTTAAGCTTTGTGTGTCAACCACAAACTAATTAGTGATGCTACATCAGACAAACGTCTTCATAACTCTACAACACTAGGAACCATAGCAGGGTGTCTTCACACAAAAAAAAAAACTAGGAATTATGTCAATTGGTAGAACTTTTTGATAATGACAGCTCCGTTGCTACTTTTCGGGCGTACAATTGTCATAATATGTCATTTCAATGTGAATGATGAATAATAACACTATGTTCAATCAATAATGTACGGTTTTAGGTTCTCTTTCAATGTTTTAATTATGTTAACACTTCTTTTATTATATTAATACTTGAAATTGGCAGAAATAGTTATTGTGTAGCGTAGCATCACTAGTTAGTTTGTGCTAGGAACCCACTTATTAAATTTGACAGCTATTTTTCTAAAATTAGGTTGTCCTTCGTTTCTTAATTTTAAAATGACGGTATTTGATTTTGGTGGAGATTGGAGTTTGGTGCCATTGTGGCAGCGCAAAAACCCCTCTCCTATTCAACAAGATATTTTAACAATCTAAAAGATAAAAAAAAGTAAATAAATAAAAGACTAGAAGATATTTATGAATTTTTGCTTGAATTGCATGGGAGGCAAATTTTTATTTTCTAGAAGCGAGACATCAGTACCGTTCAATATTCTGTTATTTATGTTACACCAATTAAACACGGTTATTCATATTGAGTAACCCAGAAAAATTTCTTCTCAAAATGTTTGGCTCTCAAACAATTCACGAAGTTTTACCACACCTAAACCTTGTAAGTACAAACAAAGCACTATTAGCACAAAGACACGGTAACCAATGTTAAGTCCTATCTCAGTTCTTGGAAAGTGATGGAAAATAACGTCCTTTCGCCTACTTTCTCATTCACAACACAGCACTTGTTGTACATTGTAAAGCACCATAAACGCAAATTAATTACTATATTTGGTAATTGAGAGATTATGCAAACTTTTTCCTTGTCAAACATTGAAACCGTAGTGGCAGCTCCAGCTGATTGATTAAAAATTAAATTGAATTTTGCGTTTTATGGCTATCAGCTGTAGCTACTGCACAATAACTATTTCTGCCAATTTCAAGTATTAATATAGTAAAAGTAGTTTTTACATACCGTACTTAAAACATTGAAACATAACCTAAAACCGTACAACATTGATTGAACATAGTGTTATCATAAATCATTTACATTGAAGTGATATATCGCAAAGGTTCGCTCGAAAAGTAGCAACGCAGCTGTCACAATCAAAAAGTTCTAACCATAGACAGAATTCCTAGTCTTTTTTGTATGAAGACTACCTGCTATGGCGCCTGCCTAATTCCATATGATTGACATTTCTAATGTCATTGTGTCAGTCAAGCAAGTAAAGGTAAACAAACAAAGGAAAGAAAGTGGAAGGAAGGAAGGACTATAGAAATGATTAAAATGTAGTTAATTTTCTGTCATGTATGAATTAATATTTTAATTTAGACATAATTAATCTTATTATAGCATAATTTACTATCAAAGTCTTTTAAGAGGTGTTGAAAGTAAGATAAATATTACTCTAAACCCAATAAATTACTATATTTTGGTCCTTTTTAGAATGTGGGTTTTTGGTTATGGGTCTTTAATTTGGAAAGTAGATTTTGAGTATGAAACAAAACTTGTAGGTTTTATAAAAGGCTATCAACGTCGGTTTTATCAACATAGCATCGATCACCGAGGAACTCCTGAAAAGGTAAAAGGTCTCAAAAGTATGTTATGTAATAAAGAAATCGGAGTATCTATAAAACTTTCAGAAATTCTAAAGGCAACTAGTAGTTTTCATTGGTATCTTTCGAAATCACCAAATTTTTTTTTTTTTAGCCAGGAAGAGTTGTTACATTGATTCCATGCGAGGATCTGGAAAGTACTGTTTGGGGTGTAGCTTATAAAATAAATGAAGATCATGTTGAAGAAGTATCCGAACATTTGGACTTTAGAGAAAAGAATGGTTATTCAAAGAAAACTATAAAGTTCTACCCACAAGACCAGTCCATCAGTCCTTTTGACTTAACTATTTATATAGCAACTGAAGAAAATGAATCCTTTGCTGGTAAAATTGTTTTATTTCTTTTAACTATAATCATAGCTGACAAATGAGCACCTGATGGAAAGCGGCTTCCGCGCCCATGGACATCATTAGTTGCAGGTGTTTTATTTATTACTGCGTTGAGAACCATAGGCTTGAGCTGAATTTGTCATTGCTCTAGCAATTGCACTGGCTGTTCCTTCTCTCTGCCTGGGACGCAACCACAGTAACATTATTAATATGGTGGTTAAAATAGTAAGGACTGTAGTACTGCCCCAGACTAGATCCTGAACAAAAGAACTAACAAATATAGCTTATTCTTATAGCATTAATATTAAATTAATAGAATTTTGATGTTAGATAAGAACTTTTGTGAATTTAAGATTTCTTCTTTTCAAACAAAAATGGTATATACATTATTATAACCAACATTGTGTTTTCATGTCATTATATTTTGGTACATACTGCCATGATAAATTTTCTCTTGAATATAGAACACCTGTACCTTATATACATTTGTTTATTGTAAACAAGCAGATTCATGCTGTTTCACTTGAATCCAAATGCATGGAGGTTTTTGAATAAAATATAACCTGCCTCATTTCAGAAATTTTTTGACAACAGTTTATCCTTATTAAATATTAAAAAAGAAACAAGAACAAATCTTTACAATACTATAATAGATGTAGATGTTACACACCTATTATAGTAATTTATAATGGTTACCATAAAAAAGTGAATGCATAATTTTTTAATACCACTTAGAGTTTTATGTAACATAACCTAGTCCGGTTGTAGTATTACAGTTTTGAAAATTTTATGGCAACTTATTGTTTGAGTTGGGTATGGGTACATAGGTTCTAAGTTCATATTTTTGTTAGCAGATTTATATAAATGTTTGAGCAAGTTTTGGGCTTGTGTTAATTTTAATATGTTTATGGACTTTTACAAATGTAATTTTTTCTCCCTAATTTAAAGGCTCTTGCTCTATAATAGTGTGTACTCCAACTTTAATACTAATAGTAATAGTATAACTGTTGAACAACCTAGTTTTGTACATATGTGATGGAATAATTTATAGATAGGATAAATATTGTCACACTTAAGTCATTAGTTAATTGAATATATTGTTAAGTTGAAACATAAACACAGTGAAAATTTAATCTACAAGATCTACAAGTCCATTCTACAATTCACTATATTATTATATATTACTATCTCTATATTAAAGTAATAAAGTGTACAAATCTGTTCATTTTACTTCACAGGTCCTGCACCTATAGAAAATCTTGCTAGTCAAGTAATATCTTGCATTGGTCCCAGTGGCCCTAATAAGGAGTATGTCTACAATCTTGCCAAGGCCATGAGAAAACTAGCACCTGATGTACATGACAAACACTTGTTTGAATTAGAAGCAGTACTGCTAAAACTAGATAGTAATTTTAATAAGTGAATGTGATATTTTTACAAAAACATATTGATATTTTATAAAATAATTTATTCATAAAAAAATAACTGTACAAAATAGAAAAATTTTATCAAAATGTCTTTTAATCTTCTGCTATCTTTATTACATGCTGTGAAATAAATGAAGTTTTTTTTTTCTATGTTTTAGACAGTTTATTTTATTGTAATAAAGATTGTCTAAGTGTTATTACAGAAGCAGGAAAATCATTAATGATAATGTTAAAAATAATATAGTTATCATGACAAGCAAAGTGTTGCTCAATGCGAACAGCTTATTAACGGTTTTAATGTTCCACATTATTCTGTGTGTGTAATGAGTGCTGTAAAAGTATTATGATTTGGTAGATACGTCAAACTAAGCACCTTATTTTATCAGCTAATGATAACCCAACCACTGCATTAAGATAAAAAAATATATAAAATTAGGTATTGTTGGTACAAATTTATAATATTATGTTATGTAATTAATTTCAGAAAAATCCATACATATTATCTTTGGCAGCCTTTAAACAGTTTAATTTAAAATTATATCACATTTTCAATTGTTTTTTTTGCGTCCCAGAATTTTATCCAAAAGGCTCCTCTTTTTCTTTGGTTTTTTCGTTTCTTGCTTATGTTTTTCTAAGTCTTCACCCTCAGTGGTAATTTTCTGGATCAAGTCGGGAATATTCAAATCGTTTATACCTACACTGGGTCTCTTACTAATACTCAAGTGGCGTGTCATCGCGGGCAGTTCAGGAACTCTATCATTTTTCTCTTCTAACTCAGCTATGGACGTTTTATTGGATTCTGTGTCATTTGACAAAAGGTTTTCTGTATTGTTTACAGTCGGTACCACATTCACTTCAAGATTCTTTTCTTTCTCGTTCAACACATTTTCGTTTTCAGATTTAATTACGGTTTCTTCATTGTTTGTTTTGTTGTCGGTGCTTTCAGGTGACTTTTTTGTTAATCCCACCACCCTCGGCCTGGTCGGTGGTATTTTCCAATCGATAGGTTTTCGCTGTGGAGAGTACCGTTTCACTAATTCCTCAAACAGCTTCTGTTTGTCAACGGCGCTCGTTGTAGTCGTGTTATTCGGCAAGCTCTGATGTTTGATCTTGCTAGGGTCTTGGTTTTCTTTACCGGCTCCATCCACTTCAGCTGTTGGCGTCGCCGGCCCGAAGTCCACGGTTATTTTCCGTACAGGCGAAGGTGTTCCACTAGGAGGCTCCGCAAAAGGAAATTTGTACAAATTCGGACTTACAATTTTATAACTGTTTGGACTATTCATCGGCAGGGAAGCTCGGGAATCGTTTCTTACAAAGTTATTCTCGTTACTTGGTTCGTAGAGGTTCGATTTCAGGAATTCACGGCGGAGTCTTGAGAGTCTTCTAGTTCTTTCTGTCATGCTGCTTCGATAGTCGACGTCGTCGCTGTGGTTTAGTTCCGAGGTAAAGTTGTCGGAGTACTTTCGCGGTCGGAACTCGAGGCTGAGCTCGTTCTTGGTTTCTTTCATACTGGAGTAAGCGGGAGAGTTACGCTTGAAGTTGGTCGTGGTCTTCCCGTGGTTGGAGGTGATGATGGGCTGGAAGTCCCTGGGCACGGACAGTACCGGGGATTGCGGCGGCAGGAACACCGTGTCGTGCTTGTCAAACACTTCCCTCCGCTGACTGAACAAGTCTCCGCCGATTATTTCGCGCGACCTCAAACTCGTAGGCGATTTCGCGGCCATATTTCCTTTCGAACACAAACCGCAACACTTTTGTTATTTACACTGTTTTCCCGTAAACTTTATAATTCTATTTCGGTACACATTATGACTTCACTGGTGGCATCGCTTCGATAATTCGCGTGTCCGTGTGGAATTGGACAATAGAAGTGCCTGGGTTGTGCGTATAAGGCGAGGCCTCGACGATATATGGGTGGAGACTAGTGATCAATTGAGTGGCCGCGATTAGATAGGACCGTCGTGTAGATATCACACACTTGTCGTTTTCTTATCTTTTGGCAACAGTTGAGTAAATAAGCACGAGCGAATACGTTCGTGTAGGTAACCGCGCTTGCGACTGAGTGAAAGCAAGCAGCGTCGCGGAGCCGCCGCGGCCGCGCCGGTCGCAAACACTCATTACATAATGAATATTAAAACGGCCCAAATTGATTAACGCCACATTGAGTATTGTGATAATTTAATTTATAAAATAAACCCATCATTAAGCTAATTGTACTTTAATTATATTTGCCTGTTTGCGTTCCCACGCATTAGCTACTGTATTAAACCTATAATTAGCATAGAAATAAAACAGGAAGTGCTTACCTACTTATCGGTATTGTTTTATATAAAACAATGAGATCATTTTGAACCGTATTGTTAGATTACTGTCTTAGGTACCTATAACAAATTTGAAGCGGGTAAAGTGAATAATACACTAGATACCAGTTATCGCTAGCCATAAATAGGTATATACCTACGTGGTTAAGTTTGGAGAGACGAGTCTATAAACTGTATATACGCGTTGCATTCATGTTTGTCAGTAGAACAAGTAGTAAATCTCGCTCTTACTACACACTGTGACCTAGTTTGACCGAAAATACTTCTTATAAAGTCGAGTGGGTAAACTTTTATGTACAGTCAACGTGTATGCTAGCTGTGTTGGCGTACATGAGTGTTATCATCAAAAGTTTTTCATTGTGTAACGTTCACCTACTTTATATTTCATTATAATAGTGTGAATCCAATTCAACAGAGAGATCGCTGTTCAAAAGACGCGGTTTCTAATAGACGAGGTACAGTTAGAAGCGACGATAAAAATGTATTGTGTGATTATGACATAAAAAACATTTTCACTCTCCTTCTTGTTTGAAGTATTGTGAATTCAGTAGTTTCAAATAAGCACAGATATTTCTTCTATAAATATATCTATACAAGCTTTCTGTCGTAGCTTCGCTGCCGTTCCAGTGGAAGTCAAAATATTTCCCGTTGTAAAAATAGCATAGGTATGTATGGTTAGTTAAAATCTAAATTTTAAACGCTGAATTTTATTTAAATGAATGCAGCCGTTTTATGAAATCTCAATTTATCAAGTTATTACAAAAATGATATCTTTAAAAAGACTGGTAGTTTCAGAGATTAAAGCGTTTAAATAATAAAGTACAGTTGCCCTTCAGCTTTATAATAATGACTATTATATTAATAGGTTCTATGAAATGAATGATATAGATTATACATTTAAAGTTCTTATCTCAAGTTGCATGGTACACACATACATACTCTATGGTTGATAGTTACATTGTGATATATGCGTTATCCTCATTATTCTGTTTATGTGGTTAATATTGTCCATAATATCCATTTAGTTCATAAGTAATCCCACCTATCGCATTTCTGCTGCCAATCCTCATTTGCAATATACTAAAATCAACATTATGTAGAATTCCTTACAACAATAACAAAAAAAATTATTTATAACTAATTTCTAGACATGTTGTGTAGATACCTAGACCAGGCGAGTCTTTGATGGACTGTAATTTTTCAGTTCACTATCATTTCTATATCACTATACTTAATGCTTTTTTAGAATAATTCAGAAGATATTCGGAATGAAAATAAATAAATAGGTGCACTGTTCATGAGATAATTATATCAATTCTGCCCATGAAAATATTCGGTATCAGCAGTATTAGGCACAGCAAACAATTTTAATTTTGCTTTATTGTAGGCATATACCTAAACTGCTCTTCCATATATGCTATATGTCAACACTGGAGACCGACTTTAAACCTTAGGTACCTATACTAATTTGTAGCATCAGTGTTTAAAATAAGAATATACCTAAATAGGATCACTACAAAGAGTAAAATTTGTTCTTACAATTGTTAACGTCAAAAGAGACATGACTGTGTAGGATTCCAATTTAAAAAATTAAAATTACATGTATAAGTTTTTCGTTTACAAATGAACTCAATTTTGTACCTACCTACACATAAATTAGCTTGTCTTCGTAAGCTGCCAATTTATAAAACGGACCTTCTAATAAAAGAATGTAGGTGCAATCGTCTAAGATATCTTTGGATATCATATAATCGTAGTTATCGGTTAAGGAATTTGGGTCAGGAAATGTGGGCGTCCGAATTTCTAAAGGTCATTCTTCCGAATCTACATCACAAAAAGAAGCAAGCTACGCTGATGTCATTCAATTTGCGTGGTAATTTGGAGATTTCGTCTAGAGCCTTCTAAGGAATAGGTAAGAATAAATGTGTTTGTATCCTTGGGTGGAATTTTTATCATACCAAAAAAATTAAAATAATGGAGCATCTGGTGGTTACTAGTGACCGAAGCACACATGGCATAGATGCTTTGCTATTATTCGTCTTAGATTACCTACGCTAATCGTTATCTAACATTGTATTAGTCGTTGTGAATGTTTTAAATAATTCATTTGGAATAGGTTTTCCACTGTATGATTAATCTATAAAAATTACCTACTTTTGAGGCTGGGTACCTAGTTCTACATACAACACATTCCAAAACAAGTTAGTGAGGCATTGGTACTATCGAGGGACTCGAGGCTAAGGCGAGAATTGCTTGCACGTTGTTCGGTCCTTTGCAGGCGCTCCGCATACTAAGGGGCGACAACACTGCAGGGGATTCGGGCGCTAATCAGCCACTACTGAGTTCCTAGACTGTACCTATGATCTAACTTATCTAATCATTGAAACTGTATCGTGATAGGAAACTACAAGCAAGGATCCTTAAGACTGAATTGCTCATGTCAAACAATGTTAAAAAATAACTAGGTAAATATTATTAGGTAGTTATTGAACATTTTCATAGAAATACAATATCTAGTATTAACAAGAATAATAACGTACTGGTTTAAAACATTTTTTGAATTACAATGTGTTTTTTCACAATACTGGCTTGGTAACAATAATCCTTGCACCTCAAATGTGATGATAAAGACGAAAACGTTCATGCTCAAGTGGTACCTCAGTATTTATTCACTCTTGTTTTTTGTCTGAAAAGGCTGATGCAGGTAATTTATTCCATAACTTGAACACCCTAACTAAAAAGGACCTGTGGTATGTATTATTTCGTAGGTAAGTACAACTTGAAAGTATTTGGTAGATGATATAATTATAAAATGTTTAACAATAAAAATACCCAGACAAAACACCAGTTGTGTAGCCCCAAAGAAAGCTTGTGTTATGGATGACCACACAGCGAACCAGGGGTGTACCTAGGGGCAGGATAAACTTACATTATAAACATGCATGATCCGTAACCAACATCTGTGTAAGTCACACAAATGAACGACCCGACCAGGACTCGAACTTGGGAATTCCGGCGTATGAAGCAGCCTAGGGCTACTACCCCTGGCGCCACTTTGCCGTCAATGTCAAATATCGAACATATGATGGTTAACTCGCTGGGGGCAAGTCAAATTTCTGACAAAAATCTAAGTAGTGTTGCTAACGCTACATTAGATTAGAATTCATTCGTGACGATACATTGGTGTAATTGGCAAATAAGGAGATGTTATGACGTTGAGGGACTATTCCTGCTGTGATCTAATGATCGTCAGATGTTTGTTCCGGTTCTAGGTGTAGGTGTGTACCTATTTATTAAAAACTTGTTTTATGAAGTTTGATGCATAGTGAAATATAACTGGCAAACTGAGAGTGCATGCCAACTATTAAAAAAAGTACATGAAATAAAATAAAAAAAGATACCCACTCTCGAAATGGTGTAGTAAAAAACAACTATCACAGGATGCGCTATTCGCGTTTGTGGCCTTCGCATAAGGAGACTTCAGAACTCCCCGGTTTGCACAACTATTGCTTACTTTATTTATTTATTTAATACATAAAGCTGTATTTCTGACCAAATTCAATTTTAATGAGTTATTTATTTACTGATACTTGTAATAAATAAGCTACTAATAGCAAAATTAGATATAATTCAACCTACTCGTTTCAACAGCACTAAAATAACTTTTAGTTAGCCAATCAGAGTTTTGACATTACGGAAAGATAACTTTGAAGTAGCTTGGGTGTGATAACTTTTTTATTTCTTTAACCCCGATTGAAATCACAAATCGAAGCCGAGTTCTACATTGTGGGTTATGTAATATGTGTGTAATCAAAGAAAGAATTGTCTAATAATGTCTGAAGAATGATATACTTATTATTAACATGCGTTCAAGATTATGATTTGCGTATTCAAAATAATAAATTATATCCCTAGTTAGGTATGTAGAGGCAGAGTCATGAGAGCTTTTGTTAGAAAATAATATTAAATAGACCGAATGGAACCCATAATAAATGCCAATTTATGACTAGTTAGCAAATAATTCACAGAATATGTCCTTACGAGGATTTAAAGCAGCCTTCGGAACGAGTCAGAGTTTGCATCATGTAAATATCGTTTTTTATAAAACGATATAACAAAACGTATATTTTGACAATATCACCTGAGATCAAGCATTATAGATACCTAATACCTATCATCGCGTGTTTGCTTGCGGTCTTTGAAATTGTAAGACATCTTATTCAGCTATAATTTAACCGCTATAACTATATTATTATAATATTTTATTCACCAGAACTCTTATCAATTAATTACGATACGGTTCGCTATCGTGATAAACTTATACATTTTTGATAATAAAATCGATTTTATAGGAAACAAGCGAAACTGCAACAAGAACTAAAGAATTTTTATTACCCCTATTTTTCTACGAGTTCGTGAAAGCACTGTATATCATGCCAGTCAATAGTTTGATCGAATCTAGCTTATCTAATGATGTTCGAAGTATCGAGAGAGCCAATTAATATTTAGAATGAACCACCGCCATAACAAATTATTGACCTTTCGTAGATTGCATTCGTACTATTAAGGCGGACCTCATATGAGCGAGCGGCGGCCCTTCACCTCTCCACAACGATCATAAAAATACCATGAATATTTTTTAGTTAAGTAGTTAGGTACTCTATGTTAGATGTAGAGTTTCCTAAATTGAGATAGTGATACCATAAACGCATTTGGGAGTGTATGGATATGAGAAGACCTTATCCATGTCGTTTTTTTTTTAAATTAAGTATCCTTATTGTTTTTAGGTTACACTTTTTTGTCAATCCGTGCCAAGCATAGTTGTATTTTGCTGAGGAAAAATCTAAAGAAAAGACTTTAAAAACATTTTAATTTGTATAATAGCAGACATTAATCATATGATTTAGAATACAAATTGTAAGTGTACGTATGTTTTACTTCGGTAGCGCATCACGCACATCCCTACCTTCTAATACCTATTCAACAGGTTATTTAACTCGACGACAAATAGTTTTTTTTAAACATTGTTATAGCCGGAAAACAAACACGCAATCCCCTGATTCCTGATGGTAAGTTGCATCCGTTACATCATTATTCGTAGATGTAATTGATTAATTTTACTGTTGGCATTGCACTAGTAGGTAATTCCTTCCCTAAAATGTGGTTTCCATGCGGTTAAAACAGGAAGGGTTGTAGTACCGGCCCAGACGATATCTTAACTATGAAACTCAACTGCCCCTTAGTTGCAGGTACATAAGCTTGTAAGGTTGAAGTTATTGAAATAACGGAAATAATCGTAAACCGATTTTCAGGTTAACCCGGAAACTAATGTTACTTTGTATTGCTATAGGTAGCGATGAAGATAACGTCTCGAAGATCTTTAATCATTAATAAACATAATTATTATAACATATCAATATATAAAGTCTTTTATTAGATATTCTAATATGATTGAGGAGGGCGATAGCTGGATCCCGCGTTAACTCGTGAACGGGTGCCGTTTGAGGGTGTTCGTCGTTTGGATACTTGGGGGGAGGAAAATGCAATATTTAATTTCATACGTGTAAATGTTTCGGAATCTCAGTGTACACTGATCCTTTAGTAGACTTTATATTTAAAGATATTACATATTTTGGACTTGGTAACCTGGCAAATTTTTGATAAGTGCAATTCCTTTTCCTAGAGCGGTCTCCCCTCCCGGTGTTTCAAAAGCCTTTTGTACACCGTTCCTCTAAGCCAGAGGTTATTAAACTTATGGCACCACGTACCCTTGTTACTGTTTTCAAATGACAGCGAACCCCTTACCCTTATCCCTAAAGATAATAACTTGGCTGTTGAATAAAATAAAGTTATTTATTTCAATAAAATTATTTATTTCAATAAAATTATTAATGTGATGGGTGGGCTAGTTTGCGCAAGTTGAGTCGATTTTAGGAGTAATTTTAAGCTCGAGTCGTCTAGCCACCATAATGTAAAATCATGGCGCGAACCCCAGTTTGAGAAACCCTGCTCTAAGCCATTTGGCTGACCATTCAACACAAAGGAAAATATAGTAGGAACTAATCAGTCGCCAAAAGCGACGTTTTCACGTCATAAATCATTAACTAACAATAATGGTAATCCACGTCCATGGTAGGGTGTTACCACATCAATCGATCGACGTTGCCTGTTCCATGCTACCATCGATCGACGGTCGATTGGTGTGGTAACACCCTACCATGGACGTGGATTACCATTATTGTTAGTTAATGTAGTTACAGTAAATCCGTTCTATTCAAAGTTTGCATAGTAAAGCACCATTTTTGAATTCATAGTTCATACAGTCGATGAGGTGCGGAGTAGGCAAACAATGTGATGATTTATACAATTTTTCCCTGAATGAGTTTACAAAAGTAACATTGGCTGTATTATGTAGATAGATAAGTAAAATTATTTGTTTTGTTTCACTACACTGCTGCATTAGAAAATTCTGTAATAGATAAATAAACGTTATGTCACAAGACTGTCTCTTCGTTCAATATTGTTCTTTCATGTGCTTTCATCAACGCATGATGTTGGCAGGAATAGTGCAACTAGACCGTTATATTACGAGCTGTTTTCTATTTAACATCATCACTATGAGTCTATCTGCCAGTGCTATGGTGAAGAAGATGATTATGCAGACCACAAAACTTTTAAAAATCTTCACATGTGTATAATCCCTATCAGATCACAACAAACATTCTCAGGTTATTGTAACCAAATCACTGAATGTTTGTTGTGTTCGGACTCCGCAGGTTGAGTCTTGCATCATCTATGCGTTTGTATTGATAAATATTACGACTTTTAAAATGTTAGCGACATACGCCCTACAGCCGCGGACGTGCGCTCCGCACCCCGCTACTTTTAGCGTTCGCCTTATGTCTCGATCAATGTTGAATTCGTAAAATATTCCAATTGAGAACTTATTGATAAGAAGATAATATTAAGGTACACATTTGAGGTACGAAAATAGCTATTAAAAGAAAAGGCAGATATGTGGATATATATTTATTCTATAAAAATAACATAATTCTTAAGATCTATGAAATAAATACACAATTAATTTAGTAATAAACAATATTTGTACAGAAGGTCAAATTAATAATATAAATCAGAATTTCGTGACAACGTCTACAGTGATAGACTAACATTTTACAATTACATATTCGTAGGTATCATTATAGACTGAACACAATTGTATTTGATTTTGGGGTTGCGACAGAATGGCATCGTTGCGACGTCAACCGCCACATGACATCACGCCGATGAGACAAACCTTTTGACAGGCTATGTACTCATTATTATTATTAGTTCTTTTTTTTCCTAATATACAATACCTGAAACTCACTCATTATTTTTGTCTTTATCTAACCTGTACGTTTAAACCTATTGTTGTGTTGTGGTTGTCAATCAATGTATTTTCAATTTCAATCCAATTTCAATTTAAAGTGTGATGGGCAATAATATAAATAAATATATGATATAGATGCAATGATCTATATATTTTTATTTTTGATAGGTACCTAGCACAGTCGTGTATTGCAATCTTAACGCAATGAAATATACAATCAACATTATTACATTTTAAATAACCACTTTACAAGAAAATAAACTTACGGTCACACCAAATACAGTACATACACAAATAAAGTATAAATTCGCTAAGTAAAATATGTACTTAGCGAGCATATTAGGAGGACCGATGAGAAGCAACTATGAGATCTGTGACTGCGGCCAATATACACACTGTAATTTATTTGGAGTTTACGCAAGAAACATGATTACTTCTACATGAATAACCAGTTTGAGTATAGAGTCAACTTCTTCAGTACATGTAAAATTGCTTTTCGAATCGATTGAAATAGGGAACTAAAGTCGATCGATATTTGTCGTTTGTCATTTTGTAACCATACAGATAATATGTGTTTTTCTTAGTTGAACAACACTTCAGTCTTAGATATTAATAAAAAAAAAATACTTTTTGAACCAAAATTTGAGTCGCCATATGCTGCATTCTTCTGCAATAACATTTACAACAAACTTACTGTTTCGTTTTTGTCATACAACATTTAAGATATCAAGTCTAATAAAATTAAACTGAAAATGCCCGAGACTCTAATCAAATCTTCTTGCATTCGTTAACCCAATTTAGATAAAATAGCGTACACAAATAGATGACCTAGGAAATGGGCCATGTTTACACCACGAGGAATTATCTCATTCTCTATGACAACAAGAACATTCACGAGCAAAATTTAGTTTGTTGTACTCGGAATGTGGAGATTCAAACCTACGATTTAGATAAAATCTCTTTCATAGCCAGTTCTATTTTCAACTGGACACAAGCAACTCTTTCTTGAAATATTTGATTGATTAAACTCATACGCTTTTGCTCTAACAAAGCATTTTCTTTTAACAGTTTTTGGCGTAATTCTTGTTCTTCGACTGCATTACTTTCCTTCGCTTCTTTACTACTTGGATTATTACTCTCCTGCTTACTTTTCAAAGCAACATGACTCCTGAGTTTCACTATTTCAAACTGTTCCGAGTTGATTTTCGCTTGCAACAACGACTTCAACTGCAAATATTCAGCGTTTTCAAGTTCCAAGCGAAGCACTTTAAGTTCTTTTTCTGTCAACTTCGGTTTGACGGTTTCCGGTGATTTGGGACGTTCGATGATTTCAGGTTTTGGTTCATCGTTGGTTGGTTTAAAGTCGAAATTGTCTTCGAATTCCGCTTCAAATGTTGGATCTGTGGCGGGTTGGGTGTCGGGCGATTCAGGGGTATTTTGGAAGGCACTTGCTATTAATTCTGGCGGTTTCGTCTCTGGGGTGATATCTGGTTCCGAATGAACGGTAGTTTCTGAGGTTTGTGGTTTCGGTTCTTCATCTTGTGGTTTCGGGTCATCGAGGGACTGCTGTGGTGGTAAGGAGGTAGGTTCCACTGATTTTTGTATGGCTCGGAGTTTTCTCTGTAAGTAAGATATATTTTGATGGTTACATAATGCTTTCATAAACCTAGAAACTGAGTTTTCTTTCATTGAAAAAATTATATATTTATAAAGTGTCACAGTAAATAAAATACAGTCAGTATTAAATATACAGTTCCACCATTATCAGATATGAAACCTGCGACAAAATCATGTTACTTGAAAAGTATAGTTAACAGGTCCGACTTCAACAACCGTGGACCACTCTCGTATTCTCACCCTCAACGAAATGCAACTAAACACAAACCTGCCTCGTCGGTCGCACATTGGATACTCATGTTATAGTAGCATACCTTCAACATAGTAACAATAGTCTGCGCCTCCCACAAGGCGTGGTCTCTGGCACTGGTGATGAAACCCGCGTGCATTTCCGCGTGCACTTCGCTTAGTAAGGACTCCTGCTTTCTTAGTTCCATGGCCATCTCCTGCGCAGTCGATATGTAGCCTGCTTCTAGAGTTTGGAGGGGCGGGATGTATCTGAAACATATAAGTTATAGGTTTAGTGATTTGGTCGTGATAGTGGGTGACTTTTTTACCGCTCGGGAAATGGGCATTAGGGGTCAGATTACAATTCTGAGCAACTTTCCAAAAGAAATCATTTAGCGAAAATGTAAAAAGTAATCGATTCCTCGTATTCTGTACGAAGAGGCGAAATTTTCTTGCTCATAATTGTGGTCTAGCCCATTTTCCGATCGGTAAAAAACTCACCCGGTTTGTGATTTTTTTAGCGCCTGGTTGACCGGTGGAAAATCAAGTTGAATCAACTCACAAAAAGCAATTTAACACCATCCAAAGTCAAATCTATAAAAAACCGACAGACTTGCGTCTTTGCGGCGATGTTCGGGACTATGTAACTTCGAAGATGTGAGTTTGTTGTCGTTAATTAGAGTACGGGCTCTTCGGGCGACAGAGTCCAGTCTAGTTGGCACCTCACGGAATTATCCCAAGATGACTGCAGTACTCCGTAAATGAGCGGTCCAGGGCTGAGTACAGATTAAGCAGCTCTTCAGATCTGAAGTACTGCCGGACTTTTGCAATGAAACCTAACTTTTTCTAACCTGTTCGTGCCATGGTTTCTAACTGTCAACTGAAATTAATTATTACGACCTACAGATACAATTTGGAACGTTAAAAGAAATAGTCTCTTTATACTGGAAAAGTAACACGCCTGGATTGAACGTGACATGATTGGTTTCACCCCAGCCAAAAACCCTGCATAATGTCAAATCAACCCGTTGGATCTTCGACCTTCTCTGATGCTGGATCTGGTGTGGAGTCACTCGCGCATTGGATATATATCCCTCGACGACAGTGCTGTCATCAAGTTACCAATAATGCCCTCCGAGAGAAGGTCATCAATAATAACTGTTTTAAACTATCGCGGTTTTGAAAATTTAAAATTGAAAATACATTTATTGACAAACACAACACATAACAATAGGCTTTAACATACAGGTTAGTTAAAGACAAAAATAATGAACACAAAGTGCAACACACGTTAAAAAATAAAAAGTAATAATTATTGGACAAGGACTAAAAACAAAAGACAAAATGATATACGAACAAAACACATAATAAATAACTTTGCACAGTATGTTAGGTAAAAAAAAATTTAAATAATGATAATAAGCACATAGTATTATTGCCTGTGTTGAGCCGGTCAACAGGTCACGACGCATCACAATGTTGCGGTCGATGTCGCAACGATGCTATGCTGTCGCAACCCCAGGATAGACGCCCGTTTGATATTAAAAGTAGGTATTAATAAGCTCTAATAAATAAATACTATGAGTGGCATATAATTTTAATAAAATAAAATACGTTGTATCTTTATATATTATAATAAAGGGGAAAAAAAGAGATATAAATGTATTAAGTAGGTAGGTTTTAAAAAATATGTAGTTGGAACGCTATATTCAGTTATAAAATTCATTATAATTGTATTGCGCCACTAAATGTTTTGTTTGCTTAGTAAAAAAGATTTCACTATAATTTAATGAATTTACGGGATTCTTACCTCGATTTTTGATTTTTACAGCATCGAAATATCGGACGCGCGAAGTAAAAATCGAAAATCGTGGTAAGAATCCCGTAAATTCATTAAATTAAAGGTCATCAATGTGTAGGTTGACAGACTATCAGATATCTGAAAGAACATCAGGTATCTTAGGTAAGTTTTGATATTCAGGTACAACAGGTTTCTGGAACAAACTGGGATCGAACACAAATATTTATTATTTATACAGACAAAAGTCTGGAATCTATACAATGTAGAGCAAAGAGAAGGTCCAAATCGAACGGTTTTGGGTTGCGTGTGTCATCTTTGTTGTCACTTTTCATAAAGTAATATAAAAAGAAGAAGATAAACGCTTGGTGAATGAAAATGAAATAAAAAGACAATAATTGCAACATATATACTTACTTAGAAAGAGTGACTTCAGAAAACAACTTTTCTGCCTTAGTTATCAAACATGTGAGCAAATTGAGAGACATATTTAATGCTGAGCCGATGTATGCCGTAATGGTTTGTATGTTCGCTTGATTGTACTGGAAAAAAAATGTTAGATTAACAAAAACTATACAAAAATAAATGTTAAACTGTCGAATTTTCCATGTAGTGCTAATCTAGAATAGATAATCGAAAATCATAAAAATTGAAGTTTTTTAAATTACTAGTGATGAGTATTCAAAATACTTAGTTGCTACTCTAATGCAAAGATAATATTTAAGTATTTTAAATTGATACATCCGTTTGACTTTTAAATGTAGGCTTTTTCCGTAAGAAGAGACAGCAATACTCTCGCAGTATTTGCTGAAGAGCATTTTAATGGTCAAACTAAAGTTCGACACACATACAATAGTCAGGCAATAGCAATGCTATAGCAAACAAAATGAATGTAATAATAGGTCTTTACCTATGAAACTGCCGTTTTGCCGTACTGGCCATTTCAAATGAAAATATTTTTTTTTTGACTGATAATTCTAATTTCAAATTAATTTTATTTGACAAACATGGAATTCTTTTTCTAAAATCGTCATTTGTTTAATAGTTAGTGTTTTGTTTTCAACGCATTCGAACATTTTTCGTCATCATGGATAGGTTAAAAATTCGAGTAATTATGGAGTATGAGTACCGTCGTGGCAGCAAAGCGGCACAAGCGGCACGCAACATCAACGACGTTTACGGAGCGAACACTACAAACGAACGCACCACCCGTTATTGGTTTACCCGCTTCCGTTCTGGAAATTTTGACCTGAAAAATGAACCCCGTGGTCGTCCGAAAACTTTGGTCGACAATGACGAATTAAAGGCAATTGTGGAAGCTGATGAAACTCAATCCACGGCTGAATTAGCAGCAGCTTTCGACGTTAGCATCAAAACAATATTGGTCCATTTGCGTCAAATTGGCAAGGTAAAAAAGCTTGACAAATGGGTACCCCACGAACTCAATGACCGCCAGCGCGAAGTACGCGTGGAGACGTGCCTTGCACTGCTCAGCAGGCATACAAATGAAGGAATTCTGAACCGCATTGTTACTTGTGACGAAAAATGGATCCTGTTTGACAATCGTAAGCGCTCAGCAAGTTGGTTGGACCCTGGTTCAGCACCCAAACAATGCCCTAAACGAAAACTTACCCCTAGAAAAGTGATGGTCACTGTTTGGTGGTCTAACGCGGGTGTAATTCATCACAGCTTCTTGCCAAACGGGACAAGCATTACTGCAGATGTGTACTGTGAAGAACTGAACACAATGATGGAGAAGTCTCCAACCAGCTTTGGTCAATCGTTCGGCTCTACTGTTCCTGCACGACAACGCGCGACCTCATACTGCACAGCAGACGGTCTCCAAGCTACAAGAGTTGGGGTTGGAAGTTCTCCGTCATCCGCCGTACTCACCAGACCTTGCGCCTACAGACTTCTACTTTTTCCAGAATTTGGATAACTTCTTGGCGGGAAAAAAATTCAATACCCGAAAGGCGGTACAAAATGCCTTTGAAGAATTTGTTGCCTCCCGTCCAGCTGATTTCTTCAATAAGCTACCAATGCGTTGGCAAAGATGCATTGATTGCATGGGTGATTATTTTGATTAATAGAAATAAAAAATATATAAAAAAAATTACGCTTCATTTATTTCGTGAAAAACGGCAATTTCATAGGTAAAGACCTAATATGAACACTTTTTGACGTTTTGATTGACGATGATAACTGGGCGCTAATTGTTGATACCGCAGCCGGAAACCAAAATATTTATTTAAATCGTCTGGATATTCCAGTCTACTGTATGGTCATACACAACACAAAGCTTACTTTAGGTCAGGAACCATTCATGAACCATAAATAGTTTTTTTTAATTTGCCAGCATATTTTAAATATTTTTAACAATGGCATTATGTGAAACCTTATGTGACAACATGTAAAAAAATGAAATAGTCAAGGATGGTCAAGGATATAACAAAAGCTTTGCATTTGAAACACTGTAAGCTATTGTAAAAGGGAAACTAAATTAAATAGATTTGACAACAGATCTAAATCTATTCAGGCATTACTCCAGATATGGTCTTGAAACTATCAAATATCAGGATATAGTAAAAAACTGGCAGATTTTAAACTGAACCGGGTGATAAAATATAAAATATCCTTTGAAAATAATTTTCATTGTAATATTTTCTCTTTTTGTTTATCTGTAACGAATAAAGTTGTTTTATTTTGTCAAATTATTGCCTACTTGTGTTCGCACAGTACATTCATTCGCACAGTACTGTATATCTTTATCAACCTTTGTTCTTTTGAGTTTCACCTATAATCTTTTAAAAACGCACCTGTTCATGATTGACAACGCTCTCAAAGTGCCTGATCAACCACGCTAGCATGCTGTAATTAGGCGCCGGCAGTTTGTTGACAAGTTTCAAAATGGCGGCCTCACGTTGCGGTTCCGATATTACGGCAGCTTGCTCGAATTGACTTTGTAGCTCTTGCGTTAGGATTGATTCGGGCAGTTCACTGCAAAAGATTAGAAAACAATTTGTTAAAAATGTTATTTATTTTAGTAGGTTTTTTATTTTTAGCATTAAGGCATGCAAGTAAATAAAATTCTAAACTTTGTACGAGAAATATGAAAATAACACCAGGAAAATAAACATTATGTTTATTAACTATTAAAAAGTAAACAAATAATGTCATCAATCATCGTACTGAGTAGTAAAGTTCTGAATTTAATAATTCAGCTATTCAAAAATATAACACCATAGTGACATAAGCAAAGATTTTTTTTGTTTTGAAATTCATTTTTGAAAAAAATACCGTCTTGAATAAAAGCTAGGAAAGTGGGTACGACATAGCAATGTGTTGAAAAATCCGTTTAGACGTATGATGCTATTAACAGACACAGACATTAAACAAAGAATAACTAAAGAATTTTGTCGTACTGTAGCGAATTTATTTATTTATTTTTAAATGACAATGTAATATCGTTCCAAAGATTATGCTGCAACTAATCCAGTTCAATGTCAAAAGAAATAGCTGTCATTATTAGTCAATTTTAAAAGCACTAGAAATTATATTTAGTTTCATATTTATGGATTAAATGTTTATTCAAAGTGAGAGTGTAAAATGTAACTGTGAAAAATATGGCTGTAATGGCCTTCAGCTTATTGTTGTGGTAACCTTGACTTTAAACTTAGGATCCTGAGTTTGAATTATGGCCAGCCACGTTAAGTTATAATATCGTATAATACGACACACACGGTAGAAACAGAGATAAATAAGGCTGCGCAAGGATGCAAAGTAAAAATTACCTATTAAATAAGCCTGTTGATAGAAAAAAAAAGAAATAAAGAATATTTATCTGCTTACTAAAATAAAAAAAATACAATAAATCACATAAAAGCAAAATAGTAACATACAAAATATATAATTATAATTATATGTAGTAAGCAAACAGGCTCGGGGCCCACTGCCATCGCTTTCAGCGGACAGTGTCGCCTCGCGTCGTTTAGCTTATTGAGTCATATCATGGGCAAAGTGCATAAAGAGAAAATATTAAAAATAGTAATAATAATATTGAGATATTTCTAAAAAGAAGATGGCGTGACGAATTAGACTGACATAAATTGGATGCGGGACGCACAGCACATGTGGAAAGATGAAAAGGAGATTTTTGAGGAGGAGAAGGGAGATGAAGCAGAGTCTCAATGCTTGGCAAAAGTCTCGTCATAATACTAATAATGTCCAAACCAAAGAGAGATATGGTTCAAGTTACTACGAAAATCGGTTTCCACAAATTAGTATTATTTTTAATTGAAGTAACATACCTATTATTATCATAATAATATAACATAATAGAGATTGATATAATATAAAGTAGGTAAGTATAATATAATGATATGTAAAACATTAGATGAATGTTAGGTCGAAATCTATAAAGTGTACTTTGAGTTATCTCAGCTAAATGGTCAAATAAAAAGCCACCTGTTTGTAATCTAAATAGCGCAGCTAATCTAAAAGCATGCGAGACCAATCTTGTCAAAATGGGAGTGATTATGTTATAATAGATTTTCATCTCTAAGTAGCATTAAACCAAAGTCGCTTTTAAGTTGAACATTTAGTTAAGATAAGCCTGGGATAGGTCTAAATGTGCATTATAGATTTAGTGTTTTTTTACTTTTTAATCGCTTTACAATTTTATGATGAAGTCTTTATCAGTTGAAACACATTTTTTCAACTGATAAAGACTCCCTAAAATAAATAATGACTCCCCGTGCAAACACGCCAACTGTGTGGCCCCAAAGTAAGCAAAGGTTGTGTTATGGATGACTTTACAGCGACCTGGGGGGGAACCCAGAATAAACATACACATGTAAATATAAACAAACATGACCCGAGAACAAACATCTGTGTGCTTCACGCAAGTGAAATCTCCAACCGGACTCGAACCTGGGACCCCGGCGTATGAGGCAGAGCTACTAACCACGACACCACTCGGCCGTCCCTAAATATAAATAACTTATTAATCTTGTCTTACCTTATAAAAGTTTTCAAAATAGCACAAGCGACAGGTACATCCCAATGGTAGGGGAAAGTCGGGGCGCGGTCCGTGTATAGTTTGTATAATTGCTGCAGTTTTATCTTGTCGGCCTCTGCTCGGTATATCTGAGGCGATTTTAAACCGTTTGCCTGTAAGCACAGAGCATAAAATATATTTGTAATTCTATAAAGTTTTACCTATTCCGACTCGAGATATAAAATATGCTAAAAATATCTTTACTAACAGAGATGTCTATACAAGAAGAGGAAACACATATTTATAGAATTGCGGAGCTAACATGCAAATAAGAATTATTTTGTATAGACATAAGAGCCATTCTAAACTAATTTTGAAAAATGATACCCTTGAAGATTCTTACCAGTTCTTCTTCACGAAGGTCTTTCCAGATCTAGTGGTAGAGTCATGCTTTATATAACGTCGACGTCAAGAGAGGTTCTAATTACCACGTGTATCAATGAATCGTAAAAACAGATATTTGTAAACTTTTTAATCGTCGAAATATTTTTTGTTTCTATTGAATATTAATGAAAATTACAAGTTATTTTATAGCAATACAATACCTGTAAATAGTCGATGCTGTCCCGCACCACCAACGGCAGTCTCGCGTCGTCATGGCAACGGGATCTCTCCACCGACAAGTGAAGAGGCACTCCGAAAACCGGCAACGCAACTGTAAATCACAATATACATCCTAATTAGCATTTTAAATAGTAATATTTGTTTTTTTACTGGAAATCGATAACTTTGAAACATTTTTATAAGCCTTTCAGTATTAGACCATCCATTTCATGATCCGAGACGTATAAATAGTTGAAGCAGCTCTTTTTAGGCTATATTTCTACAAAATCTACAAAACATATTCAAATATTTCGATAATCATCTAAACGAAACGAGACCTTCAGTCTGTTATATACTTTAAGTAAGTTTGTAGTAAATTATTTGATTTCCATAGAAGAAAAAATTTTGGCAAATTATGGCCTGCGATAAATAATTAGTCAATGATTCGAAAAACGTTAAACGAGGAATATCAATTTGTTTTGCCCGTGGGTGTAGGTAAGCTAAGTCCAGTTTGTGATATTGAAAACAACCTTCGATAGGCCATGTTTTAGTCCTGTAGATACAAATAAATAAATAAATAAGTTTAAACCTACACATAAAAATGAAAGACATTCATAAATATGTATAAATAGCTATTCTATAATAAATAAAATACATGTCTCGAAAAGGAGTTTCAAAATCGAGACTTGTGATGTACAACGCAGGGCCATTGCCAGTTTCATCGAATCGACAGTTGCTAAACTGATATTTTGTAGCAAATATTTTATATACAGGGTGGAGACATTAAGTCACCCCATTTGGTTCTTTCGAAACCATATGAGATATTGGAAAATTGATTCGCCATACTAAATGTATGGGAGCTGGTATCATTTAATTTTCGAATAGATACAGACTCTGTATAAACCTTGACTGATACCACTTAATAGAATTCGTGAAGCACTTTCAGAATCAGTAATCAGTTTATCGATATCTTGTATAATTTAGAAATTATTGTTTGAGGTCACTTATCGTTTCCACCCTGTATATAAAATATTTTCTAAGTTAGTAAGTATTTATAAGCGTTTTAAGCAACGAACAGGTGTTATTTCTTACCAACGCTTCTCAATGTGTCAGTGGTAGATTTCTTTACATTAAATGTGTAGAATAAGATATCAAAAAACATGTTACATCCACAGAAAAATAAAATAAACAACGCATGGCTGTCATTAAAAAAAAAAAGAAATCATAGCAAAACAAATGCTCAGTTACTTTTAACTGAAAAACTCAGCTTATTTAAAACTATAGAAAACTTACCACCTATAGAAAACCCGTTAGAAAATGGATTCATTACTGTCGATATCCACGTTTTCTAATTTAACTAGGATATTAAGAAATAAACGTCGCATTTAGGTTCCAAGTTGATTGTGTTATCAGCTAACAAAATGTTTTTAAAGATAACATCTAAGAGTTCTTTATCTTTGCTTTTATTTTGGTGTGTGTCATTTTTTAGTAGCGCTCGCGCATATTTTTTTATTTGAAACTAGATATTTGTGAGCAATAGGACGAGTAAGATGTAATAAGACGAAAGTTTATATTAAATAATGTAATAAAAAGAAAAATAAATTTTATTTGTTGGTTGTAATCGATAAACTACATGGGTGAAATTTCGCAAAATCGGTAGTATTTTTAATCTCTAGCGAACCGCTATTTTTTTTTAAATAAACCTCCAGACAAACGCACCAACTGTTTGGCCCCAAAGTGAGCAGAGCTTTGTTCGCTGTAACATACATATAACTATAAACAACCAAGACCCGTGAACAAACATCTGTGTCCAACATAAATGAATGCCCCGACCAGGACTCGAACCTGGGACCTTCAGCGTATGGGGCAGGGCTACTACCACTGACGCTATTCGGCTGTTTTATTGATTTATTAATCAAGAAACTTTCTTAAATTAATTTAAGAGTACTTTTATATGTAATGTATTTTCTATATACCTAAATTCTCAAAGACAATAAGAAAAAACGTATTTTCTTTGTGCACATTTATCTAGTAGACAAATTATTTGTAAGTTAAGTCTACATTTTACTACAATCAATAAACATATAAACTATAGATTTACGGACTATTTGCAAATGACACATTGAGCCACACGTTCTGAGCATATAAATTGTAAGTTAGTGCTCTGAACATTATTACTGAAATACTTATAAACTAAATAGACCAATAAGAACAAATTACCAAACACAATCTATACGTATTACAAAACAAAGCCCGTCCGCCACGTTTCTCTATCTGTCTGAACGCGATAAACTGAAAAACTACCAAAGCGGTTTTCGTACGGTTTTCACCAACGGACGGAGTGATTTCAGATGAAGGTTTATATATAACTAGCAACCCGCCCACCCCGGCTTCGCACGGGTCTATGTCATTGCATTTTAAATCTGTACTATCTTCGAAAATATTCATTTAAATTACACGCTGTTAAGGGCCATTTTTATCTATATTACATGCACAATGTATTTAAGTTAATTAATTGGATAAGGATTATTTCTGTATTGCTTAAAATCGATTCGTAAATAAGCCATTATTTCGCGTAAAAAGTAAAGGATCAGAAATGGTTATTGTGATGATATTGAAATGATCCTTTTTAAGGTGTACAATACTGTAGCATATTATTTTGATCTATCTAGTATGGTTCAGCCAGCGTTTGCAATGAAAACGCAGAAAAATGTGTTTATTTACGACATCACATTAGAAACCTCTAAGATTATCAATGTTCCTCTTCTATATTATGCATGTATTATACATATAAACCTTCCTCTTGAACCACTCTATTTATTACAAAAAACCGCATCAAAATTTGTTGCGTAGTTTTAAAGATCAATGCATACATAGGGACATACATACAGCGGGAAGCGACTTTGTTTTATACTATGTAGTGATTCTTTAATGATGTGTGTGAATTGGCTAAAATATGATATTTGTTGAAGGTATCGGAAAAAACAACTGAAACGCTGCTTAATCCCTTTGGGATGTAACAAAACAATGTATGGTGGAAATGTTCCTCTCTTATAAGTCTAAACAAATGTCAGTATGTCACATCATACGGATAGCTTACTATTCCCATTTTAATGTTTAAAAATATTGTCGAGTGCCAAGTAGTTATCAAAAAGCTATTTAGACGGATACGATGTTAATCTGTATCAAATGAAATACGTTAGTTACCTTAAGCATTTCATTCTCATAATAGTTATTGCCCTTAACACCATATACTTTAAAATCATACCTTTAGTCTCAGGGGTTATCGTAAAATTAAAAGCATTGCGCGTCAACATAAATTTGTTTACTGTCGCGATATAAGTCGAGCGATAACTCGCCGTTGTACGTAGTGAATCACTTCAAAGATTAAGAGGTTACATTATGTTTTGTGTTGTCTTTAGTTAGATGGGTAAATACTTACATACACTGAAATTAAAATTAACACTTTTGTTTTCGTGAATTTTATCAAAGGTCATGTTATTTAATTCTATAATAGAGTTTAATGATTATTTGCGTATTCAAATACTTTGAGGAAAGGAAACAGAATACAATTAATAAATATTAAGATTGATGGATTACCAAGAGAGAGAAGCCTTATTTGTTTAAAATAGGTTTATTTGCTAAGGAAATGACAAGCCAACTTGACAAGAAGAAGGCGGGAATAAAAAGAGACGTCAAGATTGACAGTTAAATTTAAAAGTTTGTTTTCGTTGCCCTTTAACAAAAAAACAATCAAGTAGGTTAAACATGGGTTGGTACTAGGTTCGTTAAATTTAAATTATTCCCCATTCTCAACGCAACAAGCTGATGCGAAGCTACGATAGTCGAAATGAAGAAGGCATATATATATATATGTAGCTTCTACCCGATCGAATCTAGGGCGGGTCGCTAGTATGTTATATTTATTTTAAACCATTGATTTGTTTTTATTATTATTAATATAACATACCCGACGTCGTTTTACTTTCTAGTTTGGGCAACACAATTACGTTTTGGCTTGTGAACAACCAACCAATGTGCGTACTACACAATGTTACCACTAATCGTAATCAGTCGTTATACTGCTACAGGTTCTTAAAGGCGGCAAATGATCAGCAGATGGATTTTCACAAAAACTACAATTTATCTTCGTAAGTACATTTATGCAATTTGTCGAAAAATTTGTACTTACCACCTAAAGTGAAGATCTCTTCAAACGGCACTCCAGAAGTAACAGTTGACGGAACTTTCGTTAATTTCTTCTCTTTCTTATCCTTATCTTTTTCTTTAACCTTCTCCTTTTTATCATCTCGGACTTTTTCTTTTTTTTCGTCTTTGACTTTCTCCTTTTTTTCATCTTTTATTTTATCCTTTTTGTCATCCTTAACCTTTTCTTTCTTGTCCTCTTTTAGTTTTTCCTTGGATTCTAATTTAAATTTTGATTTTTCTTCCTTTTCCTGAAACAATCATAAAATTCAAATATTTATTTCTCAACATTGACAATTACTTGTTCTTATTAACGTCAAATAAAGCATGACTCCACCACCAGTTCGCAATGACTGGCAAGAAACTTCACTGGTACAATAATTATTTCAAAAAAATTTTACAATGTATCTTTATGTCTATATAAAATTATTTTTATCTGCATCTGTTAGCTCGGCAAATCAATGATTATGGAGCATTGTTGCAGGCTTAGGTACGCATTCTCCTTGTAATGCCGTCGTCCTTTAGCATGCGGGCGCCTGACCGACCAACGCGCAATCCATATAGCCTTTAGCCTGAACTTCCACCGAGCGCGCCGAGTTAATTGAATTCAATATTAAATTATACGCATCGCATAAATCCTCAGACCAAAACCTACTTTCTACTCCCCAGTGTAAGCGGAGCACCCTAAAATCCGTAAATTATTCAATATATTGAATATTGAATAATTTATATTTACTTTTATTTGTCTTCTATTCACGACTGCCTTAATCTATTCACACTGCAAATACATCGGCTCGCCCAACTAAGGTTGGCAGGATCCACATAGGTAATTCAAAGTAATTTCTTTAAAAAGGTTTTATGTTCTTGTAAAAACTCATTGGTACATTGCGGAGAAGCACTTGCGGTGTTCTGTCTCATGTAGGCGCTCCGCATATACTAAGGTGCGACAACACTGTAGGGAATGGGCCTATGCCATACCTACTCCTGGCTATACTACGGTATTGTCTTGTGGGGAAACTGTGTAGAAGTCTCTAGCGTTTTCATTGCGCAAAAAAGACTTATAAGAATTTTGGCAAACATCCAAAACGACGACAGCTGTAAACCATGTTTTTTAAATTGCCTACTGTGAATTAACATTCTTTGCGCATGTAAATTCGTGCGAAACATTCCGAGTTTTATACAAAACGCGAAGAAGAAGCTAGTAAATACGTCCTTAGATCCTCCCGGAAAAATATCCTAATACAACCCACTTCCCACCTAAAGGTTCACTCATCTGGTCCTCTGGCTAAGACAATCAAATTATATAATCATTTACCGGAATATATCAAACAAGAAAAAAATGATAAAAGATGCACGTTCTTGCTAAAACAACTCCTGTTGTTACACGACTTACGAATACATAATTGATAAATTTTAAATGAATTAGACATGAATAACGAATCTTAACAAAATAATTTATTTAATTTAAAATGACCACAAAATGTCCTCTTCTGCATTGCAATACCTAAACTAGGTGCATAATTTTACTTTTGTATTGTGTATATTCTCTATTACTTTTAAAACTACCACCTGTAAAATTATGATACCAATAAAGTATTGAGTATTGAATTCAAATGCGAATCTGAGAGCCAGCACCAAGTTCCCCGATTGTATCGCTGACCAAATATTTACAAAAACTCTGTTTAAATAGTTATTAGGATTCTGAAAACGGTTAAGCCTTTCGAGCGTTGAAATATTTAATACTTTAAAATGGAATCGGTAGAAATTATAAGCAATACCTTCAGACACAGATTACTAAAGTTACTTTATGACAGATAAATCACCCAATTCAAATAATGGCATTCCCACCTTTTTAGCTAAACCTACTCTCTCCGTGCGCTGACGACAGCTTGCAAACATGCACTTAACCACGATATACCTACGTAAATGTGGCGCGTAATGGTTAATGTTAACTATAAATGTTAATTTTACATTCCTTATAAGGAATGTACAAAGTATACTTTTTAACCATTAAAATGTGAGGTCTTTACTACTTTCCAACAAAATTCTAAAACAATTAGGTAACCAGTCACGTTAAAACCATTATAAGTAATATTATTTTATTTAAATAGAACATTATTAAAGGTTACTTTGTTAATTTCAAGTTCACTAAGTAGACCCATAATAAACAGCATATTAAGCTTACAAAGAATCAAATTGGTTATGTTAATGACCTGCTACGTGAATTTCCGAATAAATTAACTTTGTGTTTGTTAGTTGCTCACGAAAAATGCACAGAAAGTAAAATAAATGTACATAATAATATAATGGTTTCATGATTTATACAAGAGTCATGTACGTTACTCTCTAATCTCTAACGCTGTAATTCTTTTTGTGTTCGGTAAAATAACATATTGCAGGGAATAATAGTCTGCATTTTATTACGTTACTTTGAGGGTCCAGTGCGAATGTCACCACGCGAAATAGTTCCTTCTAAAACTTTCTTTCTTCAAGTTAACTGAAAAGGCGAATAATTACAATATTTCCATCTACAGTTAACGTTAGGACCAACTTCTACTATGACCATCATCAGGGACTTGATAATAAAAAATCGAAGCTACGATAAGTTTTCACCATCCACACAGATAATTCACATAAACTCTCGACTTATTACGATACTGAACTAAAATCACTTGGGAAATCGCATTTGAATATCTGCAATCACTATTTTAAACATAAATCTATTTATAATAAAAAAGTAAATATAAGAACCTTAGTAAAAACACCGCGCAGGTGATGCATTTTGCGTTCGCGAATCGCAACTGAATACTTCAACATTTTGTCAGTCTGTCCAAGGCCGGTCGTAATGTAGGCAGTAAATTATGACGGCGAAACCAGTGAACCATAACACTTGTCTATGGAACTAAGTACCAAATGAGAGTTCGGTAAGGTTACATAATGCAATGATAGATGCTTCGAAAATGGAAATGACTCTAAATAGTGATGTCATTTTTTGCGCACAAAAAGTTGGTTGTTCAATATTAAATTATATGCTTTAGGAATTGAATTAAACCTAGATAAAGAGTTAACGATGAAAATATTGTTATAATAATTTTAAAATATTTATTTTCAGACAAAAAAATGTAATCCTTAGACAAAAACCAATTTTCCGATTCGAATGTAAGCGGAGCACCCTAAATTCCACAACTCATTATATTGGATACTTTATATGTACTTTTATTTATCGTCAAATCCAGGTGGTAAGTATTAGACAATTTATAGTCAACCATGCCAGCTTACTGCAGGTTGGCAGATTTCAAATAGGTATACCTTCAAAATAATTTCTTAGGTGCTACAATTGCATTCACAATTAAATCAGTCAGAAATGTACGTGTAAAACTCATTGGTATACTTCGCAGTACCCAACGGTGATCGAACCCGAGAAGTCAAGACCAAGAAGCCAGCGCCTAACCCACTGTGCCACCGACGGTCTCAAAGTTACTTGTAATCAATTAAATTTGAAACAACTAAATTGATAATAATCTTTTTTACTATCCAGAAGTAATATTAAATTTTATCCCAGTATTATAACGGGATCAAGAAGTTAATCTTTAGCTTTGTGGTGTAGCGCTGAGAGCGCTTAGCCGGAACTTAACTACTCCCACATATGATACGCCTAAGGGCACCCGAGAGGGCTTCGGTTTAGGACGTCGTTTATTGAACCTACCACTGGTTCGGAAGGATCGTCTACTGCCAAAGAACCAGCAAGAAACTCAGTATGAATGCGGACAACGCGTTAGCCTGGCCCACCGGTGGGTTAGGCGATTCAAATGCCTTGTTGCCCTATTTCTAACTGAAACGCCGGAGTTCCTTGTACTAGCATCGTCGGGATCCATTAAAACGTTACGAGGACGCCTGTAACGAACCGCCACGTCTGGGTTGGCTGCGTAGACAGTTGGCTTATTGACCAGTGGTTTGGGATGATAAGGAGCATTATCGAAGTGGTGTCTAGACGCCAACTTCCTGAACATGGCAATGGTAGGCAACTCGAGATCTTTATGTAGATCTAAATTGCGGACATAGGGCAGGGCCGCGGCGTTTTTGCGTAAGAACCTACTTTGAATAACCTGCAAGTGATTGAGATTTGACTTGCTTGAGCAAAAGCCACACTGGCATGTCATGATGGGTAGCCGCACAAAAAACCTCTACCTTATTGCAAAACTCTCAGGTGGAATTTAAAAGCGTTTAAACTTGTCTCGGCTAAATGGTCAAATAAAACGCGACTTTATTACAGACTTGCACAGTGAAGAAATTAGGTTGTGAAAATTTGTGAGTTATTATTATTATATTTTTTAAGATTTCGCTGAGCTGAGTTATAGATTAGTCCAACGGCCGCACTTAGACAGGTCAAATTAACCTAAGGCGCTGAGTTTAGATTTTAATAAGCGAATTTATACTTTACCTTTAAGTAATCTAAATCATATTTGATAAGCAAAGTCTATAATTAAAAGTTTAAGAGTGGCCTTTGAGTTGTCTGAGTGAGACTACTACTGAGATCTAGACTGAAAAAAAAATTTGTTATTCCAAAATTTATTCTAGCACTTAGTGCTTTTTGGTTTTACGAAAGTAACTGAAATAAAACTTTCGATTTGCCGTCATCAGTCCGTTGAATATGTGACTTAACAAAATCGAGCTAAATTATAAATCAAATCATGCATTAATATGAATTTATGGTAATTTTGTTTGTCACACTTGTGAGAATAATTAACATATATTGCGTCATAAGCATAAATGTTTTGTTTTTATTAACGTTCTATGAAAGCTGTCGTAGAGAGTTGCGGCAGTATTTCTTCGATTTATAATTTATTTATGGTACGTTACTGTGCGCAAACGTACATATTGCGTGACTTAAAAAGACCTATTCCTTTCTAATACCAAAAACTAATACCAACGATTAAGATTATATTAAGTATGTACTTAATTACTAAAATTATAAAATATCAAAACTATTATAAAATATCAGAGAGTCAACTTTTAGTATAAAAAAGCATCAACTTTTTTAGTTATTAAAAATAATCAAATTTTTGGCACGACAATCATAACTATAGTCTAACTTATTATAAAATAATAAAAAATTATTTGCATAAAAAAAAATCAACTATTTTACCTAAGTCAAAATTTAATTTAAGGCATGACAATCATAACAGAACTGTTAACTTATAGTCTTTAACTATTATAAATGTATGAGAAAATCAACTTTTTATATAAAAAATATACACCTATTCTTTTACTTTGTAAAATTATGTAATTTTTGGTAACAATCATAATTTAAAATTTTTTGGCAATTGATAACTAATTTTTATTTTTTTTAGGCAATGATCAACGGTAATTTCTTGGCCAACCAGTTGGCCAGTAGCAACCACTTGCTAGTTAGTAAAAATGCCGGATAGAAGTAAATTTGTTAACATTTAGGATTGCATTATGATCATAATATTAAAAAGCAAATTAAACTGTTTCTGTGACTGTACCAAAAGTTATGTTTTGGTATTCGTTGGGAATAGATTAAGTACTTCATTGAAATATTTAAAATTTGGTATTCGTTCGTAATAGAAAATTAATTACAAATTACAAATACCATTGGTATTCGTTTTTGGTATTAGCAAGGAATAGGTCATAAAAAGACCGTAATCACAGTTACAAAAAAAATTCTTTTTGCTAATTGAGCTCGCGTTTATTTGCCCATGGTTGGCCATTATTGCAACCCGAAGGCATTTAGAAGGTTTTGATTTTTTTGTACGAAGAGTCCATAGGTACTTGGAGCGTTATGTTCGTCCCGATTACAATATTAGCTACAAGTAGCTAATTATTTTATTTCAAATCAAGTCTACACACTTTTAAAATGAAATTAAAAGTTAGTAGCTATATGAAAATGTTTCCGTATGTGGTGAAGAAACACGCAAAATCGAATCTTCATTAACTGTATTAAAGTATATAATTTATTTAGATAAATAGCAGTCCTGTAGCGTTACTTGTACATATTGAAGAGCTCAGAATTGGGCCACGAGACGCTTTTTGAGATTTTTATGAATTTTTACAACTTTATTTACTTATTTATTATCACAGAACCAACAGCACTTTCAAATATTACAAATTGATTTAAATGAATAGGTACATACTGCCAATGACAGGTTCACAATTTTTTATCTATACTGTTACGTGTAGGTTAAAGCTAGTTTCAAACAGGATTTACATTACAAGTTAACAAGAATTAATAAGTTAAAAAAAATACAAAGTTATAGCACGCAATTCAGTGTATGTCAGTGTGTGTGTGTGTTAGAGAGTATATGTGTGTGAGAGAGATTATGTGTCTATGTTAGTTACAGAGTCAGTATACATGAATAATTGAATGAAAATGTGATCGTGTTTACGAGTTGAGAATGTGTGCAAGCACTACACCACCGGTACAAGTTAACTTATTTTTTAATAGTTTATTAGCGACTTGTTTTTTAAATGATTGTTTAGACAATTGGAATATATCAAGACATTGAAATTGTTTATTATAACAGTATACGAGTAATTACTGAGTTTTTTGCATAATTACTATTGCTGAATGGAATTTGAAATAGAGAACAGTGTCTCGTGCGCCTTCTAGGTGTTCTTAATTGCAAGGCAAGCGAGGTCAATTCAGGGCTGTCGATACGGTTGTTGCAGATATCGTGAAGAAATAACATTTGTAGGAGAGTTCGTCTATCCTGTAATGGTTGAATGTTGTGATTACGACACAACACTTCATAATTGCCTTTTTTCATTTGAGTGCGATAGTTTAGGGCTTTAAGGAATTTAAATTGGATATTTTCTATATCTTGGGCGTAAGTAACATAATGTGGATTCCATACGATACAGCTGTACTCGAGCACGCTGCGAACACAGGCGTAATATAATGTTTTTAAACACTCCGAATCTGAAAATGGCCGAGTTACACGCAGAACAAATCCGAGGTTTCTGTAAGCTTTTGAGACTGTCGCTGCGATGTCTTCCGTCATCGATAATTTCGGGTCACGAATTACCTTGACCCGATTTGAGATAATTAAATTTTCACCATGTAAGGTATACTGGGCTGAGTTTGTTTTTCTTGTGCGTGAAACTGATTTGAAGACATTTCGAGACATTAATAGTTATACGATTAGCTCTATAATATTGACATAAGCGGTTAAGATCATTCTGGAGTTTCTTAGAGTCTTCAATAGATTTTATGTTGGCATAGATTTTAGTGTCGTCGGCATACATTAAATACTTAGCATAGCAAAAGCAATCGCCAATATCGTATAAATATGCTGCATATAGTAGGGGACCTAATAGAGATCCCTGTGGCACCCCTGCAGGGACATTTATAAACTCGGAACGGTGTCCAGCCAATACAACAGCCTGTGAACGATTGCATAGGTAAGACTCTGTCCACCTGAGGAGATTTCCATGGATTCCGAGCTCCTGAAGCTTTCGTAGAAGAATAATATGATCAACACAGTCGAAAGCTTTTTCGAAAGTTTGTTTTGATGTAGTCTATCAAATTATAGTTTTTGAAAAAAATTGATTCATGGCGATTGAAATGGCGGATCTGGCACACCTTGATAACACGGTGCCGAAATTTAAATTATTATTGTAAAAGAAAAGTTATATTTAATCAATAAACTGACGACCAACTAGCGTAGTTGTTAGTAGCCCATACGCCGGAGGTTCGAATCCAGGCCGGGATATTTTAGTGATGAACATAGATGATTATTCTCGGTTCTCAGTTCACTGTATGGTCGGCCATAACAAAAGCTCTGCTTAATTTGGGGACATACAGTTGGTGTGTTTGTCTGGAGATTTATTTATTATTGTTATAAACTCATGGAACATCTATTTCACAAACGCGGGCGTGGCGGGCACATTTTAAAAATAGAGGGCTAACTTGTATTCTCCAAATGGGTTCCCGAGCACGCGCACGCTCACTAATTTGTCGGACCCTTTACCAAACACCCTGTATAAAGGTCGGCACATTTCGTTACTCTAGCCAATACCCGAATGCCATAATCCGAATTGTTATCGAAGGTTTGTCAAAATTTTGCCGACTAATGCGGGCCGGAATATGTTAGAAGCGCCACTTACAGTACAGACTTGCTTCTTTATTGAAATTAAAGGAACGTTTCCACAGAATAAAACTTGCCATATCCCATTTTTAGATTACTTTGTTTCCAGGTGGCATTACAAGTCCATCCTTTCAATAAGCTCAGTAAATTCAGTGTATATTGGAAGTTTACTGCCTTAAACGTTATATTGTTTAGAATAGATATTCTATGCGGTTCCTATTGTAGAGTGTTAGCTTTTATATGAGGGTTTTGGGGATTCACTCCAGGTAGTTAAAATCTTTTCATAATAAGCCTGAACATAAGTTAATTTAAAGACAAATTTGATCCTGGAGCTTTTAAGTGTAGAGTGTCAAGGTATTTCTTAGTCAGGAGAGTATTAGTGTAGTCTTCATCATCACTTTCCACCAGGTGGACCCCTGCAAATAAATAATTTAAAAAAGTTTGTTTCGGGTCATGGATGTTTTATACTCATATTGCAAGTTGTGTCATGTCACACAAAACTACAGGCAGCTTAAATAAGTCACTTCTAAAGGAATCAGTACCTTATCTTTTGATTTTTCCTTTTTTTCTTTTTCCCTCTTCTCCTTTTTTTCCTTTTCCTTTTCTTTTTCTTTCTCCTTATCTTTTTTGGTGTCCTTCTGCTTGACTGCTTCCTCTAATACCTTTTCTTTGTCTCTGGACTTTTCTCTCTTCTCTTTGCTTTTTGTAGGAAATTTGAATGACTTGGTCTTCTTTGATTTAGATGGGCTTCTGGCAAAATTGGCAAAACTGGTGTTTAATTATCTTCATAGCTATTATATATTTTATCCAACCTGCCCTTACAATTTTTAAATGATTAATTATGAAAATGTTTTCTTAAGCAACAACTCAGTACCATTTTGTACCGCTCTGTGAAGCAGCTATTCAAACATATAGCTGTATCTATAAAACTATTGATTGTAAATATACCATCACATCTGGGATATTTCTTTACTGTTGATAAATTAATTAAATATGTAATTTAAAAAATATAGATTATAAGTCTGCACTCAAAAGTGTACAAACGTAAGCTATATTAATATGCAAAAGGGTTCTATAATAAAACGGAACATAAATTTTTTTATAGTGCACTGGTCTTTGTTATAAACAGATCTAATCAGCAGTACTTAATACATACTTTAAAATAATGAATCTCAAAAGCAAATTATTTTTATTTTTCATAATAAATAAATTTTTAAAATAAATCCATTTAATTCCATTGCGTTTTATACCAGAAGAATAATGTTTGAAATATTTTAAATTATGGTCCAGTGTCATACATAGCTCTTCCTTTGATCTGACTACATAAACAATCAGTAAGTAAGAAATTTTTACTGCTTGGAGTGAAATTAACAATGAAAATATTGGTAAAAAGACTTTTCATTGATACAACAAATAAAGTTAACTAAAAAATTTACTTTTTAAACCCACAATAAATTATATAAGCTGATTTATTAATCAAATTGGCTTTGTATTGTCTGTCACTTACTAATAATAACAGATTTGTTAATCAGGTGGATTGTTTTGTTAGCTTGTACTTACTTGGTATCAGTGTCTTCCTCTGGAGAGCTTTCTCCTTCTAAAGCAGCATATCCTCTGTCCTTTTTCTCTTTTTTGTCTTTGCGACGGCCTAATAAATCTTTCTTACTGGGCTTTTCGTGATCACCTCCATCACTAACTGAAATAATATTCAGAGATAAATTTCTATAGATATGTTTTATTTTTACTTATACCCTATATATTGTGATAGCCAAATGCAGTAACTTTGAGCATTAAAAATAACATATCTAAGGTATGAATTAGGTTTTCAGAGAAATTACTTACAATCACTTTCATTGCTTTTTCTGCCACTTTCAGATGCGTAAAGACCTGGAAAGTCTTTTTCCACATCTGGGCTTTCGAAATCCATTTCTGGAACAGAGAGTTCAAACCTTCAATAAAATTGGTATTGGTTATTCCTATGTTAACTATACGAGGTTGAAATTATATCGAAATATTTTACGGTATCTCAAATCAAAACAATATTCTTTATTCATTCACTCAACTTTTAATGAATGAGGGATTTTCTGACAGCTAGGAGTAATAGTAAATAAATGACACAACAGGTAGCGCTAGTAAAAATGATCTTACTTATTTTAGGTAACGTTTATCCTTAGATTAATTAATCTAAGCGTTTATCGTATAAAAGCATTAACATCACCTCGCTGTATAAAAAGATGTAGAACTACGGCATACGGCCTGCTCCGTCTTAAATATTAATTAAGTATTATTTTTACATTTATTCGCTTATTTATGTACTGAATAGGTATATAATATCACGTTATTGTAGTAACTTTGTCTTATACTATATAGTATTTTGAGCAGCTTTTCGTACCGCCATCTATCAATTTTTTTTTAATTATTTCTCCTCAAGTTGAGCCATCTATCAAGGCAATTGAAACTACTTTTTTTTAATTATAGAAAACTTCTAATTTGTCAATCGAAAATTCAATTAAAATCAATTAAGTACAATCTTGCTGTGTAGTCTTTTAGTGTATCATCACGTTTTTTTTAAAGACTAAAAGTAGGTTTACTAAGACTAAAAATGATATAACAGGCTTGTATTACCATTTCATTTCAACGTTAGAGTTGGAATTATTAGTATTACTTTTTTTTTGTGTTTTATGGCAATCAGCTGTTGTTACTACATAATAACTATTTCTGCCAATTTCAAAACATTGCTTTCAAGGCATGTGCCTAGAAATGGCCGCAATGTTTATCAGTAGTAATAAATCGGGCCTAATTTCTAACATAAACGTCATTGTGAAAATTCATTTACAATCAATCAAGTATCTGTCAATCAATCATCAAAATAAATAGAACTGTTTACGTGTCATAGTTAAATTTTATTTTATTCGTAAAAATTCAGTAAAATGTTGTTATGTATAAATTATGTAAGCTTTATGATATTATAATTACAAACAGCTACCAATATTTACATTTTATTTACATTTACAATATAATGAAATTATGTATTTTACGTTGCTTCAAAGAAAATAATCAAAATTGAGTCTGTACCAATGTCATGGATTGCTGATCTCGCCGGAAAGGCGGAAAGCCTTTTAAATAATTTGGACGAACAGACAGGAGCTGCTATCCGAAATCACAATGTGTCGCGACAAAGAAAAAGAGATTTCACAGCATTGGCTACAAAAAGACCTGTGGGCCCTCGTAATGTTAGAAGTAAAAATCTTTCACACAGCCAAAGTGCTTCTCCAGATAGATCGTTTCCAACGTTTAATGAATTTTTTAATGCGAAGGCTAGTGGAATCAACAATCTCAATCTTAAGCCGAAAATCCCACCACATAAACCTAATTTTCTCAATTTAAACAATACAAAAAAAATTGTATTGCAAGATTCTGCTATAGGAGAAAAAGTGGTACCCAAGCAAAGGAGTAAGTAATTTTCTTAATTTTCTTATTTAATTATAAGATTTAATTGAAATACACCACCTACTACCAAATCTTAGTAACTGCACTTGGGTGTAAAAAAATTGCACCTAAGCACATTTTATAATAAAATGTTACTCATTTATTTTAATGAAAGTAAATACATATATTTTTTTTAATATAGGATTAAAGATTACTTCAATACCTATTCAATGACACCAAATAATGGTAGGTTTAACCTACTGAGGAAAAAAGAAGGCAACAACCAACCCCTAATCAACTCCCTCCCTAACTAACTGCCTCACTACTACCTAACGGACTATCGCAGGCATAAAAAGGCATGTTTTGAGTGAAATGCCCTCATTTGCATATCAATGCTCAACCAGGAAGGACCTCTGTAGTGACTACAGCTGCATTCATCTCAAGAAAATAGACACTACTCCGGAAAAAGCTGCGCAAGTCATTGCTTTAATTGAAGGAGGCCAGTACCAGATGGCTGTAGCCTGATAGCTGAATATCAGTCGATATTCAGTTCGTCTCATGTACCACCACGACGAGGATCTGGTCAATCCAGAGCTACAAACCGTGCGACAACTAGACATTGGTCGACCAATGGAGAGCAGTCTTGTTCTCAGATGAGTCCAGGGTGTGTCTCCATAGCAATGATGGATGAGGAAGAGTCTACAGAAGGCTTACAGAGGGATATTCCCAATGATGCATCACGGAATGTTTAGCAGCGGTTCATGTACGTTCTGGGGAAGCATCTCTTTCAAAGCGAAAACTGAGCTTGTCTTCATCAATATGAGTGGGCCAATGTTAGGCGACAAGAAAGAGGTTTAATGGCTCAGGGGTATGTAGATGAAATCCTCCAAGACCATGTTGTACCATTTGGTGGATTCATTGAAGAGAACTTCCTCTTTATGCAAGACAATGCAAGACCCCATACTGCTGCTATAGTGTGTGACGAACAGGCCAGCACGGAGCCCAGACCTTAATCCGACCGAGCACTTACGGGACAGTGAAAAAGGAAAGTCAGATCCCACAATATTGCTCCAAGCCAACATTCAGGAGTAACAAAATACGTTTGATAGAGTCATTGGAAAACTGCTTCCGAGCCATTTTTCAAGCAAGAGGGGGCAACACTTCATATTAATAAATTTATTTTTTTATTTTTGTGTTTTTTTTCTACATTATTCAAACTGTTTAGTTATGTTAAAATTTTCTAATAAAGAATTTTCTAAACGAAGTAACTGTTTAATTTTTGCCCAGTAGGTTAAAAAAAATCTTTATTAGAATAAAACCCCAGAAAACATTCACATCTAGTATAAAAGTTGTAATTATAATGATGATTTATTCTTATTTATTTATTGTCGTTAAATAATTTTCTACTACTTAAATAAATTTTCTTTGCAGGAAACAGCCTCCCAACAGACTTAGCAAATCTGAAGGATGGCAAAGTATTTTCTTCAAAATTGCACAATTTGGAAGTGGAGAATTGCATGCTGCGAAATGAACTTAATGTCATCAATTTAGAAGTATCGGATTTGTTGGGAAAATTGCGTAAAACCGAGCATGGTAAAACTATTCTTAATGGTAGTAAAGGTACAGTAGTTTAGTTTTTCGTTTAATAAAATAGTGTTAATCAGTTGAGATTATTATATTTGTTATTTACTATGTAGGTATTATGTTTTGTAAGATACACTTGTATTAATTGAGTTTCAAGAATAATTGAGCTCTACCTTAACTTTAAACATATAGATTAATATCTTACAGTCACTTTCAGATATGTCAGATATTAAAGATTTTGTTTAGTGGATCTATACTGTATCAAAGTCTTTATTTACCAATTCAAACTTATAATAAGAAGTGTAAGAACCATTTGAAGGCTCTGAGTGTGGCCGTTAGAGTATGTACTGTTTGCTACAGTAATATATGGTAAAACAGTGGCATTACAATAAATAACTAGTCTGCTTACTATCTGAGATGTAATTGGTAATTGCAGTCAAGTTGCAAGTTTGATGAACATCATTGATGGAAAGAACCAGCTGCATCAAATTTTATAATAATGCCCTATAACATTTTCTAGAAGTAGTTAATTCTTTACTGATATTTTAGTAGATCTATAAATTATACACATATTAGGAAATGGTAGTAAAGTTGTTATCTCAAAACTGAGTAGTTAACTAATATGTATATGTAAGTGACTAAGAAGCATAATTTTACATTATTAGTATTACGATAAGAGCCTATTATACCTATTCATTCTTTTTTACTCTCATTCGCCTCTCAACCTCTATATGTAGCATCAACTTTTAACAACTCTTTGGTTAAACAGTAATGTAAATATTTACAATAAATATCTGACACAAGAATCTGCAAAAAATTGCAGAGCTGTTAATTCTAGGTGTAATAATAAAGGTATGGTCATCATACGAAATTCTTTTTAAAAATTTATTTAAAATTCAATTCCGCACAGAAATCAGTAATATGCAAACTGTTTTCTAGAAATAACTTATTCTTTCGAAAAAAGAAAGATATTTCAAAATTACTTTACATACCGAATTAACCTCATGTATTTTACAAACATGCATATACAGGGTGTTAGCGTTAGTACTGAACATAGTTTCAGGGTCGGTAGGTGGGACTTAAGATGAATATTAACAAAAACTATTTGGTCAAATTCAGTGTACAAAAAAATTTATGAACTTTTGATTTTTTATTTTCGTTTCTATTATTTATATATTTCTAAATCCATGAGTACTTACTCAATAAAATTGAATAATTTTTATTTTATTCTGCAGTTTAATAACTACACTGTCAAAATAAATCACAGCATGTAATGCCAAATTAAAATAAATACAGAATTTCGTTTTGTAAAAAAATAGTATTATAATATTTTGCGGTTATTTTATTTAAGCTGAAATGGTGTAATTAATTTTAACTGGGCATTACATGCTATGTTTTATTTTGAAACTTTTTTTATACACTGAATTTGGCCAATAATATTCATCTTTTAGTGCCACCTACAGACCCTGAAACGATGCTCAGTACTAACGCTAACACCCTTATATGCGATATATATCACAATTACCTGGTTCTGGTACTTCAGTCTTGGTTATAAAGTTTTAGTTATGGTCTGGGAGTATGAATTTTAATTGTATTATTTCCCATCTTTTACAATTCAATTTTACCACAATTCATATTTTTCATAAAAACCTGTAGCTTATTATTAAAATTACCTTTTCAGAACTTGTAAAAACGCACACACTATTAGAAATGAAGGGGCACATGCCACCCATTTCTTCAATTGCCAATAAGGACACAATAGAAGCTCAGCTGAGTGAATTGAAGGTTTTAATATATGAACTGACTAATGTTGAAATGAACAAGTATAGAGAATGGAATAAAAACTTAGAGGGTGAAGTGGGAACTTTGAAAGAAAAGAATTCACAGTTGGAGGATAAGTATGTTGTTTATTATTTTAGGGGTTGCCAATATCTTAAATACTAAATACAATTAATTCATATTTAAAAATCTTATGCACTAGCAGTACAATGTTATAATTATTGGTTAATTATTTTCAATCCACATGCAGTTTATAATTTAGTTATGGAGTGCATACACATACATCAATCTAAAGTATTGTACAGAAATAATTGTTAATATGTTTTTTTTTGTCATTTTTGTATATGTTAACTAAACAATGAGGCTATGTTTTAAGAACTTAAGTAATAGTTAAAAAATTTCATCTTTTCTTAAGTTTTCACGATACATACTTTAAATAAAACACTTTTTACCGGATATTATCGCGTATATTTTAGTTAATTTTATAGGAATATGCAGAACTATTAGAGCTATGTTTAACATCTGGCTACTTCATGTGGAATAACAATTACTACATTCAAATTGATGGTGTTGCCATGGGGTCTCCAGTGTCACCTGTTGTAGCTGACATTTACATGGAGAACTTCGAGGAGCAAGCGCTCCGAATGGCACCTGTTGTGCCGAAGATATACAAGAGGTACGTTGACGACACCTACACTATATTACCTAAGCATGAAGTGACTGCATTCCTAAACCACCTTAATTCCCTTAATTCTAAAATTAAATTCACTATGGAATTGGAGCAGGAGAACAAATTAGCTTTCTTAGATGTCTTAATACAAAGAAATCCTGATGGTACACTTAGCCATACTGTTTATAGGAAACCCACCCACACTGACCGATATCTAAATGGGAAATCCCATCACCACCCGAGCCAATTATCTGCCGTAGGCAACTCTTTGTTTCAGAGAGCACATGGAATCTGCGATCCCCAACACATTAATGAGGAACTCAACCACCTGGTTAAAGTGCTGCGGGATAACGATTTAAAAACACCGCGTCGCCGTCGCAGAAACCGCGTAAAGCCACTCACAGTTGAACGAAGACCAGCATTCCTGCCTTATATAAAGGGTGTTACTGACAAGATAGGAGGCATTCTTCGGCGAGCTTCAATCAAAACTATCTACAAGCCGCACTCAAAGATAAGCCAGCATCTTCGTCCAATAAAATCAAGCATCCCTTTACAAGATCCAGGCGTTTATAAAATCGACTGTGACTGCGGGCTCTCTTATATCGGTCAAACCAAACGAAATGTGTCAACTCGCATTAAAGAACACATCTCTGATGTTAAAAATAAACGAACCTCAAAATCTGCAGTTTGTGAACATTCCATAGACAAGCCCAACCATTATTTAAGATTTGATACCGTGAAGATCCTAGCAAAAGAGAAACATTTTATACCTAGGATGGTCAGAGAAACTATTGAAATTAAAAAACATCCAAATTTCAATAGAGAAGATGGTTGGAAACTTTCATCAACATGGGATCCAATACTTAAAAACATCAAAATGAAAAACCAGCAAACTGTTAGACTGCAAACTCAGGACACAGTCAGTGCCTTTTGTGTCAATCCGGGACGTTATGCGAGAAGACTGAGAAACAGATGGCGTTAATATGTATTGACAATCATGTAGTTTTTATTACTGGCAATAGATGAACAACACCTTAGTCTATCGTGACCACGGCAACTGCAAAGATGCCGAAACGTCGAAATAATTTTAAAATTAACTAAAATATACGCGATAATATCCGGTAAAAAGTGTTTATTTAAAAAATTTCATATTTATTAGCTGATTTTGTGTTGCCTTGTCCATATCTTTCAGTTTGCCATGCTTCTTACACTTGGAATTTATTCATTAATAAACGGTTTCTAAGCGGTATTTCAATATCTCCAAACTATTTTACTATTCAAATTCAAATTCAAATATTTATTTCTCAACATTGACAATTACTTGTTCTTATGAGAAACGCATCCATTAATTTTGCAGAATTCTTTTTTCACAGGCTGAAAGAAATCGGCACCAAAGTTAACACAACAGAATCTCAACACACAAAACTAGAAAACGAACTGCGACACGCAAACACAGTAATTGCAGAGTTAGAAAACAATCTTGACAAATCCAAGCACGAGTGTAAAAGATTAGAACATGAATGGGAGTCCTATAAAGTACGAGTTAAGTCCATGCTCCATGCCAAGGATAAGGAAATCAAATCGTTGCAGGATGGCCTTATTTTGAATGAAGATTGTAAAGTATTAATGCAGCAGGTTCAGAGTTTGAAGTAAGTGGTTAACTGACGACAGTGTAGCGTACTGGTTAGTAGTCCTGCCTCATATGCCGGAGGTCCCAGGTTCGAGCCTGGCCGGGGCATGCATTTGTGTGATGAACATAAATGTCTGTTCTCGGGTCATGGTTGTTGATACCTATATATGTGTGTTTATTCTGGTTTCCCCCAGTTCGCTGTATGGTCATCCATAACACAAGCTCTGCTTACTTTGGAGCCATACAATTTGTGTGATTGCCTGGTCTCCACTTGGTGTTATATGTTCGGTCAATATCTACTTGGTGTTATATGTTCGTCCATACATGTCATTTGAATATAATTTATTTCTGTCTTACGCTCAAATCTTTTAATGCAGTGATTCGTTAAATACGTCCTTCCTACGAAATTATTTCTAAATAGCCGATTTTTGTACAGAGAGCTCTATTAGGTATATGGTTGAGGAGGGCGACGGCTGGATCCCACGTTAACTCGTGAACGGGTGCCGTTTGGGGGTGTTCGTCGTTTGGATACTTTTGGGCGGGAGACAGGCCGAGCTAACAGATGCAGATAAAAATAATTTTGTATGGACATAAAGAGACATTGTAAATTGATTTTGAAAAAATTATAACCGTGAAGTTTCTTGCCAGATCTTCTTCCCGAAGGTTTTTTCGAACTGGAAGTAGAGTCGTGCTTTATTTGACGTCAATAAGAACAAGTCATTGTCAATGGTGAGAAATTAATAATTGAATTTGAATAATACGTTTTTAATTATTGTTTCCCACAGAGAAGAACGCGACGAATTAAGTGAAACTATAGAACGCGTGCGTGTGGAGTGCAATGATATGAGACAATTCATAGAACAGATTGAAACGAAGAACTCTGGTATAGATCGCGTTGTCACTGCCTTAAGAGAGGCGCTGAAAGAAGAAAGACTTTCGAGGAACAAAGCGGAGGCTCAATATCTCAGTGTGTCTAAAGTAAGTTTTTATTTTATTCTAATTAAATGAAGACTTAAAAAAATACGTGTATCATCATCTCATCTCCAACGCATTTCAGAATTTACCAGTATTACTCCACATTTTTTATACATATGAATATTAAATGATAGGCATTTGTTCCCTGTCTGGAAGGGACATCTATTTACTCTTTTTATTAAAGCACTAGACTATATACAGGGTGGTTTTATGAGGCGGGCGGTGATGGCCAAGTCCTAAACCACGAGAGTTAGGGAGAAGTCATGAAAGGAGTCATGCCCTCGATTTATAAGAAAACAATAACTGCATATTAATTTTTTTTTTAAATCTTTTTTGGCGGAAATGAACCCGAATGATTTAAAAAAAAAATTACATCTTGTATTATTGAACCAATGGATTCTGTTATTGTTTTCTTATAAATCTAGGGCATGACTCCTTTCACGACTTTTCCGTAAATCTCGTGCCTTCGGCCTTGGCCATCACCGCCCTTCTCAAAAAACTGCCCTGTATAATAATAGTAATAATAATTTATCTCCAGACAAACACACCCATCTGTATGGCCCTAAAGTAAGCAGAGCTTGCGTTATGGATGCTTATACAGCTAACTGGGGGGAGCCTTGAATAAACATATAAATATAAATAAAACATGACCCGGGAACAAACATTTGTATTAATTAAACAAATGAATGCCCCGGCCAGGACTCGAACCCGGGACCTCTGGCTTATGAGGCAGGGCTACGTCACTCGGCTGTCTAATATAATGTGTAAAGTCATTTGTAAACACAAATTACAAAAAACCCCACCGACAAGTAAAAGCTACACAGTTATGCCTGCTTTTTCATGTCACATGGTTAAACAATTACCATCAAACATGGCCAAAACACTTCTATGATTCAGTTTTGAAATAGAAAAAAATGCATCAAAATTGGTCCATTTATAGATCATACAATGCTACAGATAGTCAAACTCGCACAAATTACAACATTCCTCTTTTTACGTCGAGGTCATTCATTATGGCTGGATGGTTCCAGTCCCCGCTTAGCCGTCAGATTTTTATTATTTAATAATTATCACAGGAACTCAAAAACGTTAAGCTCGATGCAGACCAGACCATAGCATCGTTGCGGGCTGCTTTACACGAGAAAGACGTCGAAATCAACAATCTTCGCGTAACGAGTTCTTCGATAAAAACCGCGGATACGAGCGCGTTAAATGTGGCCGATTTTGAAACGACTCAATCGACATTGGATGCCGTGGAGAGCGAGAAAGTTCGGTATCTATCGGAAATACTGGTCCATAGACAATCTAAGATCGATGCTCTTTTGGCTGATAATAATGTGTTAAAGATTCAGGTGGATAAATTGCAGGTAATTTGCTGTTTTACTATTTATAATTTATTTAAATTAACATAGAAAAGTGTCACGGAATTTTGTCGGTCTTGTGAAGTTAATTTTAAACAAAATGATATTTAAATTTAAGTGAAAATAAGACATAATTTGTAACTTTTAGTCCTTAAATATTTGCATTTTATATGCCGAAATTTATATTGGTTTTTAATTAACGTCTTTAATTAACCCACTTGCGGATGGTAAATATTAGGTGCATAGTACATAGTAGTGCATAGTAGTGCGTCAACTAGTATATTAAATTTATATTATACTATAGTATAGTAATTTTCAGTATAGTATAGTGTTTCTCTCTTTTCCGCTCACGGGCCATACGGGATGACCTAGACGCCGCGTAGTGCTGTGTATTATTGGTGTCGATGGGTAATATTGATTATGTATTTTTATAGATGGCTGATAGAAATTAAAAACATGTGTATGTTTATTCAGTAATTAAAAATTTAAGCGTCAATATAAACCAACTTCAATAAGTACATATCGAAATATAGTGTATGATTAGAACTAGTACTGTCTTTGATATTCATAATAAGGTTTTCTCGATTACGGAGTTGCGCACGCGCCGCTAGCGCACAGCCCTAGCGGACCGGACCCTCGCGGATGATTTATGACCGAGTCTGCAGCGAGAAAATAACGATACTATAGTTGACGTAATAAGCTGGCGTCTTCCTTTTTCAATCGTACTAATTAGAAAACAAGCGCAACAAGTGCCGCTCAATATCTAATAATACTGACTAAATAGGTAACTTAGGAGGTTAACGAATACTGCCATAACATATTGATAAAAATGGTAGTCTTGATGCTTGTCCGTATCTAAAATTAAATGACGTCATGTTTGACAAACGCCTAGTTAGCTTGGGCGCCTGGTACATTATCGCTTATATAAATTTTGCTTTTGATCGTCGTAATAATTTCGTTAACGTCGGTCAAAGGGAATGGCAATGTCAACTGCAGCCTATGGTCGGCAACGTTTCATTAGACGAGATAATGATTAGAATCACTTGTAATAAATAAAACACCACGAATGAACAGAGCCACTTAATATGAGGGCCGCGTGGTCGTTTGGCAGCTATGAATATACAAAAGTCAGCGTGAGCGACTGATTGGCTAAAAAACTGGTTTCTCGATCTGACGTCGCGCAGTGGGTTGAAAATTGGCTTCCTTAGACTTAGAGATTTTAATTTTGTAAGCGTCGTTTTTTTGCCGAATTTATCTTTTGGTTACCGTTTAAAACAAAATCCGTAGTAATATTCGTGATATGTACTGTGTCAAAAAAATCATGAATAATTAGTGCTAAAACCTGCTGTAAAAAATATAAAGGTTTTCCTTGCGGTTCCATATATAAATAGATTTTCATACTACTATATGTGCATAACACACATTTTATTTAAAAAATTATAAGTTGCCAGTTTTTATGTTAAACAAACTCGCGTTACATATTTAAGCAAAGAAACGGCAAACAAAAGCTTAATGTGGCAAAAAACTGGCACTTATTAATTAAAATCTTTAATCTTATGAACGCCGAGTTTCAGCACACAGTGACGGCAAATGTACCAGTAACTTTACAATTAATGAATTTTAACCCCACTGCTCTGATGGTGAACGAAAAGGAGAGTGATCGTCAATTAGATACATTTTATACTCTTATACACTGTGTATTGGCGACCTATTGGTGTAGTGGTAAGTAGCCTTGCCTCATACGCCGAAGGTTCCAGGTTCGAGTCCTGGCCGGGGCATTCATTTGTGTGATGAACACAGATGTTTGTTTTAGGGTCATGGATGTTTGTATTTATATATGTATGAATTGTTCCCCCAGTTCGCTGTATGGGTATCCATAACACAAGCTCTGCTTACTTTGGGGCCGTACAGTTGGTGTGTTTGTCTGGGGAATGAAAAGAAAAAAGTTGTAATAGTGTACAATGTATAAGGGGCGCTTACGACATATTCGGCCGGCATCAAGCGGCACTTCCTTGCGGCATAGGTGAGTTCGTTCAGATGAGCGTTCGTTACAAATGCAGCCTGGCCAATTACGAGCCGAAAGAATCACCCTGTACAAAGGTCGAATAGGCTACCCGATCGACATTTGCCGATTAAGAGTCGCAGTAGCTTCGGGCCAGCATTGCTCTTCAACAAGTACTACTGACCCGAACATGTGCCTAACCACTGTTCTAAACAACACGTGACTTAGGCAAGTACTAGTCAACTAAATAATGAATAAAACTATCTTCTTTCAGTCGAAATTACGAAACTCAATGGAGAAACAGAGCGTAATAAACTTCCAAGATGGTGACTCCCATAGGGTGCGTTCTCGTACAAATTTATCGACTTCAGCTGTTTCTCAATTTTCGATGAGACTCGGAGTTTTTATCAGGAGGAATCCATTGTTCAGAATCTTCGTTTTGTTCTATATGGTAAGTTAAAGTTAATGCTATGGTAACTTAAAGTAAAATTTCTGTAAGTAATGAACACTAAAATTATTCATACGGAAGTATCGTGGTGATCGAGCTGTAGACTCAAGTATTAGCGTCACGAATAAGTTTTGCTAATGCTTAAAAAAAAAGATATATTGTCAACAAAATAAAAAAAGATTTTGTCATTACGAGTCTGCATATGTCCGAGCAACGTTGTATTAGATTCTTTTGCTAAGAGTAATAAGAGAAGCGTAAATATATGAGTAATTAATTTTGTTTGTTTGTCCTATTTCACTTCGAAACAGAGCGATGGATTGACGTGATTTTTTGTGGTTGATATTTGGAGGACTGGAGAGTTACCAGTCCATTTTATCCAGAAATTTCCACTCGATCCAGAGTTAGGCCGGTGAAGACACGCGGGATTTCTAGTTCAGAGTGGATTACTAGCAAGGAGATGAATTACCAATTATTGTGGTAAAAAGACCGAAGAAGTTCTTTTGTACTCTGAGCCCAAGCAGCTGGTGTAAACACACCTGTTGTACGTGGAAAAAAAATTATAATGAAATGCAACTTTATTAAGTAACTATATCATAATCTTATCAATAACTAATCATAGACATATTCCAAGTTACTTATGTAGACAAAAATGTAAATGAAACCTAAACCTTCTTAAAACCTTTATTAACTCAAAAAGTATGATGCTTCTCTTTATTTTAAACTACTCAGCGTTTAGTTTTACGTTAGGGTCAGTATTTAGAAATATTTATTTTAGTATTTTAGAGGGCCTTTCATGCACACAATGAAAATAATCATAGGTCTGAATAAATAATTATTAAATTGTAAATTATCTTTTCTATACGTCCGAGAAATGTTTTTAGTACCAAATCGATATTTTCTCAATACTCAATTCTATTTTCTTTTCATTTCTATTTTGTCATTATTATTATTCGTGAAAACTTCTTGTAAGCCCTAGTACCTTCTATGTTAATTGAAAAAAAAAGCTTATTGTACCAAGATAGCTGTAAGTTTGCAATATAAATAATACGTAAGTTTTTCATAATATTATTCTTTACTTTGCACTTACTTTTTCTTCATTTCTTTGCTAAATATTTACATTATATTGTTTACTTTTATTGACAAATCATGTCAACTCAATTTTTTATGACAGCAATGGAGGCTGCCAAGCAAGCTAAGCCTGTTACGAATTCTAACAAAACTATTGTAAGAAAATATACTTGATTCCTGGCTAATAAGATTAAATTCAATATTTCAAATTGCGTTTCCAAAGGAATGCGATCCCGGCCATATAAGCCGATTGTTGGCCTTAGAACGGCAGTCAAGCCATCCTACCGATAACATCTCCAGTCTACTGCAAGTAAATCTGCAAGTCCTCGAACTCATGCTCATGCTGGAGCTACCTGACGCTGAAGCTGCCTCATGTTGAAGCTACCTGACGCTGAAGCTTCCTCATGCTGAAGCTACCGGACTCTGAAGCTGCCTCATGCTGAAGCTACCTGACGCTGAAGCTGCCTCATGCTGAAGCTACCTGACGCTGAAGCTGCCTCATGCAGAAGCTAACTGAAGCTGCCACCCTACATTGACGCCTGATCCTGCTCCTGCTGCTGACCCTGATGATCCTGCTTACCACCTCCTCCTGTTCCTGCTCTCACTAATCCTGCACGTGCCAGAGCGTCAGTCGGTGCCTGAGCGTCTGCCATTGACCCTGCACGCGCCTTAGCGCCTTCACCATGGAAGCCTTCGCGGCGACCCCGCCGACTAATTCATGTCCGTGACAGTTTTTTTTGGAATAAAAACTTTTATTACTTGACAAGTTTTCCTAAAATAATTAAAAAATAGTAATAATAAAAATAAAAAAAATAGCTAGAAGGCCACATTGAAATGATAAGTAAGCGCTGAAAAATTCCAAAAATCTTTCTCGGGTGCATGTAGAAGAGATAATTTACAATTTCATTTTTATTCAAAGATAAATCTATAAAAACTTTTGATCATTTTAATAAAAATATATTTTTTGATTAAAATAAAAAAAAATTTATTTTTCGTAAAAAGTTATTAAAATGCGGTTTATAGTATTATAGCATTGTTACGAGGGTGGATTGAAAAGTTCGCGGCCTTACATAGATAGCGTTCTCATATTATTATAAAACTACCCTCATATGAAACCTAGACTCTTTGTCAGTCTCTCTGCAATTTTTATCTGAGATATATGCGTAATTATTTATTTTATTGAACATTAAGTGAGAGTAAAGTTTCATTAATTTTGAAAATGGATAGTTTAGAGCACCGTGCCGTGATCAATACCCCCACCAGAAACACTTAACTCCATAGAAGATTCATGAAGATATGGTGGCTACTTTAGGAATACTGCTCCGTCGTATACAATGGTAAAAAAGT